>JAHREC010000013.1:2433132-4866265 GCA_020081605.1 Albifimbria verrucaria
ACAGCGTCGACACGACTCTGCCACGCGTCTTGAGCCCGGCTCTTCTTACTATTGACTGCCGTCGGCACCTCCTCTGTGCCACGCAGACCGTACTCGACGCGCTGCTTCGTCTTCCTATCTGACGACGGCAACACCTACAACTCTCCAGCTCCATCGCGTCCAACGCGCTCCGCAGCGATGGAGGTCGACACTGCTAACAGATATCGCTCGCGCATTCTTAGAGAAATGAACGCCAACCGTGAAAACCCTTTCAACTCACCTCCCTCTTCCACTGGTTCCCATGGCACTGTCAGCCCGACCTTGTCATCCGTCTTCTCCGACCCCGATGGTGAGTCGACCCGAAGACTCAACGAGGACATTGCTCGCATAACTGCTCCTCGAGCACTTCCTGTCAATTGGGAGGCCGCTCACCGCAAATGGCCCGAGTTCTTCGGCATGCCAACGAACCGCGACAAGCCCATCTTCCCCGACAATGACACAAGACCAATCACTACCGAGCTGAAAGAAAACAAACCTCCGTTACCTGCCGTCAAGTTCAACGACGACACCACTCAGGATACCTGGATGGGCTCGAACCGCACACGCGCAGAAATGCAACCGCGTGTCGATAACGAGTCAGATCTCTCGTCACTGCTTGGCAAGTCACCTGGCCGGGGACTGTCCACAATGGGCCTTACCAAGAATGCGCGCAACCCTAGCCCGCTCTCTAAAACACATAACAGAGTGCCTTCAGCTCCTATCGCACAGCAACAGCGACGCCAGTCCATCTCAGATGCACTGGACCGATTGCGCAAAGCGTCTTTGAGCCCCAAGAACAATGAAGCCAAGGAGCAGCCACGCGATCGCGGCTCCCTCATCTTTCCTCGGCCAAGTCCAGCCTCACGGCGGTACCTCCCTCGCCTGAATCAGTTGGCAATGCTGATGCGTCTCATGCTCGCTCATTTTTCATGCCCGACGTGTCGCACCTCGGCGATTTCGTCACTGGCACCTTGCGGTTCAGTGGGGCCGTAAGGAATGGCATGCCTATTTTCGTCAAGCATGGAAAAGTCCATGATCGTGAAGAGAGGCCAACTGCTCAGGCCCATGCGCAAGTTGATGGCATTGAGGTATCTGAAGACGAAGAGAAGATTTTTGTCTCCATGGATATGATTCGCCAGGAAATCATTTCTCTTCAAGAGCACTATGACAAAGTCCAAGAATATGCATCGAGTCTCCAGCAGCAAGTCGAGATGTTGGAGCACCAGCTTGCTTCTCGAAAGCCCTATGCTGCTGATGCCAACGATACCTGGGCAAACGAGCAATTGGTGGCTCAAAAGAACCGTAAGTCCTTTTTATTTTTCAATGAGCCAACCGATCGCTAACCATATCAGGCCTCGAAGTGGAAGTCACGACTTTGCAATCCCGACTTGAGGAGGCGTCGCGAAAGATCAGCATTGCCCAGATCGACAACGATTCCCTAGCACAGGAGCGAGACCGAGCTATCAGGAAGCTCCAGGAGGCATGTGAAGACATCAACAAGTTGACGAGGAAGCTCAGCGTCAAGGAAAAAGAAATTGAAACTACACACCGTCAACTGGAAGTGACTGGACAGCTGCGCCAGGACAACGATACCCTCCGTCGAGATCTTCTCTCATTGAAGAATGGTCGTGAAGCGCTCGAGGCAGAGAATGCGTCACTTAAATCGGACAATGAGGCTTTGCGACGCGAGCAGCAAGAAGTGCGCGAGGAGCTGGAATCTCTTCGGACCGACAACAACAGCACCCGGCGTGGAACTCAATCTCTTATCAACGAGAACAAGTCACTGCGCTCAACTAACAAGGCTTTGATGGAGGAGAATGAAGAGCTAAGGAGAACCTCGATGGTGTGCAGCACGAGCTTGATGCGGTGCGCGAAGAAGTCGAAACCTTGCAGCGAGACATTCAGTCCATTGTCCAGGAGAAGTCAACCTTACGTGAGGATAACGACAGCCTCGTACGCCACAACGAAAAGTATTTCAACGAGAACAAGATGCTGCGCCGCGAGAACTCAGGTTTTGAGCGAAGCATACATGATCTGCATGACGAGAACATGAAGTTGAAGGAGGAGGTTGAATTCCTGCGACAACAACTTGATCACTGCCGCCCCTCCCTAAGGACGACATTTCCGCTCGTCTTGATGAGGAGACGGATGAGAACATGACGTCGGCCTTCTTCGTTCCCGATATTACCATCAAGACGAACGAAACAGAACATACTGGTGTCACCGAAGAGAAGGAGGTTACCGGCCCTGCTCAAACCCAGCAAACCCTGGACATGAATGAGACAACGGGACAACGAACCAGGACAACAAAGCATGATGTTAGCAAGCACACCGAAACGCGTGAAGCACACCAAAGATCGAAGAGCAAGACGAAGAATGCCTCATCGACCGCAGTGAGCCAGAGCCAGAAGGTCGCCTTCTCTCTTCCTGAGAAGTCAAAACAGAAGTCTAGAGTGACATCCAATGTCGCCAACCAAGGAAGCAAGCGCCGTAACGTTACTGGACACAGCCAGCGTGGAACAGTTGCTACCCTGACCACTGATCAGGATACGATCGAGTTGAACGATGATACCACTGGCTTACAGTCGCTCGATAATACAAACCAGGACCTATCGATACCTTTCAGTGTCGATATCCCAGCTGACGAGGAGTACACGAACGGGCAATCAAAATCACGTGTTAGAGATGATGCAAGCATCCATTCTCAGAAGAACCACAGGCGATCGTCCTCGCGATCATCACAGAAGCATGTTGTTGCAATGGAGATTACGCGTGGAAGTATTAGCAGCAACACAATTGGCAAGGAATCGTGTCCTGCGCTGTCAAACGATGCTCGTCGCGTTCTGGATGACTTGTGCGGCCACAACTGCCAAAACTGCATAGTTTGCAGCCGAATCACCTCACATCGTGATGTTGTCACTTCGGCAGAGCTCGCCGCCGGCAAGAAGCGGGTTACTGTACCGAGACCAGTTCCCGTCACGGATCGTGACCTGACTGCTGATGATGTGACCATGCGTCCATCTCAATCACCTGGCCATGCTCTGGCTCTTGTTATCAAGGGTCTGGAAGACGAGGCCCAGCATCTGCAACTCGAATTGTCACGGTTGCAAGCCCAGTACAACAGCAGTGACAAGGCTTATGGACGAAGAGAAAGACTGAGCATGGCTGAGGGGATCCGAGCGATCCTCAAGCGACTCGAGGCCAAGAACGACCAGATTTACAGCCTGTACGATGTCCTCGAAGGACAAAAGGCTGCCGGCCAAGCAATGTCTGAGGAAGAAGTTGAGATGACAGTGCTGAACATCACCGGCATGACCGTTCGAGACGTGACGAGCGGCAGTGAACAGTTGACATGGGAGGGTATTCAAGAGGCGTGATGCATGTTGCTTTAAAAAGCGGGCAGATAGGATACGCAGCAGGCTACGTGGATTTGGAGCAAGTTTGGTTTTTGGGCGTTTTACGGATGGTATAAGGGGCTTGCGGACTTCATCAGTTTGGAATTGGATCCTGGTCATTAGGTTCGGATTGCATATTTAGTGTTTCGGGAGTTGGGGCAATAGGCTTGCGATTCTTGTATGAGTTCCAGATTGCTGTTGCGCAATGATGAAACACCAACTCATGGGGATGACCCATACATCACAGCTTTGATTTCGATGCAGGTAATGTGAACAAGAAAAAGGTATATTTGTGGAAAACTTTATATCCGTAACAATTCCTAGTAAGCCATGACAAGCTACTCATCATCCTCCTCATCTTCCTCCTCGTCTTCATCTGCCAGCTCGTCCTCGACGTCCATCTCGTCGTCCTCGCTCTCATCCTCATCCTCATCTTCAGCCTCGAGCTTGCCCTTCTCCTCCTCTCTCCTCTTCCTGTCATCCTCCTTTCTCGACTCCTCCAGCATCTTGAGGCGCTCGGCCCTGGCCTTGCGCTGGGCAAGAACGTATGCGCCCAGCGGGGTCTTGGCGATGTCGAAGTCCCTGAGGAAGGTGTCGACCTGGGTGCGGTTCTTGGGGAGAAGTCGACCTTTGAGCGGCGCTCCTCGATGAACTTGGCATTGGCCTCGAGCTTCTGCACCAGGAGGACGAGTTGCGAGCCGAGCTTGGCGTTCTTGTTGCCCTGCGTCCGCGAGCGGGTGTGCTTGAGCCAGCGCTTGAGCTGGATGATGACGGGGAGCGTCAACTCTGGGAAGGCGATGGAGGTGGACCACAGGAGGAAGTACTCTCCGAGAAGCTCGATAACCTGGTCGCCTACGCCGTCCTGGTAGACACGCGTACGAAGGTACGACTTGGGGGCCTTGTAGTTGACAGCAAAGTCAAGGGCTTTCAGGGTCGTGGCCTTGGGGGCTTCTTCATCTCTGCCGAGTTGAGAACCTCAAGCAGAGGGGAAGCAAGGGGAATGTAGGTGCCAGTAGCTCGCGATGTTCTGAGCAAGGAGCGCACGAGGTGGAAGCGTAGGGGAAGTAGAGGGCGGTGGGGATGAGGCGCATAGCACCGAGAGTGACTTGCACCAGGGGTAGATGAGGAGCTTCAGCTGGCTCTCCTTGCCGGCCTCGGCCTCCTTCACAGGGCTGCAGTGCTCAGCGAGGACGCAGGACCAGAAATCCAGCGAGTGGGTGAACTGCCAGTTGTAGACAATTCGGTATGCGTCGTTCTTGTTGTGCACAATGGAGTTGCGAAGGTGAATGGCCAATTGGCGGATAAAGGTGAAGGCGGTGGTGTAGCCGACGCCAGGGTCGATGCCCCAGAGCTCAGCGGCCGAGTTCTTCATCAGGTTGATGCCCTGGATGGTGTTGGCGTTGGTCACACGGCAGCCCTGCACCAGTCCCTGGTAGGTGGCCTTGAGAACCAGCTCGCGGATGCCCTTGTCGCCAATGACGACGAGTCGTCGGAGCACAAGGAAAGCGGTGATACGGGTGGTTTCTGAACTGGCAGGCTGCGCCCAGAAGTTGACGACAGACTTGGCTAGGGCCTTGACGAGCTTTTTGAAAGAGAGAAGGTAAGGCAGGATGGGGGTGATGGACGACAGGGTCAGCTTGAGCGTCTTGTCATCGGAAAGCGTGCTGAGCAGGTACATGATGGAGGACGTGTACGACTTGATCAACAGCGACAGAGTGCGGAACTTCTTGGTCTCGGTCTGCACGTACACCTTGCCAGCAGCCGACTCCTTGACGGGAAGGTGGTGGTTCATGACGGTGGGGATCTCCTTGAGGGCCAGCACCAGGATGTCGTTGAAGACATCAGGGCTGTTGATGGCCCATCGGAGGGGCTTGTCGTCGTCGGCCTCGTTGAGGTGGGCGGCGCAGCGGAAGGCAAGGACTATTTGCCTGGCAGCTCGGAGCGATTTGGTTTCCTCAACGGCCTTTCTCCACGAGGCAACGAGCTGGCGTGTAAGCTCGTTGCGCTGGGCGGGCTCGTCGTCTTCGTCGTCTTCAGACTTCTTGCCCTTCTTTCGCTTCTTCTTGGGCTGCTCCTCCTCTGCTTCCTCCTCGCTGCCACTCAGCTCGTCGATCTCTGCCAAGTCGGCGTCGTCGTCGAAGTCCAGGGCCTCCGGGTCGTTCTCCTTGAGGAACTTGTAGAACTCGGGATCCTTCT
This sequence comes from Albifimbria verrucaria, assembly GCA_020081605.1. Lineage (NCBI taxonomy): Eukaryota > Fungi > Ascomycota > Sordariomycetes > Hypocreales > Stachybotryaceae > Albifimbria > Albifimbria verrucaria. The sequence goes on from JAHREC010000013.1 coordinate 2,438,742, forward strand.
CTGCCAGGTCGTCCATGGTCTTCTTGCTCATGCCCCGCTCGTCTTCCGAGCCCTGTTCCTCGTCTTCGCTGTCGCTGCCGGCCGGCTGTTCTGCAAGCAAAGCTCCCGCGTCGCTGTCATCACTGAGCTCAGCATCATCTGCTGGCGCATCTCGCTTTCTCTTGCCAAGCTTGCCGGCCTTCTTGTCGATAATCTCGTCAAAGCCGCCCTGGAAGAAGTCGTCGACGCTCATCTCGTTGACAGACTTGCCCTTGGTAACGACGGGTTTGACGGGCTCGCCATCCTCGCCCTCCTTGCCGCCTTTGTAGAACTCGGCATCCTTGGCGCGCCTGACCTGCTTCTTGTCCTTGATCTGCTGGCGCTGCTTGATCTTGGCAGTGGCCTTCCGCTTATCGAGAACACCCCGGAGGTGGTTCTTCTCGAACTTCTTCGTCGCCTTGAGGTTCTTCTTGCTGGCACCCATGGTGGAAGGACCTGAGCACCACGAATGGTGCGAATTGGCGGATTAGAGGGATTGGGGATATGCAGCGAAAGAGTCTGCCAATCGACCGCCGTGCAGGGACTAGAATACACCACCGAATTTTTTTCGACACGGGCTTATCGATAGCCTGGGCCCCGTCGGAAAGAGCAGGCGGTGAGCGCGGTGGAGTCAATCTGCCGCATCCCCACTACGTAATCATGGGCTCCCCGCCAAACACCGGCGATGCGACTAGAAGTGCATACTTGCGTCTACGCAATAGCACCTTGCGATCGCACGCCCACACCTTTCTTGCATCTTGCGCAAAGGGCCTCAGTGCTGGCTTTTCGAACCAGCAGACCGTCAATGCCTTGCATAAGGGGCTCATGATGATTCCACGACAAAACTATGCGCCTACGCCCCATAGCTATGTCCCCAACACCAATCTATCGGCGACCATCAACCTCGACGAGGTCCGTCTGGCCTGTCTTCTCCTTGTCTACTCATAATTCACTGACTTTTGTGAAACTAGGAGGTAAAGCTTACAAATACCCGTGCGGAGCGCGATCTACAAGACTCCCTTGCCGAGCTGTTCAGCATCATCATTACCATTGACGAGCTCGAGAAGGCCTTCCTCAAAGATGCCATCCCAGAGGCTGATTACACGGAGATCTGCGAGCGCTCGCTCCGACAGTACAAAGCGTTCTTAGCGAATGACACCATAGCCAAGGAGTTCGAAGGACTGGAAGAGTTCAAGGCGAAGTGGGATGTGAGTTTTCGCTCGCACGTTGGCTTTTAATACCCTCTAACCTGAGCACGACACAGCTCGAAGTCCCGCGTGCTACGGAGCGCATCCGAGTCGGTATGCCATCCACGACCGTCACAGCCTCAAGTTCCACGCCGGTGGCGCCACCGCCCGGTGCCGCCTCCAACGCCAGCGGTCTGCTGATCCTCGAAGCGACGCAAGAGTTCATTACCTTCCTCGACGCCGTCAAGCTTGGCTTGCTGTCCAAGGACCAATTGCACCCATTGCTGACCGATGTTATTCAATCTGTCAACCGCGTCACCGACAAGGACTTTGAGAACCGCGGCAAGATAGTGCAGTGGCTCATCACGCTGAATCAAATGAGGGCCACCGACGAACTCAGCGAGCAGCAGGCTAGAGAGCTGGAGCTTGATATCCAGCAGGCATACCAAGGATTTAGGAAGACGTTGGAGTAACGACATTGTTATGTATCATTATGCGCAGTATAGCATAGCGGCATGTTCTTGGTTTTTCTTTAGCACATTATGAATACCTTTTCACTACGGGGCACTCGTTGAATGTACGATAGGATGTGACCCTGCATAGTTTGACTCAGTATATGTATTATATTGTTCATGCTCAGACCAGAAATGTCCACGAACTAGGATACACAAATTCCTCCTCAAATATCCTCCTCACCTGCTCCAAGACGAAGCGCTCCACCTTGTCAACATTCTTCAGGCTCTGCCTTCCGCCTTCTCTCTGTCCAATTTCACTCTCAACCTTCACCTCCTGCAGAAGACCACCAAACCGCGGCTTGTGCTCGCGATGCGAGTCCCGCCCGCCTTCGTGCTGCTGTTGCTGCTCCTCCTCGTCGGGTCCAACGGCTGCCAAGGCGTCCTCGGGGCTTAGGAAGCAGAAGTGCACCCGCTTGCGAATATGCGCTAGCACGCCGACGCCGTCGAAAGAGAGACCTGTAATGTTGAGCTTGAGCGGAATGCCGACGAAGCTAGGCATGGGATAGTCTAGTAAGATCTCCGCTGTCAAGTTCAGCCTCACGTCGCCTGAGTAGCGAATGCGAAACACGGCCTGGACGTCTTCAACACGCGGTTCTCGACCTGGCCGTGTTCGTCTTTGCTCCGCGTTCGGATCTTCCTCGTCATCTTCATCATCCTCGACAATGGCCGATTCTGAGGCGTGCGCATCCCGCGTAGGCGGCCGCGATGTGCCTACAGACGTGGGCGCAAGCGTCGAGACACTTGCTTTTCACGCAACAGCGGGGCTGCCGGCTCGAGACTTGCGGTGAAGTTGTCGACAGAGATGCTACTCTGCGAAGGTTGCCGACTGTGACTCGGTGTGTCCAGTTGTGAGTGAGCCGCGGATCCCATCCAGCTATTCCCCAGATGCGCGCCGGCAACCGCAGCGAGCGGAGTGTGTGCCCGTCCCGAGAGCGCCTTGGAAATAATTTAACCCTGTTCCACCTAGAATACCTGGCGTTGAGACGCCCAGAAACAGGCTGCCCATGTCGTAGCCCCATGGCACCTCATTCCTCAAAGCTCCTGTCCTGAGACCGCCCGGCCGCCGCCTGGCCATGGCATCAAGGCGCTCTCGCTCTACGAGATTGTCCTCATCACTGTCTTCCTCGTCGTCTTCGTCATCCTCGTAAAATTCCGGTAGCGGATCCGTAATGTCCTTCAGTTCCAGCTGAGGCGGAATGGTGCCGAAGTCGAAGCCATGGACTGTGACGGACTTGATGAACCGGGAAGCGGCACAGCCTGAAACTTCTCGTGGATGAAAGACCGGATGCTTTCTGCGAGGGCTGCGCCATCAGGACCACTGGTCAGCGTGTCCCAGTTGAGGTCGATAGACATCTGGGCATAAGGGCTTGCTCATTCACAGAGCATGCCAGTCGAAGACGTAAGGGATAAAACGACCATGGTGAGGTTGTTAGTGGAGTTAGTCTAGGCCGCGTTCTGTAAATGGCCTATAAGTTTAGTGCATTGCTTCGTACAAGCCTGACACCAAAATTCTTACGTTTAGCGACAATCAATTGCTTGCTTCTGAACACGGCATGGGCAAAAGCGGGAGAGAAACGATCTAAAGACATGTAGGGTATCTCATTCATCATGAATCTCATATCTATCATCATAATAGAGTCTGTAAACTGTAGAACCTTGCCTCATTGCCATGCTATGACGCCGTTTTAATAGATCCATCTAAAGCCACGATACTGTGCCCTCTGCCTTCAAAGGCAGATACAGCAATGACTATTATAAGCAAAAAAAAAAAAAAGACCATGTAAGGCTCTACAAATTCTTCAAAAGCCTCGCTTATCGTGTCATTTCAGGTTCTTCAAACCTTGCTCTCCCGGAGTGATTGGGTAGCTGGGGTTATGGAATAGATGCCAGCAGTTGGGAGCTTGAAGGATATATCTGTCATCACGTTAGCAAGGCCCGGCCATTATAAATCCACACAACGTACCTTGCCATTGCTTCTCTGAAGCGTGACTTGTACTCCTTGGGGCTGGTCACGGTGGGCCTGTTGCGACCACCACCTGCAAAGCCTCGATCCTTGATCCAGCTCTCCAGCTTCTTGTCCCATGTGTACGTGCGAATACAGTCGATGATACCCACGACCAGTTCTTTCCTCGCTTCATCCACAGCAATCATTAACGAATAGTCCATCACGTTCTGTCTTGCTAGGAACAGCGTATCGTTCCATACGGATGCCCGGAGGAGTTTCTTCGAATGCTCGCGGGCAAAGAGAGGCGACTCGGCAATGAACTCCACCATGTTTTCGTCAAGAAGTACTTCATTTTGCTCTCCTGTTGATTGGATTTTACGATTTCTCATCGAACCTTTAAGATCGAAGATTCGAGATGGTGATCGGTCGTAGAAAAGATTTTCTGTGATGAGCAAATCCAACTTCACATCCGTACCCGTAGCAGGATTCTTGATGACAACCTGGAAAAAGCCAAGCATCTTAGCGATCACCGAGGAAGGTCATGGAACAATGCTTCGGCCATGATGCCAAAGTAGCCTGGGGCAAAGCCCAAGAAAGCCGACGTCTCTATTGGAGAGAGGGACTAGAATGAATTAGCAACCGTCATTCACCTTTTCATGTCATATCCTTACCTTTAGAACTAATCGATCGTCCAAAGTCTTCAGGAAAACGGACTTGGTCTTTCCACCCTTGGAATCCCATTTCAGACAACGAGAAAGGGACTCGATGATTCTCTCAGCCACTCCGCACTTCCTTCGGAGCGCATCGAATTGCTCCGCGTAAAAAATCTTGCATGTCATAACAGCCTGGCCTTCCTTGAATTGATACTTCAAATGTGTGCTTGTTATACGGAGTAGGCTCTTCTCCAACCCGGCTTCATCTCCGAGCCACTCTTCGGAAGCAGGAGCGGACCCTGCTTCTGTATGTCCCAGGCCCTCTCCTCCCTGTTGCATTACTTCCTGCGCATCTCTGCGAATTATGGCCAACTTGTTCTGATAGTCGTCGCTGTTCAATGCTAGAGCAATGACTGAGCTTGGTTCGTCTTCACGAACAATGATATCCGAGTCCATGAATATGTGATCGGTTGGGTTGACAGGGTACTCCAACTGCGGCCAACCGCTTGCTGACCGCTCTGCCCAAAAGTTTGTCAGATACTTCATCAGACTTGTTTTCTGATGCTTGGGCAGTTCCAGTGGAATCTCCGTGCTGGGTTCGAGAGAATCGGCAATTTCCTTGATGTCTGGAAGGTAATCATCAGACACAGAAGGATCAATGTCACTTTCAGCACCCTCGTCTTCCAAAGCACACTGGCTGGTATTGCCAGTGGTGGCCTCTTCATGCTCACTACGAGATAGTGCATCGTCAGGTTGAGAATGTGGCTCTACTGGTGTAACTGCATCCGCTGTCTCTGTTTCAGGTTCCGTTTTGATTGGCTCCTCGGTCGTGGTAGCTGGAGGGCTTGTTCCAACCTTCTGGTCAGCCTCACGGTCGAGGCCCTGTTCGCTAGATGGCATCTGTTCCTCGAAGGCCTCGTCCACGTTGTCGTAGACTTGAACTATTGCCCTAGTCGTTGTTTTTGTAAGCATTGGTCGAGGCTGACGTAGGTTTATGGCCCTTTGTTTCCGATCACGGATTCGCTCCCTCTCAAACTCTCGACTGAGCTGCTCAAAGTGTCTGGCTAATGTCGACACCTTAGACTCTTTCTTTCGGGAGACAAGTCGGGGAATGCTAGATGTGCTCATCTTCCCCTATTCTTGAGCGTGCCGAGCCCTAAACGATCAGAAAGTCTCTTGTCTACCTTGATGGAACCCTCTTGTAACTGTTCCTTGGTGGTGTCCAAGGAAATAGGGATTTGTTTGGGGTCCCGCATACCAAGAGGCTTTCCAAGCCCCAGCGATGAATGCGTTCTTGGCAATGGCCGAGCCGGCTGAGAGATTGCCCTCGCCAAGGGAGGGGATACGTTTGAGCCTGCTCGCCGACTGACTTGATCGAGCTTTGGGATGTCTTGGGCAGTGGCGGTGCCGTCTACTCCACTAGTATGAAGAGCTCGAATACCTTGCTCGCGTCGTAGTTGTTCAACCTTTTCCGACAAGGATTGTCCAGATGCTGGAGTATCAATACCACTTTGAGTGTTTGAGGTAGGTGGAACGGATGACTCAGGAGATGAAAATGTTTCTGTTTCCTCAATATTTGACGTTTCTGGAAGCTTCAAGGGCACTTCAGCGACGCTTGATGGAGTGCCATCCTCGAGCGGAGATAAGGTGGCCAAGTCTAAAGGTTCAACTCGTTGAATAACCTCGTCGACTGGGATTTCAACCTTCTCGTCTTCTTCAGAAGGAGCAGCTTCAGAAGGAACAACTTCGGAAGGAACAGCTTCTTCAGAAGGCGCTGTCTCTTCTAGCTGCTTTGCTGATGTCGTACTCGATTCTAGGCTAGGCACCGTATAATCCGTAGGTTGAGTGGGCTTTTCATCTGTATCCGAGAACGTTTGCGACGGTCGTTCGTCGCTATCGACAGTTGACATGGTGGTATCCGTAGGCGTGATGCCTTCATTGGATGCCAAAGACTCCTTAGACTCGTTGTCGGTGAACATTTTCTTCAATTGCATGATTGTCAGTTGACGCATGTCCTTGTCACCCAAGAACTCTGCTTCAAATTCAGCAAAGGTCTGATCCCATGAGCTTGCGTTCTCAAGCATTTCCCGCACAACTTTGTTGAATGGAACCACTTCGTAGTATTTGGATTGGACATATGTTTCTTGTAATCGGCGAATCATGGCCACCTGATCTTCCTGAGCTTGCTTGCCCAGATGCTCCAGTTGCGCGCGGCAGGACTCAGCCTTCTCAGGCAAAACGCTGTCAATACGGATGCTTTTAAGCCTAGACTTAATAGACATCATAAACTTGATCCAGCGTTCTTCCATCTTGGTGAAAATTCCATTTTTGAGCCTCAAATCGTTGGCAACCTTCCAGGTGATTCGGGCACGCGGGACGACAATTTCCAGCAAGTCAATGGGATCCCAATGTAAGCGGATACGGGATTCATGTAGACTGAAATATCGAACATGATCTCTGTGGTGATCATGAGGGCACTCAAGGCTGCTCTTCATCCGAAGTCCGCGTCCCCAGTATAACAGCTCCAGGTACTTGCCAAATGAATACTTGAAAGTCGCATCAGACATTGGCTTCTCTTCAGAATCCTTCTTGCAGATCTTGCAATACGTCCACATTGTGATTCCATCGCCAAGTTCGGGCCGCCTTGGAGGGGCATTCGGAAGCTGTTCAACGAAAACAGTAATTCGAGCTTCATCATGGACATAGGTTCGATGATGCTCAATCATCTTGCGTTCGCAGCCAATTGAGTTGCAAATGTCTTCTCGGCTGTATGTCAAGTCCTCAATATACTGTCCCAAGGTACAGTCCGGGTCCATACCCGTGTCGACATGCTGCTCATCGTAGAAGTTAATTGCAACGAGACCTGGCTCGATGCATGGAATCTTGGTCTCGGTGCAGATAACAGAGTACAAGACGACAATGTTTTGGTGTGAGTAAGGATCAAAAAGGTCCAAGTTGCCTTGAAGGTAAGTTTCCCACTGTCGTGTTTGTGTTTGGTAGTTGAAAAGAGCCTTGTCATACTCGGCATCATGAACGGCATGGAGAATTTCCATCATCTGCCTCGGGCCTTTCTGACCAATCTTTTCTACCATCTCTGGCTTGATTAATTGGAATTTTTGTGGTCCGCTCTTCTCTTCATCTTTCTCCTCGACAACATCATGATCCCTGAGCCTTCGGAGATATAGAAGACGTCTCTCTTGCTCTCGAGCCCTCATCAACAAATAAGGTTGCGTGAACTTCACGTAAGGCGACGCGGACAATATCTTCGTTTCATACTTGGCAACAGTGTCGCTGTAGTATGTCGGCATGGGAACATCATCAGGTACCTGGCCTTCCGGCGACGAATGTATATGCGTGTCATGAAGCGAAACAAGTCTCGGGCGTTCTGGTACCTGGTCCTGATGGAGAGAACCTGCCTCGTCTGTACCACCAAAGCTAGAGCTGTCCACAGTGACCTGTGAGGGTGGCTCGCTTTCGCTAGAAGCGTGATTAACCACAACGGCTGGTCCATCGCCGACACTTGTAATGCTTGACCTCAGATTGTCACTGAGCGTCTGGAACGAATTTGACAAAGAATTGTCACCGCCATCATCAGGTGGCTCGATGGATTCGTCTCGTAACAGACTGGATTCCAGCTTCAGATTATACACAACGTAGACCATGAACTCCATGATGTCCTTGACTTTGGCAAGTAACTGGTTGGTGGCTCCACGCAGAGCTATGGTGCATCCGAGGTCTGGCTTGCAGCCTGACAAAAATATGTAGGACTTCTTGCGACCGGGATAATCATTGTTGACGAAAGTCCTTACTTCAAATGCTGCGCATCTTCCAACTTGGACCGGCAAAGCCAACATATCCAGTGATGAGATGATCTCTGTCTCCGCACAGCGTGATACAGCTTCTATTACAGTGTGTTTGACATTATACGCGACCGAAATGTTTGCCTCAGATAGGTACTGCAAAGCAACTCCGGATACACCCTTCTCAGCAAGCAGTAGCTGTGGTCGGAGGTTGGTGATTCGCTGAACCACAACTCTGAGGAACTCCTTCTCTTGCTCAATTACTGGTTGCAAGCTCATAAAATGCTGTTGATGGCGTTGATATTCAATCGGAAATGTGACCAGCACAATGCGAGGGTTAAGAATCTTGCAGGGCATGCTTTTCAATGCAAGATTCTTAGTGAAAACAACTCCAGATACGTAGGCGGTGTCACCAGGTTTACCACCTGGAATTCTCTTAAGCTTGACGTAGTGTCTGATATCCATATCCTCCCTTTAGCAACATCGGGGTAACATCATCTGTGGAACGTAGTAGGATAGGAACAAGCGCCTTTTGCCATGCAGCTGGATTAGGCACTTCAGCGTCCTCTAGTAGTTGGTGCAAGAGCCTATCCACATGTTTTAAGCTGGACTTATTCAGCTCGATCCTATCCATTTTCTGATGTTGCAAGGAATCACTTCGGGTTAATTGTGTCCCGCTGTGATGTGGACTGTCAAGTGAGAAGAGGTATTCGGATGAAGCAGATGGCCCCTTGAAGATCCCAGATCTTGGTCTTGGAGATGCCAGATAATGCACACTACCACTGACATTGCTAAGGTTTCGACGTCGTGGAGGCCTGCGATGAGAAACGAGGGCTGCTGGACCACTGAGCTCATCAAGTCCACCGCGACTTATGTGGCTCATGCCGCTGATGCTCTTCTCTGCTCTGTGACGATGCTTCCTCCCAGCACTAACATAGGGGCCGAAATTTGACTTTTCCGTTTCATAGCTTGTCGACTGAATATCAGAGGATGAGATGGTAGCAAAGATGCTCATCTGCTCATCGCCGCTAGACTCGTCGGACATGTAATCGGCCAATTCCGGATCGATGATATTATCGTCATGAAAGGCGGGAAACTTAGGTTTCTTCGCATTCTCGTCGGCAACGCTTCTACGAAACGGTGCTTCGGTTTCAGGTGGTGGCCTAAACCTCCCTAGAATTCCATGCTTTGAGTGATGCCGCTTATGACCCATAGACGATGACGGCCGACCAGAAGTCAGAGACTTTAGAGAACGTGAAGATCCTGGCCGACTCAACTGTGGTGCATCGATCTCAAGCACTGCGGAGGAGCGGTTGTTTGAATCTTTGACCCTCCGAGTCGCCGGGATCGCCATCATGGGTGTGGTGACGGGTCGCGCGTCCTCCGATCCTTCAGATCCATGTGCTATTTCTTGGTCCTTAATCTTCGACTGGCCTGCTGCAGGTGTCTTCGGTTGGCCTGTGCCAAAAATCTCGGCATAAATGATTGCTCGTCACCCGAGTCCTCAGATGCGCTGCCGTCAAACCGGCGGCTAATGACCTCAAGACACCTCTTGCACACTCGCAAGGAACCCTGCAAACCAAATCTTTCACCGGAAATGGTTGTGGTGCATTTCGAATCGAATATGCATCCACATGTTCGGCAATGATGTTTCCTGCGGAATGCCGTAAAGGGCGTTTGGCAGAGAAAACATTCCTTGACAGTATCGTCTTTCATCCAAAATTCCTTGCTGAGAACTTGTTTTCGCATCCGATCCAATTGAGCATTCATTTGATCCGAAGCACCTTCGTGGCTCCGTGCCGTGCCTGGTATGCGTAGATCTCCAGAACGCATCTTCTCTTGGTGCGACTCTTGAGAAAACGAATCATGGTACACTGAGTTGTGAGCAGACGTATTGATAGGACTCGGTTCGGCAGTGCCGCCATCGACGGATGAGTCTCGCGACACAGAATAAGCAGGAGATCGGGAGCGCGTGATTCTGTCAATCACTGCCGGTCTTCGTGGTATATGATCGGGGAAAGCATCGACGAGGCGTTGGAGGGTGTGCGAACATGCCGGGTTTGCACAGGCGGCACCGAAGGAGCACGTCCCTTGGAGGGACTAACGGAAGAAGACACAATACTGCCATCGATGCTAGATGCATCATCACGTTTTGTCTTGGATGGAAGCCGACCATCCTTAAGATCGTAGAGTTTCGTGTCCACCTGTGGAAGATGCGCATGCAGTTCCGATCTGCTGAAGCTCTTCCGGCTTGAACTCTGAGATACGCCGTCTTCCAGGACCCCGGTATTGGCATTTGCATCTCGATGGACAGTCACAGCTGCAATGGCTGGGTCTGCGGGTACAGAGCTGGTCGGCGCTTTCGGTAGACTTGGCCGAGACGTGTTTTGCGACTTAACGGTAGACAACAAGCTGATGCCGGTGCTTCTGGACGACTGGGACGAGTGAGAAGGGCGACTACCAGATGGTCCAGCTGCAGGTCCAGGTCCAGCTACAGGAGAGAGGTCGGCCATGCTTAGCTGTTGAGATGCAAGGGGAGTAGGTGTCTCCAAGTCGGAATACTCGACAGGCCCATTAGATCCATCGTAGAAATGGTCCTGGACGGCAGGCTCTACTGAGTCTTCGCGACCACCATTGCTGTCTTCCTGGACAGGTTTGGAGGACGTACCGACACCTACGGCCTCCCTAAATCTGGTGTATAATCCGCTTAGGCCTTGGTGGACGAGATCCCTGCAGCAACCTTCCCATCCTGGGGCTGAGCCGCATCGGGGAGCGGAGCGAAGTCGTTGAAGGTAGTCAGTGAATCGCACTGACTTGCGGAGCTGTGTATTTCATCGAGGGTGTGAGCGAGCTGGTCTCTATCGGCGGTCGAGGCAACAGATACTGATCTGACGGAGTCGCGGCGGTTACGAGAGGTGGAGGCGGTCGGAGTAGGAACAGAGGAGCCAACGGACGACTTGGAGAGACTGGCGCTGGCCATGCTGACTATAGCAGCCTAAACTGCGAACGCCAGCGGGATGTCGAAGGTGATAGAGCCAGCGTGAGGCTCATGGGAGCCCGGCGGCCACTACTTAAGAGGCGAAATCTCACGCAGGGACTAATCGTGGGCATGTAGGTGCATGGTGTGTCGAGTATATCGTGACATGCGGAGGCCGCCCAACGCGGACTACAGTACGACGCAAGCAAACCCAAGGCGCAGGATCGTCGGAGCGGGAAGAGGGAAGCTGCAGAAAGGGTTCAGGAGACGATCACGAATGACGAAAGAGTGAAGGCAAGACAGCAGTGTGCGACAGGGCCGACAACCACGTCCGGATCGAGGGGTGAGATGGGATGCGGCGCACAAATCACAGGTTGGGTTTTGGGATGATCAAGTCTAAAGCTGGCGGAGGTGGCCTGGGGAGGTTACCTGATGTCGTCAGGTCCATGCAGCCTTTGCAGCCAAGCGCATGAATGGCACAGGTAGCGGTGACCTGGAACCGGTGCCCCACGCCTGGTTCCCTTTGCCAAGCTCTGCGCATCCGACGGTACAGGCTACTTGGACCTAGCCTGGCGCTTGGTCCACCAGACACGCAACGGTACAGCACTAGCGCAGTGCATCCTGGGACTTCCATTCTCGTCGTTCCCTCCCAATCAATCCAGACCCTGCCAGCCCAGTCCAGCCCAGGCTTGCCAGGCCAGAGAGGAAAAAGTACCCGCAACTACCGGCCTGGAAATTTCCACCGCGTCTGGCTCCTGTTGTTCAGATCGCGCTACCAGTATCATTGGTTGAAACAGCTCGTCATCCTACATATTCACAACACACACAAAAAAGAACCGTCTACCTCCTTCATCACACACACTCTGCCTGTCCGTGTCTCACTGTTAGACACGCTTAGGGAGCTTTTGCTACGATGTTGACGTGACGCAACCCTGGGATGCACAGGTGAAAGGTTGCAGCAAAAATGATCAACAACAACTTGATGGCGTCGCACTCCCAGGACGTCAACGCGCTTTTGCGCCGGCGGTGCCTCACTGTCATTCCCAAGGATCAGCTCAAGCTGTTGGATAGGGAAGACTCATGGGCTGTGGACCTGGCCAACAGACCCCATGGCCTAGCCAACGTGCCGGGTCACGTTCTTGAGACCGTCAAGGAAGCCTATATCGCGAGTCAACGCTCTCGCAACAATGGCAGTGTGGACAGGCCACCGGGAGACCGCAACGACGGACACCTACAAAGCCCGGTTCAGGCAAAAGATTACAACTCAGACTCTCCGCCTCCATCATCACCACCCACTGAAGTCTCGTGGGAGGAAACGCCTCCCAGCCGGTACCACAGCGCAGGCCAGCTCAGGAGTTGCCTACAAACGATGAGATGCCAGAAGATATACCGGAAGCCCCGCTACCTTCAAAGAGCCTGGGCCCTAGTACTGCAACGCCACCGCAGCGGTTGTCTAAACGAAAACATGACGATGCATCACCTAGTATTCGCAGGAGCTCTAGACAGAAAGCAATGGCACCGCCGCCTCGTCCGTCCCCGGCTCTGCAACTAGCACCCCAATTTGGATTTGCTTCTAGTGACAATGAAGATGACGCCCCGGAGGTTCCTCGTTTTCAGGTCCCTCCAAAACAAACACCCATTGCCAAGGACATCGCCGCGTTGCAACGTAGCTCAGGGACCTCGAATGCTCCGCGAGGGCAAGCCATGAACACGCCTCCCTGTGCGCAACCAAGCCAATCCCTGGTCCCTGAAACAGTTCTCAAAGCCAATAGCCCTATCAAGGAAGCGACGGTGCCTGGGCGTAATCGCCGATATCGTATCAAACCGGCCAATTTCAGCGATGATAGTCCAGAGGCGGCCAAACCACGAAGGGCACTGGAGTCTGTTAAGCCTTATGCATCGATAGAAAGCTCCAACAGTATTCCCAGCTCCATAGTTCCTTCGACAATGCCTGAGCAACCGACACAAAAGTCAACAGAAAACCAGTCTACGGAAGGCGAGAATCCTAATCCAATCGTTCACAAGAATATCCCAGCAGAAGTAAGGCAAAGCGAGCCCATCAAGTCAGTAGAGGTAGATGCACCTCCTATTGCACAGCCTGTTGTCGATCAAGAAGACCATAGCGCCAAGCCTACATCGACAAATATCATATCACATTCTCCAAAGCCTCTTGCAATAGAGAAAGGGTTAAAGGAGCCCTCCCTCACAGCGTTCAAACATCCAAATCAACAGGTGGTGTCGATATCTTAGGAAATGGGTTTCTGGACCCTTATAATACTTTTATCTATTTCTATCCGGAGTACACAGCATCTTACTCAGGAAACCACGACAAGTTTATCAAGGCATGTGTTTGCCTGGAATACCTTCAGCGAGAAAGGGGTCTCAAAGAGTTTTTGTACGACGATTTCATTCGAGCATTTTCACATGCCTTCTTGGCCTACGTGAGAAACGCGGGTCCTGGCCAGGAACCCCTCCCTGCTGTGGAATGGTACAATATCCAGCCTGGAAGACCTGTTTTCACGAATATGGTTGTGCGGAAAATGAATTTGGAAAGAATCCTAAAGGAGTATCCTGATCAAGTAGCACAAGCGAGGGCCGTCGTTGCAACAGACATTGAAAGCACAGAGGTGGCCTCCACAAACGCGAGCATGGTTCATACCGCTGGTGACGTGATGGACATTGACGACGCTGCTCAAAGCCCACCCCATCACTCGCCTACACCAGTCCGACCCCTCCATCTAGCAGGCCGTCGCCAAGATTATCAACCCCGGCTTCCCTGAGCACGAGGTTGCATCAAGTGTACCGCCTTCGGATCTTTCTACACCTGCAGCGAGCTTGGGCCGTCGACGCACCTCTCGCTACCTGGAAAAGTTGACGTCGAGCACCAGGTCAAAATCGAAGAAAAGGGCGGAGGACCATTCGGCAAGGTGGAAGAAGCATCTTAGGCAGAGGCTATCGAGCGGCACCATGGGTCTATCTAGTAGCGGCAGGGTGGACTCAACGCCACAGCAGGCAGAGTAGAGGAACAAGGTTAATTGTTGTGCCAGATCGGAGTTTTGGGGTGGGTAGCAAGACAGCTTGCTTGGCGTTTTTGCGAAGGATGGTACTGTACACGTTGAAGTGGAAAAGAATACCCAATATCATTACATCCAGAAGTGGAAACCGTATATTGTGCGTGGGCGACCCTGTCTAGCTAGACCGACCTATCTAGGCCTTGGTCAATTGGGCTCCTTGGGAGTCAGCTGTTGTTCTAATCCGTCTCCAGTCCACGAGTGCAGCTATTCTTCATCTGCATGGTGCGACACTGTACATTTCATGCCTCATTCTCGCCCTTTCGTAAAATCGGTGCAGAACCGACGATTTCCTTCAACTCCCTCTGGGTCGTGAAAGAAGGGTGCTGGTGGTGTGTCGATTGCATAAGCTCAAGCACCCTGTGGCGCATTGGTGGGCTTGGCGGCCTCCTTCTCTGCGACCAGGCGCTGCTTCTTCTGTTCCTGGACTTCCTCTTCCTCAGGCGTCAGGGTCCGAAGTTGCAGGGCATGGATGCCACCCTCACGGGCCATTTCTTCTGTGAGAAGGGCGTACACCATCCTGTGCCTTGCGGCCGGCATCTTGGACTTGAAAGCATCGGAGATGATGACCAGTCTAAACAAGGTTAGGTAAATCGATCCAGGCCATGACGGGGAAGAGGACTAAGAAATAATGGTGAAGGCATGTGTGTACCTGAAGTGAGTCTCGGCGGAGGTGTTGCCCTCCATGGCCTTGTGGTGAGCGTGCAAGTGAGAGTCATTGTAGATCTCAAGAGTCCGAGGATTGAGAGCGGCAGTGATCTAATTGAAGGGTGGACGATAGCGATAAGCGGAATGGCCTGGGAGGATTCAATTGGAAGAGCTTACCTTGGCCCGGATGACCTCTTCTACAGACGAGCTGGGACTCATGCTGGAGATCTGGCGACCTACGGTTGAAAAGCCCAGAGCGTATCGTCGGAACATACGGGGCGAAGTGCAAGGGAAAATTGCGAGTTGAGAGTGGCGAGGATGAGGAGTGAGCAAGGAAAGATAAATATGTCGAGGTAAAAAAAAATAGTAGCGAAGAACGGACACGGGCGGATGGGAAGCAAAAATTCAATTCCCGATCAGTTGTCACGCCAAAAAAACGTAACAGCGGCTCTGTCTTTGGTTTTCACACTGGGGCGGCTGCTGACACCAAAAAGGCTGCGACTCCAGACACCAGGGCTGTTATACGGGTGGTCACAGGTTCTTTGATGCAACAACGAGGAATCGGTACGGTATATCAAGGCGCCATGTAGGTAGGTACAGGTAGGTAAGTAAATATCCAAGGAGGGATGCAGGGAGGGGGATATGTTGCTGGTAGGCGAGGAGAAAAGAAAAGAGAGGAAAGAGGAAAAAGGCTTCTTCTTCCCTCTTTTTTGCGATCGAAGAAGAAAAGAAAAAGGAAGAAAGAGGAAAAAATTGCGTCGAGAGCGGAAGACCAAGCAAAGGCTTTCTTGAAGATCCGAAAGTTCGGTGAAGTCGGTGAGTGCAGCAAACTGGTGCTGGGTGCTGCATGGTTGGGTGGAGCAGGTATCCAATGGCAGGGCGTGGACAAGTTCAAGCGGTGACGGGGAGAGACCCGTTCCTGGGCTGATGCTACATTGCCTTGTGGTGCCTAGAAAAACACAGATGCAGGAATATGCAGAGCTACCGTATATTCTTCTTGCGGTAAGGACACGAGGCCCGCGTGGCAAAAAACAGTGACCCTGGGGAAAAATAATAAATTAAAAATTACCATTAACGATAAAATAAAAATACAAATGGGAAAAAGGAAAGAGGCGAGGCGGTTGACGACCACCCAAGCCCACGCGGGATGATAAGACGAGGCGGTGATGATTTAGTGGTGTGACCTGTGCTCGGTTTTTTTGTTTTTATTCTATTCTTTATTATTTTATTTTATTTTATTTTATTGTATTTTATTTAATCCCCTCCCATGGCCAGGTGATGAAAGTCTCTCCTGCAGTGAGCCTCTCTTCTCGAGACTTTAAGGCTAGGGAATTAATTTAATCTAATTGATTACCTACCTCCGTATTGTTGAGGTGAGATGTATCCTCAGCGAACGCCGTATGTAAGGCTGGGCAATATCCAGGTCAAAATTGCCTATTCGGACAGACTGGCAGCGCCTACTTGAGAGATATAATCGATTACAACCCTGTCCAAGATACTAGCTTTGCTGCTACTGTATCCGTACAGGTTACAGCACGGCAATTACCCGTAATTCTTCTCTGCAGGTGTCGGTGTCGTTGGCATGGGGGCCCCTACATCGTCGTCGTTGCACAAAGGCACCACCCACTTGTGCAGAACACATGGCGCTCCTCCACGCTGATCGCTCACTCGCAACGCTTCAACCACATGATCGGGCCGCCCATGGCAGCAATTTCGCATAATGCAGGCAGGACAGCACAGCTCAGTGCGATCGAAAATCCTTACCTGACCTGGTGTTGCACCCAAGGTGGAGCGTGCCTGATGTTCCCTCCGTTGCGTGGTCCCGGCCAGCTGGGCAGCCACACACCCTAGGAAGCCCTATCACCTACCTGCCTGCCTTCTCGTGCTACCTAGGGCCCCTCCTTTGCCCTTTGGCCCTTTGGCCCTTTTGCCTTTGGGCGCTGGCTGGTTCCACGGGCGTTTGGACGGGCCAAGGTGGACGGATGGCTGGCTGGCTGGCTGCACCACGATGCGCTGTGCTTATGGGGTCCCAAGGGCAGCATATCTTATGGTGAGAAAAGAGGCACGAGGGTCCCGTCACGTTGATCTGACTTGGTTCGTGCGTCTAAATGCGGCGGCGATTTGCTACTCTGACAATCAGAAAAATGGACCCCGATGATGGTTTTTTTCTCGACACGATGAGAGACAAGCTGGTGTGGATGACGCTGATGTTATCTTGGTTCCTTTTGCCTTGGGTTTCCCAAGCCCGGTGGCTTTTCACACGCTTGGCCAAGACGGCTGCAGGCATCACCAAACGTTACGAGTCCTCCCGCCGCGGACGCCCTCGTGTGGAAACACGGTAACCTGCTGCCGTCTAACTGTCAGAGGCTGATTCCTACTGGTACGGCATGGTAGGGGGCCGAGCCGACGGTGGTTTTCGCTTCCCTTGCAGTGAAGCTGCTGCAGGCTGCTTCGGCTAGCAAAGGTTCGACGCACGAACACATCATGCATCTGAATAGCTCGCTTTGCTTTGTGCAAAGCAACTAACTGCCGTCGCGGGTAAAACGGACCATGGCCTCGCTTGGCCGTCATCGGCGGCGGTTTGACGGTGACGGTGACAGTGCAAGTGCCAGTACCAGAGACAGTGACGGTGACGGTGACGGTGACGGTGACGATAGCCTTTTATCGATAGACGTTGCCATGTGTAGTCTAAAGCGATAAGCCAAGCTACCTGTACCTACCTTACCTATCTGCCTACCTAATCTACCTACCAACCTACCTAATCTAAAGATCTTCCTCCCAGGCAATGGGAAAATAGTGCTACGGTCATCAAGCCGTCATCATCGCAGCAGAGAGCTCGAAACACCATCTCCGGCGCAGAGGCCATTAATACTCTTCCCTTTCAAGAGTCAACCCCATTGTCCGTCCGCCCAGCTTCTACCTGAACTGCGGCTCTGCGCAAATCCAGGCGATAACCTGGTCTGACGTTACCGCGCCAGACCTGACGCATGCTCCATCACTAAGCTCCTCCCACTTGTCAGCTCTTACTGCCGGGCCTAAGGCACTGCGATCCGGCCCTTGCATCACCCATTACTCTGCGGTCCGTTCCCCGTGTCCTCCTTGGTCAGGCAAGCGTCGTTGTCTACGTGTGGGACAGGACAGGACAGGTGGACGGCCAGCCCTCCCACCAGAAAGCAGGGAAAGACAGGTCTCACGGGCGTCAGCAAACCCGGCCGGGCGAACACCCTGGTCCTCCCACTACTGCACCTCTCAAGCAGCCCCTCCCAATGCCTCTCCGCCATCCCACCTTCTCGACCGTCGCCGTCCTTCGGCGACTGGTCACCCGCTCCTCCATCTCCTCCTCCCCAATCACACCACTCACCTCCCGCGCCGCCGTCTTCTCCCCGGCCTTCGCTAGGATGGCCTCGACCCTACCGCGCCTCCCCATCTTCGAGGCCATCGCCGCCCACGACCCCGGCTCCACTGCCGTCGTCCACGCTCTGTCCCGCCGGTCCTTCTCCTACGGCGAGCTGCTGGGTGATGTGAGCCGTGCCAGGGACCGTCTCCAGGAGGCCAGGGGCGGTGCCGGCCTCGACGGCGAGAGGATCGCCTTTCTAGTAGAGAATAGCTACGACTACGTAGGTGAGCATACTGTTACATCCAAGTGCCCTGAACCCCATCGCAACCCCCGCTCCAGTCGTTCCCGTGTCGGAGATGATGTCTTCCCTCCCTTCCAATCGGTCGCTGACGGGTGGCCCTAGTGACGCTGCTGGCCGCCATGGCTGCGCGGTCCATTGCCGTTCCGCTCTCCCCGCATTTCCCGCGTCGGAGCTGCAGTATATCCTCAACCAGAGCGAGGCATCGTTGCTCGTGTCGTCCGCCAAGTTTGGCGCCAAAGCCAAGCAGGTCCTGGCCACCGAGCTCACGGCAAAGCCCGTACATGTCGAGCTAGCCAAGCATCAAGGCGGAAGCCCCAGAGATGCTGTCGATCTGGACGGTGCGGACCCAGGCGGCGCCGGCATGATGCTGTACACGTCTGGGACGACAAATAGACCTGTAAGATGAACCATCTTCTTTCTTTTTCTCGTCATGAGCTCGACTGATAGCCTATGAAGAAGGGCGTTCTGCTGCCTCAAGCTGTCTTAACCGCCCAGTCCCGCTCACTCATCGAGGCCTGGAACTACTCTCCCTCAGACCGCCTCTTGCACGTCCTTCCTCTGCATCACATTCATGGTACCGTCAACGCCCTTCTGACCCCGCTGTTCGCGGGCTCCACTATCGAGTTCATGTTCCCATTCAACGCCGATGCGGTTTGGAAGCGTCTCGCCGCCCCCTTTCTGCCGGACGCCAGCATCAAGGAGAAGATCACATTCTTTACCGTCGTGCCTACCGTATATAGCCGCCTCTTGAGCTCATACAAGTCTCTCCCCAAGATGTTCAGGAAGCAGGAAGGCAGGCCACGTCGCCTGAGCATATGCGCGTCAGTATCTCTGGCTCTGCCGCCCTGCCTACGCCTATCAAGACGGCCTGGAAGGATCTAAGCCGAGGCAATGTGCTGCTGGAGCGATACGGCATGACCGAGGTTGGCATGGCCCTCAGCTGCGGCCTCGACTTCGCCGATCGTGTTGACGCCAGTGTCGGCTGGCCACTACCATCTGTTGAGGCTCGCTTAGTGGATGTTGACTCTGGTGAGATCATTCAACCAGGTGAGGAAGTTGATGCCAATGGCCGTGAGCGTTCCGGTGAGATCCAACTTCGTGGCCCCACCATCTTTAAGGAGTACTGGCGAAACCCAGAAGCTACGGCCAAGGAGTTCGTGGAAGGAGAGGATGGTAAGGGTCGCTGGTTCAAGACGGGTGACGTAGCCGTGCGTGTGCCCGTCCCCACGGCCGGTCAAAACTCTGCCGCCCAACCCTGGGCGCAAGGCCCCATGTACTTCATCCAGGGCCGCAAGTCGGCCGATATCATCAAGACGGGCGGCGAAAAGGTCAGCGCCCTTGAGGTAGAACGCGAGCTCCTGTCTCTGCCAGAGGTAGCCGAGGCCGCCGTCGTCGCTGTCCCCAGCGGCAGATGGGGCCAAAGGTCGGCGCAGTCGTGCTCCTCGATCCGGAGCATGCCAAGACGTGGAGTCCCATGGACATGCGTCGTGCGCTGAGGGACCGTCTCGCCAACTACAAGATTCCCCAGGTGCTCAAGCTCGTTGACCACATCCCTCGTAATGCCATGGGCAAGATCAACAAGAAGCAGCTGGTGAAGGCCGTCTTTGCCGACGAGTTCAGCGAGGACGAGCAGTAGACCGTGCTTGCGGCATTGTATATAAAAGTGATACCCGTCCGAGTGTACAACACAATCATAGATTCAGGATAGATACTGCAAGCAGGAAACGCATGTACTGAATTTAGTGCGATCATATTTTGGTCTCTAAGATTATGATCTACCCTCCTTCAAGCGCCGTAATGGTGCCGATGATACTCCTCCGATCTGCGAATCTTCCGTCTAAACATAAGAATGGCCCCTACTAACGCCAACTCGACATTCCTTGCAGATGCTTAAGCCGACCGGGTCCGAGCAACAAGCGAGCCAAAACCACCGGTGCCACGACATTTCTGTTGGGCTTTTGTTCTATCATCCCCTTTCGAGCAGCGCACCGCAAAACCTCCACCCAACAGCTGAACCCCGGGCATGGATATTATATGTGAAAAGGGTATGTTGGTGAATATTTGCTAGTCAACGCCAAGCACATGAAATCTCCGTCTGCACTGTCTTTTACCTGACTGCAGCACATTATCTGCCAGTCCCGCCCAAAACTTAGACGACATGCTTGGCCTTGGCCCTGGTACTACCAGCGTGAGCGCTGTCGGTGTGACCAGAGAACTCCACTTGCTCACTAGCAGGCAGCTCCAGAACCTCCTTGAAGCGACGGCCAATGTTGAGAAGGACCTCCTTGCCCTTCTCACCACTGCGGCCCTTGCCTCCGGCAACGTCGCCGTCACCACGGCCAGGGATACTCTTGCCAATCGTGCGGGTCCAGACACCAATACGGTAGAAAGCCTTACGGACGTTGACGACAACACCCATGACCTCACCGTCAGTCTCCTCCTCAAGCGTCTCGCCGATAGCGGCCATCATGACGTTGAGCCACAGGTGGTCGACATCGACATTACGCTTCTCCTTGTACTGGTAGGACCACTTGCCACCATGCTTGTTCTGAGGGTCCTCCCACTCAGGGCGCACACCAGCCTTGAACAGGTGGTAGTCGGACTTGAGGGCCAACTCGGAAACAGGAGCGACGTTGTTCTAGATGAGGGATATTAGCTTGGAGCGGGACAGTGGGGTCGAGAAGAGGATCACGAACGTAAACACCCCAGAACTCCTCGACTGAGTCGAAAGTGATGACCTCCTTCAGCAGGTCGTTCCAGTTGTTATCACCCTAAGGCAGAGTTAGCAAAAGCTTGCAATGGTGGCGCGAATTACGAGGAGCTGACTGACCTTGCCGCTGGGGGCTTGGTGAACCAGAGAGTCCACTTGTTCTGAAGAGGGTGCTTGACGTTGAAGTTGTCCTTGTCGTGGAAGACGGTGATGTTCTTGCTGTCATCCTTGACGTCGTTGACGTCGGTCTGGCCGCCCTCGGGGAGACGGGGATGGTGGCCAGATCGACCTGCTTGTCCAAGTTGTCGGTGGTAGCCATGGCTAGATGGTGTTTCTCGTCGATTCGTCACACGAGAAGAGAGGAGGAACAGGGATGTCGGTTGTGCAGAGGCGCGGGGCAGCGCAAACTGCTGAGGTGGGATGGATGGGTGAGGATGTTGGAGGGAGAGGTGGAGGTCGCGTCGGCGGTGAAGAAAGAAATAGTTCGACTACTTCTTTCCCTAGTTCCGGAGAGCAATCGGTAGGAGGATGACTTTGCGCCAGGCAAAAGTCAGCGGTCGTCAAGGTAAGTGGATTGAGCACGAGCGGCGGAAGTTGCGAGGTTGGCGAGGTTTCAAGCGTCGCAAAAAATAATCGGGACCCATCTGCTTCAGATAATGGCGAGGGTGAGACGAAGTAGCCTGTGCGCAGGATTTGGCGGCAAAGGTACGCGAAGGGTGAGGCTAAGCTACCTTGAACCCTTGCAGCGCCTTACTAAGGTCGCCCACCACAGAAAAATACCCCGGGGTTGAGGCCTATATTATCAGGCATCATCCTTGTGGCCTATTTCGTCGCTTGTGTAACGGTTGGCCTAAACTGCTCAGCTAACATGAGAGCATGCCGTTGTGTGTCTGAGTGTGCGTGTATCACTGTGCTTGTGCGATGGGCCAGCTTCAAATATGTTTATCAGCGTGTGACCGAAGCTGAGCCTTGCGACGATACGTGTTATTCTACTCACAATCTGGAGCCTCTGTCTATTTGCTAGGTTGAACATGGAGACTACCTAGGTAGGTACTGTATTGAGTTATCGACAAGCCAGCTCGTTGCATCACTAGCTAGCTTTAATAAGCCGACAGATACATAAAGATGAGCCATTATGCCTTTCCTAAAATACGTCTCAAAGTATTCAGTGCCGGTAGCACTCAATTGCCCCAGTTCTCATCCCTTTGACTAGACTCGCTCCATGTGGGATGATTGAAGCACGCGGCACTCCCTGCTCTTTTAGCTGACAACTGCATCACCACCACCACCTCTGTCACCCCAGAAGCTTCCTTTCAGGTGAAATACCGTTTCTTTGAGACTTTCCAGGTGTTATCTAATTTAACAAAGGCCATGTCTCTCTCTCACTGGGAGCTAGTCGACGGACCGTGTCAGTTGTCAAGCTGGCTGAGGCGACCATGCCACATCAAGTCCACGACGTTTCTTCTCGCTAGGCCAAGCTATCTATAACTGATTTAACACTCGTTGGTGCCACACTTTTATCTACTGAAACAGGCATCTTTACATGGGTGAGGGCTAGTTTTATAACCGTCAGCAAACGCACAACCCATCGACACCTTCCTGTGACTGAATGTTGACTTGTTAGAGGAGAGATTGCAAAACTTTTGTGGTCAAACTTGAACCCTCATAGGATGAATATCTTTGAAAACCTCCGACCTCGAAGGTGGAAGCCGGAGAAGGCATCCAACCTCAACCGTCTTGTCCCTAAACGATGTCGCCTCGATTTCGAAGCAGCATGGCAACCAGCTATCGACGAAACTTACGAGGCTCATTTCAAAGCCATTTTGACAGACACTCGCCACTTAATGGAAGAGGTTTTTGGTGATGTAGACTTTTACAGAGGATCATCACCTTGGGTCACGGAGTTTTCGGACGAGTTCTACCGCTATGTTGAGGCTGTCGCTCAGCAAGATCCCCGAGCAGGCCACTGGGACCGCCTCCTCCGCTTTGCCAACGAAAGAGTTTTCGTGCTAACGGCCATTTTTATAAAAATTCTTGATGAAGAAGTCTTTTCTTCGCTGCTATTTGGCTCACGTGCCGATCACCAGAAGTCGCTGGACGCAGCCGACATATCGCTCATCAACCTAGATGGTACGTTTCCTCTCATAACGGTGTCATGGACCTATATAGCTTCGGTATATTAACAATCACACTAGGATATTATCGCTCCAGTTACCGAGCTCGGACGAACAAGGTGTATCTTGCTGCCAGTGGATACCCTCCGCCATTGTTCTGGGAAAAGGTTGATCGGATTGCAGCAAAGACAGTGGTGCTGTTTCTTCCACTATATAATATTATTGGAGAATTCTATGAAGGCGACATTCTGTCCGTGGCCGAACTCTTCCAACGTCTTCATGATATCATTGCCAAGGCGGGTCTTCTCAACATCATGATCCGCTTGTCTCCTTCAGTCACCTTGATAGACTGGGCAAAGCCCGGCGAGGTCTTTGAGCCTTGCCATGTCAGCCTTGATAGTAACGTTCTGGCGCATTCCAAACGCCAGGCTGCTAAATTTGACAAGCTGAATAAAAAGCCGAGGGAGGACCGTGTTGCTAGAGTAAAAATATCCATCATGCCCCGGATAATGCGCTACACACCAGCCCGACAATTACACCAAGTTGGCACGCTTAGATACCATGTGACGGAGGCTCATGTCGTCTATTACCATGGGTTGCGCACAAATATGGCTGACGAGGCACTTTTTATTACCCTGAAGGAGCATATCAAACTGGTAAGAACACCGGGAGGCAAATACCACATCTGGTATCATTAGCAATTATGTTTTTCTTCGGCTACTGGGCCTTCAAACTGGACAAGGACATGGCAGTTGTGTAGTTGGGTGAAGAGATGTAGTAACTCAGTCGCTCGTCTAGTTGAACTGGCTACATATCAAGATATCAATAACCTGAAGGGATACCTTGGTTTACCTGTATTGTCTGCTAATTCTCAATAAATGTCCCCTACTTTTTCTCTTTCTCTAATTGTCACTCCAGCCAGCTAAGGTGAATTAGACACTAGATGGTATCAATTCGCATGCAATACCAGGTAGGTACACCTAACAAGATTGACTCTTGAAAATTAGCAGCCATTATAATAACGCTGCAAGCAGACTCTAAACAAGGAAATCCTTAAGAGCAGGTTTATATGTATCCCTCCATAATATTTCCAGGGGTTTGAATTGGTCCACGAATTAATATATACAAAGAAATGAAGACACAGAAGTTATTGTCAAGCTGCTCTAAAGAGCTTCCCATCATACAAAACTGAGGTACAAGAGGAGCAGGACCAAAGAGCAACACAGCCACTATTCATCCCCATCAGCCTCATAGGGCCGTGTATTAGTAGCGAAATAGCAAGGGCGTTTTATCATTGCTGGTGTTCTTAATCAGTCTCTTAAATATTACCACTGCTGATATCGGAACCACTACACACCTTGGTCAGGGTGAGATCAAATGTTGGGCTTGAGATCTGTCTGGTAACGCCATCGGCATCACTGGTCAAGACAAACTCGCCAATACTGAAGGCGTTGTAGGTGAAGGCATCATAACCTGTCCATGACTCGCAAGTCCCGCTCTTGTAGAATATGTTGTCCTCAAGGTCCTTGACTTTATCCTCAGGGACCGTGTCAAAAACGACCCTCCATGCAGCTTCCGTTGAGCCAGTTTCAGAATTGGTTCTTCCTGTCGGATATAATCGAATCTCAGGAGGTGCCGAAACAGGAATGCCTCCCACTGCTCCACCTTGTAGAATAATGGTGGCTGCAACGTGTAGGGGTCACCGCCGCGGACGCGGAAAGTTTTCACGAGGATGCCAGGACCATCATCGATTTCCAGCACCAGGGTAGAGTTGGTCGTCTTGTCAACATAGGTACCCAGCACGGATTTAGATGCCTCAGCTTTTCCGGCCGCTTCAACGGCTGGGACAAGGCCTCTGATAACGGCGCTGGTCAGTTTTGTCTGAGCGAACCTCTCCATGGTCACCTCCGGCCCGGCGACAATGACAGAGAAAACTATGTCATAATCGGGAATGATACCAACCAAACTGTTGTAAAGGCCAAGGGATCCAAGTTTAGTGTAGACATCAACAACTCGTTTGTCTGATGTGATCCCATCAGAGCGAAGGATCTCCCAGGGGCTTCCAATAGATTTGCTGAGTGAGGCTGTGTGAGATTGGGGCTTCATCCACTGTCGAGTTTTGACTGGCGACAAGAGCTTGTTGGACACAATCGCTTCCATGAAAGCGAGCATGTCTTTTGTGCTGGAAAACATGCCTCCTGAACTATCATATTGTCAGCATGAGTGTGTCAACTTTTTAGGAGTCGATAAACCTACGCCTCCTCGATTCCAAGAGTGGTGTTCCAAGTGCCTTCAGTCACAGCAACAAAAGGTCATTCTTAAAAGCTTCGGCGGGTCCGGAAAAGGAGGTTCTGTCCATTCCAACAACATCAAAGATATGCTTCTGAGCAAGATCTGCGAACTTCTCGCCTGTTGCAGCTTCGAGAACCAAAGACAGAATGCCAAAGCCAACATTAGAGTATAAAGGTGTAGAAAAGGGAGTTCGAGAGGGGCTTCGGTTCTCCAGCGCTTCGATGAGTTCTGGTACCTCACATGGTTTGGCAGGAGGGCCGGAGCATTTCAATTCAGCAGGGTTAGGGAATCCTAATAGTGACCAAGGAATGCCCTGCATGAGTGTCAAATCGTTCGTTGCTGGTGTTGTTAGCTAAACTCGAGATATGTGTTCTAGCTAGACTGACTCTGTGTTGGTAGACCGGAAATCTGTGACATTAACGATCTAACTGTAATGTCCTTCCATTGAATGGAAGCGACCTGGTCGTCGTCAGAGTTCTTCCCGAACTCTGGAAGGAACTTGAGCACTGAAGCATCCAAGTCGAGGTCAAGTTGAAGCGCAAGCAAGGCTGGAACAAATTTTGATACACTTCCAACACGATAGATGGTGTTCTCGTCGATGGTGTCGGTGCTAACGTCGCTCTTGACAGCAGGGTTGAAATGATAGTCAAAGAGGCTTTGCTTCTCGTGGATCGACTTGACACCAATGGATACGGCGCTGGCACCGCCTGGAGTTCCGAAGGTCTCATCTATTTGGGTTTTCAGGCCCTCAATGGCCTGCTTTACAGCATCGTTCTTGCTAGGTGACAGCGGAGCATCTAAGACGGGGCCGAGTGGTGGACAGGACCAGGCGCTCACAGCTGGGAGGAGTGAGCCAGCCGCGAGAGCTGCGGCTAGCGATGAAAGTGATAGCATTTGACCGGTTTGTATTGGATGTCTGACAAAAAAAAGACAAATGGTATGGGGAGAGCACAATCAGCAGTCGTGTGGCACTGGTGGTATATAAGGTGCAATTTACAACAAGTTCTACAACAACGGTATGATAGGTCAATACGTAATCTATATCTCAATAGTCATTAGTCAACCAGGCGCACTGTAGGAGCTATTCTCACTTCTGAATCATGAACAAGGGATGTGTAAAGCCAAGCTTTAGCTCAGGATGAATATCGCTGTCTTGGTCTCGGACTCTACATACAATTTCGACGTTTTTCGGTGGAAATAGTATACTCAAACTTGCTATCTGAGTCCGAGCTGCGGGACTGTGGCTGTGTTGTCCATGCTGTAGGGGTGTTCAGGAACAAGGCCAGATCCAAGAGATGAACTCCCAACTGAGCGGGTTAAGCGACAATACTGTGATCCGGAAGTGACCCCGCATGACAAACCCCGGTACTTGGGCTACATGAAGCAGATGCCGATCGAGAGTAGGCAGCAGATAAGTCGATTTCCAGGGCGAGGAGATTAAGGGGTCAAGTTTCTAGAATCGAAGGTAAAGAGAAGACGGCAACATGGTGCGATGCACCTCAATTAGGCAATGGTGCTTGCAGGGTGACCAATCATGGCACACGGAGCAGTACGTCCAGCTGCCCCACCGTTGACGTTGAAGAGCACAGCCTCGAATCCTTCATTCAATTCATTTACCAGTAAGGATAAGGAGAAAGCTCGTATTGGCTCCTACACCTGGTTCCATAGATGGGCAGCAGTTGTGGTCAGGTACATACATAAGTAAAGTTGTGTTTCAACCCGTATAACCAAATGAGCACATGTGAAGAGAGGGGTGATAATGACGTGGCTCGCCTCATTAGGTATTCGCCGAACCATAGGCCACTCAATCTGCTTCATTTCTGCACATGCTTCTAGTTTGTTGGTGTTCCTCACTGTATTAATAACAGACAATACACCTTTACACGTAAAGTCGAGCCTGCCGGGCTATTGTATTGGTGATGAGACGATTTAACACTACGTTGTGATGCTTCTCTGAAGGGTACCGCTTACTGCATGTCGTAGTAGGTAGCTCCAGCTCCTTAGAGCTGTTTATATTTGTGCCTGCCTGGCTCGCTCTGTTTGGATGATTGATGAAGCTCTTGGTGTTCGAAATTGTTGTGTGGCATCATCCCTCGGTTGCATTGTCCAGTTAATCAGGGACAGTTTTAACTTGGTGTATGGGGTTATTATCGATGGTTGCGTATAATACCTCCATTGCTATAGACGCGTTTTCAGCTTTGGCCCTTTTGGGGTTGGATAAGGAAATTGTGCTAACCACCTGTAAAATGCCAAAGTAAACTCACAAGACCAAACAAACGAGAAGCGCAATGATTGCTATGACATGTGACACACCTATTTATAATACATGATGGCTTCAGTGGTAGGAGACAGGACGATAGATAGCATGGCAGATAATGCGGCACAGGGTAGGCCATGCGATATATCATGCTCAGTGACACAAGGAGCACTAGGCATTTGCTGTCTCAGCACATACAATTTTTAGCCGCCTATGAGTAACACGACCGACGCGAGGGTGGATCGAAGGAACACATCTCTTATTATTATATTACATGCCCATGACAATTGGTGAAAGCCTTGCCAGCTGTTTCTGCCAGCCTCTGAAGGTTGAAGATGTCTAAGGGTTGAGCCTCCGACCTTCATGCTGCTTGTGAGACATGCGTCGGTTTACTTTGTCTTATGCGTACCGGGTTATCTGAGACCCGTA
This sequence comes from Albifimbria verrucaria, assembly GCA_020081605.1. NCBI lineage: Eukaryota > Fungi > Ascomycota > Sordariomycetes > Hypocreales > Stachybotryaceae > Albifimbria > Albifimbria verrucaria. The sequence goes on from JAHREC010000013.1 coordinate 2,466,996, forward strand.
CGGCTACCCCACGGAGTAAGCGCCCGGAAGGAGTTAACCTTAGCACAGCGCTATTACTGAATGTTGTACGGACACAGCATCAATAAGACTCATCTGAGCTTCGCCCTATAGCACAGGTGCTAAGTACTCCAAAAGCTACCGAAACATTGCATTTTTGTGGACTCGTCATTGAGAGTGATACGTCGGAACAGCCTGAGCGCTATTCCCTGTTTTTGGGCATTGTCCCAGCCGCCTCATAACATCGGTACCTTGCATCACCAGCCACCCCAATTTGATCGACAGCATTCACCCTGCAGCTGAGGAGAAAAGAAGAAAAAGCCCGCATTGACCAGAGATCCGGGAAAAACGGTAGTGCATTCAAAGTTACTCGGGACATCGTGCAGCAGGTTCCCGATGTGCATAGTAACTGTGTAACGGCTGATTGCCCGGCTGAGCGAAAACGGGAAGACTTATATGATTCTCAACCGCCACCTGTTGAAGCAGGCGTCGCGGAGAATAAACGTTAGTCAATCCCCGTGATCGAATCAGCAAGCTACGGTAGGCAGGCCCTGCTTACTCCGGAGGCGCACAGCGAAGTTGCATCATCATGGGTATTTAAAAGGTCCCGGCAAGTTTCGTGGCAGGCTAGGGGCTTGCCGAGCCGCTTGGTTACCGCGAAGCTACAGCGCCCTAGCTGGCTGTAGCACGGCACCAAGCAGTGGCCCCGGACTCGGCCAGAGGCCTGACGAACGGCCAGCTCAGTGGATCCCTTAGGGCAGTTGGCCAGTGGCCTCGATTCCACCAACCATTTTTGCGCCATCCATGCCCAAAGCGCAGCTCCGCACCCACTTTGCACTCCACCTCCCACCTCCCACTTCCACTACCTCCACCACATCTGCCCCCATCCATCCATCCATGTCATCCTACCTATCGCCGTAACAGATGCTCGCTCGGCTGGCTGGCTGGGCTGGGCTTGCCGGGGCCTGCATCATGTCACCAACGGATGACCCCGGTCGGCGCTCCAGCTGCCCACCTGCAAAACGAAAACCACAGCCTCGCCATTTTTCTTCCAATCCCAATGGCCTCTGGCCTAATCGCCTAAGAAAAAGGGAGCTCCATCCGCCTGCATGTCTCTCTCGCATGTCTCTGCACAACATTGGCTTAGCTACTAGTACGGGAGCTATGGCAGCTTGCATCGATTCATGAGGTAGACGAGCAACCATCTTCGCTGCTCAATTCGACCTCCCTCAGCCTCTCGCCACTTGCTCGTGGGCAGAACGCGCCCCGATAGCTTCGCCGGCGGACCTGGAGAGCTGCCCTACCCACATTATCTTACCTTAGTTACCTGGCGCATCCCTTCACGTCTCTCACCGCTTCGTCGCCCGACTCATACCGCCCTCCCAGTTTCCTCGCCCAGCAATGTCGAATCCTTACTGGGGCCAGTTCCCGGGACCCAAGGTCTCCAGAGACAGGCGCATGTCTGGTGAAGATTCGACTTATGACCAGAGACACTCATTAGATGCCCGGCCGGCGCAAACCACGAATCGTGCTTCCGTCCAGACAACCACAAACACAGAGTCCACCTTCAGTCCATATATGTCACCAACTACCTCGAGTTTTCCTGCTCAAGGCCTGGCTCCGAGACCTCCCTCATACCTTACCCAAGACAAAGCTACCCGTCAACAACCCTCTCACTCGGCTGTGCCATACGACGAGGGCTATTCGCAACCACCACCCGCTGCTCCCGAGGTATCTCAAGCTTCTCCCATGAGCTACCACCACCCGTACGGCAACGGTGGCCTGCCTTACACCTACCCTGATTCTGCTCCAGCCCAGAGACCCGACGTCGGAGCACCAATGGATCATGATGAAAGATACCGAAGTAGGGCTGACGAGCCTTCATCGTACCCTGTTCCGGCCAGTGGCTCGACAGAACGTCGCAGAAAGTTCGCGGACCACCGATCACCCTCCAGAGGCTTGAGCTGACGCTCGATAGCATGACCAAGGAGGAGAAGCGAGCACGTATGATGGCCGCCGAGCAACGGGCACGAGAACGAGCCAGGTTAAAGGCCGCTGCCGGCGCAGAATCGGCCCAACAGGCGCAACCTCAACAAGCACAACCACAGCAAGCGCAACCGCCGCAGACTCGGCCGGTCATTACCCAGGACGATAGACGAGGCCCGGCTCTAGCGCCGCCAGCCGCCGTGGTCCCGAATCTTCGAGGGCATGACGACGTGCCGGTTCAAAGAGAGTTCGTACGAGCCGCACCACCAGTCCAGCCGACTCGTGACGAAGATGAGTACATGGTGTCTGGTGCCTTGCATGACCCCGAGCCTCAACTTAGACAACCGCAAGCCGACCCTCAAGCGGGCATTCCTAAACGCAATCTGAGCTTTCGTGAACGCGCAGGGCGGCAGGATGCTCCAGCCGTTCATTATGAGCCTGAACCCGCCCCACCTGTCCAACCCTCACAGCCTGTATCTAGCTTGAGCAGAGGCTTCTCGTTAACACGAAGCGGAAGCAACAAGTTGAAGAAGGAGCCTCCCAGCGATCCCTGGTATCATCGCAGAACCGAAGCTGAGACCAGGAACGTTGTCCCTACTGGACTAGATGAAACGGCTCCCAGATCTTATCAAGCACCACCACAGGCCATACCCAGATATGGAAGAGGCGAGGCCGTTTCGCAGAACCCGAATGAGTATACTGCAAACAGGGGTATCCAGAGCCCGCCCCTCGACAAGCCTTTGCCGTCAATGACCAATTTGAGAGCATCAAGCGTCGTGCAACAGAGCCCGTCCGAGGAGCAGCATACCACCACACAGCGACATATGCGCCACCACCTTCTGGGGCTCAGCCATTCAACCCGGTTACCAACGAGCAGCAATACTTGCCTGATCCTACAGTTGAGCATGGTAGACGCCAACGACGGAATAGCGATGCGTCATCCGACAGTTCTCATCACCATCATGTCTCCAACATGATCTTTAAGAAACGAGAGCACATGACTCCAGGCGATGGTCTGTACAAAGCTCCCGAATGGCTTGAGGAGTGGAAGCAGGGGACCGTGGGCACCCTGGCCGGTCCACTTCTCGATCTCGCTGAAGAGCAAATACCAGGAGTTGATAAAAACAAGGCTTGGTGGGAAGACGGAAATCAACGAAGGAGCAGTAGCCAAACCAACAGATCGCGCAATGCCGAGGCTTTCGATGGCGAATATGATAATACCAATGGTAAGTTGATTTTGCACTGTCAATAAGGATTGCAGTCTAATGAGTTACTAGCACCCACTCGATTTAGGCCGCCTCTGTACCTCAAGTGTGGCCCGCTCTTGCGATACTGTGGCATTCGTCGCGAGAGAGCCGCTCCCAGAACGGCCTCTAGGACAGGTGATCGAGAGATGTGGAGGGGCAGTGTCATGATTGTTACTCAAGACTCTGACTCATCTTATGAGATTGCACCTACGCTGCGGTTATTCCTGCAGGACATCGAGCTCCTCCCCTCCGCCGCACCATGTGAATGGAGAACTTTCACCAGAATATGTGGACCCCATTGCAGGCTACCCAAAGCTGGGTCGAAGAGGAGAGACACTCTATGTACGACCCGTTGAGGATCTCGAAGAGGCTAAAGATCTCTCACGGGATGAGACTGAAAATGGCCTCTTTGAGGTGACAAGGAGCCAGCCAGGCTTTGGCTTGCCTGAAGGATCAGCCGAGCCTTCAGGCTCTTTCACCAGCCGGAGAAAGCGCATTCAGATCGATGGCGAGAAGGTACAAAAGTACAAGGATGTGAGAGGTTTCCGTCTCCATACCGAACAAGGGTGCACCTTCTGGCGGTTCAACATTGAGGTTGAGCTGCGCGATAGGCAGCAGAGAATTGCATACCGAGTCAACCGTGGACCGGCAATGAGCTTTTGGGTCCCAGCCCGAGGCCAATCCATGAACATGATGTTCTACAGCTGCAATGGCTTTAGTTCCAGTGTCAAGACTGATGACTTCAGCGGTCCTGACCCAATGTGGCGTGATGTTCTAAATACTCATCAGACCAAGCCGTTCCACATTATGATTGGAGGTGGCGATCAGATCTACAATGATTCGGTGTCTCACGATTGCGGCCTCTTTGATCAATGGCTCGACATTAAAAACCCGCTGCATAAGCACAACGCACCCTTTACGACGGACATGCAGGCTCAGATGGAGCACTTCTTCCTTGAGCGTTACTGCATGTGGTTCTCCCAAGGATTGTTCGGTTTGGCCAATTCGCAGATTCCCATGGTCAACATGTATGACGACCATGACATTTTTGATGGATACGGGTCATATCCTCACCATGACATGAATTCACCGGTCATGACAGGTCTGGGTGCCGTGGGCTTTAAATATTACATGCTCTTCCAGCACCAGAGTCTCGTGACAGAGACGGAGAGCTCCGAGCCAAGTTGGATCATCGGCAACCAGCCAGGCCCCTACATCAATGAGCTGAGTCGCTCTCTGTTTATGTCGGTTGGTGGCAAGGTTGCGCTGCTAGCAGTAGATTGCCGCACAGAACGAACGGAACATGACGTGATCCATGATAACACGTGGGACAAGATCATGGAACGCATGTATGCGGAAGTATCTCGGGGTCAGCTCGAACATCTGTTGGTTGTTCTCGGAGTGCCTATCGCTTATCCCAGGCTGGTATGGCTGGAGAATATCCTAACTTCAAGGCTTATGGATCCTATAAAAGCCATCGGTAAGACCGGTGTTCTTGGCAACGTTCTTAACAATATCGATGGAGGCGTGGAAGTATTGGACGATTTGAACGATCATTGGACAGCTAAGAACCACAAGCACGAGCGGAAGTTTGTTATTGAGGAGCTCCAGGACTTTGCAATTGACAAGTCTGTGCGAGTCACTATTCTAAGGTACGTTTTCATCACATTGAAGCATAGAACTTGGCTAATTATTTTAGTGGTGATGTTCACCTGGCTGCTATTGGCCAATTCTATTCGCATCCGAAGTTGGGTCTTGTGAAACACAAGGATGCGAGATATATGCCAAACATCATCTCATCCGCCATTGTCAATGCTCCCCGCCAGACCTGTTGGCTGATGTCCTCAACAAGCGAAACAAGGTTCATCATTTTGACAAGAATACCGAAGAAGACATGATTCCCATATTCCAGACGGGAGTAGACGGAAAACCAAGAAATAATAAGCGTCTTCTGCCACATCGAAATTGGTGCTCAATCAATGTGTGGAGCCTGGCACTACGCCTCCTCCGACTCCGCCAATGTCTGATGATGAGAGGAGTCCTAGCCCTCTCCAAAGAGAAGCAACAGTCTTCTTCGTCGCTTCTCGTTAAGCAAAGGTCCCAGCTACCGCCCTGATGCTTCTCGAGACTCGGTTCGTGGACCTCGTCCACCAATTTCCGGGGCGGCGCAGGCGGGTTATTCAGGAGTTTCTCACGACGCAAGTCGGTCGATACGGAATCTCGACCACCTGTTACAGGTGCTGGTGGTAGCGGTGGTCTATTCCGTAGCTTTTCTCGGCGCAACTCCGTGGATGCTGAACGCCCAGCAAAGCTCACTCGGTCAATGTCTTTAGGTCGTGGGGATGAACAGAAGAGGGGTTTCTTCGGCTTCGGACGGGGCAGCCAGAGAAGAGCTGACGATGGTACCAACGGCCAATGGGGTGATGAAACCGAGGATGAATATGACTATGAGCCTCAAGCGACACGTTATGCCCACCCGTCTGGTCTTCGTGGAGGCGCAGCTTATGACGAATATTCGGTTGGCGATGAGGCTTATTTCACTGCTAGGCCACCTCAAAGAGCCCAGACAATGGGCGCTCAGCCTCTACGGCAACCAGAAGAACCACCAACCCGTCCATTTCATCGAACGCCAACGGGTCTGTCCGTCAAGCAGATGAAACAGGCTGATAACTACCAAGTCAATTTGGAAGGTGGACTCGATATCTGCCTCAATGTTGAGGTCAACCCTAAGGATCCCACTGGCATTACAGTGCCGTACAGGATGCTGGTGCCCAAACTCTTGTACGAGTATGTTCCGGATAAGGAGGAAGAGGAGGAGGCTGTCGTTGAGAATGAGCGGCCGAGTGGCTTCAAGAGGTTACTGAGCTTCAGGAAGAAGGCTCAGGCGGACACGAGAGCGATGGAGGAGGACAATTATATGGATGACAGGGCTGGTATTCAGGAACGATAAGCTAGAGTTCTTGCAAATACTCTGATGAAGTCACGATAAACGAACTGTGAGAGATGGGGCGATTTTGGCGCGCACATGGGGGTATTCTCTTAGTTTGGATCATACCCGGGTTGCGTCTTGTATACGCAAGGGAGTTAGTGGCGTTTAGTTGAATTAATGAATGAAGGTGCGTTTAGGGTCGTCAATATGCACAAAGGATCAGTATACGGCATGCAGTCATCAAACTCAGACATGAAATGCCGGCCCAGCCCCTGACGTTCGTCGTGTATAGCTCTTACCCACCAATACATTTCCTTATTCAAGTTACACACTAGAATCTGTTGGCCGGGGTTCAAGCGTACATGACAACCCATCACATTCATGCCAGGGAAGAACAAGGAAAAAAACATGCCGCAAGAGCGCGTTTTGACAGCTTACCCTGGTAACTGCGCCGCATACTGTCTTCCATCACGAGACAACTTACTACAACTAGGTTCGAGTGAGAACCTTTGATAGTAGACTTGACATACGTAACCTGATAGACACGTAATGTAAAGTTGGAAGCATTTTTATAGGCAAGTGAATACGATGGTCCTATCAGAACGCTTGATCTATGCTTATTAGCAAGCAGTGGAGTCTTGAGGCAATGCCGGACTTCTTGTCTGACACCCGTGGACGTCCGCGGGCGTGAGACTGGCATGGGCGCGTTTTGTTTAATCTTCTTATCTGCGTCAGCTCTCGGCCGTAACGATCAGTAACAACAGGGGTGAGCTCCTGTATTGGTGATATCATTCCCTATGTTCATTCCCAGAACCGGAGAATCGCCTGGACATCACCTAGCTAGGACTTCAAATCATGAAGACCTTAGCCGATGAAGATGGCAAGGACGGCTCTTGTGGCATCGGTGTAGATGTGTCGCTCGAGGTATAAATCCTGCACCTCCTGCCTAGCAAGAAGCATCTCATGCAACCAGCAGCTCTTCATCCGAGAACGTCTTGGTCAATTCGGCTATATTCTGGTTACATGATGCGTTTTGTTCTAGCCACCGCTCTTTTACGCTCCTCGCGAATGCTGCACCCTACAGCAACTCTTCTCAATATGATTATGTCGTGATAGGGTCGGGACCTGGCGGAGGCACTCTTGCGTAAGTTTAGTTTGGTTTCTTGATATGGCGTCTTAGCTCGTTGCTGACTTACATGGTTAGTGCCAATCTAGCACGAAGTGGTCATTCCGTCTTCCTTATTGAGGCCGGCGGAGACAACGGCGAGTCTCTGTATGAGAAGATACCGTTCTTGTAAGTTGGCCTTTGATGGAAGTGCCAGGACGTGACTCGTTGGCATGAGCTATGGGCTAACGAACCAAGGTCGGCAGTAAATGCTGAAAGCAACAATGCGTCCTGGGGCTTTTTGTCAACCATTATCAGAACGAAACACAGGCACGACGTGACAACAAGTACACTTATTTACGTAGTAACGGCTCCTACTATGTTGGCTTGGACCCTCCAGAAGATGCCGAGCCGTATGTACCAGGATTCTGAAGATGATTGTTTATACTGACGAAGCTTAGCCTTGGTATATATTATCCCCGAGGGGCGACACTCGGCGGGTCTTCTCAGGTCAACGCCATGAACTTTTACTTCCTCCTGATGACGAATGGAAGCGTATTGCTGATCTGACCGGGGACGACTCTTGGTTGCCTGACAACATGCGACAGTATTTCATGGAGCTGGAGCGCAATAGATTTGTGGAGGAGGGCACTCTAGGCCATGGTTTTGATGGCTACATTTCGGTATGGCTTCTCTAGGCTCATGCCATGAGCTTATAATTAGGTTATGAAGCTGATAAGCTAAAAGAGCATGATCAACAACGCCTCCTTCATATCCACCGATGACGGACCAAGACGTGTCGCAGCAGCGGCAGCCCGCATCCTGGAAGGTATCGACCTCGAAACACCTGAAGATGTGTCTGAGTATTTCCAACGCGACTTTAACCGAGACGATCCCAAACGATACGAAATCCAGGGTGTTTACTCTATGCCTCAGCATGTCAATGAGCTCAGGCGTCGTAGCGGCGCTCGGAACTACATTGTTGATACCCTTAATGCCCGCTATGAGAATGGTAGTCGCCGGTATCCTTTGACCTTGAGCACTCACAGCCTTGCCACGCGCGTGCTATTCAAGACAGAGGACAGAAAGAAACCAAGAGCCTATGGTGTTGAATATCTCGCGGGCGAAGGTTTGTACTCAGCAGATAGGCGGTACAACGCCTCTCGAGCTGGCGAAGCCAAGCGTGTGATAGCGACTAGGAGGTGATCGTCGCCGGAGGTGCCTACAATACGCCTCAGATCCTGAAACTCAGCGGTGTAGGCCCTCGTGAAGAGCTTGAGTCTTTTGGTATTGAAGTGATAGCTGACCTACCAGCAGTGGTAAGTTGAATTATTCACCCACCAACATTAAATTGTTTCGTGTGAAAGTGGAAAGGAATTACATACTGACAACTCACTGGGCAGGGAAAATACTTGCAAGACAACTACGAGACTGCTCTAATTGCTCGAGCACAAGTTCCTATTAGCGAGAATCCTCTGGCAAGTTGTGCTTTGAACTCTAGCCGGCCACTGGAAGAGGAGCCTTGCGTCCAGCAGTGGTTAGCCAACGGACAGAACATTCTGGGTCAGGCTGGTAGTCTTTTCATACCACTCTTCCGATCCAGCGTGAGCGAGAATAACGATACAGACATCATTGTGATCGGAAGCGCAAGCGCAGAGTTCAGAGGGTTCTATCCTGGCTATGCCACCGACTTGACCTTGTTCAGCGAAACTGCCTTCAGTTGGTCCATCGTTAAGATGCAAGTCGGCAACGCAGCGGGCACTGTGACACTGCGATCTACCGACCCGCGAGATACTCCCATCATCGACTTCAACTTCTTTCAGGAGAACGCCGAAAACGACCTGCAGGCTATTTCTGAGGCGGCCGAAATGCTGCTGAAGGTGATGGACTCGGCCGGCGCGCCGTACGCCCCGTTCCAGGTAGTAGAGCCACCGCCGGACCGTGATGTGAAGCAAGGAGCCATGGATCATTCATTCGGGCATCACGCGTCGTCGTCGTGCCGCATGGGACCAAAGGGTGACACCGACTACTGTGTCGACTCCAAGTTCAGGGTCAACGGTGTCGAGGGGCTGCGCGTGGTTGATGGTTCGGTGTTTCCCAGGACGCCTGGTGGATTCCCGGTGGCACCGGTGTTTGTAATCAGCAGGAAGGCGTACCATGCCATCATTGAGGATCTGGCTGATGAGTGAAGCAGGCGGACGTCGGAGTAGAAAGTTGAAGTGGGTGGTAGGGTGGTTTGTGGAGTCTGTCTTGTCAGGATATCTTATTGCTGAGATAGGTCTTTGGGCTTTTCTCCTCCATGATAAGGTACGAATGATACTATTCTCTGTGCAGCTGTCAGTCGTTCCTCTGGCTGGTAATGTAGGGTGGTGTTATTGTGATGAAGGTCTCTCACAGTTGTTGTTGACTATGCAATGTTGTGCCAACCAAGTGTGTCACGTGGTATCATTCTATTTCTTGTACCGATGCAGAGGGTCTGCAGTAGGCTTTATTCAGGGTCCATTGTATTGTTGCTACTTGACAGCCGAGTCTTTTATATGGTTGGTGTGGAATTTTATATGCTTATTTGGATGTAGGTTAATGGATTGAGTGTAGTTTGTATCCAAGTACGCACGTTTAGAGGAACTGATGCAAGGTTCCGAATTGGAAGGAGTGGAGGTTCTACAGATTAAATACCTAGGCTATAGTGTCTTTTAGTTTTATCCTGAACCCGTCATTATATGGGTGGTTGTTGCGGTACAAGTCAAGCCTTTCATCGTCGACGAGCAAGACAAGGCAAGGCAAGACAAGACAAGACAAGACAAGACGGCTACATGTCTCAATGTGTCAATGTCCCAATGTAGCCGTATTTAGACTACAGGTACTAAGATCGAGGTGCTTGGTGGGGTCTCGACTGCTCCACCAATGGCTGGTACCTGCAGCGCTATTGGATTCCCTTTAGGGCGTCCCTGGGGTTTTCCTGGCTTGGCCTCGAACCAAGCCAAAGTGGCCCATGAATTCCATCCGCGTGTAACCAACAGACCGGACACATCACCATCCCTGGCCTTCCTCTCGTCGCCTCTTCCACGCGTCACGACACCACCTGAATCTCCTCGCTCGCTCGCTCATGGTCTCGGTCAGTCCCTGATCAATCATCGCCAAGCTCCAACAACCAAACGAACCCCTGACCAGCGATACCCCTCGGTAGTACGCCCGTCCCTTTACCCAGGGGACTGGGTAGATGGCGCCGTCATGCCTCGACATGACCTCTCCGTTTCCGAGAGGGCGCTTTTGAGCTCCAGGCGATTGGCTTGGAAGATATGGATATGGCTGCAGGGTCCAGGCCGCCACATGGCCACCGTCTCTGCGCTGCGCTTCACAGAGAGGCTGCAGAAGAACTTGGCCCCGAGGAGGCTGTTCAGCTTCCCCATCTGCTTGTCGCATGTTGGATAGTGATATTGCTTTGGGGAGAGCGTTGGGTGTTTGACAGCAAGGTCGACTCTTGCGATTGGGAGAATTGGGAAGATTGGGTACGTCACATTCGCCGTCTCTCAGCTCCAGCAGAAGCGTTACTGACAACCAGCGTAGCCCAAAGGCACAAAGCCCCATCGGCTCGTCCTCCTCGCCGACCCCCAGATCATCGATCCGCACTCATATCCTGGCCGCCCGTGGCCCATAAATCCCTTGACCATCACCATCACCGATAACTACCTGCGACGTGGATACAAGGCTATGCAGACGCACCTGCACCCAGACAGCGTCTTCTTCCTCGGTGACTTATTCGACGGAGGCCGTGAATGGGCAACGAGGCAGGGCAAGTTTGTAGATCCTCGCTGGGGCCGTCAGAGGTCGCGCGACGAGGCCAAGTGGGTGTCCACCTGGCATCGCAAGTATGGCGAAGACTTTTGGATGCGCGAGTACCAGCGATTTGGCGACATCTTCTTCAACGGCTTCAACGACGGCGGTGACGCCCCGGTTGGTGGCAAAGAGGCAGAAAGCTGGTCGCTAGCTTGCCGGGAAATCATGACCTTGGCTTCGGCGCACAGGTTCAAGTTCCGGTGCGGGACCGCTTCAGCGCATTCTTCGGCGACGTCAACCGTGTGGACGTCGTGGGCAACCATACAATCGTTTCGGTCGATTCCGTGTCCCTTAGCGCAGACACATCCGAGTACAAGCACGCACACGACTTGAAACCCATCTACGGGCCTGTCAATGAGTTCCTCGAACAAGTCAGGTCGATGAAGCGCAAGGCTGTGCAAGAGGAGCTCAAGTTCTGGCACGGTTCAGACAGAGACCTCCGCTTCACACATGACGTGAAGGAGCTCGGCAAGGACGACCTCGACAACTTCCCTCAGGCAGACCCCGGCCCAGGATCGCCCGAGTTTCCTACCATCCTACTTACACACGTTCCGTTGTACCGCCCCCAGGAACGCCATGTGGGCCGCTCCGCGAACATTGGCCGCCGACGAAGCCGCCTAAGGGACAGACAGGGCCTGTCATACCGGATAACCGTAATGCCATCTCTGTGACTGCTGGGTACCAATATCAAAATGTATTAATGGAGGAAGACTCGGTCAAGCTGATTAAGAGCGTTGGCAACGTCATCCACGTCTTCTCCGGAGATGATCACGACTATTGCGAACTGGTACACTCTGAGGCAAAGGGAAACGTGCGGGAGATTACTGTTAAGAGTATGAGCATGGCCATGGGTGTCCCGACTCCGGGTTTCCTTATGCTCAGCCTTTATAACCCAGTTGACGAAAAGGGTGCACCTATTCGTGGCTCACCCGAGCGCACATTGCAGACGCACCTTTGCCTGCTTCCAAACCAGTATCATACGTACATCCAGTACGTATACTTTGCTATATTGTCTATTATGCTTCTGGCAGTCAGAGCTTTTCTTGTGCCCGCGCTCAACCTGCATCCTTTTGCGCTCGAGCCGGAACGTCGAAGCGGAGGCATGGTACTGCCCTTGACCAAAGACAAGATAGAGCCGCCGGATGACCGCAGCTCACGCTCGAGGTCACCGAGTGTCTCGGCTCATCACAGTAACGGGTTCTCATCCCGTGCGCAAGGCTCTTCGTTATCGAGAAACGGCTGGCAGGCGAAGAGGAGCAAGGGCAAGCGCTGGGGCTGGGGAGACACCCATGGACCTAGAATCCGGCTGGACGATAACTTTTACGACGGCGGGAAATCTTGGAAGGGAGGAGTGGGGGACGAGGAAGCCGGAGCCTGCTACGAACAGCAGGTCGAGAAATGTGGACAACGACATGGCGGGTCACCTGGATAGCGTTGCTTTTCTTTACATACCAGACTTGGAAGGGTTGAAGAATGAGAGGTATATGTGGAATGATGCTTGGGACCCCAGGCATGTGAAGAGTTGTACAACATTGGGTTTTCTTGGGTCACTTGGCACAATCATATGAGAAACATTATCATCAGAGCTGGCTGTCTTTCCTTGTAGCATAGAAAACGGGGCGTGGTCTAAGAGCGTTTGGGTACTTATGCTGAGTATGGGCAAGGAAGGTTATTCGTGACGCGTGTGGAACAGAGCAAGTATATAATCTAATGAGAAAGGGATGTGATTTAAGAGTTGTGGATCGAGTCAAAGAGAAGAGAAGCAAGCAGTATACAGTAGAAAAAGTCGCAGTGTGCATCTGAGAGATACAAGTATCGAGGCCAAGATCGGTCTATTCAAAACGCCTATATAGGTTACAAACTATTGCCAAATGGCCCAGAGCGGACGCATTATTTCCCTTTCATATCTCGTGATAGCAAACATGCATGTTTGTAGATGCCTTTGGGGCTAGTTTTCCCTGTAGTGTTTGTTCGGGCGAAACCCGTGAATGCTGGACTCGTTCCGACACCTTTCAAGAAGAGATTTCGAACTACAGCAATGCGAGTAGATGCGACAAAGCGAGCGAGAACTCCGTATAAGGAAGTGTTTGCTCTGCTAAGGCATACGATGGTTCGGCAACACGGGACGGCTCCATCTTGAGAACAAGCGAGTTCAGCAAGACTGCCTCATGGCATAGACACGTTGGGCACCATCCGGCGCGACGTGCTTCAGTCTATGGCTACGCGGGCGACATCTGCCCGTCCGCGCCAGAGCCGCACTCATCTCCCACCGGCACGTCGGCCTCCCGGCCCCGAGACGCCGATACGGTCATCGCGAGCACGGCGAACGGCAGCAGTGCGGGCCTCCGGATCGGGACTGGACAGGACACCCTCCATGGCCTCCTGATTGGCGGCGGCGGCAGCAGCCATGCGGGCCTGCTGAGCAGCGATGAGGGCCTCGCGGGCACGTCGATCCTCGTAGGCGGCCACGTCCTCGGAGGTGATGCTCAGGGTGGTAGGGGTCGTCGGAGCATGGTTCTGCGTCCTTTGAGTGGTACGTGAGAAGCGTCGACGGGTGCCGTGGAGGAAGCTTGGAGTGATGCTATTTTCTGCCGAGATCTCGACGGCCCGTCTGTGCGTGTTTCACGGGGGTGGTCGAGGAAGCCCAGGTGAATAAGCGGTCTTTCCTGAAGTTGAGGAAAGGAAGAGCGGGAGCAGAGCACCTAGTAAGCCCTGTACAGAGAGAGGACCCCGGGAGGTTTGAGATGTTGGTGCAAAGACTGAAGTTGTTTTGAGGGTGGGTTCGTGAGAGTGAGTTTAGTTAGTGGGGTTTTGCAAACGCGTGCACTGTCCAGCACGCGGCTCCAATGCCTGGCACGGTCAAGGCCGAAGTCTGTGCGACACAGAAAAAAGAGACTGGCAATGGGTGAAAGAAATGTTTCAGGATGATCTGAGCCACAATGGATCTGGAGAGGAAAATCCCGAGAGTGGCCAGCGCTTTGGAGGCTCGGGTGTTAGCCTGGAGCAAATGGTGGGAAGCTGTGGTACAGAACAGCGAGTTACCGGCACAGCGCTGCACTGCACTGCACTCGCTGCACGACACTAACACTGTAGGAGGCGCCAATGCTTCAACTGAATCCAAAGCATTGAATTCCTGGTAGTTCCAGAGAACCAGCACCCTGCGATACAGAGCTGTACAGGCTCAGGACAGGGCAGGGCTTTGACACAATCCACCATGTAAGTTACAGTGCAGTGCGGATTACAGCACCCGGGTATCGCTGAATAGGCGTCGTCTGGTCTCAATCAGGCAACTTAGCCATTTAGTCTACATCATGACATACTCATACCTACATATAAGAATCATGTAAAATGAGTATTAGTCACTCTCCTGCATATAATTCCTCAGCATTGCAATGCAAGGAACTGGAACTGCTCTGAAGCACAGGAAATAGAATACTTGGACAGCTTGGAGGAGCAAGTGCCGGGATCTAGCTCGCTCAATCACGGCGAGACTGGCAACAGAACTTGTTGATGAGACAGCACAGGTCCAGATAGGAAGTCGCCCAGCATGGCCATGACAAGACCCTACAGCTACCGGACTGTACAGTACATGCTGCACCGGTGCTGCACAAGAAGCAGATAGGCAATCACAATGAAACAAAGGGCCCGACTAGCATCATGCGTCATCACCACCAGATACCGGACTCACCTCCAACCAGCCAGGTGTCAAAGCAGTCGCAGAAACGGCCGGTTGCATCTCGATTCGGGGTTGCAGGCGACGCGGTGCTGCTCCGTCCCCGTTGCGAGAAACTGCCAGCATGGCCCTGGAGGCAAACCTCACCCTCACCCTTGCCCCGGCCACTGATTGCTGTGCTCGGGTTGCAGTAGGATGTAAACGACCAAGACGCCGTTGCACTCGCTCGCTACCTATATGCCGTCTCTGGACGAGGATGAAACACAGTGCGTGAGGTGGCAGCAGGTACATGGAGTACACAGGCAGGCAGACAGGCAGACAGATAGACAGACAAAGGCAAGCAGACGACGTGCATATCGGCGGAGCAACCCTACCTCACATCACATCCATCACCTTTCCCTGCCCTGCCCTGCCCTGCCCTACCTTACCTTACTTTACCTTACCTTACCTTGCCCTTCTGCTATGGTACCGTACCTACCTACCCCGAGGTCACCGGGCAGACAATCGCATGCCTCCCTGCCTACCTTAGCCGCGGGGTGGCTGGTGGCTTGCCCGCCCGCACACCGCATCACCAACATCGTGAGCATCACCATCACCATCACCATCATCGCGTGGAAGAGCCCATCCCGTGCACCCAGCGCACACACCATGCCGCCCCAAGCGAACACATGGGGAAGAACATGCAAGGGAACAGGATAACTAACGCTACTGAACTATTCTTTGTTCGCTCTCCCTTGCCTTTCTCCCCTCGGCGCCCCAAACTTTGCAGGCATCGCAGATGCAGAACGAGTAACACAGCGCCAGCTCCAGCAAGGGGACCGGGACGGTGAGTGGCCGGAGATGCGCACAACAGGACTGGCCGAAGCCCAGCTCCGTGGGTCGCCGTCCTCGAGGCCGGCATATTCACCAGCTTCGTGCGTATGCACAATCAGGCCGAGCGGCTGGTCTAGGCTGAGGGCATTGTGGTCTCTACAAAGGTCGTCGAACCTCGAGCCGCCGGGGTATCGCCAATCCCACGGCATGGCACGGCATGGCATGGGCATGGCATGACATGGGGCCCCATTGACAGAGTGGTAATTATAGCACTCGTTCCGCCCTTACGGGTCCCTAGTCGGGGAGGGATCGCTCGCTCGATTCTCCCCCTGTGCTGGTCGGGTCATCCCCAAGCCAAGAACGCCAGATTTAGCTTGTCTTTTCTTCTGTCGCCCATGTCCACTGCAGTAGCTCACGATAATCGTCTTGTTCGTTCAGGCAAACAATCTCTGTGTGTGTGTGTATGTTCGATGCACAGCCGCTGAGCCGCCTCTCACACGCCCCCTTCCCCTCCCTCTTCTCCACGCTTCGTTTCTCGATTTCTCGTTGGCTGCGCTGTTCGCGGATGCGCGATGCAATGCGATGCCACGCAGCGAGTCCGGCTGGCCTCGCGGTAAACGGGCCTTTCAGAACCAAGGAACGGTGTTACGCTGCGCCGTACTGTACAACGCAACGCGTTGAGCCTTACGCACGCAACGCTCGCTCGCTTCGTCCCTGGTGCCCTTGCCTCGTGCGCTCTCCCAATCTGGAGCTCTCCGCGAGTCCCTTCTGTCTCTGCATTCCCTCGTGTTCATTCGCGTCCGCATTTCCCGTGATCCTCCCGTCCCGCTCTCTGCCCATGATCCTTCCCCTTCCCGCTCCCAAGCCAGTGCCCAGTCATGCTGGGCTAAGCAACAGGCGTCTCTCTCCTAAAGTGAGAAGGGGTCGGTCCCAGCGCTTAGAGGGGAATAGAAAGGGAGTGCCGAAAGGTGCGACGCCCGGCACGTTTACCGTGGTCTGAACTATTGTAAGTGTCATCATGCATCGCCAGCTAAGGCGCGCTACGGCTGGGCTGGACAAGTAAGCTTGGGTGTTTGACAGCGACGGTAATAATTAGCGTAGGGGAGCTAACTTGGTCGCTAGCTAGAGCGTTTCCCCATGTGGTGGTGTGTTTACTGCGCTATGAGTTAAGTTAATGGCTGTAAATGCCATGTGCCAGGGGTGCTCTAGCACAGTAGCGTAGCACAGTAGTACAGCACAGTGGGTGCGGGAGTCGAAGGTTCTCTGCTGAGCTTAGCTTAGCCTAGCCTAGCTTATCTAATGAGGAACAGTACCCTTGGGGTTAAAAATAAACACACGCCAAAAAGGCAACAGGCACAGCACAACAACCCACGATGCTCAACTGCGTATCTGCATCTCACTCAACGGGACTAGCCACCATCATCCCCCTTCCAGCTAAACCCGACAAATCATCCTCACGCCCGAATTAGGAATTGCACGACCAGGCTAGCAGACCCAGCTCCGTCATACTCCTCCTCCTCTTCCTCCTCCTCGGCATCGCATGGCATCGCACTACATCGCCGTTCCTGCATTGGCTGCGCTGCGCCGCGCTGCACAGTGGCTCGAGCCTCACCACGCCTCCCTCCTCTTCCCGCACCAGCCCACATCGTCGTGCTATTCTAACGTTATGCCACGTCCTCTCAGCCTAGCCTTCTGTTTCACATAGTTTCTGCCCAATCAATCACGGCGGACCGGTCTCTTGGCGTTGCTAGCCAGCCAGCCCTTTCCTCCACTTTTTGCCTCACAGGCGGGAGAGAGGTCTATGGAGCTCGGCAAACGCAGTGACCAGCCTCCTTCACGATGCTCGGGCCATACCTACCTATGTTGCAAAGGGGTGCCAGGAAACCACCGTAACAAACTGGTCTAGACTTGTCATCCGATCCTTACGGTCGCTCGCCTCCAACAACAACAACAAGGATTACCACCACCACCATCATCATCATCATCATCATCATCATTCGCGCACCTCACAGTCAAGCAGGCCCCCATCGCCGGCCAACGACTAACTAGACGTGTAACACTCTCCGGTCGTCCTCCGTCACTGCTAGCAGCGGGCGATGTATGGTCCCGTGGACAGATTCTGCGCCCGCAGACTCACATATCAAGCCCAGCCCCGTACCTTTCCATTATCGTCCCGTTTCCGGCCCTACCAGGGGAGTGCCCCAGGAAACCATCATCTCGCATCACGGACGCAATACGCTACAGGACAGGTCCCGTCTCTTCTCCACACCCGTGGTGGGTTTCCTGGTTAGACTTGCTGGGTGGGTAATGGCGCCCCTTCCTACGGATTAGACTCCTCCATGGGACCGGGAGCCCTACCGTTCGGCTCACTGTCTAATTAAACGGAACGGTCGCGGCCAGCCCGTCAGCACTTACACGGCCATTTCCCTGGTTGTGCGTAATTGACAATTCCAGCAAACGCGCGCCTGGCTCCACGATTATGGGCCTTTGTTTCCCACATGCTCACCTAATTCTCAAGCCAACATTAGCTGCTGCTACGGCCTTGAACGCGGAGTCTCCGCAACACCGCTCTCAAGCTCTCCCACCCCAGCGCCGACGTCTCAGCAACTGGAGAAAGTAAAATAACACACCCCACTCACAGCTCCAGTCCAGAGTCGGCAGCCGTCGAGTTAGTACTGTCAATCCCGTCCTATAAGGCAAAGGGCCCCAAAACGGTACCGGGCCTTGTACGTTACAATTAGCCAGACGGGGAGGGGACGCTTTTCCCGCATACTAACTAAACTAGCGTACGCTCTTGGTCCCACCCTCACCGACTAAACGGACCACCCCCAGATGCCCTGCCTCTCTCTCTGTTTGGCCCCTTCTGCTGCCATTGCTGCGGCTGCTGCTGCGACTGCTGTTGCTACCGCTATTGCTACTGCTACTGCTACTCTCTGCCCTTGCCGCAACCGAGAAAGCAACACCAAGCAGACCCCGGCACAAGAGGCGTCCGACCAAAGTCCCTTTTGTCCCCAACCCCATGCCCCCTTAGCCCTCCTTTCCCAGCCCACCGGATCACACTCGCTATAACGTGTACCAGCGAGAGAGAGGAGCACGCCAAAGTAGCCGCCCGCTCAGCTTGCATCTGCCCGCCTCGCATCCAAACCCCCAATAGGTCGAGTGCGCCGGCCAAGTGGACGTATTCCTGGTCGTCCGAGTCCACCGCCTCCACCCCTCTCCCAATCCTCCACCCGTCTATGCAACCGCACCGGGTCTCTCTTCAGCGGGAGGACCTACCGGCAAATGGGGCGCTGTATTTGCACATCATCCCATGATGCTGGGCTCATGATGCCCACTATTCTATATGACCTGTCAGGGGTTAATGTAAAGAAAGAAGAAGAAAAAACATCGTGTCCCATGCCAGCACTCAGCCTTCTCCTATGTGGAGAGAACACGCCATACAGGGCTAGCCTGCCTGGTTGAAGAATTTCTGCCAAGTACCATCTACCGATTCGTCAGAGGCTTTGTCTGCTTCAACAAGTTCTCGGGTCACACACGCGTAGCCCCAAGCCCATTGCAGATGCTAGACCGCCAACACCCGTTGTGATTGTTGCCTTGAGTGACTGTTGCAGTTGTTAGATCGTAAAGTCACCAAAGTCATGAGTCAGTGTTCACAAGATCGGAAACGGAATAAGTGTAATGATAGTTGTGATTGTTTTAATTCATGGGCTTGGAGTCGGAACTCCAAGCAAGCTAATCTCAAAGACATGCTTGGGGTGCTACCCATCAAGCGTTGTAACCGCTGTGCTCAAACAGCATAGAAAGACCGAAAAGGCTACTCAACAAGCCCAAAACTCCGTAGCTAGCGAATGTAATGACCCAAGAAAACTCCGCTCATGAGTGAAAAGAAATCCCATCCAGGTATCGTGTCCAATAGTAGAGATCAGTCGACAAAGGGAATGTGGAAGAATGAAGACGCTTTTACCCAAAAAAAGAAAAATAAATGAAAGATGATCCCAATTACCCCATTTATGCCCGTGGTGCGCCGTAGTAACCGCTACCAAACATCTGTTCCGCCTCCCAGCGAAGGAAATCGCCCAAATCATGTCCCAAGTTATATCCCATGGGAACGGCCCCATCCGCCACTGACTCATCGATCACACAGTCCGCACCAACACCACCCACAACCAAGGGCATCATTGGGCTGGTTGGGAGGCTGCTCTCCGCGTGTGCGACGACATCTTCGGTCGGTTCTCGGGGACGGCTGACCATCGCTTCAGACCGCTGCTGCGGAGGAACTTGTTGGTGTCGAGTGGCATCTCGGTGGTTTCTTGCCAGAAGCTTGTAGGGCTCTCGTTGCCCATTGGCATACGCATATCCATATCCATGCTGGCCAGAGAAGAGTCAGAGGAGACGCTCTGGGCGGAATCCCGTGCCGATCGCGAATCAGCACCGACCAGCTCGCCAAATGACTCAAAACCAAATGTGTCAAACCAAATGCTGACATCGTCAACCATGTCGTTTTCGACGTCTTCCTCATCATCGTAGAGGTCGCTCATTAAATCACCGGCTCCTCCAAGAATAGCCATCTGGAACGCAGTCCAGTCCATTGTATCGTCAACCGTCATCTTGACCTTGTTCACTTCCACTTTAGATAGAGTGATCTTGCCGTGCTTGAAGCTGGGCAAAGTCATTGTGAATGGGGTGCTCTTAAGATAGAGGTGCTCATCGTCCTCTTCCGACATGAGGCTCTCGAGCAACTGCTGCCTAGCATTCTCCTCTTCCGCCTTGGGATCCTCGGGTAAGTCAGTGGTATCTTCCTCCAGGGGTGGCACTGGCGGCAATTGCGGTGGTGGCGCAAGTCTAGATGCCTTCCTTGGGGGAATTTGGACATTCGAGCAGAGGCATCTCCGGTGTCGTTCTTGACCTTGTTGCTCCATTCCTCGTAGGCTTCCTCGTACTCTTCGTCCTCATATTCACTATCTGAGCTCGTAGGCTGTGCTGGGACTTCCTGAACCGATTCCTGAGAGCGGTTCTTGCCCTGATCCATTGAAGGGCTTCGCTGCGACTCGGCCGAAGTTCTCTGCTTCGTTTGCTCATCAGCTTGCTTCTGTGTATCATCTCGGAGCTTCTTGAGCTCCTTGATTTGGTCCGCAGTCAACATCTCATCGACCTCGATCTTCTTAAACCGCTGTCCAGTGAGAATATTGGTGACATTTCCGGAGAGACCGAGACGGGCGGCCATAGCCTGTGACATGGCCGGCCATCGATTGTTGCGCTTCGCTTTGGAAGGCTTCGTAGAAGCCACGTTCTTGGCATTCGGTGTAGTTGGCTTCGTTGGAGTGGCTGCTGTAGAGGTAGGCGCGGAAGCGGCCGAAGGAGGGTTCTGGAGTGGAGACTTTACGTGGAGCGGGAGAAGGGGAACAGGATCTTGGAATGGATCCCACCTGAATATCAGGAGATGGCGTGTCCCGAGGTGCCTCAATGAAAATCGGGACTTCGGCAGTGGGAGAAGCTGGTCGATCTTGCTCATGAAGCTCGAATGAGGACTTTGGCAGAGGTGGCAGCTCCTTGGAAGGCAAAAGTGGTGCGGAAGGGGTGGTGTTGGTGTTTGTGTTCGTTCAAAAGAATAGGATGCCAATTTGGCGTCTGCAAGTGCTGAGCCGACGGCCTTGAAGGCCTGGTCGGTCTCGTGAATAAGTTGCATCACATTATCGGACCAGTCTTCGTGTTGGTCGACGGGTGGTGCGGGCAGTTGACGTTCTTCCTGCCTTGAGCATTGCTCCAAGCGAGCATCGCTGAAGGTAAGAAACGGTCTTGGTGACTCGGATCTTCCCTCATTCATGCTTGTGGAAGGTCGAGGCGAAACTGGCCTCGACTCGCTGAGGTTAAATAAAGGCAGTGGTGATTCGGGTCTGTAATTGGGAGGTATCCGCGGCGACTCTGGCATCAAGCCTTGAGACGGCAGCGGTGACTCTGACCGCTTTCTTTGGAGAGGGCGTGGTGAGCGAGGCGGTATCGACTCGTCCAGGCCTAGGTGCCCATTGCTGGGGCGAGCAGGACGCTTTGGTGCAGCGTTAGGCAGGCTTCGCGGAGGCAGACCGAGAACAGCGGCGGCCTTCTTGTTGCCAGAACGAAAGGGATCATTGCTGTCGGAACCAGTGCCTGAGGGGAAGGAAGAGACGTGAGGAAGTGGTGAAGGCACTCGAGCGGCGGTACCAGGCTTGCGCATGCCTTTAGGTGAGGATCCCTTGGGCTTGGTCTGGGGCATCCAGGCTTGAGAAGACTGCTGCTTGAATGAATTACTTCTGAACCGCAGGTCATGCTCATCGGCGGAGCTCTCTTCCATGTTGTCGCTACCGTCCGAACCCGTCCTCCGGTGTGGCATCAGCCTTCGGATTGAGATGGCCGGTGGTTTCACCATGGTGAAGGCTATATATACAGCGCATGCGGTGGGAACCCAAGGCCGGACCACCGATAAGGTATTATGTTTGTAGTAATAGTAGTAAGCTGGTTGTGAGTCGTGGAATTCGTCCGAGATGTCAGTGTCTTTCGGTGTCTGCTGCGTTCAGGGTGAATGTAGACTGGCAAAGGAAATGATGGGCAGCCTGAGACGGCTCGTCTTCGGTGACGGAGGTAGGTATGGCAGGAGAAATGCGAGACAACGGGGGATGGGGCCCGATTCATAATAAACGGCGGAGTGGGATGCAGGCTGCTTGGCCTGGTACAATTAAAGGACAAAGCCCATTACTGCAAACGGAGGGTGCCTTGTGCTTCCCACCTCGACGCGGTGGAGCGTCGATGCTGGGCCAGGTGCCTGTCTGCTGTATGCAGGCAAGGCTGTTGGGGGCAGCGCAGACAGGGCAGGGCAGAGCTGACGTTTGCTGATCTGTACCCATTGGCCCCATCAGTTCAGGTTCAAGTTCGAATGCTGCCAATCTCGCCCAGGGACCCGAGCATGGGGTATGCTGGGCCATCCTTACTGCTGACGTTGTACTGCAGCCCATGATCGACTCGTCTGGCCACGCCCAGGTCGAGAGCCACGCCCACTAACCCACTTAGTGCGCGCTGGAGCTACTGTATGTCCATACATAGCACACGCAGAGGGGCGCCGAGTCAACCTGAACCACGGACACACGAACGGACGCCAGGGCCAGTTTGCAGACGGTGACTTGCTCCGTGTCGATGACACTTGTCGCGGGTCGAGTTCCAGAGCATTATCCATTGGCAACCACCTGCGACTCGGCTCAGCACGCCGTGGACGGGTAGATGACGAGAGCAATCCAAATCACATGTAGCGGGAGATTGAGCGTA
Organism: Albifimbria verrucaria; assembly: GCA_020081605.1. NCBI lineage: Eukaryota > Fungi > Ascomycota > Sordariomycetes > Hypocreales > Stachybotryaceae > Albifimbria > Albifimbria verrucaria. The sequence continues at coordinate 2,489,876 of JAHREC010000013.1, forward strand.
CCAGACAGTTCACTCCTCCGGAGGAGACCGGGGATTCCGGCGTGTGCAGGCAGAGGAAAGTGTACCTACACCTTAGAAGGCTATCCCCCTGTCAGCTATTATTGGAGTTGATGAAGTCTAGCAAGGGTGAAACAATGCGAATTTCCTTCGGTTAATTTGCGATCGAGACGGTTTTGATGGGTCACGGGACAGCCAAAGAAGGTTGGCAGGTACCTGCTGGGCTGTACCTGCTCTGTCTGTCTGCTCATGCCTCATGGCTCATGGCTCGTGGCTCATGCACACACTCGCTGGTCGTCCCTCCTCTGTACGTCCACAGAATGCAGTACAGTACAGTACGATACAGTGTTATGATATAGGTAGTAGGTAGGCAGGTAAGGTACCTCCCTTGCACGCCGTTTCCCGCCCCAGTGCATGTACCTTGGTTCTTTGTTGTTATTCTCTCTCCTTTGATATCCCATCGTAGCCTTGGTACAAGTAGGATTCAGCTGGACCACGCTCGCTTCTTTTTGGCTGCGCAGCTACATACAAGGTGTTGTACATACGATACTGTACTGTACGGCATCGTGAGCAGCATCCATCAATCGCTTGGACCTCGTCCCATCTCGCCCATGTATGTACCGATGGTCGGAGGAACCTGATGATCTCGCCTAAGTCGCGTATCGTGCCACACTAGACAGCGGTGGGTAGTTCATCTACTTTGCCCAGGAGGTTTTGCTTTTCCTCTGCGGGTTAAGGATCGTTGACGATCCTTTGCCTCATAGCCCTCGCCCTGGCCGAGCCTACCACGCTCCGTGGGAGCTGCCCAGTACCATCCTCTGCGAGCCGAAACAACCGTACAGTAAGGCACAGTATGGTACACTACGGTACATGCAATCACGAACAAGGTGCCGGCAACCAGACGCACCACTTTCTGGGCCCCAAGCCGGTATCACACGGTGATCCGCACTGCTGCTGCAGGGAAGCAGCGGTTTGGAAAGGTGTGTGGATTGTGCGCCAGATGAGAGTCAGGACCATGAGGGGAGCCCTTAAACGAGACAATCATCGTCGAGATCGAAAGGGCCTCCCTTAGTCCCTCAATTCACACTGATTTCCGCGTGTGTCTGAAGGCCAGGACCGGGCCACGACTGAGTGGGCATACAAGCCCCTTCTTATTTTGACCTCCCGGCTGCTAAGGCACCGTAGCGCAATAGCAGTGTCTAAGTATAACAAAGACGTAAGATTCAGCGACAGCCGGGACATTCTTCCCTCCAAGACTGTTAGCCCGAGAGCCTCTGAAGGCGGCGGTGCACAACGACGCAGGGACATCCCCTTGAGCCAGCACAGAGACACGGCACGGCACTGGACTGGGCCAAAGGCACAGAGGGTGGCCCAAAGGGCACCACTTGCAGGCCTCGTGGGCGCAGCACGAATTGGGTGGCCTGCTCTTTGGCGGAGGGTGGCATCAGGATCGGAAGCTGACAGAAGGCTGAGACGGGCACAGTGCGAGACATTCGAGGGAGAGGGAGAGGGACACAGGGACACAGATTGTTTCTGTTCCTGCTTCCTGTCTGTTGAGTGTGCGTGTTTTAGGTGTCGCAATCGGCCTGCCTCATCGAGCCTAACGTCGTGTTGGAGACCAATTTCACACGATGCAACAGGACTGCACGTGGCAATGGACACGGGAGGCCGGGCCTGCATTTGCAGTCGACACCATCACGAATGCGTACGGGGCCAAGGCCAGGGCAAGACAGCAAAAGACTCTATGCGGAACCGTTCAAGGTACCATAGCCGTCGCCTCCGCTCGATGATACGCTGTGTTGCAGCGTATCATCAAACACAGCGTATCATCAACGATGTCTTGTTGGCTCGACTCGACTCGTAGCGTCCATGGCCGGTTCGACTATGGATCCCCTTTCACCTCCGCGCTCGCGCTACCCTGCTCACACCCATCTGATGGGCAGCGCTATGCGTGACTGCCGAGACATACCACGTATTATACTATGTGCAGCCTCCGTTCAAATGCTGGTCATTAATCCATAACAATATTTATTACTGACATTCTAACGGTGGTGGATTGTCCCTCGATGAGCCTGCCCTGGCACACCAAGACTCCGTTGGCGAGCAAATCTCGGTAATTCCTTGTAATCTCTCATCTCCCGCAAAGGGAACAAAAACAAACTCAACGCCAAACAAACAATAACAATTCCCATTCTGATCTGATCCTTCGGTCTCGATTCTTGTATCCGCAGCGGCGCGCAGGCGAGCAGGAGCGACAGAGCAATCCTCTAGTCCACATCGACCATGGTGGTCAGCTTAGGTCTGGCTATCCGCCAACGTGGTGTTGGGATAGCTTCCCGGTACTATGTAATCGAGGCCACTGCGCGTGCGGTACGACTTGGCTCGGACGATGTCTCTCGCATTCGCCTTCTCACGCTCACACATGGCCCAGAGCCTGGGGAACGGTGAACCTGTTATTCGCGGTGCCGAAGTTCCTGGGAACGTGGCTCTCATCTTACATGGCTTCCACCTCTAATTTCAACACCCCTTGCCATATCCACCTCGACAGGGCCCCGGCCTGCGTGATCAGACGAATGTCATCCAGTCATCATCGTGAAGGGGCTACGTCTTCAATCATTTCGCATTCTTCGAGAAACTCTGCCCTTGCCTGTGAATATGTCTCCTTCCGTAGCATGCAGACCCGCGGCCTCGGAAGAGAGCTGCACACCCGCCCCGATGCGGTGAGGCCCGGACATTGCAATCTTTGGACCTGGGCTGTCGGGGAGGGGCGTATGCAAGTCGAACAGGTGGAAATGTCTCCAACTGTGCCTCACGCCGCTCGCTTTCCAGGTCGTGTTCACTGTGTTCCTGGATGTCGTCCAATCTGCATCAGTGGCGACAGACCGCTCTTGTCTATTGGGAATAATCTACAATAGCTAGCTTACTACAGACGTGTGGTGCCAATCCTACCCGGGCCTTCCCCTCCTGTCTTTCCGTTATATCATCTTGTTCCAGCAACTCGTGTTGACGCAGGCTCAGGCGTCAGCCAAGTGTGGTCGTGAGATCGGCGCACTAGCCAGCAAGCCTCCCATCACACCAGGCAAAGGACTTGCGAGGGAAGCGCTGATCACCACCAACCCGCCACGAATGAGATATTCCAAATGCACCCCGGCCGCTCCAACCACTCGACCGTGACACTGGCAGCCGCACCATTCCCGGAAGCTCCGCGTAAAAACAGAAAAACGTGTTCCCATGATAGTTACCAGTGGGCCGGGTAGTCTTGGCACCCTCATGCTCACCCTTCCTGATTGTCCCCTCTTGCACACCCTTTAGGGCCAAGCCACGCCTCGCCTCACCGTACTATTACCAAGTTGCCTTGCCCAGCAAGGCAAGATTTCCGTGCATAGCCAGCGTCATTGGTAGGACGGCAAGGGACCCGGACTTGGCCCAGAGCGCTGGATTCATATCGTTGGCTCACCCTTTGCCAACTGTTACGTCGCGATGAACTATCAAATGCCCAAATGCGGCAAATTCGTATTCAGAGCGTGAAAAAAATAACCACTAATAAGGCGTAGTGTTCGTTGTTTGGTGCTTATACTCGGGCTGTGCTGTTGTCCCGTTCGTTTGTATGTCGTCTCGCCATGGGGCCAACCTCAAAGGCACCGATTGTCATTCCGCATCTTCCGAGACGTCGCGGTCCTCAGAAACGACGCCGCCGCGTGTCTCGGCGTATAGATGGGGCCTTGGTCAGCAGCGGACTGCGGTGTTCGTCCTTGACCGAGGCTGTGCCCGCATCCCGCTCTCCCAGACACATGGTGAACCATCTCCGAAGTGATCTCATTGCCCCTCTTGGCCAGGCACCCACCCTGGACTTGCTTTTCCTGGGTGCCCGCTTCAGGCCTGCCTTGTGATCGTCCTCAGCTTCGCTGTTGCCGATCTCACTGTGCATATAGCTGCTGTCAGAGACGACGCTCTCCGTGTCACTGGTGCAGGAGCTGCACGTCTTTGCAGAGTAGGACGTTAGGCATGGTGCCTTTTCTGAACACCGCAGCACGACGGCGGGAGGCAGCTGGATCATGATGTGTTGGCGAAGTGAATGTAGATTAACCAACGGATCAACGGCGACTACAAGAGTTTCTCGAGAGGCGTGGGTATACGCAACAATGGTTATTGTCAACAGACAATGAGGCAGGCGTTGGGTTTTATCTTGCATCCATTTATTATCATGAACCCTTGGGCTGGGTTCACCATTCCTCCGAGTCGTGAGGGTAACGGTTCCCAACCAAAGGTCTCAGTTCTAGACAATCACCGTGAGAACTAGTCTGTGTACCGACTCAGAAAACAATCCACTGCCGACCACAATGTCTCAGTAGCCCCCGCCAACTCCACGTATCCTAGGGGTATTCGCCCCATACTCCTGGCGGTTCCTGTATTGTCTAAGCCAAAGTCATTATCTCAGGCGGTGGCTTACAAAAGGACCCGAGGCCAACCTCCTGTGGACGGGCAACAGCACGATGTTGGTATGGTAACGTAGATGAACTTTACAGTTGTGAATTCGTTGGCCTGTCTAAGGAACAGAAATGTAGCGACGCATAAGGCACCCGCAACGTCAATCATCTTCTCTAGCCTCTTCATTGTCCTCTTCATCGTCATCCTCGAGGTCCTTCAGGTATGGAACAAACCGAAAGTCAAGAAAGCTCTTTTGCCACCTTCCACATCCACCATGAACTGAAGACTCAGAACACCCTGCGCATCACCTCTTACGCTAAGCTTACTAGCGATCCGCATCGCCTCCGTAGAGTTCTTGATAAGATCAAACTTGAAACTCTGAGACCAGCGTTGTTGAATATTGAATATTTCCAGCACCTCTCTTCCTCTTGCAAAGTCCACAGTTGAACTGCCAATATCACCAGAGCCGGAGAGGGTGAGATAGGGTGATGTCTTACTTGCCGTGATGTTCAACCTCATAGGCGAAATTGGAGAAATCTCAGCCAGTGAATCAAGAAGGAGCGTGACGGCATAATGATCTTGAAAGTGACATCATTCCGATCAAAGGGAATATCTTCAGGCATCTCTGGCATATATGTCGTCAGAGCAGCGGTCGTTTTAACACCCGACTCCTCAATAGTAATCTTGAAAGGATCTCCGTCCTCGGCATAAAGAAGTGTGCACGTCCCCGAGATGCCCAATGTTTGGTTACTGAAGGCATCTGGGCGATAGTTGCGAAGGTTGCTTCGATAGGGATCTTGCTCCGCTTTCTGCGCGCGGGTAGCCACATCTACCGCCCCGAATATCTGGAGGATCTCAAGTAGTGATGCGAGAGGTATTTGGAAACTAGGAAGCTCAGGTGGTTCGTCCCCTTGTTGGGCAGGTAGATTGACCGTATACGCCGAGAATAGAGCCTTGTCCAGGAACACCGCCCCTAGTCCTGGTAAGTGATGGTTCATAGCATCCGAGAGTAGAGCGATCTGTACCTTGCATGACACGAGCATTATCCGCCGAAAACCGGATACCTTCCTCGGTAATCTGAACATGGACAAGCGGTGCGAAATTGATACAGCGGAGCAGCTGATACAATGGCCTGGTAGAGGTAGCCACCGCCCTAAAGGCGGGTGGGTTGTGAGACGCCATATCAAAGTGCAGACTTGGAAGGACTGAGCATGCGCGGATCGAGAACAAGAAAGAAAACGCGCGCGCGATGGAAGAGCTCGCAAAAACAGGAACAGTATGCAAATCAAGCTGCAGGGGAAAAGGTCGTTCTTGACTTGGTATTTCTCCAACTAAGTTACATCAAACCGCGCCGAACCGAATCGTGTAGGAAGAGGGTATATCACACGTAGACTCCAACGGCACAGAACATATAAACGACTCCGTAGCTGTATCCTGTTAGCTTATTATGGAATTATCGCAAGCACGCAAAGACGTTGGCGATGGTGGACGTACGAAACAGCCAAGGAGCCCGGGATGCCGAGAAGAGGGACGTTGAGCAGAGAACGGTCTGAGATGCACAGGTCAGCGATGATAGCTCAATCAAGGCCAAAGGATTCGTTTCGCCACAACTCACTCAGCGCAAAGACACCAGTGATCAAGAGCCCCAGCAGGAGCAGGGCGAAGCCAACGAAGAACTGGCTACCCTTATCGATGGCGGGGAGGAAAGGACTGCCAGCAGCAGCTTGCCAGACCTCGTGCAGCGAGGAATCCATGGGCCAAGCACGGGCCGTTCTGTCGTTCGGGAAGGAGCTGGGAGGCGATTGCGTAGCCGACGTGATGGGGACCTCGGCGCGATAGGGGTCTGAGGTTGGAGGGTTGGAGCTACGATAGATGCTGCTGGAGAGCTTCACATGCTGTCACCCAATTGATTCGTGGCCAAAGACCAATCAGGACTAGCGCGTTTCGAGAGCCTGGCCTTCCCCAGATAACGTAAGCAATTCCACTTCACGCCCCCACGGCATCTTCGACAGCGTCGCGACCAAGCAGTTCAACGCTGCAAGCTTGAGCAGACAATCATCTCCTACACCCGAACCAAGCTCAAAATGCCAGAAATCAAAGAAGAAAATGGTGCGCATAACCCCAAGTATTTGCGCGCATCGTCGGAACGTGCTAACAGCGACTTATACAGGCGTCAAACGCAAGGCCGAGGACGAGCCATCCTCGCCTTCAGCTGCTAAGCGTATCAAGCAAGACGAGTCCACCGAGCCGCCCGAGAAGAAGCCGGCAATGAAGCCGATTCCATTCCCCGAGAAGGTGAGTCAAATACAGTCGCGTTCTTTGGCGTAGCTGCCGTGGTCCCCTTCCAAACCTCACTCTCTAATGCTTTACCAGCCCGCTGTCATCGAGGAGCGCAACGGCGAAATAGAGTTCCGCGTTGTGAACAACGACAACGAGAGGGAGTCCCTCATCATCCTCACAGGCTTGAAGTGCATCTTCCAAAAACAACTGCCCAAGATGCCGAAAGATTACATCGCTCGACTCGTCTACGACCGCACCCACTTGTCCATCGCCATCGTCAAGAAGCCGCTCGAGGTCGTCGGCGGTATCACATACCGTCCGTTCAAAGGCCGCCAATTCGCCGAAATCGTCTTCTGCGCCATCAGTTCCGACCAACAAGTCAAAGGCTACGGTGCCCATCTCATGTCCCATCTCAAGGACTACGTCAAGGCCACGAGCGACGTCATGCACTTCCTGACGTATGCCGACAACTACGCCATCGGTTACTTCAAGAAACAAGGGTTCACAAAGGAAATCACCCTGGACAAGAAAGTCTGGATGGGCTATATCAAGGATTACGAGGGCGGAACCATCATGCAGTGTTCCATGCTGCCCCGAATCCGCTACTTGGAAATGGGTCGCATGCTGCTTAAACAAAAGGAGTGCGTCCAGGCCAAGATCCGCGCATACTCCAAGTCGCACAACGTTCACGCGCCCCCAAGGAGTGGAAGAACGGCATTAGCGAGATCAATCCGCTAGACATTCCCGCGATCCGCGCGTCCGGCTGGTCTCCAGACATGGACGAGCTGGCCCGTCAGCCCCGCCACGGACCCAACTACAACCAACTGCTACACCTCCTCAACGATCTGCAAAACCACAACTCTGCCTGGCCCTTCCTTGTCCCCGTTAACCGTGACGACGTCGCCGACTACTATGAGGTCATCAAAGAGCCCATGGACCTCAGCACCATGGAGAGTAAACTGGAGGCCGACCAGTACGCGACGCCCGAGGACTTCATCAGGGACGCCAGGCTCATCTTCGACAACTGCCGCAAGTACAACAACGAGACCACGCCATATGCCAAGTCGGCCAACAAGCTTGAGAAGTTCATGTGGCAGCAGATCAAGGCCGTGCCCGAGTGGTCGCACCTGGAACCGGAGAAGTAGGGTTTCGCTCCGCGTTCTAAGCGTAAGATTCGCTCGTAGCATTTTTCCTTGTCTACGATTTATGAGCAATCCCATCTGCCTATTAAGACGACTGGCTTTTAACGGAGTTGGGTGGGTATCAATTTGTCTTGGGAAGCGTAGGCGTCGCGATTAGCCGAACAGGCGGCAACTTGTTTTGAAGCACCCGAACGTATTGGTTTTGGAGTTATCGGTGTAAGATGGATTATCAAAGAACCAGAAGATCATGTCAGCTGTTTAGACAGTAGGTCCTGCATGCTGAAAATACCAATATCAATAAGTGGAACGAATACATTCATATCACCGTTGTATGGAGTTAGGCTAGGTGAACTCTTCTGCGCACTCTATTATAAAGTAGCTCGTTGTGAACTAAAGGGTCTAAACATAACTCGCACGAGGCCTGTTGCCCTTCCTAAGGTGTATCATCTCAATCATTTTGGTCCTCCGGTGTCTCACTTGACACAATCCCCGTCGTTCTTCACGTAAAATGGCCGCAGCCTGCGAAATGTAGGCAGCAGCATATAATGCCAGTGCAGCTCGTATAAATCCGTTTCGTATCGCTAATAACACCAACCGTCCAAGATAGCAGCAAAAGAACCTGTTCCTGGCTGCCACTGGAGAAAGACAGAACCCCTGACTCGTAAGGAAAGGGCGCCAGAGTCTATCATGTCGCATATCTTAGTAAGCCGTCCTGATCATGGACACATTGCTTTTTGTGTTCATATACCAAGCCATCTACATCATTCATATGCCTAGCCTCGGCCCCTGAAAAAATCCGAATCCATCGCGGATGGAGTTCAGCCCTGGGCTGTCGTGTTGGGTACGTCTGGTACATAGGTTGACCACGATTGCCGGGAGGAACGTGTTTCTTCAAGGAAACGTCTACGGCTCGAGCTTGAAGGTGCAACGGGCCGGCCCGGGCTAATATCGGTAGTCGGTCTGCTCAGGATGGGTGGAGGCTCGAGGCCGAGAGTGCGGCGAAGCATGGGCTGAAGTGATTCGGGAATATCAGCCCACTGGCCGGCACGGGCAGCAGCGATCATGGCTGGGGATGAGCGCCGCGGAGATTCCAGAGGATGCGGTGGCTCGTTGAAACAATTCGTCAGTGAGCTGCTCCGTGAGGAATGTAAGCTCGCCCGACTCGATGGCATTCTTGAGCCACTGCTCCCACTCCTCGTCCAACACAACCGAGTTGTCGCCGGCATCTCGCCTTGCTACCTGAGCGCGGAGACGCTCGTTGAGCTCAGCGCCAACGCTCTCAAGCTCCTCGTCGCTATCCTCTTCCTCGTCCAGTTTATCGTTATCAGGCTCGTCCAGGTGCATAGCACTGGGCCTCGTTATGGTGGAACGCACAGGTTGGTGCTCATCGGGCTCAACCCAGTCGGGAAGCCATCAGCCGTAGTATCTCTGATTATGACACCCTCTTCTCTCTCAAACTTGTCCTTGGCCCACTTGGTGCCCTCCCACTTGGTAAGCCCCGCAATCTCGGCATCAGTGAGGCGGAGGTTGTCAAAGGCCCTGAAGAGACGTCGGTGCCATGGCCAGCGGCTGAGGCGAATGCGATGGGTGTTGTGTGTGTAGTCGAGGCCGGGGTATTTGGCCTCCTGGGTCTCGAGATGGCCGTAGAAGGCATGGGTCTCCTGGCGGACCTCGGGAATGAGGTTACGCTGCAGGAAAGCGTGGAAGTTCTGGGGATCGTTTGGCTTCGGCTTGGGGTACATGTACTCGTACACGATCTGGTCAACGGAGCGGCCCTTCATGGTGACGGTGTTTCGAGGGGTTCGCAGAGGTAGCGCTTTGCTGGCGGAGTTGGGTGATTGGGAGAGATTGGGAAGAAAAAGGTGGGCAGCCGGCGGGCGGATGTATACGAGACACAAATGCTCGGCGGTGCTTCGGGGGTGTGGTAGGAAAAGTGTGATGGAGTGGCGGGAAAGGTGTTTTGGTTTTTGTCAATCCAGGTCTCGGGATTCTAGAAGTCGCAACCGAGATCGAGCCCCCAGGCGAATCGGCCGGAGGATGGGATTGTCTCGAAGTTGGCTCGAGTCGGGTAATTTCGGCCACCGAGTGGGAACGGCGAGGCCGATGCTGCAGCGGGAAAATCAATAGCTTAGGGCGATCAGATCTGCGCGGGGGTTCTGGACGCAGGAATGCAGGGTGGACGGAGGGCAGTTGTAGAAGGAAAGCAAGAGATCGAAGAGGAGAATGGAGGAGGGAGGTTTGCGAGAACGAGGTGCGGTGGGCCGGGGAGAGTAAGAAGAAGGAGGCGGACGGAGGAAAGGGCCGTGAGTGACCAAGACGAGGCCGTTCCTATTACTGTGCCTGCGCCTGCGCCTGTGCCTTGTGCCTGTGCCGCGCCTGTACTGGATAAGGATAAGGATAAGGGACAGTTGAGTTTGCGCTGTGCTGCCTGCGCGAAAGACAGGAGTGCCAGTGCCAGCGTCAGGGTGGCGCCCAGTTGCCTTGAACCCCTGCCAGGTCCCTGGGATGGCCAGGGAAGGGTGTGCTTCTGTACCGGATACAAGCGGCTCACGGCGATCTGCGGCGAGTTTTCGTGTGCGGTGTTGGTGGGGCAGAGTACCTGTACCGCGACCCCTTCGAGCAGGTACTCGAGGCAGAGGCCCTGAAAATGCATGCAACAGTGCTGCCGGATCCAGGGCGCTAGAAAAGTGTCAAAATGGGCGTTTTTCCCAAGAGTTATTCGCCTCGTCCACCTCCGTGCCTGATCGTCAGATTAAGCCATGCTGCAAGTCCATTGGCTGAGGTTGTTTGGACCAGCGTTCGCAATAACAAAAAAAAGTGTCTCTTGGACCACGAATGTATCCAAAACCTGACTGGTCATGGCGAACAAGGTTGTTGTGTTGTTGTTGTTTTTCTCTCTCACTCGCTTCCGTATCACATCATCACGGAATAGGGACTTACACATTGGCATCAAATACACCATCTAACGTTACCATATAGCGCATGCGTATCTCACTCACTCCTCCCCATTCACCCACCTCTTGCGTACTCAGCTTCTGCCATAAGCTTCGCAATTAACGCTACCGCCTTGCGTGATGGCTCCCTCTCCCACTCCCTCTCTCTCACTCTCTTCTTCCATGGCCTTCACCTTGCTTCCAGCCAGCTCCCCGGCTATGCGCCCCGCGCTGACTGGACCGCTACGTCCTGCGCGTGACACGCAGAGGCCCGTCACAACCCAACCCAATGCGTAATCCTCCTCGACTTTTTTTCCAGGTCCGACCCTCCATGAACCCTTCCGCGCTGACGCCCGCTCCTTGGCCGCTCGGCGAGTAAAACAGCCTCAAATCGATTTGATCGCTCGTTCCAGCCGGCGCCCGTGCAAAGTATTGGCCACCATAACCCAAGAGTAGCCACGTGCATCCATACAGTCGCAGTCGCAGTCGCAGTCGCAGTCATTCTCCTAAACTCCGTCGCTTGTCCACAGTAAATCACAATAACGTTACTTCCTGCAGCAATGTGGCCAAGCGCTCGCTATTGCGACGGTCGCATACATGGTCTAGTGGATCGTTGGGTTAGCTCGACTGCTCTGCGAAATCCCAAGCCATCCGTCTAAGCAGCTTGATATGCATGTCGCATCTTATCTGCGCTCTTGTCAGCCAATCTTTCCTCACTCCGAAACCATGCCCAACTCCCCGGTCAATTACTCACATACGCATGCGATTCACAAACCCACCGTGACCCCATCGGGCCAAACTGTAGCACTCGCTGTCTCAACTAGACTGATCCCTTCCACATGGCTCCTCTGAAACGGCCGTTGCCACCGATGCATCTGGTGACTTGGACAGTGCGCACCGATCAATCCAGATTGACGGGAACATATCAATCCTCGATCAGCAGTGCATTGTCTACATTCGTTCTGCATTGGCAGGTCAAGTGCCTCACTCTGCCACCCAGCATCGGTCATCCATGCTCCACTCTTCCGAAGCCTTGCGGAGACGCCCGCCCGGAACGGCGGAGCGAGCGGTGATGGATGGGGCCTGTCTCCAATGGCCTGTAGCTACCCTGTATCTTATACAGCGCTGAAGCAACATCAAACTGCTCAAGGTCAGGGTGGTTGACGATTTTTACATGCAAATTCTATTGATTCGGGAAACAGGAATGCTAATTCTAGTTAACGATAAACATCTTCCTTGAGTTGTGCTGAAATTAAATCACATCATCGATATCGGGCATAAAATGTCATCGGTAATTCTTCAGATTCTCTTGTCTGTATAGTTACGCAACGCGTGTGATTCACCCTTGCATCCAGGTGTATGCGATAATCCAACTATCCCAAAAGTCCCAATATCCATAGACGACAACACAAATCATTGTACCAGAACTCGCTAAATAATCACCCAATGCTAACGTGTGTGGTCGTCAAGTCGTGAGTTGGTGTAAACTCTCGTGTAAGCCCAGCCCTATCATACATATGCAGGTTCTGGGTATCGCCGGCCACTCACACCGATGGGTGGGCTCGTCTCCCGCTCCTCTGGTGACCGCCTGCCCCATCTTTTCCTATCTTCCCTTATCCGGTCTCTATTGTATGAGTCCCATCCGGGGTGATCACGCCGCCGGTCAATGTCGGCATGACTGCTTGTCCTCCGCTGAATAGGCGGTCGTTGCAGGTGTTGCCGATCGCGTCGGCCTCCTTGATCTCTCTCATCATCCATCTCACGATCTGGATCACGTTGCCTGCCTCTGTCCCGGTAACGATCACGTTCCTGCTCCCGCTCATCACGCGATCTTCTCCGTCGCTGCATCTCATCCTCACTTGTATCTTCCCCAATGCTGTTTTCCGAATGTTCATCAGAGTACATATGGCTCAGGCGCGAGGGTGGGAAATGGTCGCGGCTCCGACGGGGCCGGACGTGCTCACTGTAAGAGCCTTGTCGTGAGCCATTTCTTGGACGGTCCGTAAGCCCGTTGGGAAGGATATTTGACACAGTCTCGCTAAGCTTGGTTCGAAGTGAACCTCGGGGCTGGGCACGTTCCTTTTCTTGTGATCATCTACCCGCATCTCCGAACGGTGCGTGCGGAATGAAGGTGGTGGACTCGGGGTTGCTGGTGGGGGCTGTGGTGCCGACGGCGGAACAAAGCGGCGCACTGATGGCGGGGAGGAGATTCGGGACGATGCCGCCGCTTCGTCTTAGGAGGCACAGGCTCCTCGTCAGACGACTCATCAGAGGAATAGCGCCTCGGATGGCTATGTCTGCGACGTTGTGCAGGCCTCTTGGGACTACGCTCTTCGTAGGAGGGTGGAAAGGCGTGCAGAGGAGGCTCGTGGCTAGTAGGCGACGGTATATCCGAGAAGCTTCTGCGTCTAGCTTGTGCTTTTGGAGAAGGGTCACGTCGGCCTCTTTCAGGTGAACGACCCGAGGGCCTGGATGTGGGGTATCTCCCTTGCTGGTAGGAGAACCCGCGGCCCATATGTGTAGGGTCGACATGCCTTTGCCAGGATTGCTGAGGCTGGAAGGTTGGTCGCACATGTGCATAGGGGACTTTGGGTGACTGGTGTTCGCAGGCAGGGTCCGGCTTGGCTGCTGCAGGTGGTGGCACGTTGTCATTCTTCGCTGCAGCCTCACTTCTCAGTTTTTGCGCGCACGACTGGTGCCAGAGATCCACGTCGGCGTCGGGCATGGTCGGGAATACGTCCTTGGGCAGCTCGGCGGGGAAGGCCTCGCCTGTCTCGGGGTGCTTCAAGTTCCAGTTCTTGACGGCGAACTGCATGAACGGGACATGCTCTTCGGGGCCCAGCAAGATCTCAAGCGATTCCCAGCGCGAGAAGCCCCTGTAGGTCAATGCGGGTATGGACGGCGCAGCGAAGTCATCGTGGGTGGGCTGAAGAGTGTGTTGACAGCCAGTGACCTGCCAGACGTAGGAGATGGACGGGTGCGGCATCTCTATGAAGAGGGCTATTGTGACGATGGAATTAACGAGTGCACCACGAGGGGGTTCGGGTTGGGTTACGTACAGTCATAGTCGCCGCCGACAGCCTTGTAGAAGGCGGCAAGCTTCTTGGGCGTTAGATGCTTCTCATTCTTGTCGCCAATCTCGTAAATCTGGCATCAAAGTCGGGGTTAGCTACGTGCGCGCCGGATCGCAGGTCAGGCGCTGGGCGCGCGCGCAAGACGGAGAGAAAGAGGCGGATTTACAATGTGTTTGGCGATGGCGCGCAGCAGCGCATCTAGCTGGACGGTTGGACCCTTGTCCTTGGTGAACATGTAGGCATACTGGACGGCCGACGAGGGCTTCGCTTCGGCTGCGGGCGTGCCCATGGCGAGTCGGCGTTTAGGCAAAGTGGCTCGCTAGTGGCCTGTGACATTCGATCTGATTTGGCTACGAGTCGGAGACGGCGTGGCGAGTTATGACTGCACAGGTAGGTAGAGGTAGGTAGAGGTAGGTGTCCTGCGCGGTTGGGCTGGTGGTGAGGTGAGGTGCTTTAACGATGTCACGGGCAGCGCAGTGCAGCGCAGCCTGCCTAAATCACGAGCCGCACGAAATGGACGAGGCAAGGCAAGGCAAGGCAACGTAAAGCGAGGCAAGGCAAGGCCGGGTATTTGCCAGAAATCCACACTGCGTGCCTGGGCGGCGGATGGGCCGCGACGACGGGATAGGATGGAAGTGGCCTGGGCTGGGTTGGAGCGGACTGGGGGTTCGGTTGCTGATGGGTGGATGGTGGATGGTGGATGATGGTGGTGGTGGTGCAAATGCGACTCTGGATGGGGCTCGACAGCCCCTCGTTGGCTGACACGTGCATCCTGGTCTCGATATGCCTGATGGGCACTGAAGTCATGATGGTGGCACCTGGAGGGGATGCGGTGAGCCCAGCCAAGACCCAGGCTTGCCAGGTACCTCGGTTTTCTGGGGCTGGCTGGCGACGAACACGGCGCGGGCATGGATGGCCCATGCATCTCGCCGACGCTACTTTTAATAATGCCATGAGCTCAGCCCCGTGGGATGCCATGCTGTGTGTCACCAAGGCGCTTTTTATCGGTCCCTGCTCCGTGTTTCTTTAAGTCCGTGGTGCATGTTCGGTTTGTTTGTTTGCTTGCATTAGGTACAGTAGTGCGCAGGCAGGTCATCTTGACCTTGTGCCACAGCTCAGGTTGGCTATCTTGCTGTTGAACCGAAGAATTGTTGCTTGATTCATTATCTAGCTTAGGTAGCTTTTACCCCTCTTTTCTGGCAATTATATGGCCTAATTAGCATGAAGCATACCTCTTTCAAACGCGCTTCGTCTTTGTCACTCAAACTGTGCATGCATTTTCCCTCCGTTTCAACGGATATAATACTGGTTCAAAAACTCCTAGTCATTCCGATGAGCTAGTATCGAATTTCCTTTTTCTCTCCCGATATCCTAAGAAATTAAACTAATCTTTATGCATAGCGGGATAATATAAGATCTGACGGATTTGATTCAAAGACTAAACCATTCTTCTTATAACAACCCCTCGAGCTCTATAATGATTCTATTAACTATGTCTAACAACACACTCAAAGCCAACTGAACATCTTCTAACTGGTTAATGCATTATTTAATGTAGTATCTACGTATCATCACTATAATACTAAGCACTTTACTAGAAACAAGGAATAAAGTATATATGGGCTGATACTATACATAATGATAAAGTATTGACCCCAAAAGAAAGAACAAATATAGATCTAGGGTGAGGGTTTAGGTCGTGGTGGTATATGGTATTAGTTGGGAGTCGTGGCCAAGTGATTCTGTACTCCTTTAAAAGGAGTCCTTCCAGAACGGAAGAAGCTTCAATGCCAGTGCCGCCCAGGCCCCAGTGGACTGGAGATGTCGTCCCGCCAAGTCCGGGTCTGCAGAGCATTTATCAGAAATCCGTATGCCAGTTGGAGAGCCTTTGGGATATTATAAGAAGGCGTAGGCAGCCAAGGAATGGTGATGCGACTAATGTATCTCGAACCACCTAGCTTCTTGCTTTCTTTCTGTAACTGCTTCACCATGCATAAAGCCATGACAATAGGCTTCACCGACATATGAATAGGTTCCTTTAGGCTCAAGTCGTGGTCGGAGAACGACAGGAGTCGACGCTCCCAGAATCACAACTACCACGTCTCCCAGTTCTGTAGTTTTGGGTACGAGCCCTACATGGCCAGCCTCAGATGCGAAGCCCTTCCTTCCAATATGTCTTTCCAGGATGGGAGATAGCTGCGGCACGTTGAGATCGACCTTTGTTCCGAATACGCTGTAATACAGCATGTCCGCATAAGCTTCCATTATAAAAGGCCGTACCACAAAGAATCTGTAACACAGATACAAATTGAAAACTTCGACCCTCAGCCACTTGGCCCAATAGACTAGATGACTCCAAAGCCTTCTGAGAACGCTAGAATCATCATCTTTATCGCCCTCCGTTGCTGCATTCCAGGATGCCGCAACGGCTGCTAAGCCATCCTCCCGCGTCTTCATAATGGTAGGGAACACATCTTTGCGAATTTCTGTTTCCCAAACATGACCAAGAAGTGGCTTGCCATCGATCTCTCGTCCGAGAGGACCCCGTCTATCGTCAGGGACAATCCATGGCCTCCTGTGGCAGTAACCCAGAGAGCCTCATCTAGGCCATTTTTTTGAATGCTAGCGCAATCTGATTTTGCTTTTGCCCCATCACACAGGTTTTTTATGTCTCGGAAAAAGGCCAAAGTCATTTTTGATGACATCTGGGGAGGTTCTCCTGGGCGCGGTTTCTGGGCGTTCGGCGACAACTCTATGGAATGAGTGCCCAGCTGTTGAATCTCACACAATTGGATGCCCTTCACTTTGAGAATGCCATGAGTCTGGAGGTTGAGTTGCGGGGCTGGCTTTCGCCGGGAGCATTCCCAGCAGAAAACATGGGTATAGAAGCAAGTTTGTATCCATGAGGCAAGACCAGACCTGTCGACCAATCTGGGACCCATGATGGTAATAAGTTCTTCAACTTCTCGGATTTTAATTCAGGCCGGGAGAGCAGCAAGCAGTCTATGGCTGGATCGAGTATTTGGTGAGCTACATCAGTGTAAACTTCTTCAATAGGCTTCTTGTAATCAGGCTTCAGAGCCATCAGGAGCGGGTCATCCTTATTCGCTAATCCCATCAATGCGTAAATATAGTCATGCGGATCTGAAGCTTTCAGCCTTGCCCAAGGACCTATTGCGAATGTGTCAAGACTGAACCGATTGATGATGGCGATCAGCTTCTGGCGGGTTTCCCGCCCGGGTTGTCCCGGCCGCCAGATATTGGCCCTCTGCATCAGTAAACGATCGGGGATAATTGATGCCTCTCTAGTTTGACTCTTTCCAGGTTTTTTATCATCCCACAATACCGAAAGAATAGATGTCGAATAGGACGGCTTGTCCTGGCTTGACGCGAGCCTTTGAAACACGATCGTCATCTCAAGCTCCTGAGCGGAGCAGCTGCGTCGTCCGCACAAGAAAATCAGCTCGGGACCTAGGCATGCTTCTTGAATGATCCACATGCGCCGGAACCATCGGCGCATGGAGATTTCCGAAAAGCCATGGTGTGGGAACCGGCCCCAGTAACGTTGGGCGAGGTCCGTCATGGCCATCACATCTTGTTCCAAGTCGTCATCATCTCCAGAGCCAGGAACTATTTTCTCCTCAGGGTCATTTTTTCTTTTCATCAGCACTTTAAGCACTTTGGCGCTTCTTTCTTGCTGCTCACTCAATGTTTTGAGTTGCGTGTTGCCAGATATGCAAGGAACCCAGTCGAAGAACTCGTCAGTCTTCTCGGTGGCCACGTCCAGCCATGCCACAACACGTGCGCAAGATCGGTAAATGTCGCCCATTAGAGTGACCTGTTGATTTTTCTCCCCACTTCGTTGCTCTGATTGATACAGATTTGATCGATGAACATCGGAAGCAACTGGCCCCTAGCACGGAGGTATCGCAGTGCGGTGGATAGTTGAGTCCAGATAAGGAGCTGCCTTACGGTCCCGTCTGGCATCTCGATAAGTATACCGTCTTTTTCTGGATTTCCGTGTTGAACCGGTTCAATAGATCCTTCCCAGCAGTATGACAGTGCCTCATATTCGCTGCAACGATCCAAATTCTCAATGGTAATACGCCCACGTAACACGCCGCCAAGCTCACCACATATCGATTGACCATCTGCCTTTGTTTTTTGAGGTTCCAGATGAAAGAGTCGAAAACACCTCGACTCGGCTGGGAGATTTTCGTAAACGTATGGAGGCAGGTTCTCATCGACATGGAACTCATTCCTGGGGCGAGAAGATGTTACACCCATTATACCTATCCAGTCTTGAACCTGGGATCGTAGCGGTGCTGTCACGGTTCTTTTTGTCGGACGCTTGGTTATTGCTATTAATGATGTATTCATGGCTTCTACTTTCATACTCCGAGTTGTGTGTTTTCTAAGAGAATGGGCCGTTGTCGACACAAGATTATCCTCGTGTCTTGGTGGCTGATTTCAGCTCTGAGCTGAATTGAACAGGCGCTCCATCCAACCAATCAAGCTATGCCATTCTGCACTTTCACTCTTCAATGGAGGCAGTGCTTCCCACAAGACCAAATGTAGATCAGGCAAGGCATAGCGATTCTTGGAACAAGTCAATAAGAGAGATGATAACTAGTTATATGAATTACAACTTTAATCCAGCAGTTCTTCTACCTATAATTATTATTTAACCGCTGAGTGTAATATCCTCTACTCAGTGAGCAGGAAATCGGTCCATATAGTCTCTTCCGCACCTTGTGTAGTCACTAGATGTCTATTATATTCTGCCTTTCTAACTACAATTCCATTTCTTTACTATACACTACTACTCCTTATACAGTAATATAAGCAGTTCAAACCCGTGTGTGTGGGAGAGACCATCCCGAGGACAGATGCGAATTCACCAACGAGATCATATTCGCATCTCCATACTCGATAGCCAGGGACAGTGGTGTATGTCCACTGTTATCACTCGACTCGGGATTGGCACCTTTCTCAAGTAATAGCCGGGCAATCACTTGGTTTGTTTGCCCGATAGCCCACAGCAATGGTGTCCAGCCCTGCTCTTTGTCCTTCGACTCTACGTCGGCACCCCATTCGATCAAAATTCGTGTTACTGCCACGTTCCCCATCTCAACAGCATAGGATAGCGGCGTTCGGCCCATATCATCCCTCAACTCGATATTGGCGCCTTTTCTGAGAAGAGTCTTCACCGCTGTCTCTTCCGTATCTGACCATTTCGAGAAGATCTTCTCCTTCATGCTCGCTACAAACGTGCGAGACAAATCGGGTGAATCTGAGAGAAATCTGTTTCCAATGGGAGCCCCTACTGTCTGCGTCAACTGTGCTGGTGCCACTGTTATGCGCTGCCGTAGAAAATCCCAATAGTTGGTACCACTACAGGATTCGAATCGATATGGCCCCACGTGCTTCGCCGCATGCAATAGCGGTGTTTGACCGATGTTGTCCGGCAAGTCAATGTTGGCTCCGTGATCAAGCAGGAGGCGCACAACATCATCATGCCCTGCCTTAGCTGCCCACGTTAGTGCAGTTTGCCCAGACTCGTCTTTTGCATCAACGTTCGCGCCACTTCTCAGCAGTAGGCGGATCACATCAAGATGGCCTCCCAGAGCAGCACAGATAAGCGGGGAATATTCCGATCCACCCATTGAATCAATCTGTGCACCACCCGCAATCAATATATATACTAGATTTTTATTACCTTGCTTCGCTCCCAGAGCTAGCAGTAGTCGGCCTTGGTTGTTGTCCCCTTGGATATTCGCACCCTTTATGAGAAGAAGATTCACAATGGCCTCATCTCCCCTTGCAACAGACCACAACAGTGGAGTTTGCTCGAAGATATCCTTGGAATTGGGGTCAGCACCGTGGTCAAACAGTATTTGTAGAAGAGCCTCGTCGCCTTCTCCAGTCGCCCATGCTAGTGGTGTTCGCCCAGAATCATCTCTGGCCTCGATATCCGCACCATGGGTGAGCAATGATTGTACAACTGCCTCGTCCCTGTCATAGATTCTTCCGTCACCATCGGTGGAAATCCGAGCTGACCGAAGTACCTCAACCTTTGTGCTTTTATCCACTGCCAAGGATAGTGGTGTTCGTCCCAGGGTATTTCTAGATTCAATATTGGCGCCATGAGCAAGTAATAATCGTATAATGGCCTCTTGGCGGTAACAGACTGCTTCCGATAAGAGTGTTTGACCAGCGCTTCCTCTCCAGTCAACAGAAGCGCCTTTCTCAAGCAATACCTGTGCCACAGCCGACTTGTGGCGTATAATTGCCCACCATAAAGGCGTTCGGCCATAACTATCTTCGGAATCAATATCCGCACCTTGCTCGAGCAAAGTTTGTACCATTATCTCATCGCTTTCTGCCGCTGCGTAAGATAATAGTGTTTGCTCAAGCTTGCCTCTGGATTCAATATCGGCGCCATGAATAAGCAGTAGCTTTACGATGGCCTCGTCTCCTTCATCAATTGCCTTGAAAAGAATTGTTTTCCCGCTGATGGCTTTCGCCCCGGTATCAGCGCCTTGCTCCAGCAGTAGCCGTACTATACTCGAATTATCTTGCTTAATGGCCCACCACAAGGGTGTCCGGTCACCAGTATCCTTTGACTCAATGTATGCCTCCTTCTCGAGAAGTTCTTGTACCACAGTCTCATCACCCATTTCGGCAGCCCAAGAAAGTGGTGTGCGCCCCGAACTATCTCTAGACTCAATATCTGTGGTATAGGTAAGTAACAGCTGTATAATGGACTTAACGCCTATGCTGAGTGTCCTCGACAGAGGGATCCGGCCATCAGTATCCCTTGACTCAACATCAGCCCCTTGCTCAAGCAATAGTCGCACAATGCCCTCGCTTCGTCCCTCAGCGGCCAATGATAACGGTGTTAGGCCAGTATTGTCCTTTGAATTGACATGCGCGCCGTGCTCAAGCAAGATTCGTACAATGGTCTCGCTTTGCCCCTCACAGCCCATGATAATGGTGTTTGACCTCGATTGTCTGTTGCATCAACATCCGCACCATGCTTCAGGAACAGTCGTACCAAGGCCTCGTGTTGCTTTTCAGCGGCCAGTGATAATATTGGTTGGCCAAACGTGATTTTTGTATTGACAAACTCTCTTTTAGTAGTCACGAGTGCATCTGCCAGTTTCTCGTGCCCTTTGGCCACAACATCTGTGATCAACACCTTTTCGTCATATCCTGGTTCGCTCGTCTTGCCGCTGGCAATGAAGAGCGCTATAAACTCTTCATTGTTCTGATCTACAACCGTGTAATAAACGCCATTGGCCCGGCTGAAGTGAAATTGGCGGGTAAACTGGACACATTTGCTGGAAAACCGACTGCTTAAGTCATGAATCGGAGATTCCGATGGCACCAGTTCCGAACAGAAACTGACAAAGGAAGCAACGACTTTCTCGCTATTCGTCGCGAGCGCAGCGAAGATTGGGGTTCCGTAACGTCCTTTCTCCACATCAAAGCATGACTGCTCAGACAGCTGGGTCTTAACAAGGGCACCCAAATCCCTCTCTGCTAATATATACATGAGACTCGCTTTCTCGTTGCACTGTCTCACTTCGTGTTTTTCAAACACATTGTTAAGGATAATCCATTTAGAAAGTGCTGACTTAAATTTGTGGATGAAGGCGTCTTGGTTAATGCCACTCTCTTCTGCTGCATCTGCGTGAAAGAGAACGTTCTGTGTAGCGTACTCCAGGAATGGGAATCTTTTATTCACCATTTCTCGTATTTTTGTGGCCATCTGGGAAGGAATGCGTGGCTGGTGAGCTCCAAGGTCTCGACAAGCGGTAATGTTCATGTCTATATAGGCCTGGCAAGATTCCTTCAATCTCTCATGGCTTTCGCCCCGAAAGTTGGATCCGATAGTCGACCAGATTTCTCGCAATCCATTCTCCTTCAGGAGGAAGTCCTTGACTGATTCATGAATGAACTGTACAGTCCCGATTTTTGTCAAAGTAACATCAGCGAGTCCCTTCGATGAATCAAGGATAAACCTCCGCATGACTTCCGATGTAATTTCATCCGGGTTGCACTCGGATAAAATCTCAGGATCTATACCACACAATATTGCAAAGTATAACTGCTCTGGTTTCAGCGGCTGCTTCGCAAACAATACCCACTGGATACATAGAAGCATCTCTCCGCGGTTGTTTTCATCACGGGTCAGTATATCACGAAACAGCTCGTGGAGATCTCCAGGGATCTTCCCGAGTCTTTGGCGAAGCATATGAGTGCGACCACTGGCATATTCCTTGTTGAGAATACCCACCACGAGAACAATCCACATGAAAACACCGGACGCCTTTTCCAGGAGTTCTTCGCGGATTCTCTCAGCAAGCTTTCCGTCGCCAATCTTTAGCTCGCTGTTCAAATAACAGTGTATATCCTGAGTGTGACCTTCTTGGCCCTCAAGAATCAGGTCCTGGCCTTTCGAGATAATGTGAGGATAATGCCTGCTTGAAAGGCAAACCCGGAACTTGATGCCTGCCCCTTGGGCCAGTTCGCCTAATCTTTCAAAGAACGAGATCATGTCCCGAATCTGCTGTTCGTCGCATTCGTCTAACGCATCGATAAAACACGTGAGAGGAGATCCTTCCAGGCTCTGCACAGCCTGTTCGAACAGTGCCTTCAAACATTCAACGCTCCATTGAGGAGATTCACTAGTCCGAGTTGCAAGTTCTAGACTCTCGAAAACATCTTGAAGGGCTGGCCGTTGCTTGAGAAGTTGCCATAACAAGGATCGGTATGTTCCAATTACAGACTTCTCTAATTCGCTGCCTCGGGCGTTGAAGAAGAAAGACAAAATTAGGGCATCCTTCATCGACTTCCTGGCATTGGCAAGCGTAAATTTCATAAGTGTAGACTTTCCGCTTCCCGGTTTTCCCTTGATCCATAGCAAGCCATGATGTTCGTTGAGCTTGGAAGGATTAAGCCAGTCAAGGTATTCAGGTTTCTTCAGCAGCCATTTACATGTTGCAGTATGGGCTTTCTTGATGTTCATTTGCCGCGCATCGATTTGGTCGAATGTCAGTGAGTCCAGCAGCAGTTTTTGTTGCTCTGGACTTATAGTCGACTGTTTCTTGGCTGAGAGTTTTGTCGATGCTAGACTCGAGATTCTGCTTAAAGCAGCAGCGACTTTCTTATACTCGGGGTCATCAAATGTAGCAAACTGACACATTTCCAAGTGATTTCGTGCAATATGTTCGGTGATCTCAATGTTAGGGAGGTTAAGATGAGACGAGGCATCATCAATCAACTGTAAACTTCATTAGCCAAGTCTGAAATGTATTGTATGTCATAAAGCTGTACACAATACCTTCTGTCCAAACAGTGCATCAATCCCGTAATCTTCCTGAAAAGAATGTATCATCCAATTCTGTTCTTGGGCCATGCTGCTGAAATCGCTTGCCAGACTTTTTAGACGTTCGGGATTCGGCAATAAAGAGCTGATGGTTTGCGCATCTGTAGCAAATATAACTGTCTTCGATAGCTTCTCGGAAATGTGATGGAAGAAGTCGTGTGAGTCGATACCAAGATGTGGTGTACCAAAGAAGGTCATACCAGCCGTGAGCTCAAATATGCCATGCAAATGAGCTTGGCCCAGATCACAGTCTCTCGATCGTCGAAGCATCTCTTTGACAATGATACCTCCTAGGCTATGCGCTACGAACAATACTGGTCTATTAGGCTCCATCCGGCGTTCAGCTTCCAGGGCTACCAAAAATCCCAAGCAATATCGTTGACTTTGTTTCTATTCGCAAGATATGCGCCTGAATGTTGCGTCCGAGTATCATATACGTAGGTCATGATTCGCGCATTGGGAATTGACATTGGAACTAAGTCTCGCGGCCAACAGACGCCAGGATCAGACATGCTGTTATCTCCTTCTGAGGTAAAGGAAGAGTTAAGTCTCCGCATTTTGGAAGGACGTTCGAAAGGGTCGTTTGTAAGTTGAGTGGCCATGTGCCGTCGTACGTTGGACTTTGTGCAAATCCATGTATCTTGTGGACGACCGATAAATCCATGAACGAAAACAATGCTATTCGATAAGTCACCTGTTTATCGGTAATGGGGCCTAAGAACTTACTCTACGGATGGTGCTTCCGACTCACTGAGAACTGTAAGTCCAGGCGCAAGATGTTCTTCCAGCGCTGTTGTTGCTGCGTGAAGAACAACTGTTAGTAAATTTTGGCCTTTAGATGGAGGGCGCCGGAGAGCTCACCTTGAGACACATGGTTTAGATTGTCGAGCGGGTTATTCTCACGGATCTCCTTTTCAGACGACGAATCGCATTCTCCTTCCCTCTCCATAGATAAGTGGCATAAATATGCCAAAGATGCCTAGGAGACAATATGCCCAGTCTTCTTCACGGGTAGTCTGGCGAGGTTCTGCCCATCTGAACCGTTCTTCAACATCGAAAGCAGAAAGATCACGATCCCGAAGAGCCCCAATGCTTATACCAGTTATTTCGTGTATTAGCTGTTCTAAAGACCTTTTGTCACCAATTCGCCGGCCGTCCTGGGTGAAGAACTCGACCGAGGCCGGTGCCAGGAGCTCTTGGAGAGTCCATCCTCTGGTGAACCATTTATGTGCTCGGAAAGCTGACTCCCATTCAAAATTGCCTGTGATATCCGACAGATATACATAACATCGTGTCGCATTCCGATACCAGCGGAACATGGAGTTAATGGCCGTGGCAAGCTCATTGTTGTCTGACTTGTCAATACAACAAGTGTCTACCCAGAAATAGCATAGACCATCGCGTCTCGCCTGTTCCGCGCAGAACTTGATTTTCGCAAAGCCAGCCTTGTTCCGCCCGGTGCCATCACACAGGTCCTTGTATGTAACTTCTTCGTTGGTCGGGCCCCATGTATGCGACAGGATGGCGTATTCGGGCAGGTTGTGAAGCAGATCCTCGGTCAGTTTCAATTCGCCATTGCTGTATTCGAGGAGTCGCATCGTTTAATGGCGACTCGCCGTGAGACGACTCGAAAATACGGAATATACGATGGTCATGGAACGTGTCATGGCACTTTTGGAAGAGCGGCGGGTGCTGGTCAGGAAAAAGTCACACGAGGCGCAGAACAAGTAGGCCGAGGGGGTTCTGTATGTTGGCACGCTCATCAGCGAGGCTGAGTGAGAGGCACCCTCATTCGATTGGGCGGGCCACACCCATGTCATGCATCTCGCAGATAGTGCTGGAGACTAGCTACATGCTCAGCCTCTTGGAGGCTATGGACAGAGATGGTGTCAATCTTCCGACTTGCCATCGTGGGTACCGTAGCATCTAATACAGCTGTTCATTGTTGTGGACGAGCTCGGCTTATGTGGGAATGGGTAATCGGTGCGACGAAAAATCCAAGGGAAGATGAAAATGTGAGTGTAAGTTGTGCATTTGCCAACTGTGCCCGGGCATATTAAATGAAGGGCTTACTTGGGAACTATCTAGCACAAGGGACATGCTCTAGTTGTAGCACAACAAGAAAAAGACAAAACGAACAAGAAAGTTACTTACATAGAAAAACAAGTGTCTCTGATGTAAACCACAACAAAATACTTCTTTCGCAAATCAGGTTACCAAACATACGATGTCACTGACTGAAACCCTCCCATCTGTCTCATCACATCCAGAAACCACCTCAGCGCGGTATAGGGTAGCCGCAACCAACAGCCTGACAGCTGAAAGCTCCTGCGTCACACCCCCAAGCTACCAAGGTACCCATCCGGGCTTATCACATTGTACAGCGTGTTCTTGTGACAGCATCACGATAAAATTATTTGTTCCACTTCGCTCATCAGTCCTTGTAAGTCACAACCCCTCCCACACCACGACGTAATATCTCCTTCGTCACGACCTTCTAACCTTCTGTTCTTCTCAGTATTCCATTTGTAATATCTGAACTTTCCCAGAAACGCCGTCATCATGGACGCGCTACGAACCGTTGTCCAGCCCATCACCCACAACCTCCCCGCGCCGATCCGCGACCTCGGAGTGTCCATCATCGGTGATACCTGCTACAAGACGCTACTGCTAGACGTCGACCTGGAGAACACCGAGTGCCTTAAGTACGCCATCAGCAAGGGTCTCGGCATCGGCATCATCGCCGCCTCCTCCAT
Organism: Albifimbria verrucaria; assembly: GCA_020081605.1. Classification (NCBI taxonomy): domain Eukaryota; kingdom Fungi; phylum Ascomycota; class Sordariomycetes; order Hypocreales; family Stachybotryaceae; genus Albifimbria; species Albifimbria verrucaria. The sequence continues at coordinate 2,515,880 of JAHREC010000013.1, forward strand.
TGTTAAGGTCCCCAGATCCTCAAGCTCGTTCAGTCGCAGTCCGCCGAGGGCGTGTCCTTCCTGTCCTACCTCCTCGAGACAAGCGCATACCTGATCACGCTCGCGTATAACTTCCGCAACGGCTTCCCTTCAGCACCTACGGCGAGACGGCCCTGATCCTCGGACAGAATGTCATCATCTCGGTGCTGGTCCTGAACTACAGCGGCAAGGCCAACGCAGCTGCTGTCCTGGTCGCGGCCCTGGCTGGTTCTGCTGCTCTGCTCTTTGGCGAGTCTCTCCTGGATATGCAGACCATGAGCTACCTGCAGGCGGGTGCTGGCGTGCTGGGCGTCGCCAGTAAGCTGCCCCAGATCCTCGCCATCTGGCAGCAGGGCGGTACCGGTCAGCTGAGCGCCTTTGCGGTAAGCCATTCTCGTAATATTTTATTCTCACTCTTGCTGACAAGAAGTTTTAGGTCTTCAACTACCTTGCCGGATCGTTGTCTCGAATCTTCACCACACTGCAAGAGGTCGATGACAAGCTTATTCTCTACGGCTTCATCTCTGGCTTCTTCCTGAACGCAATCCTCGCGCTCCAGATGATCTACTATTGGAATGCGCCGTCGGAGAAGGCCAAGGGAAAGCGCAAGCAAATTCCCGTTGAGGCCAAGGCCACCTCCACCGCGACGCCCAAGAAGGGTCCCACCACCCGCCGTCGTGGTTAGACCTTTGACTGACATCGACTTCAACCATGCCCTTTACTATATCCTTTTAATGTTAATACCAAAGTGTAATTGATGGGATAATTCAACCTCTCAATGTCAGTGTGCAGCCATGATTTGTTCAGTGCAAGGCTGGACAAGCAGCAATATAAGCGGATGCTTCAGCATAACTGTTTGAGCTATGTCATTATATATATGTGTATGTCCATGCCGGATCAAATGTCTTGTAGTCATCACCACAAACGCCATCCTGATCCCATAGTGTGTATATCCATCACACCATAACGCCCATGAAAACCACGCTGAACGCCCTCCAAATCATAAATGGTCCGTCTAGCACACAGACATATTGACGTTGTTCCAACCAACACTCCCAGTCCAGGCGCTGCTGCCAGCGCATTGCAGACACCTCCTATCCTCTCCTAGATTGCTGACCGAGCAACTGAAGCAGACGTGCTTGCCACACGCCCCGCAGGCGGTGTTATCGTTGGCAGAGTCGTCAAGTTCCATCTCATCACAACCGTTTAGGGACATCCCACAGTCGTCGCAATTGGTGTGTACCGGCGTTTGATGGTGAATAGAGGGTAATGATTTAGCTGTGGTCGGTGTGGAACCGATGTTCCAGAAACGGTGGAGAGATTGTTGGCCACTGGTAGAAGACGTCTCGATGGAGGAAGTTTGTTGCTGTTGAGGGACAGCAGGCCGGGGCTGTTGGGCGACGCCATTGGGGTGCTGACGCTGTGCTGCGAAAAGGGCATCGAGGGTGCGTTCTGTAGGAGTAGATGAGTATATTGCTGGATAATCAAGGTCATGCTATTCGTGAACTCACGGTGGACTTCTTCCTCTGATGGACGGTTGTCGCGGAAGCGCTTCATTGTGCGGCTGTGCAAGTGGGCAGGCGACGCGAGAGACACGCGTGATGAGATGCCCATGAGGCCAGGATTGCGCGGCGAAGGAGAGCTGAATGAGAAGGAGGAAGTCGAGGACGAAGAAGTTGTTGACGAGGGCGATGTGCAGAGCTCGAGAGCGATCGCTTGCGCTTGAGAACCATTTTGAAGAGAGGTGGTGGAAGAGTATCCCGTGTGGTGATGATGATCGATGACGAATATGAAGCTGACAGAGTTATGCCGCGATTACTCGACTTGGGAAAATGAAACGTCTATAAGAGAGATGATATAGATTGGACCGAGGTGAAAATGGTGCACCCTCAGTGTAGAATTGATGTCGAGTGTATGAACGCGAGAAAGCAGGGGCTGGCGGAGTCGCGACTATAGGATGGGATGACAGCGATGCTTGAGCTGCAGCAACCGCGTAAAGAGGTTCGCGACGGCTCCACTCCGTGTTTTACGCTTATCCACCTCGCCTCAGCTAGGCATGTCCCAATGAGGAAATTTGTTGGTGCTGGACCTCTGTACTCGAGACATGGCCGGCTGCATGGTACCCGTCAATATTGGAAGTAGGGGTGCATTACACTCGATTTATACGGGAAAAGAAAGTCGAAAAGAAAACAAACTGCATACAGACGGCTCATGGAATCGCTGTATCAGCAAATCTTGATTATCAGCTTGCCGATTCCTCCCTTTAGGCTCCGCACCTGCTCGCTATTCGCACGCACCGCCTCCACGTCCTCCAAGTCAACCACCCGAATCACCGGCCGGACCTTGCCGAGAGCCACAATCTCCCCGGCCCGCTCCGTCCACTCCCGGATGTGCAGGCTGCCAGACAAAAACTCCCACTTGATGTTCGTGCCGCGCACCTTCCACCCGTACCACAGATGCACGGCGTCGAGCGCCAGCCCCACCCACCACGGGAGCCTGTCCGCGCCGAACAGCTCCGTCGCTGTGGCTCGCGAGGGCGCGCTGGCGATGGATAGCAGCACGCCTGTTTTGGGGTTGAGTAAGGGGATGCATTCGTCGTAGGTTGCGAACTGCGTGTTGAAGGCGTAGTCGACGCTGCCACGGGGTACGTGGTCTTGGATGCGCTGTGTCTTGTAGTCGATGAGCTGGTCGACTATGCCTGGCAGGTATTCTTCGACAAGCGGCATCTTTGGTGTCGACACCGTTGATATGATCTTGCTAGCGCCGAACACATTCTTGGCCATCTGCGTAATCACGGAGCCTGTTGCGCTCAGGGCCGCGGGGATATATACCGTCTTCCCTCAAGGCTCTCCTCGCCTCGAAGCTGCAGGGCTCTTCGAATTGTCTGATCAGCCGTCGCGACGTGGCCCAGCATTGAGCTTGCCTCTTCGAAAGAAAGGTGAGCTGGCTTGAGCAGGAAGAACTTCTCGTCGGCCACGGCGTACTGCGACACGAAGCCCGGGTCAGGGCCACGGAAGAAGGGCTTCTCCACACTCGAACCGTAGACCTCGTCGCCGACTTTGAGCGTTTTGACCCCAGACCCTACGGCCACGACGACACCGGCGCCTTCTAGCCCCAAGCGTATGGGATATCTATAGATATGTCGTACTTAGAAGAATGGACTCGAACCCAGCAATGCAGATATGACTTACTCATTCGGAATGATAAAAGTGAAATTCCCAGCTGCTTTCAGAGTTTCACCCGGCGTCATAGCAGCCGCATGTATCCGTACCAGTACTTGGGTAGGCTTTGTGATGCGCGGTGTTGCTACATCACGAACCTCATACCCGGCAGGCTGGCATTTCTTCGGGGCCACGAGAGCCCGCATAACTTCAGGAACCTTCGACATGCTTGGGTGTTTTTTTCTGGCTTAAACTTGCAGCTATTCCTCTGTTGAATGAATATATTGCATACAGACATCGGAAAAGCGGCTGTACTTATAGTTATCTGTTACGAAGGAAGACCGCTGTTCAGCTGTCATGCTATGTCGGCGGTTCGGAGCCTCGGTGGGGCCACCACCGAACTCAGACGCCGAATGCCCCCACACCCGCCGCGAGCTCGCCTGTGTAGCCTAAACGACGCCGTAGGAATGCATCAAAGTCCGCACTGCGGAGATTGAAGCTCGGAAAGATATGTTGCAGATTGCTTATTATTCTCGTAATATGGCGAATCGCAAGTCTATCTTTAGAAAAGGGTGCTTTGTACAGATGCGTGCATTATCATATACTGACTATACAACTGGATACTCTCCATCTAAATTCTCTCTTTATTATTTTATCTAAATTTATATGTGTAGCAAATATTAATCTCCAAAATTCATCCCAGGGCTAGCTGAGTATGTTTCTTGATCGTAGTTTTCCAATGGACTCGTGCCTCCTGTTGGGGTATCTCGTAAACTCCAAGCACCTATTCTTCCTACATAGACTTGCATTACCGTCACCTTCTAACGTTATACACACCAAGAAATGTTAGCAATACCTAAAACTCCCACGTCTCCCATATAAAATAGTCGATAATAACGGAATAATAGCCGAAGAAAACACCTTCAAAAATATTTAGGATCAGTGCCATCTGCTCCTTCCGTGGAACCAGGCTAAATATGTGCTTTCGTCTGTAAAATCGTAATCAGCAAAGGTCCTCTACCCGCACGCCAATTGAGCGGTCATACCTCTCGTTGGGCTAAGTCCAAGCTGCTTGCCAATATTAACATAACCTTCGCGGCGTGATCCTTTGTCTCTGTTGATCTTCTTCAGCACTGTTTCCGTGTCCTCTTTCCACGCGCTTCGGCACATGGGACACGTCACGTTGGGCCGCTTGGAGCAGGCCCATACGTCGAAGCACTTGGTGTGCATGTTTTGGCCGCACGTGGCCTGGCACCATGTAATCGAATCTGGGCTGCCGGATTTGAGCTGCGAGAAGCAAATGGGGCAGTCGCCCTCGATCGTCTTGCGCTTCTGGCTGTCTCCTCCGCTGGTCGAAAAGCCTGCGCCCGGGATTGGCGGCGCAGCATCGAAGATGGCGCGCAGCTCGGAGCTCAGCAGCGCACGCTGGTAGACGAGGTTGTACGGCGCGCGGAGCACCTGCGACAAGACCTACAGAGATAGTGAGTAATTGATCCAGGCGTGGGGACGGTGGCGCAACCATACATAGAGGACGTGCTTGCACTCGTTTCCCTTGTTCGCGTACGGACAGTCGCAGGTCGACAATTTGCCAATGTGTACATTATATATATTGCCGGTCGACCCGGTCATCTCAACGTGTTCTTCGGGGCATTCCTGGGTGCCGCATCGCTCTCGCTGCAGGACGTAGAAGCGCTGCGTCAAGGCCCTCTGGTAAACGTCATGCCACGCGCGCGGCGGGGCCGGACGAAACCTGCGAAGGCGCTTCTCTCCGGCCTCCGAGTCGGGATCTGCTTTCTTTTTCTTCTTCGAGGGCGACGCTGCGTGCGCGGTCGACGGCGACGACGAATTGGAGCCCAGCTTTCGTTTTCCGCCCGTGCGCATGCGCTCTCGACCTGCGACGTCGATTGGGTCCCGGTGCGACGGTCCAGCCGCAAATGCATGCGCCATCTTTGGTTCACGGCCAAATATGTACGCGGCCCTCTCAACAAGCAATTGATGCACAAGATAAGTCAATGAATGTATTGACAAGGTAGGGCCCAGGCGCGCCGACGATTTAGAGCTGATGTCAGATTAGTCCTGGATGTGACAGAATTGAAAATGGTGGGTGGCGTGCGCTGTTGATTGAACCAAAAGTTGGTTTCCCTAACCTGGGACTCGCCACCGCATGCGGTTGTGGGGATCGACGGCAATGTAGCAGCGACTGCAACGCCTGGAAAGGCCTAGGTCTAGACAGGCACCACCGACGTTTGCCGTATCGTCTTACACAAAAGCACTCCACTGATTACAATCGTGAAATTAATTCCTACATGCAAACGTCTTGCATCACTCAAAGCATTTTTTACTTCTTATTGGGAACCGCCATTGTTCATTGCTCAAAGCACAGCTTCGATTCGAAGGCCGTGTGCATACATTGTCTATCGTACTGCTTAGCCTATCGCTCAAGCCCGTTCGTCACGTTACGACCCAGCTGCCTCATCCCTTCAACGATGTCAACCCAGAAAAACCTGAACGCCCAGGTCCGGGTATATCCTCCCCGGCCTCCCAAGGGGAACCGCATGGGCCAGGTAAAACCGTTATGTACCCCCAGCACCCCCGCTGGTACGCCCTTCCCTAGCTCCAAGGACAAATGAAAGTCAAGTATAGGTGGTAGATACAAGCCGCATCCTCTGTGGATGACGATGTTTGATATATGATGGAAAAACGCCAACTCTATGCCGAGGCCTTTGTAGGTCGTAGATTGACACGAAGTGAATTATTGCAACGTAGCTTGTAGCTCGTTGTAGATATGAGAGAGAAATGTCGTGCTGATGATGTGGTAAAATGGAAGTTCATTGCTTGACATAAGGGTTGGTGGTTCGAGCGACTCTTGCTCAACCCTTTTCGCCGCCATCACCCCAGCGGATGACGGGTGATGTATATATGTTGGAGGGACCGACGTGAAAATCGACCTCACTAGTAATAGCATTATGATTGTGGGTAAGTGTGGCTTGTTCAGGGCAGCTCTCGTCGGTGGCTAGGATCGCGCGGTTGGGGAAGTTCCTGCTGCGTCCTTGCTGCTGTGCGGCTACCCACTCTGTCGAGCCCGTTTGTCGACCAGGCTGCTCTGCAGGCAGCTTAGTGTCTTGGCCAGGAGAGCTGGAGGTGCGGCTGGCCGACGCGGATGCGACGGCGCTGAGAGGGACCAGGTTGGTGACAGCCTGCGCGATAGACGCAACGACGTATTCACGCAACTCGTGGTCCTCTCGCTGATCCTCCTTCTGCAATCGGAAGCGCTCCTCCTTGCTCATGTTGGCACGACGGATGTTCTTGATTTCTTGCATAATGTAAAGCATGACCTCTTCGGGGCAGCGGTTGCGTTCATTGGCATACTCGCTCTTTCGAACATATCGGCGAGTCACGTCAGTGGCGCCGTCAATGGAGAAGGCAATGCAGTAGGACATCTTCTTGCCCCAACCTTCGGTATATAGCCGAGGTCGATCCCATGCTTCTTCACAAGCGTCGACGTGAATCCACCTCTGCTGATGGTCCGAGTAGACTTCGGTCCAAACATGATCTTCTGCGTTCCAGACCCATCGAACACGGCCGCCGACGGCACGGCAGAGCATGCTGAAGCAGTTGGCCCACTCTCCAACACGTCCGCGTCGGGTCTGGAGCAGCCGCCACACATCGCCATAGCGAGGGAATCTTTCGTAGGCACCGCAGCTCTGCACGGAGCATCGATACAGTTCAACCCTTAGGGCACCGCATGCACTCTCTTCAGGAGTTGGAGCTGTCATGCCTTGGGCAATTGTGGGCGAGAGGCAGAGGGGGCAGGGGGTTGTTTACCCATGTGAAGAATGATCGCTTAAACCACCTGCCGAAATGTTAGACATTTGATTCACGGACTGAAGCGGCGAGCCGGAACATACCTAAGGAGCGCACGGATAACGCAGTCTTGGTAACCCCATTCAGGCTTGCGGCCATCGCCCATGCTCATGGCCTCAGCCTGCAGCACTTGGGTCTCCTCCTCAGCTTCGCTGTAGATGCGGTCCAGAGGAATGATTTGCAGCGCCTCGTCCAGCAGACCGGGGTTCTCGTACTTTGTCGGCGTCAAGGACAAGCTGATCAGTAGGCTGCGAAACTTGCGAGAGTCTCGGTCGGTGGCGGCGGGTGGCGTGGGGATCTTGGGAAGATGTCTGATTGATGAGTAGGAAGGCGGGGTGGCTGCGCTCGATGCCGAATCATGGCCGTGGGCGAGGGATGAAGGACCGGCGCCAAAGGCGGGATTGGAAGAGTGCTCGGGAGCTGGTGATGACTGGCGTGAGGAGGAACGCAGGTCGTTTAGGCGCTTGTCGCGGAGCAGGCCCTCAAACTTGACGCGAAGTTCGTGAGCCCACTCGGCGCCATATTCAGAGTCTTCCGCCGTTGGCGCGGGCCGAAAGGGCATTTCTCGACCCGCCATGGTGGATGACTGGCTCCGGAGAGGCGTCGCAGGTTAGAGGTTGACGTTGTTGAATGTTGTGTGCAATGTGTCGGGATGGAAAGGTGGAGATGCTGCTGGTTCGAGGTTGGGAACGACGGTGGGGAGAGAGGATCGAAAGTATTATCGACAGTCGATAGGAATGTGAAAGAGCAGATGGATGTTTGGAAAAGGAGTTGTCGTCAATTCAATATCCAGGAGCACCCGTCAGTCGCGGTCGTCGTAGTCGTGGTCGTCGTCAGCTTTGGGGGATTCGTAGGCCTCTGAGTCGCCACACAAATGGGCCTGCGCAGGCACCCAGGTCGCTGTCTCGTGGGCAACCGAGGGTTATGGCGCACAGGGGTCGGCTGACGGTTGAATTAATCGTGGTTCAAAGCCGTGGACAGCGGGATCGTTGGTGGAGGAGCAGATTGAGAGACGAAGAAGGGTTGGTTATGAGGCCAAGTTGCTGGATGCAGTTGCAGCGGCAAGCGGCAGCAGCAGCCTTGAGGCAGAGCCAAAGGCAGAGAGGGCGAAAGGCAGGTCGGCCGGACGAGACACAGAACGGGGGACGAGAATGGACAAGGTGGACCGGCAGGGGAATAAAGGGACGGGGTTTGTCTGGCTGGATTCGATGGGGACTTGTAGTTTACGCGTCAGCTGTGTGGCCACGGCCAATCAGGGCGCCCAGAGCCGCCTCTGGTGGACAGGGTGTGTGTGGAGGGTCGTCCGTACCGGTACAGCGAGCCAGTCGCAATCGTCTTTGACTGACGACCCGACCCCTGCCGCCTTTGTGTCTGTATTTAACTGACGACGCACGCACGCACGGTCTTTTCCGCCGTTTGGCTTGTCGTTAAGCATGTACTGTACGGGGTCTTATTTTCCCTCCTTCTTGCTGCGTGTTCGTCCTCGTGGACGACAGGGACTTTGGGCTTCTTCTGGTTTACGACGAAGTTGAATTGGCAGTCGGTTACTGTACCAGGCTCCATTTGCCTGCCTCTGGTGATACCAGCTACACTGTGCCCTATTACCTGCTGAGGCAAGTACCTGCGTACTAGGCCGTCGTAGAACCACAGCGAGTACGTAAGCCGGAAAGGTACATTAGTACGTAGGTATGTACAACCACTAGGACTCGCCTGTCGTACGTGGCCCGCCAACGCCTGAAAGACATTGCGACGACGACAGCCCGGACGTCCAGCGTAAGGGATCGATCCCTGACGAGCCGCCAATGGCTGGTTCGCGAGAAACGAGCGTATACGACTGCTCGGTCCGTCATCTTTGTCATCTCGCCAGCCGGCTCTGGTCGCCAAGGGAAGGGCGACATCGAATCTGGTGGCTGCCTCTGCAGCGGGACTTGTACCCGCTGGTGGAGTTGGTCGTGCTGGAGGATGCGGCGATTGGCGTCGTCTTGCGCATCACACGTCGAACAATTGCTACGACCTGACCGATAATCCGACTATCAACTCGTCAACCAGCTTGCAGCCCCTCCACCGCGATAGCCTTGCGCAGAGCCAAGGGCTGAGGTGAAGTGAAAGGCAAATGGGGCAAGTCTCGTTTGGTCGGTGATCACCAGGTACCGGTACTTGGGAACCCTGACGCCAGCGATGATGACGAGGCATCTCGCTGTGTGGCTCAGCCCCAGGCGAAGCCACAGGCACAATAGCTGCCACACTCTGCTGTAGCCTGTACAGTACCATAGTCCTCTCTGTCTGTATAGGGAGCCTGCTGCTACGTGCTCCGTGCTCCGTGCTCTGTCTGTACTCTCACCCAACGTTACCTCTGACTTGGCTTGGCTTGGCTTGTGCGGGAGCAGCAATCCCTCCTCTTCCTCGTCTCTCCCCTCTTCCTGTCGTTTCTTAAAGCCGGACCTTTTCCTCGTTTGCAGTGCCTGGCCCTCCTGATCGGCGCTGTAGCCAAGAGCCACCGGCCTCTGCCGCTAACCACGGGAGGACAGTCTGTTTGCAAAAGGGGCTCGAGATGCGGCTGGTAATTACGAGCAGCAGACGGGGAAAATGCCTCTGGAGCCCATGGGATTTCTTGCGAGGGCCTCTCCTGTCATGGTCGTGTTGTGTTATGACAGATCCCCACCGTCGCAAAGTCTTCTCCCGTATCGTGGGCGACGATGGATCTGATTTTTGTGGATGGCAGCGCAAGCACAGCCAGCTATTATGGATTGATTATCCATTTTAAAATTCCCATCCCCACTTGACCTTTTGCTCCACCCCTGTCTTGCGTCGCCTCGCCCTACACGGCTTTTGCCTTGCCTCGCGCTCAGTATTCCCGGCCGAGTCGCTACGATCGTCCGGACCGCTTGACCATGATTAGGTAACCCATCAGCACCTGTTCTGTTGCAGATCCCTTCACCCATCCATGCACGCGTGCATGCGTCTAAGATAATGGCAAAATACCTTACCTGCAGCAACACTGTGTTGCATCGACCACTGCACTGTTGATACCCGGCGTCGGGTCGAAATAATGCAACATCAAGGCATCTACAGGCTCGACGCGTCTGATGGGTCGATGGGCAGCTCCTCTCTGGGGCCCGTTGAGCTGCTCAGACCAGATCAGATCAGTAAGCACTTACAACAACAAGGCCGAGCATCTCTTCATCGGTGCAAAACCACCGGCTGTGGACAACCACTGTCGCCTCAGACTGGCACAAAGAACCTCATTCGATCTGCGCTCTTCCCCGCTCAAGACCGCAAGGCCACTCGCTGCCAACTCGCCGTGGACTTTTGGCCAACTTCGGCCTAATGTGTGGCCTGGCTGCATGAGTCGTGGGGCTTCCGGCTTCCACGTCCACCTCCCACCTCCCGAATCGCTCACGGAGCCCAATCACAAATGCTCATTTGGCCGGCAACTGGCGTCTTCTGACTTGGCCACTCGATAATCTGTTCGACTCTTGTCCAATTTTCACACTCCGACGAACTTGGCATGCATGTAACGATACAATTCTCAAGTCCAGAACCCTAAACCATGTCTCTTCATCTTAGTAGTTGCCTCGTTTCTCCCATCCAGCCTATAACATGCACAGGCACATGCCCACAACATAATCTGTCCTTCAGATGCTGGCGCTGCCAGGCTTTTCGTGAATCGAGTTAATTGATGCTCTGGGCCTTCAACCCCTGCAATTCCCCAGTGGTTGCAATTTCCCATCAGATACCCGCTAAAATCCCCAATTGCACTATCGCAACTGAGCCGAATCAACCGACGTTCCAGCTTCGTCCACCCTTAGAGAGCGGACCTCGACTCCTGATCCACCTCGAATCTGTTCGTCGCACGGCCCCAACCTAAACACACCCCTTGCTGCTTTGCTTCCTCGTCATCTGTTTCTCTCTCTTTTTCCTTTTTGCGCCCCAAGGTGCGTGATGGTCGTTACACCTACCATAAACACCATTGATGCCTGTCTCTGTTGCTTACTGAGACATTGTCAAAATTCTATTATGCAATGACCATCTGTGGCGGAGAGAAAGTAGCAAAATACCATGATTCGCCCGTGTTGCGTATGCGTATGCGTATGACGAACGCCTTTACGCTGGTAAGCACGGGGTGACTAAATACTTCGCCACCATGATCAACTGGGGACCACAGCCCATTAATCCGCAGTCAAGATCTTCCTAGTCACTCATGTTTCATCGTCGTGAATCGTCCAACTAACCAATCGAAATCCTACTATTGCCTTCGATATACAGTAGCACATGTGGCACATCTACTCCAGATCTATACGACAGTCCTGCCTCATCTTGCCGGCACCTTTTGCTTGTTGCAACATCTCCAAAAATACAGCCATGCTCCCCAAATACCAAGTCATCTACACCTACCTCTCCCAAGGCTGGCCTACGTAGTAGCTCTCGGGCAGGTCCGTTTCCCAGGTTGGCCGTTCCACAACAGCCACTTCCAATGGCTGATCCTCCGTGTTGAGACGTGCGAGTCCAAATATCGGCCGGTACTTGTACGTTATCCACCACTTGTAGCCCTGACCGCTCGCTCCCACGAGTTCACCACCGCCCTGCGAGCCATCGGCATTGCGCAGTCGGGCAAGTTCCGTCGGGCGATCTTCCGTCTCATCCTCACTGTCAATGTCATCCATGTCGGGAGCATCGTCCATATCGACGTCTTCCCACTCTCCGGCCACGTGCTTCTGGATATGGTGTGGGGCGAGGTTGCCCTGTGCCATCTTACCTCCAGCACCGCTACTGGCACCGGTTCTCTTGCGCTTGATTCCTTGCTGGCCTTGCTGGTCGCCATTGGCCTGCTGCGCAGGATCCTGGAGATCTTGGGACATGTCCAGCATGAACAGGAAGGATGCACCGTAGACCCAGACACGTAGACCCTGCCATATGACTCCCTTGGCCAAATCGAGCAGATCTTGAATCGGGCCTGGCAAAGCCTTTCGAGGGTGCTGTCGAGACCAACGCGTCAGTGAACCCTTTTGTGGGTGGAAGGCGAGAATGTTCCACGAGGACGTAATCGCCAAGAGGATGCTCTCGCCGGCGCCGCTACCGTCTGCACCTTGCTCGGCCTCGCTGTCCTGTGTCGCGGGTACATCATCCGAGAAGGAGAGCACAACAGGGGCTGAAGGGAGCTTGGGCAACAGCTTCGCGGCCGGATTGCGGATCCAAGCATCGTTGGCTTTGGAGTCAGCGTACTCCTCATCATCAGATGAGTCGCTCTCAGAAGACGCGTCATCCGCATCAGTGGTGTCGGTACGTCCCTGGTCTGGGCCATCCTGGCTGCGCAAGACCCAGGTATCAATGTAACCGGCAAGGTCAGCCGTCGCAAGCATTTGCGAGTTAGATGCAAAGGCCACCTGTGTGATGTTCCTATCGTAGCTCCCCAGACCGCCATTTGTAATGTAACGAGGGATATTTCGACTGAGACGCTTAAGCTTCTGCACGTCGGTGAAGTCGAAGGCGTTGCCACCTTCCTGCGTGCCCTCAACTTTGGTTACGAGGACCCTGGAGCCTGCCTGGATCAGGCATAGCCACTTGCCATCTGGTGACAAGCGCACCTGTGTGGCGCCGGAGACCCTCAGCCTCTGAGGCAGCTCGAGGGTGAACAGCTTGACATCGGAGGGTTTCGTAGGGTCTTGGTGCTGCAGGCGGAAGGCCTTGACGTCGGTAGCGGTGGATACGACAAGGAGAGTGCCGTCCTGGTTAATGGTAGCGGAAGCAATGTTGGAGTCGCCCTTGACCACAATGGTCTTGAGTAGTTTGCGGTTCTGGTTAATGTCTTCATCGGTGTCATTCAGCACATCGGTTGCTGCTCGTCGTAGAACCCAGACATGGATTTCTCTATCCCACCAACTGACGAGGAATCTCGATCGCGGAGCACTGATCAAAGGAGGCTGCTGAGGCAGGTTGCTTATCGTTCGGTGATTCTCCCGAGCCATCTCCTTCAGGGGTACAACCATTAAGTGCGCATCAGGTCCTGGGTTGTTGTTAGTCCCATGTCCATCCACGGCTGTCAATATACACTATACATACCTCCTGAAACGACGACATTGATTCGACCCTGCTCAAAAGATGCCATGGCTTTGACATCGTGGTCGTGATACTTCCTGCCAACTACCTTGCTCCAGCGGTGGGCTGAGCCAGGAGCCTTTCTGTGAAGAACGGTTCGCCTGTCCATGCCTCCGCTAACGATGGATGTTCCGTCAGCGCTGACAGCGAGGCTGAGAACATCCTGCTTGTGACTCTGCAGGCGCTGAGACTGAGTGTATGTCTTGCCGTCCCAAATGCAAACCTGGCCGGTGGAGTCGCCAGAGACAATGTCTCCTCCAGGAAGGCACCTGACAGACCAGACGATGATGTCCTTAGAGCCGCCAACCAGGTCGGAGCCCAGGGTCATGCGTCGCAGCAGGGTACCCTTTGTAATGTCGTACGCACGAACGGTGCTATCCGAACAGCCGACGATAACGACCTTGCGAGATTGAAAGGTAATGCTGACCATCTGAGCGCGCTTGGTGGGAGACTTGACAACAACTCTCTGAAAGCGAAGGTCATCGTCTTCGAGGGAGTAGATGACCAACTCGCCGTCAATCGTTCCGGCTATCAGCTTGTTCGAGCCCTGTGTCTCCTGGAACGCGCCATTGAGCTGGGCCTTGTCGTTCGTAGCAGCAGGCTGTGCCGCGATGCACCAGATGTCGCCATGCTGGCCGCTCGCATGTCTCTTCGGTTTTCCTGTCTCAAGATCCCACTCGGTCACGGTCGAGGTGTAGCCGATGCTGAACAGACGCGACTTGCCGAGGAGGACTCTTCCGTCGCCTAGGTCCTGATCAGGCTCGTTGACCCAGACAAGGCCGTCGACGCTTCGATCCTTGCCGCCACGGATGACGAGCTCTTGGTGCCAGGCACCGTTGGCAGGGTTCCAGATCTCAATGTCTCCATTTGCGCGGCCAATTGCCAGCCGAGCGACCAAGGCCTGCTTTGCGGTTCTGGTCTTGGGGTGCGAGAAGGCCACGGCGTTGATGGCCGACGGCGGGTAGGGTAGAAATCGGCAGCGATGAACGTCCATGATTGCGCGCGGACCCTTGATTGTCGCTGTTCGATCAAGAGTGTCGTACGCAAGCCAGACTCGTTGTGTTCAGCGGGCGCTCACGAGGAGTTCAGATCGAGTATCTGCTGGCTGGTCCGACTGGAGTTGCAATCCAGCCTTGTCCAGAATTTTTTTTCTTGCACCAGCGGTACGTACAGATAAGGGACTGCTCGATAAGAGATTTAAGGTGTGGTCTCTGCGTCACTGCCCCTCCATTATACCCCCACTAGTACGTACTGGCACCTGTTCAATAAGACAGGTAAAGACTGCCAGTTGTCTGTTTTTAGGGTGTATTATAGCTTGTTAGGATGAGAGAACTCGTTTTAATAGTGCCTGGTGTTGGAGTTTTCAATTTGAAACCTAAAGTGCTCAAGGCTGTGGTCGCAATGAGAACAGACCATAGCTCACGAGCATGCGTTTTGCCAAAATCGAGAAACATTGATTCCTTACCAATGCGCGAGGAACACATAGGTGCTCATTGTTTAACAATGCATAGTTCTTGTGCAAGCAATTCAATTGCATCAGTTTGTCCATGGGACTGTATGGTCATGCCTGTCGTGAATTATTGTGCTGCGAATTAATAGCATCAATAGTTGTTTATGCTCTGTAGGTTGGCTAGTCTCACTTAATAGTCTCACTCAATAGTCTAACGTTATATAATCAGTTGCAAGTTTGCAATCTTGGCCCCCAAGGGCTAGTTAAATTCAGATAGTACATTCGTATGTCTAATTAATTAACCTCCAACTCCCATTGGCCGTAACCGCCCTCTCAAAGCATAGTAGCTTCCTGTTGCTCATTAATTATCTCCCTAACACCAACCTCGCCATTGCCCAAGACTTAGGACATTGTGTCTATGTACTCATAATTCATAACTCATAATATAACTTTAGGCTGGGATCCAAGGACTCCATGCAGCCCTTTGATCCTCATAATTTTGTGGATCTCGCAGCTGTGGGCGCGCGCTCGGAATTACAGACAAACACCACCCCAGAAGCTCTGAGTATCGCCCATCTAGGGCCTCCATAATAGATGTCAAGGCTGACTCTGGCCAGCCCCGCGTCCACCAAACAAGATCCGAATAGTGCTGGCGGGACGCACACCAGTGCGCCATCAGAACCAGCGCCAAAGGGTCCCGGTGTCGAAGCAGCTCAGCGTAGCCTGGAGTAAGCCTTCCCAGCCACCCGCAAACAACACTGTAGTCGCACGTAGTCGTCGCAACACGTCGTATAACCTTGTGAAGGCCGGTTGCGGCATGTACAAGGGCAGCCTTGCGATACTGTGTGATCGGTGTGCTTTCGTCGAGGCCATGGATCAGATTCAACACCGCCGCCACAGCTCTTTCGGCGTCCGGCCACGATATCTCGACAGAATACGGCTTGATGTCGGCTTCTGTTACTTGCGGAGACCTGAATTGTTCAAGCGGATGTGGACCCTTCCAGTCGATTTGGAAGAGAGTCACACAGCCTCGAAATAGACCAATGACCTGAGCAAGGAGTTCTATTCGATCACAGTGTGTGGTGTCTACCGGGTCGGCGATCGGCAACGCAAAGGCACAGGCGACAAGAACGGCGGACGCTGTGAATGCAGCCTCGCAATTCTCAGCAGTGATACCTGAGGCGAGCATGGGGCGGAAGTGAGCTAGAGCTGTGGCCTTATGGCGCAAAGCAGCGACTAGATACGCTGATCGTTGAGGCGATGCGGCGTCGCCCGCCGAGGATGCTAGATGCAAAGCCGAGTAACAGAGCACAGCCTCCTGAACGTACGGATGCATCACAGCGTTGCGGGTAATGGCGGGATTGAGAACTGGGAAGAGACGTGACTCTAGAACTGGAGCCATGTGCCTCCCGGTCAAGTTGTTCATGTAGTGATGTAATAGATTCTGCTCGGTTCGCTCGAGCGTAAAGGAGGATGGTGAGTATACTATCGAGACTGCGGGCGCGGTTGATTGTACTGCGGATGAGGATGCCTCGCTGTGTTGCGATTCCATTCCGGGAGAGCTCCGTGCACTGAATACAGATTGGCCCCCAGTCATAGGATAGCCAACCGCTGCTGACTGTGGTACGAAAGGATCGTAAGAGCTCATGAGGTGCCGGTAGATGCACTCAGCGCCCCGTTTCTGGCAACGCAAGCATGTTGGTTGAGTCTGGTCGCACTGCAAGTCGTCGTTAGCGCAATGCGTCAGCAGTGTAACACGATAAGGGTCCATACCTTCACCCGCTTTGACTTGCATCGCAAGCAGCCATGGTGAGAGTTGGTGTGCGATCGACGGGACGGCATGGTGCCTGTTGTATTATGATCGTAAACTTCAAGGTGTATGCCTCAATAATTGCCGATAGCAACTCCTATCTGTACGCTGTGTTGACCTATTGAAGTCCAAGTGTTTGTCGTATCTTGTTGTCAGGACACCGAATGAGTTAAGCGCTTATGCGTTATGTGTTGAGACTAGGATCTCTCGTTGCCTCGTGTACTATGACAAAACCACCAGCAATTGAACTGTCTTCAATTGTGAGTGGCAATTGAATAGATCGATGGTGGGTTGTCGAGAGGTGACAGTGTGCTTCTAAGGTAATTGTAGAATATTGAACGGTCGTTTGAAGAGCGCAAGTAATTGGAGTAACGGGCATAGGCGAGCTACAGGCTTTAAAACAAAGGACAACCCGTGGGCTAGATCGAGACCAAGACAAAACCTTTCTCCTCCTGGTTAGCAGTCAAGCGACCAGGATTCAAATCTGAATATGACAGTGGCCAGCTCTCTATGGTACGGTATCCACACTGCATAAGCGCGGTTGTGATGGAGGAGGAGGAGGAGGAGCGGGATTCGTGATGCTAAGAGCAGCTTAAGCGAGGTAGGCGAGCGTAGACGAGCGTAGACGAGCTGAGACAGGGGTACCAAAGTGCCGATAGCATGAATTTAAGTACAATTTCCCACACGTGGTCCCAAGTTACATGTGAAAGCGCCAAGATGGCCGTTAGAGTCGTAGGGCTGGAGTATGAATAAGGGATGGAACTCAATACAGTAATTCCAGTCACCGAAGGAGTGACGGCGACAACCGCAAGGTAACCCAAGTACAGCCTGAACGACATGAAGCAGTGGCATAACTCAAATCCAGGTGTCTCATTTGTATGATGGGGGCACAGCCACAGCCTTTCAAGAGATTGAGTATGGGATGATCACTATACGGCGTATCGGTCACGGCCGAGTTACCTCCCTCAAGCGCCACTAAGCTCGGTGACACCGCTTGATTGGGCCATGGAGCGACCCTGCATCAATTTAGACAAGTCCACAAGCAACCGTTTTAGTGTGGGCCATGGAACGTTCCTCTGGCGAAGGATGCGGTTGGGCTACTAAGACGGGCTATAGGACGGGACCAGAGGCGCGCCTTGGCGGCACTGGGAAATGGCACCAAGGCTGCAGAAGACTTAATTAGACACGTTGATTTGCCGCGGCATTCGTACGAACAAGCTTAGCCTTACCATGCAGGGGGTCAGGGGCCTAGGTCGAGGACAGGGCTGGACGGGCTCGGGGACGGCAAAGAGATACAGGGTGTTGCCTTGAGCTCTAGAGATCGTGAGGAGAGCAAAGATCGCAGAGAGTCCTTGCGGTATCCGCCGCGTCATGTTCATCCGTCCCGCTGTGCAGGAAGGCCTGCCGGCATTGGCACGAGCCTATCTTTCCTACGGGGCCAATTGCACGGGGTTTAACATATCTTCCTTGTGTGGGCTATCACAACGGAGTTTATCAAGGCTCCGGACAAGTTGCACCGATCCCGATGCCGAGAATCCTTCTCAAATCAAGTAACGAGTTGAAGTGGGTTCCCTCCCACTGCGATGGAGAGGTCGAAATGGCCTGCTGCCAAAGATAACTCAACGCCTTATGGGGCGTGTTTCGGTCTGAATATCCGGCGACCACGTTTCCCCTTGGTCGCTATTCTCCGCGCCTACCCGGGCGGGTGGCTGTTCCTTCTGGCATTGTGGAGATTGGGGAATCGTTCGATAAAGATGCTAGTAATATGAGAGGGGGATAAGGGCAAATAGTGGTCGTAATTGACTATGGTAAGCGACGATGGAAGCATGGGACTAACGAAAGGTTACATCCTCCTTGGTGGGAATCCTTTGGGCATGGGTGTCTGTGCTGAGCAATGTTGACAATGTTGATAACTGAATCCCATGCCTGACTTGGACGGAATCAGTCAAGATGTACAATTGTGACGTCTCACATCTCCACGATTTGGATTTTTTTGAAACAGGTTCTGGAACTTGTCTACGGTAGGATGCCACGCTTCAGCAAGAGTTGTCGTAGCAGATCCAAGGGGCCGCCAAATGAGGAGAACTGAACAACAAGGCCCACAACTCGATGGATGGCTATATCGATACAAAAACCCGTATTCATCAACCAGGGTGGAGTTTAGCCTTGATGGTGGTATCCGATAATTATCCTCAACTCATGGCTCCTGAACGAATTGTGTTGTCTTGGCACGTATATCGTTCGTTGATACGAATTTTGGAAGCACGTGTTGGGAAACATCGCGTCGCATACACCGAAGGCCCATGTGTTTCAAGACAGTACGGGTGGATTAAGGGTGACCAGGCTGAATTTATTATCGCCATGACTGAACGGATGACAAAGCTGACTGACGGGAGCAACCGAGGCCTTCCTTGGCTCGGCTAAATCCGAAGCGAGCAGCATACGGAGCCACCAATGAGCGGAGGGCAACTGGTCAGCCTCGTCTCACCTCGAGCTCTTGGAGGAGAGGAAGGATAACTCACGGACAAGTGCCGGGGTGGTATTTGATGTGGTCGAGGACACCACCACCCTTTGTGCCGGCCCAACTCTCCCAACTTGCCTCCGCAGCAGCCATCCACAGCGACGTATTCCCGAGCGGGACCGGTAATAGGCATGACTGAGCAGACGTCTAGCCCGTGCACCCAGCGCCCCGGATTCTGTCATCACCTTTCGGTTTTACAGTGATGTCTGGTCTGGGCCGTGTCACGCTGCGCGCGCGTAGACAGATCAGATCAACTGGTGACGCCATTGACGGCAGACGTGCTGCGCCCGCGACTGTTTGCTGCGAAATTGGCACACCACCTGCGTGGCGGCGACGCACCTGGGGGCTAGCAGCGTTCGGCAAGCATTGCCGTGCCTTGGCTAGGCTTGGCTGACACCATTGGCTGAGAGGATCGAAGCGGGCCGCCGATATATGACGTGAATGCAGCAGCATGGGCGATCCCCATTGTTGGGGCCCGTATTTGGGAGAGTAAGCCCCGAGTTGTCCGCCGTCAACCATCCTCTGGCTTTCTGGCCTCTGGGAGGGGAGCGCGGAGATAGGCCGTAAGGAGCCCTAACCCAAGGAGAGCAATTAATTCTTGTCATGCCCACCGGGTAAAATCCACGCGAGCCGTTGTGGTGAGGAGGCCTTTAAAAGTCAAGGGACGTGCCGGTTCCCGCTGACTGACTGACAAATCGCAACCGTCAAGGGTTCTTTCTACGTGCAGGACGAGATTGGCCTTGGCTGAGCATGGCTTGTCTACTCTGCTCTCCGCTGCGCATTGCCTCGTTTGCCAAGTCGAGATCGGAGCTCGATTGCATCTGGCCAAGAACAGGGTAGAGCAGAGCAGAACAGAGCAGAGCACGTTGAGTCAGTTGATCACGCCCACACATTATTACGTAGGTGTACGCTCACGCTCGCTCGTTCGCTTGCTTCAACCCATCATCTCCTCTGGTCCCCTTTTCCTGTGTGCGTCCTCTCTCTCCGCTCTAGTCGGGGCTTGCTGCGTGCCCGGGCCCCTACCACCCCTCCACAATGCTGCTCCTCGTCTCCTCGTCTCCTCCCCTGGGGTTCCCCATTGCAATGTGACCAATCTCCTCCACCCGAATTACAAAGCTCGGTTGTTGATCGCGCCACAAAACCGCGGTCTTATGGGGTGTCGGGCAGCTCGTCTGGGCCGATGATCCGCCCTGCATCCGCATCTGGATGGGGACTGGATCCACCTCACGGAGCTTTTGGTGTTAGTGCACGGCCGAACCACATCCAACCCCATACCACCATTTCCTTCGCATGGTGAAGGTGACGCCCTTCACGTCTCCGCAAAAAACTTCTGGTTATGCTTGTTCTGCTTCTGGGGAAGACCCCATGGGCTTCTTGTTTCTCAATTGGCTTCAGGCCATGCCCCATCGCCATTCCATCCATCCATCCATCCTTCCTCCCCGGCCTCGGCCTCACAACGGGTCCACCAGCCGTAATGACTCGATGCCCTTCCAGACACTAGGCCCATGGGGAATTATGGATTCCTTTGGCCCGGACAAGATGCATGAGAAACTCAATCTGCGTCGGCTCTGGTTCCTGAGATGAGGGAAGTGTTGCCATGTGTCGTTTGTTGGGCCGTAGCATCCATCCTCCCCCTCCCTCCCTTTCGAGCTCATCATCCCACACTTACACCACAACCTGTGCAATCTCTGGCGGCCAGCCAATCCCGCTACGCTTTATGGGGATGCATTTACGTACTTTACCGAGTAACATTGCAACTCTGGGCCTACGAGGTACCACCGGCCTGGCTTAGCCGGTTGGCCGCATCCCGGTGGGATCGTCATGCTGTCCCCAGACCCCAATCCATGTAGCCAGCCTAACCACCATGATACCCACCTCGCGTCCCTCGCCCATTAATCGTCCATTTATCCGTCCCCGTGGATCAAGATTGTCGGGCGGATGGAGCTGACCCTGACCCTGTTCCCACCCTACATAAGGCATGATCTCGCTCGTCCCTCTCTTGAAAAAAGTTTGGACGTCGGTTCTCATTTTTCCTGCAAGAGTTACCCTCCGCGGAGATAATCCTGCTGTCGTCTCGCCTTAGCCTTGGACCCTTACCTGACGTCGTCACATCGCCGAGCGTAGAGGTCAACACTCATAGCTTCTGGTGCTGCTCCACATATCGAAAATTTCATCACTCTTCACGACAACAAGACAAATCAACACAATGGCTACCCAAACAGTTGCCCACCCTCCGCCCGCGGAGAAGGATATTGCCATTGACCACGTTCCTCCTCCCAATGGACAGTACCACAATGAATATGCTCCCCGCTCACGCTCCCCAGCACCGTGGATTCGTTGGCGACAGGGAAACCGAGGGCTACTCCCGACCCTTCGGTGGTGCTCTCAAGCCGGTACCTGGAAGCCTTATGAGCACCGCAAGTTTGCCAACCCGGCACCTCTGGGTCTCAGTGCTTTCGCCTTGACTACCTTTGTCCTGTCCTGTGTAAACATGCACGCACGAGATGTTACGGCACCCAACATCGCCGTTCCTCTCGCTTTCGGCTACGGCGGCCTTGTCCAGCTGCTCGCCGGCATGTGGTAAGTCTTCAGACACTACTGCATTCCTTGTCAGATCAACCCCAGAGAGCATTTAAGCTTAAGGGCTTGGCCTACGATGGAATCGATACTGCTTTTACCTGGTTCGGTTATGGTCTAACACGTGGGCACAGGGAAATGGCTGTCGGCAACACATTTGGTGCCACCGCTCTGTCATCTTACGGAGGCTTCTGGATCTCCTACGCGATCCTTCTTACACCTGCATGGGGCATCACTGCACCTAACGGTCCCTACGAGGGCGATGCCTTCTCCCCATCGGTTTCTTCCTGACCGGATGGTTCATCTTCACCACTATTCTCCTCCTCTGCACCCTCCGATCGACCCTCGCCTTCTTCCTGCTCTTCTTCACACTTGACCTGGCCTTCCTCTTCCTCGCATGCGAGCAGTATGCTGGTGATATGGGCAACATGGCGGCCAAGACCGGTCTGCAGAAGGCTGGCGGTTTCTTCGGCTTCTTGGCTGCTTTCCTGGCTTGGTACAACGCCTTGGCCGGTATTCAGGACAGCGGGTACGTTTGCCAACCACATCTTTTATCGTCGTCCCAGAACGTTTGGCTAACTCATATTGCAGTAACTCTTTCTTCCAGGTTCCCGTCATCCACTTCCCGTGGTCCGACAAGGGCATGGAGAGGCGCCAGTCCAAGTCCGAACGCCACGAGGCTTAATTGTGTGGTGCGGATGGTGATATGAGGGGATAAGCTGTTTCATAGTTGAAGTTCATTTTGGATAGGTCCAGCCAGTTTGGCGTCACGAACGGCCCAGACGGGAATTTGGACGGTTAGCAGACATCTATAGCCAACAATGTATAATACCCTTTGCTGTTAAGCAAACGAGTAACATGTTGCTGTGAGGTCCCGCCATGCATGGCATGGTCTTGGCGTTTGTCCGGTTTCAGCCCACGTAGAAATCATGTCTCAGTTGAAAGCTTGACCGTGCCGAGTGCCTACAACCCACAAGAAAGGAAGCGAGAGCCTTGGCTATTTATCAAGACGAGGACGAGGACTGTCACGGAAACTCTCGCCGAAATTCGACCGCATTCTTTATCGTGACAACGGTCGACTCCGACGACAAATTATCGTGCAACACCGAGTTTCGTCCGTACAACAGGCTGACGCTAAACCAAGTATGCTCGGTTGTGTCCACCTTCGTGTCAAGATTCAGTATTTATAAAGGATCATCCCCACTACGCTTCCCTCTGCCCATGGCTAGTAGCTCCTGTCCTCGGCAGGCTGGGCCTGCTAGCATGGTGGCGGCCACGAGTCGGCAGGCAGAGATTTCGCTGCTATTCCCGAGCCGTCTCCGATCATGACTAACAAACGCTCGCTGTGAACCAACCGACCTTGCGAATAGGGCCCCCTTGCTCGATCTCCGGGCATTGACTCTTGGCGGGTCTTGTTGTGGACTGGACGTGTGTGAAATCAACCCGAAGACAAAATGGCGCCCAGACCTCGTCAGCCAGATGGTCCTCTTCTGTTTTCCCTCGCTTGGGCCGTATTGCTTAAGACCTCGTACCTCTCCCCGGCTAATACATAGCAGCTCGTCTTGAAGGCGCTCGCAGCAGCGCAAAGGAGAGTCTATGATGGAACAAAATCGTCCGATGACGCCTGAGAAGGCCGATCGCGAGGCTCCGAGATCGCTACCGAATACACCACCAACTCTCGACAACGACAAAAGCGTCCTCTCAACAGCTGCAGATGTTCCTCAACCTTCGAATATCGAGGCCAACGGCAAATCTGCCGCACCACCACCGCCGCCGGATGGAGGGTATGGTTGGGTTTGCACGGCCGCTGTCGCAGTCGTCAACGCGCACACTTGGGGTCTCAACTCCAGTTACGGAGTGTTCCTGGCGCATTACCTAGCCACCGAGGCGTTCCCCGGCGCAACATCTCTTGAATATGCCTTCGTGGGTTCCCTTAGTATCAGCTGCGCCCTTCTCGTTTCGCCGATAGCGACCGTGAGTGTCCGGCAATTTGGTACTAAGCCAACCATGCTGCTCGGTGTTGTGCTGGAGTCTCTCAGCTTGATCTGTGCCAGTTTCGCCTCCAAGATTTGGCATCTCTTTCTGACCCAAGGAGTGATGTTTGGTCTGGGCATGGGCTTCCTGTTTGTGCCATCTGTCGCCATCGTTCCCCAATGGTTCCTCCAGCGTCGATCACTAGCCAACGGCATAGCCACCAGCGGTTCCGGTCTGGGCGGCCTGTTGTATTCCCTTGCCACTGGAGCCATGATTCGAAACCTGGGGCTGGATTGGGCCTTCCGGATCCTGGGTATCATAGCTTTTGTCGTGAACTTGATTTGCACGATTCTCATCAAGGACCGTAATAAGGCTGTAGGCACTAAGCAGGTTGCATTCGACATGTCCCTGTTCAAACGTCCGGAATATCTCCTTCTCCTGGCCTTCGGCTGGTTCAGCATTCTGGGATACATTGTGTTGATCTTCAGTTTGGCCAACTATGCCAACTATATTGGCCTAGATTCATCTGACGCCGCCCTTGTGAGCGCTCTGATCAACTTGGGTCAAGGCGTGGGCCGTCCCTTGATTGGATTCTTTAGCGACCGCACAGGACGTATCAACATGGCCGCGTTTACGACATTCCTTACCGGAGTCTTTGCTCTCGCCATTTGGACGAACGCTCATTCCTTCAGCGTGCTCGTCGTTTTTGCCATTATTGGAGGTGCCACGGCCGGTACATTCTGGACAGTCATCGGGCCCATCGCTGCCGAGGTTGTCGGACTGAAGCACGTCCCATCGGCGCTCAATCTCACTTGGCTTTCGATCCTTCTCCCTTCGACATTCAGCGAACCGATTGCGCTTCAGATTGTCCAGGGAACCGGAAGTTATCTCGGCACCCAGTTGTTCACAGGCTTCATGTACTTTGCGGCAGCCATCTGTTTGTTCGTGCTCCGAGGTTGGAAGATTGGAGAGGTCAACGAAATCGCCAGGCTGACGCATGAGGCGTCGGACAGCATGGACCCAGTCAAGGTTGAAGTTGATGATGACCTTGTTGCAGAGAGTCGAAAAGTTGGACGGAAGCGTATGGTCTTGGACTGCTGGAAGTGGAAAAAGTCTGAAGTATGCAGTTTGCAACAACTTAGATCTTATTCAATTATGATTGACGACATCTATAGACATGCAAGATGCAAAGTCGGGATACATGATAGAGTACTATTAATAGAATAAAAAGTTCAAACTCATTATGCCAACCGGGGCTAAGACGGTGTGACAGCATGCTGAATGTCCTAATAGTTCAAGTGTTTTACACGTTGCCATTAACTTGGTCGATTTGGACTTGGTTCTGACCTTGACATTTTTAGAAATGCCAATCCCCTTCAAACGGGCTGGGCACTCGGTCGAGAGCTTGAATTTGAAGCTGCCATTTCAGATCCGACTCAATTCTGACCTATTTGAGCATGTTTTGCTCCCAGGAGATTGACATCCGTCTGGTTTTGTCCATTATGTGGATCTCCTTTGCGCACATGGCAAGACTCATTCTGCCAGCGTCTGCTGCTTGAAAGCATAGCAATACCATATGTTACAGTGGGAAGGCAGAAATTCCACATATCTAGCGTAGATATCTCGATAGGAAACCAACCAAACACCTAATAATAAACGACTAAAAAATATAATAACTTACAATAATATGATAATAAATATATAAATTAATATATATCACAACTTCTTATACATGGAGCCCTTTGGCTGAATGAAAATCCCGAAGTAGGCGAAACTTTTGCTATCCCACAGTATCATTAGGCACCCCTCTTCAATGCAAGTACTGGCCATGGAGGGCAGTGTACAGCCACCAATGTGATTATTTGGTTGGTTGGTAGGCGCGCGGTAAGTTGATCAGGCAGAATTTGCATTGTAGACGAGGCTGAGGCTGAATCAACCAGTTCTCAGTCTTTTCATTCAACAGCAGACCAATTGATAAAGCAAGCTGAAGATTTCCTTGATACAGTGGTATGCCCCATTGGGTCCTTGTTTGAGTAGCAGACCACTCTTCGGTTTTTGACATATCTCAGCACGGCAATCGCAGTGCACAATGACAGGACAGGCCAATGATCAGTCTCCTCCGACCATACGATCGACAGGCCCGACAGTTGTCCTTGACCCGGATCAACCACTTCTAGAGTAAGCCTTGGGATCTTTGTATCACTGCTACATATTGCTCACTTATGCAGCATTGTCTTCATACACGGGTTCAAAGGTCACCCTGAGCGAACTTGGACGTACAAGGAAAGGGAACCAGGCGTCGCAACGGAAATGATGGCGATGTACGTGTAGGATCTGGATCGAAACGCCGGAAGCTGAACCCGTTCAACCGGTCTTCAGCAGCGGACGTTTCTGAACCTAAAGTCTTTTGGCCACGAGACCTTATTCCACACGTTCACCCGGACGCAAGGGTCTTGACATATGGTTATGATGCCCAAATAAAGCGCCCTCATGAGCCTGCTGCTAGCAACCTTTCGGTCTATGACATTGCTTCGGATTTTCTAGTTGCTTTGGAAGCCGAGCGTCGATGCGATCCATCGAGGCCGGTATTGTTTGTTGCCCACAGTCTTGGGGGTATCATTGTGAAGGAGATGCTGCGACGTTCAAGCGACACTCGCTTGGTCCAAGCACATCTCACCAAAGTCTTTACTTCTACAGTCGGTATAATATTTCTTGGTACGCCTCATGCTGGGGCGGACCCAAGAGGTCTGTTACTCAAGGTGGCCGAGAGGGCTTGCAAAGCCAGGGGCTTTACTGTGAATGAGCAGATTATAAACTCCTGCTTCCTTCGTCAGAACGCTTAAGAGAACTGCGCGAAGCTTTCGGCAATATAGCACAGGAGGGCAACATGATGATTCATTCATTTCAAGAGCAGTATCCTATGGAATCTCTGGGTCGTAAGGTGAGAGCCTCCAATCACATAAAGCTGACTGCCTCTCACTCAATAGCTTTAGAAGGTGGTAGAGGACGGATCCTCGTGTCTAAATATGCCAGACATTGAAGTAACAGAACACATCGGGGATGATCATATAGGCATGTCAAAGTTCACTGGACCTGACGATCCCGAGTTCAAGAAGGTTGCCGCAGCTCTTCAGAGAATGATTAGCGTTGTACTACAGCGATCCGTAGTGCAGCCTGAATCACTCAACTCCGAGCAATATGAGGTAATTCTCAAATCTCTCCACTTTGAACATATTGATGTTAGGTACACAAACACCCGGAACGCACATAACAAGACATGCAAATGGCTTTTACGCAAAAGTGAATGGATCAAGTGGTTGAATCCGGTGCACATCAATGAACACCACGGCCTACTTTGGATCAAGGGTAAACCTGGTGCCGGAAAATCCACTCTAATCAAGTTCGCCTTTGATCATTTCCCCAAACACAAGAAGGGTGAGGTTATCATCAAGTTCTTCTTCAATGCAAGGGGAAGAGTTGGAAAGAAACACCTTAGGGATGTATCGGTCCCTGCTATGGCAGCTTCTCAGACAACGACCTCAACTCCGAGCTGTTCTTGGGTCTCATTCAATGGCCAATAAAATCAATGAAGGCCATCGGTGGACTGTGGAGTCTCTCAAGTCTCTCCTTGAGCATGCAATTGTTAGCTTAGATGGATCTTCTGTTGTCTGCTTCATTGACGCCCTAGACGAGGGCGATGAGCCGGAGGTACGCGACATGTTACACTTTATCCAGCAACTGGGAGATTCAGTCATTTCTCGTGGAAAACAATTACATGTCTGCTTCTCTAGCCGACACTATCCGCATATCACTGTCGAACATGGGTTAGAGGTCATTCTTGAAAGCCAAGAAGGACACAGTGAGGATATTACCAATTACATCAACAGCACGCTCTTCATAGGCCATTCAAACATTGCCCAGGAAATTCGAGATCAGCTACAGCTAAAGGCCTCTGGAGTTTTCATGTGGGTTGTCCTTGTAGTGAACATGCTGAACAAGGAATTCGACAAGGGCGAAATATACAAGCTACAACGCCGGCTTCACGAACTTCCTAGGGATCTGCATGAGCTTTTCCGCGATATCCTTAGTCGTGATTGCCATAATACGGAGAAGCTTCTTCTTTGCATGCAGTGGATTATGTATGCGAGAAAACCACTAAAACCAGAGCAGCTGTACTGGGGAATCATTTCCGGGACCACTCCAGAAGACCTGAAGGCATGGAATCCGAAAGAACTTGGACCAGAGGACATCAGCAGGTTTATCCTCAATTATTCCAAAGGGCTTGCCGAGGTGACAAAGTCCAAAACTGCAACAGTCCAGTTCATTCATGAATCAGTCCGAGATTTCTTGCTCAAAGAGAATGGTCTAGCTAGCATTTTCCCGCAATTGCGTGAAAATTTCCTAGAGCGAAGTCATGACCGGCTCAGCCAATGTTGCATGAAGTATATCGGCCTCAACGTATACAAGCTGTTAGAGATTAATGAACCCCTACCAGATGCCTCATCCTCAAAAGGTAAAGAACTACGGCAGTCAGCGATTTCGTCATTCCCGTTTCTTGAATATGCCGTACGCAATATTTTTTATCATTTAGAGTTGGCTGAGGGACCTGAAGTTTCCCAAAAGGACTCCTTTGACAACTTCCCTCTAGAGACGTGGATTAAATTAGACGATTTGATCCAACAATACCAAAGCCGCCGATATAAACCGGACGCAACGCTGCTCTACAACCTAGCAGAGCATAACATGTCAAAGCTAATTCCATCCTCGTCGATTCCTTTATGCCTGAATGTGGAGAAAGAGCGCTATGGCATGCCCATTATAGCAGCACTGGCCACAGAGAGTTATACGACCTTACGCATGTTTTGCGAAGGCTTGATCACAGGCCTACCGGTTACAAGCTGTGAGAAAGATGAATGGAAGCACATGCTTGAAGCGAAGAAGAAGTGGGTTAGGATCGGTCGAAACTTCAAATGTCCTCGGCGAGACACCTCCCTACAAGGGTTGTGTTTAGCCCTTGGAGAAGCAGGGAGGAGTTTCTTTTATCTTTGATCCTGCGCTCTCAGCAGTTTCTAGAACTGGAAGGGCGAGTTGAAACTCCGATTGACTGGGCTGTCAACGCAGGCTTTGCCGAAACTGTATATGTCCTACTCAAAACCAGCGGGAAGACTCCAGAGTTTGACGGTATAGCTTGTGCCAACCCTAAGCTTCTATTAGCCGCCATGAAGATTCGCATGTATCAGCAGATTCAGAACATTCTGCAAAGAAATGATGCTACTCTAGACCCTCTTACGGCAATTTGGGGGTCAGTACTCTGCCTGGCTGCCGATCAGGGTCACGAATCGATCACCCGGCTGATATTAGACAAAGGCCAGGTGAATCCTGACACACAAGATGAAATGCAGAAAACACCCTTACATTGGGCTACAAGGAATGGTCATGAATCGGTTGTTCGGCTACTGCTTAAGACAGGTCGGGTGAACCTTGATACACAGGATAATGTGCAGAGAACACCCCTACATTGGGCTGCCATGAATGGTCACAGCTCGACTGTTCGGCTTCTGCTTGAGACAGGCCAAGCTAATCCTGATATACACGATGAAGAACGGCAAACACCCTTATCTCATGCTGCGAAGAATGGTCATGAATCGGTTGTTCAGCTACTGCTTGAGACAGATCGGGTGAACCCTGATACACAGGATAATGTGCAGAGAACACCCCTACATTGGGCTGCCATGAATGGTCACAGCTCGACTGTTCGGCTACTGCTTGAGATAGGCAAAGCGATTCCTGATATACACGATAAAGGACGGCAAACACCCTTATATTGGGCTACAAGGAATGGACATGAATTGGTTGTCTGGCTACTGCTTAAGACAGGCCGGGTGAACCCTGATATACAGGATGACTTTCAGCGAACACCCCTACATTGGGCTGCCACGAATGACCACTTCTCGACTGTTCAGCGACTGCTTCAGATAGGCCAAGCGAATCCTGATATAAAGGATCGCTTTCAACGCACACCCTTACATTATGCTGCAGCGAAAGGGTCACAATCGACTGTTCGGCTCCTAAACCGGTACTCGTCAAGTTAAACAAGAACTCACTTGAACTCACAAATCGGCATGAATACAATACAATACGGTTCTTTAACTTCTTGAAAGAACAACGACAAGACAGGATTCCCTGGTATCGACAAGTACATCTTTGTTACCTCAGTCAAAGAAATGGCAGTCAAGCAAGAATTCACCGTGCAGCCAAAGATAATATATCTTAACTACTGCTGTTCTTAAGCAAGGGATTTGTTGAGAATATCCGCTCCACATCTGCATCTCTGGTTCTATTATTCCAGGTCGGAAATCTTATTGGAGCGCCTAGGCAGGCGATACTATCCGTGTATCGTTGAGAGGAAAATCTTTGAATGTGAAGACGATATTGGTGAAGATGGTTACAGTTTCAACTAGAGATGGACCTTGTACCAGGTATTAGTTCACTGTCACTTGTCAAGATTCTTCTGAGGAATCTACGTATTAGGCTACGGTGAAGGCTAATGGAGGAAACGGAAAGTGAACAAAAAGATGAACACATGAAACCTGCTCACTTCATGGTAGGAGGAACAAAATTTCCTCATATAGACCAATTGCCTATTGTCAACTCTTAGATCATTTGCTTATTGATATGAGTTGGAAACCTGATAGAGGACGAATCTGGAATACCCCAGTACGGTTGTTTAATGTATCTTGGAGGTTTGCCTTTCACCTCGATCTAACAAGCTGACGAGCAAGACCACGAGAAGAACCAAGCCCGAGTTTGGGAAGTAAAGTTAAAGCATATACGACTGTCTACGTATCTTCCCAGAGCTGAACCAAGGTCATGTTTAGACAATCTCCCGGGCCCAAATCGAGGATCCGATAACGCCCGTGCACGTGACCTGGCGTTTCGAGTTTGACGCGTGCAGCTGCCCCACAGCATCTTCGCGATTCACTGAACACGTCATGGGATGCTTCACCCATCGGGATAAGTCATGTGGCTCTTGGAGAATGGAGACGCCTTTGAGGGTGAGAGTCAATATTTGTATCATTTTTTCGCATTGACTGATTCTGTAAGCAGGCCGTCGCCTCTGGCTTCGCCCCGGAAAGACGTATCTATTCGGCCGTACAGCGGCAGAACGTAAGCCTTTACCTGCCTACTACATGTGCCTTTACCATTGTACAGCTTGTCCTAACATATACTTTAGCTGGTCAGCTTGCCATATCACATAACACCATCTCTCGAAAACATCTGACCATCACTGTGGACCCTGTGGCTGAGGGAAGGCCCATGACCTATCCTATCGTTCACGCATCATCATTGAGGATCTAGCAACCAAGATAGGAACAGTGGTCAATGGGCAAAAGATTAAAGGATCTCAATATGTCGTCCAAACGCCCGAGGTTGATATCACCATGGGCAAATGCCCCAGTAAATTCCAGTAAGTCGGTCATAGCGTTGGTATGGTGTCGAAGCTCACATTGTCAGCATATCATGGCACCCAGTCGTTCTCAGCTTCGCATTTACCACGAAAGAGATTCAGTCAGGCGCTTTCCTCAATCTCCGTGAGCGGTTTGAGCAGCTAGATGTCAAACTACTCACCAATTACGATACCCAGCATACCACCCACGTTGTATCGAAGAAGCGCAATACCGCTAAAGGACTTCAAGCATTAATCAATGGAAAATTCATTGTTGCCGAGTCGTTTCTCGACTCTCTTATCAATTCGGCAGAGTCACCAGATGGAACAGATAATGTGGCGTCCAGTGCTCTAGAACAAGATTTTGATAAATATTGGCCAGATGCCACGCAGCATCTCCCGCCGCCAGGAGGCGAGCCTGTGCAACATCCCGACGCAATTTATGCGCCAGATCCCGAAAGACAGGATATATTTGACGGATATACATTCATTTTTTACGATGAGGCTCAGCACAACAACCTACTTGCACCGATCACGAACGGAGGTGGCAAAAGCATCCTCGAAAGCGTGATGCCCGAAAAGACCAATGTGGACGAATTTGTCATTTTTGTCAAAAGCGTGGCTGGGGAGAAGGGACTCGGACGATTCGAGGATGGTAGTGAAGGTAAGGGAGTCGTTCTAGTCAGATACTTACCAGCCAAGCGTGGACATGTGGAGTGGTACACAAAGTTCATCACCGCAGTTTCCTTGCGTCTGGACCACCGGCCTATCGAGCAAAGTGAGTTTCTTGAAGCCATACTTATAAAGGATCCAAGCATCTTGCGGCGACCATTACAAGTCGATAGCCAAGACAATATTGACGCCCGTGACGAGTCCCCACTGAGCTCCTCGCAACGACAACCCATCACATCAGCTGTGCAATCTTCTGAAACTCGTACGCCTGGACCATCATCTGCGGATGACTCTCAGCCTTCGAAAGGCTGGGTCGAACCAGACGCCCAGTGAAGCGGCGCTTTGTAGGGTTCGACGACATTATTGATGTAGATATGGACGATACGCCCCAACAGCCCCTTCCAGAGACCAAACAGAACATGGAGGATGCAGAGGAAGAGGGCGGTCTTTTCGTATCTCAAGAACCTGATCACGCTGAACCAGAGCAAGGAAGTCTTGATGCATCACAGAGGAAGCGCAAGGCGTCGCCGATGCTTCAGGAAGATCTCATGGAAGGCGTGGCGCCAGCTGCGGATCGGTTGAAGCGCCAGCGTCTTGAACGAGGCGAAGATATTCCCACAATGCCCATCACATCTACTCCGGATACCACGATTCCCACCAAATCAGCACCCCAGAAAAAGATTAAAAGGAGCTCGATGTTCTCGCAGTGGTGGCTCAAAATCGAGAAGTGGAAGAAGCACGCGCCAAGGCAGAAAAGGAAGACCTTGCGTTCTTGCCTGACGACGTTGACCTGAGTGAAATTCGACGATTAAACATCGTAGAAGAAATGGAGATAAAGAAGCCGTCTGAGACGCGAACCAGGGATCAAGACATCGCCGATGGGCGCTGGAATCCTAAGTGGAATGGTATGAAGAACTTCAAAAATTCCGATCAAGAGGCGAAGCTATGGGGAGACAGCCAGCACGAACCATTGTGCCATTGACACAGGTCAAAATTAAGGAGTTCGGCGTTGGGGATGATTATTGGTTAGATGATGAAGACAGCCAGCGGAAGAAGAAGCAAACAAGCCAGCCATCGGTTCAGACAGCGAGGCCATCACCGCCTAGATCATCAGAACGGCGGAACCGACCACAGGGGATTGTGTTGTCAGATAGTGATGAAGAAGATGAAAGTGCTGGTGTCGGTTTGGCATCAGATAATGGAAGGACAAGCCTAGCTCCTGTATCAGGGACATCAGTATCCCAGTCGCAACGAGGCACAAGAAGCCAGGAGTCGGGGCTAAGGAGCACGCGACAGAGCCAAACGAAGCGGACAGCGCCAGAACCGACGCAACCACAACCGGCAAAGAGACAGCGACCAGTACGGAGAATTGCAGAAACTGTCGATAGTGATGACAGTGACGATGAACTCAAGTTCAGGTTTGGCAAGAGGCGGTAGTTGAGAAGTATTAGCATTTCTTGGGGGTATCTTTCTAGCGTCTTGATGTCTACAACTCGTCTATGGAAGAGGATCATAGCATACCGGGGCCGACTGTAGCGCTCTCTAAGTCGGATCTTTAATTTACACCTAGTCCATCTTGTCCATCTCACTCTCTGTACCCTCTGGCTCATCAACAAGCAGGCCTACAAGGCAGGCTGACAGCATAGACTCGTAGTTGACCCAAGGATGGATCTCACCAAACAACTGTGTGCCATCACGAGCCGCAGCCCTCATCAACTCCGGAACACCTCCAGGATGGAACCGCGCATAAGGCGTCACGTTGTAGACCTTTCCGTTCAGTGCCATCCAAGCGTCTTTGCCCTTTCTGCCCGTTTGCTTCTTAAGCATAGACGGTGTAACACGCATATATGGTGTTGATGCTGGAAGTCCACGAAGGTCGGCGTTGGGACCGGAGATGCGAGCCCAGTCCAACGGGGAGTGGCCGGGATCCAGCAGGACCTTGCGGCTGGGCTTGGACGGCTTGGACGAATGTGTGGGAGGAGGAGCGAGCCCGGAAGAAGAAGCGGGAGGCCCACGGTTTGGCACAGGGCCTTGCGCACGTTGGGGAGTTCGCGGCGGGGAACTGGTTGAGGGACGGCATGCGCCCAGGTTGCGGCATGCGACGAGCCGGGGTGGCGGCGGGGGCGGCATCGCTGAACTTGCGGCGCTTTGGGTGGACGGCTCCGGCGACAGCGAAAAGCTCGGTACGGGGAGTGATGGAGCAGCCGGCTTGGCTTTCGGTGTCGTCTGCTCCTCCGCCTCCGGCTCAGCTATGCGTGGCGTATCTTCGGAGGGCGACTGGATGCTCGGGATGTTGAGCACCGGGGAGGAGGCATGGCGCGCCTGTCGCGGTCCTCGTCGCGGGATATCGGCTTCATTTCCGAAGGCTCTTCGGTTTTGTCTTCTCCTCGATCCTGTTCATCGTGCGAAGGTCGCTGTCCTGGCGCAGGCCCCCAGTAATGGTTCCCCTTGAGCCCCTCCATTGCAGAAAGAGCGACGGCAGCCAAGCGGGCGGGCGGACCAGGACCCAGACGACGGAGGCAAAAGGAGAGAAAGGCCGATCATACCCATCGTGTCGTTCTACGAGGGTAAGAGCACAGCCAGCGCGCGGGTGAGACGGTGGCAGGGTTCAAGGCCAAAGTAACAGATTTGGAGAATGCGAAACGTGGGAGGATGCCAAGTTAACTGCAACTATAGAGTATGGGTAAGATCTGTTGGTGGGCTTATCGATAACGGCGGGCCTGATCTACAGGGACATGCCTTAAGTTGATCCCTTCTTCGTCCGTCCGTCCGTCCGCGTGTGCGGAAGAGCATCTTGTCTCAACCTCAAAATGCATAGTTCTCGGAGTCTAAGACAAAAAGACTTTATTTAGTGTTTCTATCTTATACATATATTGCCTTTCCCAACTAATGCGCCAAAGAACCGAGGTAATCTACACATGTAAACCAAAGTCCATCCTGTAGCACGGACAGCCACGTTCACTGCACTCAGAACTGCGCCAGATGCGGGTATGGCCTTTCCAGACTACCAGCAGCCAGCTCATCCAGAAACTGACTAAAGGAAATAAACTTGAGGTCGGGATATAGTTCTCGCCCGTTGATATACCCAAGATACTCGGCCTTTTCCGGCGTGTTGTCCGCACGAACGTATTTGCTGACGTTATACTCCGCAAGGCTCAGGCCGAAAAAGGTCATGACGTTGCTCGGATCGGCTTTGTGAGCTGCTCTTGCCTTTTCAAGCTCCTCGATAAGCTCTTCCGAGGATTTCTATCTTTATGTTAGCACATCGGGTGGTGTGTAGGTAGCTATGTGATCTTGACTTACCTCGTAGACGTCAGTCGTCTCTCCAGTTTTTTCCTCGATGATTGCACGAATCTCATTCTGGCTGAGGACTTCTCCGTATACGTAGACCTTCTTGTTGAGGGTTCTCTCATCCTTGATAGTCCTTGCCGTGATCTTGCCCAAATCTCTCTTGTCGATGAGCATGTTCGGCGCTGTCCCCCAGCACGAATCTCCCTGGCAGGGAGTAAAGTTATGTAGTCAAACTTGCCGCTTGGAACGCGTAAGAAACTTATTTGGTACCAGTAGCCCACGTCGATGATAGTGTAACCTAGACCATGGCGGAAGATGTGGTCGTGAACCTCTTCCTTCTGATCGCGGAGCGTTAATATGCCTCGTGGGGCTGGCGTCGCCCAGTTGCAGGGCACGAAGCGCTTGACTCCAGCCTTGACAGCGGCATCGACAAGTGGTATTTGTTGAGGGAGAGCAGAAGCGACAAGACTGCTGATGACAGTGTCAATGCCGCGCAGCAGAGTGACAAGATGCTCGCTAGGTCCGCTTATATCTCCAGTCACGACCTTCAGCCCGTGCTCCCTGAGTTTCTGTACGGCTGGCTTGTTGGCCGATTCAGTACGAATAAAGCAGGTAATATCCTATGATGATCATTAGTATCATAACTACTATAATTTAGGATTTTAATGACAACCATCGGCACGAAGCCCGCCCCGAAGTGTGCCGGTCTGGGCGACTTACAAATGACCCGTCCTCGATAAGAGCCTCCAAGATGGTGCTGCCTGTCTCTCCGGTGGCACCAACCAAAAATACGGTTTGTTTTGACATTTTCAAAGGTAAAATTGCGGGAGAACAGTTTCTTGTTTCTGTTAACGATGGTGGTGGTGATTCAATGGGAGAATCAATGGGCACCTTCAGCTCTTTTAAAAGTGATAGCGGTCAGCGAATTGCTCCGAAGACTGCAATCAACTTCGACTATCTCCTAACTCCATGGTTGGAAACTCTGTAACCTGCCTGTTTTGTCCGAATATGGATATATTCTTTCCAAGGCTGCATGCCGGCGCATCTCCAGCCGGGCGGACTGATTGAAACTCCGCTCGTCCACCGTCCGGCCGAACCCCACATTTTCCGAAGGTTGCACTGAATACTTTCCGATTTTGGACTTTGCTGGCCGGACGAAAAATGTCAAGCCCGCTGAATCATTGACGGCGATATCAATTAACTACAAACCACGCGATTTGCTTACTATATTTCATCAAGTTTCTGCACATGCGTAAGCTTTTATTATGTGCTTACGGCTATGTACATCTATAACTTGTGTCATATCTCATGTCTTTATGGTCAAGACCACAGCTCACTGCGCTTCAAGTGATTGCTCGCTCAGCAGGATTCATCTTCATCTACCGTGGTCCATTAAATCTCTCGTATACTCATATTCAATTCATATAAAGTTCATATTAGCTCCATGGCAGTATCTTTGACACTGCACGTGCCTCAAACTTTAGAAGTGAAGAATCGTTACGCCTTGCTGTAAAGTCTATGCTGTCCCCTGGTCCTAACGATCACCCGTTATAGAATGATTGCTTGCTTGTATGAGATAGACAGAACGATGGCTCAATGTAGAAGTGCTTCACTTCCGACTGGGTCCCCTCACGCCAGTGAATGCGGTGCCTGTGGCTGATAACAATTACAGTGCTCATTGGGAATGCATTGCCAAGTATATAGCCTTGTTCAAGTATCCACCATGGAGGCTGTCGCCTCAAGCCAACCCATCAAGGCCAGAAACGTCCAGCAGAACAAGAGAGTAGTGGAGTGGCTTGGTGAGACTGAACACCCTCATCACGGTGGGTATATATATCTCCTATGGACCACTTGCTGTCACATACGACCATAGCTGCTTGAAAACATGGGATCCCGTCCGCTCTCCCTTAATTAAGCAAGTAAGCGGCAGATTAGTAGTTGGGTCGGTGACGACCAGCGAACACCGGCTGTTGTATGTTTTTGTTTGGATTCCTTTTTGCTGTTTGTATCTAAGGTATGCATGGTTTGGTGTTGCATTGGAATGTCTAGACCACAGCCTAATGAAGGGTTGCATTTCTTCCTAATTAGGCAATTGGCTTAATGTTGGCTGACAGCTGGTCCAAGCTCGGACAACTTTTTGAGCTTCATGGATCTGGTACTACTCCGATAAGACATCAACCTGTGTGACAATGGTTGAATAAAGTGATAGAAAGTGCATGGTGCATAATGCATGCTGCGGGAATGTTCAGTTTCCTGAACTTGATCCAGACCTTCGGGTTCCTGAGTAGAAATGGGATACATCACCACATTGAAGTGACGTACCTTGAGGCGTTCGTTAGTTGCTAGATCCCGCCTCTTGTCAGATCCCGGCCGGCTACGTATAGGGCGGCCTCTCGTTGCTTTTTATCCGTTCAATCACACTTGGTTAAGCGCCATGTTATCCCTTTATGATAATATTGCATGAGGAAACAAGATTTATATAAAGTGCACTTGCCAAGGTCCCTGTCGAGGCGTGAGGAAGCTTCCTTGACCTGAGACAATTGAGCGCCATGCTGTTGAGGCGCACCACACCGATGTCTGAGTCAACTACACAACTTCAGCTCTGATGCTTCGTCTAGGCATCTGAGTTGCACGATGGCCTCGTACCAGTCTACACCCTCCAGGCACCCGGCGAGGGGCCGGAGAGGCTTCCGTGCCCGACCAGCCACGATAGTTGCAAGGAATGGCTTGAGCAGGCTCGGTCTGAACGCCATCTTCCATCCCTGTAACGCCAACAGCAGCTGACTCTGTGGCCTGCATCACAGGACGGGAGATGCCGTCAAGCTGAGGATTCGTCACAAATAGCGCGTAGAGCTATACAGATTGTGTACTCAGATGAGAAACACTGCAGCGTTGGAGAATGCAGCATAATGCGGTGAAGCAAGAGAAGATGCAATGACGACCAAGTATAAAAGCCATAGACCAAAGCATGGATCCCGTTCTATCCAGGAACAACACGAGCAACAACTCTCAGACAGCCTCTAGTCAGATCTTCCGTTACGATGCTCTCTAAATTTATCCTTTTGGCCTTCAGCGGCGTAGCTGCCGCCTCTGCCCTGCTTCCAAGGAACGCATGCCAGATGGATAACTGCTTGCGAGGTAAGATGCCTCAGCAAATATCCTTGAGGCTATTGGCCTAGACAAAGGATAATAACTGACCTGCCTGGTCTCGTAGCTCTTAACTCCACGAATCCACAGACAAGGCTCGCAGAGGCAAAGCGCGACTGTTCGACCTACTTCGTCAAGACAGTCACTCCTCCCGCAGAGTAAGTCTCCCAAAACTGCATCTTATATCGAAGTGCCAGAGGTCTCATACCGGCCTTGGGTGGATGGAAAGTGGAGATGCGTCGTTGGTATAGCAAAGAATAGGCATTGATCGCATATGCAGGACATCCACGTTCTATGACACAGTCTCTTCGACCAAGACAGTTGAGGACCAGATCACCAAGACCAATACAATCCACGAAACAGTCACTCAGACAGTCACTGGGCCCCTGAGAAGACTGTGTACAAGACAACGACAACCACCATCACCTCGACCTACGGAGTGGAGCTGAGTGTTGGCATTGGCAAGAGAGATGCTTCGCCTACAATTCCTGCCTACGCCTCTGCTTGCTCTGGGGCCGTTCGGTACTCGACTGCCTGCTCGTGTATCGGAGTCACTGGACAGACGGTGACTGCACCGGCTGCCACTACCACCGTCACTGCCTCGACCACGGCTGTCACAACTGTCTACAAAACCACAGTGGTTGCAACAACTGATATTGTCGTCACGGATCAGACAGTCACGAAGACGGTGGCCGGCGCACCAACAACTGTCGTGGTCACAGCCACGGCAACAGCCACAGTCTGTCGAATCGGCGTTGATGTCGAAGGGCGTGCACCAGGCTTCCTCAGCAAGATAGACCTTGGACTCCTGAGCCTGGCGTCCTTCACTCTTGACAGTTCGCTGGCATTGACCTACACTATTCAGCCGGACGGCACGCTGTGGTGCGGCGATAAGGTAGCCAAGGCAGACTTGTTGGGGTCTCTGCTTCCTTCGCGTTCGTTGACTTGTCGCTCTCACTTGAGAAGAAGCCAGTGACATGCGCAATTGACGGGAACCATGTGCTGACTTGCAACGCGCCTGATGCTGGAGGCAAGCCAAGAATATTTGGCCTTGAAATCACCACAGGCCTTGTTCTCTTCGGATGGCTGGAGAACTTGCTCCCATTGCTCCACAAGAAGGCCACATGCAAGGCGCTTCCTGCATAGAGCATGGTCTGGGTGGACTGCACCAGGGTCAGGTAGTGTTCGTGATTGTGGGCTACGGCTAGGAAGACCCTTCAACGCTTGTGGTGAGATGAGGGGCAATCGAATGAGGACGTTGATGCGGGGGTAGTTAGAGGGCTGGTGAGAGAGTGGGAGAGAGGGATTGATGGTTGAGTGGGAATTGGGCGTTTTGTTTTATTTCTTAGAAAATCAAGAAAGGAAATGTTGCTGAAATGTTTCGTTTGTTGACTTGGTCGTTGTTTGAACATTATGTAAGCGCGCGATTTGGGGTGCATGAGCCTCGTGTTTTCCGTCAATTGGGTGATAATTCAAGGCAATTCAACGAGGCATGAAGTCATGCCGAGGGCAATTGAATACCGTAGAATGAAGCTGGCAGGCCATCCCAACAAATGGAACAAAAGACCTCGGGCCGCAACTAATTGTTCGTCCGAATTGGCGCGTTTCTGGTCCCGTGTTCTAAGTATGGCCCGGGCCCGGGATCTAGACGTGCCAAGTGGGCTGGTGCATGAATTCACAATCAGGAGAAATTGGGATGACGCCGGGACGCTGAGGGGTTCAATTCGTTTTTTTCCAGAGTGGGCAGACGCTCGCTGATCAAAGTAAACAAACAGCTGATATAGCCCGAGGCGTGTCTTATAGGCCGTTTATGGGGACCGGGTGATGCTGGGCTGCAGAGGGAGGGTCGGCCTTGGAAATCCTGCTTTTTCTTCCTCGACACCTCTCTGCCAAAGGTGAATCATGTGTCTGTCTGTCTGTCTCTGCGCCTTGCATTCTCGATAAACTCGCTCGCTACCTGGACCGAATTGAATGTCTGGTCGTGCCCGGGTCGGACTGACAACCCCTGACTCTTCTAATTTCAGTGCCTCGACTCCCCACGTTGGCCCAGTAAACCCGGCAAGCCCAAGCTCGGTACCTCAGCCTCCACCGCGAACCGCTACCGATCCGCGGTACCTCGCGAGTACTCCCTCTAAGGCAGTCTAGCACAACACCAACGCAACCACAGCACAAACAATCCCGAGGAGAATGCATCCTGTGAGCCCTTCTGGGAGCACCACCACCAGCACCAGACCTCGATATCCCCAACGCCCGCCCTCCAAGCTCGCCGCCGCCAAGGTCGAGGCCCGTCGTTTCCTCCAGGCTCAGGCCCAAGCCTAGCAATCCCACCCTCGCCACCGCCAGCAAGCGGCCGCCCAGACCGCTGCCACCGCCGACACCATCACCATCTCTCCCCACAGGCGCGTCCTCCCGCACGCCGCTGCGTCTTAGAGATCGCAACCAAAATGTCCTGGCCCTGACCGCCTCCCGTTCCACCATCAAGAGCGTCTTCAGCATGCCGCCGCCTTCCTCCGACAGACCGCGCCAGCCTCAGCTCAGTGCTGCCGCTGCTCGAGCTGCCAACCGCACGCCCCTGACGCCCAAGGTCGCCGCTCCCAAAGGTCCGCCTGTCGTCACGCCGCTGGCTCGGAGGACGCAGAACACTCAGCAGACGCCTGCCTACGTTACTTCTCAGCCCTACGCCAGGGACGATGCCGCCTCAACCACCACCCCTACTGCCTCATACCTGGGTCATAACATCACCCCGCGGTCGGGCCCGAGGCAAAGCCGTGTCGACAGTGCTAACTCCACTCCGAGTGGTACGCCCAATCCCGAGAGAACGAACGATCCGTGGGAAGATACTCGATCATCTACGGGAAGCAACGCGGGGGTCTAGGGAGCTTCTCCGTCTCCGCGCTCAACTACGATGGCGGTAGACAATCCTCCATGACCGACTCATCTGCAGTCGAGTCTGCAGAATCAAGTTCTTCTATGCCAGCGATGCGAGAAGCTCCCAAGGCATAACCAACCAACGTCCTGCATCCGTTCTTCAGAAACCCGCCACCTTCTTCTACGCCAACGGCACCTCAACAAACAACAACCGACGTACCAGCCCTCCCATGAACCCCGCTGTATCACCTCCTGTCCTGGCCTCAACAACCGAGACTACCTCTACCAGCAAGTTCTTCTATGCCAATGGCACTCCTGATATTTCCCTCAAGCCAGGCCTTCCAATTTCGAGCTCAGCTTCAACCGTTTCCAGCAGTTCCAGGTTGCCACCAAAACGCCCGAGCACAAGCCATTCAGCCACTGGTGCTTTAAACCCGAACCCGTCAATACCCTCGCGTCCGGTGTCTCCCGTAAAGATGATGTCTACGCCTATGTTGCCGACGCAAAGACCAATAATCCTCCGATCCTTCAGCCCTTGCGCAGCACACAGGTTGCCTCGCCACCCACACTACCATCAATACCAAGTCCTACCAACAAGCGTCAGGTTACCATCGATACCAGCCAGAGGAACTTCAGGGGCCATTCCCGGACAGGAAGCATACCAATTATCGAGCCCATGAGGCTTACTATAGCATCGAATTCACCAGAGCCATGTTCACCTCCTCTAAGCCCCGGTCTAAGCGTAGGGGTGTCACAGCCGGCGATGACCATGGCCTCCCTCCTCCAAGCTGCAGACGAGCTAGGTACAGACGATGGTGATTCTAAAGACGACGATTCTCAACCAGAGCTTCAAAGCCCTACAAAATCGACCTATTCAAACGACGCCATCAGCGAGCTTGTTGCTAATGCCCGACGAGAACGCAAGGTCCAGGATCTCGAAATCACCAACGCATCACTCGAGGCTATCAACAGGACCTTAGAGCGGCAATTGCGGAAGCAGACTGCGGAACTAAGAAGATATCGTCGATTGTCTAGGTCAGGCCGCATTTCTCTGGCCTCCGTTGCGTCCAGTCGCGTCGCCTCCGAAACGCTCACCGAGCCACCTGTAGATTTATCAGATGTTGATGAGGATGAGGACACTGAGGAGGAAGATCCAGACTCTCTCGACGACTCCGAATTTTCCGATTCGGACTCAACATCTGCCGATCCACTCTCTCCAAGCGCCAGAATGACGGCACGGCGGAAACGGGACGAGAAGCGTCTCCAGCTTGATCTAACAAAGCATCAGGAGCTGCTTATCGACAGCCAGAAAATGAATCAGAGTCTAAAGCGCTGCCTCAACTGGACTGAAATGCTTATTAAGGAGGGCAACAAGGCCCTTGCATATCGCGTCAGAGTATCGGACGTTGAACTGGGCGGCCACGTCTTGGCACCCCGGATGAAGAGGACGAAGATACCTCATTCAACGCTGATATTACGTCGCAGAGTATCGACACCGGGCTCGAACCACCTTGGACGAAAGGCCCGCAAGACCGCGACAGTGGTATTGAGTTACCGGTCGACAGCGTCTAACAACCACCACCATCAACAATTTTCTCCTAATTTCTACTTCTTACCGAATACATGTTTTCAATGTGGATATTGACTACACTAGACATGTCATTCTCTTCACCACTCCTTGCAAGTCAGATTTGGCGGTTCTTAGCATCATACGGGGGCAACATATACCTGGATATACGGCGTTAGTCTCATGTTATCACACGGCTACCACTACTGCTGCGGAGTTGCTCCTCCACAACGCCTAAGCTGGCATGGCCCAGCAGCGTCTACTCTCTCTTTTTTTTCCCTTTAAGTTCTTTGTTTGCATCTTACTCCCTCGGGCGGGATATAGTTTCATTTGTGTCATTATGTACCAACAGATACCCCCAAACACGCATCAAAAGATCTGGCAGGATTTGCCCGATGCCCCTATGCCTAGGTCAGATAAAGGACCGACAATGGCATGTCGCCGGACATTGAGCAACAATGTACAAACACAGTCGACAGGCGGAACTAGTTATACCAGGCGAGCAGCTTACGTCTGCAGCCAGGCAAGTTGAGAATGAAGATAATAGTACTAGTTTAAACAAATGCAATGACAAGATTCAAAATGCAGAGTCTGCAATTTAACATGATATAAATCTCACCATGTCACTCGTGGTGTTAAAGCCCAAAGCGTCCTCATTAAAATTGGAATTTGCCGTGTTCTAAAAAGCTCTGGGAATTGACTGCATCGGCCATTAAGTAGCCTACAAGTAGGAGGGAATCTGCCGGAAGAAAAGACCAGAAAAAACAAAGAAATAAGTCTATGTACGCTGCCTCTACCCAGAGAGATGAACCCTTGCCCTTTCCAACAATCTCTATACGCTCCGCTTTGAAATCCGCTTACGAGGCAGGAGCCTCCTCCTTCTCCTTTCCGTGGTGGTGATGGTGGTGCTTCTTGTCCTTCTTTCGTTTCGAGTCCTCGTCCTTATCCTTCTTGATGGCGGCCTCGGCGACGAGTTGCTCAAAGACAAGATAATCACCCTCCTCTTCGGGGAGCGCTCAGCCTATAGGGAGACAGGGTCAGTTCAATGCTCCTAGTTTGGTGAAAGGGAAATGCAACGAGAGGGAAGTAGCCGTACCTTGTTGAAAATGTCACCAATCAGGACAAGTGCCTGCGCGCGTTCTAACCGCTTGGCCAGGGGAACCTTCTTGTCATAGAGAACCGAGTCGCAAACCTCGCGTAGGACGCTCTGGATCTCAAACTTGCTACCACGCCAGGCAGCAGTAAGGATCTTGCCGGTAACA
Source organism: Albifimbria verrucaria (assembly GCA_020081605.1). Lineage (NCBI taxonomy): Eukaryota > Fungi > Ascomycota > Sordariomycetes > Hypocreales > Stachybotryaceae > Albifimbria > Albifimbria verrucaria. The sequence continues at coordinate 2,559,605 of JAHREC010000013.1, forward strand.
CGACGCTCGTACTCAACGCGCTTCTCGTCGGTCCATTCCTCGCCGCCCTTCTCTTCCATCTTCGCCATGTCCTCCATGGTCTGCTGAGCATCGATCGCAGAGCTGATGGTATTCCAGGTATCCTTAACGAGGGTGCCCTTATCGCGCAAACGGCTGAAGAAACCGCCAATGCCCAGGAACTTCTGGCTGCGCAGCAGGGTCGAGGCCTTGGAAACATAAGTCTGGCCAATAGCGTGCAGGATATCAATACCGAAAGACTCCATCTTCAGGTTCTCAACCTCAAGACGTGTCTTCTCCTGGAATGCCTTCGTCACGTCTGGGCCCTTGTCCGTCTCCGTCCATACGGAGATACGGTCGATGAGCTTGGCAGCCAGTGTATCAACACGTTCTTGACGGACTCGAGCGCGCTCGCGCTCGAAAGCCGCGAGCTGGTCTCGCTGCTCCTTGGTCAAGCCACCCTTCTTCTTCTCCTTATTCCTGAGAGCCTCCTCGGACAGGTCCAACTCGGAGTCTTCATGGGCCTTGTCGGTCAAAGCAGGTCGAATAGGGATCTGAGTCCTGCTTCGTGAGCTCGTGGAAGGGGCCGGCGAGTCCGTGTCTGGCCTGTAAGGAGGGGAGCCGCAGCCTCAGTCTCCTTGACCTCATCAACACCGGCCTTGTATGCTGGAGCAGAAGGGCCAGCCTTCTCGCTCGCTGCGGCGGCGGCGGCGGCTTCGGCGGCGGCTTCTTGCTCCTTCATGCTCTGCTTCTTGGCTGCGTCGGTGCCAGGAAATCCTCCTCGTCCTGCGCAGTTTGCTTGGTCTCGGGGTTCTCGGCGGCGGCGGCGGCGGCCTCAGCTTCAGCGGCGGCAGCCGCTTCTTCTTCATTCATGGTGATATCCATGGTGGCGGTGAGGTCCTTCATCAGACTGATCTCTCCAATCCAGTCGACAAATGCCTCACCTCCGAAGATGGAGGTGAAGAACTCGGAGGGGTCGACGAAGCCCTCCTGAGGTTTGGCATGGTCCTTTCCATACTTGTCGTAAGCCTTTCGCAGATCGGTGTCGGAGAGCACCTGGTATGCCTCGCCGATGGCCTGAAACTTCTCGTGGGCGGTAGGATCGTTGGGGTTCTTATCTGTGGAAGTGGTTACGTACGTCAGCCTTGTCGACGCTGGGTGCAGGGAGCGGCTGAGATGAGAGTTTACCTGGATGGTGGACAATAGCCAACTTGCGGTAAGCCTTCTTGATCTCTAGCTCGGTCGCGGTGGGCTGGACCCCGAGGGTGTCGTAGTAAGCCGTGTCGACGACCATGTTTGGGTATATCTTTGCGCGGCGGCCGTTTGCAGGTATTGTTGTGTTGTGTTGTGTAATAAACCGTTGTCGCTGGGTGACGTTGGCTGGCTTGGAATAATGTGAAAGTGGATGTTATCAGAGGCGGTAATTGGCGGCGGGGTGGAAAAAGATGGCCTTGCACATGTTTTGGTCGGTACTTTGAGCCATGATGAATCCGCCTGCGCCAAGGATAACAACAAGCAAGGCACTGGCGGTACTTTGGGCGACTTCAAGGCACCAGCAAGGGAAAAAAAAAAGTCCCACCATTGGGAGATCACAGGCAACGATTCTGGTACCATCTACAGTACCTGTACGAACTTACAGGTATCGATAGCCGGCCTTCGGCAAGCTATGACGAACACCCAATGCCCTGGCAAACGCCTAAACAATGACTCGACATCCAATGGCTCCGTCGTACAGTACCTACAGATACTTGTGGCCTACGTCGTCATCTGCCATGCTAGGCGTGGGGCCCACCCTGTTGCCGCTTTAATTCAAATTCACCTTCTTCCCGCACCTTGTAGGTAAATCTTGGGCTCAGCAGGGGATCATCAGCCCTATTGGCAAGGTTAAGCCGTAACCATGCATCAACTTCAGCATCGAGAGCTGCGTTTAACTTTTCAACAATTAAGTACTATAATAGAAGTCCCTGGAGCGATTCTCTCAGTATGTGGTTACCGACCTGTTACTGTTACCTCTTTGTTTCTGTGGTCAACCTCCACGGTCAACTCACACGATGGGTTCCTCACAAAGTCGTGCAACTCGATTGCCACAGACCAACCCCAAAGTATCACAGGAGGCGCCTATCCTCAAATTGCCGCTTGATGCACTCCTACTGATTACCGACCACCTTGCATATCATGACAGGTTTCTCCTCTCTCATACCTGCAGAGCCATGCGAAGCATTTCGACATGTGATTGGGACACCAAGATAGGCCGGCTTTCATCACGGGGTAGGTTCAACTTCTTCGCCGGGCTCGCCTACAGCCTACCAGATCGCTATGTTTGCGCCAGTTATTTCAGGCTTCACGCTGTTGATACGTCGGATCTACCCACGAAGAGTTCTTATTCATGCTGTGACCCCGGCCTTGAAATGCATATGTATTATCGTCCTCGCCATCACCACATTCAGCTCGCGTTGAAATATGCCCGATTAGGCAACATCAATCAAGCCTATTTGGAAAAACTCTTGGCCCCCTATACGAACAGTTTTAGCAGCCAATCCTCACCTACTCAGCACAACCCATAATCGTCGAAAACCAGTTCATACTGGTTGACAAATGGGTCTTTGGCAATGGCATCACGGATGTTTCGCCGAGTGACATAGGCTCCTGGGGTTTCGTGCTCTGCCCACATATTGTGTTCCATTCCCGGGCCAATATACCGGTTACTCTTTTCAATGGCTACAGCCTGTTAAAGAGTTTGAGCGCACAATGAACCAAGCCTTTGACTACCCAGGAGAGGGAGTGGACTATTACTGTACTTATTGCCCGATGGACTATTCGGTCTCCGTCTCCAATTCACCAGTAATTGTTAGTTTCCAGGCCTGGCACAATTTGGGGACTCATGGTTCTCCGATGGATCCGATGTGGACATCACATCTTTGGAGAAATACCACGCGGCCTTCGAAAATAGTCCGCCACCGCCATATACCGGGAAGTGTACGAGAACTTTGTAACAATAGTGGTGGCTAATTGCTGCTAGACGCCTAATAATAGAAAATAATAGGAAAATAATAGAGGAATAATAGAAGAATAAAAGATAAAAATAAGAATATATTTCTATTTTTATTCGAATATTCTTGTAAACGGTCAATCTTGAATCGAAAGGCAGGTCGACGGTCGTGTTTCGGGAGTCGCTGGCATATCTGGAGGTTGAACTAATGAGCATGTATAGGAACGCTACATCACGCTCTTGTTGTCAATGGGAAGTACATTTTTGGAAGGAAGCCAGGAAGTGTGGTGGCCTCCCATCCGAGCTTGAGTACGGGTCAGTCACCAATGGAAATTTGAGAACTATACGCATTTCTATTAGCTTGCGCTGGGATATGAGAATACCTCGGACATATCGGGGCATGTATAAAATCAACCATTGCTGAGCCTATGTTCCCTGCATTGCTCATGGTGAAGAAAGGACGAGCTTATGTCTTATTCCTTAGTACGCCCGCAGCTGCGAGTACCTTCCTGGGTCCTACAGCCATCCATTCCTTCATCATATAGTCGTGGGATACCCAGATCATGCCGAGCATGCCGCAGGCGTTGGCCCTAACATCTTCGATGCCTACGCATCGACGGGGAATAACAACCATGCCTCTCTTGTCCAGTATCATATTATGAGCCGGTGCCTCATTGGGCTTGGTGCATGGTGAATTGAGCAGTCTATCAGCTTCTTGAATGAAGCCAGTGTAGGTCTTGTGCAGCTCTTCTGGAGAGGGAGCTGGGGCCCGTGGCTCTTGCTGAAGTATGTAAAAGGCACGTCTTTGACGTCCTTGTTAAGGTTTTGCCATGGGTCAAAGGAATCCTTTGGAATGGCCTGTAGATGTTTATGCAGCCTGCTACATCCGGCTTCCTCCTTGCAGTTGTAGAAGATGATATACTCGTCATTAAGGGATGTCAAGAGCGTATACGCGGCTGTGAAATCATCAATGTCAAGCGGCTCCCACTGACGCCTGAACCCATCCAACGTTAGGAGCAGATATTGTGGTCTGTAGGTGCAGTACATATTGAATGTAAGGCGGTGTGTCTCGCCTAGCTGCTGTATTTCAAAGCCATGGACATTGATGTCACTACCGGGTGCGAGCTTCAAGAGCTTTTCGCTTGGCGCATTCGTATCTGTAGCCAAATATGGCTTTTTGGTGAAAGCACTGGTGATACGAAACTCAACCTGTGCAAATGTGTCAGTCTATGGCATCGTATTGAAGCCACGTCTGTGGAAGCGGGCTGTGTACCTGCCACCCATCATCCTCCACTAGTACAACGCGTTGGGCGCTATCATAGAGGATGATGCCGTTGGCAACATGCTGATCAAACAGGGCACGGAGAGCATCCTCATTGAGACGCAGGGGGTGCAATGCTTGCTCAGCCCGTTTGATGCCGGGATCGTCATATGCTGTGTGGCCGTCATGGGGTGCGGTTTTGTTACTTGTAAGGGACGAGGCTTCGGAGAATTCCAGTCCACTCGTCAACGAAGGTGAACACTTGTAATCCGAAACATTGGCTGGTTGTCCGAATAGGCATAGGTCTCCTACAGCCCACGCCTCGCGAAAACGCAGGTTTCGGGCAAGATGCCGTGTATTCGGGTCTCTAAAACTCTTATTCGAGTTCGTTTTCAATCGCAAAGCGAAATTTGATGATGCTGGCCATGACAAGTTATGAGGTGAGATGATGCAGCCTCAACGGGATTGGTGGTCTACCCTACAGGGGATACCACTATACCGGAGTGAACCCAGCATTAGGACTCTCTTTCGAGGTAGTTACGTGATGGCATGACAGGGCACGTCGCCGAATTCAGGACCCCACCACCCACCACGTGGATTTGGAGAAGCAGAGGGCGATGGTGTTGCAGTATATGTGTGTAAGAACATAATCTGAGCGAGTGCTTTGGAGGTGCATGATGTCAACGGCGCGAGGTTGGCGCCAGCAATAGGCACAGGAACAGGAACAAGAACAGGAAGTCCAACGCTGCTGAAAGTGCTGTATAACTACTAAGTTACTACCCCAGCTTAGCACTATCCACCGCAGCGGGCCACACCTAATTCTACGTCCGTGTGCCACATGCGACCAAAGACATGTCCATGTCCGGCCAGCAGGCAGTTCAGTTGGCTGTCTACGCCGCTGGGCAGTGGCAAAGCCCGGAGATGGAGAGACCAGGCGCGGGTAAATGAGAGCGAGGGTGGAGCCACCTCGAATTGGTGGCTGCAGCGGGCAGCTAATAAGGGAATAAGGGGAGGATGTCGCTGGGTGTTGAGAGGTCTAGGTGGTTTTTTAAGATGGGTGCAACCTGGGAATATTACCCTACCGACCTAGCGCAACGCATGCAACGACCTGGGTTGCGCTGGGGAATTAAGGGTGGAGAGCCAGGGTTCACCTCAACTGCCAACCAGTCCGGTCCAGCTAAGTAGTCGGTCTATCTTGGATTTCTTCCCGATCCTGCCTCCGTCTCCTCATCACGGTCAACACCTGTGTATTCGCCAAACCGCCCCTAAGCCCTCGTGCTTCCAAGAGGGTTCAACCTGCCCACCGCTCTGCCGAGACAAGACCGTGCGATTTCTCGACGGTCCCTCCATCTTCAGAACCCCTCCAACCGCCAACTTTTGCTTCCGCGCTCGGAGGCGCCTTCAAGACGACAACATGAGTGCTCTTTACTACATCCTGCACCCGTACCAGCTGCGTTCCATCATCCAATGGTATATCCACACGAGCAATATCCATTATCTATGTTCCTCGCATTTGCTGACCTCGGCCCGCTCGTCCTAGGAAACTCTGGCACGACCCCGTCCACAAGCGCGACACCACCAAAGAATCCGAAAGCCTGCAAGAATGCTTCCGACTCCTCAATGCCACCAGCCGCAGCTTTGCCTCAGTCATTCAGGAGCTCAACCCTGAGCTGCTCGTCCCAGTTACCCTGTTCTACCTCGTCCTGCGCGGCCTGGACACCATCGAGGACGACATGACCATCCTGCTCGACAAGAAGGTCCCGCTTCTGCGCAACTTCCACAAGACCATGGAACAGGACGGCTGGCAGTTCCATGAGAGCCAGGAGAAGGACAAGGAGCTGCTCGAAAAGTTTGACCTCGTCATCGCCGAGCTGAAGCAGATCCAGAAGCCCTACTATGAGATCATCAAGGATATGACTTTCAAGATGGGCAACGGTATGGCCGATTACGCAGAGAACGACGAGATGATCAAGAACGGTGTTCAGACTATCAAGGAGTACGAGCTGTACTGCCACTACGTCGCTGGCCTGGTGGGCGAAGGTCTCACTCGCCTGTTTGTCACCTCCGAACTCGCCAACCCCAAGCTTGGCGAGCGGCCGAGACTGACCGAGTCCATGGGTCAATTCCTGCAGAAGACTAACATCATCCGTGATCTCCACGAGGACTACGAAGATGGCAGACGCTGGTACCCCAAGGAGATCTGGAACAAGCACGTGGACAAGTGGGAGGACCTGTTCGACCCCAAGTACCACGAGCAAGCCCTCAACTGTATCTCCGCGATGGTGTTGGACGCTCTGAAGCACGCCGAGGACTGCTTATTTTACATGGCCGGCCTGCGCGATCAGAGCTGCTTCAACTTCGTGGCCATCCCGCAAGGCATGGCCATTGCCACCCTGGAGATTGTCTTCAGGAACCCTGATGTCCTCAAGAGAAACGTCAAGATCACCAAGGGTGATGCCTGTGAGATCATGATGCAGTCGACCCAGAACCACCGCGCCATCTGCGAGGTCTTCCGAAGGTATGCCCGCAAGATCCACGAGAAGAACGACCCCAAGGACCCCAACTTCCTGGCCATTTCCGTGCAGTGCGCCAAGGTACGTAATTTTTATCCTGCTCTCTGCCCTTGAAGGACCAATTACTAACTGAGGCTGAAGATTGAGCGCTTCATTGATACCCTCTATCCTAAGCAAGATCCCAAGGTGCTGCACGACCGCATCAAGAAGAACGAGCCTCAAGGAGGCGGCGAGCTTGGCGAGGCCTTTGTTCTGATCCTTGTTGTTCTTGCTGCGCTTGTCATCATATCTGGACTCATGGTGAGTAACCACATTCCCTTATCCACTTGGCTTTTGTCCAAACCCACCAAGCCCCCTCCCCTGAACCGAGCCACTCTCATTTTTTTCTTCTCCTTGTCTCTGGGGCCTGGGTAACGAGGCACTAACATTTTTTCCCTTTCAGATTGGTACCGCCTGGCTGCTGGGCGCCCAATTCGATGCAATCTGGCGGGAAAAGAGTTTTAATCTCCCCGGTTACCAACCCGTCAGCTCTGGCCACGAAGAACTATAAAATCGAAACCCACCTCACACACACCACCATCAACCTCCAACGACAACCTCCTCCCAACCAACTGCGATGTACGACTCGGGACACATCGCCCGCATTATTTATGTCTAACGCTCGCTTTTTCTTCATATTCGGCTTTCATCGATGAACGAGTTCTGCGTACATACACCTCTGTATGATAAAAATAATTCATGCTAATACCAGAGAAAAATTTTCCGCGTCGTCATTGTTTACGATTGTGAAAGTGTTTCCCTCCGCCGAACCAAACCCCTCACGGGAACTGAAACAGTGATTCTCCTTTACTCCTCCCCACTGGCCTCGCGCAGGCGTAGCACGGATGTCAAATTGCAATTCAGTCCTCTTAATGACTGTGGTTGTGCCGAAGAAGTGCTTATATCAAATTCCCTGTTCTCGGCCGGTGCCCTTACGGGCTAGGCACAGTGACGTGCTCCCTGTTCGACAATCCGACAAGGGGAGCGTAGTTGCTGGCGAGCGCACATGCTCACACACGCCCATTTTTTTCTTGTGATACTTGTTCCCTGCAAATTTCGTATTTGCTTAGATCTGTTGTTTACCCGTGACCTAAATTTAAAGGACGCTTGGACGGGTAACCCCATCTTCAGCGGCGTAGATTACCGATGGGCTTCTTATGACCACATTCGGTTTATGTTTGCGAGCCTCACTGACAGAATCGTACCTAAGCTGCTGTGTGTGTCCCTGCATTTGAGCGTTCTCTTTCTTGGTTAGCTGCAAATTACAAAGATGGCGAAACCATCATGGTTTTGGATATACACATTTCATCGCAACATGCCCATCTAGTTTGGAACAAAAGTGGTTCTCTGATCAATGATGTACATTTTCCAGATAAAGTGTCTCATAACGCCATGCTAATGTGCTGGTCTAATCATTTATTCTGGTAGTTCCGTGTTATAATGAATACAGTCGAACAAATCAATCCTCTAACTCTTCTCATCCGCACCTGTCGCACAGGTACCGCGGCCCGATCGTGAATGATGGCAATTATCCAAATATCAACAACCCACCTCCTGCCTTGCCGAGACAGAGGCAAAGTAAACGGAGCATAGCTCGGTTGGTCTAATCCACGCCTTTTACTACAGGTTGCCGTTGTTGGCAATCAGGTTGGTGGTCTGGGGAGCGTTCTTGAGGACCTGGGCGCCGGAGGCAGCAGCCAGGTTCTTGATGGTGTTGACAACTTGCATGGGGCTGTTCAGGTTCTGCAGAGCCATGAGGTAGGCAGCAAGACCGGCAACGTGAGGAGAGGCTGTGAAACATGTCAGTTTAGATTCCCATAAATCGTAAATGTAGGAGAAACATACCCATGCTGGTACCGCTGAGGACATCGGTGTCGGTGTCGCTCTTGATGCCAACACTGAGAACATCGACACCAGGGGCGTAAACATCGACGGAAGGACCGAAGTTGGAGAAAGAGGCACGCTCATCGGTCTTGGCGTCAACAGCACCGACAGTGATGGCGTTGGGGGCAGAGCCGGGAGAGGTGTTGGCAGTGTCTTGCTGTAAAGGGATCAGTGACAGTCCTTTATGTAATTCTTTTAATACGGAACATGACTTACAGCCTCGTTACCGGCAGCAACAACGGGGACAATGCCAGCGTTGAACATGGCCTCGATGGCACGGTTGATGGCCTCGGAGAGGGAACCACCGAGAGACATGTTCATAACAGCCTTGCCCTTGAGGTTCTTCGTCTGGACATCGTTGATGACGAACTGCATGCCCTGGAGGACACCGGAGTTGGCACCAGCACCCTGGGCGTCGAGGACCTTGACGGCAACGATGTTGACCTTCTTGGCAACACCGAAGGTAGCACCACCAATGGTACCGGCGACGTGGCTACCGTGACCGTTCTCATCGTCGTTCTGTATGATTTGTTAGCCACTGGATACTTACTCCCGCGTGAATTCGACAATACGTACCACATTGTTGACGAAGTTAGCACCGAAGGTAGCACGGCCCTCGAACTCGACGTGAGAGATCTTGACACCAGTGTCAACAACGTAGGCAGTGATACCCTGGCCGGCGGAGTCGTCGAAGACGTAAGTGTCGGGGCCACCCTTGGCGTGGGACAGACGGTCGAGACCAGAGGGAGCGTTGGTCTGGGCAATGGCGGCGTTCAGGTTGACACGGGTGTCGGCCTCAACGTAGGCGACCTCAGGGGCGGAGTTGATCTCGGCAATCATGTCATCGTCGGCATCGACGCACATGGCACGCCAGGTGTTGAGCTGGAAGGACTTGACCTCGGTGGAGAGCAGGTGGCCACCGGTGCTTCGCTTGCCAATGTTGCGCTTCTTGATGGCGGCGGAGAAGAAAGCCTGGCTCTTGCTGATGGCATCGTCGTCGAAGGTGTTGTTGTAGACAACGATGAAGCGGTTGGGGATGATGTTGGCAGCATTGACGTTGCTGATGACCATCCTGCCGGGGACAGGGGCGTCGACAACCTCATGGTTGGCGAAGTTGAAGGGACGGCAGCGGCCAGGGCACCAGGAGGGCGGTGATGAAGGTAGCGAAACGAGCCATGACGGGCAATATGTATGTAAGAGGATTTTCAAGATATTCGATTTACAGGGGGAAACCAGTTCCAAAGGTGAAGATGGGAATCGCTGCTAGCAAACCCGGCGTAAACGAGCGCGGCTGGAGACGACGATCAACGGTCTCCGGGGATTGATTGATAATGAACGGTAGCAGGGTTGCAAAAGGTCGAGGGAGCGGTGTTGTATAAAAATTGGGAGAGGCCGAGGCCAAAGGTGAGGAAGAATGGAAAGAAGAAAAAGAACAAGGAACAAAGGTGGACACGAAAGGGCTCGCAGACGTCGTCCTACTGAAGAATGAAGAAACGAAGCTCAGGAAGAGCAGCAGCCGGCGGTTTTGAACAAGAGGAACAATGGGCATTGTGGTGTGGAGCAGCCTTGGCTTGGGGAGACGCTCAGATTGAGCAGGGGTATGCAGCAGCAGGGGTGCGCGAAAACGTCACAAGGACCCCTGGACAGGACGGTTTCGACGCCCGTCCTCAAACGCCGGCAGACGAGGGTCCGCCGGGGTGGCGATGGGCCAGGTCGGAGCTCCAGCACCGCCTAAATGGAGCTGTTGCTGACGACGACGACGGCGACGACTCTAGCGATGGTGATGGTGATGATGATACTGGTGTTGTGGCATGCCGTGATACGGAGCTCCGCAACAACCCGTCACCACAACTCCCTCCGTTCTGCCGTGATGGACACACAGAGTAGTAACACACAGAGACGCACCATCGTCTGTCTTCCTGGTCAGATAGGTACTTAGATCTCGAATAAGAAAAAAAAAGGCCTAGTGATCCCTGCACGCACGCTTGGGTCTGCTTAGCCAGGGCTCCTCCTGCTGTAGAGTCCTCGGCCAGGGGAGCCACGGCCATTTCGCCTAGGCCAATCCACAACCGGAAAGACAACAACAACAGCCTAGGTGTTGCAGAGAAGGGCCGCCGAGCCAATGGGCGGCTCGATGGCACCCATCTTGGCCTCGCGGTTGGAAAGGGAGCCTGTGCGACTCGCACTGCGACAGACGAGCCGCCAGGTCGTCGACCACAGGCTTGATTGGTGCCAGCCTAACGACGTCCACGACGGCCTCAGACCTATGAATAGGCCGTGGTCGGTTTCAATGCACAGCACCTCCTCCCCCGTAGGGCTGCCTTCTGCTCACGAGGCTACGTTATGGCGGTGGCTTGCTCGCTTGCCCAAGGCTTTCACACGGCATCGTTGTTTACAAAAGCCCCTTGGGTGCGTGGAGTTGGCAGCAGATTAATCTCGAGCGAAAAGCGGGAGATTGTCAGCACCCATATCCATGCATGCAGTGGAAAAGGGAGGCCGAGAGGCCGTAGCGTCTCGTTAATCAAGCCAGGTACACTTACCCTTCCCGGTAAACCAAAGCACCTACTGTATTCGAAGCGTGCGCCTCCAGCGTCTGGCCCCCAATCCCATCACCCATCGCCCATGTACCTTTCCACTCTGACTCTCACCTGCAGGTACCTACCTGGCACCTGTCTCCTAGGACTCGTCCCCAGCAGCCGAGCCGTCCGTCTGTCCTGCAGAACTGTCACCCTTACACCGGTAGGCGCTACGGTGCAAACTACGGGGTGGCCGTCTCCAGACGCTTAATCATGGCCATGAGCGAGCCTTTTCCTTCCTATTCCCGACCCGCGAGACGAATCCTCAGCTTCATCCTTCCTTATCCATTCGCACAATCCTCTTGGCTTGTCCGAGGTTCTACCAACATTCATGCGACAAGCATAAATTTCCATAGGGGCACCCTAGGACAGCTCTCCTCGATATACGCATGCGTGTGTCCCAGCAGTAGCAGTAGTACGGTACCCTAATAATATACCGCTTCTTGTTATATCACAATCGAGATGCGCCAAGGAAGTGAAGGAAGCTGATTACTCGACAAGCTCCGTGTAAAAGGGGGAGTGTTGGCTTGGTAGGGTCCCATCAACTGGAAACAGCCCCATTTCTTGGACCTGAGGCGGCTCCCCCAAAACATGCCTGATGATTGGCTGCATTACTCCGGATCTGAGACGCTCTGATGCATGCTCGCCCCCATTGGCCACGACGTACCAACATGAAACGCCTAGTCGATGTCTGCTTCATATTTTGGGTCCGAGGACCACAAGCGCCTGGGTCCTGACTGTCGTTGCGTCTTTTCTTCCAGCAAGTCCTGCTCCACCGAGCCTTGCACTAGAGTCGGTATTCGACCAACTTTGTGGTATCAAGTACGGAGCACACACATACTACAGGCCCCATACCTACCTCGGTGCTCCACGGCTTCCATGCTCAGGCCTGGGATAGATTGCCATGTTCGGACGGTCGCCCACTTGACGTTGCTGTCCTCCATGCTCGGTAACACGACCCGGACATTGCATTCGTATGCCCACTTGTGACCCTGGCATTCGTATTGCCATCGCCTTTGGCATGCGTGTATCATGAATGTCATGTCTTCCGAGCTGCAACGGTCTGGGCTTCCTAAACAAGACCCGTTACCCCGGATTTGGCTGCAAACACCGGTCTGTATTCGGTCGCCCGCAGCCCAGCCCAGCTCTTGTGCAGGCACGGTGTTCCATTCTATCACAGTGTTTGTGTCATAACCCTCCCCTCCGCCGTGAGCGTCTCTAAGTGGTGGGGTCCGTCAGCTTCTCCTTGGGAGCTGTTGCGACACCCTGAGATCTCCTAGCCTCGACACTAGCCATGCTTCTATCAAGCCAAGACACACGAGCGACGCATTTTGTTTCTCCAACCCCGTCTGTTTTGTCTTCGAGTCTCAGCAATCCGGAGGAAACCACCAAGAACGGCCACGGAACAACAACGCATCGTCTGATCGTTCCTGACCGCCAGACAGTGGTCGTTGCTAATTTCTCCGTGAGTCTCAACGATCGTTAAGGTTGAATTTCTCCGTGGCAACGCCATCCAGTCTATTGCGAGCCATGGTGTTGCCCATAGCTCACCTTCCGCTCACATCCGCCGCCGCTTTGGCTCGGTCCTGCCTGTCGCCATCAAACCAGCCTGTTACACAGCTATCAATAGCCTCGCATTGAGATGCACCCTTGCGCTGGAGCAATAATAGCAAACCTAAGTTTCCCAGCTGCCCATTCGATCGACAACTGCTGCAGTTTATGTTTGGAGCAGCCACACCAGCCGGCGGCTCGCGTCCTGGGATTGGTGTGCTATTTCAGACAAGTCGGTTGCGTAAAGCAGTTGTCCAACATGTTTCAATTCTTCCCGCTGGGAATTACCGCGCATCACATTCCCAGAGGCTCCGGTTTCGAATCATCCCAACTTTTGCAACTTGGGTGAGTTTGGTGTATACACAAGCATCAATTCTTACTTGTTGGAATGCCCAATCTCCACAGCCATGTGGTCCGATTCATTATATATGGGTTGCCAAGGTAAAATCGCTGATTAGATTAGATCGCCTTGTACTCCGTTTTGTAGCTCATTCCAACATGTTACTCCCCACTTCTTTTATCGGCTTGTTTCTTACTTATTTTGAGATTCGTCACCGCCATCCATTTACGAATAATTTGAGACGACAACAGTTGGCTTTTCTCAAATTACTGGGACATAATGCAAATAATCATTTGAAGCCAATAATATTCAAGTTGATAGAGCTAAGACTGTCCTTGAGCTACGCTACTGTGACGTAAACGGATGATACCAACCCGATTGACACCGAGTTGCTTTTTGGTTGCCATCTCTGTGCCGTCGATACAAGCACAGTTGATTTAAGCTGCTGGCTGGGTTGTCAACTAAGCTCTAGGTTAGCATTACTCGCCAGGTGTGAAATATCAGAGTATTAAACATCAGGACCAAGACTAGCCATGCAAGATACTGGCTAACATCGCTGCTGACGAGGCTGCAATACTCTGGCTACGAGATCAAAGATCTGAGTCTTAGTTTGTCGAATCGAAACCCAGGTGGTCAATTGCAACTCAATATTGCCACTTAAAGGGTGCGACATGCACAAAACTTCCAGATGCATGGACATGGAAACCGCAGCGTGAGGCTTGTAGTTCCGCCCTTGGTAAGCAAGGTACGAATTTTGGGGTAATCACACCGTGACATTTTTTCAACGTCAGAAGGTAATCTATCATCGAAGCCTCGTTACAGTGGCGTCTTTGCGGAATCATGGCCCGGAACAAGACGATACCATATGGCCAATTCACCTGTGGTTGATAAGCAACTGGCTCGAGTTGCTCTGTAATCCCGTCCTAGCCCTAGGGCTTCAAGTAATTTTCATGTCCATGGCCGGGGATAAAAGAGTATTTTCTAGTTAAACTCCGCACAAAATCTTGTTTGCCTACCCAGGCAAAACTACAGTCAGTCGGTGTCGACGACGATCCGTTTCCCAGGCCTACCCCCACCAAGGCAGGCGGCGTAGTTATTAGATCGTGGACCCTTTATGCATATGGCAGATCTTGTGGATCGCCCACCGTGCGGTGGAAGGGCAGTGGGTGCCAGAGGCCCACCTCATGGATGAAGTTTCACGGCGATGTGTGGAATTTTATGGATGAGAAACGTCTTTGAACATGATGCCAGGAGGCCGGGGATAAAAATCCCGACCCCCGATATTTTTGATATAAGAAAATTCCTTCCAAAATTATGATGGTTGTCTCATTGACGTAGAAGGAACTTGACAGTACAAGTACCGGGTATGATGTGGTGTCCCGCGCTTGGGAGAAATCCTTTTGCGGTGCGGTACCTAGCAGGTACCTTTGGTGAAATCCAACTGTTTGTTGTAGTGAATATGAGATGAAGTCTAAGACATTACCAGTTTTTCAACCATTCCAAGGTGTTTGTGTTTGCGCACACTCATGTGTTGACAAGCAGCAAGCAAAGCGATTCGGAAACTACCCACACGGGTGGTGCGCCAGCCCACACTTTTGAGTGGAGTTTGGACGCAAGACGTGCCATAGCGGTTGCATGTAAGTGACTCGGTAGTTGAAAGGAACGAATCGTCACTGGTGTCGCTTCCTGGCTCGCAGATCGCAGACGAGCATCTTTGGATAGGCAGCACGTGAAAGCGCAAGGCTCCTGGGCAAGTCGTTCGCAGATCAGATCGCATGGGGCAAGCCAGGGCAGTTCTGCATCGGCACCGGCACGCGACCAAGGGCTGTTCGGCGTGTCGGAAACGGGCACTAGCAGGCGGCAGCGCGTAAAGTGCATGTGCATGTGCATTTGCATTTGCTTTGCATTGAATTTTGCGCTGCGTCCCACTGTCCGCCAAGGTTGTTGCCATGTACCTTCCCGCCTACATGCGCCGGCGAGGGTACATTGAGACATGAGCTAATCTACCATGCCTGAACTGACCACACCATTTACACACCAGACAAGCCGCACACACACAGCCGCCCAACTTCCGCTCCCCCTCCTCCTGCTGTCGCTTTCATTCTCGTGCCAGCTAAGCCTCTGTCAGATCTCCTCAGTAGCCTTTCCGATACCTCTGCCTCGACCCATCGCGTGTTGCCTGTGGCCTAGCCATCCTCCTCCCTCAACCTCAACATCCTCGGACCCTTCCCCGTTCTCCCTGGCGCAGCGCACCCACGCCCCTTCGATCGCCCATAATCCTCCCTGGAAATCCCTTCCCATCTTCGCCCACGGACCTCTTGCATCTCCCTCCTGAGATGCTCCTCTTCCCCGACACTGAACCTCTCATCGTCCATCTGAACCCGTCATCAGCCATGGGGTCTTTCGTGGACGCCCCGACGAGGACCGCGGGCCGAAACCCCTTTCGCTGCGTGACGGACACTCTCTCGAAAGCCGCTCAGACCCTGCAAACAGCGCCGATGACGACTTCACCACCCTCATGGCTTCCTCCATGGTCGCTACTTTTCTCAACGCCACCTCTAACCCTGTCTCCCCAGGCCCGTCAAGCCCACCGCTCACCCAGGACAAGGCCGACTCTTTCGTTCCTCCCGCGCGACCCAGCAGCACGCTCCTTCCTGAATTCAGAAAACCACATGCCTCATGTCTGTTGCATAGGGTTCTCTGACTATGACTCCGATTCCGAGGTCTACGATGCTGCCTCTGGTCTCATCTCGGACGACTCCACGAATGATTTCCCCGGCTACCGAATTCAAAGAATTGCCCACCGAGGTCCACGAGGCTATCCTGGACCATCTCTTCGGGTATAGGGTGTCGGCAACGTCTGGTTCGTCGATGCGGGTGTCCAGCGTTACACGAAGTTGGGGCACTGCGCTTAGGCATTCGAGAAGGCGGGAGTTGACCGAACTGGCTCTGGTCAGCCAAACCTGGCGGGTCTTGATACAACAACGCCTCTACCGTCATGTCAAGTTGAAGGCCGCTGTTGATTTTCTTGAAGATGCGATGCTTCATTTCGCTCGCCACGAGCATCTGAAGTCGTACGTCAAACACATCGAGATTTGGTTTCCCGTATTTCAACCAACACAAAATCTTGCCCTATCGGGAAGCGCCCTCATGCTGCCAACCGTTACATCTGAAGGCTTGACAAGCACCATGTATACGCTCCTCGAAACAACTGTACCCTCGAGGAAGTTTTCCGATTTGTAGCACACACATTACCACAGACAAGAGTTTTGACTTTGGAAGGTGGTGAGAGACGTAAAGCCCCAAGGTCCTACACTTCTATAACCAGGATCCGGACCCAACCGTCGAGACGCCTTTGCCTATTATCGAATCGGTGCAGACCTTGGTGACCAAGGGCCAATGGAATCTTATGCGGGATGATCGTGATTTTGCTACGGTTTTGAGAGCCCTGCCTAATCTTGCAGAGTGGCAAGGCTCGTATAGCAAACCAAAGTCCAAGAGCTACATCACCATGTCCGAATTCCTCCCATATCTTCCGGGTAATATAACCAACCTGAATCTGTGTTTGGAGAGCGATTATCGATGGGAGGGAGTTATGCCAGCTTTCTACTACAAAGTGTTCCAGAAGACGCACATTTGTGTCAGGATGGCGGCTGCACTACCGGCTCTCGAGCATTTTGCCTACACCGGCCGCGTCTGCCACCAGTTCTTTGACATGGCAATGCGTTCAACCGACCCTCGGACTTCTAGACTCAAATCCATCGACCTCACCGTCAAGAATTGTTGTCGACATTTGTCAAATATCCACGATTCTGGCTCTGGCATCCAAGATATGAGCTTCATCGATGCGTTTGAGAAATTGGTGCTCTCCAGCATCCGATCACTAGAGAAGTTCCAACAGCTTGAGTATTTGAGAATTCGATTCATGGACTTAGGTATGCCCATGTACAATTCATCCCATTTCATCTTTGCTGACCTGAAAACCTTAGACTCGGTTCTACCGCCACTGAACCCGTACTTTCTCATGCGCGATGGAAAATGCTCCGGTGTTTGGAGCGACGCAATTGTCAACGAACTATCCCGTGTTCGACCAAAGGCTTCGTTTGTCGAGTTGAACGAAACCTTTGGGGATGTTGTGTATAACAAAGAAGGGAGAATGGTAATAACACCAGAATACCCCCGGTCACGCATCACGTCACTCAAGCTGGCAAATTATCGATCACTTGCGGCACGAATAACTATTCAATAAAAGCGGCGCCAAGCAGTATGCCTGCACACAGCATTATTCAAAGAGAGTACTGTGTGCCTTGGTACAAGCTCTCATGCTCTTACTTATGGGCATGTCCGAGCATATGGGAAAGTGTAATGGGTAGGGCGTTATTGTGTTGATTTTGTCATGAGCGATGTGCATTTTTGCGTATAACCTATAACTAGGTACTGAGAGAAGCTGTCAGGAGTTCAGGATGCATTGCTATCTATGTTAAAGAGGGGTTTGATATCGGAGGGATTTGCTAGAGGAACGTGCACACTGGGCGACATCAATTTGCCGTAAGCTTTTCAGACGGACTGGGAAGATAGATACCCTAGATGATTTATGTTTTTGGGTCTTGTTGTTGTATTCTATGAAGGACACAGTCCAGTAATGCACCAAACTCCACCGCTTTACAGTGACACTTTGACCATGTGCATAGTAGCAACTGGCATTGAGAAGCCCTCATTGTTATTCAACACGATATTTAGTTGAGATATTTGCGCCGTCGCTAATGATCCTGCCCAGGATCCAGCAGTTGATAAGGAAGAAGCCAAGCGAAGCCAGCCACATGCCTGGGAAGAAGGTGCTAACAGCAAGAAACTCAAGTTTATAGCCCTGCTGCAGCCAGGCAGCTTGGCCAAGGACCCAGAGAACCAGCGCTGTGATCCCCACAGAAGGTTTCTGTAGTAGAGATGACTTTGGTAGGTAAAGTGGTAAAAAGATCATGTACCACAGAAAATACTGATATAGCCTGGTTAGTATAGTTCAAGTCACCTCGATAGTCTTGGTATCACTAACCTGTGAAGTGCAAACCTTGTTGAAGGTGACAAATGCAAACGTCTGTGCCATCATGGTGGTGGCAAGGTCCTTCTTTGCGAGAACCAGGGGATCAAAACACAAGACAGTAGAAGCTGTGGAAGAAAAGCCAGGGATTCGGCATGAAGGACAGAGGCTGAAGGGTCGGCCGAAGCAAGATATAGCAGAACATTGTAGGGAGAAAAGTTGTGACGGTGGTCGAGTCTGGTGACGTGGTGGAAAAAGGTATGAACCAAGAACTCAGACCCGTATCTGGATATAATGTCAATGACTGTTGTCAGGTGAATATACATGGGGTAATAACTTACACTGAGTACATGAGAAGGTTTAACCCCATGAATGTGGCGAAGCTGATGATGGCAAGCCTGATCCTGCTTGGGGAACAGAAACGCACGAGCTTCTCAGTTAAGGAGGGTGCGTTCTTAGAGCTGGCAGCTTTGCCGCTCATGTTCTCTTCATCCATCCACCAAACAATAGCCGGTGCGTAGATGAAGGGATAGATCTTGAAATGCACACCGAGACCAAGGACGACCGCTGCCAACGTCACCCTTCTCGTCTCCACAGCCCACAGCAAGGCCATGGTCAAGACACCCAGGAGACCTTCAGAACTGCCACGCGTGCTGATGGTAGCAACCATGGGATTCCACAGCCAGATGGCGGCGAAGCCACCAGCCGCCTCGGCGCTCATGCCCCGTCGGCGCAGCACATTGACGATGATCCAGCCGGCGACGAGATCGGCGACCGCGAACAAAATCTTGCCAAAGGAGAAGAAATGGGTTGTCGGCACCAGAAGCCAAGCCAAGAGAGGTGTGTAGCGGTAAGTGTCGCGCGCATAGGGGACTGTCCATGGGAGACGAAACGTGCGGCGTCGGTGAAGACGAGGTAATCGATGTCTGTGTACTTGAGGGCCGAGTGCGCGTCTTGCCAGATTCCATATACCATAAGAATAAGGCGTAAGAGAGTCGCAATGGCGAAGAGAGGCCCCGGGCGGAGGAGGGCTGAGAGATTGGTCGCCATTGTGAGGAACCAGGTAAGGAGCGGACAGATGAGATGAGATACTGCTTTGTGCTAAGACCTGTTTCTCATGATGCAAAACTGGGGTATGTACCAGAAGGAGTGTTACAAGTCAATTAAGGAGTGGAAGCGCCCGATAAATATTGAGAAGGCAGCAATTATAGGCGGGCAGCAAGTATCCTTACGCTGTTGAAGATGGTGTTTAGTGATGATGGGAAGCCAGCTGGAGAGGCTACGCTACCAGTTACCCCACTGGACCCCTGGTGTCCTATTAGCACACAGAACGTCCATCCACACACAGCTCTTACTCGACGCCATAATTCCACTTCTGTTCAACAACACCAATCTCATCACAACCATGACCGGCGGCGTCAAAAGAGATTGGAACGGGAACCGGCGGCTCAAAGAGGCCCCGGAACAGCCGCAGTCTAGGTTCCATGGCATGTTTGAAGGGTTCAGGGACGAGTTGGATGAGCATTACGACCGCCGAGAGAGAATCGTCAAGGCGTCCCGAGATGTGACTGCTCAGAGCAAGAAAATGTAAGAGCCAAGTTGGAGCAAGATGAAAAAGTTCATGCACTAATACTTCACCTAGAATATTTGCGTTGCAAAGGTATGTGAATTTTGCCCGGATGAGTAGCTGTAGCTGCCATTGATGCTTGCATTCTCATCTCATACATCATCATAGAGTGAGACAGCCCAACAAGGATTTTCCTCAACACACCCAGAAGGATATCCAGGAACGCCTGGGTGAGATCTCCAAGCTCCTCGCCTCGATAGAGCCGGATCTGCAGTCCATCAACCGCTACCGCTACACCTCGCCTCTGCGATGCCTGGAGGAGCTCGTCGAGGCACTCAGCTTCTCGCACTACCTGAGGCATCAGCAGCTCATAACCCTGTCCGAGACGCAGGCCGCCGTGCCCGCGGGCATTCCGCTCACTCCGCACGACTACATGTACGGCGTGTTCGACCTGTTTGGCGAGATGATGCGCTTCGCCACCGTGACAACGGCGCAGACGGGTGAGCTGGTTGGCGATGGCGGCCGCACAATTCTCGGCGATATGCAGGAGCTGGGCTGCGCCTTCGAGACGCTACCGCAGGTGCCGACCAAGGACTTCCGAGGCAAGATGGATGCCATGCGCCAGAGCGTCCGGAAGGTGGAGAAGCTTGGCTACGGGCTAATCGTGCGAGGCAGCGAGCGTCCTAAGGGGTGGCTGCCAGACATGAAGGACGACGCACCCGAGCCTGATGAGGGTTGAGGCTAGAGACAGCCTGTGTGAGGATTGCCAGGTTGGTCTTTGCTTTTGTAAGTCTGCTCGTCTTGTTTGTCGAGCAGAATAACGCACTATGAAGGGTTTTATTGTTGGCTGAGTGCATGGCTATGATCCTGCTGTTTGACTGGCTTACTATAGAAGTCGTATACGAGTCTACAACAATGGCTTGTCAAGGCTATTATTACCATGGGGTCCTTACGATCTCAAGTCCCGTACACATGTTAACAATGGGACACGCCTCGGCCATTGGGGACGAATTCTTGAAGAAAAGCTGTCAGTGGAAAATATTATAGGCTGGTGATTTTGACAAAAATCATGGCATGGCTCATCTTTCCGAGTAATGAATTTTGTATGTCACAGCTCTACATCTGCCAGCTGGCTACCACCTGGCTGCCCATTTAACCCAGACGGCCCCAAATAAAATGATCCGGCATGCTTCTTCTCTTATTGTTTTCTCTCTCTAGTCTCATAATTGGATTGACGTTGTTCCTTCTCTCTATTCATTCCTCACCGCGTTCACAGAGTTGATCTAAGATCTTCCACCAAGCCGCAAACCGACTTATTCACAGCCATAGGCTTGTCTATTGTTCTTGCATATGAAAGTAGGTTCAATAGCAAAGTCTGGAGCCTCCTTTTTCTACATAAACACTTGCGGCCCTCGTAACATCTCTTCCTACATTTTCCCACGTACCGAGTCCACTGACATCTAGGTTGATTCTCTGTCTCCTTAGAGGATCGGACAACCTGATATTGCCAGAAACACGTTCTTTCAACTATTACAGGCAATCTCTTGACTTAATCTTGGTCCTCTGTTTTGTCACATCATCACGAGAGATTCTTTTTACTACTGATACACAATGGCAGCACTTCCCATACCCAACCTGAACGGTGAGCCAGACTCCTCGGTATCCTTTAACATGGAGAACATTTTGGGTACCATGGGTAGGAACACGCAGTTTGCTGCTGTGCCCACCAATGAAGAAGCTTTTGTCAAGCGTACATCCTTTTTCGTGAATGCGGAGTGGAACTTGACACTTCCATGGATACAGCCAAAAACATTATGGGTCAGATGTACGTCGAAAGTCTCGAGCCACTCGTCAAAACGCAACCCTATCCCATTGTGCTGATCCATGGTGACTATCACACTGGCCAGGTAAGTCAGCTTATCTGTCGTTCAGGACTCTAAGCTGACACCCTCAGGTCTGGTTGAACAAACCTGACGGAAACCCCGGCTGGGCTTCTTATTTCAGTAAGCAGGGTTATCATGTATATGTTGTGGATCTTCCTCCATTTGGCCGGTCTAATTACATGACTGAGTCTCAACACGCTTCGCGGATTCATCAGGTTGGCGCAAACCCGCGCGACGCCTTCTTCGTGGAAAGAGAACTTACTGCTCCTGGCAAACGGCCCGTCAAGCAGCAAGCATACGCCAAGGCAAAACTTCATGATAAGTGGCCTGGTGTGAGTGATCTCCCGCCCTAACTTGCCAACAACTTATTAATAAGCGAGCAGTCTGGACAGAGAGGGGACCCTATCTTCCTCAACTACTGTGCCTCACTTGTTTCTCTGCCCATTCAACGCCCTGAACGTCAGATTCTGGCCCAAAATGCTCTGCAAGCACTTCTTAAGGTGACTGGGAAAGCTATCTTAGTTGGTCAAGGTGCTGGCGCCACTGCCGGCTGGTTGGCAACTGATGTCCAACCCGAGCTTGTCCATGCGGTTGTTGCAGTAGAGCCAAGCGGCCCTCCTTGTGGAACTGCATTCGACAGGAACAAGGCAGCAAATCTCCGCGTTTACAAAGAGCTAATCAAGCATGATTCTACTTCACGGCCTTATGGTCTGACTGACATTCCCATTTCTTACGACCCTCCAGCCAACCTCGATATCGGATTTGGCCTTACCTTCGCAAACTCGGCGGCACCTCTTGAGACGACGCTAGCACGTCGTGCCGACGATAAGGCTATCTGCATCCTTCAGAAGGACTTCCCAGAAGTTTATGGTCGACCGGCCTGTGTGCGAAAACTGTTCCACATTGGCAAAGTCCCCACGCCATTGTCACCGCCCAGGCCAGCCCCCACTCAACATTTGACTGGGCCACCGTTGTGTTCATACGCCAAGCGGGAGCTTCGGTAGACTGGCTCAATCTTGAGCAGATGGGCATCCTCGGGAACGGACATTTGATGTTCCTCGAAACCAACAGCGATGTTGTGGCTGGCGCGGTCGACAACTGGGTCCGAACCAAGACCGGCATGAACAGCAACACCATGTGTATGACGGAAACCCTCCCGGAGCTTACAGAGCTATTAGATACTAAACATCAATTACAGGAAGCGAAAGGCAAGTGCAGTTCGGGGACTGCAATATCTCCATGCCGAGATGAAGGGGAGAGAGTGGGAGCTCTGGGTCCCAGAGCATGGACTTTGGGGAATCAGAGAAAGAAGAGGCAGAGGAGGCTTCTTCGTCCCGGCGAAGAAATTAGAGAATAAAGCAGGGAGAAAGAAGCGGCGACAGCAGCAGGAGCAGCAGGTGGCTCCGAAAGACCTTTCGCTACCGCCGAAGCCTGCTGTCTCATTTCCGTCGCCAGAAAAAGTAAATGGTTTTGCATAGATAGTAGAGATACCCAGGTGGTTAGACACCATCAGGACAGGGGAAAGCCCAGTTTCGTCTGCATGAATCATAGTGTTGTTGTTTTCTGCACTTTAGTTTTTACCTTCCAGTAATCGGTCGTCCATGAAGTCCACGAAGATCATGACTTGGAATGTGTTGTATAGTGTGTGTCTTAGGAGTTGGCCCATAACAAATGTTGTTTCTCGGCTCACAAGTTTAGAAACTAAGACTCACCTGATCCATGGTACTGGGAATGGACTCCTTTAAATGACTAAACTGGTTGAATGGTTACCCTTCCAGGCCTAGCAAACTCTTTGTCTTGTTTGTTTCAGCGAGCTGTCTAATATAATGGCACGATGGACAGACTTGTTTCTAAGGGTCGAATGTAGTTCAAATCCCTTAGGCCACTCGACATCAATAGGAAGAGACGAAAAAAGAAATTGTAGCCGGAGCTTAAGCGAACCATTATGAAGAGCTCTGACAGTCAGGCTTGTACGGGAGGCGAGGGAGCCAGAGGCAGGGAACCTTGTCTCTCACGATAAAAGTGGCTGATGTGCCTCAACCTTGCTTAGCCACATTCCCATTGGCCACATCAGAAGCAAGCATCACTCCACGTCTCACGTTCTCTTCGAATCTGCCGTGCGAATGTTGCCTCCACGAGACTCCCTATTCCCTCAACCAATGCCCACCAGGTACCGTGGTTGACCATACAAGCATGGCTCCGGTCATCCAATTCAGAGACGATGCGTCTCGCTGGAGAGCCCTCGAGACCCGCGATGCAGAAGCCGACGGCTTCTTCGTGTACGGGGTCAAGTCAACCAAGGTTTACTGCCGACCCATCTGCAAGGCCCGCCTCGCCCGCCGCGCCAATGTTACATTCTACGCGACCGGTGAGCAAGCACGCGACGCTGGCTTTCGAGCCTGTAAGCGCTGCAAGCCGGACCTGGCGGGGCTCATGCCGGAGGAAGCGGCCATCCGTAAGATCCGGGCTTACCTTCACGACTCGAGGCTTTGCGAGAAGAGCACCTCGCTCACCCTAGGCAGGATGGCAGAGGACACGGGACTGTCCAAGTGGCACTTCCACCGCGTCTTCAAGAGGTGTACTGGCCTAACGCCGGCGGAATACTTGAGGATGCAACGCGCGACTCCACAATATGCAGGCTTGAAATTGCCAATGCAACCTCCGCATATGAAACGAACCTCTTTCCTATTGAAGACGGTTCATCGATCATGTCGGAACTCGGAGATTGTCGGCCGCTCTCTATCGATGACCTGCTAAGTTGGCCTGACGACAACCAAAGCCCGGCCGCCTGAACACGTCACCAAGACAGAGGCCGTGAGGCTTCTCCCAGACCAAAGCGGTCGACAAACCAAGGAGCCAGGCTTACTAGGCTATGGAATCAGGAATATGTCCCTTAATCGGTAACGGGCTAGTCCAAGTCCAAGTCCAAGTCGACCATGGTGAACGGTGAAAGATGCTTCCAGCTTATGCTGGAATTACTAAACAAACGCTTCTGATTGGCCAGCGTGTAAGTAGGCACAGACACCACGCATGGCCAACACGAGAGACGGCCAACCCTTCGAGATCAGATCCAGCCATTCATTCCTTGCCAATTGATGGAGCTCTCTACATGCGGTTAGAAGGTGCTAGTTTGGTGGAAGAAATGCTGTATATAATACCCGGGTCGTGGTCGTGCCGGGGACCCAGAGAACGAGCACAGAACCAGGTCTCAATTCATTCTCGCTTCGCTGCTGCACCTCAAAGACACAAACTAGCCATTGCCTACCTAGCTTCGGCAGATTACATCCCAAAAGAACCCGCGACGAAATGGTATACATGTCGGAGTCATCGCCTTTACTTCCGGCCGAGCCCGTCAGCGAATGCACGGTGCAACATCGGGCTGACTGCCGCAGCCTGAGTTCCTCAATATCGTCCAGCGACGAGTCGCGATTGGACTACAATGATATTCTTCGCGACGTGATCATTGGCTTTTCAGATGGTCTCACCGTGCCCTTCGCACTGACGGCTGGTCTGTCAAGCCTCGGTAGCGCCAAACTCGTCATCATGGGCGGACTGGCTGAATTGTTTTCCGGCATGATCAGCATGGGCCTTGGGGCGTACCTCGCCGCCGTAACAGAGCGCGACCACTACCATTCCGAGGAGCAAGGTCAGACCCACGAGGTACGATGCATGCCCGAGGAGCAGCGCGGCGAGATCTTCAGTATCCTGGAAAAGTACAATGTTTCGCGCGCGGCCGCCACGCCCTTAGTGAACGAGCTGTGCCGGAATCAGGATCAATGGGTTCGCTTCAAGATGGACTTTGGCCTGCGCCTCGAGAAGCCCAACATTCATCGCGCGTGGATCTCGGCCGTGACCATGGGGCTGAGCTACTTCATCGGAGGGCTCATCCCCATGATCCCCTACTTCATCATGAGCCGCGTGCGCGAGGCCATGGTCGTGTCCATCGCCGTCACTGTCGTGGTGCTGCTGGGCTTCGGCTACGTGAAGAACTGGGTCACGATCAGAAACCATAGGGCGGGGCTGTGGGGGCGGTGCAGACGTTGATTATCGGAATGCTTGCAGCCGGGACGAGCTACGTGATTGTCCGGGCGCTGGACAGGCGAGACGTGTGAGATGGAGTTGCGGCTGTCACCGGCGGTCTACGCAACACTTCTAGGTTCAGCGCACGGAGTTGGGATGGATGACGCGAGCATGCGGTGGGCGTGTGGCTCTGGGACAGCAGCCTCGAGGCGTTCCACAGCGCTCATTGGAGAAGGCGTTCGGCGCTCGTCTCGGTCTGCACTGCACGGTCCTTGATTCCCATGGCCCTCGGACCAGACTAACGGAAGTCTCAAGCTCGGGACTTGAGTAAGCCGATCGTGGGGATGCGGAGCACGGATCAAGGGTCCTCCCACGTAACGTGCAGACGATGAAAACAAAAGAAACTTCAAAGGAAGCTATTCGACGTTAGGCCCGCGCCGCGCCGTGGTTGGGCGTGCTGCAGGTGTGCTGTCGGCATAGCTCGCGAGAGAGATGGAGTGGAGGGAGGGGGAGGCGCTCGCTCGCTGGCAAGGTTGGCACAGACAGAGGCTCTTTTGAGTAAGGGAGATGAGATGCCTGCCGAGGATCTCTCAGCTGAACGGTCAGTTTATACATAGCGCATTGCTTGACTTGGTCTAGGGAAGGGAAGAGTTAGGGACGAAGAAGAAAAAAGGCTGACGCTGCCACGCATGGCCAGGGCAGCTGAGCATCCGGAGAATAAGAGATGGCGGTTTTTAAGGATAGGAACCGAAATGTATCGAATTGAGCCACGGCGCCCCTTTTTCTCGATGGTATTTTCTGGTTCCCCCTCATTTGATCCCGTCCTGGCGGGTTGAGACAGTCACAGAACTACGAGGCATGGCGAAACCTCAGCTCTGGGCCGGCAACAGATGAATTGGCTGTCTCGTTCTCCTCCTCAGTGCTACCCCAAGATGTGACCTGTCACAAATTGCTCCGTTTCATTGACCCGTCACGTGGGCCCAATCCAATTGCCCGTCACAACAAAGCATCAGCAGCAGCAGCAGCAGCAAGAAGTCTCTTCGCGCCCCCCTCTCTCTCTGTCTTCCACCCTTCGCTGTGCAGCCTCGCCTGCGGTAGTCCCCCTCCCTCCAATGGGCGTAGGGCCTGGCTGATTTCGGAGAGCGAGAGGGCGAGAGGGCCAGAGAGCCAGAGGGAGGCCAGCGAGAGGGCTGTCCTCTGTACTCTGTACATTGGCCGCTAATGGCGCGGGCGTGGCGGGAGACTGGACGAGGGCTCATCGACGGCCGCGATTTGCGACGGGGCACAGACAAATGCATGTTAAGGGCCCAGGTACCTGTCGCACCTCGGGCATCTACATTGGGTACCTGCGGGCGTAGTCTGTTGGCATCTCTGCTTGTCGCGCGTTTGTCGCCCGAAGGTCGTGGTGGCTCGTCTGCCTCTCCTCTCCCTCCCCATCTCCTTCTCTCACTTTCCCTCTTAGAGGCCCTCTCTCCCCATCCTCAACTCCATCCACTTCCTCAGCCTTCCCCCTTCTCCTCACCCCCGTTTGTTATCTTGTGCCACCACTCATCGGGAGTTCACCTTACCTTGCTCTCCGGCTACACCTTGATGGCCTTGATCGACTCCTTGGACGCCCGCATCGCCACGGCCTCGGTCCTGCTGACCTGACCTGCCGCTAGACAGCCCCGTGCCGTGCCGTGTGCTGTGCTTCCTGTTTGCTCTCTACTCGTTCTTTGCTCTGCTCTACTCTGCTCTGCCCTGCTCTGCTCTGCTCTGCTCGACCCTGCTTGGCTCGGCTCTGTTCTGCCTTGCCCTGCCCTGCCTTGCCCTGCTTTGCCTCTACATTTGCCCTTGCCTCACCATACTATACCATCCTATACGATATTCATACCCTACCATATCATATCAAACTATACCAAACCAACCCATACAACGCCTACCACACCTCGCCTGGCCTGGCCTCGTCTTGCCCTGCCCTGCCATGCCTTTGCCGGGCCGCGTCGCGTCCCTACGTGTCACAGAGAGAGCGTAAGACACCTTCGCCAGTACAGTACATCACATACCTCTTTTTGCCTCGAAAACCCTCAAAGGGCCGGCAGATCCGGCAGGCAAAAAAAAGAGGTTGCCCTCGGCCCGCCGCAGCAGATTGCGACGCACCCCGTGTGTAGGCGAGTTACGACTGTCACGAATCCGCCCAATGGGTGTGTCAACAGGTCAAGGTTGCTCGCCTAGCCGCCAGAGATTGTGCTGCTAGCCATGGATTCCGTTGGCCTGACCCGGCTTCCGCCACCGAGCTCTGTCTCTGCCTCTGTCTCTGCCGTTGCTGCTGCCCCGGGCGGGTCCAGAGTCGATGCGGGGATCGGAGTCGGTATCGGCTCCGGCCACGGTGGATCAGATGCCCCGGTCATCAAGCGTAGGGCGCCCATCGCCTGTCGAAGGTCAGTCAGTCCGTCCCCTCGACCCTTCACCGGCTGACCCAAGCCCCTCCCTCAGATGTCGACGAATGAGAAGCAAGTGTCTTCATGACAAGGGGACGCCTCCGTGCAGAGCCTGTATCGAGGCTGGTCTTGGTGCTGAGGACTGGTAAGTGCAAGCCCAGGCACTGCCTGGCCTCATTCGAAGCCTCCTCTTCTTCCTCCTGCTTCGTCCAAACCCCTTCATCAACGTCCGCTAAAAGATGGTGCCTTCTCGCCCCGCAGTGTCTTCCCTGTCCGAGGTCAACCAGACAATGACCGTGAGTACCGCCACCCACGCAAGAGGGCAGACAAGCCTCCCCGCCGGGACTCTATCAAAGTCAGGAGAACCATCCTTGACATCCCCTGCGGCAATGTGAGCGGAGCGCTCGCCGACGCCTGGGAGGACCTCCCCTCTTGGAAATCTTATCGACGGTGTGAACCGTTTTACCCGCCACTACTTTCAGCTGGGCTTTATACCCAAGCAGCAGTTCCCCGAACGCCTCCGCAAGAATTATCTCTCCGTAAACCCCTTCCTTCTTCTTAGCATACTTAGCATATCAGCTCGCATGAGCCCTTCTCTAGGCGCCCGGTATGGCTCCGGCATCAGAGCCGCCGAATATTTCATGGAGAGGGCCTCGAGCCTGGCCATAGGTGAGGTCTATCAAGAACCCAGCCTTGAGAGATGCCAGGCGTTTTACCTCCTCAGCATCGCCCAGCAGGGCAGCGGTCTCCGGAACAAGAGCTTTGTGAGCGCAAGCCCTTCATAAGCCTTGATGAGAACTCGGGCTGATTTTATATCAAACAGATCAACATGGGCATCGCCATGCGCATGGCGACACTCATGCAGCTCCACAGGAAGAGACATATCAGCTTCAAAACCCTACGTCGGAACTCGTTATTCGGGCAGAATCGGCAAGGAGAACTCTGGTACGTTGGTTCGCAAGGGCGCCCTCTCTTACATATACCCTTCGGTTGTCAGCTGAGACACATTTTATAGTGGATGCTCCATAGCCAAGACAGTCTACACTCCAGCCCTTTGTGTCCTGTGTCACTCGCCGCAGCTGACATTACTGCTCTCCTCCCGTGCGACGAGGAGGACTTTGCCAGCGGCCGCGAGCCTGTGTCGCGGGCGGCGCTGGAGGGCACCCTCCCTGCCATCGAGAACCCGGCCCTCATGTGCGACCCACGACGATCGTTGTTCGCAACGCTCATGCAGGTTCACCACTTCTGGGGCACTGTGGGCCGCCGAGCCGTCAACTTTGCCCGCAGTCCCCGGCCGTGGGAGCCGACCAGTGAATTCTCCATCATGGTGAAGAAACTCCGAGATTGGGAACAGGGGTTACCTCAACATCATCTCTGGGGAGAGGCCTCTTGCAAAAGTACAAGTCAGAAGGTCAAGACCTCGTACGTTGTCTTCCCGAGATAAGCAAAAAACCACCGCGAGACAAGCTGACATGTAACACCTTGCCAGGCCTATCTCAGTGCTACCATGGTTACCCGACTCTGCAACATTGTCGTACGGCGCCCGTATCTAATCGAGTAAGTCTTATCCCCAATCAGTCATCATGTTCTCATCGACTCAGGGTTATTCGCAGCATCATCAGCTTGAGAGCGAAGCAGTCGGCCGGGCATGCCTTCTTCTCGGCAATGTCCACGGAGCTCTTCCGCAACGTTCGCGAGCTCTTTGAGCAGATCGAGGCCCAGTTCAGCAGCCGCTCTCCGGACGAGAGCGTCGGCGCCCAGATGGCGGCCTTTTGCGTCTACAGCTGCGGCCTCTTCTCCGCATACCTCTGCAAGTATCCCGAGTGTAAGTCTGCATCGCCCACAGTGACGTGTGTCCGTCGTCTCATTGCCTCTATAGTGTGTCAAGATCCTGCTATTGTCCGCGATGGCCCGATCATGCTACGTCGCACAACCGCGATCCTGATGGAGTGTAAGGAAGTATGGCCGCTCGCCTCGCGATGGACCGATGCGCTGGAGAAGTTCTCTCATGACCCCCAGGCGAAGACGCTCGCACAAGAGGGCAGCATGGCCGATGGCAAAGACCCGGTGCCTCACGCCTTAAGCTACGTCTCCAAACCCGGAGCCGTGCCGCCAAATGCCGAGCCAACGCCGCCACCGGGTTCCAGTGTGGCTCCAAAAACTCCGGATGTTTCTGACATGACTCAAACGCCGCCTCTTGACGACTCGCCCTGCGATAACATGCTGCCCCTCTGCTCACGGACGCCAGCGGACAGATATACTCCCCATACACCCGCAGCCGCCACTGCCACCCGCAGCCGATATCCCCTGCAATCGCCTCAGGACCAGCAGGCCACGTCGCAGATGTTCATCCCCAGCCCGCCACCTTCCAGCGCCAGCAGCCTCTCGACGGCATGGGTGCGTTGCTCGACGCCTTTGGGACACCGACGCAGCCCACCCAGAACCCGTACGACCTTGCCGCCAGCATGGCCTTCTATCCGGCACTCGGTCCCAGCAACGACGGCTTCGAGGACGAGCTTCAATTCCATATTGATGGGCCTCTGGGATGGATGCCGCCGCATGGATGGATGGGGAACTTCCATTGAGGAGAAATTGTAATATATGGCTGTTCAATCACCCTCGATGCCACGTCGTGGTGAGAGAACAAGGCAATGATGGATATGATAAATTCATGGGTTAGCTGGAGTCAAGGGCATGTGGGAAGATATCACAAAGCGGATCAGCCTGTTTTTGAGGACAGTACAGCAACGTTAGTCAAGCGAGGCATGTCAACATGTCACAGTTTGTCAGTAATAGTCACGGCCAACTGTTAAGTAGTGAACCTTTTGTTCTCATGTGCCGCTACATAAAAGCCGCATTAGGATGAGATCACTTGATCTTTCCCAAATAAAGTGCGCCGCCCCGTCGCCCAAGTTCCTCTAGTGGTGATCTTCCCCAGCACGCTCCTTACATACGTATGCTCATTCATGGTCTTTGTGCCACGAGCCAGGGCGTCGTGGGCACAGGCCGTCTCAGTTTATCCCGTTCACTTGAAGGGATACCCAATAGTCAATACCGGCCAAGTCCGTGAAAGGCAAAGAAAAGACAAAGAAAAAAATTAGATTGCCAGCAGCCTTTACTCCCTGTCCTCTACATGATTTTTGGCTCGCCGCCGCTTGTTTAGCCTCGCGGAGCTTACATGACTTCTATTCCGTCGACACATCATTTAAAAAAACAAACATGATTTTGAAAAGGGTAACAGGATGGTGATGTCTTCGGTGAACGAAAAGGGGTAGGTACGATAATAAGATGTGCAGCGTCGTGAAGGTGGTGATGTGGATTATTGTGGTGTCAGTGGGGATCTATATACACATGAAGGGTCGTGGGAATCGTTTATGTTGTGGCTAGATGGGTGGGGAGGGAAAAGTTGAATGAAAAGGGAGGGTCTTGGCGTGTCCTTTGGGGAAGCACGACGATTTATGACGGCGCGACGACGATGCGGTATGTTCTTGCGGCTCAAGGCGATTTGGACATGTGGCTCTCGTATCATTTAAACGAGGAGTAGTCTCAGGTCTGAGCCATGACGTTCTGAGTGCCACCAAGCTGGCGCTTGACCTGCTCGCGAGCCCAGCGAGCCGTCTCGATGGTTCGAGGAGCAAAGTCGCGGTTTGTCTTGGTCTCCTTGATCATCTGCGTCAGCCAATCTTGGCGGAATGCATCCACAAGCTCGCCGTTGGGGTAAGCGTCGGCCAAGTCACTAAAGATTATATTAGCCAAAGACCAGTTGAATAATACACAGGGATGCTTACCCAATGACACCCATAGCTGCGCGCATCAGGGACTCGCTGCGGTTCTGGTCGCCGGCGATGAGTCCGAGGATCTGGAAGATAGCAGCAACGTATTGCTGGAGAGCTTGGGCTGGACGAGTATTAGCATTGAGAGACGAAAATAGAAGACGTTAGGAAACTCACTCTTTCCACTGGACTTCATAGCACCAATGATACCACCCCAAGCATCCATGATACCCTCGCGCAGCGAGATGACGTAGTCATACAGCTCGTAAGGACCCTCAGGGAGGCGGTAACAGTGCTAGCCTGCTCCAAGACTTGGGCAACGACGGACAGGTAGGTCTCGAAGTGACCACCGATGGCACCAGCGATGTCGCCGAAGCACTGCAGGATGGCGGGCTTGAACTGGTTGGACAGGGTCGAGCTCTAGATATTTCGTCAGTATAGTGTCAATAGAAAATATAGGTATGGGGATAATTGCATACCCTCAGGTTGTTGAGCAGGTAGTTCATGAAGTTATCGCAGTAGGGCTGGCTACGCTCGCCCATGGACCTCGTGATGTCGCTGACGAGGCCAATAGCCATCGAGCAGAGACTGGGCTCCTCCTGGTTGCCGAGGGCGTTGTAAAGGAAGGGGCGAAAGCATCCATGTACTTGGCGAAGTCCTCCTCCATGGCGGTAGACAGAGAGCTAATGGTAGCGAAGATGGCCTCAGGGACACTCGACTTGCCACCGACGGTGCTGAGGATCTGGAGAAGCGTTTGCATGATGCGGTCGCCCTGGGGATGATCTCCTTATCCAGTCGGGTGATGATAGCCTGAAGGACAGAGGCAAGGCTGTTCTGCATCTCCTCAAGGGTGATCTTGTCCTCAACGCTAACAACTTGCGACTGCAGAGGCACGGTACCTTCCAGACGCTTGATGATGACATCGGAGAGAGTAGCGACCGAAGGCAAGCTCTCGGTGGCAGCGCTCTGCACGAAAACGTTCAGGACCTCGTAGGCGGCAGTTCGGACGGAGGTTTCGGCGCCCTGGCGATCCGTGACGTCCAGAAGAGAAGTGACGGCCTGGTTGAAGTGGGGGTGATGGGGTTGGATGAGGCACCGATGTCACCGGCAAAGCGCTCGGCAAGGTTCATGAGAGCCCAGCAGCAAGAGGGGGCCATCTTGGCGTTGCTGATGAGACCCTTGAACAGAGACTCAATGAGAGTAGGGAGGTGCTGCTGAGGGTCGATGGCCTCGGAGCAAGACTCGGTGATGCGACCCAGGGCGTAAGCGGTGGAGTCCCTGACCTGGAGAGACTGGTCGTCCATCATGGTGATGAGGATGGGAAGGGCCTGCTTGACAATAGGGTCGAGGACCTTCTCATCAGGGCCCTCCATGATGGCGCCGAAGGCAGAGACGGCGGCATCACGGTTGCGCCAGTCCTCAGAGCGGAGGTTGCCCTCGACGAAGCTCAGGACAGGAGTGATGATGGTGGCACCAACGGCCTGGGCATACAGCTGGAGACACTGATAGGCAGCCCTGGCCAGGTTGTACTCGTCATCAGTAGCGTCCTCATCCTGCTTGGTGAGAAGCATCAGCAGCACGGGCACAACCTCATTAGCGGCCACGCGTGCAAAGTTGTAGAAGGGGCGCATCTGGTCAGAGCTCTCAACGTGGGAGTTGTCATCCTCAATAGAGATCTCCTCCTCGCAGACAGTGCTCCAGAACTCGACAGCAAGCTTGGCGACATCCTCGTCCTCGGACTTCATACCGAGAATGGTCAGTCCGAACAGAGCCTTCTCCATGTAGAAGCGCATGTTCTCATAGTAGAGGGCCATGGTCCTGTTCAGGCAGCCGAAAGCTCCCTGCTGAATGCGGGAGTCATCGGCCTGGGTGGCCTCGCAGACAACCTGCATGATGTAGTTTCGCTCGCCCTCGTGCTTGAAGTTGTTGCCAACGAACTCCAACGAGTCGCCGAGCGCGGTGATGGCAGCAAGGCGGACGTTGGGGTTGGTCTCTTCCTTTCGGGCACCCTGTACGACGGCGGTAAGGATGGCATTTGAGTGGGTGACCAGGGCCATACGCAGGTCGGTGTCTTGGCTCTCGCAGATGAAACCGATGGTGGTGAGCGAGGCCTGCTTCTGGTGGTCTGCGCCCTCGCTGACGTTCTTGACCAGGAAGGGCATCAAGTCGGCCCATTGGTTACGGGGCAGCTCGATGGAGGCGATAGAGGCGACGACCTGGGCAGCAGCCTGGCCGGCTTGGGAGTTGGCGGAAGCCAGCGTCTGCAGCGCCAGCTCCTTGACTCGGTTCTTGGTCTCATCGTCGATTTGCAGCCATCTCGATTGCAGCTCCTGGTGGCGAGCAAAGTCGCGGGCTGTGAAAGCGTTCTTCAGAGCGAGACCGGCGGCAGATCGAACGGAACCGCTAGATTGTTCATTGGCCAGCTCTTGGACGAGAGTGGCAAGGTATAGAGGCTACGAGACGACAGTTAGCATGGCCGTGGCACGACAGCGGATCGAAGGGTCGGAGAGAGGAACGTACGAAGTTAGTCTCGGCTGCTTGGCTGAGTTGCTGCTCGGCGGCATTTCGCAGTGTCGCGTCTGGTAAAGGTAGAAAAATCAGTTATGACGTCCTAGGCAGACAAGCAACACACGGCGGAGGGAACCCCTTCCCTCGGTCAAGGAGCCAAGGTCGTGGTGCGGGCGGGAAAGGCGTTGTCTTACCTGGCGACAGCGAGTTCTCAAGCACCTGGTTAATCTCGGGGCCTGACATTGTTGCGGTTGTCGAACCGACCCGTCATGCGGCTCGTGAAATGACACAGGTTACGGTGCGGTGCGGTGAAAGGTAGTTGGGAGGCCCACGTGTGAGCGATTCCAAAAGGCGGAGAGTGAGCGGGAGAAGCGCAGAAAGGAGGGGGAGGTCTGTCTAGGGAACCAAGACCGAGTGGTGGATGGGCCAGGAAAGGCGTAAGATGAGAATGAAGGTGACAAAAGGAACAGGATCAGAAGGTGAAGAATGATTCTATAGGAGGGTTTCCCAAAGTTTGCGGGAGAGGAGAAAGAAGTAGAAGATTGCCCAGCTTAGGGTAGTCTGAGTTAGGAGGGGTCGTCGCACAAGGTGTCAAAAAAGGCGTGCAGCCAAGATGTACCCGGGCAAGGGTCACCGCCACGCCGGAGACCGGTCTGGAGGAATAAAGAGGTGGTAACGTAGGGAAAACGCTCCAGCTGAAGAGCCCGTGATGCTCGTGTACGAGAAGATAACGTGGCGAGGCAAGTCTCCGGCAAGTGCAGGGCGAAACAGCGCAAGGCGGTTCTTGTTGTTTGTTTGTTTGAATAAGGCAAGGAGAAAAGGCGGCAGCGAGCCCGTAGAATCACAAGCCCCGGTTTGCACGAGAGATTGATTCATTTGTTAGTACATGACGGTCGGTACCTGCACCTGTCGAGGGAGGGGAACAACGACGTCTGATAGGGCGAGCGGGGCGCACCCGGGCTGCCTGCGCTGCGTACCTCAGGTAGACACCCAGCCTTGGAGGGTCCCAGCAGCAGGCCCCGGGGGGCTTCTGCCTGTGCGCCATGCTGCGCTGTGCTGTACCTTGCCTCTACATGCTGCGCAATAGCCTCCCACCGCCCTGTAACTGCCCGGTGCCTTGCCTAGGCTGAGACACCCGGTACGGCCCACGCAGCCAACCAAGCCCGCTACGGCAGCAGAATTTTCAGGCGGGTACGGTGACATCGGCGCAACCTCGCTTAACGCTGCCCCGGTTCCTTTTTCCTTTTTACTCTGCTTCCAGTGTACTGTACCTAGTTTCTCTGTCCCTACGCGTGGTGGGGTTGCCAGCCGAACCCCCGCAAACAGGGGTACATGGCAACTCTCAAGGAGTACCCCAACTGTTTGTTCTTCCACTTTCAGGGTCAAGTCTTGTGCGCATTCCATGTCCAAGTCCAGACAAAGGAGACACTTCCACATGCACCATTAAGCGTAAACTCCGTGTGACCCAGCTCGAGATGTGCTCTCTCTCCTGCCCTACGGATTCTTCCCAAAAATCGTCATTGTTCGCTTCTCACCACTCAGCTCCATACATAGCTCCCAGACACTTGCGAAAAAGTAATCAAAGCAGTAGCGCCGCTTTAATGTAAAATCAACAAGCCCCCACCACTTCCATAGCAACCAGCAACAGAGGCCCCGTATCCGGACATTCATCTGCCCCTCGTCAATAATAGCAAAGGTGAAAGGCACCACTGCGCTTCATCAAGTATCGCACACGAAACAAAGTAGAAATTATACGTCAATAATGCAATATTGAGATGAAAATACTACTGCATTATACAATCCAATACGGGAACCCTCCCATCAAATATCTACCTACAGTACAATAGAACACCATATACATATCGTTTCTCTTACATACAAACAAAGGATGGACACGCGGTTTACTAGCTCTCCATGTAAGGATCCGCATTTGGTTCAAGGGGACGACGGATCAGGAGAAGAGCGTGGAAGTAAGACAAATCCAGACCCCTTTTGCCATCCCGGCCGTTTTCAACCTAAGGTTTTTTCTCTCTTCAATATTGACAAATTCCTCTTGAAACGCACTCGATGAGCTTGGCTGGAGCTGCGTTGCTCATTACTTGACACCGAGGTTGGTCTAGCGCACACCCACACCTTACTGATCAAGTACTGTATGTATGTACTGTAGTCATGACACAGCAGTTAAGGCTTCATCACAAAGAACCACAAAGAACAATAAATGCACATCATCATAAGGCTTAACTATGTATAAGAATGCCTACTTACATCTCCATGCTTTTCTGCCCCAGCTCACACCTCGGTTTTCAGGACCCTGATCCAGCGGTTGCTCCTGACCTTGGAGCCTAAGAGGACCTCAGATACTCGTTAGATTTCATAGCGTTTCTCATACGGCCTGCCGTCCAATCCTCGCAGCCTTCGATGAACCTTCCGAGATGATTCCAAGGTATGGAACTGTGCCTAGGATCCTTGGCAAGAAAGGCCTTGATGCGATGCAAGATCGCTTTGCGCTGTTGGGAATCAGATGCCTCCCTAGGGGTCGTGGAGCCCTTCAGAGCATTTTGGACTTGGCGTTGAGTATGACCTAATGTGATTGCAATTCTTCGGATCGTCATACCTTCACGTCGTCGTAGCATCTGCACAGCGATTCTCTGGTCTTTCGAGAGCTCTTGTGCCCGCTGCCGACGCGATTTAATCATCGTCGGCGGTGACATTGTGACTGTGCTGATCTAGCATCGTGGGGCACTTGGAGTCTCAGAGCTCAGGGAGACCTTGTGGCTCAGGAACGTCACTAGCTTTTGAATCCTTCCGAAGGGATCCTCGCTGTGTTGAACCGTGTTGGCTCGAGGAAGGACAGTGAATGGTCGTGTTCATATGTCGCAGAATTATACTTTGAGTGGCTTGTGTCGAGGGGCAGATACGAGCTGGGTATGGTGGTTGTTGAACCGCAGAATTATTGTAATTGATGCTTGCTTGATTGTCTGAGTTGTTACCCCTCCTTTGGGTCCTTTTATATGATACATTTAGTGATTTCTCATAAACGTGACCTTTTTGGTCTTGTTCACCGAGCTTCGGATTAGTCATTCGCAGTGCATTGTGCATTTTACGGCCGGTTTAACAATACCATCATCTCTGAAAGTTTCAACGCAGCTTGTAATGTAGGATGATGTGGAGATCCCCATGCGAACGGGTTTTCCATACGCTGGCACACCTTGCTGCATGCTTTAGACTGCACGGTCGCCACGTTACGCGCTGCAAATAACGAAGAAGTAAGTCGATCCAGGTGACTCTTACAATCTGGTTGACAGGCATAATAATTCCTATGCGTTGTCCGGCAGCTCGATATCATTGAATTTTCCACTAGGACCCCAATCGCTGACCTCTCTGCAGCATGGAGGAGTTCATCGGGTTTAGGAAGGTTCAACCATTGGTGGCAAGAAATCATCTTGGAGGAGTGGGTCTCCTGTATCAATCAATACAAGCATTGAATAATTCATAGCCCCTGGTCTGTCAACCGCAACCTTGAAAGTCGTTGTCCCGACCAACTTCAATAAAGACGGTACCAGAAGGTGACACAAGAAACCTGTATTGTAGACACCACTACCGAACAAAAGGTCCTCGTAGGAGTATAGATTATCATTTGTTCCAAAATGAACAGAAACCATGTCGAGAACAGTTTCTACCAGACCCGAACGATGGAAACATTTGCTGGCATAGTCATACCAGCCACGGCAGATGTCCGAGCAAGCTTACGAAGCAACTACAAAAGAGATCTACTTAGGGATGTCAGCACGGCGGAGGGTACGATAAGGCCGGTCGTTGCGTGATGGCATGGCCAAAATCCAGTCCGGCTCAGTCTTTGTCTGGGACGACAGGAAAGCTTTCATGATGCGATGGCTAGGCAGGCGACGCCCTTCTCTAGCTGGGAAACCGAGGGGGCCTCGTACCCCGAACATAATGTTCTCAAGGCACTGACACTTGAAACCGAAGCGAAGGCTATTCCAGCTCCGAACTTTACCATACTAAATTGTAAAATGTTGAAACTAGTAAACGGTCAAGGACCAGACATTCGATCAGTAAACACTCAAGCCAGTGAGATATATCATATCATAGGTATGTAGATGAGTTTTGCCACCAACAGCGAACCAAGCAATTGCAAAAACCAACTCCGAAGACCCTGCTATCCGTTCCTGCCCAATCTTTCCTTCATTGTTTTCTTTCCTTTTATTCCAAATTACATGCCGTTTGCTTTTTCCTCCAGAGCACTCACAAGACCCGAAGGCTGATTCGCTCGGCCGTTGGGGACCTTTAGGTCCGTGCCGTTGGCGACAATCTCAGGAGGCGACTTTGCTTGGAATGGGCTGCCAGGGCGGCTGGCAATGAACTACAAAATTTTCTCGTTAGCAAGATCAAGATGCATACGACCCATACACTTAAACACTTACGCTGCTGGCGGCACTCAGCAGAGCAATCAGTGAACTCTGTACCACATCAGGGTGGATACCAACACCCCATACCCGCTGCTTGCTTCCAACTGCCACACACTCAATGTAAGTTGCTGCCTTAACATCTTGACCCTTGCCGGCCTTGACATTCTGAACGTTTCCAATGGAGTGCTCCTTGTAATCCAGGACGTCCAGGTTCACACCGACACTCTTCAGTGCATTCGCCAAACTGGAGATGGGACCGTTGCCGCGTCCCTGAAGCGTGTACTCCTTGCCGTCGATGGCGACGACGCCGTGGAAGACTCGCTTCAGGTCCTTGGTGTCTTGCGTCTTGCCCGGAGCCGGTGGCGCAGGTGAGCTAGATCTGTCCGGTACAATGCTGTAATCCACAATCGTAAAGCGAGGGTTGTTCTTGAGGAAGTAGGTCTCCTCGAAGAGGTCTGCAATCTCGTGCGACAGCAGCTCTCTTCCGAGCTCGTCAGCCTTCTTCTGAACCACCAACGAGAATGCAACTTGCAAGCCACGGGAAGATCCAGAGCAAGCTTGCGCAAAATGATCCATGCAGCACCACCCTTGCCACTCTGGGAGTTGACACGAATGACAGCTTCGTAGGTACGGCCGATATCTTGAGGATCCAGCGGCAGGTATGGAACCTGCCAGTGATCCTCGGTACCTTTGCCCTCGGTCTCGCGAAGCTGGAATCCCTTCTTGATGGCATCCTGGTGAGAGCCGCTGAAAGCACAGACGACCAGGAACCTCCGTACGGTGCGCGCTGGGGACAGGTATCTTGTTACACAGCTCGACCATATCAATGATGCGACCAAGATCTGAGAAGTCGATATTGGGGTGGACGCCCTGGGTGTAGAGGTTCAAACCTAGGGTTACTAGATCGACGTTGCCGGTTCGTTCACCATTTCCGAACAGGCAGCCCTCGACACGGTCGGCACCGGCCATCTGCGCAAGTTCTGCTGCTGCTACCGCACATCCGCGGTCGTTGTGAGGATGCTCGGGTCAAAAGTTAGCACGGGATTATACCTAGCGCGCACTACTCGTGGGCAGGGGCTTACCAGAGAAACTGCAATCTTTTCGCGCTCGCTGATGTTGCGGCAGAAGTACTCGACCTGGTCAGCATAGACATTGGGAGTAGACATCTCAACAGTGGCGGGCAGGTTGAAGATGATGGGGTTCTCGACCGATGGTTCCCAGGCGGCCTTGACGGCCTCGCAGAGCTCAAGGACGAATTCGGGTTCGGTGTCGGAGAAGGTCTCGGGACTGAACTCAAAGGCCCATTCGGTCGCCTGCTGTGAAGGATCGTCCTTGGTTAAAGAGCGGACGAGCTTGGTGCAGCGCTTGGCTAGCTCGATGCTTTCCTCCTTGGAGAAGTTGAAGACGATGCGGCGGAAGCATTCGCTCGAGGCGAGGTAGATATGGATGATGGCCTTCTTGGCCCCGGTCATGGCCTCGACGGTGCGCCGGATCAAATCTTCGCGACATGGCGAGAGGACCTGCAGCCATACATCGTCGGGCACAACGCCGGGGGTTTCGATCAGGCGGCGAGTAAAGTCGAAATCGGTCTGCGACGCCGAGGGAAGGAAACCTCGATCTCCTTGTAGCCGAGCTCGGCGAGCATCTTGAAGTACATCCATTTTTCATCGCCGCTCTATATAAATCGATAAGCCAAGTCTCCCTTGACAGAAATGGGTGATTGGGGAAGGCATTTACCATGGGGTCAACCAGACTTTGGTTGCCATCGCGCAGGTCAGTGGACAGCCATCGCGGGGCTTGTCGATGGTCTTGGAGGGCCATTGTCGATTGGGCAGATCCAGAGGCGGGAACTTTTTGTATTTCTTCCACGGTTCCTTGAGCCTGCGCGAAGGAGAAGAAGAAGATTGTTTGTCAGAAACCAGGTAGATTCACATGT
Source organism: Albifimbria verrucaria (assembly GCA_020081605.1). Taxonomy (NCBI): domain Eukaryota; kingdom Fungi; phylum Ascomycota; class Sordariomycetes; order Hypocreales; family Stachybotryaceae; genus Albifimbria; species Albifimbria verrucaria. Next base: position 2,600,324 of record JAHREC010000013.1, read on the forward strand.
GGGGAGGGGGAGGAAGAAAAGAACGGGAAGGGGTCTTACATGGGCATTTTGAAGAATGACGGAGAGCGCGGGGCAGAATCAGATAAGAACAGAGGATAAGATAAGGTAGTATGCAACGTCGTGTCTGAGCTCGAGAAGTGCAAGGTCGAGGATTGATGCAGTGACAGGCAGAGACGGAATAAAGGGATCCAGAAGAGAAGCTCGAGTCATCCAGACGGATGGGCAGAAGCTTTTTATTCAAAGCTGGCCTGGCCTGGCCTGGCCCGTCGCTGGGCTGGGCTGGGCTGGCTGGCTGGCTGGCTGGCACTGTACTCTGTCACTGCTACCTGGACATGGAGAAATCTGGATGCAGGATGGAGGGGCCTCCTCGTCATAATTCTCCTCCCCGGTCCCCTCTGCTGCAGCAAATGGTGGGGCTTGCATGAAATAGCTACAGTACATAGTAACTGCCTTCCGGTCGGCAGCGCCAGCGAAGCAGCCTGCGACCTGCGACCTGCAACCTGCAACCACAGCGCACTGAGAATTAAGCAACACCCAGCCACCAACCAGAGGCCACCCATATTGCCCTCCCCAACTCGTCACTCAAAACGCCCCTCGAGGCCCTGAATGGGGAACCGGGGGCTGCGCACCGGCCCGGTTATCGGCCTCTCCATTTCAATACTCTCTCAGCCCTCATCCCGTAAAACCGGTTTGGCTCCGTCAACCACAGCGCAAAGGCGCATCTATATTGCCCCTTTCGTAGGGCCCAGAGTCGGATCAATAACGTCACGATCCTTCCAATTGAGAATAATCTCATCGACTATTTCTTTCCTGCAGCACCGTGTGTGTGTGTATATTGGCCGTCGTGCATGCATGTCACACACGATGTCCAAGCCTAGCGGAGGCAATGGACGAACGACAAACCACGATATCTCATGACTGTGGGTACCTCCGCATGGGAATTTACACCTTGACATTGATCGTCGAGCCCATTCCATCCATTCCTGCCTTGCTCTTCCGGTGCCATTCTCCGCTCTCCTCCTGTCTCCTCTCAGAATAGCCTGCCGGTCCGGATGCCTGAACGGCTTAATGCCCTCTGGACGCTCCCTCACCGCCATCGGCATACGACCTCACCACCATGTGCCTCTCGAACCAGCCAATCTCGCCATCCCATCACAAACTGAGAGTGGGAATTACCTCACGTGTTTCTTGGAAGAGGAAAGAGAAGCATAGGCAAACACGTATTCGATGCCGCCATACCGCTTGCTGAAGCAATCAACATATCTCGTAATTCGTTATGTTTGACATGACATGACATGACTTGGCCTCCGCCAGACGTTCGTAACCAGACAAGTCCTCATACGTACATGCGCCCAAAAGCGGTCCTCTGCATGCCTAGCCCAGGGCTCCCAAAGGAAAAGAGAAAACAAAACCCCTCCAGAGATGCCTATTCAATTCTATCCAAGCAGAACAGTTCAAATGAGAGCCCGCTGTATCCTGTAACCTGACACGCCTTATAACCACGCCAAAAGGACGGTTGCGAGTGGCCCCTAGCGGTAGTAAACACGTCCCGGCTTGCGGCTGTCGTAGATGAACTCGCGCTCCGTGACATGCTCGTCGTCCCAGCCACTAGATGGCTGTCGGCCGTGGTGGTGATGGTGGGAATGGCGGTGGCGATGACGGTCATAGTCGATGTCTCTCTCCCACTCGATCTCACGGACACGGTCCTTTCGAACCCTACGAATACGCTCGGTAAGCTCAGTCAGGCGGAGCACATCGTCCTATAAGTTCGTTAGTTTATGATGCAGAAAAGCGCAGCCAAGACGAGTAGAGGAACCACTTACATATCGCAGGTAATCCATGATGTAAAAGAACCACTTCGTCTCCTCGTAATCATAGCCCAACTCCTCGATCGCCTCTCGACAGACCAGATCCTTGGTAATTTCAGTCCACATCTCCTTTGGTGGTGGGGGCGGTGGTGGTGCCGTCGTCCTGGTGATTCTGCGATCGGTAATCTTTTCAATATCGATTTCCTTCTCCCGGTCGTAAACCGACACGCTTGTCGTTCGCTCGCGCTCGCGAGGAGGGGAGGAGGTGACGGCGCTCTGGCAACAACACCACCATCTCTCCGGAATGAACTGAGTTCGCCTCACGCCGCTGTACTTCGACCATGTCGTGTCGGTACTAGCTCCTCCCACACCGTCCATCCTAACACGCTCAGTTCCGGGAGGGACATCTACAATGGTCCAGTCCTTGGTGGCACCACCCCAGGCTTCACCCATGCGGCCGCGTGAGTCGATTTTAGACGTGATGTACTCGGCCTCCTCATCCATAGGAGAGCCCAGGGAGCAGCGGAATGCGCGCGGCGTCGTCCTGCTGAGTGATCGTCGATTCTCAAACGATCCGTGTCACGACGAATGACAATCTCGTCATCGTGGTAGCGGGATCGTCGCTCACGGCTCCTGGAGCGATCACGGGTGACAGAGCGGTGAATGTCAACCTCCGTTCGGTTCTTTGACAGAGAGATATCAATGTCTGTCTCTCTCTCTCGTGTGCGAGTGCGTGGTGCTGGAGGTGGGCTTGGGGGCCTAGCTTTGATGACACCTATCCGACGGTTAGCATTTGGTTCGATACCGCTGAATCAAATAGACTCATACCATGATCAATGTCGGTGTAGTGAGTAATCACATTTCTTTCGATAGTAGGTCCACGGACAACAGGAGGTGGCGATGGTGAGGGTGAAGGAGATGGAGCTCGGTCGCGCTCGCGCTCAATTATGCGAGTGCGTATGTGCTCATGCTCTCGCTCAACTGGAGACGGTGACCTCTCGCGGCGTTCTACGTAGCGAACCACTCGAGGAGAAGGCGACCTTCGACGGACAACGGATGGGCTCCTGACTCGCTCGCGCTCCACGACTCGGGTTCGGGAACGTTCATGCTCATGCTCGTGATCATGGAGATGGGGGCGACACACTCTTTGCGCGCCTGACGATACGCTCCTCTCTAACGCGGACCGGGCTGGGATCTCTGACGTGCCGGTCAAAGGTCTCAACGTCTCGCTTGCGAAGCACCATGGGTCCAGCCTCTGTTCTTCGGGCATCCTCGCGGAGGAAAGCAGGCATGCGATCCCCTTCCCTTTCCCGTTCCCGGATGCGAACGTCTACTTCATTTCGAGATCGCCGGTAATCCACGTCGTCCAGTTCCACGGCGGGCCTGCGGGGTGCCGGGTAGTAGTCGCGCTCCTCGAACTCGGTAGTCCTGGGGCCTCGGCTCGACATGTTGGGCTAGAATTTGAAGACTGATGTGTGGGAAGCGCTCGTCAGATGCTCTGGCTGGGCTTGATGCCCTTCACAGGAGATTGAAGCGGGGTTCTGCAAATTTCAACCACGTATTGTCGTGTCGCGATGATGTCACACACTGAGAGATCTGTTACAGCGCAGCGAGAGCGCTTTCGTGGAGAAGAGCAACGAAGCTGCGCGGGCACTGAAAACAAAACGAACAGAATGACAGAGAAGGGGAGGAAAATGAAAGGTAGAGAAGAAGAGACCCAGAAAAGCGAGCCTCGCGTTAGCAGGCGGGGGCTGTGAGGTGGTGACAAGGCAGAACCAGGGTCAGATCAAGACAAGGGTTGGCCTACGTCGTCATACCGCAGCCGCCGCGTTTATCTGAAGCCAGCTATAGGTACCTGAACTAGCTGTCTAGGCGGCCCAAATGAGGGTCTTGACAGGCGGCAAAAATGGATTCAACAATAAAGCCCCTTTGTGTTTAAAATGTTGTTGCGAGACTAAATGTTTGATATGTACGAATCTCAGAGTTCATGTGCGCTGCGTGGATGTTTGTGGTGGATGCTTCAAAGAGTCAGCGATGTCTTGCCCGAATCTCACATGGGTATCACACAAAGATGCCCACCCACTCTTCTTGCGCACAGAGTGATTTTGGCCCGGCGGAGGGAAGGGCATTGATGACGGGCTTTGGTCTCAGACTCAGCCAAGGAGCGGTTTCTCCAGCGGCTCTTCGAGCCCCCTGTCCCCTGCCCTGCGACCGTCCCAGCTGATGGCTGCCCAATCACCCGACCTAGTCGCCTGCGCACAACCAGCCATTTCGGATGACGGCGGCGGGCGACTTGATCGTTGGGACAAATCATGACCATCTCAGGGCCTATTGGAGGCCGCAGCTAGGCTGTCACTGTTGCCAAACACATGTAGCTGCTTGTATGCGGATGGGCCGATATTGCGCAGGCGAAGTAGCTTGAGCCGTGACTTGCATGATATTCCACTTCAAGCCGCAGCTCTAGGCAGTGCAGCGAACGGAGATTACATAGTGGTTAGAAAGAAAATCGAACCCCGAAATCCTAGGTACCCATAACAAAGGCGCAAGGACAAAACATCAAGCTAAAGAGGTGACGAAAAATTAGAAGCAGTCAAGGTGAGGGAAGAGAGAAAAGGACTCGTCCATTTGGTAGAAATGGTAAATGATAATGGGCAGGATTCGTTCATAGAAGCTGGTGCAAAAAGACGTCATCCGCAAAAGAGAAGGCCCATGCCAGATTCGAACTGGCGTCTTTGGAAGAGAGACAACTCGTATCAAAATCCAACGTCCTAACCCCTAGACTAATGGGCCGAATGGCTTGTGAGAACCAATCGGCCAGGACCGAAGATGTCGAGGCTCTCGCTAATTGGGTATTATGGATCATGTCCAAAAGCAGTCCTTTGGTCGCGCCAAATTGGGCCTACACAAATTGACATGCCGCTTAAACAATATCGTGACAATGCTTTCAAATGAATATGTGCAATAGCTTCTTTATGTACTATTGCGGCACGTTATGCTTAGAATTTCGACGCAAATGTTTATTCCAACCGCAATGACGTATATCACTGGGCACGAGATGCGTCAAGCAGGACGTCATGGGAAACCCAATCCTCCTTCCCAATCCTCTCTGCAACCTTGCCGCTACCCTATATCACCATCAGCCTGCAACTTTTGTCCAACAATCTGGCAAGACCTACCCACCTACCTGGCAGCTCATCATTTAGCAAGGGATGCATGTCCTGTTTAAATTGGTTTTAAAATCCACCAGCAAGTGTATTACACCTATAGATTCATGCCCTTCACGGTGATTCATCGAGATTCTCATCATGAAATTGCGTGATATTCAGAACGAGTGTACTTATTGCCCATTGCAGACTCCAAATTACAAGTTAAAAAGACACACCTCTTTCGCCCAACCGCTAGTAAAACCCGTTGTTACCAAACCCATTAATTTTAATTCATCGTGCTTCATTTATTCCTTTCTACGCAAGGCCGCGCTTTGTATCCTTGGCGATTAAGCCCGTGAGGCTCTTCTCAGGCTGAGGGTATTCGGGTCTGCCGCCCAACATATCCACCACCTCCTTGATGTCGAGCCAGTGCGCGGTCTTAGGACGTCGGTTGGGCCAGTCTGTTGCCTTTTCCTCTAGATCCTTCATGGGAGTAAAGACAACCTCAGAACCCTGAATACCAATGACTGATGTGCTGGAAGGGTCCTTCTTGACGTGGTTGTGGGCGTTGCACCCGAAACCTTCAAGGTGTTGAATACACTTGATAGCCAGGCGAACTGCACGGCATCGATCCATAGGGGATGGTACACCACCCTGTTGAACATGACCAGGGATACTCTCTCGGCTCTCAAAGCGGTCGTGAGCCTCCTCACGAATGATGTTCGCAATCAGCTTAGCGTCGTAGACTTTGCTTGCCTTTTCGTTGACAAGGATGAGACGGCCGGCACAGGACTGACCCTTGTCCTTACGGAAGACGTCCTTGAGATGACGGACATCTGCGTTAAGCATTTCCAAGCTAATACCCTCTTCGGGAATGTAGACGGCCGACGCACCAACGCCGAGAGCGCTGACCGTAGCAATGTAACCAGAGCGTCCACCCTGAGTCTCGATCACAAAGACTCGGCGTCGTGTAGCAGAGGCTGACTGCTTAATCTTGTCGCAGTAGTTGACCAGCTCGTTCAAACAGGTGTCCGAGCCCAGGAGTATTCAGTGCCGGGAACGTTGTTGGAGATGGTTGCTGGGAGAAGGCAGATGGGGATACACAGCGAAGGGTATTGATCCCGAGCCTGGCGAAGCTGAGAGACGGAGTGGAAGGCCTCGAAGCCACCGACAATGAAGAGTGCATCAAAGTGATACTCCTCGATGAGATTTGCGATCAGCTCCATGCCGGACTCGGAAGGAAGCTCACGGTTGGTTCCGATTTCAGAGCCGCCCTTGCTGGCCCAACCATCAACCTCGAGCCAGTCAAATGGTCGGACGGCACCCAGTGGGCTGTCTCCGTGGTGTCGAGCAAATCCAGCAAAGCCATTGTGGATAGCAACGGGCTCATGTCCGCGAGAGAGGCAGTAGGCAACGGCAGCGCGAACAGCGGCGTTCATACCACCGGCAGGGGCGCCGACATTGATGAATCCAATCTTCATCCGCTGGGCTAATGTTAATTGGGCTTTCATAAACATCTTAATATGCTTGAACATACCTCCTTGTCTGACACTTTGTTCTCATGTAGCATGGCGTCGGTAGTGGTGAGGTAGCAACGGTATTGATCAGAGAACTCGGTGTCTCTGAGAGACATTGCCTTCTCAAAATCCTTCGCGTCTACGGCTGTGGCCACCTCCTTCGTCTCCTTCACTGCCTGCATCAGCGGCTTGCGTACGATCTTGTTCTCGGTGATGGCAATAAAGCAAGTCTCGGTCTCGGGGTGGCTTCAAGAACTGCCTTGACGGCCTCAACACCCTGTAGAGTGGCAAGCATTCGGTCGTAGGCTACGGCCGTTCCACCACGCTGGACATGGCCGAGTGTCGTGATACGGGTGTCGAGGCCGAGGCCGCCTTCGCTCTTGTCGGCCAGCAGGTCCTTGATCTCATTGGGAGTAATCTTCTGACCGTCCCTATCGCGGGCGCCTTCGGCAACGATCACAATGGTCTTGCGCTTGCCCATCTTACGGTGCTGCAAGAAGTTAGACGTGTTAACCAAAGTATAGGAGCATGTGCGACTTACCCTCCTCACGACAGCAGACATCTCATCCCTCCAGTTGTGGCCCCTGGGCTTCTCAGGAATGAAGACGAAATCAGCACCAGTGGCAACGCCGGCCATCAGAGCTAGCCAACCGCAGTGACGGCCCATGACCTCGATTACAAAAGCACGAGAGTGGGAGGAGGCAGTGGCCTCGATGTAGTCCACCATTTCGCAGATACGGGCGAGAGCCGAGTAACAACCAATGGTTGCGTCAGTGCCAGACAAGTCATTGTCGATTGAGCCGACGAGGCCAACGATGTTGAGGTGCTTGTAGGGGAGACTTGGTCCTTGGTCAATTCCTTGTTGGCGACCAGCTCATCGAGCAGAGAAGGCCACTCGGCACGGAACTTGTCGGCACCGGTCAGGAGCCATCACCACCGCAGATGATGAGGGCGTCGATGCCATTGAGGACCATGTTCTTGGCAGCTGTCAAGCGGCCAGGTCGTTCGTAAAGGCCATGCAGCGGGCGGTGCCGATGAGGGTGCCGCCCTCGGAGAGGAAGCCGCGAACGTCATCCCAGTCCATCTTCTTGATGAAGTCACCTCCCTGAACCAGGCCCTCGTAGCCCTCGAAGACACAGAACGCATCGCAACCCACGTGGATGGCGGTGCGGACGACGGCGCGGACGACGGCGTTCATGCCCGGGGAGTCACCTCCCGAGGTCATGACGGCGATCTTCTTCTTGTTGGTCGCCATGGTCGGAGAATTGGATGGGGAGGGCAGGGAGGCGGAGTATGGTCGTGCGGTCAGGCCCAAGAAGAGGGCTCGCCAGAGGTTGGTGAGAAGAAATCTGAAGGGCCCAAAGAGAATATCGAAAGGGCGGGCAAAGATTTGGTGAAGAGATACCAGAGGCATCTAGAAGGGCATGGCCACCAGGTCGAATTGAGGAGTGAGCCAAGAAGAGGGGATTGAGAGGGAGAAGGGAAAAAAAAAAAGAAATGCAAGGTGCCGGAAGGGTGAGCAAGGCCAAAGTAATTAATGATGGGCCAAAAGGAATTGCGGCTCGAGGTGTGTCGAAATAAGGCCGCGAAGGGCGAGGCGGGACGGTTTGGTCTGCTGCTTGGATGGAGGGGCTCACCAGCTTGACAGGAACTCGGCGTTTCTCAGCTAGCCCAAGTCTCTAAATAGCTAGCTCCCCAAGGAAAGACAAGGTCCAATGTCCAATGCAGGTAGCTGCAGCGCACCGCACGCGCCTGCCAGAGGGAGAGGGAAAAAAGTGACGCATGAGTCTGGGCAGTACCTTGTTAGCTGCGCGCCGGCCGTACTGGAGGGAGGTACTGCGGGCAAGGAGCTTTATCGCTTATCGACCATGGCGTGGTGGGGGAGGGAGGGAGGGGAGCTGAGTTCCGTTCTCGCCCTCAACAGTTGCTCGCTTTTGCTCAGGTCTGACATGCGCGACACCCCGTTCACGCTCGGAGAGGAGCAATTCAAGAAAATCAGACAGCGAAATACATAATTGCCCCAAGACCTCAACGCTCGTTCTGAAATGCTCGCCAATGTTGCGAATACCTATCTACCACCATGTCTTAGGTGCAACCTTAAGTGCAGTATGGTAGGGTAGGTACTTTAGTGTCTTGGGCGCGGTGCCAAGCTGCGATCAGTGGAGGGGCCGTGGCATCCGTCTCCAAGTCCATATCCATACACCGTCTTCTCAATCACTGAATGTGCACCTGCTCAGTCCTCTGATTGCCTGCCTACATACCTACCTACTTGCTATCTACATCATGATCTGCAAGCGATCTGTTGCAAGCCTAACCGTAGCGAATAAGAAAAATACACACCCAAGCAATATTAACTTACAAAACCGCATTGGCTCCTAAGCTCCAACCTCTCCCATCAACAGGTTACTGTACTGGCGTTGCAGCAGCGTCTTCCTTCTCTAAACAACAGCAACATGGAACATTTTCAAGCTTAACCCACTTTGTTTCAAACCGAGCTGAAGCACAGAAGCTCCGGTGGATGAAACAGGGCAGGGACTCGAGCGGCGATTCCATGCCTTCTGCCACCCGCCGGTGCCGCCGTTCTTCTTTGATTTGAGGTGATTTAGAGCAGGCATGGTGCTGCAGTTTACAAGTTGAATTTTGTCACGTAAACCGTCGCGTCTAGCTCCTGTCGTTGCTTCGGTGGTGCGTGCCTCCACCTTGTCGCGGTACTTTCAAGAGCTAGACCCTGCCATTGATGCTACAAATGTGGGGGCCTCATTCTGCCATGTACCCTCAAGGTACCTCACTGGAGTAAACCTTTTGAGAGACAATGTCCGATGCTCCGTGCAGGTACCTTTCTTCTGCTTACCTGCCTCTAGGTACCTACCACCCGCCCTCCGCTGAAGCTGCCCAGCCTCATGTACCTCCCTCCATCCCTCCACACAGCCTATTGGTCTGACGTCCTCTTTAGCACAAGGCTGAGCAACCAACAAAGGGCCGACAGCCTGACGCAAACCCGTCTTCTCCCTCTGCAATTCATGACTGGAACGCGCAACTCTAGCAGTGTCCGGGGTAGAGTACACCATGGCTACTAGTGATGGCCCTCCGCTGTCTTTGCGGCCCGTCCCAATTGCCGACACGAAGCCCAAGAACCTCGCCGAATTCATCGCTCGAGTCAATGCCCAGCCTGGCGGCTTCCGCGCCGTTACCGAAGACAAGCTGCAAGAAGAGATTCGAGCAAGAGAGGAGGATGGCGATACCAATGAACCTGAGGATGCTGTTATGGAGGATGACGCCCCCGAGAATGAGACGTCGGCAGCTAAGGATCCAGCCTTGGCCCGCCTCGAGGTGTTGAAGAACGTTGAGTACGACATGCTCCTCTCTCCGAGTCCACCAGTATCAAGTCTGACTTTTTACCGTCTATAGCATTGCTGGTAATAATGCTATGCTTACTCTCGACTTTCTCTCCTGCTTCTCTCCAAACAGAACCCGACTCAGGCCAGCGTGACCCTGTCGCAACAACTTCGCGACATGGTAGGCATTGGCACCATGGGCGCCGACAAGCTCCACGAATCGCTCGTGACGCCGGAAAAAGCTAAAGATAACGAGGACTTGGCTACCGGATGGACACTTATGGAGATCAACAAGACGAGAGATGCGGCCGAGGAAGCGAGCGCCTTCCTCCACCGAGAGATTGAGGCAGAGAGCAAGTACTGGGAAGAAGTTATTGCCGTACAGAAGGCCGGTTGGTCGATTTGCAAAGTCCCACAGGAGCGCCATACATTGGGTGTTCGTTTCGGTTTCTCAGAAGGTAAGCCATCGCATTTCGTCGGCTCATGATTCGCACGCTGACCTGCTTGTAGCCGCTCCTGAATTCAGGGCTAATGGACTTGCGCCCATGAGACAGGGCGAACATGGCTCCATTGAGCTTGACTGTGGCCGCTCGGGCGGCGTTTCGGAAAGACTGCTTGTTACTTATGAAAAGGACGGAAAGGTTGTTAGTCGCTGCTCTCTCCCAGCTCCTACTGACCAGGATGCACCTCTCGAGGCTCGCGTCTTGGAGGCGCGCAACACCATCTTCTCTCAAGAGCTTTGGCATGAACTCAATCGAGAAGCGCGCACTCTTATGGCCTACGATGTGAGACCACAAGGATCGCGCTTAACTTGCGCCTTGGACTCGACTTCCAACATTATACTGGAGCTAGTACCCTAGATGCTGCTCCTCCCGAAGATACTGCCCTGGATAACAGCACCGCCGAGGCTATATCAATAGCATTACAGATTCTCCTAAGCTATGCTCACCGCCACAACGAGCTCCTACGGATTCGTCCATTACCACCCCACATCTCCCGCTCGAGGGGCAACAGACATACCCCTTCTGCGGCCCATTATAGCGCGTATGATGCACCTAAGTAATGTTCAGGCAACAACAAACTATGTTGGGTCGCTTGTACATGCTCTTCAGAATGCTGGCTTGCCAGCTTCATTCACTCTACGCACACCCCAAATATCGTTACCTGACACAGGCAGCCAAGGGCCTAACCAACCGTCCGCAGCGCAAAACCTGGCACGTAACTTGCTGCAGCCAATCGACTTCTCGCTCTTCATCACCCTCTTACCTGACATCACCTTTACCATCCGCGGCCGTACGTTTCTTTTCCCCGTTACTGCAACGTATTACAACATCGTTATCCCCTGGCTCCCGCTTCGAAAGCATATGTGCTCCTTATAAGGATGGCTACCCGGACATGAAAGCACTGGCCGATTATCTGCGGACTGCAACAGCTCGTGTTCTGACCGATCACTTCTTGCTAAAGCTTTCGACCACACCTAAAAGGGTGACTGGATACAAAGTATCAGGGGAACCTCTATTCGCGATCTCCAGACGGAGGAGATTGAGATACGCTTTGCCATCGAGGAGCAGGAAGACAAACCCGCCCTTGCCGTCACTGGATCCTCGCTTAAGGGCAAAAAGCCTGAGACGATACGGTGGGTTTGGGCCACTGTCGGCGCAAGCGAGCCTAAAAGCTCCATGAGTGTGTCGGCGAGCTTGTCGACGAGGTGCTTTCCTAGGTGGAACTCCAGCCACCCGTCTCTGGCCAAGACGCCAACATCTACCTGGATACTGAAACCAGGATATTTGAATGGTTGAAGATGCTGACATTTGATGGCGAAGTCCAATCTCAGAGGAACAGTAAGGAGGAGAGGCTAGGCAGGTATTCCAAAATGGAAATTGTGCGCGTGGCACTGTGCTTGGTTAGAATTGGATGACAGATGAATCGCTTATACCCAATATACTGAAATTCTAACCACACAACTGCATATACTTACCTTTGCCATTACGTACCTATATTCTAATCCTTGATCGACGAATAGCCTCCAAGAATAATAACATGTCCTTAATTCATATCCACTGCTACCTCATATCACCACACCAAACTTGGTCAGAACTATTCATCGGCAAAGGCCTCGGAAAAAACGTTGATATCATTTCGAATCTACAGAGTGCTCCATAACCTCGAGGAACACATTAGCTAGAAGTAAACTTAACAGAGCTTCGCTTTGAAGAGAATGCCCCAATATCCTCATGCGCAATTTCATGGCAACTCCATTTGTTGCATAGGAACTTCCTCTAGAAACAGTAGTCCGGAACTCCCATGCCGCCCTATCATTTGTGAACAGCCAATCCTAGCCCTGTGTGATCCAGAAGCAAAACTTTCTTCCATCAACTCAAAGTCCAAGTTCAACTGGAAAAAGAAACAGAAAACGAAATAGAGCTCATATAACATAATGAGGCCCCTTAGTTTGTTGTTCTCCAACACCAAGCAATCACTGAGCTCAGTCGCGTGCGTTGAACAAAAACTTAAGTTCGTTGACATTAAGACGGCCAATCTTCATGCTTTCTTTCTCATCCAACGCGGCTTCCACAATTTCTTTCTTTCTCTCCTGCAACTCAACAATGCGATCCTCAACCGTTTCCTGAGTAAGGATACGGTATACCTTGACGGGTTTCGGCTGACCGATACGATAGGCACGGTCAACAGCCTGCATTTCAATGTATGGATTCCAGAATGGATCCATGATAATGACTCTAGATGCAGCCGTCAAGTTCAGGCCTGCATTTCCTGCGCGTAAAGAAACAAGCATGACCTTGACTTCAGGTTTGCTGCGGAATCTGTTGGCGGCAGTATTACGCTGTTCGCCAGACATACTTCCATCGTACCTTTCTGGTTTGCCAAGTTTGTCATGGTGCATGGCTACCTCTAGCAAGTCCAAGAGCAGAGTCCACTGCGAGAAGATGATTGTCTTCTCTCCGGTCTCCTCAATGGTCTTCAGGAGCTCCATGCATTGACTAACCTTGGCTGCGGGCATCCAAGTCTTCCGGAGATATCGCATATACTTCTTAAAAGCCTCGCGATTCTTGTGGGCCTCCTGGCGCAGACCCTTGAGCATGAGAGGCTTCACCTCTGACTGCTTCTTCTTTCCCTTCTTTTGGATGAGCATGTCGTCGATGTGTTATCAAGGGCACCGTCTGATGGGTTGGTGCGCTTCTGCTTGGCCGGCTTTTTCTCATCCTCACCGTCCTCGTCATCTTCATCGTCATTCACAATAAAATTTCTAAGGTTGCCTTTGCCATCGACTTCGTCATCCGACTCGTAGTCTGGCTCCTCGTCTGATTGAGAGTCAGAAGTATCCTCGTCGGCATCTGTGTCCTCATTCTTCGTTTCTTCTTCGACAACCATCTCGGGCATATGGACTTTTTGGAAGGCATCGTAGGTGAAGCATTTCCTTGGATCAAATAGCCCGCGGCACATGGGACACTTCGCTCTGTCGCTCTCATTACCTTCCCGTAGGTTTGTGGCCGTCGCATCATCAACAATGCGCACCAGGCACTGTTTGCAGCTATCATGACCACATGGCACGAAGAAAGAAGGACACTGTACAGCATCTTGGCAGATGGGACATTCAAATGCCTCAATTGCCTTGATCCTTTGGACGGTTGCAGGGTCCAGTGTCCGAACAATCTCTAGCATATCCTCATCTACGACAGTGCTCGCATCCTCCAAATCGAGATTTAGATGAGGATGACAGCATGCTTGTCGTAGACGCAGGAGTAATACCAAGATATTCGAGTAATTCTTGCCGATGGTGCCCTCTCTGAGATACTTACTGAATTGAACTCGAGACTTTTTCTCCAGCTGATCGTAAAAATCTCTTTCCTCTTCGGATAATTGGGCATATACGACTTCCTCCGACTTTTCGGGAGCCTCAGGATGGGCTTGCCGTCCAGCTTAGAATCCTTCTTACGTCGCAACATAACTGCTTTGAGCAATGCTCGAAGTCGGTTCATGGCAACACTCTTAGGATCACCCTTGCGACCAAAAAGCTGACCGAAAGACTTTTGAGCGTTAGTTTATGCAGGACGAATAAGATGGGTTAGCGACTTACACTTCTAAAACGATCCCAAGAGCAGTAAGGCTTTATACGTAAGAAGTTCAGTAGAGAGTACAGCTCTAAAACCCCATTCATCATAGGTGTACCGGTGAGACACCATCGATATGTTGCTCGTAATTTGCAACAGGCTTTGGCCGTCTGCGTTTCCTTGTTCTTTATGCACTGTGCTTCATCAAGAATAATGCGATGAAAAACTGCCTTTTAGGGTGTAATAGCGGGCATTTTAAGGCAAACGACTTATCCTCATAGTCAATGTTGCGATCGTTGTTATCAGCCAGGTATTTATCCAGTCTCTTGAGCTCTTGCGCGATTGTGCCATACGTTGTTAGCACAACGTCAAACTTGAGCAAGTCATCCGTTGTGGCCTTTTTGTTGTGGTAGACAAATACGGAGAGCCGATGGGAAAGCTTAGTTTTCACTTTGATCTCCTCCTCCCATTGTCGAACGAGTGAGAGAGGACCAATAATTAAATTCGTCTGATATAGAATGTTAGTAATGTGTAAACCAATAACTAAAAACGATAAAACGTACCTTTGGCCTAGACGTTGCTGGACGATCTAGAATGAGTGCTAAGGTGGAAATAGTTTTTCCAAGACCCATATCATCTGCGAGAATGCCGCCCTTATTCGTACCGTCTTCCATTTTCTTCATCCAAGTAAGGGCAAGCTCCTGGTGAGGATAGAGGGCGCTCTTAAGCCCAGCAGGAGTACCGTCGCGGTTCTTCTCTGAAATGTCCATGTCAGGGCGGATATTCTTGAGCAGATCGTCTAACTCTTGCTCTGAAATTCGAGGATCGTACATGGCGTCTTGGATAAAGCTTGCCACACGATCAGGAAGAGGATTTCCGTAGGCGTCTAAGCCAGTGGAGTAGTCAAAAGCACTAGTCCGGTTGATGATGTCCGTAAGAGCAGAACTGCTGCTGGAAGATGCTTGGATACTGGGCCTTGGCCATGGTAATCCGTTTGACGGGGTAACGAAGCCTTGGGTAGGAGTAATAGTTGAGCTGGAAGGCACAGAAGGCTGGGGATAGGGAGAACTCCACGGCCCGCCTGCACGGCCAGCGACTGACCCTGGCATTGACGAAGGGTACCCAGCGGATCCGATAGGTTGATATGGATTGGGTGTGTGATTGACGGGGTGAGATTGGAAGGGTCGTCCCATGCACTATTATACGCCCCAGGCATAGGCATGAAGGATGGATCATGAGGCAGAGAATGGGGTGTAGCGTGCGGAATATGCATCAACGATGCTGAGCCCTCGTCGTGTCTGGAGTCACTGGCCGAGTTTGATCGCTGAGAGGCCATCAGCTTTGAGAAAGCATTCTGTGACGAGGATTCGGCTGATGGTGGAGAATGGCGCTCTTGACTTGACAGGCGAATAGCCATTTCTCTATCTCTATTCTCTTGTGATCGTCTTTCAAGTTCTCTGATCTGCTCGGCGACCACGGCGGAATCTGTTTCAATATCATCCCTAG
Source organism: Albifimbria verrucaria (assembly GCA_020081605.1). NCBI lineage: Eukaryota > Fungi > Ascomycota > Sordariomycetes > Hypocreales > Stachybotryaceae > Albifimbria > Albifimbria verrucaria. Next base: position 2,615,706 of record JAHREC010000013.1, read on the forward strand.
ATTGTGAGTTAGTGCTGTGTCGGGGGCAGCCAGCTGGGATGACAGAGCAACGTACCCAGTAAGATCAATGATATCAATAGAATTGGAATCCAGCCGGGACTGGCTGGGAAAGCCAGACGAAACTGCGGCGGGCGTCGGAGTTGTCCGACGTGATTTATTCGCCATAGTAAAGCGATCCGAGTTCAACGTACTGTAGTTGCGCTTTCGATTGGGGATAGGCGTGGAAGCAGGAGAGCTCCATATATCATTACTTGCCCGCGAGGCAGCCATGGCTGCCGTAGCTGGAGGAGTCCTCCGTGTCTCCGACTCTTTGTGAAATGGTTAGCGGGTTGGATAAAAAGGAAACGTCAAGGAGCAACGAGCGTGAAGAAGGTTCCGTCTCTTACGTGGCAGCATCGCCAGGCGAAGAGAGGGTGGCGAACCTAGCCTGATATCAGGATGCGGAAGAGCTTGATGGGGCCTCACTTGAGCCTCAACAATGGATCTAGATGAAACCAGACAGACGGAGGGCCAAGGCGCGGATGAAGGAAGGGAAAAATTGGAAAGATGAAAGGAAATGATGATGTGTAAACAGGATGCTGAAAATTTACACCTTTGTAACCGTGAACCAGGCCAGAAGGTGGCGCCAAGTGTCAGATGTCGAAGGGTGCAGCTGGCAGAGAAGGTCAAGTTGCAGCTGAGCTGCGGCTTGATAAGAAGCAACTTCAGGCTGGCAGCCAACCGGGTTTCGAACATCACACATGCACGGTGAAGAATAAGGTAGCGAAACAACGTACGAAGGGGTAGGAAAAACGAGATGGGGGCGGCTCACCATGGTTCGTGTGTCTCGCATCGCGCTGTGCCTTGTCCAGAAGGGCCTTGATCCTCTCGATTTCCAGCCTGGCCTCTCTTCGCTCTTCTTCGATGTTATCGAAGTGCTCATCTCGCAGCGAGTCGAGTATGACCTGCTGGATGGTCAGCTCCTCCGTCAGGGCCGTGACGTCGAGCGGCTCGGCCATGATGTGAAGCGTGGTTGGAGATGCCAGAGCCCATGTGTCTCTACCGTAAGCCTTTCTATCCGAAAGGCTCTGCGAAAGGCGGCCAAGGCATGCACCGGATCATGCATGCATGGGGTGCGCGCACAAGCTGCACTTTCGAAGACGTGGGTGGACGGATGTAGAGAGAATATACTAAAGATGGTTGCTGGTAGCCTTGGATGTCGCCGCCCGTCTTGGTGGCGCAGGTGCTACGAGCGTGCAGCGTAGCATTCACGGCGACTGTGAACGGCTGAGCACGTTCGATGAGAGCAAGTGAAACACGGAGTAGCTGCTGGCAGAGACAGAAACAGCTCGGAGAAGCAAAAGGTGAGAAAAGTTGAAGATGTGGCCGAGTGAGGCCACACACGTCGCGTCGTCTGTACCGTCCAAGGCAAAAGTTGACGTACTGAGCCTTCCAACTACCTAGTACTAAGCCTTAGCAGCAGTAGCAGTAACAGTAGTGAGTGGTAGTAGGTAGTGACAGGTAGAAGCGTCCCTGTATAGCAGGCAGTGTAGGGGTAGAAGTCCCTCACGCCAGTGGCCAGACACGGCAACAACCACTCGGAACTCAGAATGGCAAGGGTGGGAGGCAACTGCCCCACCCAGCGAACTCTCTCTCGTTAGTGCTAAGTACTTACGCACCGTGCCTCTTGTGCTCACTCACTAACATCATTCATGGTACCTTAATTCCCAATGGTACATGCGCCACCTACATGCCCAAGGTACTGACTGTACCTACTTCCCACTTTGGAAGGGACCTCCCACACCGCAGAGACAATGTACTTTGCTTTAGGTGCACATCCATATCCACTTGGTTCTGTTAGCATCAATTGCCTAAGTCGGTAGCTGGCAACAAGCCATACCGTGCCATCAGCAAGCTACCATGGTTCTCAACATTCCTACATCTTCAAGAAGTGCTGCAATGCAAACCAACCAAATCAATTCTAACCAATTGTGTCAGGTTCAAGCAAGTCATTACACTATACGTGCGTAAGACAATTCACTCAATAGAATGTCGGATGTACAACCATGTCCGTAGACTCCGTCCCGTCAGCCCATCCTATCATGCCAGCACCCAACGCCTTACAGTCAAAGTATGTACAGAGATATCACACATAACCCGCCCTGCTTACCCAGATCCAGTAATCTTGTGCCAGACCTTTTCTACTTCGCCTGTGAGCCAGTTCCAAATACCTTTAATGCCACCCTTTGACGAGTCACCATCGGTAGGCTCGGCATCTTCGCCTTCATCACTAGGAGCAGGTTGATCAGTGGAAGACTCATTATCGCTTTGTGATGGTGTAGGTTTCGCTGGCACTGTTGGCCGTCCTACAGCCGAGGTGTCGACGGCCACGGTTGGTTTCTTGTGGTTGTTCGATGCCGGCGTTGTAGTGCTTTCCTCTTGAGGATCGGCCAGCTCCCGGGTGTATCCTCTGGCCTATGAATCCCAACAGGTTTTAAAGGTAGCCGCAGGGTTCCATTATTGGGCATCGGCTCTATGCCCAATGAATCGCACAGTATGTTGTACACTTCAATGTTCTCTGAGACACAAAAAGGTCAGCTGGTGTAACCGATAAAAGAGCGGTTGAACTTACGGAAAACATCGATCTGGCTGTTCGCCGGGTGAGGAAATGCCGGGCCACGGGCCACGAAGATGGCTCTCATCAAAGGGTGCTCATGATCATATCCGTGCAGACCTCTGGGATGGTACACCAGGCCCTTCTTCTTCCCTTCGGCAACATCAAACTCCTCCTTCTTAACTATAGCCCACCCGGTTTTGGGTACAATCCACAGTGGTGCAATGCGATCATTCTTTGAAAAGTGATACCGCTCTGGCATATTGACATCGCGAAGGTACACCTCAAAATTCGGATTGGTCTTGGACTTTTCTGCCAAACCATCGTACAGGCTCTGTAGGTCGTCCGGGTTCTTTGGTCGCAACCCGAACAGGGGCCACCCGTCCATGTGTTCGATCTTGTTCACATCAATGAGGTCCTCAAGCTGCAACAGGCGTGTCGTGTCAGTGGTTGCCATACCATGGTCTGACACGACAATCACATTCACAATGTTCGTCAAGTTGCGTTCCTCCAGCCCCGAAACATGTCATCCAGCATGGTATCGACGCTCGTAATTGTAGAACGGATCTCTGTGCTGTTTGGCCCGTATTTGTGGCCATGCGAATCAACATTCGGAACATAAGCTGCAATCAACTGAGGCCGCATGTTTTCGGCCGTGACTGTTTCGTCCTCTCGGCCTGGCATATCTAAAAAGTCGAAGATCCGCTTAACTTTGTTAGGAAGTAGTTCTTTGCCATTGTATTTGTCCATTAACGAAGGCTCCACGTTAAGAATGTGGGCCTCACTGCCAGGCCACATATGCACTGCGGTTCGAACGCCTTGCCTCTCAGCCGTGACCCAGAAAGGTTCACCACCCCACCATTTAGGGTCGAGGCTGCGAGCTGGGTCAGTATAGTAGAACTCGGCTTTGAGGGCAGGGTCCCAGAATGTGTTTCCAACCACGCCATGACTTTCTGGGTATAAGCCAGTTGCCAATGTGTAGTGATTTGGAAAGGTCACTGAGGGAATGATGGAAGCATGTACTTTGGCGACACGCCTTCTTTGACGAAAGCGTTCAACCTTGGCGTGATGCCTCTTTGCAGGAAGTCGGCACGGAAGCCATCGAGACTGAGAATGATGGTCGTTGGGGCAAACAGCGCTGTTCCATTACTGACGAAGCCCTGTGCCGATGTTCTTGTAACCCCTCGTTTCTTTGACAATTTCCAAGCCAAGAGGAACAGAATGCAGAAGGCGAGGCCGATCACAAGATGGATGAGGAACCATCGTCTCCAGCTGCGTCCCCGTTCGTTCTGGGCCCGGGTAACCATGCCAAGTTTCCGCCTGTCTGCCTCCTCACTGTCGTCACGCTCACTGCTTTCACCAGTTGAGCTGCCGTCTTTCATGCCACCCTGTTCCATCTCATACATCAGCTCGCCATCCTCTCCATTCTGCGCTTCATCCATCAGCCTCTTCTTCTTTTGCTGGCGCCTCTCTCGTCTTTTCGACCTCTTCTCTGAACGGAATTCATTCAAGGATTCGGTAGCGGATGAGCTTCCGCCTTGGCTTAGTCGTCTCGAGAATAGCTTTAACGGATTAGGTACTGCTAGGCCCGACCCACGACGGTTCCGATCTTGCTGTCGTCGGCTGTCTGTAACTAGACGATCTGTCTCCTCCTCTTCCATCAGCAACAAGCTATCGTGCGCGCGAATTTCTCCGCTGCTGCGCGCTCGCATCTGCAGCTCGTCATCGTCGCTATCGGTGTCCTGATCGCTGCGGCTATGGAGAGAGGAAGCGTCGTCGTCGTACGCGGTGGGAGCAAGGAGTGATGCATCGTCTGGAGCCTCATCCGCAGGGCGTCTTCGGGGTTTACGAAGGGGCATTTTCAAAATTTCCCAGGAAGAAGCTCCCACCCAAGCAATCCTGGAGCATGGGTCGAGAATCTGGCTGCTTCACGATAACGCGAAGCCGGCTATTGCGAGAGGTACAAGGATATGCCAAGCCATCAGGGTCCTTGACTTGCATGAGACTGTGGGAAACTTTGTTCCGATGTACAGTCTGTGTTTGGCATGCACATCTCCCTCCTGAATTACAGGTAAGACTTCACTATATCCGAAGCCTCATCTGTATGCACTAAATTGGTAGTGGGTCGGCTGCACATCGCCGATGCGTTAATCCATCAGGGACGTCGGCATCGAGAGATTTGCCAGCAATGTATAAGATATGTGCAGAATATGGTCAGTAATTTGGTAATTCTATCTTGTAATCCAAGGACCCTCCACGTGACGCGAACCAACCCTCTGCTTCCTCGATGCCGAGAAGGCACGAGATAAGTATTCTGCCAAAGGAGTCGACGTCGTCTGCCTGTGCCTGCTCTAGCACTGGTTTAAACTGCGCATCTGTCACCACAAAGTATTTCCTATCCCTGCAGGCCTTGGCGAATTCTATTGGCGTTTTCGCCCGCCACAATTGGGCAGACAATGTCCAACTGTGACAGAGACCGAGTCTTCCATCGCAGTACAGCCCCTTTTGGCCAGAGATGAGCCGGTAGGTTTGAGCGAAGAAGAAGGCGAAGAGTAGAGTGCGTCGACATGATTCCTGAAATACCCAGTTGGTCCAGAATTCCTTGACTGGGGCAATAGGGCACAAGTCCATGTCGGCAACCGAGGCCATGTCGGTGTCGAAATTGACGTGAGCTAGTAGCCTGATTGCTGACTCCTCCAACATTGGTAGAAGCCGATCTGCTGAGGCCCGAGATGTGATGTCCCCGTCAAATACACGGATGATTTGGTAGAGGATTATGGATTGTGTATGGGCAAGACACTCTAGAGGGCTCGATGGCAGAGGTGCATTCACCAAATCATGCACCCGGGCCTCGATAGAACGAAGGATGACTGGTCCATTGACGGGATTCTTCGCCATGTACAAAGCGCAGCATGCGTGTGCATCTATTACCAGTGTATCAGTCAGGTTCGATAGAGAGATGCAGATTGCTAAAGCTACCTCGAATAAATGTAGGCATTCCATCAGCATACAGCTGCGAGTGACACCATGGTGTCTGTGTCTCCAATATCATGGAAATTGGCGCTTTCTTCATCTCATCGATAGCCCATTGTAGTCTTTTGGCAACCACATCGGCAATGTGATCAAAGTCCTTTGATGTAGTAGGCGGCGCCAAAGTCGATGACTGTTGGATAAGTTGCATGTCATCGAAGTCAATATCGAAGGTCAAGGGCAAGTTTTCTGGCGTTTCTGTGTCCGCCACAAGCACACTCAGGTCTAGGCCCGGGTCCTTGAGATTGTTAAAGTCGTTGATAACCGGCAGTTCTTGTAACGTGTTCTTGTCAAGTAGAGAAGGTGATATGGTTGCCGGCTGTGACTCGTTCAAATGGCAAGTTCTGCCGCGAGCAGGATATTCGCACAGAATTTGCCTGTGATGACAGCGCAGGCATGCAGGCAGGGCAGCATCGCAGCGGCGTTTAGCCTTGATGCAAGCTGCACAGGACTTCCGCCGAGAGGGTGGGTTGGCACGCTCGCGCGACGATAGTGACATCTCCAATTCTCTGCTTCAGGTCCTGTGCTGCGGACAGAAAAGCAGGAACAATTATGGGTATCAACAGGCTAGCACGAACGAACACAAGGACGTATACGCGAAGCGGCCAGCGCACAGTGAATAGCGAGGAGATGGAGGAGGCTAGCAGGCGTCGATACGCTCTGCAGGGAACCGCAATGTGATTCAACATGGAGCTTAGGACCCTGGAGACGTCCAAGGGTCTCGGTGAAAGGGGTGGGTAAGCACACTCCGCTGACTCCGCAAAAGTGGACCGGCGGAAGTCCGCCCTCTCCGGGTTGAAGTCAACTGCATGCACCGACGTCGCCGGTGCGGGGCTTCGAAATCACACCCATCATGGCTGTAAACACATTCATTAAGAAGATACTATGGTATTCCTGAACATAATATTTATAGCATGCCGGTCCTAGATGAATGGTGGCCCACTATCCAAAGCTAATCACCATCTATCCCAATCCACTTACACCACAATTCATACAACATCATCGTCGAAGCTCAATTTTCCCCAGCATGTCTCGACCCACCGTCTTCGTTTGTGGAGTCACTGGCACTCAGGGAGGATCAGTTGCTGAGCAGCTTCGAGCCCAGAATGTCGAAGTACATGCCCTCGTTCGTGATCCCTCATCTGCAAATGCAAAAAGCATGGAAGCCCTAGGAGTCAAGCTCTGGCCTGGTGACTTTGACAACATTGATGCCATCAACTCGGCCATGACCGGCTGTACCGCGATGTTTTTGAACTTCATGCCCGATTTTCAAGATGTCAAAGCAGAGCTTCGCTGGGCCAAGGCCCTCATGGCTGCTGCTCATACTGCCGGGGTAAAGCACGTTGTGTACTCTAGTGGATCTGGAATCAATTCACCGGAAAAGCGGGCGTATTGGGATCCTGATTCACTTGCAGCTATCTTTAGCATGTCCAAGAGAAGCATTGAAAATGAAGTTCAAAATGCAGGATTCGAATATTGGACCATCCTCCGCCCAGGTGTCTTTATGTCAAACTACATCAACCCGGCTGTGTTTATGTACCCAGGCCTTGTGGAGAAAGGGTGTGGGAAACAGCCACAACAAAGGATACTGTACTCCCGTGTGTTGATACACTCACAGTCGGGAGATTTGGTAGTGCCGCTTTTCTGGATCCTGTTAAGTTCCACGCAAAGGAAATTGAGTATGCCGATGAACTCATTAAGGTCGACGATCTTCTTGAGAAACTATCCGCTGCGGCAGGGAAGAGTTTGAAGGCCGTCTATCTTTCTGAGGATGAAATCAATGTGCAAAAGGCGACGAATCCTTTCGTTCAAGGGCAGCTTCTAATGAGGGACTTGGTTCAGTTTGTGAACTTGGAAGAAGTTAAGCAATGGGGGTTCCTCTGAGTTCGTTGGATGCCTTTTTGGAAAGGGAAAAGAAGCGTGTCTTAGACACATACAACAAATAGCTGCTCTTATAACAGCGCAGTGACCTCAATCAATTATTACTACGCCAGAAATGATGCAGTCGGTGCTCTGGTCTGACTACTGCTATATTTCGTCTGCTAATCAGTTGGTTCACAATCGTGTGGAATAAACAGATTGCTGATGTCGTTGGTAGTAGCCCTGCAATATATGTTGCACAAAGTACAGACCATGAACTCAATAAGTCCTTCCAATCAACATCAACAGAAACCCCATTCGATACCGTTACGCCAATTTGTATCTCAAGATATAGTTGCCATATCCTACGGCATATCTTGGGTTCGATTAAGCCCGCCCATCCATTACGCCGTACCTCCCATTGAATCCGAACCCAGTGTGATGCAAAATCCAGCCCATCTTATGGAATTCCAATTCGATCATTTGTGATTAAAACGTCTATGTCCTGAAAGTTCTCGTTCAAAAGTTGTATTATTAGGACAGCCGGCCATGATTTGGGCGACTGGGTGAATGCAAATCAAGCCCTATCCAACTGGTTTCCTAAGGATAGAGCGTGGTGCCCTCTGTGATGATCGCGATTGACTGCTTTGCGAAAGTCCCGAAGAACTGGCTCTGAGGGACGGATTATTCGGCCAGCCTCGTGGCATGCTCGATGGCTGCCGGTGATGAGCTGAATCTCTGGGTAAAGCATGTTCAGGAGGAGCAATATTGGTCAGTGTCGGGCTGTCTGAGCCACTAGGGGTATTGGGATCTCGCTGCTCTCTCACCACCACTTTTCCCTTTTCATTATATACTTCGCTGCCATCCTGCCTCTTCTGCATCATAACAGCGACAGCAGCGGTACCTCCAGCAGCCATAGCGGCAGACTTCCGGAAGCTGAACTCCTGATTTGTTGAATTAGGTTCTTGTCGGGTGTCTCCTCATAAACTAACCAGCCCGTTCCAGCGAGAAGGCACAAGACAACCACTACTGTGAGAATTGCCGCGCCAGCCCTGTCGGCGGTCGAGATGGGACCGGTCTTTGTGAAAGAAGGTATCGTCCGTCCAATGTCAGAGCCTCCGCCACCAGGGTTTCCTTCGCTTTCTCCTCCTGTATCAGCAGTAAGAGCGGGCTTGCGTTGCTCGATCATACAGGAGAGTGTGACTTCCATAGCTGCCATCTGCTGACCAACGCCTGTTGAACCATCATATGCGTCTTTATTCCACTTGAGACCGCACATGCGCCCATTCGCACCACCTACGCACTGCTTTGCAGCAGCTACAGCAGAAGCACGTAGATATGGCATTATGAAGTCGTAGGTATGCGGAGCCCATTTGATGGTTGTGGCAAGCCAACGGCTGAGATAGGCTTTGAAGGATTGCTGGTCCAGGTTGCAGCGATCAACGGGTTCGCAAGCCACCTCTTCCATGATGTTCTTCTCGGGGCCGGTGAAGAACACCTTGGTGCCTTGCAGAAGGTTATCCAGACGATCCTTCCAAACCTGACTGTCTGTGTAATTGTACATGGCAGCAGCTCCCAGAATGAAACCGCCGGCATTGTAGGTGAACTGGTAGGGCACGATGTTTGTGCAGTTTGTCGGAATATGCGCTCCATCGTAGACGTACCAATTCTCGTCGATGAATTTTACGCCCATCATCCAATCCCACGTTTTATCCGCCCATTCCGCATACGAGGCATTCCCGGTGTAGAGAGCGAGCCGGGCGGCGAGCGCGAAGAAGCAGGCTTGCGAGATTGAATTCTTGTAGTCATAGCCTTTGTTCCATTCAAAGATCTGCCAGCGTAGACCTCCGGCACAGTCTTGATTATCCCAACGAGCAGCCTGTGTGTTAAAGACGGCTTAGGCAAGGGCGAGCCACTGGGGCTCGTCGGCCTCTGGATGAGGAAAGTTGTATTCAGCGGCGGACATGACCGCCAGCCCCCAAAATCCTTGATCGTCGTTACCCTCTGTCATTGTTTGGTTTGTGGGCATGTAATCGTTGTACTCGCCGACCTGGAATAATAGGCCTTGCTTGGTCAAGTCGACGTAGGTGTCGTCGTCCGTGTAAAACCAGTATTCTACAAGCGCGCCCAGCATAGCACCAGCCTCCCACCCTGCGGGCTGGTCAGTACCATACGCGAAAAAGAGCCAAGATACAGGGAACGGTGCTTATTAGGCTGCTTTACAATAGTATGGCTCTGGCAACAGGCCTGGAACAAAGCCAGGCTTGTCGCCATCGTAGAAAGAGAGCATATCGTCAGCCATCTGCTTGGCTATTGTCTTGACGGATTCTAGAGCGTCGTATAAGTCAGGGTCCGTTACTTGAATGCTTGGCATCAAGGAGGCGGAAGAATTGGCTAACATACGGGTCGAGTTTGGATCCAGATCATAAGCCGTAACTGGCAAGGCGAGAGGCAGTGCCAAGGCTACGATGAGCCTCGCCCATATCGGCCGCGTCAAGTCCATGTCGACAACTGGTCGGGATATGCTGGAAAGACTCGATGCAAGAGAAGCCTTGGTCTGTCGTCTGACATTGGAGAGAAGAAGAAAATATGACCAGGAAACAAGGCAGACGTCGTCTTACAGCTACGGTGGATAATGGAGGAGAGGGGAAAGTTTAAATGGGTGATGCCGCGCACAACCAACTAGGTACTGCCTCGTCAAAAACAACTCAGAAGGAAACTATATAAAATCAATTGTCAGACGCAGGCGAGAGCTGCGTGACGCGGGGAGCAAGTGGATATCAAGATTGACGACCGGGGTTGGTGGCGTAGATATGCCCAGCAGTCGCACCGCTTGCAGCTCACGAACTATATACGAATAAGCTTCAATGTTCGTGGGACGACGAACAAGAACCCAAATGCCAGATCATCGATGGGTGATCGGCTGGTCGAGTCCATCGGACGGAGCCAAGACCCGCAACGGGGACCACAAAAGCAGGGCCGGCACAAGAAGCTCGCGTCGAGATGTACCCGATGAAGCCCGCGACTGAATGACAGACAGCAGTCGACATGGACGAACCTTCAAGAAGAGCTAGGAAAATACGAGATGGATTGCGTCAACACCAGGTGAGATCGGTAGACTAGGCAATGGCCGGGTCTCCGGGAAAGGAAGACCGGCACCACTAGCGGCTGGTGGTAAGCGGCTTTGGCCAGCTAATAGACAGTAGACACTCCAGATCAAAAGCTTGAGATGGGATTTTGACAGTGCTAAATAAGCACGAGCCATGATTGCGGTAACGCAAGGCACGAATGCCAATGTTCAATCTGCTGAATGGCTTTGTTGGGATGAAGGACTGACTATATGAGTCCCTTGCGCCCGCCATCGCTCTCGATCAGGGCCTGTAGTCGATATGAACGTAACGTAGAGGCAGGTGTTGGATTCGGGAACCTGGGTGAGTCTTCCCAACTTACATACGCAAGTGCGTGTAAATGGTTTGGTCTCGCGCATGGCCACGTATTCTTGAGTATGAAGAATTCTTGGCGACTAAGACCTGTTCCTTTTCGGGAGATTTATACGGAAACATTGGGCCAGCAACCATGCATCATGGTGCCATGTTGATAGCCATGGGATGCATCCGAGGCTTGGCCCCTGCTGTCTGCTGGAGCCCAGCGATGGCAGCCACGTGGTTCGCGTGGTTCACGATAACAAGGCATTCTGGGAATACAGTACCGGTATCATGCATGCTGATTTCAGCGGCACGAGCGGAGGGGGTCTGCCGGAGGGTGGAGGACCCAACGATGCGTGTTTGAACGCCATGAAGCGGGAAACAGCGCTTGTCCAGAAGCAGCTTGTTTGAATCCCGGCTCTGGAGCGCTTTTCTTGCCTGGTGTGTTACAGAAGCATGTTTAGAAGTTTGAGTTGTGGGTGCTGGATGTCTTGAAATCAGGACGTGCCTTGCGTGCGTGCCACTGCCATCCATCAGCACGCACCGCACCCTGAGTGGACCGTAGCGCAAAACATCAGCCAGCCACTGATGGTGGTTCCATCCCTTGAAGCCCGTTTGTCACCTGAATCCAGGGTCTCTCAATATTGACGCTGCTTCTAATGCGGACGGTCAATCAATGCACCGTACCGAATCGCACCGTTATACAAGTCGGATATCACGGGCTTCGTCAAATATGTGCCTCTAACCTTCCCTGGAGCAAGGCCTGGCAAAGAAACTGATCTCAAGCCAAGTGGTAACGTTAGATATTGAAATGGCTCCTTGCGTCACTGGTCGTGCCATGCATAGCACCAATTCACCAAAGCATGGGAATGATGGAAGGTTGACTTGTATTGATCGCGCCCGGACTTTAGAGATATTTTCCGTATTGAATTACGCAGCAAATGCTCGGCAAACACCATATGCTACAAATAGCCCTCTATTATTGTAAGATTCGTAATGTTTATTGGCACGGTTTCCGTAGAAGATTGCTGGAATCTCGTTGCCCAGCCACAACCACCTGTTTCCCGCTAAAAACTCCAGCCACCGTTAGTCACATGTTACCAGGAGCGGCACATCCCTGCGCGCATTTGTGTACCTCGCGCTAGTGTTCTCGGCCGCCTTCTAGCAGGTTTCTTAGCCAGGTATACCTTGCCCAGCCGTTGCTGCTGTCGTCACCAGGTGCCGCGCCACGCTTCCAGCCACTGTACCTCTAGTAGAGTGCGTACAGCGTCTCGCCTACGTCTCACCAGCTTGGCCGTGCCAAACCTCTCACTCTCCAACTCAACCCTGACTTTCTCCATCCTCCCTCCTGTTGCAAACTACTCATCGCATCACTACAACACGTCTCTACACAACACGACCGATTCGCGCATTGCCTATCGACTACTTCCAATCTCACGACCCTTCAAGAAATCAATCAACAGCCAAAATGCCTGAGGATACCCCTACGATCCCTACATTCCCGGCGGCCAAGGTGCTGCTCCCCAACAGCAGGGCGCCGGCGGGAACGCGCGGACACAGGCTTTACAGGCGGTAAGTCTTCCACTATGCCTACAGATCTATGTTGCATCCCTTGTATCGTGTCTGCCGCAAGAAGCGATGAGATGCTCGCAATACGATGGCTGCTTCGTCCGGCGCCGCTCGGATGGGCATGGACGTGGCATGCCGACCCGTTGATCTGCCTGTCCATTTCAGCGCAACGCTTCACGAGCGACATCCATCCGCGAGAAAGAGCAGGAAAACGATGGCCTCAGTCCAGGTGGGCGTCGCATCAACGTGGCAACCATCTGGCTGTATTCGCCCAACAGTCCAAGGTGTCTATGCCTGCTGTCAGCAGCGCAAATCACCCAAGGAGAACCGTGCACATCTTTTTAAGATTGGGAATAAGCAAATGGCTGACAGACTCTCTGATAGCAAATCGATGATACCGTCGGCGTGATGCGGGACAACATCAACAAAGTCTCACAGCGAGGCGAGCGTCTCGATGCCCTCCAAGACAAGACCGACAACCTTGCCGTGTCCGCACAGGGTTTCCGCCGTGGCGCCAACAGAGTGCGGAAGCAGATGTGGTGGAAGGACATGAAGATGCGCATGTGTCTGATCGCTGGTGTCATTATCCTATTGATTGTTATCATTGTTCCTGCTGGTGAGTTTACCCTTTATATTGAGACCCCATTGGACTCCAGCCTAACGCACATGGCAGTCATTGCGACCAAATAAGATATGACATGACATTTGAACATGTGAGCTCGGTCACCTGGCCAGCTGCGTGGACGCGACCACGTCGACGTTGACCGGCTGGGGACCTGTTATGGACCTTGAACGACGAACTATTTTCGCAACGGACAATCTGTTTTGAGCATGGTGGATTTTGTTTGCACTGAGGCCGGGTTGGCTTTGGAGGGGCCACGTTCGTCGGAGACGAAACAGCCATGGTTATTGCCAGTGCTTGTCGCCGAGACGGCCCATTGTGTTGTTATGTATGATCGAGGGCCAGGCGTTTCCCGACTAATTGAGATATTCCTCCTTTCCTTGCATTTATGTGAAGCCACTATTCTTAGGGTGAACTTCGTCATGTTGTGTGTGATCAATATGTTAGGCATTGCTGTGTTGAGAACATTGTGCGTCATGGCGTTGTTGTCAGGGTCCAACAACTGCATGGGGGTATTCTGGTTGACCTGGCTACCGAGAATATTCTGGCGAACATATACATATGTGCTCAGTTGAAGTCGAACGGAAGGGACCATAACACGACGGCTCGGGCAGATCTACTATGGCATAAGATGGCCGTGTTTGATTCCCGGATCCTGCTGCGTCTACTGGAGCTCAACGCTGCATGGAAAGTTGGATTGGTGAGGTTGTGTGGGGTGAGTCGCCATGATAAGTGGTCCCAGAGGCCTCTGCACGCTAGAAATGCTGATTTTCTGGGTCTGGGTGTACCTAGGTCCACCCTGGTTTACAGGTCTCCAACCACTAATGAATCAAGGTGTAAAGAAGGCGGTCTTCCTTTTCTGCTCGTCCACAGTAACAACTTGATTAGACCGCCTTCGTGACTTGTCGAGTCACTCAACCTACATTCGCCTACTATCCTCCCGCTTGCCTGTCCATCGGTAGCATTTCAATTTGATTCTAGCAGCCCGAAAGAGGCTGTCAACCACGTTTGTAGTCGTGGAGTCAGTACTTGACGAGCCTCGTGCAACACGTTGACTCTCCAGCGTCTTCATGTCTGGCTACCTTGATAAGAAGAAGTGGCAGTACTTGGCAAGATCACCAGGGCCAAAGAGGTCTCAATCGAGAATTTTATCAAGCTTGAAGATATTCCAATCTTGGCCGTGGATGCCGGATCAGATGAGGGATGCTTGCTCAATGTTGACATTATCATTGCCATTGCTTAACTGGTCAGGGTTCTTGGCCCCTCAAGGCTCGTTAGATAGCGAGGGCGAAAAAGTTTCCCGAAATCATGTCGATAGGGAGTTTGACCAGTTTATGTTGCAACCTTTATGCCGCTATGGTACGTGTCTTAAGAGCAAGGAAGCCCCAGGAGCTGTCAACACCCTTCCCCAAAGCTTCACCACCGCCATTATTCACCCAAGCGGTCTGCGCGAGTGGCTATTATGACACTGGAGCTAGCGTCTTGATTCGCAGAGAGAAGGTCCAGAGGGTCTCTTCCACATCTGCATTAATAACATCGATCGTCTCAATGTTGCCTTAGTTTGTAGCCGAGAGGGGCTGGACGTCGAGACGGCTGTTGAACGATTCGTTGACTACTCGAGAGATAATGTCTTCGGCGCTTACTCCACGATGCCGCGTAATACCAGGTCAGTGCTATGCCCTCGCCCAAAAGCGAGGCATATTTATTCTCACTGCCCTTGTTATTACCGAATCTAGTTGGTTTAGCAATGTTGCTGAGAATGCATCCGCTACTACCAAGGACGACTACACCAGTCTTTGGTGAACCGTGAGCGAGGTTAGTAAGAACTTCACATAGTTCTTCAAGAAGACCGACGGAAGTTTGAAACATAATGGAGGTGACATCTTCTACTACAGCTGCGATGGTCGTTTGGGAGCCCTGGTTCCCGTTTCACTGAGAGTTCATTTCACGTGGACGTTCTATGCTCGGTGGCGCTAACCTTTAGTCTCGACCTCACCACATTACTCAAGTCGCACGTGTAACAGTGAAGCTTCCTCAGGGTCCTCAGTAGGCTTGTGGCGTCACTATCTTGTCTCGAATGGCCTCGAGCATAGAATGGCATTTGGCCAGCCGCACAATGTCTGCGGAATCGCTCAGTTTGCTCATAGATGAGCTGATGTTGTTAGACTAACTCCTTTGGCAGAGAACCTGGGCCTCGCCCTTGGATATGTTGAGTTTGCGGGCATTCCTGTCATATCAAAAGGCGTCTGACTTGGATCTACTCTTTTCAGGAATTTCTTTCGATTATGCATAAGCCTTATACCAGGAATAAGGCGGCGGGCTCTGAAAGATGATACCAGTTTGGGGAAACATACTCGTTCATCGGGGGTTTTGTGGTGCTATCTATTCCACATTCTAGGGTGTTGGTTCATAACACTGTTTAGCGCGAGGATCAAGGCCCTTCGCGAAGAGGGTCGAAAGGTCTCGTTTACATCCATTGTAACGTTGACGTTGGCACTAGCCAGTTCATTGGAAAGGCGCCATTTTCGGGGTTTGCCGATTATTCCGTAGTTGAATGACGCTGTTGACGCAGCTGGGTGCCATTGGCCTCGGCAATTAATCGAGGGAGATGTGGGACATTCGCTACGGCTGGACCTGTTTTAATGCAAATCCGTGGTAGGTTCCAAAAGTGATTGGACGTGCTTGCATGGCCCCGACATGGACCGTTGCTAAATGTGGCTGCTGGTAAGTTCATCATGTGAGGGGCCGGGCCGAGCGTAGATCGACAGAATGCGGGCAGTATATACCATCACAAGCCAGCTCTCTCATAGATGCCACTCTCTCTGTTGATGTTTCGTCTGTGCCCTCCCTCAGTCGAAAAATCTCAGAGTCGCGCAAAAATGGCGGCGGAATATCTATACCTGGTCTTGTCAATCACGTCCGGGGCCTTCGTGTCGCTGGTCATGGGAGAACATGTCTTATATGCCGTCACCAAGCATCACCACACCAACTATGCCTCGGCTATTCCAGCTTGGTGTGCGATCCCCGTCGTGGCAGTTTTTGTCTACGCGGTCAAGAAGCACTCGTTTCTTCGCAGTATGAGAATTAATGGCTGCAAGCCTGCACCCGTCTACCCTCATCGTGACCGGTTTCTTGGCATTGACTGGCTTATTGACATGGCCAAGGCCGCCAAAGCCAATAGGATTCTACAGACATGGGATAAGCTGTATAAGACCGTGGGTAGCACATTCTGGGTCCAGAATGTTGGTTCTTGGATTGTTATGACAAATGAACCCGAGAATGTGAAGGCTGTGCTTGCGACTCAGTTTGAGTCGTGGCCGATCGGTTCCGTCCGTCAATCCTTTGCCATCTTGGCCCTCGGGCGACATGCCATCTTCTCTGTCAATGGCTCCGAGTGGCAGCACGCCAGAGCCATGATCAGGCCCAGTTTCGTGAGGAATCAAATAGCAGACCTTGAATGCACAGACAGACATCTGGAGAACTTCCTTGCAAAGGTTCCCAGAGATGGCACCAGAGTGGACTTGCAAGATCTTCTTTACAAATTCATGATGGATTTGTCGACTGACTTTATGTAAGTGAGCCCAGTCAATCACACAAGGACACCCTGACTAACGTCATGCTTAGGTTTGGATACTCAACCAATACACTCGTCGACCCTACCAGCGAGGCTATTGATTTCACACAGAGCTTTGACTACGCCCTTGCCACTGCTTCCATGCGCGGGCGACTGGGTTGGATCGCATTCTGGTTTCCTGACAAGAAACTCACCGAGTCGGTGCAGAAGTGCAAGCGCTTTATCGACCGATATGTCAATCAGGCGGTCTCTGAACAAAGAACCAAAGAGAGGCCGTACATTTTTATGAATGAGCTGATCAACGCTGGTGTCCCGCATGACTACATCCGTGATCAGCTACTAGCTATGATTCTGGGCGGTCGTGACACGAGCGCAAGCACCCTGAGCTCACTATTCTGGGTGCTTGCTCGACGCCCAGATGTGACAGAGAAACTGAGGAGTGAAATCCTGAACACACTTGGACTGCGCAAGCCAACATGGACGGAATTGAAAGATATGAAGTACCTGAACATGGTTCTCAAAGAAGGTAGGCATATGACCTCTGACCCTTCATGACCGTGGGATAATCCACTAACTGTTATCTGACTTTAAGCCTTGAGGCTCTATGCTCCTGTTGCTGGCAATCTACGCCTAGCAAGCGAAGACGTCATTCTACCGAAAGGAGGAGGGTCAGACGGTCAATCCCCCTCTTTGTGCCCAAGGGAACCGGTTGTCGCTTCTCGTTGTACAGCCTGCACCGTCGTAAGGACATATATGGCGAAGATGCGGAGGAGTTTCGACCGGAACGTTGGGAGACGTTGCGGACGTCGTACGTACAAACCTCGTCTGATACTCATGTTCAGCGGTTGAAGAGTCCTACTAACGTTTTATATTTGTGCGTCCTCAGGTGGGAATACGTGCCATTCAGCGGTGGACCCAGAGTATGCATCGGCCAGCAGTTTGCGCTGACACAAATGTCTTACCTGGTGGCGAGAGTGTTCCAGACTTTCAAGAACATCGAAGCGAGTGATGACCGGCCAATGGATTTTATCGTGGGCTCGACTATGAGCTTGGTGAATGGCTGCTGGGTGACGCTTTCACAGGCCTAGAGAGTAGTATGCCAGGATTGATGAACTGGATCTAGTAGGAGTTTGGACAACCGCTGTGTTTTTACCCTTAACTTGTAAGATCGTTTATCCGAGGCCTTTCGCTGTAACGACGTGCCAACTTTGCACCAAATATTGTTTCGACTCATGTTACACAGGAGAAGCCCGCCTCACTTAGTTTGATGATCTAGTGCTCCATGTGTAGAGATGCATGAGTCCAACGGCAGCTTCCCGCGACTTGGCCAAGGGTCACAACATGGACACAATTTCCTTGGACGAGGGCCCTACTTCCCACTGAAGTCTCTGTAACAAGGAGGCAAGCGGCCAGCGCGCCCAGGCTAAGCACACAGAGCCTGGCTGGCTAAGGAAGCTGTTCGAGGTGGCACAACGGGAAGCTGATGGTTGGTAATATGTAACCGAACAAAAAGGGTTGGCTTGGGATTCATGGCCACGACCCGCAAAAATGTTTGCTTTCATCTGCAACAGTCTAGGTGTCAGCAGGTGTACCGGGCAGCTGGCAGACATTCTTTCTTCCTCGACTTGTTACTGTAGGTGAGGAGAACTTTCTGTACCGGATAACCAGCTGCAACAGCACAAACACGAGCGTCGTCCTCCTCTTCTCCGCATCTTCTTCACTCGACTGTTCCTCCACCTCGACAGCTTCCTTCGACTGCTTCTTGGAACAGTAGCCTCTCTCTCAGCAAACACAACAAGGCAGTCAAGGTGAAAAGACAAGCCCCTGTGCCAACGGGGGCAGAGACTTCACCCACGATGTCACTAGATCCCACCGAGACCCAGGACCAAGCTGGACAGCCCCTTGAGCACACGCTGCTTAGCGGTGACGGTCACAAGAATGGATCCCAAAATCTGCCTATAACTGCACTTGAGATCGGTGTGATCGTTGGCACCGTTCTGGCCTTCGCTGCGGGTCTTTTCTTCGTCTTCTACTGCCGCCAATCGGCGAGAGCACACAACAACAATGGCGGCGGCGCAGTGGAGGAAGCGCAACGCACCGCCGTAGAACAGGGCGAGGAGCTGACGACTCAGTCACCCAAGCCGCACGAGAGTACCCATTGGTACATGTCTGTTGTGCAGAAACTTGGTATGGAACTTCCCCATCCGCAGCATGCTTCGCTTTTCTTCGCCCCCATTATGGCCCCCGAGGCCTTTTCCCGCAGAACTCCATTTCAAAGAACCAGTGGTAAGGCATTCGGCTAACAACGTTGTCAAGGTCCATGTAGCCAAGTAGAGGCCGCGGGAGACCGGAACAAAGATGAGATGAGCACGAGAAATTATGGATTCCATTCTTGAAAAATCTTGCTTGGGCATAGGAACTGGAGGGTGTTAAACCTAAGAGCGGGAATCGGCGTCGCCGCTTACCAGGTTATCAAATGCAAGGAAGAGGCACGGTTTCTTGTGTAATGCAAAGAGAACTTTGGAGGAAATCACTTTTGACAAACATGATGAAGGATAGATCCCAGTGACAAGAAAGATGGGCTGTGAGCTTTATAAAATCAGTATAGAGTTCGAAAAGCGTTGAATCTCGACAATGGAACATCTAAGCCCATAGCAAACATATACGAAAGTGATGTCAATGATACAGTCGATGTTGGCGCTGCCCACTTTTGAATGTGACCACGTGACTACAGAATCTTCCTTTGTGAAGCTGCAGAACAGGCAGGAGCTCACCTTGTATGTGGGTCCCTACCTGCCTCTCGCAGTAGCTCAGCATAGCTTCAGTACTTTGAACAAGCTCTGTGGCTCGTTCTTATCTGCTTCACAGACCACTGCTTGTTAACCCTGCAACGGCATCGCCGGTGCAAAGATGGCATCCCGTTCCCCGTCTCGCGGTCGGTACCGATCACGTACACGCTCTCCAACACCACCATCACAGGGCTCGCGTTCACCATCACGCCGCCGCCGCTACGACTCACGTTCTCCGCCGCGGTCTCCCACTCCTCCACCACGGCGCAATGGGCGCAATCGCAGCGACAGTCGAAGCCGGAGCCGTAATCGCGGTAGAGAGAGCAGAGACCGCAGCGCGAGTCCTGTCGCCAAAAGTACCAAGGTTCGGATCCTTCCAGCCAACGCGTCGAAGCTTGCCCGAAACCGAAGTGCTAATGGGACGTGAATAGATTGTGGTGGAGCGTCTATCCAAGAACATGACGGAGCAGCATCTTTACGAAATCTTTGGTCAATTTGGCCCCATCACAGATCTTGACCTTCCTATTAACAGAACATGTGAGTCGAGATTCGGCCCCAGATGCACGCCGCAGGCACTTTCTAGGATCGCCTTATTAATCCACTGGAATCCTAGTTGGGACCAATCGAGGTACAGCATACATCCTATTCGACCATCTCTCAGACGCCGAGGCGGCCATCGCCCACATGCATGAGGCACAGGTGGATGGGGCCATCATCAACGTGTCTATCGTCTTGCCCCGGAGGAAACTCTCTCCGGCTCCACCCACAGCCCGGCGTGGCGCCAACATCGACCCCAGAGTTCCGTTCTCCAGCCAGCGTGGAGGCGGTCCGTCTGGAGGCGCGGGAGGGGCGGGTTTAACGGTGGTGGAGGAGGGCGTCGTCCTCCCTCGCCCTCGTCGCGTTATGGGCCTCGGTCTGATGTTTACAGGCCAGGATCCCGTTCACCTTCTCGGTCTCCCATAGGCGGTGCTCCTCCATCCCGTGGGGGTGGCAATCGACATCGTAGCCGCTCTGTTGAGTCGACCTCTTCCAGGTCCCGGTCGCGGTCGCGGTCAAGATCACCCGCCCCACGGCGAAGGAAGGGGACGAGTCGAGGCGGAGACTACAACGCCCGAAAACGCACGAGAAGCCGCAGCTACGACAGCTACGGCGACCGGGATCGATCCCACAGCCCAGCGCGGGGAGGTCGGGGGTTACAGGTAATTTTGCTATTCGTACAGGTCGGTTAAGGAATTAGGTTGGTTGCAAGGCGCTACGGACGTGAAATTGGCGGAAGAGTTGCTTGGGTAGAATCCTAGAGACGGTGGTGTGCTCTGGAAATGGGTACGACAACTGCTATACCGGAGCAATGGGCAGGCAGAGAGGCTGACAAGCAAGACTAGGTTTTGATGATCGCTAGGCCGGCAGTGGGCTACGGATGGCAATCATTTACACCCGTAACAGATGCTTCTTTTTGAAACTCCTGGCGACAAGCTAAGCTTGTGCCTGCCTGGCTAACTGCCGCGTGCGCCCACGGCTGGGAGGCTCGGAGTAACTTCTCAGCAACCGCACCAAAACTGGAACCAGCAGTAGAAGGATCCGTCGACGTCTATCGCTGCAACACTAATAAAGTCCTGTGCGGTTCATATTTCCCGAATTGGAACGAAACGGTGTCATCCGCCTCAAACAATGACATGCCTGGATTGGGAACTAGCTCTGGAGAATTAGGAGAGTCAGATAGGGCGGTGCAAACGCGTGGAACGAGACTCCTACCCTAAATTTACCTACTTGAGGCATTATACGCCCTGTTTTGCGTGGGCGGTAAAGGGCAAAGGATTCGTGGTGGGAAAATAAAAGAGGTCACAGGGAATACATGCTGTAATGAGTAAAGAATGAATGGCAAAGTAAACAAAAGACCCCTGGCCCGGGGATCGTAAATCAAGGAGGCACAGTCCCCACTTTCTTGGCCGTGGTTGAATTTGGAGTTGAGCTGCTAACGTTACTGTACCAAACAAAACAAGCCAAGTTGGGGTTCCTATTATAGGATACATCTTAGTACTTGCCCGTCGGGCGACGATACGTGAGACGTGCACCAATTTCGGTGGACGTGCATGTGTCTTGGCCTACCCCAGCCGGCAGGCTGCAGGGACTGTGAGGTACCTGCTAACCGCAACTGCGCCTAGAGCCAGTCGATCGCGGGCAGCAGCGCGTTACAGAGCGCCAGCGTATGGACTTACTGTAGGCACCACCTGAGGCACGGCACGGCGCAGCCCGGTCCCGTAAAGAGCCAGCATGGCGAACCTGGTACTGGTAATCCCGTACTCCGTACGGCGTCCAGTGACGGAGCAGCCACGTGGACGCCCAATCAGGCACTGTAACCCAAGAATTCTATCTATGTCTGTCTAGAAGGCCCCATCGTCCTTACAACCCTGCAATCTCAAACGTATCACATCTCGCTAAACCGCCGTTTGCTACTGTGCAGCGGTCAGTCATGCACCCAACTACCGGGCCCTTCACCCATTGGGGCCGCCAGCGCCTCCAGCCAGCCTCCGTCGCATCGCAGTCGTCCATTGAAATCGAAGGCATTGGCGAGCCTGTACAGAACAAGCGCCAGTGGGCCGGCTCATGCAAGATGCCGATGTGGCCTACCTGGCTACCCGTCGACACCTGGTTTCGTCTCGCCCCGTCTCGTCTCGTCTCGTCTCGTCTTGTCTCGATTTGCCGTGTCTCGCCTTGCCTTGCCTTGCCTCGCTTGTCTAGTCAGGATCGATGGCGAAGCAGTCCAGGTGCGCCTAGCTCCCGTCCTCCAGGATTTCCCCAGCGCAGCTCATACCCACAGCGGACGGATCTGGCAAACCATCGACGGTCTCCCTCTTCCTATGCCTGCGCACCCACCTCGAAACCCCGTTCCTCAGCCAGGTTGACCTATTCAGCATGCATACATGACTCAGAGCCAAGCGCTCGGGCTCGGGGCCGAAGCCTTTACCTCTCCTTTGGAGTCGGCAGTCGAAGAATCCATCCCATCCACCGCCCGTTGCATCCCTGGAATGGTCTCATACGCTGACGCGCCGCCCGCACGGCCCAAGGCTCTTGAGGTGGAACGACTGACGTACTGCTGCCGTGTCCTGGAGTTTGTTTGGCGGAGGTGACGAGGCAGGGCGCGGCAATGTTTCCAATCCGTCTGCAACCCGCGTCTTGGCCCTGGCGCCCGTCATGGCGATGATGCTGATGATGATGATGTGCTTCATCTGAATCTGATACTCCATGTGGATTACCCACTTGTGCCTGACTGCTTGTCTGCCTGCCTACACACTCTCTGACATGGGCGTCCCAGCCTGCAGAAGCCGCTGGCCCGCTTGGTAACGGCCGTGATTGGCCACGCACACGGCCTGCGTCTAGCGCTCTCCAGCAAAACCGCCCAAGCTCCACCACGAGGAACTGTGCAACCGAACCGGGCGCCCAGTCAGCCCTACAGAGAGAGAACCGTTTGGGGTGGATAAGCCAGAGAAACAACCCATGCCCTCCTTCGTTACCCGGCAAGCCCCATTGGATCATTATACAATGACGAGAATGCTGAGATTAGTCGTTCAATTCTTTGCCCTGCACGCCACGTCGGGGGCCATATCGATGTGGGCCTGCCGTCGTGTTCCTCCTACCTTGCCCTGGCCCGTCGTGTCCAAGTACATCTGCCTGCACTCTTGCCATCCACACCTCGAGATGGGAAGGTGTGTGAAAGGCAAGGTGTCCGAGGTCTCATTTTGACCCTTGCTGCTTGCCCGACCTTTGGTTAGGCTTTTCGTGCATCTGTCTAAATAAGGAGGTCCCTTTTGCAAGGTCCACGAATTAGCTACCCATCACCTGACTGCCTTGCAGTGATATCCACGCCGCAGTAAGGGACTTGTGTACGACAAGACGAATCTCATCGTGTATTGGTCCTCGCTTCGTCATAGAACCTAGCTTGACTTCGCCAATACAACACAAGGCCGTACTCTTGTGTCACCAACAAGAATAGTTCCCAGCTTCACCTTTTCCGGATCTGGTCCCGAAAGCCTCTTGACTACTTTGCCTACGAGACTTGTTATAAAGGACCCGGGAAGTCCTTCTCGGGAATCTATTCTTCCTTCCAACTACAACATCATATCATCACTCTCACATACCACGCTTTGAGACAACATTAACGTATTCGCCTTCTCCCGTACACCACGCAGACGCCCAACATGCGCAGCCAACAGCAACTGAAACTCATAACCAGCTTCCACAGCTATGGCCCACCTCTTCAAGAAACCAGATACCCGGATCCGCTGCCTAGTCCTCCTGGTGGCCCTCGTCCTCCCAATGCACCCGGGCCCGATGCGCCTCCGAGTCCCCTCACAACTACTAAGGGCCACGAGGGGCCGCCCAGGAGGCTTCTCTGGCCTCAATTCGACTGGAAAGAATTTGGTGTTTGTGCTCAGTGGTATTGCCCTGAGCACCTTGTAAGTTGACCCCGCTGTTCCTTCTAGGATCATGGCGCATAAAGTCTAATGCAAAGGCAGACGCAAACGCATGGCATCTATGTCGGCGTGGCCACGACCAATGACGATGAATACCCTTAGATGATATGATTATCTGATTCTACGATAAGGGGCAACGGTGCTTGGGAATACCTGCTTGCCACATGTTTTGATTAGTCTTTTTGTCTTTTTTTTCCTTTTCCTCTCTTTTGTTTTTTTCTTTGTGTTTTTCTGTCTCTCTACAGATTTATCCCTGAGTAGTGTTATCCCGTGTGGATATCACACCCTGTCCGAAGCAGGGTATACTCCAGGTGCATGGTTTGGACTTGATATCAGTGAGGGTTTTGATCTCAGCTAGATTTATTTTTAGACTTGCATTTTCAGGTTTTTAGAACAGTTCTCTTATTCCAAAAGTACCCCTGAGCTATTGAATCCATTGAAATAGTTGCTGTGACATGATGGAGCTCGTATAAACGTTGTATCCCTACATTGACTCACCGAGGTGGAGGCAACCTTGTCTTCCATCAGGTGCGAATTCCTAACAGATCTCGAATAAACTATCTTAATAATAAGTCCTTGGAGTTTCGAGTATGTTACCCGACGCTATGGTTATTCGAGCCTGAAAGATATCAAGCTACTCAATGGGACGGGAAAATGTTTTGCTCTCAAAGGCCCTAATTGGGAATCAGCGTTAATTTTTCTGTTATAGTAGAGTTGCTGAATTAAGCAGCATTGAATATGGAGTTGATGAAGCTAGCATGGATATCGTATCTTGAAGGATTGAAGTTCTGTGGGTTTCGGTGCCTAGTCACGATACGAGGCTGACAACTGGCTTACTCGTTCCCAACGTTGAATCAAGCATAGACCTTCTGCAAAAATGCACGGATTCCACATTCAACATGCCATCACGAGGCTGTGCTGCCTAAAAGACAGCTTCGGAGTCATAGACTCACGAAATATGCCCTGTGCGTTTAGGCCACGCTGTTGCTGTCTACAGGCGCTTGATGGTGGTCAGTGATATCACACATGACATTGTTTGGTTGATTAGGAACGTGCCAATTGGTGTGTTTGACTTCCTGGATCTCTCAAGGATGGAGTTGTGTCATTGGGTTACGCGCCATGCCCCTGATCTTCGGCCAGGGGCTACGGTTTGTCCAGGGACATCGTACGGCGCAGAACGTAGCATATTGAAGACATGAATTAGAGATTGGAAATATAAATTATGACGAAATCTGTGTAACCTTGTGGAGTCTCATGACATAATTTCATTACAAGCAATTCCGGCTACTAGCCAAGCTTCCCATTCTATTATTGAAGTCGTCTAAAGCCACGCCAATCCAGCACCAATACCTACCATACCAATCGCAGCACCCGCAACATGTGCTGTACACCGAGCCGGAGCAGCAGCGCCATCACTTGAGCTTGAGTTCAAGGTCGTCGTCGCATCCGCGTTGCCACTTTCCCCGTCACCGCCTCCGGGGGCATCGCTTGGAGCGGTGGTCGTCGTGCTGGTGTCGGGGCAGTCGGTACTGCAGGGGATCGCCGATGTAAAGGGATCGCTGACCGTACTTACGGCAAATACCGGCGGTTGTGTGGCGCTCTCGGGGATTGGTGAGGCAGTATCCTCCTCAGGGTTGAGGACGTTGGCAATAAGGTGCATTACGCCGTTGGCGAGGAGGATATCAGGCTGTACGATCTGTGCTGAGTTTACATACTTATTGTTTCCAGCTTGTCGTATAAGCACTGTCTGTTGCTTGTCGCCATCACGGAGGAGCGTCTTGAGGCGAGTACCGTTGGTGAAGTTGGATGAGACCAAGACTTGATCGGTGATGATGTGGTAGCCCAAAACTCGCGAAAGATCCTCGAATCTTAGCTTCTCTAGTGTACCGCCAACGGCTTCAAAGGCAGCATCTTGCGGCGCAAAGACGGTGATGCTCTTCTCGTCAGCAACTTTTGGCATAAGATCCGTAGCGAAAAGGCCGCCTAGGAAAGACGGAATCTGGAAGGCTTCAGCAGTCTCACCCAGGCGAGCCGGTGGAACCAGAAGATTATCGATAATGTGAATGACACCGCCTCGGAACTCGATGTCATGCTTGACAAGGGCAGAGCGGGTTCCCAGACCTGTAGTCACGACAATGTCGTTTTCTTGCTGTTTGTTGATGAGAAGGTTCTGGCCACCGGTGACATTGGTGTACTGGGAATTTGACAACAGAGTTGTTCGGACATAGGTCGGTCCCGCCTCAAGAAGACTAGTTTTGACAGTTCCTCGGAGGACATGGTATTGGAGCAGAGATACCGTCGTCTCTTTGTCATCGGCATCCCAAACGTTGTTCAGCGGTGTATACGGAATGTTTTTGAATGCCTGATTTGAAGGAGCAATGATCTTCACTAGTCATTAGCACAAGTTCAACCCTTCATGCAACGTGGTGAGTTCCAATTTCACTCTATACTGCTGCATCTTGGGCCTGGGGTTTCCAATTACCGTAACACCATCGCGATCAGACCCTTTAGGTAGGACATCGGGATATTTCTACCAGGAGTTAGTCTTCTGACCATTTATGTATGAGACTGGGTTGAGAGTGTTTACCTTGATAAGATCATGAAATGTCGTGAGGTTCTTGATGCTTGACAGCACAGAGCTCAAGTCCTTGGTGGCATCCCCTGAGCCGAGGCATAGGGAACAAGGGCAAGCAGCCCTATGCAGAGGGTCCCGAAGAGGACCATGATGCGACCTCAGCGGTTTGTAGGGCGATTTCAGCTATCTGCAGGTGGTAATTTCACGATGCCTTCGACGGCCGAATCTGGCTGCAGCCTGCAGTTCTGTCGACGACGTTGGATCGTTTTAGGAACAAAGACGACTTCTACTGCCAGGGCCGTTTGAACTCCAGCTTATCACTGCCAAAATCACAGCGAGAAGATTTGATGTCTATGAAAGCATAAGTTCACGCAGCATGAGACGGTCAAGAGATAGCAAGAGCTCGCCAAATCCCAAGGCTAATGAAAACACCATGAGAAGCGTGGCGCGGCGCGGCTGAGGTAAATTGACGCGAGCTCTCAGTGAATCACAGCGATCAGTTGTGCCTAGACAAAGGGGTGGGTGTGCTGCACCAAGATCCATGCCACCTCGCCCAGATCCTTGCACAGACAATCGAGCACCCAGCCCAGCCCGTATTGGAAGCTATCCTTACAGGACAGCACAGCAAACGCCACCTAAAAAATCACTAGCCGGCCAGGACCGATGAAGCTGTGATCTACATTGCACAGATAGCTAGTTTCTGTTGCCAGCAAAGGGCTGGACCCTGGAATTCAATGGTCAACCGACGTTGCGCTGATGGCTAGCCTTTGACAAGCAACCATGGTCATGAATAATTGACTTGGGTGAAACATCAAGGGCGCTCTGCGGCCCGAGTATCTCAGCCATTTTCTTTTTTATCGTGGCTCAATTGACAGCCTTTGGTAGACTACATAGTACCATTTTTACAAACCTGGCCCCGGGCCAAAGACCGTGCCTAGAGTCACAAGACACTACGTGACGACGAGGTTTTGGACGGTGAAGAAGTCTCACGTTACCATTCTGTGCCTTTGTGAGTCAACAAGAGTTCGCAGCGTGTGACAAGGCTGAGCTCTTATACGATCACTCACATGGGCTTTTCGTAGCCTTGTGTGCTGTGCTGTACCGGTACTGTACCGGTACTGCATGTGACGGAATGATGTGTATTGTATGGCAAGGCAGATTCACGGCCCAAACAAAGAAAGCATCAAGGCTTCTTAGTTTAGTCCAGGGTGATCCTGCGTCCCCATTCAGAGTGTTTCAGTGGCCACGTCTGCTTTAGCTGGTCTAGGTCGATATACTCGATTTGCAGCTCGTTTAGGAACGACGTGTTGTAGGTACTGTAGGGTTGGTGTTAGTGAGTCTCCATGTACAGAGTACCGTAGGACGTGCTACCTTGCTCTGCAACCAGATTCCCGACCGGATTCGCCAACCCGTAGTAAGCACCGGTGAAGCCTTATTCCGTGCTGTTGGGGCCCCCACGGTCTGCAGTCATCAAGTCGTCCTAGGGATGGGAGAGACTATTGTTTTGTTGGCACTTAACCTGCAGGAAGCTGCATTGTGTTCTAGATGCTGAGAACGCCCCGCTGTGTGGAAAATATGGAATGGTACTATTCCGAGCTCTAGAATTCCATGGCTCCGGGTACAATGCTAGGAAGCCACCTCACATGCCATACATGCATCGTGTAAACATATCTAAACCAGAACAACACGCAGGGACTGTACGTGCACCTTGCAGAGTTGCTGCAGGGCATTTCCTGAGGTACCAGAAGCATCATTTTGAGGGCTGGGCAGGACAATGGACGCCATGAAATTGTGTGCATTCAGTATTGCATGCGAGCTGTATCTTGGCGCATGTGCTGATGGAGGACCCCTGCATCTACCTTGTCATCGGTGGTGGCCCCGTTATTAGCCACGGGTGGTAAAGATCCGCGGGTTATCAAGAAAAAACAAAATAAAAAATTGAAAAGGCGGGAAGTCTAGATGTCCGTGGCTGTTGGTAGTGCGGTATCAACACTAAGGCCCATGCTTCGTTATCGCCTTGGACAACACATGCCTGTGAGATCCATCAAAGTGCAGCAAACAACACCCCCTTGCCGCAGGAAGAAGAAGTCATAGTGACGAAGAGATATCATGGTGGCCTCTTCTCGACCGTGGTTGTGCCGTGCGCAACCAACTGCTTGCGAGGGTGGAAACGTCAGGCTACCATTCGGCAAGGCATCGAGCAACCGGTCGGCATGCTGCATGCAGGATACATCGTATAGAAAATCGAGGTGGCATTCTGACGTCCCACTGGACAGCAGCTACCCTACACGGCAGCTTTCCGAGCACACCAAATCGAGAATGTAGAGGGTCAAGCTGACAGACGGCCCATCAGGAACCAATCGGGTGGTTCTCTACTGCCAACCTCTGCCTTGCAGCGTAGGTGGCGATATCTATGTTGGCCGTGCCCATTAGATAACAAAACAATGTACCGAGGCCAGAGGCAAACAGTTGCTTTGAATGTCGACGGCGGCGTGTGTGTTCACCTTGGAACCGCGCACATTCCGGCCGTTCCGGGTGTCCGGATCTACAGGCCTTAGTCTCGGTCAGCGACGACAAACTTGTCGCTGCTTTCCCGCTTTGATCCTAGACGTTGCACACATTTGGCAGGCTGTAAGATGGAGGTTATGCATCGACTACAGCAAAGACTTTTATATTGAGGTGCATCCCTATGAAAGCCAGCTTTGTGTGACTGCATCACGCGCGTGAACTGGTTACACCGAATGTTACGTCTATACACCTGACGTAGCTCACCAGAACAATGATAGGTGGGTGAGGGCGACTTTGGCACTGGCGACACCGGCTGTATCTTGATTGACTCGATGCCACTCCGTACTTGCGAAGCGAATACTCTATCGCAGATGTATAAGCGTGTGGCATTGACTTGGTGTGTTCAGGGCAAGCGGCTTGGCAAAAACATCCGGGAGGACACTATTGCGTTTGTCTGGAAACACGACAACAAAGCATCCAATCGCGATGCGGGCGCTCTGCGTAGATTAGCCTGGCATTGGCGTGCATCCACCGTGCAGCAGCAGCCATCCATCGGGTCTTGGGATGGATTTTTGTTAATTGACCTGGTGTGGGTGTGGCGGCGTGTGCGTAGGGGTAGAGCCAGGATGGGGGTCTGACCAGCGTATGCAGGAACAGAAAGACCGTTTGGCGCCACAAGAACCCAATCTTGTCATCAGCCACATTTAAATCTGTTGCTGCTTTTGCTTTTGTCAACGGGCGGACTTTCAGTCAGGGGTAATGGCCTAACTGGCCTGGCATCCCGCCATTGTCGAGGGTCCACGACTTCTTAGCCTGGCTCCGCTTGATGTGTGGTGCCGTGTTCAGCGATCATGACAATCAAAGTCAAATCGCTACCAGGTCTTCGGGTTCGATGGGACGGGCTGGAACCACAATGGTGAATGGCCCGGTACGGACCAGAAAGCATGGCGACTGGCCACGCTTAGCGTATAGTCATTGCGTCACGGAGAACCTCTCGTATAGTAAAGACGGTGATGGGTCGAAGAAAAGTCCGAAGCAGAGTGAAGCTCATGACAAGTGTACGTCATGGCGGGAATTTTTCTCTTCTTTTTGGCGTTGTGCCCCTATTCGCATCGGTAGATATTGATGGGCTAATGATTGATGCTGCGAGGTTGGTGACCATCAACTGCGGTAATGTGCGAGTCGGCTTCGAGGTTGCCTGCCAGCATCAGAGTGGTGTCAATATTTGAGGTGATTGTCAGCCGCCATTCAAAATATTGGAGACAGGTCAGTTCAATAGTTGTTTTTATCAAAGCATGGGCGTCGTCCAGTCCCCTGTCGGCGGGATGGAGTTGTATGAATGGTTTTTCCTAGATTCCCCTTGTAAAGCTGAGGTGAGGAGGTACCTGATGCACAGTGCGACTTGGCGGTGATGGACCACTGTTCTCTTCCCACCCGGCCCCAGTTTTATGGCTTTCCCGATCCGTCGAGCTCTGATCCTGACAGGGATGAGTTCGTAAATGGGAGTGGAGATGGGGCTATTGCTACGCGGATGCACCGACCCTTCTCCCAAGTGCCTAAGCCTCCCTTGCGGCGCCGGACCTGGACTTGGACTTGGACTTGCTTGCTGCAGGCGAGGAAGCTGGACCAGACCTCAATTGAGGTTCTAGGCTGCGCTAATCGTACACTTACGGCGACGACCGAGCCATGACGGACGGACGTGCCCACTGTCACCGCAGCGCAGGACACGCTACGGCTTGCTTGCTCGCTTGCTTGCTTGACCTAGAACGGGGGCAGGGGGCGTTTGAGAAGAGAGAAGAGAGGTAGAATACAGGGCGCGTAGTTGGTAGGGGAGGTACCTTAGTAGTATCTGGATGAGGGAGGTTAGTGGTAAGTTTGTAGGCAGTTAGATTAACCAGCGCATGCTGCCTCGCTGCTGAAAGGTACCCGTACCCTCTTCGGGTAAAAGCCGCGCCCCGAGGAGAGGAGCCTTGGCTGTCGTCGTCCCTCTGCTGTTTTTCCACCACGGAGACGCACCTGAAGCGGGAGGCCAAGGTGCTGGTGGTGGCCCAGGTCCAGGTTCAGGGCTAGGTCCAGGTACAGGCCGACGGACTCATCGATGGACCCGGCCGGGCCCTCTCTTCCCTTCTCCTCTTCCATTTCCACTTCCACTTGCATGTTGGTGCTGCCACAGCTGGGCTGGGCTGGGCTGGGTTTGTTCCTCCGCGCACTCCCACTCCTCTCCCACGCCCATTCCCATTCCCATTCCCATTCCCACTCCCCGGGTTCGAAGTTCCACTCAAGGATGGAGGTGCTGTAGGTACAGTAGGTCGCTGAGGTACGTACCTCCATTTAGTTCGCCCCTCCTTCATCAACAATAATGTGTAGGTACCTACCATCCAATTCTTCTTCCTCTGCCAGCCGCTCTGAGTTTTGGCGTCATGCCATCCCACGCCGCCGTTGTCCACCTTTGAGCTCGCCAAAACCTCCCCGTCCCGTATCATACATACATGATTGCGCTCGCTCTTCTTTTTAACCCATACCCTCGCTTTGACGGCAGCCAGCCACAAATTCCTACTTAGAGCTCTCCGTCCGTTTTTGTGGACGCTGTCTTGGTGGCAGCTTAGCTTGGTGTGCACCAGCCGCATTCGCCAAACACCGACCTTATCTTTCTTCCTCTTCCTCCTCTTCCTTTTCTTTCTTGTCTTGTCTTGGTCCCGAAGACATTGTCCTTCTTGCGCATCCTCCATTGAAGCCTTCCCAAGCATCAACTCACTGTCATGGATCACCAAGACATGTCCGGACAGCCCCTTCGGGCGGCCCATCGTCCCCTCGGCAGCTACCTCGAACGCTCCCACTCCCTCCGCCCCGGCACTCCCAACACCGACAGAAACCCTTCGGCGACAATGTCGAGACGGCTTCCACCCGTGGTCGCGGTATGAGCAGTAACCCTTCGCCAGCCCAGAGGTATCGCGCCCGCCCTCGAGCTTCGGCTCCTCCAGCGCTCTGGGTGCTCGTTTCGACGAGCGCAGCTCGCGCTTCTTCCACTCGAGGCGTGTGCGCAAGGGTGAAGTTGAGAAGCCGTGGCTTTCCAAGGTTGACCCCAAAGAGAAATGGGTTACCATCTTCCCCATCGTTGGTATCCTTATTGGCCTTGGCCTCTCTGGCTTCCTGATTTGGGACGGACTGCACAGCGTTGTGCACCACAAGTACTGCCCTGTCATGGATGAGGACTTCAGCAATGGACTCAACACCAACATCTGGACTAAGGAAGTTGAGGTTGGTGGCTATGGGTACGTACAATGCATTCCACATAATCCTCTCTTCTCGCTTAATCCAGCGACATGATCCTAACTTTGATTTGGCAGAAACGGCCACTTTGATATGACCACCGGCGGCGACGAGAACGTCTTCATTGAGAACGGCAACCTGGTTATCAAAGCCACCCTCCAGGACGCTGACAAGGTCGAAAAGGACAATGTGATCGACCTGCGCAAGGATGGCAGCTGCACGTCCAACTCCTTCAAGAACTGTGTTGCCGCTACCAACACTACCAGCGGTAACTCCACCATTGTGCCCCCACCAAGTCGGGCCGCATCAACACCAAGAAGGGTGCCACCATCAAGTACGGCCGCGTTGAGGTCACGGCGAAGCTGCCCGAGGGCGATTGGCTCTGGCCTGCCATTTGGATGATGCCTGTCACTGATGCCTATGGCGCTTGGCCCTCCTCTGGTGAAATTGACATCATGGAGTCCCGCGGCAACAACTGGACCTACGGGCAGGGCGGAAACAACATCATGTCGTCGGCGCTGCACTGGGGACCTGACCCTGCCAACGATGCTTGGTGGAAGACGAACAACAAGCGCAAGGCTCTCAAGACAACTTACAGCAAGGGCTTCAACACCTACGGGCTGGAGTGGTCTGAGAAGTACCTCTTCACCTACGTCAACAGCCGCCTGCTGCAGGTCATGTACACCAACTTTGACAAGCCAATGTGGGAGCGGGGCAACTTCCTGAGTCTAACTCGAACGGTAGCCGTCTGCTCGATGTCTGGAGTCAGACTGGCCGCAAGAACACGCCCTTCGATCAGAAGTTCTATCTCATTCTCAACCTAGCAGTCGGCGGCACCAATGGCTGGTTCGAGGACACCAAGTCTGGCAAGCCTTGGGTCGACGCATCGCCGAATGCTAAGAAGGACTTCTGGCAAGCCCGTGACTCTTGGATGCCTACATGGAAGCAGCCTCAACTTGAGGTCAGCAAGGTCGTGATGCTGCAGCAGTGCGATGGTCACGAAGACCTGTAAGCTGTGCATGACTAAGCATTTTCATGGTGGATGACGAGGGCTGCAGTTGTCTATTACTACTGGTCCTGTTAATTTTCTTCGTAATATTTTCTTATTTCACCTTTTCCTTTAGGCGTCGGCAGATAACTACTAGACTTTTGATCGGCGGGGACATATACACAACATATGAGGCTTGGATGACGATTGGGCTAATGTTGGTTGATTACTATTGCAGGGATTTCATGGTGCACAAGATCTACCAAAAGGTGCTTTTGGTGCCTGGATAAGGCCCTTTGAAATGGCGTTTACTGTGTGTTTCCATCTTACACTAGGATATTGCATTTCGTATAAGAATTAGACCATTACAAATTCAAGGACAAATGTCGGGATTAGGCTTGATCATGCATGGTGAAGTTGACCTGTGCGTAAAGCGTCCTGCCCACGTCACGGAGCTAGGATCATCAATGACTTTCCAAGGATGATTGTTGGGCTATTGATCAATAATATCAGCCTCAGCTATGAGTATCTCACCTTGCAGCGGGCAGATTAGACCAGGGTAAGGGCAGGCATGGGTGAGGCTCGAGAAGATAAAGAAGAAAAAAGAAAGAAAAGATTGGCTTCTTTTTCAGGGACCCTCTTCACGTTTGTGTCTCGGGAGTTAAAACAACCGCCCTTCTACAAGGCATGGATAAGCCAGGCGGAGGGAGCATGTTGTGCTATTCGCCAGCCGAGAGGAAGAGGCGTCGCCGCCTCACCCTTCCTGTTCTTAGCGCTGTTGGTCCTGGCGAAGTGCATCTCGCACACACCAGCAGGTTCCGAGGTCAATGGGGGTCACACTAGGGAGAGAGATCTGCTGTGTACGTTGTGGTGACGACGATCCCGCATGAGGATAAGATGAGTAGTTCCAATATGTGAACAGTGGCGTCGATTTTCCCAACTGGAAAAGGGGCCTGCCTGGTTGATACCACCTCTACTCACAGCTTTGCGGTCACCAGACATTTACAAGATGCAAAGCTACCTGTAGATGTAATTACACATATGCCAAAGGTAGCAACATGCATTTGATGATGGGCTGCAAGTGTTTTATTGTCTAACCTCTGACCAACCCAGCACCCAAAGCAGTCATGCTTGCGCAGGTATCCGCTCCGTCAACCGGGCTTTAATCGTGCAGGTACACAAAGAGAGTCACCTCAGCGGTGGCTCCGGCTGCAGATGGTACGAAAATGGGCTTGATGTCTGCAGGGTCGATGATACCTTGCCGTCCGCGCTGAGCAAGGGTGTCATGTGTTTACGCATGTCTTCCTGCGCCTGCGACGCTGCATGGCGTCGCAGGCAATGGAGAGGTCTAGACTCTGACGATTAAGTAAAGGTAACGACGTGCTGAGCATGTCAGTGCGGGATGATCCAGATGCCTCGTGCTGAAATCGTGCTTGCTCCGCTCTGTTTCTCAGCCTGGGCGCGAGATCCGTTGCGCAACTGTCGAAGCGGAGAAAGGATGAGCGAGACCCATGCAGGATTACCTACGGTAGGTGTGTGTGCTGGACAACGGCCGGGGTTTCGTAGCATCGGATGGATCCGACGTCCTTAGGCGCCATTATTATTCTCCTTGGTCGCTTTTGCATTTGTCAACCCTTGTCAAAATCAGCAAGACTCGTTCCGTGGGAACGAGTGCCCACACAAATCGAGATGATGCTCTCTTTACTTCATAGTGAGGCACGCCCAGCGAACAAAGTTCCGGTGTAGCGTGAGTGTCAGGCATCGGGGACCCGTTTGCTTCCTTGTTTCTTCACACGGAGCCCACACCACACGTCGGAACATTTCTCCCTCGGCCTCGTGTTGCCTTGCCGGGAGATTATGAGGAAGTGCCGGCACAAGGCTCGTGCTAAGGGACATGTATGTGGGCATCTGCTTCCTACGGTGCCTGCGGGGTTTCTTTTACAGATGTCGGAGGACTGATGACCACAGAGACCAGCGTCACAGGTTGTGCAAACGGGCAGGTCGTGTTGCAACGGCTTGACGGTGTGGTTGGTGAGCGAGTGGGGGTTGCGCTCGCCCACGGACACGGGAGGAAGCAACTGCCTGGGAATAAACAAAGATTAAGGTGCGGCCTGGTTAACGGACCGGGAGGGCTGCCGAGGATTCTAGTGCCAGGCCAATTGCAAAGGCTATCTCAGGCGCTGCCGGCGTGAAGAGGGTGTGAAGGTGAGCTTGGAGGGTTGTGGATTGGGACGTGGTGATTGGGTTGAGATAAGTTGTCAGCTGTAAGACATCGTCAAAGCCACAGGCAACCAGCAACGCGCCAGATGACTTGGGTCTTAGACACCACACTATAGCAATGGTCCTAAAACTCAACCTCAGTGGCTGGGGAAAAAGTGCACATGTTGTCTGACGTTTCGCCAGACGAGGCTATGTATGGCCGGGGTACAGCCTTCGGTGCCTGAATATGATAGTCAGACGACGACGACGACAACGTTGGTTTGAGTCAAGGGAGGCAAAATGATTTGCTTTGCTGGCCACAGCCCTGGTACTGCCATGCCGGCGACTGATAAGGCGGCACATGTGTTTGAGTCCATGGCCAATATTGGCTGTGATATTACAATACTAGGCAGGGAGGGGTGGGCTCTGATATCAAATGCCAAAGCCACGGGCGTCTACGACGGGCGACATCTAAAAACCTATTGATGCAGAAGCTGGGGACCACATCTGTGCCATGGACATGTCTAGGTGCATGTGTTAGATCTCGATGTTGGCCGCGGGAGCCCAGGGTTCTGGCAAGGTCTTGTTTCTCGTTGAGTAAGACCCCATGGCAGCGCCCTCCCGTATCGTATCCGGCGTGCCGGGAAAAGCGCCTACGAGCAGATCCGACGTCATGGAAGCGTGCATATACCGCGCAAAGCGGGCCGAGTAAACAACAAGCCAACCTTCAACCTTACGGGACATTAGCTTATCCACCTCGCAGGCCACAAACTGGAAAAGCCATCGAGCAGATAAGCAAAGCAAACAAGATGGATGGGCCCGCCAAGGCCGTATGCCCCCTGGCCACGGGTCCGGCACTGTACGGAGCGGGTTCGACAGCCTGTCAGTGCATACAATAGTGAAGAGCCGCACAGCTTTAGAGGCTGAAGGTTCCGCTTCTGGGAAATTACATCGCGGCGCCATCGCGTTGCCGGCGCTTGGGGTGAAAATTGGTTATTTTCTGCAGCCATGGAGAATTTTTTGGCATCATCCAAACTCGGCCCAAGAAGAAAAATCTTCACAGATCACGATGTGCTGTAGTTGTCATGACGTGCAAGACAAGGGGTGCCACTCACCACCATGCTGCTCAGATGGTGAACCTCGTCAAAGGAATCAATATCTAGACATGGGGAAGAGCGGTAGAACCGAGTCAGCTCCGTGCCAAACCCACGCTTCGCCAACGTTCCCACCGGTCAGCCATGTTCCAGCTCCAGGTGGCATTGTATGCTATGCTCTGTGCCCTGGCCTCATTTTCTTCCTTCTCGTGCATTGCTATCTGGCGCTGGCGCTGGCGGTAAGGAGGTGGCTTTTTTCGGGTGGGAAAATACGAGATCTGGCGGGAACCTCATCCATGTCGACAAAGACTGGGCCACAAATAGCACACAACACATGCACGCCGACTACGCTGTCATACCCGCCATGAATGATTGATTGATTGCCTGCCCGCCTGTCATGGGTCGTGATGGATGCTCACGGTACTTACAGCTCACCACTCTTTGATAGCCCGGCCCGCTACTGCAGTGCCCGCAGCAATGATTTCCCGAAAGCCATGCACACGCCCCTTGTTCGTGAAGTTTTATCGTGGATCACGACAGGGCGAGACGCCTGGTTGTGTGCGCTTGCTTGACCGTCTCCGAAGCACCCTGTCACGATTGCTTGCTCAATACTTTGCCACTTCCAGATCGTCTTGGGGGCACCTTGCCCTGTGCTCTGCTTTGGGCAGCGGGCTCGCTCTATCGATTCCCATTATGGCTCTAGAGGCGCCATTAGAACCCCGTTTGGGCGTGCAGAGTGATCCTGGCCCATTGACGGACGTAGATACTCACGGAGGATGCCTAGTTTGGTGTTGAGGTTCAACTAAGGCTGGACCTGGACCGTCACTGCTACAGTTTTCAGCGGGTATTCACGTGGAATCTCACAGTCGTGACAATGGGATAGCGGGCCAACCTGAGACAACCAGGTCTTTTCCCTTTCCAAATAGCTAGGCTCCCCACCGACCTACCTAGCTGAGCGAACGAGACCTCGAGCAGCACGTCTCCGGTGGTGCTATGGGAGCGTTGAACGTCAAGGCTCAAGATCCCCATCGCCTAGCGGGCAGTCCGATTGTCGACGTCCGTCGCGTGCGTAGCGCTGCGGCAAAGGAGCAGAGGCGAGTTACAGGTTAGACCGAGGTGCTCCTGAGCTGGCAGCGGACGTCCGGGCGCGCACACACATGCCAAGACTGCTGAAGCGATTCAGATAAATCCAGCCATAATCGAGCCGTACATGGGCCAATAACACTTGGACCAGCGCCACTCATATGGGAAGAAAAATAGGGTCCTCCCAAGACATCAGGCAGGGGTCAGGAGGTGGAGGTAGAGGAAGAGCAAAGCCATCAGCCACAGGGACGCTGCTTTAAGCTGCACGGAAAAGGAAGTGTTGTGCTGAATAAGGCACCTACCGCTCACGACTAACCGCTAGCCGTGCTCCCTCCCCTGTTCGTCGTGCCTTCCACCACTGTTCTCAAGCTTGTTCTCCAGCGGGCTTTCCACTAGCCTGAAGCCCACCACTTTAGCCTCTTGCTTTTTGCCTCTCTTTCCCCCTATCCCCTGTCTCCCTCATCCCACTCAGAACTATTCACATCTCATCTCGTCACTTGTATTCATCCCGTGGGGCCTGGGCGGCAGTCATTGCCCTCCACCCAATTGGCGTTAGGCACCTCACACCTCTCTTACGATTGTTATGCGGCTGCTCCATGCCGTTGCTGGCGCGAGCACTTCCCGCAATTTCCTCGCTCAATGCGTCACCTCATGCTTTTGACCAAATGGCTGCGTCAGGTCTTTGGCCGTCCCGCTGGGCCACGCGCCTGCAGGAGACTGGACGTGCCTTTCTGGTTGGCTATTTCTGTCGCCAAGGAC
Source organism: Albifimbria verrucaria (assembly GCA_020081605.1). Taxonomy (NCBI): domain Eukaryota; kingdom Fungi; phylum Ascomycota; class Sordariomycetes; order Hypocreales; family Stachybotryaceae; genus Albifimbria; species Albifimbria verrucaria. The sequence continues at coordinate 2,654,116 of JAHREC010000013.1, forward strand.
GGGTCTAAGGGTTTAACGCTTTCGCAGTCAGACACATCGTTTGTCGTCCGTCCGTCCGTCCGTTCGTTCGTTCAGTTTCATCATCAGGCCAAAGTGCTCAGGTCCAACAAGACGGTTCATAGCGGCTACGCTACCGTCGGCTGGACCTGCGTTAGCACTCTTAGTCTCTTCGGCTAGTGTTGGCGTGCCGTGTAGCCCCATTTTCCAAGGCCCGTACGCCCTCTGCGTCGGTCAGTGCTGCTGTTGTTTCCTGCCTGGACGCAACATTCGGAGCTGAATCGTCAATGAGGCAAGGTCCTTGCCTGGCGTACTGATATGTCGGCGGTGGTGGCATGCGAGCTCCCTTCACCGCAAATACCGCTGCTGAGTCCAATACCAATGATCAATATTGGCGCCAGGACTGTCTTGCTCCGGCTTCTAGAAGTCTGCATGTCCTTCCACGGCTCAACCCTGCGTCATCTTCATTTGGGCGAGCCGTTACCATTCTCCCTTCTTGGACACGAGAAAGAGTGAATCGAGGCGGCAACAGAGGTACTCGTCACAGTGTTTGCCCAAACTGTAGCTACTCAGCCCCAGTGGGCATGCAGCAATATTGCTAGCTCGGCTGCTCCATCGCAGAGATCCCTACCATCGACCGACCGGGGTCTTCAACCTCTAATGGAAAACGTGGACGGTGGCCCGGGGCAAGAGGCCGGGGTGTCTGCCTCTGCGTCTTATCACCACTCCCCGGTAGTCGCCCAGTTCCTGGCTCAACCCAAGTGGGTGCGAGGATTGATTGATTGCACTCCTCATCCATATTGTCCCATTATTTCTCGCGCCATGTCCTCCGCCCCCTCCATCACGAACCTCTTTTCGTTGTACCAAACCACCGCTGTGGCGTCTTAGGCCGGTGACTGCACTATCGGACTTCGTCCTCTTTAACGGCAGCCTTCCCTGGTCCCGGCCTTCTTGATCCTCGAGCAAGCTCTGCAGATCGAGCGAGCGAGATCTCCGAACCACGTCTCTCTCCCTCACCCTCGCTCTTTCTCTCATACGTTGGTCATACACCCCCGGCCCAGTCCTGGCCTGCCATTCTTCTTTTCTACCCCCGCCCTGTCAATCTTCCCACCTTCTTTCTCTCTTTCCTCTCCAGTCTGCCGGTGTTAGACAAGAGGTGCTCGACTGTCTGTTAGGCGTACCCAGCTCGGTCCCGTCAATGACTGCTTGACGACACCCTTTGCCCTAGCCGCAGCTCGCCGAGATATATACTCCGGCCCCTTCCACTCGCTTATCTCTTGCCCATTCCCTCGTTCCCCAACGCTCGTTCTTGCAACTTCCGTTCCAACACCTCTTGCGTAGGTGTGTGTTAATAGACGGCACAACAGCAGTCTCCGTTTACTTGGTCAAGGACGGAACATAGACTGTCTGGACAACCAACCGTCTAGCTTCCAACCCAACCGCCTTCACCATGGGTATTGGCAGCTACTTCAAGGCCAGCAGCGGCGCACCGGCCGCTCCTGCTGCTGGCGCCGTCGGTGCCTCGACCGATCGTCAAACCAAGTCTCCCTCCGTCTCTGAGAAACCGCCTTCGACTTTCAGAGCTGGCAACGACATGGAGCTTCAGCCGCCCTCCAAGTTCAGCTCTCGGCCGCAGTCCATCTCAGCCCGATCCACACGGTCGAATATGAGCTCCATGATGCTCGACGAAATCAAGCACGAGGTCATGGTCAACTACCTCTACCAGCAGCAGTGCTCGCACCTTTGGGTGAGCGATGGCTCTGGAGAGGTCGAAGGTGTTCTTCTGCGTAAGACGCGCGGTCACTACATGGCCTGCCCCCACAGCTTAGCAACTCTGCCTTTGCCCTGGCTTGTGCTGCTCTCAATGTTCAGGTGAGTCTCGAGTCGCTCCAGGCGCATAGAGATCCTTTTGTTCGTTCGATCCTAACTTCTTATAGTGTGCTATGACCGTCAACTCTCGTGTCATTAAGACATTCCTTCAGTGGTCTCCCGATGCCGTCGATGTACCTCTCATGAACGGTCTTCGCGTGCAGATCCTGCCAACTATCGAAGATCTTCCCAGGGCGCGAAAGCATCAATTCGCTGCTTTTGTTGCCTCCGAGGACTTCTCATCGTTTGGGACGATGATGCCCTTCATCTCGTGCAGCGTGCCAAGGCCATTGAGTCTGAGCTGATGGAGCTTGTTTGGAAAGCTGGTCAGACCGATGATGAGGAGGACGAGAAGAACGGCCCAACTGTCATGGCCGCTGAAATCGATGAGGAGAGCGGTGCTGTCAAGGCTGAGTTCCGCGCTGTCCATTTGCAGAACGCTGTTCTCGTCTCCATCACCCTGGTTCTCGTTATCGTCTCTCTTGGAGCCGCCTGGAGACAGCTGGCCATTGAAGTGTCTGTTGATGGCAACTACACGCGTCTGGGTCTCGTTGCCCTTTTCCCTCTCCAGATCTTCTTCACGCTCTTCTTCGCCCAGGTCATTGTCGGTTGTTTGGCTCAGATCTTCGGTCCTATCCGTCAGCTCACCATCAACTCCAAGTTCTACTCCGCTCGTCCTCCTCCTCGTCTGCAGACTGATGTCCTGCCTCACGTCACCATCCAGTGCCCCGTGTACAAGGAAGGTCTGGCTGGTGTCATTATCCCTACCGTCAAGTCCATCAAGCAAGCCATGTCCACCTACGAACTGCAGGGTGGCTCTGCCAACATGTTCATGAACGACGATGGTCTGCAGCTTATCTCGGAAGAAGACCGCCGTGCTCGTATCGAATTCTATGCCGACAACAGCATTGGATGGGTCGCTCGTCCCAAGCACGGCGAGAACGGTTTCCTTCGTCGAGGAAAGTTCAAGAAGGCCTCCAACATGAACTTCGCTCTCATGATCTCATGCAAGGTGGAGGAGAAGCTTATGGCCATTAACCGAACTCCTGAATGGTCCCAGAACGATGAAGCTCTTGCTTACGAGCAGGCTCTCAAGGAAGTTCTCGAGCAGGACGGCCGTGCTTGGGCTGATGGCAACATCCGTGTTGGTGATTATATCCTGCTTATTGACTCTGATACTCGTGTCCCGTCCGACTGCTTGCTCGACGCCGTCTCTGAGATGGAACAGTCTCCCGATGTTGGTATCATGCAATTCTCTTCCGGTGTCATGCAGGTTGTCCACACCTACTTTGAGAACGGTATCACCTTCTTCACCAACCTCATTTACTCTGCCATTCGATACACCGTCTCCAACGGTGATGTTGCTCCTTTTGTCGGCCACAACGCTATTCTTCGATGGTCCGCTATTCAGCAAGTCTCATATGAAGATGAGGATGGCTATGAGAAGTTCTGGTCGGAGAGCCACGTGTCTGAGGATTTCGATATGTCGCTGCGTCTGCAGTGCAATGGTTACATCATCCGACTTGCCGCATGGGCTGGCGAAGGCTTCAAGGAGGGTGTGTCGCTGACAGTGTACGATGAACTGGCTCGTTGGGAGAAATATGCGTACGGCTGCAACGAGTTGCTGTTCCACCCCATCCGCACCTGGCTGTGGCGCGGACCCTTCACCCCTCTGTTCCGCCGCTTCCTGTTCTCCAACATTCGTTTCACATCCAAGATCACTATTGTCTCCTATATCGGCACGTACTATGCCATCGGTGCTGCTTGGATTATGACAACTGTCAACTACTTCATCATGGGATGGTTCAACGGGTACCTCGACAAGTACTACGTTGACTCGTGGCAGGTCTGGTTCTCTATCATTATCGTCTTCAACGGGCTTGGCAACCTTTCGCTGGCTGTCATGCGTTATCGTATCGGTGAGCGCAGCCTTCTGTACGCTCTGTTCGAGAACCTGAAGTGGACTTTCCTCCTCGCCATTTTCCTTGGTGGTCTGTCCCTCCACGTCAGCCAGGCTCTGCTTGCCCATATGTTCGAGATCGACATGACTTGGGGTGCCACCAGCAAGGAAGCCGAGTTTTCGAACTTCTTCATCGAAGTGCCTAAGGTTTTGAAGAAGGTGAGTTGTATATTCTATATTTTGTCTGAACGCTTTCATATCATTTCATCGAGGTGGGGAAGTCCCAGTGGATTATATCCTCACTTCGTGGCTCACAGGGGCAACAATTAGTTTCAGCTCTTGGGACTATTGATAGTTCGCCGCCACACCGCGGATCACAACCTATTCCACAGCCCAACTTACCACTGTTTTTGCTTTTCCTTTTCTGCACTTTCAATCCTCCAAAACCTGTTTTCGGCCAATACTAACTCGTCTTTCAGTTCAAATTCTCTATGAGTTTCGCTCTCTTGATCGTCGTCGGCATGATCATTCTTGCAGTCGCACCCTTCGTGCCCCACGACTGGCGCATCACGGATTTCGTCGCCATTCTTCCCATGGCCACCGTCGCCGCCAGCCACTTCCTGCTGCCTCTGGCACTGAACCCAGCTCTGATGACCTTCTCGTGGTAATCAGTCCCCGGCATTGTCTCTCGTTGCCAACCATTCCGTGTTGCAACCTGAACATGTGCTTCTCACTCAACATTAGACATCGATGGCTTTTAAATGGACGGGCAAACATAGACGGATTTGGAGTTACGTGCACCTCTTGGTACTGATATTTTCTGCTTACTGGAGTATTTGACCATCTTTTCCATGCTTAAGTGCATGTGAAGATGGATGAAGTTTGTTTGATGGCTTCCACACCCGGCGTGGTGGCAATGGTGGCTTGATCATTTGGAAAACACATTTATACAACCCTTCGGAAGGGCATTTCTTTACTCTCTAACATAACTGTCTATTTTAATCCATCTTCCTACTGAAGGATTGGTAACTCTGCGTCGGATAAAGGGTATGGAGAATGGAAACTTATGCAATGATGCTTCGCACCTGCACGCACTAGTTTATTTAAAGATATGATGCCTCACATATGGGCAGGCTTAGATACGATGGTGAATAGGAAATATAGTTGATTTGAATCAATTTGTGAGAAACGTGTTTGTGTTGAATGTTTGCGATTTAAAGTCTTGCATTGTAAATGACTGAATCCAAATCTATCCCAACGCCTCTATTCTAATAGCCCTTTTAAGGAAATGCATTGTCTATGTTATGCCTCAAATCCGATCTAGGATTTCCACGCGCTTCGTATCCCCTTTTTGTGTCCCATCTAGGAATCTAAACCCACGCACAGTCTACCAACAAGGCTGACGACTAAATCACAGTGCAGGAAGCTTTGAGTTCCGTACTTTTTAACCACAGAAGAAACCGACTGATGCCACCAGAAAAGTGTCTTGGCCACGATTGAACGGGGCCCTTCTTACTCCTCGTCGTCCGTGTCGGGCGGGTGAGGAGTGCCCTTGGGGCTGTTGAGCCACTCGATGTGTCGCAGACGGCGACGGACCTCACGCTCCTTGACCTCCTTCTTGGTCATCTTCTTCTTCTTCTTGGCCTTGAACTTGAGCTCGGTGTTGTCCTCGACGCCGCTGGTGGCAGCGCTGTTGACGGCGGAGCTAGCGGCGGTGCTGGTGACGCCGCTGCCGGGGCGGCTGTCCTCGAAGCGGTCGAGGCTGACGGCGGCGGTACCGCGCTGCGCAACCTTGCCGTCCTGGACGAGCCACTGCTCGGAGCAGAGGGCGCCGACGAACTCTTCGTTGTGAGAAATGAGGATGACACCACCCTTGAAGTCACGAATGGCGACGGCCAGACCACCAAGGAGTCACGGTCCAAGAAGTTAGTCGGCTCGTCAAGGACGAGCAGATGGGGGTTGTTCCACATGGCACCGGCGATGACGACCTTGACCTTCTGGCCACCGGAGAGAGAGCCGATCTCGTTGTGGTTGGCAATCTCGGGGTCCAGGCCGAGATCCTCGAAGTGCTTCGAGATGACGGACGGCTGGAGCTCACGGTAACCCAGACCCTCACGGGAAGCCTCGTGATCGTCGAACTCCTGAACGAGCTTGCTGAAACCCTCCTCGATGAGGAACTCTCGAGACAGGTGGAGTGTTGTGCTTGGGCAGCAGACCACGCCATTTACTGTGAAAAGTTAGTTGAAAATTCGGTAGAAGGCGAATTAGGGAGTGCTGCTTACACTTCATATTGGAAGGTCTTCTTGAGCTTCTGACGACCAACCAGGGCCTCAACCTGTCGTGCCGACTTTCCGTCCTTCAGGTCAATCCACTTGTCCATCTGAGCACGATCGGCTTCGGACAGGACACGGGTCTGCTTCATGTGAACTTCACGATCGTCACCGTGGGCATATCGCCACTGAAGGTACTGGTTGGGAGTCTTCTCCAAGTGCATCTCAACGTGCTCCAGAGCGTGCTGCTTGATGTAACCGATACGAAGGTTGGGGTGCTTCTCAACCCTGCCGGTATCGGGGATGGTCTCACCGGTGAGCAGCTTGATGAGCGTAGACTTGCCGGCACCGTTGGGTCCAATGATGGCAACACGGGACGAAAGACTAAGCTGGCAGGAAACGTCCGTCAGGAAGGCTTGGGTGCCTTGGGGTAGGTGTAAGACACGTTGGTCATGCGGATGATGGCCCTGGTGTTGGACTTGACACCGGTGAGGATACCAGGAGGCGGGAACTTGAACTGGACGTTGGAGGCTGACAGAGTGTAGTAGCTCTTGGCCTCAGGTCTAACCTGGACGAAAGCAGCGAGGTTGCCCTTGTAGCAAGCCAGCTTCTTGTTGGGCTCGTAGTGGTAGATGTCAGTGGTGACGTTGTCGAGGAATCCGGAGTCGTGAGAAACGATCAGACTGGTGATGTCGGGGTGGGACTTGAGGTAGTTCTCCAGCCATGCAATGTTGGCGACGTCAAGATGGTTAGTAGGTTCGTCCAGGAGAAGAACATCAGCGCGCTGCAACATGGCACGGGCCAGGGCGAGCTTCATCTTCCAACCACCAGAGAGAGATCCGACCTTCTGGGCCTGGCGACCCTCGGGGCCAGGAGTGAAACCGAACTCGGACAGAACTTCGGAGATGCGCTCAGTGCCCTGTGTAGCAATGAGAGGATCGCTGGAGACGAACTCCAGGATGCTAATGTCCGCATCCTCGCCCTGGTTGTGCTCGACGTAGCAGGTTCGCAGAACATCCTGAGGAGGAAACCCTCCAGCTTTCCGTTGGCGATACTGCGCATAAGAGTAGACTTGCCGGCACCGTTGCGGCCACAGAGGCCGTAACGGTGACCCTTGAGAAGACGGAGGTTGGTGTGAGAGAGCAGGAGTCGTCCACCGTAGGCAAGTGAGAACTCAGCATTGACAATCTCAACCTCGCCATCATCCTCCTTCTCTGGAACACCGTAGCGTCGCTCATCCTCCTCACGGTAGAACTTCTCGACAGCCTCGCTGACCTTGATGTGCGCCTCGGGAGCCTGCAGCAAGGGCTGCACGTAAGGCGCAATGTGGCCCGAGATGCGGGCAATGAAACGGTAGTTCACATCAACAGCGACCATCTCGCAGATGTAAGGTCGGGCAATCTTGTACAGATCCAAGAAACCAGACAGGCCGTTGTTCTTCTTGATTTCCTCATCCAGAACCTTGGCCACGTCGTCGCTAGTAGTGCGAGTGACAATGTCCTTGTCATCACCCATGGCCTTCTGCATGGTAGCGAGGGCCCGGTTAGCGATCTCTCGAACCTCGGGGAGAGATGCGCGGTCAACGACAGCCTTCACACCAGGTGTCAGCTTGGGGAGGAAAGTTCTGGCCTCGATGGGATCGTGGACAAGCTTGGTCAAGTTCTCGACAATGACAACGGTCTGACGCAGAACCTCCTGAGGGGTGGAGGGGTGTTCAGAGATCTCTCCAAGAAAGGAGTCAACAAGGCCAGGACAGGAGAGGTAACGACGGCAACAAAGGTAGTCTGAGACAGAGCGTGGATGGCCTTCTGGAGACTCTGGGCAGAAGGGTGGTGCATAGACTCGATCAAGAGGGGTATCCTGGGGGCAACGTCGTCGTTGGACAGCAGGGTGGTGATAGAGTTCATGGTCTGGACGGCCTGCTTCTCGACCTCGGCCTTGAGGTCGTGCATGCCTTCCTCGACAATGGGGATGAGGGTTGCAAGCTGGGCTCCCATGGCCTCGCGCAGGACATCCTTCTCGGCGGCCTCCTCCTTGGTGGCGCCAACAGCCAACTGAGCCTTATCGGCCATTCTCTGCATCAACTTGTAGGCGCCGATGGTACCCTGCCACTTGCCGGTCTTCTTGTGAAGGTAGCGGACCAAGGCGGGCAGCAGACCAACGACGAGAGCCTCGGAGCTCAGGTTGGAGAAGAGGGCATCGAGGCCATATTGGGCAGCCTCGCGGACAACAGAGCCTTTGTCAGCAAGGGCATCGAGGGCGCAGGCAACGAGTGCCTCTCGCTCGTCGAGGAGGATGGCCTCGCTGATGCGCTGTCTAGGAGGGAAACGCTCGAAGATGGCGCCGAGGAGGTTCTGGCTGCTCTCTCTGCGGAGTCCGCTCTTCTTATCGGCAGCGGCCTTCCTGACCTCAGCGAGGATGCCGTACTGCGAGAGACCGGCGAAACCGACCGAGCCAAGCAGGACCTCGCAAAGGCCGTAGCAGGCGTCGACGGAGGCGGCGGAGGTCTGGGCGGTAAAGATGGTGTTGATGAAGGCGGCGATGTCTTCCTGGGACGGGGCGGGCGCAAGGTCCTTGGACACCATGGTGGGTGCTTCGCCTGATGGCGGGGTGACGGGGTGAGGCATCGTGAGCGTGTCGACGGGGAGGGTCCCTCAACTTCCTAATCCGATCTGTGTCCCTCTGTGGTAGGTGGGCTGGAGAGCAAGAGAGATCGATCTCAGGCGCGCAAGACAGAGCCTGCTGGGTTTGCGCGTACGCGCGAAAGGGGAGACGGGCGTCGGGAAAAGGAGTGATGATGATGATGTGATAAAGAAAAGAGACAAAGGACAAATGTTTTAAGATACGGGTCAGATAGTGGCGGCGGGATGCCCAAAACCAACTCAAACACCCCCTCCCACTACCACTGTCTTACGGGGTCCATGCGGGTACCTGGGAGACACACCTCGAAAACTTTTTTTTTTCCTTTCCTTCCTCTTTTTCCCCCTCCCACTGCTTATCAAGGGGCATCCTGCTTATCACCCCTCCATTTCGCGCAAGTACCTCCGTACCTGTGAAATACGTACCTCATTACTCGCCGAACGGCAAGCGGCCTAACCCGAACGTGTGTCACTCCAAGTACCTTATCCATTCGTTACCCAGCCTACACCTAGACTCTCCACGTGGGGCGTTTCCACCAATGTCGCTGGACGAGGTGATGTCCAGTATTTGCTCTTTCGCATGGGCTTCTTGGTTCAGCATTTTACCGCATGGGCACTTTCTGGTTTCGTCTGCGGGTGCGTATACCTGGTTTTCTTTCCTACATGTGGGTCTGCGGAGGCACTTCATTCCGTCGACCAGCAGGGCTTGGTAGTTGTAACCTCTTGACGTGGTGTTACAAAGCCACATTGGGGAACTAACAATGATACACTCGCAAGATGCTCAACCCAGAGACAATGTCAGACATAGGCTCAGACCCGGAGAATTGTGCAACTTTGTCATCCACTTTCATTTAAACCCCAAGAAACTTCTACAAATTCTCAAACCTCAAGTGACACGTAAAACTGCGCAGTAGTGCTTTAAACTTCTAGCTTATTATGCACGGCTGGCGTGCTGAGGGTATATAGACACGACCATACATTACATCTGCACCAAACCTGGCACAAGAGATAAACCCAAAGCTCCATAAAGTGTCTCGCCACGCTCAAATCCCAACCAATAGCGATAAGAAAACCAAGTTAATACATAATAGATAGGCTGTCAAGCCCAGATGTGGGTGCCGCGCCCCGAATATCCAAAGCCATGGTTACACTTGCGAGTCTTGTCGCAAAGCCACAGGCCCCTGGAATCCTTGTGTGGGCGGGCTAACGTTTTGCATCTCTAGACCCTGAGACGTTGTCCGAGGGCGACCGACTCGGCGCGCACTGAGGCGCTGGTCGCCACTGTGGTATTGCGCCTTAAACCGATAGTAGGTTGGTGGGCGTGGCCGGCAGAGAATGGTGATGAAATTTTTGATAGGGTTGACCTGCGTGAAAGCGCGGTATCTCTCGCCCTTGACAAACTTGTGAGAGTTCATGTACTCGCGAGTAGTTTCGCCCCGCGCCATGAGGAAGACGTGGTAACCCATCAAAGCTGCGGGATAGGCAAATAGCACAAAGCCAATTATCAGCAGTGCGAATGCGGCCTTGAAGTGGCCCATTGCTGCACTGAAGGACACGCCCTCACGGTTCATGTAGACAAGGAGCTGTGTCAGGCTCAAACCCATGAGATAGGCGGCGAGCAAGGTGGCTGAGGTCACGAATGTAAAGAAATATCGGTAGTTACGCTTTCCAACACAGTTATTGAGCCAGACACAGTGGTGGTCGTGGCCCTCAATACAGTTGTCGCAAAGACGGCAGTGGTGAGCACGCGGAGGTCGCCAAATGTTGCATGTTCTGCAATGCTTGACGGGGACCTCCATGGCCGCTGTGTTCCGCTCCGCTGACTTTATCAACGTCCAGTCATTGGTAGGAGGTCCGAGTCTTAGGGGTCATCATCGTCACCGACTGGCGGGAACTGATGAATATTTCTTGGGAGGATCTATGATTTGTTAGCTTTGGGTGTTTGAGGCTCCAAGTAACCAAGAAACTTACTCCAGGATCCGAAACAGAGGCATGGAAGAAAGATGAGAAACAGATATAGGCGAGATAACCAAACACGATGGGAAGTGCTGGAGATATGTTATGCCATAGCCATGGGGCCTCGAAGACGAAGAAGACGACACACGGTGCGACGACAAAGAAGCCAGTCGCAAGGTTGATAGGCTTTTGCCTGGTGTTTTGCCAGCGTCCACCAAGACAAAATCTTGTGTTGCCTTCGAAGTATTGGAAGACCTTGCCCACAGCATGACCAGCGGACTGTGGCTGTTCATTTTGGTGGCTCGACCCAGCATGAGCCTCACGGGGCCCAAGCCGGGGTGAAGATGCACCCGAGGAGAGCTTCTCCGCCCCTCGGTACTCCTGTTTCGGCTATGCTGGCCCTGCTCACCTCTGCCAGGCATGAGAAAACTAGAACGGAAGGACCTTGAAGACTTGGCCGGGCTGGGCGCGTTCGGACGTTCCTTTATCGCAGAACCCGCAACTGGGCCTGCGCCGGAATTTGACTTTTTATGCAGCGGTCGAACGCTATCTGACGTGCTGCCTGCCGGATAGTATCCTTGTGTAGGGCTTGTAGTGGCTGTCACTCGATCGTATATGTCTGGATCCGTCATTTCAGAGCCTCGCGAAGGGGCGGTCCCATATGATCATCGTCATGTGCGTGTCCCTGTGCCTGTACCTGTGCGATAGGATTGGATATAATGCTTTGACGTACACCACTTCCTCCGGCATCCATTTCAACATTTTCCGTATTGTTACCCGCTTGTGATAGTTGCGGAGACTCAACTGGGGACGGGCGTGTCCACGCTGAGCTTGAAGTTTCTGAGAACTCATGGGGTTGTAGAAAGCGTTGGACGGAAGGGACGGAACATGGCTGCGGCTGGTCAGGCTGGCCGTCCGTCCCGAGGTGCTCGCAGCGGTGCTCGAAATGCTTCCTCTTTGCGACGGCAGATGTCCAGGAAATTTGCGTCTTGCGGCTCTCGATGATGTAGGAAAGGCGCCTCGTGATGAGTTGGCAGTAACGGCCGTATTGGGACGCGAAGTGATGTCTGCGCTTTGAATGGGACTCGTGGGGCTGTAGTGTGTTCCCTGTGGCTCGGCCTCGCCCCCGTCTTCGCTGGCGATGTCCGTCATTCGTGATGATATTATACTCGGCGCTCCCGGGATATCGAGATGGGGATAGTGAGGCGACGGAAAACTGTCGGCCTCACTTGGCGACAAGGGCCTCGAGTTGGATTCCTTGGAGGTCATGGTTGCAGTTCAGGATCGACGCGACTGGTTTGTACTCGAATGCATTATCCGGTGACTTGGGCGATATCAAGGATAGATTCGGATTTGGACGATGAGAGGGGTAGTCGACGGACGAACGTGGCCGGTGAAGGGATGTCGACCAACTGTGATTTCGTGGCTGCAAGGAGCGGCGCGTGCGGAACAGGTAGGATGCAGGTCGTCTGGATTGCGACAAAAGGGCGTTGCGCGGATGTTTAAGGGAGCCGAGTCGAGCGGGCGTAGGATTTAGGATTAGGAGTTAAAAGGGTGAGGTGGTCCTGTCTGGTCTAGAGGCGAAGGAAGGAAAGGCAAAAGAAAAGAGAACGTCGCACGCGAGAATGGTGTAAGGAGTGGTTGGGACCCGGTAGGAAAAAGGAAAAACGGTATGGAGATGTGGATGTGGGTGTGATGGAGCGTGTCGACGTCGACCAGCAAGGAGGAGACGAGGAGAGCGGGAGGATGACTTAGCTGCAGGTTGAGACGCTTGGTTCCCTTTTTTCCAGCCCCAGTCCATTTCCGCACGGTTCGCCCACTCGCATTACCCGTCACTGCGGCACCCTGGCTTGCTTGCTTGCCTTGTAACGTTAAGGGGAGGGGCTTGCCAGTACTATACAGTGCAGTGGGAATTGGGAAGAGAGGCCGTAATGGCAGAACGGGGCCCCGAAATGATGCATTGATCACCACTTCGCGACGCCCATTACATCACTGCGCAAGCCCTCTATCATGCCCGTCCGATAGTCAGCCCAGCCTCTATTTCGCCCTAGCCTGAGGATCCGTCATCCTGACTGCACAGTATTGTATTGTCCATGTCCGCCCCCGAGTTGTAGGTGCGTAAGCGAGTGTGGTGCATTATGCAACACATGCATCCTCATTCCCTGAGTCACCTAATGTGAGGAATGTGGATTTCTCGTCATCACTGTCGCATTCTGTGGCTGTCCTGGGGCTTCCACCATCATGCTCACGACATGCGCCTACTAAAAAGCCGTAACCAATAATGTCGCAAGATGTAGCTGCTTCATTGTATGGTCATCATTTCCGTTGGGTACCCGGTATCACGAAAGCCATCGTTACCGGACCATTTGCCTCGGTCGTAAACCAACCATAAACCCAATTGCATGCATCTTACCAAGTAGTGCCAGTGCCGGTCACCCTATACCTCACCTCGACTGGTTGGCGTCTGGGTGCAAGGGAACGTCATGGGAGAGGTATGCGCCCATCACGTGATACACAGAATTGACGAATCACCGCCCTTCCCTAGCAACGGACTGAAATCATACGACACGAGCCTTGTACCTTAGCAAAGAGCTTCACTCAACCTCAAATAACCAGACCTCAGCACATCACCACCACCCCGACCGTGCTCAACTCCACCGACACAATGGCCTCCCAGATCAGCCGCCGATTCCTCTCCACCACTGCTCGCCGCATGCAGCAGACCAAGAGCACCGAGGAGCTCAAGAAGGAGTCCAGACGTAACCCCGAGATCCTCGTGCGTCATAAACCCGTATCGATTTTTTTGATGCCGCGGCCATGCTAACCAGACCTCCCGCATGACAGATCCTCGGCAGCGTCGTCTTCGCTACCCTCGGCGCCGCTGGCTTTTACTTCGGTGATTAAGGCCCCCTTTCAGATGCCGCACACGGGGCAATCGATTTCTTCCACCGGGCGATTTACTGACATTCTGGCCTAGGCTCCTCTCCTACCGCTTCTACCGATGAGCGCCCCGTCAAGATGTCCCAGGGCGGCATGCCTTGGGAGTCTGGTTCCGAGGGCAAGTACAAGTACCACCCCGGTGGTGACGCCAGCCAGGAGCCTCGCGATGCCCCCAGCGCCCTGAACACCGTCATTGTTCCCAACGTCACCCTGCCTCGTGAGCTGCACGACAAGTTCAACAAGTGGGGCAAGGACGGCTACTAGAGTCGGAAACAACTCTTGAGAGATGGGCGAGATGGTGGAATATGGGGAATCAAAGTGCAGTACGCCGCCTTTGTGTAGATATAAAGACGCGACAGTCGAACATGGACCCTTGATTGGTTCACTTGACAATAGAGTTCTTTTTGTTTTGCTCCGTTTCTTCCAGTAAGGAAATCCTCGGAATGGTATTTTCCTGCATAATTGCTGTAACAGACAATTGGAGTCTGAGTCTGCCTCGGATATACCGGTCCTCCAGCCCCAAGTCCCTTGGTAGGATCAAAGTCACCAATGGGAAGCACTCAATCCTCCATGACCATCAGTCTTCGTTGCTATCTGATGTACGTGATATCATAACCTCATTACCAGAGTCAGCATAAGCTGTATGTAACCTCCACTACCTTCCGACAAAGCTCACTCGAGCGTCAGGCCCTTGCGGCACCCATATCTTGTTACCAGTCGCTTACGAAATCAACGCCTCTATCTCTTCGGCAGTGTGTCCAAACATATGCAGCAGATCTAGCATGCTATCTCCGTTCAGACGGGCGTCAGCCTCCATCTGAACCCGCGGCTTAGCGTTCCAAGCAACGCCCAGGCCGGCCTTGTCCAACATGAGCAGGTCGTTGGCTCCGTCACCAACGGCCACGACCTGGGACAAGTCGATGCCTTCCTTGGCAGCAATCTCGACTAAGAGGTCGCGCTTGCGCTCCTTGCCAACGATTACACCCTTGGCCTCGCCAGTGAACTTGCCATCCTCAACGACAACCTCGTTGGCATGCGCGTAGTCGATGCCCAGCTTCTTGGCGAGCCAGCCCGTCAAGGGAAGGAAACCACCCGAGAGCACGGCGGTCTTGACACCAAGGCGCTTCAAGGCCCTGATGAGCTCTGGGACACCCTTGGTCACGTCGAGGACCGGCTGGAGATCTTGGAAGATGCTCTCAGGCAAGCCCTTGAGGAGCGCGACTCGCTCACGGAAAGACGCCTCAAACTCAAGCTCACCAAGCATGGCCCGGTGGGTGATGTCAGCCACCTTCTCAGCCAGGTTCGGGGGTCCTTGACGGTCTCGGCAAGCAGGTCAATGACCTCCTGAGTAATGAGGGTGCTGTCCATGTCAAAGACAACCAGGCGGGGTGTCTTCGCCAAATCGCATCCTTCTGCAGTATAACGTCTACGTTCCACTCGCGCTCGAAGCGGTATATCATCTCGTGCTTGCGCAAGTCTGTCAGGCTGAGGTACTTGGGAGAGGGAGCGGGAGAGAGTGTCAACTCGACGACACGGGGGTCTCAGGGTTGTCCAGGCATCGGTGGGAGGAGTGAGGTTCTTCGCCCTCGGGCAACGGAAAGGTGGACATGAGGTGGAGGAAGGAGGTGATGCACAAGGGGAGACGTAGGAGCCGTAGAGATGATCCAGGTGCTCGGAATCCTGGGTGGGGGCTCAAGCGGGAAGGCCTCGATGTTGGTGGTGGGAGCCATGTTGGCGGGCAGGGACTCGGTGCTGTCCGACGCAGGGCCTCTGGCGGGAGAGTGGACGGATGCGCCGTCCTTGGCCTTGGACTTGTAGAACAAGGTTGCGATGAGGCGATCGGTCTTGTGGCCGGGGCAGGCGCACAGTAAGGGTGAGAGTAGTCATGGTTCACTCCGCTCTCGACGATGGTCGGGGGCTCTCAGCGGAGGGACACCGTGAAAGGGTAGGAGGGGCTTGGGAGACTGAGCCTTGCCAGAGCTCGCAATGTCCTCGATGACGGTGTCGATGCCCTGGTGCGCCTCGGGCTGCCTGGGAGGGCGATACTGCTGGTGGTCGCTCAGGTAGGAGCTGCTCCTCATGGCGCTGGTCAACTGGGGCGCGAAGCATTCTGCTTGGCGGCGTCGGTCGTGTTGTCAGCCATGCTGGCGTGGTTTAGAGGTGGGTGGGGGAGGTGGCCCTGGGTGGCTTCTGCGCCGGTCGATGGGTTCAGGGCAGGGAGGCGGGTGAGGAGAGCCCAAAGGCTGAGCAGCAGTATCGGAGCACGAGGATCGCGAAGGCCAAGGGAGGGATGGAGGGAGGCAAGGGAAACAATGCTTGGGTCGCGGTGCCACCCACAGGTGAAAGCCCGAAAGATCGAGACGATGAAAGTGGGATGTGACAATTCCGGTCCTCAGTGGGCTGTGCCACAGCCTGGGCCTGGGCCCCGCTAACCGTTGGACCTGCTTCCCGTCCTTGCCCAATCACGGGGACTTCTCCGTGCCAAGACCGAGCGAGGGGCAGCTGTGACGATGACCGAATTGTGCTCAGTTTTTTTTTCCTTCCTAGTTGTCCGTTCGGTTTTTATTTGTTGCCGACTTGACACCAGCATGCGCGCGGTAGCGCTCTTTTAAGAGTGGTTTTTGAATGACCGACCCTCCAGAAATGACAATGACAATCACTTGCTTAATATCATTCGATCAGAAATCTTATCAAATTTCAAATTATTACTCATATTAGACCATGGAACTGTAGGCCTTGCAGCCTGCTTCGTCATGTTACTCTCCAACACGGAAAGTTCGCCAACCGATTTGATTGGCTCACATAATCTGTGGAGAGATTGGTCTTGATAAAAGACCGAGCTTGAGTACGAACAGCCATATCGTAGACTGACACGCCCAGGGAATATATTCTGCGTATTATACATCCGTACCTTGCTCAATCCTATCAATGTATTTCTAATTGCTTGTCTGTGTCTGAACCACATTCCACCCGTTACTCCCTTCATATTGAAGTATTCTTGCACCAACACACTGGCAAAACCCAGTCAGTCAGTTGAGCTGAGCCTTAGTTAAATGCCTTGCTCGGACAGCACGAACCATCAGTCTTTCTTCGTTCCTAACCCAATCAAGGTTTTTGCGAACGGTCTAACATCCTTGATAATGACTGGGTTGCCTATTTTGAAAATATCCTTATGGTGAGAGCTCAGCCTCCAAAGGCCTACACTTACAACTTCCTAGCTAGCCCGCCGTTTCCATTGGTCACTTGGCTTCGTTGTGTACGGATTTGGAGCAATGTCATGTCATATGCTACGCGAAAAGCAACAAGCCATTAGATGAAGTCAGCATCTTATCCCTTCGAACACCTAGCTCCATTGTTTTTCTCAGGCGGCCACGATGCTCCGAGATTACGCCCATCGCGTTTCGTAAAAAGCGCACCCCTGTATCTATGGCGTTGGGGTTAATGGCGGTCCGTCACTTCTCGGTGAGGATCTGCGGGTGGCTGTTGGCTCCAGTACAGTAGACTGAAATCAGCCCATTGTATTAAATAATGATCGGCTTACCATCACCGAACGAGTAATGCTGCCAGGCTGTTTCGCGTGGCTGGCTGCGCCTATCGCCACACTGCCCTCTTCACCAGACGGTCGGCTCTTCACATGTGGCAGCCACAAGAAGGATGTGCTGCACCTGGCTCGTCTGCTCAACTTGACTGTACTGAGACTGACCTATGGAACAAAGTCTTATGGGCAGGATATCTGGGGTGGCAACCAGCAGGCAAAACAAACTGTTGGCCGTGGACAATGACTTGTAGGAAATAAAGTCTTTTGGTACTGGGCTAATGTTATAATAAAGGAGATTGCCTCTTGCTTACCTTTGTGTTAGCTTATCTTGACTTCTTCTACGTTGATAGCTTACTGCAAGAAAATGCGGTGTCCTGTAGTAATCAAAGGCACTTGCTCATTGCCAAAACAGCGGTATTGCTGGTCATAAATTCGTGGCGATTTGAAGTACAGATGGAAGCACAGGCGGTTCTCACCTCAGGTCTGACACCCTCACCATGTGTAATACTGGAAGACCAACATGCAGGTTTAGCTTACTACCCGTCAGGAAGGTACTTCTAAATATTGCGACTCGGTTAAACCATGAACAAGGCGTTTGCGGGCGGGCACACTGTGTAAGACGATCCAGACCAGATTACGTGTACTATATATAAGCCCAGTCGAGGGCTCGACGCCGGCGATGAGAGTTCGTGCGGAGTTTACGACAAGTATGATAGGAACGCCGCGTCCGGCTTGGAGCGTTCTTTGTGTGAACTTCGTGCAGACCTTCCATAACGTTCAGGATTGGACATGGTAGAGGAGGCAATACAAATCATCTGTGACTTGGGCAATGATACTCGTATGGTTGATTTGCCATTCTCTGTTTGGCAGGCTGCATGAATGGACAGACGGATGCCGTGGCATCCTTGAGGAAACCCAGGATATATATAGCGACAAGCACTGCCTCATGCTAAGTAGAAAAACTCAATGATGTTGTGATTGAAAGTGGGCGGAGATGATTTTGGCTGTGGCTGAGCTGGAGTCGACTGTCGCATCCGCTCTCTCAATGCTAGATAAGCGGTTTCAATAATTGGAAAAAGAAGTCAACCCTGGTCGCAAGAGTTCAATTATAAGTCACTGTTCCATGCAATTGTTTTATTGATGTGTTATGCATGGTCATCTTGCTTCACAAGAAAAATCATTCTGTAAGATTATTACCAAATTAGGAAATTTGCTACGGAAGCAAAATTTCAGTACCAGTAGAGTCACAGCTCCATCCTCCACATTTCAAGAATCACTGATCGCAACAATGAGCTATCATTCCTTGGTAATACAGCACATCGCAGGCATCATATTTGCGATATCTATCATTCGTTTGGCAGATGCTGGATGAATGTGCTTGATTGCAAGTTGCATGCCCACCCCTAAGTCGCATTTCTTTCCTTGCTATTCTAGACTAGCAAAATCGCCTGATAGCAAATTTTCTATAGTAGCAAATTTTGCTATTATTGCACACCACCTGCTGGTAGACTTACAGCGAGTAGGCAGTATGTAGCGGCCATTCATCTCAGTTGGTGTGTGACTATCATTCTGGTAAGATTTTGTATTGGATGGGTATCGCTATAGCATTCATATCGCTTTCTAGAAATCAATTTCTCCATCATATCCCTCCGTCTTCTTCGAATTGTAATCCTCGTCCATCATCGCCTCGATTTCGATGAGGAAATCAAGTCGGCTCTGGCCAACGTTTTTGGGTATCGCGTTTCTAATTGCCCTGTCGAAAACATTGTCACCTGCTTATACTCGTCCTCCTGTCCACGGTGTACTCCATCCACAGCCTCGACACCGGGACCCGTGAGTGTGAAGAGCCAGCCTTTCGCGTCGATGGGAAGTTGAAGTGGCAGTTCCTGCTCGAATTGGGATAAAACCATTTCCTTAAACCGGCTTTTCGGAACCCACCGCCTGACGATGAAAGATGGGCTACGTGACTCAATGACATTATAAGCAAAGACAATTTTAGGTTGTCGAACAGAAGGCGGCGGCGGAGGAGGAGGTGGTGGTGGTAATGGTAGGTCTTGCGTCTTCACCGACTCTGCTGTTGGAGTATGGGCGTAAGTTTCGGCTGTAGCTGCCGCCGTCACATCAGACGATACGCTATTCCGATAATCGGATGGACGGCTGGACCAAACCGGTGACTGAGTCCTAAACTCAGCCTCCCTATCCGAGACCATAGTTGGTGTAGGAAAGGCAAATGATGATGAGGTCATCTCAGCAAAGGGCGCCGGGAAGTTATGCTGGGCCATATTCCTTAACACCGATTCATTGAATATGCTGGGCATGGGTGATGGCGTGGCAGTGGATACTAAACCGTCAATGCCCTCAGAAGTCGATGGCCTTGGCCCAGGGGCAGTTTCGGGCGTTGGCAATGGAGGCACGGCAGTATCATTGGATCCTGACGGTACAGGCCCGGCAATATTGTTGTCCGTTAAAGGTTGTGGCCTAAAGTTTTTATCGAATGTCAACGGCACGGTGCCTTCGGCCGTTGACCTTGCAGGCCTAGCATTACCACCCGATGCCAATGATGCAGCTCTAGCAGAACTCTGTGGCGCCGGTGGTGCTTGCTGAGTATCTCTATCTGATGTCGATGAGAATGAGGGCCCTGCGTGATCAGGGTTTCCGGGCGTCGGTTGTCTTGGCCCGGCATTGTCCGCAGATGCCGATGGCGTACGCTCACCAGGGTTGGGAACATCTGAGCGACTATCGACTGATGTAGGAGACGCGCATACCGCTTCTATGTCTGACTCAGTAGCCATATCTGGGTCGTGGAAGGTTCTTCGTGCCCGCGGCGAGCGTAAGTTGCGCTCCACCTTGGACCACACACGCTTGGCTCGCTTGGTCTTCTTCTTGGGCCCAGCGGCTTGTTTATCGACCGCATCCTCTTCTCTGTCACGCCGGATAATTTTTATGCGCTTGTATGGGCGCTCATTTTCAGTTGCCTCCGTTGCGGGGTCCTGGACGAGGTTAACATCTGTGGCTGGCGGGTTGATCGGTGCAAATCGGGACTGAAGCTAAGATTCGGATATGTTGGTAAAGCAGTTTACTTGCAGGGGATGGGTTGGATGAGAAGGTGTGAACGGCTTGCGGAACATACCCGAGGGTTGTCGGAGCCAGTGGGCACAGGACTCCTTGGTGCATTGTATAAGTCACCATTCTCTGATTCTACCTGGGCATTAGTGTTTGGCGGCTCCGTTGCCAAATCAGGGTCGATGGGACCATTGTAAGTTGTCCGTTGCTGGCTGTTTGGTGGGGCATCGTTGATAATGTCCGATCTGAAAAGCCCCGGTTAGCTGCTTCGGAGTATATCAAGCAGTAGCATAGAACATACGTAACGTGAGCAGCAGGTGGGTTGTCGCCTGATGCGTCATCATCGACAGAAGTAAGCTCTATTGGGTTGTCTTTGCTCCTCCCTTCTGCATACGGAACGGATCTGACTTATCACGGTCGCGCTTATGTTTGTATGCAACATTGCGGTGCTGTTGTAGATTCTGGCGGAAGAAGAGCTGTTTAAGGAGGCTTCGAATCCTAAGGCGGTGGGAGGCAGAACTCAGCCAAACGCGAACTGTTCGGAGGAAAGAATCGACATACTGTATGCGGTGCTTTGAATACTGCCACCGGTTATGTCTCGGTGAGGCAGGATCATCAGGCCAATAGAGCATGCCGTTACCTTGTAGGAAGGTATCCGTCATCTCATCGAGACCTTGTTGATGACTCTGGACCTTCCAGAGGTAGAGATTGGAGCCTTCTATTCCTTGGGAGCTGATAAACTTGCCCCTGAACGTGCGGGTATCATACTGAAAGGTCTGGCAACGAGGCAAGGTAAGGTCACCATAGTCGAGCAGCTTCCGCAACTCGGTTATGCTGGGGACCGCTGCCGCAGACTTTGGTGACTCCATCCGACCAGGGTCAACCGCCGACCGGGGAGTGAGAGAAACAAGACACAATGACAATATGGCTTACAAGAGCAAGACTGGCAAGGAAGACGCAAGGCGAGCAGGTCGGGCCGCAGTAACGGAGAAGTAACCAAATGACGGGCCGCAGTAACGGAGAAGTAATCAAATGACGGAGAAGTAATCTAAAGACGACTTTTTGGGGATTAGGAAGCAGAAAGGGGCTCAGCCAGCGTTGCCTTGTCGCGACCCCCTGTCACAACATCCAAAGACCCAATCAGCAATATCTGCCCTGAAGTGACGTTTCTCTTTGCTTTTTCCTGCTGCCCAGTCGCTCGTTGTACAAATCTGCCTGGTCGCCATGTCCGCTCTGTTCTCCTAAAAAAAAATTTGCATCTTCCGGTTTTGCACAGAGCCAATTACTCCCAACATCCTATAGTTTTATCAGAGCCTCATAGTAGCCGCTCACTCTCCAGTACCATCCCAACATAACATTAGCCCATCGTTCTTTGACTTTGACATCATGAACGCTTCATTCTCCGGTCGCTCTCAGCGCTCTACCAGGAGCAACCGCACCAGTCGAGGCATGACTGATAAAATAGAAGACAACCTTCAGGAAGCTGCTCCGTCGGATGTTGGCGATATCGGTACTATATGTATAGAATAAGTGGGCTTGTCTCGGTTACCCACCTAGCTAATCGTCAAGTAGCCATTCGTTACCAGATAGCCAAGAACCGCTGGTTCGACATCTATTCGTCCAACAAGCACAGAATTATCGCCAAGCAGGTACGTGACATTGCTGTTTCTGGATTCTTGACGGTAGAACTAACTGTATCATCATACATAGGACTATGTCGAAATCATTCCACCAAACATGGCTTAAATGGTGTATTGCGAGTTATATGTCGGCCAACCAACAACTACTTGGCCGACTAACGAACGAGATGGGAAAAGAGCATGGACATAAGAGCCAGCGGACGAACGGGCTTTGTTTGGGTAATCAGGCGTTAATTACTGTACTGTTGGGCCGGATGGAAGCTCATATATCGAAGGCGCTACAATTGTTTGAATGGGACCGCACATACCGTGCTCCATATACGGCGTGGGGCAAGCATGGCGGCTTTTTGTACAATGACGGCTATTCTGTCTATGTTCAGGTCAAAATCACGGTAATTCTTCGTCCATACTTTGTATTGTCTCGTATCATTACTTTGAGTGACCAGGCTAAGAGTTAAGTCTCAGCCGTGGCTGGTTCACAGCCAGGAAATCTTACCAGTGCGTGATTTGTCAATTGAGTAATATTTCACTGCGTACTTCTCTATGTAAAGTTAAAAGGAAAGACATAATGAATATTAACTGACATAAACTATACAGCGTACATTATATGAAATGGTCTCTCCATGACACTAACCACTATGACCTTGCCCATACAACGTCGTCTCATACATCGTCACCAGCTACCAGTCCACACCTCGTTAACACTCCGGTATTTCGTCTCATCCCACTTCGGCTCGATCTCTATCATACACGTTATCGGCTGGGAAGATGATAACCTGGTTCGAACAACGTTGTGCACCTCCTCCTTGAACGTCTTCTGGACCAACCCAAACTTCCACGCGTCAGCAGGACACACTGTCACCTCCATCTCCACAGGGCCACCCACACCAGGCTTCACCAGGCGAAAATATAACGCGTCTGGGTTGTTTTCCAAATGAAGTTGCTGGATGAGCTCTTCTAGAGTTAGTTCCGTAAAATTACCCTTGGGCCACCAGGGCACTCTGCTCTGAGTATTTCTTCTCCCAATGATATAATAGTACATACGGAACTTATTCTTGGTCAGCCCTGTGTCTGTTGACTGTTCTGTTACCTGCGGATGCGGTTGGTCCCTTGATCCGGCAACTTCATCCGCCCCTCACGATCTCTGCGTTTTGCCGAACGACCGGTCACGGTAGACTCGACTTGGGAGTTCCGTTCTCTCTTTTGTTGGGGCAATCCGTGTGTGGCACTCGGTTCAACATGCTCTGGGTCTACTTGGGCGGGCATTGTATTCTCGGCCATGGAAGACTGCGTGCTACTTTCCCCTGACTCTACTATGTACGCAGTTACGGGGCTCGTCCACGCACTGATGGTCCATGAACATCCATCGCGGTATCGCTTGGATTTGAGTGGCGGCGATGAATGTTGAGAGTGTGGTCCTGATGGGTAACTGGCCGTGCCTGTAGCATTTCCAGTCAATTCCCAGCTCCAATTGTGAAGGGTGTCATTGCGCCAAAGGAGAGTATATGGGTGCATTCAAGTAAGGGGTTTTATATGAGCCGCAGCTAGCTCCGACTTACCTGCTCATTCTCATTATCATTGTCATTCTCGGATATCTCGGATAAGTTCACGTGCTCCTCACAGAAGCGATCCTGGTCATCCATGACTGGCAAGTCAGTGCCGTAATCGAGTAATCTTGCCAGTGCGTGTGATGAGGAGGTGCCGATATCAGAGGGTGCGGAAGAAGCCGGCTCTGTTGTGTGGCCTTCTGCGGGCTGCAACTGGGGCATGTTTGTTCTCGCCGATGTGCTACTTCGCGTACGATGTTTCTTTCGAGGACCCTGTTGGCTACGCTCATCCGATTTCTTCTTGTCGTTGCGACGCTTATCGTAGTTTATCCTAAAGAATAGTTGGGCCAGGAGAGGCTCAATGCTATATTACATGTTCAGCTATTAGTGGTGTTCGATTGGTAGAGTGCTGCTCTCACGTTGCGTTCTCCTGGGGCCACCGTAACTGAGCAGGGTCACTATCAACAGTATCACGATCGGGCCAAAACCGACGCCCGTTGATGCGAAGATATTGAGATGCCAGGTTCGTAAACAAAGTTTTGTGCGCGTTGTCTTTCCAATTGCAGAAGTTGTCCCTGTTGATGTTTTCCTGGTAGAAGTGGTCGTCGATGAAACTGGCACAATTACGTTGGAAGTCAACACGCCCATTGGTTTCATCACCGTAGCCTAGCATCCCTCGTAGCTGGCCGATCGGGGTATGCCAGAAGCCGTCGGTGGCAACGTGTTTGAAGAGCCCATGGAGGGTGTTTCGCGATACGTCGCGTAACAAGAAGCCAGAGAGTGTGGGGTAAGGAACAGTGATCGAATGGATTCAGTTACTCTGGAAGGGTGGATGGGATCAAGTTTTATGATGAGGAGTTGTAGATGTATTGTCAAAGGCTTGTGAAGACTCATTAGAGGTTAACTATGCCTGGCCGCAACCCCTGAGGCCTCTGGGAGGTGTTCTGAAACTATGACCAGCTCACAGCCTCACTGGGGCAATTCTAGGCAGTTTACCATGGCTGCCTCCTCTTTCACCTAATGCTCGAAGACCGGCTTCTGTTTCTAGCTTGGTCGTTATCAGCCTATCATTTCACCACCAAACACGACATGCGCACGTGCCGCTGGTGACGCGACGAGGTTCCGTTGCATTCTTTTCTCATCCGTTTGAGTGTACACATGAGTGGTTTAAAAATAGCGAGGCGTTCTTGGTTATGCTGTTGGTTGTGACATTTTCCATTTTGGTGCTGGAGTTGTTACCCCTTCTCTCGGGAAGGCCGCTCGACCTGTGGAAAAGCGGGGAGAGGTTACCAAGCATTTTGGCCAAATTTATGGCCATTTGCTAGCAAATAGATAAGCATGCCCAGATGGCAAAAATGTAAGGATTTAGGCCTCTTGAGCAAGTAACCTACAGCGCTATATGAGGAGTAGGATGTGCTGTATTGTACGGGTAGCTGCCAACTTAGAAGAGAGTCAACTAGGACTTTTCCTTCCCAATATCAGCAGATTTAATGGGTCCACATTTAACCGCGAGAGCACTGGATTTCTAGCCTTAGTTATCTTTTTTAGTAAACTATAACTTTACTATCGGTAGTATAGAAAAAGCTACCTAAGCAAATTGCTATCCTAGCAAAATTTAGCACTCTTCTCCGGGGAATGCTTTTCTAATCTGTAATACTTTGCAAGCAACTAGGATATTAATTAATATCTCTCGATGATACTTATAGGAGCTATTATAGTTGATCGATGGTAAATGGATATCTCTCCTTGTCTCGCTTCCTCTTTTTTTCTTTTTCTTTCTCTTTTATTTTTTACTTAGAGGCAAATCATTGAATTGCACCAAATCCAATATCATTGTAAACCAGTAGGAGTAGGTAGGTCACAAGAGCTTGGCTGAATATGAGGATGACTGGATGACCAAATGAGAATGAATTCAGAGTGATGTTAACCGATAATGTTCCGTTGTTGCTATTGGTGTTGCCTACCCTGTACTTTACAGCTTCTGGCTTGGGCAGGCTAGTTGGTTAGATTTATCTTGGAATTGGTAAGCTTCGCAGGGCGTCATGAATCAAATACCGTTGGAGTCGTGGGTTTCTTTTATTTCAATAGATATAGACAGTTGCAAACGTCATGACGTGTTGAGGGACACTTGGGGTTGGCAAGAACACGTCTCGAAGGATCCAGGTCTTCGCTACGGCAAATCCTCAATAGCCAACCAAAATAACACCCTCTTACAAGACAAAGGCAACTGTACTCGAGACTAGAAACATGGAGAGATAGTATAATATGAAGCCGGGAAACTCATTTATATTAGATTGTATGACTGGGCGGAGTGAAGTGAATTGATGTGTGGCCATCCTAGACAAGTCCAACCATACGAAGGTGAAGGCTGGTTAGCTTTGGTAGCAAAACCCAAGTGAATAAGCTCTGTTGGCTATGTGGTGGTGTAGGGTGTGCACCCCGCCCACCCAACCCCTAACTTGCTACATCTGGGGCCTGTAAGACAATGGAGACTGATCATTTACCAATCTCTCTTTCTACCGCACAAAAGGGAAATTTACTTCAGAAGAAAGCTGTTCCGTGGCTCTGATGACTTCCTAGGAAGTCACGGCATCGGTTTATGAACCCTTGGAGAATGCCCCACCCGCTCGGATCGACGTGCTTTCACGCATACCGCCCCCAAGTAAGCATAACCAGTTAGTCGTGGGACAAGACCAACCCCAGAGTTCTGAGCCTGGAGAGGTGTGCAAGCCAAAAGGAGGATGGAAAAAGAAGCCGAGCCGGCCTAGGATCCGTGAATAGGTTTGATTGACACAACGCTACAGATTATCGTTGCTCCGACCTTCCGGCGTCAGAGGTTGGCGACATCCGCAATGTGTGACTGTTCCTACATAAAGACGTAGCCCAGTTATTGAAATGGATCATACGAAGCACATGTGCCAACCAGTTTATCTAGAGGAGCCTATGTGAGATGAAAAGATAAACCTCGAGGTCAAGACACCTACCTCTGAATCGAATCAGAATGATAACAGCGCCCCCTCTAAGAAGTCATAGATCTAAGAGCACGGCGATGTGTGGCCTGACTTTCTGAGTCCATCTCCACATGACCTTGGCACTACATTCGTGAGCATATTTTGCACATAGCATGAACAATCTGTGCCGCACGACGAAGGCACAGAAATGCATATTGTTCACGATGAGTTCACCTCTTCCCATGGCGCTCCCCATCTCGGTGTGCCGCATCCAAAACATCGCTGCAATACCTGTTCTCCTCAGTGAGTTCTACATGGTTCCACATAGGCGCTTTGTCATCGAGACATTATAAACACTGATGATCAAGAGAGCTGTCAGGAGTGTTATCGGAAGCGTTGGCCTGTTGCTTATCAAGCGGCAACCTCCACATGTTACACCGCGCATCAGGCGGTTAGACTACAATCTTACTAATGAAGCATATACTGCGTCATTGCTGCAGGGCCAGATCATGAGAGATCAAACCCTGAGAATGAGACAGAGCTCACGTGCCCTCTTGGTAACTGGGGAACCATCCGCGAGCTCCGGCGCGGGATCGGGTTAATCGCCTTACCGACAGTCGCTATAGCAGTGGGCCTTTGTAAGGTGCTGATACCAAGATCACGCTAAATTTTCGTATTGTAAAGGAGCCTCTGGATAGCACGGTAATTCCATACGGTAATCAACGATACGGTAATCAGACAATGTGGTATTTCCCTCAAGGTATGGAAGTTCCTCGTGGGCAGCCCCGGAAGAGCCCGGGGCGGCATGGTATCCATCTCAGTCTGCGACGGAGTTTTGTTTCCACTTCCGCAAGGGGACAGACAGATGCAGTCTCGTATGTCGTCAGAAAAATGGCTGAGGTCATCGTCGGCAATGCATGGTTTGATTAATGATGTGCTTTGGCCGGTGCTCGGGGCCGACGCCCGACGAAGCTGGGCGACGAGCCGCAATGCATGAGCCCCACATGCAATTTTCCGGCAGCCGCCACGGAGCATCGGCAGCCGGTAACATCATTCCTAGTGGCGACAGTTTGGCTCACAGCACGCCATCGCCTCGACGCTCGAGCCGGCGACGCAGGGAAAAATCCGAAATATTCGTCCTTGGATCACAGGTATCGATGATAAGTGAATGAGCCTCGTTTTTCTTGGAATGTCTGCATTTTCTCTGAATACGGCCAATTCCTCAACTATTTGGCCAGGTACCTCGCCGGACCCTCGGAGGTCATCCTCAACCGTGGATATCAAATCCATATCCCGGCGGCTCCATGCACGGATGAAGCGAGACAGTGAAAGAAAAAAACCCTTCACCCATGGGCCCCAGTTTTCGCAACGACAGCCCAATCGATGTACCAGTACCCGTTGCCAGCCCAGCAATCGGGCCTGGGCCAAGGTCAGGGCTACGCCTCTTCATTCGGCGCCTCTGGCCTCGGGCCAATCAGGCCCAGTTGCTAATGTCGCGAAAGGAATAGCGCGGATGTCGTTGTTCAGTCCCGGGCAGAGCACAACACCAAGATGCTTCATGGCGGCGATTGCGCCATACTGGACCCCCTCCTGAGTTATCCTCTGCGTGTCATGGCTCCCAATTAGTCAGTTCGCCAGGGCGACCGTCAGGTTGCGGAAGGCCGTAGCAGCATGGTATGCCTAGCCCTTAATTATGGCCATGTCCCTCATGGCTGCCCCTGTGCTCTCTCATCTTCCTGTCGTCTCCCGTGTTCATTCATACCATAATCATAGCCATCCATCCTTTTCGTTGTGTGTCATCGACTGCTTGCCCACCACCCCTGTAAACCATCCAGCTGTCTCGCTCTTCTAGCGTATTGGTCGCGCGGAGTATCGGGTCCTCAGCTCTTCTCGGAACACCTCTTGTCACATATAGCTCCCACCTCCTCCGCTTCGCATATACCTCAACCGAGCTTTCTCAAACACATCTTCTTTCTCACAAGCACCATGTCGGCCACTCTGACGCACTCTTCCTCTCAGTCGTCCTTCCAGGACAACAAGTCTGACAACCACGATGTCGAATCCGGGTACGCATCCGGTCAGTCGGATTACTCGCCGCAGTCGTCCACTGTCCTTCCCTCGTCTCTCTTACCCCGGCACACATCAAGCACCTCAACGACCAGCTGGAGTCCATGCACCCCATGGACATCCTCCGCTTCTGCAGGATCATGTTCCCCAACCTCTATCAGTCGACCGCCTTTGGCTTGACCGGTCTCGTCACCATGGATATGCTGTCCAAGATCCAGAAGGAGACCCCGAGTCTCGCCCAGTCGAGCTGATCTTCCTTGACACCCTCTACCACTTCAAGGAGACCTACGCCCTGATTGACACCATCAAGGAGCGCTACCCCAACCTTCCTCTCCACATCTTCAAGCCCGATGGTTTCAACACTGCCGAGGAGCTTGAAGAGACGTATGGAAAGGAGCTGTGGGACGTCGCCGAGGAGATGTATGACTACCTTGTCAAGGTCGAGCCTCTTCAGCGTGCCTTTGATGAGCTCAAGGTCGCAGCCGTCCTCAACGGACGACGTCGATCCCAGGGAGCCGCCCGAGGCTCCATCCCCATCATCGAAATGGACCAGGAGCGTGGCATCGTCAAGATCAACCCTCTCGCCGCTTGGTCTTTCCAGCAGGTTAAGCAGTACATCGATGAGAACAACGTGCCCTACAATGCTCTGCTTGACCAGGGATACAAGTCTGTCGGCGACTGGCACTCCACGAGCCCCGTCAAGGAGGGCGAGGATGAGCGAGCCGGCCGATGGAAGGGCCGATCCAAGACCGAGTGCGGCATCCACAACAAGAAGTCCCGTTACGCTCAGTTCGTGACGAAGATGGAGACCAAGCAAAGCTCGGAACCCTCGCAGCAGGTCATCGAGCCGGTGCAATGAGCGCGTTCAGCTCACACCACTTCCTACTTTCACTTGTTATGATATAATGACTGGAGCATTTGGCAACGGCGCATACTGGGTTTTTCTTTAGATAAATGGGTCAGCGGTAGCAAGTAACCACCGCAAGAGTTGAATTTGGGCATGCCACAACGTTTTGGGGTGGCAAGACATGGCGTTTATAGCGAGCCATCAAAGCTCTGTTGAGGCAATCAGTAGCCAGATAGATAATCAAAAAGTTGATAATAAAACATCGTGGACCGATATCTCACTGTGAGCGCAAACGAGGTTTATTGAGATGGAATCGAGGGGTGGTGAACAACTGGTTGAGTAGTCAAATCTCATACCCCGCGCCGTGGGGCCTGGTGATGCTCTGACAATCAGATAAGCATTCGTGGGCTAGTCATGATATTGCACTAACAGGCTTTGTCATCCCAACTACGACTCGGATTTAACCTACCACTGAAAGTCATCTCACTTTGTTATACGAGAATAGTGCAGGGGGTTTGAATAATTGAGAATTCGAGCCTGACGATGCAGAAGCCACTTCTCCCGCCACCGGCTGCCTCATTCACAGAGAGGAAGTCCCGCATCGTCCAGCAGCTGGCCGTGCCCGAGGCAGAGTACGAGGACGCATCCCCAAGGGCTCTGTCGACGCTGGCATCCGGGACTTTGTCGATGAGATCAACGGTGTCGAGGGATTCGTGACGACAAGCAGCTGCGCGGGCCGCGTTAGCGTCTTCCTTGAGGGAGGAAGACGGCCGATCCTGACGCCGACGAAAGGCAGCAGCTAGCCGGAGTGGGCGGCAAAGGAGGAGGCGGGACATGGCTGTATGTCTCACATGAAGCTCTACCACAGAGAGCTGTTGAGGATAATCAAGGACAAGGATGGTCGGGTACCTTTGGTCTTGGAGATGCAGAGCCAGGCCCAGCTTCTGGGTCCAGCGTTGGGATCGTGAAGGACCGGCGATTGATACACTTCAAGTTCGAGCCCATGGTCAGTATAACTTGTAACCCTTGCTTAATACAAGTAATGCCTCGAAAACGCCCCTGCTAAATGAATCGTCGTGAAGATTCTCCATGTGCTCACCGCATCACACACTCATGCCCAGCTCCTCCTGCGTTGTGCCGTGCAGGCTGGCTTCCGCGAGTCGGGCGCCGTCAGCCTCACATCCGCAACCACCAACGAGCAGGCGACGCCAATCGTAGCCGTTAGATCCATGGGGCTCAGCCTGGAGTCGCTGATCGGATACGAAGAGGATGGCCGGCGGCATCTTATGGTCTCACCCGACTATCTCGAGACCCTGGTGCACATCTCCAATGAGCGCTTCACGGAGAACACCAAACGCATTGACCGGTTCCGCACTGCATTCCGTGACGCTATGCAAGGCGGCCAACCAAAGAAAAACCCGAGCGGTGGGGAGTGGGAGGATGCTGCAGCGCGACGTGAGAGGCTGCGTGCGGAAGGATTGAAGAAACGCGAGGCGTTGAAGAGCGAGGCGTCGTCTCAGAAAGGGCTTCCTGTCACCACCAATGATGATGCGGAAGAGGCTGGTCATGACCTAGCAATGTTCAGTGATCCTTGACACTTGTACATTTGTATCTCTATGCAGCTTTTACCACCGCCAATTGTGTAATATACATGAGCTAATTCTAACCATCAGCCCACCGTCTATGCTTGCGTGCTTGAGGCTCCAACGAGGGCATATCCGCTTCGCCGATATTAGGACGTCACCTTGTCCACCCAGCTCTTCTCCAGCTTCTTCACCTCGACCTTGAAGTTCTCCACCTCTTGCCAGCAGTCCAGAGGACGGCGGTCATTTTCCCTCAGACAGCGGATGACCTCGTTGCGGGCGCCCTCGACGCTATCGGGCAGCGGGCGCAGCTTCTTGCGCTCCTCGAGCTTGGTGCGCAGCTCCTCGACCTCCTTGCTGACGGTGAAGCGGCTGAGGCCCTGGTCCTTGTCTTCGGGAGCGGTGGCGAGCTTCTCGTGGGCGATGTTGAGGGCCTCGGCCTCTTTTTGTTGCAGCTTCTTGAGCTCCTCGGCGACGCGAGCCTGGACTTGCAGCTCCATCAACTTGGCGCGGGACAGGTCGGTCTGGAAGTGAGATAGGCTGGTTAGAAACTATCCGGTAACAACTCAATGCCACGTAGAGCTATTAAGCGAGAAAAATGGTCGGGGAGCTTGCCTCATGGTTGGATTGGAGAGAATCGACGAGATCCTGAGAGACGCTGTTCGGGCCTGAGCTGTTTATACATATATGGGTCAGTAACGTGAACAGCGACTCGCGGCGAGAATCTTTTGGTCGCAGCAGACTTACGCCTTCCACATGTGCGCCGCAGTGGGCTTAGACTCGCTGGAACCCATGTTGGCGGGCTCAATGGCGTTGTGCTGGTATTCACAACAGCTCTTCAAATGAAGTTTCGCGGCATATCACGGGATCAGGCGGAAGGACAGCTTGGTGCCTCAGGCGTCAACGTGCAGAGCTCTGCCGAGGAAAGATACTTACGTCAGGCACGTGATGTGCTGTGACGTCTCTTTAGTCGCTGGAGCTTAGCTAATCAGTGATCGCCGACCAGCGGCTCTGATTTTTGATCACCTTACCCGCGGCGCCACAGTGCCTAGGTGTGGCTGGCAGATCTCGCCTGGCTAATAATTCGTTCATTTATGCGCGGAGATTGACGTTGCAGTGACATTAATCCACAAGCGGGAATGCCCAAGCGGGTTTGCTTATCGCATGGGAGACCCGGACACTGTAAATGTGACATTAGAGAGACCAGGTAGGTAGATTGAGGACAATGACATGTGCGCGATAGCTATCAAGATGCACGACTTAGATCACGCGTGAGATGAGGGTGGCTTGCTTCGAAACATGACGTGGTAAGGGAGGCGGATGGGGAGACTGGACGAACGGCTTACGACGTCGCCATGTGGTTGGTTTGGAAGATTCGTTTCCCGCGGGACGCGGCGTGACAGGTTCGTTGGCCAAGGTGAGAGGGTTCATCGTACATGTGTCAGGCTCCAGCAGCATCAGCCCTTTGCGTACTGCACAGCCATTCTGGGCTCGGTGACGTCCCCAGTCACAAGTGGACATGACGATGGTCCCCTGGCAGCTTCGGTGGGGGCGGCTACCTGGAAGGGGATCTGGCCCGCAGGCAGGGTGGGGATGCGGCTTTGTTTAATCTACACGCAACATGCTAATATCTCAGGTGAAGCGAGATAGAGAAATCGAATGGGTACCGCGAGGGAATGGCGCTGTCCCTGGCATTACCCTTACGACGTTGCCTCCATGTGGGCAGCGTGCCGAAATTTCTTCCCTTTTTCTCTTTTGCGTTGCTCGCCTGGGACGGATGCGGACGCGGATGGGCCGGTTAAAGTAGTCGTCGTATGATAGACAGGCCAGCAAGGTCGCTTTGTCAGACCAAGTTGAACAGAGCGTCAACAGGCCCATGGGGACTATAATCTTACCGTGGGCTGTTGAGATAGGCAGGTAGCGAGGGCCAGTTGGACCGTGAGCTGCTAGCATAGGACAAAAATCCCAAAAAGTTGACATGGCAGCGAGCAAAAGACATCGACGAGGTGCACAGCCGTTTGGTTTTATGAAAAGACCAGTCAACTATAGCGGATGCAACGGGCAGCAGCGTGTAGATTGGATCAGGGCGAACCATTCACATGTCTGTCTAGTCAGATCTCGAGCCGCATGGGGATCCGCAGGCAGAGTGGGTGACTGGCTCTCATCTCTGGGTATCGCTGGGAGCCGTTCATGCCACGGCTCCGGGCCCGGTCGGCCTGCGTAGTGGGCTTGGCGGCGACAGAATCGGGCCTAGCGGTCGAAAAAGAGGATAGGAATTAATATATGATGAGGCGGAAGCGAAGTGAGCGAGCAGGTTTGCGGTGGGCTGGGCGGTTTTGATTGTAGTGGGCGGATGCAGGATGCTGGTAGCCGCCAAGGTGACAGAGGAGAGGAGACGGGACCTCAGGACCCCTTGCAGCGAAGCGCACGCTGAAGGGTGACTCGGCTGCATGCGTGGGGTGGGTGGACGGATGGGGGCGAGGAGAACGAAGGACCAGGCTGCCAATGAATTATGATGGCGAAGGGCCCGGGTGCGACATTGTTTTTCGGTGGGTTCGGAACCAACGGATTTTTTCGTTTGTTCAACAAGCCAGCCCAGTCAAATCACTGCGTTGCCTATCGTCCTAGACAGCACAAGACAATCAATGCTTACCTACATTAGTACCGACTTACCTGGTAGTTAGCACAGCACAGCACCTTCGCTTGACATAGATCCTAGGCCAGGACAAGGACCAGTTTTGTCCGTGCCCTATCCTACCCAGAAGGCGGCCACCCAGAGCTGCCTTTCCTGTCCAAGGATGGCCGAGGACTTGATCTGTTTTCTATAAACTGCATGTGGAGCAGCTGTCAAGCTGGGCTGCGGTGGCCTAAGGAGGCATCCCTGCAGGAGAAAGATTTCCTACAGCGGTTTAGGGGAAGATGTTTTTCTTCTAGTCGCGGTGGACAGGCGGGCGGGTACCTCGCTTGGCCGGCGAGATTGGCGCGCTCCAGCAGGTACCGGGTGCTAGGCCAGAAGGGTAGACGTGCTGTGGTTTAATGCAGGTCCAGGGCCAGGTCCAGGCAACCTACAGGCAATGAACCCTCTCTGCCCCCTGAGCTGGTGGGCTTGCTGCGGTTTCAAAAACAGCTGGCCAATGGGCGCTGCATGGCTTGGCCGGATGGACCGAAAGAACGAGTCCCCATAGGCCAGCATCGAGTCCTTCGTCTGGTCTTGGGCCTGGCGCATCCCTGTCGACTGGCCCAGCTCAGCCTGGCTGGCCAGAACGAGCGACGAAGTTGCCGGGGATTGATTGGCCCATCTGCTTCGTTTCCTCTCTTTCTCCTTCGTAAACCGCAGCCCCTTGCCTTGCACCACCGACTAATCCGTAGTAGCAGTAGCAGGCAGGATACGGATGGGGCGGACGGACTATGGCGAACCCAGAGAACAGGACACCGACGGGACTGGTTGGCTCTGGCCCCGTCCGTCTTACAGCACAAGACATCCTTCGCCAACCATCTCTCTCAATCGAAGAGCATCGCGGTCCAGTCCTGCCAGTCCAGCTAGCCTAGCACGCCCCGGCTATCCAGCCTGGACCAGGGTCCCCCTCTCCTCTCTCTCCCTCGTTCGTTGTCATTCGGTTTGCCCAGGGCCAAGGCAGTTAGTGACACCACTGCTAGATTAGATTCACTTGGGCCCTGCAAGCCACGCGAGGCCGACGTTGATCTCAAAGTCCTTTTCTTCCCGGCCTTGCCCCTCCGCCGCCTCCTCCTCCTCCTCCCTGCCATCCGCATTCCTCTGCTCCATCTTCCTTTTCAACCTTTTCTTCCTTCTCCCCAGTGTCTCTCTAGCAGAGGGCTGGGTTCTTTTTGTCGATCTTGTCTGTCTGTCGCTACCTCGTCGCGGCTGCCCTTCGTTCTTTGCTTCCCTTCTCCCGTTGCACGCCTTTTGGTCTCGTCGGATCTCTGTGAGGTCATCCCACCAACCACTAACAGCCAAACCTCGACCGAGCTGTCACCTGCCACCACCAATCAACCAACCAACAAACGCAAAATACAGCTCAATCGAAAAAACAACCATCAACACACACTTCGTCATCGACTAGGCCTTCCGCCGTGCACTCGTTTACTTCATTTTGATTCACTTGACGTTGAATCAGTTTTCCAACACATCGACTTCTGCCAGCTGCTGCGCAAGCTTCTTGTCCGCTCGGTTCACTCCACCACCATTTTTCATTGAATTATACCGAGCCCATCCATCTTTGGCAACCATCTATCTTTTTCTTTTTGATCAACTAGATCCTGGATTATCTGGAACATCATCGTGGACTTTTCATTGTTGTGACCATTGTTCAGTCTTCCGCCTATCAGCACACGATGATCTATTGAGAGAACAACATTCAGACTCAAAACTTGATAACCCTTAGCACCGACGACATCTTCATTCCGTGAATCGAAACCTCGTTGGTGGATTAGAAAACAGAATCACCTGCCGCCTGTTCAACCCTGTTGTATATATATACACACATACACCAATATTCACCGGCAACGCCGCACAGACTTATCGAATGGACTCCTACCGAGGCCGGCTCGCCGGCTACGAGCCCGTCATGTCCTCCGCCACGGTAGACCCTCACTCGCCCCACGCCGTCCGCGCCGAGGTTGACCCTACCTCGACCATTTCTCCCTACTACCAGCAGCTCAATGGCGTCAACCAGCCCATGAACATGACCTTTAAGGATGTCCTGTGGTGGACTCTGGGAATCGCCGGCCTCATCGTTCTCGTCATCCGCATCATCGAGATCTCTTGGGCCCAGATGCGCCACGTCTCCGCCATGGCCGCTCCCCGCGACAAGCAGACTTACTGGAAGGAGGCTCAGTGGAGCTGGATGCCCGGCATGAAGAAGCACCTCATCTACGCCCCCATCGGTAAGAAGCGACACAACCGTGAGATTCGCTTGTCCAAGGCCGGCAACATCGGTACCCTTCCGTCGCGCCTCCACTTCATCATCATCCTCATCTACAGCTTCAGCAACATCGCTTACATGTTCGTCCTCGACTGGACACAAGAGAACAGGTACGCTCTGTGCGCCGAGCTGCGAGGTCGTTCCGGCACCCTTGGCATGGTCAACATGATTCCTTTGATCATCTTCGCCGGCCGCAACAACCCTCTCATCAGCCTCTTGAAGATCAGCTTCGACAACTACAACCTGCTGCACCGTTGGTTGGGCCGCATCTGTGTCATCGAGATCCTCATCCACACCATGGCCTGGAGCATTGTCGTCGTCGCCGACGGTGGCTGGGCTCTCGTCGGCAAGCTGCTCAGCACCGACATTTTCGTCGCCTCGGGCATGGTCGGCACCGTCGTCATGACCCTCTTGATGATCCTGTCTCTGTCTCCCATCAGAC
The DNA here is from genome assembly GCA_020081605.1 of Albifimbria verrucaria. NCBI lineage: Eukaryota > Fungi > Ascomycota > Sordariomycetes > Hypocreales > Stachybotryaceae > Albifimbria > Albifimbria verrucaria. The sequence goes on from JAHREC010000013.1 coordinate 2,690,308, forward strand.
ACGCCTTCTACGAGACCTTCCTCAACGGCCACATCTTCCTCGCCTTCGTGTGCTTCATTAGCACCCTGATCCACTGCCTCACCCCTCACCTTCCGGTGAAGCTGCCCCAGCTGCCTTGGATCATCGCCATCATGGGCATCTGGTTCCTCGACCGATTTGCTCGCATCTTCCGCATCCTGTACGCCAACTGGTCAAGCAAGGGATTCACGGATGCCATTTGCGAGCCCATGCCTGGTGATGTTACCCGCGTCACCCTGCGCCTGCCCCGCCACCTCAAGATCAAGCCCGGCACTCACGCCTACCTGCGATTTGCTGGCGTCAACGCCTGGGAGAGCCACCCTTCTCCATTGCCTGGGTTGAGCACCAGATCAACAGCCCTCTGCCCATCTCTGAGAAGGAGCCCCTCAAGGCCATTGACCGCGCTCACTGCACCACCGAGGTCTCATTCGTCATCGGTGCTCAGACCGGTATGACCCGCAAGCTCTTCAACAAGGCCAAGGCCTCTCCTCAGGGCATCTGCATCAAGGCTGCCATGGAAGGCCCCTACGCTGGCCACCACAGCCTTGACTCCTACGGACATGCTGTCCTTTTCGCCGGCTCCACTGGCATCACTCACCAGATCTCCTACATCCGCCATCTATTGGAAGGCTACAACGCTGGCACTGTCGCTACCCGTCGTGTCACGCTCGTATGGATCATTCGTGAGTACGAGTCTTTGGAGTGGGTCCGTCCTTACATGGACACCATCCTCCGCATCCCCAACCGCAAAGACATTCTGCGCATCCAAGTCTTTGTCACCCGCCCTCAAAACCCGCGCGACATTGTCAGCGCCAGCAACACCGTCAAGATGTTTCCTGGCCGACCCAATGTGCCCCTCATCCTCGTCAAGGAGGTTCAGGAGCAGATTGGCTCCATGTGCGTCACGGTCTGCGGACCTGGCGCGCTGGCTGACGATGTTCGATCTGCCGTGAGGGCCGTGCAAGGCGACAGCGTGGTCGACTTTGTCGAGGAGAGTTTCACATGGTGATGGGCGAAAAGCGAGTCTTCTAATGTCTTTAACGATGACTGTTGAGCCAAGCGAGGCGTGATTGCGGGGAAAATTCTATTTCGATTCTTGTCTACATATTTTATTTAATCGGGTGTTATATATATCGGAGAGTTGAGATATCAGTGGAAGGAAGGAAGAGGAAGAGGAAGATAGACGAGCGAAAGCGTTGCATAGATCTGCATAATGTAGCCGGCGAAATATTGCCTAGACTTCACATATTAGAAGCAAATACAGCTATCTACACTATCATACTTGGTTCTTTGTTCTGAAACGTGATTTGCACTAATACGAGACTTGAATGTTTGAAATAATTCTTTTATATAATTGACTTTTTGGGTATCTAAATCTATGCATTTGTGCGACCCAATTCAAAACTCCTTTACTATGCTTCCTATCCGTTCGATGCTGCCATTACAAATTCGTCCTCTGAATCATCGACTCGTCAATTAAGCACTTGGCAATGCCACAGAACCGATGACCTCGTCTGCAAGCCCGCTCAAGTTGTCAACCTCCAGGCCCCTGAAGCCTTCCTCAACAGTCCATGGGCGGCCTTCTTCACTGCGGCTGTGAAGGAACTCGCATGCCCTGCCGACCACGAGCAGACCGGGAGGACGGCTGCCTTCGGACTCGATGGCCTCCGCTACGAAGCCGAGAGTGGTGCGAATGACGCGCTGGTCGGGGCAGCTGGCACGCTCGATGACGGCGCAAGGGTATCGCGCGGCCACAGGGCACGGTGGACCTCGCTCGGTTGAGGGGAGGAGGTGGCGGCTGGTCGGTGGTGTTGTCCTCTACGGCGGCTGGCGCAAGCGGCTCTAGCTCGACGTGCGTAGTCAGCTCGCGAACGAGACCGACGATGCGGTGCAGAGCCATGAGGAAAACGACAGTGCGGGAGGGCACGAACTCAGGCGGGGCCGGAGGCTTGCCCTTCTTGCCCGTGCCGGTGCAGATGAGGACCTGGTCAGCGACGTCGCGCTGGGTGGGAGGGATGGCGGCGAAGAGCGGTGCGCTGAGGGAGCTGGTGATGCCAGGCAGGACGGTGACGCGGTCGCCAAGACCGACGGAGCGGAAGTGCTCGACCTCCTCACCGCCACGGCCGTAAATGAAGGGGTCACCCTGCTTCAGGCGCAGGACCGTCTTTCCGGCACGGACGCCAGCGAGGGCCATTTCAAGGAGCTCCTCCTGGGCCTTGTCGGCGTTGCCAGGAACTTGCGGGCGATCTGGACGGGGGTGCGGCGCGGGATGAGATCCAGTACGCCAGAGGAACAAGTTTGTCGGCCAGGATAATGTCGGCGGACTGGATGGCCTTGTACGTGGCTCGGGTCAGGAGATCTGGGTGTCCGGGACCACTGCCGGCGAGGATCACCTTGCCGGCCGGTCGGCTCTCTGGGCTACCACCGTCTGGGCCCATACCTCTTCCCAAAGATTCGGCTTCGCCAACTCCTGGGTATGATTTGAAAAGGGCATCAATGTCCTCATCAGCAACGCCGGCAAGGCGCTTCAGGGGCCAGTACTCGCAGACCTGGCTAAGCCATCTCATGCGGCGGTTCTTGGCCTCCTCCTCGGCCAGGATCAGCTTGTTAAACTGAGCGCCCTGGTCGACGGAGTCGTCCAAATCACCGACGGCAAGGCTGTCTTCTTCCTGGATGCGGCGGCGGACCTCGCCCAGTCGCGCACAGGCGGGGCCCAGACCCGACGGCAACGAGGCGGCGATCTCGCGGCGGATGCGCGAGGCGAGCTTGCACCCGCGGCCGTTGGTTGTGACGCCGACTTGGAGAGGGCCGTCGACATGGGTGGAGAGGAGGGTGAAGGTGCAGAGGTCGGGAGCGTCGACGACGTTTACGGGGATGCGGTTGCGCTTGCAGAGCTGTGAGATGTGTGCGCCTGGAGAGGGTCGGTTAGTACACTTATACGAGAGCCTCACTGCAATTGACAAGCAGACATACTCTTAGGGTCCCGAGACCCAGAAGTCACAAAGACAGCATCAACGACATGTCCAACGGCCTCTCTTCCCAGCCTGAAGAGGTCGTCGTCCTCGAACTGCTTCTTCTCCCACTTTACGGAGCCGTCGTCGATCTTCTGCTGCAGAGCGTAGTGCAGCTCGGCCTCCTCCGGGGCAATGAGGACGGGCAGGGCACCGGCATTCAGAGACTGGGTGCACCGCGCCGAGGCGAGCGGGTTCGTGCCGACGACGAGGTGGACGTTGCCGGCGCAGTTGAGGCCCGCGAGCAGCGATGTCGGCCTTGGGGCCAACGGGGATGTGGTTGTGGTGGCCATCTGGCCTTGGGGACTGCGCTCTGCAGTGAATGGCAGACACAATCTAAAGTGAAGCGTTGCAAGGGCTCAACGGCCTAACCGTAACGACCTCACAGCGTCTTGTGTGATATGAAGCTCGACCCTGAATCTCAGTAATTAGGGTCTTCGGCTCGTCAGGGTGGGCTGTCTGGTTATGAGTGGTGGGAGCTAGCTGCAGTACACCAAGCTTCTCAGACCAAGCACACCAATACGTTAAGGAAAGTTTAAAAGAAGAAAAAGTGAGCTCTCTCCCGCGAGAAACATTAAAAAGCTCCCCAGACAAAGTCCGAAGCGGAGGGCGCTGAGGGATGGGGATGGGGATGGGGATGGGCATCTCCGAGCTCATCGCGAACGTTATCGCAAGGGTCCCGACTGATAACACTAAAATGGTGTCATTCGCCCCGGAGAAGCTAAAGAAAAGCGAGAAAAAAGAAAACCGACCCCTCCATCTGCTTTGGGAACCGCCGGTTATCGGGCCAATCACCTCATTTGCCATTCCAATCACCCGCCGACGTCCCGGAGATGCGCTATTCTGCTGTTCGCAGCCAACCTAGCCAGCCAGCCCAGCGCTGATACAGTATGCCGCAAGTATGCCGCAAACACTCATCCCTCCTGCATACACCCGACCCTCCTCTAGATATTGCCCTACGACGACATGTTGCCTTATCTTATTTTATCCTGTTTTCTGTCTTAACCTCAACGTAACTGATCTACTCTAATTGGCAAGTTCGAATTGTTGGCTCTCTGATCTTAGTAACACTGCTTACTATTACATGCTCAATGCTGCACACACTCCATCCATTCATATTCGTCTCGTCTCTTACATATCTTACATTTCATTTATACACATAGTCTGTCCTAGTTTTTCCCTACCTGACCGGCGTTCTAGCCCTGGCCATGTCTATATCTTATCTTACAGCATGAAAATATGATGAGTTATACATTGAGACCCTTCCTCGTCACCCCAAGGTCTCCTCCTCCCCAGGCTATTCATGTCACTCTTATTGTCCTCCGCCCTGCTTGTTCCTCGCCTCCTCCCTCTCCTCTCGCTCTAGCTCCATCCTGATATCTTCGTCGATCATCTGTCCCAGCTCTTCATCTTCCGCTGCCTCCTGCGCTGCGATCAGCTCGCGCAACCGGTCGCGCTTCTGGCTCGCCTTGGTGCCCTGGTTCCTCAGCTCCCGTGCCGCGTTCAACTCGTTGCGTCCCTGACCCGACGCGTCTCGAGCCTTGCGAGCTTTCTTCGACTCAGCCACCTCTCTGACCCTCTCCTCTGGTCCCTTGCCGGCCCTGATGTCTCGCAACACCCTGGACTTGGCGCCGAGAGCCCAGAGATCTCCCCATCGGGACTTTCGCGCATCGTGATAGGCCAGTTTGCTGAAGCTCTTTGGCACAGTCCATCGCTCAATCTTTCCAGCCGGAGTGCACAGGTCCATCGTGACGTGCCCTTTTCTCTTCAGCGGCGGTAACACTAATCTCGGCAGTGACTGCATTGCCGGTTCCGATGTCGCCGTCTCGTAGCCTTGGAAGGCCTCCTGCACGGCTGCCTCGCCCGAGAGATGATTGTCGTTTGCTACGCCACGCTGCATCGCTACGTAGCTGAACTCCACTTCTCCCATGTTATCCGAGGTTCCGAGAACCTGGCAGTAGAATGCTGGTCGCACGAAGCGCTGGCTGAAGTGACAGAAATCCTTACGGCCCCTGCTCTTTCCTGGCTCCTTATACATGGGGCACATCTGGTGGTTTGTGCACGGCGCGATGATGTGTCCTGGTTCAAGCTCTCTCTGGAAAGCAGGGTTGAAGTCGTCCGTCTCAATCTTGGGCTCGCCGGACCGCGGCAAAGGAATTGCTTCAAAAGAGTGTCTCGGACGTGGGCCACCGCTTCGAATCCTCGCGGGTGTGCCTTCTCAATGACAATGAGCACACCGCCATCTGGTTTCAAAAGACTCCAGAGGTTGTTGAGGATGGCTTGTCGGTAATGGTCCTGCTTCTCCTTCAGGAACAGATGAGAGGCAATGATCACATCGTAGCTCTTGCGCGGCTGAGGCTTGTCACCGGCATCTAGATGCTCACCACGTGTTTCTCCCGAATGCTCGTAATCCGGTAGTCGAGGCAAGAATGTTGTGTTCGGAAGGAATGTCTTGAGACGGTTTCTTAGACGTTCGGACCCCACAATGACCGACCTCCGGCCTATCGGTCGTGGTCCTGTCGCCTCACCCTTTTCTTTCAGCACCTCCCACTCTGCTTCCAGCATTTTGTCCCATGCAATCAAACCGGCACCACCCGCGCCAGCATCCAGCATGCTTAGCTCCTTCTCTTTACCACTCTTCAACCGTGATTGCAACCACTCCGAGCCAACACGTCTGCGGACCTCACGTAGAATTGACATGACCGAGGCGTAGGCGGGAGGTAGGTACCCGGCCATAAATGCATCCGCCTCAATCTCCGTCATGTGGCGCTGGTCTGGGGTAGTCCTACACCACCCATCTGCCCATTTCTCCTCCACTCAGGAGTGGCTGGTGATGTAGGTAGTCCAGCACCCCGAAGGCAGTCTCCGCAGCCGCCTTGACGTGTCTCAGATGAGTTCGGTCCAGAATATTCCGAATGGGTGCGACCAGCTCGTCCATCGGCAAGACCATTTCAACAGGGTTGCCGTGGAATCTGCCGTCCAGAGTATAAGGGTGGTATCGCTTATACTCTCCCACGTCGACGCTGTCTCCATCAAAGCCTGCCTCCGCATCCACTTCGTCGAAAAATTGTTCCTGGGAAGGCGTTTCGGACGCCCAGTCTGAGACTTGTTCCTGGACTTCTTGCCCCGCCTCTTCCTCTTCCTCAGCAGCTAGCTTTGCTGCTTCCTCCTTTGCTGTTTCTGGGCAGCTTCAAAGTCGAGAACAAGTTGTTGTAGAGCGTCGCGTTCTCTCTGGCTTCTTGCGACCGCGTCCACGTATCCCGGGGCCGCCTCGGGATCAGATTCAACCAGATCCTGAGGCGACGCCTGTGTGAGCGCATCTGTGGCATCTATTTGCGCAACCTCTTGCTGAATTTCGTAGATGATTTCTTCAAACTCGCCACCCTCCAACGGCTTCAACAACGTGCCTTCATTCACCAACCTGGTCGCCCGAGGCCCCATATCCGCATGAGTGTCTATTCCAACATCCTCTGGCCTAGTTTCTCGCAGGGGCGGACCGTACAGTCGTTCGTACAGAGCATATTCCTCTTCGTTGAGGTAACCCTTGGGAAGGGTATCTCGGAAACGTTGTTTGGCGTCTCGAACGATTTTCTCAATGTCGGTAGGGCTGTCCTGGACCAGATTTGATCCTGACTCTTGCCCAGGCTGATCTGAGACCGGTTTCGAGTCCGAAGCCGACTCTGAACTTTGCAAACATTTCGATGTCGTGAATGATCGTCTATTCAAAAGTCGGTTGCCGTTTGGAGCTTGCAGCTGAGCTATGGAAACGAGCGGCTGTCGTTGAAAGCGAGAGTTCAAGGCGCCGTGCCTTGCAAACTGGTAAGAAGCCAAGCTTCTGCAGTTTGGGCAAGCGTTACGGATTCTACTGACCGAAAACATCTTGTCCCAAGTCGCCACAGTCTGCCAGCGCAGTTTGCGAAACGCAGAAAGATTCCATCTAGGAAGTTTTGTTTTACGCGACTGCACGTGATGCCGCGCGCTATCGATACCGATACCGATAGCGATGGCCAGTCAGATACAGGCCATTACAGTACTGTACAGTAGGTAATGTTAGTTGCTGGGAGGTTCGCGCTACTGCGCTGCAAACCCCAGCACTTACATGGATCGTCTTTAGTAGATTGAACGGCTGTGGCAAGACTCCATAATTACCTAGATATGGTGTAGGCTCTTGGCTACTTTTCTGCCTTTTTGCTTTTTTTTCTCCCTCAGCTTCTTCTGAGCGATTTTGCGTGTATTGCTGTCTTTGACATCGCGATCTCGAGCAACTCTCGCCTTGGACAGGTTAAGAAGCATTTAACGTAACTTATACGCTTCTCGAGACCCACGTCTTCAAGACATTTAGGTTCGTCCCCACACGCCTAGCATAAGCAGCTCTAGCACTTACACCATCCCACATCTCCAGCTGAAGTTCACTTCCGACAGTATGGATATCCCCTCTTTTGGGACTGGGCGTGCAGACCCTTTCGGTGGCTTCATATTATTCAACAATGATTCCAATCATTCAGGTACTGTGACTTGCATGAGCCGGTGCCCGCTCTGTCTTTCATTCCCCTCTGCGCCGTCCCTGGGTATCCATCCCATGGCAGTGGTAGCAAAGAGAAATGCAAGGCAGAGCGCGGCTGAGATCATACGGCCTGGAACTTGATCTGGATAATACCAGCGAAAGGATCATGCTATCTCTCGCCCCTAATTGTCATCAGACGTACTGATAAACGTAGGCCCAAGATGACCGCCCTCGTAGACACATCGTCTACTGCGCATGCAGCCAAATCCCTTCCCTTGAAACACCCCAAGGCCATGCGGAAAATGGACGGCAGCAGCGTACTGCCAAAGGAAAGGATGAGGCCATGGAGATGGTCGGTGAGGAGGAGCATGCTGTCGACCCCGCTGTCGCAGCTCGCGCCTTGCGAAAGATCGACCTCTTCCTTATCCCGGCCATGATTGTCGGCTGTACGTGAATTCTTCGTGACGAGTGAGAATACCTCGGCTAATGTGTTCATCCAGACGGTCTTGTCTATTATGACAAGGCAATCCTTGGGTCTGCCGTACTGTTCGGCATGACAACTGACCTCGATCTCACCGTTGTTGATAAATCTACTCAGCCGCCTACTGTTGACACCCGACGCTTGAGCTGGGCGACGTCCCTGTTCTACTTTGGTATGCTGGCCGGGCTCTACCCCATGACATTTGCCCTTCAGAAATTCAACATCGGCCGAGTCCTCGGAGGTGTTGTCATCCTCTGGGCGGGCATCTGTATGCTCACCGCGGCTGTGACTTCGTACAAGGGCTTGTATGCACAGCGCTTCTTCCTTGGATTCGTGGAGAGCATCATTCCCACTGGCTTCATGTGCATCATCACTGGATACTATACCCAGGCAGAGCAGTCCTTGCGACAGAGCTGGTGGTTCTCCTCGACTGGACTCTTCACCATCATTGGAGGCGCTCTGAATTATGGCTTTGCACAGGTTAAAGGAGGCGGCCTTCGCAGCTGGCAGTACATTTATCTGTTTGCTGGTGCTCTGACGTTTCTCTTTGGCCTATTTTGTTTCGTCATACCGAATTCGCCTGTCACTGCTTGGTTCCTCACCAAGGAGGAGAGGTTCGCTGCTGTCGAGAGACTTAGACATGGACAAACCGGCGTCCGCTGCACCACTTTCAAAATGTCCCAACTAAAAGAAGCTATCCTTGATATCAAGGTCTGGCTTATTGCATTGATGATGGCCTCCGCATACACCGTCAATGGTGCTGTGAGTGGCTTTGGACCATTGATCGTTTCCACTTTCAACTGGTCGACCCTGCACTCTATTCTCTTCCAGTTCCCCTGGGTGGTCTTTGTTTGCTTGTCATCCTCTTGACTGGCTACCTGGGTTCCAGGTTCAACAACATCCTTATACTCATGTTGATTTTCACCTGCCTCCCTGTCATCGCTGGGTGCGCCATCATCTGGAAAAGCGCATGGACGTACCGTGCCGCAGCGCCTGTCATCGGTTACACCATTGTTGGATTCTTTGGAGGCACGGTCAGTCTAATCATCACGATCGGCATGTCCAATGTTGCAGGCCATACAAAGAAAAGCTTCATGGCGGCAACAATTTTCGTGGCTTATTGCGTAGGCAACATCGTTGGTCCTCAGCTCATTTGGAGTCAGACCAAAGCTCAGCATTATCCTGCTCTATGGCTCGGCTTGATTATCTGGTAAGCCGCCTATTGCTTTTTAGTAGCTATCACACTAACGCATGAATTACCAGCTACGTAATCTGCATCCTCTCTTCCGTGGCACTCTACTTTGTCCTACGCAACGAGAATAAGAAACGAGATGCTGTTCCTTTGGATGAGACCGAGCGAGCCAAGTTCGCGTTTCAGGACTTGACCGACAAGGAGAACCCGTACTTTCGCTACGTCTACTAAGCCATCATTAGGCCTGATAGGATAGGATTGGCTCTGTTATCCTGTCTTGAGTGAGGAGCGTCTGTTGCGAATTACTGGCTTCATGTAATTGTCTTTCTAGTAAACTCATCTCAAGTCAATGTGTGGAGGAGATGTTCAAGAACACTGGTATTCATAGGCAGATGTGAAAGAAGAAGAGACTAGTTCCATAGGATGAAACAGTATTAATACCAATTCTATATGGAATAGCAACCTACGTATTCTGCAACATTTTCTGATTGCTTGCTTATTATTTAGTCCTACAAATACCGAGTGGATATTTCTTAGTGTACTAGGGTCGAAACATATCACGACTCAGTCTGCTAACACTGGACGAGCGTTTCGTCACCGTGAAGTTCGGACGACTCCTTACAAGAGCAGCATTGCGTACGCCATAGGATAACAGGTGCTCTTCTAATTTATGACATAGTTTGAGTGCCTTTTGATTGTATACACGATCCATCGTTTCTTCGATTCGCTGAATATCATAACCTCAACGCCAAGCTAAAACAGATTAAACCTCCTTATCCTCACTCGTTCCCTAGATCGGCCAGTGTCTTGAACGTAGACTTTTGAGCCGGTCGCGCTCCGGCTGCTCCAGTCGTTCCGGGAGCAGCTTTCGGCGGAGCGGAAGGTTTGTGGATATTGAATTGGGAACCCTCAGCTGCCTTGTATGGGTCAAACTGTGCATTCCTGTTAGTACATCTACTCCCGAAGAATACTCATGGCTCGTTACTTACCGAGAACAATGATGTAAAGTAAAGTCCAACCATGATATAAATGGCGTTAATCAGGTTGTTAATGTCCCATGACATTAGACGAGTTGCTTGTCTGGGCCCTCGGTTGCCGCTGCCGGGAGTACCGAGTGTACGGCCGGGAGACTTGAAGGAATCGCCTGGATTTCCCGAACCAGCGAGCTTGACAGCCTTGGTAACCGCCGCGGTCAGCGCCGATGGGTTCGCGCCCTGGATCGTGTCGATGCATTTGCCGCCGTGGAAGACCTTGAAGGTGGGCATCGCGGAGACGCTGTTGGTGCGCGCAACTTCGGATTGCTCGTCGACATTGACCTTGGCGAAGGCCACCTTTCGCGGGCTCGAGTGCTCCTTGGCGAGCTTCTCAAAGTGCGGCGCGATCATCTTGCAAGGGCCGCACCAGTCGGCGTAGACTGCATAGAGCTCGTGTTAGTAATACTCATGGCGGGCAGGCCGGGAAGCTATTGCGTACAGTCGGCAACGACAACGGTAGTGCCGGACAGCAGCGACTGCCACTCGCCGGCGGACTTAATGTTGACGAGACTAGCCATGGTGATGGATTCGGCGACGCGGGAGTTGCTGGGGGTGAGGTTCCAAGTCGTGGGGCCGATGGTGACACCTAGTAGAAGCGATAACGACGAGCGAGGGTCTCAGTTGCGGATACCTGTACCTTAGACCACCTCTCACGTGCGTCAGCGGGGACTTTCACCCAGAAGGAGCAGGCGGTATAGGCGCTATCAATAATTCTGCCGGTTCTATCGCAACCCCACGATGAACTTTTTTGTACCCGCGAAGCTCACCGACCTATGCTTCCAATTGACATAGCACAAAGGCATTAGCCATCACTCAAAATGTCGTACCAGGAGCGCAACGCAAAAGTAGGTGCCTATTCAAAAGCGTCTACCGAAAACAACCTAACAATTTCTCTCAGAAACAAAAGACTGCCCACAATGGCCGTGAAGAGAGGCCCGCTTTCAGGCCTCCATCTCAGTTCACACCTGCGCAAGGAGGCAGGCCATGGACATTGTCCATAGCTGTTCCGACTAGCGTTTTGGCCAAGTACGATTATCAAGTCAACTAGGAGTTTGAAAGTCAACTAATCGCTGGATTCTAGCCTAGCAACCGCAGACCAACGCATGACCCTACCCGGTCGCCTTGCCCGCGCCCTGGCCATTTTCTCCGTTGACGAGATTATCATCTTCGACGACTCGCCCGTAGCCTCCCGCCCTCGCCAGACCGATCAGTCTGCTTACACCGGCGACATTGACCCATCCCACTTTCTCACTCACATTCTCTCTTACCTTGAGACACCTCCCTTCATGCGAAAGGCGCTGTTTCCCTGCACCCCAACCTGAGGCTTACGGCCCTTCTTCCTGGCTTGGACATGCCTCACCATCCTCACCCTAAGGAGTGGGTTCCCTATAGGGAGGGTATCACTCTTCCGAACGCCACAAGCACCGGTAATGGAACGTTGGTTGATCTAGGCTTGGACAAGCCCGTTGAGATCGAGGAGGAGATACCACCCAAGACCAGAGTGACCTTGAAGATTGGCGAGGACGACTCTGAAACTCCCGAATGCGTCCACCCTAACGTGCCAAGGACGGAAGGCGGATACTACTGGGGTTACAGCATCCGCAAATGCTCATCCCTCTCCAACGTGTTCACCGAGAGTCCCTATGAGAATGGTTACGATCTTAGCATCGGCACATCTGAGCGAGGCGTTCCGGCAAACAAGGCGTTCCCATATTCGAAAAGGGTCAACTTCCAGCATCTACTACTTGTATTTGGTGGACCAAGGGGCTTGGAGTATGCCGCAATGAACGATGAGCAGCTGAATGGCATGGAGATTCAGGGCTCAAAGACAAAGGAGCTATTTGATCACTGGGTCAATGTCCTGCCGAACCAGGGTAGCCGCACGATACGTACCGACGAGGCTGTATTCATTGCTTTGACCTCACTCAGGCATATTTGGGATTCCAATTAGCCCTGATTATTTTCAAATTTACACGTTTGATACCCGCATTCAAATTCTTTTTCTCTCTCGAATGATGTGATGAGCTGAGATATCAGACAACTAGACTATGTAGAAACTGTTAACGTCAGACACTTTTTTCCCACTGAACATGGGCCGCGGCGCTCTAAGGCTCATACAATGCCAGAGAATCTGCGAACGTGTTATTGTTCGGCCAGGCTGGCACTGTATCAACGCCATTCTGTTGCGCCATCACCGTTGTCCCGACAGTGCTGAGCCCAATGATTTCAACTCCTTCCATTGCCCCCTTTACACTGAGAAGCCTCGTCTGGCAGTCCCTGCCGGAGTCTTTCGCTGCACACTTGTCGCTGTAAAGATCAAAGAATGAATACAATCCCGCACCATAAATTGCAATATTGCTCGACCCGAAGATTCTTAGCGCCCACGCCATCTCGCAATTATCGCCTGCGGGATCATTACGGCAAAGAAGCGAAAAGTCAGGATCCCTCAGTTGCCGGACAGCGGGAAAGGGATATCGAGCCAATGGAAGTGGCTGGAAATAAGGAGTCTCTGTCTGCATATGACCAATGTAGATATCTTGGGTGCCCACCAATTGGTACTGATAGAGCACATGGTGCTCTGATCCTGTGGCACTGAGCCAAATTCCACCTCTCCGAGATTCCACTAGCAAGCCGCGGCCCGCGAAGATAGTGATGCGTCGATATTTTTGATCTTCGAGGTCGTGATCAGCAACCCAGAACCAACAGTTCTCAGTTATTAAGCCTCCAGCCTCCACCGTAATTCTCATACTCATGAAAGCTGCGATGCAGTCAACATTTATGGAATTGTCTCCTGGAATAGCTGGGCAGTTGGCAAGCTGGAGGTTGGTTCCTGAAATCCGCCAATCCGTGTGTGTACGTCCCACATGCCGGATGGAATATCGTTCGAGAAGAGATTGAATTCAATAAGGATGGCTCCTGCACAGGCCCCTTGTAGAAATCAACGTATCAGACCATTCAATGCGGCCAACTTGTCCAGGCCGACCGACTTGGATGACCTGCCGGGGATTTTCAACGTCTTGGAACTTGGGCCCAGTAGCCATAATCACCGATGCTAGGCCCTCACCAACGATTCTGGTGCCAGGTGGAATATAAACTGTGTCGGTTACAATATACACCCCGGCATCAAGATACGCCATGGAACCTCTTTGAGCGGCATAGACGAAAAGTTGGTTAAGAGCCTGAGTGTCATCGGTGACTCCATCTCCTACTGCTCCAACAATGCGGGCCGACAGGAATCGATCAGCCGGAACGTCTTCATATTGTGGCTGCTACAAGATTAGCAATTTTGGAATTGGTTTGTGATTATTTAGTGCTGACCTTGGATCTTTCATAGTAGTTCTTTCCGTCGAGGAGCTTTGGACTACGTGTCGATGCAGTCTTATAGTACCCAGTCTGCGCAATAAGACCCTGGTTGTTTGCAACATGACCCTCCCTAAAGTTAGGATCAATCGCACAATATCTTTGAATCACTTACCATGATAAATAGCCTGTCAGTTTCCTGCTCAATGTTCGTATTATCCAAGACGACACCGTCTGGCCCTATGATAGCCCACGTCACATTGTTGAACTGAACATTTTCCATGATTAGTGTTCCGTTAGTTCCAGCATTGCCCGCATTGCTTCTGGTTGTCACAATGGCCATTTCGACATTGCTGAACCAACTATCAAGAAGAGTAATGGAACCTGTCGAGCGTTGGTCTTGATCCATCTGAATGCCTACACGGCAGCCTGTGAAGAAGACGCTCTTGTACGTCCAGCCCCAGTTCCATGGAATGTTGATGGCTATGTCTGCATTGAAGAACCAAATGTTCCGCGCGGTGTATTGTTGGTTGCCGAGTATAGCCGCCTTACCGCCGCCATAAAAGTAGAGGTCGTTCAGCAGCCCGCCAGAGCCTTCCTCGATGAACAAGCCCGTGTGGTTGTTACCAGGTACTGTAGATAGCTGGAAAACACAGTTCGTTATCGAAGTCGCCTGGGAAGATGGCCAATGAATGCCAACAGCACGAAAGTCAGCAGCCAAAGCGGTCGTATCGAAGATAAAGTTGCGAATCTGGCGGAAGAAGGTATTGGTAGAGTTCCAAGCAAGGACGCCGTTCGACTGGTAAGGGTTGGAATCAATTAAACCGAAACTGAAGTTTGAGAAGGAAGCCGAGGCCTTGATGATTGGTCGGTTGGAAGGGTCGCCGATGAGCTGTGTGTAGTAGAGATCGATGATGGAGTTGGAAATCAGATAGGTGCTACCCAGAGTCAGCGATCACAAATTGAAATATTTTGCTCGGGTAGAAGCCGCACCCAGATGGAAAATAGACGGTTGCAGGAGAAATGGTGCTTCCCTTGCACACTCCAGGTTCGCAGCGGCCACCAGAACTGATGGCTGCATTGATGGCTGCGGTGTCATCGTGTACTGCATTCTGTGTAAGCGACCTGTCAAGGATGTTCCGTCGACATCCCACAAACCTCCATCTCCAACAGCACCAAAATCTTTTACATTTCGAAAGACCTGGTAGGCAGGGTCAGGATGGTATGGTGATCGACCAACGTGAGCGATCTGTTCCATCCAAAACTTTGCGCTCACCAAGCCACCCAGGGCGATGACAAGCAGAGAGTGCCAAATCATGATTGATATACCGGGCTTGATGGAATGAGAAACAGGCCCTAGTCAGGATTGCAACGATGAAGAATGGGGTGAGAACTGCCTGTTTGAAGCAGAGCAAATGCAACGATGGGGATAGGGAGGAGAGAAGAAGGAGAAACGTATCGAGATTTTGACAGCTGCGTGATCTGGGGATAGGAAAGCCGCTGCCGGTCCGACTTGAAAGCTAGACCAGCTGGCAAAAGCATGTGTATACACGTCTTACCTCACCAAGTCATTGCGGAAGGTCCAAGCCAGGTACCACTTGCCAATGCCAGGTCTACATCTTGTACTTCACCGCAGTAACGTGAGCTGCGAGTTCCAGATATTGAAGCTCCTCCTCCACATCTCGCATTGTAATTACGCCCCAGGTCATTTATCTATGGAGGACAGCCACTGTTTGGACTTTTACAACACATGCTGAGTAAATCAGAATAGTTCATCTTGCATCAAAATATATTGAAGAATGGGAAGATGAGTCCCCCAAGGGCCGTTTGTTGAAGGCATGACCTCTACACTGGCCTCTACAACCTTGTGGCCAAATTAACCCCAACGCCGTCCCCGCAGCCGCCGATATGATGTTTTCAAGTTACTAGAAATACAGGTTTCTTCGAGTTTACTCTCAAGATTTAAACGGTTGTACGCTTGTCTGCTTCCAAGCTCACGACCTCCTCGACGCCCTTTCCTGCCGCAGCCGCCCTCTCGCCGGCCCTCTTGCGGAGAACATTCTCAATGAAAGCTTCTCCAGCCTTGTACGAAGAGCGGACAAGGGGACCACTGGCGCAGTACAGGAAGCCCATATCGAGGGCTCGCTGTCGCCACATCTCAAACTCCTCGGGAGTCACGTACTTCTCTACCTTCAGGTGTCGCTTTGTAGGTCGCATATATTGGCCAAAGGTGACAACATCAACGTTGGCCTTTCTCAACTCTGCAGGATGGGTTAGTAATCTCAAACACACTCGCAGATATAGTTGAATTTGCTTACCTGTAAGCGCATCAATAATTTCCTGCTCCTGCTCTCCCAGGCCAAGCATCAAACTCGTCTTGGTGATCAGGCCGTCCTTGCCCTTTACATCCTTTGCGTGCTTCAACACAGCCAAACTCTGCCTGAATGTGGCCCTGCGGTCACGCACATACGGGGTAAGGCCCTCGACAGTCTCCATGTTATGCGCGTAGACGTCTAGGCCGCTCTCAGCCACTATCCGCACCATGTCCAAATCGCCGCGGAAGTCACCAGTCAGTGCCTCAACAAGCATAGACGGCTTCTTCTGCTTGATCTTCCTGATAGTTTCTGCGAAATGGTTGGCGCCTCCGTCGGGTAAATCATCTCGGTCGACAGTGGTCAATACCACGTAACCCAGACCCCATCTGGCCAAAGCTTCCGAGGTGTTCTCCGGCTCGTGAGGGTCCAGCGGCGCGGGGTTGCGGTTCGTCTTGACGCTGCAGAAACGGCATCCACGGGTGCAGGTGTCGCCCATCAACATGATGGTGGCCGTGGCGGCGCTCTTGTCAGATCCACCCCAGCAGTCGGAAATGTTGGGACACCGGGCCTCCTCGCAAACGGTGTGCAGACCGAGACCACGCAGATCCTTCTTGATGCTCTTGAAGTTGTCGTTGCCTGCCGGTATGGGCGTCTTCAACCATTCTGGAAGCCGAGTGATTGTTCTCTTCTTTCCCTCGGGTCCAACCTGGGCGGTACGGAGAGCATAAGCATCGGTAGGAGCAAGAGGCTGAGCGGGTGACGAAGTGCCGATGAAGTCTGAGAACGGTGCTACTGATGTATCCTTGAAATACGTCTTTCGCTTCGGCGTGGAGGGTTGGGAAGGGTCGTTGGGGTTGGGAGGAATAGTGGCGAAAGATCGAACGGCCGCGGGCGCAGCGGTGAGGGCCCTGCGCATAGGTGCGCGAACGCGCTGTACTGAAGGTGCAATCGACGCCATCTCGCCGTTGTCAACTCGGACAATGACGACAGGTCTACCTCTAGGAAGGGGTCGACGAAGCTGGTGGGATGGTGATAAAGCTGAGTTGATTTCAAAGGCGAATTAGAAAAGTTGGGTCAGGAGCCGATAAGACCCGCTTTCAGCCGGCGGAATCGGAGAGCCCCTAACTGTGGAGGTCCCATCTGGCCAATCAGCATTTGTCTTTCTCACGACACACTGTGGTAAGCCGCCAAGATTGAGGGTATTACTGGATTAGGGAAATCGGGCTTGGGCAAGAAGCGAAGTTAGATGTGTTTATAGCAACAAACTGAAGACTTGAAGTGAATCTTGGTTTAAGAAATAAGTTGTCTCGAGTCAAATGGTCATCTTGTCTTCCTATTGATTTGGAAAAATTGGAAGCATTTACTGACAGTCAAGCGTACACTTGAGACAATGATGAAGCCGAAATGGTAAATGGCGGGCCTTACTCCTGGCCAGAACAGCAGTTCTTGTTCCGACAACCTATTACCAGGCTGAAGATCCACTTCCTGAAGTTGAATAGCCCAAAACTGATCAATTTTATACTCGATTTTTGCATCTACTTCTGAGCAATAATCCATAAAAACGCCTCCTCGTTGTCTCCCTTCACTTCTCGCCGCTCAATCTTCAAGCCAGCTTCCTCGATTGCCTTGGCCGTCACGTCCTCACTATAGCCGCTCCAATACATCCAGTCCTTATCATCCAGCCACTTTTCCATAATTGCACTTGGCATATCAACCGCGGAGAAGTTAGCCAGCAAGTACCCGCCTGGCCGGAGCCACGTAGCGATGCGCTGCAGCATGTCTCGCTGTTCGGTCCGTGGAAGATGGATGATGCTGTAAAGCGCGATGACTGCAGTAAGCGAACCTTCCTCAAAAGAGATCTGTGTCATATCACCGCTGATGTACCGAACTCTCTCGTCGCCTCCTAGATTGGCAAGGTTTTCTTTGGCCAGCGATATCTGAGTGTCCGAGAGGTCGTTGGCAATTGCACGCAGGCTGGGGTTGCGCGAGAGCAGCGTCTGGAGAATCGGGTCACCCGCACCGCATCCAAGCTCCAACACAGTATCGCTCTTATCTTTGTCTAAAAGATCAGGCAAGAGATCATAGAGTTCCTGCAGCTTCTCGAGGCGCAAAGGCGTGTGACGCTGCGTCCAAGTGTTGTACTTGGATGCCACAGCGTCATAGGACGCCTTCAAGCGCTGCTTGAGGTCTTTGGAGGCTCTTGAGAATCCATCCCACTAGTCACCAAGGTGAATTATACTAAAAATATGAGTTTGGGTCCTTTCGATAGTCCCCTTCACAGCGAAAATGCAAGCTATGCGTGGAAGACAACACAGAACTCAGACAACGCTTTATACTGCTTGCTGGGCTGCTCAATTCAATCAGCAGGGGATATGCGACACAGCTTGATGCCGACAAATGAAACACCAAGAGACTTCTACTACACACATTTTTATTCGGGCTGCAACTCTGAATACGACCTGGAGATGACGAATACGCAGTGAGTCAGTCCGTGGAGGTGTCAGCAGCGGGAGATCCCGAAAGCCGGGGTAGTGGACCCACGGGGAAATTCCGTCCCTTTTTCCTATCGTGCGTACAAGTTACCTATTTTGGCCTTGCTTCAGCATACGACATTACCGAGGCTCACGACTGACATACATCCTGAGTCTGATCAAGGCTCAAATTCGTGCAGACCATGTTTCGGTCTGTGAATGGGCAAAACGCGGCGCGTTCACTATGTCGCAACAGCCGTGCCCAGATCCTTCCCCTCGCCCGAAGCTCGTCAATCAGCACAGCATCAAGCAGCCCTTCTAAACGCAGGGCCCAGAACAGCTTGCCTGCCTCATACTACCGTGGTGGATCTTCCCGTGCTGTCTTTTTCAAGGAGCAGGATCTGCCACCTAAGACCGACGCTGCTGCGCGCTCTGCCATTTTTCTCGGTGTGATTGGCAGCCCGGATCCTTACGGCCGGCAGCTCGATGGTATGGGCGGCGGCATATCAAGCCTATCCAAAGTGTGCATTGTCGGCCCATCATCTCGTCCGGACGCCGATGTTGACTATACTTTTGTCGCTCTGGGCATTCGGGATGGAAATGTGGACTACTCAAGTAACTGCGGTAACATGTCAGCTGCTGTAGGGCCGTATGCTATCGATTCGGGTCTGTTGCCTCTAGATGCCAATTCAGTTGCTGAAGGACAGACCACCGTACGCATTCACAACACCAACACGGGAAAGATCATTCACTCAAAATTTCCTGTAGTGGACGGTGAGGCTGCTGCATCCGGAGACTTTGCCATTGACGGCGTTGCAGGCACTGCCGCCCCAGTAGAGCTCGCTTTCGTGGACCCAGCTGGATCACGTACCGGCAAGCTTCTACCGACTGGGCAGTCTGTCGATACCTTCAAAGAGGGCATTCGTGGCACATGCATAGACGTCGGCAACCCATGCTGCTTTGTGCCAGCTTCAGAACTAGGCGTGTCTGGGACAATCACACCCGACGAGATTGAGGCCAATGCGGCGCTTAAAGAAACCCTCGAGTCGATACGTTGCCAAGCTGCCGTCAGAATGGGCCTGGCCTCGAGCATTGATGATGCCCCGGGCAGCGTGCCCAAGATTTCCATTGTGTCACCCGCCAGTGAGCCCTCCACGGATAAGATCACGGTACGGGCCATGTCCGTGGGACAGGCTCACAAAGCTGTTCCCGTGACGGTTGCGCTGGCCGCTGCTGCGGCTTCAAAACTACCGGGAAGCACGGTGGCAGAGTGTCTGGCCGGAGGCGTTGCCGGCGATGGCGCTCTGGATATTGCCCACGCCAGCGGGACGCTCAAGGTCGACGCGGCGTATGATCCTTCGGGACAACTGGCTCAAGCAACCGTATTCAGGACGGCACGGCGCTTGATGGAGGGCAAGATATTCTGGAAGTAATGGCGAACTGCGCGGAAGCTGTATCCTATGGTTGGACTGAGATGTATAGATGTGTGAATTATACGTAGCCTTGTAGCTTGTAACGTCAAACTATCAATATACTGTATTATATATGGCAAGAAGTACCTAGTTAACATCGCTACGAGCCATTACACGGATAGTCAAATGGAGACAGATATTGATTGGGAAAGTGTATTGTATAAGCTAAGTAGGTATTTTAGACTCCTCCAAGCCCCATAGTAACTCCTTTCCAAAATCACCAAGCCATCCTGTTTCTCTTTACGCCCTGCTGTTGGGCGCAGAGTGAACATGGTCATTAGACAATAGATCTCGAGGCCTGGCTGAGTACGAGCCAAAGGCAGCTCAGAGATAGCCATGTCCACATAAGAAACGGGCCTCCGGCCCAACAAGTTCTCCAATCCGAACTTGAGTAGCCTCAAAAGGGTATCACCAGCAGAAATAAATAACGTTTTCAATAATGAAACAAAAGAATTTTTAATGAGCAAATGTACGTCCCCAGAACTCCATCTCCATTTAACATCCATATTGTTTGCCTTGCTCCATTGCCACTGAGGGGCCAAGAGAGTAACTGGGGTGTTGAAGACGGAGCCATTCGAAGAAGGAGAATGTGTTCCAGTCAGCGAAGACCACCTTGCGCGCAAGCTGGCGAAGGAGGTGAGTGACGAAGGGATCAAAGTAGATCTCAAAGACGTTAATCGTCCCAGCAACTGAAGTGTGGGGGAGCTTCCTGCTGATTGAGGAAGGAGGTATAAGTAGGATAAAATGTTCATGTGAAGAGGAATCGAGTATCTTCAGTGTAGGGACGAGCCAGCGTCTACCTTGGACAGGTTGAATGGTTGCGTGCAGCGGTGATGAGTTTCAGGTGGCCACGCATCCCATGGGATCGTGGTCAAGCTGGGTGGTCGCTGACATGGAAGTGTCAAAACATTACTGCCGGAACCCCTTGATGAGTAAGGTGACTGATCAAGAGGACAAGCGCAAGTATGTAGCGAAATGAAAAAGCGCCTACTCTTTGCCAGCGTGCGCTAGAAAGGCGTGTAAGTGGCCCATGCCAATCGTCAAGTGAGGATTGCATCGTAGTGGGTGTCTTGGCTGTCGTTGAAAGTCGTAAGGATCATATGATCGTCGAGTGTGAATCGACTGAAGGTGGAAAAGGGTTTGGTAAAGCGGTGGCAAGAATGATAAAAGAAAACGACGAGACGGACGCCGACGCACAACAGCTCAGCCTAGGCCTTGCTATTGACGCGCTTTTTCGAACCATCTCATCAATGCGACCCCTCCATGTAAGTCGTCAACTTACAGCATGGCCATGGCGACCATACCGACGAGACCAGCCAGCGCAACGTTGCCTGCGTTGAGAGCAGGCGCAGCGCTGTTAGGATCGACAGAAGTGGTGCTGGTCGTCTGCGCGCCAGTGACCGAGGAGGCGGGCGAGGTGAAGTGAGAGGTGGTGCCAACAGTGGAGCTGTGTTCGCTGGTGGTGTTGAGGTGGGTGGAGGTGACGGTGTGAACAGCAGACAGGCTGATGGTCTTGGTGAGGGTGGTGGTAGCCGTCTGAGTCGAGGTGGTGGACTCCTGGGCGAGCGCAAGCGCAGGCAGAACGGCGAAGAGAACGGTAGACAGCTTCATGGTGATGGTGTATATGTCCAAGATGGGTGGGTTGAATCTTTCAAAGATGCGTGAGGCTGGTTGTTTCCAAGCTCTTCCTTGTTATTTGTGGCGAAGCAAAAATTCCCTGTCGAGAGAGTGTATGGTAGATGCGCTGCTCTGAGCGTATATAACAGTTGAAGTGTTATCGAAAGAGTGAGTTGGGGTTGACTGATGGATACTCGATATCCAGATAGTAGCAAGGGAAGCTGTTGTTTAAGACTCTGCCAACGAAGTCTTCTTGCGATATTTCAAACAGCGTGATGTGACGGGGAAGCAAAAGCAAGGTTGTCTCGAAAGGAGAGGAGATCAGAGCAGAGGAGAGGGTGGGAAGCGCATGATATTAGAAGGAATCCGGCGCCGGGGTGGGAGGGCCTGGGATGATGGCGACGAAACGCAGCCAGTGACCCAAAGGCAGGGCAGCGAGACAGGCCGAAATTGACAGACGGTACTGTACAGAGTACCTGGACAAAGAGGCGCTAGCAGGTTCTGAGGGAGGGTGGGACCTGAGCCACTAAGGCTGGGCCCTGGCCCCAACCAGGGGATGGACGGCGGGTACAGTACCTTAAGGTTGCGGCGCCCCGGTGCAGGGCGGGGGCGGCGACGTCGCGCGGAGAGGTACCGGTACGTGTTGCTCCTCGCTGCACCCGCACCTGCACGCGGTGCCTAAGCTACGGTGCCACCCAAACAAAGGTACTGTACCTTGCCCGGCCAAGAGCGACGCGCCCACAAAGGAGCGGAGATTAAGCCTGGGCCAACGCTTGTCTGTCTCGTCTGCTTGTCAGTGGCTTGTAATTTACAGGAATAATTGCGCCAGCCCGTCGCATGACCTGGTTGGAAGCCGGCGGGCGGTTGCGAGGTGGCAAGTGAAATTACCGCTCCTTCTCTTCACTGTAATTGACATTTTGCTTCATTTCGTTTTTCTTGTTAGTCCCGTAGGAAACCAATAGTCGCTACGTTTCGCGTCGCCCTCGTCTCGTCCTCAGAAAACCCCTCCCATCGTGTAAGTCGGGCTGGTGTAGCAACGGTGGGTAACAAGGCATGTAAGTGACACCACCCGCATCTGCGACAACGCTGTCGCACCTGTAGCACGCACACACATGGTCTCCTGGACACGGACGGGACGCATGGCCCGTTTGGGCTTGGTGGGTTGAACAGAGGCCATGGGCAGCGGCCACGACACACATGAGGTCATCCGCCAAAGCCAGCTCGGGTCATCATTCACAAACCTGATCGACACATCATGCATGGCGACCCCGGAGAAGACGAAAAAGAATCGAAAAAAGAAAAAGAAAAAAAGAAAAAGAAACCATGTTGCCACGGCGCCAACCTTCGACACCTCCATAAGAGTTTTCATCTCCAGTTTTTCGCATCGGTAGTCGCCCATTCTCCCAGACACAAGTCATGTCGGCACTACCGCGGCAACCACACAGCAACCAAGACTCGCGTGCCCCAGTGGGTAGGTCTCCATCCGTCCACCCATCCATCCACCAAACCCGCGCTGTGTCTGGCTGCTGGCGAGCTAGTTAGCCGTTCATCTGTCGACCCGAGTAAGTTTGCAACGGCAACTGCAGCGGCGTTGCGGAGGTCATTCCCAACAAAGGATCGCGATCGCGGCCCTTCTCCATTCACACATCAGTTTAGCATCATGACTAGAAGCAGGGAAAAAGTTAAATGTTCCCGCGGGAGACGAGTAATGGAAAGAAATCCGCGCAAACGCCAGCTCGGTCGTCAATGAGCAATCAACGACGACATGGGTACCTGTACCTGTGCCTGTGTCTCTACAATGAATGGATTGGTTGGATAAATCGTGGAGTGAGCCAGCGAGGCAGGCCAGGCCGACCATTCCAAGGGACCAGCGGGGCCTGGACGCTCCTGTTTCCTGTTCCCGCCGTGGCACAAAAAGAATTATTCGCCATGTCGATTTTTTCATTTCTTAAAATTTGCACAATTTCCCAGCGCGGCCTCTGATTGGCGCGCGGCGGCTCAGCTTTCTGTTCCTGCATCTGCCACGTCCCGCGGTACCTGGCGCCTTTCCGCATTGGGCAAGCCAGAGTGTGATTTTTGATGAGACCCGACCAAATGCCAGACAAGGATCAATGCCCTGCGGCCCCTGTCTTCCTGACTGTGCATGCATGGCCCAAGGGTGTTTGCACAAGGCAGAAAGGGAAACCTGGGGCCGAGATGAGATTCCCTCATTGTCCTCGTCTTGCCCTTTTCTGACCTGGTTCCCTTTGTCCTCCCCTCCCTCCCCAGCTGAGCCTAATCTTGGTAGAGCCCATACTAAGGCCAGTTTCCCAAATAGGCATGTGTTACTCATGCTTTTAATTGACCACTAAGAGGATGGTAATAATCACCACTCACTCGCTCCTTGATTACCAGACAGACATATGTATAGCAATTCTGCTCATGGCATGGTCAAGGCTGGTCCCTGCCACGGCTCCCAAACGTGGTGAAAACGTTTGTCGGCTGGTCTGATCGCACTTTGTTTCCGCCTTGGCCCCAAACACAGTCTCGTCTCTCGCCCTGGGCCAAGCCAAGGTGCCTGCTTGGATGTTCAGGCCCTGCCCGGCACGCTGCCGCACCATCTGGCCCTCTGAAACAGGCCCTGTCTCGCTCAGCGCCAGAACCCCAAACAGGGCTCCAGCCTTTCAGACAAGGCAATTTCCCTTCGAACAAAGCCCCGGCTATGTTTCTACTCACCTCCACTCGACTCACTCACCCAGACCGCGCGCGCTCTTTGTCTCCTCCATTCGTGACCTCTCTGACGCATCACCTTGTTCCCGACTCCTCATGCAAGCTCTTTACGCGACAACTTCCGCGACGTCGTTGTTTCGTCAAAGGGCCGACCGCACAGGTCAGCTCTCCTCGTCGCCCAAACGACCAGCAGAACGGGACAGGCCTTGTTGCAGGCAAGGCCCTTGCTTGCTCGCTTGCCATGATTGCGCACATCTCGCCATCTCGCGCGCACGTTCCACCATTGACTCCCCGTTTTTCCCTTGCCGCGCCGGATGCTCGATCTGACATCCCAGCGCTCGATTCACCGTGTAAATCCGGGGCACGAGCGTGTCGCGTGCCATGCCATTGTTCCCGTCCGTGCCAACGGCCATAACGGGCCCCCAATTTTCTCGCTCTTTGTCTCTGGCTCGCTGACGAGGAATGCCGAATACGTCCAGCTCTTTGTGCTATGATATCATTATTGGCCTTGTTGGTGAATTGCTCGATTTGACTCATCTAAAACATTCACTGCTCAAAGTTGCGTCACGACTGATCTTAAGCCAACGTTTATAGAGCCAGTAATTGGATAAGTATACTGTACTGCATTAAATACAGCGAACCGGGCCAATGAGAACACATGCAATTACAACATCTCTCTGAATTCCATAGCATCCACGTTACCTCACCACGTACTGCTACTTCGTGGGCCACTGCCCTTCCACTGGGTATATTTGATAACGAGCGTCCTGCCTCGCCGTCTCTGCCTCGCATGTGAATGACTACTTCATCCCTGGCCAGCCTTGTGATCTCTCCCACTAGGCTGCACCCTTCTTGGCCTGCGTGTGCTGGTCCGCGATCTCGTCGTGATACAGATCGGGACATGTCGCACTCTTTTTGGAAGACATAGCGCTTGGTCCACCACGGCAGCACCGTGAATAGTTGATATCTAGCGTGCGTCCTGTCCGGGACTGCAAACACTTGATCCAGTTCCTCCAACGTCTTCTGCTTGGTCTCCGGCACGAACAGGAAGATGAGCGCTAGCGCGACCAAGTTTAGCCCGGCATAGAAACCAAACGCGCCTGTCGCTGTCATGGCGGTCAGCATACGCGGAAACGTCGAGGACAGCACCGAAGCCCAGAAGTTGTTTGTAGCCACAGCCCATGACATTCCAATTTCACGATGTGAAAGCGGGAACACTTCGGCCGAGTACATGAAGGGCACGGGGCCGCCACCTGCGAACAACGAGGTCAGTTGTGTTTGGGTTCGGTATCAAGCACGTCGTCTCACCTGGAGAGTAAAAGGCAGCGAATATGTAGACGAACGTTGCCACAGCTGCGATTCGTGGCGTGCTGTTCTCCACATCAGGCTCAATGAGGTAGCAAAGACCGGCAGCTACATCAGGATCGTCAGCATCAGAATATCGTGGTACAAATACGCCATGTCACAAACCTAAGAGTGTCCAGAACATATTCGGGAACGTGAATAACAAAAGGGCTCGACGACCATACGTGTCTATGGTTACAACAGCGGGCCATGCGAAGATGAAGTTGATCAGTCCGAATCCGAAACTGGCCCATAAGGCGGTATAGTCGTCAATTCCACTTTGCTTGAAGATGGTGGCGCTGTAGAAGGCAATGATGTTGATACCTTGGCAACCCAGTTAGCTGACTTGGCAGGCTTAATATGACACGTCGAATGCAACTTACCACACATCTGCTGTGCAATCATGACGATACCTGAGGCCCAGGCTGCTCGGCGAATTCTAGGGATTGTGAAGAGCTCCACAAAACGAGTGAACATGTTACCAGTAACTTTGAGGCCAGTCTCCTGCACGAGCACGTCCTCCTGCGCGAGGAGGCAGTCGATGTAGTAAAGATCTCGGGCCGCCTGCAGTGGTGTATTCCTGAGCTTGAGCAGGGACTGCCAAGCTTTCTCGTGCTTGTTCTTCTTCATGTACCAACGAGGACTTTCAGGGCAGAAAAATGTGCCGAGAACAAGAGGCACGGCGGGGATGAAAGCAGATCCAAACTGCAGTCGCCACGAGATGTCACCGGTCTTTCCAACAATCAAATTGGCGCAGGTTCCCAGAAAGATGCCTAAGAGTAGCCTATTAGCACGCGCGGAAGCAGCCAGCTCAAGAAGCGTATCTCACCGAAAGCAGTCCAGACTTGCCAGGACATGACCAAGCCACCGCGGATAACGGCCGGGGCATTCTCAGCCGAGAAGACGGGGACAGTGACCTCCTTCAAACCCATACCAATACCAAGAAGCATTCTGATGGCACGTATTAGTGACTGACAGTTATAACTGTTGCTTGGACTAGTGCACCTACCTGCTGGCTGCGAGCTGACCCCAGGTTTGGGAGAGGGCCATGCCGAAGGGGGCAAGCAGGGAGAAAATGGCGGCAATGAAGATGACACCACGACGGCCAAGGAGGTCATTGAGGGGTCGGAAATCCATCCTGCACTGTAAGGGGTCAGCCAACTGTTACGTTCATGGTGAAAGGCTTAAACTCTGCAAGGGATCTACCTACAATAAAGCAATGGTAATGTATGGGATCGAGTTGACAAAACCAATGATCCAACTGTTGGAGGCGCAAGTGCCTTCATTGGCAACAGGACCACAAGAGGATCCAGCAGTATCCGGGATGCCAAGGGCTTGGTGGAAGGTCAAGTTGGCACCATTGGAACCAGTCTGTGGCCATGGTTAGCAAGCTGGATTTGACACATAAGGATGGCGCATCCGATGGCACTCGGCTGACACAAGCGGAACTCACCTGATCCCAACCTTGAATAGCTGCAGCGATGGAGTTGAGGATGATGGTGTAGTATAGGGGCCATGGGTGCTTCCATCGGTGGGTAACCTCCTCTCGCAGGGCCTGCTTCTCGGTCTCATCGAGCTCCTCAAGCGACTCAAATAGAGCAGGGTTCTGGGCGACGAGAGCACCCTTCCTCAAGAGAGGAAGAATGTCGGCAGGGAGACCTTTTGCCTGCTGCCAGGTGGCGACATCCTCGAGGAGCTGCTCACGGGGAATGCCCGTAAGAGGGTTGCGGATCTCACCCTCGAGGTTCTTCTTGAGATTCTCGGCGATGCTGGGACGGCGCGGCTGGTTGACAATCTCATCCTCGTGCTGGACGGCGCTGTGGGGTTTTGTAAGCTTTGGAGAGCTCAGAGACAATGGGCGGTAGATTGTGGGGTTGAGACAGTCTGAAGGGAGAGTGAGGCAGAGGGTATAAACATACGGTTTGCCGCTGGTGTCGTCTAAGACACGCTTCTCGTCGGAAGACGACATGATTGAGAGATAGCCGCCGAGGTCTAGACGATGTCTAACAAGTGGGTTGGGTATTGGGCCTCGTGGGAAGTGTCTTAA
Source organism: Albifimbria verrucaria (assembly GCA_020081605.1). Lineage (NCBI taxonomy): Eukaryota > Fungi > Ascomycota > Sordariomycetes > Hypocreales > Stachybotryaceae > Albifimbria > Albifimbria verrucaria. The sequence goes on from JAHREC010000013.1 coordinate 2,717,823, forward strand.
CGACACGAGCTACGACGCACACGAGAAGCGACGAAGCCACGAGCAGTGGGACGATGAGAAGGAGACGAGTAGGAAAGGAAAAAAGACGGGAGGAGGATGAGGGGTAGATAAGTTGCGTCGCATGGCAAGGAAATGGGGGAGGCATGAGAGCAGCTGGCACCAGCTTCCCAAGCCGGCGCCCGGTTGCATAGAGTGATGGATGCAGTCAAGAGACATATGGACAGAGCTCGCATGGTGAAGAGAAGTCGGGTCCGTGGCGTGTACATGGCAGTACATTGGGAGTGCAGGGTCCCAGGCTAATGCAACCGGCGATAGACATGGACGGAGCAGGGTGTAGATCCTCGCCAGGCCATGGTCCCTTGCCAGTTTTCTTTGTCGACGTCTGGTCTGGTTGGGGGCCGATGGAGGGCAAGGGAAGGGACAGGAGGGAGGAGAGGGAGGGAGGGGGGTGTATCTGTTCGAGGGTTTGTATCTCGCATGTACATTACGGGTATCGATGGTGTGGGAGAGCAAAATGGATCTGGTCATCTGTATTCGAAGCTCGATATTGAGGTGAGGTGAGGTGAGGTGAGGTGGGGTTGGGTTGGGAGGACAATGACCACGACAATGGCTGGCTCAGGGACTTGAGCCGTGTTAGTGACAGCCATGTCTCGAGAGCCACGCTAGCTGCTGGTATGGCAGCACCACAGGGTGTGTGGAGAGGAGAGGAGAGGAGAGGAGAGAGGAGTATGGCGAGAACTTTTGTTGCTGCCGCGGTGAGAGTTGGGCGTGTGAAAGAAAAGAGGAGAGGAGGGCAGCGCAGAATGGGTGATGGTTAAGGTAAGGCCCGGCATTGAAGCTTGTGATGATTTTGGATCTGACGATGATACCTTACCTTACCATACCTCAGCATGCCTTAGCTTACTGCACCAGGGCAGCACATGCATACCTACTACATACCTCCATACATTAGGTGCCCAAGGCTAGGTAGGTAACTTACAGTGCATGCTAGCGAGAACCAGTACTACATGCTCCATCCATGTCTGGAAATGGAAACAAGCTCTGTGGCTTAATTGGGCACAGAAATGTCCCGTCTGGGGAAGCGGTGGGGCATCGGTGGATTGGCCAATAGCCGTCTTGGCGATGATCTTGTGATCATCCCTCCTCTTCGCATCTTCCTCTTGTGCATGCATCTCGAGAGCCGGCCTGGCACGGGATTGAAACCCTCGACCCAATCAGCACCCTCCTCTCGCCATCCGTGCATCGCCATCCCTGGCCGGAAGCTTAAAGAATATGGCTGCCTAGAAGCAAGGCTACTGTCCAGCGTCCTGCCGACGATACCAAATGCTACATCGCATGCAATCCGACCACCGGCACCACCAGCCTCGACCACAGCAAGGTCGCTTAGATTCCTCGCCCAGGCATGGGAGCCATGCTGCGTTGGTTTTGTCTCTCCTCAGCCAGCCAGCCAAGTCAGTCAGTCCACCACACCCAACCAGCCGCCCAGGATGTCGTCCATGCTGCCGTTCATGTTGCGGTGAGAAAAACGACGGTATATTTGTGACATATATGGCGTTCTCCAAGGGTCGAGGCGCATCTTCCTCCGCCATGTGCCAGTCACCTTATCGCATGGTCTTCTCTCTGAACCGGGTACCCACCTTGTACCAAGCTGATCGCTTACCACAAACACCACATGGCTTGTCTCAGAACCGTTGCTTGCATGGGCATCCACAATCCCCAAAGCGAAGCACGTCAAGGTTCGAGCCGTTCCAACTCATATGCATTACCCGACTGCCAGTTGAGCCTTGCTTGCCTCCTCTTCTCTTCTCGTCTCTTCTCATCGTTCCTCAAGGTTTCTGCCTCTTCTCCACCGCATCCGTCAGCTCGTGGACGCCACATGCGGAGAAGCCATGCCAACAACAATAAGCCATGGCCTATTGCCCTCCCTCCATCTCCGGCGCGGGATGACGTAGCGTTCTTTGAATAATTACCGATGCCACCCTGTTTGTGAGCTGACAACAAACGAAGTGGTTGGGTGCATCGCGCTCTCGGCCAATCGTGTCATCTTCTCCCCATCCCGCGTGCACATGGAAAGAAAAAGCTCAAGCTCCTCAGCATCCATCAAGGAGAACTTTCTGAACCAATCAATCTCAGTTTCCGCTGGTCGTGACAACACCGCTCAAACGATGATAAAGATTTGAGCTAGTTGGCCATTAGTCGCTTCTCGAGGGGTCCCCGTTCACCTCGTGTCTCGCGCCTTCGCTTCTCGCCTTCAACGTTCTTCGGCTCCATGACCATCGCTGCATTGTGGGTTTAAGTTCTTGAATAAGCATCTTCGAGAAATGTTTAGTTGTCACGAGACCCTGTTAAATAGTGGCAATCGCCGGCTTTGTCCTAGCTTCCAAACGTCGGACATCTCGGCCTCGAGCATTTGACTTTCCGGCATCTTCAAACAGAGCCTCCCCGCGTTTCTGCCGCCGGGAGGGGCAATAGCATTCTCTCATTCCTCCGTGATAGCTGTCGTCCGCGCGTGGCTGAACCCTAGATCGATCGCGGCCCGCAGATTAGACCTGTCGGCCTCGCGTGGAAGTCTGCACACGTTGTGATCCTAAATTGACGGCGCAAACCTTACCCCAGATTTGTTTGTTCGAATCGTTTTGACAATTAATAAGACAGACACGTGCTTGAACTCGACAGATGCGGTCATTTCCAAAGGAAAATATAATTCCAATCGCCGATTTCATGTGCAACGTTCACGGCCGAAAGACACGACGTCAGAAGATCGTTGAGCCTCGGATGTGCTCTCAGGACCCTTGATCCTTGGCGCTTGGTTCTAGTGGAGAACTCATTCATGATCGTCTCTCTTATCATTGGGGCTCCAGTCTCGCCTAACGCACGGTAGTCGGGGCAAGCAGCGATTTCTGGATGCCAAGAGCGAGCCCCGTTGCTCGTCGCACACACTTGGCCTCCCTTGCCCAGCCGTTTCCCTCATCGATATGAAGGTGGGGATATGTGGACGAGCCCGCAAATAGTGTTTCTCGACCGTACGATACTAGCAGGCATACTCGTAAGCGATCTCTGATATGGCCAGCATTGAGTTATCATCACCAGTTGTTGACGTCGTTCGATTGATAGGATATCCCGGCACCCCAGGCCAGGCTCTGTCGCATCCAGAAAAGTTCAACCACGTGCAGTGGCTATAACAACCATCGCATATCACGATGCACCACAGGCATTATCCATGGCCACCGGAACATTTTCTACGGTCTCGGGTAGGTATGGCTAAAAAGTCAGTCCAGCAGTACATAACTTCTATTCCAATTGCCTCGGGCAATTTAAACTCACTGACATTCCTCTGTGCTATGGTCAATTCCTCGGTAATGATTGGCTTTCGCATCGTAGGATTATTTACCGAGATGACCCGTCCATGCTGGCGGATAGTGTCCACTCTACCGGATACCGAGAAGCTAGAACGACCTGCAGCATCGCATCGCACGTCTCGCTTGAGCCAACTACCGGCAATCCTTGGTCATGCATTATGGCAATTCCCACGAGGTAATATCTTGCAAATGTGTCTCGAAGCTTTTCATCATATATGCGAAACTACAAAATGCGCCAGTCTGTGCCCAGACGCTTAACTAGGTAGCGCTCCCGTTCCGTCAGCCTTGCAAAAGCCAACGGTCCGTTTCATGACATTTGGCGTTTTGAAAGTAACGTGCATCGTCTGATTGTGCGGATCAGCCGGAGACCCTTCGAGAACTCCAATCTGGAAGCTGCCCCGTCCTGCTCCAAAGATAATCCTGGAAGCCCCATCTATATGTGTCGGTGGTGAAAACGGGGACTATACCCGAGCGGAGTTCAGTCCGCACACACAACACAAACACACCAGCTCGGGTGGCTTTGGAACGGTCCCCTTTCGCCGCTCCACTTGGCGGCCTTTCTCACGCCACCCGTCTTTGACAGGATAGGACGGACCGTGTCCGCCTGTGGGTCAATTTAGTTCCCTAGCTGCCCATTATGTGCTTTTACTCCGCTATTGGCTGCCTCAAAGTTATTATTGAGGAGGAGTGTTTGTCATGCTCGTTGCTGGCTCAATCCCAAGCCAATGTCGCCCGGCCGAGGTATGGCTACCATGAGCTGGAGTCGTCTTCTCGGTGAAATCTCACGATTCTTTGGAGGAGCCTTAGGACGGAGATTGGGATGCAAAAAAATTGCTTCAACGGGCTAGGTAGAACAAGCCAACCTCTATTCATCTGCATGTCCGAGTTCACGCTTGCAATGTAATTTCCTTGGGTATATTGACTGTATGTATCTTGATGGAGAACTGATCTAGTCGCTTCATTCGTTCGTAATATAGTTCAAAATTGTTTGTTTTGTACAGGAATAGCAGTAAAGGCGCGTTTCGTAGTTTCATGGACCAGGGCTCCTCACGAGCGTATCTCGATTTCGGTCGTCCGGACAATGCCCTTGGGGTCGCCCTGTAGTATCCTCTCCTCGCTATCTGACCGCGAAAGCTGCTGGCCCTTTTCGAAAATGCCGTCGGAATCGGCCCCTCCTTCCACAGTTGTCTCTAGCCTATTCGACTTGTTGCCGTAGGGTCTGTTGCTAAGCTCGAATTCCATGTCATCAAAGGTATGGTCGGGACGGGACATCCGTGCAGAGCGTAGGGCAGTGCCACGAGATTGGCGCGATTGGTGAGACTGGTTGTTGCCGTAGTATTCGCCATAATATTTGTCGCGGCTGGACAGCTTGAGAGCGTGGCCGACTAGTGGCTTAAGAGTCGGAGCGCAGGCAGCGATGATGCCGAGGTTGAGTTGAAGACTAAGGATCATGTTAGCAATCGTTGGCAGATTCGGCCCTCTCCGTATTAACTCACCATGCGTAAAACTGAATCCATTGGTCGCTTAAGCTCCTTGTTAGTATTCCTGTTGGTAACTGTCGTGTAGTTGATTAGACTTACAATTGCGCATCCTTGCCTCTGGGCTGTGCGATCTGGTAGTAGGCCTTTACTCCGCCCATGGCCACCGCACTACAGTCAACTGTTAATTTTCATTCTCCGAAGTAGACGTTGTATTAAGCCAGGAGTAGCAGCTTACAAGTAACCCAGACTCAGAATGACAATCAGGTAAACTCGAGTTCGCAGCTTCATCTTGAGAGTCCAAATGATCGGGACGGGCAGGGTGGCGCATGCGACGTCGGTGAAGATGTTGAATCCTAAGCATGTTAGAGTTGACGAGAATCTTGGAGGAAAGAAACAAGTCCGCGACACTCACCAGTATTAACCAGAGCAAATGTGACGAAGAGCTTGATATCATAGCATTTTCGAGGAATTCGCGAGTCCCAGTTGCCTTTGAATGGAGTGCAGTGGAAGAAGAAGGTGCAGCAGGCCATGATTGAGTAGGCGATGATGAAAGCTATAGTGGTCAGATTCCGTCTTGGACTCTCAAACTTTTCAACAGTCCAAGCTCGTCGATCATTGACTTACCGATCAGTGACCACAGCGCATACGTGTACCACCGCGTGCGGCTTAGACGAAGCAACGAGAGTGCCAAAGATATCTTGAGGAGGCCCAACGCAATAATATGGACGGCAATCGACTGAACATAACCAAGCTTGGAGAACTCGACTTGATCCGGTTTGGAGCTTAGAACCGTGTGTCTGCCGAGGCCGTACTTGATCTGGCAGAGATAGATAATGTAGCCGCCCAACGCTCCAATCTACAAGGCGAACCATTAGACAAAATACGCAGAGGCGTCCTGCGTAAACAACTTACCGCAGCCAGAACCATGACTACATCGTCGTTTCGAGGTGACTTGACGACAATGAATCGTGTGTAAAGCCGGACGCCGACAAACAGCAAAGCCAGGAAGTGGAAGACGCCCACAACACCCAGAATCCGCGGCAAGTTGCTCTCGCTCGCCCAAGCCGGGTCGATCGTCATCGTGGTTGGCGATCCGGAAGACATGACGACGGGGCAGATCGCTTGGCCTCGCAGCGAAGCGCACAGTAACGGATGAGTTGCAAGGGATCGGTGATGTTCAGTGTCCAGACGATCGGACCCGTGGGTAAGATAAGGCCTTTGAACAAGCACCAGACAGGAGGATCTTCCTACCCGAGATGGGAAGAAAAGAAGGGAAAGACTGGGTCAAGCTACTGGAGATGTGAATCCAGATAGGGTACAAGATCTGCGTTTTCTATGCACCACTGCTCCCTCGCTTCGTACGGCCCAGACGGACGGAGCCCCTGCAAGGATGGACTAAGACAGCTTCGAGCAAGCCAAGAGGCTTCCGGGGAAGAGAGGAACAGGTTGATCTACTCCTTTGGGTCAATGGCTTGCGCCCACAGAACAAACAGCTTGGCGAAGGACGAAACACCACCAAGACTCTTCCCCCCTCCCCATGAGGAAGGCCCTTTGCTTTTATTCAACGAAAATCTCTGGCTGCCCTCGGGAGTTTACAATCTACCGAACCCACCAACCTGGTTGCTCCCAGAAACTCCTTTCATCTGGAAGTTCGTGGTTCCAGCCGAGTGTCTCGGTGTCTTGGATACCCTCTCCACTGCCCCATTCCCGAAAAGCAATTCCCTGCATGCTTCTCTGCATCTTGTGCCCCTGGCCACGTTCGTGTTTGCCTCATGGCACCCATGCCCACAAGCGAGGGCGAGGAAGTAATAAAAAAAAGTAAAAAAATTCGAGGAAAACTGTGAAGGCCGAGGGCCGGTGGTTCAGTCGCCTCTCTCGTCCGCTACGTATGGCAGGACAAGGATCAATAACCTCGCCGAACAGCCGTAGCAGGGGACTGAGGAGAGGTGTGGAGTACATGCGAGAGCCATTTAACCTCCCCGGTCCCGGCATATGACATGGATGCAACCCAAGCCAGCCAAAGAGATGTCGTCAAACCAGGGTCCCCTGCTTCGAGGTTCCACAGAGCAAATGCAAATGGGGCCCTCGATACTGTCGTAACAGGAAAACCCTCAACCTCCAAACCTTGCCCGGGGCGTTGTTTGCAGCGAGGATGGGCCGGATCCGCTAGCCAGGAGCTCCATCGTCATCCTTGGTCAATGGGGCCTTGGGGCCTTGGGGGCTTCTTGATCAGCTCAGAAGAGGGCATCCAGGACTGTGTTTGCCCTCTCTCCCACACGTTTCTCTCGCCACAGGGATATCCGGCTTGTTCTCTGCATGCAGGCGACATTGCGGTCCTCTTGGCAGACCAGCAAGAGAAATGATGCCGCCCCAGCTTTTGCCCCTTGCGTGCCCTCTGCCAATTGACCTGGTCTTGGGCAAATCTAAAATATCCCGAGACTATTGCCATAGTATAGCCTGATATTGCCCCCGTCCCCTTGTATTCCCTTGCTATTCCCCGTCCTCGTGTTTGTTATCAGAGTGGGATTTGTTGGCTCTCTCTTCTTGTTGCTCTGCATGTTGGCCGTCTGTCGTTCATCCACCACACCACCACCACCGCTGCTTCCCGAGATTGTGGCTTCGCCCGGCCTTGTCGTGGGTCTCCCAGCTCTGCTTAAGCTGCCTTAGCTGCCTGAGACTATTTGCTTGGTTCGCCGCAAAGGCCCATCTTGCTGCCCACGTTGCCCTTGCATCCCACCGAACCTCATCCGTGCCACGGCAAGCGTGGAGCGACGGCGACCCCATTGACATCTGTTAGTTTGTTGTTCGAAGGATCCGGTTCGAAGCTCTTATATCCAACGATTCCTTGCCCATCCCCAGGTCTTCTCTTCCCCTTCTCCTCAGCGTCGATCTCCCACTCAACCCTTCCCCATCGTCGCCCCTTACACCACGTTCCTTACAGATCTCTCGAAAGCAACGACACCTGCTACTCAACCTCCTCCCCTTTAGCAGCCATGAGATCTTCCAGCCTCCTTGTCGCCCTCGGCATCTGTGCCGGCGCCACCGCCACCGCCGCTCCTGAGCAGTCCACCGATGATGTCCTGGCCCTCCTGACGAGCCTCAACCAGCAGGCCATTGACATGCTGGGCGGTGACGACGTCGAGAAGCGTGCTCCCGGAAGCTGCTCCATCTTCAACGCTCGCATCCGCAAGGACTGGTAAGTCGCGATTGGACCCTTTTCCCCTCACCGCATGGCGTTGTCTCGATAGCACTAGCGAACTAGCGCATCCGGGTCGTGTGGATAATGTGAGGCTGACGTGCAATTTCAAGGAACCACTTGTGCGCCAAGGACCGCAAGGCGTACATTGATGCCGTCAAGTGCCTTCAGAAGCTGCCCTCCAAGTCTGACCCCAAGTGGGCTCCTGGTGCTCGCACCCGTTACGATGACTTTGTTGCCCTTCACATCGACCTGACGCCCACCATCCACGGCACTGTAAGTAGAGCTTTGCACTGTTGATGTTCAGCCTCAACTAACATGATGCGCGCGAAAGGGCAACTTCCTGACATGGCACCGTTACTTCACTTGGGCCTATGAGAACGCCCTGCAGACCGAGTGTGGCTACACCGGCGCCCAGCCTGTAAGTGCTCTCAATGCTTACCACCAACCCCGTGGTCAACTACACTACAAACGTGTGTACTAACAGCAACGTCAGTACTGGAACTGGTTCGCCCATGCCGATGACCTCACCAACTCTCCCGTCTTTGACGGCAGTGAGACCAGCATGAGCGGAGATGGTGCCTTCTTCGAGCACAACGGCAGCGTTGGCGGTGGTGGAAAGATTCCCCTGCCCTCTGGCAACGGTGGTGGTTGCGTTGAGAGCGGTCCCTTCAAGGAGTAAGTTTATACAGCAACATATTGCCCCCATTGCTGGAATCTTGGCTAACCTTTGCTCCTTAGCATGGTCGTCAACGTCGGCCCTGTCCGACCTGGTATGGACGGATTGAAGGCCAACCCTAACGGATCCCTGGGCTACAACCCTCGCTGCCTCCGTCGTGATCTCACCTCATACACTGCCGGCAAGTGGTTCACGGCCGCCAACCTCTTCAACATCACCATCGGCAGCGCCTCCGGCTCCATCGCCGACTTCCAGAACGAGCTCCAGGGCCGCTTCGCCGACGGCTTCCTCGGCATGCACGCCGCCGGCCACTTCGCCGTTGGTGGTGAGGCCAGCGACCTCTACTCCTCCCCGACCGACCCTTCCTTCTTCCTCCACCACGCCATGGTCGACCGCGTCTACTGGATCTGGCAGGCCCTCCACCCCTTCCAGGCCCGCGACATCGCCGGTGGCAACCACATGCTCGCCCCTACCGGCCCGGCCCTGAAGACCGACCCCTGAACCTCGGTGTCCTTGGTTCCACCATCCCTCTCCAGAACGCCCTGAGCACCCTCGGCGGCCCCTTCTGCTACATCTACCTCTAGATAACACATGACCTTCTCGTCACTAAACATTTCATATACCCTTCCCTCTCTCCAACTTTGGTGTGAGCGGCACGTGCGCCGTTCTGAGGATTATGCTTGATGACCTTGACTTCCGCCGACCTCGAACAGCTAGGATGTGGCAGGCCTGATGATATAGTATGCTTTAGACAGCTTCTTGTATATGGTTGCATTAGATACTAGAGAAGAGATGTACATATACTCTACATACGGGGTAACTTCTTTGTGTCGTGATTGATGTGATGTATCAAACATTGTTGTCCTACTCATAATTTGTCGAGATTCATCTGCCATCCAAATCAGGCAATTTGTATTCAGCCAACCGTTTCACGATCTTGGGACGAGTGGATAATATGTGCTCCACCTACAACCTATTGGCTATCACTTTGCTTGAGGAGAGCCGCATTATCTTGGCTAATCAAAATGACGTTTTGTTGGTCGATATATAGGACATGGGGTATCAATTAGCATTGACATATGCTAGTCATCTTATGTGCATATTCCACTCGTCATTCCTTCCTCCAATCAAATCCAAAATACACTCGTTTAAGACATGTTTCCTCTAAGCCAGCCAGAACCACACCTTCTGCAGCCAGTTCTTGGCCACAGGAGGCACATCCATGGCTTCTAATTCATCCATCTCCTTCTTGCCGGAAATGACGTCAATCTCCGGGATCGGAATAGCAAATCGGGTGCGGTAATAGATCTTGTGACCGAAGTACAGAATGAAGAAGATGGGCAGGGTGACGTAGGCAGCAATGAAGTTCTGAACATCCCAGTTATCGCCAATAAAGATCTGGAACCCGCTGGTGATGGTGAGGATTGAGAGGATGACGAGGACAATCCAAGTGGCGTAGGGCTGCAGCGGGGTCCTGTAAGGCAGAGTGTGCAGAAGGTTGTTGTATTCCATAGCCTTGCGGAAGCGGAGGTAAGTGATCATGACAATGATCCAGGCAACGAACCCGGACATGGTGGAAATGTTCATAAACCAAGTAAAGACCTTGGCGCCAGAGTTGGAGACGTTCAGGTAGGACAGAAGACCAATGGACCAGGTGAAGAGGACGGCAATCCAGGGACGCCTGTCTTGGTCGTGCGTCCAAAGAAAGCGGGTGCTTGACCATTGAGAGACATGGAGTAGAGAACTCGGCTGCCAGAGTACAGGAAGGAGTTACCGGCAGACCAGGCAGAAGTGAGAATGGCAGCGTTGATGATGTGGTTCAGAACGGGGATGCCGACCCTCTTGATACCAAGAACGAAGGGCGAGGCACTGGCGTTCTTGGAGGCACCGAGCAGGCCCGGGTCGTCGTAAGGGACGAGGATTCCGATGATCAAAGACGAGATACCGTAAAAGATGGCAAGTCGCCAGATGAAGCGGCGAGCAGCCTTGGGGATGTTGCGACGGGGGCAACGGTCTCACCGGCAGCAATGGCGATGAGCTCGGGAGAGGTAATGAAGGCGAAACCAGCGGAGATGAAGGCGTGCCAGTAGCCCAGGAAGTGGCCTGTCGCACCTGGCGCGTTATATTCGGTGAAGGCGCCGGGGTTCTCCCAGAAACTGAAGCCGAGGACAAATGTCTGATTGGGGCCACCACCGAAGAAGATGACAACGCCAAGAATGATGAGACCACAGATGGTGATGAGCTTGATACTGGCAAACCAGAACTCGGCCTCACCAAAGAGTTGGACGGCGATGATGTTCAGCAACAACATGATGACCATGACAATGGTGATCCAAACGGCGATGTGTACGGGAGGGTCCCAATACTGAATGATGATACCGGCAGCGCTAGCCTCAGCGCCAACAAGCATAGCATAGGCGTACCAATAGTTCCAGCCACTGGCAAAGGCTAGACTGGGATCGACGAAGCGGCCGACGAAGTAAGGAACAGTGATGCCGCGCATGGGCAAGTAGACGACCATCTCGGCCAGGTTGTTCATGATGCTCCAAACCAGCATCATCATGGAGAGGTAGGCCATGAAGAGCGGAGCGGGCCCCGTCTCAGCGAGGATACCGCCGGAGCCAACGAAAAGACCGGTTCCAATGGCACCACCTATCGAAAAGAGCAATTGTTAGTCAGGGTGCCAAGCGCGGAGGGTAGCATTGCGACCGTTGGCGGGGAGAGGATGGCGCTTACCGAGGGCGAGGAACTGAATGTGCCTGCTCTTGAGGCCACGCTCGAGCTGGTCATGGCCGGCAGCGAGGTTGTATTCGGGGTTCTGGGTCGGAGAGAAGCGCCCTCGACGTCTGTGTGTGTCGGGGCGAGGCCGTCATCGTAAACCTTTTCCTTGGACATGGTGGCGGGTGTTGTGTTGCCCCAGACGGGCAACTGGTGTAAGCCGTGAGTGAAGTCGGAGCAATGCGATTGGCGCCTTGCGCTCCAGGCCGCGTGCGCAAATGCGACGGTTCTAGACGAGGGTCTCGCGATGAACCCAGTAGGAAGCGAGTTTGACGTCTAGGCTAGGCCAAGCCAAGATGCGAGTGAGAGGAGAGGAGAGGCGAGAGGAGAGGGAGGGAGAGAGAGAAACGGAGAAAGAGGGAAAGGATGAAATCGTCAGGTGGAAGAGAGAGGAGAGAAAATGGCCGTGAGGAAGGATTATGGATGGAGGAAGAAGAAGGAAAGGACCAGATGCAAAAGGCAGACAGGAAGAGGCAGGTGCAGATCAGATGCCTTTTGTAGGTTGCCCTGCTCGCAGCAGCCAAGGCGGTTGGGCTTGGCCTCATTTTTAAAGTGGTGCAAGCGTTTGCGTCTGTCGCTATCAGTTTTGACGTTGTCGAAGCTTGTTGCGTCCAAGCACTGCGTGCCAAGGGCGAAGAGAGGTACCTACCTTAGTACCTACCATACTACGTTGTGCCGCGGGCAGGGGTACAGGGTACTGACGGGTGCGGTGAGGGGTCGAGTGCCGGGTACCTTGGGCGCTGCTGACGCGACGGGCCGGGGGCCAAGTACCGCATCGGGAAATCCACGGCCAAAGCAGGTTTTCGATACCTGGCGCTCGATTCAAGGCGTCCCCGCCCTTTTGACCCTTTTGATAAGAGGCGCTGAAGGTGCCGGGCTTGGAGGGGCCTCTAGGGGCCTCTAGGGCCTCTAGGGCCCTTACAGTAGGCTCCCACCATCGAGCTTGTGGGGTAACCCGATAAGCCACACCAAAACTCCGTGACAAACGTAATGCAACGTAAGATGCCTGCAGGTTCGGTGGATGGATCGTCGGTGGTATTTCGGGTCTGATAACGAGCAGCGTCGACCGTCCCCTTGGCCTTACGACGGACAGCCTTGGAGATAAGCCGTCTCTGTGCTTACCCAGTCCCATCACCACGGAGTAAGTATGCCACCTAGGTAGGCACTCTGAGATTTTCTCCAAAAAGATTTTCTTGACAAAATAGAAAAAAATTACCCCAATTGTTTCCTCCTAGGCCACCCACCACCCATGTTTCCCTCTTACTCTCTCCCCAGGGTCTGACTAGGCTTGGCCTTGCTTGCCCTTGTTCTAGACCAACCCCGCCTTTTTTAACTCGCCTCGAATCTCCAAATTCTGACGGAGGCCCCGGTCCTAACACTCACTACGCCCTAAGAGCCTGGCAATCACAACGAACTAACCATCGGTTACTTTCGGTCTATCGCAACCAACGTCGCCTCCACGAGTCACGTCCTCGCGCCTGTCGTCACTCATTCGTCGCCATTTGCCTCTCCCACGCAGCGGCAATTGTCGGCAAGAGCACGCTCTCCTCGACTCCCCACTCCACTCTCTCCAAACACCGCCTCGTAAATTCTCCGCACCAACGGGGTTCTCCAGGTTTTCATCGTGGAGAAGCCATCATCATCGTGGGAAAACAGTCTTGAGCCGTAGCCTACCGACGCTCGACTCTCTCCTTTATCGGCTGTCCGCCTGGTTTGCGCCTTTCCTGTCGTGCTTCGACGCCGCCATCTACCTGGTCCAGGTCGACTTTTGCCTACTCTTCGGGCCTTCCCATGCCTCCACTCACGATCTCCGGTCCCGGCATCAAACCTCCGGCTCAGCCTTGCACGCCATACATTCTTTCCATTCTTCCTTGCCAAGCTTCAGGGGCCGATGCATAAGCATGCGCTTCGCCGTGGGTCTTTTGCGATTCTAGCCGCAGCATCTCGAGTCTAGCCCGGTCTTTGCGCTTTCACCCCAGAGCTGCACCACCGGAAACTACCCGAGCGAGACCGGCAACTTCTGCTATCACCTCTCCACAAGCTACCACTAGTGCGACGATGGCTTCTTATGTCGCTTACTTGCGGGTGAGATTACATATAACGTCACTGCTGAATTCCATTTTGCAACAGTAACCTGCTCCAAGTCCTGTCCATTGTATCAAACATGCCATTGCATTGGTTTTACCGGCTTACCATGCGACTACCCTACAGTCCCGTATACGACTTCCGACCCTCGAGTCCCAGCTCGGACGGCTGAAGAATCGCAAAACATGAGCACCATTGCCTTCTTCAGATCATTGTTTATACAGGGACGAAAAAATTGAAGTTGAAGGCTTCATCTGTTTCTTATCATCCAATATAAAGGTTCCATTATATGGCCTCAATACCCATTTACATCACCACCATCCCGAATCACTCGAAGTGGCTTGTTGCACGAGCCATGGGGTCTTCAGCTTATTGTTATTACACGTTGCAAAATGATCCAAGTGAGCCACTCATGTCCTAGGGCAACAGCTCAAAACCCTAGGGATAAATGTCCCTATGGTGGACAATGAAGGCTGGCGTATGAGGCTGCCGTGGCCATGATCTTGCCGCAATCTTGTGCGATAACCATCGCCCAGGAAGCAATTTCATTTCCACAACCATTTCACTTTCATCAACTTCACTCTCGTCTCGCCACTCAACCCCATAGATATACCACGCAAAGATGGCAGACGCAATACGCCTGGACAATCTGCCGATGGCTTTCCTATTGGTGAACGCATATCAAGGGTATTTAAACGCAAGAAGGCCAGCAAGCCATCAAGCAGCAAGCCTGAATAGACCCCTGGAATTTGTTATTGATTTCGACAACTTTACTTATAGAGGGAGACATGATCACTAAGACTTAAATCGGGCTCTCCATAAGTACCCGGCTGGGTATTGAGAAATATTTTTGGACACAATTCCTTGGACATATCAACAATTCGCGGCAGCTTGGCAATGGCAAGAATGGGGCCATAGAAAGAATGCACTCAAAACAAAATAGTACAGACATGCTAGTTAAAGGTAAAGCGCGTAGTGGTGTCGTAGGTTGTACGAATGCCTTCCTCCCAATCAACTCTCAAGTTTGTTGCTTCTACTTCCAGTAGCTGCCAGGAAAATAGCACAAACTCATTCTCGTGGGAAGAAGCAGCCAACTATGTGCCAGAGGCAGCCATTGGGGATCACCACCTAAGCCAAAACCAAAAGATCCAGCAATAGCGGCTTTTCTATATACATACCCCGATATCCAGCTATATGACTCTGACATCTAGGTCCTTAGCAAGTCACCCTTACCAAGGCCAGGGCCTTGCCTCATGACACTCTGGTTATGTCACTGCCTCGTAGTAGCGAGTTTGTACTCGGTTTATAGCTCTACTTTCTCGATCCTCCACTGTTGTATCACTCCATTTGAGGAAGCCTGAATAGGTCCATTCAACAGAGGTTCCTTCCTGATTTTGAGGAGTTTTAACCATAGATGATGAATACGCCCTGCTAGAAAGTTTCTAGCAAGCAGCACTTCATCAAAATCGGTGACATAGTGATGGATTTCCAGCTGTTTAATATAGTTGTTTAACTACGCCTTCCACTGCTGTAACTTAGCGTATGACCTGCCTGAGTATTTTCCCGGTGAGTCGGTTCCTCTAGTATTAACACGGGCTTTCCCGCGTCGCTGAATCTTCGTGGAGACTTTATTGCAATCCCCGATGAATTCGAATCTGATCGTCGTCTTCGGTTTCTTCCCGATGGAGTTGTTTCTGGTACTACGATAGGGGTGGCTTGAAGCATCTTTATGTCCACTTCTACCTCGCGAATTCTCCGCTCAAGCTTAGCGTATTCCCTAGCAGCTATTGCCTGCCGCAGCTGTTCCTCGAGTACCTGCTTACACGCCATGGCCACCATTTCCATAGAGGATGCTGGCATCTCTGGATTATCACCTAGCAATTACAGTAGTGATATCGAATTAGCTGGCGGGTTGCTGAGAGGTAACGTGAGGTTCTCAGCGCCTTCGGTGATATCTTCGTAGTTGCCCATGTTGCCCATATTGGCTATCTGACGGTCCCTTGCCTTGAAAAAGGAAGAAGGAGTTGAAAGGGATCAGCCGGCCCATGCCACACCAGTCATGCAAGGAGCGACAGCACAGTCAACGCACAAGGGAGTCTCGGCGGGCTCGCTGTTGAATAGCAGATGCTAGAAAAATAGACAGAGAAGCAGTAGTGGCTTGATTGACAGTCAAGTGGCAAGCTGACTAGATGACTGGACAACTAGATTAACCCCTTGATCCTCCACTTCCCAGGGACAAAGCCCCTGGTTTTTAGGCATTCCAAGCTCTTTAGGTTTTGTCAGAGGCAGCCGCAGCCTGCTAATATGCTTGTTGATTGCAGTAAACTAGCTGCGAAGCCCTGTAAAGTTTGTGGCTTGGTAGAAATTATTGGGTCTCGAACTCGAAGACGCCGGATGCATCTGTCTCAGTCGTGGCCAGCATCTGCGTGGACTTACCCTAGAGATTTGTCATAACTGGGATCCAAGGTAGGTAGGTTCCCATGACAGTATGTCAGTAACAAGAATTCCGTGGGCAGCGGTTGGGAGCTTTGAGTTACATCTTTGGCCTTTCCCAACGATGAGGACAGATTCATGATATGGGAAATCTCCTCAAACGCCTATTGCAATGCTGGAAAATCGTATCACCATTTTCGAGATGTTCATAAAATATTCCTTTTTTGTTTACTTATAAACACTTGTTATATTTATTCACCATTTTCTTTCGCAATGAAATGTTGGACCTGTACCAACTGCGATTTCCTACAATGTCTTTGCAGCAGGTAGGCCGCTGAAACGAGGTTTTACGGAGCGGAAGAGAACTCCCATTATGCTAGGCTTGATCCAAGCCAAGAAGTAGCTGTGTGCTGAAACAGTCTGTGTTTGGTAAGACTGTCCAACAGCCTCTTCCAAAGTCCTCAGGTGAGCAGCTGGCTCGCATAGTAGAAGATAGCTGTCTTGAGTTTGACGCCACTTTTGGCACATCACGAGAATATCTATCTGAAGTGTATTTACCTGATCCATATCCATGATGTTCTAACGTCTCTATGAAGCGTGAAGTTTGGTTCCTGAGTATCTAGAGAAACTCTAGTCCCCTTAATAAGACTCAACAGATGTCATCCCGGGTTCTCATCGCTAGAGAACCTTTGCTGGCGATGTTACTGATATATCGATATCGAGAAACGCAATTGTGACTATGTAAAATAAAAAGATCGAGCTTTGAAAACAACATATCATTGGTGATTCGATCGTGGATGGTACGGTGCGAGAAATACGTAGATCGTTCGTTTCAAGCTTCGGCGAAATATCCATGGTCTCGTGGGTGGACCTATCTGGCTATCCGGTGTCTGCTTTTCTTTAATTAGCCGACAGCTTGTTTCGATTAGCATTGTTTCGTGTCTTTGTTTAATGACATGTTATTAACATTCGATGTTACGATAAAGTTAGGCGTTAACGTTAGCCAGCATTGGTTTAATGCTGGCTCGGCCGATATGGCGTCCCACAGCAACGGTACAGTGTTCTAATCGCAAGTATGGTGCCATAGACGGCATCGGTATGAGAGCGGAAGTCCAATCGTACGTGAACCTGACCTGGGTCTTGAAACATTCAGAGTCTTGCACTGTCGAGCTCGATCAGACGAGGCATAGCGAGGCCTTGTAAACCTGTTGAACCGTTTGTATTCACTCATGAAGATAGAATGTCTTACAAGTAAGTTTGTTCTTTAGACGACGAGGCGGCTTAGACAAGACCCGGCCGGGCTTTTCGTATCAACATCTCGGTCCTAGATCAAACCACATCTTGTACCTTCGGGTCCGGAGTGGGGCTAGTGCCAAAGCGCTGGCCCGAGTACGTCGCCGATCTCCCGAGTTCCCGGCCGGCTTGTTTCTCTGATTTAGGTCGTGCATCTATCGGTGTTTCGTATCCGAAATTGAAATATGCCCTAATAATATCTGAGGATCATAAAGAAACATATTTGTGTCTTGCTGTTCGAATAAAACCGTTCCACATTTGTACGGTCTTTTATCCTCGTGATATTCCGAATGACGACAATATTTAAACGGAGAACCACAATATAGCCTGTAGTATAGCCTAGATAATGTTGATGATGAAAGGAATAGACGTACTCTTGATAAAATTAGCATGTCTAAAACACAATCGTCCTAGTGATAGCATGACTTGAGAAAATAGGTAATGAAGTGCTCGTGATTACGAAACAGTGACAGCATTGCTCAAATCCTTCACCACTTTGCCGGATATTTTTTCTTGGTCTTTGATCTACAACAGCATTACAGAAGTCCATGAGAAATGCCATGGCCAGATGTGCTCGAGATCTGCATGATTGCCCTCCATCACGGCTGGCGATCTTGCAGGTCTGACTATTTTTGAAAGAAGTGGGTTCTGAAGTTAGTATATGATGCAATTGATTCCACTGCAGGTGTGCCCCAAGTGAGTAATCGATTTTATACCACATGTAACGTACGGTACCCTTTCCCAACCATGTACTTGATGTCGCGAGTCAAGATTCAGGATATAGCCTGTCGCGGTACATCTGGAAAAGTTTCCCAGTCAATATCCCTGGCGAACCACCATCATGAAAAAGTACAAGCTGAGCAGATATTGAACCGGCAGGCAATGAAGTGAAACCGGGCAAAAGGCGGAAACTAGCCCTAAGCAAGCCACTAACTTCTACTGTACTGAATGCTTGGAACGATCCTAGTCTGATCAACGTTTGATCCTAGGAAGTTGCAGCACAGGATATTTATCTCCGCATGACCGAGAGTAATTTCCGACCGCAGTCATCATGAATTTGATATGTACACGGTGAGATCTCTACATCGGTTGGGCATCAATCTGCTTGGACGAAAATCAACCCGACGGCGCCGATACGGTAAGATTAAGCCAAGGCGAGGTTTCTCCTCAAGTAGTCCAGAGAGACTCAGAACTCGACGTCATTTGCGCTGATAATAAACATGGCTTGCCGAAGTTCTCCAGTCTTTGTAGTGGTTTTGGAGAGGCAGACACGTCGATCAGAAGATGTAGTGCCAAATCAGCTCTCGGGAGCATTCCACAGGCTTTTGAAAACCCCCAAACCTAGGAGTTTTAAAAGATCACATGGATCGCCTGCTTGTAACTATGGTCATTCCAGCATCGACTGTGGTATTTAGTAGTGGACGACTGTTATTACCCATTCCGGATATTTCATCTGCTGGCCTTGTCCTAAACCAGCCCCAGGCTCAAGTCTAATACCGGCATAAATACAACGACATCACCCATTGTTGTCAGGAAATGTTACCGGGTGTTTGAGTCTCACAGCAGCAATGTTTCTGGCTGTTCCTCGTTTCCGAAGCCGCCGGGGAACAGGACGGGAATCGGCATAGAAATCCACGTGTATAGCTAATTGTTTCTCGGCGCTTTGGCCAACTTCAAGTGCCATCCACTCTCGTAAAAGGACCAATACTTGGGTTCATCCAATAAAGGAAGCATTTCTGATAATGAATCAGTGTTTGTGAAACTCCAATAGTTATGCGTCGTGGATTCAGAGACGGAGGCGGTTTTCAGCAATGGCCTGCGGAGCAAAAGCTCCGAAGAGCCTAAAAAACACGACGAATGCCTTTGGCTAATGTCTGATGTACCTACCGTATACAGCTTCACAGACCACTGAAAAGAGTCGACCCCGGACCCGTAGCAATCGTCAGCATGTGCCCCGCTTGGTGGAAAGAAAAATCCGAGTATCACAGTACAGCAGCAGGTGAAGAACGTTTTGATGAGGGTGGTGGGTGTGCCTGGGCGTTCTAGACCTTGGATACCGACATCCAATACCGTGGCTGAGATAGCCTGGCTTGGAAGATCCGGTGCATTGCAAGGGATCGAGCTTGCAAGCCTCAGGGTGCCGTGAGATGTTTCAAGAAAAGCCACAGCTCGTGCTGAATGATTCGTAGTGGCATCAGGGACACTTGGCAAGGACAATTAAGCTACCACAGATACGGCATTCCAAATAAGCATGCGCAGGGTCGTTGGTGGGGTGTGTCAAAGCAGGTTGTTATGCGTGTGAAGGTGGAGTCGGCATCAGTCAAAAGGGCTTTTGAAGGATCACTTTCTGAAGCCACAAGAGAGCAGGACAGCAGCACCTTTTTGGGCATGTATCGTGGGGACAAGATTGAAAACCTGCTTGTCAGTTGTCGTCATATTCATGTCACCTTGCTGCGTATGGGGTTGGCAGCGGAGGCCACATCGGAAGTCGACTCCGACGCCCTTTTCACCAATGAGCAATGGAAAGCATTTTGCACAACGGGGCGGAAACCGATATGTGGTTTTTCCTTCTTTTTTCGGTCTCAACTCACATGTACAATCGTGAGGATGCAGGGTCTGTGTGCTCTCATACTGTAACATCTCACCGTTGCGTGCACAGACTCCATCTGCGTAGGCTCGCACTGGAGGAATTGATAGGAATAGTCTTGTGTAGCCTTTGCTACCACCGGAGGATGCTCCGTGTTTCCACCGACGAGACGGCCCCAAGCCACGGCGTAGATCATGGTGTGTGCTTTGACTAGGCAACTAGGCACCAGCCTGGCGAATGTTCTAACGGATTTCCATTCCTCCAGAGCAAGAAGCGAGAATGGGAACCTCGTGTTCTTGTCATGCAGGAAATCTTTGCGGGCAGATCAACCAAATGCAGTCGGCCTAATTACGCCCACATGTTCTTCGTCATTATTCAATGGCCGAGACAGGGTGGGTCACATCGTTCCTTTCTAGCGAACCACGAAACAAAAACATTAGAAGCCTGAGGTGTTCTGCATAGGATTAGGGCGGGGATCTTTGGCGTGCCAGTAACGGCTTTTTAGTTGGTGGGGTTGAGGCAAACCGCTTCTAAGACTCGGCCGCGCAATGGAACACCGTTTGACCACGAGGGAGGCAAAAGAAGGGGCCAAAAAGAAAAAAAGAAGAGAAAAGAAGGAGTGGAAGACAACAGAAGAAGAAGAAGAAGACAACGAGCCCAAACACATGGCTTAGGCTGGAATAGTCATCGTGCGGCTACCGGCGATGGATGCAGGAGCCTTCGGAATGGCAAGGATCTCCCTGGTTTCCTTTCTTTCTCTTTCTCTTCCCAGCTGGAAGGAACCAGATAAAATTGGCCGATAGAAGCTGAGAGCCGGAGAGGTTTCGCACTAGGCCTAGCCAGGGACGGGGGGCGGCATCGTACTGCCATCGTGGGGAGAGACCAGACGATGGCTTGACTTGAAGGGTCAGAAAATCCAGTTAGACAATGTGGGTTTGAGTGCTGAACGCTCAGTGCGGTGAGAGACCGAGGTCGATAACTTAGTTCCGCCAAGGCGAGTGCGTATAAGCTGGAAACATGGCGGTTCCTGGTGATGCACAAGCCTCACTGCGGCTATGGCTATGGCGACGATTAGGACTAGTATCACTAAGACAGACGACGCATTTAGCAGCTCGACTGCGTAGAAATGGACTGGGCTCGTTTGGGGCAATAGTGCGCGCTCACAACGTTTAATAGCGGGATGGTGCATAACGCAAGACCCTTGGAGGAGGGGGTCGATTCCAGGGACTGCAATGTCGGGTCCACGATCGCCTGTCCGTGCATCATTAGCGTGGCTGCATGTGGTCGCAGTAGAGCAGGCCGTGGCAGATGGAGAATGACAGAATAAAGCTGGCCATGGATGGAGGACGGTTGGTTGCGTGGTCGAGATTGCTCCATGCTGGAGGACGGGGCCAGGCGGAAAGAATTAAAAAAAGCGGATCTCGATTGGGAAATGGGACTCGTTTTGTAAGCGCTGCCTTGCCGCTCGGGCCTATCAAGTAGTCTATGGAGCTTTTGCTCCGAGCACCTTGGCTACTGTTCTAAATGGTTCAGACACAGCACGACCACCATGTTGGAGATGCGGGTGCACACGATTTTATCTGTCAAAATAGCTCGCTCAATCCCAGGAGGGGGATTGTCGGTGTCCCACCCTGTCTCTGCCTGCTGTAGCCGTTGCCCTACGGTGGTGCCCTGTATCGCAGGCCAATGTGCCCAACTTCCACCACAGGACGTCGCATATGCCTGTTTCCAGTTCACTTCTTGCCACGAGCTTCGTTATCCTCTTCGTTTTCCTGCCCCTCCTCCTTGGAAGAGCCCACTGCTGGTACCACCGCAGCTACAGTTAGCCGCAACTGGTGGGCTGGGCGTGCAGAGCCGTTGCGGGTGTGGCGTGGGCGTGGCCAGTACCAGTACCAGTACCAGTACCTGTCATACATTCTGTCGTCTTTTCTGTGCCTTTTGCTCAGTCGCCTTGACTTCCATCCGTTGCGTATCCCTCCGCCTCCGCCTCCGGTTCCTGGTCCCTGGCCGTGGCAAAACAACCGACCGTTTCTTGGTGTACCTTTGGCCTTTGCCTTGCCTTGCCCTTCCCTTTTTCCTTACTCTTCCTTGGCACCCATGAGCAAAACCCCTCCAAACACTTCACCCCTATATCAGCCCTATCCGGTCGGGCCCATTTCCGGGCATCGTCACTACCCGCTAGAGAGGACATACCGGTCGAAGACCTCCGCCGCTCCCTCCTCTTCCTGCTCCTGTTCCTTATACATGACAAAGCAAGGACCAGCTCTGTCCATGTTTCCTTTGCGGGAAACTCATCCTCTAATGTTCCGCGATCTCCTCTGTACTTTCAAGCAGGTTGAAGGCTCGGGCTGAGTTTCACGACGATAAATGTGCACGGAGCATACGGCTGAATGCCCAGTCTGCGGGAAAGATTACCTTATCTATGTGGTCTTTTGTCACGAGTTCCATGCTCCCTCCTCGTCTGCCCTCGAGGAACCACTGTCATCCGGGACGAGATGCGCGAAGGACAGTGTCCTAGCCCCGTGTGTCCAAATAGCTTGAGAGGCGGATGCCAGGTTATGTAACCTATCGACAAAGGGAAAACTCATACAATTCTCTGGACACATCACGACGCTGCCGAGGCTACTTCCTCGTCTGTCTTTCAAGACAAGACACCTTCGATGGCGCCGCTCTCAGAGCTTTTGGTCGGTTGTCCCTACCTCCACGACCTGGTCCAGCCCCTGGTACTCGGGCACATC
Organism: Albifimbria verrucaria; assembly: GCA_020081605.1. Classification (NCBI taxonomy): domain Eukaryota; kingdom Fungi; phylum Ascomycota; class Sordariomycetes; order Hypocreales; family Stachybotryaceae; genus Albifimbria; species Albifimbria verrucaria. The sequence goes on from JAHREC010000013.1 coordinate 2,740,452, forward strand.
AAAGTCGTACTTCTTGGCAATCGACTGTGAGACGAACCTATCGTAATGGTTAGTTGTCACGCTTGCCCGCCCAGAGCTGCCATCTTGCATACCGTCCTCCGACAAAGTGTCGACCGCTGAAATGCTTCACCAAAGGTTTAGGTGCTGTCAGGCTAATGAGGGTGGTAGGCATGAAAGAGCTTCCTAGGCCGGATACGGGTGGTCCATTCTCTATGTCCCATGATGAGGGCGTGTCTACCGAAGTGACCGGTAGCTTGGTGTCTTGAAGAGCTTGGATAACCGATGGAAACGGTTCTCGGACCTCGCCGGAAAAGCTAAAGCCTGTGGCCCAGATGTTAGAACGAGCGGTTCTCGACCAATATCGACATGATTTCTCAAACCAAATATGGCATCTACAACATGGTCCGTCGATGCAATTGCCGATTGAAAGTCGTTAACGAAAGGGACCTCCAGATCCTCAAGCTGTTTGGCAAGACGCTACGCCGACAGTAAGCAAGTTGTTCGAGCATTCAAGCCGGGTAGAAGCGCGTGGAAAGCAGCAAAGAAAACCCGACTCATGCGTGCTTCATTCCGGGTGTTGGAGGTGGAGGGATGTACTGGGAGCTCTTGTTGTTGTGTATACCATACCAATTAAGTAAACGAGGATTGGAAATCACTTTGCTTCTACAAAGGAAACGCAGTCTTACCTGGTACAACTCATTCTTGCTCCGTTTGGGGTAGAACACGGTCGGCTGGTACCCATAAAAGAACAAATGGCGTGCCGCAACGAGGCCATCACCTCCTATACCGCCCATTAGCTTTTCCCAACGCCCCGGTGGCAGGCTTAAGACCACGATGTGGACGTGCCGTTATTTCCAGGACCACAGGCCACTAGGATTCTGCGGCCTTTGTTCAGTGGATGAACACGATAAACTATATGCCTGTTAGTATTCTCAGCCAGAGACAGCCGTAATGTACTTGACTGGGACGATTTAGCTGGTGGGGCATTCTTACCAGCCTGTGAGACAGAAAGCCCAGCAAGTTCCATGAGCTGGTCGAGCGAGAAGGCTCCCGTGCTCATCAGCTCTTGGTCCAGAGCTGCGGCTGCTTTCGCACCCAAGGTCTAGAAAGAGTAAGCCGACCCGGTGAAAAGATCCAAACGAGTAATTGCTAGGGCCATTCGTACCTTTAGAGCCATGTTTACGTGATGAAGGGGTGGATAGCTACAAGGGCCAGGAATGTATGCTTTGAAAGAAGTTTTAGGGAAGATGTTCGTATCAAGTATTAACGTTGATGTCAATCGTTTGCTACAGGTAGGCCATATTTGCTGCCTCATAACGTGTGTCTGACATCACCAGCCAGGCCGATTTGCCTTGCTGGGTTCTTGGGGTTAGACTATGATCATGGGTAGGCGCCAAGCAAGCAAACTGTGGGGCTCGCTGATCGGCGCGGCAGAACAGTCCTTCCGGCACAACCTCAATTTTTGGGCCTCCGTTCCTGATCTAGAGGAGAGTTGCTCTGGGGTTAAAGGAAGCTCTTTGCCTGGCTAAACAATCATCGCCCACCATGGTTCTCAAGATTCGCCTGGCCCGGTTCGGCCGCAGGAACACGCCCTTCTACAACATCGTCGTCTCGCACGCACGGTACGTCCAATTCGACTTGCTCTCAGGGCGCGGGCGCGCCCTGAGCGCGAAACCTGGATATCTAGAAATCTTTTGAGCATCCGCTGACCGCAGCCTTTGTCGATTTCAGAACCGCACGAAACTCCAATCCACTCGAGGTCATCGGCACCTACGACCCCATCCCCAAGCCGGACCCCTACGACAACTCCGGCAAGCTGCACAAAGACATCAAGCTCGACACGGCTCGCGCGCGGTACTGGGTTGGTGTTGGTGCGCAGCCCACCGACACTGCATGGCGTCTGCTTTCCATGGCCGGAATCCTTCCTAAGAAGACTATCGGTCCTAAGGAAGACACAGTCGACAGGACATTGGACGTCCAGAACATCAAGATCAGGTAGAAGCATTGAGGGGATGCGGTCCGTTGTATGATATGTGTCATAATAGCATTTAAGGCGTTGACTTGGTTTGGACGATTACGGACGGTCGGGTTCATACTTTGGCCACCCAGATGCAGAGTAACAGGGGATTGCTTTTGCGAATTGAATTGTATGACTGTCAAAATCTATAAATCATATATAGCGGGCGGGAACGCCAAAGATACACCATACAGCAGCTCCTATAAATCGACCAAAAGAGAGACAAGCGTGTAGAACATCACTATGTACAGGAAAAATTGAGTTCCCTTGGTTTTGAAGCCTGCGTGCCCCAACATGTCCAAGATGTGCCAATCAAAACGCCTGTCCCACTGAAGGAAACGGTGCAAGGCCGCTTTCAAACTCCCAGAATGCTGTCGTAAACTTCCTTCTCAGTTGCTGATGCCATGTATCACATATGCTCTAGATATAACCGCAACCGTGACTAATTAGTGAGCAGTCACAAAAAGATATTCAACACCAGGCACACGGCCATGATCGTCACACCATATATGGCAAGACAGAGGGCTAGCCTTCGAATGAGTCCCTGCTCCAGGTGCTCCATGTCCCACCTCCATTTTCTTCGCCATCGCCAACTGGCCTTGGCGGTGTCGCTTGTCGCGCTCCGAATACTGGCTGTACTCTGCGACAAGATTCTTGCTTCTTCGACGTCAGATGAAGCCGAGTCCTCCATATCGTCGTCTTCCTTCACAAGACGTTGATGGTGTATGCTGTCGGGATCGCTGATTTTATAATAGAATAGACCTGGTAGAATGAAGCTGATGGAGGTCGAACCCGTGCTACCGACAAATGCCAACACACGGTCCAAGCTTGACACAGAAAGAGCGGTAATATAGGCAAAGATAAGAATGGCTGTCGTGATGAGGGCAAATCGTGTATCAGACATCGGTGCACCGCCACCGTGATCGCCCCTTGGCGCAGCAGCAGTAGTTAATAACGGAGATGCTGAACGACCGTTGTTGGGTTGCGATGACCGGTTTGGCCGCCATTTACTAACAGCATCAAGCGACGCCCTGCAAGGATGAACCTGCAGCGGAATTGAGAAAAGAACAAGGATAACTATGGCTGCTTTACCAATGGTCGAAGCAACACCCGTAGGATCTGGTCCATGTTAGATCAAGAGCATGATTCATAAAGGTATTGGGAGTCCTACACATGGAGACAATATTGCCCACCACATCATTGCCAAATGTGATATATCCGGTAATGGCGACAACAACGTATATAGTTGCCGCAGAGCCAATGCTTGAACCGATGACTCTGACCAAGCTACTGGGGCTACTATCCTCGATCTCGTTGATGATTGAGAACATCTAGCAAAGTTGTTAGTTGTCATGTCAAAGAAAGAATGGGCGCGTACACATACATTTTGGTGACATGTATAGGCGAAAACAACGACAGGAAGCGTGCTTAACGTTTCAATTGGCCCTCCCCATTGGATGACTCGGATGTTGCTCGGGTCTGCGTGAGGGTCCACTCCGAAATGGTAGATGACCAACACAATGAGGTAGCCGATCGAAACAAGAGCGATGATGCTGGTGTATTTGAGAGAATCAAGTCGTCGCAGAAAGCTCAAAGGAATAATGAAAAGCATGAAGGCTGTAACCCAGAAATTCCGGTCAACTAGGTAAGGGACCTCATCGGCATGACTGTTAAAACCCAGCATGACGCCCGGCATGAGATCGCCGATGATGATCATGTAAGAAACGCCGACGCCGAAACATTTAACGGCAATTGCAAGGTCGAAGATGACGGCCGCATTCGGATACGTAATTTGAGAAAGTGCGAAGAACGAGGACCCTCCTCGGTCGAGGTAACGGGCGCACTTTGACTGCAAATACAGACCAAACGAGGCAGTCAAACCTGACCATATCACTAGCAAGACACCGAGCATGATGCCCATGTGCGACAAGACCGAGGGCATGGCTAGGGTGCCGGCACCGACAACTAGATAACCGCATCAGCATCTACCTTCATCCGGTCGTCATTCTAGGTCGGCCGAGACACGGCGTGTACGTACTTGTGTTCAGCAAGTTGACGATGCTGCTAATCATCGAGGCGGAGCCTTTGTGGCCGCCATCTTTACCGGCTCGACGGCGTGTTCTTCAGGGGAGGTTGGTGAGCATCGTGGTCAAGCAGTGATGGTGAAGCTGGGGTAAGGTACCTCGACATATCGCGTGAACTGGACCGCGACGTATTACCATCAGAGACAGTTAGATAGTTCGTCATAGCCTAGCGAACGTGGTCGCAAACAAGGTGGTGCGGTGGTGGTTGTCGAGCAGTCGATTGTGTCCAGGGATGAACCGAGGAATCCAGTCCGTCATGTGCCACAGGTTCGTGAGGTCGGGAAGCCCATGAGGCTCTGTCTGCGTGGCGCAAAGACCAGCGTCGTCGGGTTAGGAATTGGCGATGTCGTCGGCGACAAAGGCCAGAGTGTCGTGGGGCGTCAAAGTGGATTCAGCGAAGGTCGAGCTTGGAGTGAAGGTGTAACTTGTTCATGTCATACGTACTTAAAATTGGGCAGACGTTTCCGGAGCCTCTGTGTGGGGATGCTGCAAGGTTGCCCCTGGGCGTGTCTCTAGGCCAGGGCGGCCCAGCCAATGGCTGACCGGCGTTTTTTAGACGCGCATCTTCTGACGCTCAGGCTGACTAACACAACTGTAGTGGCTTGAGTGGGTTTGGGGAGCAGTTTTGGCCCTTTGCTGGGCACCGACGCTGCCCAGTAGCCCACACACACACACACATCGACTCCAGTACCCGAGTGGAAAGAATACCTTGCAGCCTATTCGATTGAGTGGCTTTCCTCTGCACATGCATGTACATCATCCAGCCAGGTACCCTCCATCGCGAGCCGTCCGTCTCTGCAAGTGCTGCGTGCTGCAAGCTGCCCCGCCGTCGACAGTGACTCAAAATTTCAATTCCAGATGGGCAGAGCCTACTCCTCAGCTCCATGCGCCCTCCCTCGCCTTTCACATCATCTCTCTTTCGCTCGCCCTTCATCCGTGCGCATAGGCGAGCGTGCGGAACAGGCCGTCTCGTAGCATCTCCTTCAATCGGCAGGCCTTTCTGTACCACGCCAACTCCAAGAACCTCTTCTTCCTCCTCCACCTCTTCATCCCACTATACCCCACCTCACCACGACTTCGACGATATGGCGGGACCCGAAGGCAAGGCCCCGAAGAAGGCCGCCATCCAGCTGAAGACGCCCAAGGGCACTCGCGATTGGATTGGAGCCGAGATCAACCTGCGAGACGAGATCTTCCGAAAGATCGAGGATGTGTTCAAGCGCCACGGCGGCAACGCCTTGGACACCCCTGTGTTCGAGCTCAACGAAATCTTGTCCAACAAGTATGGAGAGGACCAACGTTTGATCTACCAGCTGCAGGACCAGGGTGGCGAGCTCTGCTCCCTCCGATATGACTTGACTGTGCCGCTGGCGCGTTACCTGGCCATGAACACCGTTCAAAATCTCAAGCGTTATCAGATCGCCAAGGTCTACCGACGTGATCAACCGGTAAGAACTTTCTGTCCCTGATGTGATAACACTCCCGCTAAATCAGTCATCAGTCCATGACGAGAGGACGTCTTCGTGAGTTCTACCAGTGCGACTTCGATATTGCTGGCGAATATGATTCCATGATCCCCGATTCGGAAATCCTCTGCATCATCGTCGAGGTCTTTGAGGCTCTTGGGCTTGAGCAGGACATTACCATCAAGATGAACCACAGAAAGATCCTCGACGGCCTGTTCAAGGTTGCCGGTGTTCCTGACGACAAGATTCGACCAATCAGTTCCGCCGTCGATAAGCTTGACAAGCTCCCGTGGGAGGAGGTGAAGAAGGAGATGGGCGAGAAGGGTCTTTCAGAGGAGGTTGCAGACAAGATTGGCGAGTACGTCAAGTTGAGCGGTGGTGCCGAACTCATCGAGACTCTCCGCAAGGACGAGAAGCTCACCTCCAACGATGACGTGAAGGCCGGTCTCGACGACCTTGACCTGTTGTTCAAGTACCTCGGGGCTTTCAACGTCGCCAACAAGGTTTCATTCGATCTCTCCCTCGCCCGTGGCCTGGACTACTACACTGGCCTGATCTACGAGGTCGTTATCAAGCTCCCTGATATGCCTCGCGCGCCCAAGGACGAGGATTCTCGAATTGGTAGCATTGCTGCGGGAGGTCGCTACGATAACCTGGTTGGCATGTTCAGCAAGCGCCAGATTCCTTGCGTTGGTATTTCGTTCGGTGTGGACCGTATTTTCACCATTCTCAAACTTCGCCAAGAGAAGGAGAAGAACCAACAGCCAGCCAGCAAGACGGATGTCTTTGTCATGGCATTTGGCGGAAAGGGCTTCGATGGCTTGCTGCCGGAACGCATGGCTGTTGCACGTATGCTCTGGAAAGCTGGTATCAGGGCTGAGTTCGCTCCCAAGGTCAAGCCCAAGCTGCCGCAACAATTTAAGGCGGCCGAGTCCAACGATACCCCTTTGGCAGTCATTCTTGGCGAGGGTGAGGTTGCTGCTGGGCAGGTTAGATTAAAGGTCCTGGGACTGGGTGACCAGGCTAGCGCTGAAGAGAAGGATGGCCGTTTGGTGGCCAACGAAGACCTTGTGGCTGAGGTGAAGAAGTATCTGAGCGAGATTCAGTCTAAATAATGGACTATATAGCTTTCGCTATCTCATGCGGCTGAAGGCGGAGCGTGCTGCTTTTGTGGTAAGGACTTTACCTGGTACACCTGGCGGTAAGCTGTCTTAGAGATCCTGTCTATGCTTTACCCATAGACAAAAAAATGAAATAAACAAAATAGAGAACGACTTCACTCTTGTGCAATGAATTTGCAATTCTATCATCTTGACGCTGTAAACTTGAGCCTCTTGCGTGTATGTCGAAGCGCAGAGCCCATATCATACGGTACACGTGACAGCGCGTTAAGTGGCTGGCGGTACCTTGTTCGCTCAATCAATCGTGTGCCTGGGCCATCTCCACCCGAACTGTAACAACTCTGGGATCTTCCTGTTCTTTGTTCGCTGTACATATTCATGTCTTAAGACTTCTTGGGCTTTAATTCCCCATTTCCAATTAAAAAAATCTACCAAGAACACTCTCCATCATTGTAATGGACGAAACCTCGATATCGACCGTCACTCTCCTTGAGTCTCGCCTGTCACGAATCGAGCACCTCCTTTATGGACAAGCTGCCACTCCAGCCCTGGCCTCTAGTAAGACCGCTGTGCAAAGGATCGCAGAGTTAGAAAGGCGCTTCTCCAAGGCTCTGGCTGATTTTCGCACCTATGGCGAATTACTCAAAATCTGTAAGCTATCTTTGAGACGTTCTAACCTTCGTCATGGCTCACTTACGAAATTAGACAACTCGCATCCCGACTGGTTTCACTCGCCTGATGCTTCTGTCCCCCTTCAGATCTGTCTTTAGACGAGGTTCAGGCGATTGTTTTATCGGCAGCCTCGCTCTATCCGGCTACTCAGTCTGCTTTGACAGCTGTTCAGGATAGCCCCATCCCCGATCCAAAAGAATCTGCCAATCTCATCGCACTTAGTGAACGGATGAAGGCCATTGAGGCTACGCAAATTGCGCAGGCTGTGGAGATGGCCGAGCTCCGTAAGCGGAGTGAGGTGATGATTCGGTCATGGTACGAAGGCGGTGTGCTGAATACATCTCAGTCCTTGGCTGACGTGGAAAGCCGCGTGGAAAAGGCTGAACGTCGTATCAGAAGGGCAGAGCACCAAAAAGAAGAGGAAAATGCTCTTTAAAGCATGGTATTTCCTTAGCGTGGATGAATAGCTGTGCGCGACTCAACATTACAGACATTACCGGAGTTATTTGGGTAAAGCGATCTGCCTGCCGCCACAAACTCTCGGTTACACAGGAAACTGAGACCAGATGCACGAATTTGGTTCTCTTGAGACCCTGTTAATCCGGACTTGGACTCTGTTATACTCGTCAGAAGCAAGGCGATATGGTCTCATTCCCAAACCCTCGAATTGTCTAAAGATGGTGGGACCCGGAGCCTCACAACTTACGGATAGAAATTCTATATGCATAGAGTAAGAGTGATGCCCGGTTCACTCTTATGTTTTGAAGAGTTTAACCAAGAGCTTGTGGTTACTGGTAACACTCGGACGATAAGCGACCCCTTTTCGGTTCGCTAGACCTCTGTCCACAGTATCATAGGTGACGAAAGACTGTGTATCGCTTCTCTTAATGTTGGTCGTGGGGCTTATGCAAGAGAAGTACCAAACACCAAGTCGAAGCTGAACAAAGAAGGGGCATTACATTTGCCCATATATATATGTAAGGTGGCGATTGGCTCATCCTCACCATACCGTCCTATGCATATAAAGTGTGGGACTTGCGTCTGTCGTGGCAACGCCAAGCTTTAAAGATGAAGGAGAAGGGTACATGTGGTGTTAGATGAAAGGCCAAGATGATAAGAATGGATAGTTTCTATAACAGTGGCATGACTCAATTCACAACCAAGGTCGTTTTCAGGAATTTTATTTTCTGATTTAACTGGATACTCTAAACAATCATGAATCATTTCTTGTGGCTTTGCTTTGGGTGTAGCACACAGCACAAAACATCTTTTCCAAAGTGCTGCTCGTTGAAATTCCAAATTCTCTGTCCATCCTTTTTTTATGAACGCCGGGACATGTAAAGTCTTGCTGAACCACTGCCGATAGACTTGACACGAGCGGTGCGTCGCACCTTGGTCATCTCCCTGAGCTTCTTGCGCTGGGGATAAGTGTCCATGTGTAGCTGGGGCTGAGCCAACAGCCTAGGCTGCAAAATCTGGGTATCTTCTGGGTGTAGCGTTGCGAGAGAGGGACCTATGGTACACGCCAAGTCAGCTCGGATGTTTCAAGTTTGAAGTTCGATATAGTACTTACAGAACAAGTCTGTGGGCTCATGTGAGATGTTGATCCTTGTGATGGGATTAAGTCCCAGAGTTCGGCGGACATGAGACACGTAGGCTGCGCTCATGAAATGGGCAGGAAGACTGTGGTCCGGAAGGTTAGAGCTCAGCTCATCAAGACCCTTTTACCATGCAAATAGTCCAAGGCTTCCCATAGAATCCCCTCTTCACATTCTCAGAGTAGATGCCGGGCAACTTCACGTTGTACCGCCTATCGAGGTCGCCAGCAGCGTACACCTTAAGAGGCTCATCCTCGCCCAAAACGTCACAGTTGCGCCAGGTCTGCACTTCGAAATGGTTGTCACTGCCTAACTCGGCGGTACTGGGTTTGCTGCGATCGTGCTTGTCGTTGGCCTGGCGGGACTGAATGACAATGGTCTGGAACGGACCGCTACGGATCTCATGTGTTTCATGCTTGACACGACCGACACCCTTGTAGAGGTCTGGGTTGGAACCGTGGTCCAGCCACGATCGTCGTGAGAATCCAGTGTGGAGAAGGTTAATGTGAGCGGTGGCAATGACTTCCCTTTGTTCTTGAATGTGAACTGAATCATGGCATCATATTCTCCCATGTTCTTCATGAGCTTGTAAAGCTCCTCATCAGAGTAACCGGTTGCCGCATCATAAGCATCGCCAAAGATCTTGCGGTGCTCCTCGCGGTTCATTGACTCCATAACGCCATTAGGCATCAGAAATGTTGACACAACCTCAATCTGGTCAGGGCGACGACCGGGGACCACCCAGCTCTCATGAACCTGTAGGTGGTATCAAGGAAATGATAGCCGCTGTGTGACAGTTTACCGTATCCGTAGCGGAAGGGATGATAGTGCTGATCAACGATTTCTGCGGGGAGGCGCCAAAGGCCGTCACAGTGCGTCGCCACGAGGTTTGTCACCGGGCATCCGGTCTTTTGTTGAATCTCAGAGACCATATCATTTGTGCAGTAAAACCCAGGATGGTATCTTCTATGACTGTTGATTAAGAAGAAAGTGTCGCGCTTGGCCTGAAGCTCCGTATAAGCCGCAAGTAGCTCGTTGAAGTCGTCCGAAATTCCAGCAGCCTCGTTAATATCGTTAACAGCATCTCGACGAGTCGTGATAGGCTTGTCCATGATAACATTGAGGCCAAGTCTGATGGCCCAGAGACCGTAAGACTTGTGAGCCTCTGGCTCGGATGCAATGATAACACAGTCCACACCATGGCGCTCAACCACTTCAGCGAGTTGAAGAGCCACGCTCTGAGGCATTGACTGGCGGAACATGGGCACAAACACAAGCTCAGTATCCGGCATTGCAGTGGCAGCATACTCCTCAATCTTCTGCTGATTAGGGATAATATCGACTGCAGCCACTAATTCGCCACGGTTCTCCTTCTTCAAAGCAGCGAGATGCTTGATGTAGGTTCTCTTTGCATGAGGACCAATTCCCACCAAGAGGAACCTGGCCACCGAGGGCTCGATGGGAGAGGCGTTTGGTGGTGACACATGCATCTTGACTAATTTACTGAAAGATCAACAACTGAGGAAGTATAGCAACTTGAGTCTTAAAAGAAACTGAACCGATGATCTCCTCAGCGTGAGGCAAAACGCACAGCTGCAGGAAAGAGAAGTCAAACTTGTTGAAATATTCAGAACTCTGTTGAAGGTGATGAGTGGTGATTCAATTGCCTATGATTGCGTCGGCCGATGGCTTTAAATCCCTATTTTTCTCTACAAGAAGAACGTAAGATCGTATGTTGCAACTGCAACCCTTCACTCTCGATGCTGCAACCTACCCCTGTGCCCTGCAATTGATGGGAAGCTCTACTGTGACTGCGTCATGGTCCCAGCCAGAAGTCTCCCTCAAATCGAGTCTTACTGTACGTCTATGTAATCTCATGGCTTGACTGATGCGATGGAGAAGAGTGTGTTTCACCAAGAAGACGCCCGTGAACTCAGTCAGAGCCGTTGTTGTTGACTTCTCACAAAACCCAGCCACCCAAGTTTAGTTGACCGTCACGTTGCAGTGAGGAGTTAAGATGTCTGACTGTATCCTGAACTATTGGAGTGCCATTGTGAAAAGCGAAATCTTCCCAAAAATTAGCCTTACTGAGAGAAACGGAAAGGGACTCTGCCAAAAGTTGTGATATGGGTAGAGTAAGACTCTGGTTGTGGGTCACTTTGGCATACGTGAGCTTTGTACACAAAGATTCCGTATGTGAACACTTTCACGTGAGAAACTATTGTATGGAATATCTGTAATTATGAAAGGAAACGCCTCAGGCATCATTGCGTGATTGCTTGGGGCCAATCCGAACATCAAAACATCAGACGGGATTCGCATTTCCCCTCTTCCTTACACAACCGTGACATGCGATGGAGAGGCTTTTATTCTTTCACAGTAAGACTACATGAACCTCCAGTTTATTCCATACGCCAGGTTGGATTACTGGTTATACCGCAAGTTCAGCACATGGCTGATTAGACTTACTCCGGCAGTGCCATCAGTCAGACTATCCACGACTAGTTCTGTTGTTTTCCTTCATATCTGACTAACTCACACCGCATGAATAGAACCTAACTATTCAAAATAAGTTCAGTCCACGTCCCAAAGCTCTAGTTTGTGTAAACCGAGTAGTTGGTACAATATAGGTAACTATTCTGAACAACTCGCTATGATTCTCGATTCTGAAGAATTCAGTAAACAAGTGTCCGCGTCTGCCTTCAAGCAAAGAAGAGATATGGCTTGCAAGATAACCATAAAGCACTCATCAGGCTCAGAAGGTTCGTAATATAAATTACTCGGTTCCCAGCATATGTCCATGCTAATATGTACTTCATAGCAACCTGGAGCTGCAAATGGGATATCATAAATCATTCTACAGCACCTTGTTCGTTTCAAAGCGCAGATTTGACCATTGAGTATCTTTCAGAGCCCTCAGAGAACGTCCAGAATTCTCTATGGAAGGGCGCTCAGATCATCATTGAATCGCCGGATGGTTCACCCCAAGAACTCGTGGGGTCTGACCTTGACAATACGGCTTCACTGAAGTTTCTGCTAGAATGCCTTTCAACCACAATTGGCAAGGAAACTAAGTCTCATCGAAATGTAAAGCTTATTGCACCATCAACCAAAGGAAACATCATTCGCTCAGATATCGTCCCTTTGCGGATGTCAGATCTTGAAATTGTTGAGCGTGTGGTATCTCTGGCTTCGCCACTTCAGCAATTCGAAGGCGAAGCCTGGACTCCATCTACTTCTCTGTCCAAATTGCTTTTGGAAGCAGCTGGAGCTCTTCTTCTTCGCCCAAGCTCTAATGCGCAGGCAGCTGAAGCCGACTTACGCCTCTTGCAGCTGGAAGCTCACAACCGTCTTTCTCTTCCTCTTGTGGCCGAAGGGCTCCGAAGGAGAACAGTCGCGTTTCTGGAAGGAAGTGGTGTTCATCCATCTCGTGGAGGCACAGCAGAGAATATCTATGGGGCTGCCCATGCTCTTGGTATCGATATGCTTGTCCTCGCTGCAGAGGGCCACTGGCTGCAGACTGATAAGCAATATTTCCATTGGAGAAAATGGTTTGTGCCAGTGAAATTCGGATTTGACGATGAATTTTCGACTCGCATAGTTGACGCCATCAAACAATCGGGAGTCGAAGTGGAAGGGCTTTACACCACCTTCGACTGTTTTCAATGCACCATTACAATGGCAGCCACCGATCTCGGATTGCCATGTGAAGTTGCTTCAGCATTCTGGATTGCAACCAACAAATATCGTATGAGTGATTTCGAAGGACACAAGGCATTCCGTGCAACTAGCATTGACGAGGCCCTCCACATAGCCGAGAACAACGATCTTCCTTGGCCCATTATTGTCAAGCCGTGCAATGGTTGGGGCTCGGAGGATGTCTTCAAAGTTGACAGCATCGTCGAACTTCGACAACAGGTTGCTCGCATGAACAGTGATCGTCATGGCACTGAGTTTGTCATGGAACACTATTGTGACGGCCCCGAGGTAGACGTGAACATCGTCATGTACGATGGAGAGATTACCTTCCTCGAAATTGGTGATGAATACCCGAAAGGCGCAGAGAGTGGAACCGAGCAGTCGTTCCATGAGATGGACACCTGCTCGCCATCACAATTGCCACCTTGCGAGAGAACGTTGCTGCGCGAACATTTCGCAAAGACCTTGAGGCGATTGGGCTTCAAGAATGGTATTTTCCACTGTGAAGCCCGTGTTGAGAACTCAGCATATGAATGGGTTTCGCTTGGAAATGGTATGAATGAGCTGCGTCCAAAGCTCAACCCCTTCAACACCGCCGAGTGTTTGGGTTATTGAGGTCAACCCACGCCCTCCTGGCATGAAGGCCACTGGCATTGTCGAGACGACCTACGGCGTTGATTATTGGGGACTGATTACCCTCATGGCGTTGCGTGATGGCGTTAGAGTTAAAGCTCTTTCACAGCAGTTCCGTGACGGCGCCCAATACCACGGAGACATGATGTTCATCTCAGCATCATTTGATGACAGCAAGCAGGGCATTTGGGTGTCTGGCGATGCCGTAAGCAAGACATTGGAGGAGTATCCTCACCTCGCAAAGCATGTCTCACGAAGCATGACATTTATCAAGGATGGTGATCTTGTACCCAAGCCAAGCTCGGGAGTCAACACCTTTGTGGCATATCTGAATATCTTTTCGCGTCGTAGCAGAAGAGAGGCGTTGGAGGTGGCTCGGGAACTCCGAGAGAAAATCATTATCGAGTACAAGTAGAATCATAGCCTGGAAAAATAAATATCATATTTAGTAAACGTCTTTTGAACAAGGATTTGTTGTTCAAACGTACCTTTCTGAAAAGCTCATTGTGTAACCAACGCCCACCAGTAAGACCTAGACAATCCCATGGCGCTCCAAGAGAACTGTTGACGATCATACACAAAATTAGAATCATCTGTAGCTAACCTATGAGTTCCTTAGCATAACTTCCCGGCCACTGCATCTTATAAATGAGATCATTAGCTCTAGCCACATCTATGTAGGCACTATATAATCACCAAGCCTGCACGCTTTCATCGCGTCTGACAATGCTTCCATGAAATCTGTCCATCTCTCCTCGAACAAAACGCAGAATGAATTCGCCTCCCAAGATTGGATCTGCAGCACCTGCCCGGCGCATAATCTCAGGATCCCCAGCGAGGTTGGTGGCAAGGAATCCTGGGGATATGCCAAAGCACTTGACACCATCCGCTTCCAAAATTCGTACCCATATTAGAAGAGCCATATTAAGCGCGGCTTTGCTCACACGGTAAGCATATGCATTGCTTGATTGTTTGCGTTGTGGTTTGGGCCAACCTGGTGTATACTTGGGTTGACGGCCCTCTCCGGTTGTTTTCCTATCATGTTCCTCAACTAGCGAAGCCATACCACTAGTGACGAACAGCAATCTTGGATTTGATGACTTGAGTAGTAGCGGTGCAAACTCTGTCGTCACCACTTGAGGGATGTGAGATTTATGTCCATTGTGTTATTCCACGCCTCTCGCTGTGACATCGTCCTGTTCATATAATCGGTGTCACAGCCACCACCAGCGTTGTTGACCAAGGCATCAATGCGCCCTAAACTATTCTCCACGTATTGGACTGCCTTTTCAATAGATTCATCATTAGTGATGTCAAGCTCAAGCTCTTCTACAGAGCTCCCGCCCGGTGACTTGGTCGCGCGAAGCTCTGCACAAGCATTTTGTAGTTTGGTGAGTGAGCGGCCTGTGGCCAGAATGTGATACTGATCGCTAGAACGCCACAGTGCCTGCAGTGTGGCGAGACCGAGGCCTGCGTTGGCTCCTGTCACGAAGACGATCTTTCTATCCGCGACGGGACCTTCAGTCATTTTGTTAACGTGTAGGGCACTGTTAGAAGCGAGAGCGAAACCAACTTCGACGGTACCAGATGAATTGCATTGAACACAAAAATTCATTGACTATCTAGGAAGTTACGCATATAGCCCAGACGACGGGTCTTGCGCGTTCTCTTTCTGGGTTACTAAGGCTCACCACACAACTGAGGTTCCCTGACTCGACAATACACCATTCCTGGAGGCCTTCATACGGGGTAGCAGTCTTTATTACAGTACTCTGACAGTACGTGACTCAACGTCCCTTGTAAGAGACCTAGAAAGCCTAGGACTTTTGACCGCGGCCCCAGCTGGGCCGCTTAGCCGATCTGCCGTCCACTGTTGACAAGGGTCTGGACGGAGCCCTGCATGTTGGTACTACCCCTGTCCGTATTCGCCATCGCGTTTCTGACTGTGCCTTAGATAAGTTCAATAAGAAGACCAATGGGGAGACATGAGGCAAGTGGTCTTCCTTTCACGGCTTTGTCGACTCCCATTTGGCCTGACTTAGACTCACAACGCTAGCTTCAACACAGGACCAGTTGTGGGTTCGCATGAGATCTGTCTGCATGCTCACATTCTGCAGAAAGAGTGATCATGCCCCATACTCGTTCATGCTGAACCAGAGTGTACATACCAAGTCCTGCTATGAACCCTCCGCTTTGGCAACGTTGATGAACACGAATTTTGAGTTGTCATCACCGATCTTCTCTTAACCAACTATAAGGACCAGGAATAAAACGAAAGAACAGCCAGTTCAACCAGCTACGGCTGTCAGCCAAAGCTATGGCTCAAACAACAGATCAGGGCTCTCTTTCAAGCCCAGGGCACCTCGATGAAGAAGGCCGCGCCATTCTTTCTCGCCAACTTGAAGGTCTACCAAACGACATTCGCAAAAAGGCCTCGCCTATGAAGTACGCAGCCCGTTTAGATGTGGCTGTTCTTGTCGCCAGTTCCATTATGGGCATTCTTGCTGGCGCCGCAAACCCGTTGTTGACAGTCATTTTTGGTCAGCTCGCCGGAACATTTGCTGATTTTGCCCGTGGCGATGTAACTTCTGAAGAGCTGCGGCACAAGAGTAGCCAGTTCACACTCTACTATATCTATCTAGCCGTGGCGGAGTTCGTTCTCATCTACGGAAGCACTGTCGGCTTCTATTATGCTGGAGAACGTGTCACGCAACGTATTCGACATGCTTATCTCGACGCTACCGTCCGACAGAACATGGCATACTTTGATACCCAAGGTGTTGGCATTGTAACCAACCACATTGCTTCCGACATGAACCAGATCCAGGAAAGTCTCACGAGCAAGCTGCCTCTGGCGTTGACGGCGGCCGCAAATTTTGGTTCCGCATTTGTTATTGCATTCATCATGAGCTGGAAGCTTGCACTCGTTCTGTGTAGTGTATTTGCTGCAATGTTCATCGTCACATATGTCACCACCCTTATGCGATCAAGTACGGTATCATGTCGTCTCGCCTATATGGTGATGGTTCATCCATCGCTCAAGAAGCACTAAGCTCTATTCGCGATGTCACTGCTTCTGGAAGCCAGGATCAACTTTGCCAAAAATACGAAGAAACATTGGCCAAAGCCGAGAAGGCTGGACTTCGCTCACGACTTGTCGTCGCCCTGTCGATAGGCTGGTTCAATGCCATGCCTTGCTTCGCTGAAGCACTGGGTTTCTTCGCCGGCACTCGCTTTCTGATAGGTGGTCACTCAAACGTTTCTAGCCTCGTGAGTGCTATCATCGCTGTGGTTAATGGAGCATTCGCTGTAGTCCGTATTGTTCCCACGGCACAAGCCTTTGTATCTGGCATGGCCAGTGCAAGTGCTGTCTTTGAGATCATTGCCCGGCAATCACCACAAGATCCTAAGTCACAGAAGGGTATCAAACCTGAGAAGGACTTGGTTGGAGAGTTTAAGCTTAAGAACTTGGAACTTGTTTACCCTTCTAGACAGGAGGTACTTGTTCTTAGAGGCGTTGACATTGATATCCCCGCCTTTAAAACGACTGCAATTGTCGGGTTGTCTGGGTCTGGTAAGAGTAGTATATTCGGACTGCTCGAAAGGTTTTATGAGCCCACAAAGGGATCCATCACAGTCGACGGGCACGATCTGCAGGAACTTAACTTGAGATGGCTCCGCAATCAGATGGGATATGTCGGCCAAGAACCTGTCCTATTCAGTGCCACAGTATTTGAGAACATTCGCCTTGGTCTAGAGGGCTGCGGTCAAACATACGACGCCGAAACAACCCGTGAGAAGGTGATTGCGGCTGCAAAGCTCGCCAATGCTCACGACTTCATCATGAGTCTAGCCTCTGGATATGAAACCGAGGTTGGCGAAAAGGGTGCTCTTCTCTCGGGAGGCCAGAGACAACGAGTGGCTATTGCAAGAGCAGTGATTTCCGAACCAAAGATTCTCTTACTCGACGAGGCAACATCAGCGCTTGACACAACTTCGGAGCACAAGGTTCAGCTTGCACTTGACGCCGCCGCTCGTGATCGCACTACAATTGTCATCACCCATAGACTATCCACAATCAAGAACGCCGACAAGATAATTGTCATGGGTGGTGGAAAGGTACTCGAGGAGGGTTCCCATCAGGAGCTTATGGCTCTCAAGGGCACGTATCTCAAGCTCGTCGAGACGCAGCAGGTAGATACTGGCAAAGGACGTCCCCAAGCATATTCGAGAGCGATAGTATACACGGAAGCATTGGCCAAACAAAAGAAAAGTATTCCGTATCTGCAGATTCAAGGGAAGAGATTGGGTTCTCGGGCCTACGAGATGAAGAAAATCTTGGGCGGAACTCCAAGCCGAAGGCAGGTCTCATCTCTACTTTGAAACTGATGGTGGAGATTAACAGGCGCGAATCGCTGTTCCTCGTTGGAGGCATGGTGTCAGCCATGTTGGCAGGCCTTGGTCTTCCTGCTCAGTCCATTCCGTTTGCTAAAATCCTCAGCTCTTTCAAAATCTCACCAACGGAAGAACCACACCGACTACAGCACGACGTAAGCTTCTGGGCATTGATTTTTACCGTCATTGGCATATACTGCTTCCTCATCTGGGTGATCAACGGAGTCCTGTTTGCATATGCCACGGAGAAGCTCGCGTCTCGTGCGCGACATCTCTGCCTGAAGTACTTGCTCAGACAAGATATTGGTTACTTCGATGATGAGGAACACTCAACCGATAAGGCCAGTGCCATGCTTGCATCTTGCGGCTCAGATTTGGCTGGTTTTGGTGGTGCTGTCATTGGCAGTATCCTTACCTTTACATTCACCATTGTTTCGGGAATCATCATGTCGCTGGCCTTTGGCTGGAAGCTTGCTTTGGTTTGTATGGTAACTATACCGTTCACAGCACTCCTTGGCTGGGTTCGATTGCAGTTCACCTCCATCTTTGAGACAAAGGTCCGTTTGAGCGGCCAGCAAGCTGCGGCCTACGCCACTGAGGCTGTTAAAGCCATCCGTACTGTCGCAGCCGATGGACTCGAAGACTTCGTGCTTGAACGCTACCAATTGGTACAGAAGGAGCAAGCTTCTGAGTCTTTGCCGACTGTTCTCAAAGTCTCGGCCCTCTTCGCAGCGTCGCAGTCCGTCCCCTTTTGGCTGCGGCACTGGCCTTCTGGTACGGTAGCAGGCTCCTCGCCAGCCACGAGTATGGCCTTACGCAATATTTTATCTGCTTCATCACTTTGATCTGGGGTTCGGCAATTGCTGGAGCTTTGTTCAACTTTGCGCCAGATGTTGGTAAGGCGATGAATGCTGCCATGCAGCTCAGGGCCATCTTTGACCGTACACCTACCGTGGACAACTGGGACAGCACCGGCGCCCGGGTTAAGAAGTCCAACTGTAGGGGTCATATTTCTCTCCAGAATGTCAACTTCCGCTACCCAGCTCGGCCCGATCAACTTGTGCTGCGGAATTGCACCATCGACATCCCAGAGGGTAAATTCGTGGCTCTCGTTGGAGCCAGCGGCTCCGGCAAGTCAACCATACTGTCACTGCTCGAGCGTTTCTACAAACCCGCATCAGGCATGATCGCCCTCGATGGCCAGGATATTTCGAGCATTAACATCAAAGATTACCGAGGGCTCTTGTCCCTCGTTGGCCAAGATCCGGCAATCTACTCCGGAACCGTTCGCGACAATCTCCTATTGGGGCACAGCAACACCATCCCCGAGGATGTACTAGTGCGTGTTTGCAAGGATGCGAACATTTACGATTTCATCAGCTCGCTGCCGTGAGTATATCAGATATCCGAGCTGTGAACCGAAACTAACATGATACTAGACAAGGGTGGGACACCATTGTCGGATCCAGCGGCACTATGCTGAGTGGCGGGCAGAAACAACGAATCTCTATCGCTCGTGCCCTCCTCCGTGATCCAAAGATCCTTCTCCTCGACGAGGCTACATCGGCGCTTGACTCGGACTCGGAAAAGCTGGTGCAGGAAGCGTTGCAGCGAGCTTCGCGGAGTCGGACGACAGTTGCCATTGCGCATCGCCTGAGCACCGTACGAGACGCAGACCTGATTTATGTACTGAGCGAGGGCCGTGTGGTGGAGAAGGGTCTCATGAGGAGTTACTGAAATTAGATGGGCATTACGCGGAGTTGCTGAAGATGCAGCAACTGCAATAGAGGCTAGAGAATGGATACGTGTTCTCCACTTCATACAAACAACCCTGGCCCATACACTTGAAGACCTCAACAACCCCTTTATGGTTATTTGATATAGGGCCGCGCTGGCCCCACGAGCCGACCTCCCCGACCTCGCCGACCATGGGGTGTTACTGGAGCCGGCGACGGCGTCCGGCTTGTCTGTGCATGTTTTCACATCTAGGTGGCCGTTGAAAGACTGGGTCGGATGGATCATTTTATGTAAGAGGAATGACCACAGCATGCAGGGTCCTCTGTTAACCGCAACCTGGGGCGTTGCACGAAGACGGGAGATAGGCAGCTGGGGATCGCGGGGAGCGCGATTGTCCCAATTTTGAACTGGTTGCCCTGCCCACTTCAAGAACAACTGCTGTCCTCAAGCGAGGGCGACCGCTGGTACAGTATAGCTGAGCTGCAACCTGGCTGTACTCCAACCAATATGGAGGCGTGGTTGTTGTGCGTCAACTGACGCACTTTTGCCACTCTCACCATATCCACCACTTGTTCTCGGACAATTTACCGAAAGGGTGCCGAGTTTTCCGGTTGCAAGACAAATTCAAATTACAGTGCGGGTTGTGTTTATTCAAGGCATCAATGAGTGTTATGCCGGGCTTGGTTACGATGGTTTCATGTTATACCTTTGTATCTCCGAGGTAACAATTTGCTCAGATGTTCATTCTCAACTACGGGCTACAGGAACAAGTCGGTGTGCTTGTGGTTGTTACACCATGAATACGGTCCCTGCAACCAGGGTAAGGATGACCATCCCAACCGTAAGATATCCTATCACCGTTAGTTACCGTGGTTGCCGGACTTCGGTGTCTGACCCTCTGTCCCGGCCGAGTAAGTCCTAGGATGAGTTGGCAAGGGTTCTGTTGCGCCACTCCTCTATATGCACACTGGCCTGTGTCCAACACCTGCCCTATGCAACATCGGCTGCGCTTAGATGCTGCTGTTCTCACCCTTGTCACTACAAATTTAACGTTCCATTGCCCTATGAGGATCTCGTTAGGCTACTCTAGGCCGAGGCGCTGGCCTTGTTACCCCTGTCAGGACCCTCTCGCGATCACCTCATTCAGTAGCGCAGTTGATCTTTTGGCACTCTTGTCATCTGGATGATATGAACACTTTGTGCCACTATTCTTGCGCTTAAGGAGCTACTCGAGCAACATACCATGTTATACGAATTATGTTCTTGGTTTAAGCGGCATCATGGGTTGATGTACAAGAAGCACTCGCACATGCAACAGACCCAGACTGTATACTCCTCTAGACGATGATGTGGCCACAGGGAGGTATCAACCGGTCAAAAAGATGGCGCCATGTCGATTGAGGCTCCTGGTCCTCCCATTAGCGCCCGCACTGTGAGTTGTCTTAGTGGCCATTGGCCAGAACGAAGACGCTCACTCGTTTCATGTGGTTTATGAAAGCTGCAATCACCAGCCTGTATTCCTTCATCCGTCAAGGGTGGCAGTAGTTGGATGGAGTCGGAACTTCTGTAAAGGCCAAATGCTCACAGAGGGGTACATCTCCAAATCGACAGGGGCAGGGTGTAATGGGGGTGATCTTCCTCGGAGCTGGCCAGACTCAACATAATAAGTATGTAAAGATTGCCACCGCTAATCTTTTCAGCAAAGGGATAGCCCTTGTACTATTCCAAGACTCATCATGTCAGCCAAGGCTAGTAGTCTCCAGGTCGAGAACGAGGCAGACGACTGGACCCAAGTGGAAGATCGACAGGAACGCAAGCGTATACAGAACAGATTGGCACAACGTATCTACAGTATGAATCCCTCCGTGCAATGCCATTGCCCTGAATCTTGGTCTCTTGGCTGATCCCGGAACAGGGAAGAATTTGAAGCAGAAGCTAGAGACTCTAGAACGTTTAGCGAAGACATTGCAGCCAGGCTTGGTTGCTGGCATAGGTAACTGATGCCACAAATTAATCTCACATACTCAAAGCTTCAAGGCTAACACCCTGAAGAAACCTCCCATGATGATTTGATTCAAAAGGCACGATCAGCCGTTGGCAAGGGCTCCGATGGATCAGAAGCAGATCTGGTGGCAAAATATCTTTCAACACCGCAGAACACTTCTCTCACTGGGGGCAGTTCCGATTCAGATGCTTGTCCCAATGAGTCAAGCTCAAGAGCTTCAATGCTTGGGGGCATTGGCGGGCTCCGAGAGCACAAGTTTCATGGTATGGACATGAACATAGACCCTGCCCTCCAGTCGACATTTGACATTGAGAATGGAGACTTGTGGGGAGTGTCGAACATGGAGATGGCATCAGATTCAGAAGCTGCCCTCACAAACATTGGTCAATTACTAGAAGCTCACGCTCTGGACTACTTTAGCTTTGAGAAGCTTGACCACACCCAAAGAAAGACAGCTGGAGTGTCTCCAGGGTTCATGGATTCCATCCGTGGCATGAGAACCGATAGTACTAGCAGCAGTGCTTCTAGTACCGAGGATCAAACTGATGGGACCAGGCTGAATCTACGTCTACCTGCTCAGTCTTGGTCTGGCAGGAGCAGACGACGAGGAGGTAGTGATTCAGATACAACAGTTGAACCAAACTCGGGCACTGACAGCGCTATGGGCGGCTCGCAGTCTTCAGTGTCTTCGCCAGACGAGTCGCCTGAGCCTACAGAAAAGGGGAGATCACATGCAAGATACATCTAATTCGCAGCCCGAATCATCTGAGCTAAACGCTCGACTTTCATCTGTGCTGGCAAGCGTCAAGTCTCATGGTTTCAGTTCTTTGGAAGATGCCATGGTGCATTTCCTGACCGCCGACTTGACGGAACGGCCGTCCCTTGCCTTTTCACAACGCCTCAGCCGACGACGTGGCCTCGCATGGATGCTCCTCAAAGTACGCGAGGCAGCCAGTGATTGGAGCGAACCAGAGGCCCAAGGTTGGCGCGACGGGGTGTCCCAGTCTGCTGAGATTATCTTTATGGATGAGTACAGAAGATATTTAGCCACATCAGGCGGTTTTGGCTCCCATGTCGAGAAGCTTCATGCTTCAGGCGAGTTACTAACTCTCCAGGCTCTCTTCCAGGAGGAGGTAAGATGACTCTATCAAGCTGTGTCATTTCAACATGACTTAATAAACTGATCAAATGCCTTTTTACAGTTACCAAGATTATACGATTTACTGGAGAGCCTCTGCCAGACTGCTGATGGCGGAAAGGCAAAGACAAGCGGTGAAAACTCCAGGTCGGACATGGTTGTCCGTATCATATACATGATCTTTGAGGCCTCGCTGCTACAGGCGGGAAGCAAAGGGGCGGCTGAGCCAATCACTCCATATTACTTCCTCCTTTGCAATTTAAGAATAGAAATTAGATTCAGTGGCAAAACAAATTTAATTCTGGCCATCACCTTGGGAGATTCAGGCGCTTAGCTCGTTCACATGATTTCGCAATATCTCGTCAAGTCCCGGTATGGAAAGACTACCAAGATGGGCATATGATCCTCGGCAACGCTCAAGCAGTGCTTCCGAGTTTGGATCAGGAGAGAAATTGGCACGACCCCTACACAACAAATGCACATGGATTTACTCCTCTCTGACATACATAGTTCGTGCGGCGTGGTCGCCTTGAGAGGAGCCATTGTTCACGCCGCAGTAGTCAGAACAGCCTCATGCATGATACCCTGCAAGATGCTGCAGCCTGCACGCCACAGACTTGGGTGGCTTCTTGGCTTGCTTGTGCGTGCCGCCTGTACCTGATCTCTTGGCAAATAGCACGTGGAAGGGTTACGGCCGAATTGTACAATTGTAAGTTAATAATTGAGTCTTTTGAGATGCATGGCAATGCTGCTACTTGACTCCAGATTCACGTTATAATACGGAGATCTGTGTAAGTCAATTATGCACTAGGCCTTCCTCGTGCCGAAGATTAATTCATCGTAGTGGGAGATCAGTACTGTAGTAGATGCCGTTTTGGGCTCTCCCGTATTGAACTGAAGGCCAAAGGACCTGCAAGGTCTCCATCCACTTGCAGGAACTTTGTAGGGAGTCTGAATCAAAACGGAGCCGGCAGTTGGAGCGGTTCGTCTCTTCGCACAGGGGTAGTCAGTAAGGGGTGTGTCGGAGTAAAGAATACGGCTGAAGGTGTCTGGTGGGGATACGAAGGCGGCGGATTCGACGTGCAGTGGTCGAGACTGGCCCACCTCCGCGATTCGGTTGTCGTTGCATTGATCGGCGAGACATGACTTGGCTTCTCATCCTGGCAGCCAAGGGCTCGGCCCGTACGATCGTGAACCGGCTAGCCGTCAGCCCAACGTATAGTGGATGTGCCTCAATGCCTTGTCGCGTTATATTACCAATTGTACTGTGAGACTCAGTGAAGTATGTACATTGGCGAGTCATCACAGCAGAAAATTGTCGTTTCCTCCTCCGTCCAGCCCCAGAAGAGGTTCTCGGGTTGGGTCTTCCTACACTGACCCGCACACAACCTCCCACACGTCCGGCTTCGGAGTGAAGTCCGTTTGGAGTATTTCCCGGAAAGAGCCTTTTGATGCGCTGCGGGCCACGACCCATCTAATACTGCATTTATCATAAGCGCTTAACTACCACGGGTAGCTAACTTACACCACAGTCCCACGTCAGCATACCTGATGGGCACAGTTAGGCACCTGCGTAGCACATGGAACGACATAACAGAAGCAAATGGCATCAGGCTATTCTGGCCGCCACAAGTTCAACATCTTCTACTCGGTCAACTTCCGAGCATATCTGTCCACGGCAGGTCAAAAATCGTAACATGAGCCTCATCAGTACAGTAATTGAAACTTTTACAATTATGAACATAACATTTATGTAGGCTTTGGCTCATATCTTGAGATAGCTCACTACGTAGTAGCAAATAGAGAACAGACCTTGTAATACTTGATGAAGCATAGACTAGATCCTATCATAACTGATAATCACTGTTATTCAACTACGCTGTGAAAAATTGGGGTACGTATTCACGCTGTTAAGTTTAAGCAGAGTACAACGTCTCATCGTTTTGAAATGGTTCCCATCATACATAGCGAGTCTGCTTTGTTACCCTATGGTATGACGTTAACTTTAGGTTGATCAGGTGGTTTCTGGAAACCAACTGTTCAAACTACCTACTCAGCATGAGTCACAATGAGTCTTGTTCCAGATCTTTCTTTTTCCCTAATCCACCCTTGAACCCAAGAATATGTACCTGTCTACCGTCCAAAAGGCTTAAAACACACGTTGTACTAGAGGTTGATTGTATCGGAATTGTCTTTCACGAGGAGTCGTCTCCCATCCATGGACCGGTGTATCTCATAAATCTATGCTGCCGTCTTAAGTTTCGCCCAATGTGCAATCATTAAATGATCTTGGACCTGATATTAGCTTAATTAATTTATACCCAAAGCCGTTGTTCTCACCCCGACCTAAACAACTCAACCTCGCTTATCGCCACAATTCCTCTCTCCACCTTTACCAGTTTCTTCAACACTCATTTCGTCCGACCCATATACACAATGCACGTTTCTCAGTGGCTGCTTGATTCTTCAATAATAGCTGTAGGAGAGATGATTGTGCTCCCAAAGGTGATTGAGCATTTTCTCATCAATCGAGCTCATAGCCATCTACCATCCAACTTGTTCGAGAAATCTGAATGACATATCACCAGGAAACTTCGAGCACCAGTATACACGCAAGGAAACCAACAAGATCTTTTGGAGATAATATCTTGTACAACTTCAATCGGTCCGCTTTCCTAATACCTAGCGTCGAGTGTTGGAGGAGTATCTCATCGGTGTCGACCTTCATGGTTGACTATCGATGCGCAGATTCGTGCACGTGATTATTGCGGTAAAACTCAGTTCCTATCACTCACTGCTTTGTCTTAAATCATAAATCGAGTTGTGTCTCTATGTCAAGTTCCTACCAGTTGCCAAAAGTCATTAGCAACAGGCCGCCCCTCAGCCAGCTACATAACTCTACTAAATAGATCTGACAGACAGGCAGTATTTCTGGTTTCGTACCACCGTCCAATAACAGGACTACTCGCAATCTTATTCGCTTAGTTTATAAGTGAATAGGAAATCTAGGGTTGCGGTTTCGAGAACTTCCCGTACTTGTCATTCTGCTTGTATTGCGCAATCACAATGCCTAATGTTTGGCCCAAACTGGACTTATCCACATTGCCGTCTCAATACCTTGATATTATATGATACACAATACAATTACTTTGCAAAGATGCTAAGAGTCGATATGGCTGAGGTTCGTGATGATGTTTTAATCAGACGTCACAAGACAATGTTGGGTCCGTTACTTCGTAGTAAACCCGAGGGTAAAGCTTTCGCTTTTTTTTCTATATACATATTCATATTTCATCACGACTCGTCGAGGCCTTTATAGTTATTATGAAGAACTGTTAGGTTAAATTGGAAGACGATTTAGCACAAAGCTTGGTCGTATGGACATGAGTTAAGCTTCCGGAGGAACTGAGAAACTATTTCATTCTAAAACCGCTTCATGAAGGTGATTTTTAGTAGATGTTTAATCATTGTCTTTCTCCGAGTTCCCGATACCTATGTAATTTTCTCAGCGAAGATGAAAGGGCTTGTGTCACGTTTTGGCACCTCTAACAGTGGAACATTACTGTGCTTGTGATGACATGACGATAGCTTGTAGGCTTTGAATGAGCTATCAAGAGAGAAGCATACACTATATCTGCCAAAGATGCAGATTTTTGCCTACCAAGTTGAATTGGTAGGTCATAGTTAAGAATGTAGATCTTTAATAGAGGCTGATTCTATCCCTTGGTCCAAACAACAGGCTACGATATGATAGATGGGAATGGTTAGCAAAGGGCTCAGTTGAATGGCATGAACATCGTTACTCATTTCCTACTTGGAACATGCAAGTTTACTTACCTGATGCATTTGAAGAGGCTCGTCCAAGTGTTGACGAATAGCTTTCGTCTCCTTAGGAATGGCGATGTACGCAAGCCGTTAGGTGACCGAAAAGAGCAGTTTTGGAGCATCAAGCGACTCAATAGTAATTGGGGTTCTCTTGGTAAGTATGGCATTGTTCGCGCTCCCAGATAGCAGACAGCAAACGCGATTATTTGGACGGCTCAACTCTAGCCTAAAGAGCACCACGAAGGCTCAACCTCGCATCTTCATGGTCACTACAGGACATGAAGAGTGGTGGTGAGCTTCTTCCCTAAAAGCCCTCCGTCTCGTTAGGGACGAGGTGATATGAAATCACATTATGGCTCAGGTGTAGGTATATTTGTAACTCTGATTCATCAGTTCGGTTTCATCAAGCATTTGATCAAATGCCACCACATTTGCCACGTTATTTCCTCACCTAAGGCTTGCAACGAAAGATGTCTTACGTGTATTTCTCATAAGTTTGACAATAGTGACTCTATTAAGATGCGGTGGTGGATCTTTGGATGTCATGTGCTGTATCTTGATGCACTTGTCGACTCAACATCAGAACACGGGATTACACGATTGCTACGAAACTGCAACAGCCAAGTACGCTTGGGACCAAACTTGGGCCAAGACAAAAACCGAACCGTTTCAAAGCACGGTCCAGTGGAATCGTAATGGTGGCGAGGGCGCCGGGAACTTCAACCTGCGACTTCTTGTGTCTGCAGTTTCGGATGGCGGCAATGTGCTGGCCTCGTGGGCTGGGTTTTAGTTGGGAAACAGGTGACATTTCATCAATGCCGCGTTTTTAATGTGGCGGTGGAGCGAACCTCGGCCAAGGGTTTAGTGTGATGAGTTTGATAACGATATTTTCGACGTGACGGCGGTGGTGGTTTGCTGTGATTCACATGGAGCAAGTTGACGATAATGGGCTAGGTTAAGGGCGAAGATGAATTTAAGAGGCTAAACAAGTTCGTTACCATGGTCAGTGGTTGCAAAGATCCATCAACCCCGCAAGCAGGACCATGGCTGCTTGTTCCGGCAATGAAGTCATGCGTGTTTCTGATAGATTGAATCGGGAGTCGATGAAGAGAGCCTCACGTGTCAGGATCGGATGTGGTAAATCCGATGGAGAGGTGAACCAATGGCCAAATACCAGGGAATGGCCATGGGAATGCTTACAAGGCGTAGCGTCCGTTGGTGACATCAACTTGAAACGGCGGCAAGGCGTTGGGGCTCAGGGTTACGGGGCGTGACGCCGGGCGCCTTTTGGCCCAAGCGCCAGAGGAAAGAAAGGAAGGAAGAAAGAAAGACAATTGACGCTGCGCTTGCACATGTCGGTGTCTGCAACGATGTGTGAGAGGGAGAGACAGCGAGAACCAGTCTATTCACGGGGTGGGTCGCAACGATGAAACATAGCACACGGGCCCCTTACAATCTGGACTTTGAAACAGCCTATCACGGCTGGGCCGGAAGCTGGTTTCTGCAAACCTCGCTGTTGTTGGTGGGACGGGAACGGATCGGGCAATTTGCGAACCTTTGGGGGTCACCAGCAGGCCGCGCGGTGAGGATACCCCATACTGATGCGGTGTTTTTTTATTATTATATTTTTTTCTTCACTTTTTAATGGCTCTTTTTTTTTTTTTTTTTAATCCCCGATACCCATGGAGCAGGGTGATTGTCGTGGAGCAATATTAGTGCAATGAACCCTTGTCTTGTGTTGTACAAGAAAGGTAAATGTGGCCAGACGATGCAGATGTCCCAGAAGAGAAAGAGGCTGAGCTGCCAAACTTGGCTGTATTACCGTATTACTTAAGGCGGGCAAGTAGCGCAAGCGGCACAAGCAGCACAAGCAGCACAAGCAGCACAAGCAGCGCACGGCTGGACCTGATCCGCGTGTGATCCCTCCAAGGATTGCCGTGCAGTCCCTACCACGGGTTCAGGCTGTCCTATGGCATTCCTGAGACGGGCGGCGCTCCAGCAACATCATTGGGCATGGGCAACCTGTCCATTCCTGGCCACGCTGGTCATGCAATGCCAGCCAGCGACAGGCCGACTGCCAGCGTTGCCATCGTGTCCAATTATTTTATTCCTCGCTCGGGCCAGGGACCAGTTGCTGTGAATAGTACCCGACTGTACAGAACACTGGAGCGAGGGAGGGGACCCGCTGTCCTGTCAGGGAGCTTACTTACAGGCCAATTAATCCTATTCCAAATTAAGGTCATCCAAATGGCATGGCATGGCATGGCAAGGTATGGCACGGCCAGGAGTTGCCCGTGTCGCTGGATTTGCTATAATCTCATCTCCAATCTCGGGCCCTGGTCTGGTCGGGTCTGCATTGAATTGAATGCTGGTGCACTATTTTTTTCTACGTACCACGCGTCACTTCTTCTTCAACACCAGCCCCTCTGTCTCATGTCTTGGCCGCGCCGACAAACGTCACTCCGTAGATAGAGAGAGGCGTGGTGGCTATTGTTCAAAGCCGTGACATGCTACCGTCCTGTATCTACTCCTTTTCTCCTCCTCCTCCTCCTCCCCCTCTCTCACTCTTCACTTCGCACGTTCCACCACCAGTCACTCTCCTACTCATCGGCCCCCAATTGCTCTTCTCCTAACGCACAGTCTCTGCTGTCTGTGTCGTCCCAAACCAGGACTGGACGAAAGAGACCCTTGGCAGCCAAGGGCCGTGTGTCTCGATTCCCATTAAGCCCGGGTACATCGACCCAAAGTACCGCAACAAACACTATCGAGCCGGGGGTGCCTGGCATTGGCTGTGCGTGTCCGCCATCGAGCCAACACCACAAAGGCCCCGTCAAAGTACCTGGACCTGCGCGTGCGGCCTGGACAGGTACCTCGCAGCTTGCCTTAGCACCAAGCCATTTGCAGCGCTGTAGGCCGCCTGTGGTGGTGCTGGGCCACTTCCTCCACCCACCCCAGACAGCCAGGCACAGGGACTGGACTGGACTGGACAGGACTGGACAAGACAGACAGCTGCTCCACCCGCCACGACGCACCACCAAGCACCCTCCTCAGCCTCGACACCTCCTCTTCCTTCTTCTCACCTGCATCTCTTCTGCTTCTTGTTCTTCGTCTCCGCATCCCTCCTCTTCCTTCACTCTTTCCCCCTTCGGCCACCGCTCGCCCAGACACGAATAATTCGGCCTCTCTCTTTCTCTCTCGCTCATCGTCCTTTATACCTTTTACCTCCCGATTCAATCTTCCCGTTTCGCGATCCATTCTTTCTCTCTCGCCCTACCGCATCCCTGGGACGAAGCCGCGACGCCGCGAAGCCCCTAACTAAACTCCCCGATCGCTACGCTACTTTTTAGCCAGGGGCTACGCACAACCCAGACCATACCTTACCCTCGTGCGCTTCAACACGCCCATCGTCGTGCAAACCTGCCCAAAGGCCACTGCTCGACCATCGCACTCTCCCTTCGCATCCCGACAACCTCGCGCCGAATTTCTTCCCAATCCACACATCGCAGTGCTTCGCGTCGATCTCCACCTACCGAGTGCGCGGCCTCATACGGCGCCCATCTGTGTTGAAACCTTATGCCCCCGTACGGTTCCTTGGGCCCTCCGTCGCTTGTCAAAATGGATCAGTCAAGGCAATATGGGCGGAAGAAGCTCAACATGGGCAATATCCTAGGTGATCCTTTCGCCCTCGCCACTATTTCCATTGCCATGGTCAGTCGTCTTTCTCTTGACATTGAGTCTTAAACCCAGTCGCTTACCCGCAGCTACAGTTGGCTTGGTTCATCACCTTCATCTCCTGCATCATCTCCAAGGTGCAAGAAAAGGATGATAAATTCCCTACCTTTTGCTGGTGGGCGATGGTTTACAGCATTTTCCTCATTATCGGCGTCTTCTTCATAGTCGCCAGCGATACTATTCACATCTATCACGTTGCACTGACCGGCTATCTCTCCGCCGGCTTCGTCTTGGTCACCATCTCTGTCAACTTCCTCATCTACTCGAAGCATGCGTCCTGGGAGGCTGGCGCCGCCGGCTACATTCTCCTTTCCATCGTCATGGTATGCTCTCAACTTCGTGCCTTCTCGTTGGCCCATGTAACTGACCCGGACATAGGTCGTTTGGATGTTTTACTTTGGATCTACACCGTCGTCTACGCCCCGTGCCTTCATCGATTCCTTCGCTCTGACCAAGGAATCTTCGACAATGCACCGATCGACCATGAACGGATACGCTACGGGCCGCCCAGAGACTTCGAACTCTGTCCAGCCCCTCAAATGTACACCTCCGCACAGCTGAACGGCTTCGAAAACCCATCCCCAGTGGGCGGTGCCTCGCAGATGAACGGAAGCCGGGGCTCTGCCGTCCCACAAGCCTTCGGCAGCGTCACCCTACAACCACCCAAATCTGCCTCGCCTGGCGCCGATACCGAGGTGGTGCCCCAACCGAGTATCCGTACCGTGCGAAGGCTATTTACAGCTACGAGGCCAACCCAGATGACGCCAACGAGATTTCTTTCTCGAAACACGAGATTCTCGAAGTATCAGACGTCAGTGGGCGATGGTGGCAAGCACGCAAAGAAACTGGCGAGACGGGTATCGCCCCAGCAACTACCTTATTCTATTATGAGCTACGACATCAGGACCCTTTGAGATGGCTAGGTTGTTTTGTTTTCCAGGCTGGTGTTGGCATCAATTTTTTACGAGTTTTGTGACTCGACGCATATACTGCTCTTCCTCTATTTCCCTTATTTCCACCACAGGTTCTCGAGTGCCGGTCTCGGGGACTTGTTTGACCAATGCTTCTGTGTTGTCGCGGCTGTAACTTCACGTACACCGCCCAGCAACAATGATGGGTGCAAGAATGCATCAAGACATTGCTTCTCTTCTCGCCCAATTTTCCTTTTATTCTTAACCTTCTCATATTCGATATTTTCTCTTTGTTTGTTTTTGCCTCCTCAGTTTCACCAGGGCGGCATCCTTTGCGATGGCCAATTTTTGGCGCCGTCAGCCTGGATAGTTTCGCGACTCCGTATGTTGGAGTCGAAGGGTCAAAAGCAGGGACAATTCGGTTTGGGATCATGCGAGTTTACTAGCAGTGGAGGATTCACGGAGCACATGGAGGCTACGCTGTGTAGGACGAAGAGTACAGGACTAAGATTCCCCCTTGTATGGAGAGCGGGTGGCACTGCATATGAATGATAATTGAAGATTTCACAACTTGCTTATCGTCAATGAATATGTCTCGTTAATCATCAACCAACGACCGCGCACTTGTCGTGCGCTACCTTGTTGTCCTCTCAAACTATCCAAGCGCGATCATGGAGCAGGTCCAGGTTCGTACACCGGTTGATGATGGCATATGTTGAATTTCTTGAGGGTAGGAAGGTGAGCTTGCCATAGTCACCGATGGCGCTGAACCACTGGTTATCGATGGAGACGTGGTGGATGGATTGGCATGCTCATAGGGCCCGTATTATATCTCGGGAACTTCAACCCATGTGCCGATCTTCCTCATCGATGCTCATCATCGACCCTTTAATGGCGATCCCCAAGCGCCGCAGATTACCTACTTTAACGGGAAACTTGGCAGGCTGGATCGGTAGCGGGTTTTGTACACGGACTTATGGCCAGAATTTTAGCCATCCAGTCGCTTCCTTAGCTCCCTCTCTTTTGCAGCACTTCGAGCTCAAGCCTCTCGACGCCGTAACGAAGCGCCTCCTTGCGCTGCCGCACGACGCGGGCGCGTAGCTTATCCTCGCCGCTGAGGCGCTTGCCTCTAGACGAGGCAGCACGGCCGCGGTTACGATAGTCGTCGTCGGGCTGGGTAAGGCGACCTTGCTGGAGCTCGGCGCGGGCCTTGAGGGTCTCGATGCGGCGTTCTTGGCGTTCGATCTGCGAGTCGGCGCGGGCGAGGAGCAGGGCAATGTATGGGCCGATCTCGTCGCGCAGGAGGCTTCGGCGGCGGCGAGGGTAGGTTGGGGATGAGTTCGTAGTGCTGCACGACGGAGAAAATGAGCCAACCACGTCTTTAATGGAGGAGGGAGCAGTCATCATACGCGGACGGTTTTCAGGACGTTGACGAGGCGAGGAAAGTCGGACACTCCTTTGTCGAGAGTCTCGACAGAAGACTCGAGGAAGTTGAGGGAGGAACGGAGGGAAGAGACACAGTCGGCGTAGGAGGAGGCTGACGTCGTCGTCGTGGCAGCCATGGCTACGTGCTTGGGCGCAGGTAGCGACGGGGGTAGGCGGGCGGGCGGGCGAGCGCGGGCGAGCGCGGGCTATGCGGGTATGCTGCGGCGGGGAGCTCGTGACTATCGTGACTCGGAGCAATCTGCCGTGCGTGTGCGCTAGAAGCTATCGTGAACCAGGTGCTTCATTCCGCGACGGGAGGAGGAATTGTTTGTTTGGGGCTCCCTTTGCGTCGAGAGCGTGGCCGGGGGACCGACGAGGAGAAAACAGCGCGGCTCAATGGGTCAGATGTGTCGTTTCTAGTCAGGGTCTGGTCATCACCGGGAGAGGGGCTTGGACGAGAGAGAGGAGACTGCTTAATTTGTTGAAGGTGTGTATATGTAGGCGTTGTTCGTCGTGGATAAACTGCCCCGCGTTCTGCTTCCACTTCCTTCAGGCCAAGCTCCATTTAGACTACAGGGGGACAAGCTGCACCAGCACCAGCAGCGCCGGCAACAGGAGACCCACGCAGGCCTTGCAGGGCTCCGGCTGCCCGCTAAAACGCACTAAAGGGCAGTCCTTGGTCCGGATTATCTGGACCCCGACCAAACCTCCATGGTAGCTATCGTGATGTGAGTCGCCTGTTTCACTTCATACGTACTCGCACTCCGGCTCTCGTAAAGCTCCATATGTCCATTTGGAATGCGACAACTGCATGCCGGCCGCCTGAGCCTCTCTCTTGGCCCGCCTGCTAACCATCGACTCGATGCCCTGTGGGTACGCATGAGACACATATTCAGATTTGAAAATCTGCACAAGGGATCTCACTATAGTCCAGGCGCTGGCTTTCAGGCGCTGGCCTTGTGTTTCCCCGCGTGGCGAGTAACCCCATGAAAGCGCACCTGGATGCATCCCATCCCACTATGCTTCTCGCCGTCGGCTTCAGACGGGCATGGTCCGCAGCGGCATGGCCTCTGCGTGGGACAATGGAGTCGTCCTGAGGCTCGAGGCGGATCGGCTTACAGCTCCAAGGTCTCCGCGGCCCAGTGGCAAGTGTCATGGCTCACGTAAAAATAAGACATATCAACTTTTGCGGATCATCTGAGCATGATACAGCGGTCATCGAGCTAGGAGGATACGGTGCAAAACCCTTCCATGACAAAGCCCGAACAGCTTTGACGGCAGAGGTAGCCAGCCAAGCCGTTCGTGGGCTTCACGATCGTACGCATATCCACTCCTTGGTGACGCCTCTCATCCCCGCCTCAGCCTCTCGCCCTTGACTCTATGACTAAATTGGATTTCTCTCCCTTGCCGAGTGAGACCTTGTAATGGCTGGCTCTGCTTCTCCTACTTCCCATGTAACTCTGTGGGGCTGCACCCCGGAATTCCGCCCATATAATTGACCCCTTGTGCCCGAATGTCCCATCTTGCAACTGCCTTATTGAGGAGACCGACTTTTACATAGATATTCGTCCGGCTTCTCGCCTTGCACAAGATGGTGCCTGACCCAAGTGCTATCGGCGCCGGCCACGCCGTGGACCACGGCCTACACTTCACCAACACGGGCTGGAATGGGAGCATCTCAAATGGCGAGCGGTTCACCTTGCGGTGGAACGAGTCTCTCAACAGCGAGGTGGCAGAGCTGGGGCTCTTCCGTCTCATCTATCCACAAGATGGACTAATCATGTACGAGCTGGTATCAAATTTAACCGGTGCGTTTCTCATGCTGCCCTTCCTTCGAGCAAGCAATGAATTTCGTGCTAATGACGACGTCAGATTCCATATCTTCACAACAATCCGTCTGGACTCCAGAGGGTCTCAAGGATGATCTATATGCGTTTTGGCTGAGCACAAAGGGAGAGGAGAATCCAAATTGGACAATTTCTCCCTCTGGCGGCCAAAGGAGCTTGTAAGTCTTTCCACAAACTTTCAGTTGCTCGCCCATGTTGACTCGAAGATTCTAGCGAAATCGTGTCTTTCACTGGGCAGCGCCCGTGGGAATTCCTATAGTTGCTTTGCTAG
Source organism: Albifimbria verrucaria (assembly GCA_020081605.1). Taxonomy (NCBI): domain Eukaryota; kingdom Fungi; phylum Ascomycota; class Sordariomycetes; order Hypocreales; family Stachybotryaceae; genus Albifimbria; species Albifimbria verrucaria. Next base: position 2,775,028 of record JAHREC010000013.1, read on the forward strand.
GGGTATATGGCATCGCTCTGTTAGTCTGCGTCATGTACCGCCGCCGCAAAAGGCCAGGCAGGAGAATCAACACACGCCTTTGCCAGACGAAGATGCGAGCGGGAGGCATCCTTCGGTCAGCTCGGCAGTTACGGTACAGACCTATGATGAGTCGGACATGCTTAAGAAACCCAGTATCTCCATGTTCACTGATTCCTCGGCTGGAACGAGGGTGGCCAGCGACACAGACTACATAAGCGACGTTCGGCATGATTGCACATGCCACATTCGCGAACCAGAAAAGACGCTGACGCATGAGCCACGTACAGACTTCCGACGATATAGTATGGCTTAGTGCGACGAAGAAAGCGGCATCAGTCGATGCCTGGAAACGAATATTCGCTATAAACGTGTGTCTTCACACCGCTGAAGTTGAGCACCAGGACGAAACTCGAAATTGTTACGATTTACGGACAAGGAACTTACACAATGTATTGGACTGGGAAGCACGTATAGTTTGATGCCCTGTTTTGTTGATGTTTGGCCTGAACGAGTCTATACCAAAATCACTGCAGATTATTTGCAGAGTCCCATGTTTGCAGACAATCATATTTTTATTCATAGGAGACCCGTAAGGTCTGTCATACCTTCCTCATAGTTGGGCATTCATCAGCTCTCGGCTTTATGTAGTCGTATGGGTATCAGGAATCATGGAGGCGATACGAGCTGAAGCAATACTGAACAAGATAATTTATTCATCGCTTGAAGTCATCGTCGTGATTATTTAAATGAATTTGAAGACGTACCCATGGGATGCATGGTTGTGTAGAGACATTTCACTTATATCGCCTCATACAGCCATACATCCTGCCGATGCACCTGGTCCCTTTCCACTCTGTAAGCATACAAGTTAGCAAGTGCCTTTGTGAAGAAGTAAATGAATAAACGCGGGTGGCATCTCTTGCTTACCCCTGTACAGCCCGCTGTGCAAATTCCAAGAGTCTCGCTTCCGCAAGCACTCGCTCCGCTGCAAGTTCCCGCTGCGCATGAACCAACCGCACCGGGGCCGGCTTCTATCGTGCCCGGCGGGTTGGCATACATAACTGGAGTTGCCGCCGTAGCTAGGACGCTGACAGTAGGGCTCTCGAGTTGTACAGCCTTGCCCCAAAAGCTAGCGCTGTCTTCGCCACGAGGGCCCATGCGACTCTTCCCGTTAGAAAGGGCTTTTGTGGCCTTCTTCTGTGCCTTTTCGTGTGCTTCCTTTAGTTTGTTCTGGTGCAGGAAGCGCATGCTGCGCGTGTGCGCTCGTCGCGCAGTCGTCTCGTTAGTATGGACAGCAGGATGTGAAGAGATGTGAGCCGATTCAGAGGAGGGAGGCTGAGGAACTTGTGATGCTTTTCCAGACGCATGCCACTCTTCTAGAACTAGGACACTGTCAGCTTATTATACAATACTTTTAGGCATATCCTAGGCCCTTACGCTTTTCTTCCTTGGACGTTCGAAACATCTTTCCAAGTCCTGACACATTCATTACACGGATACTTTCGCAATACCAACAAGTGCACTCGGAGTAGGGTTCGCCGTATCTATCCATATAGGTCTTACATGTCCACTCAAACGATGTGCTCAGCTTATCTTCGTCAACTTTGTCGTTGTGGTCGACGAAATTCTTTGTCTTACCGACAGTGAAGACAAAGTAGCTCTTTGGGCTCAACTGATGCGTATGCCATGCCAGGTCGACGTCAAGCGTTGGAGTGACAGCCTGCGTAGGATATTGGGCAATAATATCTATGAAGCGTGAGTATTTCAGAAGAAGCCGGTCCATGGTCGCCCGACTTGCTGGACTATGAAGCCAATCAATCTAGATCGTTGTTAGATGTTTGAACAAATCCGTTGAATCAAGACGCTCTCACCTTGACCATCTTCTGTGTGAAGATGCCTTGGCGCAGAACTGCACCATTTAGATCCAGAGCTGCGAATGTCGAGTTTTGCCAGTAACGCGCCATCATTCTCCTTGTATGCTGCCTGCTTTTCAGCGAAACCTTGAGCGTGGCATCCTTCACTCCCTTGATGCCTTTCTTCCCTCCACGTTTTGCAATACCTTCGTATCGCCCCATCTACCCGTGACCTTTTCGATCATATCGCGCACCATTGCCATTGATGGATCCTCGCTGGCTCCAGGTCTGAGCTTCTCCACAACTTCAACCAACAAACCACGTTTGATGAGACGGCTTGGGAATAAGCGATCATCGTCCTCTGAAGGGACTTGTTCAGGGATACCTGACTTCAGGTCCAGAATCGTTCCTGGAAGCGCCCTGTCGTTGGTTACAAGTGCTTGCGCATCGGTTCGGAATTTGAATATCCGATGGCTCTCGTGCGTAAGCTTCAGGCCGCATTTGTTGCAAACAAAGGACAAATCACCATCTCCGTAACCTTGGCCGGCTAAGCCTGGACGTCTATTCAGACTGTCAGCAAGAATATCTTCAGGATGAAATCGCACGCACCGGTCCCCATTGTAGTCTCTAGGCAGGCCACAGGTTGTCCATGGAATCAGCAATGTAGCGGCGCATGAGAAACATTGGACTTCTTTTTCAAGGGGATCTTCAGCATTATTCCAATGCTTCCCAGTCCTCGTGGTCCAATTATTTCTACAACTCTCCTCGACCGAATAGTTGAAGCTATCATCGATTGCTGCATTTATCAATTGCCAAGGCAATCCAGCAGCCCAGATGGCGGCATAGCCAAATCTCAGACAATCCTAGGTATTCAGGTAAGTTCCTGATGCCAGTCGCTTGGCTAAGCACATACCTCGAGGTAAAATCGAGGGTTCAGCATATGGGCATGCCAAACCAGTAAAACGTCTGTCTAACACTCAGATTTAATTTGCCATGGACAAATGGATATATAACCTCTTACCTATTGGTGGAAGCATATCTACAGCCCACTCGGCAGGTTGCCCCTCTGTGAAGCCTTCATACCGCGTTCGGTCAGAGCTTTGCTGCTTGATCATGTCTTTCTCAAGGAGCATGTCGGGGACAAAGCTTCGCCACCAACTCTCATATCGCTCCACAGCTCGGCCTACGTATAAAGCCCAACGCTTCTCCCGCAGCTTCACAAGGACGTCCAACGGATTCGCAGCCGATGCTGCTCGGCTATCCCAGATATCCCATAACCCATCTTGATAGCCAACAGCTGTCTTCAATTTCTCAAATGTGTGCAGCAAGCGCAGGTGTGCAAGACAAGCATCTGCACTCGGTAAGCTTGGTGCCAGGGTGCCAAGTTGAGGAAGCCGTAGTGTGTAGGCAGCTGAACATCCCCAGCTTCAAGAAGATGACCATGCTGTTCGCTATAGGCCGGTAGGTGCTCCGCCTGAGAGCTCATGTTGTTTGTCCTTATCTTTGGGAGGAAAGGGTCCGTATAGATGCGACCTATCCGATCGTGCACAAGCTCTTATAGTCACCCTCCGGCTTGGAGGACCGGACTCCGGAAGGAAGCTCTCCACCCCCGCATGTAAGGATTGCATCGCCACGCTGAACCTGCATGCAGCTGACGCGTGTTGTCTGATATGCAGTCACACAAAGCACGATATAGCACGATATAGGAAGCGCTTTGAGCAGTGGCCCATAGCCTAGAAACCTGGCGGCTTAGACCCTGGACTCGTAGCCGAAACCACGTGTGATTTTGATATGTGTATGGGAAAACTTCGATAACTATAGCACTGCAATACTGTTTCTATACTACGAAATGTATTTTGTAAATTTTCATGTCTGCCTGAAGAGTTGAACAATTGAACGAACCCCGTCACAAAACCTCAAGATTAAGAACAGGTGTTACAGTAATCCAGACTGATGGCGCAAGATTATCACGTAACCGACGGGCATTGAAGTTTTACCAATAATTTTTGGATCGAGCTCTAATAGAAATTGGATCTTCTCCAGATAGCATATTCGTCTTTTATATCAATTACCTCTGTCTTGTTGATATGCGACGGTACCGCATGGTCAGAATAGCGCAGAGCATAGAAGAGCGTTTGGTTACGTAATCCGACTGAATCGATCTCGGGTCAATAAAAGTCCAGCTCCGCCAAGCTCCGATAAGGATGACGGTCTGCGAGGCCAGGCAGAGCGCCTTGCGTTAGCCTAATCCATGATCCAGCTTCGGAAGCACGCGAACCCCACGACATTGACGACACAACAGTGTTGACAGGAAACCACGAGCACCACAGTCACACAACCCATCCAGACCGACTCTTCAGCAGCTTCACACCAGTCACACTAATTCGTCATCATGTCTGAAACAACCTTGAAGCCCGAGAAGGACTTCTCGAAGGAGGTTGACCAGCAGCTTCCGGAAGCTGAGAAGCTGGCCAAGGTCCGTCGAGCTGCGCTTGCTTTGGAGAGGCCTCATTTGAGCTAACACTACACAGACAAATCTTCAAGGAGCTATTGAGAAGCTCACGGCACTCGAAAAGCAGACTCGTCAGGTGTGTACGCCTAGGTGGCATCATTGCGCAACTCTTCTAACGGTCTGGTAGGCTTCGGATCTGGCATCGACATCCCGAATCCTAGTGACCATCGTTACTCTATGTAAAAATGCGGGCGACTGGAGCTTAATGAACGACCAGACCTTGGTGCTATCCAAGAAACACAGCCAGCTTAAACAGGCCATCACCAAGATGGTCCAGACCGTTGTTGGCTTCCTCGACGAAACTCCCGACCTGAAGACGAAACTCTCCGTGATCGAGACTCTGCGAACTGTGACGGAGGGCAAGATCTTTGTCGAAGTCGAGCGAGCCCGCGTCACAAAGATCCTCTCCGACATCAAGAAAGAGCAGGGCGACCTCAAGGCGGCCACCGAGATTCTCTGCGAATTGCAAGTAGAGACTTTTGGCTCCATGAGCCGGCGAGAAAAGACCGAATTCATTCTGGCTCAGGTGGCGCTCTGCATCGAGAGTGGAGATTGGACACAGGCTGGTATCCTCGGCCGCAAGATCAGCACGCGGTACCTGGCCAGAAAGCCAAAGAAGACTCCTGAGCAGCTGGAGAAGGAGCAAAAGGAACGTGAGAAGAAGAAGGCTAGGGGTGAGGAGGTTCCAGAGGAGCAGGTGGATGACACAACAGACCTGAAGCTGCGATACTACGAGCAACAGATCATTCTTGCGAAGCACGACGATAAGTACCTGGATGTTTGCAAGAATTACCGCCAAGTACTTGATACAGAGGCAGTTGAGGAGGACCCCAAGAAATTACATCCCGTAAGTTATCTGCAGATATCTTGTGCAATATTGGTTACTTATCATTCTACAGGTCCTCCAGCGTATCATCTACTTCGTCATTCTTGCACCCTATGACAACGAGCAGCATGACCTTCTTCACCGTATTCACAAAGACACCCGCAACTCCCAGGTGGCACTAGATGCCGAGCTTCTTCGACTTTTCACCGTGCATGAGTTGATGAGGTGGCCTGAGATTGCTAAGAAGTTCGGACCCCACCTGTGCTCAACAGATGTTTTCGATGCCCAGCCTGGCCAGTCGTCAGAGAAGGCTCACCAAAGGTGGAAGGACTTGCGCAAGCGTGTCATTGAGCACAACGTCCGTGTTGTTGCCAAGTACTACACCAGGATTCGCATGAACAGGCTGACCGAGCTCTTGGACCTTGCTGAAGACGAGACGGAGAAGTACATCAGCGAACTTGTCACATCAAAGACCGTTTATGCCAAGATTGACCGCCCTGCTCGTATCGTCAGCTTCGCCAAGCCCCGAGACGCTGACGACATTCTCAATGAATGGAGCCACAATATGAAGAGCTTGTTGGGGCTGCTTGAGCGGATCGATCACTTGATCACCAAGGAGGAGATGATGGCGCGTATTCAGCCGACGAGTGCTAAATAAAAGATGAAAGCGCGTGAAAACCGGGTAGACAAATGATGATGCGGCCATGAGGGACAAACGGTGTACCTGTACGGATACAAGTTAGATAATCCTCAAGACGAGGCTATGTAACACTTATGCTGGCGCTTGGCGCTTTATTCATTTCCGCCGTGGCTTTCCCGTGTCTAATCTATGTCTTATCTATGCCGTTGAGTGTATGGTCTAAACGAAATGCATCAAATTCTGGCCTCGGGTTTCTCATCCTGGCCGTATTGCTTGATGAAGCCTGCCAACGGCATTACCCACTCTTTCGATACGGGCACGTAGTGTCCGCCGGGGTGAGTCACAACCAAGGGTTCTTGACAACGATCTATGAGGGCCTGGCTCCGGCTCTCCTCCACGACTGTGTCCAAGCTGCCTAGATAATGGAGCGTGGGCGTCTTGATCTTAGGCTCGTAGCACCACTTCAGTGACTCCACAGGTGCGAAGAAGCCAGAGTACGATATGGCAAACTTGGCAGGTCGTCCCCGTTGGCGTCCCTCAACTTACGCGCCCAGTCTCCATCTTGGCCCTCGGGGATCTCCTATCCGGTTCCAGTGCAGCAGTGACCAGGCCAGTCATGGCACCGCCTTGACTGAAGCCGCAGACGCCGTCGATGCCTCCGACTTCACGGATAGACTCTGCGATGGTAGCCATTCCTTCATCGAGGAGACGATAGGCGCCCGAGGCCTCATCTTTGCGGAACCATGCCCAAGTATCAGGTTGGTTCTCCTCGCCGGCCTCTGCGTGGTCACTGGGCTCATATCCAGGCAGATCTGAGGCCAGCAGCCGGTTAGGTCCAGTAGGGTAGATGAGCACGGGGAGAAGGGAAATGGGAGCCAGAGTCTTGGCCAGCATTTTTCAACGGCGCGCGTCTTAGCCCGGAAGAGAGGTCCTGACTGCGTGAAGCCTGAATAAATAGACAATCAGCAAGAGTCATGAGGGTGCATGGCATGAACGGATGGGTGAGATGAGATTCGTCATGGAGCGGCATAGTTTTTGGATATTCTCGTAGTGTGTGGCTCTCTCGGACAAGTACATACCATGGAGCATTAGAATCTTGACTTCTTTCTTGCCTCCGTTATTCTTTGGCTTCGACGGCCGAATGCCGTTGGTCTCAGGTGCTGCAGACATGGTGGAATAACTGATACGAGAAAAGACAGGCTCTATGTGACGAAATTTGAAAACGCTCGTTTTGCAATATGACCAGAACAAACTGTTCATTGGCGAAGTTGTACAGATATTGTTTTGTAGATATAGCCGGGTGATGGGTTAGCCAATGTCAGGCAGTTGAGGGATTTGTCATACTGTGTTGACTCTACGCCGGTGAGAGCTACTAATCCCACTCGACTCAGTCGACTCAGGGAGGTGGACGGGAGCCAGCACGTTACGCCAAGAACGATTTCCCGAACAAATAATTCGGCAACATGTCTGAATGTTGAAATTATGATTACTTGGTTAAGATGGCCTTGCCTACGTCGTCTCTTTTGTCCCTAGTATTACACGCGTGTCCAACTGGTGGTAGGCTGATGCAATTCATTCCGGCCAACCCCTTACGTCAAATTGATTTTCGACATTGGAGATTTCAACGACACTTTTCTTACAGTACTCCTAATCAGAGTCTCACAAAGTCGACAGTAGATATCATGGGTAGAAATCCACCCACAAGCACGATCCAATGGATGTGTATCCATGCTGAATCTCAACAACGAAAATACGGACAGGTCCTTTGCAATAGGTCGATTAAGTCCCGAATGCGAGTCTATGATACAGTTCCATTTAACACGGGTCGCGGGTATGCGCTCCTGAGCCGACCAAATGACGAATTTGCTTTCGACAGGTTCCAAATGCACCACACGTCCGTAGCACCTTAGTGAGCACCGCCAGACTTGGCCTTGTTTCGGGGTCGTTCTTCCACTCGTCGGCTATTCTCCTTGTCAGCTTCGTTTCTGCGGTCGCGGGGCGCGCTGGGGATTCGTACAGGCCATCATGGCGTTCTGGGCAGAGTTGACTCCGTAGAGGATGACAACACCTATAATCAAAGTCAATTACCGTCCCACTGGATGTTTCGGATGTATCTCGTGCGGTTCTCGAGTTGAGCGGCTAAAGCTGCCCTTGCGCATCACGTACCGGCAGCAAAGAAGGGCCAGTAAGGCTTCACTGTTGCAATTGGGTTAGCCGAAAACACTTTCGCTGGCTGCACGTCGGGGACGAGGAATTGAGCGTACGGAAAGGAGCCGGGAACTTCTTGAGAGGGGTGACACCGAACCAAGACATGATGACGGTATTCGTGGGTGTCGACGGGGAGATATGTCGGATTGATACGATTTAGCAGGGTGCTTCAAGGTCAGATCCTCCAAACGAGCCTTTTTCCTCTCGCAGGTTAGAGCTTCCGGAGGTGTACTTTTCTGCCTGAGGCATAAATCCAATCTATCAGGGGTGTCTAAGTCGGTCGCCGTAAGAACCATTTTCCGGTCCAAGTGTGGCTTGTCTTTGGGCTCCACTTAGTAGCCACCAAAGCCATGCATTCAGGTGCAAGTCAGCACCTCAAAAGCTCACCTTTATACTGTCTCCATGATAAAATCGAAGCCATTTACCTACATCATCGTCAGATAGCTAATTTATGCTTAATTGCTTTTACATTGAAGATTCTCAATGTCCTTACAAGTGTATCTATTATCCCTCCCACAGACTTATCAGTTAGGCTGTTGCGGAAAGGTATCGTGAATATGTGAACTGTGTCAGCCAGGCATTGATCATCTACGCCGGCCATGATTCATTGGAAGGTCGGTAAACTGTAGGTCCCTTCATGAACTTTTATCTCAATTACAGTTTCGCCCAATGTCAAATCGTTATCTCTACGCCGTGTGGATGCGCTACCATGTATAGGCAAGCTCCCATTTGTAGGAGCATACCCTGCTCAACGCCCGCAAACCTGCTCACATCTCCTGATTATTTGGACCTTCTACTCACGAGATGGGACTTTTCAGGTGGATATTTGCATAACATGAGTGTTATCTTGCACGCTACTATGTTCGTGGCGGTTCTCATAGGGAGTGTCCCAGCAACCCACATTTGTATGGAAGATGTTTTGTATTCCAAGGCCAGGTACAAGTTCGTTGAATTCAATATACTAGGGCATAATACCTTTGAGCCATCTTTACCGAAGTCGGTTCAAGTTCAAACAATTTCAGCTGCTGAAAGTCGAGTCACGCCTTATCAGCTGTCTCAGAATTAAATCCGACGCTCTGCGGAAGCTTTACTATGTATAAGGTGGTTCTGGCGATCAAGGAGAGGCTCCTTTGTCTATCGTGGAAGCTCTCATTGGCTCTGTCTAAGGAAACTTGCTCAAACACTCGCAGGAGTCATGGGTACACTCTGCACATTTGCTACCTACCCAGGTACCTCTTACTTCGTGCTCACATCCCAGTGCAACTAAGGTGCTTAAAGTGATATGCTTAAAGAGGCCAAGCATCAGCAAACCTAGCCCATGTTTTCAGCTTTTCTCAGCCTGGCTCGCCATCTCGTCAGCAACTTCTTTCTTGCCAAGCCCGAATAGCATCGCGCAGCTACATCGTTACAAAAACATTTCTCTTCACCAGAACATTACACCATGTCGATGGCAATGGACGATCCAGCCATGCCCACCTCCACTCCCGGAGCTGGGCATGACCATGGCAACAGTACTGGTGGAGGTATGGATATGGGGGCCACGGTCACGACGATATGATGATGGGCGGCTGCAAAATTTCCGTGAGTCAAAGACTTGAAGATGTCCTTGGTACTTGACTGACTGGCTTAGATGCTCTGGAACTGGAACACTATCGACACTTGCTTCATTGCTGAATCCTGGCACGTCCGAACAACCGCCATGTTTGCAGGCTCCTGTATCGGAGTCATGCTACTGGTCATACTTCTCGAAGCTTTACGCCGCATGGGCAAAGAATATGACCGTTCGATTGTTCAAAGATCCGCTCGACTGCACTCGAACATCCCTTCGGCGGATGCAGAAGCACCTGGAAATTCGCCAAGCGGCTCACAAGCTGGCGATTCGAAGACTCCTAGAGTGCTGGCAGGCTCCAGAAGCAGTGCGGCTGTATCTGTGCGACCAACCATCCTCCAACAAGCTATCCGTGCTCTGTTGCACACGATGCAGTTTGCGATTGCATATTTTGTGATGCTGTGAGTTTCCTTCCGATAGGTATAATCTCTCCATGACTAACCCTAAGTAAGGCTCGCCATGTATTACAATGGTTACTTCATCATTTGCATCTTTATTGGAGCATATATCGGCTCGTTTGTATTTCACTGGGAGTCTTTAGCCAGCTTCGGCAAGGATGAACAGACGAGAGCTGGAGACAACCCAACTGTCTGCTGTGGCTAGGATAGGGAGTGGAGCGGTCCGGCGGTTCGAAAATTATGTTGCAAAGAGGAAACAGGCTTTTCAGAGTACCTAGCAATTAATGGAATGATATTACTTGAAGCCTTGGCATGTTCTCCCTTGCTTTTGTTCAATTCTTAGCATCTTGCACCAATGGAAATGAGGGTCCAATCGGTTTCAAGCGGCCACCTACGGCAGTCAAATGAGACCCTCCAAAAACCAATAATAACCGAGAGGGAAAGCCGTCATTGTACTAATAATATCGTCAGTGCGAGGCTAGTGTCGATAAGCAACATCCAATTGTCTCCTGGGTCTCTTCCCGTGCGTGCAAGGGAGTTTGCAGCATCATAATCTCTGGAAAGGAGACGACGGCTGGCGGTGACGTCAGCGGAGCCCTGCCGGTTGGCAGCCAGTGACAGACAGGTATTGCAGCATTACAGATTACATGGAGCAAGATTCCACCCGTGCTTGGGGCGAATGTGTAAAGCTGCTATGCACAAAGAGGCGCGCCTATAGCGCCTAAATGAAAGACGATATGTCACGTTTAGCTGCCAATTCCCACGCCGTACTTTACTTGATGACGCAAAGCGTGAGACTGATAGTGGCTGACTTAGTACTAAGGCACAGGACGGCCGGAAGGGAGCAGTGTATCACCTTTGTATCCTTGCTAGCGCAGGAGCTTCGCATCGCCTGTGAGGGGCCCCGGAAACAGTGGGCCTGGGTGATGGAACGAGCGCTGGGGTCGTTGCCAAGTTGGACGTGAGACTTGGGAGCTACATTACCTTAGGTGTTGCCAGCCCCAAGCTTTCCCCAGCTTTTCCCTCAGCAAACCACCTTACAGCTTTCCTCTCCTGCTCTGAGCTGACCTGACCTGACCTTACCTGGCCTACTACCTTTACCTGTGCGTTACCACCAACCACCACCCTTCCCTTTCCTCTGCTGTAGCAATGCTAACCCAGCTACCTCAAGCAGCATAACCTTACCTGGCATCTCCAAGAAAGGGCAACTGCGGGGTGACAGATCTGGAACGCACCAGCTGCACTCGCACCACACCATACCATCCCATACCACACCACAACCGTCCTGCTTCCATTCCATCTGTCCAATCGCTCGCTGGCTTGCCGTCCAGTCGCCCTGCACCCTCCTCTCGCCTCGTCTCGCCTTCCTGCCCTGGATCCGGTGCCCGTTTGGAGCCACTGCCGTGCCTGCTACCTTGCCTACCTTGTCCTTCTGCGCCTGCTTTAGCCTCCGCTGCTCTCCGGACAAATTAGCTGCCGCTTGACTCCTCCCTTGGCGTCTCTACAACCACAACACCTCCTCCTTGTTCGACTGTTGGAAATCAGCAGCGCTGCGTCGGGCTGTTTCATTGCCCTGTCGTGTCGCCTCATCTCTTCTTTTCGCTTCGACGCCATCTCCGAGGCACTGAGCATCCTTGCCTCCCTCCTCATCCACCTCCATCCTCACACCCACCGCCCGCCATGTTGACGCGAACCATCCTCGCTCGAACATCTGCCGCCGCCCCGCGTCTGGGCGTGCGTGCCCTCAGCACAACCGCAGCCCTGTCCTCCAAGACACCTTCGATGGGCGACATTGACCCCGCGACCGCGTCGGTTCAGGCCTTCACCCAAAAGCAGCAAGCATTTCGGGAGCAGCTGGCGGAGGCGCAGAAAGAACAGGGAGCACGTGCGTTTGGTGCCCAGATTCCTGCTGATTCCACTTCCTCCCAGACATCGGCTTCAGGCTCACCTCACTCGGATGCAGGACTTACCGCGCAAGCCACGCAAACAGAGCCCGAGCGCAAATCAGGGCCGCTGACCAACCTCATTTACGGCACCAAGGAAGGACGAGAGCTCGATGCTCAGCTCGCCGCCAGCTTCAGCCAGGTCCTTGCGAGAGGCAAGTACGTCCACTCCATCGTCTTCCACGAAGTCAAGCCCGAGAAGGTCGAGGAGTATGTCCAGCTTGTGGGACAATGGTACCCCAAGATGGCCAACACTCCCGAGAACAAGGTACACTTGGTAGGTAGCTGGAGGACAGAGGTCGGTGATTGCGACACATTTGGTATGTATCATGATAGTCACCTTCCAGTGAGTGTCCGCAGTGGCTAATCTTGTAATCAGTCCATATCTGGGAGTATCAGAAGTATGAAGGTTACCACGAGTCTCGGCACTCGATCTCCCATCATCCTGAATTCGCCGACTTTGACCGCAAGCTGAGGAGCCTCATCAACACCAAGCACATCTCGTTGATGCAGGAGTTTTCGTTCTGGCCCACCACGCCTCCACGACAGCTGGGTGGTATCTTCGAACTCCGGTCATACACACTCCATCCTGGAAACCTGCTGGAGTGGGAGACGCACTGGAGACGAGGACTCAAGGCTCGCAGGGAGGTGATGGAAGGTGTGGGAGCATGGTTTGTTCAGATTGGCGACCTAAACACCGTTCACCACCTGTGGCAGTTTGCCAATTTGGAAGAGAGAAAGGCCCGCCGTGAGCAGAGCTGGCAGATTGAAGGATGGGCCGATACCGTGCACAAGACCGTGCCGCTGATCCAAACGATGAAGTCCAGAATCCTTATTCCTATGCCCTGGTCACCAGTGGCATAAACAACATCTGGGGTGAGAATGCAAAGAGGCAAGACCGGAGCAAGCAACTCCAAGCACCATTCGGCGTGGAATTTTTTCCTTTCTCGTTTAGGGCGTCAACGGCGCAGTTATGTAAGATTACCCATTATGCAGTACAATCCAAGTTGTATACCGGTCATATTAAGGCGACCGTTTATTGAGAGTGTGTGATCATGAGATGATTTTGACGCATCCTCCACCATCAAGCGGGACCTTGACCCATTGAGCGAACCTGCCCGGTTAGCTCAATCGGTAGAGCGTGAGACTCTTAAGAGTTCACCATCTCAAGGTTGCGGGTTCGACCCCGCATCGGGCTATTCCTATACAGCAATTTCGGTTGCGACGATACGATCTAAATGGGTCGGGTTCCGTTCCTTTTTGTTTTCTTTTTGGTGCCTTCTTATTTTTTATTTTTATTCTTTTCAACTTGGCTTGCTTAGATTGTGAATTCAACAACACAGTTGTACAATACTAATCATACCCAGCTTGCAGGCTCCCATCTAACTAATGCAATTCCATCACTAGTCCCTTTCTTTAGGTCTCATAAGATAAATCATCCCCATTTGTGCCCATCACAGCTGCCAGGTTCCGACGAGCCTGGCCCAGAATGTTGCTTAAATAGCCAAGCTTCGAATACAGCGATATTAAACTAGGATCGGCACTTTCCACCCGTACCTTTTCCCGCACATAGACATCTGCCGGTAGTCTCCTATCGCCCTCTGCAGTCCTCGACATGGCTTGAGGATCAGGTGTATGTCTTGCACTATCAGGTCGGGAATGCGCAATGTCATCGGCGCCAGGGTGGTAGGTAAAAACTTTGTCCATCTCGTCGTGTTCGAGGCGGCGTACTGTGCCAATGGCTAGGCCCAGCTTCATGCCGAAATGCACAGGGGCGTCGGCAGGCTCAAGGGCACGTAGGTGCAAGACGACGCTGCTCTCTTGAAGAGTGAGGTGGAAACTTATGTTGTGAGGAAGAGGGGTGAGAAATGGCAGGAAGAAGCAGAGCCCATCTGCCATGTTGTGTCTTGGGACGTAAGAGGAGGGCCCTTGAGTAGCTCGGCGGACCGAGAGAGTGCGTCGGAGAGGAGGGAGAGGGTCGAGGCAAGAGATTGCGCGTCTTGCTGGCGAGAAGTGGTGAGACCCAGGAGGTCGATGGATTGGGTGAGATGATTATGCAGAGCGTCTAGAGCGTGGATATGTATGGGATCGGACGGGGTAATGTTCAATGTTTGGGCAGGTATAGTTCGAAGTTGAAGGTGCAGAGTCTGGTAATAAAACAAGGCAAATTAGCACAGGGGAGCATCTCAGGAGGTAAAGGACCAGTGATGGCATCAACTTACCCTTTGACAATTCTTGTGCCAACTCGAGTAATGGTCCCTTTAACCTTTTCATTGCGCGGCGTACTCATAACAAGCGTGCTGCCAGGGTCAATGGGCGCCAGGAGAGCGTAACAGTCCTCCAGGCCATGCTTGAGGTCCCTGCACAAGGCCACGGTCTCATCCACGATCCACTGCAATTCGCGTTCCTTTAACCTGATCAGCATCTTGAAGACTTGTGCTCTGGGTCAGGAGAGCTCCGGTGCCGGGCACGAACCTGGGCCTCGGTCGCTTTAAGCTGGAGCTCAGCGGGGACACCCGCGGCCAGACCTGCAGAGCCATGCTGTCCTTTCTCGGGGCGTTTTCGTCGTCGTGCTAGCGTCCTGACAATCTATTCTTCTTCAGTGGGTGTAGCTGCGGCGCTGAGTCGCGGCGCAGGCAGCCATGATCTCTTCGGGGTGGGAGGTTGCCTGCGTGAGAGTCGCGACGGGATCGTATGCGGTTCGCGAGAGAGACGGCACGAGTGACGTTTCGCTGCAGGCCTTCAGTGGGGGTTGGTTTAGCGCAGCTGAGGGCGTCCTGAAATGGCAGATTGGGGTGTGGGTCGCCTGCTCACTCACTCGCTGTGGGGTCTCAAGTCTGCTGGACTGGCACAACGCAAAATCTCATCAACTTTCCCATAGCCAAAACTTATCATGATGGGACTTGTTGATTTGTGACCGCATCCACGAGCCACACCTCGAACAACGCTATTTTACTGTCTGTCCTTCGTGTTTTCTATTCTTCATCAGCGTTCTGGGGTAGTCTACCGAGCTGGACGCGCCTGTAATGGTCGCTGCCTGACACTGAATTTCCTTTTGAATCCTTGATTTCTCGTGCCTGGCCAGGCCACCAGTTTATATCACGCTTTCCGTCCCTTCATTCCTCAATACTTGAAAATGGCGCCAACCCAGAAGGCCAGCAGAGAGCCCTCAAACAGGGTGCCTGGCACAATGAACAAGCTTGCTCCGATCCCCAAAGGTACCGCCACTTCTTTCATCCCCAGTAATTCTGCCGCCTAGCTCACGACGCAAATAGGCGCCAAGATTCAGAAGCGGCCACTCAACAGGCTTCAGCTTCCTGCCTCATCCAAGTCTCGCATCATCTACGTATCCTCAAAAACACCCTTCATGTCCGCCGTGAAGCGGGTCCGGAAGCAGCTCGACGGTGCTATGCGCAGCACTGCCACCAGCGGGGTCGCCCCTAAGAATGCGTCCCTCCACAACCGCATTGAGGCTCTCCGGCGTAGCGGCGGCAACGGACGTGACGACGGCCCGGTCGTGACTGTCATGGGCACCGGCAAGGCCATCGAGAAAACGCTTAGCGTCGCCAGCTGGTTCGAGCAACAGCCCGACTGCGCCGTTAGTGTCCGGACGCGCACTGTTGGTACAGTCGACGATGTAATTGTCGAGGATGAGGACGTCGAGGATTCCAGTAGGATTCGTAAACTAAGCTGTCTCGAGATCACTGTCCAGCTAAAGTGAACTGGGTCCTGCCTCTAATTTGGATATCACTCCCATGAACAGCTTGATAGCCGGATAGGAGCACGACGCATGGTCCTCACATGTCAACCACCCCTATAGTGGAACTACTATATGCTCAAAAGCAGAACGAAGCCGCATTGGGTACTACCAATCCATATGGCCCCGATAGGAGTCACTTCACGCCAATACCAACACCGACTACATCCAATGGAACACAATAACTAAGTTAATACTTATTTGGAAGATATACAAGGAGCAAGGGCTCGATGTTGAAACACGAGACGACTCAAAGGGCACGGCAGTGGTTGAAACAGTTTGATTTAACCCAAAATGTGTTATCTGCTGGGTATAACCTGTTGTGCGTCCGTCACTGTCGTCTCTCATGAATGATGTGTGAACCCTGCGCCGACAGCTATGCAAGTGCAAATCCCTCGCTTAGAATGCAAACAAACCAGGGAATTCAAAACAAATACTCCAAACACCGAGGGACTCGTCAGGTATCCCTATGCAGATCGGATACTAAAGGAAATAAGGTTGAGCCGCATTGTGTAGCAGCATCGGGCCACAAAATGACCCTGGCTGCTTTCGTTTCATCCTCCGCGTCCGAATCCAGGACTCTTTCCCAAAATAGAGACTCGGCAATTAGGTCACACGGTATGCGCTATCAAAACGATCAGCAAAGTTCCTCGCTGGCAGTTAGGCTCTCCTGACTCACTCGATGATCAACTCCTGGCCTTTCCATACACCACTAGCGACCCAAAGGCCACAGTTGACAAGCTCGGCATAGCGCTTATCGGCTGACTTGATGGTCGAAAACATGCGGAAGCCGTAGCGTCGAGGGTCGATATCTTTAGGGTTGCGGGGCTCAGCAGAGCATCGAGCACGTCGGATGGTCCGGACAGGGATCCTCGGGTGCGCATTTCTAGCCTGCGAACTGGTTAGTTCATGCAGCTGCTGCGGCACAAAATGGAGAGTGGCGAGGAAGACAACGTACATCGCTGGTGGCTCGTCGGTGGTTTGCATAACAAAAGCGCCCTCAACGATGCGGATTGGGCGGAAACCTCGCGCTTGGCTCAAATCATAGCCACCAGCCTAAGCAGAGAAATTTTGTCAGTTGACGTTGGCCGGGACATGGCACGGGGATGCGCCGAGATCACTCGGAGGAGGTAGGGGTGGATGGACCGGGGTGTCGGTTGGGGGTGGTTGCGGAGCAGAGAACGGCGAAATCGGATAAGGACGAGACGAAATAGGAAACAGTGTAGATGACGAGGACGTATAGGTAAGACGAGGGCAAAAAACTTACAACGACGGCTCCGGTGCCAAATGAGCCAGACCACCGACCAGCGGAGATGGTGGTGATTTCCTTCTTGACCTTGCCATCGATCTGGGAGGGTTCAGGCTTGAGCTTGACGGCAATGCGGAAATCGAACTCAAGGGTGGGCTGGGGAAGGCCACAGATGGGCTGGGGAAGTGGTCCAGTGATCGCTTGCAGGCTTCCTCGACGCTCCTATGCGAGGGATACGTGGTTAGCATGAGATAAAGAGAATGCGACATAGGATTGGTAGCATCGATGGGAACGATGCGTAGTCGCAGGATGGAGGAGCCGCCTTGCGACAAGTGGCATGACATACTTTCCGGGTCCTTCTACGGACTCATCATCGGAATCCTTTCGTGGGTCGAAACACGCTGGCCTCTTTGCGGGAACAGAAGAGGTGATTCCGGTGTCCCAGTCGATAGATTCCCACTCAGCATTCTGGCCATGGCCGTCAGTAATGGCCGTCGGTGGAGTTGCTGAAGTTGTGGTGGTATGGGTGGTTGCGGTGGTAGCGGATGTAGGAGCACTGGTCGAGAGGTGGAGCATCATGGTCTCGGCCTCGGCCATGTTTGCTGTAGGAGAGCAGCGCTGGTCCTTTGGGAGAGAAGGTGTTTAAGGTTGGTACTGGTTGGGTCGATGCAGGAGATGAACAAGGCGCGTCGATGCAAAGCAAATGGATTTTCAGGGCGTTTCCACGACTTGCACGCGGGGGCAGCAGCGGTGTATATAGGTACCAGAGGTTGATGTAAGATGGAGGGCAGCCACAGCAGGGAAAAGAAGGGGATCTTATGTTGCAGGGAGCCAGGTTCAGGTGGGAACAGGATGGTTAAAGGCCAAAAGGAGATATGATATAACAAGATGGGAAGTAATCTGGGGTGTGGGAAGAGAGACGGGAAAGGCAAGGCAAAAGGCGGGTGGCCCCAAGTAGTTAAAGAAGAAGTGATGGGCTTAGGAGCCGACCAACAAGGCAGGCATACCAACAAGGCAAGGCTGGCCACCGAATTCGAGCTTTGTGGCCCTTTCCCATCGGGGAAAACAAACGAGTAGACCAACGAACGAACCGAGAGACAGAGAGAGAGAATGGTGGAGATGGATTTCAAATCCGGAGTCCGATGGGCCATGCTGTTGGAATCAACGCGGTACTAAGCGCTACGTCCGGCAGGGGTGGGAAAAGCAACACCGTTAGGTGCGAAAGAAGGGAGGGGGAGGGGAGAGAAGGATGAGGTGAAGGGGTGTGTGAGTTTCTCGGTTTCTTGTTCTTCTTTTTTCCTTCTGTTTTTCGCACAGGGGATGATTGTTTCTGGCCGGCAGATCATGACAAAGAATGACCAGCTTGTGTGTGGTCGATTTGTTGAATACGATTGCTGCTTTGCAATACAGTCAATACCTGCACCTGCAGCCGGACGCAAGTCGCAATTCGGATTTCGCATCTCGGGGTACTTGTCCGGCCCCAATTTGCCCTACTACGTACGGTACAGCGTCTGACGTCTTGTCCCTAGACCTGGTAGTGCCTCGGTTTTTTTTTTTGGCCTGGGTGTCTTGCCCTCTCCCTCTCACTGCAGGGACGCCGTCCGCCCGGAACACTTATTAAGATCGGGCTTTAGCGGGGACCTAAGGGGACGGGAAGGCATTCGCCAGCGGGAAGACAGAAAAAGCTGGAGGGAGGGGGCTAGACAGTGGAAGGGCACGCCCTTGCAAACCAGCAGGGCGCACGGTATAAGTGGCGGGCCTTGTACAACGCGACGACGTCTCATAACAGGATGATGAACGGGACCGGGACCGAGAAACACTGGCTGTATGGTAGGGCCTCCCCACACCTCTCTCAATGGGAAGCAATCCTCCGATAACGTCTTGTTCTTGTTTCGCTTTCCCAGGGTGGGAGAGAATGTGTGTGTGTGGGCGAAGTAAAAGAACGAGCTCACGCCAGATCCAAAAAGCTACAGCACGTTAGTGTGGAGGTGCTCGCAATGCAGCTACCGACGTGCGTAGGTCGTTGATGGGCTGAGCTGGGCCGGGCAGGACAGGACAGGGCATTGGGGGTGCAAAAGTCAGGCACGCGTGCGAATATCTACCTAGTAGGCGTACATGGTGCCAAGCCGAAGCACACAGCAAGCTAAGGGCGTGTGCTGTAGTGCGTGCAGCGCATGGCATGGCATGGCATGGCAGCAGCGCAGGGCAGTCGCAGTTGCAGTTGCAGTTGCAGCACTATGGCCGTAGGGCGGGGGCTAGGCCTGGGGATACGGTATGGTCGATGGGCCTTTAACTCCGCCCGACGGAGGTCCGGAGGGCGCGCTTCGCCGATGGGTCCGAAACGCTGATTTCGCCTCCCCCTCGTCGGTTGCACAGCAAACAATCAATCAGCAATCAATCAATTAATCATTTTTGTCCCACAATTCCAGTCAAGAGGTCACCCGTCCACCATTGGTCAGCCCTTATTTGTCTTCTTTCCAACTCTCTCCCTTGGGTGCGTGCATGCGTGTATGTATGTATGGGCCGCGTATCGGCGGTTCTGGAAATCAAACAACCGCGCACACGCCACCCCGGAATACCCGAACAAGGGGAAGAAGAAGAAGGAGAAAAGCAAGATGCAAGGGCAATACCCGATTCACAGTACAGTTTAAACGTGGCTACAAGGAGCGTGGTTTGGGTTTGTCACATTTTGGCACCCGCCTCATGCGATGTGCTGTTGCGCCGGGATGCGGAGCCCGGAGACGAAGCGAGCTCGTAGACCTATCTCCATCTAGGCGAAATATCGGGCTCGTACCATGGGGCTCTTCGCCTCTATCCCGTTCGGCTTCGTCCCAGGATAGGCGCTCGTTGCCAATTATTAACAGAAAACGTGGGATCGAGATGTCAGAGACTGCTTCCGAACCCTGCTGGGCTTTGCCCCGGTGTGGGTTCGCTCACCAAGTGACCTCGGATACGCAAAGCGTTGTGGCAATCGACCGCGTGTGTTCCATCAGCACCCGCCAATGCAATGGCGGCCGCCCTTGCTCACCAAGCTCTCGACCGGTCTTGGCTGCGGGACTCCCAAGGGTTCGTTCCCTCTTGGTGAGGAGCAAAGATGGCATCTCCCATCCACCTTTGTCTCCGTCGTGCAGGGTAGGTTCGGACGTGACTCGTACGAGACGGGTCTGCGATGTAGGACGTCAACCATGCAGCAGCAGCTCTAATCTCCGAAGCACGCAGCAGACGGATCCGACCAGTGGTGCGTATTTGCCCTGGCTAGCAGCTCCTTCGAGCCAAATTGCCCTTTTCCCCTCGCCCGTTACCCGCGCGCCATTCAGCTGGAGCCACCAGGGCCAGGTTCAGTATGCGCTGCCTCGGATTTAACGTGAGGTGGGTGACAGAAGCTGCTGCCATTCGTCAGCAGCGGCTTTGCTGAGACTCGACTTACATGAGCAGCTTACATGGTACGCTTCGCTTGCATAACCAGCACGCCGGCAGACGTTGGGGAACCCAACATGCGATTCTTGAGAATCAGCCTTTTCAGCCGTGTACCATAGATTTGTCACGACGGGCTTTCTGCTTTTGCCGGCTCACCACACCCATCGCCATCGCCATCGCCATCCAGCTGACTTATGCCTCGTCCGCTCTCAACATTCACAAACACGGCATTTGCCTTTCCTGTCTCATCTACCTGTAAGAAAGCCGCACCCCCTTCTCGAACCCTCCGCTAGTATGTAATATACTCGGTTCCTCCTCGGGCCACAGGGTGGTTGGTGTAAGAAGGAGGTAGGCAAGGTAGGGTAAGTTAGGTACCTTAGGTCGTATGTCAGCCAGGCTGAACCATACAAACCCAGCATACTGGCCTTGCTTGGCCTGTACATACACGTCCATCTTTCTCGTTATCCCCAATGCCTGCCAGAGCAGCAGGCCATTGGTTGCATGTACCAGCGAGCAACTCACGCGCACGTCGATCCAGCGATCGAGATTGCCCCCTTCAGCGACAGGGGTTCGGTCCGCAACGATAAGGTAGGGAAATCATTTCGTAATCCCACATATTACTCAAGCGTCCCCGTTCCCTGGTCCCCATCGATCATCGTCATCACAAACGGGGCGTGCAAGAGTTGATTGTTCTTGGCTTTGCCAATACGAGCCACGCCAGCGCCGTCCCTGTAGATCTTCATTGGAACAAACAGAGTCACATTCTTGCAAAGCTGTGTTTTCATCTTTCCAATTAGGACATCTCGGCGTCCTGCTTTCGTCCACCCACATTTTCAGGGTCCTCCCACCTCGTGTAACGCCGTGCCAGGGAACGAGAAATGGCATCTTGAAACCAGGCCAGGCCCCGTCCATCGGTGACACGCGACCCGCATCCATATCCCGCAACTTGGCCTGCATGGTGACTGACACAGCTCGGGGATTCGTTTGCAACCCAAGCCTCGACCTTCCTATCGTCTCTTAGCTCTCTAGTTCTCCCTTTTATGTTGCACCGCATTGCCGAGCAGGCCGATCGGTCAACCGCTGCGAACAACGGCCCCTCGGCGTCCGTTGCAAGCTGTTCGACATGACGCCCTTCAATGCAACAGCAGAGAGAGGAAGAGAGGAGAGTCTCGACGGTCCAGCTCTGTTCGCTGCGCCACCGTGTCGGCAGATCGACTTTAGGAGCTCCTCTCGACCCTGCGTCACCCACAACACCAACTCCCTATGCGGGGAACTCGCCCTCCATCATCTTTCGTGCAACCTCCCTATGTGTAGTGACGATTTTCTTCCGTCGCCGGCGTCCTGTTCCGTCATCCCATCCACCACAGCCGGGAGCTCTCCGACCTCGTTCCCTACCCGTCCGTGAATCAGACTCTCACCACCTGCAGCAGACCTCAACACCACACATGTCAGCTACCCGTTGGGCGTCTTCTTCGCCCTCCCTACCTCTCCCCAGCCCAACAAAACGCAACCCTGAAACGCAAGACTAAACCACCTCACGCATCTCCGCTACGTCATGAGCGTTGCACCCGACAACCCATACAGTCCTTCTCCGGCCTTGTGGCGAATCGTTTGCCGTGCCGGGACTGTGAGTCTTGGTCAATGCGTACGACGTCGGAGCTTGGGACCTCGTTAACTCGTCTTCGGGCAAGCGGGGACGAGCATGATATGTTGTCACCGAACGGGACAACGAGAACGAGGATGATTTTTCTCGTGCAAGAAAAAAACTTCAAAATTGAACAAGATTGGAGGTCCTGTTCCCACAGCACCATGCATGGAGACGGGGGCTGACGCAGCGTCCAGAGCTGTTGAGTTTCCGAGTCAAAACTTGATTCGTTGTTAATATCGACACTTTCTCCTCATCGCGCTCCGGGTCGTTCTTGGCAGGCAATCTATGTGGTAAAAATGCGACCTTCAGCGATGATCCCCTCTCAATCATACCTCGGTAGCTGTGATGACTTGTCATGTTCTCTATATCATTTCCTACCAAAAATGCAAAATATTACCCACTGTAGGGATAGCCCGCCCGTCGCCGTCGCATGTCCCATCCCCTAGCTCCAAGGGTGTGCGCGCAGGGCATGAAACGTCAATTTCGGTGTTAGGCAAGGCCAACACTCATCACCAACATGGCCCCTTCACCGCATCATTCACCCGGGATCTACGATGGGGCTCCGCGTCTCAATCCACACAGGCTGGTTACATTATGAGTGGGAATCAAACACGATTTCGTCATTGTTTTCTTGCGCCTTGTCCGCCTATATCCCTATGTATGAAGCAGAAGAAAGAAGAAAAGCAAAATGACTCCTTTCTCGGGGTCCGACGATCCAGAATCAAAAAGTTTCCTTCGGGTCCGGGTCCGGTCCACCGCCGTCTCCGCCTCCCAGAAGGAAGCGAGGGAACTGGCAGCGTGAGCCGTGAATCCTTCTCCGAAGGCAAGAAGCGAAAGCAAAGGAGCGCAAGGAAGGGCACCCCTAGACGAGGGACGCCCCCTGTGTTGCTCCGAAAAGTTCCCTAGAAAAACACCCGTCACATGAAGCCTATCCTAAAACAAAACATTTCTTGCAATCATAACGACAGTAAAACCAGCATGGCGGTTAGGCCTAGCAGAAGAAGTGTAACAAAACGCAGACCCCTGAGGGCTGCAAAGAATTCGAAGAAAACAATCGAAGATCGTTTCGTTAAGTACGATATCTCTTTTGGCGTAACGTACAGATGAGAAGCGAAGACAGATCATGATGCCTTGAATGCGAAATTCCCATCCAGATCCTTGCACCCACGAGAATGAATGCCACCTCGAACAGGAAGCCCCAAAAACAGGCACGTCTTACGGGAAACCAAGTCAAGGCAGTGCTCGTTAGAGTTGCTTAGACAGTGACGCGAGGCTTGCCAAGAGGCTCAAGAACGTTGGCGCCGTACTGGCCACCGAAGTTGCCTGTGATGTTGTGGTTAGAACGTGTTATATAGAATAGGCTGTTGACAACGGAAACATACCAGGGGTTGTAGTTGCAGACGGTGTACCAAGAGGGAAGACCCAGGACAGAGCCGGCAGGGCACTGAACGGTGGCACATCCCAGCTTGGTGGAAGACTTCCAGACGACCTGGGTGAAGTGGCCCCAGGCGTGCAGGTCAGAGCCCTGAGGAGGGTTCTCGGCGCCGTAGAAGGACCAGTTCATCATCTCGTCGTTGTACCACTGGTTGGTGATACCACCGGCGGCAATCTCGATCTGCTTGCCGCTGATGTCGCCGGAGGCACCCCAAGAAGCGAGGTTCTGGCCGTAGCCACCACCACCCTGGTTCCTGTTCAAGCGTGTGAGCATCATTCAACCTTGCCAGTGCATTTCCCGAACTTACATGTCATGGGCGAAGACACAGCCGTTGGCGGTGTTGGCAGCGTACTGGGCCAGGGTCTCGTCCCACTCCAGGTTGGGGGCAGAGTGGTTAGCACGATGGATGTTGTGCTGGTAGAGCATGGTGCTCTTGTAGTCGGTACCGGGCTGAGGCTCGGGCTGGGGCTCAGGCTGAGGCTCAGGCTGAGGTTCTGGTTGGGGCTCCGGCTGGGGCTCTGGTTGAGGCTCGGGCTGAGGCTCAGGCTGCTGGGTCTCGACGGGAGCCTCGACGACCGGGGAGGCTGGGTGGTAGTGGGAGCAGGAGCGGGAGGCTCGACGAAGACGGGGACGGTCTGGGCCGGGGCTCGGCGCCAGCGGTGACGGTGACAGTGACCACCTCGAGAACCCACTCGGTCTCCATGGCGCGCTTGTTGATGGGGCTAGCCATGGCGAGGAGGGCGCCGGAGCTGGCGAGGAAGAGAGAGGCCTTCATCTTGTTTGTATTGGAGTGATGACCACGGAAGAGCTTGGAAGCGTGAAGGAAAACTATGAGCTGGTCAGACTTTGGGTTTTTTCCTTTTCAAAACGGTCGACTGCTCAACGACGTAACCATCGAGCCCGCGACAATGACGACAGCACTGTAGAACGAGCGAGGCGGACGTGAGGCAAGCCGTTTCCAGGGAGGCGCAGGAGCCATCTGGCAGGACGAGGTTTATGATGTATGTATACAACAGTGATGGGGCAACGCGTATGGAATGTGCGTAGGGAATGTTGGAGGATGAATATGGGCTGTCGAAAGCAAAACAGCCATACTCAGACATGCCCTGATGAGGACATGTCGTCGATGTCTCAGCCAAGCCTCTCTGGCGCGTCCCCTACCAGCCCGTTGAAGGACATGGATGAGAGCGGGCGCTGAGGGGGCCTGTTTGCACCAAACACTGGTTTGAACAAGCACAGCTCCGGCAACGGCTGAGGCAAGCCCACGAGGGTCCAAAGATGTGGCCCGGAGTCATGGTTCAAAGAATAGAAAGAAAAAGCGGGAACCCTAAGTCTCACACATACCTTTCAACGAAAGCTGTCTTGAACGGGCAGTGAAATCTGGTCGCAAACGGAAATCGAAACGAGGCAAAACGAAGTCTTGTTTTGATTTGAAGATTTTTTCAGAACCAGTCTGGTGATTTGGCAGCACTGCTACGAGATGGAGATCGAATCCTTCAAGGACGAGCGTTGGTTATCGATGTTTCGTTGGAAGGGGTTGCAAAGGAGCGACGGGTTATCGTGAGATCGTAGGGAGAGTTGTGTAAGGAGTGGATGTGTCGTCAAGAACACGAAGAGGGGTTGGGAGAAGAAGGAAGGGAAAGGAAGGTCAAAGGGCCAATCGCAAAGGTCGACTTGGACTCTTGGTGGTGAAGCAAGAAGGGGAAGAAGATGGAGGTGAGGCGGGAAGCAGGACGTTATAAAAGAGCTGGCAGCGAGCGCATCCTCCAGATGCCAGGCGCATGCGCTAACGCAGGCACGCTGTAGGAGCTGCGCGGGAGCGTCTCTAGCCCAGTCCAGTGCTGGTCCAGGTTTAGACCCAACAGCGCCAGGACCAGGGGCAGGGGGAGGGGGAGGGGAGACCCAGTAGCCCAGTAGCCCAGTAGCCCAGCAGAGCCTAGAGGAGGGACTGGGCCAAGTGCCCCATGGGATGACCCACGGACCAATTGGCGCTCAAGGGTACCTGGATGCGAGCCCACCTAGAGAAGGTACCTCATCCTCTGACGGTTTTATTCTATTTTATTTATTCCCATTATTTTTCCTCCCTCGTCTTACAGCCCAGCCCAGCTCCCGGCAAGGTAGGTAGGTACTTTGTCATGACTAGCTGCCCACGGCGCTACCGCAGGTACCTCCGTCCACACGGTCCTACCGCCAACCTCTAGGTAGGATGTGGTAAAAGGACGACCCTGGGCCGTTTCGGCTGCTCCCTATCCAGCTCATCTCTTCCACGACAGTGACAATGGGATGGCCCAGCTCTCGACGGCTAGACCTAGCCAGGCCTAGATTGTTTCCCATGAAAGGAAGTATCTCATAATTTAAGAAAAATCGCCTCATGAGTTTCAGCATCCTTGATTGAGTCCCTGGTGGATCATCTTAAACCCTCCTCTCCTGGGGCCACGCCGATCCCCATCTCTTTGATCGGTTGAGCGCTTTTGTTCTTTTACCTTCTTTGTGGATTTTTCTTCTTCTTCTTTTTCTTTCTTAAAAGCACCCTACTCCATCGTACGGTACAGTACGTGAATACTGTCTGTGTGGCCTCGACGATGGGGCCCGGCAATACCCACCGAGTGCACACCATCTGCTGCTCCAAGGTGGTCTCGTGCTGAGCAAATCCCTCGGGGAAGCCATCTCACGACGTAGCAGGATCGTTCACTCGGAACCCTGAAGAATCTCATTTCCTTCGTAATTTTCCTTGGCCCTTGGGCAGGTCACCTACGTAGGGCATGGCATATTACGGGAGGGGGTGGGAGCCCGCCGTATTATTAGACACACCCACTCACTCCTCATTCCTCAGAACCGCCCTCCCCTGTCTTTCTCCGTCTTTCAACCAAGATGAAAGGCATTCATCGCACGGAGCTGTCCAGAAGCTGTGCTTACGTACAGGACAGTGCAGTACCGCATGGCAAACGAGGCATTGACTGTTGTTGGCAAGCCCGACAAGGGGTCCCTTGTTACCCTCAAACAATAAGCATGATGAGCTTCCTCGGGCTTCATCATCACCACAGACGGCCGTGTACCGTTCGAGCCAATCGGACTCCACGCCTGCTACGCCGCCATCAACCTCGACCTGGTCCAAGCTGGTCTGGCCTCGACCGGACGATGCAGTGGGAAACATTTGTCGCTACGAGATGGCTGGAACCATAATGATATCATGCTATAGCCCGTTGTTTGACAGACGGCCGGTCTCTTCGTGCCATGTGCCACGACGATGAGGCGAAGGCCAGAGTCAGTGCAGCTTGATCAGAAACAGTCCAGCTAACTACGGCCCCGTCTATAGTGGGAAAAAACAAAAGCCAAGCGCCACAACGTGTCAGATTATCGAAGTCGATGTATCGCACAAGCCCTTTGCGAAACCCACCCAAGTCCGCCTAGAGATGGGCGAGCCTAGCTGCCGCGGCAAGCTTGGTTCGTGGACTATACAGCACAGCACAGCACCGCACAGCGCAGCGCAGCTAGACCCAGGCACAACAGCCGGCAGGCCGACGAGCAACCACATCATGCATATTGTTGGTCAACATTGCAAGGCCTGGCGGGTACATTCCAGCAGCATCACCCGACACCAGCATCCAGCCACTTGTCCCAGGAAACGCTCAAGACCCACGGTGGATTCCTGGGAATTAAGATGATCGAGCTCGGCAGTCGATGTCAATACAATTTCAGTTAATATCTGCTCCCGAGCATCCCAGCAGCCTTCATCTCCGCAGAGCCCGGGTCTGCATGGGAATTGCTGCCCCGCGATGCCATGAAGACGTTGGCTCGTCTTACAGCATCGATGGGCCACGACGCCGCCTTGGCAGCCCGACCAACCAACGGCCGGCGGCTCCATTAAAGAAGCTATGAGGTCGGGTGGAGCACCATCTCCTGAAACACGCTGTTAATCTTAGCGTGTGCGCGGCATCCCCAGTGGTTCTGGCCTCTCTTCTCGACCTCCTGGGTGCCCCCTGTCCGCCTCGCATCGAGCATGGCAGTCGAATCTCCGTCCCTGATCGCCCCTGTGTAATGTGCAGTAGGGATCAATTACCCAAATGGGGCTTCATCTCATTTTGCAACGGGCTCCAGGGTACCTACCTCATGCGATGTCCGTAACACTGCAACATGAAATCTCCCCTAGTGACGCTGGCTTCATTACCCATTCACACACACACACACAACAGGAAATAACAAACGAATATGCCGCAAAACACCGGCCAACCTGCCCAGCAATGGACCCAGACCCTGCAGTAGCTGGCAATGACTAAACTAGACACTGGATCAGGGTGGGAAACCAGACCAACGTAAGAAGGGCGCCAACCAACACATCGACTGGCGGCTACGGTGCGAGCTCCGGCCAGCATAGTGGTAACACCCGCAAAAGATCCCCTTGCAGCGAGAAAGAAAAAAACCGACCAGCTCGGGCCCAAATCATTCCCACCCGAATGGGCGGCGGCGGGTAAGACATGAAACGAAGCGAAGAATCGTTCGACTGCTTCTTCTCTTCCCGCGCCGCGTCGTAACTAGCGCCCAAGTTCTCTGCATAGACCCGGAACCAGAGACAGTCGCAGAGTTGACTGGTGGCCGAGGACTAGGTGATGGAACAGTGCTACCTTGCACAACCCTTAGCAGGATGCGGGCTATTCTTGTGCCTGCAGCCTGTTTCCGATGGCAGACTCCATCGGCACGATCCTCTTTCAGCCTGCAGCGGGGTCACATAGGAAAAATAGCAGTCCTAAGGATTGTCCCGGTGCTAGGCGAGGGTTGTATACGGAGACGAGCCTGTCTTTCGGTTCGTATTCCAGCCAACTCGTGTCCGAAATCCGTGGAATTTCCCGTTATGGACGACTTCTCTTTGGAGTGCATCAAAGCTCAGTTGGTTTCTCGTGAATTGCCTACCATGCTCAAACCCAACGCACATCTAGAATCGCTGATGCAAGCTGATGTTTTCACCCAAAGTCCTGTGCTTACCTTATGGTTATTTCGAACCCCTGGCGCAGCATCATGTTTCCAGCATCCAAGACCACACCAACGGAGTGACCACCCCCAGACTTACTCATCCCATCGATGCTGCCACACACCACCTTTATCGATCTGATACAATCTATTCCACACAGTGGTTCTTTTTCATCCGTCCTTTCGTCTCATGTCCGGAGCGGGTGCCACGCGGCAGTGGTTGTCACGTCGCGGGAAACGAAACATGTCATTGTTCATTTAGTGGAAACGGCCCGGTGACTTTTGTCCAACCATCCCTGGTAACCCTAGCTAACCTGTAGCAGAGAATAGCCAGCCGCAGCAGTCCAGCGGCTCCAACAATAAGCACCAGCCTCCGGGTCCTCGGTGCCAATGAAAAGGCTCCTAGGAGGGTAAGAAAAACGAGGGAACCGCTTGAGTCCTCCTTGTTGTGCCGCTCTGTTTCATCGTGACATGCTCTGTGGTCTTTGTTTGGCCATTCCTACGTGGTCTTTCGGCGAGTCCCACTTGGCCATGGCTGGAATGGCCTCTACACTCACACCAACACCAACACCAACGACCTCCGTACGGCCGGATTTTCACTGTCCACACATGCGTCGCAAGCACCGTCCTACCGCACACGT
Organism: Albifimbria verrucaria; assembly: GCA_020081605.1. Classification (NCBI taxonomy): domain Eukaryota; kingdom Fungi; phylum Ascomycota; class Sordariomycetes; order Hypocreales; family Stachybotryaceae; genus Albifimbria; species Albifimbria verrucaria. The sequence goes on from JAHREC010000013.1 coordinate 2,804,150, forward strand.
ACGCTTGCTCTGGTTGCGGGTCTTCTTCCAGGGGTAGATCGTGCTCTGCCATACAGCCGGAGATCCTTTATAGCGCACCGTTGATAGATGGGATGGATCGACTCTTGCACTGTACCCGCTTCGCCTAGCCCTAGCTGCTGGGGCCATCCCGCGCTTCCAACTGCCAGATGTATATCCACAGGCCAAGTTACACTGCACGATCGTCTGGGTCGTGATCATCAATGCTGCGGCCTTTTACCCCTCTCCTTAGTCCCATGTCTGTTCGTGTGACATGCGTTCTCGGGTCGGCAGAAGAGCGCCCATGGGGAGTGCTTCTGTTGGTCGTGCCAGGGTCTAGAAGTCCTCCGGGCTTTGACCAACGTTGGACTAAACACCTCGCGCAGTTGCGTGATGGATGGTGCTGGTCGATACTTTGCCACTGGGCTTACGCCGTCGCTTAACGGTCCTCTCCCTCCTCCTCCAGCTCCTACTTCAGCGTGCAACCTAAATGCCCGGGTGGCTATAACCACAGCCTCACGAGCCGTGACTGAATCCTTACCCCAGAGCTGGGGCTCCTGTTCCCGGTACGTGCCAGCCATGTTGACCAGATGCATGCCAACTTTGCATCATGTAGCACCGGGTTGTGATCACCCAGTCTGATCAGTCCGAGCTTCACGTGGGAGTTTGACCCAGCACAGGAAACCACCTTCACACCATCACTGCCGAAGAGGACCAAGTCCGAGCCCCCTCCTTGTCTTGCGCTATTCATGAATCGCGGGTCCTTCCGACGGGGAGTCCGTCTTTGTATGACTCCAGCTCTGCCAAACCTCCGACTCGGCGCTTCCAACTGCTCCAGAGCAGCGGACATGTGTTCCGATATGTTTCACGTAGGAATAGTTCTGCGACTAACCAGATGCCGTTTGAAATCTCTGACCCTTATGGATACTTGACCGGACAGCTGGATTTAGATTCGTACTACGTTTACTATGTTGCGTCGCCATGGCGGGTAAGATGAACGAGAAGACAGTTACCTCAGGCTCACATGCTCCATTATCCAAGTTCATCAGCTGTCATAGAACAGCGGACTTTGTATTAGCCAAAGCCTGTACTATCAGTTCTCCTCGTCCTGCCTGTCTTGCCTCTCTTTGATGACTGTGGTGAACCATCGTCATACCTCAATTGAGCAGGTGACTTGTACATTCCGTAACACGGCTGGTTACCAATCCCTCAATCGCCGATCTATTAGTATCACCAGGTTACATCCTTTGGCACGAGACCAACAAGAAAGCCCCAGGAAAGTTCTTACAGGCATGGGCTTGAGACAAGCCACCCTGCTGTTTCTGTTGGTAAGCCTAGGTAACAACGGAGATATCCTTTTGAACCCAGATAAAACGGAAGGTGTGCGAGAGACTTGGCATTTGACACACAATGCCGGCTGGCTCGCTGAAACCACTGTCAATGGGTCACAATGCAACTGATAGATGAAAAAGACGAAACATCTCGTAAGCTGGGGTTTGTTGGTTGTCGAGCACGATGAGGCATAAGCTGATGATGATTTCGCACACTCGCGTGGCTGTGCTTACACCTCAAAACACAGGTCAATGGCGCAGGTTTAGCATGGAGCAAGGCCTGATGTAGTCGGACAAGTCTAGAAATTCACTCTCATCTCATCCCCATGGGTAACAAATATACATGATGCAGGCTCGATGCCCTGAGATATCCACCCTCTATTGCTTAGCCTCGCTCTGCCCCGCGACGAAGGGCTTGCCGTCGCCAGGTCCGATGCGAACATCAGCGAAGATCTGCTTCGACCGCAGCTCAACCGGGGTCACGTTGGTAGGCTGGTCGGGGATCTTCTTCTCGAGTTTCTGCCGTGCGCGTTAGCATGATGGCTTGATGGCCTAAAACCAGGTCGAGCCTGAAGGGTAACATACCAGGTTCTCGTAGACACACTTGTTGAGCTTCCACTCAGCAGGACGGCACTGCCACAGCTGGTGGTTTCGGTCGTCAAGGCACTCCCAGTGCTTGCGGAACTCGGCCAGGCAGTGGGTGTTGATGTCCTTGATCCTGTAGGCCTCAACGTCAGCATTTATGGGCCAAACTCTGTATACCACTAGAGACTTGAAGAAAAACGCTTCCACCAAGCCAGCACTGATTATTTCAAAGAGGAGAGAGGCATTGAACGTACACGCTGGAGGCGCAACGGGTGACCCTTCGGCCCTCCTTCATGCACTCAACCTCGCCTCGGCCGGGGTTCGCGGTCTTGCACTGCATGTAGTCATCGTTGTAGTCGCGGCATCGGGCGCCAATGAAGAAAGAGGCAGAGAGCAGCGGCGCAGAGCTGGCACCGACTTCCTTCACGGCAGGGACATTTTCGGGGAGAGGCGTGGTGTCGATGAGGACCTCCTGGTGAAACCTATCCTTTGTCAGCCATCTACCGCTGTAGGAACCGAGGTGCAGCCGCCAATGGCACGCAGAACGGCGTAGATTCGATAGTAATTGACGTACTGGGACCGTCGCGACGACATCGTGTGTGATTTTCGGGTTGTCGAGCGTCAAGCTTGAGGTTCTTTGACGAAGCTGTGATGTCCTGGAAATGGAGCTAGGATTTGAGGTGAGGTTGGAATTGAGGCCCTGTGATTGGTTGGCTGGTGGGGCGAGGCTGAGCCTGGTAGGCAAGGCGGCCAGAATGTGCGAAGCTTAGGTTGTTTTCGCGTATCAGCTCTTTGGGAGTCCAGCAACCACAACAAAAAAGACTGAAGCGGCACAACGGCGCAGCCTCAACACCTTGCGTCGGCGCGCAAGGCTACCTGATAGCCTGTCCTTTCCATGCGAGTATAGTGGCCGATCTAAATTATTCATCGCGCTTTTCGACCTGTACGGCGCCGTCAAGCTACTGTCTAAAGATCCGCAACCCTCAAACCAGAACCTCCACCACGGCTGTCATTCACCATGGCGTCCCTTGGATTTGGCCAGACTGCGACGTTGGGCAGCACCTCGATGTTTGGGCAACCGCAACAACAGCAAACGAACCAGCAAAGCACTGGTGCCTTTGGACAAACGCTCGGAAACAACCAGCAAACGAACACGCTTGGATCCAGCATGGCCGCCCAGGGTCAACAAGGCCAACAGGCTCAACCGCTCCCGAGCCTTTCTCAATCACAGGCACAGCTCGCCAGCTCCCTATGGCAACCAGGAAAGGAGACACCACGTAAGTATCTGCCATGATTCAATCTTACCTAGTTGCGTCCGCGAATCTAATCGCGTATACAGACCAGAAGCCCATTTTGGACCAGATGAAGCTGGTTATGGAGAAATGGGATGCATCCAACCCTAGCTGCGTCTTCAAGCACTACTTCTACAACAAGGTCGACGAAGCCCACATTCCTTTTACAAGCCGCAACCGCACGAGGACCCTCGCGAATGGGAGGAGGCGCTGCAGAACAAACCCGCGCCGAGCTTCATGCCTGTTCTTTGCTCAGGCTATGCGGGTGTTGCCGATCGTTTAAGGACACAACAGAGAGCCATCTCTGAATTCAACACCAGGCTGCACCAGATCAACGGCGGCCTGGACGCCCTTCTCCAGCGCCACGAGCTGGACACGGAGGTACGCGCACTGGCCGCACGGCGACGACAGGTTGCAATCAGCCAGAGATGCCTTGCCCTGGCCGCGAGGGTGCAGGTTTTGAGGAACAGGGATACGCTCTGAGCGGAGACGAAGACGATCTCAAGGTCAGGCTACAGACGTTGGAGCGCGAGGTTCAAGACCCAGCAGTTGGCGCCAGAGAGGAGGAGCTATGGAGCAGGCTTATTGTGCTGCGAGGCTACGCCGACCAGCTGAATAAGGAGCTGGACAAGCCCACAGGCACAGATGGGAATGAATTGGACGAAGAAACCGAGGCCAAGGCCAAGAGGGTAAGTCAATGGCGTCGTTTCCTTCTCACATGCATTTCGGATGCTGATATGATTGTTCCTAGGTACTGGAAGACTACGAAAAGCAGATTCAACACCTGAAGAAGGAGGTTGAGGCTCTGGGTGCTGACTACAGCGAGTGGGAGAAAAGCTGGAACTCGAATACGAGATCGAGGTAACGGGACACGATATAGGAGTACTGGGAGATGTATGTATCATTGGCAATATATTAAGGAGAACGGTTCGGCACACGTTCTGCAGTCACAGTGTTATGAGAAGTCACTACTAGAGGCAGCCAGTTGGATGTTCTGGTATCGTCATGTAGGATTTTAAGGACTCAAATAATGCAGCATGTTTTCGGCAATGTGTCTGGCCGTAGTGAGCCTCTATTCTCGGGCAATTCGTATTCCTAAGTATGGTACAAAGAGCTGCCCCTTTCATATCATTATACAACAACTATTTCCATATCGTACAAATGCCACGACCGCTCTAATTCTAGGTATGCAAAGACCTTTGCCGCCCTCGGCTTGGCTGTTGTCTGTCGTAACCTGCTAACGGCGTATCATATTCGATAATGCATCGGTGGTGCCCGATCGTTTAGAAGATCTTGCCGACAATATCGATGGCGAAGGGGCTAGCGACGATCAGTAATTGGATGCGGGGAGCTGCAAAGTTGTCTCAAACATACAGAGATAGAGCATGACGGCGGTAGCAACGACCTGCTGGACGGTGAAGGTCGCCTCGGCCTCGAGGGCGCGGATCATCTCCGGCGACTGCTGGGGGCTCGACTGCGGAATGTCAGTTGGGAAGCTGCACGAGGAGCATCTAATAGTGAGGCGGTACTCACATCCACGGAACATTGTGACGGTTTGGTGATGGTGGGGCTGTTGTGGGAGGTGCAGATGTTGAGCAAGGTGACTTTAGTGGTGATGCTATCGCAGCTTCGCCGATGAAGGAAAATTTGGCGTTGGATATTTGGGATTCAGCCACGAGGCGCAGACCAGGCTAGCGTGATGTGGCTGGTGGCCTTCCGATTACGTGACCAAAGGTACATGGCCAAAGTACCCTGGTGACATTCTCAACCAACTTGGGCACGACCATTGTGGCAAACGACGCCGCTGGTCGTCTTTTACTAGAGTTACGGTTACATATCTGAGTTCAGATCTGCATGGAAAGAATCACGAAAATCGGAATTGCTCAGCTATAGGTTTCTCGTGTTATGGATTAATTAGCTCATATCAATATGATTTGATGGTGTCTACTTGGTAGAGAATGATTTGCTCGCCGGACTGATATGGATGGATATGGCTATAGATACCAACCCCCAGCATGTGACCACGACCTTTGCAACTCCGGTCCAGGTCCTACAAGGTGCATTGCCATGAAGCCTCCTGGATTGGATTGGCTGCTGTAAACTTTTCGCATGGCGCACGTCGCCTGCAGACTAATTTCTGAGATTGTCTCACGTCTTATCTTGCTGTTCCAGCGCTTGTGTAAGTAAGCTAGTTCACTCCCTCTTGTCGTCCTCTACCGGTGGATATAACCACACAAGATATTTAAGTGAGCGTGTATGTTGTCAAGTTCTATTACAAGCATGTATCGGGGCCTTTTGGCCCTGATTTCGGACAAAGCCATGGATGCGCCGATGGGCCCTTGGTGCATGGAGGTCCGCAGATCCATGTAAGTGGTTATCTGTGGCGCACAGTGTGAGAGTCTTCCACAGTATCGGGTCCTCGACCAAGATACGTAAGTACTGACGTCGACAATTTCTCGACGGGATTTTGACCAAGGCGGTCCAATCTGATTTCTTTGTATGTGGAACACAAGAATCCAGGCTCCTTCGAGGAAGTAATTCAGTCGATATCTAACAAACCACTTCTCAAGCAGAGTAAAAGGTACAGAACGGAACAAACAGCCTTATTGAAATGGAACTCCCAAATACGTTCAGGGTAGTCTTGCCACCCGAATCCATTACATATGTACAGTGTTAGTATGCATTAGACTTGCACGGAGCAGCCATCGTCACAAACCTGTCCCTGCAGCGGTTTGCCCAATGAGGAAACATCTTCTTCCCATCAACCAAGACTCTTACGTCGGGGACTGGGCGAACCCTTTGCGAAGTACCCCCAATCGAAGCCGCACCAACCCGTGCATGTCTGGAAATCTATGTCAAGATCCACGGCCATTGGAGCAATCATACCCACTGGCTCCCTGCTGCTGGCCCTCCGTCGATAGGCCGGCCGTTGCCCAAACCATCCAGATGTTGAACGCGTCCGTTTAGCGGTCTTTGCATTTCTCCACACGATGACCGTAAGGGTGCCCCGTCGTGGGGCCATGTAGCTCTGGGTTCGGGGACCTCTGTTATACACCCTTTGGTGGCAATAGGCCCATGCCCAGCCATGTCTTGTCAGTATACTTTGCGCAGCGGTGACTTTGTTTCCTACATCCTCCCTTCTCCTCTGCTCTTCTTCTCTCCTCAACTGCCTCCAAGGCAATTGAACTCTGCAACCCTCTTCAGATATGGCGTCAAGACTGGCTTTGACGCGAGGAGCTTCCTCTGCTCCGCGCACGTCTCAACCGGCAGAGTGCTGCTCCGTTCATCTGCCTTGCATTCTTCTATCGGCCAGGCGAGTCGCCGGCAATTCACCCAGAACTCCCGAGTACGAAATGGCTCTGCTGGTCTTGCGAGGAATGACACGAGCTATCAGACTCAGGAACCGGCCTTCGCCAAGCCAGAGGATAGCCAGCCCGCAATTCAGCAGCCATGGAAGGACTTCGTCGCCCGGCACATTGGCCCTCGAGACTCGGAGATTCAAGAGATGCTCAAACAACTTGGACCTGGTGCCGAAACACTGGACAAGTTCGTCTCTCAAGTGATCCCGCCTAATGTCATGCTGCCCTCAACGGAGCCCATTCAAACAAAGGTATTCACCGAGGAAGGCGTTGCGCAACAGTTCAAGGATATGGCTTCTTTGAACGAGAAGGTTACCTACCTCAATGGTGGTGGCTATTATCCTGTTGAGATTCCGGCCGTCATCAAGCGCAATATTCTCGAGAATCCGGCTTGGTACACCAGTTATACGCCCTACCAGGCCGAGATCAGCCAAGGCCGCCTGCAATCACTCCTCAACTACCAGACGATGGTGTCTGATTTGACTGGCCTTCCCGTGGCCAATGCCAGTCTCCTTGACGAGGGTACTGCCGCTGCTGAGGCCATGACCATGTCACTAAGCAACCTCCCTACATCGCGAGCCAAGCGACCGAACAAGACCTACGTCGTCTCTAACCTCATGCACGAGTCGACCATCAAGGTTATGGAAGGTCGCGCCGAGGGCTTCGGCATCAACATTCAGATTATGGATCTTGCAGCTGCCGATGCCCATCAGAAAATCCAGGCACTCGGCGACGATCTTGTCGGTATCATGGTGCAGTATCCGGATGCCAGTGGTGGCGTCCAGGACTTCAAGGAGCTCGCCAACATAGCTCACAACCAGGGAACCTTGCTGAGCGCAGCTACCGACCTCCTGGCCTTGACTCTGCTCACACCTCCTGGCGAGTGGGGTGCGGACGTCGCCTTTGGAAATTCCCAGCGATTCGGTGTCCCTCTTGGTTACGGCGGCCCCACGCAGCTTTCATGGCAGTCAAGGAATCAAGCAAGCGTCGCCTTCCTGGTCGTCTTATTGGTGTTTCCAAGGATCGTCTCGGAAGACGCGCTCTTCGTCTCGCCCTGCAGACACGAGAGCAGCATATTCGACGAGAGAAGGCAACGAGCAATGTCTGCACTGCCCAGGCTCTTCTTGCAAACATGGCTGTCATGTATGCCATCTACCATGGCCCCTCTCAGCTGAGACAGATGGCTGCGAACAACCTACGATATGCTCGTATGGTGCAGAACACTGCTGAGCATTATGGATTCACCATTGCAACTTCATCTGTTGATCCTAAAGTCCAGGTGCTGTTCGACACTGTCGCGATTGACGCAAAGGATGCCGATACAGCTGCAGTTTTGAGAGAGAGCTTGCTGAATAACGAAATTGGCTCTGGCAAGACTTTGGTTCCAAACCAAGTTGTTCTGGCTATTCCTACCACATTCAACGAGGACATCTTCGTCCGGATAGTGAAGGCTCTCCAAGCTGCATCTATTCGGAACTCCTCTCATGATTACCTAGATGTTGCTTCCAAGGTATGGGCAGCGGGCTCTGAGCAGTCATGGGACGACATTGTCCAGAGCATTCCTCAATCTGTACGCCGGCAGTCTAGCTACCTCACCCACCCTGTTTTCAACTCGCACCACAGCGAGACAGAAATGCTTCGCTACATGCACCACCTGCAATCAAAGGATCTGTCACTTGTTCATTCTATGATTCCTTTGGGCTCTTGCACAATGAAGCTCAATGGTACCACTCAGATGGAACTGATTGGAACGGATCTGACTGCTAATGTTCACCCTCACGCACCTTCAAGTCAAATGAGAGGGTACGGAAAGCTTGTTGATGATCTATCTCGCCAGCTTGCTGCTCTCACTGGCATGGACGACGTTTCGTTGCAACCCAACTCTGGCGCTCAAGGCGAGTTTGCAGGTCTCCGCGTTATCCGCAAGTACCACGAGCAGCAGCCGGGCGCTAAGCGAGATATCTGTTTGATCCCTGTATCTGCTCATGGAACCAACCCAGCTTCGGCAGCTATGGCCGGCATGCGTGTTGTTCCTATCAAGTGTGATGCCGGAACAGGTAACCTTGATTTGGTTGACCTCGAAGCGAAGTGTAAGAAGCACGCTCACGAGCTCGGTGCCATTATGATCACATACCCTAGCACCTTTGGCGTATTCGAGCCTGAGGTGAGGAAGGTTTGTGATATCGTTCACGAACACGGTGGCTTGGTATACATGGACGGAGCCAACATGAATGCCCAGATTGGACTGACATCTCCGGGAGCCATTGGTGCTGATGTCTGTCATTTGAACTTACACAAGACCTTCTGCATTCCCCATGGCGGCGGAGGCCCTGGAGTTGGCCCTATTTGCGTCAAGGAGCATCTTGCTCCCTTCCTCCCTCACAAGGAGGGCCAAGAGCAAGTCGCCAGCGCCAACTTTGGAAGCGCCAGCATTCTTCCAATCAGCTGGTCCTATATTGCAACCATGGGTAAGTTATTCTCATGCATTTATACCGTTGGGTACAATTCTAATGTAACGTGATAGGTGATAAGGGCCTCCGTAAGGCTACTGAGGTTGCTCTGCTGAACGCCAATTACCTTCTCGCCCGCCTTAAGGATCACTACCCCATCTTGTACACCAATGACTCGGGCCGTTGCGCGCATGAGTTCATCATCGACGCCCGTCCATTCCAGAAGACTGCGGGCATTGAGGCTGTTGACATTGCCAAGCGACTCATGGATTATGGCTTCCATGCACCTACCATGAGCTGGCCTGTTCCTAACACATTGATGATTGAGCCTACTGAAAGCGAGAGCAAGGAAGAACTTGATCGCTTTGTAGACGCAATGATCAGCATCAGGGAGGAGATCCGAGAGGTCGAGGAAGGCAAGCAGCCGCGAGACCGCAACGTGCTCAAGCTAGCGCCTCATCCTCAGATGGACATCGTCAAGGGCGATGGCGAGGGCAAATGGGAGCGCCCATACTCACGCGAGAAGGCAGCTTACCCCTTGCTGTACTTGCAGGAGAAGAAGTTTTGGCCTTCGGTAGCTCGTGTAGATGATGGTAGGTTTCTTTCAAGTACCCCCTTGACTTTGACAGTATGAACTAACTGTAATCTAGCGTTTGGTGACACAAACCTCTTCTGCACATGCCCTCCTGTCGAGGACACCACAGGCTCCGAGACCGTGGAGCGCACCACTGGCGCGTAAACACGGTGTTCTTGGTCTCTGAACGACATCATGACGGTTCCAATATACATGCTAGAATACCCATGCGCTCAGCCATGATGTTCGGATTCTTTAGGCATAAACTGTCCAGCTTGTTTTTGGTATCACTTGCGTTTTTGGCACTTGCGATCATCTCATTTCTTTTTGGGCTCTGCTGCAATCAGTATGGTCGGTTTCACCGCTGGGCATTGAAGCGAATACGGATGGGAGGGCGAACAGCGATACAAACAAGCAATTCAACATTCATACGGCGTCGGGGCTTCTGGAAAGGTGGAGGCTTTGATAATCTCAACGTTGGGATAGATGACTTAGATCTCTGTTATATAAGTTGGGCATACGCCTTCAAATAGATTCTTTTTGGTGTTTTCACCTGAACACAAGTCGTGCTCTTTTCGACAGATAATGGAAACCCGGTACACAATGTTTTTTTCGTAAACAAAGGTTTCCCGCATTATGCTTGCCCTCCATGTCCCCATCGTCTATAATCATTCATCATATATCGCGAGGTATCCTGCTTCCAAATAACACCCAAACCTCCCTATCATTATGTTCAACTTCATGCCTGCCTTCATACTCTCCTTAGGCCTCGAACACCAACGAAACACCGTCATCACCTGCCGTCACCAGCCTTTCACCCGTCTCACCTTGGACGAAGCCTAGTACACCACCGCCCTCACCATCGCCACGGTGTCCCTTCCACTCGTTCACCAAACCAGCCTCGGTGAGGTTGCTAGTGGAAGCAGTGGGTCCAGTGGCACCACCGCCTCGGAGGTCCCAGCGGCGGACAACGCCGTCCATTCCGCAGCTGGTGAGGATCCAGGAGCCCTTGATAAACTCGAGCTTGACGACGGAGTGCTCCTCGTGGGCACCGATGATGTTACGGCGCACAGCAAACCGACGAGTGGCATCGAAAATGCAGATGGAACCGTCCACGGAACCGGCGGCCAGGAGAGTGGTTGAGGGGAGGTAGAGGTAGAGGTAATGGCGAGCGTCTCAATGCTGTCAGACTGAGTCTGCAGAGCGGCAAGAATTTGACCACCGGTAGTGGGATCAGCAGACGACTTGGCTGCGGCAGACCGTCCACCACCACGGGCTTGAGATTGTGACTGAGTAGCAGCTGAGAGTCGGGGAAGAGAGACGATTCTGATGCCACCGCCAGCACCACCGACAGCGACGAAGCCGCCCTTGGGGTCAATAGCAATAGAGTACAGACCGCCCTCTATCTCGAATCGCTGGTCCTCACCCGTTAGGGAAACGACCGTCATGCCATTGTCGTTGGCAACGCCCTTGCTGGCACCATGGCCCCAGACATCCCACACGTACAGGCTGCCGTCTTCCGAGATGGTAGCAAGGAGCTGGCCATCGGGAGTCCAGGCGCCGGCCGTGCTGGACATGGTGTGCATGAAGTAGGACTGAACGATCTGCAGAGGGTTGGCGAGGTCGGACAGGTCGATGTTGTAGACCCAGACGGAGCCATCCGAGGCGCCGAGGGCGATGGTGTTGGGGGTTGATGGCGAGGGGCAAGGAACGATCCAGTTAACCTCGGGGACCTCGAGGGCCTCGGCGACAAAGGTCATGTTGACACCGGTGCCGGGGCGCACGTCGGCCCTCCAGGCGCGCAGCCTGCCGTCAAGACCACCACTGACGAGGAACTCACCCTGAGGCAAGGTCCAGGCCAAGGCGTTGATGGAATCTGTGTGGCCGTCGAGGGAGAAAAGGCTATCGAGCTGGGTCGTCTTGGGCTGCTCGGCGGGATCGCTGGCATAGGAAGCGGGCAGGACGGGGCGGGACTGAGCGGCGGAGGTATCGAAGAGCCAGCCAGCGCCGGGGCGTCGTCCTCCTGACCGGCAGAACCACCGACGGCAATCAGCGAGGGTGAACGGGGTGCTGGGCGATGGCGAAGAGGGAGTCCTGGGGAGGTCGAAGAAGGCGATGGAGTCGTTCTGCAGGATGAGCTCCTCGTTGTCCGAGTCCATGGCGAGATCCTCGCCGTCGTCGATCTCCTCGGCGGCATCGTCGGCGTCGAGAAGCTCGTCCAGGTCATCCTCGGGGATTCTGGACGTTATCGTTCTTTGAGGACGACATGTTTATGGCTGGAGCGGGAGATAGAGAAGTAGGTAGGTGGTGAGGTGGAGGAGGGATAGTGAGAGAGGGAGGGAAGAGGAGGGGTCCTTTTTTTATTTTTTTGCGACGATGGATATGGAGGGGTAGTTTAGATAAGAGAGAAGGTCACTTCCAGGTCAACAACAGCGGAAAAGAAGGGTCCCAATGATGTATTTGTATATTTAAAGATGGCTAAACCTCGATTCTCTCGTTACTACCCAGCAGGTAGGGATCAACTTCCTGTTTGGCATGATTGTTAATCGAGAAATGAGTGTCGAAGCAGCGGGTTATTGCTTGATAAGCAACCCGTCCCATACAATTTTTTTCTTGTCTTTTTCCACTGACGCTGCGAGGGGCAACCAGCCGACGGCGAGTGACGCATATTCGACCCAACTAAACTCCTTGTAGAAGCGCTAATGGAATCCTTGCACTAAGGATTGCCTTAGATGGATATCTGCATTCTCAACCCTGCTTGTCTGCTTCAACCCAATGTCTGTTTTACAAGCAAGTATAATTAACCCAATGAATAAGACAAACGCATAAGAATGTATAAAAACAAATGCAACAATAACCCAAACAAGTGAAACAGAAACGAAAAGTAAGAAAAGAACCAGTCCCGATGTCATACAAATCCTGGCTATATCCTAACTTATGTTACACTTGCTCAACCTTGACTAAACGCAACTCCCTTAACTGACTCCACGATGCAATGTTTCGCGCCTCACCTTAACATACGATTGACCCAGCCCTCTTTGAATCATGCAGTCGCCTCTTAGTTGCTGTCTAGTGCGTCCTCACCATCAACGATGCAGTCCTAATCCCTGTACCGCACTCGCTCTTCTTATGATTTCACCTCAGTGCTGGTGATGTGGAACTTCATGTCCTGGAATTATACCTGGTAGCTCTGCTGGTCTGGGATCCGAGTGCAGCTCGTAATTCTCATCCTGCTTGCCGTCCTTTGATGCCCCAAAGTAGATTCCGTCGGATACATCACCCTGCTTTTGTTGCCCCTCGATGGCCATCCCACCATAGGGAGACACCGCCTGGCGGGTCCTCCCAGATCGTCGGTATAACCAGGCTGCACAAACAACGAGGATTATGACAGATAGAGTGATTCCGATACCGAGGCCAGCTTTGGCACCTGCTGACAAGCCCTCTGGTGATTGTGATCTGGAAGTTGAATCGTCGGATGGCTTGTCATCAGCTGAACCGGTAGGCTTACCGCGGGACGTATCATGAGAAGTGATGGAATTGGTATGGGAAATACCGCCAGCGGTAGGGTCGGGGATATCGCTGGACTCGTACACCATCCTCAACCCGAATGCGTTTACGCCATCATCATCGGACATTATGGTTTTGACATTTCCCACGAATTCTCTCCTGCCCATGTATAAGTCATTTTTCTGGGTTTGTCACCTGCGGTCCATGTGCATTGGTAGTTGGCCAACTCGCTCCTTGTTGTAGATGGATTGTCTACGCAAGACATAGTAATGCCGAAACGCACCGGGCAGCACGTCAGCGTTGTTGTAGTCGAGCCCATCCCATGAGCGCAACCCGTTGCAACCGCGTAACCGCTGGGACATGCTGTGCCGGGCGAATAGTAGACGGCTGTATCTGTCTGGAAATCGTCCGGAAGGCAGCTCTTTGCAGCATCAAGAACAATGATTCCGTCTTTAAACAATATTGTACATTCGGGCGGTGACGACCAGTCCGTCGGGAATGGCCCTGCGAATGTTATCAACGCCGAAGATGGTGTTTTGATTGTTGAGCTGGCAGTGATTTCCTCAGGCAAGTCCTTGAATGATGGGAGCATAGTATTCTCCATGGTTCTTGCTTGTCCGGCCAGTCCCTGATATTCGTGATGAGTTCAAGATTGACAAGCGAGGAGGCGGTATGCCTGAGTTCAACTTTCTCTCGCTCGGTACAACCTTTACAAAGCATGCGGCTTAAGCAAGCTAATTATGGCTCTGCCTGAACAGGCAAGGAAAGCCAGGCTCTTTTGCTCTGTCGCGTGATCAAAACCCGTCAGAACTCACATCCTTCAGCCTCCAAATGATTGAGTCCCCAGAGTGAGGTTTGCTAAGCTCGGAAAGGGACTGGGTGCAATGCATCTATGCTGCTTTCTTTGTCGACACTGAGGATCTAACCTGGTTGTACAACCTCATTCTCACCCATAAGCTAGACGGATGTAACTCGACAAGACATTGAGGATGGAGGATTCTAGAGTCTAATTCGTCAACATCTGTATCTTAGCATCAATGATCATGTTGTGACACCAATGAACTCCACTATCGTAAGCTTCCACCCCTGACAATGTGTTTCCAGCCGAGAAGAGGAAGAACCTCATAATAGGCCCAAGAAGTACATGCAAGGCCTTGGGGCTTGGGCAGGGGCTTGAAACAATCCCAGATGCGCACTGCGAAATTTGTGGTACATCAACGGGGCGCGGGATCTCTCTTATAAGCAACGTGGACTCTCTGTTGCTTCTTTTGCATCTGACAGGGACGCCCGATAAGATTGGTAACTGAATAGGGTTATGCCAGTGTCTTTAGGCAACTGAAAGAATGAGAGCCAAACTGTGAGATCCAAGATCCTTTGTGGCTTACAAGGCTGAAGGGATTTGAACGAGTTTACGACCATCCTTTGGTGATGCCTCAAGAGCATGACCAAGGATCCACAGCCAACACCACGCTGCTCGCCCATATAGAATATTGAACTGCTCAACGGAGGATCACCATGGTAAACCTGTCTATGGCACCTAATATCTTCCATTACTTCCACGTTCCGCTGCGCACATGGGATTATATCGAAATCAACTATGAGGTCTGGCCCAGAGGTGCAAATAATGTCGTTTTGTCCTTGTTGTAACGCCGCTTGCATGTCCAATAACCATGATTTTACCTAGCCACGATGCAACTCCGAGCCCCGATACAGTTTTCCCTCTTTACCATAGCCACCAGTAACGCCGCTTGATTTTGTTTAGTCCAAGATATGCTCAATAAATGACCACAGCCCTAAATAAACCTCATTCAAGGACCTCGACCCAGTTCGTTTCTGCCTTCTTTCGCCTGGCTTTCTCCGTTGCTGCCTCTCTGAGCATCCTCTCCTCCTCCTCCACCTCCGCTGCTTGGCCTGCCATTTCCCTGATCTGGTGTTTGATGCCTAGGCCTAGTAGCTTCTGCCACCCACTGTGCACTTTGCATCTCTTGCGCTCACACATACCTCGTACTTCGTCTCCCTCTCCTAGGGGTCGCCAAGCTTGGATGATTGAAATATTGCTTCACTTTCTGGTGTCTTGGCGAAGGCGGCAAATGCGTCCCTCGCTGACACAGTATCCAGTCTCTGATCGTAACCGCATATATCCTCGCTGAATCGACCTGCGTTGATGGCTGACCGCCGACGCTCCTGAGCCAGCTCAATAAGTGTAAGCATTTTGTGACACAGCAATGTTTCTTCTGCAAGCTGAAAGCGGACTTTGGCCGCGCTATCGAGAAACTTCTTCTCCTCTTCAGCAAATTCTAGTGAAGTCTCGCCAGCTGCAAAAAGTCGCATGTTAGTTAGTCATGTCAAGAGCATGGAAAACATTGAGAGTGAGGTTACCTTCTACACTCCCTGCCTTTTTATCCGGCGTAGGCTCTGCAAATGGCGCCGTAGAAATTCTCCACTTGCCATGCTCATCTACACCGGCAAGACCGCTGTTTAACAGAGCCATAAACTCATCCTGCGACAGCTGGTCGCTCAACCCAGCCTTTCCTCTGCCTTTTGGCAGCCTGCTCAGGATTCGTTCCCACCACATCTGTGCGTGCTCATTTGTGCAGAAAACACTCGAGGGATTTTGCGATAGCCGTGCTGCCTTGCGGCACCCGCCTAAAGCGCATGTTTTCTTGTAGATTGTCCTCAGGTTTTCGTTGGTGCAGTTGGGGCAGACGAACTTCTCTATGAGCGACTCCCCGATGCCTTTATCCAAGTTGATACACTCGCCATGAAACCAGTCATCGCACGTCTCGCAGCATATCATCCAACGATGATCATCAGGGCCGCGGCAAATGCAGTAAGGACCGTTGTCCGACTCATCATCATCAGAAGCATCGTCTGATGTAGGTGCAGCATCTGACGTCTTCGCTTTCTTAACACTCTTTGGTTCACCATTCCTCGGTCTTTTAGGTCCCTTCTTTACTGTAGAGGCAATTCCTTTTTCCTGGAACTTGTTGTGCCGGCCATGGTGCTGAGATCCGACGATTCTGTGGTGAGGAGAGGTTGTGAAGGAGACTGAGTGGTGGCAAGAGAAGGCTCTGGGGCCATCAGATGAGGCGAGTCAGCCATGCTTTCTGGCTTGACATTTTCCTCGATACTCTGATCCTGAGGCTTGCCATCTACAGATGCCGCCATCCGTTGCTGATCCATTGTGGCAACGGACAGATGGAGTCCGAATCTTAGATGTCAGATGATACAACACTGCCCACAGAATAAGATTAGAATGCCATAATGGAGTCAACCAACAGCTTGAAAAAACAACAATACGGGAAAGCAACCGAAAAGAATTATATGGAAGCTCTTTAGATATCCCTAATTTGGTGTTGCTCTCTTTAGGCCATGGAGGTGAATGAGAGGTTGGGTGACTAAGCGTCGTTAGCCGTTTTCGGCAAATTCTCGGCATCCTGGGACGATCTGCCAAAAGTTCTAGGTGAGCTTGGTAATGGCTTGACAGTCTTATTGCTCGTCACCTGTTTGTGGTCTGTCCCGGAGAGCTTCACAACCGCCCTCCCGCAATGTCCCAAATGGCTCCCTCGCAAAGAGCACTCCGAGGTGCGCTCAATGCGCTGCCTGTCCGCCAATGCCAGCGATGCTTCGGCACCTCGGCCTCACAGCCTAAGCTCTACCGGCCGACCCTGCCGCGCCTCTCCGTTGAAGCTCGACAGCCGATTGTCCAGAAGCGCACCAAGTTCAAGACCGTTGAACAGGCCAAGAGCCGCTACAGCACAGGTGTGAGTGGCTCTGATAACGATTTCCTCTCCCCGAAGACTCTAATTAGGCTAACTTGTTCAATAGCCCTTCTCATGGAAGGCCGGTGTATTGTTCGTGGGCACTTGCGCAGGCCTCATGTGGTATTTCGAGTACGAGAAGGAGCGCATGCAGAGAAAGCGGATAGCGGAAGCGAACAAGGGTATCGGGCGACCCAAGGTCGGCGGACCGTTCGAGTTGGTGGATCAAGATGGAAAGCCTTTCACCAGCGAGATGATGAAGGGCAAATACTCTCTGGTAATTCCACCTTGGTGATGCTGTTGCTGGCTCTAGGTACTAATCTTATGTGCGCAGGTCTACTTCGGATTTACTCGCTGTCCCGATATATGCCCCGAAGAGCTCGACAAGATGGCGCGCATGCTCGACGTCGTTGAGGAAAAGGCGCCCGGAGCCCTTCTGCCCATCTTCATTACATGCGACCCGGCGCGCGACGACCCTCAAGCACTCAAGAGCTACCTCGCCGAGTTCCACCCCAACTTCATTGGACTTACCGGAACCTATGAACAAATCAAGGACATGTGCAAGAAGTACAGAGTTTACTTCAGCACACCCGAGAAGGTCCAGCCCGGCCAGGATTACCTGGTAGATCATAGCATTTACTTCTACCTAATGGACCCGGAAGGCGATTTCGTTGAAGCCCTTGGCCGACAGCACTCGCCGGATCAGGCGGCCAAGTTGGTCCTGGACCATATGAAGGATTGGGCGGCAAAGTCGAGGTAGATGCCGTCGCTACGACTCATGCGTAGCTGCTGGCAATGTACAATAATTGTTCCAAAAGCTTCCTAGCTACTGTATCACACAATACCTGTATTATCTTATAGACTATGGGTCAACCTGATAAAATGGACTTCCACTCAATACATATAGTAAATCAATTGCATGAGCTATCAGTTACTTCACTGTAAAATAAAAGTCTACGAGTGTTAGGAATTGGTATCGTCTGGTAGCTATCTGTACCAGATAATGATTTTGATGTAGCGGGTCGGCGTTTTGATGCGCACATGCCTAAAGCAGTTTCGGCGTGAGCTCCACTTCTTGAATCATTTGAAACATGCATTGCCAACACTGCTTTAACTTAAGCTTAGAAACACCATCGCCAATGCTTGGACAATAACCTTCTGGGGTAATTTGACAAGAATTATGGCGCGTGCCAGTGCATTATCGCGCGGCCGGGCGGCCCTGGCGTGGCGGGCATGCCGTCCACATCCTGCATTTCCAACTGCGCTCATCCGGCCAACGACGAGCTCATGCATCACCTATAACGCAGCCCGGGGCTTCTCTGTGTCGCTACCAAGATGCGAGAGGGTCCAATCCAAGCCAGCACCCAGTTTCTCCGAGTCTGCGCTCAGCTCCGCCAAGAGTGATCTGGCAAGCGATGGGCCACAGAAGGCATTTTCAGAGATGGCTTTTGCGTTTGAGTATGACTCCGTGGCATCTCACTCACTTATGACAATTATTCTAACTGTTTCGAAGCATAGATGGAGTTTTGTATCAAGGAAAGCGCGGTATCCCAGGCGCAAGGGAGGTGCTTCGAACATTGAAAGCTCAAGATGTTCGTTATGTCTTCCTTACGAATGGCGGCTGCGCCCTGAGATAGCCAAAGCCGAGTCATTGAGCAAGCGTCTCGGTATGAGCGTGGATGAGGATGTTATTCGGAACAGAATTATATTATCTCATACGCCGATGAGTGGCTGGGATGAGTCGAGGAAGAAAGGAACAGTCCTCATTACTGGATCTCACCCCGAGGTTGCGAGACAGGTAGCCAAAGAGTCCGTCTACCAACTAATTGCGTACGCTTTGGGAGATGCTAACTTCTTGCAGCTACGGCTTTTCACGTGTTGTTACACCAGCCGATCTTATCGCGGCAGACGAGAACCTATTTCCCTTTGACAATCTGCGAGACAGCTTGCACTCGCACAGCGAGGAACTTCCTGATGGAAAGAAGCTGCCAAGGCTGGCAGATCCATATAGCCGAGATCTGCCTTCCGATCTGCTAAAGATCGACCAGATACTGGTCTGGAACGACCCGAGAGATTGGGCACTGGACATTCAAATCATACATGATCTATTGATTTCTCACAAAGGCTACCTTGGCACGATATCTACGAAAAACGGCGACAGCTCGCTTCCGAATAACGGTTGGCAGCAAGATGGTCAACCTGATGTTTGGATATCGAATGTAGACCTGGTGTGGAAGACGGAGTACCCTGTCAATCGATTCGGCACGGGAGCCTTTCTGGATTCACTGAAAGGGGTCTGGTCGGCAGTAACGGGAGGAGCCGAACTCAAATACACACCCTTGGGGAAACCGTGGCACTTGACGTACAAATATGCGCACGATCGTCTGCTGCATTACCACTCAGACCTGGCTACGGCTGGAGGAAACAAGGGAGTGCAAAGGGCGAAGAAGTCGCTGCGAAGAGTTTACATGATCGGCGACAACCCCGAGAGTGACATTCGAGGAGCCAACGAGTTCAAGCCGGAAGATGGTACTGAGTGGGTTTCGATCCTGGTGCGGACCGGGGTTTGGCAGCAGACAGTCATGGAGCAGCACCCTCGGTATAAGCCTGCGGTGATCGTGGACGATGTGGTGGATGCTATTGTGTGGGCCATGAGGAACGAAGGACTGGATGTTGATCGGGACTGGGTCATGGCCGAGCACAAGTGAGAGCTTGAGTATGGGGTGGAGTTGAGAGAGAGGAAGCTGGACGCACAATGTCCGTGTATTTAGTGTTAGTAGTTTGTTATCAAGATAGAGAGCAGAGGGGTTGGTTTTTGGTTCTTATTAGAGAATAGACCGAAACAGGAATTGAGTGGCCTATACTCTGTAGTAAGCAGTAAGAAGACGAGTCGAAGTTAGGATGAATAGCCGGTCTGGTTCATGGACCCAAAACAGCGTAGTGAAACTGCCATGCATCGATAAGCAGAAATGCAGCAAGCGTATTGATGGCCTCGTGACCTCGCTCAGAGAGGTTCGCATGGGGATGCCAATTTCAGCGTGCAGAGCCGAGGAACAGGCCGACGTGGTTGGCTGCCGGGGCACGGTGACAGGAGGCAGCCCGCAAGCAGAGGGTTGTCAGGGTCCTGGCAGGGTGGGACATGCAATCCAGGGCGTTCTGGATTCCCTTAGTAGGCAGCTTGTCGCGTGAGAGCCGCCGACGCTACCCCCAAGAGGGCTTGGATGGGCTGGGGTTGTTGGAGTATGGGGCACTTTTGTTATCAAGAAGCAGACGCTACGCAGCACGGTGTCTGGTGGGAGCATGTAAGTAGGTCTGTGCTTGTGCTGTGTGTAGGTGAGGAGGTGCTTGGGTGAGAATGTACGCTGGAAGTGAGAGGTAGGTACGGTCACTGACTACCTACTCGGTGGAATAAAATAACAGGTAAATAATAAAATAATAGTACAAATTGCAGCATTAAAGGATGACCCAAAATGGCAATCCGATCTGTGGCTCAGGGACATGGACATCAGACATTGTTGGCTGGACATTACGTCACAGGAAAGCCACCCGCATGCACACACACAACAATACAGTCAGGTACCTTTGGGGTTTTGGGGTTTTACGTGGCAGAGGTCCGAGGTACCGCTAGAATGGTTAGGAGCAAAATAGGAACATCAAAACAGGAAATGTTTCAACGCCCAGCAGACTTGCACCAATGTAGTGCAAAGCATATGGAACACCTGACCCAGGCACGGCACTTGATATGACGACGCCGATATTGTTCTGTACTGTATTGTACAGCATTGTCATCCTTCCAACGAAGGGCACCCGCGGGCAACATGTGCGGAGGATCGTGCGGTCCCCATCCACCTTGACCTTGGTGGACAGGTACTTTGCCTCGTACAGTAAGGCTCAAGTACCTAACCTACTGTAGAGCCAGGTATCTGCCTGCCCAAAGCCAAGCGCGCTGTGGGTAATTTTTTTCTGCTTGTGGAGGCTCTGGTACTCTGGCCATAGAATGTGCTCCCACGATTCCGTCTACATCATCGTCACATGGTCGGCCACATTGCACTGCCCAATTACCATGCCATGACTGAGCATGCCCCTTGGCCGGATGCGCAAACAACCGAGATACTGCTATCCAATTCTTGCCTTGTCCCCCATTAGGTACGGTATCTTTGTTAGTCGCCGTGTCAGACCTTTTGGTGGTTGTTTCGATAACCTAACGCTCCTGTCTGTCATCCATCCTTCCTACATCCTCTTCAACAAACTTGCTTTTCTCTCCCGCCCCCTTTCTTCTTCCCCGACTTTCCCATCTTCCAACCCTCATTCTTCTTCTTCTACAACATAGTGCAGCATAGCCAGCAAAACGGCGCCGGGTCCTCATAGTTCAGTCTCCATTCCACCCCGTGGCCCACTGCGGTCTCCGTCGCTTACCTTAGGCGTCCCTAGTCAGGCCCTCTCCACCAACCAGGCCCAGCCCCAACAGCACCAGCTACGCCATAGCTCTTTTCCTCCGACTAGCCAAATCACCATCTTCCTTTACGGCTATTGTCGCACCTCTTCCTCCGTCTCCGAAGGTCCCTGCCCTGCTGCTTCCCAGCCTGCTGGTTGATTTCATGCGGCGCTGTCACAACGACAAGCCAGTCTAAGCCTCTGTCTTCCGGGTGCCAACTCGAGGTCCTCTTACCAGACCATGTCTGCACCAAGTTTACCAAATGGCGTCAAGCCTTTGCGCTCAGCGATGAAGTCTGAAGACGATACCGACAGGACTCCTCCAGCCAGCGGTTCTTTGAAGGGTATGTTACTCTCTTCCTGTTCAGCTGTACTCTGTTTTAGTCCAACCTAGGCCATTCTTCTCGAGGCAAGTGCTGGTGCTTGTTCACCAAGAGAACGTCTGGAAGCTGCGTGAGGTTATGACCCCTGACCCTGTCCTCGGGCACGTCGCGGTACATTGGTTTTGATGAAAGTGTTTGTGCTTGTGATTGACCCCTTTTCATTGTTCGTTTGCGAAGGCCCCTGAAAGACAGCTTTGTTTGAATGTTTAGATTCACGACGCACGTAGCTTACATGTGACTACAGCCGTCCAAATTGCCGAGCCCGTGCCGGAAGGTCCTCTTGATGATGAGGCTCAGGCTATCAAGAAGTTTCGTGCGGCTTCTGCCCGTCGCTTGGCCGGTAAGTCGCCGTCATCTCAAAATGTAGGCGCTTCGTCCGTGTCCTCATTGAGTGAAGCATCTCTATCATCGCGGCCTGCCGATGAGGGATCTGGGTCCTCAGGCCATCGACACCATCGCCAGTATTATAGCGAGAAGCTCCTGGCCCAGGTTGGAGATTGGCTTGAGCGCGAGCGCCAGAAGAAAGCGTCATCGAGCAAGAAGAAGAAGTCTTACCGACGCAAATCTCGCTCGCCACCCCAGGACAAAGAGCAGCAGCCCGAGCCAGCCCAGGATGGCCGGCCAAGATCTGACTCGATTGATTCTGACTCAAGCGATTTCTCTTTGGATAGGCTACAGCGCATATTGGAGGACTCTCTGGCTTCGTTTGGCCTAAACTCCATTCCCCAACATCTTCCTAAATTTGAACGCCCACGAAGACGGAGGAGCATCTCTCATCCGTCACTGCAGCGCACAGCTTCATCGGATACCGATTATATGGAGGGTGATGTCATTGTGCCGAGTTGCGATGCGTGGCTGGATAACTCCAAGACTCTCAGCTACACGGGTGGCGCCGCTGCGAGTACTGATGACGTATCAACAGTTTCAAACAAGGCAGAAAAGGAACGGGAGTCGTGGCTCACCTTCAAGAATGAGATTATCCGGATTGCTCATACACTGAAGCTCAAGGGATGGCGACGTGTTCCGCTCGGTAGCGGCGAGACTATTAGCGTAGAGCGTCTCAGCGGCGCGCTCACCAATGCCGTATACGTTGTCAGTCCGCCAACTGATATCGTCGAGGCAGAGGGCAAGAAGACCCCAACCAGGGTGCTCTTGCGTGTCTACGGTCCTCAGGTTGAACACCTTATTGATCGTGAGAATGAGCTCCAGGTCCTCCAGCGTTTGGCACGCAAGAAGATCGGGCCCAGACTGCTAGGTACCTTTCAGAATGGCCGTTTCGAGCAGTTCTTCAATGCCACCACGCTTACCCCTGCAGACCTTCGGGACCCTGAGACTTCGAGGCAAATCGCCAAGAGAATGAGGGAGCTGCACGATGGCATTGAGGTATTGCAACATGAGCGAGATAACGGGCCGGGAGTCTGGAGAAATTGGGATCAATGGCAAGATAATGTCGCGAGAATCGCTACTTTCCTGGACAAACAACTCGAGAAAGCCCTTGAAGTACAACCAAACCTCCAAGGTTGGATGGCAAATGGATACGTCTGTGGAGTACCATGGGAGCAGTTTCAGCAAATGGTCGCAAAATACAGGGCATATGTCTTGTCCTACTATAAGCACCCAAGGAATATCAGAGACAGCCTAGTCTTTGCACACAATGATGTAGGAAACCCCAGTTGCAGTTGTTGTGCTTTTGCTAACCCGTTCCTTTAGACCCAATATGGCAACATTCTTCGCGTTCGTCCTGATGATGAGAAATCACCGCTTCTTCAGCCAGCCAACAAACACAAGCAACTTGTTGTCATCGACTTCGAGTATGCCGCTGCCAACCTTCCGGGCCTGAGTTTGCCAACCACTTTACAGAGTGGATGTACAACTACCACGATCCAGTCAACTCACATGCCTGTAACGCTCGCCGTTATCCTAGTGTCGAAGAGCAACGTCGTTTCATAAAGGCCTATGTTGATCACAGACCACGCTTCCTCATGCCAGCTCCACGCCTCGTCTAGCTCCCTTGGACAGCACGCCATCTAGTGCTGTTTCCACCCCAACAGGTGCCGGGCCAAATGCATCCACTAGCTCTATAGCGGACTTCATGCTTGATGCCCGTGCTCCTCCCGGAGGATGGAGTGCAGCGGAGCGTGCTCGAGAGGAGCAGAGTGACCAGCGCGTACAGGAGCTTATGATCGAAACCCGACTGTGGCGGCCAGTCAACAGTACCATGTGGATCGCATGGGGTATTGTACAGGCCAAGGTTCCAGGTCTGAATGCGGATGGCTCGTCTGGAGAGGAATCTGCTGAACCAGCCAGCGATGAGTTCGATTATATCAGCTATGCACAAGACCGCGCATACTCCTTCTGGGGAGACTGTGTGACAGTGGGATTGGTCAAGCTAGAGGAACTTCCGGAAAGTTTGCGATCCAAGCTAAAGATTGTGGACTATTAATACCAAATCTAATATGAATGATGGGCTAGTACGGCGTAGGAAGATACCAGGTCAAAATATGGACTACCTATATACGATGAAACTAGACACATGTGATTCTCACTTGAGCATGAATAAAAAGAAAAGGAAATAGGAGGCTTTATTGCTATATGGGCGAGCAAAAATATTAATAAAAACAAGTCAAAATGTCACTGGAGGCTCTGTCGCATGTTTGTAGGACAGTGGCTCTATTAAGATGTCTACATCTAAGCATCCAACTTTAGACGATCTAACATGTTATCGATCTTACCCAAAAGAATCTGGTAGTTGATTGCATCTGACGCAAATTCGTCCTCTGCTGTAGCACCATCCAATGTCCGCACAGCATCTTCTCCATTAACGTCCTCCCTTTCGGCTCTGTTGAAGCCTCGAGCTTGTTTAATACATGGTCTACCTTGTGTCCAGGGGCTGTAGTCTCGCCTCCGGAGATGATGTCCTTCGGCTTCGTAGCGGTCTCATTGGCGTTAGTAGAGGGCATAAGTTCTGCGAATGCCTCTTCAGCTTGAGCGTCGGCGATTGCAGCAGCCGTGGCGGCACTGATCTCGCCATTCTCGTCCATCATCTCCTCCAGCCCAGCGTCTTCGAAGCGCAGGCGGAAGCGCTCCGAGAGGTAGTAACGTATATCGTCGAGAAGCTCGATTGTGTCTGTCTCCTCACGCTTTTGTAGACGTTCGGCACTTTCCTGGATCAGATCCTGGAACTCTGGCTCGTCGATGTAGTCTTCAAGGCGGTAGGCGAGATAGCGCGCGGCGAATTCTTCAAGACGCTGCACGCGCAGGTCCCACGCGGCGTGGATGACGTCGTAGATGTTGATGGGCTCCATCTCTACGGCGGCGGAAGGGATCTCATCGCCGTTGGTGTGGACGTGCGTGCGGTCGATGAGGACGTTGCTTGTGCCGCTGCCAAGCGTGCTGATGGCCTGGGCAGCTTTGCTCTTGAGACCGTCGAGGAAGAGCATGTCGGCGGCGTAGAGGAGGTCCAAGGCGTGCTCAAGAGGGCAAGATGTTGTCTCTGTATAGAGGAATGCGAGGACCAGCTCCAGGACTTCGGGGTACAGTCGATGGTTACGATGTGGAGGTGCTCGGAACGCTTCGATTCTAGGAAGTCGCCAGAGAACATCTTGTCAAAATACTCACTTCGGATGAGCATTGCCTTATGAACCGGATACAAGACTGACTTGCGCGTGGCTTTGGGCTCCTCAGGCGTGGAAGCAGGGCCGATGGGGATGCCCAAGCCATTTGTCTCCTGCTTGGCCACAGCCACGGGTGCCTCCTCGCCAAGAGGCTCGTCTGCCCGCAGAAGGATGTCGGCAAAGATGGAGTTGTTGTGCGGCCACTTGACCTCGTTCACTCTGTCCGTGTCTACTTTCATCTTGTGTCCCAGCACGCTTTCTTCGAAGAACTCGGTCACTTGCTTGAGGGCTCGTCCCACCTCATCTTGGTACCGTTGCCTGGCAAGCCTTCGATCACTGCCAGTCACCATGATGGCCTCCCATAGTTGCTCAACCTCGAGCTGCTTGCTGATCTTGTCGAGGCCTTTGACGACTTCCTCCTCAGAAACACTGGAGCCCGGGGTACGAGATCCTTGGGTAGGTCCCCGAGGTAGATATAGCGCAGGACAATCTCGAACGCCTCGACGGGAATGGTAGGGGCGAGCTTCCAGGTGGCGGTCTCAGGCTGTGCCTCGAGCTTCCTGCGGAAGTAAGGTGTTCTTGAAGAAAGAAGGAATTTGTGCAGTTCAAAGGAGTGGACACCAGCGATAAGCGAGATGTCCGAAGTCTTGGGTGTCGACCGGTTGAGCAGAGTCGAGATGTGGGTAGACCAGTAGACATAAGGATCGGAGCTCTTGGAAAAGTCATACTGCAAGAGGAGGTTTCGTATCCTGTCATTGAGGGCATTATATATACAACGCTCGCCTTGGAACGTATTTCTCTCAGCAAGGGCACCTGTGGACGGGGTCAGTTGGCGAAGCTCAATGACTGGGATATGCCGCGTGGATAGGCGGCGGAGGGCATATACCAGACTCCAACAACAGTTGAACCAGTTCGTAATGACCACACAGACTAGCCTTTGTGTGCGGTCAGCCTGTCGTCCACGATGCACGGTGCGCCGGCCCTGGTGGGAGGAGGTGGCGACTTACAATGATGAGAGGCGTATAGTCGAAGCGGTCTTTACCGTTGATGTTGACGCCTTGGTTGATGAGCTCCTGGCACTTTCTCAAATCACCATGCCGACAGGCCTTGAGAAATTCCTGAAACTCGACGGTCGTGTCCAGGGGTTCTCGTCTCGGAGGACGCCGTTCTTGATCATGCGGCTCTCCTCGTTGAGCTTCCCTCCAGCTCATGCTTGCCGAGGACCATGGTGGAGGTTCTGGTACTGTATTATTCACTTTGTTTTAAGCACGACAGGATAGATAAATATATATTTTAATGAAACGGCACAGAAACGCCACGTCTAACGGTCTGAGCCCGAGGGTGGTTTGGTGGATTTAATTTGTCTAATTTTTTTATTTTACGATGCAGCGTCTCGACTCCATTATCAATCAAGTCATTCGGGTTTTAAAAGGAAAAGGCCCAGTGAGATGCCTCGCATCACTGACGCGCACAGACCCACCTTTTTGGTGGCTCTAAGTTGGGTAGGTACAGCACAGTAGCTTCAGTCCCAAGGGAGGACAAAGAAGGACAATTGCTGTTGAAAGGGATGGGAAGGGATGGGAAGGGAGGGGATTTAGATATTGGGGTGGTCTTTGTGGTGAAGAAGAAGAAGAAGAAGAATTGCGTCAGGCCTAATGCCAACAAGAGACTGAATAGATTGTGTGCATTTTTTTCTTTCTCCTACTTTGTTTTACTTGTCACTTCTGAGACCTGCTGCGTGCTTGACTCTGGACACAAAGGCCTGCTGGTTGCCCATGAGGCGGTTCTGCATTCGAGATAAAGGATTGTTCGGCCCATCAACCACCAACGCCACTGCCGCAGGGCCCAATCAGCAAATCAGAATCCGAGTCAACCCGCTGAGTCAGGACCCCCATCCGGGTACCACACCACGGATTAAGTACCGCCCAAGACACTCCCACACCGCCCGCCCCTTATCGATAAGCGGTTCTTTGTCGGATGACATCGTTTGCCGGCCCTGTTGCTATGGCAGCCTGTTTACTTGCTCCGGATCCCTGCCTGGGACGACTGCAGTTGCTGTGCGCACGCTTCGGATTGATATCTGCGCTCGGGACCCATCCATGACCGCAACTTCAATCCCGCACCCACTTGTCTTTTCTCTATCTCCAGCCTCAGCTTCCTTACTAACAACAACAGGTCTTTGTCGTTTGTTTGTTTTCTTGGCTTCTTTTCCTTTGCGTCCGTCCGCCTTCCTTCGTTGCGCGCGCTTTCGGACCTTGCTTCTGCATGGCATTCTTCACCTCACCTTTGGCATTGCCGTGAATCAGTTAACATGTCTTCCGAAGAGTACGAGACGCTTGAGAAGATTGGTAAGTTGACCCGCCTCGCCAGCAGCTTCGTCCTGCTCCTCGCCTCGACGCGAATCCCGCCAACACACCATCGCTAACCCGCTTTCGTCCTCTCTTCAGGCCATGGCTCCTTCGGTGTCATCCGCAGGGTCCGCCGCAAGGCCGACGGCTTCATCATGTGCCGGAAAGAAATCTCCTACCAGCGCATGTCCCAGAAGGAGCGCGAGCAGCTCCACGCCGAGTTCCAGATCCTGTCGCATCTTCGCCATCCCAACATTGTCGCCTACTACCACCGAGAGCATCTGAAGCTCAGCCAGGACCTGCATTTGTACATGGAGTATTGTGGAAACGGAGACCTTGGTCGGGTCATCAAGGACCTGCAGCTCAAGGGCCAGCGCGCCCAGGAGAGCTTCGTTTGGAGCATTTTCAGCCAGCTCGTCATGGCCCTCTACCGGTGCCACTATGGTGTCGACCCCCGAGGTTGGCGCCAATGTTCTGGGCCTGACTCAGGGCACGGCTGGAGGTGTCAAGGCGCCTGCAGGTACCATGACTATTCTGCACAGAGACTTGAAGCCGGAGAACGGTAAGCGAGCCAGCTTTCGTAAAGGTGCACCAGACGATACTAACCCACGTATAGTCTTTCTTGGCGACGACAACTCAGTCAAGCTGGGTGACTTTGGTCTGTCGAAAATGATCAAGTCTCACGACTTTGCCTCGACCTACGTCGGCACACCATTCTATATGTCGCCCGAGATCTGTGCGGCCGAGAAATACACCCTCAAGTCCGATATTTGGTCGCTCGGTTGCATCATATACGAGCTTTGCAGTCGCGAGCCTCCCTTCAACGCTAAGACTCACTTCCAGCTCGTACAGAAGATCAAGGAGGGCAAGGTCGCTCCTCTACCCGAAATCTATTCGCCGGAGCTTAACCAGGTTATCAAGGACTGTCTCAAGGTCAACCCCGACAGGCGACCCGACACTGCCCAGCTGCTCAACCTGCCCGTCGTCAAGCTGATGAGAAAGGAGAAGGAAGTAGTCGACTTCAACAAGTCCTTGAGCGTCCGAGAGGAGGCTGTTCGTAAAAGGGAGCAAGAGTTGAACGAGGGGTTTGCAAAGCTCGAGAGTGAAAGGGCTTCCATCAGGGAGGAGATTGATTCTTCTCTCCGTCGGGAATGGGAGGTCAAGGCTCGCCTGAAATCGACCGCTTGGCCAACGCCGAAATCGAGCTGCTCCAGAAGCGTTTTGAAACCGAGGTCCAGGCCCGTGTCGAAGCCGAGTTGCAAAGAGAACTACTCCTCAACCAGCAGAAGAGTCTCCGGTTGAGGATAACGCTTCGTCTGTTGCAAAATCAGATTACCCGCTTTCGTCTGTGGGCACCAGCGGTGATGAGTTCCCGTCAATGACCGACATCACTGACTACTCCATCAACAGCCCTGAGAGCTCCAAGGAAACCAAAAGACCAATGCTCGAACGCCGTTTGCCCGAGCGCAGACAATGTTTGTGGGCAACGCAGGCACGCCCATGGATGTGGAGATGGCTTCGCCTAGCCCTATGGCCATCGCATCACTATCGCTGTCCCTCGCCGTAACGGCGCCACCAAGGCCCCGTCCTCCAATACTGGAAACATCTTTACCGCCAACGCCGCCAATGGCGACCCTCGATGGGATCTGCCCCGTGACCATCGATTTGTCGACTCTGATGATGAGGATCTCATTCCATCACCAACGCGTCAAATCAAGTCCTCCAAGAACCCATTCACGGCGAGGGATCGGCCGGTGCTGACTTCGCAGAAGTCGTGCCCGATTAACCGTCTGAAGCCACAGTCTTCCAACACCGGTCTTGTATCCAAGGCCGTTCCACAGCAAGACCAGGGCCCTAGGTCCGCCAACCGCCGATTGAGTAAGATCCCGTCCGCGGCAAACCTGCAGGGCGACGGAAATACTACGGCGGGTGGATTGACCCGCAACCCATCCTTCAACAGAAAGGACGGCGGTGATGCCCTCGGAAAAGTGGCGGCTAAGAACAACATCAAGGGCCGCACGCTGGTCGAGCTTCAGCAGGCTCGCGCGGGTGGCAGGCCACTCAGCGCTATAGGCCCGCCTATGGTCGACAACACCAGCCCCAAGCGGGCCTTCCGCGATCGCATCGCTGGGGCAAGGAGATCCAGCGGCGATGAGCCAGTCGCTGTCTGGGACCCTGAGCGTGACGAGATGCCGAGCCCCTTCCTGTCACGGCAGCGAAGGGTCGCCAAGGTCTAGAAGTCCTTGCTGCATGTTCGCTGACACCAGAACTGCATATAATGGATAGTATGATGGGGAGTGTCGGACGACACAATATATACCACACTGTTACGCGTACCATTGCTGGCAGAGGACAATACCTCTGACCGGCCTTTTCATTTGTTTCTAACCCAAATCAAATCAAGATGAGAGAGACGAGCCACTTATACATATGGAGGTTCGTGGTGGAGGCTTGTTGCGAGGGAGGGTTGAGGAAACATGGAAGAAAGAAATGCATAATGTCATCAATATGAGGACAGCCGTATAACGGATTGTCCTGTCATTTGGAAACGGGCGTTTGGGTTAACGAGACAAAGGAGGCGTTTGACCTCGATGCATCATGGTCTTGGATTGTCTGGAGAGTCTTTTATCAAGTTTTCTGTCTTTTCTTCTTTTTCCCTTTTTAAACACCGCATGTCACAAAAAGTACTGTACAAGCATAGCCGAGCCCGCAGACATCAGTGCAACGCTTAAGACTATTAAAGCTGCTCCCTTTCCAAGTGACCCTGTTGTGCAGCGTGGGATGGGCTAACCGCCAGGCTTGAGACGCAACGCCATGGTCCTCAAACTTGTATAAGAAACCCTGCTCTTATTAACTCCTTGTAGGTAGTCAATGGTCAGTGCCCCCTCTTTGGTCTCTCATAGCTGGCTCGACCAAGCTCAGCCGTTGCCGGACGGGCTTCGCAAGCGCAGCAACACCCCGGGCGAGTGGTCAGAGAGCAACTCGCTTGGAGAGAAACAGGACCAAATGGGTGGGGACGGACCACTCCATGATGGAAAAACCCCGGCCGTGCTGCCACCCACAAGGCCGGCCTTCACCGAAATTGGCCTCACGTGCCCGGCATGCTCGGCCGCGCAAAAGGACGGATGGGGCATCCCTACACGGCCTGAAGGGGAGAGGGGTTTCGGAGAGAAGAGGAGAGGCATTTATCACTGCGGCTTTCTTAGGTCGCGGACCTCTTGGCCCCCTCATCGCATTCCATTCCTTGGATTATACCGCCTATAGGGGCGGGTGCGAGATGGTAAGTAAGCCTTTTGGCGCCCTTCATGGGCTCTGCTCCCCGTTTTCCCCGGTGCAACCCTCCTGGGCGGCTTCGTCCCCAGGAAGGCTCATCATCCGGTCCTCAGCACACCCACTTCTCTTTGCGAGAGGTGGTCAGGTTTCAGTACCCAGGTGTAGCAGCCCATGGACAGTCCAGGACTCACATGGCATCATGTATCTCCTGATAGGAAGCCTAGTCCCTGCTCGCGGAAACAAAAGCATTCGGCCGTAGACTAGAGTATTTCACGTAATTGACCAAGGCTCGTCTTTACTGGCGCTGAGTTATGAAGAGGAGATAAATGCCAAGGGAAAGCCCTTGATTCGCAGAGGTTGCGCTATGCACAACCGTCGGTTGGCGGAGCTAATGCTAGATAACTACATTACAAATAAAACTGGGATATAAGAAGAAGAAAAAAATCGCCATGATAGCACGATTAACCTGTCAAGGTACAACCAACGCCTTTCCCAAACACCATAGCCAAAAACTAGTAGCAGTAGCCGTGAGGCCTTGATCCATCTTGCCTAGGATAGCCGCGAGGCCCCGTTTGTTCTTCCGAAAGTTCATGCCCAATAAAACCCAACCCAATTCCGTAGATGCCTTGTACAGGTGGCGCCCTGTACCCCGTAGTGGCCAGAACATATTTTCTTTCTTGCTTTGCTCGGGTTGGTCGCTTTTCCTCCATGTCCTCCGCGCAATGTGACAGTCCCGTGTTATCCTGCACAGAGCCTGTTTGTTTTTTCGCCGTAGTGATGTCACATTTCCAGTATGTGTTACGTATCGCGATGTCATGCCCCACGAGTCTGTCCATAGAGCTGGCGATGTGACGCCGATTAATGGTGCCTGAAGATTGTAGAATGTAGAATTGAGTTCATGTATGATGATGAGTAGTTTCACCGACGGTGTCGGTGAGACGAGCTGTGGTGATGAGAGCGGGAATGGCCATGTCGGTGCGAGGATGAGTGATGCGAATGTCGATGTCGACTAGATGAACCACTTGTCTCGAGTTCATGCTCCAGTTCCTCCACTCTAGCCCGGTAACCTTTGACAATCTCTTTGATATGCGCGATCCTGTCAAAGTCCACCTCTAGCTCGTCGAGCTGGCGAAGTATCTCGGTATACCTGGCTATCTCTGCATCCGCCCCATCGATGATGTTCCCGGCACGGTCGTATTGGACCTGGGTAAAAGCTGCGCCTGCTCGCTCAGATATTGTATGTTCTGCTCAATGCTCGCCATGAGTCGGTCAAAATAACGACCCAGGGCGGCAAGGGAGGTGCTGTCCAGAAGGAGAAGCCCTTGGCTGCTAGCTCTACTAGCGGCCCGCGAGCTGTTCGACCCTCCACCACCCAGAGCGGCCTGTCCCTGACGGAGCAGCTGGATTTCCTCGGCAGTGAGGCCCAGCTGTGTATCCGGCACGGCGTTGGCCGTCATGGTCAGGACGTGCGCAGTATGCGCTACGGCGCCTTGGGGCGTCCGGCGAGGCAGTGCCGAACGCAGAACACTGGTTGTGACAACACAGCAGCTTAGGGCGATGGTATTGGCGGCAACGGCAACGACAACGACAACGGAAGGAGTGCGGTGTTGAGTCTGCTACTGGGAACAGCAGACAGGTTGTTGCGATTGGGCGTGGGGTTCGAAGACGGGTATTGCGTTTCCTGCGAAGAGCATGGACTCGGGCGCGACGACGGCGATGGTTTCGAAGACTGAGACGTATGAGATGTCATGGTATCGTAGCGACGACGACAACGGGCATGACGTGGAAGACACAAGAAAAGTCGAACAGAGAGACAGGGAGATGAGAAGACGGGCAGGTAGCAGTCGGCCGGCGCAAACGGGAGCAAAGCTAAGCAAAAGCGAGACGAGAGGTTCCAGGGCCAGGGTGAGATTTGACGGGATTCTGGGATTTGGCGCCCGATGTGATTGGAGAATCAGGGATCGGGAGGGGCCAGGGCCACCAGAGCGCTATAGCCGCACGGCGCCTGTGCCTGCTCCTTGGCTGGTGGTAAGACTGTAAGATTGCTGCTGTAGTGGAAAGGACGGCAAATGAGCGTTCCTGCGTTGGAGGCCAACAGAGCCGCAATCCGTGCTGGGTTGGTTTGTTGGTTCGTTTGTTCTGTCGACTGGCCTTGTTGCAGCCCTGCTGCGTTGGGTGTCAGTGGGTTTGGATATGGACTAAGCAGTAGCGGTAGTCGCAGTGCCCAAGGCTAGGCAACGGGAAGGTGTGGGACCGCTCTCCAAGCGTTGCGATATGTGAGAGTAAGGTTGCAGTAGGCTGGGAGGCAATACTCGCCAAGATGCCAGGGAGAAGTGGCCTTTAGCAAGCAGAGGTGCTGTAGAATGCTTCTGGATGGTTGCGTGTGCGTGTGTCCCGCGTGGCTTTAGCTCGATTTGGGAGTCCCCAGCAAACGACAAGGCAGGGCCGGTTCCTGCTTCTGCATGCGGCGCATGGGTGCAATATATTATCCGCGACGGGTCATCTGGCCTCGACGATCAAAGGATCAGGGAAGCAAGGTATAGTGAGGTAGCAAGCGGGGAAGTAGCAGCAGCAGTGGCAGCAGCAGCAGCTTAGCGAGGGTAGGGAGATGAAATAGGATGGGTAAACGGGTGGATGGATGGATGGATGGGTGGGTGAATGGTTGGGTGGATGGGCTGCATATGGTACTGTATGATGCAGCTCATAGGCTGGAGTGGGTTGGGGAAAAGATTTGAAAAGGGCCGGGAAAGACGTCAGAGTCAGAGAGTTGCCCACGGGCGGCATGGGATGTCGTGTTAACGTTATGTCATGGAATGCAGCGCATCAATGCAGTGTTCTGATATGGAGCAAGGGAAAAGAAAAGCTGCTTGCAAGGGGACGATACCGATGGTACGGGCCACTAAGCGATCGTGCCACAAGGACATGGAAGGTGCCCCTCCCCAGCCCGGTCCCAGTCCCACCTGCTGCCGTCTGGCTTCAGGTACACAGCGGCTAGCAGATAACGGATAAGGACAGTAAAGTGGGGATCCCGCTGCGTCGTCTGTTTACGGGTGCGTACTGTGTGCTGTACCATGTTCTCAGTAGGTACCTACGGTGATAAGTATAGTATGCTCAATCCAGCGTCCTTTCATCTTCACATGCCCATCACATCTAACCATGTCTTAGCACACTTCCGAGGCTGTAGCAATGCCATTCTTCCTTAGCTATCGGAGTACATCCCATCACCGAGGGATCTCCAACATCTCACCCTCTCGCCTAACCTAACCCAAGGCATTCTAAGATACTGTTCTGAAAGCCATCCCCAATCCCAAGAATTCCACTAGTCAAGTATCCATGGTAAAATTGGTACCTACCTCACTCACCCTACCACTAATGATGCTGTGGTCCCAGAGCTACGGGGCACCAGGCCAGGATAGGCAATTAAACAGCCCAAGCTGAGGTGGTTCGACGACGAGCAGCCAAAACACGCAAGGAAGGATCAACAAACCAAGCGATGCTAATGCTCATAAAAAGAAAGCAACGTCCACATGGTCTCAAACTTGCGCGATTATCCCAAAGAAACAGGGGTATCTCTCATCATACAAGCCCCAACACCATCGCCGGGGTATCCAAACGCCGAGATACCCTTCCTCCCTCTCGCAACTATGTACGTACAATCACACGAGATGGTGTGCCCCGTCTAGCTCAAATGTGAGCCGAGGTGAATGAGCTCAGCGGCATGGCACCGGACATTGGCATCACGGGTCACCGTCACTTTCGCCTCGGCTTTCTTCATCGGGCCCAAGCTAGGATGCCGCTGTCTCTGCTCGGCAATGGCCTAATACTTGCTCTCTGGCGTTGTGCGGAAACCCGAATACATACTTACACCATGAGTTGATCTGGTCATGCTCACGATTGGTCTAAACGGTATGAACGATTTCGTCCTACGTAAACAACGTTGCCAGGTCGGTTAATAGTCTCATCATATACTGATCACAACAATACAAAGGATATAGACACGATATACTCTCATTCGAACTCTGGCAAACAGGCCGAACCCAGCCTTTAATAATTTACCATCGTCTTCGTATTGTTTGGGAACACATCATTCACTTACGAGACTCTCTTCATGCTAGCTAAAGACACGCCACCTCGTGCCTACGTTTCCCACTTGCACGCCCCTAATCCTGTGCTTAAAAGCCACCATAAACATCACGTAACACCAAGGCAGGTAGTTGACAGCTGCAGCAAGCCGAGAATCCACTTCGCATTGCCTACATTCTTGTCTCACCGTGCTCGTCTCTCGGAGCCATGCATGATCGGCGCAGCCAAAATATGCAAGACACCAGCCCTCCCCACGGCACGACGGGAATATGCAAATCATATGCACATCACGCGGACGTTCGTCAGGCCCGTCACTCCCTCCTTAAGCTCTCCTTCAGCCCTCCTTGGTCCATCACATCTCAGATGCCGTTTCAGCCATTGCTTATTATAATCGTGGAGTCCAGCCATGGCCTTACCTAAAGCCGAATCCATTGGTGGAGAGAATTGAGGGTATGCATGTGGCTCAGCCGTTCGCACTCTGCTACTCGCCAGAGTATCTTCCCCCAGGCTCAAACATCTTAGATCCCAACATGTTCTAGTGGGCGCAATTTCACTTTGTAGCACCTATCCTCGCGGTGATGGACTCCATGGCCGTAGCTACGGCACGGTACTACAACAAATTAACGATTATGTTAGGCGCAGGTGACGGGAACTTGGAGGCCATACCTTCAGCAACCCGTGATGCTGTTGCACCCATCCCATGAACGATAGCGTCAGTCCATGTGATATGTGATT
The DNA here is from genome assembly GCA_020081605.1 of Albifimbria verrucaria. NCBI lineage: Eukaryota > Fungi > Ascomycota > Sordariomycetes > Hypocreales > Stachybotryaceae > Albifimbria > Albifimbria verrucaria. The sequence goes on from JAHREC010000013.1 coordinate 2,839,876, forward strand.
TGCAAGCAATTACATGCAGACGTACTCCTCAGGCCGTTATCTCATTGAGCTCGCAATATAGCGACATCGCCAACTTGAGCATCAAGTCCGAGCCAATATCATGTTTTCAACTGGCTTATAACTCATAATATGAACTGGCGCGGTTAGCACCCATTTCGCATACAAGTCTCATTCGTTATTCACCGTTCAATACACATTTGTTCTCCAATTTCCTCAACGTCCTGATGAATATTCCCTCTCTATATAGCGGTTCTGGTTTCGGCGCTATTCGAGCACTAGGACGAAGTCTAAGCACTTGTCTCTTAGCATTTGTCCAGAATCTGGTAAAGTTCTCTACATCTCTGGCACTTTCTGAGACCAGTGTCTCACGCTTTCAGAGTCTCTTGACTGCCTTTCCAGGGTAGCTCAAAATAACAGCTCCACAGATCGTGGGTCGGTAGACAAAAAGTCATACACGATGCTGGCTAGCAAAGTCTAGATCGTGGGCAAAAGAGTGATTCCGCCCGGGCTCGAACCGGGGACCTTCTCGGTGTTAACGAGATGCCATGACCAGCTAGACCACGGAACCAAGCTGTATGAGCTGTGTTGGGTGATTGTGACGACGGCAAATAGTAGTCAAATGGACGCTTGCAACTAAGACATCTCTGGCCTTGGCCTCTCCATGTAAGAGGGCCCTCAACATGTGTACATGCTAGACTCTACCATTAATATTTCGTGGCTGGGGCTCGAAGGACCTAGAGTTCCCCATGTACATCTAAAGGCCATCTCCATTCTAGCAAATGCAAGGTGGCACTATGCTGGTATGCTTATGCTGGCATTGTCCGGCATACGACGTGAGCGCTACATCAATTCTCAAATGCGTACCTACAACTACCTCTGTTTCCACTAGGTAATGGCATACGTTGTTAGTTTATTATTGCAAGTATAAGAACTCAAGAGCATGCTATGGATGATGCCAAAAAATTGTTATAAGCCTCATTTTATTTACCACTGCTCAAGGGGATTGTGAAGGGTTCTTCAAGTGCCTCGCCACAGAAACCACACGACTAAATACAGTGTTATCACTGGATTAACTCCTTGTATCAGCTGTGTATATCCATGGGATCACATTGCCCAACGCCATGATATATGTGTGGCGAAGATTTTATGGTATGTCTCACACAAGACGTTGCGGGTAGCTTGAGCAGGTCATAGTGTAGCATCATCACCATACTCTCCACCACATGCGTTCTAAATGGAAGCAAATTGCATTGATCATGGGGAACATATTCTCATGAGGGACTGTTCATCATAACCAAACTTTTATGAACATGGAGCGCACTATGGATGTTGAGTGTTTGTCGTCATCCTTGTCTCATCATTGGTACAATTGACTGCCGGCACGATATACAGCATTTGATCCAATTGCTCACAATTAATAGTGGATGGTTCACTTATATCGCTCATCACGATTCATTCTAATACATACTTGCACGGCTCTATGCTAGCTTGTACGAGACGAAATGCCTCTGATACGATGGCCACAATGGTACCGGTGAGGCCTGCAGAAACTCGAAGGATGAGTGCAGAGCGGTTTCTTTAACATAATACAGACTAAACCAGTACGATTTATTAGCTTATGGGAGGGAGGGTTGCTCAGAGCCACCTACCCGCTGCTCTGTCAACTGGCCGCAGTTCAGCATTGAAACTGCCCAGAGACGACTCTTGCCAATATTTCGAAGACGTAGTTCCGATACGTATGTCAAATAATAGATCCTATCCAGCAGTGTTTTGCAAATAAGAGAGATCATGGACTTTTTATTCCAGGGCAAAATCTTCAATGAGTCAAGCATGCCCATGCTCACGATCAATGGCCAACTTCTACCGGATAAGAACCAAACACTCAATGACGCAAGTACTGCTTTATGCATTGAACTACTTATCCATTGACAAATATTCGCATTCAAGTTTGAGTACACAACACTAATGTTCGACCTCTTAGTTCCATATATTTCACTGATGCTCAGACTTGTACTGTTTGAGTCGGTACAGCCACTCGTTGTCAAAATGTCGTTTCACATACCCACCATTCTCCAGAGCACATTCACGGCAAACTTCAGTCTGGTGTTGCCAGATTGTTACTTAAACACCAAGAACTAGGTTGGTAGTGTGTCATGATGAAGAAAGCTTGCAACGGTCTAGAGGAGGGTACGTAAGGCCGCGTACCACTGCTTCAACGCCAACAGATATCTACTACTTGGACACTACTCAGAGTACACAAATAGATCAGGTTGATACAAATTTGTGGTCCAGACTGCTTCACAGTCTGATGCAGCTAGTTCAAAGACCATGTAGATACACATAGGTCAAACACTTTGACGTCTTCGTTTCTAACGTGAACTTGTGACGTGAACCTCTAACATGAACTTCTGACAGGGACCTCCGACGCGAACCATGCCAGGTTCTAGGGTCGAGTTCATCAAACACCAACAATCCTCACGATGTAATAGTTCTTGTCTGTTTAAAGCCAGGCCAGTAGATGGAATGGCAATCCAGAAGTCAGATGGAAGTTGGCAGAGGTCCGACGCATCGCAGAGCATGAACCTCATACCCGCGATGCGGACGTCAAAGGCATGACAGCTCGTGGGTCGTTTCATGCCGTGGAACAATTAACGGTCGCATTGGACAATGCTTACTGTGACAAGTCATAGTAGTACAGACGGGAACATTAAGCTGACTGCATTGATCATCGCTTCTCCGGAACTGCAATGCTCTGTTCCCGCGGCGTCGGGCTTACACTACAGGTTCCAACCGAAGCGTTGGTCATCTCTGACCAACATGAGACGGCATGAGGCGTCTGCAGGAGCCCCTGACACAAGCGCACTTCGTCATGCTGCACGGACGAGATCGGCATTGACAGGTTACATGTCAACTGACGGTTCAGTATGCTTATGGATGATCTCTTCACACCACTCGCGTAAACCTGTCATTTTATGCGGCTTCAAAGCGCATTGAATAGTGTACTATAGCTCTACACCACCATGGATTACCGATGATGCCTTGGAGCTTGGAATGGGCGGTGAGGTGAAACTGAAACAGTAGCACGTATTCCATAAAATCACTTCAATTGTTACTCGCTGCGCGAGAAAACAGACAGGAACCAGCCCCTAGAAAGTAAAGAGCGTCCAAAGAAATGTCAGAAACACTCTTCATGTTTGGATATTCGAGACCATTATGTTAGCCCAATACACTGCCGGGGCGTTGGAACAATTTCATGGACCGTCGATCACACGGAGCAATTCTGCGAATCCCAACTCCCGAGACCTGAAACACACAGGGGGTATGCCTCGCAAAGTTTTAGGGAACGTTCCCACATCTCCGAGTAGGGATTAAATATCCGAAGTTTCATTGTTTACAACAAAGAAACGTGGACCACAGGGGCGTGCTGTAGAAACTCGGCTTTCGACAGAATATGAGACGCTGGTGCTGAGGATGGTCCCTCCTCACTTACACTTTACGTCCGTGGCACGTGGGCAACGGAGGTTTTGGGATGAACTCTGGAACAGTGCTCCTCACCCAACGTTAATGGAGACCACTGGTTCGTCTAGACGGCATCTAGGCTCAGCTCATGTAGAACAAGCCACAAATGACTACATCAGGCGCCCACGGAGAGGAGAAGAGGATTCTCCAAGTCAGAGGCGCAGCGATCTGGGCCTTGTGCAGCAAACATACACACGCAGACAAACTGGAGCCGATACCAAGGGGCCACATAACGACCTATGATACGAATGGCTGCGTAAAAAGCGGTACCTCAACGATTACGACTTTGCCCCGGCCAAGGTAGAGCACAAGGCAGCTTGTTTACAGAGATGCTGTAGGCCCGACCAACTGGATATGCCAAGAGCCGCCGTAGGCATCAAGACGGGTCGCCTCGTCGCTCACTCACAGGATTAGAGGGAGGCCCATGAGCCTGCTGATCCTGGCCAAACCCGCTGAATTGGTTGCCGGATCTGGAGACTTCGCCGTAGGAGGCATCCCGACTCAGAATCCACAAAAGCAAGCTTCAGGATAGTAGTATGCTAGGGACGCAAGACAGGCATGGGTGGGGAGGATGAGCAGCAACCCCGGCTGGGCGCTGCCTGTCTCCTGGTCAAGACTAAGCAATGGGTGGGTGGGTGACACTGACAAGATGCTCAAACGTTTTCGAGGAGGGGATGGTGATGGCGGAGGGGCCTGCCTAGCCTCGCTGCCAGAGTCGATGCTAACCCAAGAAGTCAATACTTGAGAGGGCCCGTCATAAATCACCAAGGGGTGGAGGACAGAATGGGATCAGGGTGGGAATAACCTTGCGAGAAGTGTGCGAAGAACAGGCGGCCAAGGGTGGTCGAGATGCTTTCAGTATCCGGAGCAAAACAAACATATTAATTAATGATGTGATGACTTCGGGCGGTGCATCACTGGCTGCAAGGAAGATCCCGAGGCCGGGAGAATCGAAAGTTTGGGCCAAGAGCGCCCAAGACTCGGGACAGGCCTCCCTGACACAGCCATTCTTCGCGGAAGATACCCGACCGTGATACAGAGAGGCCCAGGCTTTGCGAGGGCGAGGCAGAGAAGTGGATAGGTCCTCCTGTCCTCTGCAGATGATCGCCAGTTCCACCATGATGGTGAGATAGCCTCCATGTCCCTCTACTGCGAGTTGCCCTCCCTCTTGGGCTAAGCGAGACTCCGGGCTGCAGGACGGAGGATGCGGCCCTGCATTCCCACGCGGAGGCCTTGCAGCAGGGGTCAGGGTTCGTGGAGACGGATAAACTGGGAGCGAGGACCGGGGGATCGCAGACCAGACGAAGGAGCCGTTCTCCGTAGTGGTGGGCGTCGAGGAGGAGACTGCTTGTTACTGTGGCATAGTGGGTATAATCACGGCACCTGGAGCTTCTCCTCTACCCCTTTAACAACGGTGCGTTTCCGGAAACGGTGAACGAGGCTTCCTCCATGGTGAGGGTCTGTTCAAAAGGACTGTTGCGGAGGCAAGGCAAGGGGAGGGAGGGAAAGGAAGCGGGCCAGCAACTAGATTCGGAGGCAACAGGAGGCATGCTCAGGGACCTGCCTTGGAGAAGGGAGCGTCTGTTTCCTAGGCACGCCTGGAGTTTTGCTAGTTCGGTGCGATTTTACAAAGCTTGAGCAAGGCTGGCTGGGCAGCTGCGTGGCATATGGATTGATGATGGGTTGATGACTGATGAGGCGAATTAGACTGGGTATGGTTCCTGGGCTGGCCGGGCAGACTAACGGCATAGCCGGGAAGAGATTGTCCAAATGTTCATCCCACAGGGAACAACGGCTGATCAGCATGAGTAAGATAGTTTATCATGCAAGAAGGGTTGGGGAGGGAGTCCCTCGAATGTTTATTCCAAGGTTGACTAGCGAGGGTCACAGCGCAGCGCAGCACAGCGCAACGCGGTGATGAGTGAAGTGCGAAGTGCGAAGAAGAGGCTGCATAGCATGACTTAATCTCCAGAAACAAAATGACAATGGATGATTTTCGCTGGCGTTCTGGTCCCGCTTGGCCCAAGTTGGCATAACCTCAGAAGAAGTCGAGAGAGACTCCATCCGAGCGTGTTCGTTCTTGGAAAAGCATCGCCCCAAAGCAGCCACGCAAGGGCCACCCATGGAAGGGATTATTACCAAAGAGCGAGCGAGATTTACCACACCCCTGGGTTCATCATCCCGAGGAGGTATGTACCTGTGCGTGTGTGGGTGCGCGCAAGCGTGTGTGTGTGGGAACCTGTCAAAATGCTTGCCATGGATGTCCCTGGTTGGGAGAACGCTGAAGAGAGAGGAGGAGAGGGGAGGAGAGGAGAGGGGAGGTGGGGACGCATAGAAGGGGTGTCCTGACCCTGGGACAATCTGGAACAAGGCCCCACGTTCGTTCGTGCGGTTCCCTCTCGCTTGGGAGGAGGCTAGGCCGGGGTAGGGGTTCACACGCCCCAATGTCTACAGCACCGCAGCATCTGTGTGTGCGCTGGACCGTGCCATCTATAGTAGGAGAAGTGTGCGAAGCGAGGCCTTTGTGGCGCCGGTTGTCTGGATGAAGGACGACGGAGATGGAAGGGACTGCACTTCAGACGAACCAACAGGCTGTACCACTGTAAGGGAAACCTGGTCGGCACAAGTGCGGTGACAAGTATGTTGCTGTTGCGCGTCGAGTGATGAAGATCCCGCCAGACATGGCCAAGGCTGTGATGGTAACGATATCCCATCAACCAACTCCACATCCCTCTACCACCCCCGGCAGGGCTCACGTAGTCGTCCCAGTAGAGACCCAAGTAAGGTAGCCAAGAGCGGATCAGAGAGGAGAGAAAGTAGAGGGAGGCTTGTCTCTTGTTGTTGCTTGTCTTCCCCGCCGACGAACTCCACTGTGGTTGATGTTGGGTGCTGTGTTGTGTTGGTGTTGTGGTGGTTGTCAAGCCCACGCAAAAAAAAAAGGTGGTACGTATATTCAACACGCGTGACCAGCACCCCTTCCTTCTCGCCCGGCTTAGTCAGGAACGCTCCCTGGATAACTGGCCCGCCGTGTACTTTGTACGGAGACTGTAACTAACTGTGGGCATCGTTCATCCCAAGACGGTTTTCAAAAACAAGCATCACCCCTACTTTTGCTTTGTGCACATCGACACGTTCCAGCGTCGCACAACCACGTCTCGTCTGCTCCCGGGTCCTTCCCTCCTTGTTCTCCCACGTCTCCCTCCCTCTGTCTCTCCGATGACGCCGGCATCCCGGCAGACAACGTGGCCTGGGGAAAATGGTTCATGCTGGCCTCGCTTTAGCTACGTCTATGCCCCCTCTTGGTTCGCCTGTTCCTGCGTCTTCTATCTCGATTATGACTCGCGCCGTTGCTTCTCTCGACGTTCGCATAGTCTTCCATTTCCCTTCCTCCCCATATTTTACCCAATCTCCGAAGCCTTCGGCCGCGACGTGACGTCTGCCCCATCCAGCTCTAGGGGCCCCCAATGATCGACTGGTACTGCTCCCAGCTAACTAAACCAGACTATATGCCCATCACCTCCATCAACCACCACTCTTCGCCTCGTCCACCCCTAATTCGGGACTAGCAAGCCTGCTCCCGTTCCACGGCCTTGTCAACTCACAGACAGGGAGCCACCTGGCGTTTCCTGCTTCCCTGCAGGCTGCTTCTCCTTTCAACGCTACATCCCTGGTCCCCGCGCAGACGCCGCCACGCTTGTCTGCGAACAGACGTATAGTCCGGCTTGTTAATAGGGCAGTGCCGTTGCGACTTGATGGCCCTTTTCGGTTCTGGCGCAAAGTCCTTTTTGATCACTGCTGGTCCTTGGTCCTGGGTTAGCTACCCAGCTAAGCCAGCTAGTCAGCCAGCCTTGCACTGTCTCGCCTTGTCTTGCTTCGTTACTCATCCTCTCTCCCCTCTGTCATCCCGCTCGGAGACTCCGTCATGATATGAGTGATGACCCGTGCAACGCGTCCGGTCGTAGACAATGCTCCCACAATCCCGTAACCGAGGAACTTGGCCCACGTATCAATCAATCGTAGAGGGATTAACCCGGTCTCCTTGGCTCTCTTCTGAGCCTCACTCTCAACACCGCTCGGCCGAGCTTTTCCATCTCAACTTTACCGGGCCAACAGGCGGCATGATATTGCAGCGCGAGGCTAGAACCATGATGGAAGATCTTGGTTCATTTGACCCTCTTCTCAAGCAATGCTTACTTACGTCGCATGACTCGCTCCACGACTAGAATCTAGCCGTTGTCACGATGCCCGAGTAGCTCGTACAGCTCCGTTCCTAGCGTTGTTCAGGTTGCCGGCCTCTTAGCCTTGCACACGGTCCCTTCCCAGAGCATTGGTACCTGACGGAGATCACCCACTGTGACGTGGAGAACTCGCGGCCTCTCTTGCCGTGCCTGTTCGTTGCATTGAGACCCTGCGATGCGTAGTATATCTCATGCGCTAAACTAGCTTCAGCGCCGCACGAGCCTTTGCTAGGTCGCTTCATTACCTTCTGTTGTGCTGGATCAAGATTAACTCTTGTCCAAGCCACTACACTGTACAGCACCAAGCGAAATCACAGGAAGGGCGTGCACCGCCATGTAAAGAGATAAAGTGATGAGTAAATGTTCATTGAAGCTTCAGATCCATAAATGTGGCTGATTGAATTGATTGCGCCCCTGAGGGCTATTCTGTCCTTATTCCAGTAACGCCTGTGTAAATGCCGGCTTCGTTGCAGCCTTTTGTCTCAGTTCCCAGGCCCTAACCCCGAAAAAATGATAGCCTCCCTCCCATATTACTATTGCTCCAGTTGGTACACCCCGTTGAAGTAACAATCCTGAAATCGCCTTGCCGCCCAAACGCCTTGCATTCCAGAGTAATAAAAGTCAATGTGTGTCGAGTGTGTTTGTGTTTATGTGCTGACGCACGGATTTATGCGGGATTGGTGACCGCAACTCGTCGCGAAATCCTCGCCAAGATGTGGTCGAGCCTTTTCCTTTCTCGCTACCACTAGCAAGTCGTTAAGTTGAAACAGCCTTAATTCCATCTGTTCCCTCTCATCTTGCCTCGCTTCGGATAACCCATGACGGTCCGCAAGCGGCTCAAGCAGCGAGCGCGGATCCTCCACCGCTAACCTCGAAGCTGTGGCAACCCCGCTCGTGACGCTTCATGTTGCTGCGAACGCTGAAGGCCTTGCCACATCCAGCATGGGGGCACTTGAAGGGCTTCTCTCCCGTGTGCGAGTGGCTGTGGATCCGAAGGCTACTGGGTCGGCTGAAGGCCTTGTTGCAGGTCTGGCAGATGTAGCGATCCTGGCTTTGTGGGAAGGGGCCGCCGTGAGACGGGTTCATGTAGTGGTGATGATGTTGCCATGGGTGTGGACCGGGGCGGGAGCCATACCCATTGGGATGGCGAGAGGTGGAGGGAATGATTGAGGAAGCGGTCGTTGATAGTGAAGAGCAGACACCTGAGGCTGAGTGTGCGCAGCTGTGTAGTACGTTCCCATTGGTGGTTGGTTGATGTATGTAGCGGGTAAGGGCTGCTGGGCGTATGATGCTGGGGCGGGTGCTCGAGGCATACCAACAGTGGGAGGCTGGTGTCGCTGCTGCTGATCGCTCTCCAATGGAGGTGTCGTTTCGTGGTAATAGCCCGAAGGGCCGGAAGCATTAGAGAACTGGCTGACGGACTTGCTTGTTGGAGAGCAGGTATCAAACGAGGCATCTGTGCTCATGGGTGGTGATGGAGGCAGAATCCTGGGCTGGGCAGGCTTTGCAGAGTCCGAGTGGTGTCGAGATTCCGACTTGGAGTATGAGCCTTCTTGCCGGCGTTGTACAAGATCTATTGACGGGTACTGTTAGTCTAGAACACAGGCAGGCGAGAACTACGGTCAGCATACCTTCAAGTCTTGAAGAAGGGCCAAGCGAGGTGGGTGAAGACTCGCTTGTGGGTGAGCCGGCATCAGCCAGCCCCAGGAGGTTAGAGATAGAAGGCAACGAACACCTTGAGTCTTCCATCGGGGGCGAAGGAGGAGGCTGAGGCGGTTGTGTGAAGCTGCTGTATCGTCCACTCTGAGGCATGTTGTAGTGTTGAGGCGATAGTAGGGTAGTGGCCATATTATTCGAGTACGCAGGATTAGAATGAATTGTGGTTGCGTGGTCTTCGTGGTCGTTGCTCTTTGCGGCAGGCGAAGAGAGAAAGCGTAAATGGTGAGGTATTAGTAAAGGGCAGGATCCGATCGATCTGTGAGGATGTGTATTGTAGTCGAGGATAAAGATATGATTACGTTGAGAGAGATGAGTATGAGTCCAAAAGGGCTGAAGGATGCCTTTGGGGGTTGTGAAAGTATAAGTACTGGATGTCGACAACAGGCCCAGTCTTCCCAAATGAGGATGGAGCGGGCGGGTGGGAAGCGGTATATCAGATCTGTAAATCACAGACGATGATCCCGGGGAGGCCTTGCTGCAAGGCCAGGTAACAAATTGGGTGTGGGTCGCCGTGCTGGGACGGCTATGCTGTTGAAACTGTCAGAACCTGGGACGAAAATGCTCATCTACCGCTATTGTCCTCGAGGCCCAAGGCGGAGGAGAAGGCAGTTGGAACGAGGGTATATAAATCGAACAGGGACCAGGAGGAGGGAGGGTGGCCACCACACCAGGGAGTGCTTTTCATTTTTGGAGACCAAGCCACCCCTTTCTGCTGACACGCCTCCTCCTCCCACTTCCCATAGTGCCCAGGAGGGGCTTTAATATCTGTCGATGGCGGCATGAGCAGCACTTGGCTTCCGCATGCCCATGTCGAGGAGATGTTAGAGCCAAAGCTGTGACCCCAGATGGGGGTATTCTAAGTGGGGACCCCACAGGGTGTGGCATATGAAGTAGGGGAGGCTAATCGTCCCCAAGCTTGTCATCATGGATCGCACTCGTCAAACGGTCGGGTGGGTATTGGCGACTAGAAGAGGAAGGGATACCCATTGCAAAGATCTTCGTCCCCTGTCACGGCTTTTTCCATTACCCTTAGGGTGTCGTCTTCCCAAGCTCTGGAGATCTCCGTTATGCGCAAATCGTCTCATCTCATAACTCACACTTCATGCTGGCTCTAACCCGTTGTTACTGCACGCCAAGTTAGTGGTCCAAGTCCACAATCCTTGCCACCTCCATTCTCAATGGGCACCCTGGCGGGGTGCAATGCATGCAAAATCTCGGGTGACAGTTACCAGAATAGGACCTCATTGCCGTCCCTTGGGTAGCCTTGCACACCCCTAATCATTTCTGGGGCTTGCCTGTCTGGACCTTGCGACACTGGCTTCCACCAAATGTCCCTGAATTCTGCACCGTAACGATGCTGACCCTCTCATGGTCTGAGTGCCTATCCTTTCACTCCACTGAAAGGAACCATCACTTGAGACGATCCAGGATTCGATCAACCTCATGGCAGCAGCTTATGCGACCGGATTGCTGGACCTATCTTATGCCGGTATGCTATCTTCCTCAAATTCGTTTTACAGGCCTTTTTCTTCATGCTCATCTATGGCTGAGTGTCATGATAAGCATAGTCGTTGAAGCTGGCGATCCGATACTCTTGGATGCGGAGAATCAGTTCAGAAGCGGATTGGCGAGTTGTAGCGATGTCTTCTCTAATGGCGGCGTAAGGATGAGCCTAGTTGTCGATTCGTCGTATGAGACCTAGACCAGCAACATCAAGGTCATGCCAAACCCTACATTCTGTGTACGTCCCATGTCTATCTACGTATTGAATCCCTTCCCTGATGGACGGCTTGAGGAGTGTGTATTGCCAAGGGTCCCAAGGTTGAAAAGACGAGTATAGCATCCAGGAATGGTATGCTGGGGTAAGCATGGCTCGGCGTCGGAACACCAGGTATGTTTCGCTAGATCTACAGGAGATGCACGTCGACATGCAACCTAGCAAAACTCAAGGCTGTACGAAGATGGCTGTCTGAAAGGCGAGGAGCAACCCAGGCCGAGACAAGTGTGACCCGTTGATCCCCGTCAGATGCTGGGTAAAAGGTTATTGGTGGACAAGGACCGACCACTTGGGTGGTGGGTTCTCAGCCCTCCAAACACCTGCATCCTGGAAGCTGGCTCGGGCTCATGATCGACCTGGCATAGAGGGCCGGGAGGCCAGAAATGGACAAGGCACGCAGCGCCACGAGGTCGTCTCCGAAGCGAAGGTAACAGGGAAACGAGCCCTGCTTGAACACCAAGTTCAAAGGCACATGGTTAACAATCTGTCATTCCTGCGTCAGCACTACTCCATGCAAATGGCCGCATATGCACCGAACACCGGGAGCAATTGAATAGTTGCCGACGAGTTAAGGTTTGAACTCGAATGCGTTGTCGTTATGGCCTTGTGAGACATTTTGCCCGTTGTAACTTGCACTAGCCTTGGCAGCACGTGTGTCGTCAAGCCCATATGTCTTCTTTTGCTTAACAGGGGCCTCGGCTTGTTGATCGCCTGCCAACGGTGTGGCCCAGCCCCGCAACGGAACACGAGGGTTCGAACGAAGCCTAAGATGAAAAGCTGGGCACAGTACCGGTGATCTAACCCAAAAGGTAGCTAATCGAGCCGCGTCCCAGTGTAGTCCTGCTCCTGTAAGGAGGTACCCATCTCGGCAGATGTTCCTCACAGTAGCGTGGAAATAAAAAGCAATTGATTTGGGGGTTTTCTTTGTGTGTGTACCAACCTAGCACATCGCGACCGCAGCAACAGTGATTTTTATGCGCCGGATGCATCGAGATTGCAAGTCGCCCTTCAATATTGTGCAGCCAAGCGCAAGGCTTCCAATTTCTCATCCCCAGCCGTTCATGGCAAAGGAAATGTGGGTGGTCAAGTTCTTTGGGATCAGCAGATGGTGGACAATGCTTACAGCATGCTCGAACATGGCAGCAATACGTGAATCCGGTCAAACAGGGCGTGGTGCAGCGCTGCGGCATGGAAGGGTAAGCAAAAGAGACGGTTCCATGCTGATGAGTGAATTGCTCATGGCAGTACAGGGGTTGGCTTGGTGGTGGCTAGGAACGATACCTGATTCCTGGACTGCGGCTAGCTTTTGGGAGGGGTGTCGTCAATGTCATGCCGAGAACTTTGTGCAACGGTCGTACTTCGGTGCCTCTCTGTGACCCTTGCTAGGCTGGGGTGATTGACAGATGGTTGGTGACTTCTCATGCTCAACTGTTGCCCATAGGATTCGGCGTATTGTCTGTCCATCTGGTAGGCTGACTGCAATACCAGCTCTGCCCTTGGATGGGAACCCAGTCGCTCGTGTGCGTCCTGGATATGACCGCCCGGGTTGATGTAATTTATTCCGGACCTGCTATACCATGGTAATACGTCAGGCTAGGAGGCAATAGCACATGCCAGTTCAGCAGGTCGCCTGGTGCACGCTCCGGTGAGAGGGCTAGTGCAGGAAGCGTGCCATTCTCAGACCCGTCTCAAGATGCCGTGTGCAGCTCATTACTCACCCAGATGATTGCGTGGCTGACGGGCCAAGCCGAGGAAGCCAACAGCCCAGCCGTCGGACGGAAGGGCCAACGGGCATGCCATGTGGTATGGGATATGTCATAATGCTGTTGGCGAAGCGCACACTTCACCATGTCATCCCGGTCTATTGTGTGTGATTGCCACCTTGTGTAGGCATTCCGTGGTAACTTTGAGCCAAAACAGTACAGCACCAGAATCCGCCGTTCTGGTCAGATCTGAGTGGCCCATTGACCTTGGGCCCCTGTAGTGATCGCGGACTTTAGTGCCGGGGAGGATTTCAGAATAGTCTAGAGGGGGAGGATGATTGCGTCGATCATGGCAAGGGTCAGATAGCCGCGGCCCTAGACAGGGAGGGCTGTCACTGGCCTCACGTGTATTCGTACATCAACCGGGACACGTCGTACCTGCTATGCGACCAACCCATTTCTTGCCGGCTCGGCGGGAGTGAAGAAAGGAGACAGGAGGGCGGGAATTTTGGTTGGGTGCAAAAGCACGAGGACATGGAGACTGGTGGCTGAGGTGGGAATAAAACGGTAAGCCACGTCATTGCAGATAAGGGCACGTGAAGGTCTTGGGTGGTCACACAAGAGCAAGCACATACCAGCACCTACCCTATAATACAGCAACCTAAGGTCAATCAATGTATGTATGCAGCTATCTTGGGGTAAACACCCAAGACTGGTGGCAGTTGGCATAATTACCCGTCACATACCGGTGCGCTATGGGCTTAGTTTATCCCATCAGTCGATTGGGGCGAAATAGGGGGAATGTAGGCAAAGGTTATAGGTGTGAATGACAGTCTTGACGGTGGTCAATGGTTGATCCGCGGACAAACTACTTTAGCATCGGCAGCCTTTTTGACTTTTTCTTTCTTTTTCTTTTTCTTCCTTCTTTTTTGTCCACTCACACACCTGGACGGACTGGGTTAAAGTAAACGGAAAAGGAGATGAAAGGAAAGCCTTACCAGCAGTGGGGCTGGGTCACCCGCTAACGAGCCACGCAAAGCTGGACTACCCAAGCCACACTGCCCGTACCTGACGTAGCGTGCCTTACATAATGTTTAGTAGAAACGGTATCTTCCGTCAAACTGGCCGCTAAGCGAACCAAGTCGTCATTCGGGTTGTCCGTTCGCGCGCCTCGACTCCATGATTAAGACGCCGGTCTCCCAGGACCAGCTCCTGTATCAGCCTCATGCCGACATCGTTGCTAGCCGATGCTGACGACGCCTGAACCTTCGTCGCCTATGTTGCAGTCATCCCTCCTTTGACTTGCACATCCTACCAGGTCGCCGCACCACTTCCTAGCAGACTTCACACCCTCTCGGGCGACAGGATCCCGTAGCGTCGGTAACGAGACACACCCTCGACCCAAGACAGTGTGCAGTACCATTACAAGGCAGTAAACATTCCTGGCCCCGAGAGGAATAATATAAACAGAGTTCAGGTGGTCGTCTTCTAGCGCCGGCCAGCTCCCGCCTGCCCGTGGGTCGTGGCATCTCAGTAACCACCCCATCGGCAAGACGTAATGTCGCCCCGAGAGATCCCTAAGCGCCTCCTCTCTGCCTGCATGGATCGAGAGCATGCATGCTACGCCCAGGTCTTACGTACAGCACGCACATCCCATCTATAATCAGCCGAAGCTAGGAAACGGAAACATGGCGGTTCGCAGACTTCACCATCCCATGATCTTCCACTGCCCGCGACGATCCGCCAGGGGTACTCCCTGCTCCCAAGCACCCTGGGCCACGCGAGATGTGGACTAGGCCTTGTTGGCAACACAAAAGGTCTCGTCATGGTGTCATGGTGGTCTGACCCTTAATTTTAGCCCATTGTACTGGACCGGGGATCGCTTTTCTTTCTCTCTGTCTTCCATCGGTACAATCACCGCCGATGCCAAATGTCTAGCCTTGGATCTGTATGAGCCACATTGGCCTCGGTCGACCGATTTTTTTTTTTCTTTCTCCTTGCGCTCAACTAGCCCGACATCGCACTCGGCACACACCGGACCACGCCTCGCCTCGCCTCGCCTCTTCGCCGATCGTCCCTTAATATCTTCTGTCCCCAGTCGAAGGTACTCGACCAGTTCGATGTGGAGGGTGCCCTGGCAGATCGCTGCCCTTGTCCGCCACCCGCAGGCAGGGTAACCTATCACCAGTATCCTCGCTCCTCCACTTCTACGATGTGATTTCCCTTCTCGGAAACCACACTGACAGGGTTTGCCTCTGGGGCTTATCCGGTTCTGTGTCTCCTGCCCTGCATTCATTGGACACACCGTTACGTTGCGAATGCATCCTCACCAGAATCGTACGACTCTGTATCCGCGACTTCAAGGGGCTATCCATATGTACATCCGCATTTGCACATTGTCAAGGAGTCTCCGAGCTTACCACAAGGTGTTTCCGTGCAGCCATCTCGGTTGATGAATCATTTCAGGCTCGATCCCGACGCGACCTACTCGATCAGGTCCTGCTCTGGCCGATTCCACGGTGAGATGCAGCGACCTACCTTGCAGCTGCCCTTTCGTCTCCTGGTGCCATGTGCAGATGGTCATAGCTTCCGAGTTGCGTACACTGTTTCCAGGTTCTACGATGGATGAGTCCAGCTTGCTACGCTCTCTCGCATCTTCTGGGGTTCAACCAAGGGTGGCATTCAGATGTTCATGAGCTGGGCTCGGTAATACATCGTCCGGGTTCTTTTGATCAATATTCTTCACTTCGACCAGGGACAGCATCAGGGAATCTATATTACACACATCCAGCCTTAATACCGGTCAGATATTGTCCTATGCCTTCCAACCACACGCAGGAGCTGCCCTTCTCAGATGTGTAGACATCCCTCGGACCAGCCCTTGTCACCGAATCGCAACAAAGAGCCTCATGAGTCCAGCCAGAACAGCCGGCGGTGTCACGCTTATGCAAGAGAGCGTATATTTTGCCAACGCTAAGTGCATCCACATGGGTTGGCAAACCTGAGAGTAAGAGAGGCCCGATTTCTTGGTGCGAAGTGGAGGACTAGCCTGACTGCACCCGCCCGTTGGCTACCCTTGTCACCCCCATCCTTGGGTTCGACACCCCTACTGTGCCACTTTGCCGTGGGGTATGCATTTCGGACGTGTTGGTCTCGGTATCCTGTGGAGGGCATCATGGTAACGAGTTGGCTGCCATTCGCTGCAGAGGACACCCATTGCCTTCGTGCTTTCGCGCCCCTAAGACCCAGCCGAGCGGATTGTAGTGCTTCGTCGGCATAGAGCGCATGCTGTTTGCTAGTATTGCGAGTTCATCTCACCGCAACCCCTTGCTCGATTCGACATGACCCTGGACAAGGCGCAGCTCAGTATGACTGATGACAGCCTAGGTGTATCTGGAGACGGTAATTTCACAACACCATCACACTTGAACGAGCAGAATGCTCTGATAAGCCCATAGAAGCTGTGATCTCTGAAACTTCGCTACCATAAACACATCTCGCGACTGGCACATGACATAGCACCAACAGGCAGATCTGTCAATCACCCGTACCAAAGATGATCTGTGGAAATTTATAATCCTCTTCTAAGCATCGCAACCTCCTCGCTTACGGTTCAGATGTAACCCTCATCCAGCCCCGGCTCCTTATCCTGCAGCAGCCGGTCTGGGATGCGAGTGGATTTACCTGCTGCAGACGGTACCGCAGATTCGCGGTTGATCATCTGCACATAGGAGTGTACTCTGGACAGGGAACACCAGCCGTGTGTGCTCTAGACTCCTGTCTAAGTGACACCCCTGTGCAGACAAAGGAAGTCTGATGGAACCTGCGCTTAGGGTTTGGTATGGCAGCTGCTCTGGCTTCTCAACCGGCAAATACGGAAACACTGCGTTTTCCAGGTGTCACTGGCTCGGGATGTTAGTCCTGCCTGTACACTTCTATTCCATACTTGGGAGGGGCTTCAGGGTGAACCCACAATCCCATCTCCATACCGCTAATCTAGGGTGCTGCGACTGAAGCACCGATCGATGCTTGGGACAGCAGAAATGCGTACGGAGGATTTCGTGTGTTCTCAGATAATGGTAGCGAATAAGATGCAGTTGGCTCAAGGGATAATCTTGGGACAAGCTTTAGGCATTACGCACCTACCGTCACATTGTCACATCGATGAGCTCAGCAAGTGATGCTATTGATCTTAAGGAAGGATATGGTGGGGCGTGAATCGAACGACAAGGGGGAACCCGGGTGTGTATTGATGGTTGGTACCAATGCAAGCCCGTTGTGGATGAGGCGCTTGGTTCTTACTGGCAGTGGCTGGATGCCGGTTGGCGAGGTCTACTACTACAGGACACCTTCTGCTTGCACCAAATGACTGACCGATCATAGGTGTATAGGACGGGACACCTCAACGGTGAGACAACAGACCCGAGGGTCTTCCAGACAGCGGCAGAGACTTCATGCACACTCTGATAGACGACATACCGGTTGGTCCAGCCCCATGCAGCCCACCTGTTTTGCAAATTGCTCGTTGGCAATGTATGGTGACCCTGCATTATCCATTCCAGCCTCTGATATTTGTGAATGGCAATTTGTCAAGTAGCCGTCACAGACACAGAGCAGGCTACAGACGGCCCCTCGAAGACGCAGTTCTATGAACAGTTGCCCTCTGTGGCCTCCCTTGGTCCAAGCTGAGTTCCCAGAACTGTTCACCCAACACGGCGGCAGGGACGATCGTGATGGTCTGGTAGGGATCAGGCCCTGTGCAATTGGCTGGTCGGGACCCCCGACGCCACACTTGGGCCTCTCCGGGATCGCTTCGAAGCGAGCCGGATGTGAGATGTCATGTGCAGCGGGTACTTAGCTCTTGTCGTTCCTACAGTAAAAAGGCCACACCTGTAAGGCCATTGCACTCATTACACCTACCAACCAACTATTCGATCGGCACATTCACAGTGCCTGGAGACGTCTCAGGACGGGCGCCTAGGAGCTCCGGACCGTGAGGCGGGGCTTGCCACAATGACAACGTCTCAAGCAGCCACGATTACACACCCACAAGCATACAGCCACTGGTGGGTATTCTGGCTCGGCACAACGAGAGAAGAGGTGACCGCCCAACTCCTTGGTTGGCCCATTTGTGAAGCCTAAATGCGATCTCGCTTAGCCGCACGGACAGCGTGGGAAAAAGCAAGTAACAAAAGTGGTGATCGAATCCTTGGGGGCTGTTTGGAGAAGTCGTTCCACGTGAGTAAATGGGAATGCTGGGAACGCAGCGCGGAGGCACATACGATCTGTGTTGTCGCAGCCGGACCTTGGTTGTACAACCATAACCAGAGCTATCTGGACGATCTACGGGTCATGCCTGGTGGGCTCATCTTTCGTATGCACGCATCTGAAGTCCACAGCACACCGAAGTGGGAAGATGCTTGTCGCTGAGCGGAACATGCCTTATCCTGGTGCAGTGGATCCGTAAGGGGCAGGCCATGATGCAGGTCATATATTCTTGCGGTAGCCTTCGTATGGAGCAATATGTCCAGAGGAGCCTGCCTGGTCGTGTCGCAATTGTCTTCATACTGGTCGAGTCTCACACCTCAGGTGGGACGTGTCCTGTAGCGGATTCGGTTCACTGGGTCGAGAGTCGGTGACAGGACAGAACGCTCCTGAAGGAGCGCAGGGAGTGTTATGGATCCTTGCAACAAACTTCCGTGGCCGATCAGTCTACGTGAGAGACCAAGAAATGCAAAGCAACGTGAGCAGAATGGTGGTGAGGTCTTCCTTCCTTCCAAAAATGGCCGTTCATATATTCTGCACGGCAGCGTCATTGTAGGATCGACGAAACGACGCGGCTTTCTCCACCACTCCTCTGCTTTTCTGCTATCGTCTTCCATCACCATTTGTCTAGGCAAATGTACTGTATTTAATTGATGACAGCACAGCAATAACGCCTCCATGTGTTTAACGGTCGATCTTAAGAAAATCCGTTCTTGATCGTCATCAAGCCCCACAAAACCGTTGCTCTTCCTTACCCTGGCTCGGAGTTGTAAAATCTGACTCTTTCGAGCCGTGACGTGCCAGGCATTCTCATGTAATAGGAGGGCCTAGGCGATGGTCAGCTTTCCGCCATGGCGTCATGATGGTCTTGGTATTTTCTGTGACGGAACTGGAACAAACAAAGGCAAATGAGGGAGGATAATACGCACATCGTGCTGTTTGAAAGACGAAACGCTGCCCAGGGCCCAGGATCCGGGATCTGGGACCTTCGCTGACTTTCCGAAGTTCCGGTATCGGTATCGGACAGGAGCCGCCCTTTACTGGATATCTTCTAGTAATATATTGCAGGAAATATTTGATTGGAGCTTTCGTTAGCATCTTCATTAGGTCCTGCGGAGTCTGTATATTCTGAGCTTGAAGATGGCGTGTTAGCAGTAGGAGCTTCTGGCCTGACTATGCTGCCATTGCTTGAAGTTGAATGGCCTGTCACTGGTAGGCCATTGAATTCTTTCTCTGATTGTGGATGGTATTTCTCGTCACAGTTCTTCCATGGGTGCCAACCGCACGAGGGACACTGCTTATCAGCCATATGCAGCAGCACAGGCACACCAATGGTAAGACGCCTTCTCCTCTCTTTGCGTACCCAACGCCTAAGCCTCAGGTATGAGATGTCATTACACCGCCCTTCATTCCGACTGTAGACGCAGAACCAGCAGTAGCACAGTTCATACCGCATATCGAACATCTCCTCGTATACTTGCGTAGATGCTTGGAAGTTCCTACCTCTGACCCTTGTGGCTGGACTAGCCAGATGTGTGATGATACCTGTGTAGTATTCTTGGCAAAACCCTTGGTATTTGTTGGGAGAGAGGAGGTGAGTTCTCCAGACCAAATCGAGATCGATTGTAGGCAATAATACGGCTGTTGAGTCGTTTGAAATTTGGGATCTGAGGATGGACCAGCGGACACGTAGGGTCATGAACCGTTCATACCTCTGCAACGCATCTTGAAACAGCTGGCTTCCGGGCATACGATCCCACGAGTACCATAGCATTTTGACACCAAAATTCAGCTGATCTTGGACAGCACCATGAAAGTCAAAAGCAACATTGCAACTTCCTTGTGGACATTCTAGGACAAGACGATCGATCTCATCCGTGTAAAGAGCTTCCAATGACTCAGTGACATCGGTTGAGTGCCTTGAGTGAAGAATCGCGATCGAAGTATCCAATTGTTGAAAAACGTTGTACGGCCCCAGTACCGTATACACCGAGTTCTGTATATGAATAGGTAGAGTGAAGACCTCTGAATCGATATTAGAAACAATGTCAATCTATTACCAATGTCAGCTCGGGGTTAAGAACGTGAGGTATCATGAGTTACCGACAAGACTGGGCCAGTGCCAGTGCTTAAGCTCCAACTGCAGCTCTGCTGAGAATTTCTTCCATTCATGTGGACATTGCAATAGAGCATGCCAGACCATCAAGACATCGAGAGGTGGTAACGAAAGACTCAAATCCATATGGAAAGATGCTTCTATCCAATCTCCGAAGCGATGAACTGCCCGGTTAACGTAGAATACCCAGGCCTCATCAGGGGAAATGCTATTCTCCTCAGCCCATCTTCTGGTTCTTTCTCTTGCTCTTACGAACAGCTCCAGAAGCCTGACATGAGCTAGACACTCCTCGGCATGCGGTAGGAGATTCTCGTCATAATCCAGGGTTTGGGGAGGCGAGAGGCACAGCATATTTGGTTCTGGTGAGTATACCGACTGAAAACGACGGTGGAGATATCTAGCAGAAATCAGCATTCATCGAACCTTTTGCGATTTGTTCGTGGATACTTGAGAATCATAGTGACGAAAACAAACATTGAAGTTGACCAAACACTGACTGCAAACATTACATGTGGCCAAAATATGGACGTGGGTTACAATGGAGTGCTTTTCCAAAATCAGGATTTATAGTCGCTGGAGTGCATGAACCTTTGCGGCCGGGAAACCTTGGGACCACGGCTTTGGAAGTCCAGGGTCAGTGAATGGAATCCAAGAAGTCGAGACATGTCAGAGACATTATATTTCAGTGTAGTTGATCTTGAAAGTTGTAAAATTCTGAAATCTTCCCTCAATGGACTACGAAGGGTGACCTTACTGCTTGACGTTGTTTCCGCTCTTTGCTTATAAGGAGGAGGAGTGCGACCATGGAAGTATATCACGCATTTGCGAGATTATATGTATAGCCTCAAGGTTTAACCATCGCATATCATTAACACCGTGGTAGAGTAAGTCTTGAGATATGTAATCATGTTCAATATTTGTGATTGCGAGGGTAAGCAAGCCACCCGAACTTACCCTGAACTCATGCAAGGTGATCAAGGTAAATAAGGGTACGTTCGAATCGCGACTTTGAACAAGGTTTAGGCAAAAGATGTCCACTGGCAGAGTTCGGAGCATGTGCTCTCAGGCTGGTGATGATGGTGTCGATGGGCTTGGAGTTTTGGATTCGATGGGCAATGCCTGGCTTTCTCTGTTGGGCTTAGCGCCATGTTCAACTTTGGCCACCAACTTCCCGCCTGTCCGAAGACATTCACTAACCTTGGCGACCCTGAAGCAGCTCCAGCCTTGTTACACGGCCACAATCCTCCGCAAATGTAGGCAAGGCTGCGCAGCTTGCCTGGAGACAGACGATCGAGTGCCCGGTGTGGGGATCGTGTTCGCTGCCCTTCTTGACCCGCCGTCGCCTGTATGACGACTCCGACTCAAGCACCGACCAAGGCTTGCCACAACTGCCGCCGGAAACGGCTTCGGTGCGATAGGTCATACCCTCACTGCAACAAGTGTATCTCTGCAGGTAGGGAATGTCTAGGCTATGGCAACCTTCTGAGATGGACTGGGGCCGTGGCCAGCCGCGGCAAGCTCGCAGGCCAAGCGGCACCGTTGCCAGTGGATCCGGGCGAAAGGCCATTTCAAGAACTCACCCCTTATAGCCCGCAGTCTTCGCCTCCAAGCCATGGCATAGTGGCCTCCATGGCTCTGGAGGATGAAAATGATACGCAGCTTGTGAGGCGACAAAGCTCAGTGGACACGATCTCCGATAGTGACGTCGCTAGTCCTTGGGTGTTAGTCGATCCGTTATTCCAAGACTTGAATCCGTCATACCGTTACTATCTTTCATATTGTATGTGACTTTACACATGGACCTCATGGGCTCTTGAAATACCTTGTGCATGAAGGACTGACACGTTCGCAGTTACCGACCGCCTCTGCAAAGATTTAGTATCCTACGATCTACCGGAACGTAATCCGTTTCGCTTGCTCTTACCGATGACCAGAGCAAATCCTCTGCTGCAACACATCATAGTTGCTGCATCTGCCGTGCATCTTTCAAATCTCATCTCGCCCGCTCTTCCCCTCTCTGACTGATGGAAGAGTGGTTTGTCCCATCAACGTCGAAGCGTCACAGGTTGCGTTGAGACACGCTCTTGTCGCGAAGCAGAAGGCACTGCGCCTAATGCACCTTGCCTTGAAGAATATTCAGTCCATTCCAGGAGACGTCATATTGGCAGCAGCTTTATTCTTTGTCAACGTTGAGCTCATCGAGTCTGGCAAGCATGGCTGGAAAGCCCACCTTGAGGGCGCAGGTCAAATCATGGCCGTGTTGCAATTGACTAACATGCCCAGCAGTGATTTACTAGATTACATGCTTTCAGACTGTTTCGTGTATGTGAGACCACTTAACGGCTGACAACTATATTGCTTTTCTAACGTGAATAGATACTACATACTGGCTTCAGCATTCACACCCGAAGGCTCAGATCAGACAGCGACTCAGTCTTATTTTCAACTCTCTAACATACCGCTTGTGCTTCAAAAAGCTGCTGCGAATAGTTACCAATGCTGTCCACCCGAGATCTTGGAGATTCTTCATCTTGCCTCCAAACTATCCAATATGAACCAAAAAACCAAGAATCGATTGAAGAGGCCACAACCAAAGCTGCGGCTCTATTGCAGAGAGCATTGGACTTTGATATAGTAACGTGGGCTTACGATGTACGTAACATCCCATATTTCAGCGATGTTCCCGTACAGAGCCGTATTCATACCAGCACCGCACACCGACTTGCTGCTTGCCTTTACATTCTGCAGGCTGTCCTGTCACTAGAGTCTGTGGTAGGTACCACATACTCTGATGTACTTAGTGGAGAGCTGTATGATCAGCTGGCCAAAGTACCCGATGACGATCAAAATTTCAAAGCAACGACGTGGCCAACATTCATTGCTGGGGCAAGAGAAGTAGACCCAGGCAAACGAACATGGATTATGGACAGACTACAGCGACTGGCTGTCCAAGTTCCTTGGGGGTTTATATACACCGCTATGGATACGCTGCGTATAATCTGGGGCTTGACGGCGTTGAGAATGGGTCAAGAAGTTGGGTTCAAACACTCAAAGACCCAGAATTCAATTTTCTCATGGTGTGAGACACTCAAGGAAGTACACTAAACTTTCAACCGTAAGATATGACTTCATGTCAAATAAAAGAAGGTGCTCATTTAGAAGCGAATCACAAGCTCCATATTGATAGTACCTGCACATCACGAGCATAACATCTTGCAGCCACTGATTGCGAGAAAGACTTGCGATGGGGAACATAAGAATCAAATTTCAGACATTGGCTTGTTTAGTCATTTCAATGGCACTTGTGATGCTTCACACAAGTCTCTGTAGGATAAATTCTATTAATTTTGAGTGATATATGGATAGAAGGTTGGATAAGTTGGTAAGTTTTACGTGGAAGAAAACATTGACGATGGCAATTGGTTGCCGAGCAATGCTTGTGCACCTTGGAACAACTTTTCACATAAGGCGCAGCTTTGTCATTGGCTTGCAATGGACAGCGCACGTTCATGTTGTCAGTGACATCAAGTTCTCGTCTCATTGAATTGTTGTCCTACCACGTTTGCCTCCGTGGCAGTGTGACTACCATCACAACATGTATCCGGTGAGATAATCACCCTCATAAGACGGGGCAGGACATAGGAATTGCCCACAATCACCGTTCTATAATAAATCTCGAGCTATAAATCGATCTCAGTTCTTCTTGATGGAGATGACGCTTCGTAGTTGCTGGGGTTATAATGATAATATATTGCAATTCCAAACGTGCTATGCCATGTTTTCCCAAGTACTACTGCACATAACGTCACGTTGATGCCTGTACTCAAGAGACCTTCAAACGTGGTCAAAGATGTTTGTTCAGGCAAGGTGGAAAGCAATACTACGATACACGAGTTCTGTACGTCCTTTCCTCCGTGATACCACACTTAAATCGCTGGCTCCCGTGAGTAAGACATGAGTTGTTGTTCGATGACTAAAGTGATAACAGGGACTCAAAGCCCAGAATATAAAATGGCCACACTTCTCCTTAGAAATCCCAAACTCAAGGCAGAGACTCGCATGGAAGCTATGGACCAATCTCGTAACGCCTGGCTGAGGGCGAGGCGAGCGATTCAAGTTGCTTACTAGAGACAGGCATCTGGATCATCTCCTAAGTACCGCCCTGTCCAAAGTAAGGATGGCCAATCATCGCGTGCCAGAAAAACTGTGAGGTTTGCCGGCGAGCCTGCAGTTATGATGGCTATCCAGACGGAGAATTACTGTGATACCGAGGATGAAATCACAACGGTGGCTGAGCTGGGCCAATCTACGAACAATATTACACTTGAGGCGGTATGTGTTTAATGATATTTATAAATGGCTGATCTGTCACTAATTATTATCTGGCTTAGACTTCGGCTACATATCAAAACGTCAAACAATATGAGCACAAGATGTGGCAGCGGCAGAAACCATGGCAAGAGCTCCTTGTACCGCTTGGCGAAGAGCCTTTACATGTAGAGGAAAGCCATACCGGTTTAACACTTGGCCAGCCTGTTTGTTACATGCCATCAAAGGGTGGGTTGCTGCCCTGGACACCGATTTCAGATATACCGAAGCCAAGGCCAACAGATGAGCGACAAGCGACAATGCTGCAATTTAACGAAGAGGTCTCGAATCGTCTAATAGCGATCCGGAGTATTTCAGATCCTGTCGAAGACACAACAGTCACAAATACGAATTCGCAAGCTGAAGCGACAAGCGATGACGATTTGTGTCCTGACAGCTCTTTACTCGTCGAGCTTCCAACGAAAGAGTCAACGAGGAATCTGAGAGCTCACGAGGGAAGTAAATGGCGATTTTGGCATTTACATTCCATGTTGGCTGCCTGCATGGCATGTTGGGTGTCGTTTCTGCAATATCTTCCAGGAACAGAGATCAAGACTACACCAAATCAGGGCTAGAGTGATGGTTGCTGATTCTACAGCTCTTATTCTCCAAGATATGGTAGCTTTATCGTTACTTCGAAATATGTCCGGAGCAAGGGATGCGTCAGCGGACAATAAGTTGACATGGGAATGAAGTCTCAAGATGTCGAGAATACAATCCAATCACTTAACTGAAAATCTGGATACACTTAGCTTTGCTAAAGTCTCTACTGGACATAATAAAAGGTTGTTTCTAGCTAAGGGAGCAGAACTATTTTTATTTGACAATATATAAATACTTGTGGATGCAGTTACCTGATGTTTGAAACCATGGAAACTGAGCTGCAGTAGCTGAAGTAGTGGCTACTTGAACCTGAACTAGGATGGTGATTTGATGATGAGAATGGAAAAATGGCTGCTGAGGAATGTTATTCTACGGGAGTACCACGGTCAATGGGGGCATATTGCATTATATGAAAGGTGTTAGTTGAAATGATTAACAGCCAACTCAAAAACTACTCTTGTAACTAACACATTCATAGTCAGTCTTTGTACTCTTAAACTTGGAAACCCACAAGCCATTATTAGTGGCATAGACGTGAAAAGAGCGCTTCGCAAGATGGGTTATGAGGTTTGATGGCGACGGTCAAATCATCGGCGAAACAGGAATTATGCATTATCCCAAGAAATTGCACAAGTATCGACATCTACACAATTCGTACTAGCGGCTTCTCTTCTGCATGCGTTGAGCGTAACAGGAAGTTTCGGTGCTGAAGAATTGACATAGTTGCAGCTGAAGACAATTGGCGCCCGAACTGTGGCTTCCGACTCTATTGGGTTATAACCCTACAGGGACACTCCGGCTTGAGCCTGCGCTGAGTCGCAGATGGGTTCCAGCAACTCGGTGTAAGGCTGAATAGGCAAATTTGGTGATTTTGTGGCGTCCAGATGGGTCTCATATTAGCCTTGCCTGAAGCCCAGATCAAGCCAGCCTCATGTGTCAGCTCTGACTGATGTGTCGTGGCGGCCGCCAGCAGAGCGCATTCAGAACAAACTTTGGAAGCGGTGGAGGTTGAGGCATGGGTCACGCTGCACACCTCAATTGGAGAAACTCCTGATCGGGCAATTCATGCATGTCCGGTGTCGTAAGGCAACCATGTCTAGGATGGAACCACCCGGACTTCCCACTCTTGCGGCTTGGCAAGGCGTGGGAGGCACATGGGGCCGGATGATCTCAAAGGTGGGGAAAGGTATTCGCATGCCGTGGTTAGAATGCTCCCTAGTTCGATAATTGCCCGGGAATCTTACATCATGGCGACGAGCGATCGAGGCTCGTCGCCTGGTATGCTGCTTTTGCCCGCAAGCAGGCAGCCCTGGCCAGGGTACATGGTAGGACCAACAAAGGTATTTGATATGCATGACACGCAATGATTAACAACGGCGTAAAACGTATCAGTTGGTCGCACTGGTTGCCCCAAAGCGTGCGTGAATGTGCGCTTTGCTTATCACCGCCGGGACTCACGGCAAGCATGGAAGCACATTCGCATTCTTGTCGCAAGAGCTGCTGACTGCATATCGGCTGCGTTCTGGTGATGCGAACCCATGATGAAGAAAGCACCGCGGAGCCCGCGAGCGCGCAGCTTTCCTCCGTTCCTCGCAGGTTGCTGTCTGTAGGCTAGAGAGGGGCTTGGGCAGCATCGCAGGTAGAGTCTGGAGGGCCACCGGAGCTTTCCGTCGTCGTGAGTTAGCCGATAAGCCGAAGGTAAGCTCAGAATCTCCAACTCGCAGGAAGAGACGGTGATGAATGGTTGCCTCGTAGAGGAGCAGTAAAGAGTGACTATAAATAGAGCCTGGAGAGGATGCGGCGGCTTTAAGAGAAATGGCATGTATCGACAACGTTGCTGTCTGGTTGACGCAGGACAATTCATTAGGGAGGGCGGCTGAGACAGGGGCGTCACAAGATGCGCATTAACTGCTCGCCTACAGAGCGGAAAAAGGCCAAATATGCAGTTTTCGGTGTTCATTTCATCCACACAGAACCTAGATGACGTGCAGAAGTCCCCGTCACATATGAGGGAAGCAACTTGGCCTGCGTATATGCGGCGTCTAATACACCGCAAACCTCATTACAAAGGTCATTGTTGACGACGAATCCTTGCCTGAGGTGGGTTGCAATAAGCCTTTACGTGCCAATGCAGTTTGGACAATATGCAGGAGCACATCCTCTTGCGACATGCGGTGCGGAGTGCCCTTGTGGAACACCAAATGGGAGTTCATGTATAAGGCAAGTCTCGACAGCAATGTCACCTCCCTTCAATGCCACATCTCTTCGAGTCTGGTGATGCTCTGAAGCGATGGGCCTAGATGTGCAGGGGTCTCATACTTTTGGTTGCCTTCCGGCCCTTGTTTAGGGCTCATTTCACACAATAAGGCAACCAATGCTCCCCACCTTGGCAGACCACCCCTGGTCATCCAATGTCGATCTGGACGCCTCTCGGACCGTTCGTGAATGGATCATTAACCGACTGGAATGTTCACTGGTTCAGCCAATCACAAATGTGTCGCCTCGCCAGCCTGTAAAACGAGGACCAGGCTTCATGCCATTCTCGACATCACGGCATGGTATGTTGGCCTTCGAACCTTGCCTACGGACCCAGAGTAGCACCAGCTGGGCGGCTCTGTCTTCTAGGCAACCGCCGCCTTGTCGTTCGCATCTAATAGCCATGCCTGCCTCTGGCGGTCCCGCTGACGTCTGGCCTGTCCTGACGTGATCCCCGCCACTCGCTTTTCGTCCGTCAATTCGACCTTGGATATCCTATTTCGTACACCTTTGGATTCACAGCCTTGTCCTGAATTATCCGAGGTAATGTAGATGCAATTGACAGGCTCAATTTCTTGATAGCCTCACGGAACACCTTGCCCAGCCCTAGTCCTGCATAAACGGTACGCCTCACCATCCTTCCCGGGCTGTCCTTTGTCAAACCGGCCCCAACGATCCCTCACCGGTTTCAAAGTTGAACCTGCATACTTGTAGCAGGATGCCCCTGTTCCGAGACAGGGATAGGAAGCCCCAAATAGGAAATTCCTCTATGGTTGTTGGTTTGTGCCAATATTTCTTTCCTCTTTGGGCCGCGGTCTGTTGGCGGTGTGAACAAGGACACCTGCGTGCGAAATTACTCTCCAGCCTTGGGCATCTCATCTGTACTGCTACCAACAGCCAAGCACTCAATCCTTCTTTGAATTTAACTCGGTAAATGCTGGGCCAAAATTTGCCTGGGAACTTGCAAGTCCTACAGCTGATCGTTCTGATCGCCAATGCCCAACATTGATAACAGTTTCCCATGACAATTATCTTAGAACTCTTCTTGAAGTTTGACCATGATAACTTCTCACAAGCCATTGTAGCATTGAACACAATTACAACTCTCAGCAGCCTATCATGTCACTGAACCTTGTGCCAGTCCTGAAAGCTGATGTCTTCTGAATAGCAAAATCGCACGTATTTTTATTTTAAATAACATATATGGAGGTAAACTCTGGTTCAAACTAGTGTGATTACTCCAGGGATGTGTTGATTGTCAATATTTACAGCCCTGATTCCATGAGCTTGAACTTGGTTCCAAGAAGCACAACTCTTAAAACATTTCAAGTACCCTCGACCGAGACAACTTCTTAACTTGCCAAGATTACGTCGTTGGTCTTCTGTCTCCTTGTGGCAAAATAACCGTTTTCGACATCACTTTGGTCTCGTGACAGTCTCCTAGGCCGCTCTACACCCTGCAGTCTTACTCCATCGACGGATATGCAGAACTGACGATCTACAGATTACTCGTAAGTAGGCTGAGGGATCTCTTCCATCGCAGAATGGCAATATAAATTTCTCATTGGTCTCGAGGGTGTGCAGTGGAAATTTGTAATACGGCCGTCAGCACCCGGAACTTTCTAAATTGGGATATTGCCTTCCTGTCTCACAAATCTGCCAAAGCGCCCGGGTTATATGATGCCTTTTGGGAAAACCTACCGACTTTTGATTGCACAAGACTAACGTCTGACGTGAGAAAATACTTGAATTTTAGGCTTGCATAACTTTCTTTATTTCGTGTTCAACTATAGAGCTGAAAATTGTCCGAATGAGAATGTGAACTGGCAGCTAACATACATGATCATGTGTGTAAAGGAGTCGTAAAATCGAGAGACCAGTATACAGCGAGTGAAGGTGAAAAACAATGATTCCAACGCCTGCAATGTATCTTGCAATGTCTACTGGCCGTACCCCAATGTAAATGCCGACTCAAATGGACGATTTGAAGACGATGCTGAATCGTTCCTACATCTCAACCCTTTGCTCTGATTCAACTTCTTCATTCCAACATATAGCCTTAAGCGTGATGAGCTTCTGTGCCGATTAGAGAGCAGTAGAACGAACAAGTATCTGTTCATGGGGATGAATCTAGAATCTTTATACTCATTGTCCGACCCTGTCCCCATTTGGCTATTGTGGGAAACGTATTGCAAGTAACCAAATGCATTGATCTTTGGTTTTGAGGGCCCAGGTTAGGCTAGCCAAGTGCCGTTGCGCTCCATCCTCCTTGGAGGATGTGAGTTAACCGGTTGCTCCCAATCGCTGATGGCCGCTATTTGACCGTGAAACGGTTGTGCGGTCCAGAACCAGCATCGAGTGACATGTATCCGGTGCACGACAGTGTGTTTGGCCTCACTATTGGAGGTTTTGACAGTTGTGTTGAGACGAACTGTCAATGAAGCTTGATCTCTCATGTCAAGCATCTTGTTTGCTTATCACGCCAATTGACGTGTGGGATCAAGGTTCGGAGGTGATAACTCCATCCACCTTGACATCATACTTCGCATCGACATCGAACTTGCGCTCATTCTCATCCCAGACCAGCCACTTGCCAGATTTGGCAATCTTCAGGCCCAGCCATAATATTCTATCTCGTCGGTCATCCACCATAGATGCCAGCTCGAAATACTTCTCATCCTCATCGATTTTGTCGTCGCTGAACCAGTCAGTCGGAAAGTAATCCTCCGAGTAAACAAGGCCTCGCATTGCATAATCCTCTGGAAGCGGGCGTGGTAACTCATTCTTATGAGGGCGTGGAAACTCCGAGCTTTCGATGCGGGGCGTGATTCCGCAGGACTGGCTGAGCAGATTTAGCATGATGGCGGTAAGTTTCCATGGAAACTCCTTTTCTAGATATGCCATAGCCGCGGGATATTCCGCCATATGTGCAAGAAACACCAAACTTGTGTGCAAGTAAGGAAGAATATTAAGATCTCCCCACCGCCTTATAACAATCTCATATATTTTCATCGAGAAAGACAACGCTTTCTTGAACCTCTCCCCAGGTACGTTTTCAATTATTGCACTGTTACCCATGGAAACGTCCGCCTCATCCGGACGTTGAGCAATCGCTCTCATTAAAACATTAGAGTCAGAACCATATTCGAGAAGTAAACACCCAAGAGCAATACCGATGAAGTAACTGAAAAGGTTAGCAAAAGAATCGTGGAATCATATAAAGCCATCACTTGCCCTGATTCGGACCATCTCTTGGTGGTGCGCCCTATGTGGTCATCCAGCAGGCCAAGGAATTTGCTGATTGATGGTTCGAGTTGATCTTGACACTTGCCCGAGATGAGAATCCCGTGGACCGAAACAAAAGCTGCATCAATATCTTGGAGGCGATTTGCGTTTCCGTTCAGGACCGGATCGAACAGCGTCATGATACTCTCCCTTGCGCTGGGGAAAGGGATGGGAACGCAGAGAGATTTGGTGTAATAGTAAAGCTGCTGCAGAGCGTTCGGACGGGCAAGAATGGCCAAGTGATGGTACAACCGCCCAGTCGTAGGTGACTTCTCGGAGGCTTTGCTGTACCAATACCTCGAAACCCCGTCCACACTTCCCTGTCCCTGATGTCATCGTCTTCAATAGCCATCCTATACCTGCTGAGATCGCCGAGACATTCTATCCAGGTTTCCTCGAACGCCGGAACCGTCTCATATAGGAGCGCCATAATGCTGTATGAGAGGTATATGAAGCTAAGCATGTGCTCTAAAGAGCCGGGAAGCTTATGCCTCAAGAGCTCCAAGAAGGAGTGAATGCCGTGGCGCCACATACGAGCCGGCATGGCGTATTTGGCAGCCAATCGCTTCAGAGCAGGGCTGGCAGAAGGATGCTGGGACGCCAGAAAGAAGTCGTGATGTTCGTGCAGCAACGTGCGGTGGAGGGCTATTAGAGCCTGCCACTGCTCGTTGCTTAGGGTGTGGTCGGCATCGGTGTTGGAAGACTGTGCATTATCAACTTCTATGCACTTACTTTCTACCATGACTAGCCCAGCATAGATTCCCTTGACCTCATTGATAAGCTGATCTTGGGAAATCGGCCTGGTTTCCGGTTCTTTAACCATTTCCGACACGGATGAATCTTCAGGTGCTTGCTCCGAGGAATCCTGATTGTAGTGGGGAGGCGGTCTACTTTGGGCGCCGCCGCGCGATGTTTGATGCCTAGAAGGCTGATTTGACTTCATCTGGGGAGTCTTGGTCAGGGGCTCATCACCGGGATTCCAAAGCTGGCGTCCGCTGGGGTTCTTGGGGCCGTGGCCGCGGCTGAAGTCACTGATGCTCTCGTTGGGCCTGGCCCGACTCCGGTTTGGAGTTGATGGCGAAGACCCTCGTTGTTGGTCAACCGACGGCGGTGGAGAGCATAGCTTCTTTGGACTACGCGTGCTGGGGAGAGAGCTGCGCGGCCATTTCCGGCAGCAGGGGTTTCAGCGGCAGATGGAGACTGATCCTGAGCAGCCGTGATAGGTCTCTTCTTGCCCGACATTCTCGAGGCCTGTTCCTCACTCAAGCGAGGAGAGTTGGGATTCCTACGCCTACTAGTTAGAAGGTAAAGAAGGAGGTGGCGAGGAGGATGAGCGAGTGAGTATTTTGGGGGCCGAGGTTGGAGGCTGCTCACGGTTTCTTGTCACTGGCGACGGCCATGAGTTTGTGCGCGTCTTCGATTTCTGAATCAGTGTTCAGGTTAGGGTGACCAGGCGCATCAGCCTTTACATGGGCCTTGAAGGATGCCAAGTCGGACTGAGGAAGATCTGCTTTGCATAGCGGACAGCTGGGCCCGCGCCCAGCCGTTTCCTGGCGTGAAGCATTGCGCAGGTATGTGACCCATCCTTTTGATAAGTCCAT
The DNA here is from genome assembly GCA_020081605.1 of Albifimbria verrucaria. Classification (NCBI taxonomy): domain Eukaryota; kingdom Fungi; phylum Ascomycota; class Sordariomycetes; order Hypocreales; family Stachybotryaceae; genus Albifimbria; species Albifimbria verrucaria. The sequence continues at coordinate 2,872,326 of JAHREC010000013.1, forward strand.
GGCCGGTTGCGACAGCTTGAAAGTGGCATGGAGGTTGCGGGATAAACGGATAGATAAAGGAAAGGACAAGGGAAAAAAGTCCGTCGCCTGCCTAACCGCGCTGTCTGCGACGTGCACCGGCCACGCACGTCTCCCAGCGGCGGCTCGTGAAAGTGGCGAAGGCGACACCGAGGCAGCTGAATCAGAACGATTGAAGGAATGCTCAGGCGCGATGGCCTACGGCTCAGCGTATCCAATGGAGCAGGGTGCGCGGTGCTTTCGCCTGGACCGACAAGGCAAGGCAAGGTAAGGTCGGGCCGTGACTGACTGTCTGACTGACTGACACACACGAGGATTAGCGAGGGCCCGTGGCTGGGGGCGCGGGCTCTGTGTAAGCAGAAAAATCTCGTGAAGCCTAGGCAGGCCGATGGCGATGAAGCTGGCAAAGTGGTAGAAATTGGGCAAGCTAGCGGGAAGGTACCTGTAAGGGACCGGTTCACGACACCTAAGTGCTGATTCATCAGCGCTGGAATCGCAAAAGCTTCAGGTGCTGAGCAGGCCCCTCGCTGGGGTTTCCTCCTTCTTCTTCTTCTTCTTCCTCTTCCACCACCACCACCACCACCACCACCAACAGCTTGGGCAACAAAGATACTTGGCCGCACCACAATTGCTTTTGCAGAATCGCTCAGATGTGTTGCCATGCGATGCAGGTCATGAGAGGGCAGGGCGAAACAGGACAGGGGTGAGGCAGCTCCGTAGAGGGGTGAAGGGGTGCGAGAACGGATTTGCTCTTACTAAAAGTGATTGTTTTGGGGGCCTTACCAGAGGTGGTCGGTTGGTTCGCCCCGTGGTTCGCAAAGTTGCCTTGTTGAGGCTCAATTCGCCCCTGGGACTCTTCCCACCGCACCCACGATATTCCAAGATTCAGCTTGATTCCCAACGTCCGGAAGAGTTCTCGGCGACAAGTCAAGTCCTCCGTGCAACATCCGGCGCTGCGGTGGCCTTTGGGACGGGGCTGGCGACGTAGGCTGGCCTTCAATGCAAAGCCAAACACCAGGGATTATGTCGCCGACGTACGTACAACTAAGCTGGCGCGATCTGACGAGGGCCGGCGTCTTCCAGCTAGTCGAGCTTGCTGGCAACCGAACCAAACCTGGCAGGGCCGTCCACCCTACTACTTAAACAAAATTGGCCAGCATCCAGCCTGGGTCGCGGACCAGCACCGTATCACATACAGCCTTGCCAATCTGCAATTATAGCGTCTCCAATTTAAGCTCCTTGATGCATTGAGACGACTAGCTGCAGCCCTCCATCTTCATCGTACAGGCCTTTCCGTCTTTCATCGCTCAGGCGTTTTGTAGATCCACGCCTGTGAAGTCTCAAGCCTTGTGCTATGATTCCTGTCAATGTCCGTCGGTCGGTGTGAAATGCACAACACACTACTCTCCCAGCCTTTCAACTCCTCATCATCACTGTGCTGTGACAGGATAGCGAGCTAGAACTGCTACTATATAGTTCTGTAAATACAAACACGCAGGGCTAAACACAACTTCCACGGGGCTAGACTTCATTTTCAATTTACAACTGCTTTCCAACTGTCACGATGCCCATCACCTAGTCCATCACATGAACTTTTGGCCTCGGATAGGCCTCTACCCACACCTGTCTTAACTGCACGTTTGCCTAGTCACTCTAGGCTGCTTTGATTCATCCCAAGTAGAAGCACCAGTGTGACATGACCGCGGCCCTCCAGTTGTCCTACCGAGCGTGTTGCTCGCATCGTGCTTCCCGGTATGAGAGTTTCGGACCGTAGTCATCGTGGATATGGCAGTGTCCTAGCTGACAATTCGAGCCAGTGAAGCGTATGCAATTCTTCGCCCACACAAACAGGTATGGGCATGTGATGCTCGTAAGAGACTTATTCTCTAATAACTCAATAAATTACCCAAAACCGTGCATTGCTGAAAGTCCCATAATCCATCAGGTATCCCAATCCTTCAGGATTTCTTTATTGTCTTCACTAAATGTTGCCTTTTCGTTTCAGCTGACACCCGTCGCATCATTATTCTTCTTTCATCTTCCAAACCACTGTCAGCAACGTAAATATCCGCATGATTTGGCTGCCTCGCCGCAGTGTGACTTAGCACATCTCACCTACAACCACCTCAGCTAAGTCTGATGCCAATGAACTCCATCTCACTTCCCTCAGCGCGTACTAGAAATCGGCAAAGCCGGCCTGGTACAGAGTGGCATGCTTACAGTTACCGTTCCTAGCCCACTGAGCTAGCCATGGCCCCATGGTGCTAGAGGGCTCGTCATCGTGAGGCTAGGAACTCACGATGTGCTGCGCCGCGATTCGTAAGCCCACGAATACGCTGGCCGCTCAAAGGACCCGCATTGACACGAGGACAAAAGAACCATGTTTGATGAAGAATTATCTTGTCTTGGCATACGTTACTGCAGTGCGCCAGGCGCAGCGGACCATTATATCATGCTGGATACGATGGCAAAGCCCGGCCAGAAACGAAGCCAAGTGTTTTTCTGCCACTCAAATCTATAGCTATTTGGGGGCTAACGGGGACAGCAAGCCAGCCAATCAAATAATAAATAGGACGTAAAATTTATAAAATAATTGCTATAGGTTTAGTGTTGGAAGGCTTTTCGTAAACATTCAACTTCCGTGATCTCGCCCGACAACCCAACATTCGATAACTTTGCAGTTCACATATCACACTAGTCTCCCAGTAAGTCGACTATCCATCGACTCTACCCGCCCAAAATTCGATACAAGCCATTTGCAACCATTGGCTGACCTAGCCGCTGGTATTGCTATGAAGCTACTTGTCGCAATCTAAACAATGCCCTGTCTCATGGCAACACACCCACCGGTGAGGCTCGACATCAGAATTTCGTCATATATCATCTCAATTGATAATTGAGTACATAATACGGTTCATTAACGTCCTTTCTCCTATCCATAAGAAATGGTATATTGCGTTAGAAATAAAAGTTCTGGCTCAAGTCTGCAAACTTCAACATTCCATAGTTGTTGAGACTCATCACGATAAGGACTCTATAAGAGGTTGAATGCGGACAACACTATGCGCACCCATCTCGGATGAGGGTGCATATCAGTTGTTACCTCGAGATTTTTTCGGTCAGGTTCACATGCGCGTACCACTCAAGCAGGCGCATGCATCATTCTGCACCAAGATGCAATGCTACTCTCAATGTTTGCAATAACCGACGCTTCCGGTTTGAGCCGGTCAAGTTCCGACGCTGATCTCCATATTCTCGAACCAAATTAGCTGAGGACTCTACGGATCACCGTTGAACATGTACACAGGCGACCAAGCTAGCGGGCAGAACAAGGCAACTTTGGGGACTTCCTGTAAGCCATTGAGCATTGATGCGCTCACCTATCATTCGGGTCCAGAGTGGTTTCACAAAACCAGGGTTTGCATGCCATTCCTCAAGCCTCAACTTCTTGTTACCATGACGGCATGGTGATATCGTGTTAGTACTGCTACACAGTCGCACCAGGCCTCGACCATTTTTACGAATATGACACAAGATGCCGGAATGGTACGATTAGCTGTAGCTCCCATACGGTTACTGAGGTTTCCGTGTGACAAGCCACGCGAGGAGGGCCTGTTCACTGTGTTACGCACACTACGGCAGCAGGCGTTTCTATTGTTTGTTTCTAGTTGCATGGCCGGTTAGACACGTAAGGCTACCAATACTTCAGAACGCACTATTGTCTATGTCTCACCCGATAGAGGCATCGTGTCGATTCGAGAAAAGAATTGTACTGCCACCATCTACACTTATCCGCACCATCTGTCGGAAAGGGACCAGCCCCCCACGTGTGCAACGCCCTCCAGCCTCACTATCGGGTAGGTCTTGATGACTGTGTGACCTGAAAACAACTGCTTTCTTTTTCATCGATAATACCGGTGGTGAAAATTCTTTCCAACATCTAATAACACACCCCAAGGATAGCCCTTCCCGATGCGTAATTTCTCTTCTCTCCTAAAATCCCCAAGTTGACCGATTTTGAAGGAGCGGTGTACTCCAACAGGCTATTGGTTGCCCTGCGCCTGCATGAATACTGTGAAGGCAGATGAAACTGATAAGCCGGCAAGCCACCTCTCCCGCCCCAGTCTGCAACCTGCCTCGAATACTATCCTTGATCTAGAATGAAGAAGTACAAATAAATGACTTGGCGTGTTTTGTCTATGGAAAAGCAAGCAGGATAATACGAGTGGTCCACGCCAACCGAGTAACAGCGCATATGATCCTGGACAAGAAACCGGAATAAGTACTGCCATAGGCTCATAGCGTTCCATTGTTAGTATGGGTGGATAAGGTGTGTGCCATTATTTGCTATTGTTATTTATGCAGGTCGATTGTATCGACGCAGCCTTACTGTTTCATCGGGCCTTGCTGCCATGCCATTGTTGGGATTCAATACGACAACTACCGGCAGGAGTTGAGTTTTCTGATGCAACAAACTTGCTAGCGCCAGGCACATCACTCTGCGAGGTTGGGCTCAACAGTCCGAGGGCAAAGCCACCAGAAAACAAGGCCTTCCCTGTAGAGGCCGGAAGAGTTACGCGGGCACTTGACAAGGCGGGATTGGGCTGGACATGGGGCCTTTGTGTACCCAATCTGATCATCAGAATAACAAAGCCTGACGGAACTTGTTGACTCCATTGTTTATTTACAGGCAGCAGCGGCTCAGCTTCGTCATTGTCCAGGATCAGGTTGTTATTGACACGTGGAAATCTCTGTTGTCTTTGAAGAAAGCCCTCTTGCCTGAAGGGACCGAGTTCGCCTAAACTGTAAGCGAGTTGTAAAATCAGGCTGGCGAAGCGTCGGATCTCTGCTTGAATCACAAACAAGGGCCACGTAGTAGCGGGCGGATAAGAGCCTGTGTTTGCCGCAAGGCGTGGCGATTCGTTTAATCCAGACACTCCAGTGGCGTTACTGTACTGGTCCTGACATGGCACCGGGAAACTGACTCCCATGCCTGTTGAGCACACCACTCGATGGTTGGATAATCAGCAGTGAGTTGTATTTTGGGAGATCAGAAGCCCACGACGACATATGCAGTTTCCTCAGCCCTGTACTGCCACATCCACTACCCCAGAGCAGCAAGGACCGAGATACAGTACAGTATATTCCATAAACCGTAATTCTTACATGCAACTTCACTACACTGAACTCATCAAACGATCTGACAAAACTTTAGAAACGCCCAAATCTACCTGAACTGTTCAAAGGTTGCAGCCTCGGTCAGCTTTGTTTCAACCCTCTTGATCGTCTCTTGGTCGTAAATCTCTTCGAGGGGTTTCCCTTCCTTGAAGATTACCTTCTCGTGTCGTACCGCTTCTTCTCTTGTCATACACACCAGGTCTCTCAGCCTGATTGTGGAGCATTTCTGCTCGTCTTTTCCTTCCCTGATAATGGTCATGCTTGTCGACTCTGGCCTACGCCAGCGAATTAGAACTAGCTTTGTTGGGATGCCAGAAATGATGCTTCGTGCATGATACAGCTCTTCTGTGAGGAAAGCCACGTCTCCAAAGTTCAATGGCACCTTCAATCCAATAGTTCCTGGAACGAACAGACGGACCAGCTTCTCCTCGGTAGACTGAACAAAGCTCAGGATGCCATCGTACATCTTGTCCCTTCCCTTTGCCGGAGCATAATCCAACGGGTAGCCCGTGATGCTCAAGATGATGTGATTTGCAGCAGTTAACCCGAAGATAGCTGGCATGGTGCCTAATACCGGAAGAATTCGAACCCTGAAGTTAGGCATTACACCGAGGTCCCCGACAGAGCCCTTCTGGAACTCTTCCTCAGAGAGCGGTTGGAGCTCGGCCTTGCCTTCACCTGACTTCTCCGTCGAGTACACGACTGGAATACCGCTAGTGATGCCCATCAGCTTCAAGCGTCGTCTTGTTGCTCTTGAAAGTCCATCGTCGGTGCTTGTGCCAATGTCGCCGACAACAATTCGCGTAGGATCACTCTTGCAAGCAGCACCCATAGAGCTGATGACCGGCAATTTGTGCTTGTGACAGTACGCCAACAGCGCGACCTTGGTCTGGATGTTGTCAATTGCATCCAGAACAAAGTCAGGCTGGCGTCCGTCTTTGGTCCAAGGCGCCAACATCTTAGCAGCCACAGATTCCTCGAACTTTTCCTGTTGCAAATCGAACTCGACCCAAGGAGCAATGGCCACCAGGCGGCGCTGTAAGCATTGCACTTTAGGGATACCCACGTCGGCCAGAGTTGCGACAGCATGGCGGTTGAGAGAGCTGAGAGTTACCTGATCGAAGTCGATGAGTCGAAGCTTAGAAACTCCGGAGCGTGCCAGCAAAGCCGTGCAGTGAGAGCCCACACCGCCGCATCCGACAATCACGACGAAAGAATTGCGGAGTTTCTGGAGACCTTCAGAAGTGAGAAATACCCGGTTGCGTGCAAGCTGCTCAAGGATGAGCTCTTCATCGAAATCACCCGCCTGCGCTCGCCGGGCTAGAGCTTGATTTCTTGCATCTTCCTTGTCCAAGACTGGAGCGGACGAGCCACCGAAGCTATTAATCTGCAGCCATCTTAGTACATTACAGACCCCAAGTTGGGTCAAGAGAGACATACTCGGTATGTTTCAGAGTCATTTTCTGCTGGCGACGGAATTGAGCTCTTCAACTCATAGACCCTCTCCTCGCGGTCAAGGAATTGGTAGCCCAGAATGAGTGAGGCGACAGTTGCTCCTGAGAGAATTGCGGTTGCAAATATAGGGAATCGCGGATGTGACAGAACATCTGATATATACGAAGTCATGATGATCACATTATTCAGAGCCGTATGAGAGGCCCTGAAAATGGTTCAGATCCTGACGTGAAGCCTTTTCAAAAGGTGGAAATTTCGATGGCATGGGAACAGACTCAATGCATGTTAGTGAAGTTTGACGTCGTTGGATTGCCGTGCTGAGTCATCAACCATAGCTAATTTGAGAAGCAGGCCCCAGTTATCGACCAGCTTTGGAAAACCGCACTGCTACTACCTACTCAACAGCACTTCCACATTACGGGTGCGACCGAAGGAAACGGCATGCACACCAGGCCACCGGCCTGATTGCAACCCCAGGGATCTGTTCGATCAACATTGTCGAAGCTTTGCGCTAGAGCCCAATGCCTACCCGAATCCCTACCCGCAGGCTGGTGTTCAGCTCATCAGCGAACACTTCGCGCTGCCGATGCGTGTGGTCTAGAGGAAGCCGAGCGCGGCTCAGCACAGTCAACTACCGACCCAGTCTTCCTTTCCTTTGCGTACCGACTTCGAGATCACCTCCTGTTCGTCACTTCACATCCGACCGATCGAAATGGTTTAGGCACGAGGCGAAGCTGGTCGTGCGGTACACTCTCGTGTTCTGGACTGGACTTTTTGTCTCGTGGTCATATCATTCGCTGTCAATGAGGAAATACTCGAGCGCGAGTACCCTACCCCACACGAATGGGGTTTCTTGACTAGGAAGTTCTTTAGGGATGCGCATTTATTCAAAGACCCAAAGGATGGCCAAGTCAGTTGGTCCCGGGCTTTGGGGCTTGCTCGAGAAGTCGTTATACGGTTAGAGGTTGCGGACCATGCTGGAGGGAAATTGGTCAAATTGTCCGACAAGGCGAATTCAGCCTTGGAGGAGGTGCCGGAGAGTTCAACCCTTGTGACATCTCAGGCATGTCCGAGGAATGGCGCAGAGGTTACTTCGAAGCAATTATGCTGTGCGCCAAAGCTGCTGAGCATGTGGATGGCTGGGTGCGTGACACGAAGAACTTCGTCATCTCCTCCAGAGTTTGTCATTGGTCCTTCTAATCCCAGACCGACACCGCTCCCTGCCGGCAATAAGTATAGTGCGCCACGAGAGGAAGACTGTGAACCTGCTTTTCCATCTGCGGATGAGTGGTACATGAAAATTCTAGCCACAAAGGGATTGACCACCCGTCAGAAGATTGAGGTGGCGTTGGAATATGCGAGCTTCATGGAGTTCAAGAAGAGACCAGAAGGTCCTGACGCACTGTACAACCTAGCTTTGGCGGAGGCAACACAAGGAATGGATCCCACAGTCCTACCATACGATCCGCGAACATTCGTTATCAAGGAGACGACCGGATCCCCGTCTTTGAACGTACTCGATACCATCACGGCTATTGCAAACCACAAGGCTCGTCGAGGAGACTTGAATTCTGCGCTACCGATTTACATCTCAATTTTGAAAGCTCGACGAGCCTTGTCCGATCAACCTCCACCCATGTCCCAGAGCAAGCCAAAGGCATTGTCGATTTTGGCCAAATCGCTAGTGTCTTTTCTCCCCGGACTATCCCCGCCGCCACCGGACGGTACTTTACCACCTTGGCGCAGTATTCAGGAGCGCTGCCAAGAGGCTGCCCTGAATCTTTATATTGGCGAAATCCTATATACAAAGAGCTCGCGGGAGGACGGTCTTGCTTGGACTCGTGATGGAGTTGACGCCGCCGAGGAGCAACTACGCAAAATTGGGGTCCATGAACAAGACAAGTCTGTTAAACAGACCTGCCGAGAATGTTTGAGCACTGGTTTAGGCAATTGGGCTACAATGGTATCTAGGCTGGCGAAGGAAGAGGCTGCCAAAGCAGAGGAGGGCAAGGCAGCAACCCCGAACGTGTTCAATTTCTGGACTGCTCCACAAGAGGCGGAGGACCGCTGGGCAGCTGAAGAGTTGGTTGTGAAGGAGCGAGTAAAGAGAACTCAGGAATTGCTTGAAGATGTGGAGCCGCCAAAGTGGGGTCTCATGTCTATGCTCAAGGCGTAAATTGACGTTACTCGGCACATATGTATGGATACCATGGTTTCTGGCTTGTAATTTCAGGCATGTATATTAGCGGAGACAAGGAGTACTAAGTTGTACTGAGAGCAAATAACTTGAGCTTAAGCTCTTTGAACGCCTATAGCGCCATCAGCTCGGTACAGACATCTAGCCACTGTTCAGTCGTGACTCATCTTGATTGAGCCCTCCACTTCCACCTTCACTCTGTCTGATGCTCGACAACACCCTCAGCCTAATCCTCATCCGAACTATCATTAGGAGCCTCTCCCGTCTCTGCAAACTTCTTCCAGCGTATATACTGCTTAACCTGCCGTTTCATCTCCTCTGGGTCTGCTGTGGACATTGATGGCATCTCGTCAGGAGGAGGGCTCATCACTTGTTCGTCAATAATTTCGACCGGAGGATGTTCAGAGAATTTTAAAGAATCATTCTCAAGCTTCTTTGGGAGTACCGCCGTGTGCAGATAAGGTAGTATTTTCTCTTGGCCATGGACTAAGATTAACTCGATGTAATGGGGTTCGGCGGACGAATATAAAGGACAACCAAGTTCAGGGATAAGCAGATCAGGGTTGCCAGTAGCAGATGCCTGAGGTGTGCCTAGAGGGTCGGAGGATAAGATGTAGCCACAAGTACGCTGTTTATTGTTGAGCATGGCTTTGAAAAGTAAGGGTCATCAACGTACCTTGGCAAGAAACTCTTTGAAGGCGGCATTGGTAAGTGAGTCTGTTGGATACACGGTTCCAATAAGCAGCATTGAACTAAGTAGAGGGCCCCAAGCCAACCAATTCTTCTCAGTATCCAGAAACTTTTCGATGATCTCGCAGCTTGGGCCGATAGCAATTATATCAATAGATGCGTTTTCGGAGGCCAGTGTTTTGAGAACAGTGCCAAAAATATACTCGACATGTTCCGCGGCATCCTTGTTTCCTGGGATTTCATTGAGAGCTTTGACGTATCGCCTACCACTGTGTGCCAGGCTTGGCAATGGAATGCCCATGCTTCCGGTCACTGTAAGAGAACGTTTCTCATCCGGCCACCAGTAAGTTTCACCTGTGTTTGCCAGGATCACACCTGGTGTGGATGGGTCGTTGTCTGAGGTAATCTGTTGGTGTATGGAACGGACTACGGAGACCATACTCCCCTTATTAAGACCTCCAGGACCTTCCATTACCCTATGAGCCAAAACTCCAAGTTCCTGTGTTGGTTCTCCGAAGATGACTGTGATGCGAGACTTGGTTTCGAGACCTGAGCTTATGAAGATGGGAAGGTGTGGATCAGAGCTCGTGCTTCCCAGTGGCAGAAGGATTTTACGCAGGCCATTCTCCTCAAGTCGCTCGTGGACAATATTTTGAATCGCAGCTGTACGAGGAGTAAGTAGTGTGATAAAATAGAGGCTATGATGGCTAATCACCGTGGAACTCGAACCGCTGGCGTATGTTGACGCGCATGTTCTTGTCGATGAAGAACTTAAAATAGCAGTCAGGATTCTCAATGGAACGAACCTCGTCGGCATCGTTGATGAAGTATCTGGACTGAATTAGTAAAGTCCAATGCCATCAGTGAAGTAGAGGAAACAACCCAAGTCCTTCCAGAGTCCTTGGGAAGGACGCGTCCTTTGGAAGACCTGACCAGTGGCGGCGAAACATGATCAGCGAGTCCGAAATTGGAAGATGGAGGATGTTCCTGTGCAAAATGCGGTCTTCTGACGGGTTGAGCTTATGGAGGAGAGCTTCCAACAGTCCGAGGCGACGAAGTGGTAAGGTCGTGATTGTGTGTGCGTGTGTGTTTGAAGGTGTGTGAGATAAATGGATGCCAGCTGCACACAGGCGGAAGGCGAGACTACAAGTGTAACAGTGGCACGAGGAGTTTTTTCGTGCTTGGAAGCAAACTTAGGCAAACGAGAAGGCGTAAGCTACCTTGGTAATTTACATGTATTGACACGGGAGTGATGATTGTTTGCTGCTGCCAAAAAGAAAATTCATTCCTAAGCAAACGATTGCCTACATACAAAGACGTTTGAAGAAGCTCAAGAACGCCACCCAATGCCGCCTGCCGAGAGCAACCAGTAAACACCAACACCCGGGAAGAAAAAGAAAGATGACAAGAAATAGAACAAAAGATGAGTCGGCCAGCATTGTCAGTTTGAACTCGGGTTGTACCGGCTGCGAAACGCCTGGCTGATGCCAAATCGACTACCTCCGCCACGATTCATGTGGCTGGCCAAGGCCTCTTCTAGAGCTGATTGCGTTACCGAAGCATCTACTTTTTGTTAGAGAAACCCTTTTCGATGGTGGTAGGTCGTCTTACCATCCAGATCGCTAAAGCTGCTGCCCATACTCGGTGTCCCCTCACTGCCCTCTCGAGAATATCCCTTGCCGCCAGGACTTCGGCCGGCCAGCTCAGCTGCCCGACGTGGCGAGAGGGGACCAGGGGCTCGCTGTTCCTTGGACGTTCCGGGCCTCTGCACTATGGCCGCTGAACCTGCTGATGAGTCTGACGTTTGCGAGTAATGAATGGCATCTTTGCCAGACCGCTTCTGGCTACGACGCGATGGGCCGCGGCCATCCCCTGAGTGTAGAAGCAAGATCTTGCCCTGGATTGGATTCAGATGCTGCCTTGTAGGGCTGGAACGCCGGTTCAGATTCGTCGTCGTCGTCATCTTGAGGCAAAACCGATACATCTTGCTGCTGGAAGCGAGGCGGCCGGCGAATAATTCTGGACTGGGCAGGGTAGGATTCGTCGTCGTCAGATGAGGTAGAGCTAGATTCGGCAGGGCCCGGGAAGGCGATCTCTGGGGTTCTGGAGACGGTCTCTGTTCAGGCGAATCGGCTGTAGTAGAAGTGATTGGAAGCGACGATAAACGCCTGCGTCCAGTAGGATCAGCCAAACGCCCCGATGTCTGCTTCCCTGGGCGTGGGGACGAGCTGCCCCCGTCCCGTAGGACAGTAGTGTTTGTAGAAGCGTTGCGTGAGATCACCGGCCTAGCGGAGGTGTTAAGCGAGCTGGACGCTCCAGCTCCTTCGTTCCGTGGCATCGGGGAATCTCGTCGGACAGACAGTGCTGAGGCCGTTCGCTGGTGGCCAAGCCCAGCCGAGTCGGAGCCAGGGATGGGCGATGGCGCTGACGATCCTTTGGCTGCAGCTGTGGCTTTGCGAACTTGAGCGCGAACTTGGGAGGCATGGCGCTCGGTGAGATAGGCGACTTGCTGTAGGAGGAAATCGACAGGAACGTCGAAGCGATCGGCCCTGGATGACTCTGGTTAGGGAGGTATGATGCGCGAGTGGGAGGGTGCCTACACTTGATTCCCTGTGTATGGGGTGAGCCAAACGAACCGCCCATAAAGACAGACAGGTACTCACAATTAATCTCAGTTTGCGCCGCCCCTGATAGTATCTTCCAAAGAGCGTTATCCTTGCTCGAGTCCCAATTCACCTTTACCATGTCAGCGGCGTCCCCAACCGAGACCATGTAGGCGGACGTACCAGCGGAGGATCGACAAAGTCGCCTCGCGGAATGGGCACCCGCACGAAGATCGTGTAACTAGGTTCCGCCATTGTTCATCGAGGCGGCCACAACTGATGAGCAGGACCAGCGAAAACGAGGATGGCGATGATGACGATGGAAGAAGACGGGATGCTGCTGGGCATGGAGCTACTTGAAGTAGGTAGGCCCTGATTGAGGTACCTCGACAGCAATGCGCAGCGTGGGAGGTACTTCTTATAAGGCTAGGGACGGACCAGAGCTGCGATTCAGTTAAGATGGGCTTATCGATAAGGCACGTCACGCATTAGCGCCAAGGCACCCGGAGAGCTTGGACCCCGAAGTTTCACATCAGGTGTGGAGAGCTTGTAGTAGAGAGAGAGACTGGTGGTGGCTTTGTTGAAGAAGTGATGCATATGCATAGATTTTCTAGCAGAGAAAGGAAGCACTGTACAGCACAGTATTTTCCAGTAGCTTCAAATGTAGGTAAATTTGGAAAGCACGAACAAGATAGTGCCTGTTACGAATCAAGCCATGTTGCATGTGTGATTCATTGCAGCAGCTAGTTAAGACGAGGCTTGAGATTGGGAGGTTTATGTAGGTCATGTAAGCGAATATTCCTCTTCTTATATACATGATTCCAAGTTAGTCAAGCGATATGAGATGATGTTCTGTAAGAAGTCACAATGGTAGGTTGCACCGGCCAACCAGAAAAAGTGCAGAATGGCATCTTGAATAGGCCCTCGTGACAGTATCATCATGAGGCAAGCCGAGGAACTGGTTGCAGGTGAGGCTCGTGGCTCTGGTTATGGGCTCTGGCTATGGCTATTACCGGGCAAACGGGATTATGTCATCCCATCTAGCCTATTCCGACTGTCAAAGCTACCCCGCCATCTTAGCAGCCATCCCACCCACCCTCACTCACATGCCACCATCGGCTCTTCTCCCGAAACCCCTACAGCCCTGTCCCAGAAATTCTTGCGTGGCTGCGCAAGCGATCGCTACCGTTCCAGTATCGCAAGATCATCACGTCTCCAGGACCAAATTTCACCTGCAACACACGGACACATACATCTACAACCATCAGGCACCGGTGCCCTTGGTTGCGGCAGCCCCGGATACTCTTGACTGCGACCATGGCTCCCCAATCAAACATTTTCTCCTCATCCCGGGTTCTCGCCCCTACTCCAGGCGAAGGCCAAGGCAGCGCCCATGTTCAGGCTCCGTTGCAGCCTTTGAAGAATCGTATTGGTGGAAGCAGAAGCCCATATCTTCGTAGGCACGCGGACAGTCTGGTGGCCTGGCAGCTGCTCGATGACGAAAGCATAGAGCGCGCAAAGAAGGAAAACAAGCTCATTCTCCTTCACATAGGGTTCAATGCATGCCACTGTAAGTTAAAACGCACCACACGTGCTCTGCGCAACACTGACGGAAATAGATTGCCGTCTCATGTCCTCCGAGTCCTTCTCCAATCCAGACTGCGCCACGGTCATCAATGCCTCCTTTGTGCCAGTAATCGTCGATCGCGAACAGCGACCAGATATCGACACGATATACATGAACTATGTTCAGGCTGTCAGCAACGCCGGTGGCTGGCCTTTGAACCTCTTCCTCACCCCGGAGTTAGAACCCGTTTTTGGCGGGACGTACTGGCCTGGTCCTGGTGCTGCCCGACGGGCCACAAGCGACAACGAGGATGAAGTCTTGGATTTTCTCTCCATCGTGAAAAAGTCCGAGATATCTGGAAGGATCAGGAATCAAGATGCCGCAAAGAAGCGACGGAGGTTCTCGCGCAACTACGCGAATTTGCTGCTGAGGGAACTCTGGGTACGAGAGGGATTAGTGGCCCTCAGTCAATCATGTCATCAGGCTTAGCCACGGCGGCACCAACCGAAGCTGTTCAATCTCAACCCGCTGCCCCTCAAGCATCCAGCGAACTAGACTTGGATCAACTAGAAGAAGCATACACCCACATTGCTGGCACCTTCGATCCCGTTTATGGAGGTTTTGGCTTGGCGCCAAAATTCTTGACACCACCCAAGCTGGAGTTTCTACTTCGTTTAAGCAGGTTTCCTGACTCAGTTCAGGACGTTGTTGGAGAAGCAGAATGCAAGCATGCTGTAGATATGGCTGTTGATACCTTGCGAAAGATTCGGGATGGCGCTTTGAGAGACCACGTTGGGGAACTGGCTTTGCACGTTGTTCCGTTACGCCCGACTGGAGCATTCCTAACTTTGAGAAGCTTGTCGTTGATAATTCTCAGCTGCTTACCTTATACATTCAAGCATGGCAATCAAGTGGTGGCAAGCCGGATGACGAGTTCTACGATATAGTCTTTGAGTTGGTTGAATACCTTACTTCAGCGCCCATCGCGCTACCGGACGGAGGCTTTGCCTCGAGCGAGGCAGCCGACTCGTATTACAAACGTGGCGATAGCGAAATGTGGGAGGGTGCCTACTATCTCTGGACTAGGCGAGAATTCAATTCCGTTGTAGATGCGGACGACAGACACATTAGCCCTGTGGTTGCAGCGCATTGGGATGTGCAAGAAGATGGAAATGTGGATGAGGACCACGATCCCAACGATGATTTCATCAACCAGAACATAATGAGGATCGTCAAGACACCAGAAGAGCTGAGCAGGGCCTACAACATCACTGTCGAACAAGTAAAACAATATATACAAACCGCCAAGGTAGCACTTCTGCAAAGAAGGGAGAAGGAAAGAGTTCGCCCCGAACTGGATTCCAAAGTCATTGCTGGCTGGAATGGCCTGGTCATGTCGGCACTGGCGAAAGCCGGTACTGCTCTGAAGGATGTTAACGCAGCCCAGAGCGAGAAAAGCTTGAAAACAGCCACAGCTGCTGCATCCTTTATTCAAGCCAACCTTTGGGATAACGGTACGAAGAGACTTTATAGGGTGTGGAAAGATGGTAGAGAGACCGAGGCTTTTGCGGACGATTATGCCTACCTCATTCAAGGACTTCTTGACCTTTTCCTCTCTACCAAGGACGAGTCCCTGCTGCAATTTGCCGACGAACTTCAGAGTAAGTGGCCTTCATTTTGGTTCGAGGCCTTGTACTAACTTGCATACGTAGAAACTCAGGTGTCTCTATTCTATGACACCGCTGGGGCCTTCTATTCCACAACTTCATCATCGCCACATACTATCATTCGCTTGAAGGACGGCATGGACACATCTCTTCCTTCTATTAACGCTGTTTCAACATCCAATCTCTTCCTTCTTGGCGACCTTTTGGGCGATGAAAAGTTCACAACCATGGCACGCGACACAATCAACGCCTTTGAGGCAGAGATGTTGCAGCACCCTTGGCTCTTCCCAGGTCTTTTAGCCGGCGTCGTAACAGCACGTCTCGGCGTGGAAAAGACTGGAGTAGAGCCGAGTTACAAAGCCACCAGGAGAAGGCGTGATGCTAATACGAGGTTGGACACGCAAACAACCGTCAATTCAGTATGGCACTAATGTGCGAGGCGTTTGCGCTGTAAATTATTATTTCTTTACTGAATCTAAGTTTTGCTGGAGCCTTTTATTTTTAGATGGAGAGCCCCATATCTCAGGATGCTCCGGGGGTTGTAGTTATACTTTTAACGATTCCAACTTGCTTCATACGAATGTGCTATTTGCGCGGTGAAGCTTTTAGGGGTATCTAGATAGTCCACTACAGTCACGCTCCGTTTCCTAATCTTATTCATGCTTCCTCCAATTCTTCATCATGCACACGACGGGCTTCTCGAGACACAAGTGGGACTCATGGTATCGAGACGAGTACTACAGTCCTGTGTTTCCTCGCTTGCGTTTGGGCGTACCCAGCTTTTAAGTGCCCTTTCGATTCATCAGGCCCGAGAAGAAGTCTTGCAGCTGGTCATTGTCAAAGTTCTTGGCCATGTTATCCGCAGCCGTCTCCACTTCGGCGGCAGCCGAGCTTTGACTGGCAAGGGTGCGTTTCGATCCTGATTCAATGTTAGCGTACAATTCCGCTGAACAAACACTTCATCTGGCGCTGGCTCACCTTGATTCGCTGCAGCATGTCATCAGCATCGACCTGGATTCCGCCCATGTTAAACTGGACTGGGCCAATGTGTTCGCTCAGGCCATCCTTCCTGTCTGGACGCCTTGTGGGCACAGCTCCAGGGTCGTCATGGCCTTGTTCGTGAATCTTGGATTTGAAAGCCTCAAGGATCTTCAGCTGACGTTCCAAGAATTCCTGGGTATCGTCGCTATCCACTGCAACGGAAGCGCCGTTGTTCATTGCGCTCTCTACAACTGCCAACCCGCCGCTGTTGGGCACTGGGCACCAGCTTTCGTACCGCACAATGGCACTTGTGTCCTGGCTCGGCAGGCCTTCTCTGTCGACATCCTCTTCTTGGTTGGCTTGATCGTCTTGACCATCCTGATTGGGGATAGTGAAGTCCGTATCCAGGGAAACTTGAGGTCCTCAGCCCATCCCTGAGATGTGACTTCGGTGTCGAAGTTGCCACCTAGGACACGAATCTTGCCCCACGAGTCCCAGTTTGGAGGTACAACGATCTTATCGCGGTCAATGACGTTGTGTTTGAGAGGTTGGCGCTTAAGAAGGAAGTAATGCCGAGAGTAGAATGAATGAGTGAAGGTAATTGTGAAGGGGCGCTTTGTGAGGTATATACAAGGGAAGCGCCATCTATATCCAAGTCAGTATGCCACACTACCAAACGCGTGGGTTACTTACGTCTAAGGAGAACAGTTCGTAAATATTGTAGGACAGTGTCGAAATCGGGTTCTTTCCAATGATTATTCTTTTCCAGATACTCCATCCGTTGGGCCTACCCTTTGTTTAGTACAGCATTTGAATCAACGTCCTTGGTGATACTCACATTCTGGCACACAACGCAGAGCGGTAGACCGAGTGGTTCAGTCCATTCACCGGGGCCTAACGGTAAAAGGCCATCACCATCGCCTCCGGCCCCCACCGCCGAGGTGGTTCCGTCAAGGTTTGTAGATGCACCTCCTCGACCCCTTTCCTTCCAGGAGGCAATTACTTCTTCGAACTCCTCCCGCTCATCTGTCCCAACCTGGTCCATGACCTCTTCCATCACCCTGATCCAGCTCCATAGTTGCCGGAGCCATAGATGCGGTTGGAACCAATCGAGGAGAATGACAATAGCGGTGTGTTGTATCGTCTCCGGTGTGAGGAGGGAGCGATTAAGGAGGCGAACTCGGCGGAGGGTTGTGAAAGGAGGTAGAGAGACACTCTGGCCAGGGTATCTACGCTATGTCAACACGATGCGGCCAACATTTTTGGATCACCGGCGACAAACCATCCTGATCAGCGTCTAGGACGTCGTAGTAAGCATAGCCCAACGCAAAGTTGTTGGCAATCGGCGGCGTCTTTTGCCGGTCGAGGTTGCGCCTTAACTCTGGGGTGGAGAGCGATTCGAGGAAGTCTCGTTGCGAATCCGGAGTGCCACCTAACATGTGTCAGTGTATGGTGACCCGACGAGGCATGCCGTGCGATTGGAAGTCTTACCCAAGACAAGCAAGTTCTTCTCTGGTAGGCGTTTGCCGCTGGCGACAGACTCCAGCATAGACTGCCACAGGTTCTTCTTCTGTTCCCCATTGCGACCATCGGCTTCCCTGAGCCGGTGGTGTAGGTCGATATTCTATTTGCGCTGGCCGTCATGATGGCCAGATTCGTCCGCTCGTGCAGGATTTCTCCAGACAAAAGGTTCAACGGAGGGAGTTTAGAGCATAGACGGCGGCGGCGCTCTCTTATGGGACTCTTCGTCGAGCCCAGGCCTTCGTTAACGCGTTCGGTTGGGAGCGGGTCGGTCAAAGATGCTAAGGTCGTCGCAGGAACATGGTGACCGGAGGCACGGTCTGAGGGAGGAGCAGTATTCCTTGTGCCGCGGGGATTCACAAATGGGCAGCAAAGGAGAGGTGGGAATGGCAGCTGAGCAGGTAAGTTAGGTTGCTGCACCAAGCTTCCCGTGTAGAGGCAGAGGTAACGGTAGGTAGATGTTGTATGCTGCTGTAGGTCTGGTTCGGAATTTGATAGGGTCGGTCTGGAAATTGGCCCGCTACAGAACAGAGCCGGGTGCACGGACGCCTAGAACAGCCGGCGCAGACGCAGCTGTATGGGGAAATTTAGTGCCATGACCTCAGCCTTGCAGAAGCCTTGCACTATCTAAAGGTACTGTGCCTACCTACCTACCTACCTATCTATCGTCACGAGGCTCAGCAAATTCGCCCAAGTCAATCTTTGCTGTCCACATACACGCACGCCTTTGCGCCTGCAAGTTTCAGCATGAACAAGATCCGCGCGATTCAAGCGCTGAACCAGAAGGAAATTGAACATGGAATGTAAGTCTGACCCATGGGCCGATCGTGTCCGTTTCGCACAAGCTAATCCAAGGCTCCCCAGTTCACCAAATGCTTCATGGCATGTAGACTACCGCGACACAGCCTATATCTACTTTGGCGGCCTACCGTACGAGCTGTCCGAAGGCGACGTCATCACAATCTTCTCCCAGTTCGGCGAACCCGTATTTCTCAAGCTTGCACGCGACAAGGAGACTGGAAAGTCCAAGGGCTTCGGCTGGCTCAAGTATGAAGACCAACGGAGTACTGATCTGGCCGTGGATAACCTTGGCGGTGCGCAAATCGGAGGGCGACTGATATCGGTAGATCACGCTCGGTACAAAGCCCGGGATGACGAAGACTTGGAGGAGTACAAGGTTGGCTGGGAGGACATCATGCGCAAGGAAGGCCAGAAGATTTCCGACGACGAAAATAGCGAGGAAGAAGAGGACCAAAGGCGGCCGATGCTCCCGGAAGAAATCGAGCTTGCTAAACTTATGCGCGACCATGACGACGACGACCCTATGAAGGGCTTTCTCATCGAAGAGAAGAAGAAGGAAGTCGAGGATGCCCGACGAGAGGCCGAGAGGCGCGAAAAGAAGAAGCACAGAAGCAGTCACCACCGTTCACATAGATCAAAACGAGACGACAGAGAGGAAGACCGGCCACGGAGATCACATCGAGACCGATCAGCAGAAGGAGAGCATCGCCGGCGGCGTGACGACGACGAGGAACGGGAGTCACGAAGACACAGAGAGCGCGATAGCTCGCGGGACCGGAGGAGAGAAAGGGATACGCGTGATCGTGGTGAAGACGAAGATGCCGATCGCCACAGACGCCGGAGGGATGCCCGTCGACACGATGAAGACGAAGATCGAGAGGAGCGTCGGCGTCGGAGACACAAAGATGATGACGATGATAAGCGAACGCGACGGCGGAGTCGAAGCCGTTCACCAAGGCGCCCTGAATAGTAATGTAGAGTTATACCTCACAAAAAATCATATCCCAAGATGTATCGCCTGCCTGTACTAAGACTTACACCACCAACGCCGCCGGAATATCCCCATCCCGTGTATAGCATATAGCTGTTTCATTCCGTCCATCCATCATGCATCATGTATTCCCCAAGTACCGTTTCCAGCCCTCCCTAACGCAATGTCGCTTCCCATCGTCTCCATCTACTATTACAAACTTCTCCCATCTCGCATCCTGACCGGCACCGATGACAGCGAGACTGTCTTCCGAGATCCAACCGATAACGCCTTTCGGAGGGTTGGTGGTGCCGAGAACGGTGCCATCTGAGAAGGGATTCCCCAATCATTCGATCGTCGCCGGCTTCAAAAGGACATGACGCGAAGGAGTAGACGTCTGAGAAGACACGAGGCATGAGTGGAATGCTGCTGAGGATACCCCATTTTCCCGTGTTATTATCTGCAGTCCCACTGAGTCGCTGGCTTCGCTGCACCGACGACTTCCCGGGATGGGGCACGTCGAATATGTGTAGCGTAGACTTGTCTGACGTGCAGGCCAGCATAGTGCCGCCGGGTGAAAAGGCCAACGAAAATATACTGGCCGGGTCTATGCCACGACGAAGTTCTGCAAGCCGAGCACAGCTTCCCGTAGAATAAACCCGGATAAGGGTACCTGTTTCACTCGCCGTGGCAAGAAGTTCACCATCTGGGCTCAACTGAATGGCCTTGAGCGCGGACGAGTGAGCCGGGATGATGCTCACGTTACCAGTGGCAACCTCGACCAACTGTACTTGACCAACAGTGCGGCCTGGAAAGGCAAGCTTTTTGTCGGACAGACAGCACAGGCCTGGGAGGTTATCTGCAGTTTCGTAGACATGCAACAAGTTCGGGGGCTTGGCGAAGGAGTAGACCCGCACGCTGTTCTGGAGCACTACGGCGATGCGTTCGCGACCGAGCTGAACACCACGCACGGCAGTGAGGGTGGTGATTTCCAAAGCGACCTTGCCTTTCATGTCATCCCATATAATGGCCTGATTGCAATGAGTTGCTGTACCTGTAGGTGGGTTGGAGAGACGAACCTTGTTCATGGCGAACTTGGGTGACTTGCCGCCGCCAACGAGGGCGAGGTAATTGGTCATGCCCATCATCTGAACGAGGCCGATGCCAGCGTTGAAATCTAAAAGCCATGAGTACAACGAGGCAGACGGGGACAGGACGTGGCATTACCTCTGGAAGCTTTCAGCAGACATGACTTGGTATGGTAGACTAGATGTAGATGTTTAGTAAGTGGATGATGCTGAAGCGGAGGCCAAGAACGCTGACGTACTGCAGATGCCCGACTCCAGGCCGACCGCGAAGCAACTAGCATCGTTGTTGAACGAAACGGACAGGACCGCGGCAGGGTTGGACAGCTCTATGGGAGGTCGCACATTCATCTTGAGCTGCAGCGAGATTGAGGAGCAAGCTACAAGCAGGACAAGCGAGGGGTTCCTGGCAGATGGGACCGCGTGGACGGATAAGGCAATGGACCGAGCGAGGGCGGATGGGTCCCGACACGATGCAGAAGGACAGCGGAAGCTCTGGGTTGGTCTTGATCAGTGCATCGCGGTTGAAGGTGCCGTGCTTCGTTGAACAACAATTGGTAAGGGCCCTGCGAGCTGATGGTGTGCTGGTCAGGTGCTGTTGGAGGTACCGTAATGGCGAGGTGGTGTCTACGAGGGTACACGAAGCGGTTTGAAGCAGCCGAGACAAACCAGCTCGTAAATTGATGGGCTTGCGACAGCAATCAGGGAGCCTGGTGGTGGGGTTTGAGTGAGATGTTGGGGAACGCTCTCGATGATATCAAGTCGAGAGATTATAAGGCCCAGGCTGTGTCTGTTGGAGCTGCACCATGTGACGAATGGACGTGTTTGAAGTGAAGTCCAACAGGTACCTTGGCCCAGTGCCGCATTGCAGTGGCTCGTATTGAGCTTAGCAGCTGCTGCTCCAAGAAAGGCAAAGTACGTGAGGTACCTCGTAGTTCGATGAGGGAGATGACCAGCACCCAAAGTTTCCGGAGGTACTTGCTGGTGGTACATTTAGGCACGCTGCCTGCTTCTATGTAGACGAGGTACCCGAAATGTTTCACCTGGGGTCTCCAGTGCCGAGCACTCGTAAAATAAAGTAAGATATGTACCTTGGGTACCTAAGTACCTTTAGTCGTAGCTACGATAAGACACCTTGGAAGATCCCCATATGGCATACCAAGACAGCTCGCCGCAGACCACCTATAGAACGAACACCTGGCGGTGGATTGAGTCTCGTCTGATGCGGTGGCGCAGGCGTCAGTCTTCTCCCGAGGAACTACCCCGATAGACCAATCCCCTGGACTAGGACAAACTCAAGCAGCATCCAGTGTCCCAGAGATCAACGTGTTGTTAGTGTTAGTGGCTCACAGACGTTTTTCCAGCCACGGTACTTGGCCCATGTACTCTACCAGGTACCCAACCTGCCTTGCGTTGCGTGCGAGTACGGGACCAGCTGGTCCCACTAGGCAAGAGGGGCGGTCTGGTCTCGCTGGTCTGGCTGGTCGCTCAGGCTCAGGCTCTGGCGCTGGCGCTGTTCAGGGTCACGGTCACTGCTTCTTTGCTTGCCGGCTCTGGCTCTCCACAAACCCCTGATTGGCGATGCAGGTGCCATTGGCTTAGGCCCGAAATTGCACCCTTCGTCAACAACGCACCTCTCCTTTAGCATTTTCTCCTTGCTCCCAACACTCGTATCTTCCTTCACCACCGCCACAGCTGCACGCCTCTCTCTCCGCCCTGCGAACCTTGCCGGCTGCCAACAATCGACACGTAGCTTTCGTTTCCTTCCATCCAACCGCCAAGATGATGTCGTCTGCGACCGTACGTCCTCCCTCCCGCCCTTGATTCGCCCGCGCGCTGCACCCGGCATTCGAGCCTTGTCCAAGCTTGGGCCTGCGTGCTTGTCGCCTCTCAATTACACCCGGTGCTTGCTCTGCTTTCACTTGCTAACGTCTTGCCGCCTTTGCAGAAGATGATGCGGAAGAAGAAGAACGTCAAGAAGGGAATCCAGTTCTGCCTTATGGTCTGTGGTGCTTCGGGAACTGGTACGACACGACACCCTAACTCGCACCGCCGTCATGGTCTGCGTTGCTACGTTAGCATTTGAAACTCACGCATCTTGTTCTAGGCCGCACAACCTTCGTCAACACCCTCTGCAGCAAGGATGTTCTGCAGCACAAGGACGCCGACGACATCTCGGACCCTACCGCCGAGGAGGGTGTCAAGATCAAGCCCGTCACTGTCGGTGAGTGGTGCCCACGTCTTCGCGTTCGATTCCATCCAGTCGATGCTAATATTTTACGCAGAGTTGGAGCTTGATGAGGAGGGTACTCGTATCTCACTGACCATTGTTGATACCCCTGGGTTCGGTGACCAGATCGACAACGAAGCCAGGTTCGACCAGCCGTTCCCCTATACTGTCACGCATATAAACTGACATCCACGGATCAGCTTCGCAGAGATTGTCGGCTACCTCGAGAGACAATACGATGACATTCTGGCCGAGGAGTCGCGTATTAAGCGTAACCCTCGCTTCAGGGACAACCGTGTCCACGCCATGCTTTACTTCATTGCCCCTACTGGCCATGGGTATGTGAACAAGTCATGTTTTATGATCATTTCTAACAACTCAACAACAGCCTCCGTGAGCTCGACATCGAGCTCATGAAGCGTCTTGCGCCCCGTGTCAACGTCATTCCCGTCATCGGCCGCGCCGACTCCTGACTCCCTCTGAGCTTGCTGAGTCCAAGAAGCTTGTCATGGAGGACATTGAGCACTACCGCATCCCTGTCTACAACTTCCCTACGACATTGAGGAGGATGACGAAGACACCGTCGAGGAGAACGCCGAGCTCCGTGGACTTATGCCCTTCGCGATTGTCGGTTCAGAAGATGTTGTCGAGATCGGCGGCCGTACCGTCCGCGCCCGCCAGTACCCCTGGGGTGTGGTTGAGGTTGACAACCCTCGTCACTCCGATTTCCTCGCCATCCGATCTGCCCTCCTTCACAGCCACTTGGCTGACCTCAAGGAGATTACCCACGACTTCTTGTACGAGAACTACCGTACCGAGAAGCTTTCTAAGAGTGTCGACGGTGCTACCGCGGGGTATGTTCTTACCATGTTTACCGACAGAAGCTTCTTGAAACTAACATCTCTCCCAGTATTGACAGCTCGATGAACCCCGAGGATCTCGCGTCCCAGTCTGTTCGTCTCAAGGAGGAGCAGCTCCGTCGCGAGGAGGAGAAGCTCCGTGAGATTGAACTCAAGGTCCAGCGCGAAATCAACGAGAAGCGACAGGAGCTGTTGGCACGTGAGTCCCAGCTCCGTGAGATTGAGGCCCGTATGCAGCGCGAGGCTGCCGCTGCCCAAGCCACCCCTACCACTGTCGACGCCAACGGCGACCTCAACGAAAAGACTTCTATCTGATCATCCTACGGGTGCGTTGCGATGTTCTCAGAGAGAATTAAAAAGATGTGCGCGTCGTTGGTTTATTTTTTGCTGGCGTTGGTTCGCTTTCTCCCACGGCTAAAGAGAAGATCAGAATATTCCCTACTTATTGCAGTCGAATTGAAATGCCTTTCTGTCACAATGACATCTCAAGTACGGGGCCATGCATGGTGAGGTCATGGTAGAGGCCACAGCAGCTCCCCTTCTGGAAGTGGAGGCAAGTCTAGAGGTCTGTGATACGCTCATGTCTGCTCTGTTGGCCATTGTGAGCTCTGTAGCCGCTTGTTTTTGCCATAGAGGAAATGGGAAGGGGCTGAGCACGATATCAGTTAGGTGGATAAAGAAGTTACGGTTCACCGAGGATTAAAGGGCGCAGAGACGAACTCAATCCATTCTTCAATGTTCACGAAACTTAGGCTGCTGGGCATTGTTAGGCTTCTCTTCGCTCAGTCTCATAGACTGGTTTCTTAATCTCTAGTGAACTTATAATGCAGGTAGCACGATACACCCATGAACCTTTTCACCTTTGTCTTGAAAAATGTAGAGCATCTACTATTGTGCATGAGAAACCCCAAGCCTTTTATTCGCACCATTTTAGCCAAACCACATTGTCGTTTTACATCTGCTGAAGGTATCAATATGCCACGACACATCTGTTAACCGATTCTGATTTTATTCTTTCGTGCTACTTCTGGTGTGTTGTGGCTATTGCATAAGAAGTCAAGATGTAATCGCTAACCCCGTCCACGTTCATCCTCCACGATTAAAGAGGCCGTTCCAGTGCCTCTGTTAAAGTCAACATGAACCATTGGTCTTTGCGCGAATACCCATACATTCGCAAATCAAACACAAGGAAATCAAAACCGAACTGCAAAACCAATCCTTCCGCACCTTCTCCACCTATAATGACAGGAGCTTAGTTGTTGGACTGGCTGTTGAGGATCCTCAAGATGGCCAGGAACAAGTTGATAATGTCGAGGTACAGGCTGATAGCAGCGGCGATCTCCTCCTCGACGTGGTGCTTGCGGATGACCATCTGGGTGTCGACAAGAATGTAACCGCTGAAAATGAGCGCAGCAGCACCACCATAGACGAGCTCCCAGGTTGAGCTGTAGGAGAAGAACATGGCCATGAAACCAAAGAGGATGAGGCCCCAAAGAGCACCGAAGAGGTAAGGCATCCAGGAAGTGAAGTCATACTTGGTCTGGCAGGCGAAAAGAGTGAGGAAGACGAAGATGCCAGCAGTAAGGATGACCGCGTTCAAAACGATAGATGTCTTGTAGAATGAAACGACAACCGAGATGGAGTATGCCTCAGTAAGAGTGAACAGCGAGAGGAAGAGCAGGTTTGTCGGATAAGACTTGCGCTTCCAGTAGGTAAGACCCATAAAGACGAGAGCGCTGATGAGCTAATACGCATGTGTCAGTACATGAAGCATAGAGGTGGATAGCAGTGGATTTCGACTTACAGAAACAAGAACAACTCCGGGGTGGCTCTGGATCCATGCCTTGTAGCCGGCGCTGAAAAAGCTGAGAGAGGACACGGCTGCAGTGGCGATGAGCTGGACAGTGAGAATGGTGTAGACCTTGCGGATGAACTGGTTGCGGATATCGACGGTCGCTTCGGCTACAGAGCCACCAAACTATAGAGGAGACAAATGTTAGCAAGAGGCCGGGCGTTGCGACAGTGATCAGAGCCTGGGCATGATCGTGCAGCTGGTTGCATGGAATGCTGGCACGAAACGCGACCCGAGTCTGATTATTGCTGACAAGCGTACCTTGAAGTCGTCGGGCAGGTTATCCTCACTGCTGCGAGGGGCGCCAAACAGCCCAGTCTGCTCGTCGGTGCGGGAGGACGAGCCCTCGGCGTAGGCGGGTGGTGCCTGGGTGTAGTCCTCAGGATCCTCCTGAGGAGCGCGCTGGTACTTGGTGGTGGGAGCCATGGCTGCGGAAGAAAAGGTCGTCTTCGTTTGTCTCGATAGCAAACGTAACTCCGCTAGCGTCGCGCAAGCAGCTTGTCGTGGAGCGAGGACGCTGGTGGTGATGGGTGGTTGATGCTAGGTTGAAGGTCGGCGATGGGACGAGTGGCGCGTAGAAGCTGACGTTGAGGTGGTGATTAATGGCCCATTAGTAGGTGGGGGAACCAGCTGGAAAGCGGCTAGGCTAAGGGAAAGCTGGGGTACATTGCCATCCGCGGTGACTTGGGGAGACGGTGGGTACCTGGCATGTACTGGGAGCTCAGAGGAACGTTGTGGAAGCGCACGTGTGGCTGTGCTTATTCGTCGCCGAGTATGTTTTGCATTACAGTACTGGAAGCTGACCCGAGATGCAGCCTAGGTGGTCTTTGCTTTGTATGGCATTTCCACAGGTTTCGATGTTCTGTTCCAGGCGTTTCAATCACGCGATGGCTTAGTACTGGCAAAGTTCACGAGAAATGACATGTTTGTATAACAGCATCATGACTCTTGGATCTTGTTTACTTCTATTCTACTTTACAATCAACTGAGCCTGAGGGTTAGTAGTCGCAGTATTGCTCTCAACCAACACTCATCATCTCGCACGTTCCCATATCTAGTCTGTGCAATCTCGTGCCTCCGCAGGGCGCAGGACCTCCTTTACGGCCAGCCCCAACGTATCAGTGCTCGTGTTGTTACTCAATATAGCTACGATGGGGGAGGAATGTGTTGGAAAGTCCAGGTGACACGTTAGCAGAAGCGTACTACAAGGCCGGTCAAGTTAGCTTGATAATGGCCTCCTGGCCTACACAATGTGAAGACCTTTGAGAGCGGCATCGACATTGGATTGTTCTAGCGTCGATGACTTGGTGTGTGAGCTCGCTAGCTTTATTATTTCCTTAGCTGCAGGACAAGGGGCATATGGAAGCATGGACTCTTAGGCTCAACTGTACGGAACTCGGTTCATACATACAGCCCTGATACCAAAGGATGGTAATGCCTCTGGTCATGGCCCTGAATTCTTCGTTGGCTAGTAGTAAAGCTATGAGAAAGTAGACCAAGATGTTTGAGGTTATGAGAGAGGATCTTAATGCGTTAAATGTCTGAAGAAGACTGATCCGACTGCTCTTCTACTCAATTAAATAGTGGTACTCGAGTCGTTATCTAGGCCAGTTAACACTTTAGCCAGGGCTCAGGGCTTTGGCCACTAAGACGTGAACTAGTGATTAAATATACTTACATCTCAATCAATAGCGTGTTAGTGAAGATCTCGGGAAAATAGCTAAAACATTAGTGTGCAATATTGAGTACATTCTAGATAGGACTATCATTGTAATACATGCTGTCCCGGCGTATGTCGGATTCCTGGGCTTCAGCGCCAACTTGACCTAAACTAAGCTAGGAGTCACAGTTATTGCATCCAAACAAAATACTCAACAACATCGGGTAAACGAAAAAGATGTAAAACAAAAGCTGAGAGATAAATGGGCTCAGGAAGCATAGATGCCATACTTAGAAGCATTCCGCAAGCACCGCATGTCAGTTGGTCATGAGGCCGCCAATTTGGCTGAGATGAGAAAAGACACACGCGGAGAGAGAGAGAGGGGAGGCAAGAAACACGAGGGTTGAGGAAACCTTTCTGTTAACTTAAGTCTCAATTCATTCCGTAGTTTTCACAAACTCGTGCATCGACCTCCAGCTCAAGATGGCGGCGACGACTGAGCTTCTGTTATGGGCAAATGGGCACATCTAGAGACAAAGAACATTGTACCGATGTTTGTGTAAAAGGTGGTTCATCTTGGGATGGAAGTAGGATTTGTAACGTTTTTGACATCTCAATTGAAAAACACATCTGTCAGATGTCGAGTATAATCGTACATATGTATTGCCAACTACGGAAAGCCAAGCAAGTTATTGCAGGTACCGATCCACTTCATGCTCTGGCAATCGCATCAGCAGCGACAACCGGAGTCATTGGCAGCAAAGAGGGATTGGCCTAGGTGGCCGACTGCCAGCCAGAAAAATGTTGGGGTTGACACAACATGGACTAAACAACATGAAACCATCTATGATACAGAACACTGAACTGTCGGAATTGTGGAGTCCTCAGAAGGGGCTGTAGTTTAGATCTGGTTGTCAACCTGGCAGGACGCATTGACTCGAGCTGTGCTCAACTCCGTTCATAGTTTTGAGTTCCATTCTTTGCAACGAACCCCTGCCATCTCGAGTGCATTCAGCTCCATGTCAGACGCTCGGCAGATCCCCACAGTTGGACCCTACTCGCCCTAATGCAGGCACACAGACGACGTCTACGGCAAGCGCATTTAACCGGGAAGGGGTTGGTTGGGACGAAGACCCTATCCAAGATGGTATAAATTCCAGCTGTTGAATGAGCAAATGCTGCAAGGGTGAACGGCGACAACCAAATCTATTCGCCAGTTTCATGGACAATTTACCATATGCTCGACTCAAAGGGAGCCAATGGGCGTCAACACGTGAAAATCAGCTACCAATCATGAACTTGAAGCGCCCAGCACAGCTAATTGAAAGTGAAAACTTCAACCATTTCATTTGTGTTGACATTGGCAGGTGCTCAACGACCCTGGTCCATGCGAGACCAATGGCTACCGGCATCGACCTTTTGGGATTTCGCTCCGGAGAGCAACAATTTCAATTCTTTATCAGCTACTATAGCACCCCTTAATGCATCTGCCTATCACCGTTGTACACCTGATGCATGTAGCACCCAGGCCTCGGCTCTACAGACTAGCTAAATGGCTTATAGGCGCAAAGAACCTGGCTCGTGTTTGTCCCCGCTTGCCCCCGCCTGGCAAATGAGCTGAAAGATCCCATCTTCACCATGTGATTGTATCCTCTGAATATTGCCAAGATTGCTGAATTGGAAAGGCCACCAATATGGGACTTGGAGACATGTTATTGGAGCTAAAACAAGTGCGAAAAAAACAAGTGCGTCAATAATTAAGAAGAGGAGAAAAACTTCATTGTGGTAGAGTCATGTCGTGCGTGTCAGTGATGTCTTATGTAAGGTGAACAAGCGAGCGAGCAAACCAGAAAGCAAGCAATGGTGCCCTTAAGCTTATACTTGGAACTAAGCCTATGGGGAACCAGGGTCTCGACCACTTGGAACTGTCGACCCTTGGAAATACGGCAATATAGATTGGCTGGATTTAAGCACCAAACTTTGTGGTTGAGGCTTTGGACGCCTCCAGCCTTCAGAAGACGCATTGGATAGAGTGCACGGCGGCACGTATCTCGGCCGAATGATTGATGCAAACCGTGCGTTAGTGTTGCCCTTAAGTTGACGCGCCGGTCAGATCTCCGACGGTGTTTCGAACGCTTCCCAGCGGAAACCAGGCGGGTGCGTGGTGATTGTTGGCGTGCTAATTACCTTAGTCTAGCTACTGTAGGTACCTGTAACTGATTTTCTGGCGCTCTTCCTCTTTCTCTATTCCACCCTCACTTCCACCCGCCCCTTTTGCCCCTGGACCCTTTCACCGCCTTCCAAAACCCCACCGTGTCGGTGGGGCCCGTTGGCCCATTGAGTTGAGTGCAAGTCCCCGTGTCCAAAATTCTATCCACTCCAAATTGTAAGCCTGTTTCTCACACCTCTCCCAACTCCCACCAACCACCAACCCTCCTCAGACGCTGCTGGCGGAACGTTCTTCCTCTCGCCTCCCGCCGAGCTCCTCGCTCTGCCTTTCGTTTGATCCTAGGCGTCTTCTCTCGTCGCTAGGTGGAACCTTTCCATCCATTGGAGAGGTGCATCAACCATCCGTCTTATCGAAGTCGCCGACTGCTGCACCCCTCCCACGGCCAACCGACCTCCCCACCTTCGCACTTCTCCAGAGAGAGCTCGCAACAGTGCAAGGGCACCCGTTCAGGACTTTTTACTCCAATACGGCGCCATTCGGTTCCCGTCCTACGTGATGGACGTTTCAGCTACTCCTGCGCCGTCGCAGGCCGACGGCAAGATCACAAAGACAGCTCCGCGCCCGCACCTCCAGTCTGGGTCCAGCAACCCCAACACGAAAAGCCCTCTATACATGCAGGCCTCTGGCAGGAACGTTGTGCTGGTTAGACGGCTTAAGCGTAAGGATGATGGCGCATTGAAATCGTCGGCCCGTTGGTTCATCGAGAATCAGATCGGTACGTCTCACATCTGCCAACCAGCCACCTTGTTACCATTGCGAAACCAATTCGAGATCGCAACCCTGCTTCAATCTTCCCACCGTCACGGCAGCTCAAAATCACACATATGAGACCGTCACTAACCGCCAATTGGCGTTGTACAGGCCTGTCCTTCAACCTCCTTGCTTTACTGTTCCTGGCCCATATCTTTATCCCCAAGGCACGACCGCACACGCACAAGTTCTTCAAGCTTAGCTACTATAACCCGGATTCTGGAAAGTATGGGATCGGAAGCGATGATGCCTATATCGTCATGTTCTGCATTGTGCTCTTCACTGGCCTGCGAGCTGCCACAATGGAGTATCTTCTTGCGCCGCTTGCTAGACTCAATGGCATCACTAAGCGCAAGGACCTAACTCGCTTCACTGAGCAAGCCTGGACCATTGTCTATTACACCATTTTCTGGAGCCTTGGAATGGTAAGACACCGCTTCATTCGTATTCAATCATGTTTAAGGTGTTAATGGCCGATACAGTACATCTACCGCACCTCGCCGCACTACTTGAACATGAGGAACTGTGGACGGAATGGCCCAACCGTGACATGGATGGGCTGATGAAAGGCTACATGCTTGTGCAATGGGCTTTCTATCTTCAGCTCATGATTGTCATTAACATCGAGGACCGTCGCAAGGATCACTGGCAGATGTTTACACACCATGTTATTACTGCCGGCCTTATCTGGGCCTGCTACAGCTACAACCACACGCGTGTTGGAAACTTCATCCTTGTTCTTATGGACAACGGCGATATTCTGCTTCCGGTAAGGCTTTCAGGTTCCCAATGAGCCATAGGGACGTTATGAGCTAATGTTTGCTCACAGCTTGCCAAATGCCTGAAATACTGTGGATTTAAGACTGTTTGCGACATTATGTTTGGTATCTTCATGCTTTCATGGGTGCTCTGCCGCCATATTGGCTTCAACATGGCCTGCTGGTCCGTCTATGCGCACACCCCAAATATTATGACGACCGGTTGCTTCCAAGGCAGTGACAAGAACCGCACCGGACCTACCGACCCACCGCCCGGACTCGGATACCTCATTGAACCCTTCTTTAGCACCACCGGCAATGTCTGCTACAACGAAACTGTCAAGTGGGCTTTCCTGACACCCCTCCTCCTGCTCCAGGCCATTACAATCGTGTGGTTCGCTATGATCCTTCGCGTTGCCATCCGGGTCATCAGCGGCACTGGTGCTGAGGATACCCGTAGTGATGAGGAGGATGTTCAGGATGACGAGGAGGAGGAGTTTGTTTACGAAGAAGCCCAGCCTTTGGAGGAGGAGGTTGGAGTGGAGGAGCTGGATCTCAAGAACTGGGAGCGCAGGTCCGGCGTGAAGAGACAGGCTAACAGCTCTGGTGTCAGCCTGCCAGGCCATAGCGACCGCAAGGAGCTATTGGGACGCATTGGTTGCGAGAAGCAGGTTGATTAGAGCATGGCAATGCGGTGTTCCGGATTTACGTTTTGTGTTGTCACCATTTTATGCTGTTCGGTTTTTATTCTCCATTTTGGCTCTACGGAGAAAAGGGTTTGCGTTATCTTCTAAATTTCTCGTTTTCATAGAGGGCACGAGACACGTCGAAAAGCAGACGTCTGGACATCTTGCCGCTTACCCATTTGGCCAATGTCGTTGTTTGAGCTAGATGGAACACATGCTACACCGACAATTGCAGCTGATTGACGGGAATCTACAAATGGAGTTCCAACCAAATATTCTCAATTCCGCGGGCTATCTTGATGAGTTGCGCGCGAGCGCTGTGTTTATTGTACATCGTCTACGGCCTATGCTGACTGGTTCAGAAGCTTGCGGGCCAACTCCTGGAGCTTGAACTTTTGGATCTTGCCGCTCGCCGTCTTGGGATATTCTTCTACCCAGAAGACGTGTTTGGGCACTAAGTGACCAGATAGCCTCTCACGCACCCAGTTCCGGATTGCGTCCTTGGTGATGTTATTTTCGCTTTGTGATCCCTCGGCGGCCTTGCTCTCGTCTGTGGACCATCCTTGTCGAGGTATGACGAAGGCGGCCACGCTCTCGCCCAAGCGTTCGTCTTCGACTCCGACGACGCTCACCTCTTTGACACCAGGGAGTTGAAAGAGGCAGTTCTCGACCTCGAGGGGTGAATGTTCTCGCCGCCGCGGATGATCAGATCCTTGATACGCCCGGTGATGCGAACGTAGCCATCGGCGTCCATCTCGGCCTCGTCGCCCGAATACATCCATACAGTGCCGTTGGCTTCGACGGGTCGTTCCGCGGCAGTGCGTGCTTCGTCGTCATAGTAGCCTTTCATCACGAGATACCCGCTGGCGGCGAGCTCTCCGCGCGTGTTGAGGGGCAGAATGACACTGCGGTCTGTGGGCGAAACGATCTTGACGGTGGTGTGTGGCATGGGCGTGCCGACAGACGAGGTGCGCTTCGAAAAGGGATCTGACGGCGTCGTCATACAGCTGACGGGGCTGGTTTCGGTCATACCGTAGCAAATGACTACGTCTGAGAGTCCAAGGCGCTCGTAGATGCGGCGCATGAGTGCTTCGGGGACGCTGCTGCCTGCGACAATGCCCTTGCGCAAGCTCCGCGGCGGTTCTCGCCCGGCGGCGTCTGCTGCATCGAGGGCTTCTAAGACGGCGACAATCATAGTACTCACGCCATATAGACCTGTAGCGTCATGGTCGACGCACATGCGAAGGGTGGCTACAGGATCAAAAGCTGGGCTGGGGAAGAGGATGGCTGCGCCTGTTGTTGCGCAGGCCATGTAGCCGAGCACGGAGCCGAAGCAGTGGAAGAGCGGAGGCGGGACGACGATGCGATCTGAGGGATCGAGGCCCATGCGGTGCGCGATGAGGAGCCCGTTGTTTAGAATGGAGGTGTGCGAGAGCATGGCTGCCTTGGGGGTGGAGGTGGTGCCTGAAGTGAACTGGATGTTGATAGTGTCGGATGGACTTAAAGGCTCGTCAGGAGTCACTGTTCTGTCTGAGCCAGCGAGGAGGTCGGTGTAAGGGGTGAGGGCCCGGCACGTATCTAAACCGAAGCGCACATCAGGATGGCCGTTTCTGTTATCCACGACGATAACCTGTCTCAGCGATGGCACTGCCTCGCTTTGCACCTTGCCGGCGGTTAGATCGCCAACAATCTCCCGCAGCAGCGGCTCATTGCTTCTGCCCCTGCCGGGCCTGTAGGCAAGATCCGTGACAGCGCCTGCGATGAGGACTTCTGCGTCAAGATGGTTGAGCGCGGAGCGGACCTGTTGAGCGTTGAAACCCGGGTTCAGCGGCACGAGAACGGCACCCAGCTTGAAGAGGGCGTAGGTAAGAGCAGCATACTCGGGCCCGTTGCCGAGGGAGATGGCTACGCGATGGCCTTTGCGCACGCCGAGGGAGGAAAGAGAGGCGGCGAGGCGGTTCGACAGCAAGTCCAGGTCGTGATACGTCAGGGCAGTTTCGCTAGACGAGATGGTGTTGCTGCCCAGGATGGGCGCACGGCCGATGACGGCAGGACGGTCGCCATGTTTGGAGACGATGCTGGAGAAGTGATCGGGGATGGTGCCTCGGAAGAGCGGTGGCTACACGGCATGTTAGAGAAGGGTGATTTGTCAAAGAGTAGGTACATAGGTAGTGAGGTGAATTGAGGTGTAAGCGAGTTGCGTGTTATAGACCTGCACTTGTACAGATCCAACATTGGGCAACCCTCATATAACCCATATGAGAGGTAATTCAGGAATGAATAAAGGATCCGTTTCTCGGGCCCGCCTTAAGGACGTAACAATTGTGGTGAATTGCAGAAGCACCTACCTCATCTGGGCCCTTCCTGATGCTCAATGCCTCTGTTGCCAACCTCCTCTTATGATTCAAGCCCCATGATCTCAACCTCAGGCAATTGAAGCAGACGCTGGCCGTCCTCGAATGCCACCGTTTCCCCAACTGACCGTGCCACAACGCCGGCTGCATGTTCCACCAACGGTCCGACTTTGCGGGAGATGGTGCTCTTGCGAGATATTGACAGAGGATCTGGGTTGTTCTGTGGTAAGTAGCTGTTGCAACGGCACCGGATGTTACTCTACGGGCGGTTGCAATTGACCGAACCAATGTGCAGAGGAAAAACGGCTCAGGTCTTTCGGATTCGAGGTTACAGGACAGGAACGGGGAGAGTAAACAGGAACTCACAGCTCCCCACAGTCACGAGCCCCTCACCCGCGTCACAGCCGCTCCGGGTCCAAGCCTAAGCCAAGCAAGGTCACCTGGGGCGGTGGCTTGTGGGAAGAGAGTAGGCCATGGAGCTGCAGCTGAGAAAATGCGGGGAAAACCACCCGAATCTTCAGCGCTTGCCGACGATAACCTGGAATTGGAGTAAACCGACCTTGTGGAAATACCACACCAGCTTTTCTTTCTTTTCTTTCTTTTTCTCTGCTTTGCGCTTCTAGCCCCTTGGCAACGCTGTTGACACCTGTACTGACATATTGTGCTTGGCATTGGGTCCAGCAACCGTGACGTAGCTCCGAGACAGCTTGCATAACTCAGGCCCGACACTCGGTTGAGACACAGTGACTGGCTGGAAAATGACCTGCTTCGGGCCGGCATTCAACACTAAGCCTTTTCACATGGAAGTGTTCGCTTTAGTTGTGAATCCAACATGTCCGTGTCCTTATTGTCTGATCACATTCTCACTCATCCTAATCTGTATACTAGCGGGCAACGTGCGCTCAGAACCTGGCACACACGGATGGTAATTTGCCCTCTGGCCGAGGGATGCGGATCGTTATTTTACACTGCTCCCTGATCTACTGAATCCTTGCTATGCCGACCCTTCACGGGCAACATGATATCTACCTGCTCAACTCTGAACCCCGACGATGTACCCACCCTGCTGTTCGCTCGCCGCCCCTTGCGTAACTCATCAACCTCTGCTGTCGACGGCTCTACTAGCGAACCCCTTGCCTAGAAGCTATCTAAAGCCATAGCCATGGCTCTGCGCCAGTGGCCCTGAGACAGGGACCGAACAAAAGACAAAACATTGTACGAAAACAGCCCAACTCCGTCTAGTCTTGCCGCAATGGCTCACGCCAGTTGCTCTTCGTAATTCGAATGCGAACCACTCCCGAAAAGTGCTACAGCAGCGGAAGCCAGCCTCAGCGCCGTAAGAAAACATAATGACATGATAATATGTACAGTTCCGAATCGAAACGGTGTGATGTGGCCGCATCTTAAATGCGGCGGCCTAATTAATAGGCAGAATCGAGTTGCGAGTCAATCATTGTTGCTCGCCAATGTGCCTCTCGCTCTCGGGCTTCCAAGTACCTGTTCCTCAAGTTAGCCCAAGTTTGCAATACCGCGTATCTCTTGCAACCCACCTTCGAAATCATGCTTGACAAATGCCATTGGGTCATCGGGCTCTCCCGCGCCCATCTGCCCAACTCCAGGAGAGAAACTTGTGATAGGCAGCACAACAACGTCGCCAACTCTCTTTCTCTCTGTCATGCCCGTAAAGTTGTGGTAGTTTATTTTGCCAGTTTTCTCAGTGATCTTGAAGTAGCGGTCGTCGTTGAAATAGTCCATGATGGTATCAGTCCATACAGCCGGGCCAGTGAATTCAATAACATTCTTTCCTGAGAAACTGGACATCTTGCCAGCTCGCTTCAGGGCCAGTGTCTCGTTCGTTATCCTGGTGATGACCTCGCGCAAAACAGGGTGGCCGGGCTTGCTTTGGATTGTCCACTGGCAGAACTGAATACGACGGCTGTACCAGTCAGCCCAGTCCTCCCGGTCGGGGTCGGCTTCGATTCCAATGACCAAGCCGATAGTCTCGCGAGGGATCTTTTCCGGGATCCATTCAATAGCGCTGCGAATCGCGTATGTATCAATATCGGAGTAAATGCCACCTCGCGCGAACAAAATGAGGTAGCGGAAGAAATCGGCCTTGAGAACAGGCAGAGGCATGGCGTTGTACGCCTCGAGGACTTCGGGGACGGAGGCGTAGAGAAGACCCAGCAAACTCACGGCAACGCTGTCGGTGACGACTTCGTGAATGAAGCCAGGGTGCTGGGCTGACCAGGAGCCTTCTTGGTCACGGAACTCAAAATCGTTGTCGCCCGGGGTCTTCTTCCAAGTCTGCCAGATGAAAGCAGGAAACTTGCTCTGCACGTCATAAGGGTATGCATATGCGAGCTTGTCGTAGAGGGACATCTTGCTCATATCGGCCATTGGCTTCTGGGCCACCGGACGTGCGGGTATGGGCTTCTCGAGATCGTGGAGTCGGAGGAGGAGCCTTGCGCATGAGCCCCAGCCGGGGCAGCTGCGTCGTGCTTCGCAGCATTGTCGAGCGGGTTTGTGGCAGTGTCAATGGCTTCAGGCGTGGAACTGTGGTGAACTGCGACGAGGAAGAAGATGGTAAGAAGAAAGCCGGCAGCGATGATGGCTCGGCGTGAGTTGAGCATGGTGGCGGATGATGACGCTATCGCGTCCGAAAGAGCCGGAGAATACGGAGAGAAGGGACGACGAAGGAAAAGAGGAAGAAACGAGAGGCGATGGATGAAGCACGAGGTTATTGAACCATCGGCGATCTATAGCGGACAACAAAAAGCCCTGGAGAATGTTGGAGCAGTAAAATAAGTGGGAGAAAATAGTCCAGTATGACGACTCCTGAGATGGAATCTAAAGGAGTGGGAGGGTCTTGGGTCGCGATAGGCTTAGTGCGCGCAGTGAACCTTTATTAGGCCCGCAGCTGGCACCCTGTAGGGATTGGCGCAGTTGCTGGCTGGTGAGTGGCTGGTCCGCCAGAAGCCCCGTGCCAGGGCGTCCGGATACGAATTTGTTTTATGAAGGAGAATACGAAGATGGAGATTTTGTGAGCAAAGAACAGAGTTGAGTAGAGGATAGTTAAACAATGGCGAGTTAATGCGCAGCGGTGATATACGTTGGAGGCGAAGGGACGAGAGTGAGAGCTGTCACCAAATTTTGTTGGCTGTTTTTAGATGAAACGGCCAGAAGGAGAAGGACGAAAGAGAATATAGTGGACGAAGCAGAGAGGCCAAGCTTTCCGGGGACAAGGGGTGGCTTGTGGCTTTCAGACGCATCGGGACGAAGGAGCCTCTGTCACAACGAGCTGCTATTCAAGAAGCAACGGTTTGTTCCAGGTACCGATACCTCGGATCTGCCAGCCAACCCTCACA
Organism: Albifimbria verrucaria; assembly: GCA_020081605.1. NCBI lineage: Eukaryota > Fungi > Ascomycota > Sordariomycetes > Hypocreales > Stachybotryaceae > Albifimbria > Albifimbria verrucaria. Next base: position 2,909,807 of record JAHREC010000013.1, read on the forward strand.
CTGAGGACCAGTTTCACCAAAAGTCAGCGTGGGTCCCATGTACAGCAACCTTGGCACAAGCACGCACCAGCACGTACCAGCACAGAGGGGGAACCTTGGGTGCAGAAATCCTGAAACACTGTAGATCATGCAGGTCCCCATTGTTGCACTTGTCACCATCGTACCAACTCCTGCTTCTGGAATGGCTTCGTCAACGTTCCCACTCGTGGGGATGCAAGCGGCCATTCGATGGAGCGTATGCGACGCTCGCAATTAATCTAATTTGTTGCCGCAGACCGCAGTTGTCGACTTGTCGTGCGTATCCGTGTCACAATGATTGTCGCCGCGCATGATTGCGGAGTACCTCGTCCGACTCACAACCACCTTTCGCAGCCCCTTGAACGAGTCTTGCTGTGCCGTTTGGCCGATGTGATGCATCTTCGACTAGAGCCGCGCGTCCATGGCCACTCACTGAGCATGCTGACTCGAGGGCATCCGGACGTTGCCATGCACACCGCCGAAAATGGCAAAATTCTGAGCTCGGGCTGCGCTCACTTTTGCGACAATCACTCTAGTCATGTAGGCCTTCGTCTTCTCTCTTATCAGAGACGTTCCGCTGGGCAGCCCCGAACCCCGGCGCCGTTCCACAGCGGATGCCTCGGCTCCGGGCTGTCACTGGCTGTCAAGGCACGGGCACAACGCTCGACTGGCATGGATCAGCGAACCATTTCCGCATGCTGGCTTTAATCGTCGTCAGATCAGCACGCTTCAGGAGAAATGTCCCCACGACCACGGCTGTACCTGTGAGATCATCGTTGCGCAGAAAGCGTACCTCTAAGAATTATTCCGTCATTACAAGCCCTGTCGTGAATTCTGAGGTTGGTTGCAGAAGTCGCCACAGGAAATGTCATGTCTACGACCTTGACGAACGGCATATTGAGTACAGTCACAGGCTGTACACCGGCTGCATGCAGAAGAGTTTGATTTACCGAATTATTGATCATATCAACGTAATGTTCCTATGATACATAGTTACACCAGCCACCCGTCCTGTTCAAGTGGGTTTATCGTAACAGCAACGATCTGAAGATGTCATAATACCTGCAAAGGCGCAACCTAGCCGGCTGCAAGGCTTATGCGACAATGACAGCCACCAAGCACAACCGTCAGCCACCTTATCATGGCACCCTGCGCCCTCGGCTGCTGCCCTAGCTTTCACGGAGAATTGTGAATACATCTCGGTATGAGTTAGCTTAACAGTTGACCAGGCCGAGCCGATACCTGGTAGTCCCTTGCGGTTGCATGAAAAGCTGTGTAGAAGATATGCGCCGTCATTAGTTCCGTTCCCAGCAGATGTAGATACCTGGCCAAGCGAGTCAAGGAATAGCAGCCAACCGGCAACTTTCTCTCACGTCCAGCCTTTTGCTCCATGCAATATGATATCTATTAGTGCTCAATTTTCAAGGAGAAGTCCACGTGGGGAACGCCCTGGTGGATAGAACTCGTGGAAATTATGTCGATATCTGGACAGCGCCGGTCAGCTCTCAACCTCGCTGAGTCTAAGATCATCGTGGGTCTTACCTTGGCACACATACGGAGCGACATTGTCAGCTCGCAGTCCACCAGAGACCTCGAGCAAGAAGTGGCGCTTCCCGCTCCATCGCTCCTTGATGCTCCTGGCGGCCACGCGGACGCCGTCGCCGGTGAAGTTGTCAAGCATGACAACGTCAGCGCCAGCGCCAATGGCCTCGTCTGCCTCCGCCTCGGACTGAACTTCGACCTCGACCTTGATGCTGAAGCCTGCAACGGCCTTGGCGGCGGCGACGGCCTCGCTGATGCTGCCCCTGCTCCACACGTGGTTGTCCTTGAGCATCACCATGGCGCTCAGGTCCATGCGATGGGCGTCGGCTCCGCCCACAAGCATGCCGTACTTTTCCACCAGGCGGAAGCCGGGAGTCGTCTTGCGAGTGCCTGCGACGATGCCATTATACCCAGCCTCCCGCAGTCGGTCCACCAGCTCGCGGCTGCGAGTTGCTACGCCGGAGCAGCGGGCTAGGGTGTTGAGGGCCACGCGCTCGCCGAGCAAGACACCGCGCGCCGGGCCTCTGACGGTGGCGACGCTCGTCTTGCCGGCACCAGCCGGGTCGATAAAGTCACCATCCTCGGCATGCCACTCCACGGTGCAGCCGCACTGAGTAAAGACCTCATTGAAGAAGGGCTTGCCCGCGAGGACACCGGGGACTTGGCCCAAAGGGTAGCGGTGCGCTCGACTTCGCCCACGACAAAGCCGCCGTAGTCAAACGAGGGCGTATCCTCGGCAAGCCATGCCGTGACTTGGGTCTTCCAGCTTGGTGGCAGCAGGTGGGCGGCAGCGCCGTGAGCGTTTGCAGATGTGTTAGCAGCCATGACAGCGAAAACCGATTAATCCCAGCGAATGTAGGCAAGTATTCTGAGCAGTTACCGTTCTCCTAAGGCAGCAATACTGCGCAAAGTTGAAGTTCAAAGGAAGCTCTGGTCTAGACGCCACTTGAAGAGTCGTAGCGGGGAGATACGGCAAGCCAAAGGCCCACCACGAGCTTAGAAGGCCGGGAGCGGCATCGGAAGCGCTCAGAGCCGTGACAAACCGTGGCTATACAACACCGAATCTACCAGCGATCAGAATTGACCAAACCATGAAAAGATTGCATCCCCAAGTTGAATCTGTAGAAGCTCGGGATGCAATCGCTAGCACTGCTGACGTTTCACGAGGGCGATGAGTGACATCCGTGAATGCGCGAATTGTAGAACTAGTGGATGGCATCAACGGCCATTATATCCCATTAAATTGACAGACTGCTTTTCAAACAAAAATAGCACGTGTATAGCTCAACATCATTCATCCGTGCTAAGCCTCTTTTGCATTTCGAGATTACGATGCAGCCCCTAGACACCGAGTAACACCATCCCTAACCATGATAGAAAAACAACTGATGCTAAATTACAAGCAAAACTTATCGCGGGTGGTGGTAGGCTTGGCCCACCCAACTATTCCGAGAGAACGCTCCATGTTGTACATGCGCTACTGTGGCTTCGCAAGACCATGAGTGTGTTAAGATCGACGGAAGCTCCCAGAAACTAGAAACGAAGGTTTCGTTTCTGGTTCATCCGGAATGCCGAATCAGCGATCGCTTAAATAAGAGCATTCACTGTGTAGAACAAGATTAAATGGGAAAAAATAAATCACTATTCTTCAATCCCGCAAACTCTCTAAAACAATAAGTTAGCATCTACACTTACGCCAGAACGAGCATATGAATCTTACCTCTCTTCGGCGCTGGAATTCGTTGTAGAAACCGTTCCACAAGTCGCTCGCCGGGCATCGCTTCTTCCTCTCGGGACACTCGGGCTGGTATTTCTGACGCAGCTTGTCACTGGTCTTGACCCAAGGCTTTGGCACAGGGTCATCGGAGAAGTGGAGGAACTTGGCCTCGTTGAAAGCCTTTCTGGGGTCCCATATCTCAAGGTCAGACCCGAGGTAGCTGGTATGGTTCGTCTTGCGGAACTCCGACGTCAGGAGCTCATATGGTCGATGAGGAAGGACAGCGGCGCTATCAAGATAGAGCTGGTTGACAATCTCCATGTCATAGTCGTCTTCGGCAGCGTTCTCAATCTGATCGATGATGCGGTCAAATTCAGAACGGCTAGGCTGCAGCAACATGAGCTGCGACGAGAGTTGGCGCTTGGGAGGATCCTCGTCTTGGAGCCAGTAGGCGCGAGGCATCGCCACCGGGGCTGGCGGCATGAGGAAGAGTTCGTCCATGTTTTGCAATACCACAGAGTCGGAATCGAGGACGAGAACGCGCTTGAACTGGGTCTGGTTAAAGGCTAGGAACTTGGTATACGAGTCTGCCCAGGTCGCTGCAGCCAAAGTTAGTATCAAGCCCAGGGCACGTATATCGAAGGCTCAGAAAAACTTACCGTCACCACCATCCCGCTCGTGGACCTGGATTGGCACCAGTTCGACACGGTACTCATCACGAGCCTTGATGAGAAGAATTTCTTCGGCCTTCTTACCCTCCGTCGCCTCAGGATCTTTCAACATTTCCGTGGGGTACATGATAACGCGCTTTGCCCTGCTTCCGAGGTTGTAAAGTGACTCGAAGATCATGACCGAGTTGCAAAGGTAGTCAGAGCCGGTAACATATTGAATGTAGGCGAACTTAGCCCAGTCAATCTTGTCGGCGGTGGGCAAGACATCAGTAGGCTCTGGCGGAGGAGGGGGCCCGTAGACGTAGGCTCGGCACTTTCGGTGGTCGTGGTCGGTTCAGTCGAAGTAACGCTGGCGGTTTCGGTAGCTCCAACAGTGAGACTGCCTGTCTGTGTCTCGCTGTCGTCTTTCTTGTCATCTTTCTTGTCGTCACCGTTGAACTTGAGCTTCTTCGAGGTGGAGGGCTCGTCATCCGAGCTGCCGGGGCGGTTCAGCCATGTTGGGGTATCATATTGCTTGTGAGCGAGGAGGGCGATGGAGACGGCCAAAATGATGGCGACTGCTAGGAGACGCAGGCGACGGGAAACCATTTTGGGCACAAGCGTAACGAGGCCGAGGAGGCTCAATAGTTTTTAGAAGAAGGTATTCATACCAGCGCAAGAAGATATCCCCTAGGGCGGCCAAGCGGCTGGAGTCAGGAACATAGCGGCGACCCACGAGAACGGGTAATATTAAAAGCTAATAAGGTAAAGGGGTGTGGCACGAAAACGACATGGGGAGCTTTCCAACGAGGCAGTTGGCGAGGTTGTAAGTGGATGGAGGCCCCGGAGACTTCCAGAGACGTGCCACCCTTGGGGCATCCTTGAAAGCTGAAAGGTCGAGAAGGGTCCTCGAGAGGGTCCCAGAGGCTCCAGAAGCCCCGTAGTGGCATGCAATTCCCTACAGGGCCTTGGGGGCCCAGCTGTACTCTGTAGGGAGGTACCTGGAGGTACTGTAAGCAACCACCTACACTAAACTCGGCAAGGGGCGATTTTGCCTTGTTTGGCCAAAGATAGCATGCGAGCGGGTTAAAATTCGAGCATGGAGCACATGCTGACACGTGTGATGGGTTTGATCCCGGGTCATGGCATGCCCGTGGGTTGAGACGAGGTTGTCGCGGCTCGTCCGTCTCATCGTTGGTCGCGTCTTAGAGCCAGGCCCATCGTTATCCTCATCCTCATTGCCATTCCACCCCATTCTACAGAGGTATGCCCAGCAGCGCCGTCCAGACCCAGAGCAGAGGGCGTGCCGCTATTTCTTAGCCGTCTTGGCCTTTGCCCAGTACTTGGTCGGAGTGAGTTGGTCGGTGGGGAGGACGAGGGTAAGCCGGAAGACGGCAAGCCAAGATGCGCTGCAACAGCGCCATGCAATCTCATGTCATGTCGCTCTCAGGAGTCAGAGGAGGGCCGTTTCCAGGCACCAGTCAAGTATGCATATTTACACGCATACATAAAGGAGTCGACTAGCATCGGCTTCTCCTTTCCAACGCACGGTACACTACGTTGTGTATATGTCGCCCGGGCGCGGTACTCTCTTTGCCGGCCAGGGCAGCCCTATCGCAGCGCACAGGAGGTGCTTGGCGATCGAATCGCTGCCTCTGCTTGGTCATGCCGTACCCTTTGCCGGTTCTAGCAGACCCCTGGCATTATCATGATCCCACACCCTCGATTCGGGTAGTACAGGACAATGAGCAAAGGGAAGGTGCTTACACACGGACTATGCTGGTACGACTCCGTGAAAATTCTACCGCCAGGCATAGAAAATTGCTACAAGCAGTTGCTATCAGGAACCATCATGAGCGAAGCTGGTGATCATAGTCGAGCCAAGGTGAAGCCGATGCGATCGCCAACCAACGGTTGGTTGGTTTGCTTCCCGCAATTTCGGCCCGGGCGGCGGCCTCTTTTGCTTAAAGATACCTCCGTACTGGTGCTGTTCCTAGCGCCATGTACTAGCGCTCTTGTCCTCTCTCTCTTTTTTTTTTTTTTTTTTTTTGCTTCTTTCTTAGGCACCCGAAGGTAAGGTCTGACACCTGTAAGGCACCAACTTCTTCACCGGTAGGTACCTGCACCAGGCTTGTAGGTACCTCCCTAGGTTAGTAGCTAGTACCTACTAAGGTAGGTACCTGCTATAGTAGGCACTACCCAGAAATTAGTAGGCAAGGCACCTCGCATTGCAAGTACCTAACGCAGAGGCAAAAGGTACCCGTCGATGAATGGGCCTTTCCCCGGATTTTCAGGTACCCAGTTACGATTTTGCACCGTCAACCAATCCCTTACCTCATTGATCCGATGGTCGGGTTGTAACGTTGGTCTACCTTTCTTCAATGAGGAAAGGTTGGCTACTTATCTACTTCTCCAAAGAGGATCACCGTTACATTCAACCTCCCGTTAACCCACCCCAGCATGGCCGTCCATCACCAGCCCACTCTTCGCGATGGGTACTATGATCTCGGGACCTATGGTCGTCCCGTCACCGCGAGCAACCCCGAGGCGCAGGCATGGTTTAATCGAGGCCTCATCTGGAGTTATGCCTTCAACTTTGAGGAAGCCTCGCGCTGCTTCGAGAGACAATTACACATGGCCCAGACACCGCCATGGCCTACTGGGGCCTTGCCTATTCCCTGGGCCCTAATTACAACAAGCCCTGGGATCTTTTGGCAAGACGGAGCGTGCTTCTGTAATCGAGAAGACGCACCGCGCAGTCGAGCAAGCCAGAGCCAAAGCCCACACCGCCTCACCCGTCGAGCGTGCCCTCATCGACGCTCTTCACCACCGCTACCCCAAAATCAAGGCTCCTACCAAGACGGACTGCTCCGTTTGGAATCGAGAATATGCCGATGCCATGAGCAGCGTTTTGCTGCCTTCCCCGATGACCTTGATGTCGCCACCTTGTACGCCGATGCCATGATGAACCTGACGCCTTGGCAACTCTGGGACCTAAAGACTGGAGATCCAGCATCAGGGGCTCGCACGCTCGAGGTTCAGCGCGTCTTGCACCACGCCTTGTCACTGAAGGGGGCATGGATCATCCAGGGCTGCTGCATCTTCAAATACATTTCTTCGAGATGAGTAGGACCCCGGAGCTTGCCATGCCCGCTGCCAACAAGTTGCGAGGCCTCGTGCCGGATGCTGGCCACCTGAACCACATGCCCAGCCATCTCGACATATTACTAGGAGATTATTCGTCTGCCATCGAGGCCAATACCAATGCCATCCGTGCAGACGAAAAGTTTCTTGCACGTGAGGGTCCCATGAACTTTTACACGCTTTACCGCTCTCACAACTACCACTTTCGCCTCTACGCTGCCATGTTCTCTGGGCAATCGAGAATCGCACTAGATACAGTCGCCATGTTAGAATCTACCATTTCGGATGATCTATTACGCATCGAGTCCCCACCAATGGCCGACTGGCTTGAGAGTTTCCTCGCCATGCGAGTCCATGCACTTATCCGCTTTGGTAAATGGAAAGACATACTTGCTCTGAGGTTGCCGGCGGACCAAGAGCTGTACTGCGTCACAACGACATTCACGCATTATGCCAAAGGCATGGCATTTGCAGCCATGGGCAAGGTGACCGAGGCCGACCAGCAACGAACACTTTATCGGAAGGCTGTGCCACGAGTTAAACCAACACGTACTTTGTTCAATAACAAATGTGTAGATATACTTGGAGTTGCGACTGCGTTGCTTGATGGCGAGATTGAGTATCGCTCCGCTAACTATGAAATTGCTTTTGCGCATCTGCGAGAAGCAATAGATAAATATGATAATTTGCCCTTTGACGAACCTTGGGGCTGGATGCAACCTACACGCCATGCCTACGGCGCGCTGTTGCTAGAGCAAGGCCATGTCGAGGAGGCGCTCGCTGTTTACCAGGCCGACTTGGGCCTGAACACAGCACTTCCACGCACACACCGACATCCCAACAATGTTTGGGGCCTGCATGGTCTACATGAGTGCCTTCAGCGATTGGGACGTATGGGAGAGGCTCGAGCGATCGAGCCGCAGCTCAAGGCAGCTTTGGCGCTGGCGGATGTGCCGATTACGTCGTCCTGTTTCTGTAGATTGACATGTGCAAAGATATAGAATGGATAGTTAAGACATGTGTCTCCAAAGATTGAAGTATAGCCATTAGATATTAGAATGATTACACTGTATGGACGGATGTCATGTTCCGTCTACAATAAGAGGGCTGAAATTTTGCATACCTAGCGCAGATGTCTTGACAGAAAATCGACAGAATATTTAAGAAAAACCCCGACTAAAAATGTAAAACGTTGTGACATTCAGGTAGCAAATTGAAATATATAGTAGATATTCTCAAGACCCCTTTTAATAGGGCCCTGTATCCTAATAGAAATCGCAAGGTAGGCTGACCTTTTGTCTTCCAACTGTATATGGAAACATGGTTTACTCTTACACCCTGTTGCTTTAGGGTAAAGACACGGTTATACCCATTGTTGACGCATCAAAATCACATCATGAGTCCTACGACCTGTCCACATGAGCTCTCAGGCACGATTCTGATGATTTCAAGGTGGCTGCATGGCTTCTTCAAGGTACAGTGATGTAACACTTCTCTCTCACTCTCTATTCAATTCATGAAGGCTTTAGTAAAATTGAAGACACATCTTCTTGACTACTTGCTAAAATGTGCGAACGTGTGTGATGCTTGTGATTTTATTCGTGAACTGTAGAGGGTATTGAGTGAAGTTACATTGAGAGACTCAAAGGCGTAGCCTCGTGAGATAGTCATACGCGAAGCATGGACCACAGCACAGTTCCGATGCCTGGTCTCTACTACAGGGCCAGTTGCATCCTCGGTGTAGCAGTGTGAAAGGGGAACCGTGTTTACAACATTTGAAAACGTAAATACGAAAAGAGCAATTAAATCCAACAGCTCAGGCTAGGCCGTTGGATCGTAGTCGTCAATATAGTAGAAAATAATTGGATTTTAGTTGAGTTATTTGCACACCAAGGGAGGCACGTTGCGGGTCTTGAATCCATCCGACGAAAAACACCTGCAAGCTACCATGGATCAGGGCGCCTGAGTGGGAAACATCAGATAAGACCCCTGTTAATGCTCAAGCACGTTTCCTGCACGTTCACTACCACTGGACACCACTCGGGTGCACTTCTAGCTGTCGAGGACTGCTACGTTCCAATGCCACCCTGACAACGAGGATCATCCGTACTGAGAACCAGAAAAGTAACGAGACTAGGTATAAAGGTGAACATGCCCCTCGAAGTAAAGATGATGGGTAGGTGTTTTTCGGTGGATGTCCCATATTTGCCCTGGTGATTCTTGTTGCCAGTCTTAGCAAAATGATTCCCGTATTCTTGGGGCTCGCTCTCTGGTCGGGACTGTCTCACCAGGCCGTGATCCAAAGACAGTCTGAAGGTGACTATCCTGTTGTTGACCCGGGCCTAAACAGAACCACATTGCCAGCTCCGGAGCCGAACACGCCAGAGGCCGACGCTAATCTACTGAAGTTTGCTGACGATGGCACATTCTCAATCTCAATCTTCAGTGATCTCCACTTTGGTGAGAGTAAGTCTTCCGCGAACCCCGAGCCAAGCTGCTTGTTGAAGCTCCAATATAGATTACTGGGATTCTTGGGGCCCTCAGCAAGATTTCAATACCGTAAAGGTGCTCAACAAGGTCTTGGACTCGGAAAGACCGGACCTCGTTGTGTTCAACGGAGATCTTATAACCGGAGAAAATGCCTTTTTAGAGAACTCAACCGCCGTTCTAGACAAGATGCTGGAGCCCGTGGTTGCTCGAGGTCTCTCCTTTGCGTCCACATATGGCAACCATGATAGTCAGTATGATCTGGATCCGGAGGCGATCCTGGAGCGTGAGCATATGTACCCCGGTGCTCGGACTCGTCGCATGGTCTTTGGCCGGGAGGCCGGGGTCTCCAACTACTATCTCCCTATATACGCTCCCGAGTGCGCTGATTGCTCGTGTCCTCCGGAGCTGATCCTTTGGTTCTTTGATAGCCGCGGTGGCTTCTACTTCCAAGAGAAGGATGAAAACGGAAAAGACCGAGGCAGGCCCAACTGGGTCGATGTGAGCGTCGTCGAGTGGTTTCAACAGACTAACGCCAAAATGTTGGCCAAGTATGGCAGACCGATTCCCTCTCTTGCATTCGTACATATTCCAACCCACGCTTCAAGGGCCTTTCAAGAAACCGGGGTCGACCCCAATTACGAACCAGGTATCAACGACGATTACCTACTCGCTGATCAGTCTCAGGGTTACTGTCCGGATGGCCGCAATGATGGTACTTGTCAATATGGTGGCCAGGACACACCTTTCATGCAGGCCATCACCACGACACCAGGACTGATGGGAGTCTTCTCTGGACATGACCACGGCGACACGTGGTGCTACAAGTGGGACACGTTGCTGCCAGGCATGACGGTTGCGGGTAACGGTGTCAACCTATGCTTCGGTCAACACAGCGGCTACGGAGGCTACGGCAACTGGATAAGAGGTGCACGTGTGGTTCGGGTCAGTCGGGAAGGACTGAAAGACTTGGCTTTCCAAAGCTGGATCCGCCTCGAGTCTGGCAATGTCGTCGGCGACATCAGTCTGAATGCCACATATGGGCATGACTGGTACCCAAAGACCCCCAACGACAAGACATATTGTCCAGAATGTGATTACTCAGTGGTAACTCCGAAGCCAAAAGACCCAAGCTCATGATTTCTTTCTTTCAGGTTAACATTCCGGTTTATATGGTACAGGATCTGGTTGGGACGGATTAATGGTTGTCTGGAGCACAATTACAGGATTGGGAGGTGGGAATGTGTTCCATGACTGGTGTTATTCTGGCAAGTTTGGTCTTGGGGTTTCTTGTATATATATTTGCTTTGAATCTTATAAGCATGCGCGTTGTATGGTACATGCTTGTTCAGAAATGCTCAAACATGTACAAATATAATTGAGTTCAGACGATGTAGCACAATCATATTCATCCACAATGTCATCCGATCTTCACTCGGAGCGATAACCGGGCATTGCCGACCATCCAGAGATCCACTCTTATTTTGCACAATATGACCAGGGTTGCCTTGGATGGTACCCTGATCAATTCACATTAGGCAGGAGGTTCGTTACCTTCAGGAGGGTTTCGTTGCTGGCTTTAGGTGTTTCGATACCATCATCTTGTTCTTGGGCAATGAATATTTCTGATTTCACACAGCTACAGTCTGCACAATGGCACACAATTCATGTGAAAGCAAACATGCCCTGAGCCAGAGTCCAATACCGGTACCGGAACACGGACCAACCGGCCACTAGATGCTGGGGCCAACGGGATCTCTCCCTGGTGTCTGCATGATAGATTGATGCCGGTCGGTCTAGCCCCATTCCAGTAATCCATCTCCGGGGGCACAGAAACCAAGCACGAACCACATACTCGACGGCTTACACGTGCGCACCGTTGGTGATTGAGACATCTCCGAAGTCACTGAGGAGGAGCCTGCCCGGTGAGCTTTCCATATAGTCGGGTTTGCGCCAAGCACTACGTGCTGTATGGCAACAACACAAGACGGTAGCGGACTGCTCATGCAAGGCACCAGCCTCGTGAACCATGGGGCTTCTATGGGGATTGACGCAATAGCTGCTGCAAGGGCACAGCTTTCTGCAGGGTGGTGAAAATCGGCATGGAGCTCGTGTGGGATACATAAAATGTGACGGCATGCCATCGGGCGACTGTTCTGCGTGCCTTCTAGCTCAGCCTGCCAGTTCACGGCCTTGAACCAACTCGAGAAAGCTGTTTAGTCAAGCTCCCAAGGTGTATTCAACAAGATGACCTTCACTACTTCAGCATGTGCCATTCTGGCCGCCGCCAGCTTGGCCCACGCTGCCGGCGCTCGTCTGGACCCCGTCTCGCCTGTTCTGCTCCCAGACGGCGCGCAAGCCAAGAACCCCTTGGCTCACCTTGGCGGAAACGGCCCTTGGACTGAGGGTACCATCTTCTCATATATCCAATGACAAAGCGCAACAATACTAATGCAGAGTTCAGGCCCGAATGTGCATGGTATCTCTCCCGAGGTCCCCGAGGGCTGCACCGTCTCCTCCGCGGCCTACGTCCTTCGCCATGGCTCCCGCTATCCTGATACCGGTGCCCACAACGGCTGGCTTGACCTGGCTCGTCGTGTGAGTATTTATACCAAAAATAACGGATTACGGCAGTTCTGACAAGAAATAGTTCAAGGAGAGCAACTACAAGGCGACCGGCCCCTGGCCTTCACTCATAACTGGACCACCCCTCTGAAGCGCCCCGACATCCAAATTGCTCAATTGAGTCAGACTGGATACAAGGAGCTCCATGACTTGGGCTACACGTTGAGGACTCGGTGAGTTCCGTGGCCGCTGTTGTGGAAGCGGTGTAAAGAACTAACAGTCATATCAGATACCCTGATCTCTACAATGAGGGCGATGACTTCTACGTCTGGGCAAACGAGTACCCCTGAGTGGTCCAGACCGCGAAGATGTTCGTTCAGGGATACCTCGGTCCTAATGCTACCGTTGTCGGCAACATCGTCAGCATCGCCGGCAAGGGATTCCCCGCCCAGCTTGGTAACACCCTCGCTCCGTCCGACATGTGCCCTACTTTCAAGGACGACAGCGGCACCCAGACTGGAGAGTGGCGCTCTAAGTGGCTGCCTGGCTACATTGAACGTCTCTCTCAGTACATAGAGGGCGACCTGAAGCTTGAGGACTCGCAGTGGAACGATTTCCCTATATTTGCGGCTTCGAGTCGCAGATTACCGGTCGTCTGTCCCCTTCTGCGACACCTTCAACGATGAGGAACTCGAGGCGTACGAGTACCAGCAGGATCTTCGCTACTACTACGGTGTTGGTCCCGCCGCTGATGTTGCTAGCAAGATGATGGTGCCCTTCCTCAATGCGCTCGTCCAGCGCTTTGTTGAGGGCCCTGGTGCTGAGGGCAAGAAGCCCGATGGTAGCAAGTTCAAGGTCCCCAAGCTTCTCATGAACTTCCTCAACGACGGTCAACTGAACGAACTTGCCGTTGCCCTTGGCGTCTACGATGAGCAGGAGCCTCTTCCTACCGACCGAATTCCCAAGGACCGTCTTTGGGTCAACTCCCGCATCTCTCCCATGCGTGGAACTATCGCTCTCGAGCGCCTGACCTGCCGTGTCGACACCCCTGCGCCTCCAAAGCCCTCGACCACCTCGACTGCTCGCTTTTCCACCGTGAGCGGCAAGGTGTGTGTCCCCGCCCAACTCCTGCCCCTGGCCAAGATCCCAAGGGTGAGACTTTCGTCCGCATTCGCATCAACGAGGCAGTCTACCCTGTTCCCTCGTGCCAGGACGGCCCCGGCAAGTCTTGCAGCCTCGACAAGTATGCCAAGTATGTTAGTGACAAGCTCGCCAAGCAGGGCAGCTTCGCCAAGCTCTGCAATGCCACCGACCCTGCTACGCCTACCAAGGTCCAGGGCGCAAGCTTCTTTACTGATCTTGCCCAGGAGCACTTGACTGTTCTCAAGCCTTAGGCGAAAAGAACATAAGTAGATTGTAATAAACTAATGGTAATCATTTATTGTACAATTTCTTGACTGGCTCCTTGTTCAATGTGTCTCCTTCAAATTCTCGTGCAAATATGACCAAAAACAAAGCAATATTTTGGTACATGTCTGTAATTCTTAGTGTGAAATAACTCAGAAAACTTGTACTGGTTTACGATCACAAAGATTGGGGACTTCAAAATGGTTGAATTATCTTGTATTACATTGTTAAGATATTACTGCGGTTTCTGGTAGAACTCTCGCATAATTTCCAAACAGCTTCTTCATATTCATTAATATCATCCAACGCCATATCATCATTGAGCACTCAACGACAATTAAAGCGTGATTTAAGCTGCAGTAGCCGTGGGTGTGGGCAGACACGAGCAAGCTGAGCTGACACGAGCGATGACATTGTCACCGCAGGCCTTGGAGGCATACTCGGGCACAGCAGCGACATCAGCGCTCCATCCGTTGGTGAAATCGGCACAGAACTCTTGGCTTTCTCCCAGACGACCTTCAATGCTGGTGGATCGCATGGCGCGGAGGCAGTTGTCGGCGCTGCAGCCCTTGGGCTTGCAGCTCTCACGCTTGTTCATCTTGACCAGGTAACCACCACGCTCGATAGTGTTGATGAAAACGAATCCAGAACCCTTGGAGAAAGCGTAAGATGACCAACTGCCATACATCTCGACTTGACCTCCGCCTGAGCATTCCCGTTAGCACGGCTCATACCAGCACTTGTTATAGAGATTTCACTTACCAACATGAGAATCGTCCTCAGGATAGATGTCAAAGTACGCAATCTCGCAAACATCATCTCCAGTAGGGTTCTTCGGGACAGAAGAGACATCGTAAACGCGGAGACCAGCGCAGTAACTGCTCTGGTAGACAAGGTCGCCATGGATGTAAAGGTTGTGATCGACAGCCCTCACAGTGCCCTTATACAAGCCGGTCTGTTTTGGGGCCTCCAAATTTGAGACATCCCAGATATAAGTGACTGGGTATCCATCTTTGGCAGGGCCAGCACCGGGATCGACCTCAGAGCCTCCTTCGTCGTACTCGTCGTCCATCAGGAGGTAGTGGTGGTCATCGAAGAGCCAGCCTTGGTGAGTGTAGCTAGCACCCTCGTAAGAAGTAATGCTAATGATGGTACTCTTGGATTTATCGGTAACATCGTAGCTATAACGATCATCTGATTAGCAACCCTATGGTGGTGTTGAGAGCGGCATTGAGCCCCTTACATGGTAAGCGTGTCCTCGTTGTATCCGAAGCAGATGTCCTTTCCAAAATAACGCTCATCGGGACCGTGGTAAATAACACATTGCGCCTACTTGATGTCAGCAAGAGCACAGTCGTACTAACCCAGAGCACTTACATCATGAACGTAACCATCATCGCCATTGCAGCCCAAACGCTTGGGCGACGCAGGGTCTTTCATATCGTAGAAAATAAGACCAGATTTGCAAGTATCAGTTCTGGGCATGGCTCCGACGGCAACCATGTACCCAGCCTCCGGGTGGGCTACAACGTTGTGGGATCTGCCGAGCGGCAGATCTACAATATGCCCAGTAACATCCTTTGCGTTATCCAAGACCTTGGCACCGTTGCTAGCATCGATCGTGAGCAACTATTGATGAATTAGCCAGAAATCTTCGGTGATAATGGAGGTTTGCTCAAACCTTAGTCATGTCGAAAATCTGAATGCCGTGGTTTCTTAGCTCAGAGCCAATGAGCATGTAATTGCCATATCCACGGATTTCCTTCCAGAAGGAGTGATAAGCAAGGGCAGCCGGGCATGGCAAGAATGCAACAGGAGACAAACGTCCAATTCGGAGAACCTCGACGAAAGAAATACCATCATATTGTCCGATAGCGACAAACTCACGGCCAGACTTGGGGTCAGTCCAACCCCAAGACGAACTGCCTGTCAACAAAAGCCCATCGCCCTTCTCATCCCACCCGTTCGGCGAGCCGAGCGCAGAGTGGCTGATGAAGTCGTACAAGTCCATGTTCTTGCAGCTGAAGGTCTGCAGGGGTCGCCGGGGACGGCCTCGGCCTTGCCGTTGATGCACTTGGTATAGTTCAATCTAGGCCACTGTGAAGAGTCCAGACGGCCGGCTTCGGCTTCGGCCAGCCAAAGGTCCATCTTGTACTGCATTCTTTGGTTGTGGAGCTTTCCGCTGTCGTAAAGGCCTATTACAAGTGATTAGAACGAACGTTTCAACTACACAACCCCATAGTGCAGCGATAACTTACGGGCAGCCTTGGCCTCATCCTTGGCCATTTCCTTGCCAGTCACAACTGTGGCAGCGGACAGGACCGCGCCAGACAGGGTAGAGAAACGCATCTTGGCTTTTTAGTGCAGGGACTCTTTCTACAGTTGCTGGGGCAAAGAGCGACAGGACAGTCGAGGACTACCTAGCTTTACTGAAGCAGACCATAGGGATATTTATAACGCTCATGATGTTTTCGGTCAGCCAGGGTCAACAAAAGTTCTTCAAGCTTACATCGAGCCGAGGAAGTCGAGCAAGCAAGCTTGATCTGTGTTATCAGCATACCTACCTCAAGATGGAAGGTCAACCAAGGCTTGGCATCCAGTAGTTCACGCATTGAACTTTTGGCGGCGGTCCCCAGCTAGTCCCACCCTATCACATTTACTCTTATTCGAATTAAGCGTGTCTCCGCAAGCATGGGTATGGAGAACCCCGGTAACAGGCGGACCCTGGGCCTGATAGCGGTTGCCAGCCCGAGCCCGAGACTGCGGTTCAGCGGTGGCTGGCCAAGGCTACAGCAGCAAAGTTGTTGCTGAATCCAGCAGTTCATCGAGTTAGGGATTGCTTGGCAGCGAGGGCGACGGCTCATCGGCAACGGACAGTCGGATACAACAGGTGACAGCCCCGGGCAGACAAGCCACGAGCAGTGAAAAGGATGTTGCTGCGTATGTATGCAATGCAGGTGATTTCCAAAAGTTCTCACATTCTGTCGGGCTTTTCGGATTTTTTATTCGTCGTTAATGCGAGTTGCGCAGAGCAGGTTAACTGGAGAGAGACGGCTCACATCTTGCGAACGATGGAATGGAAAAAATGAAAGAACTCATCATGCAACGACAGGACTGTTTGGGGTTTTTGCTCAGTATTTTCATTAGGCGGAAGCAAAATAATAGAAAACCCGCATGATTCTTGCAGGGTATTTCAGGCCATATGGCATGATTTTGTGCAGATTATTGTTGGGTCGACTTAGAGCATCTGTGCCTCTTTGTGAAGTGTTATTCTCAAGCATGCAGCGGACCTCATCACACTAGTAATTAAAAGGATTGATCAAAACACCATTGACTTAAGTGTCCAAAGCCTCAAGGCTATTCCATTTGATCTTCTGGTGCTCGTATTTATAACCAGCTATTGGTAGCTTGCGATCTGACGTGTCAGCTTCAACCATGGTGAACGGTGAGTAAGCCCAACCCAGAATTCGCTTGCCGTTAGTAGCGAGAGAACAGCGCCCTGGCGACAGCATGGCCAGCAAATACCTGAATATTTTTGTGCTCGATGCTTCGATGTTCTTGTCCTTGCAAGCACTCTCATGGCCGGCCTCTAAACCAAGCTTCTTATGATGAGGAGATGGCCTAAGCTGGGCAGCTACTAACTTATACTGAAGGTAACATCAATTATAGTGAGAGACAAGCCCTCAGATCTCCCCTGTCTTCCACAATTCCAGTAACCAACAAGCGATTACAATGGGAAGGACTGCCGAGGTGATGTGTCTTCCTCAGTGCGCCTCTCTGCTCAATGCAACTACCCTGGCCCGTAGATAAAGACCATGGTCTGGTCAAAAGTCAATAGTGAGAACTTTTTGGCTCACTATTAAAGTGATAATTTCCCATAAGAAATTATCAGCTGGCTATATAGAAAGTGTATTATAGGGTTGAGTATCGAAGTGTACCGTGAGGTTTGTAGCATCGGATGTTGGCTTATGCCTTACTTGAGGGGAACGCAACCCGAAAGATAGGGTAGCAATCCGCTGGCATCATTGGGCAGCAAAACTCTTACAAACAAATAATCTTAAAAACTTGTAAAGGAACAGACATGTTGAATGGCCATTTGGTGCAGGTTAACCGGAGTGATAGGTCAACTTCACTGGTAGACAGGGATGAGGAGGCTTGTGAACTATCATAATGTAAAACCATGAGAAGCCAATGGCAGTACTACTATGTTGCCAAAAATCCTTGCGTTGGTTACATTAAATCCTCTCTTCGTGGCTTGGTTTAATTAACATAGGTTCTCTCGATATAGACCTCACGGAGAGGGAAACATTGCGCTCAACCAGGATGTAACCACATCGCAGGCATCTTATGTTGTGGTACACTTTGCTCCATGTACATTCCTATGTCCGGGCAGACGATGTCTAATTGGCTGCTACTGAGTGACACAGAGGTCAAGTATGACGGTTATGGACGGAGAAGATGAACGAACGTAGGCTTGACCAGGCCATCGCCCGTTAGCTATGTCAAAGAACCAAAATGTTTTATACAAGCATAGTTAAGGTTTCGTCTGCTTTGATCAGTGTATTCCATTCATCAGGTTCCTGTCACATTTGTATTATTCTCTACGATGAGGAGTCAGGACGAACCCCTCAAAGCTCACTGTCGCTATAGATGCGTGTACCATGTAGTCGCATAGCAAAAAGGAGACCTAGAAGGTATAATATGAAAAAGGCTTGTATGATGTCAGTTTCGTCTTCAGTCCTCATCCTTTCACGTATAGTCAAATGAAATCACTAAACTTGTGAGGGAAGAGTGGCGTTGTGGTTCGAGCAAGTAAATGCAACCCAGCATATCTTGCGCTCTCGCTATCTCTCCAGCAGCTGAGTGGCATGCGAGTATTTCAGGGTAGTGTGGTGAGAGAGAGGCCACTTTTTCTGTTCTAGATACCATCAGCCGTCGTTATCAAGCTAAGGTCCGGATGAAAAAATATTGTGTATCTTCGTTGCTCTGTGAGCTATGTATGATCGTCTCAATAACTTCCCTCGTATTTTCATTGCATTTACCTCTTGTATACCATTGGAACAGTGTACTCGGCATGTTTCCTGTATCAGTGGTTGCATCTGACATCAGAACAGGTGCCATTCTGCCGATCCTTTTCTGCAGGTTGAAATTCCGCCTTTTGATCGTAGCTTTCCTCGACACCTACTTAGCTAAATTCCTTACAATCTCATCTGCTCAATACACGCCATGGGTTCTTGTTGGCCCATTGGTTAAATCTATGAAAGGCCTATCGGATCATGCCCGTTTGCCCGTAATACAAGTCGCTGTCAACGAATTAAGCAATTGGGCTGTGAGACTACGGAGCGTTTCCTGTGTTGCAGAGCAGGCAGATGTTTTGATCCGAGGAGCGGAGTCCTTTCGTTTGACCAAAAGGGGTTTATATTTAACGTTTCACTAAGAATCCTGATGAACAACTCCGTCTTACAATGCGGTGACCAATGCTCGCAAGCCTCGGCATTCCGCCTCACACATCAGGATGTGAGGCCTAAAGAGGCCATGGTACCTTTGCAGAATGCCTAGATAACAGTAAAGGCATGGAATGTCATATCTTCTGCAAGTATGGCACTTTTTCTGGAGAATCTAGGATGGTGCTATCAGGCGAACCGTTCATTTCTGGAAGATAGCATTTGATGCGAGCTGATGGTGGAGGTTCTGTTTCCGGCATCTGGCAAGTTGCATGCGAAGCCCGAGCTGACAGAGTGACGGTGAGATGTCCAGCTCCTGTTGATCTCGACATATTCGTCACCATCGTCATTATTATTAGAGTCTGTATCTAGAGGCGGTGTACGCCTCACACTGCCCAACGAAATGGGCCTTACCGCATCTTACAAGACACCGTTCTGCGAGGCGTTCCTTTGGCCCCGAGGTGCATCATCGGTCCAGCCCACTGCAGTCTGCAATGTCACCTACCCGATGTTCTCCAAGTAACACCCCTCAATGTTCACATTACGCATTTGGGGTTGCTTTGGGGACACGTGCTGAAGGTTGCTGGGGGCCAGAATCTAGAAGCCCTCCGAACCTGCAAGAATCTTCATTGAAAACCTTCGCAAGTCAGCCACTGACATCCAGACGAGGGCGAAGTCTCCCAATGCCGAGTCCCCAAGACTCGGTGTGGAAGTTCCGGAGCTGGACAAATCTAACAGTGCCTATCGTGACGTTTCGTCAGGCGAGCATGTGCGTCGATGGCGCGCTCTGCCTTGTCGAGGCCATTGGCCACGGAACATATGCATTCGGCCTGGTGACTTTCGCCCGAGTGTCTGTGGCGACTCCTTTTCGGTGTCCCTTATGATCCGATTTCGCAACGCTCCTTGTGCGGAGAAGGAGGAAATCGTCCCGTTGATGGTGTTCTTCTACCTACGACACCGCCAGTCCTTCCGAACATGGTTTATTTAGACGACATACTTCTATCCAATCTATGGTCTGTTTTCATATTTTCTTTTACCATGACCCTCCAAGATATAGTAAACGCCTAGTAGACTCTGGCGAATGCATGCGACCTGCAAAGAGTGCATGGCCTCTTGCCTAATCAAGGCCCAAGCGCGCTGTGGAAGCCTCTCCTGACTTCGGTATACGAATCACAGCCCGGGACCCAGGGGTATTGGCAAGGCTTCGTCAAGGCCACCCAGGTTCGTTTCACATTCCCTGTTTGTAGGGCTGCGCTAGGTCTCTTCCGGCGCATGAACGAGTAGCCAGTGGCTGCCAAGAGAGTCTTGAACATCAGCCCACGGCTTTTTCAGTACTGTGTCTTTTTCAATATCCGTAGATCGGGGAGGCTGTGTGGGCACAGCAGAGTCCCAATACTCAAGATAGTTGGCGTTGGTGTCTCTAAAGTCTAGCCGCTGGTCTAGCCATTGCATATGCAAGTCGGCATGGCCGAGCCTGTGAATTGCTTTGGTAGACCACCCATCTACCAGCCGGCGTCTAACATGTTTAAGCGGGCATACACTTGGTCCGCGGACCATATATATTTGCCTTGAAAAGGAGTGTGATGGTCTGGTGGGAGTCAGCGCTACGTAGGCGAAGTTCTCGCATTGCGGTGGTGAAGTAAGTTCATATTGGCTGATCTACACAACCCCGCCTTACCTGGAGTCGAAACACCAACCGTAAGTTGTTGATTCCTTCTCAAGCATTATTTCCTTCAGGTCCAGCTAACGATCATGCCCATTGCCTGGTAAAGGCTGGTGCCTTACCGGTGTGGAGAGGGCTCAGTATTCCGGTCTAACACCGAGGCTGATACGTTGACGCTACCTATTTACCAATGGCACGACACCGCCCATCCTGTTGGTCCTGGGGCGCTTGGACTTCACATCTATCTCGTATACCGATTTTTACTTGCTGAAATGTCGTGGCACAATCGAATGGAGTATAGAGGGTATAAAAAGCCGCTATCTCGGGCGTTTCGTCCAACTCAGCTCCTAACGGTACATCTTCTTCTACCTTCGTTACTGTCATCACTTCCTGCTCTACGCTACTTCTGTTCATTCTTTCTCTCCTCTTGGCTCTGTATTTAGCCAGTCCCATCACGTCTTACATGGTCTCTTGCATCTCATCGACACAACAATGTCTCGACACCGAAAGCAAACCCGCCGTCATGAGCCTCAGGAGCCTGAGGAGTTCCCAGCCCCAGCTTCCGATTTGAATCTTTACTCTCAAACTACAGCGGGATCCCATACATACTACATGTATCAACATTTGCCTACCATGCCTTATGGTTACTCCCAAGGTCAAACTGGAAGCTCTTCTGCTTATCAGTTCCAGCTCGAAGAGAGCATTGACGATGGGGAGTATGATCAAGAATATGCTCTCCCAGAGCAGTATGATTTTATTGATATGATTCCTCGGACTGGGAGGTAAAAGTCCTTACCTGTCATTTCCATAGACGTTGTACTAACGATTGCAGTCCTGTTGACAATGGAAGAGCTGGTGCAAGTCACCACGGCCGCGCAACTCAATCTTCTCGTAGGCGGACTGATGCCTTCGTTAGGTCACAGCAGCATTCGTTGGTAGAGCGACATCGATCGTCTACCGATCCGAAGAAGGCAAAGAAGCATAAGAAGAAGAAGGCAGACAAAGCAGTCAAGGACTTTGATAATAAATTCAATGAGGATAAGGATAGGAGATATGACGGTTCTCCTAGCGAAGGCTCCCTTGGTTATGCTCCACGATCGGCCTGACTTGGACATAGGGAGGCCCTCTCGGATGTACCTAGAGGGTAGCTGTTCTTGCTTCGGGTGTGGCACGTGGTAGTCATTGGGGCTTTTCTATCTGAAAGGGTAGACATTTTCGCTTGGGAAGAGGTTGTATGATGGCCGTGAGGGTTTGTATGTTCCTCTGGAAGGGGCTGAATGAGAGATCTATTTACGTCCTGGTAGGTTATTTTTGCAGCGATTCTGTTTAAATCCATCTGATTTAGATACGAGTTCAGCAGTGCAAAGACTTGGTTTCTTTAGGTTTATATTGGACGCACTGCACGTCATATTACCAGATTCTCGCTACTCTTATCTGATCAACTCCTTGGGTATTTGTTCGGCGGGCTGGACTGTTGTTGACTTATACGAGCTAAGGCAGGGATCAGGGGTGGATCTGTCGTTCCTCTACAACCCACAAAAGGGTACCAAAGCATCGG
Source organism: Albifimbria verrucaria (assembly GCA_020081605.1). Lineage (NCBI taxonomy): Eukaryota > Fungi > Ascomycota > Sordariomycetes > Hypocreales > Stachybotryaceae > Albifimbria > Albifimbria verrucaria. The sequence goes on from JAHREC010000013.1 coordinate 2,932,002, forward strand.
GAGATAAGATGCCTCTGACCGTATTAATCTATCGCGTTTCATAAATATCTTCAGCCTCCTGCCAGATCCAATGAAGGCCTTCGCTGTAGCAAGCTTGTCTAAGAAAGCTGTTGTGGCAGTGTTTCATACCATGCAGGTTCATCGCCCTGCATGACGTAGAGCGATTGTCAATCACCTATAAGCATTGAAGATTACGAGCACATTAAAAGCTCGTATGGAATATTCATTTGGCTGTATTGGGCATTCGCCGGCCTGGATCTGTCAGGTGAGGCAGAGACTCCATCAAAAGGAAAAAGACACAGTGATCGAGTAGCCTAAAATAGAATTTGCGTCGTGGCCTTTGCGTCATCTTCGCGAAGTGATTTTACAGGCTTTTCCCATGATTAATGGTGCGACCCGGCCTCGTTATTTTTAATTCATGCTTGCGAATTCTTATGGTATGCATATGCAGAAGACAGAATACGAACTGCTCTGCATCTGGCTGATGCGATGCAGGGTAGCCCTACATCCTCGTGGTAACGGGTGAACGAATCAGACTCATCAGCGGTAGTGCGCCTAACCAAGGAAACCAACCACACTGTTTCAAGTCAGTGATGGTTTCTGCAAGGAAAGGCAGGGATTGGACTGAATATGTGAGTCCTGATTCCAAGGCTTGTATAACCATCGCCCACAAAACCCTACGGACCAATCGTCGCAATTGCCGAAAGATGATTAAACGCCCGAGCAAAGATAGGCCACATACATTTTGGAAACCCATGCCATCCGTGAATGGGTGCAGCTTTTGTCTGATAACAACAAGTGAGATAAAAATGGAAAAGTGATGAGAAAGGGACAACGGCTGGCAGAACAACATCAACTACGGTGTGTCATTGTCTTTGCATTCCACACACATTAGCCTAAAATCATTCGAAAATACAACAAAGATTACGGGGCGATTGGTGCATTTATGGAGAACTCAGAGACTCCTTGTATCCCACTGGATATCCTCCTGTAGCGAGTTCAGCGTTCGACAATGTTTTCCGTCCAAATTCAATAAGTTAAAGTCTGATCTATGTTGATACTATATCACAGGCGTTATACCACCTTCAACGTATCAGAAATTGTGGAACCTTTTGTTCAGAGCTAGGCATGGCTTGTTAAACTCCCAGGACTGGATACTGGCTCCTCCTGTTACGTACGTACACTGGGAGGATAACAGTTTCGCCTCCCTTACGATTTTGCATTTATTTCTTCTAAATTTATCATCTTAGTTTTATAAAGTTTATACATTTTTAGTCGTTTATTATCATGAGTTCTTATTTGATAGTCGTTTATTCCCAAACTTTTTGTTGATTATTCGTTAAGCTCGGTATGCGAAATTTCTGTCCTTCCTTGCACAAACGCTAGTGTAAGAAACAAATGCAAGGTTTTGCATATGAACCGTCAAAACAGTGTATATTGCCTTTAAAGGTTATGACTCAATAAAGGTATGAAGGACAACAGAGCCGAGCACGCCGTATGACTCATAACCAGGTCACGGGATACAACCGTCACAGTCACAAACTTCTGGGAAATGAACTGTGTAACAAAAGTTCATTCTGTTCTTTAACCTTTTGCATTATATTGTTGCGTGCCTCTGGAACGTTATATTTGATAGACCCAACCTCTAGAAATTACTATAAGCAGACCAAAGCGAGCCCCTTTTATTGTTAACTTACCGTGATGGAGCCTATAGAAATAGACGGGAGAACAGGAGAGGAGGTGGACAGCTGGTGCGCATTGCTGTTGGTCTTGCTGCTCTCACAACTAAGCCTATCAGGGTGACCAACATCAGGGCTAATAGATCGCGTCCAGGTAAATGGCTGATCCCTTATAGGTGGCCCTCGTTGAGAAATTAACAAGCCACAGGATTAAAGACGCAGCACTTCACTGCCATCAAGTGTCTTGCAGAGGTCACGGATGCGGAGGTAAACAGTTTGAGAGTTGGCTCTACCACACTCGAATTTATTCCGAGAAGACCCTGTACAGAAGTTTCGCAACGTAACATCAAGATTTCTCCAAAGAACATATCGGCCGCAAGTACTTTGCTTGTTTTGCAGGCTATCCTCCCCTTCTTTCTTTTTGCCTCCGATGAGGATAATTCGCCGATTTCGATCACAATACACGGAGGAACACACACATCATTTTCGCTCACCTATGACTACTTCGACTTGGTTCTAATGCCAACACTTGAAGAAAGGTTTGGTATTCAGGTCAGCCGAGTTTTACATAGACGCGGGTGGAGCATGGGCTCTCAGACTCAAGGCCAAATCACAGTCACACTACAGCCGATACCAAGGAACCAGAGTTTCTTGTTCAGCCCACCATTACGACCCCCATCAGTGGGCACGAAGATCCGCAATATAGAGGCAATCATGCTTCTCTCAGATGCATGGGCTGACGATATTCAAGGAAGGGTTATCAAACAACTGGACAGGGCCTTTCCGGGCACAGAGGTTACAATCAAACCAACATTATCGAGGTCTCTGCGTTGGTACATCTTACTGATAGCTCATACTCCCAATGGACTGCGTTTTGGTAAGGACTTGCTTTTGCGCCACCAAAGAAAGAGTCAGCTATCCCGGGTTTCATATCCGAGAAAGTCAAAGAGTTATGCCAAGGCCTAGAAGCGGAAGTCAAGCTTGGAGGTGAAGTGGACGAACATCTGCAAGACCAGGTTGTTGTTTTCCAGGCGCTTTGCTCTGGGTTTTCGTCTTTCCCCGACAAGCCGAATCTCTAGACTTGGCTTCGTCGCCAGACTCTCTTGCCGATGCCATGGACAAACTCACCCTCGATTCCGATAGTATTAGCAAGGAAGATGCCTGGAACTCCTTACATACTCAAACAGCGAGATGGGTAGTGAAGAAAATACTTCCAGAGGTGGAATTCTACAACGGTGGTCGGATCGTGCGAGGAGTTGGGCTTAAGTTTGGGGACTAACGAGAGGGCAAAGCAAAGACACTTCGTACAGAGAATTAGATGCGATAACAGGTTTAGTACATGTTTTAATGTTATAGACAAGCGATCCGCGAAAACTTCCAACGGCTTTACATTTGCTGTACTGAGGCTATTCAGTGCTTATTAAACATGAAACAACCATAAGTCTATCCTACACAATTTCCGAATTGCGATGCTCACTATCAGGTTACTAGCCAAACCGATACTGTGCCCATGCAAAACTTCCCTCGTGCATCGTCCAAGTTTGCCGTCCCATATCATGTTCAGCAGCACCAGCTGCGACAAATAACGGCATTAGATGATCCATGAATGGGTGTGCTTGACGGGCATCAGGCCGTTTGCAGATCGCTGCCATCTTCTCTTGTCTGACGCTCGGGTCGACTTCTACCGCCTCTTTCAAGGCCTCGTCGAAGCTAAACGCGTACGGCAGTGGACGATAATCACCCTTGAACATACCTATCATGTCACGCAGGTTATGTACCGACATGCCCGCACCGATGATGACGATGCCTTCATCGCGGAGACTAGAGACTGCACGGCCAAGGGCGTAATGGGCGTTGGGTGATTCGGACTTGAAAAGAGAGACTTGTACCAGTGGAACGTTAAGGGGTTGGTCTCAGGGTTGAACGCTTTGGGTACTGTAAGCTTTTCATTGTGTTCATCAGATGCAAGCGAAACTTACCAACAGAGAAGCCTGAAAAGACCCCATGGTCAAGTCCCCGCTTCATTCCGTACGATTGTATTCCCGCCTCAGACAGCATGACCATTATCTTACTCGCAAGCTCCGGGCTCCCTACATTGGGGTATTTTGCCTGGTAATAGTGGTCAGGAAACCCGGAGAAACTACCCCATGATTAGTTTGGTCCTGGTTGGCGTCACAGATACTCAAGTATCAGGAATCATACTCGTAAATTAAATCGGTGTGTTCGGCATTGTTGATGTGTATGGCATCTTCAGCACCCATCCAGTGTGCAGAGAAAACCACAACCGCGGTCGGCTTTATCTGTTGTGTGATTTCCTTGCCCACGGCCTCAAGAACAGGGAAGACTGGATGGCTGGTGTTGTACTGGATATCAGGCTACACTACAATCAATACAAAGATGTCCATCTGAGCTGCCACCAAGCAGTTACTTACACCTCCGTGACTGAAAAAATAAACGGGGGTTTCGACGTCGGCTTGTTGTCTGTATGTTGGGTTTCCACTCCGCTCGAAGGGGCAAAGACGGCTCGTATACTCTGGATGGAGTCGCGAAGAGTCGGTAGAGCAATGACGGCCAATATGCCGACGAGTAGCGATAGCCCAGCAAAAACACGAAAAGGGCGATTCTCCATGTCGCTATACCCTGTCGATTGGTGTGATAAAAATGAAAAGGACTTGAATGTCGGAGCATGCGGACGCTGCACCAGACAGCGCTATTTCCGTCGCGACTACACGACACTATCCGGCCGGCCCGGCCCACGGCTATTGTCGAATGACAATCCGATTTGATGCTAAAACGGGCCAGCAAGGGTGGGTATTTTTTGGAGCAAACCCAACGAGTGACGAAAGCGAGTGATGGGCATGGCATGCCGAGGCGAAATGAGCCCCAGTCTGCGGAACCACCGTACACGGCGTTGTTGGTGTTCAAATGGGTTGTAAGATTTGAAGCAGGGTAACTTCCCGCATACACCAGATCTTAATGAAACCTGCCACCAGGGTCATACCATCTGGTTAATTACAGTACTACGTTGGATAGCGAAAGGTCCAAACCGCAAGAAAGAAATATTGTCATGGCGCACGAAATCAGGAAAGCCCTAGGCATAGTTGCGCCTTGAGAATTGCCTCGTCATAGCAGGATGAGCATGTTATGCAATGGCTTATAAGTGAGCGCCTTTGCAGGGCAATGCATTCCCTCATGCCTGTCTATCACTACTCATACACCTTTCTGCTTGCCGTCATATATCATAAATTACCTGCGCCAGGACATGCACCTCGGTTGACCTAGATGCATGCGTCTAATGCAGAGTCCTGGTAAGCTCGTGCACATGCACCTGTTATATAGTGGGGAGTGCGTGTGCGAACAAAGGATTTGTGCTGAACTAACAAGCAAATAAGTTACCTAGCCTTTGCATTTGTTTGCTTTGTACTGTAGCCAGCCAACGCGTGGAGAGGTGATGTGAGCACGTAACTTGCACTTTCGTCCACCACCTTCTCCTCCGCCAGTGCGCACATAGAGGCTACAGGTTGGTAGGGAGGCACAGTACATAACGTTACTGGAGTGTAGGTAACGTTAGCGAGAGCAGATGCCGCAACAGGCAATCACTACAGCGCATGCTGCATTCCTCGTGGGCTGCTCGAATCTATTGCTTTCTTTTCTTTCTTTCCTTTCTTTTCCTGACTGGTCAACTTTCATCCTGCTCACCATCTTGGAGCTGACCAGAAAGTGCCCGTTTGTCACAAACAAATAGTCTCAATCTCCTGCTGCAGCTGGCCGCATTTCCTCTTACACACTACACACCCCACCACCATCCCGACAGCGTTCTCTCGCCTTCTCTGCATCGCATCTCCTGCTGCCACGGGCCGACGCTCACACCTTCTTTATTTTCCTTTGGTGATCTCAACCCCGATACCCTCTCATCAGACGTATCGCGTGCGTCTTCATTCATTCCAGATGGTCTGTTCACGGCCCCTTTGCCTTCCTTTACCCTCCATTCCACCGCGATCGCGCGAGCTGACCAGCACCCAGACTCCATTACTGCCTCGGTCTCTTCTCTCCATCTCAAATGCCGCCATCAGTCGAGCAGCCACGCCGGCGGAAAGGCGTCAACGGCCAGCAAGACCAAGTAGCCACTTCGAACCAGACGCTTAGGTTTCTTGCAGGAGGCATTCGCCATCCGTGGATGTCCGGTGAGCCATCGTCAGCCAGGCCGCCTCCTCCACCTGCAGGCCAGAGGACAAACGGCGTAATAAATCAGAAAAGCCTGCTTGCCTCATGCGACAAGGCGTGCAAAGACCTCGCCATAGAGGTGCCAGCACCTGGCGCATTCGGCCTCATGCGCGCCACCCAAACAGCAACCAGCCTGCCCACACCAGTTGAGGCCCATGCAGACCAAGACCCCAAAGGTACGTCTTACTCCCGATATATTGCATCGCCTTCCATCCGCCATGTGCGGGGATTCTCACGGATTTCATTCAGTAGCATCCCATCCTCATGCTAACCTCATTACCACTGCCTCCAGTCACCAGTACCGCGGTGCCTCTGTGCTGCCGTCGCCCGCACCAACCCTCAACCCGAGCCCAGTCACCTCAGGCCATGTCGATATCACCGCTTCAACTGCCTGGTCCGCGAATGAGTCCCAAAAACTCGTCACTTTGCGCCCCAAGTTCCGCCACAGATTGCAAGCCGCGCATTCGCTCCAGGACACCCATACCGCAGAATGTCCGCCGGATTCCCCATCGAAAATGCTGCCTTTCATTCAGTCGACGGACCAAATTCTCTATCATCGTCGCTGAATTCCCCAAACCGGGTCTACGAACGCTTGCAATCTGAGCAGCTGAAGCGCCCAGCGCCCCCTTAGAGCCACTACCACCTGGGTCCTTAGAGCTGAGACCCAAACGAATTTGTCAACCTCAAGCTCCGCCACATTCTTCAACAGCTACCGAAGACGGTAGGAGGCTTGCGGGATGGCTGAAGCAACTTGACACACGGGTGGCAGCATGCCACGGGCTCGATTCTCTGAGACAATCCGTCGAAAAACCCCGGTATCGCATGTTACATGACGCTTGTGCCAATGGCGATTATTTCTACATTATTCTGCATCAATACTTTTGCCTATGGACGGTAGATAAGTTCGTTCTGCAAAAAATCTTCCCATTGGACTTGCCTACAGTGGATAAAGTTTTCCAGACGATGCTCATTCTCATAAGACGTAATGAAGACATGGGTGGCGACCATCTCATGTGGTTCGCCCAGTTCCTGGCCAGCATAGCTCGTATATGGAGCATTCTAAGTCATACGCAGACGCATTTACTCAAGTTGTCGCCTTCTTGAGAAACTTCACTCAACAATGGGACAGATTAGGGTCAGTTATTGCGGCCAGACGCTATCCCATCACGGCCTATGAGGCAAGATATGCGCTTAACTGCCCTTCACCCACGCTCCAAACTATTTTCTTCACCTTCACTCGGAGGGTGCTTTGCGTCAAAGATGGTCCTTCCGCAACACAGCTGAACCATTTGTTCATGGAAGATCAACAACAAGAAGAAGCGATGGCGGAACAAAGTGTGCCTCCCGAGGTGAGAGCTAGACTGCACCACGATATAGCTCACAAATATTCCGCCATCATACAAAGTCATCACCAGCTTCCTCAACCTAGTAAGTCGGGCTTCGCGCCATCTACCAACTGATGGTGTTTCATGCTAATGGCTAATAGGCACACCTGCAACACCGTTCTCGGCCCAGTTTCCTGCCCATGCTGGTCACGAATCATCAACAGCAAATTTCCCTCCAATACGAAAACCAGACGCACAGTATTCTAACTCTCCGGTGGCACCGCACCCTCCAGCAGTAAACCTGATCCTACGAACAGAGCCCGGACCTGGCACTACTTTCATGCCAGGGTCTGAGCCTGGAAACAGGGGCATAATCAGTCCTGTGAGCCTACCCACACCCACTCAGCATCGACATAATGATTATCACTTTCCTGTTGTGAGCAATGGACTTCCAGCGTTAAGCCATCCTCATGTTTTGCCTTCTGTTGTGCAATCACAACAGCAGCAGCTGGTTCAGCAGACGTGGATACCTCCAGGGCACGCGCAAACAAACCATCCCCCATCGGCCTCGGTTTATGATCCCATGCCTACATATATCCAACAACACATCACGTCCGGGCACTCCATTTACCCCGTTCATACCGCATCGGGTGCGACAGTTGCGTACCAACCATCCCAATCTAGGTTAAATGACAGCCCCTACCAGTGCTACGGCCAAGCCCGTCAAATACTGTACCAACTGCTTTGCACGGCCAGATGTCCATGGCGGAAACATTTATAACGCCCAATATCTACCCAAGGCAGGAGGCCCGGGTTCGCTTCATCCCTCTGACGCTACACAAAGCCGAGTGCAATACCGAATACCGGAAAATGACTTTCCGAGTAATCCATTTGACTGGACATCTGTTCAGCCGAGCCTTCATCTAGTACGGCTTCGAGTCCAGATAGGGTAGCTCACATCCAGATTCCACGCGATTTTACCAATTCTTTTTCGAATTTGCCAGCGCACCGACTGCGATTCATCCTCAGACCGGAATCAGGAACCTGGATTTTATGGTTCCGAAAAAGTATTTGACGCTCTTAACTGTAACTCGAGTTCGGGCATCAACTCAGTTGCCCATGGCTCATTACTCTAATGAGTCTATTCGATACCGCCTTCGCTTATGTCATTTTAAAACAGGTCAGCAAGTCAGTAAGGAAGCATGGGCTATTATGCCCAACAATTGGCCAGAGCATATCTACATCACAGTCAACGGAGAACCACACCTACCGCGCCGACGGCAACATTTCCACAACGATCTTCCCATTGAGTTGACAGAGTCGGTTCAATTGGGTGAGAATACTGTTGGCGTCAGCTTACCAAATGTTAGTGCCAACCTCAAAAAGGCGTCATTAGTTACGTGGCAGTGGAAGTGATCAAGATTATTGATCATAGGACGACGAAGGCCCTTGTCATGCAAGCGCCACACGTCTCTTTTAGTGAGACAAAATGTGAGATTGAGCGAAGGTTACGAGTCTCTGAGGAAGAGGACATCATTGTTGAAAACGATTCACTCATCATATCATTAGCCGATCCGTTCAGCTCCGTTATATATGATATTCCTATCCGCGGGATCAACTGTAGGCACCTTGAGTGCTTCGATTTAGAAACGTGGCTTCGAACGCGTCCTTGCAAACCCTCGCGCCATGAGAAGGGCGTTCCAACAAAGAGCCATGCATGGTAGATGTGTGGAAATGCCCTATATGTGGTCTTGATGCAAGGCCACCTAGTCTTCAAGTTGACGACTACTTTGCCGAGATACGAGCCACGCTCTTTGCTAGAGGTCAAGAACGCGTAAAAAGGTTCAAGTTGACCCCAAAGGTAATTGGACACCGATTATTGAAGACGATGATACAGACGATGCAGTCTCAAATGCCGAGGATGCATCGGCCAACACATCGCTACGTCCTACTAAGAGACCTACGACCGAAGTCATTGAGATATTAGACGATTGACGAGGTGTAATTCTGAACCCCTGGGTAGTTGGTCACATGTTGGCTTTATGGAAGTTTTTACAAAGCAACCCTCGCTACCTAAGTTGCTTTTGACGCCGGAGCAACGAATGACTGTTATGAGATATGTTTGGAAGAAGATACCACGGTTTTTTACTTTGCTTTCGGGATCATGGCCAGCCCACTCATTATTATTCCTAGTGGGGAGTATGTAACATGTTGTCAGGGCTTTTGGTTCATTTTACACTCTTCATTGGTTGTATTAAGAAGCCACGTGCATTTCCCTTGCTTTTCAGGATCGTTTGTGGATGAGAATATTACATGAGCTTTGCTATGATAGATTGGGGTGCTGCGAACGGCAAGCCTGTATGAGGTCCAGAATCATCGCACCATTGAGTGTCTGGTTAGCGATTACTTTACACACTATTTCTGAGGAGAACAGCATTATGCCAGAAGTTTTAGTAGATGACGACTCAATACCGGCTGCTTGAGTTTCGACTGCCACCCTGAGAAATACGATATCTTGGAGATCCAGGCAACAGCTGCCCATGGCTGGATATATGACTTGAATCCTCTTATACCTGGCGCTAAAAGAAATAAAGAGGTTCCTCAGGGACATAACCAGTGACAGAGCAATGGCTGAGGGCCAAGCGCAATAAACATAAATGAATAATGTATATAATGGTATCATAATGCCAACTCCGTCGTAAGCCAACCAAGTCCGGAGATCGTACAACAAAAATCTTCCTCATCGTCTCATCAGGGCTGCATCAAGTAGAATAGGGTATAAGATCAGTCGAAGAATATTCCATGGGTTCATACTGATTGAGAACTTGTTCATATTCGTCCTCATCCTCAGAGTCGCTTTCTTCATATACAGATTCTTCACTTACACTCTCTTCCTCTTCCAAAAGCTCCTCTTCGACATTTACGAAATCTTCCCAGCAATCAGGATCATTCACATCGACTTTAGACAGCCGCTTCCTCCAACTGTCCTTTAGAACACCATGATCGTCGTAAGGCTGCTGCCTCGTCCAGTCAGTCCAGAGGGCCACCAGGTTTGAAGCCTTGTTAGCTCGTACTTGGAACCACTCGATGTGAGGCTTCCCACAGCCAGGGCACTCTGGCTCCTTCAGACGATTGTTTCGAAGTTGTATATGTACGAGACGCTCAATCTTTACATAAAATTCGGCGTTGAAGGTGCTGAGGATCTTGGGTTCGTAATGACACTGTGCTTTCCACCTCTTCATCCGGTCTTCCACTGATTTGGTGTGACCAATTTTGAGATATGGTGCAGGAGTGCGATAGAGGCTTGGGAAAGTGTAAATGTAAACACTTCCATGGCGTCGACTATCAAGATCCGTTGGTGTGAGTGACTTCAGGACTAGCTTCCTGATTGCTTCATTGGTTGTCTTGGTTGCTACGGGTGGCCCAAATGGAACGAAGTCGTGCTTTTCTTTAGGCTTCTCCGGAATTTCTGCCAGGGCTTTCGGTGTCTCTTTGGTTGAGGTCTTGACAGGGATCTCGCTCAGAATGTTGATAGGCTTGACCTCAAGATCAGGCTCGTCCTTAACTAGAATCGCGTCGCTAGACTCATCCACCAGCGATTTCAAGACGGCAGGTGGCTGAACATTTTTCAAGCGAGTCTCCCATATAGCGAGCATTGCAGGGCCTTGGTCTTGGTGGTAACTCCGACACATCACTAATTGAGACACTTTCTCTAGAAGAGCTCTTGAAGATGTCCATGCACCCTCGGCTACCACCTCGCCCAAGAACCGTTGAATGGTGGCCCAACTCTCCTTGCTAACTTTAGTTCGGCATTTGTCCTTGGATGATTTCTTTGTTCCATGACAACGAATATCAGCACCACCCTGGATGCTGAGTGTCACCAGCAAAGCATCAACCGTAGCCGGCCAGGATGTTGACAGAACAGCAGATGGCATATTTGAGATGGAAGTTGACAATGGGGATTCTGGCTTGTTGAGCACCGCATTCCTTAAGGATTTCGTGGGTGTCCAGGACCTTTCTATAGCTGAAGGCCTCCATGATGCGGCTGTGAGGATCCTTAGCTACGCTGGTCGTCTGATGCGTCCAAGGAGTGCATGCAACGCAATACCCTGGCCTTGCTCGAAATGATGCCTGCACAGCCCAACATGCAACCAACAAACAATGTTACGAACTTTCACGCAGGATAGGGACAACTTGGAAGCTGACCAGAAGTTGTGCACAAGAGACCTCACCTTATGCTAAGACTCTTTACGGTGAAGACAATCACTCCCGCCGCTTTCACGATATCGTTGTTGTCTCTCACCCCCAACCGAGTCAGCTCTTTGCGAACAGTGCTCGGGAAAGGCCATGGTAGCGTGCCTGTCTGCTGGCACTAATAATGCTGTTGGTTCGACACACGCAGCTCCGTGCATCAGCCACAGCGCCAATGGCCAATTCTACAGGCCCCATACACGCATGGTCAGAATAAAATACCCAGAGGATGGATTTCACTTAGCGCCGGTGGGCACAGCCACGGCGTGTGTGTGTGTGGGCATGCCGGACAACTGTCCCCGGCCTCATCCTGGCTTCGCTGGCGAGGAGTGCGGAAGGCTGACTGCAAAATACCTCACATCTGAGAAACGTATTACGGATCTTGACCATGCAATGTTGGATGATACCGTAAGGAAACTACATCTCACATGGAAGAAATGCTCATTCTTGTCTTGTAGGCCTTGCAAAAACAGAATACCAATAATATTATTTAGTTTTTGCTATTCTCCCTCAAACTATTGTTATGTGATGGTCCGGGCTTTAGTCGCAGCTCACCATAGAGGAAGCAGCCTAGGAAGTGATCGACTCTGCCTTGCCGATGACGATGAAGCCCCAATCCATGAGGCAACAGGCTCAGGTTCGAAACCACTCACATTACCAGCCTCGAAATTATGTACTGCTTCGGCAGCTCCGAATGTTGACAGATGTGAAATTATTCAGAATTATCAGGAAGTTCTATGTATGGATGGTGACTGGCCATCACACAGCGACTTTTGCTTCACCCTGATGTTCCTGCTGGACCTACCCTGTAGCACCTCGGCATGTTCCCGAGACCTTCGAATCGTATTCCACGTACAAGTGCACAACCGTAATCCCTCATAGACCAAACTGTATACAGACCCAAGGATCTTCTCTAGTATTTCTCAGTTAATGAGTAATTCTATATTCTTGTCTTGTTCAAGAAACCTGCTAGCAATTCGCAACCCAAATAAAAGGGAAACCTTTCCACCATCTTCCTCATGGCTACCCCACAATTGGATCAATACCAGGGCGCACAGCTCATGTATCGTGAAAGAGGGCATGACTATGAGGATTCATGGCACCCTGATTACACCAGACGCTTCATGGACTTGGTGGGAGTCCGGCCTGGAGACCGCGTCCTCGATTTAGCTTGCGGCACTGGACTCGATGCAATACTAGCCGCAGAACAAGCCGGCGACGATGGCTACGTTATAGGAGTCGATGCAACACCTGAAATGTTGGAAGTCGCACGGCGAAAGCTGGAAGTAAATACCGTGATTGCTCGGCGCCTCAAGCTCATTCAGCACAATGTTTGTGATTTGGCTACCTGTCCGGAAATCCCGAAGGACAGCTTTGACCTGATAATCTGCTCCAACGCGTTTGTGTTATTCGACGAACCTGCTAAAGTGGTGGCCCACTGGCGCGACTATCTAAAGCCCGGAGGTAGAATGGCGATTGACGTTACCCACGAGCACAATCTTCGACCTGCCCTGTTATTGGAGCTGGCTGCGCAGCGACTCAAGATTCCTTCCCGTTTCACAGGCTCTGGATCAAATCCAAGGATAGTTTTCGGGAGCTGCTTGAAAACCAAGGGCTTGTCGTTGAGAAGTGTACAGCTCTTACGAAAGAGAAGAAGGGAACATTCTTCCTCGAAATTTCACAGGCACAGCAAGAATTTGACCGACTCATATCCACACCAATGTTGACGCCCATAGTTACAGATGAGTTCAATGCAAAGGTCTGGCCACTGTTTCACGAAGAATGGATGGCCGCTGCAGTGGACGGCAAGTTGGAAGTTGTAGATCAGCTTTATGTATACGTAGCGAGGAAAGTCTAGCAGACGATTCTTGAGACAGGAGACGCTGTATTTTAGGGTATCAACACAATAAAAATGCACGTCGAATCAAGAGTTAGATCTTCGCCCTCGATACGTTGGGAGTTGATGTAGCCGGTCCGGTCGGATGATCACCAGCCAACTTGAGGCCGGTTATCTTCTCCAGCTCCTCAACTGCCAGGTAAGCTTTTCCCAAAGGTACTTTGATCGTCCTGAAGCCTTGGTTCCTTGCTTCCCTAAGGTTCTCTCCAATGTCGTCCAAGAATACAATATCTTGCGGCTTTACGCCGGCTGCCCAAGCCATCTCCCGACCGCGAGGATCGTTTGCGTGTTCACTGGCATACTTGTTGACTTCTCGGAGCGCAAACTGGTACATTTTGGGATCTGGTTTCCGGATACCGACATGGGCCGATGAGACGAACACGTCGAATAGCTTGCGCAAAGGATCCTCAAAGAAGTTCTCGACATGGAACTTGTGACCAGGAGGGAAAATGACCGTGTTGCTCAAGGCGGCCATGATGTATCTGCCGTCAGCCTTTAGCTCCTTAAGTGCGGGATACATCCAAGGGTCTGGATGGCTGCCCGCCGACATCATCTCGTGGAACAGCACTTCCCCATCGATGGTGGGTAGTGGGGCACGTCTTGGGGAAGACTGGGGTTCTTGGCCTGTTCTCTCTTGTAGAAGGCTTCCCATCTGCTTGGATCGTGAAGATCCTGATCGAATCCCTTGAAGAAGGATTGATCCAGAGGGATGTCTCCTCTTTCAATCTTGTGCCAGTAGCCATTGGGCGCTGTCTTGGCTGGAGAACCCATCGACATCAGTACTCTATCTTATCATTTCGAGTGCTGTGCTCGGTCACTCACAAATTGAGTAGTTGATCCAACCAGGAGGGATACCAAGCTGTCGCTCATAGTCTAAGATGCTTTGGAAGGGTGATTTAACCTATATAAAGGCGTTAGAATAATACCATCCAGAGAACTCGGCAGTCGCTGATGCTTGTGGTTCATCGGCTCAGCACGTACGCATACGCCCCCATATCAAAGAGAAGCACTTTGGGTTGTCCGACGCTCATTTTGACGTTGTTTCTATCGAGATTCCGTGTATGAGTTAATGGTGTCAGGAAATATGTTTACAGCAGACAACAAATACTGGACATGGTCAAGCCGACGGATAAGGCGACTCTTCACTCCCTGCAGTTACATGATACCCGTACCTCGGCACAAGGGGCATCCCAAACAGGTAAGACTCGGTTGTAACCAGGACTAAGGGAGATACTGTAGATGCCTTACATAACCCACGTTGTGGAGACAGCGAACATTTAGATCATGTGACTCGTAACCGACCTCTGTACTTTCGCGGTGGGGCCACACGAAAAAGCGCTGAAAAAGCTAGGGCTTGAAAACATCCATTCCCCACCAAAATTTACTATCCTCCATCTTCATCTTCAACTTCATACCAACGAACAAGACCGTTGGCACAGCAGTCAAGATGGTAAGCATGGCCTATCATGAAGGAGTCTGAGAGCGTAACGGCCTCAGATTCTTGAGGCAGAAATGCCAATTGCTCGTTGATTGAGAGTCACCGCAAGTTGCTTCGGAAGATCGCGAGCACATCTGAAGCGCAAATTGCTGACTCGGGGTTATGTGACAGGCTTTCCACAAGTTGGTGAAGAACAGCGCTTACTACAGGTATGTTGGATGTGGTTTTCTCTAACAAACTCGTGCGGTGCGCAATACTGACTTTGAGATCCCTACAGCCGCTACCAGACCAAGTACAAGCGCAGACGTGAGGGCAAGACCGACTACTACGCCCGTAAGCGCCTCATCACCCAGGCCAAGAACAAGTACAATGCCCCAAGTACCGCCTGGTCGTCCGCTTCACCAACAAGGACATCATCTGCCAGCTGGTGACTTCCGAGATCAGCGGCGACAAGGTCTTCGTCGCTGCCTACGCCCACGAGCTGCGTGCCTACGGCATCGAGCACGGTCTTACCAACTGGGCTGCCGCCTACGCCACCGGTCTCCTGATCGCCCGCCGTGCCCTCAAGAAGCTCGGTCTCGATGAGGACTTCGTCGGTGTCGAAGAGGCTGACGGTGAGTTCACCCTCACCGAGGCCGCTGAGACCGACGACGGCGAGCGCCGCCCCTTCAAGGCTTTCCTTGATGTCGGTCTGGCCCGCACCTCCACCGGTGCCCGTGTCTTCGGTGCTCTGAAGGGTGCTTCCGACGGTGGTATCTTTGTCCCCACTCCGAGAAGCGTTTCCCTGGCTACGACATGGAGAGCAAGGAGCTCGACGCCGACACCCTCCGCCGCTACATCTTCGGCGGCCACGTCGCTGAGTACATGGAGACCCTCGCCGATGACGATGAGGAGCGCTACAAGAGCCAGTTCCAGGGCTACATCGATGACGATGTTGAGGCCGATGGTCTTGAGGACCTGTACGCTGAGGCCCACAAGGCCATCCGCGAGGACCCCTTCAAGAAGTACGAGTCCGACGCCCCCAAGAAGACCAAGGAGGAGTGGAAGGCCGAGTCCAAGAAGTACCGTGCCACCAAGACCAGCAAGGCTGAGAAGCAGAAGAAGGTCCAGGAGAAGATCCAGAAGATCCTCGCTGAGGAATAAGGGATGTAGAAAATGTTGTCATGGCTGGTTAGGGTGGCTTTCGGACGGCGTTACACGGCAAGGAAAGTGTCCCGTTTTAGGGTTTCATGAATGAAAAAGATACCTTCCACGCCACTCTTCATTGCAACGTGTGAACCTAATGAGATGTATCAAATGATCAGTAGTTTAATCGTGCCGACTGTGTACACCCACTCATGATTTTGTGTCAGTGCATCTGGATTTTTTATGGACGGGCTGTGGTTCGTCAAAACAGCTCGGATAGAGTGCCCAGGGGTTTTGCGGAAACTCACGCGACACTGAACCGATGGGTACCGGGTGGATCCGAGGCCGTTTGATCGAGGACTCTTCCAGCAATGCCCCACGACTAAGGTGACTGACGCGATCGGCTCTTAATAAGAGTCCGATGCCAGGATCTAGCACCAAAAGGAACGAGTGCCGGAAAATGCAGATGAGGTTTCCGGGGTTTCCATAAGCGGTGTAAGGGTTAAACAGCGCAACAGGAGAAACATCATCATTCAATCGTACCATGGGAAGAGCGTTGACGACTATGTATGACTCGAGTCTGTTGCTGATGTGGACGGGTAGGAATGAAACGTCCTCACTTGCGACGGTTTAGCATAGGCCCCTTGGCAAGGCTTATAGCAATTTCCGTCGCAAACTTCCGAGCCTCCGTCAGGGAGACGTGATGCTAGCAGCCACAGGTGTAAATATTACTTGAACGGGATTCGGTGCATTTCACCAAAAGCAGCAGGGATGCATGAGGGGCTAGACCTGGCTAGATCCAGCCACGGATACTCGGGGTTGTGGACTTTAGCGCCGCAGTATGGGTGTGGAAAACCTAGGGTATCATGGTGCGGGATGATAAGACATGGAAGCGAGCAAGACGTTTGCACGGCGAGCCTGTTAGTGGTGGTGGTTGTTGTTGTTATGGTGGTGGTGGTAGTGGTGATGGTGGTGATACAGGTAGCAGGATTTGTAATGGGCGCTTGAATGCTGTCAAGTTATAGCGGACTTGGCAGTCTGGTGACTCTGACTGGAATGGGTGTTGCCGTCGAGGTTGTCTTGTATACAAACAATTTATAATATTGTCTGTGTTCGGCGGATTGCAGCGAGACTAAAGTCGCCACACACACGCGCACTCGCCAGCGAATAGCTCCTTGCCATAACAGCGTGCGGACAACTTGGGTTTAACCCAAAGAGGTGGCGGTCTCACGCTCGTGAGGTATTATGGGCTCCCTGCTCTGTTTGCGCTGTGATGCATCTCGTCTTGACCACCGCCCATTGATTCATTTAACTAGACGTGAGAACCCCACTGTCCTAAGCACACTCTTGAGGCCCATATGACTGTATAAGGGGGCGCAAGAAAAGGAGCCAGGACGGGGCTGATGATGCACTTGCTCGAGCGTACCGAGGTTTCCGCAAGGCCAGCGATCGACGGAGAACTGGCTGGTATTGTCTCGGCATCTGCACGTAGGTCCAGTTCGTAGTGAGTGAAGGGGTCCAGGGCTAGGCCACGCAGTGGAGTGCCCTAGCAAGTACTCCCTACCCAGCTAACGGATCAACCTTACCTTACTGTCTGGCCCGAATGACGAAAGACCTGCCCGCTCCCTGCTGCTACCCCGCTACTAAAATGCGCCAACTGCCCTCTGTCAATTCATCCCATCAGCTGATTGCAGCTTACTTTATTCTCATCCGTGATTCCAGCTTAACCTACAGCCAACGACTAATCAAGCTGGGCTGATTTCTCATCCTTTCCAACAACGACCCTCTGCCCTCAAACGATCCCTCCAGACCTTCAGCCTGGCCGGACTCTCACCCGTCCACGGCCGCCACGGCCAGCGCAGTTCTGTCCCCTGCCTCCCTTCACTTCCGCCACCCTAAACTCCAGCTTCTCGCCTCCAGGCAGCATGGAGCAGGTTCATGGCGTCGACGTTAGCTGGATGACCCAAGGCTCACCCAAAGGTAGGGCGACTTCTTCATCTGTCTTGCGCGTGCTGGTCGTTGACCGCCATCCCTTGCGACCGCCAATTCAAAAGCCCTGGCGGTACTTTCATACCCCCAGCATCGCTTATATAACATCATCTGGTAGTGATGTGTAGCTGATCAAGACTAGTTGACAAGTTCCATCGACCGCCTCAACCAGCCAAGACCCCAGGACCTGCGCAACCGCGGCAAATACCCAATGCTTCGTCCGATATCCAGAACTCCCCGCGACTACGGTAGATGGTGTCGCAAATGGCCACCAAAATGGTCACTCCGATCCCGCCCAGACCGCCCCCAAGAAGCCTCTCTCACGCTCCGGCTCAATAGAGAAACACAACGGCCCCAATGGCACACCGCCGCAGCGCCGCGGCTCATGGTTCTCCAACATCTCCGCCAAATTCTCAGGCTCCGCCAACTCACCGCCGAGTCAGACCTCTCCACCGCCACAGGGACAGCAAACTTTCCAGTCGCAAGTGGCCACATCACCCACCGATTCACCAATCCACAGGCACAATCCTCACGAAGCGCCGTACTGCAGCATGCATCGAAACCCGAGGGAACGGACCTTATACGCCTGCGCCCCCAAATCCGGCCAGGCAGGATTTCTTGGCGTTCTAAGACGATTGTCGTCATCGTCTAGTGGAATGCATGGCTCCGGCGGGAAGCTTGGAAATGGTTTGGTCGAACGCAGGGTTTTGAATGTCGACCAGAACCGGGACCGCTGCCCTATATCTGAACTCAACAGCTCACGATTGCGGAGAGTAGCCTTCTGCGTTGATGTGGAGATTGCGCCGATGCCTAGATATTCCGAAGGCGAGACCGAAAATACCGCCGCCAACAAGACGCAAAAAGAAGATCACAGAGAAAGGCGAAGGAGAAGCTTTGAAGAACCCGAAGGCAGTTGAAGAGCAAAAGGAAACAAATGGTGTCGTTGCAGCCACTGGCGAATCTCTTCCAAAGGAACCCAAAGTGGAGGGTTCTGCCGTGACCGAAAAACCCAACCAGGACGAAACGACTCCTTCGGACCAGCCGGTGATTAAGGAAAAGGAAATGACCAAGAAAAAGGAAAAGAAGAAGAAGAGCGAAGAGGAACGTAAAGCCAGGAAAGAAAAGAAACGCAAGCTCGCCGAAGCTAATGGCTCTATTCCCATGGAGATCAGATACGACTCCAGTGATTCATCTTCTACTGATGGCCCAGTAGGACTAGCCAACTCAAAGACGAAGACCGTCCCGACAACGAACCCTGTACGGATATATCGCCGTTGTTGTCAGCTTCGAGAGAGCCCGATCCTTAAGAAAATCACCGAGCAGCTCACCAATAGCGCCAACACTACCACACCGGGTATGGTGGAGAAATTGGACTTGACAAACTACGAACTGCAGTATCCAGACCTCGTCACCCTTGGGGATTACCTTGCTGTCGTGCCCGTAAAGGAAATGCTTCTGGAAAACACAGGACTTACAGATGAAGGTCTTCGTGTTATCTTGGCTGGATTGCTCGCTTCCAAGAGACCTGGGCTCAGAAGACGCAAGCCGAAGCACGATATTGAAGAACAAGGTGGTGTCATCGAACGACTGGTGCTAAAGAACAACAAATTAGGACCTGATGGTTGGAAACATCTCTCATTGTTTCTCTACATGTGCAAGTCTCTGAAGCAGCTCGATATATCCAACATCCCATTCCCGCGGCAACCATCTACCCAGCAAAACGGCGTCCTTCCAAACGGCAAGCCAATTCCAAGGGGAATCTCAGACCTGCTCGCTAAAGCACTAGCACATCGTCTGGGTGGATCCAACCTTGAGTTATTGAACATTGGCGAGACGGAGCCGAGTATGGAGCAGTTGGGAATCATCATGGACGGCGTTATTCAATGTGGCATTCCGAAGCTTGGCCTGGCTCATAATCAGCTGGACGAGGAAGGCGTGGGCCACGTCGCAAGATATCTGGCCGCAGGTAAATGCATAGGCCTTGATTTGGGAGGCAACGACTTGAGGGACCACATGGAGAAGATTGCTTCCTCGTTGACCGAAAAGGATCCCTTGTACGCGTTGAGCCTCGCGGGCTGCAATCTAACCCCAACCTCTCTTTGCAAGATTCTACCGACGCTCACTAAGTTGGGAGACTTCCGATTTATCGATCTGTCCCACAACCGCGCCCTGTTCGAGTCAGACCCCAGTGCTGTCGGATTGCTCAGAAGGTATGCACGCCTTAGACGTCATGCTGAAAGATTATGGAAGCTAACCTGGTTCGTTAGATACCTGCCCAAGATGGATAACCTAAAAGAATCCATCTACAAGACGTCAACATGACTTCAGAACAAGCCATCGCACTTGTAGAAGTTCTCCCAGAGGTCCGGACGCTGGCACATATCAACTTACTCGGAAACTCGGAGCTCGCAGCGCTGGCAGATGCAAGGACGGAGGAGGCTCAAGAAGAGGCCTGTGCGTTGTTCGCATCGTTGATGGCAGCAGCAAGAGTGTCCCATACCATTGTTTGTGTCGACATAGAAGTCCCTGGCGACCAAGCTGGCGACATTGTTAAAGCCATGGCCAAGCAGGTGGTGGCGTATAGCTTACGCAACATGGAGCACATTTCCATGCCGGATACTGCGGCTGGAGGTCCAGGATTTCAGGGATCGGAGAGCCAAGCGCAGCTTCTGAGAACAAGGCTGCGCAATATCCAGACGTTCTGGTTCACCTGGTTGGTCACGATGTTCTTGACGACAATGAGCCTGCAGATGACAATGACTCGGCACCTGATGAAGACTATGTGATTGGGGGTACTGGCGTGGTGAAGGCTCTTACCTGCTGCCTCAAGAACAGAGGCGATGAATCGCAAAGACAGTCAGGCGAGTTCATACGAGATTTGGAGACGGGTGCCGTGTCACCGAGACCACAGGTACCGACCGGGGCAAGGCGAAGGACATGTCCAAACACCTATTGGCTGGAGCCCGTAAGATTCGATTGCGCTTGCAGCCAGCTCTTGCCAAAGCCAAGGCGAACCCTCTCGATGAGGACAACCTGCGTAAACTGACCTTCTTGGACAACACCCTGCAAGGAATCATCAACCGATTTGAGGACGAATACCCAGACACGAGGCAAACCGTTGAGGATGAGGCTCCCTTGTTCAGGTTCCCAGCCACGAACTCCCAGTTCCTCCGACCCCAGGGATCGAGGAGCCAACCGGAGCAGCTTCAGACGGTGAATATGACGGAGAAATTCACCCACCAAGACCTTTGTCGCGGACCAATTCGGTACTCTCGCGTGTTCTTGCCGAGGAAGAGGGTAGGGTGCACCGTGTTGGACACAGATTCCGGTCAGGGTTCTTACCCAAGAACACCTCGACGTGCTCAACACGATTGATGACATGGGTTCTGATCCCAACCACAACCGTATGCTGGAGGAAATCGCCGAAGAAGTTGGAGGAGAATTCCTCCAGATAGCGAAGGAGCAGGGTGTCATCACGGCCTTTAAAGAGAACAAGCAGATGTATATCACGGCGCTGAAGGAGAAGGACCCCGAGTACTGGGCACAGTTTGTGGAAGCACAGCAAAAGGCCAGGGCGAACAGGAACTTGACGCCGATAGACAAGAACGGTGAAGCGCACGACGCTCCAACAACAGCCGACGAGAGCGCGATATCAGACTGAGAAGGGGAACCCCCACCCAAGGTGGAAGACTGCTTTGTTTGGGGAAGCGGGTGCCTGTACGACCATACAGCAGAAAGCAACGATAAAGACTTGGGCATACGACACGTTGCACGCATCGACGACTTGACAACTGTACACTCGAATTTTACTGTTTAGTGTTTTTGATTTCTTGGGATTGCGAGAGGGATTAAGCATAGCTATGGCGCTCGTTCTAAACTTACTGGGCGGCAATGTCATTCGTTCTTTGGCTCAAATGGAGGGCGTGCCGGCGCGATAAGGAGGAGAGCTTTCTGTTAAGCGTGGGATTCATGGCAATCATTCATTTAAACGGCGCCTGCCGGTAGTTATTGGGTATATAGCATGGCTTACATATACACACGTGTACGATGGAAGAGCCATCCACTCTGTGCAGATCAATGCTACACTCGGGTGACAAACGAAATGACGAGATTTCCACGGCCAGAGGCAATGTCGAAACCAAGACTGGGATGGGGAGAAACGAGTTGCACAGAAACTTGGCCACACCAGGCGTGTCACGTCAGCGATCGTCTCATCTGGACATGTTCCTGGGCTCATATCTGGATGTCGAGAGAAACGTTTTCATGCAAATGGCAGACCCATCCATAGAGAAGAAGAACAAACCCCTAGGGCCCTGAAAAAGTCGCAATGCAGTGGAGATTGAATCATGCCTACACCCCTGTCGTGATGTTCACCCGGTCGCATGAATGAACGAACGTCGATCAATCAACCAGACGATTCGACGACTCCACCAAACACGGCGCATATCGTTCATGGAAGACGGGCGCAGGAAAAAAGAAAGAAGGAAAGGATCTAAATGCCAAGGAGTGTATGGAAGGGGGCAAAGCAAATGGGGTCCCTGGGTTAAGCTAAGGTAAATTATGGGACGAAGATGGGCTCGGACGGTTGCACAGAAGAGAGAGCATTGAAGAAAAAAGAGGCCGTGTTCATGTTCCCCAGCAATTGCGCAGATCACCAAGGCCGTGGCTGACGTGGGGTCGCGGTCCCTCTCTCATTTCCCTCGTCTCTCCCGTCCAGTCTACAGTCCACAGTCCACAACCCACAGGCGGCCTTGAATCATTCAGCCGCGAGATGGTTGGATGGGACGGTTGGGCGAATTTGGAGAGGAGCCCGCCAATTTGGACAGCCGGGTCTGTGCAAGGCCAGAGACAGGGACAGGGACAGGGAACAAGGTGAGACGTGCACAATGCCGGGAGTCGGGTGCATGAATCCGGCTCTGTTCCCTTCTCCTTCTCCCTGGTTGAATGATGAAAGATGACCCGGTGCCTACAGTCCCCTACAGGCTACGGTGCAGCATGGCCGGTACCCACGGGCATGGCATTTGTCGACGAGACAAGTTTCACCCTGCACGGTGGTGGTGCAGGTTGGCCGAAAATGCGACTCGTATGATACAGGGCGCCGTTGGTGCCGTCCATGTCGTCGCCGGCATTCCTCGTGCGCGCACACGGGAAAAGACCAGGCTATCGGGCTCGCTCCCTCTCAGCATCTCATCGGGCAACGTCCATGCTCATGCAGTGCCATGACCTCTTCATTCCCTTCTCTCTCTTTCTCTCCAACAGCAGCCGGAGGGGTGAAGGGGGCACGGACCCGTGCTGCGTGTGGATGGCGGAGATTTTCTTCAAGGCTTGTTGTCGGAGATATGCTGTTGCATCACACCAGTGCGGGACCCCTGAGCAGAGTTGTAACAGCGCCTGCAGGGATCTGGGTCGATACGTTACCCATCCGGCTGTTGCAGTGCAGTGTGACGCTCCTCGACCACCAAGCAGGTGTTTTAGCTACCACGAGATGAGAGGGGGTGAGGAGACACAACGTTTGGTTCTTCTTCGTCCTCCGACTTACTCTTTCTCACCACTCACGTTCGCTTCCATTCATTCATTCATTCATTCATTTCTTCTTCTTCTTCTTCCCTTCTGCTTGATGCGGACTATGTGAGGGCATCGCCGTCGCTTCATTCCCCCATCCTCTTCCTCTTCTTCCTTCTGACGGTGAATCCCACACATCCATCCTCTTCTCATTTCCATCCTCATTCCCTCTGCTCTTGGCCGGCCGAGGCTCCGCCTAAGGGCGTCCGCTCCCTTTCTTACAACCTCAACCGAAAACCACGATCGTTCCCCCTCTCTCTTCTTTCTTTTTGCTTGGTGACCGTTTCGCGGTTACCGGCAACTTGGGACTTGTTTCCCTGTTTCACTCGTTCATGTCCAGGTTCGACCCGAACCTGCCGTTGAGAAATGCCGTCCATCTTTTCCGACTTTGACCCTCTTCGGTCTCATCGCCCAGATCGAAGAGCAAATGAGTTTGGAAGCAACTCTGTGTAAGCCCGGCCTGTCCTGTTCTGTCCCTGCCATCGGCCAGTCATAGTCATCTAACAGACGCCTGAAAACTGCCAGACCGAGCGAAAACCGCCCTCCTACTTCCGCACCAACCTTGGCCTCAAGCAGAACCGGCCACTGGCCCTTCCACTCCGTCAGGGCCTCCGAGTATTCCACCAGCAACCCAGGAAGGTCTTCCATTTTCCGCCCCGTCGGCTGGGGCTTCAACCGTCCTGTCTCCAGCATCCTTGAAGCCGATATTGTTCCCGATTATGTCGTCAACTTCATGCGCGGCGAGACGCCCGAGTCTCTGGCCCGCAAGAGAGAGCTGCGCCGGGGCGCCCAGAACCCGCAGTACCAGGACCGACCCCGGAACCACAGATCCATGACTGCCGATTTCTACTGCGACGGCGATGCAGCCGATAACTGGCAGGATGACGACAAAAGAGGCATTCTCGGAAAGGACCCTCGCCGACCATGGAGCTGGAGGATGCTCACCACCGGCTGGAGAGGAGGCATCGCCATCAACGTCATCCTATCTCTCGTCGCCCTCGCCGTCGCCGCCGTGTGTCTCGCTTTCGCAGCCAAGCAGGCCCGCATGCTCGGCGGCCAGCTGGAAGTCCGCAAGGGGAGTGCAGCGCCATCAAGGGTTGGAGCTACGGCATCAGCGTCGTCGTCAACGTCCTCGGCCTCATCATCCTCGCCGGCGCCAACTACGCCTTCCAGGTCCTCAGCAGCCCGACCCGCCCCGAGATCGACATTGCGCATCAGCAGCAGAGCTGGGTGGATATCGGCATCCCTCGCTGCGAAACTTAATCTTCATCAACGGCATCCGTGCCTTCCTTGCAGCTGCGATTGTGGTCCTAGGCATTGCTTCTCAAGTAATGTATGTCTCGAGAGTACCCCATGCTACGTTGAGCAAAATCAAGGAAACTGACCAAACACTCTACACAGATATAATTCTCTAGTCTTTGTTACAGCCAAGGATGAGACGTGCACGCTTGTTCTCAACAACACCATGCTATTTGTCATTGTGGTGCTGAATGTCCTCTTCATCATGGCCATCGGATTGGCCATGAGCCGACCTACCCTTGATCCAATCATCACTCTCGGAGACGCCATCTCGTCGTTCCTCACGAACCCGGACCGGACGACACGGGGCGTGTGTCTTCTCGAAGAAAGCGAGGTGTACAGCCGTCACCTACGCGAGTCCCGTCCAAAGTCATGGGCCGCACAGTCACACCGCTGGATCCAGACGCCTTCTATTCTGCGATGGACAATGGGCTGGCTCTTCTTCTGGGTTATTTGCGCCGGTCTGGCGGCCACGGCTATGGTCAAGACGCTGGGCGACGGCAAGGAGAAAGCCTTCAGTATGTTTGGCCGCGTGAACTCGGTATATTTGTTCCCGACTGGTCCTCCGGATACCTCTACCGCTTTGGTCGTCGCCCTGCCCCACGTTGCGTTCGGCGTGCTCTACCTGGCGTCAAATGCTCTCCTGACCCTGTTTTTCCTGTCTCACGAGTTCTCCCAGTTCGCAATCCCGGGCACGCTGCTTCCACTTCGGGTATCGAACGGACAGCCAGCGGGCTCTCAGATCAGCTCACTGTACCTGACGCTGCCACGCATCTACTCGTGGCTGCTCTTCTTTCTGTTCGTCGCCATTGGCTTTCTGGTCAACCAGTCCGTCTTCCTGGTATCTGGAGATGATAAAGGATCTGCTACCGCTGCCATCGGTGTCAGCCCGCTACCACTGGCTGCTCTACTTGGCCTGCTGGCTGTCGTAGGGCTCCTGGTCCTAGGCTTGTCGCTGCGTTCTTCCAACCCAACCGCGACGATCGACACCAACGGCGGCCATGCCGGAAACCCACTTGCGCTCAAGGGAGGAGCGAACTCGGTCATCATTAGCTCTCGCTGCCAGAGATCATCACTGGAGGGGAGGACATGGTGACACGTCCCGTCGGCTGGGGCGTTGTGCGCATGGCATCCAACTCCACCACGAGGCACGCTGCCTTCTCGAACAGCCCACAAGGCTTGGTGCATGTCGGCATGTCTTATGCTTAGCCTAGGCCTGACCCACCCGGCTGGCCGGCGATCGGGGAGGGAGAAAAGAAAAGAAATAAACACTAAAAAAAAAACATTCTGGACCGGATTTCACACCTTATTTCCTAGGATTCTTGGGCTCAGGGCGCGTTTGGGCAGACATCTAATTGTACCTGGATCTATGTCCAGCGGCTTCAGGCTTGCTTGCCGTTGAGCGGCGGAGTTTACGCGCAGTGCTGGTTCATATACCCTTTGGGATCTTAGAATTAAATGCTAATGAGAAATGTCTTAATTTTTACAAGTATTATGGAAACGAAGCGGCCATGTGTTGTTGTTCTGTGTTATCTACCGGCCTGGTCCAGCGCGAGTGGACCGGGCAGCTCCGTCTTGCCCAGCTCCGGAGGCCCGGTGAACGCCTTCCAGATTGGGAAGTTTGCGCCAAAGGGAAACTGGAAAAAGTGTCACAGTCACAGTCACAGCCACAGCCACAGGAACAGGACTGGCAGAGAAGACACAAAGTCACAAAGTCGAAGAGCAGTGCAGTCAGCCACAGCGACTCCACCTTGGCCATGCACAGGTTTCGCAGCCTTTCCCTTCAGTCATACGATTCGCACCGCCACACCTCATGATGGTCTTTCGTTTCTGACAATAGCAACGCTCCCATTGGACGCGGCCATGTTTGGGATTCTGCAAGCTCCCCAATGCCAATGCTCACTCCATCATGGATGGATGGTAGTTCGTTGTCTCCCCCTCCCTCTCCTCTCCTCCTCCCCGTTGATCAATCCAGTCAAGGGTAAATCCGTACGTGACCCAAGCCAGCGCCAGCACGCGAGCTGAAGCAGAATGCGTTTCTGGAACCGCCCATGGCGCACCACTTCGGTAGCTCGCCAGCTTGCCCACGTCTCGTGGCTTGGTAAGTGCCTCGTTAAGCTTTGTAAGTCGTGTAAGCCCCCAGCGAAATGATGTGCTCGCGCCGTTCAGCAAAGAGGATCCACCGACCTACCGGTTCAGGCAGCACAGCGCAACCAGGTGGGATCGTCGTTCGACTTGTTGATTTGTGGGCTCGCGATCATGGCTGATAAATGCCCATTCGACTTTGACTCGACTCCCTGCCTGTTCCCTTTCCGGGGTGCCTGCCGGTGGGTGGTCTGCTGCACACATGGATAGGCACCACCATCGTCCGACCACTCGTCGTTTATATAGATGATGCCACGCCCTCTATGCACCCTTGAAACCTGTTTTCCTAGAATATCTCATTTTCCCGCCCTTTTACTGGAAATCGTCTTTTCGCACCGCCTCGCGTTTCCCAAACCACTCCTGCTCAGTCTCGTTCCCTTTGCGAACCCAGCAAACATGGCTCCCACTTACACAATGTCCGCCCACCTTTACAAGCAATTCTGCACCTCGTGGCACCAGAGTCGCCATCCCAGCACCGCAAACGAGACCGGCACCACCTTCGGCGCCGGCCCGCTCCTCCGCTCCCGTTCATCCTCTCCCGAGAAGCGTTCCATGGATAGCGACCGCAGCGATGTGTCCACCTCGCCGTCTTCTTGGCCGTCCCCGTCCGAACGTCGTTAATGAGCACATCCCGAATTGCAACCAATATCCTGCCAATCTTCACCAACCGGCGCATGGTTTACATTAGCTCCATCGTCAGGATACTGTATTGTCATCAAATGGGACAGCCGCCTGTCCCATCATGGAGAACAGGTCTGACATGCAAGGCACACCCTAGCCGCCATGCTGAAACCTATTCTCCAATTACTCCGTCCATACGAAGGAAATGACTTATAATACGAAGTTGCGGTATTGCAACGGGTTGTTTCTATTGGGGTTAGGGAGTTGGGGCGTTACAGAGATTTGGCACGGCAATAAGTCCACTCTGAAATCTGATTCTATCCGAGTTGAAAGCTGTTCCAGGAGTGCCAGTACTACTTCCTGAAGTTAGCGTGGCCTACGGCCTGGCTCAGCAATGCTCTATATCCATCTTCTTACATGTGTAAATTTCACCAAGCCAGACACATATTTCTGTTAATGGATCGTGGTTGTGGCTCTCGGCCACGACGTGGGCATAAGTGAAGCCTTCATTTGAATCGGGCCGCACAAATATGAGGTAGCAAATCTTTCGGCACACAGAAATGTCTTCATTGGGCAGGTTTTGAACATGGTCCGTCTTGTGTATCTAGGACCTTCAATATCAAACTCACTTTCCCTTCCTCCGCTAATATGCGTTTCCATTTCATAACCGTCGTAATCTGCTGCCATCGCAAACTGCCCGTCAACGTCGGTAACAGCGTAAACTACCCAGCTAACTCCCAGGGTTCATTGTATCACTTCGTTACCCAGTCTAAATGCTCTCATCATGCTCGTTTCGTCAATATACTAGCCTCAGCATGGCTCAGTCATTCCCTTGTGGCCAACATCCTACATCGCCGAAGCCGCCAACGTGTTGACGGTTGGTGCTACCGACTTGCGCCTAGATGCCTCTCCACTGTCGAGATTGTGCAGATCCTCGGGGGCAACCGATATGCTGCCTTGGATACGTCTCATAGCGCTCTCCTTCTCGGCTTCTGTAATCTCCTGCTCGTTCTTACGCATGTCTGGCGTCCATTGAGGCTCACCTGGCGAGTGTCCCACAGACATGCCCACTCGTACCTATGTCAAGTTAGTTATCGTTACGAGTTGAAGGCATCCGGGCATCTGCTCTTACCAATGTCTCGAGGGCCCCGGCAGAATTATCCACCAGGTCGTCGTCGAATCGCATCTTTCCTGGCTCGAAGAGAAGAAGAATGGTGCTTCCACCAAATTTGAAGTATCCCAGCTCTTCCGCCCGCTTGACCTGCTCGCCTCCCTTGCGAGTAATGACAGTACTGCCGACCATCATGGCACCAACACAGATGACCATGACACGACCGTGCTCGACACTGTCAATCGGAACCAAGACCCTCACATTCTCTCCATAAACGTCCAAGGCGGAACGAATGGCCATAGGGTTGACAGTGTAATACTCGCCTTCAATTGTCTTGGGTTCACCCATAACACCGTCAACCGGTATGTGGAACCTGTGGTAATCTTGTGGTGCAAGTCGGAAGATGCCGAGAGCTCCATCCTCATAGCGAGCTACATCTTCTGGGTAGGCATTGCCTAGGAGCCTCTTGACGTTGAAGTCCCTGCCCTTGACCCAGATCTTGGTCGCTTGCGTGATTTGGTTAAACATGACGCTACGGCAGTCTGCTGGAGATACAATAATCTTAGGGTTGTCGGGTGCAGAGCATGGGCGAGAGCCTGGCTTAAGCGCACGGTAGAAGAATTCGTTGAAGTTCTTGAACTCCTCGATGGGCAGCAACACCTCCGACATGTCCAGACGATGGAATTCGATGAATTTTTCGATTTCTTCCTTGGAAGCCGGATCATCAAACTTCTTACCTTGCTTGATACTGAGGCTCTTGAGCATTCGTCGAACTACAATGTACGTTAGAACCTGTGTCGGCTTGTCCTCAGGCAGCGTGTGAAGTTAAACTTACTTCGCTTGTTCTCCATATCTCGCGATTTCAAACCCTTGTACAACAGGCGAATTCCAAGTCTCACATAAACACTCATCTTCTCCTCGGTGATTTGACCAGTAATACGATCCTGGACGAGAATATTGGCAGAGTTGGCTCCCAGCTTGTAACCACCGTAGGATAGCTTGGTGATCACCTTGGAGTACCATTTACGTTGAGCCTGGCTAGCAGTCACAAAGCCACCAATGAGAACATTGCTCACTTGGCGCCAATCCTGGCTTGCGCAAGTAGCTATGTGCGTCACGATATCCGCATCCCTTCGCTTGTTGAGGCGCGGTTGGTGGCAGATGGGGCACTCCTTGATTTCCACAACATGCTCTTCGCTACGGTCTGAGGGCTCATCTTTGTCGGTAGAATCGTCATCCTCGTTTGGCGTGTTCAGCCCTGATACAGTGATTGAAGACACCTGAGCATCTGTAGGCATGAAAGGCGTGGATGTTCCGGATCTGTCCGGAGTCTCAGTGGTATCAGAGTCAGCAGACCTGTTTGGAGCACTGAAGAAACCCTTCACGTCGGGTGCCAGGTGCTTGAGTTTCTCGGGGATGGTTGCTGAAGGCTTGCTCCTCTTCTCAAGCTGGTCTTCCAAGCAGATAACTGCCTCATCCATAGTCAAGTCCCAAGTATCTTCGTTGTCGGCCGCTTTGTGAGGGAAACGTTGGAAGAAGCTATCAATGGTCGATTCCTTGAGCGTCGATCCAAGGGTGTCAAGCATGGTCGTGAGCTCGGCCCGGCTGATAAGTCCGCTCTCGTCGGCGTCATACTGCTTGAGCAAAGCCCGCCAAAACTGTTGCCTAAGAGCAGCATAGGGCATGTACTTCGCTCGAACATACAACACGGGGTTATGCTTGCTCTCCCATTTTTCTAGGTTCTTCATCTTAAGGGGCACCGAAAAGTCATTGAAGTATTGGTCTTCGGCATCCATAACGGCATCCGTGGTATCAACACCGGCGCTTTGGGAAGCATCGCCAGGGACAAGCAGAGACTGGTTAACAGCTTGAGCCTGGGTCGAGTCCACAAGGCCACCTTGCGACACGTTGCTGGCACTTGATGGGCTCTTGGACAATTGGGGTCGATGCATCATTTTGCTGAGGCTCTGAGACGATGACGACCGCGATAGCCCTAGTTTCCTAAACCGAGGGCGTGTGGCGGGCGCATGTTCCGTAGGCTCGGGAAGTTCATAGAGACCCGTCTGCGGGTCCGCCTGAGGAGCCCTGTCGATCAATTCTTGAACAGGGAGGGTGCAAGATGCGATGAAGTCATTGTTGGAGTACCTGTCATGGTCGATAACGGTGAAAGCGAAGGAATAGGTTTGCTCGTGAGCAAGGACCTGGAACAGCATCTTCTCGTTGTAGATGGGGTTGAGGTTATGCCTGACGCGGCGGGTGCGGTACGTCTTCTTGCCGAGAGATGCAACGACAAAAGGATCCATGTCGAAGCTCGTCCTCGTGAGGTTCGACTCGGGAGGAAGATCGGTGATCTTGAGAATCTCGAGGAAGATTATGCCAACAACTTGACCACCGTTGGTGAATGCGTATGGGTTCTCACGTCTCTTTCTTTTCAAGCGCTGGATTCTGAGACGCCGCCGCCGTTTCTCAACTGTCTCTGGCTTGGAGGGTCCTCAGCATCGTCAGGGGTTTCGCTGTCAAGATCATCCAGGTCGTCCTCATCCTCGTCCTCGTCGGGCGTAGACTCGGGGACGATGAGGGTGCGGGCTTCGGTGCCCTTGTGGGAGCCAGGTTTGGCGTCATGGAAGGCGTCACGTTTCGTGACGAGCCAACGGGGACTGACCTGAGCAAGGCATTGAGCTTCTCGAATATGCTCTGAGGGGTGGCGCCAGGGTTGGTGCTATCGACGAGGCTGAACTGCAGCAGGACCTCGCCCGAGACAACGCTCGTCTTCTTGCCTGGTCGTTTGCTCTTGAGAGGGTACCATCTTGGTTCTTGTTCGTGTTTCTCGTTTTGGAATATTTCTTCGAGGGCAAGATCGAACTCGCCCATGTAATCCTTGCCGAAGCGGTCCTTGTCCCAGCATATGACATTGAGGACAAGGCTGTTTACAGAGGTGATAGGAAATCCTCGACGACATTCCACTCAGGGTTGAGGTTCTTCGATACGGAATGGGTAGCGGCACGCGATTCACCGAGGTAGAGGACGAGGTACTGTTGGCGTAGAGGAGATGCGGTCAGCAACTGCGTGATGGCGGGGTGAAGAGGAGACGGGGAGACGGGCGCCAGGCCACACTTACAGGGTCAGAGGTGCCTCCACGGTCTTTGGCGGCCAAGTTTTTGGCCTACATGATGGAATGCTTGGTTAGCAAGACTTCCACGTCCGGGTCAAAATGGCGGGCGAGGTGCAAAAGGGGATGGAGAAGCTCTACTGGGGAGAGGCGGTGATGCAATTGGAGGGTCGCATACCTTGAGGATGTTGACCCTAAGGGTCAAGCCATTGCCCATGTCCCGGGCAGGGCTGAGGCTGTCGACCTTGGAACGCATAGGCACTGGGGTTCTCGTGCGGAAATTGGTTGAGGAGCAGGAGAGGGAAGAGGGAGATGGATGAGAGGTGACGTTGGGAAGAGAAGAGGTGACTGCAGAGGAGGAAAGAAGTCGTGTGGAAAAGATGCTGCGACCCATGGTTACGTTACGCAGGCCAGCTGCAGCCCCCTTCAGAATGTCGTGTCGTAATAGGTGCAGGACGGCTAGGACAGCCAAGCCAGGGTGCTATGCCTATGCTGGGCCTATGCTGGGCCTGCACTAAGGCCTGTGCTGCACTGCACTGCACTGCGCTGCACTGGGCCGTTCCAGGTAACGTACCTGTCCGGTAAGGAGGGAGGGCGGGGAGGGGAGGGGCACCAGCGCTTTGCTATGTGGCCTGTAGGGCAGAGCCGAGGACAAAAGAGCAGGGGGTAGCTGGTGAGGCTGATGCTAAGATTGGCCGCTGATCAGGCTGGCTACCTACAGGTACCTGCAATCCGGGGCCGGCCTTTACCCAAAAGAGCCTCTCTCGATGTATCAACGAAAAATGGGTGTGTTGCGCTCGTGTCTCTAGCTGGCTGCAAGGGAAAAATGCCAACCCGCCAAGACGAGGCAATGCACCGGATCTCTGGGAACGGCGTCGACTCTTACGCTGCGCCGTGCCGTGCTGTGCTGTGCCGTTCTCCGGGGCGTGGGGGTGACGTAGTGGACGGCTCGTTCGGTCGGTCGCTGGCCCTGTATTGTCTTGCCTTTGCCTCGACTAGACTGCGCTGTGATGTGCTATTCCGCGCTGCACACACTTGCTGTAGAATCTCCCCCAGGGGCGAGGGAGGGGCGGAGGGAGCTAGACTTCAGCCCGAAGATGGTCGCTCAGCCTGGTGGCGGACGGGTCGATCAATTATGCGCAGACGATGATCCTCCAGCTCCTGGGGACGCTTGCTCGGTGCAATTGGCTCTACTGCGAGAGCCTCGCGGGTGCGACAGATCAGAAATGCGCGCGGTATAAGAAGGAAGAGCTGATGGCGCTACCGAAGCCACCAGACCAAACAGGGAGGGAGAGCACGATGCACAGATTAGGAGGCGAGCAAGACAGAAGAAAGAGAAGACGGTGAGATTGACGTGCGAAATAAAACAGCGGCGGAGCTACGGCCAGAAACACGTGCGAGGCGGGCTTCATATCAGTAAAGACGTTTGGTTTGGAACTGCAACACGGAAACAGACAGCCTGTCTTGAACATTGTCCAGGTCAGTTAGACTCCAGTACATACATTTCGGTACGGTGCGGTACGGCGCCGTACCCGCCTCCCTAAGCCATGTATCCGGGGAATCCGGGTTCGCACGATGTAGGCAAGTCAAGTCAACGTAAGGATGGGGACCTCAGGGACCCTTTGCTTCGCTTCACTTCGCTTCCCTCCCTCCCTTGCCCTGCCTAACCATGTCGTGTCGTGTCGTGTCGTGTCCTCCGTCTCAACAGGGACATTCGTCGTGTGCGCATACTCCATACTTGCGCACCAGGGACGGCCACCGCCAACTCGATCCTCACCGGCGGAACCACAGCAAAGTGGATCGTGCCATATAAAGCAAAGCACACCTTGCCAGTTCTTGTCCTTCTCCGCAAGCTCCAGAAGTCAAGCCCGTTCCGCAACCAATGCGTGGAGTCCTTAGGTCCCATTAGCCTCGGAGCTAGACACCTTCAAGTTGCCCAGTTTCCACCTTTGACACTGCTGCTGTCCAGAAAGAGGTGCGGCGCAGCTTTCGACGCGAAACATGTCCAAAGGATCGAATGAACAGCGTTGCCCGCCGTCGGCTATGCTATGCTATGTTTTGTGTCCGGCGCTGACACCCAACCCGCAAGTCGCAATGCGGCCACATTGACATTGACCACCACCGAGGAGAAAGGAGGAATTTCACTCGGCTGGGTCCCTTGAGGGCGATCGGCTTGCGCTTCCTGATTTAGCTCCCATGGCGTACAGTTTACGCGGCAGATGCGCCTCCTTTCGGTCTCTTTGCGGACACGTCGGCCATGGGGAAAAGATGCCGAGATATCCTGCTTTAGCATTCCACACAACCACCAACACCGCCAGCCTCAACGCTTGGGAGTCTCCATCTGAGTACTTTAATCTACGTCTGCCCGCAGGTGCTGTACATGCTCTTCGCAGCTTACACTACTGCTCTTTTGCTTTGTTTTTCTGGGCCTTCCATTCTCCACACCTTGACCTGTGTTCCCCAGACACTTAGCACGAAACCTGGCCACCGACAGTTGTCTCTCTGACACTGTGAGCGTTACACTGGAAACAATGAAACGCTTGCAGTAAGCAGAATCTGACGGTCCGTATTTAGCCAGGGCTTCCTCGGGAAACTGCCCATACGGAGTACAATCCCGTCATCTCCAAGACAGGGTCCTGCCTCTCCCCATGCTTCGCTACCTCCATGCTGGCGCGTTCCAGACCAGTCCAATTGCTGGCGGAATGGGTAGGTGTACAAAGCCGTGGGCCGCTTGTACCTTGCTGCGTATGTACATTCTGCGCGCAAAGAGCGTCGCCATCTGCGCAGCCAGAGCACGAGAGGGGCTCCAGAGGTCTAAGACATGGGTGGCCATTTTCCCACGAGCTCTTTGCCCGCAAAGACGTTGACTCGGAAGTACAATGATGCCGGAGCCCGATGTGGACTTGAACAACACCAAATGCTAGGCATGCATCATCTGTGTGTGACGCTCCTCTTTCTTTGGCCCGTTTTAGCCTGGCCAAGATGTTCCCAAGACCAGACCTGCCGCGTATCCGCCCTTGGACCCTTTACCGAGGCAGTGGTTTCGACCTTATGTTCGCCCATCTTCAACCCCATGTCGTCATGCTACGTAGATACTGGGCCGTTTACGAATCATGAAGATCATTCTATGACATTCACAGCATACCTCTCTTGTTTCTTCTATCCATCCACTTGCCTCGATCAGCTCAGCATCGCCTCCCAAGTAAGGTGATACAGAACAGAGGTATCTACTTAGTTGTACAAGCCCCTCAAAAAGCCGCCCGTGCCAAGGATCAGCGTTGCATGACGCCCGACAAGATCATCATCAAATACGTGATCTCACCTATGACTGACTATGTTGTCAAGATCCCTCGAAACAATCCTTTGGCATAACAATCAATTCTAAACTAGTCATCACGGGCCTGCGCGCTTTCATACGCCAATGAGAAAACATAACTTAAAATAGCAATGAGGGGTATCAAACAGATGCTTGACTGGCCAAGAAAGAACAAAAAAATAACAGTAGTATATCTAAATCGATGCAGATGCAGTAATTGAAATCGCCAAGTTAGGTCAACGCACCAACACTATATCGTAGAAACACACAAACATGCCAAGCCATAGAAAATACACTCGAAAAAAAGGAGATAGGAAAGAAAAATGAGAATGGAAATGAAAATGAAAATGAAAACGCCATCTCTATACCTCCTATTATAATAATAACACTGGCGCCGTAAGCAACCGCCGTCGTACCCAAGTTGTTCGACTGTGCTCATGCCAGAGCACCGGCTTGCTAAGCGTTTTTCTGTAATTCGTTATAGCCCGTGATTCCCGAGCACCATGGGTATTTTGTGGCTCAAAAGTTCAAAAGCCAGGACTGCCGCCCTCGTGTAGCTTGCTCAATACACCCACTGCATCTGCCAACAACATGTTGCATCCTCCAAGATTGTCGCTGGCCAAGAGGTCCCTCGCAAGTCCCACTACTCCTTTGGCTGCCTCGGCGTTCAGGAGATTTCCTTGTTCTTCTGCTGTTAGATCTGCCGTCGTCCGAATCCACCGTAGTGCAGCATTTTGCGCGTGCATGAAAGGAGCAGCAGAGCCGGTGTCCCGGCAGCTGTAAGCCCAGCAGATCAAGGCACAGATGTAAAAGCCCCAATAATCAGAAATGTCCCTCTTGGTCAGACTTATGTCTTTCCCTGCAACAGGCTTGACCTGGTTGCCACCAACAGTGCTCAAGGGCAAATCAACGAACTGCCGAAGACCTCGGGCAGCGTAAATGACTGCCTTACGGCATTGGTCCGAGTCACACCAGACCCTCAATTCCTTTTTATGGGCAGCAAATAGATTTCGGTCCAGCACCTTTTGGTTGAGTATCCAACTTTCTCCAGACACGGAAAGCAATGCGTGCAATGGGGTGTGGCTTAAAGCCATGTAGGTATTGGCGCAAGGAGAGTCACCAAATAATGCATCTGTCAATGATTCGGCTTCTCCACTAGTTGAAACATTGCCGAGGAAATTGAGTTCATTCTGTTTGCTCGGCTTGGCGATTTGTAACGCATGGGTTGCTAGCAGGATATTTACATCGAAAACTGGCGATTCGGCGATTTTCGAGCGTGTAATTCCTGCAAAAACGCGCCACTGACAGTGGTGGTTCCTACATATGATGGATTCAAGTATTGCCATTGCTGAAGAGACTTGGCATTCCAGAGCTGTTCTGTGTTGGCCGACAGTGGAATAGGCAATGTGTTTGGAGAGGCATAGTCAAGGCCAAGGGAGGTAGCGCGGGGGTTGTTGGAAATAGCACATGGTATGTACATCAAGTACGAAGCAAGCAGCGAGAAGCCTGTTCACGGTTTCTTGGCTAACCCATATAGCCCATTGCTGGACGCCATTGCTGTCAGTTGGCAGCGACGTGTAGGCTTGTCGAGCATGGATGAGCTAGTTGACAGAAATTAGTTAGGATATTTTAAAACGGTATGGAGAAATTGGCGAAGTCTTGTCTTATAAATGCTGGTAAAGCATCTAAAACGAGTGCATAAGTAAGACATACCTTCTTGAAGAGCAACTCGAATCGTGCGGACGGTTGATGAGATGTCTTCTTCCGCCCTCGGAACCGTGCGTAATACTCGCAGAGGAGAACAGTCTGCATGATTGGCAATGGCCATTCCTCGCTCTGTGTGAACTGTAGCATCGCTGTTAGTAGCTTGGACTCGCTACCAGAACCAAGGATGATATACTCATACTTACCAGTTTGGATTTGTGCCATGCATATCTATGCAATTGATCTCCTCTGATACGATCCTCCTTGTTGTCGCAGTACTGTGTGGCAATTGACGCCATGGCGCACCGTAGCAACTCGATATGCTCCGGGACGGTCTCGGCTGGGTTTTCAAAAGTAGGCCTGTGGATTATGGGACACGCAGCGTGAGCTTGAGTCCAATACGTCTCGATGTAGGCGGGAAGGGTGTTGCGAGCTATAGAGTTCAAATTCGTCGACGCCCCGCCTTTGGCCGCCAGAAGGCCACGCGCCTCCCTAGCTGGCGGCCGCACATGAGAGGCATTATGAGTCGATCCGTCGATAGCGGTGCGGACGTGGGGACTAAGGGCTCAGATGTTTGAACTTCAGCCAGGTGTGGGGAGAGACTACGAACAAGAGAAATTCCCACGGATGGAGAGTTATACAAGGAGCCTTCTCCAAAGTTTGGCATAGCCAATGGCATGTTGCCCGTGTAGTACATGGCTTCGGGTGAAGTTGAGTAGGTGATGGGTATGGTATAGACATGGTCCATGCCTGGACTGTGAGCTTCCTGAGGAACTGCAGGAGGATATGGCGATGGTTGAGTGTGCCAGGTCGACGGTAGCTCTTCGGAAGAGGTGGAATATGGACTTTCCGAAGCCGATGATGGTAGGTGAGGTACTTCGTGCCATCTAACGTCTAAGTGGTCTGGGGTGATTGGAAGCGTCTGAGTTCTAGGATGTGGTAGTTCAATCGTTAATTCGGGGTTACCTGAGGTGTTTCATAGCCGATGATGGGTGGGTATACAGCAATAGAGCCCATCAGGCTAGCGTTGTGCTCAGTATATCCATGTGATGGTGAGATGGAGCTGCCTCCAGAACCACCCGGCATTTGATCGGGTTGCCATGGACCGGGGCCCAGAGACATGGCTGGTCCGGCTTGAGCCGCCGACCCGACGAAAGGATAGTCTGGGGTTGGGCTGGCACATATCTTGGGATTGCTTTTCGACTGCGTGGCTTTGTCTTCCTGCTCACTGTGGGGTATTGTTAGGAATCCTATTTGATCCTCTCATGGACGTTCCTTGGGATTTCATCTTACTGTCGTTGCTGATGGCGCTCGAGGAGATCTTGTCTATGAAAGACTTTATCACATCCCGGAACCGGGCAGGCCCGGTCAGGAGGCTGATGGCTGAGCCGATGCCGCCTAGTCATTCCAGTTAGCAAGCGAAACAAATACAATGTGAGCTGGGGTTAGGACAACCTGAGGTGCTCAGCACGGGTGAAAGTCTTTAGGCGATGGTTAGCAAATACCCAGTTACGAATGATGTAGACCTGGGGGTATAGATACCTTGGGAGGCCGGCACTGATCGCAAACATGAACAGGTACGCCCTTCTTCGCGCGACTGACTTTGCGAGTCACGGGTGTCAACTTGACAGGAACATCCGCGCCGGGTGCCCCCGGCAACATGGGCCTCATGGGAACATTGGAGGACGAGGCCATGTGGCCGTATCCTTGAAGATAGGGTGAGTCCATGGAGTCGGTGCTTGTGTTGCTGCGGCGGCGCGCCGTCAAGCTGGAGCTAGGGAAGCTTGGCGAGGTTGAGGAGTGGTAGTGATCCTGGGTCAATGAAGGTAGAGCATGAGATGAAGGGCTTCCCTCTGAAGGTGTGATGGGGACAGCGTCGTTGATGTTAGGTCTGGATGAGGTGCATAACTAGGAATGGAGGTTGATGATTCAAGAGGATGAGACGGGCTTCGGCGCGGTTCCTTATCCTTTTTAACAGATGAGGAGTCGTGATGGTCGTCGTCGACATTCATGATGTTGCGAAGGCTGGCCATGACGAGTATGCTTAAATGCGGAAGTGAAAGTAAAAGTAGATAGTTGCGTCGACGACAACGTCGACAAGAGAGCCAAACTTAGTAATACACAGCCCAGTTAGCTGAAAGAGATCGGTGCTAGAGGTGATGTCTTTAGATCATGTAGATGGGAATAGGCACTGCAGGCGCATGTAGAGGTAGGATAAAGGGGTGTTGGTCTAAAGACGGAACGGAACGGTTGCAGCAGACAAAGGCAGTGATGGAAAGATATCCAACACTGGAGCATGTGCGCGCCTGCGGGAGGAAGTGTGACTGTTTACGCCCGTGTAAGTATGGGGGTTGTTGGTAGGATGACGAGGGTGGAGTGAGAGAGGCTTGAGCAAGCCAATTGGCCAGCCGGGCTAGGAAACCGAGTCGGGGTCGAGGATAGACGGACCAAGTCCCCATCTGCAATGGAACGGGGAGAAATGGGGTGGTATCAAAGATAGGAATTGAAGGAGGCATTGCTATATCCAGATGGGACAGATGGAAACGGCAGGGTAAGGCGAGGCAAGACAAGGTACCTGACTTTGAAGTGGGCTAACGGCACAGAGGATGGGGACAGAAGATGACGGTCAGGACGGGAATAGTCGACTCGATCCCCAAACGGCGAAACGACCCTGCCAGCTGAGCTAGGCTGTATGCACATAGTGTGTGTGTGCCAACCTGCAAGGTACGCCATGCCCTACAACGCAGGCAACTGCAGGCAACCCACATGATGGGGTGGCGGGCTCCGCATGGCTTTTCCCATGGATCACCACAGAGGGCGGGCTGGCAGATGGGGTTGGTGCGACGCGGGACGATCACGATATCCCAGGAGACGCCCCTCTCCCTTGTCAAGGTTGGCCGAGTGGTTTCGACGAGGTCGCAACTGCTACGCCACACACGGGGGTTGAGGGGGAGGAAGACAACAGCCAAGCTTATGTGTGGTGTGTGTAAGTGGTCTTTGTTGGCCCGGGGCCCGGGTTACGGATCCGAATCTCACAAGCGCGTGCTCTTGGAGCAAGGATGCGAGATGCCTAGGAGCGAGGGTCAGAAGCCGAGATGAAGGCCCAAGCACTGGGACTGACCAGGAGCTTAGCAACCATGTGCAGAGCGCATCATAACACCAAGTACAGGCATGCTCGTCAAAGAGAGATTCGTGACGCAGATGCACAAAGTACAGAGCAGTGCGTCGATCAAAAAAGAAGGGACACCACAAAATACAGGGGTGCATGGACGGTTGGATCACAAGGAGGGCGCTGTCGTTGGGATGAGAGACATGGTTCATGGGCATGGGCAAGGTTGTGGTTCATGGTTGAAGGACATGGAGTGGAGCCTTATGGCCTGCTAAGGTTTAGAGCATGCATATTTCGGATTGTGGTTTTCAGAGCAAGAGCAGCCAGCCCGCTGTAAGTCAGGCAGGTACGTACCTAGATTGGTTACCGTGTAAGGTAAGGCGAGGCCAGTCAAGGCAAGGCTAGGCTGGGCTAGGCTGGGCTAGGCTGGGCTAAGGCAAGCACACCTCAGGGTGGATACCATTTTTAGAAAATGAGGGTGAGCCACCCGTAAGGCGAGGTTGCTTTGTGCTGTGCTGTGCTGTGCTGTGCTTTGCTGTGCTGTGCTGTGCCATCACAGAGCATGCAGTGCAGATATGAGGCAGTCGACCAACATGTTTCAGTCATGCCCATCTCCGCCTCCCAGAGCTACAGCGACAGAGCCGGCCAGCCAACCACCTCGCGTTGCCTCCCCTACCAGACACAAAACTTGATTCTTCCCTATTCTCCGCTGCTAGTCGTGCCGGGGCATCCAACAATAAACGTGCCTTAAACCCATCCTGGCAGATCGGCGCACATTGGGCGCCATGCAACACCGCACACGCCCCATCGCCGTTCGCTAGACGAGGAAACCCGAGCAATGACAAGGCCTTACCTCGACACCTCGTAAGACCCATTACTCTACTCCAAAGCTCCTACTGGTTGGTCGGAGGTCGGTGTTTGTGAGCTGGCGCCAGAACTGCCGAAAACATCGTTTTGACTCTCGGCTCGGAGGAGATCCGCTGATGACAAAATTAACCTCTTCACCGCGTTGGTGAAACACGCTGCAGCTTATGCATTCGGTTTCCCAGCCCAGCAGTCCAGGGGTTACCGATCACTTGTATCATGGCCTGGAAACCCACCCGTCGAGCCTCGTATGCCACAGTTGCAGTACACGCGATGCACTGCTGCGAGCATCGCGCCAACAGCCCGCAACGTCTGGTACCACGCACAGGGGCGGGTATGGCGTCAATAGACAGTGTCTCCGACACCGTTTGCCTAAAGCAGATCCAGGCCAAGGATCCTGCCATGCCCGTACAACCTGGACAGTTCACCTCTGATTAGCGGGTTGGGAGGTGCATTAGCCGCCGAGGCTCTCTGTGCTATAGGGAGCCAGGGTGAGGAAGGGAGGGTGCACGTTTCACGAAATCTGTCTGTCTGTTGCTACAGACAAGAGTAACCCTGCAGCCTTACCGTCACAGAAGTGTGGCCGAGCAGACTGTGGTACGAAAATCTAGATGAACGTTTTCCGCAGTCGTCTATCTGGCTCGCAGACTTGTGTCAAGTTGGTGCAGCTAAGGTTGAAAGTGTGTTCTATCCGTAGCCTGTTTTGGCAGCGGTGCGCAGCGATGCCGTTTCAGGACACCACTGCCTTTTTAGCACTAATCGCGTGTGGAGAGAGCTTGGCTTCCGGCCGGCTTGTGGGGCTGCCACTTCCGCCGTGCCGCAGCACTCATTTCACCGTTCTTCCAGTCAATCGTCAATGGCTTTAATCCTTCCAACCCTTCAGAAGCCTATCTCCCATGTCCGCTCTTCTGCCGGGCGCTGCCAGAGAGTGGCGAGGTCTCGGCTCTCGTTCCCCATGTCCGGATCCAGATGCCTTGTGACCAAGGACTTGGGGAAGTCGTTGGCAGGTCCTCTGGAGATCGGCCATCCGTCTTTCGCCAATCAAAACACCATGTCTGCACCTACTAACGCACTATGCAGCTTACCCAATGTACCTAGTAACCAGCGGGCGTTGGCTGCGTCTGAGATCAGATGGCATGTATCAGATGAACCAAGGAGGGCAGCTGGCGCACCTTGGTCCACCACGGGTATGGTAGTACAGCTCACCATTGCCCCTGAGACACCTAATACAGGTACCGCGCGATAGCATCCCTTTCTTTCATGCTCTTCACACGTATGTTTCCTTTGGGCCAGTTTAAGAAAGCAGATGCTATATGGCAGGGTGGAGACCCTATGCCTTAGTCACTCCAGAATCCACTGCAGGCTGTCATCCTTGCATACTTGCTAAAGAAGTCGGGCTAGGAGAGGCGAGGCGGGGCGACTAAGTTCGGATGCTCTCGTCTGAACTGGGGAGCGTCACTCAAACCCCACGACAAGTCACACCAGACGTGCCTGGCAAGGACGGGGACTGATCGGGCCATGCAATCGACCATGGCTTGAGCAATGCCTCCAAAACCGGGTCTCGTCGAAAGATTTCCTGGAACATGCCAGATCCTGTTTGATCCTTTGAGCCGCATCTAGTTAGGAGCACATATGAGATCCGCTCCGGGCGGACTTTGCTGTGGATGAGTTCACGTCAAGAACTCATTAATTGGGGGCGGTACCATCTTGTTCACCTATTCTTGATGTCACCTATTTTCGTCAATACCTTGACGATAGTCCTCACAAGGCTTGGCCTTGGATTGCCGGTGCGGACCGGCGTTAAGATTCTTGGCAGGTCAGGGGCAAGCAATACTAGAAAGACATTCCGAAAAGAGGTTATTCAGCGACGAGAGCCAAGCTACCCTGCATTGCATGCATACTGCTGACAGGCGCTGCATACGTTAGGGTGCAGGACTTCGAAGTTTCACGGCACGTTGCCCGCTCAGCATCTACGCTTAAAGGGTTGTGACAGACTAGCAGGGTTCGCATAGAGACGGCTTCTCATGTTGGTTGGTGCTTGTGCAAGCGTACATTGATTAGCAACCTGTCAAGATAACACGGGAAGTTTCAACGACGCTTTGGGAAGCTGTAACAGGTGGCACCTCAGTGTGGCTCTTTTGCCGTCTATTTCAAGATCTGTGAGTAACAATGTCCACTGCAACAGCAAACCCATCTGTCAGGAAGACATGATCTTCAACACGGCTGGGCCATGACTCTTTTCCTCGCGCCTTAAAACATGCGTCCTATTTTAGCTGTGACTATGAAGGAGACCATGTGCAACCCAAGGTAGCAACACGCTTAATCACAGACAGTTGTATTGTTTTGTTGGCTGGATAGGTACCTACCTATGCATAATGCACCTGGCCATAAGTCATGTTTATCCACTCTAGATGGCATATACATGGGAGCACGTCAACAACCAGCAACATCGTCAGTCTGCACTCAATGCTGCTGGCACATACTCGCTTACCGTTCTGCCGGTTTGGGCAATCCAAACGGCTCGAAGTGGTCATTCTCGACTGCTTCGAGCACCATGATGCCCAAAGCCTCCGTCTACGCAGTACGCCCAGTCCACACCTTAATACATGCCTGCAGCCCGTGTGGGGCCGGGCTGTGCGACAACTTGCTATTCTTAGAATTCGCCATGCACGCCCGATCCCTCGGAATCGGGATGCTACCATACCTACTACCAACCCTGTCTTACCATGCGCTCGCTCGTTGTTTCTTCTCGGCTCGCTGAGCACAATGTGCAACTCCACGGCGGTTTAGAATCATTGCTGCGAGGTGCCTCTGTGTGGTGCACACGTAGCTGAGTGAGCGGCGCTTATCTATAAGCCGGGCTTATATTTACACGCAGCTTAACTAAAACTCGTGGTACACATATTCTCACGCAGAGTGCCAAC
The DNA here is from genome assembly GCA_020081605.1 of Albifimbria verrucaria. Taxonomy (NCBI): domain Eukaryota; kingdom Fungi; phylum Ascomycota; class Sordariomycetes; order Hypocreales; family Stachybotryaceae; genus Albifimbria; species Albifimbria verrucaria. The sequence continues at coordinate 2,975,694 of JAHREC010000013.1, forward strand.
ATCATATTTCGCGACATTACGTGCAGCCAACAGTGCGGTACAGTAACATCCCCGCGTGAAGAGGGGGTTGCAGCTCCGGCAGCCCACGCACATATGTCATATGCTTACGGCGTGATTCGCGTGGAGATTGGCGTTTCCAACGGCCGTTATTGAGGATCGACAGCGACCCTCGCAGCGATGTGCTGTACATGTGGCAAGAAACCAAACGCCCGGCTGCTGTGCCCCAAGCTTTGGGTTACATGAATTTGACGTTGACTTCCAGTACTCGTAAACCAGACCGCATCTTCGGATTCATTCTCAACCAGTCCGCCTCGAGCCAGGCGATGCTCGGGGCGGTGAAAGTGCAAGACATAGTAAATAACAAGGTCTACGAGACAGGATCGACCTCGACGTGCAGTGGCCCTGATGCGATCCAGCATCTTCACGAGGCAAACCTGGTAAGGTCGGGAAGAAGATCAAAAATCTGCCTTGCAAGCGCATGGTTTCGTACTGCCGTAGCATTTACTGGGGTACTAACCTTGACATGAAACACGGCGTTCTGCAAGAGCCCGCACCGCAACGGCATATCTCGGGTGCACAAGGCGAAGAAGAACGGCATCGTGGGTGGACATTTAAACGCCCCAACCGCGTGCTGCGGTCATTTCGCCTACCGTTGCCTCGGGGGCCGTCAATAGGGGCAGGGGAGGGGGCATGAGTCTCGCTTGAACACACAAACCTGCCCACCCATGCCTGGCAGGCACGTTGTCTTTGATGCTACCGTAGGGTCCGTGGCGAAGAGTCTGATCGCTGCCATCAGCCGTGTCAGCCCTGCAACTTTCGAGGGCCCTGCAGGGATGCCTGGCAAGAACAGACCTCTCGACATGAAGCCGTAGCTGTTGTTGGTTGTAAACTCCGAGCATGCCGGAGTCTCGCGTGTTAATCCATGCGAATCGCTAGCTATCCCTGGCTCCTCTCAGTCATCTGCTGTTGGAAAGAGATCGCGAAGAGCCAAGTGCCGGCGACTTATCCGCAGTTCACAATGAAGCAACCCGGCCCCAGGTGAGATAGACGGCCAACCCTCCGGCCGCAATGCGAAGCCGGACTGCTATACGAGAATCGGCTCGAACAGCTTCCCAGCACTGGCCCAAGCCACTGACCCGTGCCGACGTAAGGCGTACCCCGTCAAGAAGCCAGCCGTGCTCAATCTCATATTCCAGGCTCCTCACACGAAACACCAGGCCGGGCGACGCGATGCTACCGCAGCATGTGCGGAGTTTCTATTCATTGCACATTGACATTGACTCACGCCACCAAATTCCGTCCATCTCGAGATGTGCAGAACAGGAGAACGAAACTGCAACATGGGCTACAGATTGTGGAGAGCTGAGTGGCCCACCCCCGTTCCCTTTTCGCCTCGGCTGCTGCCGAGCCTGCTACAACACAAAATCCAGGTACAGTCCGGATCCGGAAAACAATCGAGGCGCGCGATGGAGCAGTGGTGTGGGGACTCAGCAGCGCGAGGAACACATCCGCAATCCTTTCTGTTTCATGTGGTTGTAGCGATGTTTTTAGGAAAAGGAAACGCCAACACAGCCACCCCGTGCTCTGCCAGCGCCCGCGGGTCTCGACAGCCTGCACGCCCCTCCCCGTCACGTCGTACCGTAAGCGCTTAGACGCACGGGAGAACGAACGGCTCCGCGTCTCTCTGTCCTCCCGTGTGTGGGTTGGTTCCAACAAGGGAACCACGAGTGGTACGGATTACTGCTTCCGGGTTTAGTCACAACAGGGCTGGGCCAACTATCCACGTTGCATGTCCAGGGAGATTATCACGAGGTGAACCAACAAAGATGCCAGGCTGAGGCAGCACATACATGCCACTTCCGGAGGTTACGTCAATGGATTCAGCATGCGAATATCCCCTTTCTCAGCATTCACAGGCACATGCAGGTAGTCGAGTAAGCAAAAGGCGGCATGATCATTTGTTTCGAATCAGCTAGCCTTACATTCAGGACTGTGCAGCGGCGAGCATGGTAGCATCACGACAGCCTGGAAACCCTCCAGCATTACCTCCTCCAACAGCAGCTTCCGAGCTGCGAGGTCGAGAACGAATTTGACCCCTGGATGCAATAGTCAACGCGTTTTGGGGGTATTGTTACGAAATCCACAGTGGTGCAGCCCTCAGCGTCTTGACCCCTTTTCAGTTTTCGTCAGTTTGCCCGCACCTCCATCCCCTTGGTCCATATGTTACGATCTTGATGAGGGGCCGTCGACGGCAGCGGCAGACTCTCCTGCCCTTCCGTTCAAGTCGCTCTCTTCGGAGTCGTCGTCGCTCACAGGCCGACTGTCCCGGTTTGTTCTTCGGGTCTTGGTCATCTAAAAAGTCAACGATAAGTCAGTGTCTTCCATTGGGGCCGAGTGAGGAACGTACCCATGATCGTACGCCCCGACAAGGCCAAGTGCGTAACCGGAGAGGAACTCTTTCGAATTGGGACCTCCACCGACAGAGTGTGTTGGTGATCGTGCCAAATCGTTGGCACCAGCGCTGTTGAAGCGGGCGGGACTCTGTGGTCGACTGGCTGGCCAGAACATGCGCAGCTCTCTGCTCAGCTCCTGGCCCGTGGTGGTCCAGTTGTTAGTAATGTTGTCACGCAAATCCTGCACATGACGCTTGAGATCCATCTCGTTCTTCTTCAGCCAGCTCACATTGAGCTCCTGGCGGGACGTGCCGCGCCTAAACTGCCGAGCAAGATACTTCTCATAGTCGCGGACAATCCTAGCAGAAGGATTAGATTAGAGCTGCCATGATGATGCTGACGTAGCTGGATCCCTACCTTGTAATGATGCCTGTTGTGCTAACGCCCTCTGTTCGCTGGGTGACGAGGAACATGCCGGCCGCCTTTATTGGCTGGTAGATGTCGTCGCCCTCTGCAGCACCGTATGGGAGGTCGTCGTGGGCGACGTAGTCGAGGTTGTGCTCCTCAAGGAACTCTGGTGTCACGATCCATGGGCAGTCTTCAATGACTTCGTCCACCCATTTGCAATGACGGACCGTCTCCGCACGCTCCTGCGCGGACATGACGGTCAATCCCTTGCGCTCGTGAGTCTCTTCATCGCCGGTTACGCCCACGACGAGGGTGGTGTTGGGAAACGCCTTCTTGGCCTGCTCCAGCTGTCGCATATGACTAAATTCCGGGTCAGTTGCAGGAACATACGCCGAGCAGCAGAACGGAAAGCCTTACCCCAAGTGGAACATGTCAAAGACACCGTCGGCGTATACTCGCACGGGTCGGCCCACGGGAGGCGGGTTCGTCTTGTAGCCGGCAGGATGGGTCAGCTTGCCAATGGGAGGAGGAGCCATGGACTCCTTCTGCTTGGCTTCCTCCTCGGGCTCGCGGTTGACCGAGGCCTTACGGGACTTGCGGCCAACGCGCTCAGCAATGTCGACGCTGGCCTCGGTGGTGTCGCTGGGCTCGCCCGGGTCGGCGGCGCTGTCGGGAATGTTGACGCTGTTGGCAATGCGCTCAGCGCTGGCCCTCTGCCGCTTAGGGTTGGGACCGGCACCGTTGGCGCTGCGGTGGTGAAGACGCGTGGATTCGGCGGCGGTGGTGTCGCCCTCCTCGGCCGAGGCGTCGCGCGACGAAGCTTGCATGTCGCCGGTCGGGGAGTTAAGGTGAGCGGCGGCGTTCCTCTTGCGTTTGCCGCTCTGTGAAGATTGCGATGGTGACGACATCTTGTGACGCGAGAATCTGGGAGTGTAGAGAGCCGGGTCGGGTCGGGTCGAGTCGAATCGAGTCGAGTCTACAGGATATCGGGACAGCGTGTCAGCAGAGAGAAGTGCTCGCGTGCGCGCCCCAGTATAGATAGGTAGGTAGGCCCGACGCTTGGCAGCTGCTGACCTCAGTGAAACCCCAGAGGATATTCCCGCGGGGGCTTGGATGGCAGCTTTGCGTGCTCCGACCAAGCTATCTACTAATGCAATAGCAGCAAGCGTGTCTGGCGTCGGTCTTTTTTTTGTTGGTTCTGTCTGTCCTGGAGACGGTCTGGACCAGCTCGGAGATGTGGAGGGATTGGTGAGAGCAAACGAACCCCGGCGGAGCAGGATGGTGAATCGAATGTCTTTCCGGAATTATCGACAGGGGAGAAGCTTCGTGCTACCTGTTCCTGGCTCGACTTTCGAGGGGAAAGACAGGAGGAGAGGACTAGGCTGGGGCGTGTGGAGTGCAAGCAGCGGAAAAAAAGTGGCTCAACCACTAATCACTCCACATTGTGCATTTTTTAACCCGCAGAAAGGAAATGATGAATTTCAATGGCTTTCTTTTAAGGCCTCTCCTTTCTCGCTAGGTCCTGCACTCACTACTTAGACTGGGGAGGCTAGAGAGGGAAAGGTATAATATCTGGGCAGATAAAGGGGTGGTCAGACAGGTGCTATAGGTCAACAGCAGGTAGGTAGGTAGTAGGTAGGTATGTTAGGATGGTAGTCGGCCAAGGCACGTTGGATGCTAACTTATATACGAATCACCTCCCAACTCTTCCTCCCTTCTGATAATTATGTCATTTTAAAGAAGGAAAAATACACCAATCCTTTTAATCCACCTTGCAACCAAGCAAAAGTCGCGTCCTCGTCTGGTTCTCGCTCTTTCTCTCGGCCTTGGCCATGTCATGCGAGTAATTCGACAGAGCTCTCTGCCAGCTACTTGAAACTGTTAGCTTCTTACATCACACGTTGCGTCATCACTTTTCTGCTACCAACCATCCACCGTCAGCTTCTCTTCCGAGTGCCCAGCCATTGGTTCTCGTTCATTGGACGTCGCGCTACTAAGTACTTCCAGGTGCTGGACTGGACTGAACTGCACAATCACATGCCATATGCTGGTCTCTCTATTCGTTGCTTCTATGAAATGCGAGCTGCAGGCCCTTCCATCCTAGAGCGAATATCAAAAACAAGCCGCTTCTACTCGCATCTTTTATTTAGTTTTTTCCTTTTGTTACGAGCCAACTCCAGCAATTCTAAATGTCCCGTACGGGCTCCATCCGATGCTTCATCGTAATCCCCCCATATCCGCTTTTCGCCGCCCTCTTCCGTGTGGTTGAGGTCGCGCCCGTAAAGCCTGCTGAATATTTGGCAAAGAACAAGATAATTATACACGATAGCCTCCTCCTTTGCCCCGTGCCAAAAATGAATACAACTCCTTACCATAATGCTCCCTCACTTTCCATTGTGACTCCTTCGTGGCGCCGTGTCCGCACTGGTATCGCGCCATCACCGTGTGTTTCACACCTCAGCTCATAGCCATTGCCCCTACCTAGCGTAAGGGTGGAAACCACGGTTGCCGCCTCGACCACCACCTCGGTAGTTGGCTCCTGGCTTGCCGGCGTTCTTAGGTCCTGTGGGAGCGTTGGCCGGCGGTGCGTTTTGCGGGTCCGGAGTTCCTGGCTACCGCTACCGCCGCGCCGGAAACCGCCCTGGTTGGCACTCGGCTGAGGCACGTCGTCGTACATGCCCTCCCACGACGCCGGAGCATTGCCGCCGCCGCCGCCGCCGCCTCCTCCTCCCATGCCGTAGGCTCCTGACCACCGTAGCCACCTCCTCGGCCGCCACGACGTCCGCCACCCTGCTGCGGCTGCGGCTGCTGCTGCTGTTGATACTGGTCGAATCCCTCATATCCTCTGCCCGCCCCGCCGTTGCCTTGGCCACCTTGCTGCATCTGCTGCTGCATCTGTTGTTGCATCTGTTGCATCTGCTGCATCTGCTGCATCATCTGGGGCTCATGTTGTTCATCATGTTCTGGTTGCCGCCTCGGCCCATGGCTTGTTGCATTTGCTGCATCTGCATCATGTTCTGCCACATGGCAGGGTTCATCGGCATGCCCCGGCTCATGGCCATCTGTGACTGCATCATGGCAAAGTATTGCTGCATGCGCTGGAAGTACTGCGCCATCACCTGGGGCGACATGCCGTTAGGTCCCATTTGCTGTCCCATGCCGCTCTGGCCCGACTGCTCGTCGCCCTTCCTGAACTTGCCACGCTTAGCCGCCTCTTCCTCCTCGCGGAGATTGCCGCGAGGCTGCGCCTTCTTCACCTCGATGGGCTTGCCGTGGATCTCCAGGGGCACATTGATACAAGCATCAACTCCGGCCTCGCTCTCAAACGTCACAAAACCGAATCCTCTTGGTCGGCCTGTGTCTTTATCCATCATGAGGGTTGCGTCGACAACTCGGCCGAACTGTGCGAAGTAGTCCTTGAACTCCTGATCCGTGGTCTCTTGGCTTACACCACCCACGAAAATCTTGCTAGTCTTCTCTTGTTCGTCGCGGGAATGGCGCGTTTGGGGTCGATCTGGGAAGGAAGAATCAGCATCAGTACGTCAAAACCTGATGAGCCGTGGAAGCTTACAATTTTTCCGTCCAGGAAATGCTCCTTAACCATGACAATGTTGACCGTCTTGGCGTCCTTGAACGTGAGGAATCCAAAACCTCTGGATCGGCCTGTGCTGCTGTCACGCATCACAGTGCACTCAACGACTTCGCCAAACTGCGAAAAGTAATCGCGTAGCGATTCTGTAGCGGTCAGAGCGATTCATTGGAACGGACAGGGTAGAACTCACGATCGGTAGTCTCCCAGTTAAGGCCGCCGATGAACATTTTACTACTCGTTTGATCAGTACAGGTAGCCGAGAAGATATCAACTACATTGACAAAACAGCAAATCATGCTAAAGAAGGGAAAAAAAGACAAGTATGAAATAAAAGCTCGAGTGGCAAGCAAAGGGTATGCAGTATCATGGCATCATGATGTGTTTAGCAATACGCAGGATCCTGAGTTCATCCCACGGCCCGTGTTGTGCCGTGTTGATATTGATGCATGAGAGCTGGGCGGCCAATGTTCTAGGGCAGCGGCATCTTATGATGGTTTTCCTCAACTTCGTGCTACAGCACGTATGGCGACAGGAGGTTGTTGCATACATGCTGGCGAGCCTTGCGGAGCGGTCCAAGGCCCTTGCAGTGTCGCAAATGAGACACGTCTTGATCATCTAGGAGCCGGGTTTGGGGATGATGATGCTTCGGCAATGCGTCTAATGTTGTCTCCCATAAAGTACCAGGGCAGTGGCAGCGGCAGCGAGAGGTTTGGCTTCTGTCGGATTTTCTTCTCTTCGTCTTGTGCTATCGTCTTGACTGTCTGGTCTGTCTGTCTTTCTCTTTCCATTTCTCTCTTGCTAGGTACTGGCTTCGAGCGCTATTCGCTATAGTCTTGCTCTAGCAGCCGTGGGAATGTAACCATTCTCCTCGGGCTCTTAAGGTCTCTGCGACCCAGGGCTATGGAAGATAGTAGCGCCTTGTGTGATGACTAGTGTTGACCGGTTCTTTCTTGGTAATAACCACAGGGGTAAGGTCCCAATCTCGAGATCGTCTCTTTCTGTGCCATTCAGATGATCACTCTTGAGATGCTTCTCCATTGTAATGCTTCAGCGGCTCTTTCCCTCTCCCAAGATATACCAGGCCATTGCCACTCGGTCTTAATGCTTGCACAAGGGTAAAATAGGCTTCCGCAAACCCAGCCCAGCCGTCACCAAAACCCCCACTGATCCCAGCTTCTGGGAAATGGTACGTGGATATATGCGACGTTTGCGTCGCACGGAATCATCATCATAATCATCATTGGAGAGCTGGCAACGAAACAAATGTAGCGTACCAACGGCGATGCCGCGGTGAACGTCAGGTAACAGCAATAAGGGGTGGGAAACAAAACAGCGTATCACATCGATAGAGAATGGCGGACTTACCCATCTTCCTTCGCACTTGCCTTGTGCACGGTCCCGTACGGTGGTGGCGATGAACCATTATCTGTCTGAGCTGCCCGTATCGCAGTGTTCGATGCTCCTCCCAGGTTAAAGTCTACATCGTCGTCATCGTCATCCTCGTCCATATCATGGTGTTGCGGTTGTTCGATGCTGGGCAGCTCGGTGGCCGCCGACGGAGCTACGAAATCATCAATCTCGGGCTTTAGGGTGCCGCTGGCGCGGGAGGCTGTGGAACTGGTCCAGCCTTAGAGATGTCGTTATCTTCATAGCTATAGGGATTGTTAGCCATGTTCCGACAAGGGGCTCGAGACCGCAGCTGCAGGGAACTCTGAATGATGGGGAAGAACCGTACAGATCGGCGAAGAGATCTTCTTCGAAATTCTCCTGTTCCGCCATTTCGACAAACTAAGGTTGAGCGAGACGAATGGACAACGAGGCTTGAGTTGCGCGAGGCCAAAACAAGCGACTGGATGGATATGAGTGCGGACACTGCGGAATGTCGCAAACTAGATCCTGGAAGCTGGCTTGATCGGCCTGTCAGATGGAACAAGGAAATGTAAAACTGTGCGGGAATAGAAGTGATTAGAGAGAAAATATAGAAGTACTGCAAGCAATGGATGCGTTGACGAAGGTTTGCACGACAAAGAGAAGCCTTGCAGCAAGCTCATCCAGGTGGATGCTGCTGACAAAGCGGTGCTCCAGCCAATGACAGCTGAGGCGGCTGCACCTTACCTAATGCGAAGCCAAAGCCAGGAGCCAATGGCCTGAAACGACCTGGACTCCCCAATTTGGTGGGGTCTCCCCGCCTACAGGGCACTGGCTCAAGGTGCTCAGACGCTGCCCCAGGCCTAAGAGTTGGCCTTGATAGGCCTGAGGACTGCTAGCAGCCAGTGAGGCGAGTGCTGTGCTGCGCCGTGCTGCGCTGGGTTGGTCTGGTTTGGTCACGCACGACTCGCTCGTCGTGGCCAGTCCAAGGTCCATGGACCGCAGCCTTGACGCATCCAACCCTTTACAGAATGTGGCCTCGCCCTGTTGACGACCATCCGTGACAATGTGGTCGTCCTCGGGCAGCGGCAAGAAACCTGTGCAGTCGGTAAGTCGCTCCTCGGTTGGGGGCCTTGAGACCAGCCCCGATCAGCCGTCTCTTCCCCATCCATCCCATTGATGTCATGCTGTTTATCGCTGACTGCCCCACTGCCACAGGAGATGGTTCAAGTTGGTATGTTGCTGTCACCGCATCTGGTGAGCCGCGAGCTTGGTGGCCTGGGCTAACATGTGCACAATGGCTCCGATATAGATAGATCCGAGTGAGTACAGTCTTCCTGCACTGGGCCAACTCGTGCGCTGACCCTCCCTCGTCGCAGGTCCGCATCGCCTTTCTGGAGACCGCCTCCTCGAGACAATGCTTCACGGAGGAGCGTAACGACCCTGGCTGGTCGCGACTCCAACCTGGTCGTTGGCGCCGCCTATTCTCACGCAGACATGCTCAAGATCGATTCTCTGTACGTCTCCCGGCTCGTCTGAGTCTTGGTTGCTGACCTTGCCGCCCAGGAACCTCTCAAACTCATCCAACCGCCCTCGAACCCCGCCGTCCTCTTCCTCGTCAAAGGTCAAAACCAGCAACCCTGACGCCTCTCCTCCCCTCGCCACACCTCGGGCTTGAATTCCCCGCCCTTTAAGAGTTACATCAACTTCCTCTCCAACACCAACGATGACTGGAAAGCCGACGAAGATGAGATGCTTGGATATGAGGACGATGACGGCGACGACTTCGGCTTGCCGAGTCTGTCCAACATGAAGAGACGGACGAGACGGCTGGCTTCTCAGCAAACCTTTTCCGATTCCAATACTCTGTCGCCTGCTCTGGATGGTTCCTTCGGAGGTCTGCAGCAAAGGCGGTACTCCAACAGTGCCGACATCGCTATTGAGCGACCCTCGCCTACGTATCCGATGCCCAAGAAGAGCGAGGGCAAGATTCTGCGGCCACAGTACAAGGATATTCTTAAAGGTGCGTAGTGATCCTCCTGCTGGCCAAATATTATTACTCATTCATTTAGATCCTGTAAACGCCCTCCATCTTATCAACTACCCTCGATCCAAAGTGGCACCTCGTCCAAGGAGGCCGATGCCATTAATGCTCGAATAGGGCGTATCAACAAGTTCAAAAACTATTACAAGCATCGTCCATCTCCCTACCCGATCTCAGGTCGTTGGCATGGTCAGGAGTTCCCGACGAAGTCCGCGCAGTGACATGGCAACTTCTCCTGAGCTACCTGCCTACAAACAGCGAGAGAAGGGTTGCTGCTCTGGAGAGGAAGAGAAAGGAATACACCGATGGCGTACGACAGGCATTCGAACGGGGTGGTACGAGCACAGCCTCGTCTGGCAGAACCAGAGGCCTTGACGAGGCCATTTGGCACCAGATCAGTATCGACGTACCCAGAACCAACCCTCACATTGAGCTTTACAGCTACGAAGCGACTCAAAGATCCCTCGAACGGATCTTGTACGTCTGGGCAGTGCGCCACCCCGCGAGCGGCTATGTCCAAGGTATCAACGATCTCGTGACGCCATTCTTCCAAGTCTTCCTAGGCCTCTACATTGGAGACCCGAATATCGAAACCGGCATGGACCCCGGTCAGCTACCAAAGTCGGTCCTCGATGCGGTTGAGGCCGATTCTTTTGGTGCTTGACCAAGCTCCTGGACGGCATCCAAGATCACTACATAGTCGCACAGCCTGGTATACAGCGCCAAGTGGCTGCGCTACGAGATCTTACGGCTAGGATAGACGCCAACCTGTCAAAACATCTCGAAAAGGAAGGCGTTGAATTCATTCAGTTCAGCTTCCGATGGATGAACTGTCTTCTCATGCGTGAGATCAGCGTTCAAAACACCATCCGAATGTGGGACACATATCTTGTAAGTGACAACTTCCTGCTTCTTATCAACGCCGCATCATCACTAACACCCTTTTCCCACCACAGGCCGAAGAACAAGGATTTTCGGAGTTTCATCTTTACGTTTGCGCCGCCTTCCTAGTGAAATGGTCTGACAAGCTGCTCAAGATGGATTTTCAGGAGATCATGATGTTTCTGCAAAGCCTGCCGACCAAGGGGTGGACCGAGAAAGACATTGAGCTCCTGCTCAGTGAGGCCTTCATCTGGCAGAGCCTCTTCAAAGGTTCTTCAGCGCATCTAAAAGGCCAGCCAAGCCGGCCGGCTGTGAAGAATCTACAGCTATAATATCGACTTGAAATCCTTGGGTCGTATCCAACTATCACCTGCTGACCGTTGTTTGTCGACGTTGACGCTGGTGGATATGCAGCATGTGGACGGGCAAAACTCACAATCATTCATCATACAGGCGTTTTGAAGGGCGTTTCGAATTAGTCTATGATAATAGAAAAAGTGCTTGAAATGGATATCTTAGTGATCTTCTCCTCTACTCCTATCTATGCAGTGTGGACAAACACGGCAGCAGGCTCGCTTGCTTCATCTGCAAAATTGAGCCCAAGAATTTTTCCAACTTGTGTTACAATATGTGTTCGCCGTCTGTAGAATAGACACCCCAACGCCTAGCCAGAAAATGCGACATCCTAGCGGAGCTCCCAAAGCTCAGCACAGGTGTGGTAATTGAACTCTCAGTCCTCTTGCTCAAGACTCTCGATGGATCCAAAGTCTTAAAAGCCGGACTCTCGTACATCTCAAATCATTTATGACGTCAAATCAGCAACGTACCCCAGGGTATCTCTGTTTTCATCGCAAAGTCTCGCCCACTCCAGCAGCAACCGCCAAACATAGAGGGCCATGTCTTCCGTACGCAAAACCTGCTCGGCCCAGTCTTGCCCTCTCTCAGCGATAAATCTCGCCGCAGCATCTCCTGGACCATCGCCATCATCGAAAAATTCCAAGACAGAGTAAAGATCCTGAAAGGTGTTATCCAAAGGAGCGAAATGCAGCCATGGTACCAGGCGGTCATCGTGCCACTCGGAGTAGATGGTGGCCTTGAGTGGCAAGCTAGTGGACCGCATAAAACCACGGAATCGGGCGCTGAAAGAATTGCCGTCAGCGTCGGGGAGGAACTTGTACTGGTACTGTTCCTTCATTGGTATCCTTTCGGAGGGGCGGAAAATATCGCCAAGGAAGTCGCATTCGCCTGGAGCGCAGAGATTGATGAAACCAACATCTGCAAACTTGCCGAGCCACTTGCCCAGTTCCTTTCTGTCGCGATGAACGCTGGGGTAGATGTTCTTGGGTGGTAGCTGAAAGGCCTTTGCCCGAGCGCCTTGTGCCTCGACACGCGACACTGTTGTGGCATTTAGCATATCGATGAGACGATGACGGTGGAAATGGTGCCATGTGTCGGCCTTGGTGCGCCCGCCCGAGGCATCACCACGCCAAACCAGGCCGTTTTTCTTCTTGTCCCATGTCGGACCATGGGACTCCCTCCCGAGTAGAATTCGTCGTCTGTGAGGTACATGGCTCCGGGAATCAAGATATCGTTGTTGATGGGGAGTTTAGAGCCGCTGAAAATGGGGATAAGCTCTTCGGTCGACGAAATACTCAATGGTTCTATAAAAGTTCCGTGAAGTTGGCGTAAATGGGGTTGCGAGCAGGGATCCATCGATGCAGTCCAGTTCTTGACGAATCCCCTATACGCATAGTCTGGTTTCCAGTTTTTGGGAAACTCGGCAGGTTGTGAATAGTTTTTTACTGCAGGGACGCCATAGGCTGCGCTGTCTGGACCGCAAGCTTTCACGGCCAGAGACCAGTACGACTTGTCAGGACCGGACCAGTCAGGCTTGTAGGCTTTAGAATGAGTAGCGTCGACAGGCGCGAGGCCCACGAAGCTGTTAGTGACTTTGTTCGATGAGGGCATGACCCGGGAAGCCAATTCTTTCTGGACCAGCTCGGAGATCCTTTTGTGCGGAACAAGAAGGCGGGGCTCGTCCATGTAATTGATGGGCATATCGACATCGGGGAGGTCTGCAGCGAATTTACCAACCAGCTTTGTCCAAAGCTGCAGCCACGGAACGCGGCCCTGGACATCACCATCGCCCTTGGCCCTGCCCTTGCGCACTCTTACAACCCAAGGCCAAGTGTTGGCGCGGCGCACAACGGCTTCTCTTGGGAGGGCCCAGAAGGGCGCCAGGTCTTTGTATATACGGTCGAAGTAATCCTCGATAATGATGGCGTCATTTTCCATGGCGGCTTGGAACCACTTGTCGAAGCCGGGAGGCGGATGGCGGCCTCGTCTCGCGCGGTATCGGGATGCGGCGACACGGACATCGAAGCTGCGCCTGGACATCCTCTCCTCCTGGAACTCCCTGGCGTCCATCATAAGCTTTTTGATAGGATGCGTCGACCCAAAGGTCAGGGAAGCGGGTATGCCCATGACATCCCAGCCGCTAGAGTCGGACGACAGCGTATAATTGCAGATGAAGAAGGTGAAGATCAAGGCGACGACGAGGTAGCGCATGAGGAGCCTGGACGGCCATATGGTCCAGGCCCGCGCACCCCAGAGCCTCGCCATTTGGGAGAGCTAGAGCGACAACTCAGATCATGGAGGCGACGGCGCGAGAGCGGAAGAAGGTGGTGAGCGCAAGACGAAGGACAGTCGGCTTGCGGCGAGGCCAAGATCAGGGAGGTTTAAGGGTCTTTCTTTCTAAGTTCCATGCCAGACGATCGCAGACGGAAGAGAAAGAAGAGGTAATGCAAGGTTAGGGTGTGGCATCTGGGCTGGGGGTGGGAGGGTGTCGGTCCGTGGGCTAGAGGCAAAGCAAGGCCAAACCCAAGATAGGAGGAGCAAAACCCAAGATAGGAGGAGCAAAACCCAGAGCCCAGAAGGTACAGCGACGTAAGGCTGGTTCAGGGTTGCGGGAGTGGATGTGAAGCGACAGGATGCTATGCTGGCTTGGTGGTGAACGAATGAGGGATGGGAGGAACGGGGTGGCTTCGACAGCGAACAAGGGTCGACATTGAATGCTAATGAGGTCTGGAAGACATCGCTTCACCAAAGCCAGCGGATGGGCGGGTAACTGCTACTTGGCAGGGAGGCCAGGCAGTACCTCTGGCACCGTAGTGAGCGCACTGGAGGCCCAGGTACACCTAGACCAACCACATGCAACATTGGTACCTAGAGGCAGGTACCGAGCTGGCCGTTGGTCGATGGAGCCCACCACCATGTATTTGTCTTCCTCCTCTCTCCCCCTCCCCACCCAAGCGCTACCACTGTACTATAATTTAACTGACATGGAGGGCAATATATGGTCAAGCTCGAGCAATTTGGCAGAAAAATTTGCCCCTGAAGACGGCATGGCATGGTCGAGATATGTAACAACCGGAGCCCCATTGGTTCTCTCTCCTTTTTCAAGCATGCCCTCTGACTGCAGCAGATTTTGTCTCGGGCGGGCATGAGCGTAACACAGACCGTGTCTTGTCTATATGTTCACTTACGCCATGTCATGATATCATTACCCTGGCAGCGACAGTGGCTGGGGCGTGTGCAGCGTGTGCTGCGTGTACAGGACCACTTCCTCCCAAACCACCGACTAATGGTATACAGTAATCGTCAGCATTCTAGCTAGGTGCAGTAATCGCCGCAAACGTGTACAGCTGCTAGCGCTCCCTCCACTTCCACTCAGAACTTGGAATGGGCCGGCCTACACCGTCAGTCAAGTCCCGGACCTACTCTGGAGGCACGCAATCAGTGGCCCATCTCCTCCACTCCCTAACCCAAACCCTTGGCGATCCCTCACTCATTTCCTTGTTAGTGCGACACTATCCAATATTTCCCACTCGACCATCGAAGGGTCCTGTTTGAAAACCAGCCAGCTAGACCCTCTGTGACGGGTCATGCCCTTTGTCTCTCTGCCTCTAGTCAGGAACAAGAGAATCTGTTGGAATGTCCGACTGTCGCGCCCGGCTGCATCTTCAGGGAGCAAATCCCATAACCGGAACCTGGCTTGCCTGGAACGCAGGCCATGCCTCTGTGCATGTGTAAGGGTTCGTCTGATTGGCCACTTCGCAGACTTGCCATGGCTTGCTGTTCCGAGCTATCGGCTTGGAAATCCTGGGCATACATCGACATGTTCCCTTCAGTTCATACCGCGCCGAGTTCTCCCCGCGCGACATGCATGGGCCATGGTTCCAGCTAGCCGGCATGTACATCGTAGTTACTTTTTCTGAGACCCGTAAAATGGGTTAACCTACTCCATACGCTTCGATTGGTGCCATAGACCGTTTTTGGTTCAGAGCCACGCGGCATGGTTCAGTATCTGTGTGCTTTTTCTCCGACTCGCTACCGTGAAAACCGAAGCCATAACAAATGAGGCTTTGTCTGTGTAGTAGAGAACTCGCTCGTGTTGGTTAGTCTTACATATTCTCATCTCAGTTACATGACCTTACCAACTCGACGTTCGCACAGTTAGATGTACATGAATAAACCATTGCAAGGGGTTGGTTGACAGGAAATCTATCTTGGTATTGCACCGTTCTCCCTCTGTTTGCGGGTAGAGTTTGTGATACACCGGGGCTTTATAAAGCACACCCGTGTAGTCGCAGTTCCCAGCAGGGACAGGTAACAACGAACGTGGTCTGGGTAGGCAGACATACCAGTGCCACAGAGAGGGAGTAATTAAGCTTTTATTTCATACGAGCAACCAAAAAGTGTTAACTGAACAAGCATCTACGAAAGATGTGTAGTCTTTAGAGGTTACCTGATACCATTAAGTGACGTCCGGTATGAAGAGCATAGAACTTGCATATACAAAAGAAAAAAATAAAAATAAAAAAATAAAAAGCCAGGTAATAGCCAAACCCGCAGCATCCAACCAGCATATCGATTCATTACTGAAGTTGTCATCCTCGACAGCTACGCGTGACCTGGGCGAGCACCACTACAGGGTAGCTCACAGACGAGGCGAACTCTGGCTTATCTCAGCCAGAAGTCTTCCTCCCACCACCATTTCGGCTAATCCTCGCACCGACCAGAACAACCAATCAGAACCTCTCCATTTCCCAGAGCGAGCCAGAGGCGAATAGCACACATCTCGACGTCAACCGAGCTAGGCTGGTTCAAAAGAGACTTTGCCGCACCCGCGTTCTCCCAACGCCCTCCTCTCCTCTCATCCCGTCTCCCTCGACTCTGTTCTGCAGAAGCATTCTGCCCGTCCGTCAAGATGCTTCCCTCCACGCGATCAGCGGCCTCAATGGCCCTGCGAGGTGCGTTATAAACCCCGTCTGCTCCGAGAAGCTCCTCGGTGCTGAGTCTTTGCGACCTCAACTGACGCCTCTGACACACTTGCAGTCAAGCCCACGACTTCTCTCGTCCCTTCCGCGCTGCTGCCGCCATCAATGCCTCCACCCGCCGTAACGCCAGCTCCTGACCCCCACGGTGCCGCCGGCGGCCTCGCCAAGCCTCGCAAGGAGATTCCCTCCCAGCGAGGAGAAGGCGAAGAACGTTATCCAATATGCTCTGTACGATAATACACAACCAGGACCGGCGGTGGCAACAAGCACGGCTAACATTGACGCAGGACCTCTCTCGACGTTATCGCCAACTGGGCCCGTCAGTCCTCCCTCTGGCCCATGACTTTCGGTCTCGCCTGCTGTGCCGTTGAGATGATGCACCTTTCCACCCTCGTTACGATCAGGATCGTCTCGGAATTATTTTCCGTGCCTCGCCCCGTCAGTCAGATGTCATGATCGTTGCCGGAACCCTGACGAACAAGATGGCCCCGGCTCTTCGCCAGGTCTACGATCAGATGCCCGATCCTCGTTGGGTCATCTCCATGGGTAGCTGTGCCAACGGTGGCGGCTACTACCACTACAGCTACAGCGTCGTTCGTGGCTGCGACCGTATCGTCCCCGTCGACATCTACGTCCCTGGCTGCCCTCCTACTAGCGAGGCCCTCATGTACGGCATCTTCCAACTGCAGCGAAAGATGCGCAACACCAAGATCTCCAGGATGTGGTACAGGCGATAGACGTCGAGAACGTCGAGATTGCAGGTCACGCAGCAGGATTCGAGAGAAGGCGAGCGCTTGGGAGAGGCATATACATTTTCTTTTGTTGGTGTACAAACTGGGCTGTGTTTTTTTCTCGGTAGAATGGTGAGACGAGTGCGGATATGCTGTATAACAATGCACCAAAAGCTTCGTTCAATGAAGTTTCGCCATCGCCAGGCTTTCATTTGATTCGTGCCAGCAGTAATGGTCTATCCTGTGCTGTTTTTCTAGCTCATTACCTTCCTGCCTGTGACCCACGTAAGAGAATAGTGAAACAACTCAATCATTGTCACTGAGTTTGATCAATAGCAACCTCCCAATCTATAAAACAACAAGACACAGTTGAACATCTGGGAGACGAATGGTTAACAAACCCCTCGTCTAGGGTATGAGTCTTTGATACATCGTAGTCATGTCACTCAGCATCAGCCAATTTATAGCATTAACGATTGTCAAAAGATACTCGAATTCGTGGATAATAACAATAGCCTATTCATTGCCAGACAAGTCGCTTTGGCCACTTGACTCAGCACAATGCCCACGCATATTTGCAGTAACGTATTCGCTCGCTGCCACACATGTGGCAGACTTTTTCTACTTGTTGTGTCCATGCTTTGCAGATCACGGTGAAACCGCCATTTGATATTGATAGAGTTGCCCGCCAGCGCCAAACGATCCAGGTTTGTCCTCTCTTGCAACCAGAGACTATACCCAAAAAGAAAAAGAAGAAGAAAGTAATAATATGTGGGTGAGAGGACCAAAAGAGAACGGAGGCATGCATGTTCCGCAAGCTAAGCAAGTCGCCTCACAGCAAAGGCGCCAGTCAACCCTCTGCACCTGTGTAGTGTATACAGCACTTTGTCTATTCTTGACCGAAACCCATCGTCTCCTCCACGGCAATTGTAAGCTTCTGCTGCAGTTGTTCCAAGCTCTTGTATGGGGGTAAGTCAAGTCGGTTGAAACTGAGATAAGTTGTTAGTATAAAGCTCATTAAGCATGTAAGAATTGAGAACTCGACTTACCATGTGTGTGCCTTGGGCAAGTTACCAACTTCACCGGCCTTTTCGATTGTGAACCTTCTCGGTCCATCGCTGCCCTGAAGATCCTTGAAACCATTGACTGGGATTCTTGACGTTCCAGTGGTAAACTGCAAGAGTCGTGATTTTTGTTCACCGTCCCATGAGCGGACGGTTTGCCAAAAGTTTTGAACAACTTCATCTGACTCAGTGTAGCCACGATAGTCAGTGTGCTTCTTCCAGTCGTCCACATCAATCTCTGCAATACCTCCGATCAACAGCTCCAACTCTCGCTCATCGAAGACATTAATAAGGTCCTGAGGAATAAGCTCTTGAAACCCTCCTTAAAGGCCTGGAACTGCTCCGCAATTCGCTTCTCAATACGCCACTTGACCATCAGGTCAACGTACTCCTTCTTGTTTTCGTTGGTCACTTCGATATTGCGTCCGTTAGGAATAAGATCCTCAACAGTCAACACACCAAATCGTTCATCTTCTGTGGAGAAAGTTTGCTCGAGAATGCCACCCGAAATGTCGTTGTCCAACATCCATTGCAGTGATCGATGGAAGTCGGCATCCACACCCTCCATGTCGGCCAAAGACACGGCTTTGCCCAGAACCATCTTGTATAGAGCTCCAATGAAGAAGGCATCCAGGAATCGACGGTGGAAGATAGCCAAACCAACGACTCTTCCAATGAACTTGAAGTAGTTCAAGTGCTCAGGGTTGATACCGGAATGGGGGTTGATTTGGAGAGTATAGTTGTCGTGAGCCGAGTACTCGAACAGGCAGTAAAAGGGGTTGAACATCTCGTGAGACAAGAGGAAGAAGAATTCTCTGGACAGACCGCCGTAATCCAGACCATCCTCACCATCGAACTTGATCATTAGACGCTTCTTCAGATCTGTGGCAGACTGGCGAGTGATCTCGGCAAACGAATCCTCGAAAATGTGTGATCGTCTGACCTTAATGTGGCATTGACCACTGAGAATGCGCATCGCAGGCTGAGAACGAAAGTAGATGAGCTTCCTGCGGAAGTCACGTTTGTACTGAGGGACATTTTGGTCCAGAGAAGAAGGCAGACGCGGGTCATCCCATGTAGTAGTCTTCGTGTTATGATCGACAAAGTAGACTCTGGCTGTGTTGGTTAGACGCATCTCCCAACCACTTGGCAGAGGTCCGAGTTGAGAAACAGGTTGCTGCTGAATCTGTCCGTTGGCATTGTTCTGACCACCGTACATACGGATATACTGCTGACGGCGAGGGTCAACCCATGTAGTGGTGCGAGTGTTGTGGTCGACAAAGTATGGGCGACCTTCGGGAGTCCATCGCTGCTCCCAACCTGGAGGAAGCTCGCCAGTTCCGGGACTCGTAGCACCAGTATGCATCATGGTGGTGTTGCTAGCCCCACTGTTGGTGGCATTGTTGGAAACCTGGGTACCGCTTGGAGGCGTGGACTGCTGCGGCTGCATCAACGTCGGAGAATTGGCGCCAGTACGGTCCTCTGGCAAGGTTCGATTCTGATGTCGCTGGCGCTCAACCTGGGTGGCGGCTTCTCTGTCGTTCCGTGACTCCGTTGTGCCGTTAGCGCTGGGGCGGTTCCAGCTCGTGGTCCTTGTGTTGTGGTCAACATAATAAGTACGACCAAGGTTGTCCTCCCTCCGTTCCCAGCCGGCTGGCAGACGACCCTGTGCATCTTCGAAAGGACTCAGTTGGCTGTTGTGACGAGGCTGAGTTGCTGAACCGTTGGGAGTCGCAAGACCAGCACCCGATGTAATGCTGGCAGGGCGATGCGGCAAGGAGGTCTGAGCGCCGGGGGCGTTGTTGTTGGACATGGAAGAGCCGGGGCGGTTATCTGCAGAAGTCGCGGAGAGGGACGATAGATTAGACCCGCCAGGTGCTGCTAATGTTGGTCGACTAGTCGAAGGTTGGGCGGTGCGGACGGGGGTGCTGAGGTTGCAGGACAGATTGATGATTAGCTTTCCGTGAACGACGAGGTTGTCAGTAGACTTCTTAAGGTCTCTTGTGAGCATTTGATCTATGCAACGACTGTTGTTAGCGGCTTGCTCACGTAGCTAACGTGGCACAAGGGTCGCGGGGCACTTACCATCAGCTTCCGGTCCAATGTCTGGCATCACATCTCCGACCCGAATATTGATCACGCCGAGGAACCCCTGGTCCTTCTTCTTGAACTTCTTCTGGTCAAAGACCTGGACGGCGAGGATGCTACCTTCGTTGACTCGGCTGCTTGCATGTAAGCTTGGGAATCCAACACGAAGACGGGGTCATACGTACAAGTCAAAGCTCTCGTTCCAGTATGGGTTCAACGTTCGCTTGCTAACCGTCGTGGTCTTGGTCTGCTCACCGTTGATGGTGGCGACAGCGAAAGGGTCGGGAAGCCTGGGATCATCAGCATTACGGGCCAAAAGACTGAGGTCGTCGGAGGGGAACGTACGAAAGACATCTCGCTTGTAAAGCCCATCGGCAGCAATGACTGTAGTGATGTCAGCGAAAAGTCTCGAACGGCGGGGAGGCGGGCGGATGGGAGGACAAACTCGTGACGCGAAGGTTGGGCCTGCTGTAGGGACGTTAGCCAGGGAACTTGACGCCGAATGATTGAGGCATTCGTGATGCAGCGAGGGAAAGGGGTGAGCGTACCTAGGAAGCCCCGAGTCGGAACGGCTACTCATCTCGTCGCGGCTTCAGTGGACCAAGACAAGCAAAGGGCAGCACAGAACACAGCGACGACGCTGGTCTCTCACGAAGCCGGGAAAGGACCTGTGAGACAGGAGCAAAATGCAAAGGACGACACGGAAAGGAGTGGGCCTTTGTGTGGTTGATGAGATGCGGCTTTGCAAGTGACGTGGAGGGACGGGGGTTGAGGCTGTGCAACAACCTGAGGACCAGACTCCCCGCTTCCGGTGCGTATGGGAACAGGCGTAGTCGGAAGAGCGAGCACGCGACGGGTCGGAGCGACAGGCGGCGGCGACACCTCAAGAACGAGGTCGAGGCGAGGGAGCAGCAGCCGACCGCACGATGGAGGTGGCGATGGAGGAGAGGGAGAGGGTTGTGAGGGTCAGGATCAGAGAGAGCCGACTTGGAGTTGGAGGTTGAGGTTGCGAAGGCAAAGGTGAGGTAAGGCAAGGTAGAGTCGACGGCAACAAACCCGCCCACCACTGGCCGGCGAGGTACAGCACAGTGAGCGAGTACGTACACGGGTGGACAGAGAGCCAGACGGACCAGACAGAGACAATAGCAGCGGTGCTGGCACTGGCGGTGGTACTGGTACTGGTACTGGTACTGGACTGGACGCTACCAAACAGGTTGGTGGGCAGTGGAGGGTGAGGCAACAGACCCCTGTGGAAGGACCTTTGGGGAGGGGAGGCGCCCAGTCGATCCAGACCAGTTCAGTCCAACTCAGACAAGTCCCATCCAATCCAGCCCAGCCCAGCCCAGCCCACCCAGTGCCGGGGAGGAACTTCGAGACGTCTCTTTGTCCTTGCCCCGGGAGCCACCCGGTGGCGTAAGGCAAAGTACCTGCTCTTACTGCTCTACACAAAGTATTCTCCCAGGTGCACGTACGCGCTCCACTCCCCATCGCTAATACTTAGCAATCCTCTGCTAAGGGAACCAAGTGCCGCCAGCATACGAGATACCTTACCTCACTCTCCCACTGACCTGACTAACACTCTGCGTTCGCATTGTTAATCCGTTATTCACACCGTTCGCCGTCCTTCCACGAGACACCGGCCTCGGCCAGAACATGCCCTGCAGCGGTGCGCCGTTCCAGGTGGCTGTCCCAAACTTGTCTCGTTTGCGATAGTCAATGCCAAGACGGAAAATGGAATCCTCTCCAGCTTCCTACGGTGCAGTCCCAAGCGCATCCCTGGCACGCTCGGTGCTTCCCCTAAGGTGGCGGCCAGATCAAAGAGTGTTCCGTGCCGCTCCTTCCACCGACTATGCCACAGGGTCAGATAGTAAGATGGTCGATGGCACCGTCAGCCGGCCGGTACCCGTACAATGCCTGCGTGCGCTGCAGATATGCCATGCTGTCTGCACCATCGCCAGCTAACCTGTTCGTGGCGATTCTTACTACTCACCCATCGGATCGGTGGAACTCGCGCACACGACGTAGGCACGGCAGTCAAACCCGTTGGGTGGGCCAAGAAGACTCGTCTCTGTGCATCAGTTGATTAATCCCGCGGCTTAATCGTAAGAGCTAGTTCGACGCGCTTCGAATCTATCGTCATGCCCGGCACGGTGGTACCGTACCCTCACAGGCCTCGTACACCCCAGGTGCAGTAGGTGGTAAGTACTAAAGGTACTAACGTCAAGGCAAGGTATGACTCCAAGATTGACAGACACAGGCGCCTACCGAGCACCTAACGTTACCTGCTGTACACGGAGCCTTTCGTCGACGCTCCTCAAGTCACATCACCCCTACAAATACCTGCAGAGATAAACACCTCCTTCCGACATGATGTGCACTCTAGTCTACTTTTGGCCATCCTGAACGACTTTAGGAGCCTACCAACCTGAACTCACGTATCCATACGTCAATCAATACTTTTTTTGCGCCGCCTGTCCGCCCAATCAACGTGCCACCAGCCTGGCCTCCACGTCGTAACGCATTTCTATCTTTAGCTCACTCATGTGATTGGTTTTCCGGATCCGAATCTGCCATGAGTCTCATGCATGCGCCAGCTAAATCGAAAAGTCCACGAGTAGTTATTCTACATGCCAAATGAGGGTCCCCTTCATAAACACTTTTCCAACGAGCGAAGAAAAAGACATGTCACCGGCTGAAGCGTTAAAACAATCATGAAACAACAGCCACATTCAAGAGCGGTTCTACAACCAGACCGTCACTTGTGCCAAGCTTGACGCCGTCTAACCTATCCGAGCCATCTCAGGTAGACTAAGACTATTCCTCTCCCTCCGCAGGCTTGCCGATTCTTCACGGACGGCCGCGGCATTGGATGGAATTTTGAATAATATCTTGGCTGATGATTCTTTACCGTCGGTAGCACTTATACCTTACCTTATGCTTACACAGTTATGCACTACGATTATAAATGCTTTTCACGAGTCAGTTAAGGTTGAGTCCGGCGACAAATAGTACAACCAAGTTGGTACATGTTGGATACCGTCGCATTTCCCCTGCTGTTGTTGTACCTCACATGGAACCACTCTTCCAGTCATTAGGAATCATGTGCTTCTTAGCCAACTCGACGCACGCAAACCGCGCGTGCATTATGATGCTAGTCGCGGCCCCTATGAGGTGGCCTGGACCAGTGCTCCGCCTGAAGCCAGCAAATCTACTATCAACTTTGTGACAAGATAGCATATTCTCAGCACCTGTTGGACTTTGCTAGTGGCTTGACGAGGAATCAAGCAATCCTTAAACTCCAATTGGTGCCCCTTTCCGCAAATTCTTAATGTACACAATCAAGCCCGCCAGCGAAATCTTCTCTTCCAGATGCCTTCCATGCGACCTTCCTGGACCCCAAATTCGAGTACCTCTAAATCGTCAAAGTCTCCTTACTACGCTCTGTGTTTCTTCTCAATGGCGTCCGTCAACTCTGGATATGGGCGGACCATTCATCCTAGCCGAAAACTGACGAAGCCGGGGTCGGGATCGATAGATGCGTCGTGATAGTCATGAGCCTGTCTTTTGTCGTCAATAGGCCCGGCGTAAGGATGAGAAACTGATCCTCCTTGCTCCTAGTAAGGAGTGTAGCCACGTCCACGGCCTCGGTAACCACCACGATATCCGCCACGGAATCCACCACCGCCGCGCCCACCGGAAAATCCCCGACCACCACGGAATCCTCCTCTTCCGCGCCCGCCACGGCTCATGCCTGGGACGTTCGTTCGTTTCGGTGTCACCTTGATGTTGCGGCCTTTGAACAGGCTCTCGTTCAGAACGAGTGCTTGAGCCACCAGGCTGGGCTCTGCAAACTCCACGTAGGCGTAGCTTGAAGATTGAGCGTTAGTATCACCACACGAATATAGAAGTTGGTGTCATACCCCTTCGGCTGCCCGGTGAACTTGTCAAGGAGAATGGTCACACGGTTAATGGAGCCGCAGCTCTGGAAGTGCGCCTGAATTTCCTCTGGAGAAGCCGAGTAGTCCACGTTGCCCACGAAGATGCTGCGCGAGTCTATCGACTCCTTGTCGTCTGCGAGGTCGGCCGACTGCTGCTCGAGGGTTGCCTGCATTTCCCGTAGCTTCTTGGCCTCCTCTTCCATTTCCGCTACACGGCGCTTCATTGCCGTGATCTCTTCCTAGTGGTGCCGGGTCAGTCCCTGCGACAATCCGCCTCTTTAATCTCCAAACCCACCTCCTCGCTACCTGCTATCTCATTGTCCGGCTCACGATCGCTCACAGGCGGCTCTTCTGGCTTGGCTGTATCCGACATGGTCGCGGTTCGGAGGGTGATCTATGGAAAACGCTCGTGGTGTTGGTAGTACGAACTTGCTGGTCTCGCTGGGCTAGAGAAAAGGTCAGTAGCTCTTTATTGAAGGTGACGCGATGACGCGAATTACAACCACCCCGGTAGAAAGTCGAATAACTCACAACAAAGCGCGCCTCTGGGTAGCACCAATCTGCGAAAAGTATCGCACAAAGGGTGTCGATCAATCCTCTCAAGCTAAGGCGACGAGATTAGGCAGTAGGTCTGGTCCGTGATATCAACCTAATCTTTGTCGTCAATCGCGTTCAGAAGCCGTGACTGACGCAAAGCCGAGGTTTGCCCGTAGCTATGATGCTGGATGCAGTGAGGTACCCTGCGCTACCCTTGTCCCCTCCCTCCCTGTATGTCAGACCAGGACTTAGCAGGGGTTGGTGCCCACCGAGGCGCCTGAAAGCCGGGAGACGTCAAGAATGTGCCTAACCATCAACAAGCGCAAAGTACACGAGGCATGTGAGCTTTAGCAGGCGTTGCTTGTACTTGCGCTTCAAAGTGAGCGATGTTTATTACAGAATCAGCAATCATTCCTAATATGGTATTGAACTCATCAAGATGATTGCCAAGCGTGATGCCGTGCTGCAAGCTGCTTTATCTGCCACGTAGTTGACTTCTACATTCCTACTATTTACATGAGCGACTTGTCTACCTTACCTGCCCAGGTACTGTACAGTACAGTACTTGCTTGCATTGACAGCAACGGCCCTGCGGTTTCTCATGCCGCAGCTGAACCTGGCAAGCCTGGATAGGTCCGGGAGGAGACTGGCGCAAACAGGTTTCACATGGCCAGAGACAAGCCTGCCCGACGGCCTCCCACCAACCAATCAATATCAGTACCTCGAGTACCTATCAAGCCAATGTCACAGTATGCCAATACAGCGGCTGCGGCCCTCTCTGCCCAGAAACTACCCAAGACTGAGATAGCAAGCTAGAAGATTGAGAGTCTTCGTCTTTGTAAGCAGCATTGCTGGCTCTTGACCACACATTGCTCGAGAAAGGCCTCTGGTATACTCTGAACACGGCAAACTGCGACCATGGCGGACGACCAGTCCTCGCGGCCACTGCTGGCGCATTCTCGCACCGACCATGGCGAGGGCTCTGCGCGAAACGAGCCTGCCAGCACGAAGCCCAATGTATCGAGGCTAGTGGCAGAATGTCGTTCTGGTGGCAGAGAGGCACTGTCCTCCCGATCCAAGCATTATATTGTCATGACATTTGTAGCCTTCGATGTCACGGCGTTGCTTGCCAATGTCTTCATCCAATTGATAGCATGCGAAATGCACCAGCTCGATGAACCATGGGTCCAAGGGCTCACTTCGGCTTTAGAAATAGCTGGTCTCGTCTTCAGCACATTCTTTATACTTGAGCTTGCAGCATGCTTGTTCGCATTTGGTCCCAGGTATGAATAGTCTTGCACCTGTCCCGGGGTTGCCTATCTGACCCTTGTTTCGTAGCTACCTGTCCAGCTGGTTTCACTTGTTTGATTCTGCCGTTGTCATCGTTAGCTTCCTGATCGACGTAGCTACGCATGGCCTCACCGAGTCAATTGGATCTCTTGTCATCGTCCTTCGACTCTGGCGCCTCGCCAAAATTTCTGAAGAAGTTGTCTTAGGCGCGTCCGAGAGGTTAGAGATCCTCGAGCACCAGTTGGAGGAGCTAGAAGAGGAGAATAAGGAGATGAGGGCTCAGCTAGGAATGCCACGCCATGAGTCGGCTGGCCATGACTGAATCACTCCACGAACTCTACATCCCATGGAGCCGCATAACTGGGATTGAAATTACATGTGTCATATAGCGCAAGGCGCAAGTTACAACTGTGATTAAATGTTGAATGCTTTGAGCAATTACTATAACTAGCGCCAAATACATGCCACAAAGCGTCATTCCATCTAAAGTCCGGCAGAAGTTATAACCATGAACCGAACATATCCAGCAGGGAACGATTCCTGTTTGCTGAGAAAGTCGTAAATGATCCTTCGATGCCATGTGTATGTGCCGCAATTATTAACCAGAAACTCCCCATCATACCGCATGTAGACATCGTTAGGTCCGCCAAACGCCACTTATGCTCAACGTTAATGCCTGTGTATCCCTCCGTAGCAATGCGTCATTCCCATCCTGTCTGAACTTATGAAAAAATATGGTGCAAATCGGAAAGATGGCCCCTCAGACTAAGCAGCAAGCCTAAGCATGCCGGCTCCGCTTGCCACCATTGCCAAATGGGTCCTTTCCTCCAAGACAGCCACCAAATAATTCGTTAAAGTCCATCTTTCGTTTGTTGCCGGCTCCGCGTCCAAGATGATTGGAAGACCTGGCACCTGGCCTGCTATTCGAACCATTTAACCGGGGTTTCGTTCCCCTCGATGCAGGTGTGGAAGAGTTCTCGTGAGGTCGTGTATCGGACAGGTCCAAGGTTGCGATGTTTGGATATTGGTGAGATGACTGAAAGGTAAAGTTCTCTTGAGTCGGTACAACGAAATGAGGAGGCGTGTCGTCGGCAGGAGAGCTGGTTACGGGAGCAGATTCAGCTCTGGGTTGGCTAGGCTGCTGTTGGGCTGTGATGTTGGTTCGTACGGCCTCCACCGTAGGGATAGGCTCTGCCTTTTCGGGCTCTTCTTCGCTTTCCGTTCCTTGATATGTAGCCTCACGACCGTCGAGCCTTTCGGTTGCCCATCTCCTGATCCTCCATCCCTCTCCATCGGAAAGGCCAATGTTTTCCTTGTCGAGAAACGCAAGAAGATCATCTAGGCATTCTTGGTACCCATCAGTTCGAGCCCTTGCCTCTGCCAAGGCAGAAGTCTTGTAGAGTTTTGTGACTGAGAGGGCGGCGGCTTTGAAGACATCGAGAAGTTGTTCGGGGACTCGGTTGTGGCGGTCTGCTTCCCTGCGGCGCCGGGGAGCGCAGAATGAATGCCGCGCATCGTATCCATGTCGAGAGTCGTTGGTAGTAATAGGTTGGGACTGAGAGACGGCTGACGACAAGTCAGTCTCGTTGACGTTGTAGGTCAGACAGAAGGCGAGATACCTGAACGCTGAGGCACTTGGGGCCGAAAACAGTCACGAGGGAATGACGGCTATCGATGACTCAGCCTGCGACAGCCCGAGAAAGGCGTACAGCTCGTCGTATCTTAGGCAAGAAAAGGAACTAAGGATCCCGAGGAAAAGAAATAAGTGGTGTTCCTGTTGCCCCTGAAGCTCCGGCAATGCACACAGTCGAATGGGGTTCGTTATGCCTCTCGTTCATGGCCAACAACCGACTTGGGTCCTGCAGAGCAAAATGGTGGTTCATGGTTCCACTAAAACCGAGGGGTACAAGGCACGTGGTGTGGGGAGGGAAAGACGGTAGCTGCTTCACGTGATCCGGCAGATGCTGGGACGAGGAGGATTCATCGTGCTGGGTGCGCTTCTGAAGCCTGGACGCGAGAGAACCCAAAACCCAAGACAAGATCAGTTTCTTGGAATAGTGTCAAATTAAGCTGCTCTTTAAAGCCTTCTTATGAGGGGATATGCATTGTTGCTCCTCTGGCGAGCTTGTCCCGAACCTAGATCTGTGACGTCTTGAAGCAGGTACTCGGTACTTCCCGCTCGGATTTTGTTTCTTCCTTTGGCATACAGCATGCCATTCGCCTCATCTACTGGCTGAGCCAAGAGCAACACGTTGAGTACCTGGGATTTCTGCAACTTCGAGGTACAGGGATTGATTCCGCGCTAGCCCCAAATTGTCCCTGCTTCTGATGGGCACTTTGACCTTCGTCTTCTTGCACATCTTAAAAATCCAACCACGTTCCTCCATACCGTGACGTGACGTGTTTCTGAGCGGCTCTTTGATCTGCAGTTTGCGAACGCTACAGGAAAAGCACCACGGAAGGTTCTTGTACTTGCAACTCTTCCGTATCCATCACTGGAAGCGCACCCGGACGCGTCTCATAGGCGCCAGTCGCGCAAAGTGGCACCTCTACCCGTCGCATCACCAATAATGGCTCCGCGATCTCGAGCGTCCGCGGCGGACCCGGACGTGTCGATGTCTGACGCGCCCGATAACAACCAGGCTGAGGAGATGGTAAGTTGCAATTGAACTTGGGCCATGTCGCAACCTGATTCAACCGACTCACCTGTTGTAACTAT
This sequence comes from Albifimbria verrucaria, assembly GCA_020081605.1. NCBI lineage: Eukaryota > Fungi > Ascomycota > Sordariomycetes > Hypocreales > Stachybotryaceae > Albifimbria > Albifimbria verrucaria. The sequence continues at coordinate 3,004,087 of JAHREC010000013.1, forward strand.
AGGAAGTTGACGAGACCCCGACTACACTGATTCCGACACCAATCCAAACACAACGGCAAGCAGCGTAGCTGGCGAGCCCATGACAGATGGAAGGAAACGGCGTACTGAGGCGAACCAACTGCGGCGTAGCATCTTCGGAAGAAAGCATGATCGTCTAGGTGAATCCAAGGTTCGCACCCTTTCTCACTAATAATGGCATTTGATCCGCGTGGATAAGATTCTAATATCATAATAGGAAGATGATACCATTCGGCGATTCCGCTATCTGCTCGGACTAACCGACCTCTTCCGACATTTCATCGAGACGAACCCCGATCCCAAGATTCGCGATATCATGGCTGAGATTGACCGTCAAAACGCGGAATCAGCTCGAGGCAAGAAGGGTGCTGGCAGACAGGGAGGCGCTGCGAATGATAGGCGTCGCCGCACTGAGGCCGAAGAAGATGCTGAGCTTCTGAAGGACGAGAAGCATGGCGGCTCAGCCGACACCGTTTTCAGAGAGTCTCCATCTTTCATTCAGGGCACCATGAGGGACTATCAAGTTGCTGGTCTCAATTGGTTGATATCACTACACGAGAATGGTATTTCTGGCATTCTGGCCGATGAGATGGGTCTCGGCAAGACCTTACAAACCATTTCGTTCTTAGGGTATCTCCGACACATTGTTGGAATAACGGGGCCGCATCTGATTACTGTGCCAAAATCTACTCTCGACAACTGGCAGAGGGAGTTTGCGAAGTGGACTCCGGAAGTCAATGTTCTGGTCCTCCAAGGTGCCAAGGAGGATCGTAACAACCTGATCAACGAGCGCCTTGTCGACGAAAAGTTCGATGTCTGTATTACAAGCTACGAAATGATTTTGCGAGAGAAATCCCATCTCAAGAAGTTTGCCTGGGAGTATATCATTATTGACGAGGTTCGTATAAATCGCACCATTTTCATTTCTAAACATTGCTAACCCATGGCCAGGCGCATCGTATCAAGAACGAGGAATCATCTCTATCCCAAGTTATTCGATTGTTCAACTCTAGAAACCGTCTTCTCATCACCGGCACTCCTCTACAGAACAACCTCCACGAGCTCTGGGCACTTCTGAACTTCCTTTTGCCTGACGTTTTTGGCGACTCGGAGGCATTCGATCAATGGTTTTCTGGCCAGGATCGTGACCAAGACACTGTAGTGCAGCAACTGCACCGTGTTTTGCGACCTTTCTTGCTCCGTCGAGTCAAGAGTGATGTCGAAAAGAGTCTTTTGCCAAAGAAGGAAGTCAACCTCTATCTCGGCATGTCCGAAATGCAGGTCAAGTGGTACAAGAAAATCCTAGAGAAAGATATTGATGCTGTCAATGGAGCGGGTGGCAAGCGCGAATCGAAAACGAGACTTCTCAACATTGTCATGCAGCTTCGCAAATGCTGCAACCATCCTTACTTGTTTGAAGGAGCTGAGCCGGGCCCACCATACACGACTGACGAGCATCTTGTGTATAACGCGGGCAAAATGGTTGTCCTCGATAAGCTTCTTGCAAGGCTCCAAAAGGAAGGAAGCAGAGTTCTGATCTTTTCCCAAATGAGTCGTCTGCTTGACATTTTGGAGGACTACTGTGTCTTCCGAGGATTCAAGTACTGTCGAATCGACGGAGGAACCGCACATGAAGATCGTATCGCTGCAATTGATGAGTACAACAAGCCAGGCTCGGAGAAGTTTGTATTCCTGCTTACAACAAGAGCCGGTGGCCTGGGTATCAACCTTACAACTGCGGATATCGTCATTCTCTACGATAGTGACTGGAACCCTCAAGCAGATCTTCAGGCTATGGATCGTGCGCATCGTATTGGGCAAACCAAGCAAGTGGTTGTGTATAGGTTTGTCACAGACAACGCTATCGAAGAAAAGGTGCTTGAACGAGCAGCTCAAAAGCTTCGTCTCGATCAGCTGGTTATCCAGCAGGGGCGAGCGCAGATCGCGGCAAAGGCTGCTGCAAACAAGGATGAGCTCTTGTCGATGATTCAGCATGGCGCTGAACGTGTTTTCCAGTCAAAAGGACCGACTGGTAACATGGATAAGGATGTCGAGGAGCTGAACGACAATGATATTGAGGAGATTCTTGCTCGTGGCGAGAACCGCACCAAAGAATTAAATGCCAAGTACGAGAAGTTGGGCATTGATGATCTCCAAAAGTTCACTTCCGAATCGGCCTACGAATGGAATGGTGAGAACTTTGCAAACACGAAGAAGGACATCGGTATGAACTGGATCAATCCCGCGAAGCGAGAGCGAAAAGAACAATCCTATTCTATGGACAAATACTTCAGGCAGACAATGTACCCAAACCCCAAAGCAGACGCCAAGCCAAAGGCTCCCCGAGCACCAAAGCAGGTCTCGGTGCACGATTACCAGTTCTATCCCCAGCGTCTCAGAGACCTTCAAGATCGAGAGACAGCTTACTATCGGAAAGAGATTGGTTACAAAGTGCCTTTACCTGACGGAGACGACGAAAATCTCTCAGAACGTGAAGCAGAGCGAGCGCTTGACCAGCAGGAAATTGACAATGCCACTCCTCTGACTGAAGAGGAACGGGAAGAGAAAGACGAGCTGTCGACCCAAGGGTTTAGCAACTGGAACCGTCGCGATTTCCAACAGTTCATCAATGCTTCTGGAAAATACGGGCGAACCGCTTACGAGTCCATTGCTGAAGAGATTGACAGCCAAAAGACGGTTGCTGAAATCAAAGCCTACGCCAAGGTCTTCTGGCAGCGCTACACTGAAATAGCCGATTACACGAAATACATCAAGGTTATTGAGGATGGTGAAGACCGAACCCGACGTATCGAGCATCAACGCAAGCTTTTGAGAAAGAAGATGCAGCAGTACCGAGTACCGCTACAGCAGTTGAAGATCAACTACTCGGTCTCGACGACAAACAAAAAGGTTTACACCGAGGAAGAAGATCGTTTCTTGCTAGTCATGCTAGACAAGTATGGCATCGATTCAGAGAGACTGTATGAGAACATGCGCGATGAGATCCGAAAGTCGCCTCTCTTCCGTTTTGATTGGTTCTTTTTGAGTCGTACACCAATTGAGTTGTCGCGCCGATGCACGACTCTGCTCACAGCGATTGTGAAAGAGTTTGAAGATATTCCTGCTAAAGGTGCCAATGGTGTAAACGGCAAGACAAAGCGTGAGCCAGACGAAGAAAATGACGAGGACAGTATTCTTGGTATGGCACCAGCCAAGAAGAAGGCTAAGAACGGCGTCAAGGTAAGATATGCGGCATATGACCAGGTAGAACAATGCTAACTTTGTATCACAGAACAAGGCACTGGACAACGTAAAGTCGAGCAAGGCAAGCTCAACATCTCCATCAAGAGCATCCAGTGTGGCGTCTAACACCTCCAATGCTGGTGGTTCCAAGAGTAAGAAGGGAAAGAAGAAATGAAGTAAATGTGAAGGGAAGATTGTTTGTGGTACGGTCAGGAGGAGATAGACAATTGGCGTTTGGGTGCCTAGGCAGCTGATCTTGGTCGGCGAAAGGGAAGATCTGGCTGGCCGTGGCCATTACTTGAGGATATTGGACGGCGTATGGTACAGTCTTGTTCTTAAATCAGCTCTAATGGCATCTATAGTCCTCTTGAGAGGTAGCATTCACTCAAAAGTCAACTGCAAAAACAAAGCCGTTTAATCTGGAGCACTAGATCACCACCGTGGAACAAATAGCTAGATGAGGAACCAAAGTTGCGATCATAAAGTCCATTCTCGTCAAGTCCAGCCCTTTTTAAGTACTCTATAAAAATCAAACGAAGATTTGGTAATGGTATGTAGTACATACGGACCGTCTCCGCCAAACTTTGTCTCCCAAGCAGAAGTCACCTTCCCCAACGCCGTACAATGCAAGCCTAGACAGGAAAAGACGCATCTTCTACTGCTGCATCCGGTTCAGCCGTTCCTCTCGACCTCGTACAGGAAATCGAAGTATCCCTTGTCGAAGTGGTGAACGCGGACGTAGCCGTCTTCTCCGCCGCTTGCGTAGCTCTTGCCGGTAGGGTCGGCGGCGACAGTGTTGAGGGGACCGAAGTGACCACGCACACGGCCAATCTCGTCCTCGAAGATCTTGTGGTAGAAACGGGCTTCGAACTTACCCTGGCGGGCGGCGGTGGTGGTGACATCCATAGCGGCCTGACCACCTCCCAGGATAACGAAGTCCTTCTTGGGGGTGATGGTAGCGCTGTTCAGAGGAGTGTCGGCAACGTAGGTCTTGATGACAGTAAGATCCTTGGCAGAGACGAGCTGAAGGCGGCACAGTTAGAGTCTGACGAGACAGAGGGGAAAAAGACAGGACGGGAGGGGAAATATCAAAGCTTACCTTGGCAGTCTTGTCCTTGCAGGCGGTAATGCAGTAGCTTCGGTCGGTGGACCACTGCAGGTCAACGATGGGGTTGTTGAGCTCGTGGATGGGGTAGTTGTCGAGCAGGTCGCCCGTCTTGGCATCGTACTGGCTGATGCTACCGTCCTCATGGCCGGCGATGATGTACTTGCTCATGTAGCTCCAGCCGGCGACGGTAGCCTTGCTCTCGTCGCAAACGATGGTCAGGACCTTCTCGTCGTTCTGCTCGGCGTCGACATCGGGGTTGATGTCAAGGACGACGATGTTGCTGAGGTAGCCCATGCGCTTCTCGGTGACACCCAGCAGCTTGGTGCCGTCCTCGTTGAATTCGACGCGCTTGACGGCGGTGGGGAACTCCCAAACCTGAGGCAGCGGCCAGTCTTGACTTCCCAGAGACGGATGGTGTTGTCGGCGGAGCCGGAGGCGATCATGGTCGAGGTGGGATCGACATCGACGGTCCAGATGGCACCGACGTGGCCGTGGTAAGTGCCGAGACGCTCGCCATTGTGAGAGAACCAGACGCAGATCTGCTGGTCCTTGGAGACGGAGAAGATGAGATCGCCATCGAGGTTGTAGCTAGGGGAGGAGGTCAGCGAAGGAGCCGTATGGGAGTGAATGGCGTGTCCATGTCATGTCATGTCATGTTGAGGGAGGGAAGGGTAGGTAAGCAAAGGCAAGGCAAGGCAAGGCAAGGCAAGGCAAGGGAGGGGAGGAAAATCGAGATTGCCGTGATGTTTCGCATCACGAAGGCGAGTGGGAAAAGGCGGGGAGGCAAGACGTACCGAATCTGGGTGAGCGCACGCTCGTGCCCAGAAAGAAGAATAGGTCTCATGATGGTTTATTGGTGTTCTATGGCGAACCGGCCGACAGCAGAGTGGGTAGAGGAAGGGGGAAGAGGGGTGATTTATCGAGAACGAGCGGCTGGACTGTATCTGTATCGACCAGGGCTTTCGGAGGCGGGATGATGAGAGACTGGATGGAGCCTTTGTAAATTTTGGCGACTTGTGCGTTTTGGTGGGGCAAGAACAGAGCGAGCGTGAGTCGCTGCTGCTCTCTTTTCGCTCTTCCCCGCTAGGATGGTCAATGGGTGCCAATTATGTTTAGCACCGTGCTGTTTACCTAAAACATGCAGCTTTGGTACTATATCTTTTCGCGTACCATGTGTACGGTTCTGTCTACTCTCGTGGCGCAGGAGACCGAAATACATGGCAAGGGAAACATGGTGAGATACAACATGGACATTTGAGTCATATTGAAGGATCCTGTAGCATGTTAGTGGTGGCACAGAGGGTGATTCATTGGTCGTGAGGCCGGGGTTCGAAGAATTGGGTTGGCGATGACAAGGCTGTGTGTGTACTTGAGAAAGTACCAGGTATTTCCAGGCGATTTGCTTCACGTGCTTAATTTTTAACCCTTCGAAGTGCACCTTCTATGAGGCGACGTGATGTATCTTCCTGCGAGAAAAAAGAGAGAAAAATCCCATGAAACACTCTTCCCTGGGCCGGCAGATTCTCAATTCGAGGACCTTCTAGTCATAGTGTGGCAATTACGTTGTGCCCAAGCTCTGACGCCAGAGCCTTTGAGTCACCGTTTCAAGGAGAGGGAACCACGAAGACGTTGACATGTGAGATACTTACAACCTCGTGATGCAGTATTGCTCTTTGATTTGGAGAATACTGATATGGGCCTAAAATTGGACCATTTGGCTTGACAAGATATTCTGCCTTGGTAACAAAGCCAAGCAGTCCTGCGAAGCCATACAGATTCAAACGTCAGATACAACTTAGAGTGACCCCCTTTTACTGCCTCAGGTACCTCCATGTCCATGGTTAGCTTGCCATGTATCGTACGGGTACCTACCTTTTCGACAATTTAACGCACCGTTCCTTGTTTACTGTGACTCAACAAACGCATCCTGGGACGCACCAGAGAACTCTCTGCACTCGATAAGCAGCAGATCGCACACGGCAAGCCATTGCCTCGTTCCAGCTCGGGTGGGCAGCTGCTGTGCAAGCCATCTTCGGCACCGATCCGATTACAGACCCGCCTGCATTCGCAAAGGGCCCAACGAGTCCTTCCAAGAACGGGGTAGTCAGGATCGTAGTTCTGTCGTTTCGAGCATCTGGTTCGCCTGGCCCGCCCCGTTCATTGGCTACCTGCCTAGGCAAAGGGAAGGGACCCTCCTACGGTGTTTTTTTTGTTCTTGGTGCCGGTGTCGCGCGGTTTGATTGCGCGTTGTAAAAAGAACTCAAGTTTAGCGAATTGTCATGGTCAATTGAAAGGGTCGAGCATCTGAGAAGGGGAGGAGGAAAAAGGAAAGGGAAAAGGAAAAGAAACCGAGCAGGACACCCCAAAGGCATCTCCGCGAACGCAGGACCAAGACGGCAATGAAGCGCATTCCGCAAGGAAGTGCCGTGCGGCCCAATTGGTCGTGTGCTTGGCCCGTACAACGGCCCCGGACTTCTCTCGGAGGGAGTTGCCACGGCATTGCCTTGCAGCAGCAGCACCAGCAGCCAGCAGCAGCAGCAGCACCAAACGGACCAGCACCACTGTCATTTGCGGGAGAAGCTCGCCCCGTGGGCTCCATCTCCATCTCCATCTCCATCCCTATCTCCAGCAGCTCCAACTGCAGGACCCTGACTTGTCGACGCTTAGCACCGGTGCCGCACCTGCCCCTCATAACGCCTCTGCCAACCCCGCCAAAACATCCCGCCTCGTCCACCCTCCCACCCGAGGCGCATCTTTCTTCACCCTCAACTCTGCTCCGCCATACTCAGCCGCCCTCGCTTCTCCCTTTGGTTCATGTAATCGCACCCAAACCCGTCTCTTCGCTTCTACCGCCTCCGCCATGGTTGCCACCAAGCTCGACGGCACCGCCATTGCCAAGAGCATCCGAGAGCGTCTTGGTCACGACATTGCCGCCAAGCAGAAGCTCAACCCGCGGTATAAGCCATGCCTCAAAATCATTCAGGGTATGTCCCTCACCTCGTCTCACCACCCCGTCGTCCGTCCTCGTGAAGCTAACATTGTATTCTCAGTCGGCGACCGTACTGATTCCTGTATGTCACCAATCCCTCACTGCCCGCAGGCACCCCGCCCACCTCGGGCAAACTATGTCATAACCGTGTAGCTCATTCATCTTGCAGCAACCTATGTTCGCATGAAGCTCAAGGCCGCCACTGAGGTACGACTCGCTTCGCGCGAGCCAGTCTTCCGGATCCAAGCTTATCGCTGACTTCTTTCCCAGGCTGGCATTGAATGTGAACTCCTTCACTACCCAGAAGACATTACTGAGCCAGAACTCCTGGACAAGATCCGCCGCCTAAACAACGATCCCTCTGTCAACGGTGTCCTGGTCCAGCTTCCCTCCCCAAGCATATCTCGGAATACTCCGTCACCTCTGCCGTTGCCGATGAGAAGGACGTCGATGGCTTCGGCACCAGCAACATTGGCGAGTTGGCCAAGCGTGGCGGTAAGCCGCTCTTTATCCCATGCACACCCAAAGGTGTCATGGTCCTGCTGCAGGAGGCTGGTGTCGACCTCACCGGCAAGTACGCCGTTGTCGTAGGCAGAAGCGACATTGTTGGTAGCCCTGTCAGCTACCTTCTGCGAAATGCCCACGCCACCGTTACCGTCTGCCATTCTAAGACACAAGATCTTCAGGAGCACCTCAAGCGGGCTGATGTTGTCATCGCCGCCATTGGTGTGCCTCATTTCATCAAGGGAGAGTGGCTTAAGGAGGGTGCCGTCGTCATCGACGTTGGTACCAACTTCATTGCCGATGCCTCCAAGAAGACAGGTCAGCGACTGGTAGGTGATGTCGATTTCGAGTCGGCGTCGCAAGTCGCATCCGCCATCACTCCCGTGCCTGGCGGTGTTGGGCCCATGACCGTTGCTATGCTGCTCCAAAACGTCGTTGAGGCTACGACTCTGTACTTCGAATCTCAGAAACTGAGGAAGACCATCCCCTTGCCCCTCAAGCTCCAGACCCCCGTGCCATCGGATATCGCTGTCTCTCGTGGTCAGACCCCAAGCAGATCACCAGGGTTGCCGCGGAGGTTGGCATTGCTCCTCATGAGCTGGAGCCTTATGGCGCCTACAAGGCCAAGGTTGATCTCAGCCTGCTCAAGCGCCTTGAGCACCGCCGAGACGGTCGTTATGTTGTCGTGACTGGCATCACTCCTACCCCGCTCGGTGAAGGCAAGTCGACCACGACCATTGGTCTTGCACAGGCCCTCGGAGCACACTTGGGACGTTTGACTTTTGCCAACGTGCGCCAGCCTAGTCAGGGCCCAACCTTTGGCATCAAGGGCGGTGCTGCGGGTGGCGGCTACAGCCAAGTCATTCCCATGGACGAGTTCAACCTCCACCTCACTGGTGATATCCACGCCATCACGGCCGCCAACAACTTGCTTGCCGCCGCTATCGAAACTCGTATGTTCCACGAAAACACTCAGAAGGACGGTCCCTGTACAGGCGTCTGGTACCTGCCAAGAACGGCGAGAGAAAGTTCGTTCCCGTCATGTTCCGACGCCTTAAGAAGCTGGGAATTGACAAGACGAACCCCGATGATTTGACTGAGGATGAGATTCGCCGGTTTGCTCGTCTTGACATTGATCCCGAAACCATCACATGGAGGCGAGTTCTCGATGTCAACGACAGACACCTCCGCGGTATCACCGTCGGTGTCGCACCTACCGAGAAGGGCCACTCGCGTGAAACAGGCTTCGACATTTCTGTTGCCAGTGAATGCATGGCTATCCTTGCCCTCAGCACCAGTCTGGCTGATATGCGAGAGCGCCTCGGCCGGATGGTCGTTGCCACTTCGCGAAGCGGTGACCCAGTGACTTGTGACGACATTGGTGCCGGTGGTGCCCTGACCGCCCTGATGAAGGATGCCATTAAGCCCAACCTGATGCAGACGCTCGAAGGAACCCCTGTCTTTGTCCACGCAGGTCCTTTTGCAAACATCAGCATTGGCCAGAGCTCTATCCTTGCTGATAGGCTGGCTCTGAAGCTGGCAGGTACTGAGCCTGATGAGGACTACAACGAGTCCTCCGGTTTTGTGGTGACAGAGGCTGGCTTTGACTTTACGATGGGCGGTGAACGCTTTTTCAACATCAAGTGCCGCACATCCGGCCTTGTTCCGGATGTGGTTGTCGTCGTAGCCACCGTCAGGGCTCTCAAGGTTCACGGTGGTGGTCCCCCATTGCCCCCGGCGCCGCGCTCAATGCCGTGTACAAGGAGGAGAACGTTGACATCCTCCGAGCCGGCTGCGTTAACTTGAAGAAGCACATTGCCAACGCCAAGTCTTTTGGTGTCCCAGTCGTGGTTGCAATCAACAAGTTCTCCACTGATACCGAGGCCGAGATTGCTGTCATCCGCGAGGAAGCAATTTCCGCTGGCGCTGAGGATGCCATTCTCGCCAACCACTGGGCTGAGGGCGGCAAGGGTGCTATTGACCTGGCCAAGGGCGTCATTGCTGCTAGCGAGAAGCCCAAGGAGCTGAAGTTGACCTACGACCTCGAAGGATCCGTCCAGGACCGTATTGAGGCCATTGGCCAGAAGATGTACGGCGCCGAGAAGGTTGAGTTCAGCGAGCTTGCGCAGAAGAAGGTCGACACATACACCAAGCAAGGCTTTGGTAACCTCCCCATCTGCATCGCCAAGACCCAGTACTCGCTATCGCACGACCCTGAACTCAAGGGTGCCCCTACTGGCTTCACGGTTCCTATTCGTGACGTTCGGATGGCCGCTGGTGCAGGCTATTTGTAGGTTCCTTCCGTTGTGATAAGTAAGCATAGATGCTAACGTTCTACTAGGTACGCATTGGCTGCTGACATCCAGACCATTCCCGGTCTTCCCACTGCCCCTGGATACCTCAACGTTGATGTCGACACCGAGACAGGTGAGATTGACGGGTTGTTCTAAGGTAATCTAGTATTGGGGATGAGACTATAGAGGCTAGATGAACTACGACTACACTTTGTTTTATTAGATATCGACTCAACGTAGGGAATGATACGTAAAGGAGGAGACGGTAGTTGTGTGGGCATGATTTACTGGTGGCATTTCAACATATGGCGCTGGAATGGAAATTGAGCATTAGCGATCCTGAATAATATGGACCCTTCTTCATGGAAATTATTGTTGTTACAGGTGAATGTGTGCCAGTGAACAAGAGATTGATAAGTCACAGGCAGCTCTTTCGCCAATATGGCCAGTCTGATTTGATGAATGGACTGCTGATCAGTTCCCACAACAGAAATTTGTCATGAATCTTGAGTCACATGGTGCTTCAGATATGTTTGATCATCCACAACAAGCAACGTACGGCTTAGAAGCAAGATAAAGCGGAGGGCAATATTCCGTAAACTGATCTTCGCAGATGCATTATGTGGCAAAGCAAATCTGACGTGCCTCATGCGTGCTCCAGTTGGCACTATGCGTATTACTGAGAAAGTTGTAGCGATTGACTTCAATTTGGTGAAGACAGACCAACGCATGATACTCGGATTCAGTATTTTGGTTATTTCTAAGTTATTTTTCATTTTCCATTCTTTTTGAGAGGTCGCTAATGGCATTGAATGTTAAAAAATGAATACCAATGTCGACCGGACTGGATGAACGATGTTGGTATATTCGGATGCACTGCTCTTGGGGTTTCACTCAGTAGCTGCGCCAAGCCCGGAGACGAATATTCCGTAACAAGTAGCCTCATGAGTTAGGATGAGATATTGTGTGGAGTGGTTATCGGGGTATTGATGAGTGCCAAGCTGCCAGTACCACGTGCTGACTGTGATGGCAGATGTGAGATGGAGAGATCGGACTGCTTGGCACATTATTAACCAGATGTCATGACGGTATCCCCATGGTGCATACTAGGCACCCAAGTGAAATTGTGGATAGAACAAGATTGTATAAGTTACATGGACGAATGCTGAGATTTCATTGTGTCGGCTATTCGCCCATGTTTGTCCGTGGCCAATCACAACGAGTCAAGCCATGTCATGTCTATGATGTTGGTGACGCCTCCTTGCCAGTTGAGAAGGCTATATCTAGACTTGAACGTAACGGTGCCATTTGATTATGAATTGAATGTCAATTGACGCGGCTACACCGAGCTGGATGTACTGACGCAGAAATCCAAGTTGCCACTTGCCATCCCACAGCCTCAAAGATGCGTGTTTGCATGTCCCTGTACACGGTATGCCTTGTGGTTTGACGTTAGCGTTCATACGAGCCGTGTTTCAAGTCTCCTAGAGCACACGGCCTGGGTAGTTACCAGGGCAGAAAACGAGGTAAAGATGTGCAGCTCCTGCGGCCACGGCTTTTGTGTTCAGCTTCTTACATGGACGAGGGCACGCTCAAGTCGCGTGCTCAATTGCCTAAACAGGATGGATTTCTATCTTGAAACGTAGTGTTGGCCGAGACCCCTGTCCGTGTAGTCGAAACAAGATGCGTCTCACAAGCTTCCTGGAGCCGAAGGGTGCACGGGCGGGTCTCGTCACAGCATCCGCCTGGATGTTTCTCACAGGCGGCCATGCTAATGTTTAACGTTAATCCGATCTAGGTTTTGGGCTAAAACACGGCGGTTGCAGGGTGCATTCGAGTGCAGACCATCTGAAGTAGACTAAGTGATACGCTGACACGCTCCACAAGACCCAATCAGCCACTGTCCAGGACCATCTCTGACACGCCATGGTCGCATCCCATTGTCGTCTGAAACCAGTATCAGAACCCCTTTGGCCGATCTTTCTGCCATTTCATCCTAGCTAGGAGAATGGTGCATTTCCGTCACTGCGTCCTCTCTCCTTGCACGGGGTTGGGGAGCATGTTATAATGCTCCTCTGGTTCCTGTTCTTGGCCATATCATCAGACGTCAACTATATCACACATAAGAAGAAAAGAAAAGAACATTTTACGAGCAAAGTTGTTCCTTGGCAGAGATATTGCGACCTCGGAACTAAACACCAGACACCATGAGACGAGGATACCGTCGGGGCCAAGCAATTGCGGACTCGTTAAGAATCCACATCCGCCAAGACGACGAGTCTGAGAGCAGTGGTGATGAGTCCGATGGTATTGACTCGCCATCCTCGCCAGACTCTCCGTCGTCACCTTCTTCCCCAAGCCAGGCGCTATCATCGGTCCAGCCGTCTTCTGTCTCTTCAGCCACCGCATCCACCGGCCTTGCCTCTCTCTCAACAGCTGCTCCTTCAACTACAAAGACCTCAGCAGTCCCTCCGCAGGCTTCTTCCACATTAAGCAGCAATGTGCCACCAATTGTACCTATCTCCACGTCCGATCCATCAACCTCGGCCGTATCAAGCTTGATTCCTACTTCGTTCGAAACGAAGACAAGCTCACTCCCAACTGCACCCATCTCCGACGGCATCCTATTGCCCAGCAAAGCCCCTGTTCGAGATGGGGTAAGCGAGCCCGAGAAGAGTGTTGAAGCCGCCGATGTCACTCAACGTATGGGTACAATTACTGGAGCTATAATCGGAGCCCTTGGTACGTTTGCATGCTATGTAGCCTTCCTACCCGTAGACAAGGCAACCGTGTATTGTGAAGTGGCTACTAACCTTAGCTTCGCAGGAGGTGCTGTCTTGATAGTACTCATTATTCTGTACTTTCGCAAACGCCGTGCAGACAAACGAAACCTGGACCAAACACAGCCGCGAGATCTTGCGGGCGCCTCCACTCGTTCTCAAAAGTCAACCTCTAGGGTCTTAGACCAAGTAATGACAGCTGTTTACTCGTTTGGAGGCGACCGCAAAAGCGTCCAAAAAGATGCCGATATCCCCGATGCTGACTGGTATCCTAAAGAAAAGCAACCAAGTGTTGACAACATACCCCCAACTCAACTCCCCAAAGACCCATCTGCAAAATCACCAAGTCCAGTCCATGCCTGGCTGGATAAACTTGGCCGATTCACCCCAAGCTTTCACGCGTCGCAAATGAACTCGCCACCCAATGTCAAGACCATCTGGCCTAACGCAGAGGGTCGTTACGAGCAAATTGGAGACGACAAACCCAACTCCAGAGAACAAGCGAGGTCCCCACCCTCTGCGTTCCCTGGGGCTAATTATCCACCAGGCTCTCAGCCTACATATCCGCCCAAGGTGGCTCGGCCACACTCTGCGTCAGCTCCTACGGTTATATCCTCGCGATATACTATAAACAGTAATAGTACATGGTTTAGATGGGGGTAGATGGTATAAGGAGCTTCACGGAGAAGCTACAACAGAATTAGAGGCACTTGGGGATTAGAATGGTAGACCCAGACCCAAGTATGTAATCAACCAAATACAATCATTTTAAAACTCCAAGAGAGCATCTAGTAGTACTATTTCGGTGATTTCTGTTTCCACTTGGAATAGCAGAGAATAGAATTGGAGATTTATCGCAATGAAAGACCTGAGATGGCCCGAAGGCCACGTCCTGATGCTCCTACAGGTTCACAAGGATAAGATAAGATCCTGTCTTTTTACACATGTCCATCACCAAGTAGGAAACATTTTATCATGGTCGGCAATGACTAGAATTGTAATTGTTTTGCTACTCTAATAAGCTCGCCCTGTATCTTTGCTCTTGCAAACATTTCGGCGGTAAGAAAAGCAGCTGATACTTACTAAAGCCCTAAGTTAACAAGTCGCTGATAACTAGTTTATAGAGATAATTTTTATTAGGCTACGGCAAGTGATCACTCTAAAGAGTAGCTTGATATGAAATCAATTAATTCATCTATACTCTATATAATAGCCGAGGACTTTGAGTATGTCTTGGTGAAGACCATATCTACTGAACTTTGATGCAGATCTTGCCGATATGCTGACCGCTGGTTAGATACTCGAATGCAGCAATCACTTCATCTCTCTTGAAGCCAAACTCTTTCTCTACCGGGATCTTGAGTTTTTGGAGTTCACCAAGCGAGTGACGTCCTCAAGGTGCTGCTTGGATCCCACCATAATACCACGAACCACAGCTCCCTTGGAGAGAGCAAGTGCTGCCACATCAGGCATCTCATCCTGGGGGCATGAGGCGAGGAATCCAATCACGGCAATCGAACCACCGTAAGCCACCGAGTTGATACTCTCCTTGATAGTTCCAGCACCACCATTCTCAAAGATAAAATCCGCACCGTGGCCGTTGGTGATGTTTAGTACCTCTTCAGACCAGTTGGGTGTTGACTTATAGTTGATGGTATAGTCAGCACCATAGGTTTCCTTGACGTATTTCAGCTTGGAGTCAGAAGATGATGTGATGATGGTAATAGCTCCAGCGGCCTTGGCCAAAATTAGACCCGTGACGGATACACCGCCAGTTCCTTCAGAAAGTTAGATACTCTAGCCAGTCAATGAGCATGAACGCACTTACCAAGGAACAGAACTACCTGACCGGGTGCAAGTTTGGCATTGCCATACAAAGCATTCCATGCTGTGGTTCCGGTGCAAACCAGAGCAGAGAGCTGTGCGTAGCTCAGATGCGTATCAGAGGGCACCTTGATCAGGGCAGAGCTAGGGAGGGCTATGTATTCGCGGAGTGTGCCGTCATAGACACCACCCAGGCTATGATGCCAGTCCTTCATTGGACCATAGAGAGTGTTCAGGTCGAACGAGGCGATGACCTTATCGCCCTTGGCGAATCCTTCGACTCGATCGCCAACGCTGACCACATCACCGGACAGATCAGAGCCGGGGACAACATTCTCCTTGACCGGGAAAGGATATTTTCCTGTGGCCACTGCAAAGTCTCGAAAGTTCAGGGCAACATTTCGAATTCGGATGAGAACCTCCTGGGATGAGGGCTCCGGAATAGCTTCTTCGTTCAGTTGAAGGTCATGAATGGAGGTGCGCTTAGGCAAACGGAAGACCTGCTGAGAAGCCATAGTGTAAGAGAAGACTCGATGAAGAGTTGGCAGAAATATAGCCTTTAGTTGTTGAAATAATGATAACTTGTAGTTGAAAGGGATTTTATCAGTTCTTGGAATTTGTACTCGAAGCAGAGATCAAGGAGAAACCGCCAAGTTAAATATGTTTTCAGCCTGATGGAGTTTATGGAAGGCTGATTTCTCAGCGGCTATGCATTTTCAACGAAGAGCGAAGAAAAAGAAAAAGCCTATGAAGCCATTTTGATAATGGTGTATTTTGAATGACATCAATGTGTTCACTTACAATGATTGCTCATCAGACTTGACTCAACCATCGTGTATACCCATAACAAGACTCCCGGGCCTAATGAATAAGCTATGAGTGAGCGCATACCGGCAAGCACATAAGGCGTACTAGATGCTGGTACAACCTGTTTAGCGGCAGATTGCTCATGTTAATAAGTCTTGCAGTGGGAATTTTTGTCTAGTTCCACGATCCATTAATTCGGTCTTGACAAAGGATAGTGCTTAGCCGGCGAAGGATACTGCTTATCCGGGTGTGGCTTATTAGAAGCGCACTACCGGTAAGCTAACCCAGTCTTGACTCTAGATACTGTATCGCAATGGATTAACTAGACAAAGAGACAGTATGATTACAAAGACATGGACCTACCAATCTAAGTTTGCTGTTTCCCATGCTCATTAACCCACAAAGGAGCAACAGGCTCATCATCCTCCGGATAATGCTTATCACAGATCAGTCGTTGGCAGGTACCGATAGTAAGGGAGACTCATACTGTACACAATGCAGGTGCCACTTCATGCCTCTCCACCTGAGAATCCGAAGACGAGGCACCGGGTATCTGTGGCTTGCTTACCATGTCGACAAAAGAGAATCAAGGTGGGTCGCCATGTGTTGTCGCTCCTGCACCCATCAAAGCATGGCAATGATATTGAGTCCGGCAGTGTGATGGCTTGCAGCCTGTTTGCAAGTCTTGCATGAGTAGAAACGTTGAATGCGAATACAGTTTCACAGAAAACAAGCGCAAGTAAGTACAAAAGCTGCTAGGTTCATTGGAAACCAAGGTTCTGATACTACAGGCCTCCGAGCAAGCGCTATGTTGAAGCTTTAGAGAAGCGCATTCGGTCTTTAGAGCAGCAACTTGCAACCCGGAGAAAGTCAGCAGAGCTGGGACCACCGGTCCTCAGTGGCGAGAATGATTCTCCTGTTATGAATTTTGGTGTTGATAGTGATCCAAGAAGTGACGACTTCATGTCTGAAGTGACGGATGTGCTCGGCCGCCTCAACATTGGAGACCAAGGCCAACTGCACTATTTCGGATCCCAGAGCAACTACAACCTCTTGCATAGCGCTTCAAACTATTCTACATTGGAGTCTATAGTCGAAAAACAAAGAGAAGGCCTGGCTGCTGTCGAACAGCTGGGCAAAAATGTGGCGCTCTCGATGGAGTTACAAGACCACTTACTCGATTTGTACTGGAAATGGCAAAACACTTGGAACTACATCATCCATAAGGGCGCATTCACTAGGGCATTCCAAAGCAGGGTATACGGTAAATACTGTACGCCTCTCCTTCTGTCGGCCATCTTTGCGCTCTCCTCTCGGTTCTCAGACCGTCCGGAACTACGCACAGATCCAAGGGATCCAAGTACAGCAGGTTACACCATTTTTGAACAAGCAAAAGTGCTCTTGTTATATGAGAGCCAGGCACCTACAGTCGCTACTGTTCAGGCGGCAGCTTTAATGAGCATCAGGGCAATGTCTGCCAATGAAGAGGCCCTAGGATGGTTGTATTGTGGTACGTTCCCAGGACATCTTCTTTTGTTCTTTCGCAGCTCTTACTGTAGCAGGAAATGCCACTCGAATGGCCTATAACATCGGACTCAACATGGATTGCTCGTCGTGGGTAGCGTCGGGCCATATCTCTGAGGAAGAGGCCGAGGTTAGAAATGTGACGTGGTGGGGATGTTATACCTTGGACAAGTAATGCTCCTCTTCCTTTATGAAAAGTGCTTGGAATAAGCTAACATATTAGGCTGTTCTCAATTTCTCTGGGAAGACCTGGTTGTACTAGGGAGTGCCAGTTTACCAGTCCACAGCCAGCTCTGCACCGAGTTGTCGAGTTTGAGTCTGGGGTTTCGGATACGGCGTGTGACCCCAACGCTCAGTTCTGTGCGCTGATGGCTGCACATTATAACACAAAATGCCTGGCAATTGCCTCTGAAGCCATGGACAAAATGTAAGGTGTTGTCTTACGATTTGCTCAGAGTAATAACCAACAAATATCAACAGTTACGCTCCGAATAATGGCCTCTCGGAAGAAACCATGGAAGAGCTTGTTACAAAGACTGATGTCAAATTACAAGAATACTACGTTAACTTGCCCAGTCAACTAAGGGTTCCTCGGCTCATTCAAACCTCAGCACCTGCCCACGTATATCAGCTTCAGCAAGTCCAACTGCTTCCCTAATGAGTTTATGCAGCTAACAGGGCTACCAGTCTTCAGTATCATGTCAACCTAATTTTATTACACCGCCCGCTTCTACAGCGGAATAATAGTAGCGATGGGTTGTTGGTAGGCGGTGACACTACCCATATGAAGATTTGCCGGCATTCGGCTTGTGAAATTGCCAAGATACTGCGGGTGTACAGGTCGCACCATACTCTTGTAAGTTCATCTTCAAGATGTCATCGGTATAATCGTGGCGCTGATGATGCATATAGCGCTTCGCAGCTATAGTTAGCGTACATGTGGCCTTTACTGCTGCTATCATACATCTCATAGATGCAAAGCCGGAGAACAGTCCTTGTCAGCAGCAAGCCATCCAAGGTTTGGGAACCTGCATGAGCGCCTTACAAGAAATGACGGCCACTTGGGGTGCTTGGAGCTACAAGGCTCTTCACGCAATACGAGCAATTGCACAGAAATGGGGATTAGGCGAAGTCATGAATACCTGCTCTGAACTCGGAACATGATTGTCCTGGGATATTGCATACGGGAGAGTTTCTTGGTGACGAGTCTGGGATTCAATAGACAAAATAGGTATAATGTTTGGAATCAGGCAGTATCGCAGAAGCATACAGTACCAGATATTGACGCTTAGCAATATGATTTCAAGGACAGGAGAGCGCAAACGCTCGCGCGTGTGTGGTGTCTCAATGTACCATAGTAAAACAGGACGGCTTCGGAGAGTGAGCGAACGACCTTGAGCTCTCTGAATGGCCCCGCTACAGAGATGATTCCGTATAAGTAAGCAGTGAACGTGTATGGCTGGGTACCCTGGGGCGTGGGGCTAGCCAATATGCACATAGCACATATCCATGCAAATTTTATGACTCTGGGGCAAAATCTCCACTGTTTACTTGGTCTAACAAGTCCGAGCAGCGGATCATGGCTTCAATTGTATGATTCTTTGCTAGCAACTCGCCCTTTCCCAACCTGCAGCTAGGTCAGAGACATCTCGCAAACATGGCAATGCGGGTTGTGCCTCAACTGCAGCGCAGAGCCGTTGCTCGCAACGTCCTGTTCTGCAGCTCCAAGACCGTCGTTAGCCGTCCTCGATCACTGCACTCGGCTCTGTCGCAGTTCCGCGCCTACAACACCACCTCCGTTCGACGACAACAGTTCGACGCTTTCCACTCGCAACTCGAAAATGCCCCCAGCGCGGCGTCGTTCGTATCCCCGCGAAGCCTGTGGCCAACCCTCAGACCATCACCGAGAAGATCGTCCAGCGATATGCCGTCGGCCTCGCCCCTGGCAAGAAGGTCAAGCAAGGAGATTTCGTCACGCTACGCCCTGCCTGCGTCATGACACATGACAATGGCTGGCCAGTAGCCAAGAAATTCATGGACATTGGAGCCTCCAAGATCCACGATAACCGCCAGGTCGTTATGACCATCGATCATGATGTTAGCAACGAATCCGAGGCCAATCTCACCAAATACCGTCTGCTCGAAGAGTTTGCCAAGAAACATGGCTGCTTCTTTTCTGGAAAGGGAGAAGGAATCGGTCATCAGCGAGTTATCGAAGAGGGATTTGCGTGGCCAGGAGCTGTTAGTGTCGCAAGTGACAGCCATTCGAACATGTACGGCGGTATCGGAAGTCTCGTTAGTAGCTCCTCCCTTGCTCTCGCCGATGCAAATTCAGTTACAACTTGAAGTGTGCACGGCTCTCGACTAAGGAAATGCTGACAAACTCAGGGAACTCCTGTGGTGCGGACGGACGCGGCCTCCATCTGGGCTACTGGGTAAGTCGGGCAACCTCTACGCAGCGGGTAGTGTTACTAACGCATCATTCCAGAACGACTTGGTGGCAGGTTCCGCCTGTTATCAAGGTGAACCTTACTGGTATCCTTCCTATTGGCGTTTCTGGCAAAGATATCATCGGTGAGTTTTGGATCTGCTCTGTTCAGGGTACTGTATATGTGCTGACTGCAGTTAGTTGCTCTCTGTGGCCTCTTCAACCAAGATGAAGCTCTCAACCACTGTATTGAGTTTGCTGGCTCCGAACAAACCTTGGCAAGTATACCCGTGGACGACCGCCTTACCGTGAGCAACATGACCACAGAGTGGGGAGCCCTAAGTGGTAAGTCAAGCGCAACCGACCAGCCTGATAATGAATTCTCATCCGTCTCATAGGCCTTTTCCCTGTCGATGAGATGCTTGTCTCCTGGTATCGTGCCAAGGCCACTACTGCCGCTATGCTCGACAGTTCCACCAAAGAACGCATCTACCACGAGCGAGTTGACCAACTTCTAGAGGATCGCCTCGTTGCTGATCCTGGTGCGACATATGCCAAGGAACTCTACCTAAACCTGTCTACGTTGTCACCCATGGTTGCTGGTCCTAATTCGGTTAGGGTTATCACCCCAGTTGCAAAGCTCGAGACTCAGGATATTGCCGTCGACAAATGCTTTCTGATCAGCTGCACCAACGCCCGAGCTTCAGATATTGGCAGAGCCGCCATGGTTTTCCGCCAAGCTGGAAAGGATGGTCAACCTGCCAAGGTAGCCCCGGGTGTGAAGTTTTATCTGGCTGCAGCTTCCTCGCTGAACAACGGATCGCCGAGGAGGCTGGTGACTGGCAGGTTCTGCTTGATGCTGGTGCTGAGGTACTTCTCTCAGGCTGTGGACCTTGCATTGGACTTGTTAGTATTGCTCTACTCATGTTTTTGTGCTTGCACGGTTCAACTTGCGACTAACTTTCTTACCATTTAGGGCCCCGGAATTCTCGAGGAAGGTGAAACTTGCGTTAGTAGCTCAAACCGCAATTTCAAAGGCCGCATGGGGTCAACGGCAGCATTGGCCTACCTTGCCAGCCCTGAAGTTGTCGCTGCCAGTGCCGTTAGGGGCAAGATTGCGGGTCCCGGCTGGTACCAGAAGCCTGAGGGTGTCGAAAAGGTCATCATCGGCGAGGGTAGTGGCGATCATATCGTTGATCAGACTCGCTCTTTTGAGGATGCTTTTGATAAGCTTATCAATGATGTCGATCGCATGATTGCTGATGCCGAAGGCGCCGAGAGCGCCCAAGCCGCTGCTGAGCAACAGGCTCAACCTACTGCGCCCGAGGAGGAAACCTTGACCGAAATCCTTCCTGGTTTCCCAGAGAGGATCGAGGGAGAGATTGTTTTCTGCGACGAAGACAACATCAACACCGACGGTATCTATCCTGGTGAGTATCCTTGATCCTATATCTCAAGAAACTTTTATTAACAAGTAAACAGGCAAGTACACCTACCAGGATGTTAACAAGGAGAAGATGGCGGAAGTATGCATGGAGAACTACGATGTTGACTTCCGGACAATTGCCAAGGAAGGCGATATTCTGGTGGGTGGCTTCAACTTTGGCTGTGGTAGCTCCCGCGAGCAAGCCGCAACTGCGATCCTGGCCAAGAAGATCCCTCTTGTTATTGCCGGCAGCTTCAGCAACATTTTCGGCCGAAACAGCATCAACAATGCTCTGATGAGCATCGAAATCCCCGATTTGGTACGACATCTTCGTGAAAACTTCAAGGATGACACCAGCAAGCCCCTGACTCGCCGCACTGGCTGGAAGCTCGTCTGGGACGTTCGCCGCTCCAAGGTCGTTGTTACTAAGAAGGACGGATCGATATGGGAACGAAAAATCAGCGAGCTGCCCCCTAACATCCAGGAGATTGCCAAGGCTGGTCTGGAACAGTGGGTGAAGGAGAAGATCAAGGCTCAGTAAAGCTGGCAATACATGTATATCTCTGTCTAGCATTATTCATGTATTATAGATGCAAGTTTAGAATACCCAACGTTAAACTAAGGCGACCAAACTTGGGATATTAGAAATCTAAGCCTTTGAGTCGATACAGAAAGAAAGAAAGACTAAAAAGAAGGGGAAAAAAGACACTCCAGGGCAAAAGAGAAGGTTGATTATTAAAAAGGAGTAAGCAGCCGTGATATTATGCCAGACGGGGAACTAACTGAGTATTCGGGTCTAAACAGGCAACGCGTAATTGGCGAACGCAGTGCTCAAGTAAGCATGCAATTAAAACGTCTTCAACTACATCCAAGATTATAGTTCCCCGGTTTAACGTCTTGGAATCGTCTCACACAAGATGGGCGGAGCAATATTGTCCTTGAATAGGTAGTCTTTCCTCCTACCTCTGAAATAAGGAACTCCCACTAATCTTGTCAAATAGACGGCAACAATAGCAGCAACCTTGATTCGGCAATATCAACCTCTTGGATCAAGTCTTGGCGATGTGAAGGGTCTCCCACATCGTTTAAAAACTCGACAGGCGCAAACGGGCATTAAACCCCTGTCAGTTCGATCTCTGGGCGCAAGGTAGGGTGTTTAGCTCGGGCTGAATGTGCATCCATGGCACGGGACCGGGCCAATCTGCTTGCCCATATTGGTTTACACATGTCATATGTTGGCACAGAATTGCAACCGACACGACACCCCTCCGGCTTCCTTGCAGCAAACAGCAGTGGCATCGGTTATTTCTCTGAACCCCTCTCCAATTTAATCCCCCACCTACTCGCAGGCTCGATTCGCTCCCAACTGCTGTACGTTCCCCGGGCGGCCTAGCTTCGCTGATCGACATGCGCTGGTGCGATCTGGTTGCGCCTCCGGAACACCGTTGACTGGCCCACCTGATTCGCCATTGGCCTTCTGCTACGGGTAGGGTATCACCATGGCTCGCACCCTCACGTTTGAGCATCGCTTCGGAGCCGAGCTGCTCATCCAGAGGCAGTTCCACAAGCGGAGCTAGACATGGCCAAGGCCACGAAACAGGCAAACGTCTAGGGACACTGACCAACCAGCTCCTTGCCAGCAGACTTGTTTCCTCTTTGGGGCCTCGCTTCCAGCTCTCCATGCAAACGCACATTGTCACGTCCCTGTCTGTTCTATTGCTGGACCTGAAGGGGGTTGGTGCTGGCTGAAGTGCACATCCGAGACATGGGAATCGGACCAACTTGCTTTGAATCTATCCGATACTGATCACATGCATATGCTCGACGGGCTTTTTAACCTGTGCCATGTCCTGAATGTCAAACCTCCCTAACCCTCCACTTCTTTTCTCTGGCGTACTGTAGCTCTAGTTGGCTCGTCTCGTGATTGATTCACAGACACTGCTTAACGATGCTCTCCTTGTACCTCATCGTAGCGGCTGCTGTCGTCTACTGGGCCGCGTCCAAGTATTCGCGACTTCAAACAAATATAGCCGAAGCCAAAAGAAGCGGCGTGCCGTATATTGTAACTCGTATGTTCCGCCATTATCTTTCTACTCGCCGAAACGCTTAGGCTTACAAAGACGGCTTGTTTTCTTGTTTTAGCGATAACACCGACCAACATTTTCGTGTACCTTTTCCACAAGCATTGGGCTCCGTTGGTCAGGCTTTTGCCCAGATCGTGGTGGCAAGAATGGCTTGAGTAAGTGACGATGTGGTGATCTAGGCGCACGATGTCGGTTACGTATATCTGCAGTCCTGGATGATGCTGATGACATGATCGCGTGGTAGAGTGGTGAATTATGGCAGCTACTGGAAGACGAAGCACGCTCATTTCGATAAGCATGGGGAATGTTCATGTTGGTTTCGCCGCAGGGGAACCAGCTCATGCTCGCCAACGCAGAGGTCATCCACCAAGTCATGGGCAATCTAGATCGCTTCCCTAAGGATATCGAGCGGTATGGCATCATGCGACACTTCGGCGAGAACCTGCTCACAGCCGATGTTGCCACTTGGCGCGTGCATCGCAAGCTCACCTCGGGATCGTTCAACGAGCAGAACGCTGCCCTCGTCTTCCGCGAAGCCACCCGTCAATCCAAGGGCATGATCAAATTGTGGACCGATTCCGCCGGAAAGCCAAAGAAGACGATACGTACGTTGGAGAATGACACAAACAGACTGGCACTGCACATTATCGGTTACGTTGGCTTTGGGCTTTCCTTACTGTGGCCCGGAGAGACGCTACCTGAAGACGCCTCTCCCAAGGTGAAGAAGTATGGATCCCTGACGGCGTCGCCAGGGCATGTTCTGAGTTTTGCGGATACTGTACAAATCCTCTTGGAGAAGATCACAACCGTGTTTCTCTTGCCGGCAAGATTCCTCAGTATGCTATTCCCAATACAGCGCCTTGGATGAAAATGGTTACTGACGACTTATTGCAGAGCTTCTACCGTCTGATAGTGCCAAGCTGGCAGCGCAGTCATACGAAGACTTTACGAAATATCTATCAGAGCTACTGGACGAGAAAACGGAGCAGGCGCGCAAAGGAACGCAGGCTGAGGTCGGCATGGACTTTATGGGTCACCTGGCTCGCTCAAGCAACGAACTAGAAGACGGGGCCACCGGGAAAGAGTCGCAAAGACAAAGATTGTCGCGAGACGAGATCATTGGCAACGCATTCATCATGCTCGTGGCTGGACATGAGACATCGGCCAATGTGCTGCACTTCTCTATTTTGGAGCTTGCCACGAACCCGGCAAGCCAGCGACGCCTTCAAAAGGACATTGACGAATTGCTTGGTGACAGAGACCCAGAGACCTGGGAGTACGAGAACGTGGTGAATAAGTTGATGGCAAGTATGCCGGGGGCAGTCATGAACGAGATATTGCGACTTATCCCGCCCGTGGTAGACATGCCCAAGAAGGTCTCAGACGAGCATGATGCAATTGTCACCATGAACGGTAAGCAGTACACGCTACCCAAGAGCACCGGCGTCTCAGTACTGGCTGTGTCGGCGCACCGAAACCCTCAATACTGGCGGACGCAACCGAGCAAGATTCACCCCGGGAAGACCGACGTGGACGATTTCGTGCCCGAGAGATGGCTTCTAACGAACGAGGACAGCAAGCTGGACGACGGGCAGGCACCGGAGGACGCGGTCACGAGCGCACAGCTGTATAGGCCACCGTCTGGATCGTTTATTCCATTCAGTGCCGGAGCGAGATCGTGTATTGGAAGGCGGATCGCGCAAGTGGAGATCGTGGCCATGCTGGCGGTGCTGTTCCAAAAGTACAGCGTGGAGCTGGCGCTGGACGAGTGGGCCAGCGACGAAGAAGTGTCCAAGATGAGCAAAGAGCAGGCGACAAAGGTGTACGCAAAGGCGCAGAAGAAGAGCCGCGAGACGCTGGAGAACTGCGCGTCCGTCCTGACGCTGAAGCTACAACGTGGCCAGCACGTACCGGTGAGGTTGGTGAAGAGAGGCGAGGAGCGGTTCGTGAACTGGCTGGAGATGGAGAAATAGGGAGTTTGATCTGTCAGCTCATCCACGCACGTAACTCATCACACGGCCTGCTTCGTAAGAAGATTAGTAGTTTTCACAAGACGAACTGGACAGTTCTAGCTTGCACATGAGAGTGGAGATGAGGATTGAGGTTTGGTGATGTCAAGATCTGACGATGACCTAGTGTGGGGACCGGGAGCAAGAGGGCAGGCAGAGTCTGGCTGGCTGGAGCCGTTCATCTTGTTCTTGTTCTTTTTCTTTTTCGGTTTTTGTTCTTCATGAACACACAACTACTAGCAGAGAGAATGCAAGTGATGCAGAGTAAACGGACTTGAAGTGGATGGCTACTATATCTACAGAACGAGTCTATTGAAAGCAGATAACAAAAAGGCGGGATAACGTTAAGAGCTCTGGTATGACGATGCATTCGTTGCCATAGCTCTAAGGTAGCAGCTTACTGCATTAGCTTAGCTCGACGACTATGACGGAATAGCTTCACTTTTGGCATGGCCCGTTCGGGACAGACAGCGTGGGGTAACAGGCTCCTCTCCAAGCGTCAAAGTGAAGAAAGAAGAAGAAAGTAGAAGGAAAACAAAACAAAAAGAAGGGAATCCCCAGCATAGAGATCAAACCCCATGATCAACAGAGAATTCAGTCCTGCAAAAGGCCGACCTCAGCGGCCATGTAAATGTAAACAAAGACCCCAGTAGCTGCCTGTTTGGGTAAATACCTCAGGAAGACGGACGGGTACCTGGGCCTCGCACCCACTGGCCGCTGCAGCTCCATGTAGCGGCTGGAGCTATGACACGTAGTCTCAGCCCAGCGACCAAGTACCATCACAAAGCAGCGCAACCACAGGGCTGGCTGACAAGGTAAGGGAAATTCTAACAGGAAGGCAAGCGAATGAGGGACCAGAACCAGTGACAGCGGCGACGAGGAGGGACTCCCCGAAAACATAAACAACCACAACCTCTGCTCTGCTCTGTCTGCCTCTGTCTGCCTCTGCCTCTGCTTTCTGCCCTACCCTGCCCATTCACTTACTTACCCCGGTGCTTCCTCACACCACACACAGACCATTCGCCCCTCCACCCCTTCTGGACGGGAAGAGACATACATAATCCATACACACACTAACTACTGACTACTACGCGCAATAAGTTAGTACACATCCCCCAAAGCCCACATTGACCTCACTCTACCTTGCCTTGTCTCGACTTCCTCCACCGCCCCAACACCACTCCCTCCCACTCGCCTTCAACTTCAACCAAGCTTCCCCCAACCCACCACGCAAGGCATTGACGCTCTTCACCAGCATTGCTAGGATCGCCTTTCTCGCGCGACCTCGTCGATACCCAAATCTTCTGCGCTTGCCTGCCGCGTCGCGCCGCCGCCTTCTTCCCCGGTTTTTCTGAGCTACCTTGCTCCGAGCTCCCAAGTCAACACAGACGCAATGGCTGCTCCGCCCGTCGCGACATCGACAAACAGCTGGCTGCGCGCCCAGCGAAAGTCTGATCTCTCGGAAATCGCTGAGAACATCGGCCTCAAGAAGTACGTTTGCATCCCCTAGATTTTTCTTTGTTTTCTTTTGTTTTCCTTTGCCCTGGCCAGGCCTTGTCTGGCTTCCGGCGCGTCGTGGGTTCGGCCCGCCCAAAACACACGATGTTGCGACGCGACAGATCGCCGCACGGCGTGCCCTGCGACGCGCCCGCCAGCTTCCTCGCCGTCTTGCACGCAAACTTTGTGTGCAGTCGACCAAAATCCGCCGTCGTCGCGACGCGCTTACACGTGATGCCTCTTCGACTAACACCCGCCCTTCCAGCTACGAGAGCTTCAAGAAGAGCGAGCTCGAGGCCGCCCTCGATGAGTACCTCGCCGAGCACAGCAACCGCTTCGCGTCCCGCTCCGACCTGACCGGCTACTACAACAGCCGGTCCAAGGCCCTCGGCTCCCCGTCAAGCGCGAGTCCCTGAAGGACGAGACGGAGAGGGGACTCAAGGTCGCCAAGCGAAGGGCAACCAAGCTTGCCGAGGAGATTGCCGCCGAGTGAGTGCCTCCCTGCCGTGCTTCGTTCTTTTAACCACGTGTTTTCTACGGATCCCTTCGTCGATGCTTACGCGCTCCTCCCCGTGCGCAAGCCTCAACCGCCAGGGCGAATCATAGACTGACGTGGTTTTCTCAAGTGTACGCGTGCTGACTTCGCGCGATGCGCGCGACGATAGTAGCGAAGACTCGCGCGGCTCCTCAACCGCCCTCATCCAGACCCCCGGCCGCAGCCTCAGCCAGGTCGCCGCTCGCATTCCCCTGCCCGCCACTCCTGCCGATGTCGCCAACGCCGTCGACCGCTCCACCATGGTCGTCCGCCAGCGCGTCACCTCTATGTACGAGGAGAGCGGCATCACCGAGGCCTCCCACGCCACGCGCGAGGCCCTGAGCACCGTCACCAGCATCCTCTTCCTCGTCCAGGCCTTTGAGCTCTTCTTCATCCGCGCCGAGGTCCTCGCCAACCGCTACGCCTTCACCATTCCTGCCGTCTCTGCTCTTGGTACCTCGGACATCCCCGTCTACCTGCCCGACATGTTCCTGCTGCTCACCTCGAGCTTCTGGTCGCCCGCTTTGACCTGGGTCCTCACCAGCGTCGCCGTGCCCAGCCTGTTTGGATACTTCTTCAACCTGAGCGTCAGCCACGCTCCCGTCCACCGCACCCGCTCCAAGTCGTCCACCCCCGAGTATGTCGTTGACCCTCTCACCTTCAGCATCGCCAGGGCCATCATTTCGTACGTTGTCTACGGCCAGGGCGTCACCTTTGGCGGCCTCCTGTCCGACGTCTCCATCGAGCGCCTGAATCGTGCCGTGTACGGTGGCTACCAAGGTATGCTGACCGGCAGCGCGGTCACCGCCCTGGTCAGCTTCTACGACGCTATCCTGAGGAAGTAGATGGCCAGGGCATAGGAGCGTTCTGGAAACGCTGCAGTGCATGGCTTCCTGTTTTCCAAGTACGATGTCATGCAAGACCTCTTCGCGTTGCTACGGATAATTAAAGACAACCCTGGTCTCACCTTGATCTATCCTGTCCTTGCATTCCCTCGAGGGACTGTCGAAGCGGCGTTTAGGGAGTTGGGGATACCTCGGTGCTCACTATTTCTTACAGGGACCTGGTTTCACTTGAGGGTAGCCCACGGGGACTGTTACATAGTCTTAGCAAGGGTAGCTGTGATGTTCACGGCTAGTGTGATTCAGGACAATGGATCCCATCTCATTCGCGAGATGGGTGACGCGTCCTTGGCTCGCATTTTCCCTCGAACCCCGATGGGCTGCAGGGTGCAAGATTGGATCTCCTTTCGTTCTTGGCTTGGAGTGTATTTTCCTCTTTAATGGGTCTCAATGCTGGCATGTTTATGGAGGTGACGGCGGTGCAGGGAAGCTCTGATATGGGGTCAGTCGCACAGAGAATGGGATGGGCAGTACGGGAGCGGGTGGAAAACGGTGTGCACGCGAGGCACGGGGCGAGTTTTTGTCTTTTTCCTCTTTTTTGGTGATACCGTTACATTTGCATTTCCTGCCGGAGAATTCCGCGTTGTTTTGCTGGGTTTTCCTATTCGTCTGTATCTTGCTGCCTCTTCGCTTGTCTCGGCGAAGCTTGGGTTGGGAGACGGACATAGATCAAGCGGTTGCGAGGGAGGAAGCAAGGCCTGCCCCATATCCGTATGAATGAACGAAAGAAAGGGGAGTGGGAATATATGTGTATTTGTTTACTTGGTCTAATAGGTGTCCTGCATCTCTATTCTACTGCTTTCGCTTGCTGCCTATTGTTGCCTGACATAGTAGCCCGACATAGGAATAACACAACCCAAGTGGTTCATATGAGACATTGATCCTGCTTGGAACTAAGTAACTATGGATTCCATAATGAACGTGTTAAATGTACTTGATGCATTTACTACTCGAAGACACTGATAATACGGGAAAGGGCACGAATAAACCTCACATAGAACAGCTGGATAGGAAAAGTTCCCTGAGTTCAATTGCCTGAATCCTCTTCTTTTAAGAATACCTATGTAAAACTCCTCTGTCGCCCATAAGACGATAATGATCCCCTTTCCTTCCTTCATGTCAATCAACCGCTTGATCTAAAGACTGAAAATGTGACATCGACAAAACGCCGCCCAGTTTCGTTTGCCATTGCGCCATCTAGATATTTGATCTACTCCAGTTCCCTAAGCTGAATTCTGCATTGTGTCTCGAGCACAACATAAATATTTGGACAAAAAAAAAAATAACACAAGAAAAACAAAAGATGTAGCATGTAAATGCGAAGAAGGAAAGAAAAAATGGGTATAAAATGAAATCGGGGAGTTCCCTCGTGCCGTGTTGCTCTCGTGTCGGGGCGTGGTGGTTATGGTTATCAACCCCTCGCTGTTTACTTCTCCGATGGGTGTTCTCGCTTGATAGGATGTACGAGCATGCTCTTGAGGCACATTCTGCCAGTGCCCTCTGCGCTCTCCTCCTCTTCCTTGCCTCCTCTCTCGGTTCCCTCTCCGGCCCTACCACCACCGTCACCGCGGCCATCCATTTGCGCGTAACCGAGCCAACGGCGCCATGCCAGGCCAGCAAACTCGCTGTTGAAGTACCAGCTAGCTCCGGCATGGTTGTGCTCGTTCTTGAGGTCAAATGGACTGCCACGGCCTGATGTTGAGTGATCCCTACCACCGTTGAAGGCTGCATCTATGGTTGCGGCAGGGTACCATGCTCGGTCCAAGAACACGGGGTGCGGGGCGTAGACGGCCTTGAGACCATGGTGGAGTGCCACGCTAGGAGGGAACATTTCGGTGAACATGCTGTGATGGTGTCGCCAAACTTCCTCGTGCATGGCCAGCAACAGACGACGGCTCATGCGCGATGCTGTAATGATGGCAGTCCTACGTGGCGGTGGCTTGTCCCAGCCCGTCACATCCAGATGGAAGACCCAACCGGAGGAGTCAGCGTCAAAGATGGGGTTCAAGCTAATAAAGTCCGCTTCTTCACCAACACCACACTTTGTCTTGTCCTCCTGATCACAGCTCTCAGGAAGAGGGGTTCGGCCTTCCTCCTCAAGTCGAATCTGCTTCATACCCTTGAATTTCAAAGGTCCAAAGATAGGGTCGCGACCGGAGCTGGCAACGTTCTCCTTTACAGTCTCGGTAAAGTTCTCCCAGGAGCCGTGATATGAGGGGATGTAGTAACGCTCGCTGCGTTCCCACATGTAAGATCAGGGTTGCTTACTAGCCCACTTGCCGATACGGTCAAAGAACTCGTAATAGTTGCCGAGGAATCGCATATCCATTTCCCAGTTCCAGATGTGGTCATACTCGGGGTGTTGCGTTGCGAACACTTGCAAAGGCAGGTGGGCACTGCGGTAGACTCCATGAATGTCAGACTTACTCGGGTTGGCGATGGGTTCCTTAAAGGTGCCGGGATACATGAGCTTCATCTGAGGAACGCTCCAAATCGAGACCATGCTGTGGAATTCATCAGGAATGTTGTCATAGAGAATGTCCTGGACGGTCTCCTCATCAGCCCAGATGGGGACATCCTTGTCGCGAACATGCAGCAAAAAGTGCACACCGTATTCGCCTCCAGACTTCAGTGCTACCTCGTTTACGAGGGCGCGGAAGTTGAGGAGTACATGTTCGGTCCACTTAAAACCAGTGTAGAGGCGGATGACAATGCCAATGCGGCCGAGCTTATCAGAATCTGCGCGAGATTTCAGGTCACTGGGGTCCTCGGCCAGTCCGGCACGGAAGCGGTGCTTGTTGGCTTCGTAACATCGCTTCTGTGCATTGCCCCAGTCAATCTCAGTGTAGCTGATCTTGCCACTTTCGGACCAGACTTCCTCACTCCCGAACTTTCAGTATCGAGCCCAGTGTCGCTGCCGCCCTCGAGTTTGCTGTAGCCGAATCCATAAGGACCGAATCGTCCAAATCGGTCGAAGCAAACGTCGTCTCTGATACCAAGAAGTTCATGCGAACCAAGAGCCGGGTTAGGGGCGTTCTTAGTGACGCCCGGATAAGCGTAGATACTGGGAGCAGGGATTTGGTTCTCCTTGTCAAGATAACATTGCACGATATCCTTGGCCGTGTAAGGATCGTAGGGCTTGGGCTTCGGAATATCGTTGGAAGTAGGAGGCTGGGGAACGGTGTCGGTCGAGCTGGGTTGGGGTACTCGGGTTCATGATCCTTCTTGCTAACCAAGGTCTTGAGTCCAAAGTAGTATGCGTTGAGGCTGTGATGAGGTTGTGAGCAGGAATGTCAAGATTAACGAGTTCTGAGGCGACACTTACTGTGGGAATTTGAGCCATTTGGCGCCATCGGGTTGCTCCTGAGGTTCCTCAGAAGGCAGACCGGGGACCACCTTGTCGTCTGGCTTCCCTTAGGGTCCTTTCCGGCCTTATCGTCGGATTCATGATCTTGCTCAGTATGCGGCTTGATGGTTCCAGCTACGGACGGCTGCTGCTTAAATTCTTCCTTCTGCTGCTGCTGTTGCTGTGCCGCAGGAGCCGCATTGTGCGGCTCCTCAACCTTGGGAGGGTTAGGCTTCTCGTCAACCGGTACCACCACGTTGTTGCCAGCACCACCAGCGGGTGCGGCCTCATTCTGAGGAGAAGAAGGACCATTGTGGTCGACTATTCGTTCCGACGACGGCTTCGTGGTAGTGAAGGGGGTTCGCAATGCCGTATGAGGATCTCTCTCGGTGGTGGAAGAAGGCGAGGCTCACGACCAACAAGCATAAGCATGACCAGACAAAGACTCTGCGATACATGGGGTGGCGTAGAATCGACCTCGCCCTAAAGGTCGATTTCTCGGAGGCATTCGAATATGGAAGCAACGGATCATGCCTCCTGTTAACAGAGGCAGATGAGCTGGAGCGACTGCTCATGATAGGCTTGAGCCCCATGGCGAAGAGGATGTAGGATGTGATGGCCCGAAATGGGACCGTGGCTGCGAGTCTGTTGCAGTATTATGACCACATATAAGGAACGACGTTGGCCAAGAGGGTTATATGAGTGAGTAGCTTCGTGGACAGCACCGGGGGCGAGTCCCGTCGCGAGGTGGGAGGCCTGCGTGGGCGGAGGCTGATAAGGAAACTGGGCCGCGATTGCAACCTTCACAACTTGCCAAGGACTTCTATCTCGGGATAGAGTGGAAGATGTCGAAAGAAATGGAATAGATGAGAAAAGGAAAGGAAAGGAAAAATGGGCAAGTAATGGCTACAGGGAAAGGTAGAGTGAAAAGAAGAGAAAGGTAAGAAGTAGGACGATACGGGGTTACGAAGATCAACGACAGGGCAGCCAGGTGGAAACAACAGACGAGTCGACAGTATTAAACTGAGGAGCGGGCTCAGCTTCCCACTGGATTTAGCACAAGGGTCCAGCCGGGAGCTGGTCCAATGGACGGACGGGTGGGTGGGTGGAAGCGACTCGTTACTGTTGGTAGCCTCATGTCGCATCATTTACTTGCAATGACACAAGGGTGCATGGCTCCTGGGCCAGCCCACTTGGGCCGGAGACATGGACCTCAAGATCCAGGCATGGCAAGGGCTCCCTAGTCGTGTCCAGACCCATGGCAACGTGCTGAGAAGATTTATCGTCCCCACGCACCCGTTTCCCGATAGGCATGGTTTTGACGGGAAAAGGACGAGATAGCGGCGCTGCTGCGACTAGTCGATACGGCAGGCTGAATACTGTACTGGAAACCTGCTTGATCAACCTCATTCGCCTTGCCCGTATGAGCCACGCGGCCCTGGGCGTTTACGCCTTTGCCAGCGGTCTGTCAGCAACCAGCCATCGGTCAAGCGCCGATCGTGAGGGGGCCCGCCTCCGTGCGAGAGAGTGAAGCGTAGTGAGAGACTGTAAAGGAAAGGAGGCGTTTAGCTGGCGACGATCAAAGTGTGCCATTGCCATGGTGGTGTGCTGTACTGTACATAGTAAGGTAGATAGATAGCGCAGTGCACAGTAAGTGGGTGGAGCACATGCAATCTGCAGTCGCGCCTAGCGCTCGATCCACGAGATGTGACAATTTCGTGGAAAAAGGAGGTTCGGATGTTGCTAATAGTAGGATAAGCAGAGCAGCAGAAAGAGGGAAGCGGGTCGGATAGAAACTTCCTAGCCACTCGTCGCAGCGCAGGTACCGAGTCAGGAAGGTACGGAGGCTTTGTGCAGCGACAGGTGCAGGAACAAGTACAGAGGTATTTTCTCTACCTCCCCACCGCCACAGGTACCTGTACCAGCACGGCGCAGAGGGGCACGGCTCTGCTCTGCACTGGACTGCTCTGCTCTGCACTGCACCACACAGTGGCACCACACTTTCGTGATACCGCTGCACAGTACCGGCACTGGCCCCTCCGCCCGCTGTACACAGTATTCGCAGCAAGCCTCCAGGGCTGAATCTGGCTCATAGCCGCACAAGGGCGGTGCTGATGCTGGTGCTGATGCTAACTTTGCTCCTGCACGCCAAATTGCTAAACTTAGATCCCCTTTCCAGCCATCGGTATTTTGCCTTTTCTGCCGCCTACCTATCATCATCAGCAACAACACCACCACCACCACCACCGCCTGCACTACTGCCAATCGCCCTTTTCATTGCCCAAGCGGCGGCCCCTACTGACATGGTACAGTAGACCGCTCCGTCGTAAGCTGACCCATCAGGTACATCCCGTGTAACGGCCAACTTGAGTCCAAAACGGTCATTAGGGGTCTGGGACGGCCAACGATGCCGCCCGAACGGTACACCACTCATCCGACCCGCGCCCTTCTTTTTCCTTCTAAACCGCTTTCCTCCTTTTGCGGCTGCACCCGCATCTAGGCATTGGCAGCGAAGGGGCCCTCGTCGGTTTCATCGTCTGAGGAGGAAATAGCAGGATGCTCCGATCGTCCTGATTGGGCAGCCCCTCCTGGTCCGGCGACGCCAACCACCAGCTACACATTTTCCATGGCCGCTTGACCATCGTCTCATCTTGCCTGTCGTCGCAAGCTTGCCATCTCCCAGTATCTACAGTAGAGCCATCGCAACACGAGCCTGCTGCAGGCGTAACCCGCCTCGCCCTTCGTAAACGATGCGCCTTAACCGCTATCGCTGCCGCTCCACCCGGACGGGGCTGTCGCCAACTGCGTCATGGCAATGCCTTGAGAGAGAAACTCGAGCAAGGAAACTTCTCGAGAATGCCATGCTCTGTCCCGTAAAAGCAACAGTACGAGGCCGACTCCCCGCCGCCCCGCTGCGGAACCCTTCTGGTGGCTTGGCCTTCGTGCTGCTAAGAGAAGCCGTTCGTCCTAGACGGGGGCCTCATCAGCAGATACGGTACATTCAGGTACCTACCGTTACACGTCGAACCTGCCACCTTGCCAGTGGATAATCCTGGCCAGCGTCGATTGCGCCGTTAGGGTCTTGGTCTTGGCGGTCTTGCCATTTTATGTTTCATCGTGATGTTGTATCAGATATCCTGCTTCATCAACGAGCACAAAGCTTTGGCCAGTCCAACGGACTCGGGGCTCTTGGCGCACATTGAACCACACAGGGCTCCCTTGGTGAAGATTGCTTGCTTCTTCCTTCCGTGTTTCGTTGAACGCTCAGCAAGGGCCACTGCATATAATCTGCATGCATATGTTCTGCACCCAAAATCCCACTTGGTCGCCACGGCGCTTCTGATTGGAGCCAAAGTGAAACAATCTTAGATGCCTACTCAAACCCTGACGAAGCCTGTGTTTCGTCTGGTCTTTGCTTATTGTTACTTCCATTCGGCTGCAGGCGCCGTTTTTCTCTACCCAGCTTTCGCTTATTACGGTAATTTACTCGAATCTATCGCACCGACTCCGGGCTTGATCTAGCCATTCATGCAATCTTGGCTACCTCCACAAGCTCCCGGACTCATCTCAACCATCTCCAGTCCTGGCAGCGATTGTCCTCTCCTTCTTGGCCAGTCCACCTTTCTAGTCTACTTACAGCCCAGCTTGGGAAAGACTCGCTCTAGCCAGACCCAAGCCAGCCTCTTTCAGACCGCTTCCTACTGTTGATAGGGCTAGGGAAATGGCACGAATTGGCTCGGACGGGCAAGGAATGTGAGCGCGAACCCCGCTATTCCAATGAACATCTTCATTTGGGCACGGTCTTGATTAACATGGGCCAATGGCAGCGGTGCCATGCCGCTTCCTTTTCCACCTCGAATGATAAGACTGCATCCCTCTGCTTCTGTGCCGCTCAATGGCAGGGTCTGCGTAAGATCATCATCACAGCGGTCTGACCCTTACCCCGATGTGTCTCCTTGTATCTGCTGCCCATCTCCGGCGTCGCCGCTCTGGTCCGCTCAGCCTCCGTCTAACCGTTTCCTCCTGCCCTCACATTTGATCTCGGCGCTTTTAGGCGTTCCAAAAAGAAACGAAATATCCTGAGCTGAATTGTGATGCACCAAGCGTCATACCGGGATCTGCGAGCCCCGACGTCAGGCGAAACATCAGGCAGGGTGCCGTTGTCAGTACCATCCATCCCGCCATTATTGCTTTCGAGAGTGACGTACGTAGATCGGCGGAACTCCTGGACCCTTATACGCCTTTTTATGACCTTAGAATAAACCTAAATAAATGCATAACTTTGTTGTGTTGCAGGTTCAATGACTACCTCCCTACCTAGGTACCTATCTACCTGTCTAAGTCATAGAAAAGGTGAATATAGGATTCGCCTGCCAATGACTGCAAGGGAAACAACGACTAAAGACAGTGCTTGCTATGCAGATAAAGCGTGGACGTATCATCAACGACCCGCGAACAATTTCTAAATATACATCGTTCGATTTCAACTTGAACCCCACACGTCTCTATGATCATTACTCCGGATCTGCCACTGTTTCTGTTACAGCCGCGACTCCAACCATTTATATCGGCTGTTTCACCTTCTCCTTCTCCTCAGGTTGCCTCTCCGGCTCCCACCAGGGGTGCCTAGGCTCCTATCGACCCCATTTGGCTGTTTCTCTTGCGACGGCTTCGTCTCCTTGCGTGCGTCGATGCTCTCCCGCCACTCCTGGCCCCATCGGATCGCTGCCATGACACCCGCTGCCGAAACCACTAGTAGCAGCGACGAGATGGTCGAGAACCAGCCTACGCCGATGCCCTCCACGGCCGGCAGCACCACAGCGGTGCCCAGGCAGCCCGCCAGGTAACGCACGAAGAAGTTGGCCGCCGTCACTTCGGCGCCTTGTCCTGCCATGACGTCCAGACAGTATGTGTTAAGTGATGGGAAGCAGAAGAGCTGCCCGACACCTTGGAGGAACATGACAATGACAGGCACTGGGATGCCACCGACTGCCTGGTCGACCGTCCAGCCATAGATGAGGATGCAACCTGGGATTAGGATACCTAGGAACGGCAACGATGATCGTAGTCGATCTTCCGGTATCCGCCTCCCGCCTCGCTTTCTGATCCACCGTTTGACTGTCATATCTGCCCACCGGCCTCCCATGAATGTTCCCACAAGGTAACCACATCCTGGTGCTAGGTAAAACAATCCAGACAGTAACGGCGACTCCAGCTGGAACCGGGGTTGAGCACGTATCGAATCGGCGTCAAGAGGCTGTACATATTCCATACGAGCGCCGAGCTGCCGCCTGCCACCATAACCAGGTTTGGGTAACGGAACAGCCGCAGCACCTTGATCGGATTGATCATTTTAAGGATTGACTTGGTCTTGTGCATCTTTGACAGCCCCTCCAGGTCCTTAATTTTCTTGTGGTGCGATGTCTCTGGCACCAGCCAGAAGACACCCACCGCTCCTGTTCCAGCCAGTGCGGTCTGTAGCCAAAATATGGATCTCCATGACGAGTATGTCACGATCAGACCACCAAGAAAAGGGCCAAATGCTGGACCGATGAGTGTCCCCGACATGAACCATCCAATGGCAGTTCCTCGCTCAACAGGTCGGTATATATCCCTATGGCTATATCAGCACTTGGTTCTACGATGACATGATTGCCGGTCATTGTTGATGAGGCACTCACCCAATACATGCTGCACCTATTAAAATGAAAGCCGTGCCCTCAAATGCAGATAGAGCTCGAAAGACAAAGAAGGTTGCCAAGTTCGGTGCCAGAGCAGTTGCTAGACTCAAGAGAAAGAAGAGCACAGCAGTTATCAACGTGATCTGCGGGCGTATGAATATCAGTAAATTGTCATATTCCAAGGTATGTTGTATAAAGCCTATTAAGAATGCATGAATAGCAGGAGTTATCAACACTTACCGGCCGTCTCCCGAATACTTGGCTCATGGGACCCCAAACAATAGGCGATACGCCCATCAACGCCATATAGCCGGCGTTACTCGCGTTGATAACAGACCCCGAGGTATTATACTCGGCTGCCACTTCGGGAGTTGCCGCCAGCACGCTTGTACTCGAGATAGGCGAGAGAAAGGCGCAGAATGACATGACTGTCACGATGATGGCCTTGCGCCGACCCGACAACCTGTCGTATATCTCGTCACCAGCCTCTCGATATGGCGCGGCAGCGTCACTTGGGTCGGCAAAAGTGTCGGGCCCAGACATATGTGACATGGACCGATAGATAGCATCACGCTCCACGTTTTGCTCGGCTTTAATAGGTTGCCTTTCGACATCCTCATCCTCGGAGTGTGACGACTGTTGATTTGGGTTCCGGGGTTTGGAACCGGCTTGTCCTTCGTTTTGCTCCATGGCCGGTGAACAACCTCATGGAGGTTTGCAACATTCAACAATTCGTAGCAAGAGTTCTGGCTTGGGCAGCAAGGCAGATGATAGTTTATTCCTGGTTAATCATGAATGCAACAAATAGT
The DNA here is from genome assembly GCA_020081605.1 of Albifimbria verrucaria. Lineage (NCBI taxonomy): Eukaryota > Fungi > Ascomycota > Sordariomycetes > Hypocreales > Stachybotryaceae > Albifimbria > Albifimbria verrucaria. The sequence continues at coordinate 3,041,895 of JAHREC010000013.1, forward strand.
GAATTGATAAGAGGACTAGGCGCAAAATAGGAGAAGACCCGTGTTAGAGTATATATACAGAAAGTTATCTGCAAATCCACTGACTCGAATACAGTCGGCAATAGAAATCGAAAGAGTCAGAGCAACCAACTGGGCGATACTGCAAAGGCATTATAACGACATTCTTCTCCACAAGTTCGCCGTCTTGGTTGGGCCGGGAGGCATTGCCCGTGTTATCCCCGGCATGCATACCCGCTGCCAGTGCATCGTTGAAGGTAAACCTACGATAAGTGTATATTTAATGTGTTATAATTGCTTTTGACACATGCTTTGAGGGATCATTATGTGGCATATTAAAACTTGAGAGCTTCAGGAAGTCTTGTTTGTTGGTTAATTTCAAGAATATCTCTGCGTAAGCCCTTGTCTTGGTGCTTAGCCGAGGCTCCGAGAAATCTCGTCTACAAGACCGTGCCGGATCGAAATATCCCGATGGTCGGCACCGACTGGCCGCCAGACATACAGCCGATACAGATCCTTCCAGATAAGCCGTATAGCCGATCAATGGGACCTCACTCATTCACTCTGCATATGACGTCTAGAATTTTCAAATCAACAACTGTGTTATTCAACCACACAGTATTGGTCTTTGTATGTTTTGAGTACAGTTTCCCAACTCCGTATCATATGCTGCTCCATGCCCGCAACCCCTGCTAAAACAAAACATGTACAAGAATCAATGCCATGCAAAACCAAACAAATGCCATGGTGCTCTACTCATTTCCTGTTGACAGACTGCGAAGCCAAAGGGGTATTTTGTCGAAATCATATTTGCAGTTTCCTTGCCAGTTGTAGGCGACTTGATCCATCATGACAACAGCTTCTGAACACGTTCTTGAATGACTCTGTCCACAGGCTGACTGTTCCTCTGAACAACCACGTTCTCTCGTCCTCCAACAGTGACAACTCTCAGCCACTCTGGTGCAACCTCTGTGGCGATGAGCCGCACGCATATCATGCCTTCTTCCTTGGACAAAGGTACGCGGAGAGAGTCCTTGAGCTTCTCCGTGATGGCAGCCATCGTGAATGCTTGTCGAGGTAGTGATAATGAGCTGGAAAGGCTGAGCATCGAGATCGTGGCAGCAACATCGCCAACTCTGTTCAAAGCTGCTCGGCGTTGTAGCTCTGGGCCAGAAGGTGGGAGGGGTTCTCCAGCCTTGGCCAGCTGCTTGTACCGGATGCGATCCAGGAGGCTCATCTTGGTTCCGTCCGAGTTGAGCAGAGGGTTGCTAGGAGCCTGTTGCTTCGTTTCCTTCTCCTGCTGCTTGGCAGCCAAACCGCTCTTCAAGTCTGACAGGGCACGCTGGCCTACCGCGAATGCCGGGTGCATCTTGATGCTCGATTCCATTGTCGTGATGGCAACCTGGGGAAGATCGGCTAGTGACAGACCTTCAAACGAGATATCCATGTCGGACATTTCATTGGTGGCATTTTCCACACAAAGAGCTCGGAGGTTGTCCTCGAATTGTCTGCAGAGCTGCTCCTCCTTGACGGAGGCAGCGCTAAAGCCCTGCCTTAACTCAACACAGACCTTTCCTCTGCCATAGTCGGACACGATAAACGGCGAAGTGGTTTGCAGTTTGGTGGACTGAAGAGCTATGCATCGTCGAATATCCTCAACCGTGACTGCGCGCTTGCCCCATGCACGAGAGATGTGAGGAGCGATCGATGCGACGTCCAAAGGTACACTGTCGCCGTGATGCACAAACTGCAAGATGACTGTCGACAAGAAGGCCTTATGCAGGTTAATTAGGTCGACCAGGTGGGGTGGGAACGAGCTCCCGGAATTTCCAGAGCTAGCTGTGTCTGTCGGTGAAGTCTTCTTGGGCTTAGGGAAAAGTCGAGCTTTGTCTGTATCGTTTTGCCCTGGCGCTTGGAGTGCGCAACAACAGTAGAAGTTCCGGGTCGGTGAGCTGTCTCTGTGATGGAGGAAGCTGCCTTGGCTGTACGCTTGCCTTTGGTCACAGCTCGGATGGGCTTGGGGAGGGAGCGGCGGCCGCGGGCTCTTGTCGACGACAAGCCCGCTTCGTCGGGGTCGGGGCTGGCAAAGATTCATCGTCGCTACTGGGAGAAAAGGACAAGTTGCGACGGGTCAGAGATTGATGCGTCTCGTCTTCGTCAATAGAAGCAGCCTTCCTCTTCTTGAGCGACACAGGCTCGGTCACGACCGCCTTCTTGGATGATAAGTCGGAAGGGATATTAGACTTGGTGACACGGGCAAAACTGCTGATCGACTGGGTAGTCGCCGCCTCGGCTCTTGCTCTCGTCGTCCTAGCCATAGTGTTGGTGGGCGGTAGATGAAGATGGGTGAAGAGGGAGCCGCAGGTAGAGAGCAGGGCGAGGGAAGGAAGGGCCCAACTGCTTCGTGTAAATGCCGGGGTGGGCGAGATAGAAGTTGGTTCCAATGATGAAAACCAGTGTGAATCGCAGCTCGAAGGAGAGACAGGTGACGATACAGAGGCCGACTCGTTTTTCCCTCTTCTCAGACAGCTTTGAGATATGGTCAGAACCAAGGATGTGGACATGGGAAACGGTTGCTCGGGTAGCCATTAATGAGGAATTACAGTGGGCTGGCCCCACGCGACGCGACCTTGTCAAGACGCGTCTCGCGCTCTGGCACCGCGTAAAGAGGTCTGCTTTTGGGCCCACCGCGACATGCTCCAGCGGCCCCACCAAAATTTCGACTTCACATGCTTGTCAACCACAGAATATCTGTCTTCCTCGTTGACTTTTCTTCGGCACATGGAGAAGCCTGTGCACGTCATTGCCTCCCCATGTCTATATCACACCAATAAAAAGAAGTGTTAGCCGAGGCTTCGGGCAGACTCAATTTCTGGGAACATGCCCTCCTGCCCATTGAAGTTAGTTGTCCATAGAGCTCTCCAAGTTTAGGTCGTGAATACTGTTCGCTCGTTTATGTGCATCTCCTGATTCGTCTCGGATGCAAGTTACAACAGGCAGGTAAGCAATCAATCTTGCTGTTGTTTTGAAGTAATTTTTCGTATTCGACATGTGGCATAGCCTCTCATCCAATACCGGCCGACTGGCTCACGAGTAAGCCTGTGCCACTCACCGGTTCACACAACAAGCAGGATCAGTAATTATGATGACCAACCTGTGCATGCCCTAACGAACCACAAGCTTACACCAAGGTGCAATGGCCACACTTCAAGCATTTGCAAAACAAATCGTACAACTCGCCCAATGCGTAGATCCATTGATGAAAGTAAGCGCTTCTAATAAACTAATGCCAAGCTTGCCTCACTGATGTTTTCCATCCTGTGATGTGCAACACTCAGACCGTGCCAATGTCCCGCTCCTACCGGTGATTCCCTTTTGTACTCCTAGACACCCATGCGCCAAACGTCCAACCCATTTTCATTCCCTCTCGAATGCCAAGTTGTACAAGAAAAGAAGAAGGAAAAGTTACAGGGGCAGCAGCGTGGCCACCTCATCCGTTGGCCTACCCGGACCAAATCGTCAAACTGAGATACTGTGCGGCCACGCAACAGCCGACTCAGCGACGAAAAGAAGTAGGCCATTGCTCGGATCTAAAGCTCACAGGGCTAGGAGGCGGAGGTGCCGGGACAGAGTAGTCGTCTTCCTGGATATGGCGGACTGGAGTAGAAGGCCGATCAAGGTGCTTTGAAGCGAGAGTTGCGTTGAGACTAGTATACAAGTCTTGCGGAGAAGCGCCAATCTTGATGGTATGTTGCGAGGCCTGCATGGCCAGAGAAGAGGTGATATGAGCGCTAGGCATTTTGAGTGATTGCTTCAGAGGTGAGTTTGCGTGAGCAACGTGGCTGCAAGAGGAGTGTCAGAGCTTTAAGAGATCAACAGAGAAGATAGGCCTGGGATATTCACCTTGTTGGCCAGATGTGATACTTCCAGAAAATGGAAGGGATGTGTAAAAGAGACGGTAATGGATATATGTAGTTGCCACAGTCTAGTATGGCCGAGGTGAAGCGTGACAAGTGTGTGCAGATTGTCAAAGATCAAGGAGTCTCGAGATGTGGTGAGATGTGCTTCGGAGTCAAGAAGTAAAAGTAATAGTCAAGGTTCTCGCCTGTGTAGCCAGGAATCTTGTTCTCGTTTGGAAAGAGAGAAAAGGTGGAAGAGAGAAGGGAGGTGGATGGATTTTAATAATGGGCCAGCCGGGAGTTAAGGCGGTGCTGCACAGCAGAGCACGCACCTACAGTCAGAAAAAATTGACACAAAGGGAAAAGGGCCTCTCCAGGAGGTCCAGGAATGCGGTACTATGAATTAAGGTAAGGGAGGTACCAACAGAGCAGGTACCGGTTGGGTGGGAAATTGCAGCTAAGGTTACGTTGCTGGCTGTGATTCACGGGGAGGGAAAGGACAAAAGGTGAAGCGAGACGAGGCGAGGCGAGGCAAGGCACGAGTACCTCACACCTCCTACCTCCTACCTCACACCTCACCTTGGAAAAACCTGGGGAAAGCGGGAAAGGACTCCACGGGGTAAGGGAGGGTGGGGGTAGAGCCAGTGGCTTCCTGGGGAACAACACAACAGACAGGCAGGCAGGGGGTGTGAGGTGAGGTGTGAGGTGAGGTGTGCGCCAGGCGGTACCTACGCTCCCCGTACAGTGCCTAACGTTGCCTACCTACTACACCTGACCTTACCTTACCTTACCTTAGCTAAGGTAGGTCAGTACCTACTCACTAGGCACATGCAGTAATCGACAGCGCAGCGCAGCACAGCGCAGCAGGTACCAGCAGCCCGAAAAGGGTGTGCGGCGACGGATGCATTCCACGTCGGAATTTGGGGCGCACACCTAAGGTACCTCTCCTCCTTGCTTCCAGCCAACCAACCAACAAAACCAAACACCCATCACCAACCAAACGCGTGTTTCCACCACATTCTCCTCAACACGATGTCCATGCTGTAATCGGTCAACGCGGCACGAGGCGCTGTAAGGTACAGTCTGCAACTTCAAACACCCATCTTGTACCGCTCTGCAGTCCGTGGCCGTCTCCCATTGACAACTTGTAATTGGCCGAAACCGACATGTCGCGTCTGCATCAAACTTGACATGCCATACAGCTCGAGCCTGGCACGATCAGACATCGCATCGAGTTTTTTTCCTTCTTGGCCCTCTCGTCCTCTTCCTCTCTCCCTCCTCTTCCGGGGTCTGGGTGAGAAGGGAAATATTCCCGGAGAGCGAGACTGGATGTGCGTGGGCCAGGTAAAAGGGTGTGTCGTGATCTGTGCTCCGACAAGTCCGCTTTCCCTTCAATTCCATCCTCCTTCTTCTTCCGTTCTCGAACCAAGGACGATAATTCGACAGAGCCTTGATTGACCCGAGATGGCCTTCCGACGCTAGCGACGGAGAAGGATGACAAGGCCACGTCTGGAAACAGACGTGGGGGCTGGCTTGGGACAAATGCGTCGCTAATGATGGACACAACACCCTGTTCAAACATCACTGTGTCTTTGTCTGACTCGTCTGGTTATTGCCTGCATACCTGCCGATCGACCAGCCGGGCCTTGGGACATATTGTGCCCCAGTCCCGTTGCCCACTGACGGCTGCCGTATCAGGCACCCGATTAATGTTCCTCGTCGGCTTGTTCCCTGTGGTCCGTGATATTCGGATCTAGAGCTGTAACACAGTATTGTGGGCTCGACTTCAAACGCCCATTGCTAGACGAAGACACCCTTGGCCTCTCCCTTTCCGGGTTTGTTTTCTTTTCCTTTCCCTCTTCCGCCTATTGCTTTGATTGTCTTACCAATGATATTGACGACGACTCATCTGACATGAAGCACGATGGCGACCTCTAGAAGGCACTCGTATCTCTAAGTAAGGCTGATAAAGCAAGACTCCTTTAGGAGTGTGCATAGATATTCCTAACCGACAGCCAAGGCAGCCTGGTCGATATTTACCCCAGTTTAATGCAACCAGACCCCTGTCGAAGAGTGTCACCACGGATCGGATGGGACATTTGCCAGTACACACAACATCCGCAGGCTTGCTTTTTTTTTTTTTTTTTTTTTTTTTTTTCTCTTTCTTGGACCACTCTCCACTTTGCATACCTCGTTTGAAACCTCAGGCCCAACACTGTATCCGAACAATAGATTAGCCGGCTTAACTGTCAGCTCGTATGTGAGATTGCACTCGGTCTTATGATGTTGGCACTGTTCGACATGGCACCGCCTAGGCTTGAACGGCTACATCCGCCATCCTACTAAGCGGGCTGACAGTTTGCGTCACATCAAGCCTTGGGACTTGGCCATGCTGGACACGCAACGCCCATACCCCTTGATCTGGTCAATATCCTCATATATTACCATCCGACATGCGGCCCGTGGATGCAGCCCCAACAAGAGTCGGTGAAGGAGCTGGAAGGAATGGCATATGCGCCCGCAGGTATCACTCCCGCTTCCCTATCTCGAACATCTAGTGCTTGGTGCCTTCGCCTTGGGCTCTTATCTCACCCATTGCAGGAGAATTACTTACGTTGTCGCCTGGCTCAGGCTGAATAATTAAGCCCAGCTACTGACAACGTGGCTCCAGATTTGAAGCTCCGGCATCTAGGCGGTTGACGTGGAGACAGGGAGGGTGTGGCCATAGTTGCCTTCCATAAGCCGAAACGACTTGGAACCATCAAATGCCAATTTCGGCATCATTCTGTGCCTCGAACGAATGCCTGCCTCTCCTATATTTTTCTTCATCCTTCCCCAGGCTCTGATCCCGGGCTTCCGCGGGTGGCCACCTTGGGCTTGGTACGCGAGACGGACAAATGGAAAATTCTTCTTTCGTTCCAGATATCCTTGAACGTATGGATTCACGGCTTCGTACTCCGGTCCACACCCCTTACTGTGTTCCGACCCTTGGGCGGAACAAGCATTGTGGGGAAGCGCCATAGTATTCTAGTATAGGGAGGAAGCATTAGGAGCTGACATAAGGTAAAACAGGAGAATCCTAAGATTCTACATTTAATGGGTGGGAATCTGACGAGGGCTTACAACAAGTTCAGCCCCGTCGGTCTGTTGGGAGCATCCGCCCGCCGCCGCAGGAGTATCAACGGAAGAGAGGCGTGTGTAGCATCCGCTCTCCGTCACATTAGGTCATATATGCACTGGGCAGCAAAAGCTGATAGTGTGATTGTAATTGAAAGGCGGTCGCGTGCGCGGGAACACGACAGGCCCCAAGTACTTCAGGACCATGTACCAAGAGTCAGGCTTGAGTGGAATCCTGGCCACTAGGCTGCCTTTGCATGATTGCGAGATCTCTCCGCCTTAGCAAGCTGAAAAGAATGCTGGATACGCCCATCTATTACATTCCGGTCTAACACCATGACTCAGATCGCACCTTTGTATCTCTCTCTTCTCTTTCTGCAGCGGAGCCTCAATTCTCGCTGCTCGCTGAAATAACTGAGCTTTTAGTCTCGATATTGATCTTTCTCTGGCGTGGTGAAAAGGGCATGCAGGGAAAGGTCTTACAGGGTCCTCTCCCAGTTATGCGACGAAATATCGAGCCTGTCTCACATCCCTTATAACGATGTCCAGTTTTTGTCTTCTTCGTTTTCCCATTCATTCCCTCTTGATCAACATCCCAATGTAGAACACTCTCACTGTATCTTGGTTTCTATTTCAATACAGCACGACTATTACAACCGATCCGCTTGGGGCACCAGATCTTCGATCCAGCAGCATACAACTACATGCCCTATATTCTTCTGTGACAAACAGTCTCTGCTACGATAAGCTGTACGTCATGGCACCATGCAGACGTCGAAGAGACTTGCGGGGGATGAAATTGTCTCGTCTTATGTCTTTCCCTGATCGACTTGTCATATCAAACCCGATCTATAGCCACCAAGAGGTTTACAGTGAGACAGATCATTTATTCATGAAACGACAGGCAGACGTACTGTCGTGGTATCCTGCTTACAGCTGCACCAAAATTCGTCGTTCCCTCATGGACACGCCCTAATCCGCCAGCATAAGGCCGGTGACATGTCAGACGGCGCAACCCTAGTGTCACGATGCTTGTTCTCTCCTCCGTCGCCCGTACCATATCCCTGGCGGGAATTAGGAATTCCCACGGGAAAACAAGCTATTCCTTGCTCGCTTTGGGCTATCCGCGCGGCCTCTAGCAGGTTCTCTGCAAGTTTTATGTGTGGAATCAGGAACTGGTGAGAAATGACCTGAGGCCGGGTTCGATCTTGATCATGTCGATGCGCCTTGTTTCCCGATCAGAACATAGATACCAGAGACAGATGCTCCTGCGAAACTCGATAAACCCCAAACTTCTTATGAGCCTTACTAGGATCATCAATCACTGATTCTTCTGGATCAAATCTTTGTCAAGCTATGACACGCTCAATCCTTAGCACTAGATGAGGCCTGTGCCGCCTGTTGGGTCTTGCTAGTCTTTCTTGCTGGTTGATAAACATCGTTGAAGTTCATCGCCACGCCCAAGAACCTCAGGTCCACGTCTGGCTGATACGCCAAGTCGCGCAGCAAGAGCAGCAGCCGTGCGCGGAACGATGAGCCCAGTTGCTTCAGCCGCTCCTGGAGTACAGGGAATTCAGAAGCCACGTTGCCCGTTGGTATATAACCATCGTCATCGTGTCTAGTTGCGGTCCGCACATCAACTTCCTGCCGCTGTGTAAAGTCCGACACACTCCAGCTGTAAAGTCCGTCGACCGAGTCGCGGTAGTTTAGCATGAATCGGAGGATATCACTAAGCTGTGCAAGGTAAGATGTGCGCTCATCATCATCCGTGCTGTGGTGTCGGCGTTTAGCACCAAGCAGACCCTTGTGTGTGATATCATTGAGGTAGCGACTGTGCGCCTCGATAAGGTCGTCAAGCGTACAATCCTCTTTCTGAATACGCTTCTGTAGTTCGCCCCAAGAAGACTCAATAACTTCAAAGAGGATATAGTACTGTAGCTGCCCAACGAAATGGATCATCTCCGCTAGGACGCCCCGCGTCGACTTCCAGGTCTGGTTCACTACAGGGTCGGAATTCTGTAGTACTCCTCGGGCCCCAGTCATGCACTTTCGCCAGGTAGACAAGAGTGCGAACTCTACTCGTTTGATCCGCCAGAGGAAATTAAACACCTTGAGGTATTGTCTATTTCCCCACTCGGTCACGACAACATCCACTGGGGCATCGATCTTATACTCAAGGGTGAAGCAATCCCATCCAATATCACCGTGTGAGAGCTGCAGCATTCTTGCATCAAGTCGACGGAGTACCTCTGGGGAGTCGTATTGTGCATTGGATCCTCGAATGGCATGCTCGAGCTGGGCTGTAAGGGTGTGGCGATACTGAGCTCCAGCAGGGCGGTCCAGGTTGGCAGCTAAAGACTCCATCAGCAAGGCAATGAAGTCTCCCTGTCCTAGAAGAATATAGTTCTTCAATGCCTGTAAATGTTCGAATAGATTAAACTTGTTGGCCATTAGATCCATCAGGCGTTTCATCGTCGTCTTATATGCCTCGTCAATCCAAGCTTCAAGGGTTGCCGTGTCGCCATACTTTAATTCCTTGGATGCAGCTTTGGAGTAGTCTTCCACCCAGACAGAGTCGGCACAGCTGTGCCGAATGAAATTTAAGGATTTGCCAATCAAGAACACCTTTTGGGCGAAATCATGGGTCATAATGCTCGGTATCATGTCTTTGGCGATTTCATACTTGTCTTCCCACACATTTCCCGCACCCCTGGCCTTTTCATTGACTGGGATTTGTGTTTTCTCCTAACAAAGAATTCCTTGTACGGGTCTGACAGCTCGCCATCATAAATCCAGTGCCGTAGAATGTCATAGAAGGGCCGCGTAAAGCTACCAAGCAGACGCTCAGCAAATGCTGCCACGATAGGGTCTCCGTGGGAAGAAGAGAAACTGTGGATGAGCGAAACAAGTTGCCCTCCAGTCTTGGTTTCTGAATCCTCCGCCATGACGCTCATTAGTCTTAAGCCCATGGTAGCTTCTCGCGTCCATATCACACATCTTTTCAGTGTAACCCCGGCCTTCCCAATACCTCCACGTGGTTGGGATTCGTCCATAGATGCCAATGCTCTTCGAATCTGGCTTTCCAAGGCAGCAATCAAATTTAAGTATGATCGTAGCTCGCCGCCAATGGCAGACCTGAGGCTCTGGTTCAGCAGACCTTCGGTCGTTGATTTACAGAATTCATCTAGACGGCGGTACAGTAGTGAGGGCTCTGCCAACGTGTGTAGCAGAGACACGATAGGTAATGGAAGAGTTGGTGGCAGCTTTAAAGTATTGGCTCCCACAAATGGTAGCGTTGTTGATGAAACTCCTGGAGTGTAAATGGCAAATCCCGTAGCAAAGAAGTCTCTGAAGGCTCGATTTCACCGCAGTTGTTTGCAAGGAGGGTGGATTTGAGAGACACATCTCTCTTTGGCTGATCAGGTTGTGGTTGTTTCCCTCAGACCTTGGCCGGGCATCTTTACTTGGCAGTTCCCTTAGTCCTTCAGGTTGAAATGCCTCTTTGAACTGTTCCTCGTCGGTTTTCGAGACGGGAGTGGACACCTTTGATCGATCGCGCCCATGTCTTTTAACGACCTCGCGATAGTTTGGTGCAGAGGGTCGTACAGGGCTCAGCGGAAGCGGTTCGTTGGGGTCTGGGGAATCGGCGAGTTGGTAGAGCAGGTAAAGGATCGCCCATTTGTGGTCGAGGACAGGGAGGGCCAGGAGGCGAGTATAGAGGTTCGAAAACCTCAGCGCCTGACTGGGGTTGCTTTGTATTAGCTTCCGCTTGATGAGGTCGGAGGCATGGTTCACATCGGAGGAGATGGCGGGACTCGGTGGACTTGAGGAAGGTCAGCGGAGGCAGTTCTTGAGTTTCAGGTGCTAGCCATGATAGCTACCTATCAATGATGCTCCTCACAAGGTCGAAGCATGCGTCGTGCCGTTGCTGTGCATCTGCCTTGTCCTCCTGGGGAACCTTGGGGATCAAGTGGGCTATTAGGCTGTCAATGGCGGTACTGATGCGATCGGTGGCCATTGCTGCATGGTCGCGAGGGCGCAACGGTGGTGACTGACGGGGCGAAACCGCTACACCTCGGGTTTTTTAAGCACGGATATGCGTATGTGATCAAGACTCGAGCGATATCGTCAAGTTGATTGATTTCAGCAGACGCGACATTACGCGACGGCAGAGGCCTCGAGGTGGGATGGGCATGTGCCAGGCTAGGGAAGTATCCGAGACATGGAAGGTGCCAGGTCAACGCAAGCGCGGCCATGTACCCGATACTTTTCCGTCGATCACGGCCCTTCCCTGCCAGCAATGCACGCCGCGAAATTTCGACCTCACTCCATCCATTGACCTCTACTATCCTTACCAAGGGCAGGACTACTCCATCGACTCTGCGCCTCCACAATGCCTTTTCCATCCATGTAAACACGGAGCCGCGATCGCATCGTCCCCGCCTGCGCTTGATGCGACTCATGCGTCGCCCTCTGCGTCGCGCGACCCCCTTTGCCGGACGCGACAACGTCGCTGATTGTCTAGTTCAAGATGCCTGACATCGACCCCGCGGCTCTGAGCCGTCCATCCGTCAGCCTCACGACCCCTATTCTATCCAACAAAACACTTTCCATCACTGCTCCGGGCTCCGGGAAGGCCACCAAGACGAGCCAGATCATCCCCGCCCGAATTGACCTCGAACCCCTGTACAGCGCCCTCAAGTCAGCCATCGGCTTGGAGCAATGGCTCGTCTACAAGGAGTCAACCACCGAGTTCCTCATCGGTATGCTTACCTTGCCGTGCCGTGCATCCTGAATCGTGCTAACCCTCTCGTAAGGCCGTCTCAACCAAGCCGAGTACTCGGAGCGAATCGATCCCATCATCAGCGGCGACAAGGAGCATCTACATAACCAGCTTATCGCCGCCATCTATGGAAATGTCACGAGGAGATGCCCGACCAGGGCCCGGCGCCTTGGGTCACCGCCAATGATAAGCCCGTGGCGCCGACCGGAAGCAAGCCTGTGTCTGGCGATGCTGCCGAGCGAAAGCTGAAAGGGGAAGTGATGCAGCTCCCTGCCCGAGACCGACGAAGAATCAAGGACTTGATTCATAATGATGTATGCAATGGCTATCCCTCTCTATTCGCCCAACCGGTTCTAATTGAGCTCCTAGTTCGATCCCTATGAAAGCCTGTCGCTCACCCTCTCGGACAACCACCGTAAACCGCCAGCGACCAACGAGGTACCCCAAGCGCTGGAGGTGGTATTAATAAAATGAGTACGAGACGAATGCCATTGGCAATATTGAGCCATCTACTAATGATCGTTCTTTAGATTTTGATTTAGAGATTCGAAAACGCTTTACACAGCCTCTAGCTATAGAGTCTGGAGAATTCCCTGATGTTAATGTGATCAGCGGAAGGATGCTGCCTTTTGCTACGAAGCTGGCCTAGCCAGCGGACATGTTTCAGATGCGCCTCATCTCATGTCCGTGGCTACAGAGAACTTCATTAAAGAAGTATTGACTCAAATATTCAGTCGTACCAGGAGCAACGGCCCCGGAGACATGAGCACTGCAGGTTTCGGTATCGGTACCACTTGGATTCAAACACACAAATACCGACGGCAACTACACAGGGAAGAGAACGCGGCTCAGCGTGGTGAGGTCACCCGTGATAAGAGCGGTATGCTGCCTATAGAGTCTAAGGCTGCCAGCGAGCAGGGTCCTCTAGGGATGGCTGATGTCCGCATCGCTCTCGAGACAGGTGATGCAGGATTGTTTTCCTTCCCAATCATTCAAACCCAAGTTCTATATGGCTACCGTGAAGGGAGCTCGAGAACTGGGATGATTACACGTGGATCAATGGTGAAGAGCCGGCGAGACTGGTTGAAGAAATCGGTGCTGCCGACATGTCGAATGGTCATGGAGATGCCATGGACATTGACGAGAGCGAGATTTGGTGGGAAGGCGCAGATAATCAGGACATGGAGATGCTAGACAACGTTCTCGACTCATGTCTTACTGTGGGTTCATGAACATTCAAGGGGACCGTTGATGATTGCCGACCAAGGAGAAGGGGTTACAGGAAACCGATCTGAACAACTGGTGGCGACAACGAAGAAAATTCGGTGCAACGGAGTTGGCGTTGTTAAACGGCGCGTGTGACCACTACCCGGGGCCGGCCTAGGTGAATCATATGCATTTGCACCAGCATCACTTTGGCGTCTGGGGCTCATTGAACTTTTGTTGCTACAGTACAATGCTATTATCAAGGGGAAGGAGGAGTGTGTCAGGCGCAATTGGGGATAGCATGGTTGGTTTTCAGGATTGATTGATTGTTTGTTTTGTTTCGGCCGCTTTCTGTTCTTTGCTGCTCCAATTACCTCTTTTGTTTCCCAATATTCTCTGTACGTTAGGGAACGATACCCGTGAGACCCCAATAGGGATCTCCATGCGGATAAGCTAGCTTGTTTGACCTGATAAAGAGTCCAGCTGACATTGGATAGAAACTAAATCATGAAATGAGCTGTTGAAGTTGCTTGTCTTATTGGATATGTAGCAGTATTGGTAAGGTGAGGGGGAGTGTTCGCTTCAAGCAGAGGGCTAGGGGACTTGCTAACCCTGCAGGAATGGTTGATCACATCGAGATGACTGTTAGGCGGTCAGTTGAAGCTGCTGCCGGGGCATATGTTACGGTTGTATGGTGTACTGTAGAAAGCGGTCATTGTGTCCAAATATGTCGGCCATATATCACAGTAGCTGTACGGAGTGTGTTCTTGCAGTCAACATGAGGGGTAGGGATGTATTCCTCTTGCTGAAACGGTAGTTACAAGTCCGGGTTAGGAATATGCCTGCCTACGGGGATAATGTCTTTATGCTTTCATTTGAAGGTGCCTGGGAGACGGGTATGGCTCCATGGTTGAGGCGTAGTCCTTACTCAGGCACATCTATTTGGAGCCCGAGAGCACATGTGCGTTGGGAACAGGCCTTAGTCATTCAGAGTCAGGGTCAGGGTCAGAGCCAGAGCCACCGGGACAAGGCAGGCTCGCCCCTTGCCTGAGCGTTGGGGTAATTGCAATTGGCCATGGTTGGTGCTGGATTGTGCATGTTCGGTGCGTGGAAGCCCTTCGGAAGCAAGGGAACTCTGTTTGGTGACCTCGTGGTGTTAGGGCGCATGTACTGGGTACCGGAGCTTGCGCTGTATGGACGGGGCGAAAGCTACAGGCCAGTACGTCAGGTATTGGCAAGGCAAAGTTAAGAAGGGGGCTTTCATTACGCGGTGGCTCGTGCACGCTTCTAGAAAGCTTCCCGGCAGCCTCCTACTTGCTTCATGCTTGACCCTTCCTCCCCCACTTCCCTGCGAGCGGGCGGTACTTTGGCCCGAGGTACCCTTTGCCTCCCAGCTCCCTCTTTCACGATTGCTTGCTTGCCTCGAGTGCTCTGCGTCAGCGACGAAAAGTCCTGAAACTGCGGCCTGGCGCTGCTGGAGCTAGCCGGCTAGGTAGGCAGGTTGGTAGGGAATGGCGCTGGAGCTGGTCGGAAGCAGCAGAACAGTTTTCGTCACCCCTTGCAGCTCCGTCGTCTGCTACCCCAAGCCAAGCGAGATATGTCGTTGACGAACCCCGCTCCTCTCATTACCGTACGGTGCCCTGCTGTAACTTAACTCTGCTGGGTACTAAGGTAGGGAGGTAGGGAGGTAGGTAAGGTAGGTAGGGTAGGCAAGGCAGGGACTTTTTGCTCGCTGCGGGTGATCTGCCTCGACCCAAGCTACCTACCTGGGCCTACCTACCTCTCTACTAACCTACCTACTAACGTAACCCACCACGTCCGTCGCCGCCTGTACAATCTCAGCGCGAACCCCGTTGATGCAAGTGACTTCGGCCCCAGGTACCCGATTCGTCTTGTAAAGGGCAAGGTAGTTGTCAATCGCTGGCCCATGGCGGCCTTAGCGTGACCCTCGAGCTTCCCGCCGCACCAAGTAAGGCAAGTCTCCAGTTCTCCCTCCATCCATCCATCCATCTTTCCCTCTCTCGTCCTCCTCCGACTCTTACTCCTGCTCCTCTTCTTCTTCTTCCCCCATCGTCCGTCCCTACTTCTCAGATACTCCTCCATCTCCCCGTTGCATCTCTCGTCGAAGCTTTTTCCTCCATACCAGCCCC
Source organism: Albifimbria verrucaria (assembly GCA_020081605.1). Lineage (NCBI taxonomy): Eukaryota > Fungi > Ascomycota > Sordariomycetes > Hypocreales > Stachybotryaceae > Albifimbria > Albifimbria verrucaria. The sequence goes on from JAHREC010000013.1 coordinate 3,057,047, forward strand.
TGCTCGGCCCTATCTACAACCCCCTCCCCACCGCGCTGGCCAAACCTTGGTCTGGCTTCTCGCCCACCTCATCCTCCGTTTCCCGCGCGTCTACGAATCCTCGACAGCTACTGGCCCCTCCTGTTGTATTGCGGGTAAGTAAGTGTCCATGACCTTGCATTTTCGATGCCAGGGGCTTTCTCGGCGTCCCCGTCCTTGCCCCTCTGCGAACCGCGCTATCTCCAAGCCTTACCCTCACCCCTTCACGATCTCGCCTTTTGGCCGCTGCCGCACATAGCACACGCTTCCTTCAATCCTGTGGAGCTGCCTCGACATTATCCCTCCAATCCGCCATCCTCCCCGCTTCTGACAAAGTCCCTGCCTGGCACCTCTTCCTGCGTCTTGCTGCGCGCTGGCACAGCTACCACCGAGTTCAATTGTTTGCGATATCATCGATCCGCTACCTGCTCGCTGACACACTCGTCCAGTTCCTCGCCAGACGCTAGCTCCAGCATTTACCACCAAGATTGTAGGTCCAGCACATACCTATACCCGTCATTGCGCATCAACCTCCACCATCACAGTTCCCCGCCCCTGGCCAGCGATGACTCGGTGCAAGCCAGAGGCCTGTACGCTTGCCCCGGCACATCTCCTCTCCCTAAATTGCATTCTCAGATCCCACAAGGCAGACGTCTTGCAGTCTTTTCATGGGCTAACGGAATGAACAGCTTGAACCCCGAACCGTTCACTTTCGCGTATCATTCTACATCCTTCGCCCACGCCTACCGATCAATTAAACCGCACGCTAGCTGCACCTATACGTTGCTCGCTCAGACTTCCGAAAGCTTTCTAAGAGCGTGCAAATACAATGTCTGGGCCTTTCTCGAGTCCCTTTGGTGCTAACGCCAACCCCTTTGGCGGCGGTGGTTCCTCCACCATGCACCGTGTTGCTGAGGAGGAAGAAAATGATGTTGTTGGTGTTGGGCCATTCGGTGGTGATGCATCAGCCGACGGCCCTCCCTCCGCAAGGGGCCACCCAACGCCGATAGTTACCCAGCTCAGTACAACTTCGGTCGGCGAACGTCCGTATCTGCGGAGTCATTGAAGCCCAGTGCCGATGTACACGACAACTGGTCACCTCCCTTTCACGACAAGACTCCCGAGCAGCTGGAACGACTTACCCGAGCCATAGAAGGCAACTTCCTGTTCAGCCACTTGGATGAGGAACAAAACCAGCAGATTCTAGGGGCTCTTGTTGAAAAGCCCATACCTGCCAAAGGCATCAAGGTAGGTTCGACATGTGTTCGCCTCCGATATCGCCGGTATGTTAACATTTCGCAATAGGTTATCACACAAGGCGATGCTGGTGATTACTTTTACGTCGTTGAGAAAGGCTCCTTTGATGTCTACGTCAACTCTAGCGGAGTTGTCCAGCCTGGCCCAGATGGCATGGGCGCACATGTTGGCAACATTCAAGCGGGTGGCTCTTTGGTGAGCTTGCCCTTATGTACAACGCCCCCGAGCTGCCACCATTATCTCTGCCGAGCCTGGTTGCACCCTGTGGGCGGTAGACCGAGTCACTTTCCGCCGTATCCTGATGGAGTCCACCTTTGCTCGTCGACGAATGTACGAGAGCTTCCTCGAGGAAGTGCCCCTCCTCTCGTCGTTGACCCCTTACGAACGTTCCAAGATTGCAGATGCCCTGGAAACTCAGAAGTTTGCTCCAGGTGAAGTCATCATCAAGGAGGGCGACCCAGGCAACTCCTTCTACCTGTTGGAGAGTGGTGAGGCAGATGCCTATAAGGGCGACACGAACCAAAAGGTACTGCATTACACCAAGGGTGACTTCTTCGGTGAACTTGCGTTGCTCAACGACGCTCCGCGAGCCGCTAGCGTCGTGGCTTCAACGGATGTGAAGGTGGCCACATTACGCAAGAACGCTTTCCAGAGACTGCTTGGGCCTGTCGAAGGCATTATGCGACGAACCAAGTACGAAGGAGTCAAGTCGGGCGTAGAGGAGATGGACCCATTGTCCCGGGAGTGATTGTGCATGTTGATTGTTGAACACCAAGATGATGGGGAGCATCCTTCTCAATATCCCAGCATAAAGCTCAATGGTCATGGATTGAATGGAAACCACGGACAGAGCTGGGGAGGGGCGGCAAGGGACGATGATTGGGAAAAGGGGTCGTTGGGAAAGGACTGGGAGGCAATTGGATGCTGTTGAATGAATACTGCTTGGGGCTTGTGCCGGCGTTTTGAGAGGAATTCCCTTACTCTCGTTTCCTAAGAGACATGGCTAGTGACCAGATACCTGATTGATACCGTCATGAAAATCAACTACCGTATGAAAAGGAAATGATTGATATTTGAACACTGTTCTGTTACTATATATGGTATGGGTTTCAAAGTGTAGTAATGGTTTGTAAAATGGATCCTTTGGGCCAGCATGTGACCTGGTAGAATATTTGATGTGCTCTATCAAATGTTGCATGTTCTAAATGAGTACAAGATATTTATGATCGTTAAGAATGCCAAATTTCCGTCGTTGGGTGCCTCGACACAGAGGAACCATATTTAGCTTCGTAGCCATAGATTGGCTGGTTCTCTTCATGACGCGTTCTCTGCCGCCGCCTTCTTCCTCAGCTCATCACGGATCTGCGCCTTGAGCTCTTCGACGGCGAGCTCCGTCTCAAGCACCTTGCTGACACCTTTGCGCCAGTTATCCTCGAGAGAGAGCATCTCACCCTTGACCTCCTCTTGGCGTTGCTTTCGGGCCAGGTTGATGACGTCCATGTCACGCTTCGTGGCGGCGAGCTCAGCCTCGAGAGCGCGCAGCTCGGCCTCGAGCTGGTAGTTGCCGACGAGCCAGGCGTTCTTGCCCCAGCGGTCGAGGAGATCGAGGTTCTGGTCACGGGCGTTCAGGTAGGCGTGGGAGACGTAGGCGCTCTCGAGGACGGAGCGGAGGGCGGCGGGTGAGGAGCCGGTGGCGGGGGTGCCTCCTGGGCCTCGTAGCGGGAGAGGTCGAGGGGGTGGAGGCGGGGGTGGAGGAGGCGACGCGGTCGAGCTCGGCCTGGAAGGTGGGCGTAAAGGACGGGGGCGAGCGGGCTCGGGAGCGGGCGCGGCGAGGAGGCGGCCTGCTCGGCGGATATCAGGGCGCGCGCGGCAGCGAGGGCGTCGGGGTTGGCTCGGGGTCGATGTCTGGTTCTGCGCGTCAGAGAGGCTTGCTCTTTGGAGGGTAGGGAGAGGCATCACTCACAAGGAGGGACTCGTGGAAGGCCGGCGTGAGAGACATGATGGGCGAGAGAGTGGTGAGCGTGGAGGTTGTTGGTTGACGAGTCGGAGAGCTACCGGGGAATTTTGAGGCGCAAGAGATGTGTTTGGCTGCGTCCCCGGTCGGATGATAGCTAGGACTTGTGGTGTCTGCGACTGGTGATGAGGGTTCGGTGCGTCGAGGATGCTCGTTGTCGCGGATCGCTTTCGAACGCGTGTGCTGATCGCGACGTTTTGTATCTGAGCTATGGCGTTTCTTTACCCTCGTCCAATGTCGTAGCTAGAAGCAGGGGTATCAATGCAGTGTTCGTCGGGCTGTCGCAGTTCGTGGAATCGCAGAAGCCCCGTCCGTTGGCGAGCAATCACATACAGTTCTGATAGACCCAGCCTTATCGAAATCGAAGTTTCGGGCAGGGGTGTGTGTGGCAGAAGGAGAAAAAGAGAGCCGCAGTGCACGGACCAGCCTTGCGCGGGCGAGCTTTAAACGGCCCTGCAGGGGGTTTGTCTTTGGGGATTCTGGGGAGGAGGCTTGGCGTTTTACAGTGCAGGCTGTGCTCTGTAGATGCCGCGCGCTTACCCTGTACTGGGACCTTGGGACTTGGCCGGTTTTACTGGGTTTGGTACGAATTGTCTCGGATACGTGCCGAGCAATTTCTTGGTTGTCCTTACTTGTGTTGTACTTGTAATTAGTTGTCGTGATCTGGGCTTACTTGAAACTTGTATATTGTGCTGTTATATCTACGGGGTGTTGCGTGTCTGACTCAAGGGGTGGTTTGCCAATCACGATGAACATGAACTAACACGACAAACCTCCCATATCGCGATTACACCTACAAATACACACAACCACGCCCATTACCATCCCACCAGAACAGATCCCCGGAAACATCAATAGCGAGCACCACTCGGGTACTCAATTGGCCCCTGGGCGCCTCCCGCGGCCAATCTCGTCCATTGAGGCCTAGGCGTGTTCCCTCAACCTCCCGGGAAGATCGACGGTGCTAGGTAGACTGCTAGTTTTATCTATAGCGATAGCGGACTGCACGAGAAAGCGGGGTTGAGCTCTTGGAGAGTCGCTGGAAACTCGTCGACGCCAGAACTACCGGTATCTTGCGTGCTCGGTGGGATAGGCTAACGGCCCACGAGAGGCCGGTCGGCGTGGCTCCTGAGCCTCGGTGGCCAAAGGTTAGAAATGTGGGCGAAACTCTAAAGACGAAAGTGCTCCGGCTTATCTTTACAAGCCAACCATGGCGTGGGAACTGGGTGCAACTGCCTGGCTTGGCAACACATTGCCGAAGCTGACATGCCGCAATGAGTCTCCGTTACTCCAGCTCAGATTCACAGTCATAGTCACAGTCATAGCCTGAAACAACTCATTGCGTAGGTCATTACTGTTGTATTGATACAGTTGGACATGTTGCTTGTCCAGGTCGAGTGCAAGGCCATGTCATTATGCATGACGATGCACTGACAAGTCGAGATCTGCAAAGCAGTGGTCATGAGGGGGCCCATCCAACTCCGTTCCACCTTTCCTTACCCCTGATGATACCGATACCAGGCCCGATAGTCCACCAACCGCCATTCGTTCATTCGTGTCAACTCCCAAGTATCAGCAAATTCGTTAATGTTTTTGTACATGATTATCTCATTTAGTGGAGTCCCATCTCGCCGCATGGCCTATCAGCTTACAAGCCGATGCCATTCGTCGACCTCATACATGCATGCAAAAGGTATAAGAGAAGATCCGACCTAGACGGACGAGGAACGCCCGCTGTCGGAGGAGTCCGTCTTGGCCAAATCCTCGCCGTCTTCGTGGATGGGGCCGTGAAGGACTCCTCGAAAACGGGCTCAGGTTCGTTGAAGTCGAACTTGGATTTCAAGTCCCCAACGTGGTGGGAGATACTGCTGCTGTTGGAGCGGCGGCGGGCATTGGTGAAGCGGAAGTTCTCATCCACGATCTCCTCGCCAAAGTTACTCCTGATAATCGTTAGCATCATGACATGAGCAAACACCAAGGATGAAACGACATGATGCCAACTAGACATATGCGTGGAATAGTACTTACCAGTTACCCTTGCCGCCGCCATCCTTCTTGATCTTCTTGGGATCAGCATCTACATAACCACTCTTGGCGAAGAACCGAGGCAGGTACTCGGTGGGAGCAGCTGTGCCCTCGGCGAGGCCCTTGTGGTCTCGGTCGTTGGCCTTATGAGAGCGGGTCACTGAAGGGATCTGTTAGCCAACGCTGATGTTATGGGTGGAGAAACAAGTGACGTGATCAGGATCGCAGCGACCTCGTGGTAGAGGGAACATGGCCCGGATCGCAGCTGCACAATGTTGTGTGACACAAGGGTGTAGATGGCGATGGCCAACGTTGACGCAACCGGTGCGATAGCAAACAGAAGCGCAGATGCTGTGGTGCGGGGCTAGAGGGAAAGAGACGACCAGACTTACTCTTGGGCAACAGGTGTTTACTTGTGATTGAGGAGGAAGAGTTTGTGGTGTTGACGGCTTTTACGTGCGATGACTGATACCCTCGCGAGTGCAGACGATGGGTGATTGTCGTCTTAGAAGACGGGACGATGAGTCGGTGGAAGAGGGTAGAGAGACGAGGTTAAGCAGAAGAGGCGAAGAGGAAGCCGGCCGTTAAGAGCAGACAATCGATTGGGAGGTAGGTGGTGAGTGGTCAAGAGACGAGTGGACAGGTGACGATGATGACGGAGACGATGATAGAGTTGATGATGATTTGATGGGATGAGATGGAATGGAATGGGAAGACAGGAAGAGGAGGGGAGCAGCACGGAGCTCCTTTATATCATCGGGTCACGCGAGAGGTGTCTACGTACCTCTGGGCTTCCGGGAGGGAGGGAGAGAGAGACCAGAGACAGAGAGCATCAGGAAAGGTAAGGTAAGGTAGACGGTCCGGAAGGGGACCCATTGGAAGAGACGCGGAGTGGGGAAAGCCAAAGGGAAAGCGAACGGGAAAGGGAAAGGGAAAGGGAAGGGGAACGGGGACGGGAGGGAGGGCGTGTGTCAAAGGATGGGGATGGGGACGGGGATGGGGACGGGGATGGGGATGGGTATGGCCCATGGGAGAGGGAGACTGAGTGAGCGAACAGTGCAGCAGACAGCCAAGAGGGCGTCGAATGCACCGTACGAGCTTGTTACGTTTGCGTGCGTCTGCCATTGACTAAATTAGCCATCTCACGATGAAAGTACAGTAAGTACCGGTAGGCAGGTACCGTGTAGGTCAGTACATCTGGACGGAGCGAAACGGGACAGCCACTAACTTTCTACAGACCACGGACCGACGCAACAGGAAATTGAAGACCAGGAGATGGACAATACGGTCGAGGCAGAAAAGCATAGATGCATCGTCCCAAGGGGTGATGTAAGGGCAGCTGAGGTAAGGTCAGTACCAGTACCGTACGGCAGAGGAAAAAAGAGGAGAGGAGAGCAAGTACAGAGCAGAGAGGGAGGGAGGGGTGTGAGGTCAGGCCCAGACCAGACCATCTCTCATGCTGGGTGGCTCAAGAAGCTTGGGTTATCGCGTGACCTTGACGCAACAAGTACCTATCCAGCACCGCAATCGCTCGCGTGCGCAAACACGGCAAAAATCCAATTCGACCCAGACCAGGGTGAGAGAAATAAACAGTAAGAAAGAAGGACGCAGCTGCGGCTACCGGTCAATCGCAATCGCATTCGCAGATTCGCAACCCAGGCATTGCGGTGCTGCTCGCTGCTCGCTGCCGTCGCCGTTGCGTGGTTTCTTAGCAACGACCCGGCGTCGCCGTAGTTGAAACCCGTGGCGATGAGGGTCCAAGACCATGTCCCCAAGAGGCAAAGGGTCATGACGACGACGGGACAGTGGCCGAACCCGTCCGTTGCCGTTGGCCATTTACCGTACTCGCTCACTGTGCAACTCACTGTAGGCACCTACAGTACATTAGGAGTCCGTATGTAGTATTTCCAGCATTCGCTGCTTGTTCAAGCTCCCACGCCCAAAAGTACCCTGCCACCCCCTCCTCCCTTGGCTAGTGGTTGCCGTACCGTCGCCTGCGCAGGCTGATGTTTCCGTGCATGTACGTACCGGGAGGCCAGAAGGAGAAGAAGAAAAAGATACAAAACAATATACTCTTTTGTGTCTCGCCCGTCAAGGGGTGACGTGAGCTGCTGCATCCTTTCTTCTGCTTCTGCCCAGCGGGCATGGGCATAGGCATGGGCATGGGCCTGGGCATGCACGAGATTGCGGGGTATGGGGTACGGTCTCACTGCTATGGCGGTACCGCCCTGCGCTATGCGTCCCCGCCCGCCGGCTGACGTACCGCCTATCGGCTCGCTTCTCCTTCTTCCCCAGACGACGACGGGTTGGACGCTAGAGAAGGTAAATGCTGTAGCTGCATGTATGTACCTTTTGCTTTCAATTCGATTCGTACCTCTAGTACGCATTACCTTACCTAGGGTACCTACCTAAGGTAGGTAGCTGACTGCACCTTGCTTCCCTTACAAATGGTACTGCATGCATGCATGTACTCACGGGAGCCCCTACCGAACCACGAAACCAAGACATGGCGAAGCTGTGCCATCATGGCTCCTGTCTTCTCTCCACGCCGGCCGCCTCCGATCGTCCTCTTTGCCAACATTTCCATCCTCATCCCTCCCCGCCGAGCCGATGTCGCTCGGCCTTAACTTACCTGTGTCGCCTCCCATGCAGAGCCCACCCGACTGACTCATATCAACATCATCTCCCGGTGATGCGCAGCACCCTGAACCCCTAGGGCCGGAGCCGGAGGGGTGAACCGCAGAGCACGGCCCCGGTCGTCGTCCGCTTTGCCTTCAATTGACACGATTTGCCCACCTGATGTGCTCATGTGGTTTGCTTTGTCCCGAGGAACTCGCCTGCCCCCGGTGTGCATGCACTTACGGCCCGTTTCTTCCTGAAGACCCCTTGGGCCATGCAGGGCCTAGAAGCACCCGAGTCGTCCTCCGACCCAGCCGTGCCGGGGTTTGGAGGGGCATACAGAGCTGTGTAGGTCCCCGTTGCGCTACGCTGTCTCATCCGGACAAAGCTGTAATTATGGAAGGTCCTGGAAAAAAAAAGGGTCTTGTCTTTCTAGCAGCTTCTAGATCCTCTGGAATCCAATGCCGTGCCCCAGAGCCTCCGTGCCATAGAAACGGTGCCAAGTTTCCTTTCTCGTGGTCACCTGACAACCTAGCTTCTAGCTCCTCAACACTCGCTCTGAGCTTCCCAGCAATAGATACTGTATAGGCGATGTACTATGCAATCTCCGACGCAATGGTGCAGCTCCGCGAACCCTGCCCAGCATGTCGTGTGCTTCTGCCCTGCTGTGGAATTACGTCGAAGCCCCATCGAGCCGCAGCAGCGGAACCCACTTTGGCCTCGTGATCTCTGTCCCATCGACAGCAGCCTGCCCGTATCCACATTTTGCGGATCCAGATCTGCCTGGCTTCTTGAACTACCGAGCTTCCACGTTGTTGCTGGCCATCTTCTGTCCGGTAACCCTCGCATTCGTGAGTCCCAACAAACAGGCACTGCGCCCCTCCCGATATCGCCCGTTTCCTTGGCCACGATGGGCCACGATGGCCGTGTCGAATGAAATCCAGGGTCCATTCCATTCCATTCCGCGCTAGGCAGTCTGTCAACATGACTCTTCTTCCTACTGCTCTTACACGCCCGTCGTCTCAGCCTAGACAACGTCCGAATACGGCAATCCACCTCATGCCACACTTGCATGCCTTGCAACTAAGACCAGGCCCTTCGCACCACCCCTCCCCATCCTCCCACCCAGTCGTGACATTGCACCACAATCACACCACATCACCAACCCTCACGTCAAGCTTGGCCCATTATTATTATGCCCAAAAATAAATTGAAGATTCTCGTTTCGTTTCACTTTTGTCTGATGTTCCTCGTCTGTGCATAATATCAAAGACTGATCCCACCCCTAAAGCTTCATCCTCCTCGGCCGCGCTTGGGTCTCAGCCACGGCTCGTTAACAATATACAGTGCAAGCTCCGGCTAATGTACACAATACGCTATTCCAAGCACCATATTGCCCACTTCAAGTGCTTTCTTCCCTAGTATCTATCTTCTCCGCATAGAGTCTGCATCCTTCTCCAACCCGGGGACTTACGCCGTGCGCTGGATCCTTGTCGTCACCTCCTCCATTATCGCTTCCCCATCTTGGAGAACTCGTTCTGGTATCGGAGCTTGAATCCGTTGCAGAGCGCTCGCATGTCTGGGTATTGATATCCCTTCAGCTCGTATCCCTGAGGGATGGCCCGCACAGGCAGTCCTATAACGCGCGCGGTTCTGCTTGCCTTGAAGCAGAGCCAGAAGTATCCTGGATGCTTCGGGTCCAGGCAGAAGGCATACGCTGACCGATTGGGATTGGCGTCGATATACGTTGTCAACCATTTCTCTGCGTAGACAGTTAGTTCCTCTTCTGACCACACTGAACAATTCCGTAGCCTCTGTCGGGGGACTTACCTGTTTCGGCCCGAGACCTGCTCTGGTACTTGTCATTCCGCATCAGCTCATCCACCTTTCTTGCCATGGCCTTGACGTGGTCCACGATCAGTTCGTCCAGATCGCTATATGTGTACTTGCCACCGACTCGCAGCAGCTTTCCGACGGAAAACTCCGTCTCTTTTGCATTTCCAACACGTCAATGTGTTGATAAACGTTGTCTGCGACCTTCCATGTGATGGCAAGGTGGTCGTTGCCCTTGGACGAGGGCCGGATGATAACCTCTCCTATAGGCTGTGATCCCAAGTACTCCTCTGCCTGTGTTGAGTTGAATGGCTTGAAGTTAGGATGCTTCACGACACGCTGTGTTCGTCCGGTCGTCTTGTCCTTCTCCCGCAGCTCTTCCTTATCGGCTGCCTCGAGAGCGTAGTCCCAGCCGTCACGTCCATAGTTGACGGGTCGCTTGTAGGGGACTCGTAGGGCGTCCTCCCGCATTGACAGCTTCGCCATCATGTCCCTGTAGTTGATCTCGAGAATCTTGGCCTGGACAGTTTGCCCAGTGCTGAGTACCTCCTTGACAGAGGATCGGCTAGAGACTTCGTGGGCCTCAATTCTTCCTTCAATTCCACAGTCCAACTTAACAATGGCAAAGTCATCCTTGACCATGCGGACAACGACCGGTACGATCATGCCCTCGCACAAGGATTGTTTGGTCTCGCCAGTGAAGATGGTAAACACCTCTGACGCGCTAGGGGGAGAAACGGCGGCGGAGCTCTTCATACGGGGCTTGCAGCTCTTTGCTGATAGCCTCAAGAGTAGCCTGCTTCCTATGGTTATAGTTCTTAAACAGCTGATCCGCGTATTCGTCGAGGATGAGCTCGTTGACCCGCTCTTGCTCATCCTGTTTGATAAGCTTCCTGACAGCTGGGGATCTGCCGTTGATATCGCCCTCCGCTTTGACATCTTCTTCGTCCAGCTCCATGGCGTCAGCCGCTACCTTGCGCGCAAGTTCATAATCCTCCGGATGAATTCGAGTACTATCAAGTGGATCCGAGTGCTTGTTCGTTGCATCGTAGTCTACGATGAAGAAGCTTGCGCAGTTCGTCCAAACCTGCGGGCCCACGACAGGCAACTTACCGCTGTCAGGGTCACCCACCAGCTCATCTCTGTTTGTGACAGAGCCGCCATTAGCGTTGATGGCCTTGACCACGCTGGTAGCCTTTCGAGGGCCCAAACCGGCCACGTATGGCAAGAGGTTTGCGGTGTAAGGGTCAGACATAGCATCCGCGATGTTGACTCCGCACAGGTTGACTACATCAACCATCGCCGATTCAAGATACTTCATCAGCTTGTCTTGAGGGAGGAGGTGCTGACAGGGGTGGAATGATAGAGACGAGACATCCTTGCCCAGAGCAGCGTATTCCTTCAATGGGTTCTGCATGTACCGAGCGAGAGCAATGCAGTACCGCGTCACAGGATTGAGCGAAGGATGTTCGGCGACGGCCCTAGGGCTATCCTTGTACAAGCGTGCGACTTCATCCTGAACGACCACGACCTCGAGAGGCTCTGTGCGATAGTCGTTTGTATCAGGATCATCAAATTCGGGGCCTCTCAAACCCTTCTCAGTCACGAGACTCTCGAGATCTCGAACCAACTTGTTTGAATCCGCGCTCCAGCCACTAACACCAATCACATCAGGTCGGCGGCGTTGAACGAGTTCAACAAACTCCTCGCGCTGTGCCTCGTCACGGCCAAGGTTGCCAAACTTTCCTTGCTCTAGCACCCTTCCATCTTCCTCCACCCAAACCCAGCAAATGGGGTCTCGAGCCGGATCGCCCATGCCGTTGGACAGTACTAAGACTCGTGGCGTAGTACCCAGGATCATACCCTTGGGCTTGTACGGGGCCTGATCGAGCCTCTTGTACAAGGCTTGTCGACACGATTTGAGTACCTCATCCTGACAGAATGTTCGAATTACTTCCTTGATGTTTTTCGCGATGAGCTTTTCCAGTTTGGGATATGCGAGATCCAATACTCTCTTGCGCTCTTCCCGCCATTGCTCGGCTCTGTCGCTGAAGTTCTCGGATTCGAATTCTTGATACAGTTGTCGCTTGAAGTCGTACCGACGGGGCATATCAAGCTTAATCTCCACAAGGCCATCCTCTTCCGCTCGCATCATCTTGAGAAAGACCTCTGGTTGATGAACCAGGTCTGCGATGGCCTGATTCTGCAGGTATTTGACCTCGTAGTAGGGGTGCATATCGTCAATCTTGCGAAGACCCTTATCGGTTCGACGACAGCTGATCTCCGCCGCCTGGTAGAATGAGGCTCTGAAGTACTTGCGCATTCGCGGGCTAGCAACGAGCTCTTCTGAGTAGAGTTGTCGTGCTGCGTTGATGACTTGATCACCAGTCGAGAAATTATCGTCGATGAGACTGTCGGCAAGATCCATAGGGTACTGCGAGTCGTCGTCTGGAGCAATCTTCTTTCCTTGTCGCAAGGCATTCTTTGCCAATTGATCTGCAGTGATTCCGTAGGCTTGAACAAAGTAGGATGCTTTTCCATTGCGCACACGGTCCAGTATCATGGACTTGGAACCCGGTCGTTTGGTTTGGGCTGCGGTACCTGACATGGCCACGAGATCCTTCAGCTTCGGACCATACTGGAAATGGAGATAGTCCTGAAGATCCTGTAACTCTTCCATCGTTGTTGCCTCGGGAATCATCTCCTCTACCATGGGGTCTTCGACATCGATCGATTTGAGGTTATCAAATGTCCTCTGTAGAGCATTCCTCTTCTCCACGAATGATCGGAACTTGATATCAAGCTCAAGGACTCTCCACAAATCATCCTGGTCCAAGAGTCTCTCGTCTTCTTCTGTTGGAAAGTCTTGCTCATCAGGGTCATCGCGGTTCGAGGAACGGCTCTTCTTGGGGTGGATAAGATAGTCCTTGCGATGATGAAACACAAAGGGGACTTCGAAATCGGTTCTGACGAAGAAATCGATGACCTTAACAATGGCTTTGTTGAAAGGGCCCTGCAGCTCCTGGGGCAGACCCTTCTTAGGCCAGAGCTGGTTGCTAATCCACCTTGCCTCTTCCTTCGCTAGCTCGTCTGTTATCGCAAGGTCTTTGAAAGGCTTGCGATCTAGCTGGAATCGTTCGGGCTCGTCGGTGAAGCGAATCTCGTTGTCTTCGTCGGTCAGAAGCCTCTCCTTCAATTGAGAAGGCTCGAAGACATCTTTGAGCTCAATCGCCTGCTCCTCCTTCTCTCGCTCTGCCTCTTCGTCTTCCATTTGTAGTGCCCAGTCGTAATCTTCACCATTACCAAAGACAGCTTCCATATCGTCTAAAGCATCTTTGTCTAGGCCGGTGGTGTCTACCACACCCCTTACACCACGATCTCGCGGGCGGGCAACCTCAGCATCTTCCAATTGACGCATTCGTTCATCTTCATCCTCGGGAAAGTCTTCTTCGATGAAGTCGTCGAATTCGTCAGCTTGGGCGCGGAAATTGACCTTCCACCGTATGGACGTCGATCTCCTGTGTCTTCGTCTTCGTCTGAGAAGATTTCTTCGAGACCGCGACGCTCCGTGACCTCATCTTCGTCGCGATGGCCGCGCTTGAGCCGCTTGAACTTGGACTAATTGACAAGTTAGAGAAGAAATGTGAAAAATCGCCCTGGTAGAAACTCCTACCTGAGTCTCAGGTTTTGGCCTTTCTCCAAATTGCTCGCCAATAAGCTCTAGATCGTCCTCATCTAGCAGCTCCTCCTCGTCGCGGTCGCGTTCGCGATGCTCCTGTTTCCGCTTCACCACCGGGCGCGCTTCGGCATCGGAATCACCTTCCTCCTCTTCTTCATCTTCATCTTCAACGATAAAACCTTCTCGGATCTGATTGAAAGTTAGCTTAAGCCACAGATCACCACGCCTGTTTGCCTACTTTTCGTGCTTCTTCCTCGTCGTCATCATCGTCCTCCTCTTCGCTAGAATCCTCAACTTGGGGTTTTCTCCGGCGCTCCACTCCAGTATCTTCGTCAAATGACTCATCGTCCTCCTCGTCATCGAGCTCTGCCTCCCCAGAGATGAGGTCACGCATAGAGTTGCTCATTTTCGCGTCTGGATAGGAGACCAAGTAGTCCACGGGTAACTTGGTTTTGACCGTGAGGAATTAATAAAATGCAGGATAGAAGATTCGCGACTTTTGAGATGAACAAGGCGCGAACCTTGCTGCTTTGACCGGCCCGCGCAAGTTGCAGGATAGAAGACAGGCAACAAAGTCTCCTTCTCCGTGTCTCTTAATTTTTAGAACAGAGCAACCAGAGCTTCAGCCTCGTCAATGCCTGGCAGGGATAAGAGGAATATAGATAGTCCGCGATAAGATTACATAAGCACACATAGAGTAAGCTCCTAGCCAACACATGATCAAAGCCATCTTTCTTACCTCCCGTGCTACCTTAGGTGCTGTATCTACCCAGGTACTTTATTTCTGTAAGGACACAGAGTAGAAGCTACCTTTTCGAATTAAGAAGAGCATCGAGGTTGAATTTTCTACGAGGACAAGTCGGGCATATTGTGCGTGTTCACTTCTTCTTGCTTGTGAACTATTTCGCATAGCTCCTTTGTTCATGCGTATTAGGAAACGACATGTATCCGGAAGGATTTTTTTAAATGCACCCAGCCTTGATATCCGCATGGCGCAAGACGAGACATGTGTATGCAAGCACATAATGTCACGTTAGAGTGCCAGTCCTCGAATGACAAGGTTGCTGGTCTAGGTATAGCGCTTGGGTAGCCGCTGGGGACTTGCCCAATCAACCCACTCGAGATGGGTTGATCACACTGGTTGCTGCAGTTAGTCCTATCACTTGAAGGCATCCATGGGTGTAAGCTGTGAATACCTGGGGAGATGGGATGACATGATGGCGCGTTGCAGGAAACAGTAGCCGAAGTGAGTGTTTTGGGTTGCCTTGACCAGCCTGTAGGAGGTGCTCGCTCCATCCGCATTCGTCCAGGCATAACCGCATCGACCGTCGTGCGTTCTGCACCTCACTGCAGGTAACGCCCTCATGTAAGCCAAGTTCTCCACCTGAGCCGAAGTTCTCAAGCTGCTACATGGACTCCGTGGGCCACGGCCACCTCAAACGCTAGCGGGCCACACACAAAGTGTGTTGCGAAGACCTTCTAAGCGCGTGTAATGTACATATGATGAGACGGGAAGGTTGTCGAGCCCTTGGAGCAACATACGAAGTACCTGATGTAATTGGCACTGTGAAGCGCTGCTAGTTACCTTATGCTATCTGCGTGCGCCGTGGCTGTTGCGCTCTGGCAATTCGGATCTCATGTGATACCTTATAGGCCCAATGGAGGAGGACTCAAAGGTTGCAGGTACGTGCCTTACCTGGCTCTGAGGCACGCGAAAAACAGGGGCCTTTGCGTACCGGCTACCTGAGGAACCCGAGGTTTGCCCCTATTTTGGAGACCATACTGGGTACTCCATACCTCACCAGCGCTTCGCTAGGTCAAGCCAAAGGACCCCACCTTCCAGTTAGGCTCCTCCTCCCCGTGGTACATCGATAGCCTGGTGGGTAACTGAGACAGTTTGATCTATAGAGAACAGCCAACTCCTGTTCACCTACCTTACCTACCGACCTACTACCACTACCGTAGACCTACCGTCGGCACCCTGTACCGCGCCACTCTCGCTCTCTTCCATTTTGTTGCCTGCGAGCTTCTCTTCGGTTTTGGGTGCTTATGCCACACATCGTCCAGAGCAGACGCGGGTCAGGCTAGGTGCTGCATCGAGCCTAGGAACGGGATACAGCCAACCTGGTTCAGCATCCCCACCAGCTACCTTACCCATCCATCCACCCACCATCGTTTACAGGACCAAGGAGGAAAGTCAGCGCCGCTTGGGTAAACCCAGGGCCCTCACTCCTAGCACTCGAGGTTTTTCGCTCAGAGACGTCGCTCGCCCTCGACTATCCGTATACGTTCCGTGAGCCAAGTGCCAGCCATTGACTGGCCGGCTTGAATCCGCCGAATCTGACTCGAGCCCTTCGAAACTTCTGTACCCCGCCAACCCGCCAGACAACCTCGCCAAGGGTCATCGCAACCGCCCTCGCTCACCATGGCCGATCCATTTGCCCCGCGCTCCATGAAGCGCAAGAACGTCAAGGGACTCGCCCTGACGCCTTCCGCGCCCAAACCTCCCCTACCGCCGAAACGAATAGGTTCGACGCCGACTCCAGAGACGATGCCAATAAGGACGAGCAGCTCGAGATTGGTATCGAGTACAAACTCGACCTGCGGCCCGAAGAGCTTGAGGTCCTGAAAGAGCTCGGATCCGGCAACGGTGGCACGGTTAGCAAGGTCAAGCACTTGACTACCGGCACAATCATGGCTCGTAAGGTAGGTCGGGGTCGATTTGGCATAGTGATGCCCTTTTCTGACTTCTCAACAGGTCATTCACGTCGAAGCGAAGAAGGAGATGCGAAGAAGAATCGTACGAGAACTCCAGATCATGCACGGGTGCCACTCGGATTACATTGTGACATTTTACGGTGCCTTCTTAAATCACAACAACGATGTCATTATGTGTATGGAGTATATGGATGTTGGGTAAGTCGGTTGGCTCCCTACGTGCTAGGATATTTCTAATGCGTCTTCAACAGTGCCCTTGACAGGGTCTCACGGGTTTTCGGACCTGTCCGCGTCGACGTGCTGGGAAAGATTGCCGAAGCTACGCTTGGTGGGCTTACCTATCTGTATACCAAACATCACATCATGCATCGTGATATCAAGCCCTCCAACATCTTGGTAAACTCTCGCGGCTCAATAAAACTCTGCGATTTTGGTGTGTCTGGAGAGCTGATCAACTCTATCGCCGATACTTTCGTCGGAACATCGACTTACATGGCACCCGAACGAATCCAGGGCGAGAAGTACACAGTCAAGTCTGATGTTTGGAGTTTCGGTCTTAGCATTATGGAGCTGGCCATTGGCAAATTCCCATTCGCTGCCAGTGAGCAGCTTTCTGACGGCGAATGCGCTCCTGCAGGCATCCTCGATCTGCTTCAGCAGATTGTGCACGAGCCTGCGCCGAAACTGCCACAAAGTGATGCTTTCCCAAGTATCTTGGAGGATATGATCCAAAAATGTCTCTACAAGGACCCCGAACAGCGACCGACCCCTCAGGAACTCTTTGTATGCCCCTCCCGAGCCTACTTCATTGCCATCTTGTCCAGAAACAAGCTAATAAATCATAGGAGCGTGATCCATTCGTGCAGGCAGCTAAGCGAACACCAGTTGATCTGCGAGAGTGGGCCGTGGGCCTGATGGAGAGGGACAACCGTAAATCCCATCTGGCTCCTCAGCTGTCCCCATCCACACAAGATCTCCTACGCTCCAGCGACTCACCTACGTACTCAAGCCAAGCTGATGAGCGGGGCCTCAACACACCAACTTCTGGTGAGATTCCAATCGGAGGCGCTGGAATCATCTCGCCTCGGGACCAACATACATCCAACCGATCGCCGACCCGCAATGGGTACAGTGGCGGCCGGACACCGGCGTCAGCGCACCCCGGACTCGGTCCCAGAGTCATTACTACCAACTCCATACCCAAGACCTCGGGTTATCCAGGAAGTGCTGGCCCTGTGAGCTCACACTCGACGACTTTCAGCCTGCCTGTTCGACCAGCCCCCAGGCGGTCCTCTGCCACCGCCACCACCTCGCAAGGAGACGCCAGATGACTCACGCCGTGAGAATCGCAGGCAGGCCACATTCGGCATGCCACCTGGTCAAGGCTATGGCCAATAGGTTGTTCCCTCGCTTTATAACACCGGGATCCTCGTGACGTGAGCTCGAAGAAAAGTCGCAGTGCATCGGCACATTTCTCATCAGATTAACTCATCGCCCATGAGGCCAATATCAAAAGCATTCAACGAAGGCGGATACGAGAAAGCAAGTTGCTCGGAAGACCTTAAAGAGGGTGCACCCATTTGACCCGAACTCAACCTGCCTCCATGATTATGCAGCGCTTGGATTGCCTGTTTTGCAAACTGTACATGTAGCAATGCAGGCGGTCACTTAGGAAATCTAGATGAAATGCATTTTGTTGCGTCGTGATCATGCCTGATCTGCTTTTGTGATTGTGACTATGTTTGTATTGCGAGCTCTTGCTCTTATTGGATCTTATTGGGTACGATGTCACGGCCTCGAAAACCTCTTTCCAGGATGTCTATCAAGTCATCCAGTTGGTCCACTACCAAGTCTGTGTGCTCGTGTTCAGCCAAGTGCCGATTTACATCGTTGACGAGGAGTACGGTTGCGGCCCCGGCCCTTCGACCCGCTGTCATATCATCTATCGAGTCGCCTACCATGATCAACCCAGTTGCGTCCGTAACTCCCTGCCCATCCTCGAGGCCCCAGTCCTTGGCAATATAAAGAATACCAGCAGGGTCTGGTTTAGGAGGCTTGAACTCTCTGGTAACGACAGGATGAATCACGGTGTCGGCCAGGAACTTGCTTAACAAGTGCTGGACGGGCATGTCAAAGTTACGGGTACAGATGGCCTTGCGGATACCTCGAGAGTCTAGGTAGGACATGAGCTTGCTGAGCCCTGGTTGAGGTGCCTGTGTCTTCATGGCCTCTCGCTCGATCTCTCTGATGGATTCATGCGCGGCTGGCTGTTGATGAGGGGTAGAGATTCTATATGGTGAAGAATGTCGACGGTTTTAGGAATCCCAAGAGCAGCACGCATTTGCCCAAACATGTAATTTTGTGGAAGACTATTGAAACAGGCTTGGTTAATTACTTGTCTTTTCATGTGATCAGGAAGATACGGATTTCAAGCCTCTGTTTTGTACCAGCAAAAAGCAACTTATGAAATGCCGCACACAAGACCCCATGGCCAAAATCTGAAAAATGCTGAAAGCAAGTCAAATCGCAAGAAGAACACAACAGGATGGGGATACGTATTGAGTCCCTTAACAGTGCAACTCGTAGGTCTTTCCAGGTATGAACAAGACCAACCCCCAACTCGACAGACAGAAAACACGAACTATATAGAATGAAGAAACAACTCACCATAGTGTCCCATCCATGTCAAACACAACGCCTTTGAGCTTTGGAACATTGTGGGTTGAGTTGACAGTGCCTTCTTTCAAGGCAGCGAAATGCTTTGGACCCGGAACCGAAGACATCTTGGCGAGTAGGCGACGCATGTATGTTGCAGACAGGTGCAGACGAAGTCACAAGGTCGGTGTACCAGCTGGGAGCGCTCGAATCACAAGGCACGCACCGTCCCGCGCGCATGTAAGAGGGTGCTGCCATCAAGGTGGGCGGAGATCGTGAGCTACTGTAGAACTGCGTCCACCATGCAAGCAGCTAAGCTAAGTATGGGTGGTTGACCCACCTGTGGTTATGTTCCTGGCCCTCGACTGCGATCAAAGGTCCGAAGACATTTGCTCGAGGTCTGGGTGGATTCATCTAATTTTAAGATGCACAAAGCTGGCTTGTAGGGCTGCGTGAGGGCAACGTGTTGCAATATGAAGTTGTAGTAGTTGCAAGCTGATATGGACAGTCGTGGGAGACAATAAGGCCTGTAATGCAATGGCAATATGGTTTTTTGGCGATAACCGGCAGTTAGCCAGACTATGATAAACAACTTACCTTTTGTGGCCCAGATGGTTGCTGGAGGGTTTGGCAAGACAGACATGACATGGTTGGAAATTGCTTCTCAACCTCGCTTCATGCTGCATCGCATGGATTTCCCTTGACACGGCAGTTTTTGTTACCATGGCATTGAAAGGAGAGCCACCGTGCACCACGCCGTTGCCTGCCAAGGAACGATTCCCATCAGAACCCCCACCCAAATACTTCCAAGAGGTACCTCCCGCTGGTAGTCGTGCACACCAAAATGCAAGGTACCTCGGCTGTCGTCATTTTGTGTCTTAGGTTAGAGGTAGGTACCTACCTCTTCGATTCAATTCCCAACTTCGCTTCACCTTGCGACCGCCTTCCATCTCTGTTTACTTCACCTTGACCTCAATCCGTTGTCGTTCTGCACCTTCTAGAAGAGCAGACCACCCGCGCCATATCCCACGCACGATCCGACAAATCGAAAGTGGCGTCACCAGGCGTCATGGCTTTTTAACCATGTTGAGCCAACTTTCCGTCAGCTCCGGTGTGCTCTGCAGTAGCCTCTGCGACAAGCAGCCATGAGCTCCGACGCGAGCTCATCAGCTCAGCCCTGGCCGCCAAGAGGCCCCAAGAGAGGCGTATGTCGCTTTGGAGATGCTTGCTCGACTTTTCTCTATCCGCATTGCTAACCCCACGCTTCTAGAAGATGCGAAACGGGACTTTCGTGATACCTCGCACAGGTGAACGATCGCGACGACAGTTCACCCTGAGAACCTCCAGCAGCATACCAATCAGAAGAGATAGCACCAGCTCCCTTTCGATGACCTATGCGGAAACCGCTGGCGAACGATATCACATAATTGCCGAGTCTTTCAAAACAAAGGCTGCTGCCCTATGGCGATGGCTCCAGACAGATGAGGGCCATGGTGTGCTCAAATGCACCTTGGCATACCTACTCGGAAGCTCTGCCACTTTTTGGCCACCGCTATCCAACTTTCTAGGCAATCGTGATGGAAAGCACATTGCTGCTACCCTCACCGTCTACTTCCATCCCGCCAGAACTGCAGGGTCAATGCTTGAAGCCATCGCAATCGCCATTATCGCGGTGGTGTACTCCGAGTTGATCTGTATTCTGTCCATGTCTGTGTCCATATTTTCGCGTACTCACCTGGGACTCGTTGCACCCGCGCATGCAATAGTTCTCATCGTCTGTATCGGCGGCGGTCTTGGATTCATCGGTTGGGTGAAGCAGAAACTAAACCAGCCTCTTGTCAATGTCGGGTCTACGTTGGCATCCATTGCACTGATCAGTGTCATAACTAAAGAAGAGTCTATTCAAGATGGATACTTTTCTGGCGAAAAAAATTGTACAGGTTTTCAAGCTCCTGCTTCTCGGCATTTCTTTCACGGTCTCTGTCAACTTACTTGCCTGGAATGTTTCAGCAAGAAAAGTCATGCGGGGGTCGATAGTTACGGCTGCAATGTCTTTGAGCGATAAGCTGGCTTTCATCACTAAAGGCTTCCTCGATGGATCCGAGGACATCGTCAAATCCTCTGAATATGCTCAAGTGAGCGCCAAGTATAACAGTGCCTATTCGCTATTGTCAACGACCTCGAGGGAAGCCAAATTTGAACACTATTTCCTCGGCCGGGAAAAGATATATGCCTTAGACAAGCGCCTGGTTAAGTCACTGGAGACTCTGTCACAGGCTATCGGAGGTTTGCACAGCGCTCTCGATACCCAATTTGCCTTGCTCAAGGAATTGCCGCCACCGGAATCTGACACGCCCAATCCCACGTCTCCTGGAGATGACCACGCATTATTGAGTCGTGTCCTATCATCTTCTGTACCTGACTCAATGGAGCAACTTTCTGTTATTGATGAGGCAACCGAAGAGGAGGACGAATTCCGGCCCATCGCGCCGTCACCCTCCGACCCCTCGCTGAGCAGATCGCACACCTTTCGGGCACCATCTGATATTTTTGCTCTCTTTATTGCACTCCTAGGGCCCTCCATGAAATCCCTGGCCTACACCCTATCGGAAACTTTGAGAGAATCCCCTTCGGAAAGGACATTACATCTGAAATCATTGCAAACGACCAACTCCGCCAAAGTCTTCGCGATGCCCTTGAACTGTACAACGAGGCCAGAGGCCATGCTTTGCATGAGCTGTACCGTAGTATCGAATTAGGGCGCGTGAGGTCTGAGAAAATACAGGCTGATATAGAAGAGGTGGCCGCTGCTTGTGGACATTTTTCATTCAGTATGCAGGCTGTCGCAGAGGAGATGGACTCCTATCTAGATGTGCTGGAGGAGCTGAAGCACGTCACCGAGACCAGCCGAAGGAGTTGGAATTGGTTGAAGTGGTGGAAACATTTAAGTTGGCCTAAGAAGCACAAGCCAGGTGCTTTCAATGACCTAGAAGAGAATGCTCATCTGTTACCCAAACCTGTCAAAAGCATTCGGAAATCGGCATTGCCAAAGGGTATACCGAGCACAATGGTGTCTCAACGAGACTCCTTTAGTTGGAATGCCTCACCGCAGACCAGTACGTTCGTTCGGCGTACGTCTCAGATCCTCTTGCAAATACTACGCTTCCTCGCACGGGAAGACATTCTCTTCGGAATCAAGGTCGGCATCGGTGCGATCCTTTGGGCAATGTTTGCCTTCATCCCAGCAACTCGCCCAACTTACAATCACTGGCGAGGAGAATGGGGCCTATTGTCCTACATGATTGTCGTGGGTATGACAACTGGTGCTTCGAACACATCTGGATCTGCTAGATTCGTGGGCACGCTCATCGGAGCAACCTGCGCCTGCTTGGCTTGGCTCTTGAGCTTTGACAACCCTTTTATCTTAGCTTTCCTCGGTGGAATTGTTGCTCTAGGTAACTTTTATGTCATCCTGGTTATCAAGAATGCTCCTCTTGGAAGAGTGGCGCTACTGGCCTACAACGTCATCGTCTTGTATGCTTATAGTCTATCACAAAAGGTGGACGACGACGACGACGACGAAGGTGGGCGCAATCCCTTCATCTTCGAGATTGCCTACCACCGAGTGCTCGCTGTCACATTGGGTATCATGTGGGGTATGATCGTCTGCCGTTTGTTGTGGCCCATATCTGGCCGAGGCAAGTTCAGGGAGGGCCTGGCTGTCCTGTACCTCCAACTCGGTCTGATTTGGAAGCGTGGACCGCTTCTCACGCTATTAGAGAGCAATAGCACTGTCGATTACATGCGTGAAGGAGAACAGGCCGCCCTTCAGCGATATGGTAGGTTATTGTAATTCTGCGTTCTTGATGTTGCAGAAGTTGCTAACATGATCTTTAGCGTTTAAACTCGAATCGCTTAGAAATTCGGCTAAATCAGAGTTTGAGCTGCGTGGTCCATTCCCGTATGATGCTTACGGGCGTATCATGGCCTCTACTAAACGCATTCTCAATGGCTTTTATGCAATGCGTCTACTTACCCAAAGGCGCTATAAGCTGTCCGAGGGAGAGCGTACATTGCTCGAGGTTACTGCCCCTGAGAGAAAGCTTCTTAGTCAACGAATCTGCCATGTCTTTCAGGTACTGGCATCCTGCATCATGCTTGAATATCCCTTGACAGATGCTATTCCTACTGTGGATAACCCCAGGGATCAGTTGCTAAATAAGATCCATAAATTCCGAAAGGAACATATGGAGGAGAATTTGCAAAACAACACAAATGGTGTTGAGAGTATGGCCGAAGAAAAGACTATGCGCTCGTCTACGCGTATACACTAGTATCTGCGCAGGTCGCGGAAGAGCTGAAGAAGGTGAGGGCTGAGATTGAGGGTCTATTTGGTGTGCTGCATGAAGAGGCTTTGTTATTGGAGTGAGACGATATACCATAGTCTTAAAGCTTGATTTTCTTCTCCTACTGCTTCAATTAAAAGGCCAGACATATAAACGAGAATCACTAGTAAGCTAGGAAGGACATGCTGGAAAGGTGTGGGCGGCGGATGCCGTCTACAGACATGGTTCT
This sequence comes from Albifimbria verrucaria, assembly GCA_020081605.1. Taxonomy (NCBI): domain Eukaryota; kingdom Fungi; phylum Ascomycota; class Sordariomycetes; order Hypocreales; family Stachybotryaceae; genus Albifimbria; species Albifimbria verrucaria. The sequence goes on from JAHREC010000013.1 coordinate 3,080,440, forward strand.
CTTATTTGATTGCGACCAAACAAACGGCCTCTCATCTATCATGGCTATCATACGTGAATTAAATGCTTTCATTCCAAAAAATTGCAACCGCCCATCTCCATGCAGCCAGGGTATGTCACAAGCCCCTAAAACAGTCACGTTAAAATGTGCATTCCCTTAGCTTCCCTGAACGCCCAAGATGGTATTCGACCCATCTGGCTACTCCCTTTCGTCCAGGAACTAATACGCTTCCTGGGTTCATGACATGGCAGCCCTCATATGTTATGCAAAACGGTGGCGCGGTCGTGTCTATTAGTGCGAGAGCCGTGGGCAACGGGTACAAGTGCAGAGATGTGGCATAGTCCCAATGTACAGGACGTATGGTTTGTCTGAAAGGAGCTAGAAAGCCCTGGTCAAGAAGAGTTTTGACGAGCCTCTGTGCTGCAAGGACATCATGTGGTACAGAGGTAGTGCTTGCAGAAGGATTTTCCGGGGCGCCTGAGTCCTCATCCATATCCATAGAGTCTGCAGCCTGTGATGCATCGCCATTGGTTTCATGGTTGGCGGGCTCGTTTTCACCCCCAGGGCCCGCTGCTGTTCGCTTTAGATTGACACTAGTTCGTCGTAATCGAGCAGATAAGTCGTCTCTGAATAGCACGAGCTCATGGCTAGGGCCAAAAAGTGAAAGGCGGCTTGGATTGGTTGTCCAAACAGCCGACCCATCGGTCTTGTTTCCAGCCTCAGCATTGGCAGTTGCAAAAGCACGACGGATTCGTGAGGTGAACATATCCGGGACTGCTTTGCGCGGCAAGGGAACCGAAGCACCGGCTGTGATTGAGGACACCCAACCGTCGTTGTCACCTGGTAGAAAGACGAATGTTGAGGATTGAAGGAGTGTAGGATAATCGGAGAGAACTGAAGCCAGGGCGTCAAAGTATTCCTTGTACTCGATGCTGCCGCCACTGCCACCTCTGGCCATGACGGCATGTTGGGTAAAGTTACCCGTAAGAACGAAGGTCAAGGGTGAGCTGCCTTCAGGCTCAGCAGCGTAGAGTGATAGGATTTTGCGGAGCGCTTGCAGGGCGCGCGGTTGATCCAGATTCAACTCGCCTAGGATAACGACTCGATCACGAGAAGGCTCTTCTTCCAAATGGGGGCGGAGCAGCTTCTTCTCTAATCTGCGCATCTTCGAACCAACAGCACGTTCACTTCCAACACCAAGGAAGTCCACCCACCCAAAACCACCTCCAATTGTCTGATCTGCGCCAGCATCAGGGCCGCTGATGCCCAGTGTCGCCTTTCGCCTTTCGCATGGGGCTGGCTGATGAGGAAACCCTGAAATCGACCTCCCAGGGTGCCACCAACTCCACTGCTGCCGCTTAGTCCTTTGCCGACTGACTCTTCCTCCTCTTCGTAGACTCCATCTACAAGAACAATCATTCCTGGGGAGAACCAGGCCGAGCCATCAGGAACGTCGGTAGCTTGGGATAAGTCCAGGGCGATGGTACCCGTCAGATCGCTGATGGCTAGATCACCAGTTGGCAATATAACCAGCTGTCCAAGAAGCATATGGTTGCTGCCATGGCGGCCAAGAAGATTGGCTATTGGTGTGATTTTGAGGGACTGCTGATTGGAGAGAGGCGTTGAAGTGTGCGTTTGCGAGATGAGGAGACAGACGATGTCTGGAAGTTTTCGTTACGTAGGAGGCGTTGGTGAATGACATTATAGCGGTTACGGAACACGGTTGTCTTGTGTGATGCCGGCGGGAGTAGGGAGGGTTTTGTCGTGTCTCTGAAAGATAGGGTCAGCGTTGTAGCTTTGTCAGTAGGTTCGTTTCCTCACTTTTCAAAATGCTTCTTTCCAACATTGTAGATTAGACGAGGTTGGTCATAAGCACCGATGACTTTGAGCCAGGATGCTAGGTCATTGGAGTCTTCCCCGTCGTGACCACCATCTTCTTCCACACCAAGCCCCGACATCCCGAAGCTCGTATTGCTGTCTTCTCTAGGGAGAGCAGTTGGGCGTAAGCCTAGACGGGTGGTAAAGGAGTCACCTTCCTTCATGTCCAACATGCTGTCGCCTCTAGGCAAGCCCCTCGCTGCGTTTACAATCTTACCCCGCTCATATTGCCCTCGAGAGTCTTTAATATCTCGGCCAGCTCCTTGCTGGAACCGTCAACTATGACGCCGCCATTGCGATTCTTCCAGCTTCTGGCAATCTCCTCGAGGACACGTTCCGCCAAGCCCTCTTCGCGCCATCCTGAGCCGCAGTGGCGTCCTATGAACGAGGCAAGCTCTTGCAGAGCAGACGAGGTGATTGTGAGAGAGTGTTTCTTGGTAAACGTTCGGAAAGCAAGCGGTCGTAGGGACGCAGGAGGGAGGATGATCGGGAGAATCGCAGCCTTGGGGGCATTGACATTGAAAGGCTTCAGTGGATGGACGGGGTACCGAAGGCTGGTGAGGAAGAGGGCAGCGCTGATGAGGGATATGTTGGTATGGTTTGCGAAAGATGGGCGCAGGTGTTTTGTCCATCTTTAAGAGGATATAGAGAATAAGCTTATTCGATCAGGGTATCGTCGCATTTCATATGGATAAAGTGGTGTTTGTTTGTGCGAAGCTCGTGCAAAGGTGGTTTTTGGCGATATGGCAAAGCCGATTATTGACTTGATTTGGCTGTAGATTCTCGCCAATTTACAAAACCGCGTCGACGCGTCTAATTGATTTCTGATAAATGCATATCTGGGCTAGTGTGGGGTCCAACCGCGTAGGTGACCTCATTATCAGGAAGACCCTTGACAGAAGCTCCCTGGAGCTCCTGCATGGGCCAAATATCAATGTCCAATCCGCACATGCTTGTTTGTTACAGACTGCATTGCACAATACCGTCAAAATGGCACCAGTAATCACCAGGGCGCTTGTACTTTCAGGCCGATTGGGTCTGCGTTCGGCGGGTTTGCTTCGAACGGTGTCTACCTTGTCTAACAATCCCAACATTGTAAGTAGTGGTACTGGCGATGCATGCCGCCCTTGCAAGGACAGTGTTCAGTTGCTGACAACAATGCAGAAAGTCTTCCCTGACCCCTCTCTGGGTCTTCGCATATCCTTACGTATCTTGACACCAAGCCGCCGAACACTGCGCTTGCCATCGGTACGACTACGACAATCCCGCCGACGCCGCAAACCTTTACCGGGAACCACCAGTTCATGAAGATCCTGAACGAGGTGGTGTCCGAATATGGCCATCAAGACGAGGATGTCATCAGTCAAGCTCGCGCACTCGCTTCCCCGGGCGGTTTCAACCTAGGCTCTGGCGGTGCTTTCTTCGGCCAGCAGCGATCAGGAAGAGGGGATCTCGAAGACAAGGAGCCGGAGGAGGTGCCGGAGGCTCTGGAGCTGGTGGCGCGAGCGCTCAAGGCGGTGCCGGTGGTGCCGGAAGAGGCGGATGGGTGCACTTGAGCGACCGAAGAAACCCACCTGACTTTGGGAGAATCGCTTGGCCAGAGGACATCCTGGCGAGCGTGGAAGTCGACGAGGCGGGCGAGGTGGTGGGCAAGGCCCAGCCAAGCGGAACATACAGAATTCTTACGAACGAGGGCATGTGAGTGTACGCGGAATTGGCCAATGGCATGCGCATGCAGGCTGACAATTATTTACAGATTAGGCCTGTCACCGTTTCTGAGGCAGAAGTTGGTGGACAGACTGAAAGCCGAGGAGGCCAAGCTAGCTGGCCGAAAGTGAGCGTGAGGATGCAACAGAGGTCTTCGCGCGGCGACAGACTGGCTTTGGAGGCCGTCCAGGTATGTTAACACGTATGGTAAGGACCTGGCTCGCATGTGGCGAGTGTACAACAACGGGTAATGGATTGGCAACGCGTGAACCTTCGCGGATATGCGCAAGTTGATGATTCATCCAAGCTATAATGATAATACAAGTAAATAAATCGAGTTAGCGAATGGGCCTGATGTAACAATTGAAACCTTGCACGTGAATGGCATGTGTCATGCAGTACATGGAGCAGAGTTTCTGATGCTTGTGGTTTCTTCCATCCTTGCGCCTGAAACGCATCATGCTTCAGCGGTAAATTTAGGTAGGTAGGCAGATAGTTATTTCCTCGACTCATGTCGAATTCCTAGTTGGCCAATGGGTCGAATGTTTACTCGTTCACCTCACCTTAGGTATCGAGATAGATCGACCTAGAGAACTGGGGTTGGGGTTGGGTGAAATGGTGGTCGAGGTACCCCGGGCCAGCCAAACCAAGCGAAACAGGACAGCAACCGCCTATATTCGGATAAGGACAGCGGCGATCCAAGCCACTGCAGCAGCGCTGTGACACTGAGTGGACCGCCTGCACAGCCCGAACAGCCCCTCACGCCCTAATAAAGTGCCTACTAGGTTAGGTACCTACGCGAGTTACAGTATGTACCCAAGTTAATATTTAGTATGCAGTAGAACCGCCAGCGTGTAGCTTCAGCGCAACCTCCCCGCTGTACTTGACCCGAAACGGCCAACCTCCATGGATCCATGAATGATGTCGGAGCTGCCCCTCCATCTTTCTCTGGCCCCCCATCTGATCCATTGCAATTCTACCTTACCTGACCTGACCTGGCCATACCTTACCCGTACCACCAAGTCAAGTCAAGTCAAGTCCACTCCACCTTTCGCCCACACAGGTTGGTGTGGTTGGCACTCGGATCCAGGTCTTGACTAAACGAGCCCACACCTACAATAGCCATGGCTCCGCGAGGCTTCGAGGACGAGGAGCTGACCATTTCTCTGTCTTCGTCACAGGTCCGCCGCCAGCACCGCCAGCAGCGAGCCCAGCAGCATGGTCGCGACGACGCCGCACCACGAGCAAGCACCAGCCGTACCAACACCATGGACTCCCAACCTCGCGAGAAGTCGAGGGCCGAGCAGCGCATCGGCGCATACAAGATCGTGAGGACCCTTGGCGAGGGCTCCTTCGGCAAGGTCAAGCTCGCCATCCACAATGGCACCGGCCAAAAGGTCGCCCTCAAAATCATCGCCAGGAAGAAGCTCATCAGCAGGGACATGGCCGGCCGCGTCGAGCGCGAGATTGAATACCTGCAGCTGCTCCGACATCCGCACATCATCAAACTGTATGACCCTCGCACACACACACAATACGGGGCGAGCGGAGATAGATCGACGCTGACAAACAAATTTACAGATACACCGTTATCAAGACGCAGACCGAAATCATCATGGTTCTCGAGTATGCCGGAGGAGAGCTGTTCGACTACATTGTGCAAAATGGCCGCATGAAGGAGGCCGAGGCCCGCCGCTTCTTCCAGCAGATGATTTGTGCTGTCGAATACTGTCACCGCCACAAGATTGTCCACCGTGATCTCAAGCCCGAAAATCTGCTCCTGGACGAAAACCTCAACGTCAAGATTGCCGACTTTGGTCTCAGCAATATTATGACAGATGGCAACTTCCTCAAGACCAGCTGCGGCAGTCCAAACTATGCGGCTCCCGAGGTTATCGGTGGTAAGCTGTACGCTGGTCCCGAGGTTGACGTCTGGAGCTGTGGTGTCATTCTCTACGTGCTGCTGGTGGGCAGATTGCCTTTTGACGATGAGCACATTCCAAGCCTTTTCGCCAAGATTGCCAGAGGTACATACAGCATTCCGCAGTGGATGCCCACCGGTGCGGCCAACCTGATCAAGAAAATGCTGGTTGTGAATCCAGTACAGCGTGCAACAATCGAGGATATTCGATCCGATCCCTGGTTCCTTACCGAGCTGCCGCCGTATCTGCAACGGCCAGTGGAAGAGTTCTTCAACACTGGCGTGGATCCCAATAAGGCGATTCAAAAGACCGATATTGCTCCGAATGCTTCTGAGAAAGTGCAGGAGAAGCTTCACAATGAAGTCACAGACAAGATCAGTCGGACAATGGGTTACGGCAAGGGTGATGTTGAGGAAGCTCTCCAGTCAGAAGAGCCATCTGCGATCAAGGATGCCTACATGATTGTGAGGGAGAATAAGTTGATGCAAGTAAACCGTAAGTCTGATTCTATAGTGCCCGTTGTTTCTATTCATGCTGAGACCACTTTTTAGAAATCCCAGGAGCCCCGGCACTGAACCTGAAGGCTCAAGCCCGATGATGAGCATGTCTTCAGCTCGCTCCGGTATCTCCCAGAACTCCTTATCACCACGCCCATACGTCAGCAAGATTGCCATTCTTCCTAGTAGCATTCCGGCATATCACAAAGACTTCATCGAAAGAGAGAAGGCGGGTATCGCTCAGGACATCAGTCCCACGGTGAACAATAACGATGAACCGTTTTCCTCCAGGACTGAAGCCGAAAGGGAGGAGACGGCACGTCGTTTGAAGCCGCATGCCCGAAGTCAGCTGCGGCTTGACGAAGGACCTGGACGGCCTCAAGGCATGACACCCATCAACCCGCCAAAGAAGTCCAAGCCTGTGCGATGGCAATTTGGTATCCGATCACGCAACGCACCTTGGGAAGCACTGTTGAGTATCCACAAGTCACTACATAAGCTTGGTGCGACATATATTCCAGACGAAGATTATGAACAAGTTCATGGAAAAGGCAGCGAGGGTGCTCCTAGCACGGAAGGCAGCTTTGTGAATGATTACGATGGAGGAAGCAACGGCCGCGGCTCATCTTCAAGCATGGATCCGACGAAGCGGTATAAACTTCCTGCCGATCCATGGCATATCAAGGTCAGATGGGATTCTAGAAGTAAGTTGCCACTTTCATAACCATTCCAACGAAAATATACTAACAAACAACTTAGCACTTCAAAGAAACTACAAGAAGCACACCCAAGGTGATGATTCAGCCGAGAGCCAGCAGACCAATGACCCAGCAAGTAACAATTTTGTGGCGTTACATCTCGACATTCAGATCTACGAAATGGACCAACACGTATACCTAGTTGACTTTAAGTGCTCAGGATACGAAACGGCCCAAGGAAGGCTTCTGGAGGAGAAGGAAGTGACGAGCCCGTTCCCATTTCTGGACATGGCTGCCAAGTTGATCATGCAGCTGGCAGAGGCGGACTAGATTGCGTGTGGCAGGGAGATGTCCACCTGAGTCTGCAGGCCGCGGGTGGACGGAAACGTACGACGTGACAAATGACTAGGCGTTTGGGGAGGTGGATCAGGGATATATCACGGACGATGGGGCTTTGCTGCTGGCGTATTGTCGGCATGCTATGTACTAGCTCGGCGCGATTTCTAGTTGGAGGACGAGACATGACACAGCAAGAATTTGACGTAGTGTTACGAGTCAGACGCCGTATACTGTTCTACCAGTGCAGGCAAGATTGAACATAAAGCAAGTTTCGGGCCGGGTGTTGGGATGATGGAGGGCGTCAGGACGGATAGAGCCGGTTGTCACTTATACCTCTTGGACAGTGGGAAAGTTGGGAATAAAATACATATCATTGATCAGCGTAAAACGGTATGTGAATAGGTTGGTTATCTACAAGCGTGCAGACAAGATAGCCCCAAATTGCAAAACATCATCGCACTCGTGTCCTCACCGAGAGTGGGCTCAAAGCACAACATCTCATCTCGATCTAAGCTCCCCGCCGCCTCAGAGCGTTACGTTTTCGTCTTCGTCTAACAAGAACCCCGGGTTTAATGGAACTGATCCTCAGTCACACCCTTGCCCATGGCGGCGGTGGAGGAGATACCACCGGTGACCATCTTGAGCATCTCGTCGACGTAGCTCGCGCCGCTCCACTTCTGGTGCTTGACGACGTCGACGCCGAGCTCCATCTCGGGCTCTTGGACGAGCTCGCCGTAGGCGCGCATGCCGACCTGGCTGTAGGCACGGGCGAAGCGGTCGCTGATGAGGGCCGTTGTGTGCAGGCCGGCTAGGGTGATGAACTGCCAGCAGTAGCCCAGGGAGGCGAGGCGGCGGATGTACGTCTCCTGCTCGTCGCGCGGCATGGCGGTCTTCCAGTTGAATGAGGGAGAAAGGTTATATGCAAGTCTGGAAAGGGATAGAGTTAGCAACGAGGCGGTCCTGGTGGCAGGGCAAGGCTTTTATGCCAAGGAAGATAAAGTGAAGAGTATGGTATGTGTGGTGAAACTTACTTCTTCTCGGGCCAGACAGCGTGGACGCCGTCGGCGAATTGCTGGGCCTGGGCAAAGTCTGGCAGCTTGCTTTCCATCCAGATGGCGTCGCAGTAAGGGCCATAGGCAATGGCTCTGTTGATGGCGCAGTCGCAACCACCCTTGAGGCGGAAGTAACCTTCTCGGGTTCGTGGCGCGTCCCAGTCGAAGAAGATGTCGTTGCCGAGGATCTTGCGGGCCAGGGCGCGGGCCTCGGTGTTGCTCAGACCCTTGGCCTTGGAGGTGTACTCGCTCTTGAGACGGGCCTTGTCGGAGTAAGAGCCAGCATCGATGGCGGCGAGGACGGCCTCGTCGAAGCGTTGGAGGTTGGCGGAGGCGAGCCACTCGTCCTCGATACGCTGCAGCTCCGGGCCCAGCTTGCCGGCCTTCTCGGCGGCGACCATGAGGTCGTTGAGGGGCTGCAGCTTGGGGTTGGTGCTACCAAGGATGAAGGCGTGGTCGCGAGGGTCGATGGTGGTGGTGATGAGGGTGGCAGCCTCGGCGTCGGTACGGGCGACGGCGACAAGGTCGGTTCCTAGACTATAGTTAGTCAACAGCACTTACACGGACTCGGGCGGATCTTCTTTATTGCTTCGACTCACCCATGATATCAGCCTGCGCGCGGATGGCGACCAGACGGTTGATGTGCTCGCTGATGGGCACGAGGACCTTGCCGGCCATATGTCCGCACTTCTTGGTTCCAGGGGCCTGGTCCTCGATATGAATACCAGCAGCGCCCTTCTCGATGAAGAGCTTGGTCAGCTTCATCACGGCAGTCAGACCGCCGTGGCCGGTGTCGGCATCGGCAATGATGGGGCGGAGGTAGTCGATGTTGGCGAGCTTGGAGCGCTGCTCCTTGGGGACGCTGAGACGCTCCTGGCGCTGCTTGCGGTCGTGGAACAGCTGGGCCATGAAGAGGTGGCCGACCTTGTTAGGGACGGTGGTCTAATTGACAATTGTTTATTAGACGATGTCTTTACTTTTGTGGTTTGAGTATTGGTAGCAGGTAGCCACTTACATAGGGATAGTCAGCCAGATCGGGACCGGGCTCATCAGACGCAGAGGCGGTAGACGATGATTGCCAACCAGAGACGTAGACGGTATCGAGGTACTTGGCCATCTGAGTGACCATGGTGGGCTCTAAGCAGCCGTATGTGTAGCTAGCATCTTTCGTCTAGGGATCACATGTCAGCCATGTTCAGCAGGAGGGCTTTCACGCCGTGACAGCCATTGAAGAATGCGCGTCAGCGCAGCAACACTCACCTCGAAGCGGTGCTCCAGGATGTTCCAGAGCTTCTTGGACTGGGCATTGCTGGGGTACTGGACCTGGAGATGGCCTCTCTTGGAGACGATCTGTTCGGCAGTGAAGGGTCGCTTGGTGTGCCTCCATCGCGGCTCGCTCCACCACGCCTTGACCTGCTCAACCTCCTTGGCGAAGAGATCATCTTCAATGTCCGGGTTGACCGCCGGGTTCACCATGTTACTGGCCGCCATGGCGAGGGATTGATGTGGTGATGGTGGTGGTAGTGCTTGCTTGTATAAGGAGGAGGTTCAGAGGCAGCTACAGCGCGTGTAAGACAAGAGGTATGTCCACGCAGGGGGTTCAGTTGTTGATTGAGCCTCGAGAGGAGAGTATGTGAAGGGGAAGATGATAAAGGTCTAAGTTCAGGAAGAGATCAGAATGAGGACGAGGTTTTGTGAAATAGCAATGATGTAAATGGGGAAGAGTCACAAAGGAATTGGAACGCCTCGGTCAAACGGGAATCGGGAGGAGGGGGTGGACGTTGTAAAAGCAAAGCAGAAGCAACGCAAAGCGAAGTGACTCGACTTACAGCATAAGCCCAGGCCCCAGCCCAAGGAATAGACTTCTTTAGTGATGTACGGGGAGGATCCTCCCCAGACATCTGATTGCCACATGTAATGGGAGGGAGCGCACTAGGTGGGAAGGGAAACGACTAATACCGGCGGGCTGGGCTCACGACCGCGGTGCACCTCGGGTGTTTGCTCGCGGCAGGAGGAGGCTGTTTCTGGACGGGCTGATACGGCGTGGGCATGTGAGACGGCCGTTGGACGTGGCCCAGGTTCGGCTTCGCATTCATCATGGTGTTCATTTGCTTGCTTGTCTAAAGGCCATGGAGACGCTAGCTTTCTACTTGAGTTATTGCTACGAAAGACAAGCTCTGGATTGAACAACAGCAAGACACCCTCTGGGGGCTCTATAGTGACGTTATGATGTGCAATAGGTGCTTGGGTGTAGCTCGGCTCGGCCCAAAGGGTGTGTGTATGTGTGGTGATTGATTGATACGCAGCAGAGAGCCGCAGCCGCAGCGCCGTGTCCGCCCGATTCTGTCTAGCTCCGCCATTAGCCGAGTTGCCGAAACGGGCCCCGGAATTCGCGAGCCACGCCGAGTCCTCGCTCTTCTCCAGCTCCAGCTCCAGCTTCGGCTCCAACAGTCACTGGCCTCTTCATTTGCTAAGATTGCGTACCTGTAATTCAGCTAAATATTAAAGAAATTGATGCAAAATCTCCTTGTCTCCTTGCCTCTCACCCAAGGATTAAACCCAACGTGCACGCGCCGGCTATCAAAACCTGGTCGGTGGCTGATCTTTAACCAGTGCGCCGGGCCATCACATCCATTGCATGTGATCACACATACCTACTACCTACCTACTCACCCATACCGTGCTGCCAATTAGACCATGCTCCCTACGACGACGCTGCTACGCCAGAGTAAAACAGCCCCCAGACCTCTTCTCCCTGTCCCGCTACCCCAGATACATACGGTAACTCCCCTTGGCTAAGAATAGGCAGCTCCCCACCACTGAACCTCGGCCTGGCAGCACTTACACAGACACACCACACACCCCTCTCCTCCTACGACGAGACCTTCTCTTCAGGCTTTCTTCCATCACATGGTAGCCGCTTCCGATGTCGCTGGCCTTTGTGCTACAGAAACGTCTGCCAAGCGCTTGCTGCACGTGTTTAGATCCTCTTCCCACGTGGTGATTCCCTGGTGGAAGCTACCGGTGAGGCCTCTAGTGATATAGGCACAGCCGTTACATCTCCTCAACTACCCATGATGCCAGGCCAATCTACGCCCAGATATTGCACGCTTCGAAAACATTCACAAGTCGATCATCTCAGTAATAGCAAACTGCCAAAACCCCTCTTGCCTCAAAAGGCTCCGTTCCGAGATCTTCATTTCATTCCTTCCCTTGCCCTACAAATTCGTCTTCGTGACGCTCTGAGTACAACTAACCGATGACATGCCACTTTTCGTTGCCGACTTCGCTACTTGCAACTGGCCTTCAACAGTAAACCACCCGAGTCTTCTCACATGCCTATCACTAACACGCCGACGCCGCTTATGGCAACGCCAGATCCGCCAAGGCCTTCTCGTTGTTCTGCTCCACAGCCTTGATAAAGGTTGGGTATGGTGTCAGCGTGCCCAAGGCTCGTCGCATGTGCGCATTCACAATCTGCAAGCCGTACACGTAACTCGCGTTCACCCAGCCGAATCTGTCATGAGAGGTCAGCATCGATACGTACGTCTTGAAAGGAACCGAAGTCGTCTTACCCTTCCTTGGCCACGCCCTTGAAGTCCAGGCCCTGGTTGCCGTACTCGGCATCCACTCTGTGAGGGTCCACTGGTCGCGTCACGTCATACTTCTCCACCACCACTCCGTTAAAGTCCACAAACGCCTTGGTGATCATGAACAACCACTTGTACGCCAGGCGCTCAGCCTCTTCAACGAAGCTGTATCGTAGCAGGCCTGTCCAGGCCAACATCTGCTGTGGTGCCCAGCCGTAGGGGTAATCCCACTGTCGGTTGGGTCGTTCCAGGCCAATCTCGCCGCGAGACTTCTCTGTTCCCGCTAGCAAACCACCATATGCCTCGAATTTGGGCAGGCCCTTTCTCACCAGGTCTGCTGCCTGTTTAGGTGTGGCAATGCCTGCCCAGAGGGCCCACAGCGTCGTCGCAGTCTCGTACGTGCAGCGCTCTTGCTTAGCTGTGTCGTAGTCAAAGAACATACCTTCCTCCTCATCCCACATGAGCCTGTCCATGGTGAGCTTACGGCGCTTGGCACGTCGATCCCACGGCGCAGACGAAAGAACCTCGCCGGGTTGGTAAGGGTGCCCTTGCAAAACTCCGCTGGGAATACCAGCTTATCGTCGAACATGCTTCGAATGGTTCGCGCAATGTCTGTCTCGTACTTGAAGAGCAAAGAGTTGAGGTCGATTGTAGCAAGGTTGGCGCAGATACCTTCAAGACGGTAGGATGTGTCATGTCCAGACTCACGCACGGCGCGATCGTGCATGAAGTATTCGTCAAGCTCGGGTTCCTTAATCTCGCCGTGGTTGTATGCATGTACAAACTCTTCGAACTTCATGTTGTGCTTCTTAATGTAAGGCTCAAGAATGTGGACGAAGTGGGTGGCCTCCGTCTCCGGGGCACTCCCAAACCCTCAGGGCGGTACCTGGAAAGTCCCGTAACGGGGTCCAGTCAGGGCTCACTTGTCCAGACGCTGTGGTACTCCTTGATTGCGGCAAGGATTGAGCGGCGAAGGAACTCCTTGGAATCAGGTTCGTGCTTGATCTTCTCGTAGGCTCGAAGAGCCATGTCGGTGAGGAATGGCGGCTGCGAACGGCACAGGTAGTACGAGCGGGTGGCGTTGAGGATCTTGCCATAGTGCTCGATGCAGAAACAGAAGTTGAGCACCATGGACTTGGCAAGGTCGACTCGGTCGTTTACCAAGAGACCAAGCGACTCCATGTAGCTATCCCATCCGTAAAGCTCGTTGAACCTTCCACCGGGAACAACGAATGGCAGACCACGGAGTGTCGTCTTGCCAGTGGGGTCTTCAAGCTCCTCGACAGCGACAGCCAGAAGTCCGGGCTTAGAGTTCATGTCTCGCACCAGCTCTGGGGTAATGACCTCGGGGAGCAGCTGGACGTCCAAGCGGATTTCAGGTCGCTCCTCGGCCACCTTTTTGTAGTACTCGTACTGCTTGGGAGCTCCAACAGGTACATAGATACGTGGCCTGGGATCATCTGTCCAGTCCTTGGGGTCTCGTGCAGCAACCTCGATGCTGGATGCGTCGATTCGTCGGGTCAGGCCTTCCCAGAAGTGGTCCCGAATCAGACGGGACAGGCGGTCGACAGGGTTCTCGTTCAAACGGCCTTCATCGAGGATGATCTGTCTCCGTCCATACTCCTTGGCCAGGGTGAGCTCCTGGAGCAGGTTGGACAGCATGTAGGTGCCGCGCACATCGAAGCGGTTGTGACCTGCGGAGGCGGCGGTGCGCAGCGAGATGACCTTGGGCCCGTTGTCTTCGATGGTGATTTGCATGTTGCCGTCGGTATCCTCCTGGGCCTTAAGGCTCTCGAGGGTTGGCTCTACTTGGATGAGGAAACGGCGGTTCTGCTCCATGGTGCTCTCATCTGGGCGGCGGGTTAGCCATTGAGTGATTCCGATAGGAGGGGAGGGAAGACGTACCGTGACTGCCTCTTCGGAAGGGCTCTCGGAGGCCGATCCGCTCAAACTGCTTCAGCAAGCTGTTCTGTTGCAATGGTCAACAAGGAGTTTGGGTTGAGCAGAGAGAAGGAGAGGGGAGAGGGCACGCACCTGGGAGTAAGTTCTGGTACGAGGGCCATAGCGGTTGTGATGGCGCTCCTCGGACTGATAATAAGTTTTGGCATCGTCGAAGACGCCGAACTCGTCGGACGGACGGGCGCGGTGGTTGGCCATTCCGTGTGGTGGGATGTTGGATGAGTTGAGAAGCGGTGTGTAGCAGGAGAGATGGAAGGCGAAGAGAGACGGAGCTACCGGTGGTGGTTTTGGTGGTTTAGGCGGTGGTCCTCCTGCGCTGCCCGGGCGAAGGTCCGGGGTTCAGATAAGGAGCGGGTGGTTGTTAAGGGTGCTCAGGGATCAATTGTGAAAAGCCTGCGGCAGAGACAGGGGTGAGAGAGAGAGGCTAAGACGAATTCACAGACAGAGAGTGAATGGGAAAATATTTTGAGTAGGGAAGTTAGACCAGGTCTTGGATTTGTGTTGCGGTAAAGTAATGCAGGTGTGTAACAAGGCATGGCATGGCATGGCAAGGCAAGGCGTTAGTGGTGGGTGGATGGGTGGAAGGGTGGGAGACCATTTCCATTTGGGGGTGGGTGGGGAGGGAGGGAGCCACGGGTGGGTTCTGGATGCTGTCAGAGAGGGTCCCTTTTTCGAAATGACGTTACCGAGGGGTCACGAGGGGTCACCACCTCGAATCGAAGCCTTTGTTCTATCAAATTCAATCCATGCGATTCTACCGTGTTGGTCTGCAGGGATTGATCAAGGTTGGCCAAATTATTTTGAGACTTTTCCCATCTATTGAATTCTGGAAGCAATTTTTTCATTTCCTCTTCCCGCTAGTCTCCGGGGCGGCGTTGCGTTGCGTTGCGTTGTGTTGTGTTGCACCCGGCGGCGGCGGCGACATCATTGGGCGGTAGCTTCAGCAGCTCCCAGCACTGCGGCTGGCTACCAATAGCGGACAGGTAAGGCAAAGCCCAGCCAGCCCGTCGCCACCCCCACCATGCCAGACGGCCGCCTAGGGCCCTGAGGCCCCCACCCTGCGCTGTACTGCGCTGCAGCTGCATCCATCCACCCATCCATCCACCGTCCTGTGCGGCCCTAGTGCCTGTGCTTGATTTGCTACACCCATTTCTTACATACAGGTACCCAGCGTTGCAGCCTCACAATAAATAATATTCCGCCTCTCAGCCCTGCATTCCTGCCCTGTCGGGGCCGTCCATGGCTGCCACCGAAGGCTTGAGCCTCGTGACTTCAGCGCACTATTGATTACCCCGGAAATGAGCATCTCCGTCTCGGACCTCCGTTGTCCTGTCAGCCTCTACCCTCCAACCCAATTCAATAGCAACATGTCCAAACAGCATCAATGTCCCGGCACTGGAGATGGTGGGTGTATGTACTGTGCCTCGTCAACCCGCTATCCGAATGAGGTAGGAGAGGAGATCAGGTCAGCATTTCACCATCGGAGGTCCTCTAACCAAACGGGCAGGGGATAGGAATATCATCCAGCCAGGCCCGGGTCCGTCAACACAACAAACTGTTTTTGGAATATGAAAATATGCAAAAGTACTCTAGCGATTCTTGAGTCGTACATATCTGCTAAGTCAAAAACGGTAGGTGGTTAGGGAGTGGTCGCCAGGATCGGAGCGTAGCATATAAGAAAGACTCACACGAAGGAATAGATGGTGGATATTCAAGTTAGTCATACCCAGGTGAGTCAAGATACAGAGTTCCGCAATCCGCAGCACCTGCATTATAAATCATCTTGCACTACGTCTCGGACATCTGCTGTATCATCGTCGTTTTCAGTAGTCCTGTGTAGGCTTAAACAAGAAACAACAAAAGAAAGATGGCTTCTACGCAGCCCTCAGGGAAGCCCATGAGCGAAAAACAGCGGCTCAAGCTTGAGAAATTCGCAAAAAGAAGGAGAAGCAGGCACAGCAGCAAAATCTAGCAATGCCAACCCAGGCAAAAGTTCCAAAAAGCCAGACGTTCCCTCTGTTGAATTGAAGGATTGGATAGAGGAGACACCAGCTGGGCAGAAAAAGCTCCTGAAGCCAATGGACGATGACCTCCACAAGGCCTACATACCCAAAGTTGTTGAATCTGCCTGGTACAGCTACTGGGAGGAGCAGGGACTGTTCAAGCCTCGAACAGATAAAGATGGGAGTCTCAAGCCCAGAGGCAAATACGTTATTGCTATGCCGCCCCTAATGTATGGATTGGCCTATGTATTGATGGTCTATTCATTCGCTGACTCGAGCCTCAGGTAACAGGCAAGCTACATATCGGACATGCCCTTGCACTATCGCTCGAAGACACTCTCATCAGATGGCATCGTATGCGACAATTCTCAACACTCTACATTCCCGGCTGTGACCACGCAGGCATTGCCACCCAGGCTGTTGTCGAGAAGCAGCTCGCCAAACACCCAAAGGACGGCAAATCCAAGAGACAAGATTTTACTAGAGCTGAGTTCGTTCAGTTATGTCAAGAATGGAAAGAGGATTATCATCAAGCCATCAACAAAACAACCCGCAGACTCGGCATCTCTGCAGACTGGTCGCGGGAAGCTTTACAATGAGCCCCCAGCTGTCGAACGCAGTCACTGAGACCTTCGTCCAGTTACACTCGGAAGGCCTTATCTATCGAGCCAATAGGCTTGTACATTGGTCTTGCCGCCTATCTACGGCTTTATCTACGCTTGAAGTTGACCAGAAGGAGCTCGAAGGGACAACAAAACTTGACGTACCAGGCTATGACAGGAAGATTGAATTTGGAACACTTACATATTTCAAATACCAAATCGAGGGCTCTGACCAAACAATCGAAGTTGCAACAACTAGACCGGAGACAATGCTAGGTGACACTGGCATTGCTGTTCATCCTCAAGACGACCGATACAAGGACTTCATCGGCAAGACTGCACTACACCCGATCATTCCTGGTAGGAAGTTGAGAATTGTTGCCGACGAATATGTTGACAGAGACTTCGGTACTGGTGCCGTGAAGCTAACGCCTGCTCACGACCATAACGATTTCAACCTCGGCAAGAAACATGACCTACCCTTCATCAATATCCTCAACGACGACGGTACTCTTAACAACAATGCTGGTCCCTACGCTGGAGAGAAAAGGTTTAATGCGAGATATGGTATTATCGAGGAACTTAAAAGACTTGGTCTCTATACGAAACAAGAATCTAACAAGATGGTTGTTCCGATTTGTAGCCGATCAGGGGATGTTGTTGAGCCGTACCTGAAGCCCCAATGGTGGATGAAGATGGAGCCATTGACGAAACCTGCCATAGATGTTGTTGAAAGCGGTGAGCTCGTCATCCGACCAGAGGTACAAAAGCGACAATACCTTCATTGGATGCGAAACCTCCAGGACTGGTGCTTGTCGAGACAGCTGTGGTGGGGCCATCAAATACCTGCATACCATATCAGCATTGAAGGTGAAGAAGGTGGAGATGATGCTGATGACAACTACTGGGTTTGCGGTAGAACAGAGAGTGAGGCTAGAGAAAAGGCCGAACAAAAATTCCCTGGCAAGAAACTATCACTCAGGCGAGATGAGGACGTCTTGGATACCTGGTTCAGCTCTGGCCTTTGGCCCTTTAGTGTTCTTGGGTGGCCAGAAAAGACGTCGGATTTTGAAAAGTACTTCCCAACACGACTCTGGAGACAGGTTGGGACATCATTCCGTTCTGGGTCAGCCGCATGATCATGTTCTCTTTGAAATTGACTGGGAGAGTCCCGTTTACTGAGGTCTTCTGTCACGGCTTGATACGCGATAGCGAGGGCCGGAAGATGTCAAAGTCACTCGGCAATGTTGTTGATCCCATTGACATCATGGAAGGTATAAGCCTTGAAAGTCTGCATGAGAAGCTACGGCACGGTAATCTAGCCCAAAACGAGATAAAGAATGCCGAAAAGTACCAGAAGAAGGCTTTCCCACAAGGCATTCCTGAGATCGGCACTGATGCCTTGCGGTTCTCACTCATAAACTACACTCAGTCATCTGGCAGTGACATCAACTTCGACATCAAGACGATGCACGGCTATCGAAAATTCTGCAATAAGCTCTACCAAGCTACCAAGTACGTTCTTGGAAAGCTTGGTAGTGAATTCGTCCCTCGCGAGACTAGTGCTTTGACAGGAAAAGAGAGTCTGCCAGAGAGATGGATCTTGACAAAGATGAACACTACTGTCAAGCAAGTCAACCACGCCCTCGAAGAGCGGGAATTCTCAAGATCGACTCAACTTAGCCACCGGTATTTATACGACGAATTGTTCGACATTTACATCGAGAACTCAAAGTCAATCATCTCAGACGGCACTCCCGAAGAAGCTCGTTCAGCCATTGATACGCTCTACACTGCGTTAGAGTCTGGCCTACGGCTTTTGTCACCGTTTATGCCCTTCCTTACCGAGGAGCTTTGGCAGCGCCTACCACGCAGACCAGGTGACAGCACATCCTCGATCACCATCGCTGAATATCCAGAGTATGAGCCTTCTTTCAATGATCCAGAATCTGAGGCTGCTTACGAACTTGTACTGGGTTGTTCAAAAGCCATACGCTCATTGATGGCAGATTACGCGGTCAAAGATAAGGGAGTAGCCTACATCGTACCTCTGACTCAGATGTCGTATGATACTGCACACACTCAGCTTTCCGCAATCAGAGCCCTCAGTGGCAAGACTCCCGTAGAAATCAATATTCTTGGTGTCGGAGAAGTTGGCCCTACTGGCTGTGCGGTTTTCCCTGTTTCTTCGGAAGCAAATGTCTATCTTGACGTCAAGGACCACATAGTCAATGCTGGTAAGGAAGTTGAAAAGGCGAAGGCGAAATTGGAAGAGGCCAAAAAGACCAGAATGAAGTTGACTCGCTCAGAGCAGAGTTGAGTAAGATCCAGGACAAGGACGTCATTGAAGCTATACAGGTAGCCGAGCGTCGGAAGCGAGACGTCGCTGCTAGATTGCGGGCATGGGAAGAAACTGCAACGATGTTCGAGAAAATGTCAATTTAGATAAGATATATAGCTTCATACAGATCTTTTGAAGTTGTTGAATGAGTACTCACTACTTCGTGTGGCGGATTCATGGGGGCATCAATAATATTGGGATAGCCTGAACATGGTTGTGAGTGAGAACACATGCATTCTTCAGCGTCATTTTACTATACTGTAGCAAATATAAGTTATTGCATCGCGATATCTAGCATCAAGGCTCTCGTTAGCTGAATTTCTGTGCAAATAACGTACCTGAATCCGCCATCAGATCTATCTACGATACCGCATACTTGTCGTCCTCGTATTTCGAATTTTACGCTTTAGCTGAAGGATTCCATACATCAGCGCCTCAGCAATTGGAGGACATCCAGGAACATAAACACCAACTGAACAAATAGCTATAGCAATACTTAATGATCAGTGGTAAAATCAAGAAATGTAGCAGTGTATATTGATACCATGAGAGCAACCCTGACGGACCACTGTGGTCCTCATGCCTTGAGTTTGCGGGACTTGGGCTCTTACCGCCTCGGTTGGACCTCTGATCGATTTTCCCTTTTACCTGTATTTGCTACGTATATTGGATATATCGAGTATGCGCGCAACTTCGTGATTTCGGTTTTTCGGTAAGTGTTTTCGTACAGGATTGTAACTGCAGCATAACAGAAGCGCAATATTTATTACGAATATTTTTATTCAAGATATTCATATCACCAGATGGAGGGAATATAAGTACAATACCATATTTGGAAGACCAGATGTGTAGGCAACAATGACTTAGCTGAGTTCAATACGATATTGCAATGAACCCAGCCTAATGAAGGCCATCAACATGCTATGTATGGCTTGCCCTGCTTGGTATATCAACTTGAATAGTTTGTATTCTCAAAGAGTACTACACATTTGGATGGCCAGGTAATGTGCCGGAATGTAGAGGGGCCAGCACAGACATGTATCATGCTCATGATGCGGCGCCGTTATATCTCCTGCTGTCTGTATATCAATACCCCTTCTCCTAAGTACATTCATGCAGTAAAGGATAATAACTTCATCTCGGCACTTAACAAGTACAGTAAAAGACTAAATTCAGAAAATCCAGTTTATTTATCAGTAACGGTATAGGTCTTATCCCAGGGTATCGCATCAATCTTGAAAATGCTACGTTCGACACCTCTCTGTCGGAGAACCCATAACGCCAACCCAAACAGAATCAAAGCAATACCAGAGCCAGTATTCAAGGAAAGGAAGTCAGTCTCCACGTCAACCAGCCATTAAGAGCCACTTCTTCACTTATTCAGCCTCAGGCTTCCTCCTCGTCATCACGCTGCTTCTGCGCCTGGCTACTGTATCGGCATCCCAAGTACCGGCAAAGATGTCTTCACATTCATCATCATCCTCCGAGTCGAACACTATTTCATCACTGGAACGAGGTTCATCCTTTACGGCTTCGTTAAAAAGCTCGTCATTTTCGACGGATACATCGGCCCAGGTGCGGTGTGTTACAACCCGCTCGGTCTCCAAGATGTACTTGCCCACCTTGTACTTCTGCGACTGCTCCTTGGCGTCGACATATTTCCAACCCAGCTTACTCGAGCATATGGTGCACGAGATATCTGCGACGACATGCCATCCTGTAACCAGCTGCCTATTCTCACTCCTGCCCACACGCACGTTGGAAAGCGTTTGCGTGGCGGGCGGTGCCGGCGGAGCGACCAAGAAAGCGCGGCCGTAGCGACCGGTAAACCCTTTGGAGACGATCTGCGAGGCAAATGCAAGATCTGTCGAGCAAGAAGAACAGCGGAGAGTGTCCGGCCCTGTTCGAGCAAGGCGGGACACGGCCGGTTTAGACGCTGTGGTTGGAGACGTCGAGGGCGTTGTAGCGGGGAAGATGCAGGAGACTCGCTGGCAGAAGAAGACGACGTCGAAATTCGGCGTGGCAAGCTAAAGCGAAAGCTCGGGAGTAGGTAGGCTGGGAACACCGGTTTGGTGGCCGATATGCCGCTGTCGCGCACCATGGCGATGGTAGTATGGAGCTGTCCTGGTAGTCGGCGATTTTGCGTCGGGATATTGACGATACGACACGATCCGCTGGGGACGATTTAACTCTCCTTTGGATTCCGAAAGCTCCGTCAAGGTTGGGTAGATTTACGAAGAGCCCAAAGCAACTCTTTGTTCTCTTACACGTCTGTAAGTCGCCAGCAGGTAGCCGTGAATGGTGTGCGTTACGGGAGCCTAGTTGGGGCTAAAATTTCACGACGAGGCGTCAATAACAAACAACAGCTAAGCGGTCACAGGTCAACAATTTGGTTTTTCACGATATAAAAGGAGGAATTTCGTTCAAATGACGGTCTGGCTTCGCATCATTTCGTCAGTCCCGTGCCAAGGAGGTCATTCGGCATTCCCCACCTACCGAATGCGGTTATGATAGGTCTTATCTTATCAGGCATTTGCTGGGGTCCGGCCTTGCCTGATATGGAAGAGCATGTGAGAGGCAGCACGACGCTTGGCAAAATGTTGGAAGCTTGCATCTATTTCATCAGGTATCTGCTCTACCTCACTAACGCGCAGTAGATCCAAGACTGCTTTTGCTAGTCTATCGTATATGACAATCCCTTCATCCGACTTCTCGGGTCCCTGATGGTGACCGGCCTGAACGGAGTCTGAAGCTGCCTACGTCGCTGAAAAAGTGATGAGCTTCTTTGTGCTTTTGTTACACCAGAGCGTACATCTAGTATCACTCAAGGGCCTAAGCATTTACACCTGGGGCTCCTCGGCAACGTAGTGCAGGTAAGCACCCAGCAGCTTAATGCCCTCAATGTAGTTCCTCTTGTCCAGCTTCTCGTTGATCGAGTGAGCTCCGTCGGTCGAGCTACCCATGGGGAGAAGCAGAACGTTCTTTCCAGTGGCCTCCTCGAAGGTGAGGGTGACGGGAATACTAAAACACTATTAACATCACAATGCCCCAAAATAGTACTTCGTCATGCATGCACATACCTGCCACCCTCACGGGTGAAATCAGGGCAACACCCCAGACTCGCTCAACGGCCTTGGCGGCGGCAGAGAAGTTCCAGTGCTTGGGCGAGGCAACCCACCACTTACCGGTGTGCTGGGCATAGACCTTCAGGGTGTTCTTGCTCTTCAACTTGGCGAACTGCTCCTCAACGAACTTGTAGACACACTGGTTGGTCTGCTCCTCCTCCATGTTGGGGACTGTTCGGATGGAGAACTTTCCGATAACCTTGGCCGGGATCACAGTCTTGGCACCAGGGCTGGAGAAAGCACCCTCGATACCGTGGAGCGAGAGCGAAGGGTAGCGCCAGCGAGCCATCAGCGAAGACTTCTTGTCCTCGAAGATGGTCGTCTTGCTGCCCAGAGACTCGTACAATGTGTCCATGGTGAAAGAGATGCCATCATAGAGACCCTCCTCATCCTTAGTCACGGCCGCAACCTGCTCCATGATTCCGGGAATCTGGATCTTGCCATCAGTGTCGACAAGCGAGCCAAGAACTCTGACAAGGTCGGTCATGGGCTCCTGGGTCATACCACCAAACACACCGCTGTGCAGATCGGCACCAGGGCCCGAGATCTCGACGGAGTAGTAGTTGCATCCACGGAGACCGTAGGTGAGGCAAGGCTTCTCAGTACCCAGCCAGTAGTTGTCTGAAATGCACACAGCGTCGGCATCGGCAAAGTACTTCTTCGCCTCAGCCTTGATGAAGTCATCCAGACCCTCTGAGCCGTATTCCTCCATACCCTCAAAGCACATCAGCAGGTTGACGGGGAAATCAACACCAGCCTTCTGGTGAGCCTCGATGGCGTTGAGCCAGCCCAGGACGGGGCCCTTGTCATCAGTGGCACCACGTCCGAACATGCGGCCCTTGTCGTCGACAGTAAGCTCGAAAGGCTCGGTGGCCCATCCGTCGCTCTTCTCGGCGGGCTGGACATCGTAGTGGCCGTATACAAGAATCGTTCGCTTGTTCTTGTCGTTTCCGTAGCGCGCCAGCACAACGGGAGGCAAGTCGAGGTGCTCCTTGCCAGGCTGCTTGCCCAGAGGTCGGAGCTCGACCTCGGCACCGATACTCTTCAGCTCATCGGCGAGGAAGTGGCCCATACGCACGACATCAGGACGGCGGGCATCCTCAGCGGAGATGGAGGGGATGGCAACGGCCTTGCGAAGGCGCTCGATGAAGTGGTCAGCAGAGCTGTCCACTTGGTTGAAGAAGCCGTCGAGTTGAGGAGCCATTTTTCTTGCTTGGTGGCTGCGGATGGAGTCTGTGAGGTAGGAGCGTCGTTGGACTAAAGGGCTCCAGAATTGGGAAATTCTAGGTATAGGTATACGTATTAATGGTCTTCCCGTGACCAGCCGAGGGCAGGATTGGAGCAGGAAGGTGCGGGGCATTATCGCGTGCCGTCTACATTGGGGACAAGATACGGCGGCTTGAACGGCAAGCTTTGCTACTGCTACTGCGGCCAGCTCTGGAAGGTGCGGGGCTTTGACGGTTACTGACGGTCTCGCACAACCAATGGCTGCATGGTTATTCAGAAGGTTGCAACAGAGTGGCTCTCTTCATTACCTGAGATTTTGTCTAAGGCACGTGAGTCACCGTGGGGTAACCACAGAAGTTCCGGTTGCGGAAGAACTATTCCCTCCCTTATCATCGCTTACGGATACGACCATGGCCGACATTGCCGCCTGACCTTGCTGATTAACTCTGGCGCCGACCAGGTGCTGTTGCGGTAGCTTTTCTCCTCTTTCAACCCCCGTATCTCTCCTTTTGAGAGTTTCACCTCGTCACCATCAAACACCATCGCCACACTCGCCCAACGCATCCACGACGTCGACCTTCTTTCCACGAGCGACTGGCTTTGCCGACGCCTTGGCCATCTTTTCGACTTGGTGACGCGCATCTTCCGATTCCCAACCCGATCGCTCAGTGGGCTTGCAACCCGCCATCCATCCCCGTTTGAGGCTCACATCCCTGGTTTTCATAGTGTCTCTGGCTCTACTCTATTGTGAAGGTCTGCTAGTTACCTGGTCGACTGTCTAACAAGAAGGCTCTGTTGCTGGTGCAGTGGTTGTCGCGTTGATCGGAAATAGTGGAGGAGATCAAGGACAGGGTTTCCGTTGGCCACGGCCGCTTGTACTCCTTTATTCGTTGTGCCCTATGACCCTATTTCCATTTACTGGCTTGACCTCTTTCAAGTACAATCAGAATTGATTATATCCATTCACTTGAGCTGAAAACGCACCACGGTGCAAAAAGATCATTCACCAAGAACAAAGCAATTCATTAGCACAAAAGAAAGAAGAAGAAGAAGCCATTTATTACTTACCTAGCTTTCCATCGCATATTACTTGTTCTGGCAGTATCACTTCAACCAGAGTTTGACGAAGCCCAGTTGGCAAGTTTTCTGTATAAGCAGGATTTGACAAGAAAACGCAGTCACAATGTCGTCGTCCGTCTTCTTCAAGTTCAAATCACAGAAAGAGCCTACGCGAGTAGAGTTCGATGGCACAGGCATCTCTGTTTTTGAATTGAAGCGTGAAATCATCAACAAAAGCGGCCTTGGTGACGGTACCGACTTCGACTTGTTCATATATACAGACGACAACAGTGAAGGTGAGTTTCAGCACGTTGAGGCTCCAGGCTCGAATACTAACTACGTATCAGAGTACGATGACGATACGACCATCATTCCTAGATCCACGACGGTCATTGCAAGGCGCCAGCCCGCACTCAAGCCTGGCGCTGGCCGTGCTGCACGATACGTCTCAGGCAAGATGCCCGTTACGGCCAAGAACTCGGCTCGCAAAGAACAGGCCGCCAAGGCTGCAGCGTCAAAGACTGGCTCAAATGCCGTTAGCCAGATGAACAACGCCATAACGGAAGAAGAACGAATGGCAGCCATGTTCGCCGCTCAAACTGAGCAGTGGTCCGCCCAGCAAGAGGAGATGTCTCAGTAAGTCTCTAATGATTTCACTTAAGCTCCGGCATCCACTAACGTTTATTATCAGCCAAACTCCCGTTTTCAAGCCAGGAGCCAAGAGACCAGCTAATGTGCCTGATCATGATCCTCCCAATGGATACATCTGCTATCGCTGCGGAAACAAAGGCCATTGGATCCAGTTGTGTCCCACAAATGATGACCCTGATTTTGATAACCGTCCCCGCGTGAAAAGGACTACTGGTATTCCTCGCTCCTTCTTACAAAAGGTGGACAAGTCAGTTGTCCTGGCGCAGACTGATGGTGACGAAACAAAGCGTCCGGCTGGAATCATGGTGAATGCTGAGGGGATTTCGTCATTGCCGAGCCTGACAAGGCATCTTGGGAGCAGTTCCAGGCCAGGCCAAGTCCTCAGCCACTGGCAAGACTGCCGTGGCCGAGGATAAGGAAATCCAAGACCGTGGTCTCGAGTGTTCAATTGACAAGAAGATGTTCATAGAGCCAATGAAGACCCCATGCTGCCAGAAGACCTTTTGTAATGATTGCATAACAAATGCTCTCATCGAAAGCGACTTCGTTTGCCCTGCCTGTCAGACTGAAGGCGTGTTGATAGATGATCTGCAACCGGATGCAGAGGCAACGAAACAAATCCAGGAATATCTAAAAGAAAAGGAGACAGCCAAGGCAACCCTCCTGCATCCCTAAGCACGCATCCGATAATACTGAGGATGTTAAGAAAGAGGAGGATAAAGTAGAGGCAACGTCGACAACGACCGAGGAGCAAAAGGTTGAAGCGGACAAGGCCGAATCCCCGACAACCAAGGACAAGACCAAGTCGCCGACACCACAGCCAGTAACTGCCAAGTCCCCACCAAAGGGTCCTAAAAGTGAGCTCCATACCAGCGACAAGAAGGAAATGGAGGTATCCAAACCCGATGAGCACAACTCAAAGAAGCGTCCGGCAGAGGAGTTCCTCGAGAACCCGAAAATTCCCAAGGGACCCAAGGCCATGCAAAACCAGCAGGCAAACATGATGCCCAACATGATGAACGGTATGCCAGACATGAACATGAACAACATGATGTTTCAAAATGGCAGCATGATGCCCAACATGATGGGCATGCCAGGCATGGGCATGGGAATGAACATGAACATGGGTATGGGCATGCCTAACATGATGGGAATGCCTATGATGGGAATGCCAGGCTTCCCCATGAACGACGGAGGCTTTGGTGGAATGAACGGCTGGAACATGAACAATATGAACGGCATGAACGGTATGAACGGTATGAACGGCCCTATGGGTGGTGGCATGGGCGGTATGGGAGGCATGGCTGGCGGCATGGCTGCCAACATGGGCAACGGAGGTATGAATGGCTTCTACAACGGCCCCAACTTCCCTCCGCAAGGCCCCGATGAAGATGCCTACTTTCGGAAACCCGTGAATCCCCACAGGCATCAGAACAAACAACGCCGAGTGCGGCCGAGCGACTACCGAGAGCTCTAATGGGCCTCTAGAGTTCTAATCATCTCGACCATTTGAGCCTCGGAATATCGGCTCCTTATGACAGCATACAGCGCACACACCAAATGCGCTAATCGTCCGGACGATGTTTTCATAATCAAACCAGGGCGGCATTTATGTTTTTGCTTTTTCAACATGCATGGCCAGGAACTTTTGGGTAGTTGGTTTCATTCGCTTGGCGTTGGGGTTAGGAGGCACAGTCTGTTCCAAGTTGAACGTCGGGAGGTATCATCTCGAGCGCACGCATCTCACTGATAGCATCAGAGGTAGCAAGGGGCATGGGGAATTTTAAGGGGCTTCACTTGAGCCTAGGTCATGAGCTCGCCTGCTTTGTAAAACTAATGGAAATACCCGGACATAGAAACAAAATATATATCACTTGAACGGGAAACTTGGTGTGCAAACTTGGTGGGGTATTCTTTAAATTCATTTCTCCGCGTGACTATGCCTTCGAACTGGCTGTGTTTACACCATGGTCTAGAGGATGCAAGCGTCTACCAAAGCTAGCCTTACAATAGTCTCGCAAAACCGCGTGGCGGTGACGTCCCTACGTCTACTCCGGGGCACATAGGGCTTGACCAGCATCTCGCTGAACTTCTCGAGCTTCTCCTTGCCTCTCACCTCCTCGACCAGCAGGGGCATCTTGACGACGTTGAAGTCCTCGGCGTAGAGTTCCTCGTACTGGTCGAGGTACTTGCGCTGCATCTTGGTACGGGCGTTGCACTGGTCGCAGTCGCTGGCTTTCTTGGGGAAGAGCAGCTGGTTGACGACAATGCTGTGGGTGTCGATGCCGTAGTTAGCAAGCTCCTGGATCATGCGCTCGGTCTCATAGAGACTGAGGAACTCGGCGATGCAGACGCAGACGAAGGTGGTGAGATCGGCGTCCTTGAATTGGGTGTTGACCTCGGCGATGGTCTCGCGCAGGGACTCGAGCTTCTCCATCATGTCGTTGAGGTTCTGGCCGTTAGGCAGGGTGCCGTTGGCGCCGAGGAAGCCGTTGAGCAGGGGGCCGTACTGGGAGGAGAGCTGGGAGACCTTGGCGAGGGCCTTCTCCAGGACGGAGGGGAACTGCAGGAAGCGGAGGGTGTGGCCGGTCGGGGCGGTGTCGAAGACGATGGTCTCGTAGGAGAGCGACTTGACCTGCTTGAGCACCTCGGCGAAGGACATGGCCTCGTCGATACCGGGGATGGCAAAGGCAAGGTCCTGCATCATGCCACCGATGCCACCGCCCATGGCGTTGAGGTCCTCGGCGCCGGCGCCCTCGCCCTGGCCGGCGAGCAGGTCCTGCATGCTGCCGTTGGGATCAATCTCCATGGCGCTGAGGTTCTCGAAGCCGTTGACGAGGCGGGCCTCCTTGCCGAACTTCTGGGAGAAGGCATCGGACAGGTTGTGGGCGGGGTCGGTGCTGATGAGCAGGACGGAGCGGCGGACGCGGGCGAGCTGGATGGCGAGGAGCACGAGGTGGTAGTCTTGCCGACACCACCCTTTCCTCCGACGAAGATCCATCGCAGGGAGCGCTGGTCGAGGAGGGACTGGAGCGAGGGCTCGAGGGCGTCGTCGGCGGAGATGACGGCGGTCGACATGGTGGAGACAGGGTGGGCAGGAAACGCTGTATATATATATGTGTAGGATGAGGAGGAGATCTAGAGTCAAAAGGAAAAGAAAAAGGGGCTGGAAATCCAAGCCGAGAGAAGAAGCGCTGCGAATTGGCGGGTTGGAGGAGGAGGAGGAGGGTTTGTTGTCGCAAGCCGTTGCCACTGAGGAGGATTGTCTGTCTGTGTTGTGTTGCAGCCCCTCCTGGCTCCCACCACTATCGCTATCGCTATCGTGGAAAATGGAAATGGAAATGGAAGCCCGTAGAGCCAGCCAGCGGGGAGAGGGGCAGCCTGGACAAAATAAACTGCACAGGGACGGTCAGTCAGTCAGTCAATGAGGGAGTGTTCTAGATGCTGCACTAGTCAGGGAATTAGACTAGGTGCCCGTAGATAGTAATTATAATTATAATTAGGTACTCGCTATGACAGCTTAATCGCATCTGTATGGTTCCTTTGTGCTTTACATCCACCTTTGCCAGCAATGCCTTGTTTACAGGAGGCAAAGAAGGATTGGTTCCAACACATGTCAATGCTGTCTACGTGAGGCAACGTAATTGAGGCGAGCTGGTGTGGGGTGAATGCTGGTTAGCAGAAGCTCCCCCGTTACGCCATGGAATCCTCCCAACGTAACCTAACCTTGCTAACCTACAGCACCAACACAGTACCTTGGCTCGTTCGTTCGTTCGTTCGCGCCCAGGCAACGCCAGGGACTAGGCAGACGATAAGGCAAGGCCTCGGCTTCAATTTTACTGAGCCTTTTCTCCTTCGCTGCCTTTTATGTTCATGCCTTTTGAGTTGTTTTCAAAAACACGCCCCTTCTCCTTTACATCGAAGTGAATTCGTCAAGGTCGTACCAGAGACACGCCCCCATATCCATCCTCGGCCTTGGTCTTACCTGCTTGCTGTGCTGCACTTAATCTACACCAACGACCCTCCCCACCTCCACCGTCAGACAACGCAGTCCTAGACTCAAGCGCCTTGGGGCCGTTTCCTTATATCTGCCGGCTGTTTTCGTTTCCTTTTCCCACTCGAGAGCAGTCTTTCCTCTCCACAACCCCCAGGTCGTAAATCACTCGCAACGAGGAGACCACAGCTTCGCCAAACCCTCAAGCATCGCCGCCGCCCACCACCATGGCTGCCACTCCCAGCAAGGACGCCATCACCTGCCACGTCCTCGACACCACGGCCGGACGCCCCGCCAAGGGCATCCGCGTGCGTCTCGAGGGTGGTCATGCACCCCTCAAGACATTCGAGTCCCAGACCGACGACGACGGCCGCATCAAGGTCTGGCTGCCCTACAGCTCTGAGACGTCGTCCGGCGAGGTCCCTATCTACACCCTCGACGATGTCCTCGGCGCCATCAAGGGCCCCTCGCGCTGGACCCTGCGCTTCGACACCGCTGGCTACTTTGGCGAGGAGAACACCTTCTTCCCTGAGGCCACCATTGTCTTCCGTGTCGAGGAGGGCCAGCACTACCATGTCCCTCTGCTCCTGAGCCCTTACAGCTACACCACCTACCGTGGTAGCTGAAGCCCCTTGTTTTAGTCTCGGGCACCTACCTGCGTGGCCTGCATCTGTCTCGGCGATTCATGCACACGCACATCACAAAGCGGGGGAGGATGGAACGTCAGCTGTGGAACAGTTGGTGGTGGATAGTGAACTCGTTCAGACCAATGTCATAATACTATTAAAGATACAAAGTGGCAGGCCGGCACCGTGAGGCTACCTCCTGGTTTCCAACAATTCGCCAGCGAAAGTCATGATGTAGGGCCCGTCCCTGGCTGTATGGATTTTCCATCCTGAGGTTGAAAGCCTCCGGTAACAAAAAAAAATGAATGAATGAGAACACCTCGCTAAATCAAAATCCCTGTCATCATGTCGTCAATCGTGTTATGCTGCGTAGTCCCTTCCTTCTGCCTCTACCCCTCGTCTACCTCCGCCTCAGTTTGCTGAATAGGCTCTTCCTTCGTAATGACTCTGATGGCTCGGGTGATGAGGGTGGTGTGTCCTCGAGCTTGTCTTTCATAGACGACACACTGTCATGGTCCTTGGAGAGGCGGGCACTGGACATGGTGGTAGGGCTGCTAGCCTTGGGCGTCTCCTCGTCGTGGCTGTCGAGGTTTGAAAGGTCGAGCGACAGAGACATCATGCTTTGGACAATCTCGGTGTGCGGGCCGAGGAATCCATGGCTGACGGTACGCTTACGCCTGCTCAAAAGTGGCGGCGTGATCTCTTGTAGGAATGTTCCATTGAGAAGTCGTCGTCTTGTGAGATGCATGCGTTGGGTGAGAGGTCCGCATCAGGGTGCGGCAAGGTGGTGTTGCGAACTGAAAGAGAACAAAATTGTGAGCACTAGACAGCTCGGCTTCGTCCAGGCTTTGGACCTGAGCAAAAGGGAAAGTGGCGACTTACTGCCGTCTAGAGGTTCAGGGAATCCGGTGTCCCTGCTTGGGCGCCCGTGGGCCGTAGGACTGTCTGGCCGTGCCATGACTGAGGCGAGAGAAGAAGGCAACTGAAGTTTGCTTTCGGTATTTAGTGAGGGTCCTCGATGATAGTAAGAAAAATATTATGAGAGATGATTATGCATGAGGTAGGTGTACGTGATGATGTGCTGTAGGTGGTTGGAAAGTGAGGGCGGCGGCGAGAGAGTGTAAGTAGGTATGTATATAAGTGGACAGTGTGGTAGGTTTTTGGGTGCGGTGCTAGGCCAGAGGCAAAAGTCGTTTCAAGGTTTACCCAATGGGCAACAGGGGATGTGATTTGTGTTTCCGTGCAAGGGTGGAAGCGCTCTTGAATAATGGATTGACGGAATAAGGCTGGGCAGATCCAACAGATGGACGCGCAAGGCAACCGGGTTATACTATGTACTGTAAGATGGCAACGGCGCCAAGGTTGCCAGAGGCCCGCTTGGCTCTCAGACGTAGCCCAGTGGCCTCGGAAATCGGCTTCGCGGCTCCTTGGCGAACCGCCCACTAGGGCGTCAGAGGAGAGACGTGTGAGATTCCTCTGCATTTGACTCTGCCGTACAAAGCCACAGGGGACTCGTCGTCTCTGTTGCCGCCTCCGGGGAATGTTGAGAAGCAGCAGCAGCATCAGCAGCAGTAGCAGCAACCGCTTGGTGCTGGCGCTGGTGCTGATGCTGGGGCTGCGCCTCGCTTCTTCTCGACCACGCCCCCGGACGGCGTTTGGACGGAGCGTATAGTAAGCCTGCCGATTTGCCGGCGACGAGAAAAGAGAATCGAATCGATTTCACCTTACCTCACGAAGCGCCGGGCCAAGACTGGGCCGCGCGACAAGGCCAAGAAAGGCCCTATGCTATGCCTGGAAGGAGAGCGGCAGCCAAATTAGTCGATTGATTCAGTTTAATCTAGCCCGGCTCCAGAACGGCACCGTCCTGCTGTGGTCAAGGCTGGGCAGGGCAAAGGCCAGGGCAGCGAGCGCTATGCCGTGCTGTGCGGTGCGGTGCTGAGCTGAGCTGTGCTGTGCTTCGTGTGCTTTACGTCAATGGTGATGCACGACTCAGGCACTCGGGATTTGCACGCCTTTCTCTCGCGTTTTGTCGTTGGACGGAATAGGCGCAGGGCGGTCCCGACTCGAGGGATCAAACAGCAGACCAACTAAGCGCAGCGAATGGATTCTGTATCACAGAGCCTTGCCTTGCCGCATCTGCTTCGACTGGCGACGACGATGTCCAAGGGCAAGGGCAAGATCCGGGGTGTGGGCGCTTCGACCCCAGAGAGAGTCGCTCCTCTTTTAAACATTTCGCTGGACGACAGGCGCTCGTGCATCCGTGACCAGGATCCCTCGGATTTGTTGAGAGCCTGTCGATGCGCTGCAGCATGCGATGCGCGCTGGTTGGCGGGCGTTTCTGGATTCGTCGGAAGGCAGAAACATGTCTCGCATCTCGGTGCCTGTGTGGGTGAGCGTGGCCATGGTCATGCACAAGACCAAGCCGAGACGCTCCGTCCCAACACTGTCATCCTTGTGAAGCGACGGATGACGACGATTGGTGAAGAGGGTGGTGTGGGCCACTGCGTCTTGCTCTCTGTCTTCTCTTGTCTTGTCTTGTCTTGTCTTCCTACCCTCCCACTCCTCTCACCGTCCATCAGTCACAGTCACACCACGGCCGTGATTCTGCTTCGGTACCAGCGGCTCGGTCTCGCCGTCGCTGGACCCTTGGCAGACACGGCATCTTGGCCCTCCCCAGGACTCGTCCTCTCGCACGGAACCGTGGTGCGCCCCCAACAACTCAGCCAACAGGAACCCGGGTATTCGGTAGGTGAATGGGGCCAAGTGGATATTTGCTTCGGCACTCCGCATCCGATCCCAGAAATGCTGCCAATCCAATCTTCCATTAATGCTGTAATCAACTCTGGTGTTCCCTGCCTTGCTTCCCTTTGCTTGGTTTTGTTCGATCACCTGTTTCATGATGCGAATATCACGAGAGCGTTGTGACTGGGCAATACCCGCTTCGTACTGACCATGCATGATCTTGCTCGAGAATCATGGCCAGGAGCAATTACAAGTACGAGAAGCTCCCAATCCGGCAAACGCTTGAACCAGACATATTCCGCGCCAGACCCAACTAGATTGAGCGCATAGCGCAGCTGCAGTTAGAAGCACAGCAGCACTGGGGTGTGAAGCTGGTACAACATATTGCCATTTCGGTCCTCCTTGGGACCTTAATCCTCCTACGATTGAACCGTCGGAGGGATCATCTCACCATGTTCCTCCGAATGCAATGTCACCACATCGGTGCCAGATGGTCAGGATGAGGAACTGGCGGTGACGGTGGATGGCTGACACATTTCCCGGTGACTGGCTATTTCCGCAGGACAGACAGCTGTAGCTGGTCCGGGGCCTGTTCGAGTTCCACGTGCTGCACGCATTTAGATCCAGCCTTTTTTTTTTATGAGCTGTATTAACAAAAGCTCGCTGAAGCCAAGTCATCCATCCGAGTTGAATAACTCATTTATTTTGTCATTTCGATTGTTTCTTCTGACACGGTACCGGCGACGCTACAACACGAGCCGAGTATCTATATCAAATGCGTGAGGTCTTCGAATATGCTCTCCTCACATAGCCCAATGTTTTCCTACTTCAGCAAGAGAGCATATCATCATACAGACCTCCATCTTGTCACGGACTCGTTTATCCATCCACCACCTACCCTATACTGCAAGGCCTTGGGATCTTCAGTGCAGGATTAAGTAAGCACAGGAGAATGGCGGAAAATAAGCTAAAGCGAGACAAGACGGTTGTGCTTGTTTTTAGCAACAAGACGCCAAAGTACCGGTACTTCGCCGGAACGCCGGTGTGTGCTGGCTGAGCTGCTGCTGCTGCTGCTGCGCCACCAATGTCGCTGTCACCCAGTACCGCGACCCGTATCGCTCAAGTCCCAGGGACTCGTAATGCTTCATGAGCCACAATCCATCCCCTAAACTGCAAGCTAAGGTAAGCCTGCCTACCCTTCCCTGGCCTTGCCTTGCCTTGCCTTAGCACCGACCTTACCTTACCATACCAGTCCCGAAACCTCCTGGCCACCTGGGCAACGAACGAGATCTCTGATCTCCCATCCAACCTCACGACGAACACCGTATCCCTCCCCACGAGTCTGCGCTACGCGCATCTCACCTGTCGCCGTCGCCACCATGTCCGACACTCCGCGAGGCATCGGTCATACCGACTCCATAGATTCTCACGACTCAACCTCGAAGCAGACGGAGAAGAAGAAGAGCCGCCGCCCCGCTAGTATGTGGAAGCCCCGGAACCGCTGGCAATGCTCTGTGTCGCCAGGCTGACCGCTTTGTGATAGACAACGCCTTCAGACAACAGCGATTGAAGGCCTGGCAGTAAGTAACGCCGCTTTCTCTGCCTCATCTCGCGCGCGACATGGCGCTGACTCCCCACAGGCCTATCCTCACGCCCAAGTCCGTCCTGCCGCTCTTCTTCACCATCGGCATCATCTTCGCGCCTATCGGAGGCCTGCTTCTGTATGCCAACTCTCAGGTACGCCAGCATCACTTGCCTTACCAAACGCTCTGAACCGCCCCGGCTTACAAATGACAGGTGCAAGAGATCCGTCTTGATTACACGCACTGCAAAGGCGACGCCGGCACTTATAGCCCCGGAGACGATGACGATGGCTTCAGTATAATGGACTCCAAGTACGTGGAGACTGCATTCAAGACCAAGGGTGCCAAGATCAACCCCCAATGGTCCGTGGAGACGGGCGTTGACGGGCATTGGATTACACCCGTCGAGAATATTGTTATCAAGGATACCAGCCGCTGCCGCTTGAGATTCGAGATTCCCGAGGATATGACACCACCAGTTTTGTTCTACTACCAGCTCACCAACTTCTTCCAGAATCACCGTCGCTATGTTGATTCATTTGACACCGATCAGCTCAAAGGCAAGGTTCGAAGTTACAGCCAAATTAAGGGTGGCGATTGCGATCCTCTGTGGGGTGACGAGAAGGCTGAAAAGCCTTACTATCCTTGTGGCCTCATCGCCAACTCCTTATTCAACGATACTTTCACCAACCCTGAACTCCTCAACGGTCCTGGTGGCGATAGAGAAACATACAAAATGGCCAACAATACCGACATTGCCTGGAACAGTGACAAGGACTTGTATGGTAAAACGGATTACAAGTTTGATGAAGTCCTGCCGCCGCCAAATTGGCAAGCTCGATACCCTGACGGAAAGTATACAAACTCAACCCCTCCTCCCAATATAAAGGAGTGGGAGGGTTTCCAGGTTTGGATGCGGACGGCCGGTTTGCCTTCGTTCAGCAAACTGTATCAACGCAATAATAACGACGCTTTGAAGAAAGGCCGGTATGAGTTGACCATTGACGACCGTACGTTCTTTTTTTCCTTCTCATGTCCTATCGAAGTTTCAGAACTGACCTTTCTTAATTAGACTTTAACGTCACAGACTTTAAGGGTACCAAGTCTATCATCATCACCACCCGCACGGTCATGGGTGGCAGAAACCCTTTCTTGGGCATCGCCTACGTCGTGGTCGGAGGCCTTTGCATCGTTCTTGGTGTTGTGTTCACTGTCACACATCTCATCAAGCCAAGGTAAAAACTACCCGCCATCTCCCGCCTGATTCCTGCATCGCCTTAGCGATTTTTGGTTCCTGTGCTAACTTATCAATAGAAAACTTGGTGATCACACCTATCTTTCTTGGAACAACGTGCCAGGTCCCGGAAAAGATGGCCCTGCTGTTGGTACGTCTACGGGCCGTGAGATGTTCAACAACTAGGCCTGTAGCGACTTCAGTCCCGTCCCTATGCGTATTTATGATATCCGACAAGCAGTCATATAGGAGCCCTCTGAGAGGGAACTACATGGCAGTGCTTCTGCACGCAACCTTTGGAATATGTCGCTTTAAAATGTAAGACTACTGCTTGACGGTTTGTGAGCTCTCGTGCGGCACGTAGAGACCTACCAGCCGCGACTGGGCACATGCCTCGCAAGCTGCCCCGGGCATCGTTGCCACTTTTTGTTTATTGCGAGCTTTTCTATTCCTATGTCTCCAGTCGGGACTCTGCAGAGGAGGAAGGGCCAAGCGAGATTCTTGATGGGTTTGTGGCTGTGGCTGGAATGCTTCGGAATGGAGTTGGGTGTTCGTATCCTTTTTCTCATCGAATTAAATAACTATAGAATGATGTTCTATTCCTTGATCTCTACACTTGTCTCGTCTCCATCTTGAACATTTGATCTAACATACGATTCATTGTCGTAGAGCTGAGCCTTCACGGGCAAGCACATGAGAAGATATTACACATATCACGACTTCGAGACACAAATCTCCCAAGAATACAAACTCATGCTCCAGTTATAACCCTGCATTTAATATCTGCTTAATACGTAGTCCTCAAAAAGAGAAAAGCAATAAATCCAATTTTAATACAACAGGTTGGGAATACCATTCGCGGAAAAGCGCCCACCCCTACCTTGAACGAGACCACCCTCCCTAAGCTAATCAGATTACTTTAGCGCCTGCGCTTCTTCGCACCGCGCTCCTCATCGTCCATGCCACTCTCCCGGTCGCGCTTCTTAGCCTTGGCCTCCAGTTCGTCCCAATCCTCGCCTTCCTCGTCGCTATCGAGCTCTGCATCATCGTCGTCATCATCGTCACTGGCGTTGCTACCATAGTCCGAGCCCTCCTCGCTAGATTCCGATGCCTCATCCAATTCATCGTCATCAATCTCAAAGGCCGATTCTTGATCCGACTCCTCACCACCTGACTCATCCGAGTCAGCCTGGAGGAATGACCAACCACCGTCAACGAAGAACTGGTGGGTATCTGCGGTAACAGTCTTCATGATGGTCGGCCAGTTCAGGTTCAGGGGACCTTCAGTGTAGGCGATATCTGAGGAGTCGAGGAAATCCTTCACTTGGTCCAAAAACTCGACAGGAATGGTGTTGATGTGGTAAGGAGGTCGCGTAAAGTCCTTGAAAACAAAGACCATATCGAAGTTCTTCAAACCGAACTGAACACGTTCAAGATGCGCAATCTCAACATCTTCGATTGTCAACACCATGAAGGGAGGCTCAACAACCTGAATGATGCAGTCGGTTGTGGGCTGAATGAAGACGTTGCTTCGGAAAGGCACACCATGGAAGCCAAGATCACGGATCGGCATGTCGACTTCGATGCCCTCGTTGCGACCAGCCTCCGCAATCTTCTGAGCAAAGTTTTGGAAGAGGCGATCGAGTTCAGCACGACGCCGGCGTTCCTCTTGCTCGGCCTCGAATTCATCCTCGTCACCATAGCGGTACTTTCTCTTGCGATGGCCCGTCTCGTCGAATTGGATATCGGTCGCTTCACGGTAGAACTGCACATCCTTCGTCTTCTTCTTGTTACCCACAATGATGGGGTCTTTGAGGTGAATGTGAATGATGACAATCAGCTCATGCGCGCATGGCTGGAAGAAAAGATGCCGGACGTTAGAGAACAAGATGTCCACACGGTGAGACGCGTTCAGCGGTGATTGGTATCGAATACCATTCTGGTGAATCTCCACCTTGCCAGGAACACGCTTGCCCTCCATAGCTGGCCGAATGTAGACGTTATCCAATACGGCAGGGCGGCGATCTGATCACGTTCTGTTAGTCGCTGTTGTTTCTGTCAGAGGTGAGAGCACACTTACTTCGAATTTCCGCCAGCTTGTCCTGCTCCACCACGTCCTCCATATCCTTCTTCTCTTGCTCCTTCTTCACTGCATCACGCTTCATGTTGGAGATTTGAGTGGCAATCTCACTGTACCTGTCGCCGTCCGCGGACCTGAATGTCAAACTACGAACGAAATGTGCGGATGCATCCTCGAAGGGCTGATCGTCCTTGCGACCTACACCCTGACCTGGAGAAAGGAAGTTGACTCGAAGGAAAGAAAAATCGCCCTCATCGCTTTTGCTTGCATTCTTGATGGTGTTGATATGGAACGGGACCGGACGTCCCATAATGGGAAGAACGACGGTGTTATTCTTCGCATCAACAACGATTTCGAGATTCTTGATCTTAAGAGGGAATTGGTTGTCCCGCTTGTATGATTCGAAACGCTTGAATTTCTTCACTTCTCCGCCATTCTGTCCGCCTGTAGCCTCAGCGAATCTTGCGAGACCTTCCTTTTGTTTCTTGGCGGCCAGCTCCTTCTGATGCTCTCGACGCTTCTTATCAGCATCCTCGTCAACTTGCGTTGAGCGTTCCGATCGTAGTCGGGTGCTGGTGATGTTCTTGGTCGCAACAGCACCCACTCTGGAATCCTTCTTCTCCTTCTTAGGTGCAGGTGCCGCCTCTTCGTCGTCCTTGAAGAAGAAAGAGTTTGCGTCCGCACTAGTCGGTGCCTCAGCGGTGAAAACTACTGGCTCGGCAGTTGTCACTCGGATAGTATCGGTCAAGACAAGGGAGTAGATCTTGCTGTTCTTATCCTGAGGCTCAGGGTTGGTGATGTCTTGGAAGCCGGTGTTGATGATCAGGGTCATGCCATCCTTGAGCACCCGTTGGTTTTTGGCATTGAGGACCAGGGTAGGATCCTTGTTCTCCAAACCAATGCCCCATCCAACATTCTTCAGGAAGTGCTTTTCCATATCGGGTTTCTTGCTCTTGATGATGCTGATAGCCCTTGCATAAACCTCTTTAGCCGCCATGCCGTCTCGAATCTCCTTGATAATGGTGTTGTGAATCAAGTATAGAAGCTTGTAGTTGCTCTCCTGGGACTTGTTGGGATCCACCAGGTATGTTCGTGCAATGGAGGAACAGTATGACTTATATCTGAGACCCAAAGCAGCAATGATAATACCGGCGTGGAGATTGTCGTCGTTCGGGTCGCTTGCGAAGCGGAGGTCGAACTTTCCACCACTCTGAATCGAGGGGCCGAGAATCCAATCGAGCTGTGTCGGATCGAGGTCTGATGGAAGCTTAGCCTTGCTAGGAAGCTGAACGGTCTTCCAAAAGTTCACGTCATCAAGCTTCTTGTCCACCTTCTCGGCGAGTACAGAGTGCTTGACCTTCTTCTCTGCATCGAGAATGTTGGACATTTCGTCGAGGAAGTAGGGGTCATC
The DNA here is from genome assembly GCA_020081605.1 of Albifimbria verrucaria. Taxonomy (NCBI): domain Eukaryota; kingdom Fungi; phylum Ascomycota; class Sordariomycetes; order Hypocreales; family Stachybotryaceae; genus Albifimbria; species Albifimbria verrucaria. The sequence continues at coordinate 3,118,760 of JAHREC010000013.1, forward strand.
AAAGCCACGCAGGCTTTGGAAGAGGTTCGCATCGCTCGTAGCTCGCTCTCATCCTTGACGGCGAAAGCGTGGGTTGACAAAGCAGCGGAGATGTCGACACTTTCGACGTCCTTGCACTGCTCGCCAAAGACCTTCTTCCACTCGTCGATGAAGGGACCTTTCGAGGTATCCTTGGCAATAATACCGACCTTGTTCTGTACGAGTCTGCGTTAGAAATGGACACAGACACAATTTGGGGAGTCATCTTACCCCTGCCTCCTTGATTTTATCCGTGACCTGCACGAACAGTTTTCGTTTTCGGCAGCGTCCTTGCCACGAACAAGCACTTCGATCGGAAACCGGCCGCCCTTCAGCTGATCAAGATGCTTGGCTAGGCTGCAATTAGCAAGGGCTGACTTGCGAAAGCTTCTCGGGCACCATTTTCTCACCTTTCTTCTGCGTCGTCAGAATGTACAGGGTCTCCACGGTGAAGAGCATCAAGGTCGTCGGGAACTCGTAGCCGAGAAGCCAGAACTGGATGAAATTAGACAATGATTCATCGAGATGAGGCAGTCAGTGGTAGCGACAAGGCTGACTCACATGCATGGCGTTGTTCTTGTGGAATTCGGGCACTTCCTCCACCTTGCCCATGGTGACCACGATGGACGTAGCTCCCCAAACAGACCATCCTTGGATCGGAGGTCATTTTTCCAAGCCGTCGCAAAATGCGAGATGCGCTCTTGGAAGAGCTTGTTGTCGATGGTGATCTCCGACATTGTGACAGACGAGCGCTGCACCGTGGGAGAGGATCCGTCGAGGGAGAAGGATGGTTGATGGCGCGAAAAAGATAAGGCAGTCGCGTAAAGAGTTAAGTCCTATTCGAGTTGCGAAAGCGTCTCACGTGACACAGCGCAACGCGTCGACTATAGTTGGTTGGCACCTGTAGGAGGAGGTCATAGCTTCAGGACATCGCCATGTGGACAAAATAGCTTGCATGAGTAGAGCAGAATTTGCTTTTGACGTATGGCCGCATCCAGCAATTTCTACTTGTTTTAAACCGCAAAAACTAACTTGACTGGTATTTCATTAAAGGTCTACCAGTTGTTTCTGAGAAAGCCGGCCTAGTACTGTGGAAGTTGACGGCACTGACGTACCCGTAAGGATGAATCGGTAGCTAGGTACTTAGATACCTCACAGTTGACCGTCCAACGAAGTATGTGAATTTCAATAGCAATCCTGGTAACCATGAAGCTACCTACTATGCAAAAGTGAAAGGAATGATCTACACCGAATTGCTTCCTCATTTACCTATCAACGTTGCCCGACTAGGCACATTCAACCTTTTATCACTTTTCACCTGCTTTGGCTTGCAGCCGAGCTTGATTGCCGGTAGCTCCACGCCGACACTCGGGATGTGGAGCTGGAAGCTTTGCACCCTGCTCCCCGATGGCCACCGGTGACGGTGTTCCGAAATGGTGCTTTGCTGGGTACGGATACAGGTATCCAAGTAGGGATAAACATTTACGAACTATAACACCGCGTTCTTTTAGTCCCTCACTCTCGCTGTTGTGATTTCTGTTTCTTCAAGTTTCAATAGTAAACTACACGTGTCACACTGATTGACCAATTCTTCTTAAGCCATTTCCCTCCTTTCCCATCATGAGAATCCCATACGTCGACAACCCTCCTTCAACCTCTACTCCAGAGGAGGCGGCCATCGTTGAGCGGATTCAGGCTCGTCGAGCACCGCGCCCGTTACAGCCGCTTGACCTCGCTCTCCTTCACTGCCCCCGTAGCCGATGGGTGGAACTCATTCCTGGGCGCTGTGCGCACCAAGACGTCACTTGGCGATGACATCCGCGAACTGGCTATTAGCAGAGTTGCTGTGTGTAACCAGGCATGGTACGAATGGGCACATCATGCACCTCTCGCAGTTAAAGGCGGAGTTAGCGAGGCGGCAATGGAACATGTCAAGCAGGATCAGCTTCTGGAAAGGCCAGCTGAATTGAGCGAGCGGCAATGGGCGGTGCTGCTATATGCCGACGAAATGACAAGAAATGTGCATGTCAAGGATGAGACATTTGGACTTGTGAAGAACTTATTCAACGACCAAGAGGTTGTCGAGCTCACAGCCACGGTGAGTTCTAAACAAGACTGCATGTGCTAGTACTGAACCGTCCTACAGGTCGCATGTTACAACTGCGTGAGCCGCTTCCTTGTCGCCCTGGACGGTAAGTTTTCTCAGAATCATATTTCTCTACGCCTCTAACATAGCATCTAGTTGGAGAAAGAAATGGAACTGGCCCTGGTGCCGCATCTCTTACAAATCACTAGGGAATCGAGCTGCATAGAACATACACACGTAGCGTCGATCCCTTATGCAAGCGTGATAGGGCCGAGTCATATATGCATTCCGTGTATTCATGGAAACGCTGAAATCGAAACACAATTACGCTAAGGGTAGTGGGAAAGGGGTATCCTATCTAAGTGAAGTGACGGGAAGTGCATCCTCTTAAAAACTCCAGTGTCTCCGCCTGCATGCATGCTGGTCGTACATTCGTTCCTTGTGAAGCAACTCCACATCGCTCCCACAACATGTGAAAAAGTGGTCGTCTCGGGACGACGCCTGCATAAGCGATCTGGTCAACTATGGCCATGATAACCCTGCATTATTTGAAAAGTCGTCAATTGACGTTGAGAAGCGAATTCCTCATGGACACGTGGTTGTCATAAGTTCATATCGTAAAATGATGTCTGGTTGGGGTTTGTGGGCACTGCGGGAACATCAAGCCACCGTTTGCGTTGGAGATAGTGGTCTTGACATGGCCTGTTCTATCGAGGCGTGACGCTGCTGCATCCGCGGTGAGGTCTGGAGCTCCTCCACGACGCCGGCCCATCCTTTCTTGTGCGGCCTCGTCATGGTGTCTTGGTGGCCAATAGCCTGGGTTGTCAGCCTACGCAGAGGTGGGCGTCTAGTGATACTGTCGGTAAGGGACTTTGCAAGGGTTGGCTTGAGAGGAGTGGTGAACGCGGCTATCTTCTCCGGGTCGGAGGGCAGAGGCGGCGCGGGCGGCGGCGGCTGAGCTGGCTTCTCTACGGCGGTAGTGAGGACGCTCATGTAGACGACCAAGAATCGCATGCGCAACAAGTCGAGCCTACGTACGCGCTCCTCGAGCTGAGATCTCTTGGAGGCCCACAGGATTCTCGCCGACGTCCTTAGGGTTGTCCCGCCCTCGGCCAGGAGCAGGCCGTTGAGTTCCTCGCGCAGGTCATCGCCCCTTTCTGGATCTCTCTCAGGAGGCGGCCAAGACGAATCTTGTCATCCAAGCGCTGGACCTTGGCGACGTCGCGGTCATAGTCTTCATTCTCCTGGATGGAGAAGTCGACGGTGTCGATGAAAGTGGCAATCTCCTTGGGCGCATTTATATAAGCGGCAGAATACGTAGAGGCGATCTGGGCGAGCACGACGAAGGAAAGAGAGAGGGCGGTCAGCACGAGGATGATGGTCCACTGAATCCAGCCAGACTCGGCCATGGTGAAGCCGTTTGTGGGAGATCGCGGGTTTGGGGTTGCTGGGAGAGGTCACAGTTCATGGTCCGGGTGGGTGAGGGCGGGTGTGAGTGAGGGCAAGCAAAAAGAGAGCGGTAGCAGCGGGAGGACGTAGTGTTGGGTTACAGCGAACAAATGAATGACGGAGGGTTTGTGGAAGACGGAGAGGAGAGAGACATGGTTGTGCGCCTCCCGTTACCGTATTCGGCTGAGGCCAGCGAGTTACCAGACCTGATGTTAGGGTGTGTGTCGCAACTGCTTGGCGGGGACTGGGCTGGAGTGGACTGGAGTGGACTGTCAGGCCCATCTGATGGGACGTGGACGAGAGCAATATGCCACCATCCACCCCTGCACCTGCAGCAACGGCTCAGCGGTTCGTGGGAAGCTAGGCCGTTGTCTCGCATGGCACAGGGAAAAGCCCTGACGAGGACCTCACTCAGCAGATGCGCCTGTAAGGGGCACGACGCCAGGGGAGGGTCGTGCCTCAAACGCTGACGGAACTCTGCGGCGTTGTCGTTGTTGTTGAAAGACGATGGCGGTGAAGACAAGACGAGGTTGGGACTATGGTACTAGGAAGTGGCCCGTCGCGTGACATGATGTCGCACTTAGTCGCGTTTTGCTGGATGTTCTAGTTCTAGCCTACCTTCGGATTACCTGGGTACTATACCATAGTGCGCTGTCCATGTCAATCAAGACCGAGGCAGCTTAAAATGCATGCGTGCTGTTGTAGGGGAGAAACGACTGCACAGGTACCTGTTCTTGTGATCTAGGTATAGCCAAACCCCCTGCTGCGTGGTGGGATGGTGGGATGCGTGGGATGCGTGGGAAGGTACCCGTGGTTGGGAAAAGATACCTTGGCGCATCTGCCCTACTGGGGGTTTTGCGCAAGCGCTGTCATTCGTTCGTCCTCAGCAGTGGGAACGTTGGGATGTGACGATTGCATCTCAGCCAAAAAACCGAGTCGTGGCACCAATCGCTGAGCAACGCACATAGGAGGCCACCGCGTCACTCGTGCACATCCTCGCAGGCTCCCGGAAAGGACTGGATAAAGACAGACGACTCTGGTGCAGCCATCACCACCACACACCATGGCTGCTCCCTTGACGGACAAGCCGGCGGCGGCTCACCAATTTCCCTGCCCAAGGTGCTCGAGTACCCCACGTCGACCCCGCCAACCCTCATCACGCAAGGCGCCGAGGGTCGCCTCTACAAAACCACATACCTGCTGCCCAACCTGCCCTGCGCCCTCAAGTACCGCCCGCCGAAGCCCTGGCGCCATCCCATCCTCGACCAGCGCCTGACCCGACATCGAATCCTGTCCGAGGCGCGCATCTTGGCCAAGTGCCGTCGCGATGGCCTCCGTGTCCCCGCCGTCTATGCCATTGACGAGTCGGCTGGCTGGTTGATGCTGGAGTGGATTCACGGCGCGCCGGTTCGCGTGGGGTCAACAAGTCGTTGGGTAACCGTACAGAGGGTATTGAGCATGATGAGCAGCTCAAGGGGCTGATGCGCCGTGTCGGAGAGGCCGTAGGCAAGATGCATAAGATCGGCATTGTCCACGGTGATCTGACCACGAGTAACATGATGTTGAGTCCCCAGAGGATAGCCAGGACGCACTAGACGGGAAATCGTCATTATAGATTTAGGGCTTGCAAGCGGGAGCACGTCGGACGAAGATCGTGCAGTTGATCTATACGTCCTGGAGAGGGCGTTTGGGAGCACCCACCCGCGAGCCGAGTGCATCTTCGGCGAACTGCTCGAGGCCTACGGGAAGAGTTTCAAACAAGCGTCAATAGTCCTAAAGAAACTAGAGGAGGTTCGCATGAGAGGCAGGAAGCGCAGTATGCTTGGATGAGCAACGCATTGCCCTAAACAAAGAAAGAAAAAAATTGTATATCCCAAGTATCCCGCAACTATGTCGTGTGAACTCCATATCGTCATGCTCGCTGTTGTAGCCCAATCAAAGAGAGAAGCACCTCATCTATGTGTTAGCCCAAGCCCGGGCGAAGGTATTGCCTCGATGGAAACTCTTAGGCCTCTTCAAGGCGCGCCCCGGCGAAGTATCCCTTGTTCTCGATGACACCACGATCCCTAACAAAAGCCAAGTACCTAACCACCCACTGAGGGATGATTTCACCCTTCAGAGATGTGCCGTTGCTTGTGGCATCCCCAAGAACTCCCGCGCCTGGCGGGCCCTGGCCGAGCAATTCCCGTAGAGTACCCTTGGGAAGGATATCTGTGCAATCAGTGTGAACATTGAGTTCGATTCCGACCTCGGCGGCCAGTTTCTTCAATGGCGGGGCACATGGCAGCAGTCCTTCAGGTTGATCTGATCGACAGAAGGGCGGATGGAAACACGATCCAAGAAAGCCCGCAGCTTTTCACTGCCAAACTCTGCCACGCCAAGGTTCTTTACCAAGCCTTGCTTGTAAAAATTCTCCAAAACCTTCCATGTCTCAATCTCCTCTTCCAAGTTGCCCTGCTGGGCGTTTATCTTGTCTGCCTCCCACTCACAGTTACCCTCGAACGACATGCCCGGGAAGGACACGACGAGCAAGTCAACGGTCTCGATGCGCAATTCCTTCATCACCAGCTCGAGAGCCTCCTTTGCGTAGGCCTCGCGCTCACTGGCGGGCGTACCCGGCAGGAGGAATAGCTTCACGGTAATCTCGTACTCGCCTGGGTCTTCGCGCAAGCCAGCGCCGTCCCAGTTGATGCGAGGAATGTATAGTACTTTGCCATCCCTCTCCGTCCACAGGTCGATCGGCGTCTTCGGCGGGCTCACGTGGTTGCCGTTGCCGTTGACGGCCGACAGAGGCACCGCATAGTCTTCCCGGGCGGCGGCGATGTTGTCACGCAGCGAGTAGACGAGTTCGAGGTTGGATCGGTTGGAGCCAGACTTCCGGATGACCGAGGGGCCGGCGGACATAACATTGCTAAAAAGTCAATTAGTAAGAGTAAGCAGGGAAAGGGCATCCAGCAAAGTCTGTTCGGAGCAAGAGAGGGCTAGGGAAGGCATGGTTGGCCGGCATACCCCGTGGAGAGAACGAGCTTGGTCATGATAGGCGACAAGACATGGGCGAACGTGATCTTGAAGGGAATATCACGACTATCGGATGGGAAAAATTCAGCGACGGGCCGAAGCGGTAAATGCGCCAGCCAGGGTAGGTTTTGGAATGACGAATGGAAGTAAGTTAGTAATGGGAGGCAGAGAAGAATAAGTCAGATAAGTGGGATGGATCTAGTCTCCGGGTCTAATAAGGTGGTCGACAGAAGGGCGCTTGAGACGGATGCAAAGGCAAGGGCTTTTCGCCGGAGGGACGGACGGACGTCGCGCGGCATTGCGACATAGTGTTCTACGGATCATATATATGGAGTGCGTGCTGTGCAGTCCACCACCACGGCCTCGCACGGCTGTGCTCACCGGGGCATACTGCAACGTAATGTAGGTACGTGATGTTATTCCTGTTAGCCGACATGATATCGAGGCTGCCCGCGGGAGTCTCAATGCAATCATCATGGGTTGCCGCATTGCCCCTCCATCTCGAAGTAGCAGGTACCACGCGATGAGGGTCCAATGGGCTTATTAATGTCTTGCGGCAATTGAGGTGATGGACGCTTCCCGGGCACGAGGGAAGCCTCGCTCAGTTTGCCTTGACAAACCAACGTGGGCCAAGAGGGGGTCCCATACAGAGCATTGCTTGCCCGGCCAGGCAAGGTAGCCGAATGAGATAGGTAGACTGCGTCTCCCGATGATGTGAGCATGTGGCACCACTGTGCCTTGCCTTGCCTTGCCTTGCATTGCAGGAAGCGATTGTGTGATTTTTGGCGCATGGTGAACATGAAACTAATCTGCGCTGCTGGTTGGTTAGTAGGCTTGCTGCTGATTCACTGAGGTAGGTAAGCCAGCCCGCAGAGACGCACTGTACTGTACCAAAGCACCTAAGATAGGTAAGTAGGTACTAGTCGCCAGTGTCAGCGTCGGCTACCTACAGAGTAGCGCTAGATGCTAAAGCACCTTCTGTTAGCAGGTACCTACCTACTAGATACTGGCAGGTGGGTAACGCCCATGGTCACCCACGCAATGTCATGCCGTACAAAGTACCTGCCTCCAATTATGATGCACCCAAGGTACCTGCCTAAGTACCTACCTACCTACAGTTGTCTCTCAAGCAAGGGTTGCTGGCTGCTGTCTTCTTTGGACAACCGCCCCCACTCCTTTTCCCACCCACCACACAAGCTGCTGCTGTATTTGCTGCTCGTCACCCACCCACGTAGGAGAAGGTACCGGCCCATACGTGGTGATTTCCCACATCCAGAATTCCTCCAACCAGTCCCACCGACTACTTTTCTCCCTCAGCCTCTGCTCGTCACAATGGCCATCCAGTATGTCTCTGCTGCCGCCCTTCCCTTGCTTCATCATGTGCTGACACGCTGCCCCCAGCTACCTGATTCTCCTGTCCCGGCAGGGCAAGGTGGTAAGTTGAGAGAGAACCAGCTAGCTCCAGGACATCGCAGAGTGCTGATTGACGACGACAGCGCCTTGCCAAGTGGTTCACCACCTTGTCTCCCAAGGACAAGGCCAAGATTGTCAAGGATGTGTCCCAACTGGTGCTCGCCCGGAGAACTCGCATGTGCAACTTCATCGAATACAAGGGTTGGCGACCCCTTTTCCACCATGGGCCCTTTCCTATGCTGACACAAACGTGCTGCAGATACCAAGATTGTATACCGACGATATGCCTCGCTCTTCTTTATCGCCGGCTGCTCGTCCGAAGACAACGAACTGATTACTCTCGAGATCATCCATCGATATGTGGAGCAGATGGACAAATACTATGGCAACGTCTGCGAGCTAGATATCATCTTCTCTTTCACAAAGGCCTACTACATCCTCGATGAGCTGCTCCTCGCCGGCGAGCTGCAAGAAAGCAGCAAGAAGAACGTCCTCCGTTGTATTGGACAGCAGGACTCGTTAGAAGACATGGAGGTACGTACTGAGTCGTGAATGGCTCCTCAGTCCTGCAGTTGCCGTCCATCCCCAAGGACCCATCGCCCTTTCCACCATCAAGGCCACTCTACAAGCCTTTAGTTACCCCCTTCACGCTATTCCCATGTCGACATTGGAGCTGACGTCGAGTTTGCGCATCCTTAAGGTTGAGGATGAAGTTACGAAACTCATGTAACACCCCGACGCAATGACACGTCCCAGTCCGATCGTATGCCCTCGACCGAAAAAGTTGGCCCGTTCCCCATACAAAACTAGTCATGGCCCATGGAAAAATGGCCAAGCAAGAGGAGGCTCAAGAGATGCATGTGACGAATATTGACGAATGGAATAACAGGACCCCGATGGCATCGTGCAACAACTCGAGAATGCGGGGCTGGTCTGATTACAACACGAAAGGAGGCTGCATGGCATACGGCTTGAGCAAGGCTCAGGTTTTCGAGCGACTCTTCGAGGGGATGAGAGGGCATAGCAGTGGGGGTTGTTTCTGCGGCACCTGGCGTGGCAGGCTGTACCTGGAGCTGGTTTAGGCTTTGTGCATAGATCTTGGAGGGTGGAAAACCACCCTCTTCATTTCATACAAGAGATCGGTTCCGGGAAGATTGGGGGTAGAGGAGGCAAGGGGCACGAAGAAGGGGTGACGATGTCGCTGGGCGATGTCTGCATCAGCGGAGGTTCGACTGCCTTGTCGAGCCAGGACGAAGCGACGCCGAGAGGTGCAGCTTGGTGTCCAGCGCCGGCACAGGACAGCACCAGGCTGGGTGGGATGTTGTCTCGACGCCTTTTGTCACTTTGGCCAGCGCAGGAAAGAGGGTGGATTGGCAAGCATGCGAACAAAGCAAAGCACCAAATGACAACGATGACCGCATTGATGGGTCGCGTCGCAATTTGGTGCTGGTTCGACTCGGCGATTGAACCGAGATGCACACATTAACTCGTGGCAGCGGCGCCTGATCCCATTCGTCGCGATGACAGATTTGGCGCGAAACCGGGCGCCCCAATGAACGGCGCGGAAGCCAGCACAGGTGGCAGAGCGAAACGTCGAAACGAAGCGCGACCCACGCCGGCCTGGAGGAGTCATGCTACTGGGAGCATCTCGGACAAATGGTGGACAGAGCAAGCAAGCAACATACAATTAATCCAGTCAGGGTTCCTACCTGCTGTACATGGCAATACTGTACTGTATAGCATAGTACAGTACTGTGCAATGCTGTTCTCGAGTCTCCAAAGATTGACTTTTCTTTGAGTTTTCCCCTGTGTTCCATTCCTGGCGTGTCGGGGCTACCCCATTTGAGAATGGAGTGATCGTCATTCAATGCCATCCATGGCTTTGTCCTCCCGGAATCAGCAGAGGCCAAGCAAGCTCACTAACCGGAACCCAGCTAACACCACCCCCACGCAGCTAACCGGTTCGTCCCCCTTTCTCTCCGGTTGTGACCGGCGTCCAACTTGATTTCAGCTTGTCGCAGCGCCGGCACTCACCCGAAGGTCACTAAGCCGCCAGTGACGGGCCTGAAGGTACCTTGCCTTGCATGCTGACGCTGGCTTCACCAGCACATGGCCTCAAGGGACCTCCCTCCTCTCCCTCCCTCCATGCATCCCCCATGCTTTCCACAGCACAGCTCACCCCTCTTACCAATACTGGTGGTACTGTACCTACAGCACAAGCACAGCGCAACGCAGCGCAGCGCGGCACGGCACAGCACAGCACACCATAGCACAGCACACCACCCCCATCAAACCACCCAGCTGGCCCTTTAACCATCCCTCCCCTTACCCTGCTGGCCTTCCCTGTTTATCTTGACCTTACACCAACAACCCATCGACCCGATTTATCGACAACTACCCACGACAGAGATGCCTTCTGGCCGCCGGACTTGCTAGGCTCACCGTCTAGCTACAATCTACCCTTCCTGGACCGATTGCAGGCCTCCGAAACGACTGCGCATACAACCCCGGTCACCCGCCTGGCTACGCTTCTCCCCACCTCCGACGTACGCTGATTAGACTTCCACCGACGATCCGTCTATCCCGTACTCGAGTGCGCTTCCTCACAATCGGCTTTGACTTTTGTCTCGTTTACCTTGCTGTCCTTTGCGATTTCGCATCCTCGCCCGATTGCCCGCCGCCTGCCCGACCCTGCTGTCCGTTGTTGGGCTCGCTGACGCAATCAACCCGCTCCACATTCACCGACACGCGCTGTGGTTCCATCGTCAACCATCCCCTGCCAGCCCGTGCTTCTTCGTCGCTGCCCCTGCATCCGAACCGCTCATTGCGCGCAACAACCACGATATCCTGATATCCAAAGCCCTGCGCTCTTGCAACAATGAAGGTAAGCCGCGCGACCGCCCAGTCGCGTTTCACGGCGCCCCGCTGACACCGTGCAGTACCTTCCCGTGCAAGATTTCGAGGCGGTCACGAGCGCTCTCAACTACAACACGCCAGATTGCCATGTAACTGGCGGTTGCGACTTGTACACGACTAAATCGACCGGCTCCGACAAGAAGCTCTACAAGAGCATAGATAAGGACCTGAATTCTCAGCATGCTGCCCTGCTAAAGCTGGGCGCAAGCCTGTCACCGCCTGAGCGCGAGCACATGCTGGCCACCTCGCCGAGCATGCAGCTGTTCTCACATTCCAGCGCTTTTGGACCGCTGTCAGAACTGTCAAGTCGTCGGACCTTTGCGTACCTTATCGCGACGCTGAACGCTTCGCATCCTCACTATGACTTTTCGCACGTTCTGCGGCCTGGCGACTTCAAACGCCAAAAGAACCTGCGACGTGTCATGGTTAACCTGGACTCCATCCTGCAAAATGTACGACCCGGCTTCGAAGCCAAGTCATACAGCTCCTCGCTTGGCAGTGATTCCAACTCCATCTGGGGGCCGCATTGCTGGTCTTTAATTGACAAGGAGATGCGATTGAACGAGTGTACTATTTTCAGCTACAACCCTGATGTCGATCCGTTTGAAGAGGATGAGAGCGCCATCTGGGCAGCCCACTACTTCTTCTTCAACCGAGCGCTGAAGCGTGTAGCGTATCTCTATGTGCGCGTCGTTCCAGTTATTTCATCGCAAAGTCCGACCCTGAGGCCCACCCAGGTCTCCCACAACAAGCGGCAGACAGAGTTTGATTCCGGTGCCTCAAAGCGCGCCAAGTACTGGCTCGGAGATCGGGATGCAGAGCTGGTATCACCACCAGAAGACGAGGATGGTCTCAACGACGATGGGCTCTACTGGAATCGCGGTGATGATGGCGATCTAGTCCTCTTTTCAGACGACGACTACTACGAAGAGGAAGAGGACATGGAAGACGACGAGGTTCTACGCAAGCCTCATGACCGCCTTATGTCTGAAGACATTGCAGGCCGCATGGAGATTTGAGTTTCCACCGCTCCCAGCTTGGCGGTCAAATTGGAAAGCCTGCCAAGCCCGCGGCTAAAGCACGATAATCTTTTGAGTGTTCGTTGCAACCCAACTCATTCTATGCTGGCTTTACAGGGAATCATCTGCTATCATATCAACTATGGTTGGAGGATCGGGAGCTTGCCACCATCCTTCCCCTGCTATTGCACCACCTTTGCTCAGTATTTCTTATCTTGTTTGCTTGCTTTTACGTTTGCTCAATTAGCATGGCGCTAGGTTGTTTCTGGTCGGTGAGAGCGGCTGGGAACTGCGTCGCTGGCGTTTGAAATCTCCCGCCGTGGAGGGAAGAGGATATGATGTCTTTTTTTAATGCTTCAGCCGTATATGGCTGGGACATACTACGATTGCTAATGCTCACTGTTCGTTGTGTTACTGCCTTTTTGCTTCAACTGTTCTCTTTTTTAAGGCAGTTTCTCTATCAGCTTGGATGATCCCATAGTTGGCTAGTCTGGCCTCTCTGCACTCGCTCAACGATGGCAGTTAGGCCGTGACATGGGAGGCGAGGACTCTATTCTCAGGGGAAATACGAGATACATGGACACGGCGTGTGATGAACGAATATCGGACGGAGTAAGATTAGGATCAGATGCCACGAGGCGGTTTATTGGACGGGGGTTGAAGGAAACGATATTTCTATCATGTGTTACTGTATGCACACGCGACCTATTTGATACCAGTTTGTTTATATCCATTGGATCGAAAAGGTCAAAGCATCGTTACTGTTACTCTCCTCAACATGACTGTTGCCAACCGTTATCGGACCTCTTCCCCACAAACTTGCCCACTCGGAGCGATCCCCACAGTCCACATCGCGTTCACAATACTGGGTCTCTGGAGATCGTCTTTCCTCACTAAGATGCACACAATTTATAGATCCGTAATAAACGGTTTCTCGATGATCATGTGAAATTCACCGTCAACGACGGTCTTAAGATATACCTCGATGGAGGCCTAAACTCCAATCACATCGCTATCTGACAAAACGTTGAATGTGCCACCTTCTCATCCTTCTGGCCTGGCTCAAAGCCGACCTTCCTTGCTCTGGTCACTCCCCATTTTTATCGAAACGGAATAAGATACGCTCTCATGTATACAATGATAACTCGCCCTTTCCACAGGCGGTTCATAGTCCTGTTGCAGCCAACCAAAACATATATCTGTGGCAAGCCAAAAAGATAGAAAAGATCCCAACTAGCACAAATGCAACCCGTCATCCATGTCCCTCGCTGGCACGTTTAACGCCGAATTCGCCGGATGAAGGAAGTGATTAGAAAAGTGTTCCTAGTTCAAAGATGTGGATGGGAAAGAAATGCCAACGAAGATTTGAATCGACGATGATCCGCCTATAACAGTAAAGAAAAAGAAAACGAAAGAAAAATCGCATCAGGAAGAGCATCAGGTCGGCGGGATCGTGCCCTAGGTGGCTGATACAGCCTGGATTATTTCTCTTTGGTGCTCCATTGGTCACCTCATGAATTTGCCCGTTTCCATTAACCAAGTGTGAGTTATGGTTCGGGGGCAATTCTTTCTCGAGCGTGTTCTTCCTCGTTATTACGCTTGCTGTCTCCGGTTCTTCGGGAATAGTTGCAAACTTCTTCAAGACCTGTTTCAGCGCAGGTCGCCGGATAGGTTTCGCCAAGAACTCGTCCATGCCAGAATCTATGCATTCTTTGACGTTGCTCTCCTCAGAGAAAGCCGTAAGAGCAACGATGGGGTATGTATAGCCCATTTCTCGGATGAGCCTCGTGCTCTGCAGACCGTCCAGATTAGGCATCTGAACGTCCATAAAAATGACATCAAACGAGCCGTTCTTCTCCATCGTCGCCTTGACAAGCTCATATGCTTCCTGACCGTCTTTCGCGATGGTTACGTCATACACGTCTTCTAGCTTCAACATACGGCTGACAACTTCAATGTTGGTAGAGTTGTCGTCTGCAACCAGGACACGGAGTTTGCCCTGCCCAATCCTATTGGCCATTGCCCTATCTAGGTCAGCCAATTTTTCTTTCGTGCTCTTAGGCGCTGGTGTTGGGTCCGCTGCGAAGAACGGTTGGCTTAACCCGACAAGACGTGGTTGTGGGTTCAGCACGCTGGCAGGACTGGCATCGTTTGCAGGCTTAGGGCCGCCTATTGACTTTCGCTGCGTATCACCATCTGTGGCATCGACGCTGGGTGGTCGCGATTTGACACTGCTGGACGCTGTGCTAGAAGCTCTGAGAAGAGAATTAGTTCTGGTGGCATTACATCGTGTACTTGGGCGCAGTTATCATACCTCTCTTTGACATACTTCAGCGGTATGTGCATAGTGAACGTCGTACCAACACCAATAGTACTCCGCAGCGAGATCGAGCCACCCATCAAACCTGCCAGCTGGTGGCAGATACTAAGACCCAGACCTGTGCCACCGAACTTCTTGCTGAGACCCAGGTCTCCCTGTACAAAAGGTTCGAAGACCTTCTGCTGCATGTGCTCCGGAATACCCGGGCCGGTATCCTGGACTTCGAATTCGAAAATGTAAGATTTGGCGCCCGGAGGTGGTGGAGTAGGGATCTCTCCCGGACATGGACGTGAGGAGTTGCTTTGGGGTCCATCGGATTGATGCTCAGCGCCGTGCCGCCTCCTTGTAACGAGAACCCGAATTCCGACCTGTTGAGGTACCAGAGTGGGTAGAGCCAGAACCACCTCTGTGGCGAGGACGGCCAGTCCGCGAGTTCCTTGAAAGAGATGATGCACGACTCTCGTCCTCTTGTCCATAGCTCTCATCCTCCCCGAGACATTTAATACGAACCTCAACTCTACCACCTGGGGTGTAAACTTCAAACTGTTGCTGACAAGGTTGATGATGACCTGTAGAATTCGATGCTGATCTCCCCAAAGACACATATCCTTCAAGCGTCCAGTCCCTGGAGGGCCCAGCACCGGCAACTTTGTTTCGGGGACGTATCGTTCTGGACTGCTGCTGAGTTCAAGGTCAACTTCCTCCACATTACTCGAAAACTTGACTGAGAAATCAATCTTTCCTTCACGAATTTGCTTGTCGAAAATGGTTAAGATTTGTGATCGAATATCACCAAGGCGAAACTCCTTCAGTTCCAAGTTAAGTTGTTGGCCAATCTGGTTCTTGGAGAAACTTAACAAGTCTTCCAACAGGTGCAGTAATAAATCGCCAGATTTGTAAAGAGTCTTGAGTGATTGCTTGATTCTGAGGATATCAGTCTCTTCCATGCAGACCGCGCACATGCCAAGAATACCATTGAGAGGAGTTTTGAGCTCGTGGGAAATATTGGCAATGAACAGGGTCTTGCTCTCGTTGGCAGCTTCAGCAGCCTTCTTGCTTTCTTCCAGTTCTTTGGTGCGTTCGGCAACTTTATCATCTAAGGACGTATATTGCTTGACCAGTTCTTCACTCATGTCGTTGAACGTCTTTGTGAGCTCCGTGAGTTCGTCCGTGATGTAGTGTTTACCATCCTCAACCTTGCCCGGAATCTTGAACATACGGCGAGCAACATCGCGGTCAGAGATAGGCCTCTTGTTACGTTTTCTGATCCGTCGGACGATTGATGTCACCAGGCCTTTCTTTGACTTGTTCGAAACCGGAGCCGAGCCGGGGAGTTCCTCATCCAGGTCTGAGTCAAAGGAGTATTCCTCGTAACCTGGTGGATTCACCGATTTCTCCGTTGCCTCCTTAAGTTTTCTGATGGGTTTGACGCTAAGATGGGCGCAAGGAACGATGAGAAGCATTATGAAACCCGCAGTGGCGAAGACAGTCCCCAGCAAAATGTTCCTAAGCGTGGCAATGGGTTCGTACGCCTCACTCCTTTCTTTCTCCACGACTATGGTCCAGTTAACCAAAGGTGTTTGAGTTCGTGCGAAGCCAACGGCTACGTTGACACCCTGTTCGTTGCGGGTGCTAAGTATAGCACTGGCATTGTTGACAGTGGATTTTTGTTCGGTCAAAGCGCGGTCAATGGCGGGATAATCCCTAACTTTGAATGAGTTGTCGGTATCATGAGTGTACTTGGGGCGGCCGTGGCGCGTGCTGGGGTCGTCAGGCCGGGTAGGAGGAAGGACGAAATGAACGTCAACATTGCCGAAGGCATTCTTGTCCGGTTTGAAAGTGCCGTTGCTGGCGGGAAGCTCTGCGGTAAATCTGTTCCAAGGGTATACTGGCCCGACAACCAGGACCATGCCCGTGGCGCCCATACCTTCGCGAGAATCCCTGATATCTATTAGAGATGAAGCCAGTGCAACTATGGTCATGTAGCCAAGAATGAAGCTGTCACGGTTTGCTCGGATAGGGACGGTAATTGACAGCAGAGCGGCTGTCTCGTTAAGAATAAGAGGCCCGAGAAGAAGACCGCCATCTTCATAGAGGCGGACGCCATCAAATGCCTCGGCCGCATATGCAGGTGTATTGTTACGTATCCGGTTGGGATAGTTCAGCGGCTCGTAAGTGATGTTGGGGTAGAGCGATGGGGATATCCATAGTCGGTATCGTTTAAGGTGATCTGAGATCCGTCTGGCGCCCTGTAGGGCAAAATTATTTCGAGTGGGTTCTCGGCCGTGACATTGAGAAGCCCACCGGATGATGCGCCAGTCGTGTTCCTGGAGAAGATCCTTGCCTGCAAAAGGCCGGTGGACCGACTGACACTCAGAGCGCTCCGCAAATCCCCAGCGGCATCTTCCCATCTGGCATTACCAGTGTTGTAAAAGCGCTGAAGGCTGTTCTGAATAAGAACACGCGAGGAGATGGTGTAGCAGCTCGTCTGAATGAGTTCGACCTCGGCGGAGATGCGGGAAGACTTAAGGGAGGCGGTTAGGGCGAGGCCATCGGACTCGACCTGGCGGACAAAGTTGTTGACATAGATCCATGTAGGCACAGAGACGACGCAAAGGCCGAGGAGGACGAGGAAGAGGACGAGGGCGGCAAGCTGCTCCCGGATGGCGACCCTCATGGTAGGCAGACTATTGTGCAAGGACCGGGGCCGAGTGCGCAGGCCCTGCATTGTCTCTCGTCGAAGCGATGTTTTGCGACCTTCGTGGGGAGATGGGACGAGGGTTAAGGGTGAAGGCGTGGCGATGGGTCGCGGCGGGAGAGGGCGAAGAGGAAGGATGGAAAAGAGGATGGACGGAGACAGGACGAGACGTGACGAGACGAAATGAGACGAGACGGAAGGGCTGTCGAGGCGTTGCCGGGGTAGGCCAATGTTGGATCTGGGATCAAAAGCACGAGACGGAGACGGAGACGAGACGAGATGATGGTGGAGGGCGAAAGGAATGACCGACGACGGCAATGGCGACCGATGATGCCAGACGCAACTGTGTCTGAGCAAAGGCGGAAGCTCAAGGCGTGAAGACAAGAGGGAGGGATGGCGCGCCGCTAGCTGCGTACCTGATGAAGGCCGTAAATAAAAGTGAGGAGCGGGCGAACGAGCGAGCCCAGCCTAATCCAGCACAAGCAAGAGCACGGTCTACTGGGGTGCGCTTACCTTGCCTCGCCTGCTATCCCCAGGTACCCAAGTAGTTCTAAGCCTATACGGAGTAGGTGCCATAGAGGAGGTAGGTACTTGGCAGCCGTTATGGGGTCCTGCTACCTGTCAAAACCAAAACAGAACAGACTACGGGTACCTCGACTGACTACCTGCCTGCCACCTGTCAGGTACCTCTGGCTAGTGCGAAACAAAGCTGACCCAATTCAAGACGCGTCGCATCAAGAGTCGATTGATTACTTCCATCTG
Source organism: Albifimbria verrucaria (assembly GCA_020081605.1). Lineage (NCBI taxonomy): Eukaryota > Fungi > Ascomycota > Sordariomycetes > Hypocreales > Stachybotryaceae > Albifimbria > Albifimbria verrucaria. Next base: position 3,136,459 of record JAHREC010000013.1, read on the forward strand.
CTCGACGACATCCAAGGACAAATCGAGCCATCATCACTCGCCTCTGCCGCTCAATCCGAGTGCCATGGGGATTTTTCTCTCCCGCGGGCTCGGTTTCGCTGGGGTCTGGGTCGGGGCGCTGATCTCTTGCTTCATACAGTTATGGACGATACGGGAGGGGCCTGCACGTTTCTCACTAAAAACGCACAGCACCGCGACGACTTACACGTCCGGGGAGCTGCTCCAATGGAAAGTCACGCTATGCGGCCGCCACTCTGGGGAAAAGAAAATCACACAGCGGAAAGAAGAAAAGAAGTAGCTGATATCTAAAAAAGCAACAAGTTGAGGCTTGTCTGGATGGTCCTTGCTCGCTGCTCCGGTGCTGCTGGAAGTAATTGGAGGGCAGCCCCAAGACCCCGGTCGCGAAAATTGGCTCGGCTAAGAATCTTAAGCTACTGCGGATCTCGAGTTAGGCTGATGATCGATACTGAATTTGACAAAACCCAGCGTTCCTTCATGGTCCAGAATTCGAGGCTCCAGATTTTTCGGCGGAAAAAAGTGGACAGGTTTCGGCCCCCAAGCCATCACTGGACAGGCGCATTCGGAGCGCTCGGGTGAGGCGGACCAGCGACGATGGGAAAGACTTGTTCGATACGAAAATGGTGAAGAGACCAAAAGAATCAACGCGTCTACGGTATCTCAATAACCTAGACATGAAGCAGGATCCGACGTTGAGGAATGAGGCAATACACTAACAGCTGAGCGGCTCAAATACTTTAATTCGATGTCAAGCAACGCTCAAATTCAATAGCAAGGTACCTTGGAAGATTACGCGGACAAGTAACTGGCCCGAGAAAAGGATAAGATTCTCCCAGCTCATCAGATCTAGTGGTTTCGGCAGTAACACGGGCAAGAACCTCCCTTTCCAGCAGTTGAGTCTGCCATTGTCCAAGGAGGCGCTCAACCAACCAACCAACTCACCTGCACCGCCTAGCTTACCTGCCTTACTCTGATTTCTGCCCTTCTTCTCCCTCCTACAAATGTTTCTGTCCGCTCAACACATGATCCCTCGCAAACCGTCGCCACCACCCTCCAGCGCCATCTGAATCACATCACGACGCCAGTGTCGTCTTGCATCCAGATCGGCCATTTAACCGCACAGCTGCCCTTCACTAACAAACCTGTCAGCCCTAACCTAAACTCAATATTCTTCCCTCCGCGTCGCCTGGAAAGGGGTCCCGCTTCATGCCCATCTATTTGCCTTCGCATCTTGGCTTTTGTGATGGTGGGAGCATCTCCTAGGGGTGCGGGCCACCTAGCGAACCGCCACACGCTGAACGATTGGAGGTGCCGCATTGGACAGCTGAACCTCCAAAACCTACTCTTCGTGTTGATCTTTTCTCCATTGGGACCCTTCCCATGAACCCTTCGAGCCAGACAAGAGCCAATACACCATGGGGTTGCCGGCACATCGAATATTGCAACCTTGGTGCAATGCTAACGCGGCAAACACCAATGCTTCTTTATCAAAAGCATTGACGGCTAGGAGCACCTGCGCTGCGTCTGCCTTCCAGCACTCCGTCCGCCCAGAAAATCCGTCAGCGATCTGTAGCAATTTTTGTGGAACGATGAGTGTTCTGTATACGATCCGATGTTGACCTATTACAGTGTTGCCCACCACATGGCCATCGCGATCGTGAGGCGATAGCATCTTGCCTAATAAAACTGGCGCCCCATAACAGCGCCGCAACAGCTACCATTTCGACACAATGATGCATTGCATAACAGACGTAGCCAGCCATCAAATCGATCGAACCAACTCAACCCCTGTCAACAATGGCAGCTAAAAGTTTGGCTCAAGCTCAAGTGAAGCTAATCTGGCGTACCAAACTTCGACTTAGTGGACTCTTCTAGGTAATTACCGCTTCAATTGTCCGAGGCAGAGCATGTCAATGCAACGCTGAATGAGCATGACAGGCCTAGCAACTAATAATGGATTCTAAGCGGTCTAGTATCTCTCCATGATCCATATTCTTCGTTCTTTATCGTCCATTCCTTGCAACAGTTCGTCCTCGGCCTTTTTAGTGTTGACGTATCTTTCAACAAGGTCCTTTCCAAGCCGTCCGCTCAGCTCCTCATCACTCTGTAATGCTGCCAATGCTTCCGCAATACTGCTCGGTATTCGGGTTGTTATCCCCAATTCTTGCCTCTGTGCCTCTGTTAGTGTTGCCGGGTCGCCAAGGCAATCACCGAGCACGAGCTTGTCCCCGCTCACTATGCCGCTCATACCGGCTTGTAAAATGGCGGACATAGCCAGATACGGGTTCGCCAGTCCATCTAGGCTCTTCAACTCCCAGTGACTGTCCTTGATTTTCCGAAGAGGCGCCTCACGGTTTTGCGTGCCCCAGGCTACCCATGTGCCACCGGCCCAGCAGCCGTCTCTGACACGCTCGTAACTCACCATATTGCTGTAAGTGAAGGCACTGATGGCGCAGAGATGCCGAAGTATGCCTGCATAGAATGGTTCATACACGCCTTTGTCAGAACCCCGTCAGAGGATATGGACAGGTGGACGTGAGCTGCCGTGCCCGCCATCATCGCGAAGGGTTTTGGATGGAGAGTCATCCGGTACCCTTAGCAGTGCAAGTAGCCGATATGATTTCACGCGCATATATCAAGCTATCCACGGCTTCGAGAGCGGGCGCTTTAGGTAGAACCACCTCATACTGTCCCGTTGCGCTCTCGGGTGTACCGTCTCAATGTATATACCTGCATCTGCCAGTTTCTCGATCGCCTCCTCGAGCACTGTAGAAACCACCGGGTGCTCCAATACCCTTGAGACGGACCATGCCTGTCCGTCCACATCAAGAGTTTGGAACTTGTCGTCACCTCCGCGCCGCACGATAAGCAACTCAATTTCGAAACCGAGAACGAAGGCCAACCCCTGACGGGATGCCTCATCTAGTGTTCTCTTGAGCAGTGTCCGGGGCACAAGGACACGGGAGAACCATCCAGCTCTTTGAATGTTCCCAAGGCCATTGCATGACCTTCTCTAGGGCCTAGACACAGCGCCTCGAAGTCTGGATGAAGGGTGTACACACCTACGGGACTGCCACCAGTGACTGGGATATCGTTTTGGAGCATACCCAAGCCTGCTTTGGCGATCGAAAGCGTGGCTTCGCCGCCGTTTTCGAGCGCAGCTTTACCTGCTGTATCGGCACGGCCCGAACTCGTGGAGTTGCCGTCATGTCTAGAAAGTATACCCTTAGGTATCGGATACCACTATGACGCTGGAGGAAAGCGTCCAAGATTTTGGCATCATTAGTTTGCTGTACGATTCCGTTCGATCCATTCGCTGATGCCGTCGTCTTTTCAATGGAAAGGCCGAGGTTGTATAGTTTGTTAGGGTTGTTGAAGAGAACATCTTGAACCAACTGAATTGCCTGAGCCGGGCTTAGGTCATCCTTTCGTACGTAGTCGGACAGAACCGTGTGTACCACCTCTCTCATCTGCTCTACCGCCAGCAGATACGTCTCCGGGAACCAGTGCCCATCTGTGCTCCACAGGATCTTGGACCCCGGGCAAAGCTCGGTGATCTGGCGAACCACGCCTTCTTGACCGTCTCGGCTGAGGAAAGGGAAGACCTCCCCAATGTCGGCGTAGACGTTGGCGTACATGGCTGCCAGATACCCAGTCTCGCGGGTGAAGGGATATCCAGAGTGCAGCAGTACAATAGGAACCGTTGGGTATTTTCGAATGAAGTCTTGAAGGTGTGCTGGGGATGACTTCTTCAGAGTCAGGTCATTGTCTCCCAAGCCTGTGTGGAACTGAATAGGTTTCTTGAAGGTTTGGTCGCTTTCCTCAATTTCTTTGGCTAATATGTGCACAAGGTACTCGTTGAGCCCGGGATGATTAATCTTTGAAAAGCCCCGTGTCCCGAATGCCTCCTTGAACGCCAAGCGAGCCTTTTCTGCATCTGCTTCCCCAGGAATCTCAAGCCCGGTGCGGTAACAGATGACGGATTTGAACCCTACCACTTCGGGGTCGGCAATGTCTGCTCGGATCGCCTTGGTGAACCTCGACAACGAGGATGCGAAAGCATCGTCAACATTGCTGCTCTGGGCGCGGATGTCCTCGAAAATGTTGGCAGCGATCTGCTCAATACGCACGATGCGCTTGCTAGGACTCCGCGTGAATCTGGAAAAGTATTCGTATGGTTCTGCGTCGTCGGAGTTGTCCAGCCCGTCATCGGCAAGGACAACCTCGATGCCTGACATGCAACGTGCGACCCATGCGTCGTAGTTGTTGGACCGCTTCTCACGGATGGCGTTGGTAACGTCCTCCCAGGTGGCATTGCACCCGAGGATGCGAGCCAACCCGTTCACAGCTCTGAAGTGAGGAAGGCCGGTACGAGAAGCGTCGATGGCATCGCCATGAGCCTCGGTGGCTATTGAGAGGAACGGGTGTTTCTCGACGGCCCCGAGTTTGAGCAATGGGTGTGCATGGTGATCGATTATGGGAGTTGACTTGATAGCCTCAAGTAAGGGTCATGCCGTGCCTTTGTATTCGGGGCCATTTTCAGGAAGAGGCCGTCTGTGCTAATTCAAAGGTTGATGATGATGTGTAGGCAAGTTCAAAAACCAAGCTGAATGTCATAAGCACTGCGGTTTTGTTCTCGCGCTGGTCTAAGACAGATTACGGCAGTGGCGACGCCGCTCTGTCATTCACCGACATTCACAAAGAAATCTGGGATTGTACTGGCAGGCTACGGTTATGCAGATCAAATGTGATTTGCGTGACGCGCACGAGCGTGGAGACGGGAGCGGGTTGGTGTTGGCGGTTGTAGGCGAGTAGGCACCTGAGATCTGACGGTACACATCACCTTTTTTATGCGTCGCAAGAAAGATCGCAGCCGCTGGGAGACAGAGCCATTGGCGGCTTGGACCTTCAGCCGAACGGCCACGAGCAATGGCGTGCTGCCGTGCGTGCCTACACACGCAGCTGCATATGCAGGAGCGTGAGCAGGGAAAGCTCCGGTTGCGGTCTCTGTGGAGCGTGTAAGTCGAGCCAAGTCAAGGGGTCCGTCTGCCGTCCAAGCCGGCCGGTTGGGACCAACCATATCAAGTAACAAACCCAACTTGGGTCCGTAATCAACGAACTGGCACGGCATATATTTAATCACGGAGGGAGACTCTTTCTTCACAGGGTAAGGTTGCGCAAACAACGTGCTATTAATACTGGACATGGTGGGTATCTAGTCATGCTACATGATCCGCCCGTTCTACTGCAGAACTTTGGCGAGCTGATTCACCTGGGCGATCAGCGCGGCATCCTCGCCCGCCGCGTTCTTGACCACCTTGCCCAGCTGGTGCTCGACCGTCATGCCGGGCACGTTGGATACGGCGCCCTGCGCCTGCTGGATACGCGCGACCTGGAACTGGAGGAAGAACTTGGGCAGCTTGACGGCGAGGCTGCCGCCCACGGAGCGCACGCCCGCCTCCGTCGCCAGGTAGGTGTTGAGCCGGTTCTGGAACAGGTTGAGGTCGTTGTTTGCCAGCGGCGACGTCGTCGCAAACTCCTTGAGCGCAAAGGCGAGCGGCGACTGGCCCGACGTGGCGAAGTTGATGGACGAGAAGGACACGCCGCCCGAGGTCACGTCCGGCACGCCGGCGATGGTCTTGCGCTGCAGGTTGCACGTCACCGACCCGGCGAGCGTGCTGGCCAGGCTGACCGTCTCCGCCGGCAGCGTCTCGGAGCCGACGAGGAAGCAGGCATTCTGGCGTTCGGACAGCAGGGGGCTAGAGAGAGGGCAGTCCGTGGTCAGTACTCTTGGTGTGGCTCAACAGGATGCGCGTGTGCACGGGGCGATGGACAAACCTCCGAGCACCATGCTGGCAAAGCTCAAGACAACGGCGACCTTCATGTTGAAGAGAGGGATGGGTGGTTGTGTTTTTATGTGTTGAGAAACAATTATAACGTAGGATAAGAACGAACGAACGGGACCCTTTCCAGAAGAGTCAGAAACGTAGACAAGAAGCGAAAACACGATAATACAGCAATGAGAATATAGAAACAAGAGTGCGTGCGAGACGCTTCTTAAGCATGCGTTTCTGTCATCGTCGTGCCCCTCATGGGGTTGCCATGTCCCAGGACATCCATGCTGTCACAGCAGGCTCCAGACGATGCACCCAATCGGTCGCGCCAACCGGGGCATCTCTTACACGCAACGTCTGAACACCCTCAACCTCGTCTCAGGACGCCTCGTTTCGTCTGAACAGATGCGACGACCAGGTGGGGCCGCTGTACGGAGTTATTCCCTCTATTAAGACTTTTGGCATTTTTCTAGACTACCATTACTGCTTTGGCGACCCAGTTCCGTCTTATGCGCGCGTCAACATCCATCCACTCGTGGAATTTGCCAGCCCCTTGCCTCCTGAGTCTCAACTTTCTCGTACATTAGAGACTATCGCTATCATCAGCGGATCCCTTGGCATCCAAACATCGTATGGTCGATGCAATGCAGTTTCATCAATCCGAGCTCATTCTGTCCAATTCTCGTCCCCCTCGGAGAATGCCCCGGACAGGTCATTCAATGTCGTCCACTACAAGGGCTTCCTCCCCTTGGCCCATCACTGCAACCTTTTGCCGACAGACAAAATCCTGTTCCAACACCTTGCAAAACCTGCCTGAGTATACAGGTTGCCGACATCGAGAAAACAAGGCAATGCGAAAACACTACATATCAATAGGTGACCATGACCCAAAATCATAAACGATCCAACAATTCGCAACAAGTTGTATACATTAAATATTGTTGAGACGAGCCGTGTATCCGGATACACCTCGTCCCAACTTGCTGGGTCGAAATTAGACACACGAAGCCTTAATACAGCGGCGTCTTCTTTCTTCGACCAAACATCTTCGATAGGCCAGTAGACTCCTCTTGGGCGAACGTGCCCCGGCTCGGCGAGGTGGCGGCATCACCCGGAGGAGCTGAGTCGCGGAGGAAAGAAGCTAAATCTGACGTCCGTGAAGTGGCAGACACAGCCTCGCGGGGCTCAAACTTCTTCATGGGAACCCTGCGTGGGAAGCAGTCGTGGGCGTCTCCCGTGTTGAAGAGGTTGTGCTCACGGGACCATAGCTATCGTATCCGGGAGGGATCTGAACCTGGATAGGGATATGACCCCTTTGTTTCCAACGCGGCTATGGAGGGACCGCGAGTCGCTGCTAAAGGTCGGCCCAGCCGATTGGGTGCTGGTGTCCTTGCTACTGCTGCCTCTTGCAAACCTGGTGATAAGGCTCAGGGCGCTAGCCTTCTTCTTGGGCGGCTTTGCGGTCACTACCGGTGGCTCAGGCTCGGGGGTGGCTGGTAGTTGCGCAAGAATTCAGCCAAGCTCTCTTCCTTCTTGGGAGGGGTTTAACGGGAGATATAAGATCATCCTCATCCTCCTCATCACTAAAATCGAGAGCATAAGGATCGCGCACGCGGCGTGTTTTCCTCTTAGGCATCATGTCGTCTTCATTGAAAGCATGGCTGGTGGGCGCAGGCGAATTCCTATTCTTGAGTAATGCCGAGCTGGAATTAACCGAGGAATGCATCGATGGCATCGAGTTCTCCGTGACATTTGTCGATGCCTGGCTGTATCGAATTTCGGGGATCGTTGCATCGATAGCCCTGCCCCCAATGACTGCATTAAACTGGTCCGAATCCATTGTGTTACGGAAAGGAGCCACATGTCTAGGAATACGGTGATTGTTGCCTGCACCTGGAGGGCCTTGTCGGATGAAGTCGATCAAGTCTGAGTTGTCTGCTCGGGTGTCCGCCACTGCCTCTCGGGGTTGGTAACGCGCACGGTTGCTTGCTGTCGATCCTCGTCGTGCTTCGTTGGCAAAGTCAGTTGGTGGCTTCTGCACGGGCACAGGCGCATTTCGCAACGGTGCGCCACGATCCTCGCCTTGTGGCCCGGTGCTTCGAATGAAGCTGGCGAAATCAGATGTAGACTCGCTGGGAACACGGGCATCACGAGCTTGAGATATGCTGGCTCTGTTGATAGCCTTTCCTGGACTCGTAGGAGTTCGTGCAACTGGGCTAGAAGCTGCGGCTGGCTGCTCTTCGCTCACAGGATGCATATTGAGAGGAGCTGTGCGGTAGCCCTGGGCGTTTTTGGATTCCGGAGTTCCGGATGACGATCGAGAGCGGTAGTGGGAGCGATTTTCCTCGCTCTTGCGAGATGACTTAGTAATAACTGGGCTCTCAAATGTGCGCTTGGGACGGATGTTAGCATATACATGTGAAACTTTGAAGGTTTTACCTACGTCCATATCCCGCATGTTTTCAGGCGTGAGTGTATAAGTGATTGTTTGGTTGCTTTGAATGAGTTCTTCAAAAGTACGTGCCACATCGTCTGCGCGGCTTGAGCTGTTGTCTTCTGAAGTTCGCATAGCTTTTATACGCTGTGCGCCTGACGATCCAGTAGAGCCAGCGGTAGTAGTTTGCTTCAGTGCCAGGTTGGGCTGCAAAGAATGAGGAACATCTTCATCGGAATCCCGCGTCCTTACCCGCTCAATCGAAATCTGTCCGGTGCTGTCCGTTCGGCCTGAAACGCGGCTAGGATGGCCCGGAGCTTTACGGGGATCTCCGGTGGGCGGTCTTCCACAATGTTGCTCTGTGCCCCGGGCACATTGTATGATGGAACCCTCGCACCCGACTGGTTGTATCCGTAATCCTGCCTTGATGAAGACACATGACGAGATTGACCCCGAAAGATGGCTGAGGTCCTTGAAATCTAGATGTGTCTCGAGGAGGTATCGGTGAAGGTACAGTATCAAGCTCTTCATCAGATTCCGAAATGGTTGTGGCATTTTGAAGGGACGGTCTGACCCGATCGATGGGGACCGGCTTGGAGGGATAGGCACACCTCCGCGGGAAACGTTCTCCAAAGCCCTCGGCTTGCGAGTTTCTTCTGAAGCAGATGGGATAGAGACACTGCTTGCTCGGGATATGCTTATGGGGCGTGCGCGGTCCGCAGGATCCAAAGATGTGTCTCGTGAGCTTGTTGGACTCTTGGGCCCATGGACATCGATCAGGCGTGCTGAATGCACACTCGAGGAGCGTTTGAGCACCAAGGGCTTACCAGATTCTGAGAGCGAGGTCGAAGAGCTACCAGCTACAGATATTCTAGAAGAAGTCATAATCTCAGCCTTTTCGTATAACACATTGTCGTCCGATGGCTCATTGCCTGGCATCGACTCTTTCGTGGGTGATGAAAGCTTTGCACCAGCTAAAGCAGCTGCCTCAGCTCCTACCATCATTTTTGAGTGGCGTGACTTGCGCCTCGATGACTGCGATGCTGAATCTTTAACTTGCTTAACATGTTGGGGTCTCTCGGGTTCCTGAGACTCTTCCACGGATGCTTTCTCGGTTGTTTGTTCGATAGTAGGTTCGATTTCCTTCTCCTCTGGCTCATGTTGAGGCGCCTTCGGCTTTCTCGCAGCCCCGTTCGTAGCATTAAAGGGTAGTCCTCCAGAAGAAGGTAATGAGTTTGACCTTTTACGCCTCTGAGTTTCGGATGTGTTCACATGCGCTCCCATTGATGCCAGGAGGCCGTTCACAGCAGAAGAAGTCAATAATAGACTCTTTGGTCGTCGTGACAAAACTCCCTCCTCCCTTGAATCTTCGTCCTCGTCATCGCTATGCATAGCCAAGCCCGGAACTTCAATCTCAGCAACATCATTGGGTCCCATCGGAAGCGCGATCTCTGCAGGGGGACATCCTCCGCAATAGCATGCTCACCAATGTCCTGAGATTTGGTCATTTCACTGGATCGATCACCAGTAACAGGTGTGGAGATCGGTGCGTCTGCGGCATCGCTCTCCCGTCTAACATGGCTAATGGAGCCTCGATGGGGAGGGCTACCGAATTCAATGGTTGGCGAGCGTATCCGCTTCTTCCAACCGCGCCACAATCGCCCCAAGGTCCGATCAAGAGCAACACGTTCCATATCAAGGTCTTCAACCACCATCTGGTCGGCAACATCGCCCGGTTTCCGCAGGCCATCTCGCAACTCTCTTTCAAGCGTGGAGCGTACTCTGTTCCACGAGGCCTGTCCAGCAACTGTTAATGTGAGCTCTCCCATGTATTCAAGCACAGAGGTCAAGAATATGGCCACCGCAGGCGATATGTATGCAGACTCGTCGGCCCCGATGTCCAGGTTCTCCTGTTCCATGTATAGATCTTCCTCCTCCTCTTCCATGTCGCCAAGAGACGAATAAACCATGCATCGAAGTCTAGCTCGTTTCCACACGAGTTCAAGGTCCCAGTCGCGGGAAGTGTGATGCCCTTGAGGATGAGTATAGTCGTCTTCGTCGGCTCCACCGAGATACTCGCGCAGTTCTTCGTCGGCATTGTTAATGGCATCCTTGGCAAGCTTCGGCTTGAGCACTTCGGTTACAGCTGGACGAAGCGTAGCGAGACTGGTACCCTTGGAGACCTGAAGAAAACTAAAAGTAGTTGATCGAGGAAGCTGTTCACCAGCTGTAGAGCCCCGGGAGAAATAACGGTAGGCTGGTCGGAGGGCTCAACTCCATTGTGGTCGTACCAAATATCGGCATGCCCATCGTGGTCGTTGGTTACAATCTGCGAAGCGGCAGACGCAGCAATGAAGGCAGCCTCGGGAGCAACTGACTGCGGCGGCGAAAGCAGGCCGTATCCGATCGTCGATGGCCTGTCGCTGGACAGACTTTGTGTTCTCGATCGCATAGGTCGCGGAGAGACGACGCCAGATGAAGGGCGAGACATGGCCCATTCACCGGCAGCACTGGTCATGGTCGACTCTATGTTCGAGGGACAAAGACCCAGGACCGTTCTTCTTTACGGCGTTGCGATTCGAATGGGACAATGGCAGCACTCGCACGATGTCAGAGTCTGGATTGATCAAGCTGCCTGCGTCGACATTCGGATATCGATGTACCGGAGGTGAGGCGTTCTGGACGAGAAGAATAAGGCAAGTGGGAGAACTGTTGCTTGTTGTTAGTGCGAGGCGCCAGACTACAAAGTTTGATTCCCGTGAGTGAAGATGGGGCCCAAATGGCGTGAGACATCGATACTCGGTGTATACGACAATTAAGCAGCTATGCAATGGGTGCAGCGCATTGTAAATTCATGTCTCATCGCCAAGCGGGGCGGGAGTGACGGCGAGGCATCAGCGCGCAGTCTGGTAGCTGACGACGCGATAGAGCGCCGGCACATCCCATTCATGTCACCTGGACTCTCGACGGCATGATCGCAATCCAGCGCCAGCGAACCAAGGAACCAGGGGAATGTCGACCAACGAGCAATAGAGACGACTTACTGGATAAACTCAATCCGCCAAAAGGGCAGAAACAACCAAAGACAGATCAGGGGCGTAGAGGAAAAGAAAGCAGCCGTCCAGAAACGGGCGCGAGAATGACGGACAGGATGGAGGGCTGGTTCAAGAGTCCTGACGACACAAGGCGTCCAAATTCGACGACCCCTGAGGCAGAGGGTGCGGGTGGACAGTGTATTGTTCTGTTTCCAATGGAATCCTTGACAGCTGCATGGGTATCGGGGATCGGAGGCGGCGACGACGAAGAGAAGAAAGCGGGCCCAGTCGAGGATATTAGGGGTATTGGTGTGGAGGTAGGCTGCATGCAATGGTTGGCCTTGTTGGTCAACCCCGGCACACAGGCCCTCACACCACAGGTCAGCTCTGGGGACAAGGTGAAGAAGCTAGAGAGCTCAGACGATGGCTAGAGGTTCCCAGAGCTAGTGCGAGAGGGCCGCCTCCACAGCTTGGCCGTTCCTAGCAATGGATCTAGGTATCGAGTCAGGCACTGTACGCTTCTGGAATGGATCTTGGCGGAGCGTGAGTTGGTGAAGCTTCGGAAGCCTTATGTGAAAACGGGCGACGGCGCAGCGACACGCGCTCTGAACAACGATAACACTACGCAGGATAACAGTTCCTCAGCTGAGGTGAAGTAGACACCATGCAAGAGGCGAATGACTAGATGATGGATGCGGCCTCAAGGAGCCCAGAGCTGATCAAAGCTGAAGTCGTGTAGAAGGAGCTGGTTGGCAGGTGTACGGGTTGGAGGAGCAGGACGACGAGCCAGCTAGGGACAATAGAGACTGGTGATGGATGGGATGGTGTGTGGTGTGTGGGCACGCCTACGGTACTTTAGGCTGTAGCTTGTACAACCAAATTACCGTAGCGTCCACGCAGGGCCGGAGCAGCTGCCCATTTACGCCAGGTACGCAGTACCTACCTGGCTACTGGGAAGATCCCCAGCACATGCCGTAGGTACCTCTAGGCCAGGCAGGTAATTGGCGGGCACCATCTCAGCACGGTACCGGTAATTGAGAGGCAGCTTATTAAAGTAGGAAGGGACATGCTTGTAGCCCAGGCATTGGAGGGGCAGGTGCTCCAGACTTGGTTCCCAATCAGGTGCTGCGACTCTAGTACATTAGTACATACGGTGGAGCGCGAGACCCCTGGCCGAAAGAGGGTGCCATTTGCAACACAAATTGCAACGCCTGTTTAGTAGCCTGAATCCTTTGGGGGCCCGTTCGTTTCTGCAGTGGTCTTCGAGAAGCCGTTGCCCCAGTTTCGCCTGCTGCATTGTGCCGATTCGCCCAGGGCAAGGCAAGGCAAGGCATCCAAGGGAGATGCTGGGACTTGACGCAGCGTGGCCCTGCCCTGAGAGGTACCATGAACATGTCACCCGGAGGACGCGAAAACCCTTTGCTACCTTACGTGGGCCTTGGTATTTACTTGGGACATGCGATATGTGCATCCACGAATACCCCAGAGCCAGGCCAGCACTTGTTCACAACTGCCCATCATGCGGTGCTCAGCAGAGAAGTGGGGGAAGTGGAATGTCTTTGCTTCTTTGTACGCTTCTCATGCCGTCCCATGCTTGCTTGCCTAAAGGCTGTCCTGTCGTGTCCGAGCTGTGCTGTGCGCGCAGCCAAAGCTGGAAGCGGTCATGTGCAGTCCCACGCGCGGATGACGACTTAATAATGCGGAAGCCTGCAATGTAACCATCAGCACACACCCATAAGCGTGTCAACCGGGTAAGAAACATGACGAGAGAAACAGCCTTACTAGAGGACTTCGCCCGGGCCGGTGCTTGTTGCAGCTGCAGCTGCAGCCGCAACGTAATGTAAGGCAGGAGAGAAGGATATCCGACCCGGCCGCCGCCGGTGCGTGTACATTTCCAGTAGGATCACCCGCCGATAGTCTACCAAGGATGCTCTTCAAACGGCTTAGGGAATGCAAGGGCCCTTGCCCTGGTGAGTTGATGTCCGGCAATTCTGCTGTCCGAATGAGGGAACATGTATCCTTTACATGGTGGGGGCATCGATACGAAATCTTGCTCTGCTTACTTGCGTTGTAGCATCTAGTGTTGCCTCATAATATTCTGGACACAGGTACCGGCTATCGCAGTGCATTATGGCTGTTTCAGTTGTTCACTTTATTTGGCTGCCTATATGTAATTGACAGCGCATACATCAACGTCGGTGTTGTCAAGTGGCAGAGGTTGCGTGCCAAGTAAGTGATAAAAAATATTCAAGTATACAATAAAAATAAAGGTTAGGGGCAGTAAATAACAAGACCCTGCAAATTATACAGATTCAATGTCCCTCCAGGGAGTCCTTGGATCGATGCTAAGAAAGAACTCTAAACGAAACAGAAGATTAATACCAATTATGATTGTGGCCATTCTCCTGGATGTTTCGACTCTAGAGGTATGAGGTTGTGACAGAGCACGTTTCTGCCATCAAACTCCCTCTCTACCTAAGGTACTAACTTACCTACTGTTATCTCCGACTTGAGTTAGCTCCTTGAGAAAGCTCCCTGTTGCTGCCACGACACTCAAGCACCGTGTGACAACGTGCCCTATAATGCACTGTTTATAATGGTTGTCCACTGCACTCGAGACAGGAGCAAATATCCGCGCCGGCCGTTGGCACCAATCGTGGGACAAGCACTAACGTTAGCGGACAAGGGGATCCGGTGGTGCGCCTATCTGGTGTACCTCGTGGCACTTTTCGACGGTTCATTTCCAGCCAGCACGCGAAGAACTGATGGCTTTTGCGGTGCATGGCACGGACCCATTCACCAAAGGCGGCCTTCTCTGCCCCGTGCAAGTTCTTCGCGCCAGAGCAGTCGAGCCCTCATCGCGCAGCAAAGATAAGAAAGGATGAGCCTGTCTAGCGTGTGGCTCCAAAGGAGGAGGGGGACAGGCACGGCTCATTGCAGCGCCAGCGTGGCATGCTAATGACCACAGGGTGTCCTGTCCCGGCCGGTCTGCCTGCGGTTGGCAATCCTTCCGACCAGTCCCTACGGAGCCTCCCGAGACGCCAAAGTCGACGAACAGACGCCGGGCCCATGATGATATCGGCAATTGGGAAGGGGGCTCACAAGGGCTTTGGATCTGGATAATGACGCGGCCCACCCGGCTGTTACTGGTGTGCACGACTCACCTCATCTTGTTTCATACACTAAGACACTCAGACCAGTACTATGTATTAAGAGCCTCGTGCGGGATCCCTCTGCCAAAGGGGTGTGGTCTGGCGTAAAGGTTCCACATGCACGCAAATTGGCCATGCCATGACAATTAAAACCTGCCTGCCTACCGTGCTGTCGGACGGAAGCTCGCCCCATCCGCCTTGCCATCGGGCAAGACATGCACGTTCTGTTGGTTCGACCACAAGACAAAAAAACATACGACACGGGCCCTTTCTCGATGCAGATGCAGATCTCGGCTGCAGATCCTGCCGCGCTGGCAGCTTATTCGCCCGCCCTGACCTGTTGGACCGATTGCAGACGGAAATAGTAATAACAGTGGTAACAGTACGGTAACAGTCAGACGGTAGGATGCCTGCGCGCAGCAGGACGAAATGGCCCTGTCTCAAACAAATTCAAACCGCCCACATACTCTTCCGTGCGACAGCGGATCTGTTGGACGATCGTCGCTTGCCCCTCAAGCAAAAGCGCCGTATCTTGAAGCTAATCTTCCGTCGATGGAGTCAAGCCGCTAACGAAGGGCTTGAGCGATAGTCTCGCGTTGGCCCGTCCTGCTAAACAAAACCAGGCACAAGTACCGTGTAGGCGCTCTCGACCTAGCCTCTACAACGCTTGTCTGTGGGTTCCATGCCTCGCCCGGCTTGTAGTCTCTCGTATACGCCCAGCCGGTCTAATGATTTGTGAAATTGAGAACTATGCATTCCCGGCATTTTACGTCATTGTTCCTTGAGTCGAGTCCTGATATTCTTGAAGTCTGGGCCTCAACAGCTCCTCGAACAATATTGATCCAAAGGCAAAGGCTCCATCACATGCGTGCCTGTGTTTCAGTCGATGCCCAACAGAAATAGAGTCGGAGCTACTCTGCCTCCATGGTCCATTAGACGCTTGTATGACCTAGGCGGTACCAGACTTTCCGCAACCCGTAGCGCGGGCTTGCTTGATCCCCATAGCAGTGAAGAAAGGCGTTTAGGTTTGCCCAGTCAGCCGAAAGACCGACTTCAAGTCATACTCAGTATTGAGGAAGACACGGGCGTCAGGCTCTCCGGTGGTTACTGATGCTGGACGGCAGGCTACATTATGGTGTGGCCGACATATATCTTAGCAAGGCATCCGTAGCAATACGCACTATTCAAGGTTCAGTGCTTCGGAAAGTTGCAGTTGTAGTTGCAGACGAAGTGAGAATTCATGCAGCAACCCAGCCACCATATGCGGTCAGTCACCGCCTTTAGGTCTCATTTCATCATTCTCAGAAACTGTGCAATGTCTGCCAGCATGGCTCTGTGCAGTTTGGTCTTCATATCCATGTGGGCGGGTTGCTATGTGATGAAGCTCATATCACAACAATGGAATCCCTATTTTGCAGGAGAATAAAGCCTATTGTTTGAGATTCAAGTCAATGGATTAAAGTGATATGAATGGGCTGCCAAAATTCATTGCAAGTCAAGTTGCCAGCCATCGCCAGCTGCTTCTTAAGAACTCCAATGACAAGCATCATGAATTCTATCCAAAGTTTCAACTTCGGATAACAACAAAAACTGTTGAGCTTTAACGTCGAGATGCAGCTTCAACGCCCTGTCGTCCGTGTGAAACACATCTTACCTCTTCTTTGTGCTTGTTTGTTCCTCGTCCAGTTAGGTCTCTCCCTGAGCGACGTCCCTCAACCATGGTGATGCAGGACATCATCTGCAGGGAGTACTTGGGCGTGGCCTCGAACGTGCGCATGCCCCAGGCTCAGTGTCTTACCGCACCCATTCAGCGGGAGCTCAACATCGTCAACGTCGGAAGTCTCATCTCCGTCACTATTGCAGGTATGAAGTCGAGTTGTTACGCTACCAATGCTAGGGTTACTAACAAACTGAAACTAGGAGCATTGGTCGCTTTGCCCTACGGATTTCTCTCCGGTCGATATGGCCGTGTTCCGGTTCTCGCCGCGAGCATTCTTGGCATGCTGCTTGCCCAAGGCTACGTTACGTATATTCTCATGCAGAAGGGCCGTGTGCCTCTCCGAGCGGTATGGGGCTTGGGCGTTCCACTGCTCGTAGGAGGCGGTCGGTCTACAGCGGAAGCCGTGGTTTTCACCATCATCTCTGATGTATCTACAGGTCTACAGAGGTAAGCCACCTCAAACTTGTCCGAAATGTTGGGGCTGACGAAGAAAGCAGATCCAACCGGTTCCAGTGGACGGCTGGCGCAGTGCTTCTCGGCCAGATGTTTGGGCTTCTCCTCGCCCAACCACTGACCAAGATGTCCGTATGGCTCCTCTTGGGCTCTCACCAGGCCTCATGTTCCTAGGAGGCCTAGCCCTCGTGGTCTTCACCCCAGAAACACTGCCGCTTAGTTTGAGTAAAGTGGATTGTAGAATCCATAACACGGGGTCTGTTTGGTCCACCATTGCGAGGATGTTCAAGAAACCAGCAGGCCTACTTCTCCCAGGAGCTGTTCTTCCTATAGCAACAGCGACGATGCAGTCCGACATTGTCATGCGCTTCATGCCTTTGCAGTATCATTGGTCACTGCCTCAATCCGGTCTGCTATTATCATTGCGCACTTTACTGACCATCCTCACCTTGATTATTGTTGTTCCGAGTTTGTCCTGGCTATGCTCGAAGTTAACGTCTTGGACATCATTGGGTCGCGATCAGTTCCTGGCCTGTGCCAGCGCATCACTATTTGTGCTTGGTTCACTCGGTTTACTGATGGTTGAAAATGAAACTCTCTTCATCACCGGTTTCTGTATATCAGCACTAGGCTCGGGGCTCCCAACATTGTGTCGGGCGATGTTGGTGGTTGTTCTACGCGAACACAACGTAGGATCTATATTTGGTGTCCTTGCTGCTGGAGAGCTGTTGGGCATGTTGGCATGCCAAGTCAGTATGGGGTGGCTGTTCCACATCGGTTTGAGCTCATAGGTAGGGCTACCGTTCGGTTTGGCCATGCTCCTTGCCCTTGCAGTGGCATTGGCGGTTTTGGTGGCCCATGTACATGAGAACGGTGAACAGGGGAACATTCAGAGATGGGTTTGAATTACACCGTTTGAACTGAATGGATTGGGCTGAGGTATCGTCAGTCCTATGAGAAGGTGTTTAGTTTCCACAAGCTATTTATGAACTTGGCTGTAAACGACGCCCAATTACTCCAATCATTTGTGCCTACCATGAAGACAAACCATCCCGCTAACTCTATTTTGGTGATCCAAGCACTTGGGTTCGATCAAGTCCAAACTTTTGGGCAATTTGTTACTCCATATACGCCATTGCTACATGGGAGCAATGGCGAGGATCGCCAATCCCAAGGCACACTACAAATCAGAAAGTGAGGGAGGATCACGAGCACATGATACAATGCAAACAATAGGTGTAAGAAGCAATGTCAATTATAATGTTCCAGGTGTCAATGGCACCAGATGTGGTTTGCTGTTTAGACACAAACCACTGGAGTGTCGTTTCTTAGGGTATCAATACACATCGCCAGACCAACTCCACCGCCTTTTCGCCGCGTTCCAATCATTCTCAATAGTCATCAAGAGACCGCTTAGTGGTTCTCGCGACGGTCGGCCTCAGCCTGCTTGATGATGTCGTGCTCGGCACCACGCTGCTGGGTCTTGCCCTCGGCACGCATCTGCTCGTAGTGAGCCTGACCGTCCTTGTCACCAGTAATGCCAGAGATGGCGCTTCCGACGGCGCCCTGAGCTCGGTTGGAGATGCCGGAGCCGTAGTCGCTAAGTTGACCCTTGGCCTCCTGCTGCTGGCCCTCGAGGTTCTGCTGGCGGCCGGAGGCCTTGAGAGACTGGGATGAGAGAGTTAGTATTGCAGAAAAGCATGGAGGGGCAGTCAACAGGAGCTCACCTCGTTTCCAATCAGGTTGCCGACGGTTTCCTTAGCAGAGCCGACAGTCTGGTTCCAAGAACCCTGGGTGCGGTTGGGATCGTCACGGGTAATGGCGCCAGAACCAGAGATGGTGGCACCGGGGAGTTTGGCGGTAGCATGCGAGGCCTCATGCTCAGCCTCGGCCTTGTCCTTGCGAGCCTGGCCCTGGACCTGGTCGCCGGTGCTGCCAGTCAGGTTGCCAAGAGCGTTCTGGATGGTGCCAGTGGCGCTGTCGACGTAGGACTTGAGGGTGGAGGTGTTGTTGTCAGACATGTTGACGGTTTGTTGTTGGAAGAGGGTTGGTTTGTGTAGAAAGATGTGCTTGATGAATGGATAAACAGAGTGTTGTTGTGGTCAGCCAAAGACTTGATTGAGGAATGGTAGTTTGTGAGGTGATGAGATGGGAGAAACGAGAGCAACCAAAGCTGGGGACTGGAGATCTTATACCCGGCTGTCAGTAAAATGGGAAGTGAGCACCAGATGGGGCTTATGGGCAATCACGATGGTGTTTCGCGTTGCATGGCAGGCAGCTGGCGTCGGCTGGACCCAGTGATGTCATTTTACGGCTTGGGTTGGTCCCTAGTTGGCCCGGGGCGTTGGCTGGTGCTCGTGCTTGCCCTTTGAAGCTGTCGCGATCGGGTCACACACCACCATCTTGCGCCATGACGTCAGTGGGTTTGTGCATTGTCCTGGGCAGCCGCTGCACTCGTTCTCCTTCACCCACCTCACCCACCTCACCCACCCCATTGGGCAAAGGCTGGCCTTTCTGTCTGTGAATGAGTGCTTGCTGCACTTCCAATGGTGTGACATGCTTCCTTGGCCCGGCCTCTCCTGGCTCCCACAACCTTCTGGTGTTTTCCAGCTTTGCCGAGCTGCGGCATGCCCTGCACTGCATGCATGTGCTTCTCGTCGAATCTGGGCCTCTTGTAGACGAGGCTCAACACCATCCACCACTAACACCAAGCCTTCGGTCCGTTCAGGCCACCGGTTTCATCAAGCATGTCCAACCACATCAAGCACAACAGCCCGTGACACTTCCATGGGTTCAGATTCAGTCAACTTCCTGCTTGGTAGCATTCTGTGTCTAACCTGTCTTGCATGTCCACGGTACATTCACATGTCAATAATCATAGTTTCAGCAGTGTTGTGGCAAGGCATTATACGGAGGTGAGATTACTATGTCATCTCGCTTTTCCTCTCCAAGTCATAATGATTGTGATCATGAGAAGCTTGTTTTGCACACCACAGCCTCATCCCGACGCTAACGACAGATGCCATCCCAAATTGTACCAAACCACAAAAGTCCCATATTCCCCGTACACCGATAAAACGAGGTATCTTCTGATATTTACAATGCTGTTACATGAGCTGACGCTCGGCGGTTACTCTCGACACCCGCAACCATCATCCTCCCCGTATCAATAGACATTCTTAGTGCTGTGACCATTGAATGGTGTTCAGGTCGATACCCTCTTGCACCAATTCCCAAAGCGGGCTGAGCTCTCGGAGGAACGTAACTCGCTCCTGGACAGCCTTGAGCACGTAATCGATTTCCATCTCAGTGGTAAAGCGGCCAATGCCAAAGCGGATACTGCTGTGTGCGCTCTCGTCACTGTTGCCCAAGGCTCGGAGAACGTAGCTGGGCTCCAGAGAAGCGGATGTGCACGCACTACCCGAGGACAAGGCAATATCCTTGAGCGCCATCAGGAGAGACTCGCCCTCAACGTAAGCGAAGGAGACGTTGACACAACCAGGGTAAAATGACTTGGGGTCACCGTTCTGGTTGGTGTGCTCCATGGCCAAGAGGCCGTCAAGCAGGCGCTTGGAGAGGTATGAGATACGCTTGTGGTCGTACTGTGAAACAGCGTTAGTTTATGCCAACACAGATCGATGAACATATGTAAAGTAAGGGATACGACGCATCCAAATCAGGAAATCGCTACAATCAACACGAACGGCCTTGTCACGGGCCATTCAGAAAGCCATGCATGTAGAGCAAATCATCATAAAGTGCAGGGAGAGGAAATAAAAATGTCATGTACATACCTCCATGTCCTCGTGAGCGATACGGCATGCCTCGCCAAAGCCGACAACCAGGGAGGTGCCAAAGTACCGCTTCGCAGACCACGCTCCTGTCCACCTCCCGTGATGAGAGGCTCGAGTCTGACTCGTGGTCGTCTTCGGACGTAGCAGGCGCCGATGCCCTTGGGTCCGTAAATCTTGTGCGATGAGATAGACATCAGATCGATGTTCATCTCGTTAACATCCAGAGGGATCTTTCCGACTGCCTGGGCAGCGTCGGTGTGGAAGAAGATCTTGTGCTTGCGGCACAGCTTGCCAATCTCAGCGATGGGCTGGATAACACCAATCTCGTTGTTGACGGCCATAATGCTGACCAGGGCAGTATCAGGTCGAATCTCCTCTCGAGGTCCTCCAAACGTATCAAGCCGTTGTTCTGAACGGGCAGGTAGGTGACTTCAAAACCATCATCCTGGAGATGACGGCAACTGTCCAGCACGCACTTGTGCTCGGTCTGGGTGGTGATGATGTGCTTCTTCTTGCCTGATCGACCAAAGAATCGAGCGACACCCTTGATGCTCATGTTGTTACTCTCGGTGGCACCGCTGGTGAAGATGATCTCCTTGGGGTCTGCACCGATGAGCTTGGCCACATGTTCACGAGCTTCCTCGACCGCCTTCTCACTCTCCCAACCGTACGCATGTGTTCGGGAATGGGGTTTCCGTAGACGCCGACGTAGAAGGGGATCATGGCGTCGAGGACGCGGGGATCGACTGGTGTCGTTGCTTGCATGTCCAGGTAGATGGGTCTTTGACCCTCTTCCATGACGGCTGCTTGCTTCAGAACCTCTGGATGAAATATCAGCAATCGTGGTCCCGAGTATAATGCGCAAAATTTTAACAGGTTGAGGGTCGCATACCGGCCATAGGGCTGACTTTGACATCAGAAGAGCCGGTCATCTGAGGGGAGGGATGTCTGCAAAGTCCTTCTTATCCAACTTGATGGCCGTCTCGACTCGAGCATTATCTCTCTTCGATTCGGTCACGTATCCTCGTCGCGCAGACGCAGAGGCACTGACGGCTGCACAAGGCAGCCGGCGCAGAGAACCTGCTGCGACGGAGGGCTTGCAGCCCAAGCGGCTCGCAGACCTCAACACGTTGGATGCACGACTGGCCATGTTGTGTTGATGATGAGATGGCGAAGCAGGACGAGGAAGAGAAATTCGACGAGCTTGTGGCCAAAGATGGAGGTAGCCACTGGAGCTGTTCCGGAAATTTGTCATTCACCGTTCGGCTCGGCGGTTCGGTGATATTGTTCACCCGGGCCTGCCATTGGCTGAATAGGCCGGGTATTGCCTCAATGATTCATGGCGGGCCACTAGCATTGTGAGGTTCGTGGATGCTGGATAGGGAAGTAGGTAGCTGCAGGCGAGCGTTGCAGAAACCTTGACAGGAGCAAGAGAACACGGCGTCTCGTCCAGTTTTAAGGCTGACAGCCGGCCGCCTTTCATGCACACTGAACAATCGAACGATATGTCGATGCCTCGGGGCAGAGACTGGACATGGCCCCTCCCTGGCAGGCCTGGCTCCACGAAAATCGTACCACCGAGCACCGAAGTACTGCGGTACCTTGGGGTGGGCGAGTTGCTTGGCAGCTGCCGACATTACCTACGAAATTATGTAAGCCCTGTTTTTCCACCATGCGTGCTCTGGCCCCGGCCTGCTCAGTGACGCAAGAGCCCCTGACTGTCGTCAGTGCTGCAAAGAGAGCCAGGCAATTTGGCCTGGCTTTGGGTACCGAAGGCGGTGGCCTAGGCTACCTGGACGGTACTTGGCTTCTTGGTGCACCGGCAGCGAGCGTTGCCCGGAAATCTCGGAAGCCCAAAGGTATCCCAGCCTTGGCTTTCTACCTACCGTAGACCTACCGTAGACTTACCGTAGACTATAGAAGTAAGCCATGCGCCACATTGTGTACCGCGTAAGGTTGTCAACACAGCCACAACGAAGTCGTCACCAGGTGACAGAGACTCTCGAACTCTCCTACTTGGACACCAACAGGCGTTGGCAACCTCCTCCCGACCACTGGCGACGGTGATCACGCCGGTCTTAATCTCGACTTAACCCCTCTCATCAACAGCACATAGCGCATCATGAGTTTCAAAGGTTTTCAGAAGAGCGTCATCCGCGTAAGCTTCATCCTGCCCCTCAATCCCATCCAGGCGCAACCCCTCCAAGCTTGGTCGGAGAGTGTCGTAGCCAGCTGACGAGCATGACGCGCAGGCGCCGCAAACATTCAAGCAGAAGTTCAATCTCGGCGAGCAGACCAAGGACCCCGTCTACATCGACGCCGAGCGCCGTTTCCAGGAACTCGAAAAGGAAACAAAGAAACTCCACGATGAATCCAAAAAGTACTTTGAGGCCATCAATGGCATGCTTTCTCACCAGATCGAATTCAGTAAGGCCATGACCGAGATCTACAAGCCCATATCCGGCCGCATGTCCGACCCAGACTCCATGAAGATCGAGGGCAATCCGGACGGAATCCGTGCTTGTGAGGAGTACGAGATCGTCGTCAAGGAGCTGCAGGAGACTCTAGCACCGGAGCTGGATATGATTGAGACTAGGGTTATCCGGCCGGCGAACGAGCTGCTAGACGTCATCAAGGTGATCCGCAAGACTGCGCTCAAGCGTGAGCACAAGAAGCTCGACTACGACCGGCACCGCAACGCCCTCAAGAAGCTCCAGGACAAAAAGAGCGCAGTGCCAAGGACGAGAAGGCCATGTGGAAGCTGGAGGGAGAGTTGGAGCAGGCTACTCAAGACTTTAATTATTTCAACGACTTGTTGAAGGATGAGCTGCCCAAGCTCTTCGCCCTGGAGCAAGAATTCATCCGACCTCTCTTCCAGTCTTTCTACTATATGCAGCTCAACATCTTCTATACCCTGCACGAGCGCATGCAGAACTGCGACATTGGCTACTTCGACCTGACTTTGGACGTCGAGGAGGCTTTCCACAAGAAGCGAGGCGATATCCAAGAGCGAACAGAACAGCTCTCAATCGTGCGCTTCAAGACGACTGGACAACGGCGGCCGCCAAAATACGGAGGTCGACCTGCCCTCGAGGCTGGCAAGTCACCCGCGCTTCTCACGGCAGGGCCTAGCTCATCTACCAGCAAGTTCGGCAGCATCAGTGAGCAACAACAAGAATCAGACTCCGAGACCCAAGCTCCCCCTCCATACTCACCACCGCCCATGGGCAAGGCTTCCACTCCAGGTCTTGCGGGTATTGTGGCCGGAAAGGCCAAGCCTCCACCCCTCCCAAGCCAAAGCCCATGCGCCTGGGCGGCGCTCCAGCTGTAGAGACCGTGACAGCCTTGTACGACTATGCGGCACAGGCCGAGAGCGACCTGAGCTTCAAGGCAGGCGATGTCATTGAGATTGTGCAAAGAACCCAGAACGAGAACGAGTGGTGGACGGGACGCGTGCACGGAAAGGAGGGCCAGTTCCTGGTGAGTACCATCCATCCATCTTCTATGCCCGTGGCGTCATCTAACAGTTTCCTAGGCAATTACGTCAAACTAGGCAGTTAAAGTAATACCTTTCAGCATAATACTTGGACGTGAATTGTTTAATCAATAGTTTTGAACGCATTTTGATGCTTAGTATCGGTTGGGGTTATCTCAGAGCCGTGGGAGGCGTTGCAACTCGCTGCTGATTCCTCGACGCCATTTGCCTTTCCGGGAAGCCAAACCCTGCAGGAGACGCACTGGGGGATGGTTCAATGGGAGGGTGTTGGGTGGTAATAGTTGTTGTGACTGTCGTTGGTTGGGCTTTTTCTGTTAAAGGCCTTACCATCGGGAGGGTCAGCATTGCATATCACACACTATAGATATTCAATCACCATGATAACTTAACAAAGTCGTATATATGTGCTGTCATACCTCCTCTTTCATACTACTAGCTTCACCGAAGATCCTTGTCCACCAATCAGGCCGGCGCGCTCGTGCTTGAATGGGTCATCCCTCCGTGGCCGTATGCATCATGGGATGTTAGGGAGGCTCACGATTGGCACCGGGAGGGGTGAGTTAGGACATCGGCGAATGCCACTTTGAAAGTGCAAAAGCAACCCAAGCATCCGGATCTATACCCCAAATTTTCTCCTACCGTTCTCCATGGCTTCGGATCCGAGCACGGAGTCCGTGAGCTCTTCACGTACGCGAAGCACTAGGAAGTATCGCCGAGGCTCATTCTTTAACGCCGAATACGATCATTTACGAACGATTAAAACGTCTTCTTTTGCCCAGAGATTTAGAAGATGACGGTCACACTAAGCGTACACGAGAACGCCTTGCGGGAGGAGGGGCAACGGTCTAGGCTAGGCTCACACGAATGGGGGCGCGCATACTATGCATCAAGTCAGCCTCACCAAGCTTGCGATTACACTTTGTCCCATGGGGCAATAACAACGTATGCAGCAAACAGCAAAATAGCTCAATTCAGGCTTGGATTGGGGCCGTTTTCCCCAAGGGAAACTGACCCGCTGTGCTGCAA
Organism: Albifimbria verrucaria; assembly: GCA_020081605.1. Lineage (NCBI taxonomy): Eukaryota > Fungi > Ascomycota > Sordariomycetes > Hypocreales > Stachybotryaceae > Albifimbria > Albifimbria verrucaria. The sequence goes on from JAHREC010000013.1 coordinate 3,161,421, forward strand.
CTATTCTATGTCAACGGTTCATGGCGCATGTTGAGTGATGCGGGCCCGCCCGTCCCATACGAGAGACTTCGAAAGGAAGGCTGGGCTGTCGCCGGCGACGCCCACAACTACCGTGGTGCTCCGGCAAACTTGTGCACTTCCTGGTTCCCGTGAACCCTTAGCGATTGGCCTACCCTATCGGGTCATATCGAAGCCGCGAGGTGCACCGTCCTCGCCGGCAATGGAGAGGTAGAATGCTGGACTCTGTCTGACATATGTCGCCAGATCTGAGCCAGGTCGGCTGGCCAGGCTGTTGGTGGCTGCATACTTTGGAGGCTGCGATATCCGGCTCGCTTGTGCGTCAGTCTCACAACGCATCTCCGCACCTGCCGTTGCATTTTCGACACGGGTCTGCTTCTTGACCCTTGCTTGCTCCCCACAGCTTGCGTTTTGCGAAGCAATACATTGGTGACGATCGTCTGCATGGCCCCCATGAAGCTTCCGCAGCCCGTGGAGGTGTAGGCCAGGGTCAAACGAGATAAGTATTAGTGCTCTGCACCGGCTCTTATTGGTGCTCTTTGGGGAATAGATGAGGAACCTCTCGTCCGCTGCCCAGTCGACGCTCTCTGCCGGCGTTTGTTGATTGATGATGTGCTTGAGTTGCCGTCCGACAGTCTCCTCTTGATTGGACTCTTGCCTTGGCGGCCAGTAATGAACCCCTTCGTCGCTAGTCGCAGCGGCTAATGCGGAAATATTGGATGGATCATCCAGCAGGCCCTGGCCCTCTGCCTCCTGGCCGGAGGGGGTGTCCATTCGGTCGTACACGAAGCCGTAGGCATGGAAGGTTTGTATTGGGGTCGGCGTCATTGACGAGGTCAATGAAACTTTGACAGGACGGGTTATATGCTCGCACCAGGGAGTTGTTGAACGCAAAGGTTTCTCCTCGAGACCCATTGTCTCCCACGTGCAGATGCTCCGCACGCCTCACTTCTGAGTACGTCTCGCTGTCCCAGTTCGCTGAACTAGTCTGGGGGTCGGTGAAGCCATCCGTATAGGTATCCGGAAATACGAGCACCTTTTTATAACACGTTCGCTGGCTCTGGGAATGCATAGAAAGCCACTCCTTTCGACTCTCGTGAATGTATAGCTGGCCGGAGCTTTCGTCCTTGGAAAGGCTGAGATATGTCCAGCGATTATCGATTGCCCCCTCAGTGGCTTGCCTTCGCCAGCCAGCTGACTTGGGCAGAATCTGTAGTTCAGAATCATCCCCTACACGGAAGCGAAAGGCATGGTAGAAAGAATTCCACTTGTTTTCGTCGACGTCAATGACGGCTTGACTCGATAGGCCGTAGAAGTAGCCATCGATAATTTCGAAGCAAACTGTGCGGCCTATGTCCGCCCCAATGAGATCCTCGGGGACCAGCTTTTCTCCCCATGATCCTTTGTTGAGGTCAAGGCCACGGATGAGCCATCGTCTGGAGCCGTCCCGGCCATATCCTGATCGAGTACCGTAGTAGAGGTGATTTTCGTCATTCCGCACAAAAAGACCCTTGGTCGACTCAAGCCGATGAGCGTCAATGACGTGCTTCGACCGAAGATTCCATATAACAAGCCAGCTGACAGAGTTGCCGTCTTTCGAGCGGGTATAAACACAGGACATGATATTGTGCGCAAAGTAGAGCGGTTTGAACTTGTAAGACTTGTGCTTCCCTGCACTTGGTAAAGCCGTGAGTAGAAGGTGCCGGGTATTAATCTCAACCTCCGTGGCGGCGCAGCCTCGCAAAAGCAAAACCCGGAGAAATTCGTGGCCCTCATAGTTGAGTGTATAACAGAGGGCACCATTGGTGTAAGTGAAACCATTGGCCACGGCCATGATGGCCACATGGAAAGGCTTCGCGGTTCGAACAGCCGCCCTTCGTTTGACTATTCTTCTCAATCCCCTCGCATAGTCACCGGTGGCCTGAGCCTCGGAGAACTCGAGCGAGTGTCGTGCCTTCTTCGGAGGAAGTTAGACATGGGCGGAATGGAATGCGTAGGTGGGACAGACAAACCTGCAGAACGATGCGGCTCAAGCCTTGACTCCGGATCAAATGGCCAAACTGACGGCAGGTGAGGCTTAGGCTAAAGATCTCATCGAGCTCGAGGCACTCCATGATGAGGGTTATGATCTCAATGGGTGCGGCGAGAATGCCCATGATGCTGATGCCGATGCCGGTGGGCAGGCACAGCTGCAACTGGCTTCGGGGGTGAGAGGAGGCAAGGCTGTCGAGGAAGGGCGGCGAAAACGGAATGAGGAATGAAGACATTATCAGCTCCGGGAGGCTCCCAAGAGCCGCAACGGTTAGACGTAGCACAGCAGAGCCGCAACGGCGCCACCCATAGTCTTGTTCTAATAAGATCTTAGCGCGATGTGAGAGTCATGGCATGGTATGAGATCCGGACAAGGATGGGCTGGGAGTAAATCCGAAGTCCTTGGAAGACCGTGGGGACGGAAAGACGCTTTTCCCTGCAGCTATCCGAAGCTGCATCTGGTCTGCTTGGCCACATGAATGGAGGAGACGCATGCAGCCAGCCTTGCGTCGCGACCCGATGGTCGAGGGCCAGGTCAGGTCAAGTCAGGTCAGGTCAGGTCAAGCCCAGCCAAGTCGCGGTATTGCACGGCTCGCGGGTACAAGCCATGATGGCGCGCGGCGTCGATCACGGACTGGTGACCTTGGACAGGTGGATCAGTGGTTTGAGGCTGAGATAGGCACCCCCTCCCACCCCTGGCCATCTTTCGCCGATACCCAGTAGCGTTGCGATAGGTATGTAACGCAATTCTCAATCCACGCGGGCTGGCTTCAATCATGCGGCTCAAAATGGACACAAGGTAGGCCGAATCGGGAGATTGCACGCGGCCAATCAGCGACCGGCCTGGCCAACCTCTGCCACCCCGAGCGGGCTTGGAGCCACAGGGTTTACCTAGTGCCCCCGCAAAAGCTCAAGGCACCAGCTCTGATGCCAACCGACTTATTGCTGTACTCACTCATCTCCCATCTTGGCTTGTCCACCGCGCCCCGTCCTGCCTGTCGCTGTCGTAATGCCGACTTCCTTGGCTCCATTAGGGAGGTAGCCAGGCTTGTGCCTTAGCCGGGTCACCTGAGAAGCGTCAGATGCACAGATCCCGCCACGGTGAGATAAGGTGAGCTTGCTTACGCTACCTACGTCGTCTGCCTGCTCGTCATCAACCGGTATTTCCGAAAACCGCAAGATCCCATCCTCGCACCCGTGGCTTGTGCTGCTATTCTGGCCACGTTGGAGGCGAGCGTTTTGGCATCGGCGGCCTCAGCTCGTCGGATGAGGCTCAAGTGGCCCATCCTGGCGGAGCTCCGTCCATTATACGGTACTCCATGCGGCTGTCATATACCCTAATTGCCTACCTTAGTTGGTGGACTCTTCGTTGGCACTATGCAACGGGAGTCTCCGATTGGACCCTTTGGCCCCCTACTCGAGTCACCGACCATCCTTAAATCACATCGTGTTGACATCACAGCTCAGCTGCCTTCCTTATTTCACCGAGGGCTGGCTCAGACGCCCTTTGGGTGACGACGGCTTGTGCCTGTTCGCCACAGATGCAGCTGAAGTAGACGCATTTGGGGGAAATTATGAGTCCTTGGATGGGGGCTGTGGCACGGCTCGCCTAGGTTTGGCTATTGGCTTCCTGGTCTCAAGCAAGGCCATTAAAGATCAAGCCAACCCTGCCTATTACTGTCTTAATTAAACCCAGGCCAACCCAAATCCGGGTCGAAACCCCGAGATTTACATTGGTTATACGTAGTTACATAGCTGGGGTCCTATTCACCCTACCTCCGTAAAGAGTTACAATTTTCTGGACCAGTATAGGGTAGCCCTGACCGAATGTAACATTGAAATAGGGAAATGCGCCCAGTAGTCAGTAGTAGCGCTGAACTACTAATATAAGGTGGGGAGCCTGAGGCAGATATCTCCCCTCAATGGCTCGGCACCTAGATTTGGCTACCGAGGTCGTCGTGCTCGGATGGGGCTTCCCTACCGCGATGCATGACCATCACACGCGTTCAACTCACCCGCTAGTCATAAGGGACATGTTTTGAAGAGCAAGCATTCAATTGTGATTTAATCCCTCCTTGGGATCCATGCTTCAAGTCTCAACAGCAGCATTATTGATTGCTTTGGAATCATAACGCTGTGGGTGGGTAACCATCATTCAGGGTCCATGACCCAAATTCGGCTAAGCGCGTGCTCGTTGGTTACCGTAGTAGCTCAATGCTCAATCGCCGACACACAAAATAATGGTCGCAATGGGATCCTTGAAGCTCGCAAATCCAAGCAGACCACCCACCCCACCTCGACCGGAGCATACTCGAGCGGCTTGATGAAACGGACGAACTCGAAACCGATCTATGAGCCTATAACAGCAACTGGAAGCCCTCGTCCATCCTATGAGCGCCATGGAAGTCTCGCTAATGCCCCAAGACGAGGGTGCAACTACAAAAGTGCCGATGGTTCCTCTGTGGAGATCCATGGCACGTTGCAGAGCTTCCACAAGATTGTCCAACACGCGCACATAATTGCCAACATGCATAGATAGCTATGCCTCTTTGGTAAACGAATCCGCCCTCCCACGGTCATCGAAGCTATAAGTACAAGGTGGTGCCGCATCCTTCTTCGCCAGCTTGCCCTGCCCACCATACCGAACACGACCCTGCCAGCACGCACCTCGCCCCGCCCGCACCCGTCAAAATGGCAGACATGCTCCCGATCGTCGATCTCCATGCCCCCTTCTCGGTGGATAAGCTGCTCGAGATCCGTACCTCCAGGATGAAGAAGATGCCCGGCTTGACAATTGAGTCTGGGATTGACAAGACTCTGTGTCTTGAACCAATGAAAGTGAGCAAGCTGGGGATTCATGGCGACGAGCACGACCCTACCTTTCACGGTGGCCCCGATAAAGCTATCCATGGCTGTGAGTGACGAGGCCTCGATCAGAACACTCTCGATGTCCTGTCACTGACTTTGTTCGAGATTGTGCCTCCCACTACCCAACCTGGCAACAGGCGTTCCCCGATCGAGCCGACAAATTCGTCCCTGGTGGCTTCGGAGAGAACTTCGTGACGAAGCATATGAACGAGCGCAATGTCTGTATAGGCGACGTGATTTCCGTGGGGCCCGAGGTCCTCCTCCAAGTCTCCCTACCCAGGCAGCCGTGCTTTAAGCTGAACCATCGATTTTCCATAAAAAACTTTGCCCCAAAACGTACGAGACGAGTCGCACGGGCTGGTACTATCGCGTCCTACGCGAGGGAGAGGTTCGAGCCGGCGACGAGCTGCGTTTGGTGGAGAGGAAGTGGCCGCAATGGACTATTGAGAGGCTTCAGCAGTATCTGCATCGCGAGAAAGACAACTTTGAGATGAACAAAGAGCTCTCAGAGGTGGAGGCACTCGGTGATGAAGCAAGGGGACAGTTCAAAAGACGGGTAGCGAAAGCGCTAAAGACTCCAGAAGCCCCGGAACCTGTGAGCTGGAAGGACTTCAAGATCACAAGCCGCAAGGTAGAGACACCACGGGTCATATCTTTGATCTTTGAAGCAGTTACACCCGTAACTCAACCAATCGGCTCAAGCTTCGGAGGTCACGCAAAAATCAAGCTACCGAACGGACTCGTCCGATCCTACTCACTGGTGTCCGGTGATGATGACTTTGAAGTTCGAAATAAGTTTAAGCTTGGCATTGCGCTCGACGAAAATAGTCGCGGTGGATCGAAATATTTGCACGAATCGGCCAAAGTTGGTGATGTGATACAGGTGGGCAGCATCACATCAGACCTCAAGCAAGCCACAATGGCAAGTAATCACATGTTCATCGTGGGAGGTATCGGGATCACAGCGTTCCTGGACTTTGTCGCAGGCTTGAGATCCATCAACTACAACTGCCAAATACATTTTGCGGTAAGGTCATCGGACGAAGTCCCTTCCGTGACCGTTTAGACGCTCTGGGTGACGTCGTCACAATCTACGACAAGACCAAGGGCGAGAGAATGGACATTAAGGAGCTTATAAAAATATGCCCTGGAACACCCAGCTCTACGTATGTGGACCAAACAGACTCATGGAAGCCGCAAAAGCTGCGGTGAAGGAGTGCGGCATATCAAATAACGAGGTTCATTTCGAGGCCTTTGCAGCTGATATCTCTGGCGACCCTTTTGAGGTTGAGGTGACGAATAGGTCTGGCAAGGTCTTGAAAGTGGGCGAGGAGGAAAGTCTTCTGGAAGTTCTCCGTCGCGAGATTGAGGACGTGCCGTCCAGCTGTGAGGTTGGCAACTGTGGCACTTGCAAAGTGACTCTGAAGGCAGGCCGGGTTGATCATAGAGGAACTTCGCTGACGGATGAGGATAAAGCAGGCTCCATGCTGAGCTGCGTAAGCCGAGGCATCGGCAGAATTGCGATAGAAATCTAGAACATAAATTGCAAGCATATTTGTCTCATGAAAGCGCCATCAGCCTAAAACACGACAACCTTAACCGGCCTCTGCCTCTACAGTACTCAAATAATGGCCATCACCAGCAAGCCGTAAGTAAAAGACGATCCCGAATTGTCCCATATCCCAGATTTATGCATGATACCAGTATCAATGGTTCTGATTGATATTATTCAAGTAAAAGAATACAACAGTGTAATTGTTCTTCTTTCAATTTTAATGTATTTGCATTTTCTTCGATTAAATCTGAATTGTTCAGATTATTACAAGATCTAATTCAAGACAGTGTGAAAATAGTAAATTTGTCGCATACACTGTACAAACGTCTTATCGATATGAACTTTTTCCTTCTCTGCAAAATATTCCACTATCCTACAAGAGCTGTACCAACGATACTGCCACAGCATTACAAGCTGTAGTATTGGGACCAAGCAAAATGGCTCCAGTAGAGTCTTCAAATGACCAGTTCGTCATCCTTCCGATTAGGATCCCGGCGGTCCCTTTATACCCAACGACAGCCATCCACGAAGTGCGAGTACGACGAAACGCCCCCAAGATTCCTAGCGCAAACGATGGCCGCAGCCTTTTCCTGAAGAACGTCCCTCCGATAGCACGGAAGCTCATTTCCGAGCCGTGTTTACCAGTCTGGTGGGCGCCGGGCGTTTCGAGACTATTACCTTTGACGACGACGCAAGATCCACGCTGCCGTTAGACCCTGCTCAGGCCACAAAACTTGCTGGTTTTACTCGCAAGCGAAAGCGTGGTGATCCGGAAGTCGAAGTGCCGCAGGCAGACGAGGATTTGGTGCAGTTACCGGCGATATGGACTCGCAATGTGCACAGGAGCAGTAGCACAGCTATTGCCCTGTTTGCCGACGAGAAGAGCGTCCAGAGCGTTCTGAAGGCCATTGGAAAGGTTCAAAAACCAAGAAGTACCCTACGTGGGGTGAAGATTTGTCAACTCAAGTCCCTCGCTGGGCTCGCCATGGATTGCAGAACATCTTCAGATGTGCCGATCGGACAAACAGGCCGTCAAAAGGCCGTTCATGACTTCTTCAATGCATACAACCAGAAGGAGAAGGATGCTGCTGAGCTTGCTAAGAGGCTACGCAATGAACCTGATGAGGATGGCTTCGTTACTGTGACTCGTGGCGGAAGAGCGGCTCCTGCAACTCGAAATGAGGCAGAAGAGGCCCGAAGAAAGATGGTAGAAAAGGATACGCAGAAGAAGTCAGAAATGAAGGACTTCTATCGCTTCCAGCTGCGCGAGAGGCGGAAGCAAGAGCAGGCCGCTTTGCTGAAGCGGTTCGAGGAGGACAGGAGGAAGGTCATGTCAATGCGCGAGAAGAGGGGCAAGTTCAAGCCCGAGACATGATGGCAATGCCTGATGTCCCATCAGCCAGTAAGTCTATCTACAGCTTCCTCAATTTATTTCGTGATGACGGTGCGGGGCAATCCAAGCAGCGAAGGTGATCTGAGGCAACTCGGATCTCCTCGTGCATGCCGAAGAAAACCGCTTTAAAAATCTTCTCAAATTCTGTCTGAGAATATCATCATAGCTTTATAGTTTTGAAACCTGGCAGAAAACGGGAGCTAATCGTGTACTAGATCTGACTGCCTCGCCATCATTGCTTTGGCTCAGGACTTGCGCAATCTTTGCTTAAGGCATTTACCTGACTATGATCACTGTATAAGTCGCAAAGAGGTACATGATATGCCTGGTTGTTAGCGCTGATAGTGCAGCCTCGTTCGACAAACGAGTTTGGCCCAGGCAAAAGAAGCATCTTGACTGGCACTATCCCCACGAGAATTCGATTGATACACTGATAGCATACCGCGCCCAAGAGCTCTACCTAATAGGCGTAATGTTTGGGAAGGGAAGAAATGCTCTAATCAAAACGCACATCATCGCTTTCGAGCGTGTTAAGACGCCGTACGGAGGCTCACCATCTTGGTAGTTTTGTTGCCTTCCAACCAGGTCTCTGGGAGTAGAAATAGCAGCGCGCTTGTATAAAGACGAACGAATAACAATAACAAAACAATTCCCTGAAAACCCCGTTTGCTGCAATGAGCAGTCTAAGTGTTGGGCATAGTCCTGCCAACGAGTACCTGGATGATGTGTTGGCAGCTGCATTAGTCATCCACGTGAAGTCGTGGAGCTACGTAAATTTGTTTACTTTCCCGCATAGCAACCAAAACATGGTTACGCAGGACCCTGCATGACGGACCAGTTGCTCGTGTTTGTATGCCAACTGGGGACTCATTTTTCTGAACAAAACAACGCGATCGCACAAACAAGCGCCAGCTGAATGATTAACCACCGTGTATCGTCATTTGTACCGGCTTTGCCATGATCGACACCGATAACCTCCGTACGGCATCGCTGTACATAAACAACCAGCTCCTATCAAGGGGCCTGCTTCGTGATGGCCAGAGCATCGACTTTGCTAACCCAGGGGACGACCATGATGAGGTTGCGGCGGTGATGGGGCGCATAATTGGCGTGGTCAATGACTTGATTTTGAGGCGTGATGTTCGTATTTCCCAGAAGGCGGATTTTCGCTGATGGCTAACATTTGTGGCAGCGCGATGCGGAACAACGCGAGTCGCTTTCTACAACGATGCGCGCCCTTCGCGCCGACAACCTCAAGCACGTTAACGATATGAGTCGACTGTCAGAAAAGCATTCCGAGGCCCAAAGAAAGCTGGACATTGCCGAAGCATCAGAAGCAGCCTTGAAGACGCAACTCAAATCGGCTGAAGCGGCTGCGCGCGGACTCAAGGATGAGGTCGCACGCACAAAGGCTCTAGTTGCGCAGGCACGTACTTCATGCGCGACCGAAGTACGCAGGCGAGACCGTCAGATCGACACACTAAAGAAGCAGCTGGGAGAGGCTGGCAGAGCGCGCGGTTCTAGAGGCAACCCCGGCATTACAACCATCACCATTAGTGGAGAAGTGGGCGAGGAGAAACCCTCCCCGACAAGAACTGGAAGTACTCTGTCACAAGACTACAGTCTGCGAAACGAGACAAATGCATTCCTCGCTGAACTTGCCCAGAACCTGAGCCAAGAAAACGAAGCTCTTATGAGGATCATGCAGCGCACACTGACTCAGCTCCGTCAGATGAGCGGGTGGAATTCTGAAGACAAAGTTGACGACTATGTTGTTAAGCAATTGACGTCAGAGGATATGGCGATGGAACTCGATTCTGTCTTGAGTCACATGAGAACCATCCTGACGAATCCTTCGTTCGTGCCCATCGAAGAGGTGGTGGTCCGAGAAGAGGAGATCAATCGCCTGAAAGACGGCTGGGTGAAGATGGAAGACCGCTGGAAGGAGGCGGTGCATCTCATTGACGGATGGCGCAGAAGAATGGCGTCTAACGGGAGAGCAGTATGCGAAGAGGAGCTTAAAATGGGACTGCGATTGAGTCCGGTCCGCGTGAAAGACGTAGAGGAAACAAGACAAGCCATGGACACGAGGCTCGATGCAGTGGCTGAGGAGTCCGAAGAGGATATTCGTGCTCTGCAGCACTCTCCTTGTCCTGCTTATAGGCCCTCACGCTCACCCACATCTGAGCAGCATCATCAGCAAATGGCAGATGAACAAAGCGAGGGAGAGTCAAGTATGATGGAGGAGGATGACTTGCTTGTCGATGATTACGACGTGTCGGAACCGAATGTGGAGATTCTTCAACAATCTACAGCCATGCAATATCCGCCATTCGAATCATCAAGGGATTCCTCGCCACCGCTTCCAGAGCCACCTCAACTGAGCCCCTTACGCAATTCACCATCCGCTGGCAACCGTGGGCAGTTTAACCACCAAAAGGTCCGGCAGAAGCATGGGGAATTCACCACTATATTAGAAGAGAACACCTGGGACGTAGCAGGCGAACCAACTCCGCCTCTGCCGCCGCCGCATCGTACTACACCTTCGCCGAAGAGACTGCAGTCCACCGGAAATGGATCCAAATCTACAGAAAGACAGCGTTCTCCTTCGCGAACATCTCTCGATGATGCGCTGCTCGGAACTCGCCCCGTAGACGAACTCGAGATGGAAGATGGCCTCGCCGAGCCGCAGATTTCATCGCGCCAGGAGCCCGTCACGAGAAGCCAGGATTCTTCCACTATGCCACAGCAGACACCTCGTCAAGTTCCATCACGGCTACCTCTGCCGGCAAACGCTGAACAGGGCCCTCAGCAGAGTCCTCTTACTATGGCCACTATTGCTGCCAAACTCGCTGCATCAGAGCGCGAGGCAGACGCTGCTCGAGTTCGCGCCAAACTCAAGGCTGTGCGAGGCCCTAGAGGAGTTAAGAAGCCAACACTCACACCTGTTCGGCCAGAGGCGAAGAGAGGGACGAAGAAGCTAGTATTGGAGACAGCCGAGGCAGAGCGTCCTGCCGAGAATGTTGACCCTATCAAGCAAGACCCTACATCTCAAGCAGAGCAGCCCGTTAAGCGGAAGCGAGAAGCGAGAACTACAAAGGCGGCGTCAAGGCGGCGGAGCACCCTAAGTCCTTGGGAGCTGGAGAGTCTGATGAGTGGCAAGGTGCAGTGAACTGCGGGCGTTTATGATGGGAAATGAGTGACGATTGGACGCATGTATCATCTGTAATGGCTGTAAATATGGCATCTGGTACGGCGTTGACGGTTTGAGACAGTATGTGGTATAGTCGCCAACTTGGATACACAGGCAATTCAAAGAGTGATGAATGACAACAGAGGAACATGGCTGCATACCCAATATTGAGTGAAAATGAAATCTCATTCGTTTCATTATCTTTCCATTAAAGGCCTGGCTACTGGTATACTGCAAGGCTAAATAAAACATAAGGATAAGACGTGTACCCAACCATCCTTGACTCCTTGGTGCTTTGTGAACGATACTAATATGTGCGCTTGAATAAATCAATGTCCACGAAGGGATAAATACTTAGGAATAGGTGCCCAGCGTAGTGTTGTACGAGTCAAATGCGTACCCGCCACTCCAGTTCTCGCCCAGAGCGATCAGCTTTCTTTTGATTCCTTCACCCATGCGTGTGCTGAGGCCATCGTCTATTACCTGAATGCCATAATCCAGAACCTCGGCCGGAAACCGTAGACGGACTAAACTACCAGCTTGCCCTCCTTTTCTTGGTAGTAATATGCCATTACTGGGATCAGATTGACTGATACTTATGGCGCCAATATTGAATCCTTCTATCTGTGGCTGTTCCATGAGAGGAGTTAATGAGTGGCTGCGGTCCGAAGACGAGGACCAGGAGGGAGAGCATGAGGCTTTGTTCTGTGGGTGACAGCTACGTGCCATGGCATCTACCCAGAGAATGAGGGTAGCTCGATAGACTGCTGCTGTCCACCATGGGGTCGGCGATCGAAAGGTACAAGTGCGATAATTCTGAATACTTCGCCACAGTGGTGAACCGCTTCATCCCGTTGGAGGATACCATTCTCGTGTTGAGAACATCTTTCTCGTGCAGGGTCTTCAGGGTGCTCTCTCCGCGCCAGCCGCTCTATCCGTAAAAAGTCGGTGACAGTATTGAGGTAAATAAGGTGATACAAGACAAGGCTTGCGCGAATGACCAGGCAGTCCTGGTTCAGCTTACGCAGGCTCTGTGCCATCTCGTACCACCTCTGGAGAAGGGCCTTGACCTCTGTGAAGTGTTGTGTATTGCTGCCCAACCCAGAAACGGCAATATCGTATGGTAGCTCAGCAGGAGGCATGAGCGATAGCAATTGCCGGGAGTAGAATACCAGTGACTGAAGAGGGTGAAGAAGGAGTCTCAACTGTTGTGGAGTAAGGTTACCCTTCTTCAAGGGAATGTGTCGTGGGTGAGATCGCGGAACAAGTCACGTAGAGAGGGTGCAGTAGCTTCCTCCGTAACAAGTGTCATTTCTGCACTTTTGCGTTCATCAAGGCATCTTTGAATGCCGTTCAACCAATCCACTGCATTGCTCGCCCTCCATATGGCTTCGGGACCAGGAAGGGGAGCATAAGTCGGTTATTGAGAGTACTGGAGATGTGTCGTGGAAAAGGCCAAGCTCCTGATCGACCATTACCCAGCCAGAAACCATTCTGCATACATCAGAAATCAACTTCCATGACTTGACTGGGAATAACACACCTGTATTCACTTTCTCGTTTGATCCAAGCCCTCCAATGCGATTCGATATCACCGTGATTGCTTGTGTTTGGGAGCATGGATGCTCTAGGCTCTAACATACCTGTATGCTTGAGCATCTGAAATTCAAGGTTAGGCATCGAGAAACCACAGGAGATAACGTTGGGAAACTTACCATCATGTACATTCCTCTCTGACTCATTGCGCTATCCATTAACCATTTCTCTCCACTCCAGGCCCCATTGTAATGAATAGGAGAGCACAGTTCAATGTGGTTTGATTAAAACCTGGCTCAGTTTTCTTGTTCATTTCAAGGAGAGCCACACGACAAGTCTCTACAAGACCTGTGGAGAGAAACCCAACCTCTATCATGGGGACTGAACTGGCCCCTTGTGCCAGCATCAATATTAAAGAAGACTTGATGCTTCCCCAACTGTCACCATCGAGTTAGGATCAAGACTTCCCCGGGAATAGAGTCAAAGTAATAAGAAAGGCTGCGAAGAGAAAGACGAAGGAAATGTTCCAGTACATCTGCTGGTGGGAGAATGAGGGTGTTGGTGTCTTGAGAGCGATTGGAATAAGCATTTCCCGAGATGTAGGGTATTCCTCGATGTATGTCCAAAGCATTGTACAAAAATCTCAGTGTAGTAGATATGACGCTACCTCGTGTCCTATGGCTCATTGGGATGATTGATATTGATTCGAAAGGGTTCCATACTTGCTGTTCGAGGTAGCCTTCTAATTGTGCCATGGGGATTGAGTTGATAGAAGCTTGCTCCAGATATTCGAGATGAAAAACGGCGGTTCGCGCATAGGCATTAGAACCCCTGAAACGTTGCAACGCGCAAAGGGCCAGGTGGATTCTGCAGCTACTGCTGCTTCAAAGTCCAGAGCAGAAGCGCTCCTGCTCGAACTCATTTTCCGCTGCTCGAGCATCTGAAGGGTGTTCTCAAAGTCGATGGTTCCGGTGTTGGGAGTGTGGATCGAGTTCCTAGATGATGATGAACAGACAAGACTTGATGTCGTATGTTGTTCGCCCAGCGGCATATCCGGTCTGTAGGTTAGACCTGATTGAGCAAAAGCATTGTCATCGGTCGAGGAACTTAAATTTAAGGGATAGTTTGGCAGACCCAGGGCTTTCTGGTAAGTAAAGCCTCCATAACCCAATCCGTAATCTTCAGTGGGCAAGCCATCATGACGGTAAGTACCCTCCGTCGGTGACTCGAATGTCAAGGCTCTAAAAGCATGACGAGGAGATGGATCTGGGCAATCTGGCAAAGCAACAGCCTCAACAGGCAGTGGCGAGGATATAGGAGCGTTATCTGGGACCAAGGCTCTCGCATCATCAAGGGCAGTGGATGTTTGACAGTAATACTCAGGCATATCCTGTGGAGAAAGGAGATAATCTTGCTGCCCGGCTTCGTCGAGCTGTCGACGGAGAGTTGCCATGGCCTGAGCAGCACGGACAGCGGCCTTGGAAGACCGACGTGCGTACCGAGCGGAACAAGGGAGGTTCTTCTCAGCGCATCGAGAGCACGGAACCATCTTATCACATCCCGTTTTCGCATTTGCACAATTCTGACAGGCAATCGGTGTGCGGCCTGGTACTAGGGGTGTGACGCCGGGAAGTGGTTCCATATAGTCCCTGGGCTCATGGTATGTCATTGTGTGTCGTTGAAGCAAGTCTCTTGAAGAGGGTTGATATGTTAGCAACGTGTACATTCATGTATGTATCATGTGAAGCAACGTACTTGCGAGCAAATGACAAATGACAGAAATGGCAACGATAAGGCTTGATATTGGTATCTGAATAGATTAGCACATAGTATCCCACGGTAGACAGAGAAGCTTAGGAGTAAACGTACGGCTGGGTAAATGGCGTTCGAGATGTTCTTTCCTTGTGAAGGATTTGCCGCAATATGTGCAGAATGAAGGCATGATATGGAACGAATGAGAAGACGACAGGAAATTCCTATTCCTAGTCCATTACCGAGCTCTCTGAGTAGCAAGGATGATGAAGGATAAAGACAAAGTACAGAAGATGAAACCAGAAAATACGTTGAAAACGTGGATTAGATGCTCTTTGGTGAAAGTCAAGCAGTTAGGAACACGGAAGTTTGACAGAAATGGAAGAGCATGTACATGGATACTACAAGTTGAGATTGTTAAGACGTAGATATGCCGTGGTAATGTCTATGCATAGCAATACCAATGGAATAAAAAGATCGATGCATGTTTAAGCCAACTATCAACTCGGCAAGACCGCCGGCACCGAGATTGCGGTCAACTCTAAGGTGTGACAATCTCACATCCGCCTGAACTCGTCCAGGACGCAGCGCAGTTCTTCAGGCTTTGATTCATGTTAATGGCATTGCAGGTGATTCGTCAGGCCCCGGGAGTCCAGGTAACCAGGGCGAGTATTGCTAGCGCGAGGCTTGAACCAGTGACGAAGAAACGTTGTAAGCTTGATCCAGAACCAAACTCGAGGTGGACAAAATTGGGAAGCGAACGATCATTCTGTCTGAGACAGCGGTCGGATGGAAGTGGTAAGGCTGCAACCACAGGTTCCATCGGAATCAGATGCACGGGAACCATCCCGAAGTGGTTGGTGCAATCGAAAACGCAAGGGAAACACTCACTAAGCTGTTTGAGATGGTTGCTGCAGCTTTGGTGCATGCAGCGACCATGCGAGGCTAGAAAAGAGGTCAGTCACGGTAACCAGGCTCATGTGCCAGAGCATCTATAGCCCTTCCATGCACGGCATTAGTTTGGGGCGTGAGATGGCGGGCTGAGAGGTGACACGGGAAGAGTGCGGTTGCTCATGCTATCAAGAATGGCTCTTCTATGCATACCAGGCCACGGAAGACAATCACGCAAGGCTTGACTTGACTGTAAGCGGGAGGTCCCGTGAGGAAGCCATTGGCCTCGCATGTCGGCTAATTGTGCGGCTATCGTTATTTCCGAATTTGAAATATGTTTGAGGTTTGAATAATGGCAAAAGCAACGCGAGCGCACTGGAAAAGCAAAGAGTGTCGCAGCAGCCCGCGTTCCAACCTTTCCACCCAGGTTTTGGGGCTCACCGCCTGCGGCGTATTGGCAACGCCGGGAGCATTGGCTTGATGCCTCTCTGCAACTTCGATCGCATGGGAGATATGCCGAACAGGGCACGTCCAAGTCTAGGCTTTTCTTGTGTCAGGCCTGTGGAGCTCGCAGCTGGGACTCGACAGTAGCGGAATCACGTTCTACTTGCCAGACTCTGGAAGTGGTTGCCTAACATCAGGCCGCAATGCTGCGCGGAAGTGTGACACAAGCACAGAAAAAGAAGCCATTGCTGCCTGGGCAATGCCGAACATTGCAGAACATCGCAGGGGACTTCTGGGCATCTCCGTGTAACCGAAGTCGATGAGTGCCACGACTGTCCCCTCACGCTTGTACGATACAGTACGATCGTCTACTGCCGCCACCAGCGGTTCGGCTTGCCGGGGTCTGCCAGTGAAACATGGGAGGCCAGTGTAAACTCGCTATCGGCCCGTCAATGATGACGCATCCTCTGAACGGCGCAAGAGCACGGAATATATGGCCGTGTAATCATAGTGGGCTGGGTTTCCGGGAGCGCTTTACTCCTTTGGCATATGTGGTAATGTCATCGAGGGGCTGAAGGAAATAGTTTGCCGGATCGACATGACTCTCCCGCGTCGGCAACGTCACTCAGCTTCAAATTTGCGGACAAGGAAATTAAGCCAATAAGAGGCTGGGCGATCGGAGAAATGCAAGCTGATGTGACGGCACTGCATGCTTGTAACCCCAGAAGAATCATCATTAGGAGCTTGGACGTTTGTGTGCGTAGGACGAAGGTGAAATCTGTTCGGTGCCCCAGAATGTAAAGAGCCGGTTGCTGTGTGAAGTTAAGAATATGCCGACCAGCGGTTTTCCAGATACACTAGCGGCTCCGTGAGAGGGTTTTAGCCAATACCCGCAAACCCCGAGTATGATTACATTACTCCATAGTCTCTTGTACAAGAACACATAATCGCAACCTCGGCCTCAAGTCCGGGGTAGGGGAGCAAAGCACGGAGCCGAAAAAGTGGGGGCAATCCGGGGTTCCGCTTCTCCAAGTAACAAACCTCCGGAATAGGGTAAGAGGTAGAATCATTAAAGCACGACAAAACCATTAGCGTTTCTTTGCTCCTAAAAGGCAGAAATGTCGACCAACTTGGGTAGTCAGGTTTTGTCATTGAACCCTGGCTACGGAGATGAGATGATTTGTATGTGGAGGAAGCTGGCTGTGGAATAATTATGGGATGAACCGATGGCCCTGTGCGCTTTTCCTGTTTGGATTAAGGCCACCCCAGCTTGCTTATCTCATCTTATCGGGCGACATGATCCACCAGAGCACCTGGAGCTCACTCTCTGGAATATTTGATCCAGAGCTCAAGCCATCGTCATCAAGGAAGCTTCCAGCACATCTCCTGTTTGATTTCGCCTGGCGGCTCAGATACTGGCGCGCACCCGAACCGCACGGATTCTCAAAACCTCGCTTTTGCACATGGGGAATTGAATCTGCCTGTACCCCACGCAAACCGGTGTGCCAACGTATCCTCATCATCATGCATCCGTACATCGCCGTCCCCGCGATCTTTGCCCTGGTGTACCGGGCCTGGTCAAAGAAGTCGCTCACACCGGCTGGTATCGTAACCGCGACCCTGACCGCCATCGCTCACGCCTACCACCCATGGAATCTGCCCTTTGCGTTGCTGTGCGTCTTCTTCTTGGCTGGGACTAGGGTCACGCATGTGAGTAGATTACGCTGCGCTTCATTCAAGTGTCTGCGGCTGACGATCGTCTCAGATCAAAGAGGAAGTCAAGTCCCGGATGACTATGCGGTCAAAGGGAACGTCCGGAGGAGAGGGCCCACGAACGCATGTTCAAGGTAAGACACTCTGACAAGCTAATGCTTCCGCATGTGAACTGGAGCTGACGACAGCCACAGTGCTGGCCAACTCGCTCATGGCGTCGATTCTGACGGTCCTTCACGCGATTCAACTCCGCTCTCGTCAAGCCGCCTTACTCGACACGAACGCACCCAAGCCCGACGGTACCCTCTGCTATTCTTGGCGGGGAGACCTCCTCGTTGTTGGAATCATCGCCAACTACGCCGCCGTAGCCGCAGACACCTTCAGTTCTGAGCTCGGAATTCTGTCCAAGGGCGAACCTCGACTTATCACATCCCTGACCTTGAGGAAGGTCCTCGGGGTACAAATGGCGGCGTCAGTTTGACAGGCCTTTTGGCTGGTCTATTTGGGTCGGTTGTCATTGTGACTGCCGCCATGTTGTTCCTTCCCAGCTGCAACCCCCAGACCTCGAGCCTGCCAGCCGGTGGCCAGCCATGGACGACGCAGGAGCGACGGGACTTTATGACCTTCTTGGTGCTGTGGGGCACTCTAGGAAGCGTACTGGACAGTGTTCTTGGTGGTCTATTTCAGCAATCTGTCAAAGATATACGATCGGGTAAGATTGTGGAGGGCGAGGGCGGTGTCCGGGCACTTGTTTCCCGGAACACGATTCAGCTGTCGAGGAGACTAAGAACCGGACGACTACTGATGCCACCACCACCGGAGGAGAGACCAAAGGCGCAAAACAGCGTAGCAAGAAGGAAAAGCCACGAAGGCCAAGCTTTGGGGATGAACGCCCCTCCCGCATCATCGAGAATGGATGGGATCTCTTGGACAACAACGACGTCAATTTCATCATGGCTGTACTTATGAGCGTGGGAGGAATGGCTGTTATGGGCTGGTACTGGGACGTGCCCATCCAAAGTGTGCTCGATGGTGTCGCATATTAATACATGTATATTGTTATACGAATTAGAGGAACCAATAGAGCCGTACGGATTTGAAGATGGGTTGAGTCACGTGGGGTTCGGCACACTTTCGGTCGAGATGATGGATGAACATATACCCCAGGCACAAACCGTGGGGACTCCAAAGCATGGCCAGAAGCAGGGGTAAGGCCAAGATTTCTGACGTCTGCTCTAAGCTCTATTTTCGTTGTTTGTGTATGTGTTCTCGGCCAATCCTACTGTAACGTTGTTGCGCCCGTTTTCTGCCCGCGGTGAGGCACACACATGCGATGCAACTCGCGGAGACACTCGAGACTCTACCAACACCAACACAGGGTGCCTTGAGGGAAGGTGACCAGGTGTTAAGGCTGACCACAAGTTGCACTTTGGGCTTCTTCGGGGGATAATGGAGCTTGGTACCAGGGTCGTGAGCCGTTTGAAAGCTACATGATGTTAGTGAATGCAAGATCCCTGACGGCGCCGCAATTGCGCCCGCTGCGAATATGTAGCGTGCGCCAGGCAGCCTGCAGTTGGGACGTGTATCTAGTGACCGAGGGCGACATCCAGGAGCGGGAGGGGCTTGCCGCAAATGGCAGCCATAGTGGAATCATGTTGGTTCGAAGTCACATTGTGAAGAATAACCGCCAACATGGCATCACGAACCGCTGCTAACATGGACAGCAGAGAGGTGTCATTTCAATGACAGGTAGCAGCTGATAGGCCCAATAGAGTGCGAGGTTTAGACTTAGTTGCTCGAAGAAACCAAGTAGGACGCAATGTAACACAGGCAGTATCCAATGTGTTGGGTCCACTTGGACAGACACTTCGCTTGTCTTCTCCTCATGAGCTACATATCTGTAAATGGAGCTGAAACTCAGCTTTGTTGCCAATGGCAGTAGGGCTTGCTGCTATGCGCTGAAGGGGCATAGGGCTCACCAGGTAAGAAGCGTTGGTGACCAGACGCAAGCACACTAACTATATCACGTAGAATTCTGTATCAGTTAAGCTTGATCAAATCCTTTGGTAAATGGAATTCGCAATGAATCATGTTCTTGGGGCTAGAGTTGCACCGGAGATTGAGGGAGATGCTTGGCCAAGAGATCTGTGGAGTATTGCTTGCATGCGGAAGGGAAGACCACGGCAGGGCAATCTCCGCAAACGGCGTCGCGAGTGAGCGATCGAGTCTGAAACGGACAGAAAGCCTGGGCTACGATCAGGGAAATGTGTCAAGCTTCGAGGGAAGAGTGGTTCGTGGTGTTCCGGCATCGCAGTCGTCCCAAGCAAGGTTGACGGTGGGTATAAGCCGGGTGGTGAGATGGAAATGCCGAGAAGAGCAATGCAAGCTGGCGCTCCGTCCGGAGCACGAGCAGCGTCAAACGTCGCGGACCATCGGGCCTACGGAGAGGGCACTGTGCCATACTGTACGCCGGGATATCTCTTGTCGAGCCACACCCCTTGGTTGGTGGTGTTGCGTCGTTGGATGAGGATGGGACAGGTAGGGAGGACAGAGACACACCAAGACATCCCACGCGACGCAGGATGGGGAACGATAGTCTGAAGGAAGAAGCAAGCGATGGGGTCGGCAGCTGAGATGATTCGAAGCAAAGATAGGGAGCTGAGCGATTTACCTTGATAACTGGGTAGGTCGGTAAGGCAGGCAGGGAGGTAGGTAGTAGGTAAGTAGGCTGGGCTCAGCGTTGACGGCGCGGGTGGAGGGTGGTGGTGGCATGTAAGTCTGGCTGGGTATTGTAGGTACCTATCTTAGGTACTGTAGTGTACATGGTAGTGTACATGGCC
Organism: Albifimbria verrucaria; assembly: GCA_020081605.1. Lineage (NCBI taxonomy): Eukaryota > Fungi > Ascomycota > Sordariomycetes > Hypocreales > Stachybotryaceae > Albifimbria > Albifimbria verrucaria. The sequence continues at coordinate 3,181,655 of JAHREC010000013.1, forward strand.
CTATTACTGTACCGTGGTGTAGGCGCGAAGAGCCCGAGGTGAGTTCCAGCAGGTGTGTCGGTGTTGGCCCAGTCCCAGGCACGCAAGTGAGAGAACACAATTATGCAGAACATGGCCAGGGACCAATCAGGGCGAGGCGATAAGATGCGTCTGCACGATGCGCCATGGCTCATGCGGTGGCGTTCGGGGCGAGACCGGCTCCTGGGGAAGCGCCATTCTGGGGCGCCTGGGGCTCTCCGGAGGGGCTCTCGAGGGGGACGCGCGAGTTTCTTTTTATTGTTGGATCTATCGTCGTCTCCGCCGCCGGATAAGGCTCACTCGCTGAACCCGATGCGATGGGTAATGGAATGAGGCAAGCGATGGGCTCGGCTGGTTTGGGGCCTTGCCCAAAGGAGCAAGATGCTCCCGCAATGGGAGAATCCATTTGGTAAGAACCGAGACATGGGCAATTCTGTGGATTTTTCTTTCTTTCTGGGGGTGTGTCGCGTGTTGCTGTTCGGTTGATATCCCTCACCAGAGCCGAAAGGAGCTGGATATTACTATTGTGATGCGACCGGCTGCTTCTACACGGCTGCCGGACATCAACTACAAGAGCCGACAAGTAATTTCGGGGATAATAGTTCCATGAGCGATGCAGCGGGGAGAGAAGGAAACAAAAACTTGACCACTGTTGTATTACTGTCTCCTCTGGGCCCTGATCGTACGCATTTCGTGCTTGCTTGCTTCCTTCAATGATCAACAGATTTCCAAAAGGCACTGCAGAAAGCGTACGTTGGTTGGTCGGCTATAAGTCGACGGAGATGTAATGACACATGGTGGACGGGACGACGCACGCCCTTCCCCAACATTGGCAAAACCCGAAATGCGAAATAAGGTACGGATTAGTACAGCACAGGCTGCGAGCGACCCGGGTCTAGGTCTAATAGAATTGACTGATGCTTATCGGTGGAAAGCAGCGGCTGGAAATCAGGGACCCAGCCCCGGAGAGACCAGGGTCGAAATACGGAGCAAAACGGAGGCAGTGGCCGATCTTTGCGGTGCATCGGAAGGAGTCGTCAAAATATTAAGTAATGGCTTCAACGTGAGAGGCTGTTTGGGGAAATGGCACGAAAATACGGTAGTTTCAGGATTTACGAGAAGCCTGCAGCCATCCTCGTCAACCGTACCGTGCACACCTGTCTCAAGTCATGTACCTACAGTACTGTACAAGAGGCGGGATGGAGATGGGGTTGGGGATGGATAAAGGGGAGGGGAGGGGGTATGGTGCTGCTAGTTCAATCAATGACCAACTCCACGTTTCCTGATGACCCAGCAGTTGGTTATCTATCTCTTCCTATGGGACGACGCAAAAGCGCATTTCCTTGCAAGCAATATTTGGTTAATTGATTGTCTGGGGAGGAGGAGAAGCGAGGAGGGCCCGGGGCCGGACTCGGAGGGTGGTTTTTGGCATTTCTTTTTGTGTCGTTGCCAGACCAGGGGTTTTTTCCTTGTCTGGGGTTACCTGACGGTCGGGTAGTTCGCGCAGTCTTTACATGTGACGCGGTACCTGGCGCTGACGTACCGGGCAGACACTGCCCCACTCATTCGAAATAAATGCCCCTCGATTTGGATTTGCATCGTCGCGTGGCAGGGCAACAAAAGTCCAACCCCACCAGCATTCGTTGCAACGGGCCTACTGTACGTCAGTTCTGTTAGTCAGTTAATCAGTCATTCGGTCGAGACTATTCAAGGAACATTTCTGGGCAGAAGGAAAAAAGAAAGGACCACCCGCCAAGTCAGCCAGCCATTTACGGGCTTGCCGCTGGGTTTGTTTCCAAGTATAACTTTCTTCACAAGATGGGGCGGTACGAGACGTAGGTCGGTCATAGTTCAGCACAGCCATGCCATGCCACACGGCCCGGGGCAAGAACCAAGGCACATACGGGCAATTCACGATGACTTCCTGTGCCTTTCACCCGGCCAATGAGCGGCAAGGCGATCATCGGTCATCATTTTAATCGACTTGGGTTAACCCCAGGCCCCAGCCTTTCTTCGAGGCGGGAAAAAGACAAGAGGGGGTGGAGGGAAGGCGACGGCATCAAGCCGTGACGACGCCGAGCCACAGTCTCCAGCAAAGCGTCAGTCATATCGCAAGTCATTATCGCAGACCAAGGGCGCCGGGGCGGCCACTGATAGGCCAGGCTGGAGCGTCCGTCGAGACGATTCGAGTGGCCCGATGGCTTTTGGTTGGCCGGTTCCGTGGGAGGCGACGGCGACGGCGAACAACACGAGGCCAGGCCAATGAGAAGGAGATCGGGGTTTGGCGGGGGCCCTCCTCCACCCACCCCACTTGGCTCTCTCTATCAGAAGCAGATACTACTGTATGTACAGTGCACTGTACGTACTTGCAGCAACTACCCGAGTGCAGGCGTCCCTGGACCACCCCAGAACCAGCCCCAGAACCAGCACCACCACAGCGCCCTTGAGCGCGCCCTGCTGCTAGTCAGGCTACTTTGCACAGTGCACAGTGCGGCAATGCGATGCGCGGCTGCCGCAACAACAGGCGGCGCCTAGCCACACCCCCTCCCACCCTCCATGACCCCTGCGAAGCCTTATCTATAGTGCTGTACGGCGTTGGGCTACCCTTAGAACTGACGCTGTGCTGCGCTGCGCTGCACAGTACGGTACAGTCAGTACGTCGCGGTACCTGCGCCGGGCTATGTTGGCATAAGGTTTCCTTCTTTTCCCTTGTCTGTGATCTGGTTCCTAATGCGACGACTTTCTCGCCTGGATATTTAAAAACCCTCAACCTCCCCAGTTCTCGAGATTCCGGCTTCTTTTACCTAACTTCCCATCTCTGTTTATCAAACGTTGTGATACCCTTACCGCGTTCCATTCTCTCTCTCGCGCAGTTGTACCCTGCCTCTCTCTCACACTCACACACATCTCTATCTCGCTTTCACCCCAGAAAATCCACAATCATGGTGAGTCTCGCGGCTGCTTCCCTGACACCGTTCCGGACAAAGCACTAACACGGAATCTCTACCTAGGCTTCTCGCGATGCTTTCGTCTCCAACCCGGCCACTCTGGCCAAGTACATGCAGCTCGACCAGAAGGGCAACATCATGGCCGAGTACGTCTGGGTTGACGCCCACGGCGAGACCCGTTCCAAGTCCAGGGTGAGTTAATTACGATTTCGTTCAATCCTTTGTTTCTTCGATTCGACCGGCACCGCCAACCGGGGCGGCATTTGAGTCAACCTCACGCAGCGTCATGGTGCAACAAGGGTCCAGCTTGCACAATCATGCTCGTGGGGGCTCATGTCTTGTCCTGCAACCGCACGTCACCGTACCTTTTCCTCCCTTGCGTGGTGAGGCGGTGCCAGTGGCCTATCTGGAAATAGACGGGCAACAAATGCGCCATGCTGCCCATTCGAGCCATGGACCCGCCCCGTCCTATGCCCCCTTGGCGGGGTCACGAGGACCCAGTCGCAACACGAGCTGGACGTCATCTAGACCCAGTTCTATGGAGCGATCGGGGTCCTCGTCTCGACCCATTCGCGGCTGTCCTCGGCTTCGGCTCAAGCGACCAAGCAATGACGGCACGGCACAGCACATGCAAAACAAGCACCCTGCGTTTTGGGCAAGATCGTGCTAACGGTGTGACGTTTCTAGACCCTGAAGGAGCAGGAGTGGAAGCCTGAAGACCTCCCCATCTGGAACTTCGACGGTTCCTCGACCGAGCAGGCCCCTGGCGACAACTCCGATGTCTACCTGCGCCCCTGCGCCGTCTTCCCCGACCCCTTCCGCGGCTCCCCAACATCATCGTTCTCGCCGAGTGCTGGAACGCCGATGGAACCCCAACAAGTACAACTTCCGATATGAGTGCAACAAGGTCATGGAGGCCTACGCCGACCACGAGCCCTGGTTCGGTCTCGAGCAGGAGTACACCCTGCTCGACCTCGACAACCGTCCTTTCGGCTGGCCCTCCAACGGTTTCCCTGCTCCGTAAGCTTAGCTCTCCCAGACATGACTTATTTTGGCAACTGCTGACACCCCAAAAGCCAGGGTCCCTACTACTGCGGTGTCGGTGCTGGCAAGGTTGTCCAGCGTGACATTGTCGAGGCCCACTACCGTGCCTGCCTGTGTAAGTGAATTCACATGTCGGTTTCAGAGTAATTGGCTAATCAATTATTTACAGACGCTGGTGTGAAGATCTCTGGCACCAACGCCGAGGTCATGCCCGCTCAGTGGGAGTACCAGATCGGTCCTTGCGATGGCATTGAGAGTACGTTACATCCCACCCGTTTTACCACCCGGATTAGCAGCTTAACTAACACTTGATGTAGTGGGTGACCACCTTTGGATCGCTCGTTTCTTCCTTGCCCGCATTGCTGAGGAGTTCGGTGCCAAGGTCTCCGTTCACCCCAAGCCCATCCCTGGCGACTGGAACGGTGCCGGTCTGCACTCCAACTTCTCCACCAAGGAGATGCGTGCCGAGGGTGGCATGAAGTACATCGAGGAGGCTATCAAGAAGCTCGAGCCTTACCACGTCGAGTGCATCAAGGAGTACGGCGAGGACAACGACAAGCGTCTGACCGGTCTGCACGAGACTGGCTCCATCGAGAAGTTCACCTACGGCGTCGCCAACCGTGGATGCTCCATCCGCATTCCCCGCGAGACCGCCGCCAAGGGCTACGGTTACTTCGAGGACCGTCGCCCCGCCTCCAACGCCGATCCTTACCGTGTCACCAAGATCCTGATGACCTCCATCTACGGCAAGCTGTAAACGGCTTGTTGGTTGGAGTCTGAGGGATTGGATGATTTGATTTTTAAACAACTATGATTGGGTCACGTACTGGCGCTCTGGTAATGGGTATTACTTCTATTAAATAGATAGCATTGGTTTCAACAAGAATACTATGGCATCACGAACATGCCGAAATTCATTCACTTGCATTACTGTCCCAAGCCGCAAGGCAAAAAAAAAAGAAAAAGCGTGACTGTTCGTGAATAACCGTCTCCGTGGTGTTTGCGCAGGATCGGTATTCGCATGAAGGCGAACGGTAGACACTCTTATTATTGCGTCACTCCGTTGCATCACCCTTCTACATGAGGCAAAAATAGGACCCGAATTTTCGACGACCAAGATACTTGGCATTTTCAAGATTGAGTCTCCAAGATGAGTTTCTTTGACACATCACAATCGAAGATCTAGGCATGACGAGGCGGCAGTTACATCATGACTCGCAACAACCCCACCAACCACAACCCAATCCTTTACTACCCTACCGTTTTGCATTCAACGGACAAATGGACGAACAGAGAAAAAAAAAGAGTTGCCCAAAAGCCGACACCGTCAGTGGCAATGCCACAGCTACACGGTAAAAACGGCCAAGTATCTTTTTCTCCCTCACGGCCTGGGGAAGAGGCTCCAAATTTACGTATGTGAGACTTGGGTCCCCCACGTTGTCTGGCATAGACACGGCGAAAAGGGAACCGGGGCGTGTGGACTGAACCTACTTGGCTTGGGCCGTCTCTGGAAAACCTCGTCTCCGGCAAATATCGTGGCCTAAGTTTCGTTGGGGCCAAAGGTAAGGGAGGGTGGATGGTGGATGTTGTAGCACGTGGGCGGCGTGCTCGTGAAGCGTTCGGCGTGGCCGTAACGGCGGCATGACTCTTCGTCCCGGCAGGCTGCGGGCGTCTTGTCTCATTGAGGGCGTTTTTATGGGAGGAATGGCTTGGCTCGGGAGGCTCGTCGCAAAGCCGAGGACTTGGCCCCGGTGCTTTAATCGGTTGTATCATTGACCGCAAACTAGAAGGCTTGGAAGACTGATGAGGAGTCCCTCACAGCCTCATCGATCTTCTTTCGTCTTGTCTCGGGAGGATACTTCTGACGCAAGCCAATCTTGGTCCCGCTTGGCCTCCTACGAACCGAGGACCAGCGTCGCTCCGCCTGTCCAGCTCAAACCGCCCGCTCGAGTACAAACCGGCCTATTATTACCTGCCCAGGCAGAAGGGATTCAGTACCAGAACTATACTGGCATTGTGCTTGGAGCTCCCTCTGCGTGAAGTGGAGCTCCAGCGGTAGAGGTACATGATCAAGGCCGACGTCAGCCGGCGTAGGTGTTCTAATAGCCCAAGCGGACCGCGTTGCAGCTCGGCCAGTTTAGCCCATGTTGTGTCCCAGTTGGGCCTCAATGCAGTGAAGCAGATACTGGCCATGACATGTTCGGTTGTGACTGATTTCTCACTATTGATACAAAAGAGCTTGCTTACTAGGGAACCCGGCATATAGATATACCTGGGCAAGACGCCAGATGTACTGCTGCATTGGTTGGGAACAAAGTATCCCCTATGCTCAAGAGATTGTATCTTTCATATACTACTCCTTTAGGGTTATACAGGTACAAGGAATGCGGTAGCGTATCGATACACGGTAGCCTGCATGGAAGGCCTTGTGGGAGGCCTTGTGGGACGGATGGAAGAGAAAGAGAGGCTCGAGGCGATGATACCCGAGTATCAATCCTACAGCGTGCTCACTTGCCTATATGATAGTCATTGCCTCGCCTCGAACACATCGCAACAAGCTAATAAAGCCTATCCGGTATGGTGTAGTGGCTAACATCGCTCGCTCTCATCTTCTGAGGTTCCGAGCAGCCCTGGGTTCGATTCCCAGTACCGGAGCATTCCACCATCAATTCTTTTTGCTCTTCATCACTTTTTGATGGGATTCGTGAAATATCCTGTCAAACCGCTCTAGAATCCAGTTCCGACCATTCCCCTGTCGTGACGGGACGATCCATACATTCTAATATCCCGGTGAATGTAACGTGGGACGACAGACTGAAATTGTAACTGAACATGTTTAGCTCGAAGCGGTTGAGTCTGTGGAGCGACCTTCATTCCTGGTGGAACTGTCAACGGTTAATTATACAAGGTCGACGTCAACTGAATACAGTTTAGCACAATTTCATTCTCTGCAGCGCAACGAGATTAAAGTAGCAATGTCATTTATCTTCCGTGGTTCCTCAAACCAACTGAAGATTGGATCACCATGGAACATGGTAGGTAGGTAGTCAAAGTAGTCCCCAAGTACTTATCTTAATTGTCAGATATTCTTCTTCCGTGGAGCTTCTACAAATTATTAATAGAAATATCTCACAGCTTGAAAACAAGAACATGTCACTTGCAATCAGGAACGGACCGGTTTCATGTGCTCAGCTCTTGTCTCTATTGATAGGTTGTTGTGTTGTGTGTTGTAGTTCTATATAAGTAAGGAAATAACAGAAATTGCAAAAGTATAAAACATTAGATGAAAACATCAAGAAAGAAAATTACAAAGGAAAATTTTACTGCCCCAGATAATACAACCCGGTACCATCTCAGGCTTTCCCTGACCAAACTCCTTAGTTCTTTGCGATTCTCTTCCATAGTCCGTCTAGGAATACACCGTCCACCGCGGGGCACTTGTCTGCCACTCCAGGAATCAACTCCTCCAGAATCTTCATTGTGCGTGTGCTGTTCAGACTGAACATGACGTTGCCGTTGGTGAGATACTCCTTCAGCACGGCGCTCCTCACAACTTGCCCAGCGGCATCCTCTCCCTCGGCGCTCTCCATGCTGCTGAGCCACTCATCCAGCGTTACCAACTTCGCCTTGGTCTCTCCGGGTCGCATGGAAGTGATAATTTGCGGGAGATCCTCAAGGTGTAGAGGGTGGGGGTTGGTGATGTGGTAGATGTTGGGAGTAGCGGTAGAAGCAGCAGACTCTAACGGAGCTTGCTCAGAGGTGAGAGCCACGAAGTTGGTCACTAACCAGTCGACAGGGATCACGTCGATGGCATATGAAGGCTGATCGGGCTTGCCAATCTTAGGAACCATTCCGGACTCAATCATGTTCATGACAATGCGCATGGTGAACTCATCGCCAGCATCCAGGGTGCCAGTGCCGTTGCCTGCAGCAGTAACAGCAGAAGCGCGGGTAATAGTAACAGGAAGCCACGCTCAGCAGCCTTGACAAGGATGTTCTCTGCAACCCAGCGAGTCTTGAAGTAGCCAGACTCGTCCTCGGTGGGAGGAGTGAAGTGGGTGCTAGGCTCCTCGGTGGTGACATAGTCGTCACGGTTGCGCTTGGAGGAGTTCCAAGTCTGGAGGTGGGCAACAGACCAAGTAGACAGGTAGTGGATCTCGGAAAGGTTAGATCCAATACCGGACAGTCGGATGATATCAAAGATCGGGGAGACATTGGCTTGCTTCAAGGCAGAGTAGGTCTTCAGGAGGGAAACGTGACCACCAAGGTGGTAGATAGCTTGCACAGTTTGACCCAGTTCTCGGAAGGCTGACTTAGAAAGACCAAAGTTGGACTGGTTAAGGGTACCAGCGACGCACTTGACACGATCGGTGATGTCGTACTCGGTGAGTTCATCATCGAGAAGTTTATGCTTCTGAAGAAGCTCAACAAGGCCGTCTGTCTCGATTTGCTCAAGAGAACCAAGTACATGGACAGTCATTTCGGGTTTGGTGCGAAGAATATCTGCCAGGAGATGGATGCCAATGAAGCTCTCAGCTCCAGTGAGAAGGACGGTGTCGCGGTCATCGCGCTCGACGGCTTGAGTACCATAACGAGGGATGTACTGGCTGGTGTTGGGCAGGTTGGTCTCAACGTTCCAGCTGATGACGCTCTCGAATCCTCCCTTCTTGCTGGAGTCACCGCCCTTGGTGCGGCGGATGTAGGCACAGACAGCAGCTGCAGTAGGCTCTCGGATCAAGGCAGGCAAGGGAGGGGCAATCTTGAATTGCTTCTTGACCTTGGCCTGGAGTCGGACGAGCAGGATACTGTTGCCGCCCTTCTCAAAGAAGGAGTCAGTGAGACCAATGTCGGATCCAAGAGTGTTGCGGAACAGGGTAATAACAGAGGCTTCAAGGTCCTCGCTGCTGTCAGCACTGGCCTTGGTCTTTGACTGAGTGGTCACTGTGGAAGGGTGCACCAGTTCCAGCTGTCGGCTGAGAAGGTTTCGGCGGTCAACCTTGCCTCCAATAGTGACGGGAAGCTTGGCCAAGAATTGGTAGCCGTTGGGAAGCATGTAGTAGTTGAGAAGGGGCTTGATCTTGCGGTGGAGATGAGAGACGAAAGCGACCTTCTCGCTATCCTCAGTGGGGTTTGTCTTGGGGACGAGGTAAGCAATGAGTTGCTGCTCATCGGAGTCGACAGTGCGAGCGACAACGGCAATGTCAACCAATCCACCGGCCTTCTTCAGGGTTTGAGACTCTCTGAAGATAACTTGCTCAACTTCTCCAAGATCCACTCGGAAACCGCGGAGCTTGATCTGCTTGTCACCGGCGATACGGCCGTGGAACTCGAGCTGTCCATCAGCACGGAAGCGGCCACGGTCACCGGTCTTGAACATTCTGTTCCAGCCACGCTTGCGGTCCTCCTCGGAAGCAAATGGATCCTCGACAAAGGACTTGGCGTTAATCTCAGGGCGGTTCAAGTAGCCGGCACCGACCTGAGCACCACCAACGACTAGCTCACCAATTTGACCGAAAGGAACGGGGTTGCCTCTAGCGTCGAGCAGGTAGTGACGGCAGTTGTCCATGGGGTAACCGATGGGAAGGCTGACGACGCCCTCCTCAGGAGAGGTAATTTTGCTGATAGCAGTTTGAACGACCAGCTCAGAAGGCGACCAGGTGTTGTAGAGAGTAGCAGGAGTGCCTAGATCGTAGAAGGCCTTGGCGACGCGCACGGGCAGGCGCTCACCAGCAAAGTAGGCGACTCGGTACTTGGAGCACTTCTTGAGAGCATCGATGTTGAACTCCATTAGGAGAGCGTACTGGGTGGGAGTGAAGTAGGTGACAGTGACTCCTCATTCATCATGAAGTCGGCAAGGGCGGCAGGATCCTTTCGAGTCTCCCAGGAAGCAATGGAGACAGTTGCACCAGCGGTCAGGGCGGAGTAAATCTGGACAATGGAAAGATCGAAAGACATAGAAGATTGGGCTAGGAAATTGTCATGATGCGTAAATGCGTAATCCTTGTTCAGGCAGCTCAACATGGCCTGAGTGTTTGACTCCTTCAACACGACACCTTTGGGGTGCCAGTGCTTCCCTGTATGTGGATGTCAGATGCCTTCACTGTTCGTCCGCCCTGTTTCTGAACGACTTCAGTATAGTACTTACAGAGGTGTAGATCATGTAGAATGGGTCGTCCGGCTGTCGCTGGCGTGGTCGAACAAGTTGTCGGCCAACACTAGCGGCATCCTCGATCCTGATCACCTTCGGCGGAGTGATTGACTTGGCAACGAGATCAGCTGCCAAGGCGTCTTGACCAGGCCCAGATAGAAGGACCTTGGCACCCGCGTCGGTGATCATGAACGAGAGCCGGTCGAGCGCGAAATCGGTATCGAGCGCGACATAACAGGATCCTGTCATCAGGGCTCCTAGCATGCCGGTCACCGCCTCGACACCGGGTAAGGCGATCAGCCCGATGCGATCACCGGGCTTCACGCCGGCGTCGAGGAGTTCAGACGCGACGCTCTCCGCGCTTTCGATCAGCTGCCTGTAGGATACGCTGCGGCAGTCAGAGGTTTTTATCGCCGTAGCTTGAGGGTGTTGTCTTGCCATTTGAGAGATCACATCCAGAACACTCTTTCCCTCCCATTGGTTCTCCTTGATCTCGGTGTTCCAGTATTTCTCCTTGAGAAAGTCGACCTCGAGAGGTCCGCACATGTTGATTTCCTCGATGGGCTGGCGGTGGTCCTTGATGCAGCTAACCAGGAAGGTGTGGAAGTTGTCGAGGAATCGCTCCATGTCCACGTCATAGTAGAGGGCCGTAGAGTACTCAATCTTCAGGTCGAGGCTGTGGTCAGATGTTTCGAGGGCTTCGAGCTGGATGTCAGCAGCAGTGGGGATATCGTCAGAGTCGATACGTTCAACAACAAAGTCAGAAGTCTGGTAAGTAGGGACAGGGCCGTGGATTTGGTAGTTGACGGCGATCTGTCCAACAGGCATGTGGCTGCTAGTCTTCTTGACGTTCATGATGTCCACAATGGTATCAAATGGAACACCGCTGTGGGCCATGGCGTCCAGAGCGCGGTTCTTCGTAGCCTGGAACAGCTGGTCGAAGGGAACCTCGCAGTCATCTATCAATATGATCAGCGAATTCTGTCATCCGGGAAAACCCTGTATTGTTAGCCTAGATATCAACATACCGTTGCATCGGACGGGAGCCAGGTTGACGAAGAAGCCCATAAGGGCATCGGTATCAGGATGAGGTCGGTTGCCGTCAACCATCAGGAGGACAAGGTCCTTCTCCTCGGTGTATCTGTAAATGAAAGCACGGAAAGCGGCAAGGATGAAGTGGAATGGTGTTCCGTTGGATTGAGCAGAGATACGCTTCATGCGAGCAAACAGCTTCGAGTTCAAGTTGCCCTTGACCTTCTGTCGGCGAGGGTCGCTGCGAGCAGGGCGCTCACCCTTGGCGAATGGCAGAACCTTGCTGTTTTGAGGAAGGTCCTTGAGGGTGGATCGCCACCAGTCCAAGTCAGGCCTCATGAGGTCCGAGGCGAGACGGGCGTTGTGCCAGAGAGTGAAGTCGACATAGTTGAATTCGGGGCGGAGACGGTTGCGAGATCCTTGTCGGCGCGAATGGCATCGTAAAGACCGACGAACTGAGACATCATGGGGAACAAACTGGCTCGGTCGATAGAGATGTGGTGGGTCATGCCGACAACAGCCCACTCCTCCTCGCCAAGTTTGGCCAGGGAGTAAGTGGCAACCTCACCTTCTTCAACGTTCATCTCGATCTTGCGGTTGTAAGTGATGAGTTGCTCAAGAGCAGATTCGACATCGGTCTCCTTGGAGAGATCACGGAAGTCAATGCCAAGATCGAAGTCCTCTAGAGGCTGCTGAACAGCAAAGTCATCACCCTCGAAGTAAGCAGTTCGCAGCGCAGGGTTGCGGACAGCCATCTCCTGAATAGTCTTCTGCAGGGTAGGGTAGTCAGGCTTGCCCTTGATGCGAAGAATGATGGGCAAGTTGAGGAACGACTTGTCCTCCAGGAAGCTGTGCACGAACCAGAGACGGGACTGGAAGGTGGACAGAGGCACAACATCACTGTGATGGATCTTAGTGAGCTGACCAGAAGCCATGGCAGAGGTCTGGCTGTCCTCCTCAGTCTTCTCAGATTCATTGGAAGCCTTCTTCTCAGTCTTCTCGGCGGCGACCTCCTTGGTGGAGGAGCTGGTGGAGATCATGCGAGCTGTCTTGGCCACAAGTGCCTGGATGGAGGCAGCACCGAGAATGTCGAAAAGGGCAATGTCAACCTGGACCTCCTTACGGAACCACTTTCGGAACTCAACCGCAACAATGGAGTCAAGACCGTAGGCCGAGAGAGGGTTGCTAGGCAGGATGGACTCTCGGGGAGTTGCAAGGACGTTGGCAATCTTCTCCAAGAAGCCATCGAGAAGGATCTCAGTCTTCTTCTCGATATCGGGTTCTTCACTCAGGGTAGCGAGGAGGTTCTTGGAGCTCTGGCTACCGCTGTCAGCGCCGAAGTCGTGGTTGGAATACAGGTTCTTCATGATGGGCTTGCCAGCCCAGTAGACATCAGGCTTGATCAGACCAACACCAGTAATGATCTGGTGGGCGTTGCAACCGCGGGCATCCACGGGGTTGACCGACTTGTCAGCCTGGACGGCTTCCTCAAGCTGATAGAGAAGCTCTTCCTCATTGATGGTGTCCATACCCATGCGAAGCATGATCTTCTGGAGTTCCTCGTTCTCAGCAACGACACCAACACCGGTAACAGCACCGACGTTCATGGTAGAGCCGCTGAGGCCCAACTCGCGACGGTGTCTCATGAGAGCATCGAGGTAGCAGTTGGCAGCAGAGTAGTTAGCCTGACCCTTAGAGCCAACAACACCCGCAACGGAGGAGAAACAGACGAAGAAGTCGAGGTCGTTGCCCAGAGTAGCATCATGGAGGTGCTTGGTACCCTCAACCTTGGGCTGAACACATCGCTGCCACTGAGTGTAAGTCATGGTCTCGAGGGGCACATCCTGAAGGACCATAGCAGCCTGGAAGACACCAGCAAGGTTTGAGCCAATTTTGTCAATACAGCTCTTCACATCAGCAAACTTGGAAACGTCGCCACGGAAGACTTGAACATCGACGCCGCGCTCGGAGAGCCACTCAACAGTAGCCTTGGCTTCAGCCTTGTCAGCACCAGATCGGGACAGGAAGGCCAGCTTCATGGCTCCCTTTCGGACCATCCACTGAGAAAGAGTACGGCCCAGACCACCGAGACCACCAACCAGGAGGTAGGTCTTGGAGGAACTGAAGAGAGCAGTGTTACGGTAACCGCTGCGCATGACAGGGACCAAATCGTCAGGGCTGGGAATGAGCACAATCTTGCCAGTGTGCTTGCCCATCTGCAGGAGACGGAAACCCTTGACGACATCAGCGTAAGAGACCTCCTTGATGGTAGCGGGCACGCGGATTTCGCCAGTGGTGAGGAGAGAGAAGCACTCCTTGAAGAGTCGCTCACCAAGTGCCTCATTCTTCTCGAACATGGTCTAGAATCTCTGTCAGTAATGAAAAATTGTGAGAGTTGAGACTAAATACTTACCACCAAGTCAATGGAGGCGAAGAGAACGTTGCGACGGAAGGGATCCATGCCAATCTTGCTGTTCTCGTGAATATCACGCTTACCAATCTCAAGGAAACGACCGAAAGGTGCAAGGCAGGCCCACGAAGCATGGAGAAGGGGACCGGCAAGGGAGTTCAGGATAACATCAACACCCTTTCCGTTGGTAGCCTCCATGACACCCTTGGCGAAAGAAGCGTCACGAGAAGAGAACATCTGCTCTTCTTTGAGACCATAGACATCCTTGAGAAGCTGTCGCTTAGCAGGAGATCCAACAGTGGCATAGATCTTGGCGCCAACACGCTGAGCAATCTGAATGGCCATCTGACCGACACCACCAGCAGCAGCGTGAATAAGGACAGAGTCGCTGCTGGACAGACGAGCGGTGTCTGCAAGAGCGTACCATGCAGTACCCAAAATCAAAGGCATGGCAGCAGCGTCAGCGAAAGACATGCTGTCAGGCAGCTTGTAGCACCAAGAGGCAGGGTTGCGGACGAGAGTCCTGTGAGCTCCTGGCCAGGTCGAAGAGCGACAACACGGTCGCCAACCTTGAAGTTCTTGACGTTGGCACCGACCTTGGTAACGAAACCAGCACACTCATCGCCGAGCTTGAAGTCCTCAATGATACCCATGCTGGCTGCGACGTCACGGAAGTTGATCGAGGAGGCCTTGTTCTCGACCTCAATCTCGTTGCTCTTAACATCGGTATCCATGATCTCAGTGTCCTCACCAAAGTACAAGGTCTCCAGGAGACCAACCTTGCCGATCCTCAGGGCAAGAGGGCTGCGCTCACCAGGGGCACCAAATCGCTCGAGGTGAGGCTCCTGGTTAGGTCCGTTCCTGAGCTTGCTGTTGCGCTCATCATCAGCTTCAACACGAGGAATGTAGATGACTCCGTTGCGCTCAGTCAGCTCATCGTCGGCAATTCTGCTGTCAAGCATGCGAATAATGTTGGCGGCAACAGACTCGGAAGCAGAATTGCGGCCGAAGTCGAAGGTCACGGCACGAAGAGTGTCATTCTCAGAGCGAGCAGCACGGACGAGACCAATGAACATGGCACACTCAGGCCGGTCAGCCTCGAGGGTTGCGCCCTCAGTAGCCCAAACAACATTCTTCTGCAGAGAAACAAGGAGGTTCTGGGCTCCCTTGAAGACAAGCTTGTCAGAAGCAGATTCATCAAGGCCAGCCAGGACGACAACGTTATCATTGAGGCCAGCAACACCCTTGGAGGCAATCTGAGAGAACTTGGTCAAGTTAAGCTTGCCAGGGTAAGCAGACTGCAGAGCATTCAAGATGGACTCAGTGCGAGCAGAAGGCTTGTTAGGCATGACAACTGAAAGCTCAGCGCTGAGACTCTGAGGCTCGAGCGGCTTGCGAACGGCAGTAAGCGAGGAGCTCGAGAAGACCTCGGTAAGCTCAGAAGCAGAAGCACCCTTCTCACCATCGAAGAGAACAAAGCCACTGTCCTTCATGTAGGAGATAGTATCAACGCCAGCCTCGCTTACTACAACGAGGTCATAAGCCGCAGCCTGGGGCTCGGCAACATTGATGAGGCCCTTGGAGGCGTTGACAAGCTCCTCAGCCTCGCTGCCAAGGGCACCATTGATAGACCAAACATCAAGCTGCTGGAAGCGTCGGCGCTCGCTCTTCTCAGTCCCGAGATAGCGGATGAGCTCCTTGGTGCGCTCAATGTTGGGAGTGATGTGGAGAATCTTGGTGTTGGGGTACTGGTGAGCGAAGATATCAACAATGGCAGCAAGACTCTTGCCCTTGACGTTAGAGAGCATATCGAAAGAAGGCTGCCAGCGCTGGCGGTAGAACAGAGTACGAGGACCCTGGCCATCAGGAGCTTCGCGACCGAGAGAGGTGACCTCAAGGCCAGAAATCTCCATCATGAGCTCACCCTGCTCATTCTGCATAATCATGTCGTTGATAGCGACACGAGGAGAGGAAGTTTGGTGAACGAGCCAACTTGGAAGTGCTTAGTGTCTGTGGAAGTTTTCCAGTCAACAAAGTTACCAGAGATCTTCAGGCTGCGGAAGAAGGTGGGCACATAGGGTTCATCCAGAGGGCGTCCCAGGCGCTGTTCAACGGCATGGAAGATAACGTGGAAGAAAGAGTCAAGAAGTGTCGGGTGAAGTACTGTCTCATCTCCTGCATCCGAAGGCAGAGCAGTAGGGTCAAAAACAAGGTCGGAAACGGAGAAGCCAACACCACTCTCGATGCTGCCCTTCAGAAGACGGAACTTCTCGCCATAGGCAAGGCCGAGCTCTGCCATGTTCTTGTAGAAAGTTCCAGCAGGCATGGACCTGTTAGTCTTCTTGCGAAGTTCGGTGAAGGAAGCATTGTCAGGGTAAGCAATCGAGTACTCAACAGGGGCAGCGTCACCCTTCTCGAGGCTGATGATACCATGACAGTGGCTAGTGCAGTTGTTGTTCTCGTCATAGGAGAAGACGTTGAACTCAAACCAGTTGTCGGAGTGGCTCTTAGCAGAAAGGGTCACTGGCTTGAGTTCAAGAAGAACCTCAACACCCTCATCCGTGTTAGGGACCAGGAGAGCGTTCTTGACAACAATGTCCTTGAGATGAATCATCTTGACACTCTCAGCAGGGTCGGTGCGGAGGACAGCCTCGATGGCCATGCTAATGTAACCAGCACCGGGGAAGACAATCTTGTTCTCAACAACGTGCTCGTTCAACCAGGGCAGCTCGCTGATGCGAAGGTAGTTGCGGAAGCGGGGTGCTTCTCGATAGAGCCGGCAACCCGGTGGCCCAGGGTGGCGTGACGGAACTCTCTCTGGCGGTGCTCCTTGATAAGACGAGTCTCAGCCCAGTAGCGGCGGTGGTCCCAAGTGTATGTAGGGAGGTCCTGCAGCTTGGATCCAGTCTCAGTCTTGATGAGAGCGCCATCAGCACCAACGCTGAGGTTCTGGTTGGCAGCAATGAGATCGACAGGGTAGCCGAGACTGAAGAGGTTACCAGCGAGGTTCAGGAGACACTCAAAGTCAGGAACACCACGGGTGAGCGAGGCAACGTAGGGAATGTCAAGCTTGAGAGACTGAAGAGTCTGGCGAGCAGGTCCCTTCAGAGCAGGGTGGGGGCCAATCTCAATGAGCACATCGACATTCTGGTCATCCTCGTCGTCGAGCACAATACCAGTCAAGGCATCAGAGAAACGGACAGCCTGGACCATGTTGGCGGCCCAGTATGCGGCACCCATGTTCTCGTGATCAGCCAGACGAGAAGTAACGCTAGAGTACATTCGGCACGTAGCAGGCTGAGTCTTGAAGCCACTGTTGTTCTTCAAGGCGTTCTCATAGGCAGGTGCCAAGGGGAACATATGGTGAGAGTGGAAGGCTTGCTTAACGATGAGCTGGCGAACGAAAACCTTCTTTTCGGTAAGCTTCTCCTTGAGCTCGAGGATAGCATCCTCATCACCGGAGACAGTCATGGTGGAAGGACTGTTGACAGCGGCAATAGTCAGGCGACCAGCGAAAGGCTTCAATTCCTCCAAGCACTTGTTCTCGGGGAGACCAACAGCCATCATGCCTCCAGGAACTCCATCGTCACGGCTAGCAGACATGTATCGGCCACGGTAATAGGCAGCGATGAGAGCGTTCTCAAAAGAGAGGACACCAGCAGCATAAGCAGCACCCATCTCACCGGAGGAGTGACCAACGACAGCCGAGGGCTTGATGCCCCAGCAGGCAATCAAATCGATGATAGCAAGCTGAAGAGCAGTGCAGATAGTCTGTGAGTACAGAGTCTGGCTAAGAAGAGAGGTTTCCTTGGTCTTGTTAAGCTCAGCAACAATGGAGAAGCTAGGGGCATCAGGCAGAGCCTTCAGGATAGCATCACAACGCTGCAGGCTCTGTCTGAAGTGAGGAGATTCCTCAATTAGCTGGCGACCCATAGCATGCCACTGGGCGCCCTGACCAGTGAAGATGAAACCAAGGCGAGGAACCGTCTTGTTGGCAGGAGTCCAAGGAGCAGCGGGACGGGGGTCTTCAACTGCTCGAGCATGCCAGCGGCATCATTGGCAACGACGAACGAACGCTGCTGGTGCATAGTTCGGCGGGTGGACAAGCTGTAGGCCAAGTCGGCAATAGTGACATCTTCAGACTCATCGATGTATTTGGCCAAGGTCTCTTCAGAAAGCTCACCAGCCTTGGATGAATGAGAGCTAAGGGGCACGAGGTAAGGACGAGCGTGGACACCGTTCGCGATAGGCTGAATAGCCTTAACAACAGGGGCGCTATTCTCACGATACTCTTCGAGAACGACGTGCGCATTGGTACCACCATAGCCGAAGGAGTTGATACTGGCACGACGAGCAACACCCTCAGGAACCTTCCACTCAGTGAGCTCAGTGGGGACCTTGATCTTCCAGTTGTCGAACTCAATCTTAGGGTTGGGGTTCTTGAAGTGCATGTTAGGAGGGATGAAGCCCCTTTCAAGAGCAAGAGTGGTCTTGATGACACCAGCAAGACCAGAAGCACCTTCAAGATGGCCAATGTTTGTCTTAACAGAGCCAACATAGAGATGGTCGGGTCGGCCAGGAGCGAAGACAGCGCCAATGGCACGGGTCTCGATCGGGTCACCAGCAGCAGTACCAGTTCCGTGAGCTTCGAAGTACTGGGTGTCGTTGGGGTTGAGACCAGCACGCTCGTAAGTTGCACGAATGAGCTGCTCCTGGGCAACTGAGTTGGGCAGAGTGATACCGTTCTTCTTACCGTCGTGGTTGGAACCAGTGGCACGGACGAGGGCCCGAATGTTATCGCCGTGAGCGATGGCGTCACTCTTACGCTTCAAGATAGCGCAAGCAATACCCTCACCACGAACGTAACCACTACCAGACTGGTCGAAAGCAGCGCAACGACCGTTGGTGGAAAGCATACCGAGATCAGTCATGGTAACGTAGACATTGCTGTCATAGTGCAGAGCAGAACCAATAACAATGGAGATATCAGCCTCGCCATTCTGCAGAGTCTGGTTACCCAGGTGGAAGCAGACAAGAGAAGACGAGCAAGCAGTGTCAATGGTAACGCTAGTGCCGTGAAGATCATAGAAGTACGAAATTCGGTTGCTAAGAATGGCATCACCAGTTCCGGTAACAGTGTACTTGGGGTAGTACTCCAGATCCTTGGTAAGCGAAGCATTGTAATCGTTGGTGAAACTACCACAGAAGACAGAGGTCATAGTACCACGGATCTCCTGGAGAGTGATGCCAGCGTTCTCAAGGGCCTCGTAGACGACCTCGAGAAGGAGACGCTGCTGAGGGTCCATGGCCTCGGCTTCCTTTCCAGAAATGCCGAAGAAACCAGCATCGAAGTTTCCGATGTCCTGGTCCAGGAAGTATCCAAAGCGAGCGTTGGTCTGTCAAAGCAATCAGTATCAAGATGAAAGACCAAAGCTCAAGATTCGGTGCAACTTACTGTGCCCTTGTGGGTCGGCTCGGGATGGAAGAAACCATCCACGTTCAGCCTGTCCTTAGGCATCTTGCTTTGCAAGTCCCGCTGCTCAGTGATGGCCTGCCAGAGCTTGCTAGGGTTGCTAGACCCCGGAGCTCGGCAGGCGAGACCGACAATGACGCTGGGGTCATCAGCGGGTCCATTGACTTGAGGAGCCATTTTGTCTTGTCGTCAACTTAATAGTTTAAGGAATTATTGGTTGGGTTTGTTATTTGATGTAAGTCAACTTAGGACTTAGCTGCAAGAAACAGACAACTTGAGAGTTGTTAATCTGAGTTGCAAGATTGTATTGTTGAAACAAGGAGGACTGAAGCTCCTTGAAAGTCGGCTGAGGGCGACTTGAAGTTGAAACTTTTGGGTTAAGAGTTGAAGATTCGGAACCTTCAACAGAGTAAACACAACAAAGTGAGCACGAGACGGTATCCTCTGATTGGTTTTGAGCTGAACCTATGCCAGAGGGCCGGAAGACAAGAGACAAGGAGACAAGAGAGGAAAGAGGACGGGAGTTAGGAAAAGAGACAAGAGAAACAGAGAATGAGCTGAGCTGAGCTTCTCTGAGGAAGAGACTTGAAGCACAAGAGAGATGATGAGATGAAAGACGCCGAGACAACGGCAGCCAAGCTGGTATAAGGCTTCGACAGGCCAAGCCTGAGATAGGCTGGCGGTGCCGGGCAGGATTCATGGTCCGGCGATGTTTCTCAGTGCGATAGCAATCGCTACAGAGGATAGCTCCGGTGCACTACGGACCTCAGCTCTGGAGAGGGTAGCCGTCACCGCGCGGTTCCGGAACCGAGGCTCGTGTAGATGACTTTGCAGTGAAGAGCGGCCCAAAGATAGACACCACGCAGAGCTGTCTGCAGGACCCTGGACCAGGCACAGGACGCTGGTAGATCCACCGGCCACGCGAGCCATTTGATCGCGGAGATGTGTGTTGACAATGAAACAAGAAGCACGGCATCCCATCCAGGGTCTGTATTGTGGTTTGACCACACCTTACAGGTTTCTGATTGCAGGGGTGTGGATTGAAATCCCCAGGCAAGGCATGGTAGGCATGTGGCAGGATACATGTTGGCCAGGAGAGAAGATCAAGGTACATTGCAATACGACGAAGAGGCAAGACTCGATGTACCTCGAGGTCAACAGGGCTCACCAGCCATCGCTCTGCATCCTGATGGGATGTGATTGGACACAACCCCTAGTTTTTGGGGACCAAGGATGAGCGCCCTGCGAGAGTATGGGGCGTGCGGAGAAGCAGGGTGGTGTGGTCAGACACACACATCATGACACCAAGGCTGAGTCGCACCCTCAGCAAAACTCGCCGTGTAAGCATTGCGTTTTCCGCGTGTTAGATGCAGGACATAGTGCTAGCCTGTACACTTATTCCGTTTAAGTGGTCAGCAAAGCATAGGAAGAAGCTGCTGATTTTCTTCGGACAACGTTCCACAAGCCTGAAGGGTCTTCGAGAAGCCCTCTATTTTGGTCAAGTAGTACAGTCTAGGATGCAGCTTATCTCTGCCTCATGTTCATGAAATAATGCCAATTGATAACATGGCAGTTTCTGTTCCGGTCCTGTGTCGCGTAGTTAGATGTTGATATCCATCTCACTGACAGCTCCGCCTACTTAGCATATTGTATCCTATCAACGCTTGCGCACGTACACGAGATCCCATTCCTGGCGAGGCTTTGAGGCCAACCACATTCTCATGGTAGGTCGTGGTTGGCCCCGGTCAATTCACCCCGCGCTTTGGCGACGATCATCTCTGCAGTGGGTGCGAACTTGTGCTGTGTGTGGAAGCAAGGACCATGACCAGTAGCGTGTTTTGTTACCGCAAATATCCATCAGGATGGATTCTGCATTTGTTGGGCAAGTTTCAGACACTGCAAGGCATCGTTCACGTTCCCTCGTCACACCTTCTAACTCTCCACCTACTGCTCGCGGGATCAGCGTTCGCACTACCCTCTCAAAAGTGCACTAAAGGCCTGTTGCTGCCCATGGGCAACTTTTTGCGCCAGAGGGATTGCACTTCCGTATCTCCACGCCAGCGTTAGGTAAGATGTGAAGGTCCGGTCTATCTGATGGTTGCCTAGTGTAAGGGCCGATCCACAGCCGCAATAGTGTCCATGAGGTCTGCGCAATGGCAGGATATGAGCCATGTGCTTCTTTGCTGACGGCGAAGAATTGCAATGCTCATTATGCCTGGAAGATAAGTTGAGGCTTGCATGCAAGACAATTTAATGGGTGTAGATGTATCCCTGATTACTTTGCTCCGCTGCTTGGCACAAAGAGTGTTTACACGCTGCTTCGTCTCGTACTAGGGGTGAGAGGCTCAGATGCATCTATCATAATCACAGTGCACTATGCTCGGCACATCCTATGCTAGAGGCCAATGGCCGCTGCAGGCTCGCTTAGCATCTGTATAAGGTAAAAGGATAGCAGCCACGTGGATTGAAGTGGCGGCTATGCAGTAATATTCGGTACACGGCGAAACACGAGCTCAGAGTCGTAGAAGATGATCCAGATGTGATAGTGGCGGGCTTAGCTACAGAGTGGATCGAACAGCGGACTACCGGATTCCGTTGGACGGGTCAGGCCTACGGTTTAGACTGTGGCTGCTCTATCATGCAGTAGACGCGGATTCGCCGGCCCGTAGCTTGACGGAAAATATTGAATAGGGTCGGAAGGTCTCCGTATGTTTGAAGCGGTGAAAGTTGAAGTTGGAGGCGGTGGCTTGAGAGAACAGCCATAGTGCAATGCAACACCTAGTTCTCAGCTTATGGCGTGGTATGCAGCCTTAATATCACAAGCGGCGTGGCCTACCGCCAAAAACAAAATCCCATGCATCTCCATGGGGATTGTGGGTTGGTTCAATGCAGAAAAATTGACGAGATGAATATGCGTTTTCCAATTACTGAGGGTATGCCTATCCCCAGTACCAGCCACCGGCATAGTTTCTGCACTTATAAACGCCTCAGCGGTAGGGCAAGGGGCAAAGAGTGGTGTTGAGAATAATATTCGCGGTGGAAAAAGTTCCAAGAAGCTTATGGGGCGTGCGTTTCACTTTGACGAAGACGACAAAGCGTAACGCCATCTGGCCGTTGAGAGGCACAAGCTCAGTAGATGGCGCTCGGTAAGAAGAAGTGCGAATCGCCATTGGGAAATACGATGAGACCGACGAGCGAGGAGTCATAGGTCCCTGCAGCCGCCTCGAAGCCGGAGACCATCCGAAAGGCGGGCCTATCAGACACGGCCGGGTAAGAACTGAGAGTGTAAGCATAACACGACCGATGTGCGGAATACTACGTTGTATGTAGCTCTATCATCAAACGTTTGTCCGATGCATGAACAATATGTAAGGGTAGGTGGGTAGGTGATCCCTGGACGGTTCCAGTGCATCAATTGCGGAATGGGTAATGTGGCATCAAAGTCTTCCGATGATAGTGGCAAGCGGAAGAACACCTCAACACGGGTCGAAACGCTCGGGAAAGGTCCTTAGATATCGGATCCAGTCGTTCAGCCGTCGGCGTCTCCTTTGAAGTTCCGTGTGTGGTTTCTACTAGGAGACAGACCGGCCAGTCAGATGACCCTAGAGACGGAATTGAGAGAAGAATGGCTTGCTTTGCTGCATGTGGCAGATGCTAGACATGCATAATGTCCAGCTCTACGAAGACGCATAGGGGCTTGCGAAACTAGGCCTTGAATGGAAGCCAAGCTTCGCGATTGAAGCTCAAGCAGGAAGAAAATGCCCTGCCTCGTTGTTCTCGATAACAGTTGAGATATGCAACGTGAGGGTAAGGTAGGTGTAGGTCGCTTGCGGGCGTCGTCGGCTGTCGTCGTCCAGGCATGCATGCACCCGAGGGAGTAGGTTGCTGCAAGGAGCTTCGGTCAGAAAGGAGTACAAGGTGATTGGTCTGTCACGAATATGGGAACAGCGCGCAATGGGATTCGGAGGTGCATGAGATGAGATTGCCGTCGGTGGATCATGAACAAGTCGAACTGGTGAGAGAGGCGCAAAGTTGAGTTGGAAAGGGTGGTGGATGAGGGAGGGAGATGAAGGATGTGGGTGGCCACACCTCACGCTGATGAAGTAAGGCTACGGGGAGTGTTGCTCCGCGTTTAGGGCAGGGTCTGTCGTAATGTGTACTTACAAGGCATTATCCGAATTGGCAGAACCCGCCTTTGTATCTACAGTTACCTACCTGGCTACAGTATCTAGCCACAGGTCAGTGGTACCTTTTTCTGAATTGGGCCAGTAGATAAATTGTACCTGGACGTGGTAAGCACAGGCGCTGTTGGATGAGCCCCTACTCTGTGCGCTGCCCCGGGTCTACACAGACGTGAGGTCATCAACGCAAGGTAATGAATGTATTTACCACGGAACATGATCCCAGCCATGCCTTTTAACAACACGCCTGTCTGTGCCAGCAGCCGCAAGACCCTGGGTAGGCAAGGTGCGCATAGACTGGTTGCTGGCCTCGGCCACCCTCGGTCTCGCTAAAGATAAAGTGCGGTCGGCAAAGCACGACAGAACAGGGCAAAAGAAAGCAGGGCAGACACGACAGGGCATATGGTGTTTATCCCCGTTTTATACAGCAGGTGCGCGCGCACATATGTAAAGGTTGTGAATCATATCCCGGCCGAGTCTCACCCACCAGGTCCGAATCCACCCTCGTCGAGCAAGGAGGTATGCTGCCAAGGGAACCAGTGGACTGTCACGTTGGTTCATGATTAAGCTGCCGTGTAACGTCGAAAAATAAAAGAAGAAAAAAGATGCCAATCCCAATTCTGGATGCGCCCGCGCCCGACCCAACAACACCCAGCACCAACATCATGGCCGCCTCCCCACACCAGTCGTTGCAAAGCCTGTCCCCTCGCAGCGGATATCTCCTGACCAGGTAGAACCAACACAGCGCCGGCGTGGGCTGCAACCGTGTTCTTGGATCAGAAGCCTTCGGCGATCTTGCCCAGACTGTACCCCGTGCACGCACACGAAAAGCCTGGGAAAGGATTCATCCCACCTCACAGCCCAGACTGACATCACCCAAGATCGGCGGTTCGCCCTAAAGCGGCGCCTGCTGTGCTGTGGGACCCGTCTCCTGACCCGCGCCGCCTCCTGTGATCCACACGTCAAGGACCACACGCCGAGTATCTCTCCCGTCGAGCAGTTGCTCCACACGTTACAAGGGCCAGGAGGAGGACAGTTCGGTGTCTGATCGCACATCGGACCACTCTTGCCAGCGCATCTGCGATAATCATCGGCTCGGTGACCAGCAACAAAGATCCCCTGCGGCTCTGATGACAGATACGGCTCGGGTTGGAAGTAGATTGGCGGTTCACCTGTTGGTCTTTGCCAGTCGTGATTGAGCATGTGCTTGCACGACGGCCCCACGCGCGCCGCCCCAGGCTGTCAATCCACCAGCTCCCGTTGGGGCCCTGTTTCAACGCTATCAATAGAAGGGTTTTCGGGCGGCACTCCAAAGCCAACATCTGGCTGAAGTTCATGGCGACCCGGCATTATCCTTAACCATACCATCATTCCGCGTCATTGTTTTGTACAGCCCGAATCTTCGAGTCAGCAAGGCCCGTGAATAGCAGCCAATATGCCTAAAACCGTTCTCACCCATTCGTCGTGTTGTTTGCTGATGCGACAGAATAACTTGTCTTCGAGGCTATGCTGAGCTACCGGTTGCTACTCCTGCTAACGCTGTATTCAGGGGCTTCGTATCCCACTTGACTCTTGTTACCCTGCTTTTGAGGCAGGCGATGGATCACCAACTAACCCTGAGAGCTCGGACCCGAGATACATTGCCGGCTGAAGATGTTTATCAAAATTGCGGGTAAAGTTCCAAGGCCCACGCCGGCACTTCGGGCTCCATTATCAGGACTTGGCTTGGTGCTTCGACGCTAGCATTGAGCCTTCCTTTCCTTTACAGTTAAACGGGGAATGCGAGCCACATGCCATCTCCGCCTGCACCATGAGGTATGTTGTGTATAATGGACACTAGGTCCAAGTGGCCCCAGCACATGTCGTGTTTGGAAATAGAAATTACGTCTCCTAGTTGCAACGCACACCCTTACTGAGTCGATAGCCTGGTGTAGACAGCGAAATGTCCGGTATCATCTGTAGCGAGTCGATCACTGCCATGTGGGCTTTGGAGAGGCACGGTTCCTCGACCCATTAAACGAGCTCTCGTTGCCTTTGGCCTTGTGCGCTCCAGGCATGTCAGACTGCACCCGTCCAAAGGCTGACAAGCTGGACACCGCCCTACCCCACGCTGTATTGCCAACTCAAAGCTGATGCCCTGAGATCGGCCCGGATTGGTGCAAGAATAATTAGAGTGAGATCTGACATGTTACTAATTGTGCCTTTCGGCCGTAACACAAATGTTACCTTACACAAAAACATGATGGCTGGCTTCCTGTCACCGTCCCTGCGCCCCTCATCCGCGCTGACAGGGACAACCGCTCATCCCGACTGGTTCCCAGCGAACGAGGAGAGAAGAGAGATTTGCATTGAGCTGGAAACGCCAAAAGCCCGTTCTCCAGGCACTTGAGTCAACTTTACCAAAATCAGCTGGATAGCTGGATCTGTTTGACCCGATCTTTGCAACGCCAATCATTTGCACGCCGGCCTTGGACGGGTTGATCCCTCGCGGCCAGGAAGGGGTGTGGCTGGCCAGGTTGGAGAGAGAATGTTTCAGAATCGCCCACGCCTCGTTGCAACCTACCCAGCATTCTGTTTTAGTGCCAGAGGAAACGGCTCGGGTTGGCGGTACACACCCTCCCTGCTCGTCTAACGGGTAGATACCGAAGCCCACCATTGGTCTAGGAGAATAGGCTCATCCTCATCTGCCGATCCCGGGCAATTTCTAACCTAATCAGCCAACCCTGCAGTCTAGTATTGGTGCGTCCAATCTGCTGTCTCCACTAGGACGCAGAGAGAGCGGGGAGGGGGTGCGCCAGGCCCTTGACGGAGCTCTTACAGAATGCTCCCCAAGCCGAGAGAGTCCATGTGGGCGATGCCGATGGAGACATGTCCCTCTCCCGCTCCCAAGCATTGGCAATCTGCTCCGTGACATCGGATAGTGGCAGGCAGTGGCTTGAATTAGCAGTATGCCGCCAAAGACGGTGAATAGTAGTGCCATTTCGATAGTGAGACAATCACATCGACGATGACCTCAGCTGCGCTCCACAGCATTAGGCAGTCGTTACTCTCTTTTCACCTCACCAAGCAATTCCCTATCCTGTTGTGTTCGGCATCCCATATTGTCACAGCCGGCGCTAAGTACCCTTCCTCCATCCTACCAATCTCGCGCTAAATGCTCCTGAGGTTCCACCCACACTGGCAGTTCATCTTGAGTTCGTAGACGGGAAATGAAAACACCTAAGCGATATGTAGAATGCGAGGGAATAGCCGGTGGGTGTAAAGTGTCGAATCTCGTATCAAGTTCTTGGGCTCGAACTGGAGAAATGTGAAGCAAAGATTGGCACCCACATGAAAGATAGACCCATGCAGAAGACACGCCTCAGGATCAACCAGTCAATCTTGGGTCTGTTATAACTTGTACTGCGTACTATGTCCCAATGCACCAATATCACGACAATGTGTGCTCAGTATAAGTGCCAAATTCTTAACTCGTCATTCATAACTAATCCTGCCTGAAATCACAAAGACTTTCATACGCGCGCACCCAACTAGCTCGGAATAAAGAAGAAAATACTGTAAGATTATACATTGCAGAACCTGTTCCGTAGTGCAACTTGTCAACAGAAAACTATCGTCTACATCAGCCCCCGTGTCCCCAGTGAAGGGTCGTTTTCTCCCCGTTCCTCCACACCCAATTGTCTAGTCATATTCGTATCGCCTCGCATGCCAATTTTCAGTAGCTCCTCAAAATCCCTGTGCAACAGAGAAGAGGGCTAGAAAGGAAATGAAGTCGAAGCACAAAAGAGGAAAAAAGATGGCAGGGAATAGCAGATGTAAAAGACACCAGCGACGCCGAGACTCCCCAAAACAGAATGAATGCAACGGACACACGTGTGTTCTGAACCAACCTGGCAAGCAGGATCCCATCCCACGACACTGCTGCAGGGGTTTATGATCCAGCCAAGACAAAAGAAAGACGGCATCAAATGAGTGGGTGAAGGCGAGCAGCATCAAAGCCCCGCAATGACGCTCTCCACACCACCCTCGCCAATTTCCTCATTGAGGCACAAGACGCCTTAAATAGAAACCACCAGCATCCTCTCAAGGGAATTTGGGAGTGGGCAGGGGCTTCGGGCCCGGGTGCTTCGGATCCTAAACACCATCCGGACGAAATTCCCCAACGCCGTCAACCGAAAAAATATACCGAAGTTGTTGTATTTCCCAAGAGGGAAGGTATCGCAGAAGGAAATTAAGTATGAATCAACTCCTGTGGAAACCAAGACTAGACACAAGCGAAAAACAAGTAGACAAGGAATAATGCTGGAGCTCCTAGGTAACCGCCGCCTCAAGCTCGCTTGTTGTTGCCGTTGCCATTCTCAAAGTAGTAGAGCACCGAGTCCACATCAGACCCTGCAGTGGCAGCAGCAGCCGCAGTGACATCAGGGCCCATATCAGTCCAATCCCATTGGACACCAGACATGGGACCAGACATGTCGAACTCCATGACGCCAGGCATCTGAGGAACCAGGCATTCTGTAGATCGACAAGGTCAGAGACGCTGAGGTGCTCGCCAGAAGCCGCTTCAAGGGCCCTGGGGTCTAGGACATTATGGAACAGCTCGTCCGCCGCTCGCCAATCAGGCTTCTGCAGGTCGTCGCTAGGACTGAAAGGGTTGCCAGTCGCTGGCGTGCCTGCTGAGGAAGGCATCGATGATGCCATGGAAGATGGGATTGTCGTGTCCATTGGTGAGATAAAGGCGAAGGCTCCACGACCGCCGTTGTGGCTGTAGACATGTGGTCCGAGTCCACCGAAGGAGCCATCAGGTGCGGGCTGTGCAATGGTGAGTGAGGCAAGCTGCTGCTGACACTGCGGCAATCCGGCGAGGGCATTCCTGATGAGATTGAAGCCGATGATGACCTCGATCGGAAAGCACGAACGCAAGACTTGAGGTGCTTCCTCACCAATCTTAAGGAAGTGCCTTGGTTCAAGAAGTCGTTCTGGCTCATGGAGTAAAGCCTGTGCGCAAGGGTCTCCATGGTGCTCTCGTAAACGTTGATCATCCCAATGTCCATTAGGAAGCCTCCCATCTTCCTCTTGCTGTTAAGCAAGGTCAATGCGCGCGCACAAGTGTCAAGGGCCAGGCAGAACACGTCTGGAAATGAGGCGCGCAAGGTCGGGGTGTGGCTGAACAGATCATGCGGCTGCTCTGAAATAGTGGCAAAGATCTGCAGGATCTCCTGCGTGGATGCGCAGAAGCGATCCATCAGATCGCTAGTGATTCCCTCTTCCGGCGTTCCCTGAGGTAGTACAGGAAAAGAAATTGGATGGCCATGGTATGGTAGACCAGCAACACGAGGCTGCGGGAGGACACTTCGGTCACTTGCCTGTTGAGGATGTGGATGCTCTCCATCAAGACTCTGTTAATCTCACGGCAAACACAAGCAATGTCTTGTGTAGGCTTGCCTTGTTGGAGTCGCTGAAGTGCAAGCAGTGGGGCCTCCTGCCAGAAGTTGGTGGTGGGAGAATCGGACATATCATTCTCCTGGGGGTAGAGGGCATAGATGTATGCAATGACGCTGACAATATGAGCCAGAGGCCACATCTCCCGAATCGCAGCCTTTTGCTTTTGGAGGGTGCTGAAGTTCTCAGACACCAAGTCAAGTTGAATAATGACGGACGATGCCTCAGTAACAGGCAGGAAGATCGACGTCAGGGATGTTGGGAGTAGAGCAGAAAAGTGGCCATTGCCCATCTGGATAAATGCCCACAGGCTCAGGGAGTATGTTGTCCAGTAGAGATATGCTACAAGCTCCTTCTCGACATCAAAGACATCAATGCCGTTAATGCGGCTCGAAGTCATGGGAGCGGCGGTGCTAGAGATTTGCTCCTTAATTTCGGTGGCTATTCTTCCGGCAAGGCCAATGTAACAAGTGGCCCGGCGGATCTGGAAGGAACACAAGGAATTCCATGCAAGGAGCATCAAAGCTTGGGCAGTCGAAATGCCACTGAATATCCTGGTCGAGATGCCGCCACTTTGGGAGAAATGGTTGGGTCGAAGTGGTCGAGTACGGAGCTGGGCCGTGGCCCATCGAAGGAGAACGTGACCTCGAGCAATGGCAACTTCATCACCAATGCTAAAGTTGGCGTCGGCGAGCATGACGGCGAGGAGGATCTCATCGTGTGTTCCATCACGGATCTCACGAAGGAGAAGTGTCTTGGAGACCAGGAATGACAAAGGGTGCACAGAGAACCAGACATCGATCAATTGAGTCTGCTGTCTCTGGCCATACTCGGAGAGAGGGTTGCCGCCGTGAGGCACGTTGTCGAACATTGTCTGGGTCTCATCGCAGGCTAGGGCGGATAGGAAGAAACGAGCACCGCCTTCCTCGACGTGGTGGCACCCCAAAGAGCCGAACTGGTCTGTAACAAGGCCCACAAGGTCGTGGGTAAGTAAAGAGAGGATGCCAGTATACTTGACATTCTTGGGGCTAAATTTGGATGCCACACTCTCAGGTCGTTCCCGGAGAGAGTTTTGAAGGGCTCGGTTGTAGCTAGAGATGCGTTCCTGCCAGGGACTGCTTCGAGGGCCGGCTTCGGGGCTGAAGTTCTCGTAGAAGCGCTGCTCGAGGACTCGAGCAATGTTTTCACCATCCTCGATAGGGATGGGGTCCTCAGAGATGACACCAGGGCTATCACAGGGGAGCCAGTTGTGGAAGAGCGTTGCCTGTGGGGGCCAGGTGTGCCGTCTCCTCGCATCATCCCGGTGTCGGAGCGGCTGCTGTCCTGGCTAATGGTTCGAGTCTTGGGCCGCGGCGGCTCGAAGTCATAGATACAGTCGGCGCCTTGTCTACGGCATGCTTCGCAGATGGTTTCGTTTGAGCACTTGATCTTCCTGGCGCGGCAGAAGGCGCAGGACCGCCTCAAGGGGTGTTTGGATGCCATTTTGGTGATTGGGTGACTGTGTGTGTGTGCTGCAGGGGCGTTTGGATGAGAGAGCACCTCGCGGTGAAGTTGTCAGGTTCGTGTTGAAGAGCAGGCTAAGGTGAATTGTATCGAGGCCTGCTATGTGTGTACGAAGACCCAATAAGAAAGATAGCACTAGATTCTTGGATAAGGGAAAAAGAAAAGAGACAGCCCAAGAGGAAGGAAATGGCCAAAGGACAAGGGAGAGGAAAAGGCGAGGACAGCAAGCCTAATGAATAAGAACAGGAGATGGTAGGGGTGGTTGGGAGGAAACAAAGTTGGACCCCAAACGTGATGTCGTCCAACAGTTGTATTCCCTGCACTGTTCCAAATTGGAGGAAGTTGAAGTAACAATGGAACATTGAGGTTGCAAATCCGGATGGTCTCGACAGCTGGGAGAGGCGGATGTAAAGTAGTAATCGGATGCCCTTCCTGAACCTATAGGAAGATGCAGGATGGATGGATGGATGGATGGATGGATGGATGGGATGGGATGGATGGGTGTGAGCTGTGAGCTGTGACGCTGGTCGGTCCATGAGGGCTTGATGATCATGAAGCGCAGGCCAAGCCCACTGCCGTGATCCCAGTCTACACGAGGAGGAGGGGTAGGCCGGCGTGTGTCCATCAAGGGCGTGGCTCCATGCAGTCTGGACAAGGGTCCATGTTGCTGATGGGCAGGGCTGGGTGGAGGCACCAAGAGGAAGGGTGTGGTGATACTGCATCCAGGTACTCAGCCCGAGCTGACAGGGGTCCCCAAGGTACTCCGTCGAAACCTGGACGAAGTCCTGGCAAAGTCCTTCCTGAACAAAGAAGCAATCTAGGGTCGGTCCCTTGTGGCTTGGTGCCTCCGTCCTTGTGCATTATCCACTACTGGACAGATGCAGACACAGACACAGATACGGACACAGACGTAGACGCAGCAGACGTATACGTATACGCATACACAGCAGAAGCAATCCAGCGGCCGCCAGCCATTGCTTGATCCGTCTCGAGGTGCATCTTATGTCCCCCAAGGGATATTTTGAGATGTTGGAAGGATCGCGAGACCCCAGGCCATGGGCATCATCTCCCCATCTCCGACACGACGATCGTTGGTCGAGTCCCCTGCCCGTGTGATGTGAGAGCGGTCGTCAACACGCTGAGAGAATATCCAGTAATGGAAAATGTGAAACATCCGAGCCAGTGGCACATGGCATCACGACACGCTACCTGGTGCCTCATCCTTCTACGGAGAGCATTGGCCGCAACGATGCATGGATCTCCATTGCCTCTTACCCTCGAAACATGCTCGCTTTCGTCTACAAGTGATGCTGACTCTGAGCGGAGTCCAGCTTCAAATCTCACATCCTGGCGCACGCAATAGTGCGGAGCGAACAGAATGGCCTGTGAAGTCCGACGCTGCCCAGCGTGGCGGGATTACTGCTGGCTTCGTCTTCTACGTGCTTACAGGGCCGGATGGATAAGGCAGTAAACAAACAACAGTATGCCAGACGCGACCCTGAAATATCTCAATTATTCCCTCACATGCGTTGCTTCCAAGGAGTCGTCAGCCGGCCCGCCGGAGCAAAGCTGTCCACGCCTTACATAGGACGGGCAGGCTTCTCCAAGTGGCTACTGCAATGCTGACTATTGCCTCGGAGCTTGGCTAAGCCTACGAGGCGATACACTCGAAGCTTGGACGTCTTTAGCATGCAATGTAGACGAGCGCGTAATTTTGGGTGAAGATGTGTATTTGCGTATGTGTATGTGTGTATGTACGTCTATGTATTGAATCCATCAATCGCTAGCTAACGACCAACAACAACAACAACAACCAACAACCATGATGGTGATGTGTGTGGAGCAATTGCGAGGGCACCCAGAAGACACCGACGGTGGGGGCATGGCCAAGACAGAAGATGCAGTTATTTGGGTCTTTAGCATTTGTGAAACAAGCTCTGGCTGCGAATCAATTGCGTCTGCCCCCAAGGGTCGCAGCCCTTCTCCTCGCTGCGCCTAACAAGCCAACCCTCGTCGAGTATGGCTCATGCCTCCTTTCCGTTGGTCGGCGGTGCAACATCCAGCGCAGACACGGTCGGTTGATACGAATAGATCCAGCCTAGATATCGAAGCCAAACCCACGACGGTACCAGGGTGTAGAGGAGCCATCGCAGCGGCGGGCCCAGTCCATATGGAAGCCTTGCCATGTGCAGCCCGGCGAAGACTTCGCTGAAACGAGACATGTCTTTGGTCCTGCCCTCCTCTCCGCCGCATATGCGGACAGTAGCTGATCGGCATTATCGAGCGAGGACCGGTTTTCCCAAGCAGGTTCCCCAGCACGGCCGCATCCTCAATCGCTTGACAGGCACCTCTACGTGATCGTCAGTACATCATTTCCATGTGGCTTTCGGGTAACTCGGGTTGTTGGTTTGGCACTTGGCTACTCACTGCCCGAAAAAACTTGTCATGCTGTGTCCAGCTACTTCATGGTCAGCGCCAGACTCGTTGGTGTATACCGCTATGGATCCAGGTGCAGGGGTGGGAATCCTACCATCACCAACAAGCGCAACCCGTCCCTGGGACATGGACGGGAACTCAAACTCTTGGAACACATTGCTGGCGATTACCCTCTCTGATCTGTCGGCAACTGTGTGGTATAGTTGTTAGCCGGGTCATCTCCAAGCTGTCTATGCAGAAGTGATGCCACGCACTGTTACGAAACTGGCCGCCTTCCGCGAATGGATGGAAGGCTTCGCCGTACAGCTTCTTCAAGTCGTCCGTGGTTGTAGATCCCCACACAGATCGATCCTTCTCAGCATCCCCTCCGCTTTCTAAGAAAAGATTAGCGATCATTTCCCCTTGGAAGCTTATAGGTCGGCTCCGTTAGGGTGCAAACCAGTTTCTAGATGTGCATATCGAGATTGAGCGCGCATCTGATGTGGTATGCATCCAGTCGGGAGCAGGGGTTGGTCCTTTAGAGACTTCGTCATGGCTCGCATTCTGAAAACCTTGATAGGCTTCCGAACAAGCGAGTATCGGAATGATTGACCATGCCGCAACATTGAGGTATGGCAGGGATAGCAAGCCTCATCTTGAGGGAACACTAACCTTGACTCCAACATACCATTGCCTGTTATCTGGGCATGGCCAAGTGGTCAGGATAGTCTTGTCGTAAAGCATCCAGTTTGCGATGCCGATCTCGTCCGCACCGCAGTTCTTCAGTGGGCTTGTTATCCCCGAAAAATGTACCCGACCCGTAAATTGAATGGTGTTGTGGGCATCTTCTATCCCCATACTCCGGGCCAGTGCTCGTCGTACAGCTGATCGGATCCCATCGGCCCCGACGACGATGTTGCCACGATACTCCGTGCCGTCCCCGACGATGACGCGGATAGGTTGACCGGGGTTATCAACAATGTCGACAACCTTGGAGTTTAGTACAACCGTTTCTTCGGCACCCGCCGCGGCATATAGCAATCTGTGGAAGTTGTGTCTCTCTGCTTGGACTATGGGATATCCATATGTCGGCTCAAAATCTACCAGGTCCAGTGAGTTCCATTGAGTCGTGTTCCTCCAAATCTGGATCTTTCGTAGCTTCTGTGCACACCCAAGAATATCTTGGTATAACCCTAGTTGGTCCAGAACTCGGAGAGCATTCGGTGAGAGAGATATTCCAGCACCAGCTGGCTGTAGGACTTCGCTGCGTTCCAGGATCTTGTAGGAGATTCCAAGCCGTTTGCAGATAACGGCAAGGGTAAGGCCACCAATGCCAGCTCCAACTATGATGATCTCTGCATCAAGTGACTCCATGAGAGCGAGGTGTGGTTCAAGGTGTGGCACAATATCTCAATGAGGATGGGATCTGCTAAGAGGATTTTGGGTTGAGGAGAGGGCAGTTTGGGCAGTTTCGATTCCTACAATGTAGAACCTTTCGAGAAGTTTGAGGCTCAACGTCTTTAAATTGAAACAAAGAAAACCTGATGAACGCTTCTAATTGCCCGAACGGCGTACGCAACCCGAGCATATACGGAGGTGAGTCCCACTGCGCATCGCACCCCGAGCCCGTTGGCCGGAACATTTAACGGACGGTGATCCAGTTCCAGCTTCAGGACTTCATGCAGATCCTAGATCTTCGGGGTCACCGTTCTACAGGATAACCTACATCAGACGACAAGATAGTGCTATTCTAACGAGGAATCCGTATCGCGCCGCATCTCGTGGGATTAGGCTCTGTGGAGCGAAATAGGCTACCCCTTGCATCTGGTGTAAGCGGTGAGACGAAGCATCGAGTCCACCTTGACCATATGGGTAAATGACGTGTGATTGACATGCTGCGGCTGATGCACAGACGCGCAGTGTCGGATGCCATGTTAAGGCTGAAGAGGCCAACGTTTATTCCAACTCAGACAGCGCACCAACCGCTGAAGCCAAGACTAACTATGCCTGCCATCTCAGTGTCTCCCCGTCGTGTCCCGGAGCATCATGGCATCAAAATAAGAGCTTGATTCCTGGCCAGAAGGCTATGACCCTCGGATCCCCGAATGACCCAACAACATTCTTTTTTAAAAGCCAAAAATTCTTAATGATCCAGCCATGCAGTTGTGCGCCCATGACAGTTGAAACAGTGGTCAGATGTAAATGAGGTAGCATCGAGGCGCTCTCCTTTGGGAGCAACTCGAGGCAAGATTAGCAGGGGTTCTGTGCCACAATAAGCTCTAACCATGGATGGGCTGCGCTGCGCTGGGGCCCATGTAGTAAAGCGGCACAGCAACAATTACAACGCAGCAATGTGTAAATGAGATGTTCATGACTCGATTTCTAGGGTCAGATAATCCCCAGTCGTGTCCCGTTTGTCGTGTTTCCCATAAATGGTTTCGGCCAATTAGTAAATTGGTTACTGAGATCCAACCTTGACGCGTGCATGTAGACGGAGCGCTGCTGCGCCAAACAAGTCCTCCTACGTACCTTGATAATTTATAAGGGAGAATTGTAGGGGCGTGTGATCACAGGGCAAGAAAGTACAGCTCATTGCTCCCACCCAGTCTCACAGCTGTATCATATCCTTCCTTTGGTAACCAACCAGAACTATGCGGATGTTGCACCAATCTTGTTCTTTCGACGCGCAATGTCAGACATGCCTGGTTTGCGCCATAAACAATGCCTACAAAATTTTGTATAAAAGTAATTCGTAATGTAAAAACAGTGGTAAATTAGCTAGCAAGCAACATCCATTTACATTCGCCTGTCTGTTGCGTAAATGTGTAAGTGATATAGGGTAGGTCACCGAAAGTTGGTGTTCCGGGAGATGGCCTTGGCCTTAGTCTTCAGCCCAGCCTCAACTGCTGCTGATGACAGTGACTCTCCACCACGAGTCAAATACGTCTTACGACCACACGCAGCCAGGCCACCGCTGATTCGCGTCCAGGTCCATTTACGCTCCGATTGACCCTTGGCTTACAACCGTTCTTCTACCAGCCTTCTATTTGCCCTTCCATGTCTCTCTTCCTGCAGGGTTCTGGGGAACACGACGCTATCTAGCCACACGCCATGCGTCCCCGTGGACACGCGAGTTTAACAAAAGCCGAGCCCGCCCGCGCATTCCGCCGAGCCCTGCAGAACCGTCTCGTCCGTCCTTGATCATGCGGTTTGACTGCTACCAAGTCGATATTTGTGACGCCGAAACGCCAAGTGTAAGCCGTACATGCTGCTCTATCCCCTCTCCGCTCTCCATACTCTCTGCAAGGAGGACTCTTATGCATCCACAAATACGATGTATTAAAGCTGATCTATGTCGTTGTGGTAATTAGTCTACTTACGCATGCAATTCGCATCAAAAGTCCCTTTGGGCCACAATCTATCAAACACCTAATCTAGAAATCCCATGCCTCAGAAATGAAAACCAGCCCCGGTGCTTTTATGATCCACAAAATGCAGGTATCTGGGTCAATGCCAATGTGGCGTCCCAAATATCTCAAAACGTCATCCTCATGACATAGTTTAGTGGCATGGCCTATTGTTGTCCTTGTTAGCCTCTTCCTGTGCCATACAGGAAGCTCCCAGAGTCTTACCATTCGATATCAGCCAGCCCAACGCGGTTCTTCTCAAAGTCAAAGATTACGTACTTGTCCTTGAGGAAGGTCTCTCCGAAATTGCCCAGGCTAGATTCGTCCGTCAGTCTCAGAGCTTCACCTGGCTGAGCTTTCACTTACAATTGGTCACCCTTGGCATGGGTTCGGGCATTCAACACGCAAGTACCATCCTCCATCTTGACGACATAGTCCTCGGGCTTGACGGACCACTCCTTTTGGTTTCCGCGGAAGGTGTAAGTTACTGGGGAAGTTGGCAATTTCATTGCAATCGACGGCGTAGAAGGCATCCTCTCCGTTGTTAGGGGAACCTCCAGCTCAACTGGCACGCCTTGGGTGATCTCGACAAGCCTGTCATATGAGTGCTCAGTAAGGGGTACGCCGCGACCATATGCAGCATGATCCATGATAGCGCCCTTGCCAGAGACGTTGGAGGTGCCAGTGACAGTCTGCTCTTCATCACCAAGCTTGAGGCCATCAAGCTCAATACCCCAGTAGTTGTAGATGGCAGGGTCATAGATGAAGTTGTAGTTGTTCACATCGGGGAAGACCTGTGTCTTGTACCACCAGATCTTGTCATTCTTGATAAGGTCCCTACGAATGCCACCGAAGGACTGGACGCCGTCGTTGCCGTCACACACAGGCTTCAGTTCGTCACTGTGGCAATAGACGAAGCCTGTCAGTCCATTCTTCCAGTGGCCCTGTTTGACCTGCTGGTAGAAGGCCGACTGGAAGTCCTCTACATTATGCGT
This sequence comes from Albifimbria verrucaria, assembly GCA_020081605.1. NCBI lineage: Eukaryota > Fungi > Ascomycota > Sordariomycetes > Hypocreales > Stachybotryaceae > Albifimbria > Albifimbria verrucaria. The sequence continues at coordinate 3,218,671 of JAHREC010000013.1, forward strand.
TAGCAAAAATAATTCGAGCCAATAAACACGAGGTCTACTTACGACCGTCGTTGGCGAAAACAGGAGAGAGACCGAAAACTCCGGCAAAGGGAACAGGAAGCCATAGGTCGAAACGTTGAAAGTCATGTCAGTAACCTGGATGACTGACTCACTCGCAACCGGGCCGAGCTGCACTGAATCCGAGCCATACTCGACATGGAGCGGGTCATTAAAGAAGAAGTGGTTGGGCTTCCATGTCCGTTCGTCGAACTTATCAGACAAGTTCTTGAATGTGGAGGAGGTTCGTGGATCCCACGCAGGCTGGCCAGGAAAGTGGCATGCCTCAGGGTCAAACTCGCCAAAGCACTTGGGAGAGATGATCAATTGGCTGATCCAAGTCCAATCGACAAGCACAGGGATGTCAGTCTTTGGAGTTCCGATGCTCATGTTAGACATGAAGCCGTTCGCATGCCAGGAGATGGGCATATCATATCTATCGGCCTTGTCGCAGTCTCTCTTGTAACCACGTGGTCGCAGACCAGGGCCAGCCTGAACGCCGCTGAGCAGCAGACCCAAAGTCAAGCATGTTTGGGTAAACATCATAGCTCCTAATATCTCCGTTAGCTCTCCGCTTGCCACCGCACGGCGCTATGCACACGAAGCACATGGCAATACAGGGGTGCCGCTATCTTGAAACCATGCGTTGCCAGCAGTCGCCCGACTTCTGGAAGATTTCTCTGAGAGGCAAAGATGAAGGCAAAACAAAAGTGAGGTAAACAACGTGCTCGAGAATGTTTCCTTTGCTTACCTTTTCTGATGCGAGTACTAAGTGAATGAAGCGGAACAATTGACACAGAAATGAAATGCAACAAAAATCTTGGATGATTGCCCCGGATGAAGCAGAGAGCAGTTGCTTCTGGAATAAAGAATCGAGAACATTTCAGTAAAAGCGAATGTTCTTGTAGTTATTTCAGCCCTCTTGTTGCGCCGTTACGACGACATCGCCGGTAGTTCACGATCAACCTCCGTTTCCGCGGTGCCTCGGAGGACGTGCGGCGACAGCCCTTGGACCACCCGGCATCAGCAGATCTAGGCTTGGCCTTTATTTCGCAGCGCTTATTCTCTTGACTTGCGTAACATTACGGCGCGGGCATAAACAATAGTGGCACATTACAGCCATGCACAATGACGCCTCACGGCCATTTCTGGCGTCCCGATATAGCAACACTGGTCGTCCATCTCCCGAGATGTCTGAGGATGCAAATGACTCTGCAACATATCATGGCAGACAGATGGCAAAGGCAACGATTGGGCCCTGGTAAAGAGGGTCGACCTGAGCAGTCATGGCGCTGGTAGGTGCTTCTCCGTTCGCCATGGCTCATGCATCCACTCATTCAAGGTCGCCACTTTGTTTCTATCAAACTTCAAGATACGGGTCAATTTTACAGCTGAGGCTTGACAGCGGAGCAGCTCCAGGCGGCCTTGCCGAGTGTATCACCTGCCTGCCACCGACTCACGTTTTTCGCCATCGTCTTACACGAGGTTCAGCCTGTCGACGCATGTTGTCATCGCCTTCTGGAAGAATTGACGATATCCACGAGGTCGATGCTGGCAAGTTCGCCCCTGAGGCGATTCTTGCTTACCTTGATATAAGTCCCCAAGAAGCACTCCACGATCACAAGATAATCAAGCAACTCAAGAACAAGCCGGTGAGCCTTCTGGATAAGCAACCACGGGTATTTGGTCTTTCCTATCACCACGTCTGCTCTCGGTTATGAGCTAAGCTACATTTTCTTCCGTCACATCTTTGGCCTTGGATTTTTCTACAACTCGACTGTTTCACATTTTCCCAAAGTTTGGCACGCAACTGGTTTGAGGCAACTTTCACAAACATTTCTCTTCTTCGTATCATCTCACCTAACATTATATCTACAAAATGGAGGTTATCACACTCATGCAAGGCGAGGAAGACTCGGGTCTTACCCCCTCTTCCTTATCCATGCTGTATCCGGTATCGCCCTGCCTTTCCTCAGACTTGAATCGCTCAGCGACGACGACGACCGACCTGTCTATGGCATCACCAGCCCCGTCCACTGCCCTGGGGGCCAGAACTTCAAGTACCCATCAAGTCTCAGAGAACTTGCAGCATTTTACCTCGATGGTATTAAGGAGTTGCAGCCTGAGGGCCCTTATCTACTCGGAGGCTGGTCTATGGGCGGAATGATTGCCATGTTCATGGCACAGATATTGGAGTCTCGCGGCGAGGAGGTTCTCAAGGTCATCATGATTGACTCTGCCAACCCTGAGGTCTTCCCTAAGTTTACGAGCTCTCAAGAGCATCGGGCTTACTCCAAGGCCACATATAACAGAACTGTCGCATTTGGTCTACAAATGGAAGGTGGAAACTCTCCCGACTCGCCTACCGCATCATCACCAGCTACTAGTGACCTTGATGGGGAGGACTACATGCTTTCTCGCGCTGGCCGAAAGAATTCTTGGGATACTCCTCGCTCCTCCTTAACCTCAGCCAGCTCCAGTGCTGCCAGTCTCTTTGATGATGAAGGCATAGAAATGGGTACGCCCATGTCACCACTGTCAGAGTGTGAGACGGATCTTTCGGACTGCGACTCTGATCTTGAGCTGGATGATCCTCCTCAGATGAAGGACTTCCTGACTCAGATCAAACTTCACATTCACGAAGGACTCAGCCTAATTGCCAATGTTGAGCCTGGAGACCTCTTCACTTCAGACAAGCCAGCGGATTTCGATGTTGTCTTGATCAAGTGCGCACCCGAGCCGGACTGGGAGCGTAGGCAAGCTACGGACGAGAACGTTCAATTCATCCGCAAGGTCATGCGCGAGCAGAACATGCGGTGGAACCTAAGGCAGTTCCGAAGCTTCAAGTCGATCCCTTTCAGCGGTGAGCATGATGGCGCCTTTCAACCCCAGTTTATCGGAGAGCTGAGCTCTATCTTGCGCGAGTGCATAGAAGACTTGGAATAAGCGCTTTTGTTTTCGCACTTTTATAAATATTGATATCACGACGACTAGAGAAAATCTAGACTCCACATGGGATGGATCACAGGACGGGTAGCTGTATTTCACAACAGGCATCCCAGGGACGGTTTGTTTAGAGAAGCAATGCATGGCATGGTTTGCTATTTGATTTGAGGGTTTTCTACACATGGCGTTTGGATGAAGGTGTTTCTGTCAGATATCACAAGGCATGAATGGTCGTGCCCGTTCTATCATTACATATGGATATTTACTTTGTTCGGTGCACGATAGCCCGACAGGTTCGGCGAAATAGCGACTAAGCAATTGATTTGTCAATAAGTCATTCTGTCTCATCTCAATATAACGGTCTTATTATGTGATTGTACTGCTGACCATACTAGTGAATGAAACATTTGACCTCGAGCTGATATTTACACCGCTACTTGCGAAATCAGCAATGCTGGCTGTGTGATCGTATTGGCGAGTCATGAAGTACAAATGTGCGGCTGACCGGCTCAGCTGAAAGAGCTATTACCTGCGTTCGAAGTTGAAGTCATGCTCTATTATCTGACATTTGCTTGGCAATGTTCCTTTACGTTATCCTGTTGGCCCTCCTTTTCATCTCCTATATCTATGTTTCGAGAGTTAATTATGGGCTAACGCCCCGGTTGGGAGGGATGTAAGATCCTAAGTAGAGAGATAGTGTTTTCTCAGCTATGAGCAACAAAGCAGCAAGGCAAGGGCGTGTGCATATATGGATACGAAACGGCTTAGCAAGGGTAGTTACTAGGGTCAACATATGGCACTGCTGCCCTCAGAAATGGGCCTCTCAGCCCTATTCATCAGTGGTTGGTATACCCTGGCAACCGCGCAACAACCAACGCGGCCGATTTCATCCCTCGCGTTCGAATGCTAAACGCGAATAGACGAGCTTAATTCTCTGCCTTGAGACCCAGTTCATTCGTTCTTCCATTCCCCTTCCGCGCCCCTCTTCCGACTCGGACCCCAGCCCGTGGCGTCTCGTCCTCTGGCCCCCGATTTGCACCGGAGATCGTCCGATAGAGATGAAGTGCGAAATCATCGCAGAACTCTATCGATCCCATATTTTCTGCACTTCCACGGCGTATTATGTTTCCTTTTGGACGTGTACACGCTTCTAGAAGGGCGTTGCCTCTATACGTGTAATACGGCAAAGCAACCCTACTGTTCTCCCTCTCGTATTGCCGAAAATGGCAATTACTAGAAACGGAGATAAATGCACCCAGAAAGGAGGTGGGCCCGGCTCCCGTATTCCTACTCGGATCGCCAGCGGGGACAAGATATGATTGCTAGATTTACGAGGTTTCTTTACAATTAATGTCATAGCTGCGTTTGAAATCCTCCAAAGCAATTCGATTCTGGGGTAGACAATGGAGTTGATGATAGGTTGTTGCCAATCGACCTACGGCAATCATTAGACAGAACAGGAAATTATAGGAGTGATCCCAATGGTATTTCTAAGAATAAACATTACAACCTCCAACGCCATTGTTTTATCTCGTCTGTATTAGGCATTATAGATTACTCAATATCGGCTCTGCACGCTTGAGTCTGATCCTTACATCCCCTTCAACCACGGAGAGCCCACCTTGTCAAAGTCTAGATTTGAGAAGTCGGTAACATTTGCAACCTCTGGAGATGCCCACTCAAGATCATAGTGTCTCAATAAAGTGATGAGGGACTTTGTTACCATGATCCTTGCGAGTTTCTCCCCAATGCAACGATGATTACCTCCCCAAATGGAAAGTACTTGACCTCACCCATGTTCTGGTTGACAGACACAAGGTTTCCTGTTTCGCTAATCCAGCGGTACGGAATCCACGAATCTGGCTCGCTGAAGTTCGCTGGATCATGGTGCGTTAGGTAAGGACTGATAGATACAATAGAGCCCTTCGGAACAGTGTAGTCGGTCCCCGGGATTTTGACCTTTGCTTGCGCAAGCCTAAGCGTTTTGATCCCAGCATAGTAACGGAGTGTCTCGGAGATGCAGGCTTGTAGTAGCACAGAGTCCGTTGCCTCAGGGTTCGCTCGTAATTCTTCTGTCAAGGATTTCAATATATCCGGGTGACGGAGTAACTTCAATGGTGTTAGTTATTTGTTTTCGTGAAAAAGGCGTGACGGTCTTACCGTGACCAGGTTCCAGCCGACATTACCCACAGTGCTTGTATGTGCAGCGAACATGAGCACCGTGTGCTGGCTGGCCATAAACTCCTTCAGAGGTATGGTCAACTTGTCCCGCATTGTGAAAGCAACATAGTCCTGCGATGACTCCACACCAAACTTTTCTGCTAGGTCCCGCTGTCGAAGCCGTTCGTTGAATATTTCCTTCACGCGCTCATGGGCCTTTTGCATCCTCTTGGCTGGTGGATGGGGCACCCACTCTGGCAGCAGAAGGGAACAGAGGCTTCCAATGTCAGCTTCCATAGCGTGCAGCAAGTCGAGTAGCTCTTTTTCGTTATGCTCATAGAAGTCCTGTCCCATGAGCGAGCGAACTGTGATGCGATGAATCAGAGAGGATGCAGCATGGAAGACCCTGATATCTGGTAGTGCTTCCCATTCAACTGCCGCTTTGCGAGTTTCTTCAACAGACACCGCAGTTGTGTACTCCTGGGCCGCCGCTGTGTTGGCATATCTGCTAACAGAAGCAAGAAGTGTTTTGTAATGATCCCAGAAGCCTGGATCAACAATCTTGTTCAGAAAGTAACCCTATTCACTGTATTAGAAGCCAGCCAAGATCTTGGATCGGGCGAATCCCTCACCATGCCACCTGCAAAGGACCATGCGTCTTCCCTAGTTTCCAAGTAAAACTTGTTCAGTTTATTTCCTCGCAGAAACACATTGAATAATGTGAAGACTTGAACACTGAAAACATCCCCACACTTCGCAGTGGCTGTTTTTATTAATTCTATCAGGTTGACTGCATAATCTTTTGCGTCAATGAGAAATGCCAGAGAGCCCTCGCTTTTATAATGAGGATCTTGCTTGAAAAACGCCTGCTGTAATCCAAAAACAAAATAATTATAATGAAGCATGCAGTGAAGAAAATGAGGCCAGCCATTATGACGAAGAATAACAAGTATGAACAGCCAAACACACACAAGAATGACCTTTTCACCCGCTTCTGCCTTGAGATGAAGCTCACCTATAACTTAAACTCAGAAAGATTATTGCTCCGTCTGATCCTAGGCATAAAGGAGACTTCGGCTATAAAAGTTGGGTTCGACTACCATTCCGGAGTCTGTGCCGAGTCATTGGGTCAGAGCTCTTTCCAGGGTTGAGCTAACGTTGTCATGCAGCTGAGTTGACTGCATCTGGGTACGTCAATAACAACAAAGACATCGATTTTTGGCTGCAGAGTATGATGAAATGATCTCGTGGGGCTGATATGCTCGTGCACGCCGCGCCTCCGTAACAGGCCGGAATGCATACAACTGGATCGCGGAGGAACAAAAGGCTCGGCACTTGATGATCTACGCTACCCTATTAATGCATGCTACGTCAGCGGCCTCGCTGACTTTCTTTATTGAGTAAAAACGGTTGAGCGTAGTGGTGTAGTGAAGGCCCCGTTCGGCTACTGACCAGCCTGAAACGATGCGGCACACCCGAACTGGTAAGCTTCTCGAACATAAGGTCAATACGTAATAAATGGTAAGACATGGCTGAGCAGTTCCGGTCCGGTCAACTGAAGAGCCGGCGGTGGTCGGAGCAAGTCGTTAGTATCATTCATGCTGGGAGCATAAACTGGGTGTTGATACAGTCATCAACACTTGCGCAATCGTTGCAGAAAGGTAGGCCACGTTTGTATTAAACCCATAAGTTGAAGGTCTCCAACTCTTGCGAGAAATGGTTCTATCCAAAGTGAATGTAGTATGAGGTAGGGCTGTAGGAGCCGAAGTGGTGTGAAGGACCCGGGAAAAGGCTTCTCATCGACGATGCACGATGGCTCGAGCATCCTTCCGGAAGTAAGATGGCTGCCACGTTACTTGATTAAGACCAACGCCGTAAGCACCGTATTCTTAAATGTAGTTATCTCCTGCCATCCGCAACAAGCAACTGTACACATGTACATACCGGTATTGCTTAGCCGTGGCCCTCTTTTAATGCTACAGATACTGCCAAATGATTTTTGGTTTGTAGTAAGTTTCTGCCCGGAAGTGAGTCGAGTGTCTAAATTTCCAAGGTAAAAGTATGAATATGAACTTCTGGGTAGGTACTTCGTATGGCTATCAACCTTTACATATTCCTAAGAAGGTAAACCATGATGCTGGCTGGGTGGCTTGCAGCTCAGGTCGTGGCTATATCAAAACTTAACCTCACATGACCTCCTGGCTTGATAAGAACCATCCCATTAGTCGAGAACTTTATGGTTTCTAAATCACTCAATTCTGATTATCTTGTCTAATCCAGATCCTTCGACTTTACATGCCGCGTAAGAACTTGGGCCTGCCATTCTCTTGGGCGATTGTTAGTCACTCTGAGCGCCCCATGTAAGCGCATACTTATGCAAGATCCACTAAGCTTATTATTTTTACCGTCTTATCTCGTTCCTTAGCTGGGTGTGAGGGCCTCGTCATCAAGCCTGCAGTTGTAGTGTAGCAGTTGGCTTGTTTCCGGCAGTTCTAATTGCGAAAGGCGAGCTTATCTCGGCTCACGACATTCTGCAGCCACATGACATGAAAAGTTTGTTTAATTACATGTTATTATATGATAACACTAACTATCCATTGCTATATTTAAATACGCTACCAAAGTCACCTCGCAGCTTGTGGTGATTCGCTGTGGTCAGATATTAACAGAACAGGCTTCAATTCTCCCTATAAATCTATCAAACATGTTCCTTCTCAGATTGATGCCAGCATTTTATTATGACGTTTAGGACTATTCAATCTGGTCTCTATCATGATATCATGTTGCAATTGTTAGCTCGGCCGTGTTCCGGCGGAGGTCGGGCTCGCCTGGCTGACCGCATGCCAGCGGACCTGCATGCTCTGCGCCGGCTTACGATCGCCACGCCGAGAATCTAGAAAACCCCAGTCTTCTACGGGCCTAACATACATTAATTTGTGAAGTTAAGAGCATCGGCGATATGATACTTCGAAAAACTTCATATACAAAGCATGCAGACTGTTTCCCTAGCCACAAGGATATGTGGATCCCCAGAGCCGAGTCGGAGAATCAAAATAAGTGGCCGGAGACTGTCGATATACTCAAGAGTATATTTACGACACTGCCTCTGTTGCAGCTATCCTTCATCTTCAAATCCGTTTCCGTATATCCGATTGGTGGGATCGGTGCCCAAGATGCTCCTTTCATTATGGTTTCTCGCCTTTATGGTCAGCCTTGCGACGGCTCTACCAGGGAAGAGAAATCAAGAGCTTGAGAAATGTGTCTCAAGAATCTTTGGAAGTAATGGCCGGCAAAGAATAGTGGTACCAGGCGATGCAACGTACACAGATGCTCGGATTGGCGAACATATACAGTACGTTTGTAAACATGAACGTGATGGGCCGTATCAAGTCCAACTGACATGATGTTACCTTAGGTTTGACCAAATGCCAGCAATGATCACATTCCCACAGCGAGCTGGGGAGATAGGACCTCTAATTAAGTGTGCTCGACTGGCAGGGATCAAAGCTGTTCCAAGAACCGGTGGCCACCAGTACGTTTCATGCCCGATCTATTTGTAGAGTCCCCGATTTACTTACTCTGGCTTCTCAGCTTCCTGGCCTATTCGGCGCTTAGTGACTCTCTGGTTATCGATGTCAGTCACATTGATCATGTGGATATCTCTAAAGACAAGACAACAGCCGTCGTCGGAGCGGGTATTCGCCTCGGACCTTTGTACACAGCTCTCGGTCTCCAAGACCGGACCTGGACTGGCGGAATCTGCCCGACTGTCGGCCTTACTGGCTTCCTTGGCGCTGGTGGCTTCAATATGCAAATGCGTCTTCTTGGGCTTGGTGTTGATAACGTGCTGGCGGCTAAGGTTGTGACGGCAGATGGGTGCATCGTCTCCGCATCACCTACTGAAAACGAAGATCTGTTCTGGGCAATTCGTGGTGGTGGTGGTGGACTCTACGGTATTGTAATCGAGTGGACTCTCAAGTTGCACAAGTTCCCACGCTCAGCAATGTTGATGCTGCGGTGGAACGAGCCTGAGACCAGAGTTGATGTAGCCTCCCGCTTCTTCGGTTGGGGCCCCAAGGCCGACTCACGCCTCATGAGCCAGGTCAACGTCCGCAAAAATCTTACTGAGGTCACGGGGTGGTGCTACGGTTGCAGCGTTGAAGAGCTCCAGGCTATGGTGGATGAGTCTGGTCTGCTCGAAATTGGTAAGCCAGACATTTATATCACAGGTGGTTGTAGCACCGTCAACTCGCGCCTTGTCGGCCTCACCATGGACGAATGCGTACCCGATGAACAGATTAAGGAGATGGCTCCGCTAGTCATGAACCATGTTCAGCAGCCCTATACGCCAGTCGCCAACTTTACGCAGTACAAGTATGCCCAAGTCCCGCAGGACCTGAGCTCCAAGGTGGCGATGCCCTGGAATCGCTTCATCCGCATTAGCAAGTCCTTCTTTGTTGAGAAAGAAGAGGACCTCACCCGTGAGGTTATCCAGGAGCTCGTTGATCGCCTAACTGAGCTGCCGGACGAGGTAGCTGGATGGGGCGAGTGGCATGCCTGGAATGTGACTGTACCTGGCAATGCAGCTTTCCCATGGCGCAACCATGCTTACGGGCATTTGGAGTTTATCCTACGAGACTCCGCTGATGAGACCAAACATAAAGAATATGTTGATTGGAGCAATCGTCTCGAGAGCTATCTTCGACCGAAATTGGGGTATGCTCCATAACTCCCTGTTCCAACATTAGAAATAACTAATCTTCTTTACTAGGCCTGCATCATATGCAGGGTACATGGACGCCAGGCTGTCTGTGAGCCCACACGAGTCGTACCACGGAAGCAGTTACGAAAGGCTGGTAGCTATAAAGGAACGCTACGACCCAAGCAACTTCTTCACAAACCCGCAGGGATCAAGCCAAATTGAACAATGCTCCCCAGAAGTTTTCCTTTGGCCGAACCACAGTGCCTTGTTGTCGGTTTGGCTTATTTCTGTAGAAAAGATTTATAATGTTCAGTATGTAGCAAGAAACAACATAACTAAGTCGTGACCAATGGTAAAAAGAATCTGCGAAACCTCTATTGTTTATCAATATAATATTTTATGGCTGAACACCCAAAACAGGGTGTCAAGGATATCATGCTCCTGGTATGTTGCGACCATCCCCACCTCTTCAAATGCTCGTGTGCGTAGTAAAGAAACGAATACAATGACTGTAATCACCAATCAGTAGTCTCACCTCTTGCGGCCCTTAGAGACCCTATACTCTCCTTCCTCGCCCGGCAGATGCTCCAAATTTGCATCCTCCAGGCAATCCATGACCACTGGATTGATAGAGAAGTGCTTCTGTAATCCGCCCCGGAATAATACCTTCATCATATTGACCCTTGACAACAGAGACCAACTGGTGATTCTAGCGGCGCCGTTGCCAAGACGAAGCTTTCCACGGTACCCGTATTCTGCTTGTCCGTCATCTGTCATCTGTGACGGAGGTACATGGGTGCCTTTCTCCGGTATATACAGGGCTGTTGAGTAATATGGCCCGACGCCCCGTTCGAGCGACGTTACGACGCTGACGAGACTCTCTCGCAAATCTTTCCGGCCTTTTCTAGAGACCGACTTTGCACTCAACTTGGAGAGCTCGGCGATACGCTCAGCAAGGCGCTTTGGGTCGTACGGAAGCTGGAAAGGCTCTCCAGTTTCTTCCTCGTGGTTGCGAGAAGCCTCATAAATAAGAGCGATACAAGCTGCAGTTTGTGCCTGTACCTCCAAGTTTGCGCTGTCCAGCTGATCGACGAATGCATCCATGGCCAGGTCAGCGTACTCGGAGAAATCTGACACATGGCTAGCAACGAATGCCCAGCCTTGAAGCGCTGCAACAACGACGACTCCGTTGTCGTGGGCTTGGATGCTCTCTCCATCCGTCTGTACGGCATCCACAAAGTATTCCATTAACTCCAATGCTGTCTCTTCCATCCCTCCTCCGTACAGGACTGTCATGCAGAGAGCATAGATAGCCCATACCTGGCAGTCATCATCGTCTTCATCCGTGATTATCTGCTTAAGTGTCTTCTCGCCCCCTTCACAAACATCGAGGCTTTCAACGGTGCCCACCAGTAGCGTGTAAGCTTGCAAGCTGAGCAGTCTTTCTCGGGCTGAGCTCGCGCGATTGGCATCGCGCAGAAAGAGTTCTGCCAAATCGGGTGCAGCATCATCAAGCCATTCATGGGTCTCGGGAACGTATCTGGTGCGTATGACCTTGATGAAGATGTCCAGGTACTGTTCACGAGTCTCGCTATTGTTGTGCTTTCGATCTTGAAGTTGCTCGACCAAAGCTTTGTAATCGAAGGAAGAGCCATCCTCAACCAGCTCAGGCACGGAACCTCCAGAGTGAACACTCAGGGTCATGTCGTCAAAATCGGGATCATAGTCGTCATCTTCGGCGTCACTGATGTCGGACGTAACTCGGCTAGGCGTCGCAGAGTGAGAGGGCGAGGTCAGCAGAGACGCCATCGGCGAGCTTCGTGGGGTCACGCCGCTCGAGAGACGGCCAGACTTTTGTGCCTTCTTCGACACCGTCTTGCCGTTGCCCTTGAGGGCCTTGACGCGGGCGTGGTTCATCATCGTGGCGGTATTGAATGGACACAAGTGTGCTAGAAATGGGAGGTTTTGGTGAAAGGTTTAAGCTGCTTGGGCGTATGACGTAAAGGCAGTGGCGTATGGTAAGGCTGGGTCGCACCGATATGTGGTGAGATGACGCTTAAGAGGTGGTTTCAAAAGTGTGATTGGATTTCCTGGGAGGCGCAAAGAGCAAAGCAATGCGCTTCTGTGTTCGGAGATGATGTCAAGATGGTATCCTCCTGGGTCTGGCCCGTGTGAGCTGGTAACAGGGTGCCTCAGCCGATGTCTTAGCAATATTGACGGCAAGCAAAAGCTCCATGAGGTCTGGGGAAAAACAGAGAGGTAATCGAGGCCGGCCGACGGGAGAGGGGAAGACGGACGAGCAGCGGGCTGGAGTAGCAGAAAAGAAAAGAAGGCAGCTGGGGGTGAGAAGCTGTCTGTGGTATGGGGAAGAAAGGAAAAATAAAAAAAGGTTGTGGTGGAAGAAAGACCTAAAAGTCGGTGGAGATTAAGGCCAGTCAGGTAAAGGTAGGTAATGGAGGAAGTATCACGCGTGTGGCAACAGCTCGGAAAACCTGAATGTCACGGGCAAAGCTGTGATTTACAGCTCATGGTACATGCCTGCAACTGGGCGCGGCAGCTCTGGCAGCTCAGTTGCTCAGGTAGGGCGACAGTGACCTGATTTAACAGCATGATGGAGCTATGACAGAAGTGGTGACGATCAGCGCCCATCTGCCCAAAACCCCGCCCAAATGATCCCTGCAGTCAGTGTCGTCACAAGTGGACCAACGGAAGAAGCCAAAAGGCTCTCGACGATGCATGTGCTTCCGATATCAGATGTGATACTCAGCACTCCGTAAGATGTTCTTCCGTGAGAAGCAGATGCTGTTCTAGGTACATAGTGCGCTCGCTCAGATATCGGATCGATATGGGAACTCTTTGACCGAGTATTAGGTACTAACTTAGGCATGCAATACGAATACTGGGAGGTACTTGAGCTTGGCTGTCTCGAAGCATATGCCCTCAAGGTACTAAGAGAGCACTCGCTGCCAGGCCTTACTCTAGGCACCTACGACACCCTGTAGTACCTGTGCTAACATGCCTGCTACCTTGCCTTTGCCCAAAGCACCTTGCATGCAATTCTTCTCAAACAGACGAGCCTTTCCCCGCGCCAGCTCTCAAGTCCAAGAAGGGTGGGAGGCTGTGAAACGCGCACATCGCAACACAAGATATGTAATCTGTGGAAACAGCTAGCAGGTGTGGAGACCCCATGTGCTCCGTGAGGAACAGGAGCCTAATACTCCAGGTGTTGGCGCACCATGACGGGCAACATCGGAGCCAGCGTACCTAACATAACAATCACAGAACGAGCCAGCACACATCAGGTGCATGCTACTCTTTGCGGTGTTAGCGGGCTTGCCTGTTTGCCTGCCAGCCTGGTTAACGCGGCCTCACGGCCCACATTAGACCTGTCATGTGGACGCATCTGTTGGGGGTTCATGCTCTGACCTCGGTGCCTCCAAGCTGAGCCAGTGCTCCTCACGCCATACCGAACTCAAGATCCGAGGCAGATGTACGAGGAGTCTATCTTCCTATGGCTCTGACGCTGCCCAGCGCTCAAGTTCCTGTGAAACAGTGATGGAAGCGGCGGCCATATGCACAAATCAACAACGCCGAAATATATGATACCGTCTGTCTTGACTAGGCTGGAGGGATGACACGAAAATGAGGCTAAGAGTCACATAATGTTCTTTGCTCTACATCCCTGGGCCCGAAAGGCTCCGCAGCAGGCTTCGAGCATGCATTCTGCACATCTCTTGGCAGTAAAGCAAACCGCAAACATAGCTCATGCTCGAGCATAGTACTATTCTGTGATCTTGTTGGATTCTATGGTTAGATGCGTCGTCCTTTCGGCGGTGCTGCTCTAAGTTTGACCTGCCTGAACCTGTGTCGTGTTACGTCTTGTGTCTTCAGTCTTGCGTCTTGCAGGTGCACATATCACTAACCCCTGTGCTATATACAAGGGCAGTGCAGCTCTTGAGTGAGATGCACTGTGATGTCTGTACTGTGAGCTTTGTAACGTGTGATAGCTCTTAGCGGGGCCTGGCATACGCGGGCTAACAAATGCTCATCCTCTCCCAGTGCCACATACCGTACCTTTCTAGCCTTATTACTAGGTGGTGTTTGTTGGCTTACCCTCCCTCTTCGTGGCAGTCTCGCCTTAACAAAGATAAGTAGATATACATTCACTTTGAGGTGGTGTTGTATGGCTTCCAGCTGCACGACCACACTGCTAACCATTTACCCCACTCCTATGCTCAGCATTCCTCGTTACCCATCTCCTGGAACACATTCGCGAGACAGCAACACTGCTTCACGCTCAACCGACAAAGGTTGGGAAGCGTCTGCTGCCCAAGCTTCTTGCCGCATCCCAACTGCATTTGTTGATATTATTCCACGCCTGTTACGCCACCAGCGCGCTTTAGGTTGAGCTTAGGGAAGCATGCAAAGGTAGAGGTACCACCTACTGATGCATCCGAACCCACTAAGGCTGTCCCACTTGCAGTAGCGATAAGCCCCGGACTGTAGCTGTGGAGCCTTTATCGCTGGCTATCGCCTGCTTTCTGCCTGTTACGGCAGTCACCTCTATGACCTCTGCCCCACCTTGCTCTCATCGAGCAACTCCGAAACTCCCATCTCCATTCATTCATCCTTTCTCTTTCTTCGAACCGCGCCTTTTCCTTCCTTTCTTTCTTCTTCTCCTTTCTCCATTGTCCTGACTAACACTCAGGGCACCTCTTCACTCTGGGGTCAGTCGGCATCGGCGACTTCTATCCGCAAGCCTGCTGCCTCTTCTATAAGTCTTGCTGCCGGCTGCCTTCTGCCTGGAGCCGCGCTTCAGGTTTGCCTCTCCAACGGGGTCCGTGATTCATTCAAACTTGGACACGCTTCTTTGGCATATATCCATCCATCACAGCTCCGTTTCTTTTTGCATCCCGCTATTCAGCTGATACCCAAATACCATGGGTTCTCAGCTTCCCCATTACGGCGAAGGTCAGTTCACCCTAACCATCTACTCACACTTTGGTGTCTGCTGACCACCTAAACCTAGCCGTCGTAACTTTCGCAAATCTCAACAACAATGTGCCCTGCCTCTATCCTAGACGAACTGTTTCCCTCACACCGGACAATCCTATCATCCAAATCGGACGCACTAGCAAGAGGAACATCAATTTTGAAGCTGCGACCACAAATTGCTGGTTTGATTCCCCGTAATGTCCAGAGAGCACGCCCAGCTACGATTTGATGCCGATAGCCAGGTAAATTGTTACCCTTGTCTATGTTTATTCGATCACCCCGCTTATTGGCTCTCTTCCAGAAACTCTACATCTCCGATGCCTCCTCGCTACACGGCACATTTCTCAACGACTCTTCCTTGACGCCAAATGAGCCGAAGGCCCTGGAAGACGGTGATGTCGTTCGTTTCGGTATCCCTATTGATAGGGGTAGGGAGACGTACAATCCTTACGCAATGAAAGTAGCTGTCCGATTTGAGAATCCTAGGTACCGATCTCCTAGGCCGCACTATTACAGCAGCTTTTCTGACATGTTTGATAGACCTGTTGATCAGCCTGTCATCTTCAGGGTGCCTGACGATACTGATATCGATGACATTAGCGGCGATGAGGATACTGCCGTTCAGCACAGCGCCAGTCTTCTTCACCAACACAACATACGCCCTGCACGGTCTCCCCAGCACAACACCACTATTTCTATAGACCTTACTGGTCATGGGGAGTCCACAACTTGGGACCTCGAAGACGGTCAACAAGAACCATCAGCACACTCATCACTTTTGTCAAATGAAAAGCCTGTGGCATCTGTCAATGCTCTACATGTGGACTTAACTTCACAGGATGAGGACTGCATGAGTGATGTTGATGAAGTGTTTCAAAAGACTCCCGGAATATCCCTGATACTGTGCTTAGGGAAGCTGATGACGTTTTCCAAGAAGACTCCCGGAATATCCCCGATACCATGATTGGAGGAATTGATGATGAGGATGAGCAGTCGAATGGCCTATCTGATGCCTTTGACGGGTCACAGGAAGTAGATATCCGGTTGACCGCTACTAGTGACTCTGAGATGGAGTCTGTTTCGGATTTCCCGTCCTCAGATTCAGATTCAGACATGCTTGATGAAGAGTCGGCAGACGAGATTTCCACAGCTCTATTCGTCCCAGTGGACGAGCTTGAAGAACCTGCTGAATTTGCTGATGGGGAATGTAAGAAAAGCAACCCCTTCGCCCGTATTTGTTCATCACTTGGTTCTTTGATACTGATTCACTCCCTTTGGTATTTAGGTATGTCTTGCTCCGAACATGATTCTTCTCATGAGGATGAGTATGCCGCCGATTTTGAGAACCCAGACGATAAGAACGAGCTGGATGCCGGGGCCCCTACTCTAGCTACTCCCGAGTCCGATGACCACATAAGGACCCCTGTTCCCAATAATGAGCAGGTTTCTGTGGAACAGGGCATTCAATCAACAGTTGCACCAGAAGATTTGTGGACGTCTCCGCTGCCTCCAATGAGGCCTGGACTCTCTAAACTACCCGATCTATCGCAGTTGAGCAGCCAAACATCTCAAGAAAGCCTTCGTCTGCCCCCTATCTTTGCAGCCATACCCCGACCCAGGCAACCAGAACTCGGTGGGAATGTCTATTATCGATCCACGGGAGATGTTATGGGAGCAAAGACTGGCAAGTTCGAGTACTTTTACGCTCGTGAACACAACAAAACGGCCACTCGAGCAGATTCAACTTCACAGGCACCCGACATTCCAGTGGCAACATGGATGCCCCCTGCCCAATTCTCCAGAAATTCCAACGAACGCTTCGTTTGGCCCTGGGACACAGGACACCAATGACTCGGTACAATGCAATCCTTCCAGCTCCTGCTACAATGAGCGTCTCTCGACGAATACCGCAGAGGTTCCTGGGCCGTGGTCGACCTCAGGAGAGAAATTTCTCAAATCCCCACTATCTACCCAATACTACCCATCACCTGCTCATAAGCCTGCTGATATGGCTCTGGATGAGACGTCAGCTTATCAATATGAAGAGAGCAAGAAAGCTGCATATGCTAACGGGCAGGTCAAGGAAAGCTTCATGACTATCAACAAGCTTGTTGACCCACCTAATGACATAGGCAACGAATCTGAACAAAGATCAGAACAGCGCTCACTGAAGCGCAAGGTTGATGATATCTCCGAGTTGACACCAGAAGAACGTGTACAGGATTCCGAGCCTCTTCGAAGTCCAGCAAGGGAGCAGAATCAACTCGGCGTGAAAGATGCCACGTCAATGATCACTTCGCCACTGCAGCAGGGTAACTCTACGACATCTGAGCAGGATGTCATCGTCCTAGAAGATGATATTACACGGCCAGCAAAACGCATTCATCGTGCAGCAGAGGTTGTATGCTATGCTGCTATTGGTGCTGCAGTTGCAATGTCTGCTTTGATCGCAACAGCCCCACATTTTAAAGGGTGTTTTCTCTATCTCCTTTACTCAGGCTCCTTCCTCTGTTGACTTGAGGAACTGCTTCCTTACTTTCTTCTTTATGCCGTTTCCCATTGAAAGCATGGGGACGTAATTCATGACCATAGGGCAAGTTGGACTTGAAGGATTTTGTACTGGTTAAATTATTGGTGTCTGAGAGTTCGGTTGGTATTTGCTTTATAGCCATGGCAAGGATGGAACGGATACGTTGTTTTGCTCTTCGGACGAAAGACATGAGAAGGCTTTACAGTCAACTCGCTTCTTATTCAACATTTCACTTGCACAGGTGAAATTGACGTAGCCAAGTGAATCAATCGTAAAGCAAATTGGTTAGCTGAGTAAAAACGCCTCTTTATCTGCGTGTCACTAGTCAACATGGCAGTGCAACAGAGTGCAACTCATTTGTCTAGGTAAACATGAGCACACAAATTCTTCAGTTGGCATGATCCCAGCTGTATAATGAGTCTAATAACTTTATGCCATGATCGGCAACATTGTGTTACAAGTTCTATACCTTATACCTTGTGATTTTAATTACAAAGCCATTTATATCATGTTTCTTAATAAATAGCTCAATAGTGTCCATATCCCAAAAGCACGTTAAGGAATCAATTTTAAGACTCGTGAATCTAAATAGTGTCTGAAGAAAATACAGAATTAGTATAGCTCTAACAATGGACACGTTCAACACCTTTGATGAAAATTATTAGATTATGAGTTGATAAGAAGAGCATAGGGTGAATTCAAGCAATGAAAACAACCCAGCCAAGATGCATAAGGGCCTTTTAGCGAAGGCCCCATCAATGGGAACCATCAATAGCCTTGTGATGACCTGCTCCGAGCACTAGCCGCCAAGGCAACCTGCCAGCAACCGGAAATAAATGGAGGCAACCAAACTGTCGGGCCCTTTCAATATCGAGATGCGAGGTCAAGGCTGTATACTCTTCGTCTTACAGTGTCACAGGCAACGAAGGATTTTCTAGGACATGCGGCTAACTGCATGCTTACCCTCAGCCGGCAAGGGCCAGTCCTCAACTTGCCTATGGATGAGCTTTGTGGTTGTGGTTGCACAGGGCAGTCATTGCATTTTACAGCCAACAAATCCGAGGCTGCTCAGAGATCGTGTATCTGCAGCCTTCCTTTCGGTATCCCAAGGAGGTTGTGAAATGGTGTCACCCGAAGGCCTTGCATGGACACGTGTTTCGGCTCATGGCAACCCGATGCAAATTACTTGACAGCGGATTATATTCGTGATGTGCTGTGTAATTTCCAAGGTGGAATCCCATGCTGCTTCACTGTTGCATATTTACCTTCATTTGTAAACTCCTCCTATCAATGGATCTGAAGCATTTCATAGGTAGATGGTTTAACGCATAATTCTACTGCGCCCGGGGATTTGTGTCAACTACTGAGTATGGAGGTTGCGTACGAAAATACGTGGTGACACTTGCTTGTTGGACAATTGCATTACGCCCATCACAGCCATGGACCACTTCGACCAGCCTTACCCATTGGGCACCAACTTAGGACTGCGATGACGGTTACTTGCCCCCTCGGTAGTAGCACCTTTGATAAATTAGCGTGAGGCTCTGAATGGGTGGCTCAGCCAATATGCGGGTCGGTATCACGTCGCAGGGTTGCCTCGAAAGCCATTCGGGCATGAACGAGGAAGACCAGAGGCAGGTCTCCGTCAGGCATCCTCAAGGCGGGTGACGATCACGAGACCGATAGCCATTGTAGCCATTAATACGAGTTAGTCGGTCGCCGTCGTATCGTCGGTTACGTAGAGGCGGTCAAGGCATGGGAATCTGTGGCCCCAGCAGTTGGCGATGTTGCACTTGTCGGGATGAAGCTGAAGACTTGTTCGGGGTGAACGGACTGCGGTTGCGGATATTTAAGAGCCATGGCTCCTTGCCATCCTCCCTAATGAGCTTGGCTCCAGCACAAGATTCAATGAGATCGGAGCTCAGGCTAGAACAAAGATGGCATCACATTTTGTCACCGGCTTAGAACAGGGGCTGCTTCCCATTAACTGCGATATGTGTAGCATTCGGATGTAAGTACATTCGTCGACATTTCCAAACCCATCATCATTGCCCAATGCTAACTAGAGTGCTGTATAGGCTCCCTGCAAATACTGCAACAATTCTCTTGTCAGAATGGTGCCGCCCGAGTACCTGAATCAGAGATCAAAGCATGGAAGCGGCACACAATCAAGCAATGCCAAATTTTCTCCTTGGAGAGACGATAACCATAATAGTCATCGAGATTCCACAGGGGCCCAGAGTCTTCAGCCCAAGGGATCGTGATAGCGGCGGGTACAAAGACGCCACAATGTTCCTGAGATTTAGGGGATGCAGAATGATCATAATATTACTACAGGCAGTTCATAAAGACTACGTGAAATTGTAGAGAAATGCTAAGAATGGTTGGAGGTATGAGCAGGTTAAAAGGTACATCTATGGAATTACAGTAGGCCGGTGGTACCTCAGATTCAGGTCTCGCGGTCAAGTTAGAAGCTCTTCACACAACCATTGATGGTTGAATGATTTCGAGAGACTGTATTAGAAATGGATTCGATACTCTCAAAATTGTGTGTGTCACATCGGAGAGGGAAACATGAGAAGCTGGCGTACGTCGAGTCACAGCTGCTATTAAGTTCATCAGGCACAGTTGTATGCAGCGCCTATCAGAGAAATTTCACGCACGACAACTTTGGCTTCTGCGCACGCCTCATCTACGAAGGTTCGGTCGGTTTGGGTGCTCGCGTGATACAGCCAAGGTGTGATTCCTCTGCCGGGGCATGGTGTCACTTCGGGTCAGGATGTCCGATGTAGGAGGTAGTTAGGTAGTGGTGGATGATGCTTTTCCTCTGCGGAAGCGGTCAGAGCAGAAGTCTGTAGAACATGAATGAGAGAATTAAATGGTGTTTGTGGCGTTTTGGAATATGCAGAAGGCAGAGGGTGGCTCAGAAGATGGTTGTTGTGTTGTAAGAGTAAATGTCTATAGGTAGGCCCAGGTCGTAGATACAGAGCAGCTGTACTCTGTACCTTACATGGCTAGAGGTATGGCTGGCTTGCCCTGCTTATTGCAATCCACGATTCCGGGACTTTCACCTATGCTTGACCCAACCAAATTCAGGAATTAGGAATACACCATCAGCTTAGCTGTTTTAGACCGAGATACCAGGTCCTTGAAGGGCCATCACCCCAGCATCTCGCACGCCTCCAGCATACCCGAATCCCTCCTGACCTTCCGGCAACGGCCGCCGTGGCACATCGCGATGTCTGTCATTCTTTGCACTGGTGAGCCACCCTCGTCTCCTGCCGCGCCGCGACAAGGCTAACTCGGTGATAGCCGGCTATGACCACACAATCAGGTTCGCAGCTTTGCGCCGAGCCCGATTCCTCCCCGCTGCTAACATGACCGGCGCAGGTTCTGGGAGGCCCTTTCCGGCATCTGCTCGCGCACCATTCAGCATCCAGATTCCCAGGTGAACCGCCTGTGCATATCCCCGATAAGCGCTTCCTGGCCGCCGCCGGCCACCACACCGTCAAGCTCTACGATATCAAGTCGACCAACCCGAACCCGTTGTTGACCTTCGAGGGCCACACCGGAAACATCACTGGTGTTGCCTTCCACTGCGAAGGCAAGTGGATGGTGACCAGCTCCGAGGACGGCACCGTCAAGATATGGGAAACGAGGACCGGGTCGATCCAGCGAAGCTACAACCACGGCTGCCCAGCAAACGACGTCGTCATCCACCCCAACCAAGGCGAGATCATTAGCTGCGATCGTTCAGGGAGCGTGAGGGTGTGGGATCTGGCAGAAAACAACTGCTCCCATGACCTCATCCCTGAAGAGGACGTCTCGGTCTCAAGCGTGACCGTTGCTAGCGATGGTAGCATGCTTTGCGCCGCAAACACAGCCGTGGGTGCCGAAAGGAAGATCGAGTTTGGAGCCCGACTGTGCTAACATGATGTCCAGGGAAATGTCTTTGTCTGGCACCTTATCCAGAACTACGAACGAACCAACCTGGTGCCCGTCACCCAGTTCAGCGCCCATAACGAGTACATTACGCGCATCCTGCTCTCGCCTGACGTGAAGAAGCTCGCGACGTGCAGCGCCGACCACACGGCCAAGATCTGGGAGGTCAAGACCAACCAGCCACCAGCGGCAGACGGAGAGTCAAAGCCGTTCCCGCTCGAGGCAACTCTCACCGGCCATCAACGATGGGTATGGGACTGTGCGTTCAGCGCAGACTCTGCGTATCTGGTAACCGCCTGCTCGGACCATTACGCGCGGTTGTGGGAATTGCATAGCCAGCAGATCATCCGACAATACAACGGTCACCACCGTGGTGCGGTCTGCGTGGCACTCAACGACTACTCAGAAACGCGATGAGGCTAGTGGGACGCAGAGATACCGCTGGCTCGGTTCAGGGTGTCGGCAACTCGTTTGCGGTGAATTTACAGGGCATGGCAGGGGTGCCGGAGTTTATATGGCGTTGTTTGGCAGTAGGGTTTGGAACGGCCGGCTTGCTCAGCATTTGAGATACACCATCATGGTAAAGGAGCGTTTGCATGTACTGACGTGCTTACATATGAGGACTACGTTATGATAGACAACTCATGCTATCTGATTGGCATACAAATTGCTATGACACAACAGGTCCTGCAACTTATAATACGATGATTGAATTCCATGATTGTGGCTTTGTTAGAATAGGGCGGCAACAGTGGTTCGACCCAGCCGTCGGCTAAGCATGTGCATCAATTGCTCCATGTGTTTAGTTTTCTTTTCATGACTGATCCAGGTGTGCAAGTTCCGTTTCTCTGCACGAAGTCTCCGGGGATTATCAACGAGACTTTCCGGATATCCTCCTTAACGCCGCCCCGAACATATCATCAACCCAGAGTGGAGAGACAGGCGGCATAAGTTCTTCCGGCAAGAGGTGATGGCAACGCGGTATATTTTGTCCTAGACGGATACGACATAAGGCGGGACGATCAATGCAGGGCTGGTTCGGATCATTGCCGTTCTTGAATTACCGAAGCCTACCTGCATGCATGTTCTTTGACGTTGTAGCCTCAGGGTATAAGCGGTGAAGAGAGGATTACTAGATGGGTATTTTTGATATCAATACGAGCACGTCTCAGCTGTGGCCATGTCATGATTTCAGCAGTTACACGGACGACTATATGAATGCACGCAGGATCACGTCAAAGCTGTGGAACAAGTGCTGACGCGAATAAGACGTGATCGCCTCACCCATTGGCCTTCACGCTCGGGCAAACTCAACACCAAGAGAAGTCAGGACGGGATCCAACAAGAGACAGGTTTGATGCCGAAAGTAAGCTTGTTGGCTTGAAGCGCAGAGCTGGCATGATGATCTTTGTCTAGGGTTTCCAGCTGTTGAGCTGCTTAGAGTCTGCCTTGTTGGCGCTTATCCACGCAGCCGCCGTGAACCGCCGGATGCTGGGGGAGGGAGAGGAAGTGCACAAGAAAAGAAGAAAGTAGAAAAAGAAATGAGAGGGTGTGATGGAACACTTGTAGAAGGCTAGGAAGTCGGCAACGGAGATGGCGGCTGGGCCGCTAGTGACAATGACAAGGCAATGTGAGACATGATGATGTTTTTGAATGGTGGTAAAAAATTTTATAAAAACAAATACGATGCTGCAAAAAGCGATACGGCGGTTCGTTTGTGAAGATGCTCCATCTGCAAGTCACTCCACACGGAGTCCAGCTGGACAGGGGGTTCTGGTCTGCTGGGTGGAGGGAGATTTACCTATCCGGCGAGCCACCGCCAGCCACTTTGAGGCTATGCCACGGTTTTACGGGTCTCACCGTTAGAACTTCCCCATCGCCTTGCCTTAGCAGGGTGCAGCGTAGCGGCAACGTCCAGTGTAGTGCAGTGCAGCGCAGTGCAGTGCAGTGCAGTGCAGTCGGCCGCCTCCAGGGGTCCTCCAGCGAGGTGACGTACCGTCCCCTTCTGTCCCTTCTCCTCCTGGCCTCAACCGCAAGCGCCGTGACAGGACGGAACCACCATCAACCACGCCATCCAACCGGAACACAGTCCCTCGACCCTGAATCTGCGTCAGGGCACGAAACAACTGCTCTACCGTCTCGAGCCTGGTCCGGCTGCGAAACCCCACACGTTCGCAAACCACCACTCCTCTGCGAGGCTGAGAAACTCGTCCCTCCTCTGCTAACCAATCCACCTGTCCCCTGTATTGGAGGCCCGTCCGACCCTCATCTGCAAACCACGCGATATCTCCGGCGCTTGGAGACACATCGCAATAGCCATGGCGGCCGACAGCAAGCCCCCAGTCATCAACTACATCCTGAGCTTCATCCTCGTCGGGCTGGCCTGGGGCCTCACCACGCCCTTCATCCGGCGGGCGGCCCGCTCCACAGCCCTCCGGCCCATCCGGTCCTGGACTCCCCGCCGTCAAGGCCAGCTGGCTCCGCTCCCGTCTATACGGCGCTTTCTTCTCGGTACTCGATCTGCTCCGGAATCCGAGATATGCCGTGCCCCTGCTTCTCAATCTCACCGGCAGCGTGTGGTTCTTCCTGCTCATTGGCCAGGCCGGTACGTCGTCTTAAGATGAGCATGCAGTAGCCGCTCTGTCTCGCGTTACGCAAGCTTGCCTTTCTAGTCCTGGAGCTAACGTTGTGTTTACCATATCAGAATTGAGTTTGACGGTGCCCATTGTCAATACCATGGCCTTTCTCTTCACCGTCCTCGGGGAGTGGTACGTGGAGGGCAAAGTCATCAGCCGAGGTGAGACACCGGGACCCTACCCGCTCTATCTTCCATCTACTAATCAGTGTAGAAACCGCCATTGGTATGGTCCTATCGTTGGTGGGCATTGGCTTGTGTGTTCAGAGCAAATCGTAGTTTATCAGAGCGAATGTAGACAAACAAGTCCATGAATGAAACGTTCCATTTATCCCAAGATCATGTATTCTATGCATGTTGTGACAAATACTCAAACAACAAACGTACATGGTATCAAATCTTCCCTAACTGCCCATCTCGGATCCTGCCGTATCTGCTCCAGGCAGTTCTGTGTACCAAAGCCCATTCCATCCCGTTCCGTTTCCTCCGAGCGTCCAACCCAAAAACAAAAACACTTTTCCTCCGTGTATGCAAGCATACAAATGCCCTGGTTAATATTTACAATGAAGTGCCACAAATCAGTGGTCTTCCCCTTAAGTCGGGGATTTTGGCTCCTATCCCTACGCAGTAGGGATCGTCATTAGAGTCGTAGGATCATCAACGCTCTGCGTCCAGAAGAGGTGGCGGTATCCTTCACCTGCGTGATCGCAGCCAGCGCAGCACGCTCCTCAAACTCGGATCTTCGGCGGTCCAGCGGCCTAGCGAGTCGTCCGAGGCCTTGAGTTCAGCGTAAATGTACTCATCGGTGACTGCTCCGAGCTCCTAACGGGCTTGTTAGCTTCCATCCGCCTTCCAAGCATTGCGTCCCTGGGTATACTTACAGCTCGAAGTTGGCGGTCACAGTGTCGGAGTTGAGACTGGTGGCCGCTGTGTGGCCGTTCGCCCTGCAAGACTTGCTCGCGGTACTCGATCCACCTTTGTGCTGCGGCTTGGCGCAAGTAGATCTTTGGCCCTCATGTCTCCGGGCATAGGCATCAAGAAGAACCCTGTTACATTTGCTTAGTCGGATATCCCTTTTTCAAAGTCGCTCGTGTAATAGAAGACATACTGCTTGAGCTCGGCCTTTTCCTGCTCCTCGTGTCCGCTGGCGTTGGGGACACTGGTATCCGCCGCACATTCGAGGATGTTCTGTCCATCAAGGAGCATTGCCGCAAGGCCGCCCATCCTTCTGTGTAGTAGTCATCCGCATTGGTGGGCTCAACCGGCGCCGCCGCGATGTAATACTGCAGTGTGCGAAAGTCATCAAGAATCTGCGCCACTCGTGCAGCTCGGTATGGGTTCACTAGAGATGTTGGTGTTAGTGCCCTGGTGGTTTCCGTTTTCTGGTTGCCAGAACATCGTCAAGACCATGGTGATAACATACAGCCGTCCATATCTGCGTAGTTGATATCGGTGATTCGATAGTAGGAGATGAGAAAAAGCAAGGCACTGCCTGGTAGACAAGTCGATTGTCAAGTGATGTTATATAGCAAAAGACTACACTCTCTAATGTCCAGCAATCAAGCTTGGTGTTGTGGTGAGTCGGAGGTGTATATAAGAGACAGTGGTCCAAAGAAGATGATGAAGCTGTTGTCGCTATCGACTCTCTTTCAGACATCATCATCTTGAAGAGTTGACTCGAACCTTTTGTATATCATCGCCGTTGAAGAGGCCCACCCCTACCGGCAAGCCGAAATCTCAACTCCCGTAGGGCCATGGCCGTCATCTCCGCCAAAGCAAGCTTCACTCCTGTAAACCACGGCAGAGACAAGACAATCGTCTCCGCCTTACCCATCGCAATGTTGAGACGAACATGGCGGGAAAGCCTTGCTCTGCCGTTAGCGACAGTAGCCCGTCTGGGGATCAGCTGCTCACAGCACCTATCAAACAGCCCATCGCGGCATCCACCCGTGACACAGAACTCATGGCAGCTCAAAAACTAACGTCGAGGCCCTGGCCCAGCTGTGATCCACGACATAGCGCTCAGTCTACTGGGTCAAGGGGACGGACAGGGGCCAGCCTTATCAAAGCCCTTGTGGCTGCAGGGGTTCGGTCGGTGGGCTGGCTGGTGGGGAGGGAGGGTGGAAGGGGGAGGCGACCACGGAGATGGGATGGGCATCTCGAGACTTCGTCCGTCCACCCACGTCACTGCTCGCGTTCCTACATGCTCAAGCTACGTTGCGCCCGCAGCCTCGTGGACGTCCAGGTGCTTATTTTGGGCGAGCCGATCCGGTGGGTCGTCGGCCAGACCTTCGTCTTACGCTAACACACGCCTGCATGCCTGCTTCGCCCATGGTGCCAACGGCGGCCATGATACCATCCCCTACAGAGCCTACAGAGGAAAAGGCGGTCCGCCGCATGCAAGCCACACGTCTCCCGAGCTGTGGGTGCCAAGACCAGCACGCTACGCCTCAACCAGGTGAGGCTGGGTTCCCGATTCTGCTTGCTGCCCCATGCCCGTTCCGTTTCCGCACCGCCTTGAGGGCCATGAGGGCCATGAGGCAGCCCAACGTGGCATGCTAAGGCCGCAGGGGCCTGCTAGTTCGAGCTGAGGCATCCCGAAGCGAGACACCCAACGTCCTTTGTCGCCCCTCCCATTGGCCCCAGATCCGTCTGAAGATGATCTGAGAAACCATACGTCTTGGGCGGGAAGGCCAGTGAAACGCTCACCGTAGACTTGGTTGGTTGGTTGGCTGGCCCTCTCTCTCTCCCCTTGCCCACTACCGGCTGACACAGCCTATCCGCTTTCGCTGCCATCTCAATATTTTCCGGTTGTCGCGGAGAATTAGACGTGATCTGCCTTTCCTGGCCTGCCGTTGCCCCTTGAGTGTCGCCGTCTCGACCAGATAGGCAGCTCGACGTTGCAAGCGGAGACCTGAGCATACCCGTTTCGTCCCAGAACCCTTCACTCGGCTTGCGCCGAGCATGCACGCTGGCAATAAACGGTTTCTCTCTTCTCCTTACGGGGCTGTTCGTGACTATCCTCGACGCAAATGCCACGCTGATCTGTCGGTTGCCTCTGCCCTGTCCGTAGGGCTGTTCTGTCCCGTCATTGGTCCGCTCATATCACGCTGGGCAAGGGAATTGGAGAGCCATCGTCTTTGCGTCTATTGCACATGGTCATTGCTGCTTTCGGTACTACGTAATCTCACACAGTTCATGGGACGAGGACCTGAGAGGTTCGCGGAGGGTTGCATCGCTTCAACTCAGCGCGTCCCCTGTCCCCTCCAACCTTTTCCCATGTACTTGGTAGCGGTCCGACTTCGAACCAACCTCCATTTCTTCTGCTCCGCGCAAATCGACGAAGCCCTATCGGAGGCCCCGACGTCACCGTCTGAGGCTCGTTTATGACATCGGTCCGGTTGCCCATTCTCCTCAGTCCTTCTCGGCAATTGCCTGTAACCTATCATCGATCTCGTCCTCAGTGAGCATGCGGAACCCAGGGTCTGTGCCCTCCTTGCCATCTGCCCGAGGTCCACCGACGATGCCAATCTCAATCTCACCCTTCTTGAAGTCCATGCTCAGCACCGTGCTCAAAGTCGTAATCGCGAGCTCGACCACGTCTTCCCAGGTTCCTTCAGCGCAGTCCTTGTTGCGCAACTTCTTCTCAAGTGGTTCAGAGCCTCCTGCTGCTTCGGGCCGGCAGCCGTGCCCTTGTAGCCAATGTAGTATCCCGCGGGATCGCATTTGAACAGCTGAGGTCCGAATTCGGAATCCAAAGAGATCAGAGTGGTGGCAACGCCATAGGGTCGCATGTAAGCCTATCGCCACGTCAGTCAGAAGTCCCGAGCAGGTAATTCCAGCTACCAATTTGGCTTACGCACCCGCTGGGTATAGACTTGGCTGATGTTGGCCAGTCGCTTCGCTAATGCGTCCGCAGGCATCTCGTAGCCGTACTTGTAGCGAAACTCGGCAGCCTCTCCTGGGCACGTTGCGCGAACGCCCGGGCATCAGCGATGGATCCCGTGATGACACAGCCAACCGAAGGCGATATTTGGAAGATGTGAGAGACGGAAGAAGGGTCGATCAGCTTGTCCTATTCGATGCGGCTCAGCTCAGGTCTAGCCAACCACACCAGTCCATCCATCCACTTACAGGCACCTTCTTCTGGGAAAGCACAACGGCACAGTCCTTGCCCCGGACACCGACGGACATTATGTTGGCGGCTGTGATCGCCTTGAAGGCATACTCTGTCCAAGCACCGTTAGTCGTTATCTCACAGCGGAGGTATCCCGGCAAGGTTGAGCGGCAGGGAACGACGGCAAGTATCGGACAGCCTTGAAGCTCGGGCAAAACATACCGACTTGGTACAGGCGGCCATTGTCGGCGAAAATGGTGATGTGTCGATCGTAAGCGCCGGCTAAATGAGACAGTTAAACGTTAGCCAAGCTCACCCCATGCTGTCTATCTGGAAGCTTCAGCGATAGCTTCACCTACCCGACATGATGATGTAATGAGGCCTTGCCCAGCAACAACTCTATCGTATCGTCTTCTGAATCGAACAACAAGGTCGAGATTGGTTGTGGATGGACGGTGGGTGTCAAAGGTGCTGGTAGGTTGTGGTGATGTCGGGATATGGTGGGAGCTAGTTGATGCAGACCAGTCGACGCGTTAGCATGAGCTTGCCTAGAGCATTGAGGTAACGGAAGCTGTTCGGGGAAGGCTGAGCTGGTGCCTCGCAGCAATTGTGCAGGCCTGAGGCACGAAGTTCCGACGTTCACCCTTCAACGCCCACCGCCTTTCGATAAGGAATTCGACGTCTTGAGAGACATTCAGTACACGAGCATGCGCAAGAGCATAGGTAACCAAGATATAGAGTAAACTCTTTCAAAATCAGATAATTCTATACAATAGCTTACAGCGCACCTATGCGCTTCCTTCATATATTCCCTCGATCGGCTCACGAGACACAAATCGGTGTTGAGTGCCTGGCACACTGCATCAGGTACCACCGAGGGCATCCTTATCGCACATCGCAGCCCAAAAAAAAGTTGCACTTCCAGCCACAGACTTCAACACAACCTCCTCTTGCTTGGGTGGCAGTCTTTTTGGCATCTTGGTGAACCCATTGGCGCTCTGCCGACTCCTCGTATTCTTTAATTCGCTTTGCTGTGTCGGAACATAATTGTCCGTCTTATATACTGTGGTATTGCCTGCCCTTGCTCTGGCTCTTTGCTGTATCTTCAACAAATCTAGGTCGCAACCTGTCGTGTCATACTTCTCGAACTCCCCGTACATTAACCTAATACCACCGCCTCACAACATGTCCGGCCAGCAGGTTCCCGCCTGGAAGAGGTTGGGTCTCAAACTCAAGCAGCCGACTGGATCCGACCCCGTAATTGGCAGCCCGGCCGTTGGGCATCCAAGCAGCGCCGGGCACGGCCAGCCAAACAAGCGAAAGCTCGACGCCCCGCCGCCTGCGCATTCGCCCTATGGCTCTAAGAAGCCTCGGACGGATGGTCAGGGCACGACGCTCAAGAAACAAAAGTCGGTTACCTTTGGAGACACGCCCACAAAGAAGGACCTCGTTTCCTCCGCCCGTGACTCCAAGACGCCCACCAAGACGCCCACCAAGCAGCCCCAGCAGAAGAGCAAAGGCCCTCAAAAAGCAAACTCCAGTCTCTACGGATCTGCAGCCTGCGCTGGACTATTTGCGACAATGGAAATCCTCCAGGGCTAACTGGAAGTTTAACAAGAATCATCAGTCGTCGCTCATCAAGCACGTGTTCGACTCCGAGGCGATTCCTCCCGCCGACATTGATACCTTCTACCAATACATCCGTGATCTGAAAGGATTCGTCAGGGTGCGACTAAGGGAGGCCGCGATGGAAGTCAGAACCCAAGACGAGGCCAGCGGCTCGGCTGCTTTCCCCGAGGGAACCATGGACCTTGACGCCAAGCAAGCGACATATCAGTCAGTGCTCACCGAACTACTACACAACCAAACAGGAAACAAGCGAAAGTCATTCCATGAAGTGGAATATGTGGCTACGTCTCAAGACGGCAACGTTATTATTCGCCGCGTTGTCAAGCGCATGCGTGCAGAAATCGTCATGGAAGAGCTCTCTGACAGTGGAGAGACGGAGACAACCACGACATCATCCTCTTCCGAGACTATCACCGCCAGCGACACAAACAACAATGATGGGGAAATGGTCATGGAGAGACAAGCCAAGGCTCATGAGGGTAGCAACCGGCGACGCAGAAAGCTCCGTGTCAACATGGACGATAGCAGCAGCTCCGAGTCCGAGTCGGACAGCGACTCTGAGACTAGCAGCAGCAGCTCCTCTGACGACTCTGATTCGGACGAGGATGACGAGATGGGGGCCAGAACGATGATGAGACATCGAGCAGCTCATCCTCTTCATCAGAATCAGACTCTTCCGAGGAGAGCGATTCCGATGAGGACAGTGAATTGGCGGATGCTTAGTCGCCAATTTGTTATTTATACGTTTGAAGGGTACGCAATGGCAGGGCGGAGGAAGGTCGCACACGATATAGACTGTACAAGTTGCAGCCATGTCATGTTTGGATATTAGATACCCATGAGATCAAATACGCTGGTTTGGCCCGATAATCCAAGGCCGATACTGTCCAAACACGTCATCTAATGGCAATACTATTGATATACCGTTAAGTGTAGAGTTTCGTGAATCCTTCCTTTGGCGGTTGCAACCAGTTCCTCTCGTCGTACTCCTGCCCATCCGCTTCGATGATATGGAATGTGTAGATGATCCTGCCCTTCTGACTCGTATTCTTCTCGCTTTTATGCAGCAGGTTTCCATGAATCAACACCAAGTCACCCGCCTTCACCTCGCCAGGCACGTACGCCTTTTCCTCGTCCTCTATGTTCGGCTTCTTCTCTGCCCCGTACTGAGAACCCTCGGGGAACACGGGGCCGTCGTTATCAACCATCTCCGTGCCCGCGTTCTGCGGCTTGCGTACCAGGCGCTTCTCAACTGGTGCCCACTTGTGAGAGCCCGGCAGGAAGCTCAAGCACCCATTCTCGAGCGTGGCATCCTCGAGGGCGTACCAGAAGCCCACGGCGGAGGGCGGGTTCGTGTACAAAAGGTTGAGTCCTGGTGCGGCGGCACGGCCCCGCCAATCTCCGGCTGCTTGCAGATAACCATGCTTTGCAAGCAGCGGGGATCACGGAAGCCTAGAGCGCGGGCCACGCCGGCGGGACTGACCGTGCTAACCGCCGAGGAGGCCTCGTTGATAAGGCTCGCAAACGGCGGCGACAGTGCGTGGAGATAGTGGCCGATCTTGTTGACGGCACGCTCTTTCGGCTTGGTGAGGTTGCCGGCGTCGTCAAAGGCATCCTCCTCAAAGAAGAAGCGAACCTTGTCGCCAGATTCGAGGAAGTAGGCATCGCCGACGTGCTCCGACTTCTGGCCTGTGGAGAAGCGTGTGAGGGGTGATCAGCCAAGGAGAAGTCCTGCAGCATGCGATGCGTCTCGGAGAGCATCGACGATACCGTCTCCGGCTTAAGAGCACCTGGAATTATGAGGTAGCCATCCTTTTCGAATGCAGCGAGTTGCTCCGTCGTGAGGCCCTGCGCCATAATGAACCTGTGCTTCGGATGTGAGACGATACTGTCAGGAGATTCGAATATGTGGAGCTCGTGAGTTGATTTCCCAAAGAAGGATCTAATTCAAACTTGAGTCGTGTTGGGTTTCCAAATATTTCGATACTTATATTGGCGCCGTACGCAGCCCTTATGTGTTGCCGAATTTACCGTGGGTAAGTGGTTGGAGGTGAGGGGTCGTCCACATGCTAAAGGCATCGCCACGCTCCACGTCAAGCTAACAGCACCATTATCTAAATTGGGCCATCCTATGTGCGCTTGTGATGAATCTCATATCTCGACGCAAATAGTGACCAGAACGGACAAAATAATGGTCTTGATCAATTTACTTCCAAGTAGGGGAGCTTGAGCACGTCGACCTCTCAATAGGTTTCATTGAAACAAATAGCAGCGAAAATGTGACGACCATTAATGAGATAAGTCCAGAGCCCTCATGCAATTTGTGCAACTAAGTATGAATATCTAGCCAGAACCATCGTCTTATGAGCATGATTCATGTACGCTCATTCATGATTAAAACGACATTAAATATGAAGCCGAACATCTTAACGCCTCAGACGCCGTCTCGTATCAAGTGTAGTTGAAGTGATGTGGAAGCACCCGGCCACCCTCTCAAGCCTCCAACTTCTAGCTCGTCTAAGCATCGAGAGGATCCTCCAAGAAGTCGTACCCTTCCTCGGGAGGTAGCATATAGGCCGACACAGCCAGGCCGACCGCCGCCAGCAAACAAACGGTGGCGCTCGAAGTGCTAAGATACCAGGACGAGTCAAGGTGCCAGCCAGGAATGGTGAACTGGTCATCATGGTCGTAGAGATAGGCCTAGACCAAGGACGCAGAAGTTAGTATGCCGGAAGAAGGAATACATCTCTCCACGAATCGCTATTGTACTCACCACAAGTGAAATGATCACAAATTCGACCACGGAAACAAGTGTCAGCATGGCCCCAACAAACGGCCAGCCTGTTTCCCTCTTGTACTTTCCACCTGCCATTATGACGCCAAAGGACACAACGCAGGCCAGACTGAGAATGGTTGCGAAAGAAGCCATGAATCCAACAGTTCTCCACATTGAACAGAAGTAGCGCTCGCCTTCGACACATAACTCGCGATAGGGAATTCGCGGCACGGGGGTCGTCGAAATTAGAACAGCTCTTGTGGAGGCCGATGTGCTTCTC
This sequence comes from Albifimbria verrucaria, assembly GCA_020081605.1. Taxonomy (NCBI): domain Eukaryota; kingdom Fungi; phylum Ascomycota; class Sordariomycetes; order Hypocreales; family Stachybotryaceae; genus Albifimbria; species Albifimbria verrucaria. The sequence goes on from JAHREC010000013.1 coordinate 3,251,419, forward strand.
AATCGTCTCGCCCTTGGCCGTCGTTACCGAGTAACTAACCCAGTATGGGGTCCAAGTGGCCGTCATGAGGAGCGCCGTCGCTACAGTATTATCAGTTCATCGTCACATCCTGTGATGCTTTGTCTGTATGTGCTGGGTGCATCACGACTCTGGACAATGATGACGTCGTCATAGGGTCCAGAGAGGCCGCTCGGGCAGGGTATATGATAGACGTACCGGCCACGAAGGCCACCAGGGCCGATGAGTATACATAGACGCGTGTCATGACAGATCTCTGGTTCTTATGTGCGAAGCAAGAAATAGGTCTTGAGCGTCGCAGATTGGATATGTCGAAACGTGGGGGACAGGTCAACAATTGATGGCGGGTGGAATGGAAGCTGCCTGGCAGGCAGTTCTAAGTACGGTACATGCAACCTGACGGGGAGGTGTGGGTCGGTAACAACTGTCACTGGCCTGAGCTTCAGTGAGTCCGGGGTCCTGTGGAGAAGCTCCAGCGACGTCACCTAGTCAATGAGAGATAAGATAGGCAGCCATCGTGACTACCCTAGAGCTGGCTCAATGTTGCCATTGGTAAACCGTCTAGTAGCGAGTTCTCTTAAGCGTCGTCTAGAACCGACCAATACCTGATAATCATACTACGTGTTGTTCTTAACTTATGGTTATTTTAAAATAAATAAGTGTTTTTTTTATAGATAAGCACACTTTACATCTGCAAAGTTCGCGACCCTTAGTAACCCGTTGATACATGGAGCACAGTGGTCCAAAGAGAATATCTATTACAACATCTCAGCACCTGTACGCTTTTCACACAACGCACAGATCTTCAATAGCCGATACCTTATATGGGAGCTACCATTCGAGCTTTATAGTCTCATCATCTCAACCCTTCGCCACAAAGGTCCTTGACGTTCATCAAGATATTCAACGTTGCTTGTGCAGCTATCAACTACTACATTCCCACATCACTTCTCCAACGTGCCCCGCCAAAGCGGCTTCGGACGCATCTCATCACCAATCCCTCTCTCCCTTCCCTTTTCGCCTCATCCAGGATACAAGAGCTCTCCAAACCCTTGGGATCTGTTGCTTGGTCATGCGTGCTATCCTCCGCCGTTGCTTACTCTCAACAAGACTCTTGACTAGCCCCGTCTCTGCCCTCAGCCCTATCCTTCGCTCGCCGACCTTCCTACGCAAGATGTCGTCCTCTTCTGCGCCCGTCCTCAAGAAGCCCGTGAAGCTTGCTTGTATTCAGCTCGCCTCTGGGGCAGATAAATCGGCCAATCTCGCCCACGCCGCGTCGCAGGTCGCCAAGGCTGCAAGCAACGGTTCTCACATCGTCATCCTGCCTGAGTGCTTCAACTCACCATACGGATGCAACTTCTTCCCCGACTACGCCGAGACCCTGTTGCCGTCGCCACCGTCTCAAGAGCAGTCGCCTTCATATCATGCGCTCGCATCCATGGCTGCCGAGAATAAGATCTATCTCGTCGGAGGTTCCATCCCAGAGCTTAACCCGCAGACAAAGAAGTACTACAACACAAGCTTGATTTTTGGACCCGATGGCAGTTTGTTGGGCACACATCGCAAGGTTCACCTATTCGATATTGACATCCCCGGCAAGATTACCTTCAAAGAATCCGACGTTCTCAGTCCCGGAAACCAGGTTACCATCGTGGATCTTCCCGAGTACGGCAAAATCGGCCTGGCGATATGTTACGATGTCCGTTTCCCGAATTAGCCACCATTGCTGCGCGCAAGGGAGCCTTTGCCCTCATATACCCGGGCGCGTTCAATCTCACCACCGGACCTATGCATTGGAAACTCCTGGCACAAGCCCGCGCTGTCGACAACCAAATCTACGTGGCCATGTGCAGCCCTGCGCGGGACATGAATGCTTCGTATCATGCATGGGGCCATAGCATGATCGTGAACCCCTCGCCGAGGTTCTTGTGGAAGCTGATGAAACCGACACCATAGTGGAAACCGAGTTGAACGGTGACAAGATCATAGAGACACGGAAAAACATTCCGCTCAACACCCAGCGAAGATTCGATGTATACCCTGACATAAGCCAGGGAACGTTCAATTTGAGGATCCGGACCTGAACACCAACCAACAGTAGAGTAGCTAGCGATATAATGACCAGACTATGCAAAATAGGCAAGATCACAGGAGGGTTTAATATGACATATCAAACTCATTTACATCACATTATGGGAAAACTTTGTCAAACGTGAAATCGTTATCATTTTCGAGCCTTCTCTTTCTAGATGTACCTAAGTTTCGTCCAGGAGACTCATACCCTCGTCGGGATGAATCGTAAATGTTTGCGGTCATGTCCTTTGACGAACATCCAGCATGTGCCGTCTTGCTAGCCCATTACTTAAATCATCACCATTTTTGACCAAACTGCTATCCTTGCCGAGCCTAGAGTTTTGTTTACTCAAGAGCCTTCTTGGCAAAGGTGGGCAGCACAAAGCTAGCCTTGTGGATCTCGGCGTTGTAGTACCTGCACTTGGCCTCCTCCTCCTCGGGGTCCACGAGCGGAGAGGGACCTTGACATCGCGGCTGGGGTCCTTGCAGCAGACCATGAAGCCGATCTGGCCAGAGGGGTAGGTGGGAATGGTGGTGTAAGCGTACTCGGCGACGGGGAACACCTCCTTGCAGTCCTTCTTGAGGCGGGTGATCAAGGACAGGTGAAGCCACTGGTTCTCAGCTAGGGGTCCGTTAGCATCGGCTGCTTCATGATCATGGTTGAGTTTACAAGACAAAAGAAATCAGGAGTGGGAGCTGCCGTCAGGAATGTCCCTACTGGCAGACATATCTTGCATCACGGGACTACCGGAAGCTGGTCTAGGAAAGCAGCACTAGCTCCGGGCAGTCCCTAGAACCGAAGGGCACGAAGCGTACCAGTTGAGGATCTGTCCATGGCTTCAAAGACATGGATGGATACTCCACCGAACACCGGTCCTAGGGGACCACCTTACTTCCCTCAAGAAAAAGGAGACATACAACCTTGAGTGGTAATAACACCGCCCTCACGGAGGGCGTCGTGGAGGAGCTGGAAGTAGGACTTCTGGAACAGGCTCTCGGCAGGACCATCGGGGTCAGAAGAGTCGGTGATGATGACATCGAAGGCGTTCTTGTACTCGTCGAGGAACTTGAAGCCGTCACCAATGTGAACGGTGCTCTTGGTGTGAGTGAGACCCTCGGCCATACCGGGCAGGTACTGCTTGGAAAGGCGGGGACGGCCTGCTGAGGGTTAATATGGAACTGGCGAGACGAAGCCGTAACATGCGCGTACCTCGTCAATGTCGCAGAGGATGGCCTCCTCAACGCAGTCGTGCTTGACGACCTCGCGCAGGACACCACCGTCACCACCACCAATGACCAGGACCTTCTTGGGGTTGGGGTGAGAGTTGAGAGCCAGGTGGGCAATCATCTCCTGGTAAGAGAACTCGTCACGCTCAGTGCACTGGATGACGTTGTCCAGGACCAGGACGTTGCCGTAGTCGGTGGACTTGAAGATCAGGACATCCTGGTACTGGCTCTTCTCGTGGTGCAGAACCTTCTCGACCTGGAGGGTCATGGCCTGGCCTGATATGTCATTTTGTCAGAGATGATGCTCCGAAAACGATTAGAGCAACGGGCAGTACGTACCGGGCCACATGTGGTTGATCTCGCGGAACCAGCCATCTATTCGCATGCTTTGTTAGTTATCATGACTGTGACACATAGCAACGAAGTCGGTAATGTTGATTCTCGAGCATACGACTGCGGAGGGCATTGACCTGAAGCTTCGTGATACAAGACCATTGGGGATGACATCAGGACAGGGTAGCGACATCCGCTATGATAAATGAGATACAACATAATGAGGACCAGGTCGCCTCTCCATATGGATGCAAACATTGAACATGACGATTCATACCAAGAGGAATCTCTGGCAGTGTCGTGACGTGGGAAAAAAACAAAAAAACCATGGAGGGGTAACTCATGCTATGACGACGCGGGGTTTAAAGAGCCACGAACCTTTGATGGTAGGGTGAGTGATCTCAGACATGTTGATTAAGGATATGGGATAAAAGGGCAGGGCAATGATACGGTCAAGTCTAGCACAGATGTACCAGGAAGTTGAAATCCAGACAAGGCGATGGGGATGTCGAGGTGGTTTGTGGAGTGGAAGATGAAGTAGCTCAACCTTTGCAGAATTTTTTTTGTTTACTTGATTGGTACCTTACCTTAGCTTGCTGTCGCTGTCCAACACTCTTCTGGCAGCCATTGACTGCTGTCTTTATGGTGGGGTTGGAGGGGCAGAAATTTTCTCCTTCAGCTTCATCTTTGTAGTAGCAGCACATGTGAAGCTTCAGCTCACACCACAACACACCACCACGTCTAGAGCTTGGCAGGCAACCATCCACACACAAGCTACGGTGGGGTGACAGAGCTGGGGATGGATGATGTTGCTGTCTTGTTAAATGACCGTGGTTTTATTTGGGATAAGCAGCCAAATTCTGGACTAATAACTGCCGCCTGTGGCTTTTGGCCGGCAACAGCCGACTCAAACACCCGAATTTTAGCTTGACAATGCCTCCGGAAGAAATATTCCTTGACAATGTCGGCATTCGCAGGACGTCTATTTCCGATGCTATTGACTTGCTTTGTGGATGAGCCCCGTCGTACCGTCCTGCGACGAGTGTCAGATTGGCTCCCATGGCCGTTGATGGTTGAAGGGGCCTCGGGGCCTCCGCGTCCACCGCAACTTGCATCCGTTTATGCCACCCCGGTACGATCGGCGCCTTTTACTTCTATCTGGGTGCGGCGAGGCGTTGTGGCCCGCCGGCAACGTCCCGTTTGGACCGCTGAGGAGAGGATAAGGTAGGGAGTCTAGTGAGCTGACGTTTTTTTCGTCCGGGGAGGTTTACAAGTGCCGACAGACACCTGAGCTTCCCTGGGCCGTCCATGCTATACTCCTGGCACGTCTGCCGGCGAAGCTTTCCGCTGGAGCCAGGGATTACTCTCCGTGGTTTAAACCCCAGGCCTGACCTGTCGATGTTCGTCATCGTGTCAATAATGTTCCGGGCATGAAAAGCCGTTAAAGCATTGTACCCCACATGCCGAACTTCCTTTCTTTCATGCAAGGATACTGTATGCTGTGGAGTTGTGGAAGCTCAGAAAAACACCAAGACGAGAGAACGAAGTTCTAAACTTGTAGGGGTCTGTTGACCTGTTTCATGTTGCAATGCCATCCCTGGCTAGGGACCAATAAGGACACGAGCCCGAGGTGCCAGGTTCTATTTGCTCCTGACCAATCCGAGTTGTAGTTGGCAACGTTGGTGGGTTTCTGAGATGGATCGACATTCGGTGATGAACAAGGAACCTCAAATCTGTGCTCGCTCAGGACCCCTGTCTTGCTATCCAGGTCCTTGTCATCATTCCCAATCGACCCTTGCTGAAGATTCCTCCAGGAGTTTGTCGGCCTCCTACCTGCCTCTCCTATTGGGTCACTGTAACCTTTCAGGCGGGATAGCGGATTGGGCTGATGACATGATGGCATCCGAAGTGCAGCATGCTGTTGTTTCTTGCAGCTCTCGAGTACATTAGGCTGGGTCCTCAACCACGTGGACAATCCATGGACAGACATATCTTATGCATGCTGCTGGTCACCTGCGTTTACTCTTGACATCTCGAACTTATCCGGTCCACCTCAGCGCGATTGGCTCTTACGTACGTGCCACCTTGGTTAAAGAAAGACTAGCCCGAGGGCAATGGAAAATCTGCACTTCTTTTGGCTTCATTAGCTGGACGTTGCCAACAGCGGCTATGCTGGGAGCTGGGCTAAGGGGTCATGGGCTGTTGCAGGGCACATGAGTCGTTCCACCAGCTCGTTAGGTGTCGGGCATGACAATGTCCCGAGAAGGTCCCCGTATGGAACCTTCTGCGGGTCTACCGTGCTCTGTCTGGAGTCCACTAATTTGAAAGGATGATCCTCGCACCGTCTCGTCAGGTTGGGTTGTGGCCTTGCCTTTCGAAGCCCACTTGGTGCCAATGCTTGCAGCCTGCTGCTAGGTGAGGAAGATCTTTGCCGCGTACCTGTTAGAGGTAGTCCAAAGCCGTTGGGGAATAACACCCCAAGGCCGTAGTTTGTTAGCGGCTCATGCCAGGCTACTGTACCTGGCTTGGAGAACAAGGGAATCACACACGCTCATTCGCGAATCAGGTGCCTTGAGTCTGGGGACATGTGGGCTACTGTAGGGTCCTGAATTTCGGGAATAGGCCTAGCTTTTGGTGAATGGGGCACGAAGGCGGCAGAATGTTCATTTCGGCAGTTTGCGAAGAGCTTACGGATGTACCTTGCCAGTTGACGATGTTGGTGGCTGTGTTTCTAGGATCTCCAGGACTTGTTCCCCGAGATATCCAACGCCATCTACCAGCTCAGCTGGATGCACGGATGTTCTGTGACAAAAGCAAATCCTGCCTCTGCTTATATCCAACAGATTAGTCTGGGTGTTTTTCCCAGGATGCATGCAGGAAAAAAAGGAAGGCAAAGAGAAAGAAAAAGTGCCAAGCATCCATCCAAGGGTTGTTGAGCGATGAAACCCACCCAGCGCACATTCTGCATGCAGTCTGGCATCAAGATGCAATTACGCGGTCTTTTATCGGCCAACCGGGCAATTCCCAACATCGGAATCGAACCTATTTGATGCTCGTGGGGATCGTACCAATCTTTATCTTCAGAACCATTCCCATCCTGTCCAGTCTGGCCCATAGAAGAATGGAGCCAGTATGGGGTCTTTACCGTCCATGCCAAAGAATCTCCTTGTTTCTCTCTTGACAGGGAAAATACCCGTAGGCACAGCTTGGCGTGAGGATCAACAAGCAACACCAAGGGGTGCTGACCCTGGTACTCACGCCACGAAGCATCGCGTGAAAGTTAGCGACAGGTTAGACTCTTCTTTATCTTGTCTAATATAACCTGGCGAGCCTGGGCTGTCTTTGGCGCCAACTTAAGGATTCCTGCTAAGAAGTTTGGGTAGGGGGACCAATGGTGAATCCAACAGCCGGCCGGAAGACCGGAGCTGTTCAATAACGTGGTTCAGGCGAGTCAAGATCTGACCTACGGGCTCGCCACATCAGATGGTACGCTGGTAGCCCATCATAAACTGCGGCTACGACGGGAACATATGCAATAGAGCGGATGACGGGTCAGTAAGCTTGACGTGTGGGCGATGCAAGGTACCAGCACAAGTGGGTGTTGTGAGCACCTCAATTAGGCACAGTGGTGCGCTATAAATTGTTTCATCCATTGCCTGAGGAAAATGCCAACCGCCTCTGCCATTCCTGGCTGACCGTGCAGGCAGGCATGATGTACCTGTCTCATGGGATGGAAACCAAGGCATGACTGCATTGTGTGGAAAGCCTCGCCATAGTTCGTTCATGCGGCACCGGGAAGCTGGCAAACCACGAAGATGACGAGGTTTTAAAAGCCCGAGGAATTGAGATGAACAAGTTTGTTCCGCGAACCACCTGTTCATAGTATTTACTCAGCTTACACACTTACAAAGCAAAGTCATGCCCCTCATGGCGCAGCCGCTGTCGTCTTGCCTGCATGCACGGTGACCCGTCGACAAGACAAAAGTAGCAGCAAGGTAGACAGACTAAGAGGCAGCGGAGCCTCCCGAGCACATGGGCCCCACGGCGCCTCGCGCGAACTACAGCATGCATCTGCCTTTAACCTTCACTAGCGGACAGTCGACACGGTTGGTAGGCAACGTCTGAGGCGTCCGTGTGCTCAAAGCGCAGCGCCTCGATGACCCTGCTTCTACGGGCCGCGCTGGAAAGCGTGTCGCCTCCCTCGTCGTCATCATCGCCGTGGTCAGCAGCGGCCCTGTCAAGCAGGGCCAGTTGGGTGGGCGTGGTGCCGACACGGAGATGAAACGCATGTCATCGGTAGTCCAAGCATCCCACGGCGTCCCAGGCAGGGATGGGTGGACGGGTTAGAGCTGGGGAATGCGAATCCCATCTGAATTAGTTAGCCCCGAAGCCCCATTGGGTGGTTTGCGTAGAGAGAGGATAGACTGAGAGACACAGGAGGAGCCGCCAGTCTGAGCCAAGCCAGCCAGCCGTGTTGCCCAGCCCTGCCTTACTTTCGGCATGCTCACCTGCCCCAAGGAGACCATGGAGCCAGTCCGAGGGAGGCGGACGGGCCGGCTAGGACAACTGTCCGCGTTGATGATGCACGGTTGTCGTCCATGTGGATGCCCGAGTACTATCCATCGTTAGCTTCTGCCATCGATGTGGTGGAGACCGGCACCGAGTGCTTTGCGTTTGATCATGGATGGGTACAGGACCTATCTTCAGGCGAGGATGGGACGAGATGAGACGAGACGAGAAAATAGGTACCTACTGTACTCTATACGGGCTACAGAGTACAGGCCCACGGGTGAGGCACGCTACAGCAAGGGTACCTCAACAATAGCCGTGAGTACCTACCTGGTAGCCGGGGACGGCAGCCGGGTTCGCCACGTCTGACGAGGAGGCAAGGAAATATTGCACTAAATGAAAATCAGCATTGGGACTGGAGCTGGGACACATAATTGGAATTGGCCGTAGCTGCTGCTCTGTTTAGCGTTGTAAAATCAAGAATAGTTGGAGATGGTTGCCGTCTGTGTGCATGCCTGTCTGTACCTCCGGCCCGTAATGGTGTACTGCTAATGGTACCTGACGCAGCCAGCACCGACCTTACGTGCCTCACCTTACAGGTAAGTGAGGTAGAGGTAGGTACTAAGGTAGGTACCTACTGCCTACTAAGGTACTGACCTAATGTATCTTGCCCTCTGTCCTGTACCGGCATCCCTCCTCTTCCTCTCACTCTCCCTCTCCCTCTCCCTCTCCGGCCCCTGATCCATCACACTCACTCACTCACTCACACGGCTCACTGGGCCTTGCCATGCAAAGTTCCCTCCAGCCTCCAAGCTCCATGTTCCATGCAGCCCCATAACCACCCCCAGCGTTAGCCTGTCCAGGTTTCTGCAGCGCGCGAAGCTACTTTGCGCTCGTTATCCACTCCGGCAGCGACATACCCTGGTAGACTCGACCTGCCACGCCTTGCTGCAAGAGGTCAGGGTCAGAAGGGCCCCTGCTATCCCATCCCGGTCGAGTTTCCCGCTACCTTCTAAAAGAAACTGAGGGGGTTTTATCTGCCCTGTTGCCGTCGCTGCTCAAACAAATCGTCAGCCATCGCATCCCGATCCTCCCTTGCCGCCACCGTCCGCAGCACCATCGCTCTCGCAAACTCTAATCTTCCAGTCCAGCTCAGTCCAGTCCTTGCATCCAGCGTTCGACTGTTTTCTCTTTCTTATTTTCCAAGAGGGGAGGGAAGACCATTTCACGAGACTGCGAGCAGAGCCACCGCGCGCTTCTGGAAATTAGGAGCAGCGGCCTAGGAGCTTCGACGACAGGGTCCATTTCGCGAAGTCGTGCTGAGAGGGCCGCCCCATCAACTGGCCATAATATACTGCCGTGCTCCGAACCCGATTCCTTTCTCACCCGTGGCCTGGATTTGCCCGCCTGCCACCTCGATCTCTATACACAGCAACCCTATCCTCCGCCAATATGTGCTTCGGTAGCCGGGAAAAGGACGACAGCGGCGCTGCCCGCTCTCGCGAGCTCGATAAAATCATTCGTCAGGATGAGAAGCGCATGGCTCGACAGGTGAAGCTGCTGCTACTTGGTGCGTTCCTCCATCTCCTGCAGATTCCCGTCTGCCGTGCTCCTTGGGCGTTTGCCAACGACGGTGTTGCTGCCACTCTGCTTGCCGCGCCCTATCTGCTTCCAGACTGCCGTATTGCACAGCGTCTCCATGTACTCCATACTGACTTGAAGAACAAACAGGCGCTGGAGAGTCTGGCAAATCTACCATTCTCAAGCAGATGAAGCTCATCTACTCCCAAGGCTTCAGCAAGAACGAGAAGCTCGAATGGAAGCCCGTCATCTTCGGCAATATCATTCAATCGTTCCAGACCATTTACGATGCGATGAACGAGCTCAATATCGCCTTTGAGAACCCCGAACACGAGGTAAGATACAATCGCATCCCAGTTATTCACTTGCGCTTGTGCCTACGCGCCACGCGACTTTCGCATGCGGGTGCTTGACAGAGTGGCTCGGCGTGGAGTTGAGATGTGTGAGACATGGGCGTTTGCTAACAGCGTGCACAGAAATGCATGGCCCAAATCCTCGTCGAGCGCGAGATCGGCCCCAATGACAGACTCCCCAAGAATACCTAGCACCTATCAAGAGCTTATGGCAAGATGCGGGTGTCAAGGCGGCCATTGCTAAGGGCAATGAGTACGCTCTACATGACAACCTAGAATAGTACGGCTCCTACTTACATCACACCTTCAGCAATGGCTGAGCTAACTATCCCTATAGCTTCGTCACCGACATTGACCGCCTCTGGGCTGATGAATACGTCCCTAATGACCAGGATCTTCTGCGATCAAGGCTGAGGACAACGGGTATCACGGAAACCATCTTCGACCTTGGCCAGCTTACCTACCGCATGTTTGATGTTGGCGGTCAGAGATCGGAGCGAAAGAAGTGGATTCACTGTTTCGAAAACGTAAACTGTTTGCTCTTCCTCGTTGCCATTAGCGGCTACGATCAATGTCTAGTTGAGGACAAGGACGGGGTACGAACCATCTTGTTGGGAGATGTTGCGGATGAGGGAGCCAACTGCTAACGTGGAGTTTTCAGAACCAAATGAACGAAGCACTGATGCTGTGGGAGTCAATCGCCAACTCACACTGGTTCACGAAGTCAGCACTGATCCTCTTCCTCAACAAGATGGATTTGTTCAAAGAGAAGCTTCCCGAAGCCCGATCACTGAACACGGATTCACCGATTACCACGGTCCCAGCGACGATTACAAGGCAGCCAGCAAATATTTCCTCGATAAGTTCCGTGCTCTGAACCGAAACCCCGAGAAGGAAATTTACGGACACTTGACCAATGCGACGGACACCAATCTGCTCAAGATTACCATGACCTCAGTGCAGGACATGATCATCCAGCGCAACCTGAAGCAGCTGATTCTGTGATTTACTTTTGGGTGCAGCCTTGCGGCTCGAGGGACCGGAGGATAAGATCATCTAACTCTATCCACGGAACCATGCAGTAAGACGGTCGCTTACTCGCCGGCACAATGCAAGCTACAACCGGGTAAACCTTTTAATAACTTTGGTCACTCCCTGACCACCTCCAAGACGTATAGCGTCAATTGACCGGAGTGAACGACGATGGCGATACGCTTCGTTCTCGCACTTGCTCAGAGAGAGTTGCGCAACAGCAACATGAGGGCTACGATGAGGGCGACACACATATACACATACGTACACACACACGAGAACATCAACTTTTGCATGAGCAGTAGGTTTAAGCTCTGTGCTTGGAACTACTCATGGATGGGTATGTTTAATATGCATCGGTCTTGGTTCTTTTGTATTTCGGGGATGTCGGTCCTGGCGCAGGAGCAGGGACATAGGAGTGGGAGGCGGCGAAGCTAGTGGATTGTGAATGATACCTCAAAACGTCACCTGTATTTCAGGCCATGTACCGTTTCTGTGTTTTCTTTTTTTCTCTTCTTCTTTTTCTTTCATCCTTCATCTTTGGTTTGTTTTGTTGAGATGTAGGGCATTGCCAGATGAATTCCTTTTCAGTGGATTGGACATGGCAGAGCGCGACATAGCCTCTAGGGATTAGAACTGACATAATCCAAGCAAAGGATCACTAAAGACTGCACGTTGATAATGCATGGTGACCACTCTCTACGCCCTGTTGAGGCAGCACTCCAGATTCCATGGACCTCTATGCAAGACCGGAAAGCCATTCTGTTGTCCGGAACCAACCATGGCCTGTGCTAGTACGCCACCTATCAATTATCAATGCAGGCCGCCCACCTCTCCAACAAGTGGTGTGAAGGAAGCTCGGGCGGGTTTTTGCGCACTGACGAGGGGTCGCACATGGCAAACCAGGGTCGTGCCGTCGCGAGACGGATCAGCTGCAGCGGAAGAAGAAACACGAGAAGGGCGCGTCGAGCCAGAGTTGCTATGCGCGAGGTGATATCAACAGCTGTGTAAGACGCGGAATCCCTTTGCCCACGGTCTGACATGAAATACGACGATACGACGATCATGGAAGGGCCGAGCAGCGGATTAGGATTAAGTCCGACGGGCGGAACCGCAGACAATGAACAAGGCGCGGGCGGCAAGACAAAGGCCCGCAGAGGAAAAGGAAAGATTGGGTCATGGCAAGGATAGTGTAGCGCAGATCCCAGGGCTGACTGACTTCACATCATCACTAGAACCTGGTCTGCTTTAGGGATGGCACCGAGACAGACGCCGAAGAAGGTCTTTGAACCTTGCTATTGAGATGGATAGAGATGCGAAGCTCCGTTCTCGCGCCAATGGGGTGGGGGTCGGTCGTGCGGACTGCCATCTCTGGGCGCAAACTGGTGCCCTCCCGTCCTTTTTCCAGTTCGGACAGACGAAGCGTGCTGTGCCGTAGAAAGGAAGCAATAGCAACATATCGATGCGCGCGTGTGCTGGATACCCGAGAAGGTGGGGAAACGGGGTATGGTGGTATGGGAGGAACACGGTAGGGGGCAAGGGAGGGAGGCGATGGAGGGGAAGGTGAGAGAAGCATCCGGACGATGGGATAGGTGAGCGTCGCAGCACCTGTCAGTCTGAAGTTGGGACCTTGGTCAGCCCGCCCATGCGTTACATCAGCGAAGCGGAGCATCTCGGTCATGGTCGAAGTGGCTGTACAGCCTCGTGTCGAAAAAAGGGGGATTGTTGTGGTTGGCAAGCGATGGTACGACCGCATGCCACCACGGCACGCAACCTGGGGTCGGCTGTGTGCGTGCGCGCGCTCCTCATGAAGAGGCAGCTTCCGTTTGGAGACGTTCAGCCCACGCGCGCCTAGGCGCCGAAGAGGTTTGCCTTTTCGATTTACCCGTAATAAATAGACGAGCCCTGTCATCTCGGGAAATGCAGGCTGGTCTGCAGGCTGGTCTGCAGGCAAGGATACCTGGCCAGGTGGTTTCCTTTAGGGAAGGCCACAGGATGGCATCGGTGCCCGGTATCTTAGACAAGGAGGTGGCAACGATCGGGGCTGGGGAGATGGGATTCAGATCTGACGGAGAGTTGTTTCTGCGTCATGCCATGTCGATAACCGTGGGACGGTATTGACATGGCACTGGGAGCTGGACATGGAGTCTCGAATCTGGATTCAATGGTTCGGTTGTCGCTCCCGACCCGGCCGATGTTTCCCGGACTTTGCTTACCTTAGCTGAGCACATCACACTTACGTCGTGAGTGGTTGCTTGTCAGTGAGTAGTTACGTGGGTACGCGGGTACGTGGGTACGTTGGTACGTACGGGTAGGTCGGTACTTACCCAGAGGTACGTACCCCTACCGTTTACCGTAGCAACAGACGCTTGCTATCTCTAATCAACAATCCCAATTGTGCATTCAGAGTGCAAGTTGCAGGCTCATTGATGCTACCCGCAGTGGCATACGCCCAGCTCTCGCCCAAGTAGACAAGAAACAAACGTCTTTTACTCTACCGTATCTACCTTTTATTCATTCACTCTGCATCGCCGCTCAGATCACCTCTTACTCGCCCAAGCCAAAGCTCTGTCTGCGGGGCGTCCCGTTTTAAGCTTACCCATCCTCCATCAATAGCCCCATTCCAGCTTCACTCCCAGCGCCAAGACGTCACTCGCCAAAGGCCGCCTCACGGTTCGTTCGCAGCAATGAAGAACATCGATGAATCTCAACCCATGACTGGCGTCATCTCCCAGAAGGGCCTCCTACTGAACCAGGCCGGCTCCCGTGACTATCACGGTTCACGCAGCGCTACCCCTTCTTCAAGACCAAGCGTGGCATTGCGTTATTGATAGCAGTCCCCGTCATATTGCTCTGTGGACTTGCCGGACTCGCTGCCCTTCCCGAGAAGAGTTCTGGTTCTAGTGGCAATGTCCGGGGACCGGCGGCTAAAGATGCGATTAAGGATGATACCCATTTCTACGGGCAGTCTCCCCAGTGTATCCTTCACGTAAGAGCTATCCATGTCTTTGTTCTAGCCGTCCTTGCCTCTAACTACTTGCTAGCGAATATGACGGGGCATGACGAGTGGTCTACTTCATTCAAAAGGCCAAGGATATGGTAGCCAACATGACACTCGGGGAAAAGGCAAGCATTTAGAAGATTTTCTATTAGCTATATCACGCTGACACGAACTATACAGATCAGTCTCACCGCAGGTGTTCCCAGCAATAGCGGTTGTATGGGAAGCATTCCTGCAGTAAAAGTGTCGACTTTCCCGGTCTTTGCCTGAGCGATGCTGGTCAAGGACTGCGCGGTACCGACTTTGTCAGTTCTTTCCCAAGTGGCATTCATGTTGGTGCGAGGTGAGTTGCTCTACCGATATTTCATATTATTTCGCCTTGGCGTATTAATGCTCGTGTTTCAGTTGGAACAAGAACCTAACCTACGCCCGAGCTGCTGCGATGGGAGCTGAGTTCAAAATCAAGGGCGTCAACGTCCTCCTCGGCCCCGTTGTGGGACCGGCGCTTCGGGTTGTCAGCGGTGGGAGGAATTGGGAAGGCTTCTCGGCTGACCCATACCTGAGCGGTGTTCTGGCAGCGAATACTGTAATCGGAGTACAAGACCAAGGTGTCATTACCAGTACCAAAGTAAGACTCAGTCGCCCCCAATGCTCTACTTGTATACTGATTCCACCCAGCACTTCATAGCCAATGAGCAAGAACATCACCGGAACCCCCATGACGGAGTAGAATCCGTGTCGTCCAATATTGACGATAAGACGATGCATGAGATATATCTATGGTAAGTCTTTTCTTCATTTACAAAACTACCACAGTGTTCAGAACCTGACCGTACCAGGCCGTTTCAAGACACAGTCAAGGCAGGCACCGGAAATATCATGTGTTCATATCAAAGGATCAATAACTCCTACGGCTGTGCAAACAGTAAGACGATGAACGGCTTGTTGAAGACAGAACTTGGCTTCCAAGTGAGTAGCCCTTCCCTACCAAGCACAACCCTGAATTCTAACATTGGCAGGGGTTCGTTGTATCTGACTGGAGTGCTCAACATGCCGGAGTTGCCACTGCTATGAGTGGTATGGACATGACTATGCCGAATGGTGATGAGTTCTGGGATAGCAAGTTGGTTGATGCAGTCAAGAATGGATCCGTTCCCGAATCTCGACTCACAGACATGGCAACAAGGTAAGGGAAGCCGCCCAGAAAATTTCCAACGCAAGCTCACAGTTCTTAGGATCCTAGCCCCTTGGTTCCAGATGAAGCAAGACACAGACTTTCCCAAGCCTGGAGTGGGCATGCCCATCAGTGTCACCAAACCCCACAAGATAGTGGACGCCCGAGATCCGGACGCTCGCCAGACTCTTCTCCAAGGAGCTATCGAGGGACACGTTCTGGTGAAGAACACAAAGAATTCGCTTCCTTTGCGAGCTCCCAAGATGCTGTCCATTTTGGATACTCGGCCAAGTCTCCTGACTTCTACGCCCCTGGCGGTGATGACCTAGGATTCTATTCCTGGAGTTTTGGTGCCGAATCATCAGACCCGCGAGAAGTACAAGCTGGCTTTGCTGGTGTGCCGGACGCGAACTACTCTACTATTGCTCGGAAAGGCACCATCATCCATGGTGGTGGTTCGGGAGCTACTACGCCTGCCATGTTTGTCTCGCCTTTTGAGGCCCTCAAGATGAGGGCATATCAGAATGGGACAGCCTTGTTCAACGATTTTCTGTCATCGCAGCCCGTAGTCGACCCAGTCTCAGATGCTTGCATCGTCTTTGGCAATGCCTGGGCGTCGGAGGGTTATGATCGTCCTGCGATTCGAGACGACTACACGGACGGCCTTGTTAAAACTGTGGCAGACCAATGCAACAAGACAATAGTTGTGCTTCATAACGCTGGCGCTAGGCTAGTTGATCAATTTGTTGATCATCCAAACGTTACTGCCATAATTTTCGCCCACTTACCAGGCCAAGACTCCGGCAATGCTCTGGTGTCTCTACTCTACGGGGACTCCAACTTCTCTGGGAAGCTTCCTTACACTGTCGCCAAGAACGAGTCGGATTATGGCAACATGCTTGGGCCTGACGTGGCTGAAGGTAAATACGAGAATTTCCCGCAGTCTGACTTCTCAGAGGGCGTGTACGTCGATTACCGCCGCTTCGATCACGATGACCTGGACCCGCGTTATGAATTTGGCTTTGGTCTGAGTTACACGACCTTTGAATTCTCTAAGCTTGAGATTGAAGTCGTTGACGGGGCCAACACAGCGGAATGGCCTACTGGAGAGGTAGTATCTGGCGGCCAGAAAGATCTCTGGGATCACATTGCCACTGTGAGGGCCGACATCCGTAACACCGGCCGTGTTGATGGCGCCGAGGTTGCTCAGTTGTATATTGGTATTCCTTCAGCCCCTGTGAAGCAACTACGCGGGTTCGAGAAGCCCTTCATCAAGGTCAATGAATCGACCACTGCCTCTTTCAACCTGACGAGGAGGGACCTCAGCGTCTGGGACGTCACTGCGCAAAAGTGGCGACTGCAAGGCGGAAAGTTCAAGATCCATGTCGGAAACAGCAGCAGAAAACTGCCTTTGACAGGAGATTTGGAGCTCAAGTTATCGCGCAACGCTACGGCAAGCGGCGCAAGGGGATGAAGAACGACTCAAGGGATCATCTGGACATATCAACAGTACATATAGTATTTGGGGCGTTGTAAAGGAGTTTAAGGGCTTACTAGCATCTCACTTGGACAAACATGATAAAGGAACATACTGGTATTCAACTGCGTTGCAGACATTGCATTTTTGCAATGAATGGAAACATTGGGTTGGTTTCTATGGGAGGCAGTCCTGAATGCGTCTTGGGCTGGATGAAAATGAGAAAGGGAACAGTTACACCCAACCAAGTGAACTAGTTAATGAACATATTGTGTATCATGGTTTTCAAGAATATAAACAAGGCCGATACTTTCGGAACTTGGTCACCTAGAGACAAAAGCCTCCAGCTAACAGGCTTGGGGTCAAATAAATCTAGTGCAATGCCTCTAGGAAAATTCCATCCATTGGTTTTGGAAGCAATACTCTGACTGCATCAAGCATAATATCTACTAGGCGAAAGACTTGAAGCATTCAGTGGCTACGTTCCATATCAGGCTTGTCTACGTAGTTTCGTTCCAGTCTGTCACAAACTCGAGGAAAAGTTCGCATGCTCAGTTGCTGAACAGGGTGAGGAACGGGGTTCCGAATCCCGCATATGATGGGTTACCGTAAAGAGACGATGCTAGACAGTTCAATCGTATTAGTGGTTGGTGTATGTCTTCTTGGCCCACGAATACACAGTTCAATGGGACTATCGATGAGCCCGCGTCCAAACAGTTCTTGGACGATACACTGAAAGGTCGACATTACGGACCAGCTTTCTGACTACGAACCAGTTGGCTACACGTTAAGAAGAGGAGGCTGCGTGATTGCCAAATATCACAACTACACCTTGACTCGTTGGTTAATCCGCCACATCATGGCCACGTCGTGAACAATAAACCCTTCTCATTGCAGGCTACCGCAAGTCTTACCGAGGCCTATTGTGCCCGCAGGTTAATGTATGCATGTCTCAGCTGGTAACCAGGAATTCAATTTGCCTCGGGCACATGATTTCCAATGTCACAACCAGGAATGTTGATGGCCACTAGTCCCGTCGCTGGACCCTGAATATTGATCTCCCCAATAACACGCCGCCCCGCGACACGCGCACCCTATATGCAGACTCATATGGTGCCACTTGACCGGGATGTAGGCTGCTCCGATCGCTTGGTCCATCTCGGCAAGATGGGACACAGCTCGCTTTGAAGAATGCCAGCATGCCGTGCCTTCCCTTGACAACTGAACCCATGTACCAGGCCACGACCTGCTATCCGGATATGAAGAAGCGTCGACAAGGAAAAAAGAAAACTGCCGTTGTACACCCATGGGGTGGAAGTGTTTCAAGATTTGCTAATCTACGGCAGCGATCGAGCCGCTCAGGGTCTTTTGCACTAATCGACGCTTGTTTCTGTTCCACATCGCACGGATGACTAGATGTCCGCAGGTCATGAGGGCCTCCCAAGAGTGGAGTAGGCTGATGGGATATAGAGAGGGATAAACCACTCCAAGGCGCACGGAACTACCCCAGGCTTATGCCAACTTGGGATAGAGGCGCATCTATGCCTGGTGGAGTTGCAAGGCCCTGCTGCCTCATTCATGGCGGTGAGGTAGCCAAGGGCATGCCATTGTAGGCGGTGATGAGGCAAAGCAAAGCAAATCATGCTGTTGATCCACAGTCGCCACAGTCAGTGGCTTGCTCATCATGCTGGGATACAGGGTTCTCGAGATTTAACAATCGCAACGGAGGAGGCTCGTCCCACGTACCGAACCACCATCCGACCGCGATTTTGAGGGCACGTCTGGACTGCCTTGAGTGGAAGGGTGGGGTGAGCCGTAGCTTAGCCTGGGACGATGAGTAAATTTCTCGTACCAGTATTATTCCCATTTGCAGACGATGCTACCTTGATGATCTTGCCGCGGCTTCCTTAGGCGCTATACTCGCCGAATCTTTCCAGGGCAGGACTCTTTCCATGGTTCTGCGGATATCATCCCTGTATGTTACTGAGTCAGTGGCCAAGAGCTGGCACTAAGACCTTGGCTTGATCGTGGGGAGAGAGAAAAAGCCATGTTGGGTTCCCTCTTGGATCGCCCTGGGTGATAGCCAAGGCGAGCTCGTTCATTACGGCTTCGCCCACAGGCTTTATGGTCCCCAACACTGCGCATACTTGATGGCTGATGCAAAGACGCATTGTATGAGGGAAAACACTACGCGAGTCAGTAGCAAAACTAGGGAAGCTTTCCCCGGGTTTTAGTACGTGACGGGTGAAGCGTGATATAGAATGGCCAGTCAGGATGAGACGGAGCGTGATCCGTCTTGGCAATAAAATTAAAAGACCGCATAGCATACATGGGCAACAGACTCCCCTTCCCAATATCGCACAGGGACTGCTGTGATGTTGATTTGCTGCAGCGCCAAACCAGATCGTCGCGGGAGTGTGTGCTCGGATGTATAACCCTTGATCAACTCGACTCTGCGTGTCGTTAAGAATGGCGATATAGCTTCGACACCGTCGATGAAGATGATGCGGCGGACGCAAGCAGCGTGGGAGCGGCCTGACCTCAGGGCACCCGCCCTGGGCCAGTGCCACTCTTGGTCTGGTCTGGACGACTCGTGCGAGCTAATTAACTTGCGAATGCATCGGTGCACCCTTCGACGACGGGGCCGGTAAAGCAGTCTTAGATCTCTAGGGGCCACAGCGCAACGCTAAGGGACAAGTGCATGAGATCTGCAGCGGCGCGTCGAGCTAGCCGTCACCGTCGCGAGTCAATCGGACAATAATCAAACGCTCCGCTAGGTGACCGCCAGCCTGGAAGCTCGTTTTCTGGCCAGCCTCAACCATGCTGCCATGAGTCGAACTCAATATCGCTTCGCTGGCCAAGTGCCAGGTATCAGCTGAGGTGGGCCGCCGGCGCCGTGGTGCCATGCCGTTGTAACGTTATCAGAGGGAGCCATAGTTTGACGGTGGGCTTCGTTGGCTTTGAGAGGAGAGGCGAGGAGAGGCGAGGAGAGGCGAGGAGAGGAGAGGAGGCTCTAGTCTAGGCCTTGGCCAGATTCGTCCAAGGCCTCGGATCCAGCTGTGTCAATATCGAACGATTTCCGCGGCCCCTCCTTTCAGCCCACCGATATCCCCAATATCGACCGACGATATATCGCATGCGCCTGCATGAATCGATCATTGGCGCAGCTGCTCTAGCCCCGCAGCCGGAATCGAAGTTGGGCGGCAGTAGCCTATGGCCTACCCAAGAGTAAGTTTGATCCTCCCGCTAGTGACCAACAGTAACCCAGCCGGTTAACACGATCCCCAGCAGTATGAAGATGGTTGGTGTCTCCAGGCTGAGCGCACTATCTCAACCCTGACTTGGCGTCTTTTGTGGTTGGCGCTATCATTTATGAGAGCCACGATGAACTTCAACGCAACACCCCTAAGGGTCCACCTCTAGTGCTCCCCAAGTGACTGTATACTTCTTCTGGAACCCGATACGGATCGAAGTTCAATTGTCAGCGATAAAAAGAAAGCAAAGTCTGGTGCAGTCCAAGCAGTGCCGGGTCGGCAATGCATACCGCTTAGGCACGCGACCTGGAGCATGAGATGGGCCTCGGAAGGGCACTAAGGAAATACCGAGCACCTACTGAGCTTGGGCCAGTTCAGACTCCTTGATACATCCCTTCGGAGCGTCTGCAACCAGTAGTGTCCGATATGCTCACCGATGAAGTGCACGAAATGTGTTTGACTGAGACGATCTGATTGTGATTCGCGAATGAAAGACGAGGCAGCCCTCAGCTGCTTCCCTGCTGCGCCCGGATCTGCTTGCGGGCAACTTACGTACCGGCTGGAAATGCGCCTCCTGCTAAGCGACGCCGAGCTGAATCCTCCACACGTCCCGAGGCGCAGTGCCATTGAACGACCTGAGTTCAGTACGTCACATGGGTCCCACGTTACAGGCTGTGAATCAAGACGACTCATGGCAGCGGCTTGATTAGTGTCAGATGAGAAAGCGACACATCTTCACCGGGTCTCCTGCACCCCGTGATTGCCCGATGGGGCGTATTGTCCCTGCCACCGGTCAAGTTTATCAGTTTGTGTAACCCATCTTGGGCGGATAGGAGGATTCGTCTCATCGTCGTTGATGCGATCTGTCATACTCAATTTAGGATGGAGATATGCCGCAGGGATGGGCCGAGGTGATCTGACATGTCTCGATCAGGTGGCTGAGTTCCCGAAACCTGGCCAAGAAGCCGACCGGTGTGTAAACGAAACCAGTTTTGCCCTTCTCCGCCGAGGTCGACGTCGTCTCCCCGCCAGCCTTGCCTCCTTAGGAAGGGAGAACGCACCCTCGTGGCGGTGGGCGTTGAAAATAACCCGTTTCCTTGTCTACACGGGTATGCATGGCCCCTCGGTGTAGTACTCCAACGTACCGCTGGATCAGGAGGTGGCCGATCTTGCGTCCGCATGTCAGACGGGTTCGGTGGTCTCCACCCAAAGTCAGATCTGAGGATGCTAGGGTTCCTGCACAGCTATTCCCACACCCCTTCCCGTGAGATTCATTCTTACATCCGACTGAACATTACGGATGACCTGCATGCTTCGTTTGAAACTCCATCGCGGTGTTTCTTCAGAAAAATGTTGCAAAGTTCATGACCAGACGAGCCGGCATTGGCTGTGATGCTGCACGTCTTACGCGAGTCCTGCAAGAACAGGAAGTTGTAAGCTTAGACCCCAAGGCGCACGCCAACCACTGGTTCGTGTGCCCAGTCGAAAGGTCTCGATCTCATATCGCTGCAGGGACTGGAACTGGCTATTCTTCCAAAATGGCGCCGTCAGCTGGGCCCACCGGATCCCACGATTCCTCATGGCCTATCAGATCTGTTTCACATCTAGTTCATCTAACATGCCGCAAGTCAAAGAAAGTCTTTACCCGGCAAATGGCATGGCGGGTTTGCGCCACCTGTGCCATTAACTCGGGGCCAGACTCCCCTACTTTCTAGGTTGAACTGACGTGGCAGGCAAACAGGCGGCCTAATATCTGAACGCTCTAGTTCTGATTTGTCTCGATAGTAGCATGGTTGCCTGGATATTGCAGCCATGTCATCAAGTAGTTCCAGAGCTCAGAAGTCTTCCAGAGCCTCGGAAGCAAGCAAGCACGCATGTATCCTTTGACTGCATGCATTAACGAGTTACATCGGTGATGGAGACCAACTCATCCAACCCTTGTGTTGCAAAGCTCACTCATGAGTAAGCCGCCGTCCCCAGAGAACGTTGGCTCACCGAGTTGTGTATGCAAGCGAATGTGACCAACCCGTCCCGCTGGCCCGAGCTGCTTGATCCAAAAATACTGCATGCCAACTCATCGGCCAGTTGGCTTCATTGATTGAGACGGTGACACGTCTTTTTCCCATCCAGTGATAAAGCTGAGTCAAACGTAAGATCGTCGGGTGATGCTCATGTGCTTTCCAAGCCGATCAAACGGAATGCATAAGGGGCTTATACGGCACATGCAGGACGACCTGTCAACACGGAGTATTTTGCACACCCTCCCCTCCGATTCCCTCGATACCGGAACCCGCCATCCTGGAAGGTTCGCGCGTGTGTGATTTGGCTGGACTGCATGGATGTTGGGCGAACCCCTTGTGCTGGGCGGCACGAATCTTTGCAGACAGCCTTTCCGCAGATGATGGAGGCCAAGGAACCTTGGTGGGTGTGTGGCTCTGACACACAGCCTGAACTGAACGGCTACCGCCACTCCTTTGTTTACGGTTTGTCCCGGTGCATTTCGATACATAGCATTGATCGCTCGCTCGTTGGGCAGTGGTTATGAATCTGCCCCGGCTCTGAGGATGCATGCCAAGGCAGGATGGCTAGTTCAGACTTGTTCAGCAATGGCGCAACGAACTCCGTAGATGGTTGGAAAACTATACAGGTATGGCTGGGCTCCGAATATATTGATGAGTGATTTATCTGCTGCAGGACATGTTGCGCCAGATGAATGCGTTGGCGGCGCAATGTATCTATCTGTTACTCCTCTACCAGGGTTGCATGGCCATCTGCAATAACCCCATCGTCAACACGAGGGCATAGGTAAAACACGATCATCCACCAAACGCCCGGTACGATGCGGGCATCGTGGATCTGGAGTAAAACACCAGAACGGGAAGTATGCCCGTGCTTTCCTGGCCAATCACAAGCATGTCAAGTGCTGATACGGCTGGTAGGGTTGCGACAAGGCCCCCTAGAAATGCGGGTTGTCTGTCTGCAAAGGTGGGGTTGCGGTCTGCTGCATGAGATCGTTTGAAGTGTGTGAGATCGGCGAGTGTCACTGTAGCATTCATTCACTGTGTGAAATACATGCTCCTCATTCAAAGGGCACACCTGTTGGCTGAGTCGCATATGTGGTTGGTTGTCGCTCATGAGATGCAAGATGGTAGGGGCAGACTTACCGTGACCCTAGTGGACATAGGTAGTCAAGTCAACGGAAAATAAGTACTGATCGGTGTTTGAAACCAGACTACTCTGTACCATGTTCACAGAAGTGGGATCATCGAGGAAGGGATCTAGTAAGATCAGATCAGCCCCATGTTGCACTCTTGAAACCTGGTGACCTAATCATGCTATAGGATCGATTGGTTCTCGATGGGCCCAGCATGGACCAATAGGGGGAATGTTCGTATGATCCTGATACCAACGAACATGCCCATGCGACGAACCCACCACCCACGGTGCATTCATTGTACACCGAGGCTGAACCATGGACCCAACCCAAGAAGCATTTGCCGTGAGGTAAGTGGTCAGGTCGCGAAAACATCCTCCAATGGGCTAGATGGTAGCCGTCCATGCACCTCATGCCTGATCTACCTGTAGTTGCTTTGGCCTATACTCCCAGTACTTATGCACATTCCACGCATACTCGAAGGTGAGTAGATGCCATGGTCATGTGGATGGGTCATCTGAGCGCTATCTCCAGGCCTATTCCAGCGAGGTTACAGCGAGTGGCGTGTACAGTATGCGCTCTCGCTGACCTGTGATCTTGTAGTAGTCGGGAGGAATTCCTGCGCTTTGCCCCATCCATCATCCACTGCTTCCTTTAACACGAGGCGGCCAAGGTATCGAAGGCGTTTGTAGCATAGCGTGATGGGGCAAGATGGGCTTCCATGGGTCACATTATTCCTCCGAAACTAGATTTGTCCCGCGACAAGCCGTTCGATCTTCTCGTCCGCACATTTCGTTTGCTGGCTGTCCCTTGCTTGACCCAGCAGCAAGGTGTGCAGGGTGGGCTCTGGAAGGGGCCAAATGCTGGATCCCCACTAGTGGGCAGCCAGCAGAGGGGCTGTTGTTGCAAGATTCAGTAGATTGGGTTGGGAGAATTTAATATGAGCTAGAGGCCGTTGAGATGTCTAAGACCCTCTTTCTGTGGAGAACCATCGAGTGCCGAGTGTGAACTCCACCAGCTTTTGTATAGCGTCGAGGGCATATGCAGGGGACAAGTGAGAACACAGCTGTAGGGCCTCAGGCTCTGGTAATGGGAGGCCGTGTGGCGCATATGGCCTCAGCCTAGCGATGCCGCGACCAACTCAATTTTGCAAACCGTCCGAGGGTAGGTGAATTGCCGGTTGGGCGTAAGATGCCTGCAGACGCAGCGCGCTGTGGTTACGGAACAATGTCTTTGTCTCAAGGCCACAGTACGACAATTCGCCGCCAAATATGTAACTAGGTAGGTGAAGGACGGCCGATTCACCCCTTGTCAAGAAGAAATTTGCCGTCTGGTAAAAGATGTCAGCAACCACGAGCTACTTACCCATGCCAGCTTGGTCGCGGACCGGAATTTCTGACAGAAATGGGTCCATGGGGGGTTCAGTATCATAGGGCGTCCCACCTCTTCTCGAAGCCAGCCATGGCTTCCGGCAGATTGTCCTTCGTTTTCGGTATGCGCATTGATTTACATGCGGTCGAAGCGACGGGACAGATATGTTTTAAGCGGCCTACCATTTCTATCAAGATTGAGAACTGTTTGCAGAGATGAGGAGCCGGCCTTGAGGAATCTCTAGGGCCCAACTTTGTCGTGACTTGCCGAGACCGCCCCCGAATCGCTGGTAAAGGTAACCAAACGGTGGAGAGAAGCGTTAGTTGCCAAAAGCAGACGGTGACCCATCCATTTGAGTAACGGTGAGAGTTAGCGTCTCAGCTGGTTGGACAAAGTGCCTGCAGTGTTGCCAATACTACTACTACCAGTCTGGATTAGGAGCGTATCCGAGAATGCGCAGATGAGATCCTGAGCATCATTTCTCTTCCTTACTGGACCAGGGTTCCTGATCAATGGTGTGCCCCGGCGAATTTCTATCGAAGGATCATAAGATCGGCATTTGACAGGGCACCGTGCCCACACCAGGATTGGGAATATGCTAGGTGGCACCTGTAGGCTGTGTTGCCTGTCACGTTACTAAGTAAGGCGCTGCCACAGAGCGTGAGCACACCACTAGACCGACGGACCCCGGGCACTTGTAGTGTGCTCGAGCAGCTGGTGACGAGGTGCAGATGCCGGAACCGGGCCACATGCACACGGGCTCGCAGATTAAATGCTGGCTCGACGCGGAACTGGCACCGTTGAAGATTCGTCTTCTTGGCTGCAGGTCGAGGCCCTGGAAGATCAGACCACATCGAGCATCCATTGCATCCCATCGCGTCCTCTTTTCCACCGTAGTAATTGGATTCAGCCATGTAGGGAGCAGAGCCTGGTGGCCGAAGTCACGGGGAGATCGGGGCTAGTGGGGGCGTCGGCCTGGCCCCCATCGCGATGGGCAACGTGGGTAGACATGGACAGGGTGCATAGCGGCGCGCGTTATTGCATGGATTTGGAAAAAGTTCCAGTGGATTGGGAAGTCAGCCAACCAAGAGCAGTAAGAAAGTAGGCTTCTTCGGGATGGCTTAGCATGCTCCTGGAAGGCCTAGTAAGGGAAAGGCAACTAAACGAAGGCAGAAGCGAGCGGCAGGAGAGCTTGGTAGAAGCTGTCAGACATCTCGCTGACAATTGATGGCCAGTGACGTGTTTCAGCCGCTAGAAGGGCGTAAGCAAAGATGTCTGCCATGGCTGGTGTAGTTGACTCGACCGCGGGAACGCCTTCGCGAGCCCAGTTGCGGACGTGAACCGAAACGCGTACCGTTGAACCCCACCGGCGGGTGGCCGAGGGACCAACATGGGCACGCCGATACATCTCCAGACTAAACGTCGAAGAACCTGAAACACGGCACTGAAAGGGGACTGCAAGTGGGCTGTGGACGGACAGCAACAAACAGCATTTCTGGAAGCTCTCCAGGATCTGTTTGGAGCCATGGCAGGAGCTCGAGATTGTGACAGACGGTACGAATCTTGGTAACAGGGGTGATATTCCGCGGATGGCCGACGACAGGGCCCCAGGCATCCTGCAGCGAATCTCCGCCAGCAAGGATGTGCAGAATCTGGCGTAAAGTCGTCGGCTGTCCGGGGTGCGGGTGCTTCGTGTCCAATCGCTTGCGGAGTCGGCTGGATGGGTACCTGGTATTGCTAGGCTGGCGATAGCTGGGAGAGGTAGATGAGGCGGTGGTAGCCAATGCTACATGGTAATGCTACATGTCTCTTCGGGAGAGCGCCATCCGAATAGAGGCAAGCGCGTGTAGCAAGTGGCCTGTAGATCTTATTTATGTATGTCCGCGCCTTTTGAAGATGTGCATGTCAGCCGTAATGGGCTCTGTGCGTCCCGACCGTAGAGTAAGCGATCCCAACCAGCCATGAATAGGTGGTAATGCTGAACGATGCGATGGGGAGGGAGGGGGAATAAGATGTTGTGCCGTACCGCGTACCATGGGCCACGGCCATGATGATCCTGCTCGGTGTAGCTATGGGACCCGCACGAGGTCGACGGGCGCACTCGAAGCCTCTGTCTTGGGTGGATCAGGATTTTATTTCTTTTTATTTTATATTTCTTTACTGTCTCCGCCTACCCTTATCCTGTCAGGATTTACACTACGCAATTAAAAGGAAGAAGGGGGAAAGGCGCGGAGGGCAGGAAGCAAGGGAAAGAAAGAAAGGGTAGCCCACTCAAAAACAACTCCGCCATTATTTCCGAATGCCTCACGCACCAGCAAGGGAAAGAATGGGGTGAGGAGGGTCGGTCGTCTGTGCTAACCGTAAGTGGGAATTTTGTGCCTCAGTCCAGGAGCCATCCCCCATCGTCACCCCAGCCTGGCTCGAGCCTGCAAGATCGATGGCGGTAATTGGGAGATGGTCGATGGGTCGTAGCGAGCCAACCGGGGAGCGACCCAGGCTGCGTGATCAGGATCCACCGGGGAAAATCGTAGAGGCATCTGATCGGGGTGAGATTAGGTGTGCGGGTTTATCTGGCGACATGCAACGGACGCCCGCCACGGCGGCGCCGTCTCTCCCAGTTCGCGTGGTCGCCACCGTTCCCCACCCACCCGGAGCCGGGGCCTGCTCCCTTGACCATTCAGTGCCAACGCTTTGTATCTTACCTATGCCGTACCCTCCCCAAGCCTCCCATACCCTCCCATGCCCTGCCTAGCCGGCCTGCTGCTCCCTTCCACAGCCACCCCCACAGGGTACCTACCCGAGCTACATGTGCCTACCTGGCCTCCCGGATAGGTGCCCTGTTCAGCACTGCTGTAGCGTCGAGCGCCCATCCCCATTTAGCCATGATGCCCTTTCCTTCTCACGCTTCGGCATGTCGCCCTCCCACTGCTGAGGTACCTGATCGTACCCGCGTTTCCCTTCACGCCTCGGCCCACCAGAAAGCCATAGGCAGTTGGCACTGAGATGACTGCGGGTCTTGGCGGCCCGCACCTGTAGCCACCTCGATGGGGAACCTCCCGCTACCACGTCCCCGCTGGCAGGACTTCTGACGTACTTCATCGCTGCCCATGCACACCACCTTCCCATCTTCCCTGTCTGAACCGAAAACTTTCCCAGCCAGCGGTACCATACAGTGCGTATCGCCTGGCCTAGTACCCGCCATCTCTCAGGTTCTTTCCATCGTCTCCCTCTCAGTCGGTGTTGTTATGTGTGTGTGTGCGCGCATTCTCGTGTGCGTGTGGGTGTGTCTGGCTGAGTCGAGCTTATTACCACACATCCCACAAATCTGCCCTGTCCTCCAACAGCGACGCTGATGCTGCCCATACCTTGGATTGAAAGGCGCGTGGCTACCTGGAAGCGCCGGGAGCAATAGGCCTGGACTCGTCGACTGCGCTCAGGCTGTCGGTCGTTTCGCATGTAACCACCAATCCCGGCAGCTACGCAGAACCATCGACCTCATCATCGATATGCTCCCGTTGGCTTGCGCACCTTGCTAGAGTAAGCACCACGATCTGATTGGGTGTGAACCGATCTCTTGGCATATTCTACCCCATTACAACGACTCAGCAAGCGCCCGCAATCCAGAAGTTTCATTCATATCTGCTCTGGCTTCCACCCCAAGGCTACTGTACGCCCCGGTCCCGCCAACATCTTGCTCCAGTACCTGACAAGGCTGGGCAGTGAGACAGACGAGGAAACGGGCTGCAGACCTCGCTCTATCCGGCGTCTTCTCGTTGCGTGGCTCTGCGGGCGACCGACATGCCACTTGAGCAGAGCGGAAGAAGGAGGCGGAGGGAGGGAAATAACGGCAAGGGGAGAAAATAATCAAAAAAATCAAAAACACCACCACATGCGCTGGTGTCCTGAACGGGATACAGTACAAGTGCAACGAGCTGGAAAAGGGGTGGTGGGAAACTCGACGTAATCTGAAGGCCACCACACCCTCCCTCTCCACCTGGCCATCTCTTCCTCACCCACCACCCCTTCATCGGTTCATTTCATTGGATTTCTGACAGCAAGTGGCCACGCTAGCAGGCCAGCTCATCCCCGGCATGCCTGTGAATCGTCCGATTTTGTTCGAGATTTGGGGTCCCCGTAAAGTGCACAGCACGCTTTTTTTTTCTGCGCACGAAGCACTATGGTACCAGTGCATATCGCGGAAAGGAACCACGGCTCTGCCTCACCGGCCATTACGGAATCCGTAGCAGTGACGGTCTAACGAGACATAAACCACAACCTCGGCAAGCGACCTCAGGCTCCTAGTCTAACCCATCCTACACGCCTTGTTGCACTATAGATCCGTGTCATACGATCAGAGTCAGACGTCTTGCGCATCCGAGGTCACTAGACGGACGGGAATCTCAACCGCATCCTTGTTCGCATCGCATCGTGTCCCATCTGTTCCCTTGGCATCGCCCATCCATTTACGGATACAGGACGCACTAATCTGTAGGTACCTTCAGATCAGCATTCTGGTTGCTGCCTCCACAGGCCATTGTTTCCCATCGTCATTAGCCAAGAACCACTTGCCCACACTCCCTCCTCCCTTCACAACCCCCAGTTTCTATCCAGACTAACGAATTCTCTGTGAGAGATTGCCCTAGTGCAGCCTCATGTCTAGTTTCTTTCTAGTCTCTCGTGGTTCAGCAGCAGTGACGATTGTGCCCGTGGAGTGTTCTGGCCTCACATACTAAAGCTTCGAGGCGCACGTTGACACCACCCTTTGCTCCGGACCAGGGAGCATTCAGTACGACGCACTGTACGACACGATTAACCCGAGGATGGCCTTAATTGCATGCATGCTGGCCGCTTTCGGTTCCAGAAATTTGGGCTCTTTTTCATCCTGACCCCTGTTGTTTTCGAGTCCAAGCGCTACACGCACTATGCCGGCTTCATCACCCCCGAGGCCAGGTCTCTCTTCCTCTATCGTTGCGAAACTGCCTGGTCTTGATGGATGGCCTGGAACGGTGGGCAGATAAGTATAAATCGGCTCATTTTCTTCACTCAGAACGCCAGGGTCTGCTGAATGGCGCACCATGACATCCTCAGCGAGACGAAAGGAGGCTTAACTGGGAGTCCGAGGCTACAGTGGGTCGCTTAGCTGAGAAGACCCCCGCTTTGGGTGTGAACCTAGAAAAGGCGTTTTGGTATGTACCTGTATCGGAGTACTTTGCTCTATTATAGCCATCCCTCCCTATAACTGCCTGCCCTGTCATCAAGTACTTCACGCGTCATTTGGCTACTCAATCCACTCCTGCCAGGCCATCCATCCTTCTCCCCCGCCATCTCATCTGGTACCGTATCGTATCTCAGTTACCACCTCAAGCAGGGCCAGGTCGGGTAACGTACAATAGACCTAAGCTTCTTTCCCACTCTCGATCCTACTGCGTTCTCCCCTTCTTTTCTGGTTGGGCCATCCTCCCGCTTCTCCACCCTTTTCCCAACCCTCTTCTTTCTCGACTTGGTCGCTGAAGCCTTTATTCCGTTTCATCCTCTGCTACGCTGACAGTCATCATCCTGGGCACGCCCTCCACAACCCCATCCTTATCCCTCTTCAGGCACCGTTTCTGGTGTCGGTTGCCGATCGAGTAGCATCAGCTCTGCAGGAGCGGTGGTGATACTACCCTGCTCTGCCTGCGTCCTTCGACGCACGCATTGCCATCATCACCATCACCATCACCATCTTGGCCAGTGGCGCAGCAGCCTCGCCCTGCACTCAACCTTCTTCCCAACGGCGTGCACTGTCGGGGGCATTCCAGCGCGGTGTCCGATCCCAGCCCAGCCAGCCAAGATTCCGGCTCTCGCACCATCATCCAACGTCTCTGCTAGGCTCACGCCGCCCGCCTAGGCTAAGCAGCCCCTAGCATCCTCGCTTCCTTGGCGTCCGACCGCTCTACGAAAGCCAAAACTCGTTAGTGTCGACGCAAAGACAAGTGCAATCCAGTCCCACGGATTTCAAGCTCGGCCGGCTCCACTCACCCGCTCATCTCGCTGTGTCCTTGTCTTGGGGCCGTTCCAAAAGGTTGTGTCTCCAGACCCCGGCCATTGGTTGAGATAGCCTTGAGTTTCCCGCTGCTCGTGCCGCGCCAGCATCCCGCCCACACTACCACGAGGTCCGTCGGTCGGATCTCAGAGCCATACGTATCCTGGTCCAACCTGCCTGCTGGTGGCTGACTCCACTGATTCCATCTGGCTTCTCTACCTTCTCTGTTGCTTCGCCCACTCTCCCGTCGCCTGTCTTTTTTCCTCCCTCCTACATTCAATAAACCCCAACCTACACCTTTCAATCAAACATTGGCCGCTACCGCCGCCCGCTACCACCGCCGCCGTTGCCTCGATAGCACGCCGTCTCGACTTAGCTCAAATTGTTTTTTTAACCCATTCGGTTCATTAACCCCATTCCAGCGTCTCGTGTCCCGCGCCCGTGCCAAGCTCAGATGCATCATCGGCTCTAAACTGCGCCAGTTTCTCTCTGTTGGTACTTCTCCGACCCGCTATGGAAGCGGGCGATTCTGGTGCTAGGCCAAGGTCCGTTCGTCCTGGATTTTCTTCCACTTCAAATCTTTGCCTTCCTTTCATCCACTTCTGTTATTAACATAACGGGCCTCCTGCCCTCCCTTGTGCAGTAGTCTTTCTGCTGCCCCATTAGCTCCTGAACGACACGCACAACTACCATCCTACCAACACCAACGAGACACTTCCTATCGAGACCAGCCAGGCATGGCCGCTGCGACTGTCCTTCCCCAGGTCATCATTATCCTCCTCAACCGTCCTTTTCTCATCATCATACGCACTCTTCCGGCCCTTCCATATCCAACATGATCTCTTCCAGTGAGCCGAGGAAAGCCCATGACGGCACCGATTCCCTAATCGCCAGTCGCTGCCTTCTCTGTCGGAAGTCATCTCGGGTACCAAGCCAACTCAGTATCCTCCACCTGCTCCTGCGAGCATGCAACCCGGCTCTAGCTTGCCCTCACCTTTCGCACCTCCCACTGCGCGTCAGTTCGCTGAGTCTGACAAGCATTCTCCTCCTCAGCCTCTCCACCCTAACTCAACCTACCCTCCGAGGCAAGAACCGCTGCCTGCCTTTTCTGGCTCGCCTAGACCACCATTCAACGGCCGACCAGGTCTTCCTCCCGTGTCAGACAGGCGACCTACTCCACCCTCAAAACACGAGGTCCAGCCTGCCCACCACATTCACGAGCCACCAAAGCCGCTGGACTCGCATGCATTGAATGGCAACTACGCGCATGCTCACGTGCAACCACCGCCTCCACAGCCGCTTGGTGTATCATATCAACCTGGGCAGCTTCCTCCCGGACAGGTGCCATTGCCAGGATATCCCATCTCTCCAAGACACTCTGTTCCCCACATGTCTGCAGGGTATGATCCCCGAGGACCACCTGCCCATGCGGAAGAGGGAGATTACAACACGCGAGCTCGATACGACAGACACTTTGAGAGTTGGAGCTACCAAGATTCACTGAGCCGGGTATGTCGTGATGTGTATGGTTTGGTCCGAATCACTTGTCACTAACAACGTGCAGATTGGCTCTGCCTCTCGAACTATTTTCAATTTCGCCGAAGCCTACGGCAGAATTGCTCAAGAGCAGCAAGGCCCCCACCACATTCCCGAGCGACTACCCACGGAAAGAGAAGTTGCCGACATGTTGGCCAACAACGATCTAATGAAGCGGTCCCTGGAGCAAGTTCGGGACTTGGTACAAGCCTCAATCCAGAGCGAGCGGGCACGTGAAGGCCCAAAACTGAAGGGACCCTACGAGGACGACCAAGATGTAGGCATGTATGCAGAGGGTGTGAAGCCTCAGTATGTGAACGAGAAAAAGCGACCTAGAGGAGTAAGTTGACGGGGATCAAGGTTTTAGTAGACATACAACTGACAAGTTCACCAGCGCGCTGCCCTCCCGGTAGATGCCACAGCTGCAACAGAATAGACACACCCGAATGGCGACGCGGTCCAGATGGTGCTCGGACACTTTGCAACGCCTGCGGCCTGCATTACGCGAAACTGGAAAGGAAGCGCCAATTGGAAGCTCGGTCTATCCGCCCAAAACCCGAAGACCGGACGTGATGGGTTAGTCGTCCTTGTTGGCTGACTTGTTATTCGAGCGTCTGAGGATTTATTCTGTTTCATTGCCATGCCTGGGAAGATCACGAGCAGGCTTGCATAAAATGGCCTTGGCATTTCACTATGCGTGCCGCCGCATTTCGTGTCCCTTCTCACGCAAAACGAACCGACACATACGCGAAGCCCACCAGAGGCTGCAGTACAAGCATTTACATTTCTCTGCCCACTTATACCCTTGTTTTTGGTTCCTTTACTACCAAGGATCTGCTGTATATATCTTTCCGCAGGGTTGGATCGGTGGAAGTATTGCATTATGGCGTTTAATTTTATTTATTTATTTTACAGATGAAGTGGATTAGTTGCATGAGCTGCTTCAATGCACGCCATTATCTTGAGGAAGGCCGCGGGTTACTAGACGTCAAAAGAGAAATCATGGTGCTTTTTGGCAGCGTTCAGTCTGGGTTTCTTCGGGATGGATTAGGGCGGTTCAAGGCATCCACAAATGATGCCAAGGGATAACTGTATTGGGGCTTTAGGGCCATTGTTTTACTGGACTGGATATTTAACGCCAATTCACAATATGGGAAAGCTGTTAACATCATAACTATCTTGGAATAGTGATAACCGAAAGCTCAGGAATATATATTTACTTGTTATTACCCCCGACCCTTGCAACGATTCGAATTGGCAGTGTCACCATCGCTAGACGCATGGAGGAAGAGGAAAGAGGAAACTGGTAGTCATGATTCAGAAGATCAACCACGTACGTGCACAGGACCCTGAACGTGGCTCTCCGGGTGCAAGGCCAGCAAGAGCAGGCCGTTGAGAAAGACAATGAGGTGGCAATGATGTGCAATATCGATAGTGCTAGGGACCGATCATCAAGCACCGCTTGTGTACTAGCATCAATGCACCGGTAGCCTCTCTCTACGAACCGGCAGTTGCTACTCAGGAGAGCAAATGGAGAACAAGGCGGAACTCATACCGATGGAAGGACGGAAACCAAGGGCAGGGGTAAGCGCAGCACGGGAGCCTTTCCGTCTAGAAGCCTGAGGTGAGACCTTTCCTCAGCGAGCCGTGAGCAAGTCTTTCGTTTAGGGGACGAATCAGGTCATGCCATGCCAGACCGGACCAGACCAGAAAGAAAGGGAAGAAAAAGAAAAGAAAAAGCATGTGCGTCGCTGCCGTACAGGCGGGTAGCGACCTGTGTTTGTCGCTGGTCTAAGGCTTCAGGGTCAGGCCCATCGGGAAGCGCAACAGGACCCGGTGGCGCGTCTGCGAGGCACGGCGGGGTTTAAGGCGGGTGATGCGCAGAATGAAAATGAGACTGGTCACATCTCAGCAGTTGACGATGGGAGCGGGCAGAGGGTTGCATTGGGATAGGGGGAAGGGGACGAGGAACTCGCGCCAAGGCTGCGCAGATGTGCTGAAGCGAACAATGCGCTGTCTGTTCGCCCTAGAGCTATGCAATCCAACCATGAGTGGAAATGGGACACCGAAAGAGCAAAAAGCGACGAAAAAGAAAGGAAAAAAACGACACCCGAATTGATGACAGCCCGGCGGTTTGAGTGGGGGTAAAGGGACGGAACGAACGGAACCTTCGCCTGGACGTTTCCTGCGGGTAATGGAGTTTGACATCAGGTGTGCAGTCTAGACTACTTGACTAGGAGGAGGCCAGGGAGGGAGGGGAGAGGGAGAGGGAGAGGGGAGGAGACCGGCAGTCGTACGAGACGAGATGACGATGAAGCCAGAGCGCACAGCTGGGTGGCACAAGGGAAGGGACGCACAGATGTGCGGCAAAAGCACAGAGATCTGAAGGGGCACGGACAACTTCATCGGGCACCGAGGACGTGCGCGCGCGCGCGCCTGCTGAGGGTGGTGGTGATAGTAGTGGTGGTAGTGGTGGTGGCGGAGAGGCAAACTGGGAGGCTGCGTCGAGTGTGGTGCATACATGACATTGCATTTCAAATAACACACAAATCACTCTTCAAAAGACGGCGTGCAACTAAAGCTGGCAGCGGCCTGGCCTAGCCTGTCTCTCGCAAGGGGGCCTTGCCGGGTTGTAAGACAGCATGGCAGTTTGTGCAATGTGACAGGTCCCTGACAAGCCCTTTTCAGTGTCAAGCGCATCGGAGTTTAACAGACTAACGGGTTCCTCTGTAGAACATGGTATACCAAGGCAGCGCGGTAGGTAAAAATAGGGCGGACCACATACAGCCATCCATCCATGTAGTATATTGGATTTATAGCCGGGCATTTTTCCCTTCTGAGAACTTGTGCAATTATATTAGCCAAGTCCATCGATTTCACAATGGAATTATGTACTCCTCTTACATGGGTGGCCTTGAAACGAAAAATCCGAATAAACATCAGGCCATCCTGAGAGCATGTAAGAGAAAAGCTTGTCATGCCATCTACTTGCCGCTTGCAACGTCTCTCAACGGGCAGTTGCCGAAGCCTCGCACTGGCCAAGGAAAAGCTCGTGGTGTAGGTCGTATGGTGGTGAAGCCATGGGGAGGACGACCTTGTAAGCACATGTCTTGTCTAGAGCCCCGGCATCTCTGGTCTTGCGACCCGCCATGTCGATCAGATTCCCCGTCTCACATTTATCACATCGGCCAGGCCCGTTGTAGACTCTGAGCTCGCCAGCACATTTCCCGTTGACGGCCCGTTCGAGACCCCCTCCCCCACGAGTTATCGCGTGCGTCTGTCAGAACGATCCCGTCTCTCCGTGGTTGCCGCTTACCATGGGATCTCTCTCCACGATAGTCGAGCAGGGAGCGGGACCAAAGCGGCCCCATTCATGTGTCCCTAACCTCGTATGCCTCCATCTTACCCCTCTCTATCGTGCTACTCCATCAGAAACATAGCTGCATGTAGGCGCGATCTGCGCACCTGTGAGGGGGTCTCTGATATTGTGCGATGGTTACACACCTTTCTGGTAGTGGTGGAAATCGAGGCGCCTTCGACCACTCTCGACTCAAGCAGAGACCACCCTTAAGCGTTCTCGATCTGGCCTACCATCCTTGAAGCATGGCCATCGGAAGAGGGGCAGAGACGCCTGTGGGAGGCTGCATGAACCTCAGTTTAGCCTGCGAATGACCTGATCCCAGCTAGGAGCAAATGTGCCGGCTAGGGCCGACGACGATTTCCTCGGGTCCAAATAGTTGTCTTTGGCGTACCTCCTCTTCCTTGTCTAAATCTCAACCCCTGCTTCCGACCCCCAGCTGAAGCACGATTATACTGCCAAAGCTCAAGTCTGGGTTGAGCACATGGCGTAGCCTAGTTGACCATACACACAGTCAGGGTAGACGTGGAGATAAAGGTGGCGTTGGGTGACCATAAGGGTCAGGCCGCTCCCGTGAAGGTTACTAGACCTGAAACATAACACGATAGAGCATGCACTCGGCTCGGCATGTTGGAAAAGGAAGGCTGTCGCACCTGTGCCAGTATCCTTGCCCGTCACTGAGAAAACAGATGCACAATTCAAGCAAACAGTGGGGGGCAATTCACGACCGTCTCTCGTACAAGCCTATCATGCGAGAGGTCATTAGTGCTTTGATCAGGCCCTGTAGGGAAAGATGACCCTATGCCAATGTGAGAGACTTGAAGCTGTTGTGGGAGCAAATGAAGATACCAAGACTAGACTTGAATCAACTGGTCCGGCTCCCCGTTGCCATCCCTCAATCTAAGGACTATCTCCTCGGGGGCAGCCACAATACCAGGTGGTTGATTTGAGATTAACGAGCAAGATCGTGCCATCTTTGACTCGTCGGCGCACCTTCAAGATCCAGACCAGGGGCGCCACGTGGGTTCACGATGCATATTGGCGAGTGGTGGGGGCCAACCGGTAAAGGAAAAAGCAAAGAAGGTGCATTGGAACACCTTTCGGTGGCCTCGCCTCGTGGGGATATGGATCGATTCTTTGGTTTTGTGGCATGGTTGCTACAGCACGCCCGGAGATCCGTAGATACCGACAACTCAAGGCGTGCTGATTCTCTCTCTGAGAACCCCAGCCATATCCCGTAGGGTTGGGGCGTGTCTCCAAGGAGGGAGGTCGAGCCTGTGGATTGACAGTCATGCATATGTAAGTGCACATCCTCAGCAACTGATCCGTATTGGCCTTTGTATGTATCATCTTGGAACCTTGAAGACAGACAGCGTACGATCCAGGGTGGCTGTGGGCAAGTCTTTGGCTCCGGCCCCGTCCCGAACACCCTCGCCTGAGAAATGAGGGCACAATAACAGCATCCCTGGCAGCATTGTGCGGTTGCTTAGATTGTTTGTTCATGTCTCGACCGGCAGGGCGTGTCATCGGACCTATTTCCCAGCTTCTGTGTGTGGCTGCCCTTGAGGAATGCGTGTCATCTCATCTCGATAGCTCAAGACGTCTCATAGGGATTACCATGAGCCGTCATGTCTCACACTGGACCCAAGAAGGGCAGGTAATTCGGGAAAAGGAGATGAGCTAGATTTCGACGAGCACATGGGAGGGGTGGGTGAGATTGACGCAGGTGACGAATACGTGACGAGCCGGATGAAAGGCTCAGCCAGCACTATCGACAGTATGGGAAGGGTGACTTCTGAATTCCGCGGAGACAACTTGTGGGATGAACGGTTTGCGCGGCTGAAAGAGCCCAGGCCTAGCGCTCGGTGATTTGAGGTGATCGACAAAAGATCATCTTAGGTGAGTTGAGGTGCAGCAGATCGACATGCAGAGATTGTTGCTGAAAAAGGCCTTTTTCTCGCTTACGGCTACGTCAGTTTCCCGTGACGTCATCCCACTCGTTAGGTGAAGTGAGGTGAGGTGAATTACTCCTTTGGGCAAGCCATCTCAGTTGGGTAGCTTGGCCAGATTCGCAACCAGGAGCCATGTCCACATCCCACATGTAAAACAATTTGTTGACATTCTCGGCCTCTCCCGTGTTGATTCCACCATCTGCAGGGATCGGATCTGCTCCGATTTTTTGCCGTCGCCAATGCAGCGCGCACTAGGTGCTGTAATCTGTAATGGGTGCGCTGGGCTACAAGCCCGATCCATCTACACCACCCGTTGTCATAACGAAGAGGCACACCCAGGGTGCTGTCTGCACGAAACTATCGAAACTAACGAAGAGGCGTTTCCAAGGATCAGCAGGGATATCCGCAAGTTCTTTATCCATGTACATTCACAATGACCAACTTGATATCAATTATATTGCTCGTTCCACACTCTTTACCCAGTCAGGGTACTATAGTAAAAGATGGCTCTCGTCACAGTGCCGCGTAGCCCCGTCCCTATATTGCTAGGAGAAATCAGAGTTTGTAAATTATGAGCCAATGATAGCCTCAAGATCGAGGTCCTTGTCTATTGAGACGCATCCTGAACCTCTCTGGGGCGCTGAATCACGCCTCAGTGCGCCTTTTCAGACGCAGGCTCTGCACCATCCATCCATTCGCTCTTTCGCTTCCGAGAGCTTGCTTCAGAACCGTTCGTGGCCGCTGCCTTTGCCGCTTCCGCCTCGTCTTGGCTTCCGCATCCGCCCCGGAAACGCCCCAAGAACTTGGGCAGACCGTGGATATCAAGCCCAGCGAAGTTGCGCCCAGCACTCTCCCGTTCGCCAATGGCAATGACGGCCCCAATGAGGTCGTGGTTGACGGTGGGGCTCACAACACTGTCGTGCTTATACTCAGGATGCACATCCACAAAGTCGCGAATCCATCGCGCAGCCGTGTTGAGCTCGCCGCTTGCTCGTTTACTTACGAGGTCTAGATACGTAGCAAGCTGGCATCTAGTCTCGACGTCCACATTGACGCTGTCAAGATAACTCTCGACGATGGGCACCAGTCCGGGAACTCTCCATCAGCCGAACCGTTGATGATTTCGTTTACCGTCATCTCCGCGTACTCCTCCTCAACCGGCACAAACGGGGACCCCGGTCGGCTCGGCATTGCCGACCCAGGCCGGCTGTCGTCACCGAAAGTTGTGTTGGCCCTGGATGGTCGAGGTGGGAAGAGGTTCTTGCGGAAGTAGAACTTCTCCTTCAGCACGGCATCCAAAGCATGTGCTCGCTCCATGTTCTCATCAACCTTCCTGATCGGTATGTAGAAGTTAAGGTCGAACGACAAGATGGCCCTTGTTACCAGGACCATGAAAACAGAGAAAGCGGCATTCTCAAAGTCTGTGACTTGAATCTCCATGGACCGAAACTCTACTCTCCATCCAATATTGTTGTCTGCTGGAGGTGGCTTGAAACGCATGTGCTGCCAGTTGGTAGACTGTATATTCTCAAAATGGTCCGTTTTGTTGAGATCCAGCTCCTGGAGATCCTCTTCGAAGATCACAATGGGGTCTCGAATGAAGAGATGCGCGAAGTGGGTTGCCAGGCGGTCATCCATGCCCCCTTCCAGCAGCTGCGCGTTGATTTCCGGATCGAAAACCAGATCGGGATCAAGATACTCTGCCCGCAGCCTAGAGTCATTTGAGATATAGGTCGAGTTGGAGGCATATCGTGATTTTGGTATCCTCCAGCGGTCATTTTCTAGAGGCTATTTTGAAATGACGAGTCAGCGGTTGTAACAAGCTGTGATGGAACGAGCTTAATGTTCCTTACCTTTTCACCGAGCTCCTCAGCAGTTCTGCAATCGACAGAACGGCTGATTTGATTCCATCGAACGTCTGTGTTTGCGAGAAACCCCTTATAGATAGGGGTAGCGGCAGTCAATGCGAGCATGATGGGTCCTAGCGGGAGCAGCTGATCATACATTTCCCTTCCTTCGGCGATGTTCTTGGCTTGGAACGTGATTTGAAGGCAGCAGCTTCCCATACCAAAGGCCATGGCATCCATGTGAATGTGATCGTCAGGGGCTGCGCCGTTGCGCACATCATCATCCTCGGGCCAGTTGTGCAAGTCATAGTTGACGGTGGGATCCTTCCAGGGGTAGGCGTGTTCTTGTCGTGGAAGACGGGGACATTGACCTGAACTTTCCGTCCACGACGAGAGCGAATGTTGGCAGCTAACGTAGGGAATCGAATGTGAGGGTTTGCGATTTCGTCTGGGACGAACTGCGAACGCAGTTTAGGTCCCGATGCTGGATACGAGGGGTGGATGAATGGCCCAGGACTGCCGAGTCGCGGGAATGTGGTGAGAGTAATGGGATACTCGTGAGGCAGCATGTGCTCCTTTGCGATTTTCCTGCGAAGCTTCATGTCGGGTTCGACGCCGAGAAGCTCCCTGAAACCGATGCCCCATGGCTTTCCAGGGTGGCTTCCAACATGAAGCGACCAAACTCCGGATGGAAAACAGGGTTGGGGTTGAGCCTAGCATGTCGTCGATTAACATTTGCTTGCGGCGCGGAAAAGATACTAGATATTGAAGGTAGACATACTGGGCTTTGGTAGTGGTGGTGTCCTGCAGGTCCGGCACACACCCTCCTTTCTTGGTCAGCTCCTTATCGGCAGCCAGGGCGGTAAGGATCTCTGCCTGGCGCAAAGAGAGAAGGACATTGGGGTCATCCTCGGAGTAGGTGACAACCAGGTACTCAACCTAAGGGACGTTGGGGTCAGCTTGAGGGATAGGATCGCGCAAGAGCTGGGGTGGTCTGACCTCATCCCCCACAACAGGGCATCCTGCTCCTTGCCTTTGGCCTTGTTCCAGATCTCCAGGAGTTGCTGAGAGCAGCATTAGCATTAGCATTAGCATGAGGATGAGGCGCATGGTGCGAAGAGGGTCAGCGGCCTTACCTTGATGCCCCATTGCCGGACCTGGTGGGCACGCTGCTTTGCATCAGGCCAGTCGAGCGCCGTACCCAAGGCCCTGATCAGAGGATTGTGCTTAGTTCATGGGCGAGCATATGAGGAGGGCATCTGACAGACGGGGACGAAGGACATACAACAGACCCATGATGGACAGAGGTGAGAATCCAGGGACGTATCAAGCCTCACGGGAAGTTGGTGCTCAATTGCGCTCGCGCAACCGGCTGGCTTGCACGGGAGGCGGCAGGAGAAAGTCAATGGCCGAGTGGCGGGAGACAGGAGGCGGGCAGAGAGGACTGAGGGTTGCACCGAGGGTGTTGAGATATCGCGGGTCGCAAGAAAATCAAGACTTCAGACACAGACGCTACTGAGAACCGGGCTAGACGGAAGATGGGGCGTCGGGGACCCTACGGCACGGGTACGGGTGGACAGGGAGAACCGGCTTCCAGAAGAAGAGGACGGTGCGGGATGATTGGGTGAGGAGGGATATAGGGTTTTGGAGAGGAAGAGAGCGAAAAAAAGCCCAGCCAGCAGAGCATAGCATGGACAATAATATCGCATCTGGCGTCCGTCCTGGGGAAGAGGAGGTGGAGCCAGCCGGCGGGTTGTGTCCGCAAGCCGGCCTATCTCGGTTCCTGCTTTGGGACGATGCTTAGAAATCCGCTCCGAGTCAGACGACGAGAGGTTAAAAAAATTAAAAAATAGAGTAGTTGATTGTCAGCTCGGCTCAGCTCAGCCAGGCCGTTGTCGACCTAGTCTTGATGGGTTTGGTCTATCCAAGGTGCCGGACCCAGCAACTGGAATCATTGTAAGAAGCAGCGCTGAAAAATCACGGGCATGTCATTTGAGGCTCTTCAATTAGGTATTAATCATCCTCTTCATCCACGCTACGTCATGTGACATGCCATCGATAAACGTGATGACCTCGCCGTTGCGACTCTCAGCACAGCTTTCCCCTCCCATTGTCCAGTTCTCGCTCAAGCAGCCGGTTAACCTGCGCGTCTCCCACCTATGGAGCCATGAACAGGCCGAGTAGCCGTCATCGGTCTCTAGCCAACGCCAGACTTGGCCGTTTTTGTCAGCACAAGGGCGTCGGACTCGAGGCACCAAGACCATATCTAAATCCGCACCTTAGTCCGTCGACATCCGCACATCGACATCAGCTAGTCCAAAGGAGCTCTTCTTCGCCCGTTGCGCTACCGCAGCCAGACATCTCGCCAGTCCCGTCGACAATGGGATATTGTACCACTTTTGCCCTCCACCAAGTTTCAGATGAAAAGAGGGTCGGGGTGATTCATGCATGCATGGAAGACACACCTACAAAATGGATGTGACATGCAGGCCTGGACTGCCTGGGCTCCCTCGCCAACATTGCTGCTGAAAGTAACCCCACATTGCTCGCCTTGAAGAATGTCATGTCTTCTTTTTCTATCCATTTTTTCTTTTCCTTTTTCCCACTCCTCCGTTCGGGGCTGCCTGCTTTCCTTACATCTAAATTTGGTACAGTATAGACCATCATCTTTTCTACTCCAGAAACCACGGGAGCATGTCAAAGACGATTCGAAAGCACGGCCCTCTGCAAGGTGCTTCAAGCTTTCACACTGACATCAGGGCACGTGCAGATGTCACTTGTAGCTTTCCATGACATCGTGCCGCTTCTACCTCTCCTCCTGCTCTCGATCTGATTTGGTCGTAATGGCGCTGCTGTGGATGCTGTCACAAGAGACCATGTTCAGTGTCCAATGAGACGTTTGTGGGGATCCCTCCCCAGGCCATGCCCAAATACAGGGGCCTCTTACCTAAGATACCCAAGGCAGGGACATGGCAAGGTACCTGGTCTGCTGGTTCAGGGCGCCAGCCTGATAGTGGGGGACGACATATGGACACTGAGGGTACGGGGCTGGGAGCCTGAAATATCGCCAGGACCGAGTATCCCACACGGACGCTCCTTGGTATGCACTAACAGGATTTTCCCTCATTCCAGCCCAAGCTTTGCTCAGGCGTCGCAGTGCGGTTCCGTTTTCACTGCTGTACCTTACCATCTGCCCCTCTATTCTATACCTGCACATAATATACCTACCGCTACCGGGATGCCCACACCCGTTCGCATGACGCATTAAGTACTATCAAGTACTATATCCATCATCAGCAGTAACATTCCCGCTTGCTCTCTCCTCCCCTCCTTCACCACTAACTATCTAGTACTAACCACCATCAACCTTCTTCTGACATATCCTGATTCTTTTTTTTCCTTCTGGGTCCTCCCAAGCACTCCTCCTATTCCTCCGTTAGTGCTCTTTCTTCATCCAAATTCTGTGGCCCTTGGAGGCTGCTTCAACTGCAGAGCAACTCGGCTTAAACCACAATCTGCGATTGCTCATCTTCGCCCACCATGAACCCTCACCAGAAGAACAAGGTCGACGTCAAGGTGAGCCAACGCTTCCCTTCATCCGCTTCCGAGTCCTATCCTACATCCATCACTGTTACTTCGCCATGCCACTCAATCTCTGTATCACGGCGATCAACATGCATACCTGGTGTCCTTATCGGAGCTATCCAGCAACCTGAAGCTACGCCAGCTTCAATTCGCTGACTCTTTCGGCATCGTGTCTCCATCCCAAACTTATTTAACAGGTCTTTCTTCGTTCCTAACTAATCAATTTCATAGTCACTCTCCCCGAGGAGCAGCGTCTTTTCCGACTCTACGGCAAACTTCCTCCCGCTCCGACCACTTCGCCAAGCATTTGAAGGACCGCAAATACTTTGACTCGGGCGACTACGCCATGTCCAAGGCTGGCAAGGGTGACGGCGTTGATGCCGGCGCTGTCGGCTCCCAGCACCCCGTCCCCGAGAACATCCCTCACCTCTCCTCCCCGTCAACGGCACCAGCA
This sequence comes from Albifimbria verrucaria, assembly GCA_020081605.1. Taxonomy (NCBI): domain Eukaryota; kingdom Fungi; phylum Ascomycota; class Sordariomycetes; order Hypocreales; family Stachybotryaceae; genus Albifimbria; species Albifimbria verrucaria. The sequence goes on from JAHREC010000013.1 coordinate 3,294,730, forward strand.
GCTCCGTCCCTAAGCACACTCATCACGGCTCCATCCCCGGCATCCAAGCCGGCAGCCCAGTGAAGGAGAGCAGCTTCCTCAACCGCGAGACCAGCGCCGACGATGATCAGAGCCAAGGTGCCGCTACCGACAATAAGCCCAAAGATGCCGAGGCCTCTCTGCCTTCTGATACATCCGCCCCAGCTGGAGGCATTCCTATCCGGGGTTAGGAGGCCTACAGGAAAAGTCTATGAAAAGGTGTAGGAATGGAAGCTTATGAATTTGGCTGGCTTCCTACGTCGCGCTACAGCGGTGCGGTCCAAATATCGTTACCATGCGTTACGGTTCGGTTGATTAGGCAGGTTGGTCTGAAACGTGGTTTTTCCTTTTGTTTTGATGCAACAATCATTTCCTCCCGATGCTACTGTTGGCGTTTATGGGAAGTTCGCGCAGATTTTTGGTTTCTGGCACGGCACATAACAGGCAAATTCACTGCGAGTTAGGCGAGAAAGTGGTTCACGGGAGGGAGGGGAGACGACAAGGCCGTGCCATTTGACAGTCGCCCTAGTCTCTTCGATTGATGATTATCCTCGGTCCATAGCTGACTCGATATTTTTTCTTGTTTATCTCGCCCGCTGTGCTTTCTCCATTTTTTCCCTAATGTGATGTGGTGAGAGGGCAACCATATTGTGTACCTGAGGCGTTATACCTCTGCAATCACTACCCAGCTCTCTCTATGTTTCCGTAAACCGAGCCTTTGCCTCCTCTTATTTTGACACACTAATCAAGAAGCCAGGGCCTTCACAGCCATCTCCTTGGCACCCTCAAAAGTCTTGTTGCCACCAATGAAACCAGCACTGTGCACAAAGACACAGCCAGGGATGGAGGCTATGCCGTCAAGCTCCTCGTCACGGAAGCCCCTCCAGGCCTCGGGCAGCGGCTTCCGGCTGGTGAAGGAATCAGCGCTCTCGGGGACACACTGAATCCTCCACTTGGAATTAGCGTCGCCGGACTTCTCCGGGTACAGCACGTACAGCACTGAGGGCTTGTCGCCCTCGAGAGTGTACAGGTGGTCCTTCCAGGGACGCCGCCGCCCTCGAGAACGAGAACGCGGCCCTCAGCATCGTACTTGGAGCGGGCGTCGAAGGCCTCCTGGACGATGGAGCGAGCGGGCAGCCATGACTTGGTGGCGCGGTCGAGCTCGCGCTCGAACTCCTCACCAATGCGCTGGCTGGCCTCGAGGAAGCGGGAGTCCTCGAACTCCTGGGCCTCGGCGGGGTCGCTGGGCTTGGGGTCGTTCCAGCTGGGGTTAAAGCGGCCAACGACGGCGCCAAGGGTGAAACCGCCCTCGGTGTAGCGCTTCTCAATGCCAGCGGCGGCAATGGCCTTGGGGTCGTAGACGGAGATGCCGTTGTCGTGGGCGTCGAGGGCCTCGACGAAGGTCTCGTACAGCTTGTCGTGCAGCAGACCAACGTCCTCGTTTGTCTCGGGCACAATGTCGGAGGCACCCTCACCAGCAAGGCGCTGGGCGATGATGGCCTTGCCAAAGTGCAGGAAGACTAGGCCGGCGCTGGACAGCTTGGTTTGGCGGCCGGGGAAGGTGGTGGTGAAGGAGCGCTGGTGGTGGTCGTAGCGGTTCTTGGCGGCATCGTACTCGCCGCCGACATCGACGACGGTGTGGCACGTCTCGAGGACGGCCGGGTCGCGGGTGCGGACGAGGGGCGAGTCTCGGTAGGCGGGGAGCATGCGCAGCATGTGAACGGCGAGGGCCTCATCGGCGTGGAAGTGGCCGTTGTGGGTGCCGATGAGCGGGCCCGTGCCGGTGGTCTTGAGACGTTTGGGAGCGGATTCGGCCATGATGCTGAAGATGCGACGTAGCATAGAACCAAAACGGCTGTGTGTTCTGTTAAGGAAAAAGAGGAGGGAGCTTCGTGGGATGGGTCCGCGGTGGGAAAAATGGCTGCAGAATTGTTGTGACTTTGCACTAAAGCGAAGCAAAGCAGAGCAGATAATACGGATAAGTTTTAGTGGCTCGACCCGCTTGCGGGGGCCAATCAGGGAGTGTCAATTAGGGATTTTCTCAGCTGCTGCAGCGGGCTAGCATGAAGCTGGAGCATCACAATAGAAGAGGGAAAAGGTGCATAAAGGATATGATTTACGCCGAAAGCTATCTCGTGGAACTGAGTTTGCGGTTTGATTATTATTATTGTAATTTATTTATTCTTAGAACATATTCGTTAGCATTGGCGAGTCCCTCATGAACTGTTCACATTGGTTTACATAACATATAAAAGGCTGCTGAGTATTAGGCGCTCTCTTACACGTGAGACCAAGTCAAAAATAATGCTGGAATCGTGTAAACATTCATCATAACAATTGCCACAACATTCACCAGGGACAAAAAATAGAGTGGTTCGGTAGTGGCTTTGACGTAATTTCATTATATTCATGTCCAGCTAGTCCTCCTCAGCCAATGAATGTATAGTACAATAGGTTAAATTAACCATTTCCATGCGTCATCCGTCACATAACATCCATCATCATTAGATGGAGAAAGGGGGTATCTCAAAAGTCTCTAAAGACTTTTTTACGCGGCAGCATCCTTGGGGACGCTGTCGAGCTTGTCGTGGGCCTGGCGGCCAATGCCGCTCATGTCCATGTCGGCGCCCTTGGTGGCGGGCTCGCGGAGGCCGGCAGAGGCGCCGGACGAGGTGCCCAGGGAGCCTCAGCCTTGCCGGAGCCCACGTTGACGTTGCGGGCGTCGGCGGACTGCCAGTCGGAGGCGACGGGGGCTGCTCGGGGAGAGGCAGGTTGGCCTGAACCTCAGCAATCTTCTGGTCCTTGGACTGAGTCATTTCTGGTAGACTTTGTTAGTGGTGAGTGTTGGAGATGTCTGGAGTTGTTGTGGAAAACTCACTGTTTGGTGTTGGAGAGAAGGTGGTGAAAAGTGGTTTGTTTGTGTTGTTGTGTTGTTTGATGCTAAGAAGATGTGAATGATGATAAACACAGTCGACAACGGGCAGTTCCCTGGGATCTATATACTTTGTTCATAGCACGCGACCAGCGTTACGCTACTTACGTCGAGACTCCGTAGAAAGATCCAGACAGAGCGCATCACGATCTCTGACGTCAGTGACGTCAACGAGAGGGGCAGGAATGATAGGGCCCTATTTTTTACCGTCCCCGTTTGTAGTACACAGCTACCTCCTACAGCGCTGTGGGTGCATATTACAGCAGGGTACCCGCTGCTGGAGAGGCACTGAAAGTAGCCCCGGCTGCTCCACCTGCTGTCGTCAAGGGCGGTGGGTCCAGAGGCTTGGGGCTCTGCAGCGTCTGCGCTACATGTACCGTCTTCGCTATAGGCCCACATGGCAAAATGGCTCTCGGGAGAGCCTCTATCTGGGCCTTGCAGATCCCTCCCGTCCCTTAATCGCGATCACCTTATCCTGCCTTGACTCTGTCATACGCTAATGTACCTTCTTCGGTAACTCGCCCGGAGACTGTTCTTGCATATGACGTTTCATGACTCGATCCGCCATCACGCGTGGGCCGAACAAACACGTCGTGGTGGGTTGTGTAAGTCGCCTTAGCTTGAGCGTTGGCTAGCGCATCAGCCTCTCATTGAGCCTCGTCTATGGAGCTGCTTCGTCCTCGGTTATGCCATGCCCTTCCCAAAAACGCCAATCTATTTGGTCAAGTCCTTCCAACCTGACTGTGGATATCATGAAACTCCAGCTCCACCCGACCAGAGGCCTGCCCTCAGTCTCACCGCCAACATGTCCATTCCCTTTGTATCAACCAACTCTCCTGTCCGTCTCCGCCGATGTTGCCTTGTCTGCCACGTCCGGGTTCAGGTAGTCCGCCTCCTCTGCCGCCTCGTATTCCGAAATCAAGTCCACTACCACCTGTCTCGCTTCATCGAACTCGTTGAGGTTCTCCGCAAATGGTGCCGTCTTCTTATATCCTTCCACAAAGGCATTCCGTTTCCGCATGCCGTCGTACTGCTTGACGATTCTCTTGAACAGCTACGTATGAGTGGAGCGGATCCCTGTGTCAGCCTAAAGTGCTCTCAACGTACTATCGTTGGGAAACCATCTACTTACCGTGGCGATACTTGTATGATTTGCAAGCATAAGTCCACTCACTCGATGGCTCATTGGGATGTACGGGCTTCGCTTCGTCAAGGCAACTTGAATGCTCGCCGGTCCCCAAGGAATGAATGTCGCCAGCCTTCGCTCCCGGATACGTAGTAAACTCTTGTGCACGTCTGTAGGGTCAACCTCGCCCTGGATCACGTTGAGGATGGAGATATAGCAGCTCTTCTTGCCGGGGACCGTAGAAACCATTCGATTCTTTGGTTGTAGCAGTCTCCTCATCACGTCCAACACCGTCGTCTTGCGAACCGTCTTGGCCTGTTCCACCTGATCGCCGGTGAAAGGTGTGTAGGCAGTCATCAAGAAGTGGCATCGTGGTGTTGGTATCAGCGAAGCCAAGATACTGACTAAATCATTGTGCATGTAACCGGGGTAGCGCAGCGTCGTTGTGCTGGCAGACATGACAGTAGCCACCTAGATTGCAAGTTAGTCACCAGCCCCAGAAACAATTGAAACACTTCAGAGATTGTCTGGTGCGTACCAGCTGGTTGGTCTGTTGGAACGACGGCTCCTGGACATGGAGTCGGTCGGCCGCAATATGTGATAGAGCACCGTTATCCAGCACCACTACCGAATCGGCGTTCTGGGTCAACCGGCGCATAGACAGGATGCTGTTATAGGGATGGACAACAACACCGCCACCGCTGGCCGTGTCGGGAAAAACTGAATAGGTCTGAATAATCTTTTTGGGGAATCGATCGTTGAGCCTCTCGAGGAGGAATGAACCGAGGCCAGAGCCCGTACCACCTGCAATAGAATGCAGCATCATAAATCCCTATTTTTTGTGTACCGTTAGCGATTTCCGTCCATGTCATGTAGGATATTTCAGTTTCGTCCCATACCTCTAACGAGTCGCTACCATCCGCCTCTCGGTCGATCATCTCCATGATGTCTTCGTACACCGCCTCGCCGCTCTGGTAGCCATCTCCCCAGTTATTCGCGGCACCCATGCCATCCTTGCCAACGTAGAAGTTCTCGGGGTTGTATATGTTCTTGTACGGTCCGGTCTGGATGCTATTGATGACCTGTCTCTCTGCGTCAATACTACTTTCTTGCACAGGTCTAGGCAAGTCCCCGCACGTCTCGAAGAAGCACGATCGCTCGCGTTATAGCTTGGGATAACCTACACGAGGCTCGAGATCGATCAGGATTGCGCGCGGAATGTATCGTGTGTCGTCGCTCTGGTAGTAGAAGACGTCCTTGCGGTCACCTCCTTCGGTCGCAAAGTCCTCGAGGTTGCCATCTTGGCTAATTCCGTGCTCCTGGCATAGCTGCTGCCAAAACTGGCTTCCAACTATCGTGATTGTCAGCATTGAGAGCCTCAGGAATACCTGTCCGCGCAGCTTCGCCGCCTAGCCCAGCTCCGTTAATTTGTGGTCAACTTACTGCTGTTGCCGCATTGTCCAGCTTGGATTGTGATGATTTCGCTAAGGGAACAGTTAGTATCTTGAAATACCGCGAGCAAAGGAGCAAGATTAATGGACAACGCGTACCGTGGCATGGCTGACCGACTGAGATTTTGGCTGGAACCTCCAGCTCATAAACTTGTCGATGGTAGTTGGGAGCAGTCTCAACGAGGCTAACACGTGAGGTCGTAAAGTGAAGAGTTGAGACGCGACTCAAGCGCGCCTGATAAGGCAGGTACCTCATGGCCTTTGTTAACAACGAGAGACAGCATGTACCTACTACAGCCAAGGTCCCAGAGACCCCGCCCCACATCCTGACAATTCTATCGACTGTACGGATTAATTGACCACAATTGGACTGTCCTCGTCCTCCAACCAACCAACCAACCAACTCAAGAAAGTTGAAGCCGAGAGACCTGATGGGATTATATTAAACTAGTTTCCCTTAGGCCACTCAGCTATCAGGACATCCTCCTGAGGTAAAAAGACGCGGCTAGATTGCTTGAGACAGGGTCGGTCACAGCTTCACTCTTGGCACGTCAATATGAAAACAACACATCATCCAAGCAAAATAAGACCTTGCGATAACTCTTGTCATAAAAGTTGATGCATATATATTTTGAAGCAAGCATGTACCTCTGGCGATTTGATTAAAACTGATACAAGAAGATCTCAAATTACAAATGAATGGCCTACTCTACAGCCCTTTACCATAAACCCTGGTACGGTATACACAAGCTCTCATGTGTTCGGAGTAGAGCTCAACTCCCTATGCCGCCAAAGTGCCCGCCTCCGTATCGGTTGTTTCTCGTCTTCTGCTGCAACTTTCTGCGGCCCGGTCTCACGGACAAGAATTGAATGAACAATACAAAGAAGACAAATGCCTCCGGCCGTGGGCTCCTAAGCGAGTCCGAATGCGATTGCAACGCCGTTGATGCTACCTAAACCTTACCTTACCTTGCTTTTTCTATGTCAAATCGCTTGCTGTGGAGCAATAAACGCCCCCTCCTTCCATCCCATATTACTACTTCTTATTGAAGTCTTTGTTCTTCTCCATGGCTTCGGCCAAGTCTTTTGCTGCCTCCTTCGTCTTGACCTGCAACATCCACGTCTCCAGTCCGTTGCCCGTCTCGTTCGATGTGGTCAATCTGACGTATTTCTCGTCCGACTTGTACGTAGTGCTGGGTAGCAGAGCCCGGTTGATGGCAATGTGACCACGTGGCTCCGCCCGAAGGAGCAGCCGCACCATGTTTGTCTCCTTGTGCTTGAGAATCCGCAGGAGGCCCACGCCTCTGGTTGACCACGGGCTCTTGGACTTGGGCTTATCGTCTCCCTCGGTTTTCTCGCCTGCCGGGACAAACTTGAGCGCCTTTGCCCGCACCTCATGGAGCACTTCCTCATCCGCCTCCAAGCCTTCCGTCAGGTTGACCTGTTCCTCTTTCTCGGCCCCATCCTCCTCCGCTCCATCCTTGGCGGCTTCGGCCTGTGACGTTGGCTCCGGGGTACCGCCAGCCGGTGTAGTGGCCAGACTAGAGCCACCGCCTAGACTAAATGGCGAGTCTAGACCCGACGCTTTAGCGGGGCAATCTTCCGGTGCGGAAAAGGAGACTTACTTGTCCCGGTGGTTGAAGCTCCGCCAGCTGGAGGTTGGAGGTTGCCAAACGCTGGTGCCGGCGTGTTGGAGCCGAACATGGAGCCATTCCCTTGGCCGGGTTGGGGTGAGGCTGAGGTAAAGTTGAACACGGGTGTTCCGCTGGCACTGGGGTTCCGCCAAAGGCCGGGGTAGACGAGTTGGCCTGGCCTCCAAAGATAGATCCGCCTGACGGAGCCGCTGGAGTGGCGCTGGGGCACCTCCAAACTGGAATGAGGACGCTCCTCCAGTAGATGGTGTGGATGCTCCTCCGAAACTGAACATGCCTCCAGAGGCTGGGGCTGCGGAGACCGGCTTGTCATTGCCAGTGCTGCCTCCGGAGAAAGGGTTACTGATTGTAGAAGTTGAGGCTCCGGCACCGCCAAAGCTGAAGTTAAATGAGCCAGTTCCAGCATTGGACGTTGCACCACCAAAGTTGATCGATCCACCAGCAGCGGCATTGGGAGTAGCACTTGAAGCTGCACCGAATAAATTGCTAGATGGCTGGCTCTGGTTGCTGCCGAAGCTAAAGGAAGGTGCTGCAGAGCCCGAGCCACTAGCGCCAGTAAAGGCCCTCTTTGCTGGTGACGGCTCATCCTGCTTCATAGGGCTGCCGCTAAAGAGGGAGTTCGTAGCCGTGCCGCTTGGAGGAGATCGAGGGGCACTGAACAAAGGCTTAGCGGGTTGCGAGGCATCCTTTGGTTGTGAGGCACCAAAACTGAAGATGGGTGCCGGTGTGGGCTGAGAAGATGCCTCAGAAGTGGATGGCTTCTTCTTCTCGGGTTCCGGAACAGCGCTGGTGCTTGGAGCGCCAAACAGAGGCTGCGAAGGGGCAGGTGAGGCACTACCAAACAGATTGCCGCCATTGGTTGCACTCTTGGGAGCAAAGAGAGAACTTGGCTTGGTTGCCTCACTGCTTGCTGCAGGCGCAGCGCCAAACAAGGGAGCAGGCTTGGGAGTGGTTGATTCGGTCGGCGTCTGCGCAGCGGAAGTGTTCGCTCCAAAAAGGGTGCTTGACTGCATAACCGGAGTGGGTGTTGAAGTTCCAGGAGTCGTGGCAGCAGGCTTGGCCGCCGCGCCGAACAGGCTCGCCGCCGTAGATGGAGCAGCAGCAGGAGCGTCGGGCTTAGCAGAAGCTTGCACGGCGGATCCAAACAGGTTGGTCGTGGGCTTAGGGGCTTCAGCCTCCTTTGCAGGCTCTGCAGCAGCTGGCTTGGTCGAGAACAAGGACGAGCCGAAGGCTGACTGAGCAGATGTAGGCTTCGTCTCAAAAAGTGACTTCTTGGACGCCTGACCATCGTTCTCCTTGTCGGATTCGTTGGCTTCTTTATCAGTGGTGGCAGGAGTTGTCTCTTTAGAGGCCGCCTTGTCAGACGACTGCTCTCCTTTGCAGTGCCGAACATGTTGGGCGAAGGAGTGCTCTTGGGCGCGAAGGTTGACGTGGATTGAGCCGATGTCGATACGCCAAAGGTCGACGCAGGCTTGCTGGCATTTGATGGAGCAAACTTGATCGGCGTGTTGCTGGGGTTCCACGTCTGGTCAAGTGGCTCAGATCGCTCTGTTGCCGCAGGTTCAGTCACATCAGCTCGAGCCAACTGGCCATCGCTGGTTTTTGTCACACGATCGAACAAGCTTCGGCCCGGTGTGCTCTCACGGGTGCCGGGAGCACTTGACGAGGCCGTAGCCAAGCCAGCTGCGGGAGCAGGCTGCTTGCTAAGCAAGCCAAAGCCGATTTGTGATGCGGTGTCAGCACCTCCACTGGCCGCAACACTGGGCTCATCACTCTGACCAGCCTCCTGGCTATCTTCTTGGTCAGAGTCCGCCTCGCTCTCCGCATCTGCCTCTACCCCACTGTTCTTGGCGGAGCTGGCATCCGACAGATATCCAAATATGTTCGACGAGGAACCAGCCTGAGACGGTCCAGACTTCAGGTTGGAGAATACTGAGCGGGCCAGACCACCGTTTGTCGGCTTGCTAGCAAAGAGACTAGGCTTGGGAGCGGACGATTCGGTGGACTGCTTGGCAGTTGTAGGCGTAGATGTAGGAGTAGACTTGTGCTTTTCAGCAATCTGTCCGAAAAGCGCAGCCGAGGCCGAGGACGTCGGCTTGGCGAGTTTAGTGGGCTGCGACTCCGATTCATCGCTCAGCGACGCCTTCCTCTTGTTCTTGTTAAGAGAAGGCTGGGCAACTGGTGCATCGACCTTCTCCTTGTCCATGGCGCGCCGTTTGCTACCGCTTGCAAGCGACGGGGTCGCGTTATCGCTAGCATCAGCATCAGCCTTGCGCTTCTTCGCAGCCGATGACTTTGAAGGAGTAGGGGCTGACTCGTCATCCTCAGGGTCCGGAAGGCCATGCTCGCGACGCCATCTTCGAAGAATCTCCTTGGACGGCTTGACGTTCTGGAACTCGTAGAGGCCGTACCGCAGCAGAATGATGCTTCGGCTCTTCTCAAATTCCTTCGCAAAGTTGATTATGTTCAGCTTCCAGTCCTTCTTGGAAAAAATCTCGTCCGCAGCATACTTGAGCCGTCGAAGATCGAGGATGCAGAAGAACTGGCGCCGCTGCTCGTCATCGAACTCAGGGGGCAGAGATGCGCCAGAAACTGGTCGGCATAGATGGAACCTTTGGAGTTCCAATCCTTGGGGACCTTGGCCGCCAAGGCCTCGCCAGTAAGGTCGGCCGGGGCGACTCGATGCGCATGGCGAACAGCTCCTTGTCGGTGGCCTTGGCCGCCATGCCACGAGGAGTCGGCTGTGCGGTCGACTCTCTGAATTTACGGTTCGGATCGGGGTATTGCCCGGAGCGAAGAGCTTCGTCATGGTATTTTGAGGAAGCTTTGGGGAGAATGCGGTGGTAGGGGGCTGTCGCTGATGGAGGAGGCCCTGAAGATGTTGCGAGCGGTCGCTATGGAGCTCTGGTTGAGGTTGCTCGAAGGCAAGCCATCGCGGTTCGAGAGCAATCGGCGAGCCGGCGTGCCTTGGGGTGTGCCGAGGCGCCTGGCCGAGCCCGGAGCAGCTCCGTAGGGCGATGAGGCGGCAAAGGGTCGTTTAGAGGCAAAAGGCAGAGGAGGCCGCGACCTGGGGGTGCCGGAGTTTCCGTTGGCAACATCGCTGTCGCCGGGGATGGAAAAGGTCACCATCTTGAGGGAGGAAGACTTGTGCGGCAGTGATGAAAAATGTGCTGGTTGTCGCGTTGGATGGAGAATGAATGACGATGAGCGTGCATCAACGGGAGCAGAGGAAAGAAGCCAAACACCCGCGACAAGGTGCAATGGCCGGGAGGAAGAAAAGTGAGGTCGAGGTGAGCGTGTCCGGCGACTTCCAGCGATGCAGCGATGCTCGTGGTGCTAGTGCATCAAGCTGGTGGCTGTAGAATCGACGCTGACACGAGGCCACGACACGGGGCGAGTGGGTGTCAGGTCAAGGATGAGGATGTTATTTTTTTGGCGTGGGCGCAAGTGCCTTTATTTTTGGGACCTCTCCTCTGGGCCTGCTGGCTGGCTGGCTGGCTGGCAAGGAGACAGACCATCCGTGCCTCAGCAGGCGCCTGCAAGCTCCAGCGCCTGACCAAGCCCGTATTTCTTCCGTCACCACCTCGGCGAGCGCGTGTGCGCCTCAGGCAACAAGTCCCACCGTCCAAAACAGTTAGTTTAGTTGCATCTTGAGCGAACGGCCTGTGGGGCCTATACTTCGCAAAGTACAGAGTACTGCACTACCTTACCTTACCTCACCTACCTTATCTGTACCTGTAGGTACGGTATCATCGCACGACAGCCTGCACTCTCCCCTACCAGGCGGAGAAGTGTATGAGCTTTTCCTGGATGCTGCTACTGTTGTGTTCAGCTGGGTGACTCATTATCATGCTCCTTTGATCCCTGCCGCCATCAATAGGGTGAGGCTATCGGCCGCCATTGGGTTTGAGCCCTCCATCAATTATACTTTTTGGTTCCATTTATCTCCATCAAGTACTTCTATTGAAGACTTTGCCCACCACCGACCTACCTGTACCTATTTAGGTACTTGCTCCAGATGCAGCAAGTACTCTCGGTACGGGTGGCCACGCACAATATCAGCTCAAACAGACCAAAGGAGCTCTCGCGTGGCCCATTATTGTGGCGCAACGTGGCTGGTGCCTTCACAGCATTCGAGTCGACTTGTACAAGGATGAAAGTGAACTGAGTACACATAGAACCCCAGGATACCTATCATCGTGCTAATCAGACGAAGTTTCGTAGTCATAAACTTGATCATGTTGGATTTCCTAAAGCCCAAGTTTTAAATTAGCCAGGCTTCTGACACAGGCACCTCTTTGAACATTCCACCCCGCTTACTACCACCTACATATCTACTAAGTACTTACGGATAAACAGATGACAAACGGACAGTAAACTTTTGCAATGACGCAAAATTGAGGAATCAAAATCAGCCTACACAATTTTGGCGAAGTGCCTGCAACCACCCTCATGATGTTTGCATTTGCACTGACTGTAACAGGAAGAAGATGGTACGGCAGGGGCATGGCAACACTGCCATCCTTACCCATATCCACACTGCTACGTTATATATCGGTCACTCTACAATCTAGCATCTCTTCTCTACATTCAGACGTTCACAAGAACAAAGATTTCAATTTGCTTTCCGACTAGTCCCTAAGCTCCTTACAACTGAAATGAGTGTGTGTCGTGCCACTCAGTCATGTCCACCGCGGCCCAAATTCGGCCATGCAAACGGGGATTGACGCGGTACTATGGACCATGAGTGACCCCATTAACGTCAAAATAAAGGGAAATAATGCCAAGTACATATAAACCCCAGGCAAATATCAAGAGCCAGTCTCCAAAGCCGTGATACTTCCTGTCTTAGCATACAACCATACAAGAGTCCCCTACTTCTTGAGAAGCTTCTTCTGCTGCTCTTCCAGGTACTCCTCGTCAGAGGCATCCAAAATATCGTACTCCTCATCGGTCATGAATCCGTCATCTGAGGCATCCCAGTCCGCATCCTCAGTGCAGTCCTCAAAGTCCTCGGCCTCGCTTGGTCGCTTCTCGGGAGCAGCTGCGCTAGCAGGTGCCTCCTCGTGAATGCTAGCCACAGGGATTCCTTCTCGAGCTTAGGGAACATCAAGTTGCTGCCCTTAAGAGTCTCCTCAGCCTTGGTATCCTCGGTCTTGGGCTCCTCGACGGGCTTCATTAGCCGGACGTTAACATCGCACCAGAGGCGGTGGCCGAACTTGAGTCCATCGGGGGTGGCTAAGCGCCAGTACGAGACGATCTTGCCAGGACGGGCAGGCGTGCGAAGGAGCACAGTGAAGGCAAACTCCTGGCCAGGGGCAAGGGGAGCATAGCAGATGGTAGACTCGGACGCAGACACGAGCTCAGAGATACCAGCAGGGTGAGCAGAGTCAACGTGGCCCATGTAGTCACCACCCACAAACTTGACAGAGCAGCCGGCAGGCCACGAAACTTTGCCGTCATTTCGAAGAACCCAAGTTTGCTCAAAAACATGGTTCGAGGGCAGAATGGAACCGTCGGAGACAGAATCCTTGATGAAGATGGCGCTGAGAGGCTCCTCTTCTGGAGTTTGTGAGCCAACATAAGTGGATGGTGTCTCGACTGAACTCTTCTCCTTCACCTCTGCCTGTGCCGGCTCGGCAACCTTCTCCTCTTGTGGCGCCTCTTCCTCGGCGGTAGGAGCAGGCTCGCTAGGCTTCATATCAACCACGGTCTGGATGGCGTTGATTGAAGGGCTAGTGGCAGGCTCTTGCTGCTCCTCGGGCTTGTTGCGATCACCCATGGTAGGCATACGCTTTCCATCATGGTGTTCCCCGGTGGTGGTAACGCTGACATGGCGGACAGGAGTCTTGAACTTGATAAGAGGGTGAGTCTTGTTGTGCTCATTTGACGGGCAAGCCTCGCAGTTGGCACAGAAATCCAAGTCATGACAGACGGCACACTTGTAGCGAGTGCCGCGAATGTAGGTAGGGTAGCCTTTGCCAGAGGAGCAAAGAGGCCCATCGCAGCAAATGCCGACGTGGACAGCTTGGGGTATGTTATGTGTCCTCACATCCGCCAGTGGCTCATAGATGGGAACAAAGCGGTGCTTGGGGTGCACGAAGCTAGCAACATCATAGCATGTCGAGCAGTAATCCCAATCAGGGCAATCAAGGCACTTGTGACGAACACCAGTGACGTACTAAGAAAAGTTAATAATTGAACACGACGTGGTATGAATCACACTAACCTTGTCGCAGCCATCACAGATGGCATGGTGCAGCTGGTTGCGACCAGGGGACATCTTCGCCTTGATGTACTCGGGTATGGCAGCATCCGCAACAGCAGAGATGAACTTATGCTTGGGATGATGTCCATGCTTTCCTTGACCAAAGCAACGCTGGCAGAGGTCAAAGTCTTCACAGTCGTTGCAGTGCAAGAACTCTCTCTCGGGAAGTTCTATGAAGAGTTAATATACAACAGATATACATTTGATCGGGGTGGGGCGTACCTCGGATACAAGAGTTACAGGTTCGGACATTGACAAGGCCAGCCCACCTCTCACCTGTAGGGTTCAGTGTAGCCCTGGGCGCAGGCGCAGGAGCGCTCGCAGGCTTAGGTGCCGGCTCCTTCTTCTCACTGGTCTTGGCTGTGCGCTTGGGCGCAATGGTCTCAGTTGTGCTATGGATAAATTGTCCGTTGACCACTGTTCGCTTAATGAGCCAGTGCTCGGTACTGTAGCAAGAGATGCCTTCGTTGACACATGACTGGCACAAATCAAAATCGCCATCATCGCAGGTGGCGCAGTGGTAGTGGGCATCGGGAATGGTGCGTTCGCAGCTGTTGCAGCAGACCGCGAAGGTAGCACCAGTGGCAGGGCATGCTGGTGGGCTGGGAGCGGGTGGCTGAGACTCTAGGGGCGCAAGCTGAATTGGCGTGCTGTTGGATAGAGCACGGCGCTCCTCCTGTTGCTGTTGCATATGGGTAGCGAGACCTGCATTGCGCTCGATAAGGCTCTGAATGCGGCTTGCAAACTGTTGGCGGAGGGCATCCTGAGAACCGCCAGCCAATTCGGCAGCGTTCTTCAAGTCAGTCAGGTTGTAGACCTTGGAAAATGTTGAGTTGCGAAGTGGAAGCGTGGTCTCGGATCCAGCTGCTGGCGGAGATGGCACAGGAGGGGCACATCGGGGTGGCGGGTTCCTGTTGCTTCTCCTCGGCCTCCTCCGTCTTGAGCTCGACAGCGCTGTCGGTGGGCGAAGCCGTCTCGGGCTCGTCCTCCACGGTGACAGGCTGGGGAGCGGGCTTCTCCTCCTGGGTGTTCTTGAGGGTGACGCGGAACTTAAGCTTCGACTTGGCTTTGGCTGCTCTGTAGAGCTGCTTGTAGACGGCGGTGTTGGCAGAGTCGAGCAGGACGTAAGCAGCAGCGGAATCGGAGAATCGCTCAATCAAGGTCTCGGTTTCGGCCGGGATGTGCAGGAAAGTCCGAATCTATACCCAGTCAGCATTTCGAATTGAGAAATGTAAAGGTGCGCTTTTGAGGTTCGTATCGAAGAGCTTTTGGCAGAAAGCAAGCCGATAGAAGCGCTACAAAAGAACGGTGTTGAGACAGGATGACGTACATGCTGCTCGAGGACCGGGGGACCATCTCACGGAGTGGCATCTTGCCCCTACGAGTAGCGCCATCATAGAACACCTTAATGGTGACCATGGGTTCGGGCGCGGGGCAGGAACAGAAGCCATGTTGAAGGTAGTGCCTTCTGCGGTGGAGGTCAGCAAGCTATGTATTGTGAGACGATGCACCGAATGAGCGGTAGCAGCCAGCGGTGACGGAGCCAACGGAGTAAGAGATGGGGAAATGGTGGAGTAAGGCGACGCACCCTAGGCTAGACGACGGCGAGGAACAAGCAAACGTCCCCGAAGTGAGCAGATAAAATAAAAAGAAAAGGTGGTGATGGAATGATGCGTAGAGATGGGCTTGGAGTGAGGGAGGGAGAGAATGGAGGGAGAAGAGAGGTGAGAGAGAGAGGAGAGAGTTGGAGTTGGCGGTGGGAAGGAGAAGAGAAGTAGACGAGTTCAGTCAGCCTGGGGCAGGCTCCCGAGGCATCAAGGGTACATGTATGGACTGTGCTACAGCAGAGCAGGCTAATGCAAAGTACGGATACTTTGGGTCAGATAACGCGGATAGGTAGATACCTCACGCGGATGGTGCAGGCTAGCGCATCGGGACCAGTCCCTAACTGCAGTAGGGTTCAGCGGCTTGGGGAGAAAAGCTGGGGCTTGCGGCACTGGCAAGGTTCCCGAGCTTGGGGTGGGTACCCGCTGGCTGCTAAGGCCTGCCTGCCGAGTGACCTGCCAAGGCGAGCCTTTGCTTGTACCCTCCGGACGTACCGTAACGCAACGCCGAACCCAGATCATGCGAGCAGGCAGCTGGGAAACGCACGACGACGACGACGACGGAAGACTACGAGACAGACCATACGATGGCAAACGGCTTGGAGCAGCAGGAGAAGCTGGAAGAAGAGGAGGCGACTCTGTCAGGTCAGGTGGGGTAGGCTATCCCCCAAGAGGTGTCTAGGGATGGCACAATCAGACGAGGACGGACAAGACAATGCTCGACCTTATGGTCATCTGTCTGCAACCCTAGTTCTGGTTCCCTTACCGCACGCTGCGTACCGTACCTTGGTAGGTGTTGAGGTAGGCTACCAAGGTAGGTACCTACCTATCCTGCACGGTCTAGCACCTGTGTCTGCATCTGCGTCCGCGTCTTGCATCTATGTCTATGTTCTATGGCTGTTGGTTACTGAGCCCAGAACCACCATTTTCGCCTCCCCCTCGAAACGCCCTCTCGTTTTCATGCGTTGCAACTTGTCCCTTGTTAGACAATAGTCCTGTCTCGCATCTCCGAGGCTCGTTTAGGAACAAGAAAGAAGCAAAACCATACCGTCACAACCATGCAGCCTGAAGATCAAAATCACATTTTCCAGCAGGAAAACTTAATGTACATGGGACCTTGGCCGGCATAAGGCGTGACATTGGGAAAAGCGTACCGCCCAGACAAGAGAACGATGATCACAACGACTTGCACCTTGCTGAGTGGCTAGGACAAGCACACATGTTGTTCATTGCCGTGCCTTGCATGCTCGACTTCAGGATTTACAGTGCAGAAGATGAAAACCTTGATTAGGCTTGCTGATCGACCAAAAAAAGGATCATGAAATGCATTGCGCGTCTGGCAAACGAGGGGGCGAGAATGAGGGGGGCGTGATTCGGTTCAGTTCAGTTCAGTTCAGTCCAGTTCAGGACAACACAGGCAAGCCAGGACAGCCCAGGACAGCCCAGGACAGGACCTTCGACGGATATGTCGTAGCATCCAAATCGCCGGTGTAGGCAAAGCGCAATCCCCGCCACCACCTCACCTCACCTGTCTTAGCTAGCTGACTTTCTCCGCATACACTTGCTTTGCTCATCGCCTCGCGTTTCATCTTTTTCACTTTTTGCTCCGGATGCAAAGCCAGCCACAATACCTGCACGCGGACGCCTTTGCCAAGATGATTACACGTATATCCGGTTCTGCCTGGCTCGGTGGCCATTACGGGAGTCGAAGGTGTAGCATCATCGTCTTCCCCATCGACGGGTAATCCAGTCCAGTCCAGTCCAGCCCAGCCCAGCCCAGTCCAGTGCCGTGCCTAATAACCATAGCATAGCTTGCATGGCTTGAGCATGGTATTGCGTACTGTACTGCGCTGTACACACAGGTCGGTCAGCACACCATCCGTCGAGACAAGGCAATGATCTCCCGCTCCTGTTCCCACCAACCTGGGCCGCGCCCGTCGCTCGTCCTCGCCTCATTGGCCTCCCTCTTCCGTGGCTTTCTTCCCAGAGCCAGGGATCCCGTCTACAGCGCATCGCCTAGACCACCTCTCCCACCCGGCGCGCAGGCTGAAGCGACGCGAAGCATGCGACGTCTTCCAGCATGCCTGACGGGTGGCCTGGTTCTAGGCCTGCTCTATTCCCGGCAACTATGCGTGCTGGAACAGCTCCTCTCCTCAGGCGACACAAAGCTGACAGCTACCCTCACCGTTTCCCCTTCCATGACGTCTCGACCGTCGATTCCTTGCTGTCCGCCGTTTTCCTCCACCTCAGCCGTCCTTGTCCTACCCTGTACGGGGACTTCGGAGTTTCCCCTTCTCTTTCGTCCTTGGTCTTGGCAAGGGACCGCGACGTCGTAGCAGCGTGCTCATCTGACCACTTCCTCGCCGCTTCTCCCCGTCCCATTGCTTGAGCGATCGGTAAAGCCAAGAGTGCACAGCATCCACCAACCATCCTAACTGAGTATTGATGGGCTGCCTCTCCTGTCGCTAGCCTTCTCTTAACGGCTGCTTGCAGCACAGAGAGACATTCCGAGGCTCCATAACACCCAAAACACCATGCCCCATATCCTGTTCTGCAGCTTTGATTTGGAAACTTGACCGTAGTTTGTTTTTTCCTCCCTTCTCCGTGCCCACAGCACATCGTCAATGTAGCATGCGTGTTGATATCTTCCCAATCCAGTCTACCAGCTTGTCTTTGTTTGCGCGGGAGCTGACGTATACTCATTGCCTTCACCTTCCGTTACCATCCACCTCCTAGGATGTCTCTCCGAAGCACAGACGGTAACTATCCATCCCTCTGTGGGGTCTTGATGGTTTTTGACCCGAATTTGACCGACCCGCGGCCAAGGCGGTTGTGGCCACAGCAGTCTGCTGTGTTCTCACTTGGATAATGATGAACGTGCTGGTACTGATACAGTTACTTATGGGTGATACCAAGGTCGCGGGTATCCCAAAGCAAAGCATAATTCCGCACTCACCATCGGACATGCGCCAACAGAACATGTTCAGACATGAAGCCCCATTGTTTCACTACTGACATCTACGGGTACACGCGAATAGATACACAGGCTCGCAGTCACAGGCAAACGCCAGTACGCCGTCTGTTGAATTCAGGTATATGATGCACCAGAGACACCCGACGCCCGCTGCCACAATAGCACAGCACTATTGCAAGTGTCAACTCGCCAGAACGAAAGCATACATCGATTGACAGGCAAAGCGGACCAAGACACCCACAACATGATATCGCCGTTTCACTGCCAACAGATAACCAACTTCCTCCTCAAACCCGACATACGGACCTTTCTCCACCATCACCATATCCCATATCGACTACTAGTCTCCACTGCGAGAGGAGCGAGGTATCGAGCCCAACACCATCCCAATCCGAGGTAATGTGAGGGCGGCGACCTCGCAAGCAAGAGAGTACTAGCCAGCCCCTGGCCATTTAATGATAGTTAGTCGCCAGACCTCGTACGAGGAGCATGAGCTTCTTCGCACGCTTAAAGATGCGACAAAGAGGCCCAGGTCAACTATGACCGAGTTCTCGTACAAGAATATCCAAATGCTGTAGTCTCCACCAAGTGCAAAGCCACGTCCCCAGCCCATAACCATCATAGCGATAGAGAGTCTTGCATGCAAAAATCTCAAGCAGGATATCGTATTTGTAATTTGTGTGTGCGTAGCAGGGAGCACCGAGTCAGAGGGTAAAGAGTATTAAAAGAGTATGTAAAAGGGGTTGAGGATATGCAAAGCAATGGTATTGAGGAAGCCCACAACCCTACTGCGAGTAGTACACCATCCCCGGAGTAGGTTGAGGATAGTAGAACCCATCAGGGCTGGGTGTCACCATGCCGCCCATACCCATGACACTAGGCTGGTAGCCCTGGGGTCCTGAGTAAGGCTGGTATGAGTTGACGGGAGGTAGTTGAGACGCGTCGAAATAGTAGACCATGCCATTGACTTCTTGGGCCACAAGATTCGAAGACGATGGAGGAGCAGGAGTATTATGGCCATGTGCAGCAGGCTGCTCTGGCTGGCTAGTTGCTGGGAATCCTCCCGGCATGCCTGGCTGTCCAGAAGGAACGAAAGCAGGAGCAGCTGCAGAGGCAGCCATGCCTGGGCCAGAATAAGCTGGACCGTAATAGTAGCCCTGCTGGGATTGTGCCTGGTAGGGCTGCTGGTTGTAGAAGGGCTGTTGACCATAAACGGGCTGGAAGGGCGCGGCGTGAATTGCCCGCTCTGGTATCTGAGAAAGAGGTGTGCCGGTAGAGTGTTGGGAAGGATAAGAGGGTTGCCGCGAATGTGTCTCTGGGTGGTAACCATTGGCAACCTGAACGGGCACCTGCTGGTGGAAGGCCTGCTGAAAGGCCTGCTGAGGCCCTTGAGACAGCGTAGGCGATTCGATATCCGCCACGGAAATGTTCTTTTGTGGGCGAGGTTGATGCATTGGTAGAGAGGCGGACCTGTTTTCCTGGATTGCAGGTTTCTGCGGTAGAGGATACGTCTGGGGCTGTGGGAAGTCGTTCAGAGACGTCTCCCGCACGGGAAGCTGATTCTCAAACTGCCCAGACGGGTCGACCATGTTGTTCACTGGCATGTCGGGGCGAGCAGCCGGAGGTAGGCGCACAACAGGTCTCGGGTTATCAATAGGAATGGGAGGGCGAGAAATGACGGACCCCGTGGGAGAGTAGACGAAGTCCCGCTCTTGAGCAAGAGAGGATCGCCGACTGAGGGCGATGCTTGGTGAATACATGCTCCCATAGTAGCTGCCGCCAAAGACACTGGTCCTCCTTGAGAAGCCACCAACGGAACCCAACCCGGAGCGTGGCTTCCCCGGCCCCGTTGTTGATTAGGTCGCATTGCACGAGGGATGAAGATGAAAGACCGATCCACAGCAGGTAAAATGTACCGGGGAGGATGATCCGGTAGCGAAATGCGAACGGGCTTGTCTCTGCGAAGAGGGGGCCGATGGTCCGGTAGCTT
The DNA here is from genome assembly GCA_020081605.1 of Albifimbria verrucaria. Taxonomy (NCBI): domain Eukaryota; kingdom Fungi; phylum Ascomycota; class Sordariomycetes; order Hypocreales; family Stachybotryaceae; genus Albifimbria; species Albifimbria verrucaria. The sequence continues at coordinate 3,314,745 of JAHREC010000013.1, forward strand.
CGTGTACTGTTTGACCGGCATACCAGAGAAAACCATTGGTGCCTTCATATCCGGTAGGAAAACCCGAACAGGGGCATTGCCGATGTGTTTTTCGGTAGATAGTGTTCGGTTGATCGGAGTGGAATTCGAAGGACACGTAGGGATTCGGCCATCACCGTTGGGTGGACCTTCATCCTCTGTGAAATGGCGAGGCCTACGTGGAACGGGCTCAGCGACGGTCTCATGCATGTCGTGGGTCCACGGAGAGTTGGTCGTTGGATCTGCAGGATGATGGAATGAACTGCCAGGGTCAGTATGTACGAACGTATATGAAGGGGAGGTCTGGGTGGATTGTAGATACCTCATCGGTGAGTAGAGGCCGCCGAAACCACCACGGCCGCCTCTACCCCTACCCCTCCCATATGGACGGAAACCATTTGCAGCAGGCCCAGCATGGCGATGATCATGCATGAAGAACGAGCCGCGGTTGGGCACGAAGGCAGGATCTTCGTCTCTGCGGCGTTTATAATCCTCATGCTCCTGACGACGACGCTCCGCCGGTGGCGGTCGAAGGGCGGAGGCGGAGCTGACGACGATGGGAGCCGAGGAGATTTCGCCGGCGACGTAACGGCATCTTCGAACTGCATCTCCTGGACGGGCGCTGCCTTGCCATCGATGGACAAGCCGTGAAGCATCATCTCGGTGTCGGTGACGTTTCGGTTGTCGGTAGCCGAACTGGGGATATGACGTCCAGCAGACTTGGCGGCTCCGTTGGCGGCCTTCCTGACGTTGGGAGAGGTCGGGGAGGTTTCATCAATGTTGCTGGTGTCGCTATCCTCGCCCGCGTCGTCGTCGTCGGATGGCACGGAGCCCTCGGTAAGGGAATCGTCGTCGAGGTCCAGCGCGTCCGGCCACCTTCATCATCGCCCTCGTCTTCGACCCGGCGTCGGCGGCCGATCACTTTCCTGCGGCGAACGGCAGCCATGTTGGAGAGACGACGAGGATGACGACGATTAGATGATGAAAGGAGGCGGCGTGGAAGGGAGAGCCTGATGTGGCTACTGAGACAAATCATGCGGTAGCGGCGACACGCAGTGGGAGGAAAGGAAAACGACGAGGTAGTGGCCCAAGCCCGAAGCCCACTTTCGCGGAACTAAAAGAAGCAAGCCCCAGAAGGAGGAGGAGGAAGAGGAGGACCGATCCCACAACGCTGAAGCGTCTCCTGGCAGAGTGACCAAGGCGACGTCTTGCTTTTTCCGTTAGAAGCCCGGACGTTGGCGGCTGTGGAAGGGAAGGGGATGGAGAGGTTGGATGGGGAGGTGGTTGAGATGGAGGAGTCGATCTGGTGAGAAAGATTTGGGCGAGAGGAATCAAGATGCTCACTCTCCAAAAAAGTGCCTGGGCTGCTGCTGGGTGTGAGACGGTGGCTGCCCACCTCGCCCAAACTAGGATAACGGGAGGTACCCGCCACCATGTAGAGGCGAGCCGCTGGAGGGCGATGGATGTACCTGGGGCAGCCCCGTTGCTGTTACTCAAGAGGTACCCGTACCCGGCAGTTCAGCGCTCTGTCCACTGCCTATCGCCCGCTGGAGAGGGAGGGAGGGGCCCTCTGCGCAACCTGGGAAACGCAGCCCAGTCCAGTCCAGCCCAGCCCAGCCCAGCCCGTCGATGTATTCCCGCACCGGGCCGGCTGCGTGCAGCGACTTGACGGCCGCTGTAGGCCCCGTAACGGTCTCGCTCTGTGCCCTCCAGTGCCTAGCGCCTCGTCCTTGGCCCCAAACTCGGTGCCGTACGGTAGAGGTAGACGTGTAGGTGAATTACAGGCAGGCACGCCGCTACTCTATCCTACCTACCACAGCTTGCCATGTGTGACGTGAGTTCTCTGGGCATCCCGTCGTCCAGTCATCAACATCATCAACGTCTTTCAGTGGATGCCGGCGCATGTCATTGTTCAATGATGCATTGCTCGTCCACAGCATTCGTCGCCTCGTCACCAACGTTGCTTCCTGGTGGCATGCCCGGCCACCACTCATCATGACGGTGCCGGCGGCCTTCTCATGTGTCTGTCGTCTACCGGTTTGTGCCAAACCGCCGGCCTATAGTAGCACCTCGCCCTTCATCCATTATATGGTCGGCTTGGTGGCCTGCGTACAACCGTGATTGATTGCCCGTAACCGAAGCTAGAACTAACGCTGCAACAGATCTCCGCATCTGCTCATGCATTGACGGGTCTGCTTGAGCTATCCCCTATGTCCGACACGTCCGCTCCATACGCATCATTGGCCACCCGTCCATCCCATCCCATCCATCCATCCACCCACGGATGGACGGACGGCACAACACGGCCAGCATGATGTCTGCAATCTATTCTGATTACCGCATCAAAACCGTTACGGACATTTCTCCCACGAAAAAGGCAAACGTTTCGTGAACGGCAGCGTATCTGGCATGCATGGAAGCTAACTGTGAGGGACGTCTCTTCATGGCCGGATTACGTTGCTCACACACTCATTGTACGAAGACTTCATATTGAGGCAGTACAGCGCTTGTTGGTAGACAAGCGGCATGAATCGATGGCATTCATGCACCGCCTAATGTATGTAGCATGCAGGTGAGAAAGTAAGGTAATGGTGTCTATAGTCACGCAGCTGATGATTTGAAATGATACGCATCGCTACGTCGTGACCGGTGAAAGCACACACACACACGCACGTACACGCACACGCCGACACACACATGCACACACGACAAGCATATTGAAATGAGCTGTTATGTTTCCTTTCACAAGATTTTTTACACCAAATTGCCAACCCAGGATTACCCTGCGCAAGGTGACAGAGGCCCTCACCGTTAGTGTCAACGTTTGTGGGCTTGATAAGCACGCTGAAACGAACATTAATGGTGATGACAAGCATTACCACAGCTTCCCGAGGCTAGCTTCAACTTCAATCATAAATATTTATGACGCAGACTTTGTAGATTTTACTGCACAAGCCACTACACGAACGCTCATTGGTCTGACTCACCCAACGGACCTATCTGTTTATCCTTGCCTCAGTCCCACCACTTCTCACGGCCTTGCAAGGGTTACCAGATCTCCAGATAGGATAGCGGAGAAAGAGGCGGTACCAACATCATGTACCGACAAACAAACATGGGACCCGGGCTGGAAATAAAGCCGGGCGAGCTCAATGAATGGTTTTGGCTCGTATGATAGATGTTGTAACGCCCCTCCCACCGAACAGGAGGAGGCATCCAATCCACGACCGCCAACTGGTCGAGGGCGCTTTGGGCTGTTACTATTTACATCGTCCCGCGCATGTGCAGCACCTTGCCTGTGGGTTCGGATGGGAACCCGGGGAGGGATGCGCAGAGCACGGATGCCATGCGATGCGATTGCCGACAGATTGATCGCCCCGAACCGTGCGACGATCTCGTCAATCAGGCCATGCCGACTGGTGTACGAGGGAAAACATTATGTGAAAATCGCAGCTCTGCTCAGATGGCAATTTTCCCATGCGCCTTTCGAGCCCCAGATTGCGTAGTATGTAGCCAGTCTGATTCCCAGAGCACCGCTCACCAGGATCCCCGGCCTTAAGCCGGTGACGCGATGCACCAAGAGGTGGGGAAGGAAGCTCCAGCGGGGTTGGTCTGTTTCCAGATAGCGCTGCATCTTGGACTACAGTGCTGTACCCTACGAGCTATCCAGCGTGGGCAGCTATAGCTCGCCTTGGGGCCCCTGCACGGCCATCATGTGTTCCCCAGCCTACCTACCTCACATACTTGACCGGCCTCCTCCCCTTATCGCTCGACCTCCCACGGCAGTGCCATTCTGCTTCTCCTGCGCCTCACACGCTCCCTCTCCAAGAAAAACGGCCAATTTCATGCCCGAGACGACCACCACACAACCTCGTTGCTGCTGCCTCTTCTTCCCTCTCCTCCTCACCACCACCCTTTATCCTCCTCTCCCCGCGCCCGCCATGACGACCCTGCCGTCGCAGCACCCCACTGTCTCCCTCCACCTCACCGACGTCACCCTCACCCCGCTCATCACCTCGTCTTCGTCGCCCTCGCACCTCGACTCCCTGACCTCTCTCGCCCACAGTGCCCTCACCTCCCAGGCTGCCGCCCAGCGTGCCAACCTCGGCCAGCCCCAGCGCATCATGGTTGAGTACCCTGACCGCGGCGCCGTCGTCCTACAGTCCTACCTCGACCCTCGCGACGCCACCGCCCCCTCCGCCTCCTCCGCGATGCAGGCCGCTGCCGCTGCCGAGTCCCACCCGCTCAATGGCGTCTCCGGCGATACCTCGAGGCAGGACGATGGCGCTCCAATGCTCATTGGCGTCGTAGTGGCCGGCTCCGCCGATGAAGCTCGTGAGGCCCGCAGAGCTGCCACGAGGCTGGAGCGAGCTGGGCGCGAGTTCCAGCGGGAGTGGGCAGCTGAGGATGCGAAACCAGGTGCCTTGGAGAATGTGCTGTGAAAGCATGGCTCGACATCCTACGAACCATCATGACCTGGCCTCACACAAAATATGGTGGAGCGAAGGGGTGAGAAACAGGGTAGTCATCCCCTCGGCCGTGTGATCGATTCAGCACGAGAGTATGAGAGCAACGTGATATGACAGACACCATGAGGGCGATCGAGTCTTGGAATGATAAATGAAGCATCACGCTGGAGCAAGGAGTTTGGGTTAATAATTTCAATGTCGGTAGCAGCCCGGCAAGTGGTAGTTGGCTTGAGTGTTTCAATTTCATCAATTCATGCTGTCATCTGGGAGATATAACTATCTATCAAAAGCATTGACCCTTCCTGGCGCGAAAATTCTCCCATTGTTTTACTCCTTGCCATTTGTTTTTCACTTCGTAACTTAGATGAGCTGCTGGAAAGCACGGTTGATGGGGATCGGATGTTGGGGACGTCCTTCCAGAAGTCGATGGTAGCGACGGCACGCTTGGCAATGCCCTCGGGAGTGAACTCGAACTTCTGTAGCAGGTATTAGTAACATAATTGCAGACACGGATTAGTTAGGGGAAAACTTGCCTTGTAGACGTCCTTGTAGGCACCGGAGGCACCGAAACGGTTCAGACCGAACTGCTCGTGAGTGTACCTCTCCCAGCCCATGGTGCTCATGACCTCAACAGACAGAGAGGGGATACCGTCGGGTAGGACAGAGAGCCTGTACTCCTTGGACTGAGCATCGAAGACCTCGAAGCAAGGAATAGAGACGATACGGGCCTTGACGCCGTGCTTCTCCTCGAGGTACTTGGCGGCATCAACACAGATGCAGACCTCAGAACCGGTGGAGACGAGGGTGACCTGGGCACCCTCAACTTCGTGCAGGACGTAACCACCCTTGATGGCGTTCTGGAGGGTGGAACCCTCGAGCTGGGGCAGGTTCTGTCGGGACAGAGCCATGATGCTTGGGGTGTGCTTGGAGGTCAGGGCAACGTAGTAAGCAGCGCTGGTCTCGTTACCATCGGCAGGGCGCCAGACCATGCAGTTGGGGAGAGCACGGAAGTGAGCCAGGGTCTCAATAGGCTGGTGGGTAGGACCGTCCTCACCAAGACCGATGGAGTCGTGGGTGGCGACCCAGATGGTGCGGACCTGGGACAGAGCGGACAGACGGACGGCACCAGCAGCGTAGGAGACGAAGTTGAGGAAGGTACCGCCGTAGGGCAGGATGGTGCCGTAGGCAGCCAGACCGTTCATGATGGCACCCATACCGTGCTCACGGACACCGTAGCGGATGTAGCGGCCAGAGTAGTCACCCAGGCCAGTGGCCTTGGGCTGGAAGTCAACAGCAGACTTCCAGCGGGTCAGGTTGGAACCAGTCAAATCGGCGGAACCACCGACCAGCTCAGGGAGGACGGACTCGATCTTGGCAAGAACAGTCTCGGACAGCTTGCGGGAGGCGACAGCAGGGTCGGCAGGGGTGTAGACGGGGAGGCTCTTCTCCCAGCCCTCGGGAAGGTCACCGGTCAGTCGGCGCTTGAGGTCGGCGTGCTCAGCGGCGTACTTCTCGCCGTACTGGGCGAAGAGCTTGTTCCACTCCTCCTCAGCAGCGGCACCCTCGGAGGAGTGCTTGCCGTAGAGGTCGTAGACCTCCTGGGGAACGACGAAGCTCTGGTCGGGGTTGAAGCCGAACTTCTGCTTGAGCTGCTTGATGTCGTCGGCCTTGAGGGGAGAGCCGTGGACACCGTGAGTGCCCTCCTGGAGAGAGCCGTAGCCAATGGTGGTCCTGAGCTTGATCAGGGTAGGCTTGTTCTTCTCCTCCTTGGCCTGCTTGAGGGCAGCCTCCATGGCGTCGAGGTCGCTGTCACCGTTGTCGACGGTGATGACCTGCCAGCCGTAGGACTCGTAGCGCTTGACGACATCCTCAGTGAAGGCGCAGTTGGTGTCACCGTCAATGGAGATGTGGTTGTCGTCATAGACGCAGATGAGGTTGCCAAGCTGGAGGTGGCCGGCAAGGGAAGAGGCCTCGCTGGAGACACCCTCCATCAAGCAACCGTCACCGAGGAAGCAGTAGGTGTAGTTGTCGACAAGGTTGAAGCCATCCTTGTTGAAGACGGCAGCAGTGTGAGCCTGGGCCATGGCCAGACCGACGGCGTTGCTGACACCCTGGCCGAGGGGACCAGTGGTGACCTCAATGCCAGGAGTGTCATGAGCCTCGGGGTGACCGGGGTCTTGCTGTCAACTGACTGTGAAGGGTGTCAGCCTCGCCGAACCTTGCCGAGTTGCCAATTGAGGTGAGGAAACTTACACGGAAGGCCTTGATGTCATCCATGGTGACATCGTAGCCGAAGAGGTGGAGGAGGGCATACTGGAGCATGCAGCCGTGACCGTTGCTGTGTGATGAGAGCAGTGAGCGACGTGGACTCTCATTTCGATGAGCCGTGGCCGGAGGAATCACTTACGAGAGCACGAAGCGATCCCGGTTGAGCCACTTGGGGTTCTTGGGGTTGAACTTCATGAACTTGTTGAACAGGACGTGGGCAATGGGAGCCATGCCCCTGAGCAATTATCAGTATCGGCCGTGAATCGGAGGGCGCCCAAGGCGAGAAGAGAGGCACTTACATGGGAGCACCGGGGTGTCCTGAGTTGCTGTGGAAGGTGGCATCAACCTGAGATTGGGAGCAAGATGTTAGCAAAGCGGTCCTTGTCGTTGCGACCTCTCTCGCCGTCCCAGAGGTTGAGGAGGCGGTTGAGGGCGATGGTGATGGTGATGGCGGGGTATGGTGAAGCTGCGGCGGGGTAGTTCATGACGAGCAACTTACCGCGAGCAAGCGAATGGTGTTGATGGCCAACTGGTCAACCTCGCCGTAACCCATTGTGACTGATTTCTGAAAAAGCGGCAAAGAAGAAGGGGTATGTGGTGTTTGCTGCAAAAGGAGGAAGAGGGTATGAGGGTATGAGAGGTGGAAGAAGGAGAGAAAATATGACGAAGGAAAAGATGCGAGATGATGGGACGGGCCCCAAGCTCAACTTATTTTCAAGAGGACAGCAGCGTTTGGAGGGGCCATGCAGAATCATGTACCATAGTACAGAGTACCGCAGCGCAGCATCTTCCCAGTGGGTGGGATAGAGGCGCCGTCGCGCCAGAATAAGTGGGGTGCACTGACTTTAGCAGCCACGTTGGGGGAGCAGAGTAGAGGGTACATGCGAGCCGGTACCGCTGCCACTTTGTTGAAACACGAGGGGTCTGTCTCACGTACTGTAGCATCGAGTAGCATCGAAGGGGATAGAGCATCTGCAGCCACGGGCTCTACGTCCGTCTCCCTCCTTGCGTGTGCGTACTGTAGCAACCTTAGGTAGACAAGGACATGTAGGGACAACACGATACAGCCAATAAGCCCCTTGATTGAAGCACATGCAGCTCTACTTACCTCCGTGCAACCATCACCGCGTCTGCCTTGCTATCAACCTGCCTTACTCAGGGCGTTCCTACCTACAAACTCACGCCGGACCACCGGGACCGACCAGTGCTATGGTTGGTTACAAAGCGTCGCCGTGTTCTTCGGTTGGCTTAGGTAATTTGCCAGAGGTACTGGCCTGCCAGGTACCCGTACCTCCCTGGTGATCCCGACGTTTCCTGGCCACCCTCCTTGCACTCGCACCCTCCAAGCATCCCCTCCACCAGGATTCCACCAGGTGGGATAGCTCCTCCAGTCAAGTCGCAGTCGAGGCAAAAGTCTTCACAACCATAGCTGTCGCTTGACGCAATGCGTGACAAGTTTTGCCTTCAAACACTGGGCCCTCTGCTCGCCTCGGTCTCCAGTCGAGCGGCAGCGCCGTCTTTTCATGCCCCATCGGTGATGTCCCGTCCGTCACGGACGCCTATGACCTCACCGGGCCCGGGTCCCTGGAGGGGAGCTCGTTGCCCAAGAGATTGGACGTCTTCGCCTCAACAACAAACCGAGTCAGACGGCGGCCGGTGGACTGCTGCGGCTTTTTTCTTCAGCCTCGACAAACCCAGGAAAGATAGGGGTCCACTGCTGGAAGATTGAAGATGGCCTACGTGTATTTATCCGGAAATGCCATATCCATTTACGCGCGCGGTCTTTGCGACGCTCCCCGGCCAGGTCCATATCGGCCTCATATTGTCCGGGAGGCCAGTCTAGCCTCTGATATCGCTCACTACCTTACCTTACATAGTACAGTACTATGTACCTTACCCAGCAGGTGCCCGTCGAATCGCCCGCCCACCCGCACCAATCCTACCTTGCTGCAGCTTCTCTCCAAGACGAACCTCTGTGGTGTCCATGGTACAGTGCTCAAACCGGTCATTGCCCGCGCTGGGCTCGTCGTAAGGCGCCTTGATCATCCACTTATACGGCCCTACCTGAGGAGCGTGAAGAGACCTGTGGGTCCGACATGTCGGTACATCCGGCGAGTCTAATACCTTTGCTTGACATCTGCCCAAGGCCGCGTCTCCGTTGTCCTGGCTGTGTACCATGGCCTTATCCACCATGACCTCATCCTGGTTACAGCTTGAGTCGAAAAGACGTAAAAAACTCTTTTATGCTTGGAACACGTAGAGGCAAACTCGGCCAGATAAGTCTTGTCATACTGCATGCTCCGCTTTTTTGGAGGGAGAAAAAAATTGCCATGGAAAAAGAAGGGAAAATGAGACTAGAGAAGAAGCAAAAGGGCCGTATAGTGAGGACGAAGAAGTACTGCTGCAGCATTGGTGATCGAGACTGCTTGGGTGAGGCAAAGTTCACCAAAGTACCTACACTCTGTACTACCTTGGGGAGGTACACTAAGGCAGGTAATCGATATCTCCGGCCTTCTTCCCGATGCTCGCTCTGGCTTTCCTAATAGATAGCAATCTGATATTCCCACTCTTCATTCTTGACTAACGATTCTTACCCGCCAAGCCCTGTCCTTCTCGAGTCCAATGACTGAAGGCCCAGCCCGGCAGGTCAACACCTGCAGCCTGACAGTCTCTGAGAAATGGTGAAGAAACCAGTGTCCAAGAAGACGCCTCGGTCTAGACCTCCCCTGCGGACCAAAGTCCCGTCGCCGACCAGGGTGGGGCTTCTGTAGAACCTCATCTTGATGTCGAGGAGCAGCAGCGTCTTTGACACTCTTCAAGGATGCTTTCGCATCGGTACTGTCGTCCGAAGCCTTTCCTGTGGTGCTCCAAGAGATAAAGCAGGCGCTCTTCAACCGCGACTTTGCCGCTGCCTTCAGCAAGGAGGAATATCTCGAGGCCTATGCCGCGAGATGGAGCCCAACACGAGCCTTGTGCTACGCCGATATTTTTTGCGCCTTCGCCCTTACATTGAGCTGATGCCAAATTCAAGCCTAGACTCGACAGAAGATGAAACCTCTGTACCTACCTCTACACAGCTGGACACGGAACCTCCCTCGGAGACACCTGAATCAACGACGGCAGCCTTATCAGATGTCGAGGTTCAAGATATGTCTGCGGGGAACAACCTGTTGAGAATGCTCGCCATTGGAGGCTGCGCTGCCGAGCATGTTGCCTTTGCCGCATATCTCCGCGGGACGGCCTCTCGCGGCCACCTGAGTCTGTTGGACTCAGCCCCTTGGGCTACAGTAACAGACCTACTCCAAACCAGCATCACGACACCACCCAAGTTGTCAAAGTACGCCTCTGCCGCAGCAAAGAGTGCCAACAAGCCCCTGCTAGACACTTCCGCGCTGTCTGTCAGCTTTGCGCAAAATAACGTTCTGGATCTCAGTGTCCCTGCGTTATCCGATCTTGTTGGCAAGAGCCCCTCATCGTCACCCTCCTCTTTACTCTCAATGAACTATATACGGTAGAGGGCTTAGGAAAGACGACCAAACTTCTAAAGAGCCTAGGTGAGATTATGGCTCACGAAAGCCTCTTACTGGTCGTGGACAGCCCAGGGAGCTACTCGGAGGCTGCCATAGGCCAGGAGAAGAAACGCTATCCCATGCAATGGCTACTCAATCACACTCTTTTGCAGACTGAGACCGTTGGTTATGAGTGGGAGCGGCTTGAGTCAGAGGACTCGACTTGGTTCCGCATTATGGAGGACCTATCGTACCCCATACAGCTGGAAAATATGCGGTATCAGTTACACTTATATCGAATGCACAAGGTCTAGTAAGATTTAGGTGTAAAAAAGTTATGTTTCTAGTGAATGTAGGAGCTCGTATAAGTGCCCATTCCCGCCAATGCATCATCAATACAACTAGGCCCAGACCAGTTTCTTGATGGAATAGCCCAGTTGCTCTAATAAACCAGTGTTTCGCTTCGCTTCTTCCAACGATATTACATCACCTTCCTCTACGATACACTTCCGTTCTTCCCTTCCTTGCGTAACTGCCTGTCAAGCACCAACCGCTCGATCTCGGTACATATCGTTGAGACCTGCTGAGTTTCGCTCTGCTGTGGGCCTGCGACAACCGGTACAACCGAGGATCCAGCGTAGGGTGCCTTGAATGCGAGTAAACGCGTCGTTTCTTCCTTCGGACGTCCTGACACAAGACTGATGAGACTAGCTGGGTGGTTGGGTGCTTCGCTGCTCTGCGACTCCTGTTGCTTGTCCGGCCCTTCCAGGTTAGACAGCGTACGTGTATTGGTTCGCTTGACGTCGCTCTTTCCCGGCTCATATGTTACGACGAATCCCACATTCTTCTTTTCGTCCATATGAGACGGTGAAGTTGTGGAAATGATATATGGTCCATATTTGATGTTGGTCACGCTGTTGAGCTGGATTCGCTCGAAACTTGAAACCTTGTCCGAGTTCCAATCAAAGCGACAGACATATAAGGCCGCATCCGTCAAGAGAAGAACAACCTCCTCCATAGGCCAAGACTTCACAGTGTTGGCGGTATGAGGGCTCAGCAGAACCCATCCACCATGGAATTCTTCGCTCTCATCAGCAATGACTCTTTTCTGACACAGCTCAACTGCCTGTTCTCTCATCTTGATCATTGACACTGCTGGGTCTTTGGTCATCATGTCGGCCTCAAACTCATCAAATATTTTCTCAGAGGCGTTGCCTAGTAAGAAATCGATTGCCGCCTGGCTAAAGAAGTCGTTCACCATCCTTTGATCCATTAGTTTACTCTTCAATCATGGGTTGGGGACGTCAAGTTCTCACCCGCTATAAAACCTTGTGAGAGATAACCCGAGATCGTTTAGTGCTCCACGATAGTCTCTCTTCCTCGTCCTCGTGTAGTCGCCTTTCATTGCTGCCGTTGAGGCATATTGCTTAGAAACGGCGTCACCATTGTCAGCCCAGAGTGTATTGAACCAGGTTGTCGTTTGATCCTGCTGTGCGCTCATGTCGAATCCTTCTTCCTTCAGCTGCAATTCCAACATATGCTTACCAAACGAGCTCTGGCACACATTTGTACGATCCAAGCAATCCATACAGTTGGTGCGAATTACGCCCTTTTGCTGCTCTTTCACGACGCCGCCTTCTTGTGTAGTGCTTCCAAGTTCTTCAAGTCTGTCCTTCAGATCCAGGAGTAGATAACTGACGTTCTCGAACTTCATACCACGACACATGCGGTGGAAATCAAACCATTCAAAAGGGACGGCACGGTCCTCGCCAATTTCTTCGTTCATCCGTGCAACGTTTTGTTGGTACCTTGTGCCTACAGGTTCCTCGATGCCATGCTTTTCGACCAGGTTGACAATTTGGAGCTTGCCGTAGCTTGCTGCAAGTCGTTCAAAATGTTTCTTGCAAGCTTGGTAGTTCGATTCGGATGAATGCTGGATTACCGGTGCTGGTTTCAAGGAGTAGGGTGATTGGGTGAAGAATAATGGTATGCTGCCTCTGACTTGTAGAAATGAATATGTTCGCGAGGCCGATGTCCATTCTAAAGGGGATAGAATTTGTTCAGTCTCTACCGTGTTCGCGGTAAACCCATCCTCATCAATTCCTCGACGTAGATATCGTAGACCGGCTCTCTTAGTTGACCTTCGCGATATCAAGGTGAGGAGATAGGCCTTCTCCGACGGTCTCAGTTCTGCAGCTTCCTTCGTTCTTTCTGGAGGTGGCGATGACGGTCCTGAGCCAGAAGGTGTCAAGTCACGCATTTCCAACGACTCTGCACCTTCGTCGACCTGTGGAGGATGGGTATCGACGGTGAATGTCTGCTGGCCTACAAATCCTTGCATCAACGGTAGGGCAAGTACGTCTGGCCCATTTCCGAGGAAAGATTGAATTATATGTCGATTCCAGAAGAACTGGCTATCGACCTGCGCGAAAAGAGGGCTGTCTTGGCTCGGAAACTCGGCTTTTTAGACATGTTGCGCGTGATGTCGATATCGTATGAGAAGTAGAAGCTGTTCGAAGAGCCAAAAAGCAGTTGCAATGTTCGCAATAACTTTGGTAACAAGCTTGAAACGAGCGGGGCGGCGGCAAGCTCTTCTTTGGAGGCATCTTCAGGAAGAGAAGAAGCTGGTTGAACAACAGGTGGAAGATCCTGCGAATTGCTCATTCCCAGAGTTCGCTTCTGGTCCAGCGTCCAGCCGCTTCGGCTGAACCAACGTTGGGCGAATCTTCCATAGCTTCCTCGTCTGCGAATAACATCCTCGGCAACGCTGCTTCTGGCAGAGTCTGACTTGGAATCGCCATCGTCAGTAGGAGGGTCATCAGCTTCATGGACAGCTGATTGCGGAACCTCTACATCTTCGTCACTGCTTTCGTTTTCCTGGCTCAGGGAATGTGGTGGCCGCTGTTGCAAATGAAGTGATGTCTCGCGGATAGACACTTCGGCATCCGACTTTGACGTGCATGGGGTAACAGCAACCTCGGTTACTACATAGATGGGGTGTCCAAAGATTTGGGCGACCTGACGGCGACGGGTGATGGTAATGAGATAGCTGAGTCTCGACACGGTCACCAAGCCTTGAAGCGATCGAAGACGTCAGTGGTATATCCTAGTGATACGTGTTGTACGGAAGAGCTCACCAATTACACCAAAGGCCTCAAAATGCGAGTCTGACTTTGAGGTGTCGGGAACTTGATCCCGTGAAACGGTTGACACCGAAGCATCGCCATACCGGACTCTAACAGGCTGAAATGGGCGTTGCCCTTTGGACGACAGCGGCTGGATGATGATGCCATCTATTGCAGCGCATATGATGATCTTACGGGCGAGGCCTGGCATTGTACACGCGCGGGGTGGAAGGTCAACCAACACGGAGTTGAATAATATTGCACCGTTGGTCGATTGTTGAAGGGCAACAAGGCCGTCACATGAACCAGACACTTGCAAGTGAAGCAAACGCCAAGTTACATGTATAAGACGTAGTATGGCCGTTAATTAATGCGTGCAATGCAACGAGGTCCCAAGTGGAGCAACGTCATAGTCACGACTGGATGCAGTACTTGTACCTACACCTATCATCACCCCCACGCACTGCCACTGCCCAACCTGCCAAGCTGTGACGAGGCCGGTGCAGCGCTGGTGGCACCCTACCATGCATATCAGTAGGTAAACTGAAGATGTCATACAAAATTTGTGTCGTTTGTTGGGTGTATTTTGGGCATTTGGAACATTTGCAATAGGCAGAATTTTGGACTTCGGAAGAAAGAAAATAATAGCCAGGCTTATGTGGTTTCGCCCTGAAATTGATTCATCTGCCTCACCACTACGGCGAAATAATCAGTATTGTCTGGCACCTGACAACAAGCACACAGCGGTCAATCAGACCCGAGCAGTGGAAATGGAGAGATTTTAGCGTTTCATTGATCAGACATAGATACATTATATTGCCCCCATGCCATATCGTGCCGATTGAGCCTCGACGGGCCGTATACCCAGTATTATAACATAGTATATTCCTCCCATCGAAACAGTCGGCTCGCTGTTAAATTGTCCGCTTAAATAGCAAGACGCTCTGACCTTCTCGCGCATAGAACGGATGGTGCTGGCCAGCTCGCTGGCGTCGTTGCTGGTGATGCTGGCAGCAATGACGGATCGGCTGACACCGCAGGCACGGCCAAGAGCCATCTTGCTGCTGACGTAGACGTAGGGGTGTTCTTGTCCTCGCACAGAAGAGGGATGTGGAGGAGAATGGCGAGGGGCTCGGTATCAGCAGCGAGCAGGACGAGCTCAGAGACACCACGGTTGAGGGTCTTGGTCGCTTCGTTGGCACCCTTCTTCAGCTGGCGAGAGTCTTGAGAAAAAGTCAGTATCGTCTTCGGAGGAGGCCGTTCACCGGCAAAAAGGGCAGGGGTACGTACGCTGAGCACGCTGAACCAAGTCCAGGAGTTCCTGCTCCAGCTTCTGGTCGGCCAGGGGCCATGCTATCGACGAGTTAGTCAAGATGTTGGTGGCACAAGACGCATCGACAGAGCGCGCGTCGCAGTAGGGCAGACACATACCACCGTTAGTCTCCGACATGTTGGCGTTGCAAAGATTATTAGAGGAAGCGGCTCTCCAAAAACAAAATCAGGGTTCCTTGCGTTGGCTCGCCCTGGAATCACGAGAAAATTGTGGTGAAAAGAGGATATTTCAACCAGCCAGTCGAGCTTCAAGTCCGGCTCCAGCAAAGTTCGCCAAAAATTTCCAGGGACCCATGCCAAGACCCGCTTCTGGCCGATGGTCGGCATTGTAGATGTTCCGCTCCGCAATTACATAATGCACCTCCTGTAACAGGTGCAGCAAACCTTGTGCCAACCAGAGGCCAACCTGGAAACGAGACCTTTACTTACCCAGCAACCTCACAATAGCACCGACATCAACGGTTCCATCATCGAGACCTCGCCCCCACAATCCCCGAAGCTTCTTTCGCGTCTTCGCATCGAAATCTTTTCGTTTACCCAATTTTTTCGCCTTAAAAGCTTCAAACCGTCAAGATGGTTGTGTCCGAATACTGGTACGTCAGCGCGCGCGCCTCCTGACATCCGTCATCACAAGCTTCGGGTGCATCCCTCGGAGCTCTCCAAACCCCTCCGATAGCTATGACAACCTCGTTTACGGCTAGATGGTGCTCTATCTATAACATTTAGCTAACTTTTGTGCTTTCTCAGCCCCGTTTACGCGGTTAGTCTCCTCGCGCCCATTACCCGGTCGACGTCACCACCACTTCCGTTTCGCGACCACCCGCCCCAGCCGCATTGCATTCGAAACAAACAATGCTAACATAGTCTAGCCCTTCTTCGGTGCCATGGGTTGCACCTGTGCCATTGTCTTCACCTGCTTGGGTGCCTCGTACGGTACCGCCAAGTCTGGTGTCGGTATTGCTGCCATGGGTGTTCTCCGCCCTGACCTTATCGTCAAGAGTAGGCAATCCTTCATTTCTTAGCTTCGGGTCTTGGCTAATGTTGCATCCGCTAGACATTGTCCCCGTTATTATGGCTGGTATCATTGGTATCTACGGTCTGGTCGTCTCCGTCTTGATTTCCGATGGTCTTAGACAAGATCTTCCCCTCTACACTGGTTTCATTCAGTTCGGTGCTGGTCTCTCCGTCGGTCTTGCTGGTCTCGCTGCTGGTTTCGCCATTGGTATTGTCGGTGATGCCGGCGTTCGAGGAACTGCTCAGCAACCCCGTCTGTTCGTCGGAATGATTCTGATTCTCATTTTCGCTGAAGTCTTGGGTACGTCAAGACACACTTCCATTTGCTGTTTAGTTGCTGACTCTGGCCTCAGGTCTGTACGGTCTCATTGTTGCTCTGCTCATGAACTCCAAGGCCAGTCTTGGAGCTTCATGCTAAAGAGCATGATACTGTGAAAGGTGTTGAGAAGGGCGGCTTGACAATCTGTACCTACCCACAACAGCTGTTCTTCTCTGCACAGATTTGAACCATAAGCCTAAGGCTAGGCAGCATAAATTAGCTCTATCATGTCGATGTGGAATGGTCCCAAATGGCAGGCATAGGTAAATGTCACGTTTCGGCGTGATTGGAGCGGGTAATCACTCAAGGAGGTTGTATTTGTACACTACGGACAAGATGTTTTTGACCTTGGGGTGATTTCTTTTATAGACATCGTCAGTGCGCAAATTTGTCATTCAAGCATGTATTTTCTGTGCTTGCGTACCTACTCTCCATGTGACAGAACATGCGTATGCTGACTTCAATTGCCTTTGATCTACACCAGGCTTCGTACACGGGTCGTTGTAAGCACAGTGTAGACTTTGTACATGTTCATGAAGAGCCTTTTTATTGGAATTGGACTATAATACATGAAGGGTAAACCCAGCATTAACAATAAAAGAAAGTAGGTTTATCCGGATTACAAGTTATAAGTCTAATGCACGCGACGGTCTATCGTGGACACGTACACCCCATGATGGGGTGAGTTCTCAAGCGCTCACAAGGTCTTACAAGATGGTTAGGACGCCTAGGTGTCAGACGACAGATTTAGACATAGGTGTACCATATCGGCCAAGACCTTTGCTAGCTGGCCGGTTGTGATTTAGATGACGTACTAAGAAATGTCAGATATTGCGCTTTCGAATTAGAATATGAGATGCACTCACAGGAATGAAGAGATACGGGACGCGACGCTCGTATTCCTTCCAGCCCTCACCATACTTAGCTCGGCATCGCTGAATGTCGCGGTAAGCACGGTGCGCAATCATGCAGGCGAAGAAAACCGGGTAGAACCAAGGGAATGGGCTCCTACAGCATGTCAGTTACTGCAGACAACCAGTTGTTACAATATTTCTTACCTGAATCCGGTGATGAGACCCCAGGAAGTGGCGAACCAAAGATCAGCCGTGTAATGAATCTTCCTGGCAAGGCCATACCAGCCGTCAACTAGGATGACGCCGTTGGGAGTCTCGATGGTCTTGGGGTTGTGGAGAGTCTGCCAAGGAACCTGAGGGAATGTGTTACGTGCGACAAGCTTGCCCTTTTCCATAGCACGGAAGCGGTTCTTCTGGCTGTTGCAGCTATCCCAGACCCAGTACCAGAAGAGATACGCCACATAGAAGACGGCCAGGGCCCAAGGGTTCCAGCGATACTCCGAAGGGTGATGGTTAGCAATATAGATGGTGCAGTGGCAGTAAGACAGAGGAACACCAGCGAGGTTCCAGAAGATAAGCATGAAACCCCACTTCTCATAGTACATGTCCCTACGATAGAAGTTAGCCACAGCTAGTCAAGGGAACGAGCCGCCGTGAATGTTAGAGTGCTTACCAGGTAGTAATGATGAGCTCCTCGCCCTTGGCGCAGGCATTGGCGTAAAGATAGTGAGCCATAACGAGGAACATGGCCTCACCGGAGACATAACCGTAGTTCTCCCACTGACGCGCAGCAGTGCCCAGGCTGAGGATCAGAAGAATGTACCAAGGCATGCGGACCTCGAAGAACATCTTGAAGTCCAGAATGCCGAACATGCGAGGGTTCAGCTCAGCTCCCATGAAGAAGTCGTAGATAGGATAGCCAGTCATGCGGTGCTGCTTGCCACGCCAGATGGCAGAGAAGTAGGCGACAAAACTGACAAGGAAACCGCTGAAGATGGCAACCGACAGGAGAGGACCAAACTCGTCCACGGCGGTGTAAATGGGCCAGATACCAGTGAAGTGCAGGACCGCAAGAATGGCAAGGGTGAAGTACAGGCTCACGAAACCGTTGCAGTAGTAACGGAGCTGCTTGCCACCTTCGTGAGGCAGAGGCTTGCCATAACCCCAGACACCGGGGAGCAGGCAGTAGCATGCGCCTTCAAAGATGAGATAGGACCAGTACCAGAGCCACGCCTTGGTGTGGGGAACGCGCCAGTGTAGACGAGGTTGACAAGGTGAGAGCCGAACTCGAGCCAGGTCTGGTTCGGGGCCCTGGAGGAACTTTGCCATCGTAGTAGGTGGCTCCAATCCACATGTACCACATGAGCACGGGGAAGAGTATCATCAAGGCGAGTGTGCCAAACGAGCCTCCAAACTCGAACTCGCCGGAGTGGTCAACCTTGGGATCCTGGCCAGGAATCCAGCCATCGATGGCATGAACAGTGGCCGGCTCGTCCTTTTCGTAGACGAATCCTTCTGAGGAGTGGTCGAGCCGTTGGTGAAGCCATTGGCATGACCGTTGGCATGACCATTGGTGTGGCCATTTGCCTGGCCATTGATCCGGGCCTTGACGCCAGTCTCTTGCGCCATTTCGTCTTTCTGTTCTTCCTCTTCGGGTTGGGGAGTGCGGAAGCGGCTCGAGCGAGGGCGCGAGGTGTTGTCGGTACCAGAAGCTGTGGACTCGTGCTCGGACTGCGAAGATTCCGGGGAACGAGGATTGGCGACGTGAACTGCGACGAGCGACAGAAGGGGTCTCTACCATACCACTGAAGAGCTCCTTCTTCCTGGTGCCGAGTTAGCAAGGTCACATGCTGTCGTACGCAACAGGCAGGATCGAGCAGCGGCTTGTGATGAAGCACGCTGTTTGCGACATGGCGAACAAGGCAAGGTAGAAGGGGGCAGTATCTTACCTAGGCGTCTGACGCAGCGAATATCGAGCAGACATATTGGCGACTCTGAAGGACCGCAAGTTGGTTACTTATATACTAGGGCCACGGCGAAGGCAAGAGCCCGACGATGAAGGTGTCGTGCACAGTGCAGGACAACGATCGGGAGTTAGCATAAGATACGGGGGATGAGGCTCGGACGCTCGTCGTGTGTCCAGCAGTTGTTGTTTTGGTAGCGGTGGACCCGGGCTCTAGCGTTTCCGTGGCTCCCATGCAGCGCAGCGGAGAAAGGAGAAGGGTGTCTGGTCTGTCCGCCACGAGACGTGAGACACAGCAAAATTCGCGACGGTACTAATTAATGTTGACAATTTTTTGCTGGGGCGCCACCGAGGGCCCCGTTGTGGAGTTGATCAGGGTAGTTTTTGATTAAACACCCGTGGTTGGATTTGAGGATGCAAGATTCGTATAATAGTCGATCGCCTGTTTCCTAATTGGGCATGTCACCCTTGCACGGAGCTTGGCCATTGCTTGACTTGACATTACCGTGTTCTTATTCTTTTTTCGAGCCGGGGCATGGTTCCCAATGGTTGGCTCCCCATATTCGTTTGTTTGTTTAATTTAATGTCTTTTTGCGTAAGGTGCGTCGTTTAACCTGCGCCTGTGTCTTTGCGTGTTCTCTCCGACTTGACGTTAGACGAACGCTGCAGATGTAGAGAGAAACTAGCGAGCACCATACAGCCACGAGGACTAGACGGACTAGACGAACAGCGCATCGAACGCCCGTCATTGTCTCCTCCGGCTAACTTCCAAGGAATTTAGAAGCACAGTGCGCACACCACGTTTGCGAACGAGGGCGTAACGCAGCATGGAGCGGCGGGGTCTAGCTCCGTTGTCTAATAAGCAATTCGGAACGATAGACGATAAACGATACACGACACACGACACACGGCAGACGATGTGATCAGTATCCGTGTCACATGATGGCATTAATCAGCCAAAGGACCAACTCATGGAAAGTGTTAGTGGCACGAAACGGACTCGAGACTATCCCATAGGTATCTCGGCGTAGCGTCGTGCCGGTATGACAGTATGTAGGCGGAATACTTATAAGCCCCTTTGTTTCGTTTCGCTTTGGTCCCGGTTCACACGACGCAAGCACCAATTCCTGGATGCTGCCATGCAGAAGCTTTTCGGTCGACCCATGGATATTGCAAGCAATTGTCCCATGGTGACGTGTCACATGTGGACACAAGCAGCATATCATGGCCATGGAGTGTGAAAGCTCAGTAACAGGTATATTGCTGTCCTCTCTTCACCCACTTGTCTTCCGTGTTGCCATGCTGTGCGTCTACGCCATAGTCACACGTCTGGGAGAATGTGTGAATATTCGGTCCATTGCCATGCCATGCCATCTGGCTCAAGTCAAATGAACCTTCAACATAATTAGGCTGGGTCCCAGGCTTGAAAGAAGCCTTGGCCTCGTCGTAATATTGGCCTGGTCTTACCCTACACCCTACACTTCCCAACGATATGCAGCTGCGCCATGTCTGTTCTGGCGACGTCGTAGAGCCTTGCAACACATGGTCACATATTCTATGAGGATCAGTCACTGCTTGTGAATTTATATACCTCCTATATGCCACGATATGTTGTAGAAGGCCCTTTTTTTTCTCTTCTTCTTTTTCTTTTTGGCCCTTGTCAGGCACGTCTAATTCTGCCCCTGAATAAACAGTCCAGAACATCCCCACACCTAGCTTCCTAGCAGAAGCCATCCGCTATGGCCCTGTACATCATTGCCTCACCAAGGACGCTACTAGCGACAAAATCAAGTCACTTCATACCACCAACAGCTAAGCGTGCTAGAGATCAGGCTCCTCAACAGCCCCTTTTGGGTTACATGTCTGCATCACATCGCAACCTGCAAAGTCAAACGCCAGCTTATCGCTCTCGTCGCACACATATCCAGGGCCCACGTGGACGAGGGTTGCACTGGCCTGGCAGCACATGCACATTTAACCTGCTGATGCTGCGTTCATGTTAAGAGGCTACATGTCCCAGGCGTAGGCGGCCCCTGCCCGCCCATGTACCCACGTACCCAGCTTACACTGACGTCGCCTACGTTTCCCCTGTGAGACAGCACCCTTTGGGTCACGTTGCTGCGTATCATTGAGCCCAGCATTTGCATGCCCCTTGTATTGCGTTTCCACATCTGGTGGTAAATCGACATTTCATAGCCATTCGCCGTTCTGCACCACGGCTCCAGCCATATTCACCGGCTGCTCCAGCATGTTGTCAGTGGTCGAAGCTTTTCCCGAGCGCAACCAGAGACAGCAGCATCCCTCGCCAGCTCGTAGACGAGCGCGACCTGCTCTGGATATCGTCTGACGCTGCGCATCCTCACTCAACATCGACTGACCGCCAGTATGGGTGCTCCGAAGCGAGACGAATCGGTCTCTCCCATGACAGAGCTCCAACCGCAACCTCCGCCTGCCGCTGACGAACTCCCAACATCAGCTTCGCCTGACAAGCCGACGATAGACCCCGATTCCTCCGTCACCAACCCGACGCAACCTTCAAACCCAACGCTCGCAACGACGGATGTCAAGGACCATTGGGTCGAAAAAGGGCCACAGAGGGAGGCTTTGACCCTGGATACCAATACCTCGGGTCAGGGCGTGCAACCGAATGCTTCGGGTCCGTCGTCTGAACACCCACGCATCGATATTACAGAACCGCCTGAACAGCAAGACAGCAATGAGGTGGCTACACCTTCTGGAAGGCGAAATGTTCAATTCGCAAGCTCCGATGAACTTGCAGCCGCAGCCCCTGGTGGCTCCGAGCTTCTTGGAGAGAGCCTTGACACCCCTACCAAGTCTCGAGGCTCCTCAATCATGTCCAAACTCAAGACCTTGACGACAACCTCCGGCTCCCGTACACCTAAATCCTCTCTCTCGCCATTGCCACCTTCCGAGCCGGGCACACCAGGAATCCTTGCATCCCCATTGCTCAGTTCTTCGGACGGGGTGGGAATGAGGAACAATCCGATGCGGACGCGGACGCCGAGGAAACTGCCGACGAAGGTAACGAGGGAGAAGCATCAGGCTCGAAAAAGAAGAAGCGGAAGACGAAGCGCTTCAAGAAGGTCAATGATGTACTGCCTGTCGGGGCAAACCCTCTGGCGTCCGAGGCTGATGCATCAGGCTCATTCGGTCGCGCTGTGAGACGTCGTGCGAGCATGCCGGACACATCTGGACATGTCCGCGGCCTATCTGATGGAGGAAGTGTCCAGGGCCGAGAGAGACCCTATAGGAGAGGAAGCTCATGGATGAGCATGTCGATGCGACCCCGGGCGAAGAAGGAGACGACGCAGAAGGCACAGCTGTGACTCCACGACGTGCAGGACACCTACGGCGCATCAGTGTCTTCGGAGGGGTGGCGTTTCGGACGGTGATGCTATGACACCGAGACGTCCGTTCTTCAACTCAGAGCGTGCTTCCACATTTGGTGCACATAGGTGGAAGCAGGTCAAGAATACTCTCAAACTCCTGCGTCAGAAAAAGGAGGACCGCTTTGACTATTTGAAGTCCGCCGAACTGATGGCGGAGCTCAGGGCTGGTGCTCCTGCCGTGCTCATGCTTGCGAGCATGATCCAGCGGGACGAGCATGGGAACAAGAGAATACCCGTCCTCCTAGAACAACTCAAGCTGAGAATCAAAGACAGCTGGCCCCTCCTGACGATGACAAAGAACGTCATTGGATCTTCTCCATCGAACTAGAGTATGGCAGCGGCCCAAGCCGGATGAACTGGACCGTTATACGAACAATCAGGGACATCTATAACCTGCACTTCCGTTACAGGTTTGCTCTAAAGAACGAAAAGTACATGCCTGGCCGTCTCGACCTGGGTGTTCGTGTAAAACAGCCCAAATTTCCATACTCTGCATTTCCTTACATGCGTCGAGCCCGCAAGAAGGGAGACGAGAGCGATGAAGATGACCAAGCCAGCGTTCGTGCAGATGACACGGGCGAAGGCACCGCTCCCGAAGGCACAGCTGGAGAGGGAGCGACGGACGGCATTCTTAGTGACACCGACGGGCCACGACAGCACAAGAGGAAGAAGTCACGAAGCGGTATGCTTGGACGTCGGAGCCAGTCGACAGGAGCCATCGATTTAGGAGAGCTATCCAATACGGAAGGCCTAGTCCCTCCAGGAACACCCGGCTTCGATGTAATGACAAAACGGCAGAGATATGTTGAGAAGCAGAGGCGTATCCTGGAAAAGTATCTCACCGAAATGATACGCTGGCTCATGTTTCGTGCTGACAGCAACCGACTTTGCCGATTCCTCGAATTATCAGCATTAGGCGTTCGCTTGGCAGCGGAAGGCAGTTATCATGGCAAAGAAGGTTACCTTCACATTCAATCTTCTAAAGGTCTTGATTTCCGTCGTGTTCTTACTCCCACCAAGGTCATTGCTCGTCACAGCCGCAAGTGGTTCTTGGTTCGTCAGAGCTACATCGTCTGCGTGGAATCTCCAGAAAATATGAATATTTATGATGTTTATCTGGTGGATCCGAAATTCAGCATTGTTACTAAGAGGAATATGTTGAAGCAGATGGGATCCAAGGACAAGAAAGCAGAGGTGGATCTGACCGTCGAGGCTTTGCCGGAGAAGGAGAAGCACCATACACTCACACTGGATACATCAGAGCGTAAGGTTCGCCTTTTCTCGCGGAACCAGTCAGTTATGCGCCAGTTCGAGGACTCAATCACTGAGATGCTCAAACAAACCCCATGGCATCGAGAAAACCGGTTTGGTAGTTTCGCACCTGTTCGCACAGGTGTATTTGCTCAATGGCTCGTGGATGGCCGGGACTACATGTGGAATGTTTCAAGAGCCATAAATATGGCCAGGGATGTCATTTATATCCACGATTGGTGGCTAAGTCCTGAATTATACATGCGACGACCGGCATGTATCAGCCAAAAGTGGCGACTCGACAGACTTCTCCAAAAGAAGGCACGCGAAGGAGTCAAGATCTTCGTCATTATTTACCGCAATGTTGAAGCCGCCATTCCTATTGACTCGGAATACACCAAGTTCTCCTGCTCAACTTGCATCCAAACATTTTTGTGCAGAGATCTCCAAACCAGTTCAAGAAGAACCAGTTTTTCTTTGCGCACCACGAGAAGATTTGCGTCGTGGACCATGATGTCGCCTTCGTGGGAGGTATTGACCTGTGCTTTGGTCGTTGGGATTGCCCTCAACATCCCGTTGCTGATGACAAGCCCACAGGGTTTGAGCCCAGCGAGCGTCCAAAGGATGCTGAACACTGCCAGCTTTTCCCTGGTAAGGACTATTCGAACCCACGTGTTCAGGATTTCTTCAGATTGAATGAACCGTATGAGGAGATGTATGACCGTGGAAGAGTGCCCAGAATGCCCTGGCATGATGTATCCATGCAGGTTGTAGGCCAGCCTGCAAGAGATCTTACCCGCCACTTTGTGCAGCGATGGAATTACCTGCGACGAGGGCGAAAACCCACCCGACCTCTACCCTTCTTGCTTCCACCCCAGATGCTAGACCTGAAGAGCTCGAAGCACTCGGCCTGACCGGCACATGCGAAGTGCAAATATTGAGATCTGCCTCTACATGGTCTCTTGGTACTGAGGGCACTGAGTGTAGTATCCAAACAGCCTACGTTCAGATGATTGAAGACTCTGACCACTTTGTCTACATTGAGAACCAGTTCTTCATCACGAGTACCGAGGTCTACGGCACAAGGATTTCAAATCGTATTGGAGATGCACTCGTCGACCGCATCATCCGGGCGCATGAGAACGGTGAAGACTGGCGATGTGTTGTCGTTATGCCGCTCATGCCTGGTTTCCAGAATACAGTAGACGAACAAGAAGGTACCAGTGTGAGATTGATTCTCATGTGTCAATACCGTAGCATCTGCCGTGGAGAACACTCTATTTTTGGCCGCCTCCGAGCGGCTAACATTGAGCCAGAGGACTATATCTCGTTCTTTTCTCTCCGACAATGGGGCATCATGAGCAACAATGTCTTAGTGACAGAGCAGCTTTACATTCATGCCAAGGTGATCATCGTTGATGATCGCGTAGCACTTATCGGTTCCGCCAACATTAATGAAAGATCCATGGTTGGTACCAGAGACTCTGAGTGTGCTGCTGTGGTTCGGGACACAGACATGATCTGGTCAACGATGGCTGGAAAACCATACAGGGTCTCTAGATTTGCTTACACCCTGCGTCTTCGCCTAATGCGTGAGCATCTTGGCCTCGATGTCGATGAACTTCTTGAGAAGGAACGCCAAGAAGAAATGGAGCGCGAAACTTTCGAACAAGAGATGGATAACATCTACGAAGAGAGAACCAATGCCGGGCCAAGCTCAGATCACGACCCTAGCCATCTCAAGACAACCCCTCACCACCCAGAGTTGACTCGCCCAGCAAGTTTCAATCATGGACTAGGTGTGGAGGAGGCTCAGGCGCTCGATTCTTCTAGCGCTTCATCCTCAGATCAAGCCGAAGTGGTTACTTCTGACCCACGAGTCACAGGAAACAAGGCGCATGAGCTAGATGTATCCGGGTATGGACCTGACAACTGGAAGTCTGCCGAAGCATCTGGCTTGGACGAGGGCCGAGATTCAGTCATCGTCAACGGGCGGGAGGTTCTTGTCCACGACATCGACACAGAAGGCAAAGGTACCATCACGAGTCCCAGAAACTCAGCTTTTGGATCTCCAGTCTCGAGTAGGAGGCCCCACGAGATGCTGGATGCTGTCAGCGAAGGTCTGCCTCCTATGCCAGCTTTGAATAGGAGGACAACAGACCAGCTGGGTCTTCCTCGAGCGGCACAGCTACCTTCCTTGCCAATAGTCGATGACACTGATATTGGTGGACCACCAGTTCATCTTGATGCGTCTGGCCGCCCAAAAGCGGAGCTTTCCATCCAATGGCTGCTGACATCAACCCCGCCCATATTGATGCTGATTGCATGCGCGATCCCCTCGACTCTGATTTTTATGAAAATGTATGGAGTCGAGTTGCGGCAAACAACACAAAGCTGTATCGTAGAGTGTTCCGCTGTATGCCTGACTCTGAAGTCAGCACATGGACGGAGTATCGCGAATACGTGGATTATGCTGAGAGGTTCCGAGCAAGTATGGAAGGAAAATCACAGAGCGAGGAGCGTGAGTCGAAATCCGAGAGTGGCCAACACCATCAGCCACCAACCGCTGCTGGTGCCGGTGTTGGAGCACCCGGTCCCGAGATCCTAGCCAAGATGGGAGAAAACCAAGCTGCAAAGATCGGAGAGAAGCTTGCCGAAAAGATCCCTCACCCGCATCATCATGAAGAGAACGAGAAGAAGCCAGACGTTGGTGGGCTTGGAGGCAATATCTCTGAGTTCAACGAGAAGCAGCCCGCACCGCAAGGCGAGGTGGCTTCATCAACACCACAGCAGTCAGCCCTGGATACATCGACACCGGCAGCTAACGCTCGTTACTCTAATGTACCTTCGGTCGATGGCCAAAGTGATACACTATTCCCACCACTTGAAGCCACTCATACTAAGTTTGTTGAGTCGCAAATCAATAGAAGTAGGGATCGAAAGGAACGAATCTCGAGAAAGCGTCGTCGAAGGATGGTCTCGCCCCTCCAGGAGGCCAGATTGGCCAGACAGGCTCCGTACGACGAAGACGACGCGCGACAACCAAGGGAAGCCGTCGTGGGTTTACCATTGATGACATGCCTTCTAAGAGCGACGCAGAGGGCTTGCTTAAGATGGTACAAGGTAACCTTGTCGAATTCCCGTATCATTGGCTTCTGACCGAAGAGCTCAATGGAAACTGGGGATACCAGGTCGATGGTGTCGCCCCTCTGGCGATTTAGTAAGTAGCCTGCCCGACGTAGCATGACGATAAGCGTACTGACTGTCGAAATCTAGCAACTGATCATTGTTTGGTCGCTTTTGGCAATACTGTGAGATTGCAATAGAGCATTTAGAGATTGAAAGCGGACAAATGCATTGCAGGGCGTTGTTATGGAATTGTGATTGCCGATAGTCAAGAGGCAGCGGCATACTGGTTTCTGATTAATATGCAGCATAGCGCTGTCGCACGTTTCTTTGTTGTATTATATGGCGTGGCATCCTTTAGGTTGACAGAGCACAACTCGCCGCATTTTCCCGTCCGTGTATTTACATTTATTGTACATTTCCGACATGGACTAGTCTACACTACACCCGCTCGCTGACCCAAATCGCACCACGGCAGCCTGCCCTGATGACACCTGTTAGTAGCCAATGCGGTTCGGCCTTCTTTGAATCGTGGTCCACGGCATGATCGAGGTGCTCCAGCTCGTCGTCACGTATCCTCCGCAGAGTGTTGATCAAGTCTGTTATCTCGTCGCTAACCTCGTAGCCTTCAGCCTTCCACTGCGCGACCGTCTCTAGCAGGACACGGATCTGCCCGTTATAGTGGCCACCAATCTCTGTCTCGACAGCTTCCGTACAAGCCATGGCGGCCTCGCGACCCAGCAGCGCCGTGGACCATCCCAGACCTGTAGCCATTACAGTCCAGAGAGGGTACATGGCGGTTGGCCTTACACGGTGCTTGTGAATAAGATGGTTGAAGGTCTTGAAGTGCTCCGCTTCTTGGTCGTACATATGGGCCATGAGCGGTCGGAGATGCGGGTGTTGGCGCAGGAGGGTGGCGTCTGCGCCGTGTAGATGAGGGTTGCAGCGAGCTCGCCCGCTTGGTTGACACGCAGCTAAGGACATGTCAATTAGCCGTGGTACTGCGAAGGAGACAGTCAATGGCATACCGCAGAAGAAAGAAAATCTCGCTGCTCTTGGGTGAGCGGCTAGAGCTTCTTGGCAGCATCTGGTTTCGGAGCGTCGGCAGAGGAGGAAGTAGAGGCAGTGGCGGCAGCTGGGCGGCTGGTCGAAAGGAATCGTGGGCCGGACACACGGGATGAGCTCCTACAAGCTACGCGAGCACACCTCGCAAACGGTCGAGATGACGGGGTCATGGCGGGCGGAGTTGCGGTGGTTTGCTGGTGCACGGAGTGTAACTGATTTATTTTCTATCGCGAATTCAACGACGCATCCTAGTATGGCATGACATCTTCATAGGACTGGCACTCAATGGCTGGCCTGTCCACTATAACTCGGCTGCGGCCTCATTCCGATTGGCTATGTAAGGCACAGGCCCGGACTAATGCTTCGCCGATAGAAGTAGGAAGTACCTGGATCTTTGGCGCGTCTCACACGTGCCAAGCATGTACTGCATGCAGGCCAATGAAGCGCGGGCTCCAGGTAGCTGGTACCTTGTACCTTGCTGGCCATGAATTTCAACACGCTGGGACGAGCACCGTGGTGACTGAACCTGCTCTGCCTCTCCTATCAACCTCTTCCTTCTCCCATCGCCCTCCCTGCTTGCGCCTCCTTCTCTCTCCCCCTCATCTACATCCGATCACATCGACAACAGGTTTCGGCATTGCGCTAGCCGCTCTTTCTCGATCCACACCCTACCGAGCCCTGACGACTTGGACTTTGGAGTTCCTGGGTGAGCTGTAGCCGCCCTGACGTGAACCACAGAGCGCGCGAATTACAGTCGAGCAAAACCGCAATGGCCGATATCGACGATGAACTTCTCGCCCTCGCGGGTGGAGATTCCGAGGAGGAGGATTCGGGCAATGAGAGCCGCGTCATGTCCGAGTCACCTCCACCAGCGAGGAAAGGCTCCAAGAAGACCTCGGCAAAGAAGGCGAAGCGGCGCGCTCGAGGCGATGATGATTCGGAGGAAGAGGGCGAAGCGTAAGTCTTCAATTCGTTCAAAGTCACCAGGCAGCCTGTCGCATTCCCAGAGTGCCCTTCAGACTCGCTTCGTTCCCGTTGGCTGCCGTTTGCCAAGTTTTGCTTGCTGACCATGATGTCTTGTCGTCAACAGATCATCAGCCCCGTCATCGCCAAACTCCCTCGAGTCAGCTCCTATGGACGAATCAGACTCAGATGCCGAGCCGTCACGATCGCGGCCTGCAGCGGCCGACAGCGATGCCAAATACCCAGTAGACGGCTTCTACGTCAGTCAGGCGGAAAAGGCACAAATCCAGGCTATGCGTGAAGTTGACCGTGAACAAATCATGGCGGAGAGACACTCTGAGATCGAGCGACAGCGCCAGAACCTCCTTCTTCGTCAGATGGTTAGTAGCGTCGAAAACGAAGAGCGCAAACAAGACAAAAAGAAGCGCAGTGCCGACACGGCCGAGCTGGAAAGCGAGGACAGGAGAACCTCACGCCCGCGCACTGACAAGGGAGGAGAATCGGCTATGGATACTTTGCGGAGGGCCCGCGCAGAGAAACAGCGACGTAGAGAAGATCAGGAAAGGCGAAAGGATGCGTTTTCCCCGGAAGGGATCCCCAGATGGAGACGAAAGCGACGATGACTTTGGCAGAGCCCGTTCTCATACTCCACAACAAGAGCAGCCCCGGGACCTCCCTCCTGCGGAACTTCGTGATTTCGATAGAGTGCGTCTCGGACGAAATGAATTCGCACAGGTGTGCCACACACCGGGTTTCGAGCAGGCCATCACCGGATGCTATATCCGCATTGCTCTGGGCCCCCATCCTGATACTGGAGTTGAGCAGTATCGCATGGCGGTTATTAAGGGTATGCGCACTGCTGCACCCCAGATGAAAGCGTTACTAATATGAACATCTTAGGTTTCACCACCAGCAGGCCATATGCGCTTAATGGACCCAATGGCTCTTTCGTAACAGACCAATACGTGCGGGCTGCGCATGGCAAGGCTATCAAAGAGTTTCCATTCATTGCCGCTTCTAGTGGCAAATTTACCGAGGTAAGTTGAAAACTGACCTGGGTTCACAGCCCAATACTGACCATGGATAGGGCGAACTCAATCGCTACAAGGTGACTTGTCACAACGATGACGTTTCGTTGCCTACAAAGGCGGAGCTTGAATTCAAAGTGGACGACATTAACGGGCTGATCAACCACAAATGGACAAGTGAAGAAATCAAGGCCAGATTGACAAAGAGGAATGAGCTGCGACGACGCTTCGATCCAGCAGAGCGTGAGCGTGTCTCACGGCTACTGGAGGAAGCTAGAGAGAAGGGCGACGACCAACGCGTGGAGGAGTTGCAAGAGGAGCTTGATAAGCTCAGCTCTCAGCGCCTGGCGTTCAAGACCAGCCTTGGTCCATCCAAACATTCCGATAGCCCTAGGGGCGGCACGGAGCAGGATAGGCTCGCGGAGCGAAACCGAGAGAATCGTCGATTGAACGTGGAGGGCGTACGCAAGGCCCAACTGAAGGAAAGGGCCAGGGCACTCGAGATTGAAGCTGCCCTTAATCGTGGTGAGCAAGTCAAGGATGACCCATCTCGACGACTGAGAACCAAGGCCAAATTCGTGCACGATGTCAACGTGGAGGCGGCCAAGAAGGCTGCGAATGGCGAGGCCGACGCGGCAACGAACGGAGCAGCCGGCAGCAGTAGCCAGAAGCAAACAGTGCTGCCACATCTGGCGAAGTTGCAGGAAGAAAAGTACTCAGAGACGAAGGGCATGCCCACCATTCACAAGCCTCTGTTGGATGACGACGTCATAGGCGCTTTGGACTTGGAGATTGATGTTGAGATCTGAGCGAAGTGGGTGGGACATTCGCGCAGTAGGATGCTATAGCTGCTTGCGGGCAGGAGATGCCTCTTCCTCGAGGGCGAGGCAAGTGGAAATAGGCATTGCATAACGATATCAGCCATAGAAAGCCACCATTGTTGTATGAAAACTAAGTGTATGATGATGAAAGGCTGCAGAAAGCTACGATGTGAGCCTGAATCCAAAATAGGAGGTGCGGATGCGTCTTGAGAATCAAACATAGGGCGCCAACGATATATTCTGAATACATTACGAAACGTTTTCCAAGCGTTTCTGAGCCAGATTCCTGAACTAAAATGTCTCAAGGCCCAATCAACTGATATACATGTGCCGTGGTGGAGTGCTATATCCTGATATCAAATGGCCTACCCTCTGAGCACTTACACGAAACCCTACGATTTATAGAGTTAATCTCTTACTGCTTGTCTTTGCCATACTGCTCCCTGTTCTTGAGGAAATCCCAGCGCCGGTTGATATAGAGCATCTGAAAGTGGAAAAAGGTGCCAAAAGTTTGGACCATAAAAAGTCGCGTATTGTGGCCAGCGCCGAGCGAAACCTGCTGAGCGGGCTGAGCTTCTTGGGCGCGACCTTGCCGTCCACTTCGTCCTCCCACCGCGCGCAGACCTCGCCGAAGAGCTTGGGGTCGTCTGTGATGACACCGTCGATGACGACGATGCTGTGTGCCGCTGCTGACCGCGTCGCCTTCCTGTAGTTCTTGCGGATGCACCACTCCATCCATTTCTCGTCGTTGACGGTCCAGGCAAAGACAGGGCGGCCGGCGCGCTTGACGTCACGCAGGAACCATGCGCCCAGGGGCCCGATGAGCGACTTCTGCAGCATGTTGAAGCCCACATTGGGTACGGGCAGGAAGTGGCGGGCGTAGGCAAGTGACCAGGCGATGAGAGCGACTGGATATTCAGGTAGGTTGCGGCGCGCCGCCTCGAAGAAGCTTGCGTTCCAGCAGCCAAGGATGATGCGCTTCTCCCATGGGACGGAGGCGGGAGCTTCGGCAATGGCCTTGGCGATGGCTTTGATAAGGTCCTCGGCTTTGTCGTCGGTCTGTATCTATGTGAGCTGTCGATCCGAGATGCATGCTTTCACCCAGCGTGAGTTTACCTTGATGTCAAGAAGCAGCCATGTCTTATCAAGACTGGGTTCTGCAGCCAGCCACTGGAGCAGATCCAGAAGGCGTGGCATGTGCTGCTGCGGCTCGCGCAGCGTCTTCACTGTCGAGAGATACTCCCACGTGCTGTCGTGGACGTTCTTGTCGATACCGAAGCATCTCTTCAGCGAGGAGTCCTGTATGGCCCCAGATGAGGGGTTTGAACTTAGCCTTGGTACTTTTCTCTTGTCTTCTTGTCTTGATATCGATCATGGTGCAGATGCGGGCTATAGCAAAGCAAATGGACCTACATGGGACAAAACCACGACACCGTCGGCCGAGAGGCGCAGATCCGTCTCTATAGCGTGAGCGCCAGCCTGCACGGCGCCTTTGAAGGCACCCATGGTGTTCTCCGGCCACGCGGCCTTGTAGCCGCGATGAGCAATGTTCTGAGGCAGAAGGCGGGCAGCATCTCGCTTGGACGCAATGGCGGTTGCCCAGGGCGCTTTGCTCGGGGGTTAGCCGTGGACAGACACGAGGCGAGGCTTGTTTTGTGAGCGGATACCCTTGGGGATTGCGCTCTGGATGCCCTTGAGCAAAGGCTGCGTCTCTGCCGCCATGACGATATACAATTCTATCCCTCTTCTCAAGGTGGGTATTGGTTCTGAAGGACGAGGGCGATGCTGAAACAGGTCCGTCTACGGGCTCTTGACAATGGACAAAGAGTCAAATGGGACTTAAGCCCATCAATCTAGGCCAAACAGATATAAGATGGCAAAACGGACGTCCCGGAGGCTGTTGCCTGTCATTATATGTACAAGGGAAGAATGTCTCGTTGATGGACTTTGGGTATTAGTCTTATCTCCGGAGGGATGGGATGGCCGGGAAGATGGGCAACTCCGCTCCACTGCCGGCTTGGATTCGTCCCCACGTGGGTATTCACTTAGTCTATCTAGTCTGTAGCATTGGAACTAACTAGGGGTTCTCTCGACATAGTACAACCTCTCGTAATTGTCTTCACAAGAGAAAATACACGTCACATATATCCCATAAGAAATCGTATAGTTCAAACGCCCAGCTACTAGTGGTATTCTCTTAATCATATACATGCCCATTTCCCTCGTCCCATGTGGAATAGCCAGCTTTTGTGACGCACGCCATCCTACGCTACTCGACTCCAGGATATCCAAGATTCTCAGAACAGCTACTCAAGAAAAAAAAACATAAGGCTGACGCAGATCGTTACTTTCAAATATCCAAACGCATACGTTCATAAAACTCCCAAGCCTCAAAGAGTGAAGCCTTCCAGTCCTTCAAAGATGAACCCATCTCCACTGCCACAATTGATTGCAAGTGCTGGGTTCTGATAATCCAGGTTACTCACGGCAATACCCATTTCCGAAGGTGCTGCTTCTTCTCCGGAGCTGAGGCTCTCGTCGCTGAGACTATGCACGCTCTGTGGTGGCCCAGTGCAAGCATCCAGCTCTCCAAGGTTGAATGCGCTTAAATCCACAGAGTCAGGGGACCAGCTGCTGCTGTACGCCTGCGCTGACACTGCCGTCTCGTAGGTGAAGCCTGGGCCACCGTAGATTGCGTCGTAAACATTGTTGACGCCGTTATCAAGAGACCCGAGCATCGTTTCCCAGTCCTGGCCCTGCAATGCGTAAGGCTTAGCCATTGCGTGCCCATTCCCCATCGTTCGATTTTGATGCGGCGATGCCGGGGACATTTGCGCAAATGAGTGCGTTGGCGGTGATGGCTGGGCCAGTGAACGCTCATGCACATGTGCCGCGTAGTTTGTGTGTGACTTCGAGCGGGCAACGGATGAATCTTGGTTGTCATTTGACATGTAAAGATGGGCGCTCTGATGGCTCATGGGTATACTTGGGCGAACGCTATCGAAAGATTGTCGGGGTGCAGCGTGTCGTGATCTTGGCTTCAAGCCCTCAAGACTGGACATTGTCATGCGTCGAAGTTTCTCTTGTTGCTGAATTAAATCGCTCTCGCTGACAGAGGCCTCGATGTGACGACCAATATTGCACTTGATCTTCTGCTGCGCGGGACTCTTCAACGGCGATTTTGGAGATCGCGAAGCCGGGCGTACGGGAACCTTGGCCGCGAGAACCTTAGTTGGGGAGCCATATTCTGCGCGTCATCCAAAGACACAAGCAGACCCGCGACACGTCTAAACTCGCCAAGACGTGGAGCCTTCATCTTCCGAGGAGGCCAGAGACCACGTTGACAAGACGTTCATCATCACGCATCAACTTGCTGTCCTTGCTGCGATCTATTGTCCGGTAGAGCAACGTCATACCGCAGATGGTGAGTAGGTCCATCTTATTCAAGCAGAAGGCAAAAGTCATGCTTCGTTCTTCGAGAAGTTGGATAATTTGCACAATGTGTTTGCTTGAGTCCCCGATTGACAAGAGCGCGGGTGCAGCCTTGGCCCCGAGGCTAGATCCAACAGCAGGGCGGTACACTAATGTGCGAATGAAATGGTACGCGAGTGCCTTGCCTTTGGTTAGCAAATTAATTCTATTGACCATGTGGGCCATTCACTTACGAGAAGAGGTGATCTGCTGCCAGTGACATCTGTGGAAGGCTTGTCTTGCGCAAAGTTAAGTCGTAGATGAGACGGCAGATTCTCATACCAAGAGTCAAGTTCGCCACTCAAAGTGCCAAGTTGCTGCAGAGAAAGTTCATAAGGCGTGGTGGCCGGATAGACTTGCTCAAGCACGCGAGCAAGTATGCGAGTCGCTTTGAAGAGAGCAAGGGCACTTGAAAGACGCGTATACTCTCCAGGAAGTGTAGGCTGAAAGCCCTTCTCCGTAACGTACTCATCATCAGTGTCAGATGGGTATTCTGTTTGGATATCATCTTCCTTGAGGAATTTTGGAAGGCCAAGAATGGCAGCCGAAAAACTGAGACATTTTTAGTAAAGAGTCATGATTTCTTTAGAACGGATTTGACTCACCAGTCCAATGTATACAGCGTCCAGAAGACTTTCTTTCTGGTCTCGATAGTCAAGGCGCCGAATGAGAAGCGCTTCTGGCTTTGGTGGAGCCCAAGACGATGCGACAAGCCGACAGCTATGCCTTTGTAATGCTGCAATCGCTTGTAATCGGCCCTCATGATGCAATAAAGGATTGCCATGATAAGACACTGCAAAGTGCTCATGGTGTTCTCCATCAATACAGCATCCACCGCCTGCGTCCATTGCTGCTCACAAATCGCTAGCTGGTTGGCATCGGGGATGTCGATGATAGGCCGGCGATGCTAAAGACAAGATACAACTGAGCGATCTTGTGCTGGTCCTTGACCTTCTCCGGATCGGCGACAAAGTCTTCATATACTTGAAGAAATGTTGGCTTATGCAGAACAGGAAATAATGGAGCCCATTCTTGAAATAAACATTGACACAGCGGTCTGTCAAAGACGAGGAGGTGCCCTCAGTAGCTGATCTGGGCCTTCCGGTGCCAAAGGCTGGCAGCTTTGCGTGTGCAAAAAGACTTCAGGGTTGAAATCACCACAGGCCTTGCCGCTCTCTTGAAGTTTGCGTTTAAAGGCCTCTGTTACCTGTGCGTTAGCTCGTTGTTCTTCAGAAAAGAGCGTCAATAGGTTGGCATACCAATGAAGCCGCGACCACTGGAGGCTCCCATTAAATATGAATCTGAGTTCTCCACTCCGAGCAATAGTGGTGAGGCTTGCACCCGAAACTTGTCCTCTTTAGCGAGGGCAGCATTTTTCTCAGCCTCTGGCGAGCCATGGCTGGAAGGGGAATCGGAAGAAAGGCGTCGGCGACGGTTCGTGTGCATCTTGGAGAGCATATCGATCTTCTCGTCCTTCTCGTCCAGCAAATCCTTTAGGTCCCTCACTTCAGCCTCGAGCTGACGAACGCGCTCCTCGAGGGACTCGGTGTATCCGCGAGGAAAGGCACGGCGGCTGAGCTTGTCGCTGGTGCGGCACTCGAAACCGACGTTGGCACACTGCGAGCAGGTTGGGCGCACGCCGTCGCATCGAATCTTCTTGCTGCGGCAACGGTCGCAGGCCTGGGCGATGCGGCTCTGCGAGCTGTTGCCGACTTTGATGACCTTCATGGGGAGGATTCCAGGCATCTTGGCTGACGATATCGGAGGTTGAGAGATGAGAGGGCCGGGTGATGCGGATGACGCGTGGGGTTTCCAGGTCGAGTCCAAGGGAGGTTCGATCAATTCGAGGTTGCCAATAGGCAAGTCGTGAGGCGCAAAGCGCCAAGGCGAGATTCCGACGGACAGGCGTTGGCTGGGACGTGGTTGTGATCTGAGACAAACTGCAGGTCTGATTATGAGGTGAAGAAGAAGAAGACCCGTAGCCGGCGCAAGGGCATGTTTGGAAGTGGATGATTTGTTGTGGGGGTGGAGAGGAGGGAAATGGAAAACCGGGGAGAAGAAAAGACAGGGAGGTGGAAAGGGCTCTTTTTGTGGAGAGTTGACAAGGCCAAGCAAAATGCGTGCAAAGGAAGAGGCTACGTAGATACGTGTGTATATTGTACTGTATGTACAGAGTGCGGTACGGTACCGTATAGTATGCGGTGCGGACGAGATCCAAGGACCAAAGACTAAGGACCAAGGACAAGGACCAGCCAGGACAAGGACAAGGACAAAACCAGACACGCTGAGACAAGCTAAAAGGTACGGGAGATGGGGCAAAGGCAGGAAAGTCTGGGGAGGGAAGCCCACGCCACACTAAACTGGGACTTGCAATTGCGAGAACTAAAGTGGGGTTGCTCGCTCAGGCCATGTACAGTGGGGAGGTACCTCCTCGCAGGGTAAGGTAGCGCGTGCTACTGCCATTGCGCTGTGCATGCGGTTGCTTGCGTGACCTCGCCTAACCCGGACTACCTCACCACCTGTACATGGCAGACATGCGGGTACTATACTTGCGAACTTATAGTACCAGGCCAGCACGTAGCCCAGCTACAATAGGGCAGAGGGAACAAAACAGACTGCCGGATCAACCCTGGTCTGCAATTTCAGCTTTAGCACCACACACAGGCCGCCTCCGCTAACGAGTACGCGATGCTCAGGTCACTCTTCGTTTATATAAACCTGCCGTGAGCTCGACGTCGCGGCCACTCCATTGACGGCAATCGCTGCAGAAGCCTCAACCCAGCCGCCCCGGCTTGAAGTATCTATTTCGCCTCAGCGAGCAGGTCACGGCGTGCTTCGCTGGAATACAGACTCGCTCAGGACCCTGATCGAGTCCTCCGAGGAGCATCCCTGCCTCGCATCGCAGTGTGCCTAATTTGCCTAATCCGGTCTCTAGAGGTACAGCGGAGGGTTGCGATGGCACCCTCACAGAGGCAAGGAACCAGCCGCCACGAGGAAGATCTTCTGCCGCTGCTGCTTCTGCAGTAAGCGGAGGAACTTCCCATCTCATCCCAGTGTCGTTTCCTCGAGCCCAATACTGTTGCATTGGTAGCTTCCGGCACTTCTCGCTACCAGAGTTGGCCCGTGTCTGCATCGTGGAGCATTGCCTGTCGAGGCAGGCGGGCGGGCAGATCGCATATGCTATAGTTTGGGTGTGTGACTTCATACCAATTTGGCCACGGCCATAGTGGGCATCTCGTTTGCTTGTCGACGCACGAGGTACCGTAGCCTTAATTGTTTCGTCCCCATACCCATAAAATGTCAAGTCCGTCTACCTCGACGTAGGGCTGTCGACGACTGGAATGTGAGGGCCTAGCATCTTAACGGATGAGGCGAGGTTTGAGAGACCTGCTCGCTCTAACAGAGTCATACAAAGCAATGCCGCTTCACTAATGACGGCCCCGAAATTCTTCGATAGACGGGTGCTGTGGACCAGGTACGTGCGAATCATGTACTCCCACAACGTGACGTGGTGTTGGGTGTTATATTCGGTGCTGCGACCTCCGGTTCTTCATCTTCCTTTCCGATGGTAGAGTCATGGGTGAGCTCGTCCACCGCCTCGGCATGACTCCCGTTTCTTTTTCTTTTCCAAATCATAGACGAAAGTCTCCCACGCTCACCACTATCTCCCTTCCCCAATCTCTGCGCTCCCAATCGACGCCATGCTGCTAAGCCCTCGGTAGCGCAGGCCTAGATCATTCCTGAACCTTAAACGTCGGCCAATCCAAGTTGTCTGGGATAGTCTGGGGATTCCGAATCCCTGCCCTGCTGCGAGGTCGGCGCCAACGGACTCCTGTACATCCCGTGATCCAGCCACTGAAATGTGCCAATGCCGGCTGTTCCGCAAACTCCCTTTCCACTCACAGGTATCAAGGCGAGTCGGATCTTACGATGGCTCGGAGATCGTTTGGTGGAGAGAAAAGCGGGGTTGGACGCTCCCACGCGACATGTCAAAGCAATTACCAAAATGCTCCGGTAGCCTCCTCCTAAGGCTTGGTCTAAGAAGGCTCGTGCCAAGCCCCTTCTCCCACCGTGTGGTGAGATCGCCGTGTTATAGACCTCATTGTGGGCCACCACGAGTGTTGTGTCCGTTCGCCTTGGAACCCTTGCCTTGTTACTTGCGTAGCATCCGTCACTTATTTCAGCCCAGCTGTTTGTTCTTGGGGCTATCTCTTCGTCCCGCCATGCAGGCGAGTCAGGTCTTAAACGGGGCGCCATGCTACTTAGCACCCTGTTTGGGATTAGGGGTAAAGGCGAAATTGTTTCGTAGATCTCCCACGGCACTTTGGCCATCCGAATGCCAAACAGTAGTGCTGATATCGGGACCTTTCTGTGAATCGCTTGCAAGCGCGCCTTTCTATTTCCGTGGGGACATATCTCCAACTGTGCCCTTCAATCCCGAACTCTGACCGAAGCAGAAGCTCGTTGGATAAGATCTTGGGTCTAGTAACATCCTACTGCGATGCCGACTCGTGTCGATTCACCAATTGTTGGCCATTCAGTGAAAAAGTACTGCGTCGAAGCTTTAGACTTGGGCATCGTGATCTTCAAAATGACACCGGACATACGCATTAGTGCTTGGCACCACGTGGCAGTGACGACAGTTTAAATATCCTTGTTTTGTAATGGTCATAGCTGGCTTGGTATTTCCACAGACTGGGAAACTGTGCTTGTTTATAGTAGCTCAACTAAAATCGTCCTCATCGTGGCTTGGTGGCTGGCTTGAACCTTCAGCGGGATCATTTGCACCACTGAGATACGCCAGTACATCCTTGTTGTTGAGCAATTCGGACCTCTAGAGACGCCAGACATTAGCATGAGAAATGTAATTGAATTGAGGGTGCATGAGTTCGTGCCTAGCCTAGAAGCAAGGGCACTGATCTTGTCTTGTGTATTGTGGTGGGTGAGGGGTGTGAGTTGCATTAAGGAGACGAACCTGGGTTTCTAGTATTTCGAGTGCCTTGTCTAGAGTATGAGCCTCGAGATTCCTCAGGTTCTGAGTATGATCGACAACTTCTTGCCGTATCAACCCGCCTTCCACAAGCGGCCCCAGTTGCTCTTCAGATATATCAATTTTTGTGTCCTGTAGTTGCTTGGCAACTTGTTCGCATACGACTGTGATGACTCGAAGCTTGAATAGTTGGTAGAGGGGTGTCCGCTTATCACGTCCTCAATATCATGAGCACGCTCGGTTACGTCGTCGTCTTGCCAGAAGAGTTTTAATTGACGGTTGCCTTCTGTATCCTGAAGTACGCGGAACTCGAGACCATCCTCCTCGTTGAGACATACCAAAAACGCAAAGGGCTCTGCCACTTGGAGACGCCATCTTCTTCCGTCAGCTTAACGACACCAGGCCGCCCAAAGATGTGGGCCTTGGCCTTGGCAAGAGGATCGTCATCGAAGGGATCGACAGGCAGGGTTAGCTCATTTGTTGCAGTTTTCTTGTCAATGAATCCATAACTGAAGAGCATCTCAGCTGCCGGCTTATTTGCCCCATATGAGATGGTGATTTCGTCGCCTTGTGCAATTGCAATGTTTGGACGTAGACACAATTGGACATTTCCATCATTGTCCTGCTCGTAGAAGGCAGTAGGCTCGTTGGAATGGTTTACCATGTCAAGTACTGGAACCATCGAATCGCCTGATTGGGGCAGTTCTAGGCATCGTGAACGATACCACGCGTCTACCAGAATCCAGTCATCAAGAGTTGCCCCATCTTGCTCCCAGAGCAAGGTGTCCCAGAAAGGAAGCTGAGAAGACCTTTCACGAAGCTCATCAAATTCCTGTTCTAGTACAGATAGTTTTGCACTCAGAGCGGCCTTTGAATGTTAGTCGTGCCACAACGTGATCTTCAAATAGTTGTGCCGGTGTTAGGCATATGAATACTTGCCTGTAACGATGTACCTTGCAGTAGCTCTCTTTCTGGCTTTGACCACATTGTGGGTACGGGAATTTGGCGAGCAAGAAATTTGATGTACTCAGTCCATGGTGTTGAGGCACTGCCACGCTGAGGTGTTTGAACTCGCCTGGAGAGGACAAGATGATTCAGAAGGTAGATCAGTATGTCTCCCTCGGTGACTGGCTGATAATTAGATAGTGTAGGGCGATTGGGCAATACAAATATCAAGAGTGGGTGTGCGTACCTGACGACCGGCCAAATCTAGTAGCTCCTTGAAGTTGTGGTCAACTTTGGAATACTCATCGACAGCATCCTGCGATAGAATGAGCTCGCGAGGGATTCGTAACAGGTCTTTATCGGATTGGCTCTCCGAGAAGCCAGTAGTAGCAACGAGACCAGCTCCTTTGTGCTCTGTAATTTCGAAATTGACGTCGTGGTAGCTCACATCATGAAGACGTGCCCAAGCCGGAAGCGCTTCGAGTGGGAGTTGAGACTGTGGCATGATGGATAACCGTGAAGGAGAGACAAAACAGGGAGGATTCAGATTGTAAGTTACTATGGCCGGTCTTGAAGTCAAATTATAAGAACAGTTAAAATGGAAAAGTCTACTGCCAATGAACGATGCAGAGGCTTGAGTACAACTGCTGCTTCACAACTTGTGTCTGGTGGTTGTGTTAATCTCTGGATAAGAAGCCAACCTATTCGTCACTGAGGGGCAGGCAGTGCTGTTATCGGAGATGCAACTCGGTAGTGACTTATGTTTGCAGCCTTTCTCTTGTGCTGCCTGATGTAGCCTTCAAGTATAGCGCCGCCCTAGCCAGCTCGAAATTTATCGCGACAAGTGCCCCGCCAATCGACCTCGTAAATCTGCGACGCCCCTCCATGAGTCTAGCATGTGAACCGTTGACGACAAACAAGGGTTTCCTCGACGACTGCGTGACAAACGCAACCCTCCTTGCTCAAACTTAGGCTCCAAACCTGCATCATGCCTCGCGATCCTTTGATCGGGCTCGTGGGAAGCCCTCAGCTGGAAAGAGCACCACGCTGAACAGCTTGACTGATGCTTCATCCAAAGTTGGTTGGTAGCTTCCTTTGCCGACCGGGCTCGATCGATCTGGGCGCTGATACCGTTCCTCTATAGGCAATTTCCCGTATGCGTCTCCTTCACGTCTTCTGCTACGCCGAGACCTCTCATCTCCGGAGCTGCGCCCGTCTAACCCTGATCTAGGTTCACCACCATCGACCCTCAACGAGCGATAGGATACCTCCAAATCGACTGCGCATGTGCGCGCTTCAACCTGTCCGACAGATGCAAGCCCAACTACGGTTCCTGCGTCAACGGCCGACGGTCAGTGCCTATAGAACTGCTTGACGTTGCTGGTCTTGTGCCCGGCGCACACCAGGGTCGTGGCCTTGGAAACAAGTTCCTCGACGATCTGCGCCATGCGGATGCGCTCATCCACGTCGTTGATGCCTCCGGCACAGTCGATGCCGAGGAAAAGAAACCAGAGGTTATGACCCCTCTGTCGACATCGCATGGCTACGTAGCGAGATTGTCGCCTGGATTCTCGGCAATCTGATACAACGATGGGGCTCAATTAGGCGAAGACATGTAGCTGTCAAAGCGACAGCCGTGGCGACTTTGCAGGCGCAGCTTTCTGGTTACGGTGCCACTTCGACAGTCATCAACCGGACGCTCGATCGTGCTGGCATTAAGGAACCACTGGAAGACTGGTCCGACGAAACCGTGGAACATGTTGTCAATGCCTTCATGGAGGAGAAGTTCCCACAGTCATTGCTCTGAATAAGATCGACCACCCAGACGCTGATAAGAACATTGCCAAAATTGCCAAGATGCAGGACCCAAACACCATTGTACTTTGCTCTGCGGTATCCGAAGTGTTCCTGCGAAAGATGGCAAAACAGGGTTATATCAAATACGTTGAAGGCAGCGAGTTTGTCGACACCAAGGAAGATCTGATAGAACAAGGAGACCCGACGGGTGGTGGCTTGAAAGACCTTGATGAGAAGAACCGGAATCGCATAGAGAATCTGAAGGACATGGTCCTGTACAGGTTTGGTTCCACGGGCGTTGTGCAGGTGTTGTCCAAGGCCGCCGAACTTCTCGGCCTGGTACCCGTGTTTCCAGTGCGAAATACCTCGACGTTCGGCTCTGGCGCAGCGGATTCCAAGCATGTATTCAGAGATTGTGTGCTGGTCAAGAAGGGCTCCACGGTGGCGGATGTCGCGCATAAGGTTATGGGTGATGCACCAATTGCCTTCATAGAAGGCGTGGGCAACAT
This sequence comes from Albifimbria verrucaria, assembly GCA_020081605.1. Classification (NCBI taxonomy): domain Eukaryota; kingdom Fungi; phylum Ascomycota; class Sordariomycetes; order Hypocreales; family Stachybotryaceae; genus Albifimbria; species Albifimbria verrucaria. Next base: position 3,356,992 of record JAHREC010000013.1, read on the forward strand.
GAGAGTAGCGGAAGACGACCTTGTGGGAGTAGGGAAGAATGATGTAAGTGATTATATCTCCAAGTCTCCCAAATTTACTAACACGCTGCAGATTTTGGCTTTCAAGGTTGGCTAGATAAAACACATTGATGCTTGATATATAAAACCCCTACTACCGACCTTAAGAAGGATCAGTTCAAGACTATGTATCAGGAATCCTCAACTCATGTCGGCGCTTTTAGTGGCTTAGACGGAATCAGCGTCCCTTTCTATGTGATATCTTTTTCGTAGTAGCAGTATGGAAGGGGTATATAAAACTATCACAACCGGCTTCTTGTACAACTGTGTTTCTGGACTTTAGGCCTCCAGCTTCAAAGGCCACGGCTGTGGTCTTTCTCCCCACAAAATTTCTACCCCATTGCGTTCAGCAAAAGACTGTAGACTATCCAAGGCAACGCCTGTGACGCGATGTTGATATATCGTCTTCAATTTGGTGTCTTTCAGGATGTCACCAAGAAGACTGCTAAACTCCCCTCGTCGTATAACTCCGAATGGATTTCAAGCGTCTCAAGATTCGGAAAACTCGCCAAAAAGTCGAGCAAGGGAGCTCTTTATTGTTCCTTGGATATCGAACGAAGCGAAATCCAAAAATGCCTATACAACGTATCGATTCAGAACCTCGGAGCCAGTCGTATTCCTTCAGATGGTTGACGCAGCTTTGTCCTACGGGGACATTGAGATCTTCGATCGGAAATACGATATCTAATGTAGATATTTTGGCTTTGTGTAATGACGGCTCCAATAGCAAATGCATCCTCCTGGGATTATAAACTACGTTTTTGAGTCGTAGACATTGGAGTTCCCTGTAAGCATCAGGGATGTGCTCTTCAGTATCTGCCAATAGATGCATGAGCTGTCGAGGGAAAAGTGATGGCAGCTCAGGAATCAGAGTCTCTCTATCAGTCCATTCAACTTCCAGACTGATGTATTGAAGAATAGCGGCTCGACTTCTGGCGGTAAGGAATTCCAGGGCTGCCATATGTAAGGGAGTTGGAGCGTCAACTCCAGTAGCCACAAAGACTTTCAAGTGTAACCACATATTAGTATATTGGGACGTGCTTTTGGGCTGATTGTCAGTCGTGTCTGCGATAGGCAGAGCTGCTCCAGGTTGGGCGTCTGATCAGCGAGCGGTGTCTTTAATCCGTCAGTTTCGCCCCAAGGGCACATGGGTATTTGCACGCACAATCTCCAAGCCACTATCGGTTTGGCCCGATGACTCGACTCGAAGAGTCTTCAAACAAGGCATCATAGGCCAAAAGTCCAGGTCCAAAGCCATGGCCGTAAACCGGTTGCTATCGTTCTTGATGTGTAGATGCTGCAGACTATTTGCAGCACTAAAAAGAAGGCTTCGAGGAAATTTAGGGCCCTTGGCGGGAATGTGACAATCAAAACCGTCAAGAACAAGATCGGTTAGAGTACTCAATAAATTCTGTTTGTTGCTGGTCATTGCTGGTATCTCCAGGGACTCAAATGGTCTTCTGATCTCGAGACGCTCAATGGCCTTCGAGTAACCTAGTAAGGCTAGCAATTTAACGTTACCCATTCGGAAGCGATTGGCATCGGTTATGATGATCTCTCGAGCATCATTGCCAGAATATGAAAGCAACTTCCTCAATGCAGCAACACTTGGGGGCTACGCATTCGAGGATTCGTGAAACGGAGCTTTCTCCATAGACGTTTGTTACCAGGAGAAGTCAACGTTTGAGCCCAAGTCTTGCAAACACCAAGACAACGACTGCAGAGCCTATGTGTGAGCAACATTAACCAAGGAATCTGCTGGCTGAGACGTACACTAGCGAGTTAAGATCAAGCTGAGAAAATATGATCTGAACTATCTCAGGAGGAAAATGAAGAGGATCCCTGCGGCAAAATCGGACATTAAGGGGCTTTCGAGCAGCATGAAGTTGCTATTCATAATTAGCAATGTGGGAGCATGGACGATCAATGGGAACGAACTCGTAGCTTCGGCAGCTCAGACACTATACCAGTACTTGACGCTTCGATGCCGGCATTATAGATTTTCCAAGCAAACTCGTGTTTCTTTTGGAGACGGGCGATCTTTCCCAGTCGCAGGTAGCCCTACAATGCATCAGCAGATTATCGAGTCGAGTTGGAAAGCAGCCCTGAGCGTACATCCGGTAGACGGGTGCAAGTTCAAGAATCCATTCCGCATCTTTCCTTGCACGGTCCAGTTCACCCATAGCCTCAAAGGTCGCAGCACGGTAATCCAATGCTTGAATATGGATCGAATGGTCGCATTTGTTAAATGTTTTGCCAATCAGGCACGTACAAGTGTGCATAGCCTCGTGGAAGATAGAGCCATTCTGCAACGCAACTTTCTCAAAGTTTTTGCAGACGCACCTGTCCCTCTTCAAGCCCTTCGCACAAGGACATTTTCGCATGGCCTGAGGAAATTAGCAGACGAAGCAGCCGGTGTCTGCGGAGGATTGGCCATACACGGGTGAAATGCTCCAAAGCAGCCTTGTAGCGCTTGGCAGAATATTGCTGGCGGCCAGCATTAATGGCAGCCTCTGGCGTCAAAACCTCCATTCCCGCAGCCTCTGTTCAAGGAATGAAGTAGAAACAAACCGCTTAAACGAATAAAGAAAATAGAGGCGCCCATTAAGTGAACATACCAGGAGGTTTCGCTTGAAGTTGAGCAAGAGTTTAGATGAGGTAAGGCGTTGATAAGAAAACACTTAACGCGTTACAGAGACGCGTCTACCTCTCTCTGGATTTTCACGTGGGGTTTGTCTCTCGAAGTAGTCTTCTGTTAAGACACCAACAACGAATGGAAGCAATAGCAGAACTTTTTTTCTTTCTTTTCAAAATTGATTGAATATCCTACGAAGAGTATGGAACAGGACAAAATTTAGCTACCAGGGCCAGAATACCTAGTTAAGGCCAAAGGTTACACAGCTTTTCAAACACATTTCATTGTTCTCCATCTCCGCTCACATATAAGCAATCGGTCTTACTGTACAGTGGAACGTGAAAAGAGTTTGCACCTGTTGAATCCGTATCTTCTTGTTTCAGTTGAGTTACACGGCATTTAGAAGTATCGGGGACGAGGATATGATTCACGAAGATTCGGTAAGAAGACGGGACTGGGCTGTGCTCAGCACTTGAGATACACGAGCTACGCCTCTTTAAAGGAAGCAATCGGCCCAGTGGCTTGTCGTGACAGGCAATCATCTGCTTGGTGGCTTCACGGACACAACAGCTGGGATGAAACCTCTTACACCATTGCTTATCCAACACTCTTCGCCGTCAACTAAAGAGTCCGCCAATACGGCCTCCTCAACTGCCAATCCACTAAACATTGTCAAGATTAGTATCACCTTTTTCGAAAATAGAGCACTGGTTATAGGACGTACCGCTCAATCGCCCATCGTCTGGTAGTGCCATCTTGGCCACCACTATCCTGACCTCCCTGGAACCTGGGAGCAACGGGGGAGTGACCCATCGGCCTCCCTCCAGAAGAATGGTGTGGTCAAAGTTCCCTCCATAACCTCATTAGCCTCATTGACAATGAGGACTTCTTTGTGATCGGGCGGTGCGAGACCTGCTCTGTCCCGAGCTGTATCGTACATCTGCCTCCTAGTTGTTTTGTAATGGGTGTACTCTGATTTGGTGGTGGCTGCTGGGTCGAGAAGCAGGGTATAGCGCTGCGTTATACTGGGATCGCCTTCCGCGCTTTTTGCCCCAGGGGCAGGGAGCCTTCTTGGGAACAGATTCTCTAAGGGTGTTGGAGCAGCACCATACCGTTCGAATTCTAATGCCCCGTCTCGGCTTAGCAAGATCTTGAACCTTAGAGGGGTAGTCTGTGAAGAGCCGATAAAGCTCTCAGCTGCAGTAGCCAAGTCCTGCAGAGCTTTATCGCCGGAGAGGACGTCGACAGCGGGCTTCCACTGCCAATGTAGGGCGGCTCTCAACATGCGATCCCGGTGGAAGTCAAGCATGTAAAAGGGCGACTCATATTGGTAGTTCCAGCCAGCGTGATCTAAAGAGCTTTTGGGGACGTCTTTGAGGGCGACGTCATATCTCACAGATGTAAACAAGCGAAAGTCTTCTGACATTGGGGCTTCTCGTGATCTGCAGGCAAAGATGGCGAGGAATGGATGGATAGGTAAGGTAAGGTAAGGTAAGGTAGGTAGTTCAAGCCCGGGTGAAGGATACGGGTATTGATGCAAGGTAGGATGATTTTGTGTCCGTTAGCGGCCGAGACTGACGTTGCGGAGAAGGATGGAGAGAGTCAAGCTGAAAGGGCGTGGCTACGGAGACGCGAAGCAGACAGATTCGTATGCAGGAAATGAGTATATACACAGTCTAGAAGAAGCATCACAGGCGGTGATACGGATGATCACGATCGTCAAGCACTAATGGTATTTGACTTTGTTAATGTAAATACAATACATACTACACACAGTCGGTTGGTTGGTACATGAGTTACGAAAATGCTGCCGCTGTAATTAAGCTGGAAGAGAGCAAAGTACCACCGTAGGCTCGGGCAGAGTGGAGCTGGAGCTGGAGCTGGAGGATGCAGTGCATGCATCACTGTGGGTGCCTTAGGCAGTCAGCGGACGAACCCTGCAAAACTGGGAGCTCTAGCGCATGTAATCAATGATGGAGCAGCGAGCTTTCGATTGACGCAGGCGTGGGTTTTGGTGGATACTTTTGGCGTCCAGCTTTTTTCTGCGCGTGTGCCAGCAGCTTGGTGCAGCCCCTACATCATCAATCCATCAGCCCATACCTCCTACCCGAGTCCAAGCAGCTCTCTTTGCTCCTTGTCGTCCGTTCCTTAATCCCCTTTTCTTGTACAATTTCTAAAGTCACTACCATGTCGAATCCCTTCCCTCAATGCCTCCTGGCAGACCCGCTGCCATCCCTGTGCCAGCGTCTTCCGGTCTCTGGGACCGTTTGTCCAACTGGGTGTCCGAGAACAAGGCCGTCGTCTATACCATCGCCGGTGTTGCTGTAGTCGTCACTGGTGCCGGAGTTGTCTACTATCTTTCTGATTCGGTACGTCCTGCTCGCCTCTCCGTCCTCCGAGGCCGCCTTGTGCGACGCGCTGTTGCGACCACCCTCGGTTCCCTCCCCAGACCCTTTCGCTAATCCGTTTCATCCATTTCACAGAAGACCAGCGCAGACTCATCTCCAAAGCTCAGCAAGAAGGAGAGGCGGAAGCGAAAGGAAGCCGAGCGCAAAGCAGCCGACACCCAGCCCGCGCCCCTGCCACCAAGCCTCAAGAAGCCTCCGTACAGAGCGAGTCCGAGCTGCCCGAGGTCGATGAGACGTCTGTTCTTAGCCTGACCCCCGAGCAGCGTGAGGAGTATGCTGCCAAGCTCAAGCAGGCCGGAAACAAGGCCTACGGCGACAAGGCCTACAACAAGGCCATCGACCTGTACAGCAAGGCCATCATCTGCAAGCCCGACCCCGTCTTCTACTCGAACCGTGCCGCCTGCTACAGCGCCATGAGCGAGTGGGACAAGGTCATTGAGGACACCACCGCTGCCATCAACATGGACCCCGACTACATCAAGGCCATCAACCGCCGCGCGACTGCCTATGAGCACCAGAAGAAATACTCCGAGGCTCTCCTCGACTTCACTGCGTCATGCATCATTGACAACTTCAAGAGCGAGTCTACCGCACAGGCCGTCGAGAGGCTGCTGAAGGCCTTTGCCGAGCAGAAGGCCAAGGAGATGATGGCTTCCCGAGCACCTAGACTGCCCAGCCCCATCTTTGTGAGCAACTACCTCCAGAGCTTCCGTACCAAGCCCCGTCCCGCCGGTCTCGAAGACTCCGTTGAACTGTCTCCTGAAACCGGCCTGGGCCAGCTGCAGCTCGGTTTCCAGGGACTGGAGAAGAAGACCGGCGAGGGCTACGAGGAGGCTCGACAGGCCTTCGAGAAGGCTCTGGAGCTTGGAGACCTCGGCGAGCACGAGGCTCTCGCTTACAACATGCGAGGTACCATCCGCACACTTCTCGGAAACCACGCCGAGGCCACCCAGGACTTCGACAAGAGCATCGAGCTCGACCCCAAGATGATCCAAAGCTACATCAAGCGCGCTAGCATCAGCCTGGAGCTTGGTGAGCCTGAGAAGGCCGAGGCCGAGTTCGAGAAGGCCCTCGAGCAGGACAGCAATGACCCCGATGTTTACTACCACCGCGCCCAGGCCCACTTCATCAAGGGCGACCTCTCCGATGCCCAGAAGGACTACCAGAAGTCGATTGACCTCGACAAGGACTTCATCTTCTCTCACATCCAGCTCGGTGTGACCCAGTACAAGATGGGCTCTATCGCCTCTTCCATGGCCACCTTCCGTCGCTGCATCAAGAACTTCCCTAAGGTTCCCGACGTCTACAACTACTACGGCGAGCTCCTCCTCGACCAGGGCAACTTCTCCGAAGCCGTTGAGAAGTTCGACACTGCCATGGAGATGGAGAAGCAGTCCAAGCCTATGTCGATGAACGTTCTTCCTCTCATCAACAAGGCACTTGCCCTATTCCAGTGGAAGCAGGACTTCAAGGAGGCCGAGAAGCTCTGCCAGAAGGCCCTGATCAGTGAGTACCCTCTACATCATCCCCAGATTTTTTCAGTCTTGCTAATACTGTCTCAGTCGATCCCGAGTGTGACATTGCTGTTGCTACCATGGCACAGCTGCTCCTGCAGCAGAACAACGTCCCCGCTGCCCTCAAGTACTTCGAGCGCGCCGCCGAGCTTGCCAGGACCGAGGGCGAGATTGTCAACGCCCTCTCCTACGCTGAGGCCACAAGAACCCAGGTCCTCGTCACAGAGAAGTACCCCAAGCTCGCTGCCAAGCTGGCCGGCGGCGCTGGCGGCCCCGCGGGACTGCGTATGGGCCCGCAATAAGTACGTTGCGGAAATCCTTAGCCACCCTCATTTAAACGAGGGAGGTTGTGTAAGTGTATGAAAATTCGGAGGTGATGTCTGGATTACGGCTTCAGTCGTGGCGTGCCATCAGGGCGGCTCTTCTCATATGTAAAAGGGGCGATGCTCTGGAACCGGAGTCAGGGCTGTTTAATGCAAAACGGAAACGCTCTTGTAACTGTATATATATCATATAACTAGGTAATAGGACCACCCTCATCTTTCTGATGCGATACATTCCAGATTTGCCGCGTGCAGTTCCAGGACACAAGACTCAAGCTTGGACACTAGATCAATATGAAGTTGTGGCGAGTTTTCTCGTCTATCCAAGTCCTATGGATCAAGGACAATACAGTTCCCGGTTTCAAGTCCGCAGCAGCCATTATACAGAAATTATCATGCTCTCCTTCAACACTCATGGGTTCAGGGCCCTTTTCCCGTCCCAACACTGCCTTTCGCTTTCTCATGCCCTCCAGCGAAAGCTCAGCCGAATTAGCCGCTTCAAAAAGCCGATATTAGTTTTTCCCAGTGTACACAGTCAGGTATACACAATACAAAGATCGTAAGAACGTATATCCATCTATCATACACTTCGTGAAGTGCATCCGCTACTATTTAATCCAAGAGGCCTGTCGCCTGCCTAGCCATCGTCGTGGTTGTCAATAGTGACCAGGAAGCTGATTGGGCTTAGTTGGTTGCACTCTTGGCCAGGCCGATACCCAAGCCAACACCAAGAGCCACGGCGAGAATGATGAGGACGACAACCAGAGCGCACCACCACTTGAGCTTGCGGCGGCGGCGGGCGTGGTCAGTGGCCGTCTTGACCTGCTCATTACCCTTGTCGAGATGCTCAACGGTCTGCTCGGCGTTACGTTCAGCAGACTCGATGACGGGGTCTTGTTGCTCGACAATGGTGGCGAGCTCCTGGTAGAGAACTGCGAGCTCGCTGATGGTTTGCTCAATGCGCTGCAGCTCGTTGTGACGAGCGCGCACGTTGCCCAAGACTGAGCTTGCATGGCCAGTTCGGTTGGTTCGTAGCTGCGACAATTAGCATTGGCTTTCAAAAGGTACGGAGAAAGCGGTCAATTGGCAAGCAGAAGTGAGACAGAAATGAAGGGAGGAGCTTACCGCGGTCTGGAAGACACCCTCGTTGCCCCAGTCAGCCTCAGCGGCTTGTTGCACCTCTTCCTCGGAAGCGTCTGGGTTAACGATGCGGTACTGTCGCGCAATCTGCTCCCGGTAGCGCTGCCTGTAGTCGCGCTCAATGCTCTGGTACTTGTCAAGCTCTGACTTGAAAAAGGTCTTTAGCGACTCGAGCTGGGTGCTCTTGGTCTTGCGGGAGGGGTCGGTGTCGGGCGTCTTGGCCAGGTCGCGCTCGAGGCCCTTGACGCCATCCTTGATGGCGGTGTTGCGAATCTGGGTTTGCGACACGTAATGCTCGAGCTCCTGGTTGGCATTGGAGTCGGTGCTGCTGAGGGTGCGCTGGTGAAGCTGGCCAATGTAGTCGACGTCATTCGTCAAGCCCCGGATATCATCGCGCAGTCGCTGGACGCGAGAGAGGAATTCATTCTGGGACAGGGTAGAGGGTCGCTGCGCAGCGGCATCATTGTTGTTGTTGTTGTAGTCTTGCAACTCGTACTGATTGTCCTGAGCGTAGGGGTTTGCCTGAAAACATGACGCCATTTAGTCGAGGTCGCTAGAAGGAGGCCGGCGCATCCGTGCGACTTACCTGACCGTAACCGTAGCCGGACTCCTGGTCAGGGCCCTGCTGGTACGGGTTTTGGTTATACTGCTGCCCGTACGACATGCTGGATCTTGTGTTTTAGTGCGTATTGGCGCAGTAGGTGTGGGCGAGGATTGACGGAGATGAAAGGCGGAAGTTTCGGTGGAGAAGGTGCAGCTGCTGGATGTTTTCGGAGGGACCAGCTCTTTCTTGTAAGCAAGGAACCCGTGGTCCAGGTTGTGGTTAATATGACAACAGCTCCAGCGTCACCGATGTGGCTGGTGGCGGCTAGGTAGGTACTCTGTACTAACGGTAGGTACCTAAATACCTCGCTGTGGTAAGGTGCTAAGGTAAGGTACGGTAATTACGTTAGGTACTGTACTATGGTACTACCCGGTAAAAATTGCATCAAGGCGCTAAGGCTTCTGTCGTACAATGATTGACTGATTGTTACGCCTTTTGAGATTGAGGTAAGACAAAGGGAGAGTGTGAGAGAGAGAAAGAAAAAAAGCTTTCTTCCTCTTCTTTCTTCCTCGCCACCGTCCGTCTCCGAGCAGGATTTTATTTACCTTCGACAGACGGAGTCGCAAGGTACCTAAAACAGGGCCCCATGCCATGCACATCGGCCAGCACCATCCGTTTACCTCGTAGAGGCGCAATCTGCGCGTGCAGATCGATTGCCCAGGTAAGCCCATTGTGCCCAGGCCCAATGGCCCCAGCCACGTTACGGGGCTTATTGGCGAGGAGCGAGAAAAGCCGACAGGGTCCATGGATGTCTCAGCCCCAGAAGGTGACGAACGGGTCCGAGTTGCCAAGGCCTCCTCAATCGACCCGAGAGCGACAAGCGACCGGAGCTTCCAGATGTCGGCCTTTCGTGCTAAATTCCGTCTGATCTATGCTGTTGGGACAATGCTATTCCACATACTCAACCCCATCTATCCATGGCCCCGTCTAAATTTGGTGCCACATGCTCATCGTGTTCGTTTGGGGCGGTGGATCGGCTAAGCATTAGCACAAACAATCTCCCTGCAGCATCTCTACTATGCGCCTTCTCTGGCGCATGGGGAGGACGGACAGAAAGTCCGCATAGAGCCCGTACAGCCCAGATAGAGATATCGACCAGTAAACAACTAAACATTCAAAAATAGATGATTGAAGCCGTAGTAAAATTATAATGATAAGATAATAAGCTAGAAAGACTGTAGACAGTTCTTCGAATTTTCTTTGTGGTACGGTTCTTTATCACAGTGTCTATTAGTTCATTGCACAAATATTTCACATCTACAACTCAGGTGGGAACTACGAGATTGGCATGGCTCTATTATTATGACAATATTTTGGCCATTATCAATGTACAATAGCCGCTTGCGGCTCTTTTCTGCTTCGGGCCAGTCTTGCACGCTTTCTAATCATCGCCATTGCACGATAGCCATTTCTGACCATGGTTGCCTGATCGCATGGCACAAATTTCAAGAACATGGCCATGTTCATATTTCCACCGCCACGGATGATTGTGATTTGTCCATGCCTGCTTCCTTGAGGCAAACAATTCCCAACATCATATTGCTCCAGTATTCACATCCAGCACTGCGTTACATCCACCCTCGATTGATCGCTCACCAATAACGCAAGCTCGGCTGCCACACCCCAGCAGTGGCAGATCTTGTTCCGCAATTCAGCCCTTCAACGAGGATACAGTGCAGGATAATTGGTATAAAGCATTGGCGGTGGTGTTAATCCTTAGACCCACCGGCCAATAGTCTGGGAGGCCATGAAGTTTGATAAATCAAAAGGTGCCTAGCGGCGCCAGCCGTACGGTACCGAATAAGCAGACTTGGTTCCACCGTTTTGAAAATCAGCTGTTGATTCGGCGCCTCAAAGATAATTCTTCTTCTTAGCCGTTCGTGTGTATTGAGTCAAGTGCCACTCAACATCTCCATCCTTGTTTTCCAATGTGCCGCCCCTAATTTCAAACAGTCGCATCGTCATGCGAGGTCCGACTTCTGCAAGCTCAACGCTGTCATGTCCCGTTCGCACAAAAACATGGTGTCTCACTTCAATGGAGTCTTCAATATTTTTGAACGTGACGATTCTGTTGCCGACTTTGTGTTTGCTTGTGATGGCCTCTCTGGGGGAAGACATGCTTCAAAACCTTCACAACACGCTGGCCGAGCTGGGTGGTGAAGCCGTCAAAGATGAGGTGGGAAACGATTCCGAGACGCTTCCACGTATACTGCCGGGAATGTCGTGCCTCAGAACCACATTGTGTAAGCTGAATGAAAGTGTCGGCCCGTGAGGGAAGTGTGAAAGGGTCAGCGCCGTTGGTGTGCCACGGTGCTCGTGGAGGAGAACGATATCGGAAAGACCGGCCGATTGTGCTGATTTGACCAGGTCTGGCAGAATGAGGTTTCCTCGGTTTAGTCGTACGGAGGTCGGTAGTAGTAGTCTGATTTCCTTTGCGAAAGCTGATAATCGTGCCGAAGGGTCTCGCGACGTAGTTACTCTTCCTGGATATTAGCACGGCTTCCAGCATCCGAGGTCGTCAACAGAAACTAACAAGACTCTTGGCTCGACAATGCCTGACAGGGCGGCGTATTCGTCGTCGACGTCAAGCTGCTCATTGACGCTGAGATCGGGTCGAGACTCGTCGTACTGAAAGTCCTTGCGAAGGGAACGATCATCCGCAATCGTAGGGTCTAATGGCTTGCCCGAGGCCAGCGATGCTCTCAATTTCGCCCGCTTCTCGCTTGTCTCTGCATCACGTAGCAATAGGGCTCGCCTATATAAATAGTCGCGACGTTGACGAGCTTGTTTGCGCTAAAAACCGAGTCAGATACCATTCGTCAAGAGAAACGAACTTCCTTTTCTTACAATCATTGTGAAATATACTACAGTCTTTGTGGATGTCGTAAAATCGTCGTCGCAAGCACAATCGTGCTGTTGGCCAACTTCTTAATGTCAAAGCCTGCCTCACGAAACTTTGCGACACTACCCACCAAGGCCAAAGAAAAAAGTTGGCTTATCAGTTCACCCGCTGTTGTCGCGCTATCGATAGGGATCCCGCTTATCACGTGGGCGCAAATTGTCCCACCAAACTCCGCCAGCAGAGAGTAAGGTCTTGTCTTTCTTGGTGATAAATCTGAATCACTGGACCATTGACCTGGCTTGCTTCCGAAGCAGCTATTCTCAGCCTCTCCGAAAGCTCGCACCACCCGCTTCTCGAGCTTAACGTATTTCGCAGCCCGCATTCTTTCCCGAGTGTTCTTGGCCGCGATGATGTGAGCCTTAGCGGCGAACTGGAACCCTCGAATATCTATCTTACTAGTCGCACCCGAGTCGCCTCAACTCACTGCGTCTGATCAACTTTTGACTTTTACGAGGACAGGAGGTAGGTTACGGTTCCCGTCTTGTGGCAGCATGATTACGAAACCCTTGAGAACCTTTGGGACCTCTCTTTTTTTTCCTGACCTTCTTTGTCTCCGCTTATGCCCCGCGCCTCAGTTATAGATCCTGACAGTTAATAGCACCATGGAGGGTGCCTTTACCCATGTGGGCAACCACCTGATTTCCGACTCGGCTGCCGCCATTAACGCTGGTGCGGACGATCTATCAGCGCTCGACCCGGATGAGAGCTTGCTTTATGGCAAATACGAAGCACCAGGCGGTCGCCGCCGAGCGGACGACGATGACAACCAGACCGACGCGTTCGGGGAAGATGACGATAATGACAGCCTCAATAGCGTGCCGGTGGATGGCATGACGGGCCTGAAGCTTAAGGGTCCGGAGGAGGAAAAGGAGCTACCTGCTCACGCTTGCGCGTAAGTTGATTGCTATGCCAGATGGAATTTTGACTGACTTGTTCGCCACAGTTACTGTGGCATACACTCCCGAGCTGCGTTGTCAAGTGCCTCACCTGCAACAAGTGGTTCTGCAGTGCTCGCGGCAACGGAACCTCAACTCATATTGTGAACCACCTTGTTAGAGCTCGTCACAAAGAAGTCCAGCTGCATCCCGAGTCTAGCTTGGGAGACACCGTGCTGGAATGCTACAACTGTGGCACCAAGAACGCGTTTCTTCTAGGTTTTATCCCAGCCAAGTCCGATACCGTTGTCGTCCTGCTGTGCCGTCAGCCGTGTGCCGCAAACACTTCGAGCAAGGATATGAACTGGGATACGTCGAGATGGGAGCCTTTGATCGCGGAGCGTGCATTCCTTTCATGGCTTGTCAGCCCTCCTTCGAGTCTGAGCAGCTTAGGGCCCGGCATCTTACACCCAATATGATGGCCAAGCTTGAGGAGATGTGGAAAGTCGAGCCCAACGCAACAGTGGTCGATCTCGAGAAGGCAGCAAATATGGACGACGAACCTCAACCTGTTCTGCTCAAATACGATGACCCGTACCATTATCAAAACATCTTTGGGCCATTGGTAAAGATGGAGTCGGACTACGATAAGAAACTCAAAGAAGCGCAATCCGAAGATGGACTCACAGTTCGCTGGGATATTGGTCTCAACAACAAGCACACTGTTAGCTTTGGCTTGCACAAGATTGAATCTGGCGATGTCAAGTTGGCCGTCGGTGACGAGATGCGCTTGCGATACAACGGCGAATTGCGGCCCCTTGGGAGGGCGTAGGATACGTGATCAAGATTCCCAACAACCAGTCTGACGAAGTCGTTCTTGAACTGCGGAAGACCGGAAACGATAAATCTGTACCGACCGAACTCTCGCACAACTTCTCGGCCGACTACGTTTGGAAAGCCACTTCCTACGATCGCATGCAACTGGCGATGAAGACGTTTGCCGTCGACGACATGAGTGTCTCTGGATATATCTTTCATACTCTGCTGGGTCATGAGGTGCAGCTGCAGCCGATGAAGACCAGCCTGCCTAAGAAGTGGGGTGCTCCTGGATTGCCGGAACTCAACAGTAGCCAGCAGGATGCTGTGAAAGAGGTTCTACGGAAACCCCTGAGTCTCATTCAAGGTCCTCCGGGAACCGGAAAGACAGTCACATCCGCGACCATCATCTACCATTTGGCGAAAATGAGCGGTGGCCAAGTCCTTGTGTGCGCTCCTCTAACGTTGCTGTGGACCAGCTCTGTGAGCGCATTCATCGTACAAATCTCAAGGTCGTTCGATTGACTGCGAAGTCGCGAGAGGATGTTGAGTCGTCTGTCAGTTTCTTGGCGCTGCACGAACAGGTTCGCATGTCAGAGCACAACAGCGAGTTGGTGAAGCTGTCGCAGCTCAAGAACGACGTTGGCGAACTGTCGAGTCAAGACGAGAAGAAGTTCAAGCAGTTAACCAAAGCTGCTGAGAAGGATATCCTCAATAACGCTGACGTGGTGTGCTGCACTTGCGTTGGCGCTGGCGACCCCGTCTCGCTAAAATGAAGTTCCGTAACGTGCTAATCGACGAATCAACCCAGTCAGCGGAGCCCGAGTGCATGATTCCTCTCGTGTTGGGCTGCAAGCAGGTTGTGCTCGTCGGAGATCACAAGCAGCTTGGACCCGTCATCATGAACAAGAAGGCAGCAAAGGCCGGCTTGAACCAGTCCTTGTTTGAGCGTCTGGTGAACCTTCACATCCAGCCGATCCCACTCAGCACACAGTATCGAATGCATCCTTGTCTTTCCGAATTTCCTTCAAATATGTTTTACGATGGCAAGCTTCAAAACGGTATCACCCACGATCAAAGGGTCCGCAAGGATGTTGACTTTCCTTGGCCCAATCCCGAGGCGCCTATGATGTTCTGGTCCAACCTTGGACATGAAGAAATTTCTGCGTCCGGTACATCGTACCTCAACCGCACAGAGGCGTCTAACGTTGAGAAGGCAGTTACTCGTTTCTTCAAGGCCGGTGTGAAGCCGGAGGAAATTGGTGTCATCACGCCATACGAGGGACAGCGTAGCTATATCGTCACGACGATGCAAAACGCGGGAACGTACAAGAAGGAGTTTTACAAGGATGTTGAGGTCGCGTCTGTGGACGCTTTCAGGGCCGAGAAAAGGACTTTATTGTTCTGTCTTGCGTTCGATCCAACGACAACCAGGGTATCGGCTTCTTGTCGGATCCACGCCGTCTCAACGTGGCCTTGACACGAGCCAAGTACGGCCTGGTTATCCTCGGTAACCCTAAGGTCCTTTCCAAGCACGAGCTCTGGCACAATCTGCTTGTTCACTTCAAGGACCGCAAGTGCTTCGTTGAGGGTCCTTTGACCAACCTTCAAGCTTGTCTTCTGCAGTTCAGTCGCCCCAAGGTCAGCTATCGCCAGAAGAACAACAATGGCAACAATAACAACAACGGCAACCAGCAGCAGCAGCAGCAGCAACAGCAACAGCAGGCACAGTATGGTGCGCCTGGTTACGCCAACGGACGATACAACGGCGCTCCACCGGCTCGCGACTTCGATGCCGGCTCTATGCTGTCTTACATGCCAGACGACGTATCATCCGTGCATGGATCGGCATTCGGCGGGGCAGCGCTCAACAGTGCGTTTCCTCCCATGTTTTCCAGCTTCGCTCCGGAGCAGTGGCCTGGCCTTCCGGGTGTGTCCGCCGCCGGGCGTGGACACAAGGGCAGAGGCAGAGCTCCAGAGAGTGTTGCAGGCGAAAGTGTTGCCAACTCTGAGTTGACAGACTCGACGAGCGTTATCAGCAGCAAAGGCATTGGTCAGGGTGGCGTCAGTCTGGGTGCAGGTCTTCACGATGCCGTGACGGGGATGCGACCAGTGTCATACAGCCAGAGCGATCGGCTGAAGCAGTACGTGGAAAGCAGTGGTCGAATGGCACCTAGCCACGGGTACGGACGGCGCTACGATGACGACGAGAAGAGTGTCAGCACGGCATTTCACAGCCAGATTGGTGGCGGCTACGATTGAATGAGGTTTGACTGAAGATGGCTTTGCATCTTTACAATTCTGAGGACTCGACCCAAAGTCTAGCCCTCGTCTTGCGTGGCGCCAGCGGTAATGTTGGCCGACGCAGGCGACGAGCGATTAGCGAAAGGAGCCACGGCTCTGGCTGAGCAATCGACTGGGAACCTGGCCTGACGTCGTACTCTGCACGCCCAGTCCATGCTACAGATTGGATGGGTTACCTAGGTGGTGGAGCCGTAGGGCACCATTTTGGCAGCCATGACGGTGGCTGAGGGTGAAGCGGCTGATGCCGATATCATGTGCGGATACATGTGCACCATTTGTCATTCAAAGGATGCTGAAGTGAGGGAGAGCCAAACATCAGACGGCCCGCGCGGCTGGACAGAGATTCTCGTCTTCCAGTGCCAAGCTTTTCAGCCCGTTTTCCGCGGGATTGCAGATGGAAGGACAATAGGGTGTTTACAGCAGGAAAGGAGAGAAACAGAGGGCATATGTGACAAGGAGCCGTGATCGCGTGTACGTAGCGATCTCATGGCGAAAAGATGCCGGAAGGGGAAGTGCTGGGGACGCGGATTAGCTTCGAAGGGGATGTTTTACAAAAGCCAACTACAGCCATTCATTAAGCAGAACAGAAATTGAACTCAGTCATTCTTTGATCACACGCGCGTAGTGGACGCTGATACAATTGATAAAACGTGGGACGAAGGACGCCAGGCGGGTGGGTGAGCGGAGACGGCTGCGATAGGTAGGGGGAACAAATTTGGTAGTTTGAGGAATAAGCGTCTGACCATGGCAATGTGGATGGTAATGTTAATTATGGAGTTGTCTATCTCATCTGTATCCTTGGGTAGGGAGGTAGGTAATAGGTAAGTAAGTAAGCTACAACGAGCGTTGAAGTTGGTTGAATGCGATATCGATAAGACAACTGGAGGGTAATACGGGAATGGTAGGGTCAAGGGATCCTGGGAGCAGCACCAGGGTATGGGGGTGTCAGAGGTCAGAGAGGCATGATGATGTGTGTCATGGATCAGGGGTGGGGCGTGCACGCGGTAAAGAAGTGGCACATGGTGGGCTCTTTGACGTGTTGAATGGACCGCCAAGTGTGTTCTTGTTCCCTGCGACAGTTTGGCGCCTGACCTTGCGCAGCATTAGACATAACGCCTTGGCTGGCCCACAGCTCGCCAGTTGACGAATTGCCTGACTCGCTGGAGCTGGGTGGGAAGGGGAGGGAGAGAAGGAGGAGGAGGAGAAGGAGGAGGAGAAGGAGGAGGAAGAGGAAGAGGATGGTGCGAATACGCGTACCCCGTGGAGTCGGCCACTTTTTTCTTTTTCTTTTTCTTTTTCTTTTTCTTTTCTTTTTCTTTTCTTTTTCTTTTCTTGATGCATTCAAAGGGGAGTTTGGAATGGACGGGGATTTAGAATAAAAGTGTCGCTTATGGGTGACATGGTCAATTCGTGTATGTATTGGTATGTATTTCCGAAATAAGAATTAGAAGAAAGAGTAGAAGAAAAAAAGAACCACAAAAGGCGAGACAATATGCACAGGGCAATGGGCAAGGGCTGGACCGCATTGGTCGGTGAGCAAAGACAAGGCAAGGTACAGACAGCACTGTACTGTAGTCTGTTAATCTGTACTCTGTCAATCTGTATGTATACGGGTGCGAGATGATGATTGAATGGACCGTAAGCATAGGTAGGTAGGTAAGCCTGTCCGGATTGCCGTTTCGGGTAATTCGGGTTAGAGCCACGCCCCCGCGTGCCAGGCGGATTCATTGAGTGAATTGCTCTCTTTGTCTCTCTGTCTCTGTCTCTGTCACTCTCTCCCTTTCTCTCTCTCTCTCTGTATCTCTCTCTGTGTGTGCTTCACCTGGTCGTTTACGTATTCTTGGCCCTAAATACAGTAGGTACCACAGTATTGTAGCAGCCCAGTACAGACAGACCAACACTTTGACCTTGCTTCGGATCCATCTAGCAGCGTCTTGCGTTGCCTTAGCCCGCCCGTGTCCAATGTTTCCGCGCCGTCACCGCGCCAAGTCCGCCGCAGCCGGGTTTCGTTTGTTTCCTTGCCAAAGCCAAATGTCTCCGGCTTCTTCCCCAATCTGTCCCATTACTCGAGCCCGGAGTCGTCGGTCTCCCAAAGTCTAAGGTACAAGTAGCCAACCTAATCATTTTTCCTGTTGCGCCTGGCTGCTGCCGTCCTCGATGCTCTTGTTTCTTAGTTTCTTGCTTTCCTTTTATTTTATTTTATTTACTTTTCCATATTTCCCACCCTCTTCTTTAGGTGTTGCTCGTTTGCTCCATCCTCTTGGTCGTCATCACTTTTTTGGCTCTTCACACCCCCACACACCCTCACCTTGGCTACCTTACCTTACCTTACCTTACCTTACCTTGGCCCTCACGAGCCTTTGGACCACCGACCTCCGACCTCCTTCTCCTCCTCCACCTCCTCCTCCAACCCGGAACGGAGCGCGTTCCTCTTTGCCTGCCTGAGGCATGCCGTCGCCGTCATGTTAGCTCAGATCCAAAGCCGCCTAAGTCGCCGTTTCGTCACTGTCTTCCTCTTCGTTTGCACCGCCTTGCTGCTCTGGACCACCTTTGGCAACAGGGATCATGTGCTGATCATCGCCGATTTCAAGTACAAGCTAAGCGGCTATGACTGGAGCACCGTCCAGCCCTACTACCCTCCCTCCGACATCAAGCACCTGCCTACCGGCACACTCAAGTCCTTCCCTGCTGTCGAGGCCAGCAAGAAGACGCACTCAACCGCTGATGTCGCCGAGATTGCCCATGCCCGGAAGTTGGCCATCAAGGCCAAGTTTGTCAAAAGCTGGGAGGCCTACAAAACCCACGCGTGGGCCGAAGATGAGCTCATGCCTCTCACCGCCACGGGGAGGCACTCCATTGGCGGCTGGTCCGCTCAGATTGTCGACGCCCTTGACTCGCTCTGGATCATGGACCTCAAGGATGAATTTCATCGTGCCGTCCAGGAGGTCGCCTTCATCGACTGGTCAAAGTCCAGGACTTGGCCGCTTGATCTTTTGAAGTGACCATTCGCTATCTCGGCGGTCTCCTTGGTGCTTATGATCTCTCTCAAGAGCCTGTCTTGCTGGTCAAGGCTGTGGAGCTTGGCGACGCCATATATGCCGCCTTCGACACTCCCAACAGGCTCCCTACCCGCTGGCTGGACTTTGACAAAGCTAAGAAAGGCGTGCAGATGGCTGAGCTGTCCATGTCCACTGCCGCTGGTGGCACTCTTTGCATGGAGTTTACCCGGCTCAGCCAGCTCACCGGCGACCCCAAGTATTACGATGCTACTGAGCGTGTCAAGAGGTTCTTCTACGATTTCCAAAATAAGACCAAGATCCCAGGTCTTTGGCCCATAGATGTTGACTACCGTCGCGAGGATATGAGTGGCTCCGTCTTTTCGCTCGGTGCCGGTGCCGATTCGCTGTACGAGTATCTGCCAAAGATGGATGCCTTGTTGGGCGGGTTAGATCCTGAGTATCAGGAGATGGCCACAAAATCCCTCGATGCAGCCAAGGAGAACATACTCTTCCGTCCGATGACGCCTACGGACGCCGACATCTTACTAGCCGGCAATGTGGTGGCCGAACCGGAAGGCTTGAGAATAGTGCCAGAGATGCAGCATCTGACATGTTTTGTTGGCGGAATGTATGCACTCGCTGGAAAGTTGTTTGCTCGCGACGATTATGTGGATCTGGGCGGACGGCTCACGGCAGGCTGTGTTTGGGCATATGATGCATTTGCCAGCAACATCATGCCTGAGATTTCGCAACTGGAGCCGTGCCAGAATCTCACGGGACCTTGCCCTTATACAGGCCGAGTAACACCGCCTGGTTCACTTTCGGCGAATCCAGATGGCTTCGTCCGTGTGCGTGATCCGCGGTATCTCCTGCGCCCGGAGGCTATCGAGAGCGTCTTCTATATGTGGCGTATAACCGGCGACTCTGTCTGGCGTGATGCCGCTTGGAGGATGTGGGAAGGCATTGTCAAGGAAACCGAAACAGAGCATGCGTTTGCGGCCATTGAGGATGTGAGAGAGCCGGCAAGTGCGAAGATTGATTCTATGGAGGTGAGTTGAGCATCAAACGTCTATGCTTCGCTGTCTGAAACTTGCTTGACCGTGAAACATGAACTAACTTGAACTCAGACCTTTTGGCTTTCCGAGACTCTTAAATACTTCTATCTAATTTTTGAAGATGAAGATGTGCTCAGCTTAAATGACTGGGTATTAAATACAGAGGCGCATCCGTTCAGGCGTCCGTCCTAAACAGGAGAGGCACAGCATTTGCATGTATAGCAGCTGGATATCTGCAAACATGTAACAAACATAAATAAGAGTCTGGGGACTAGATTATATGAGCATCATATTGTATACTTTAAGGGGTCTGGGGTTTTTGGCAGTGTCATAAGGCATGGGGCAAGACTTTGCATATTTACCAAGCATTGGGTTAGGCGTCATTACTGGATCTGGGTTTTGTATAATCTATGGGTAATAAAGACTGTGTCAATGACACATTTTTAATATGCGTCAATATAAGAACATGAGACTCAAAACCGCCAGGTCCCATCTTGCATTATGGTGATGGGCAAAGAGAGTGTACAGATGGGATACAATCGGTCCATTGCTTACCTGATCTCCAAGAGCACGATACTCGTATGATGCCACGCATGGCTACCTGCATAACGCTCCGATAAGATATCCCGTTAGATGCATATCTTTGCCCGGCATTTTCCATTACATCACCCATGTACCGAATCACTTAATGATGCCCTCTTCTCAAGCCCATCTGCCGTCCACCATTGTCCGCCCACAGCAAACATTGGTGCAATCCTCTCCTCCTGCACACGAAGCACCGGCTCCCCGCCTCCTCGTGATGAGGGATGCCATTCCGTTTCCGCCTCTGTGCCGCCGCCGCCGCTCGAACGATCATTCCCGCGCGCCCGCATCATAGCTTGCCTGTCGCGTGCGGCTTACCCGCAGCTAGACGGCTCAGTTCTCGAGGTTTTCACAGCTCAGGGCCTCGCCAGCACCGCGGCGATGGCTCCGGTCAGAACCACTACGAGCGCCTAAGCGTTCGATATGACGCCACGCCTGCGGAAATCAAGAAGTGCGTTTGTTGTGTTCCTGTTGTTGTCTCGCCTCCTAGGTGATGAGCATATGCCGCTGGAGAACTTGAGATTAACAGTTTCTTACGACAGATCTTTCTACACGCTCTCCAAAAGCCACCATCCCGACGTTAATCCTTCCGACCCCAACGCTGCGGAAACCTTCTCCCGCATATCCGAGTCTTACCACGTGCTTTCTAGCGCAACCCGCCGAGCCGCCTATGATCGCGACGTCCTGCGTCTGCACCACAACAGGCATTCCTCTGGCCCGGCCCATCATGGTTCCTATCACAGTTCCAACCCTGCTGGTGGGCGTGCGCCATCCGGCCTGAGCCGTCGTCGCGGCACGTTCCGCGGCCCGCCCCGAGTTTCTACCGCAGCGGCGGCTGGGGTGCCCACTCTGAGAAGAGGAGGAAGGCCCACGAAGAATCGACCGGGACTGGCGAGGGTAGCGCAGCGTCTGGGCAGAAGCACTCTCCGGGCAGGGATGATCCGGCGTCCGGGACATACAGCCACTACGGTGGCATGGGTCCCGGCGGGGATCCCTTTGGACACCGCGACGATGTTCCGCATTTTGACAAGGAGAGCCACACTCGCACGCACCAGAGGCAAGATCAGCGGCGTTCACAGCGGAGAGACGTGCCGTAGGTGACGATGATGTTGAGTTCGAACCACAGACCAGCCTTGCGGGTCACTTCTTTATTGTTTCCGGCATTCTGGCAGCCACGTTCCTTGCCCCTTGATTTACTTACAATTCGCGCGGACGAACCGAAGGAAAAGAGAGCAATTATGAATGGCAGAGAATAGCTTGGCCTTGTATTACATAAATCAGAGACCCTACAACTTGTAACTAGACAAGAGTCACAAAAGACATTCTACGGGCAGGAGAGAACTAGGCGTTTGGGCGAGAGATATCATTCGAATTATTTGCCTATAATTTACATCCGAGAGACCACCGCAATGCAAAGAATCTAGTCGTAGTATTGAGACGTACAAAAGCTACTAGTGGGCAGCTCTGGGTAATAGGCTAGCTCTTCGCGAGCCAAAAACAAGAGAGAAAAGCAAGGAGGATCGCTTAACCCTCGAAGGTGAAGCTGGCACCGAGCTACGAAACTGTTAGTAAATGGGCTCAAGTAAAGTGATTCGGTCGGATTTACCTTGTGGGTAGCCTGGTCGAGCTTCTGGGTGTCGAAGGAGCCACCAAGACCCAGGGTGACACCCTCACGGAGGAGGACGTTGTAGGCGAGGGCGGCAATACCGCGGTCGTTGATCTTGACCTGTAGAGTATCATCAATTAGCAATGAACACCCAGGTGGAGAGATAGTCGTTCAAACCTTGGCGAAGGAGACGGGGTCGATGCGGTACTTGCTGGCGACCTCAAGGCCGACGGTGTTGCCGGTCTTGGAGTTCCAGGTAGCCTTAGCACCAGCCTCGACCTGGCTGTTGACCTTGTGGTAGTAAGAGGCAGCGAAGACGCTCAGGTTGTCGGTAGCGGTGATGGCAGCGCTGTAGACGGGGGCGGTGTAGCCAACAGCGGCGCTGTAGGAGGTGAGAGCGGCCTTGCCGACGTCGTAGCCGGCGCTGGCACCAGCGAGGAAACCCTCGTGGCCGACAACAGCGTCTACGTTGGCGACGGGGCCCTTCAGGAGGTCGAAGAAGGCACGGCCGTGGAAGCCGGGCTGCTTGAAGTGCAGGTTGAACTTAGCACCCTTGGCAGCGGTGGCGGGGAGGAAGTTGAAGAGACCCTCAAGCTTGAGGCCCTTGGCGAGGGTGTCGTTGACCTCGAGCTTGGTGTCGAGGGCGTTGGCGGTGTTCCAAGTCTGGGTGAGGGTAAGGCCTGTACGCGAGTACAACATTAGCAGCCGTGCGTAGCCGGGTTTGAAAAACGTCGCGAACTCAAGCGGCCAACCGGCACGAGGGCCTAGTATGCGCGAGACGCTGACGGAAGGGGATCTGTTGGGGTCGAGCTCTTGCGACCAGGGGTTTTAGTGTTTTGACGGGGAGCAGTACCGGTAGGCTTGTCGGTGTATTTTCCCTCAATCTGTAGGGAGAGTTCATCAGCAAGCTGTTCGGAGCGCGTGGGCCGTGGACGAGGCAAAAGGCAGCACGGAGCTGCCGCCATGCGATCCATTGGGTGGGAGGGAGTAGATGGGAACTTACAGCAGCAGAGGTGGCCTTCTCGTGGCTGGACTTGCCGGTCACCTTGAAGGCGACGCCATTGGGGCAGTGTCCTTGAACTCGAAGGTGGTGGCGGAGAGGTGGTAGAAATCCTTGTTCAGGAGCTACATTGAACACAGAGAACGTTAGTCAGACGCACGATGATGGAAAGCCATTGCGTTGGAAGAATGGCGAAAGCTACTCTGGCCTCTTGAGGGAGACCAGAAGCAGCGCAGGGGAGAGAAAAAAATTAGTATCGGGACGGGCAAGCTTGACGTACATCGTTGGCCGGCTTGGCAATGTCGGAGAAGGCGGGGACAGACATTTTGAGGTGTGTTGAGGAAGGAGACGAGGAAGAATGGGGAGTTGATGAAGCTGGAGAAGCTGGAGAGGAAGGAAGAGAGATGGGATGTGATGTAAGACCGAGGTGGTTTGAGGTTCGGGCAAGGTAAGGATCAGGAGAGCTTTTGGGAGTGGAGGGCGGTGGGCGCATGTTTATTGGGCCGTGGCTCAATTGGCTCACTCAACACAACAAGCACCAGCAGCATCGGCTGAAGTCGGGCCGGGCGGTTGTACTGCAGCATTGTACATAGTAGCCAGCGCACCCCACAAGGGTCGCGCACTGTACCTGGCCTACTGCAACCGCGACGTCATGCACCGTGCAGCCTGGGCCTGCGCCGCACGGAGCACCGAGGTCGCCAAGGTCGCTCTGGGGACTGCTACAGTGGTGCTTCAGCGCGCTAGGCCGCTTCGGGGCCCCGGGAGGATCCACGTGGGCAGTGACTTACAGGCATTTGCTCGACACAACATGTTGGGAAATGAGCTTCATGCTCGCCTTTCCCCTGCCCGGCATCCCCTCCATCGTCATGCGCCGGCATATCGTGTCGACTGCAGGTACAGTAGTTTGTTTTACCAGGCGGGCGTCGAAGCGCGCAGGAGCATCGACGTGGTTTTCAGTCAACCCTTTGCATGATGTTTCGTCCCGACTAACATGATCTCTCTGTCCCAACAGACTATGCGCCGGCACCAGCGCAACAGGGGTTTCGCACATACCTCATGCATCTTGCGCCATCCCCTAACATGATTCGCAAGGCGAACGGTGCAATCATCCCTAGTATGCACGTATGTTCCTCGTGACCGCCAAATCCGTCCTTTGCGTGATGTTTTTCCGACGGGCACGACCCGGCTAAGTGAATTCCATGCTTGGCCATTAAGGGGTTCTGGAAAACTTCGAGAACTTGGGCTTAGTCTTTGGCTGCGTATTGTATGTGACCATCGGGTGCACATGTTCTCTGCAGTGCAACATGACTATCCATGGTTTCCTGAAACACAAAAATCCTATTGACTCAAGCGACCACTTCTCTAATATTGCATCATTATATTAGCCATCGTTGAAGCCCAATCTCTACCCCTTCTATAAGCTGTCTATGCCGTCTTGGAACCACGTCTATGCTATATACAATGTGTTTCGCTACTCATATTTGCACTCTCAACCAGACAGCGCAGCTGTGTTCCCAAACTGAACGCTTTGCAAACCAAGAAATCTCTTAACCGCAAGCCAGAGCTCAAATGCCTCCAGCTTAAATTCCACTCGCACAAAGCCTACCCAGGCTGTCAATAGCTTCAGAGCATTAGGGGCCACAGCAACGATCCCTTTGCCCGAATGTTCTCCAACTGCTCGTAGAACACAGTTCGTGTGCAGTAGCGGGCTAGGATCATAAAGCTTCGGATCGGGCCCTGCCGTGTGTGGAGGTTCTCATCCAGGTTGCGGGTGAGATCGTTGGTCTTCAGGATCAAGAGAATAATGCGAGGCACACGGCCAAGCATCTGGACGAGATCGACAATCAGGCCCTCTTGTAAGGCATCGCTCATCGTCTTCTGCTCGTCATTGGTTCGGCTCTGCAATATCGATCCCTCCCGGCTGACGATGCCATAGTCGCGACCAGTAATGGCAGAAGCGAACAACGGGAAGTCCTCCTCCGTAATACCGGCCACTTCGTGTGCATACTGCTTCATACGCTCCATGTCACCATCGATGACGGCCAGCCACATCTTGGCGTAGGATCTTCTCAAAGGCGTAGGGATGTCTCGATACAGTCCGTGGTCATACAGAATGATGTCGAAGTTTGGGCCACCGCCGAATCCACGGCGCGAATCGTTCTTTCGAATAGCGAGGTTGCCACCATGCGGGTCGCAATGCAAAGGCGCGCCGTTTCCAAAAATCATCTCGTTGAAGATTCGAGCGAGAGCAGCCGACACCTCATCGCGATCAATACCGTTGCTATCCAGATATTCGAGGTTGTCTGGTCGCTTGCCCGACTCACACGCCATGACGAGTATACGCTTCTTAGCCCAAATGACCTCAGGAATTACCAGGGTAGCTCCGGAATCTTTGCAAAGTGCTCCTTCATGCGGCGCGCGTTATTGGCCTCTTCCTGAAAGTCGAGCTCAATTGGTAACGAGATCTCCATCTCGGAAGACAGCCACTCCAGGTCGTAGTCGGGGAAGAAACGCTTGAGAGTCGAGAAAGTATACGAGGTCAATGCCATATCAAGAGGAGCCCACGCCTCCAGCTCTGGATGCTGCACCTTCACGGCGACTTTGCGACCCGAGTCCTTGATGGTTGCCAGATGGACTTGAGCGAGTGAAGCAGCGCCAATGGGCTCGGTCGAGAATTCGGAGAAATATGCCCAGAGATCCTCCCCAGTATCCTTCCGAAACATTGCCTCTACAGACTCGAAGGGTGACACTGGACACTTATCTTGGAGGGGTATGAAGGTGCTGGTCCATTCGGAGGGTAAAAGGTAGTTCATCGCGCTCTGCGACCATGGTCAGCCAAGGCATTGGTCGTTGACAGGACTGGGTTGCCATACCAGGTGTTGTCCCAGCTTAATGTAAATTCCTCCATTCTTCTCCATGATTCGCAAGGTTCGTTCGGCACATCGCTTGTGGCAGGCCTTCAGGAGGCGCTCACGTTCATCTTCGTCCTCTAGCTGCTCTCGCGCGTTCAATGTCTTGCGGTAACTGGGCTCCTGTCAGTCGAAAGCCGAGGGCGCATCATGGTAGAAACACTTACTCGTTGATGCACAGCCCCAACCCCAGAAGCACCCTGCCCGAGCGCTCCACCGCATCGTAACCGCTCTTGATGTTGTCCGTAAAGGCAAGGACACCTACACCAGCCGCTGCTCCTGTAGAGGCGAATAGCAGCAGCTTACGGGGACCTGCTTGCGACCGGGCGCAGCATGTGGAATACTCCGTCCAGAAGCAAATCCCTATCGCCAAAGTGTTGAGACGGGCCGGCGTGGGCGAATCGAGTTCGGCATGTTGAGCAAGTCCGCGGTCGTGCCACCAGGCGGGCTGCGAAGGCGGAAACGGAAAAGGAGCTCATCAGAAACAGAGCTCTCAGGAACAAGCAGGCGGTGAAAGCAACTGCAGATTGCGCATCCTGCAAGAAGAAAGACACAACGGTGAACTGGAAAAGTGGCCTAGAAAGCAGAAGCGTCGGAGGCGCTACCAAGAGGCTAGAACATTGCGTCAAAACAGCCAGTTTTTTTGTCCCGGCATGGTCCATCCCCGAACTTATCCGCTACAATCGCCAACAAAACCCGTTTTCGCCCCCGGCCCCTCGCTAGTGCATCGGCAGGAACCAGGGGAAGGGGAAGGAGAGGGAAAGCACCACTTGTATTTTTCTGCCCCACCACGTGACAGCGCGACGTGCATCTAACCGCGTCGCACTTTAACTCGCCTCGCCCGCCTCGCTTCGCTTCGCTTCGCTTCGTCATTCTATACATCCACAAACTGCCCATCATTATACATCCGCACATGTTCTGAAGCCAGTGGCCTTCGCATGTCTCATAATCGCTCCAAACCAACCAAAGAATCGTCTTCTTTAGCATCCAATATGCTGTCATTATCCCCAACACCTATCTTCGCAGGTGCATGGGATCATCGCCCTGCCGTCTCATCACCCCTCTCATCCTCACCTATCCGGGCCTCGTCACCGTTGTCGCCAATCGACCGTAACTCTCTTGCAAATCGCCAGACTCAATCATCACCTCTACAAGCACCCAAATTCAAGTATGCATCGCGTCCGACGCGTCCAAACCCCGTGGTTCGCAGACGCGAGGACATCCAAGAATCGCGACGCAAGACGTTTCTGCAGAACGTACGTCAAAAGGCAGAGGAAAAGTCTTGGCAAAGGAGAGACATTGAGGGACAGGTAAGTCCCAGTATACCAACTTGACAATGTCATGGCGACGTACTAATATCATCAAGTTGGTGAAATCGAGCCTATTGGCTCATCGGATACAACTATCGCAAGGCGCGCCAACCCTCACAGATGCAGAAATCGAGGAGCTAGAGCAGGACTCATACGGAAAGATGGACGAAGAAGACATGATGGTGGATCATCTGAAGGAGGAGGAGGAGCTCGAAGCCATGATTGCGTCTTACGAAGAAAATCAACCTGGCTCTCAGCACCGTCCGCCATCTCCCTCGTGGACGGACGAGGATTTTGACGATATCCCCATGGATCTCATCATTCCAGATCAACCTACATTCTCAAACATACAACAACCTCAGAATTTCGCCGACCAACAGATGCATGGCTCTGATCAATAATGGGACCGCCGGTTGATCCTGGCACAGTGTGGATTTGCGGAAGGAGTTTCGGTTTGCTTAGTACGTTTATTGGCGTTGGACGGTCATATAGGCGTTGGCAAAGTGTATCATGTTGTCTGATTACACTATGGGAAATGGGTATAAGGGTTCAGGTATATCTTCCAAACAAGTAACCAGGCATTTACTGGGGATTGCATTGGTCATCTGGCATGTTGAACGCCTCCTGTGCTGACTCCATATCTCCAACCAAGTCAGGCGGCGGTGATCCTGCTGCTTGCATCTGCTCTGGTCAGCATTCGTCTTGAGCCTCAGTGAACCATTGTTGCAAGGCTTACCTTCTGCATTCGGTCTACGATGTATTCTCTGTCTGCCGCGTTTGAATCTGAGTATGTCTTCTCCTCAAACTTGGCGACGATCTCGCGGACAACGGTCTGCTGTTCCTCGTATCTTTTGAGATCCTCGGCCGAAGTCTTTGCACTGTTCTTCTCCAGCCATCCGGGAAACTTGTCGTGCAGCTCCTTCATAGGCTCATATAGAATGTCTTTGTTAGTGAGCTGCTCCATCATGCCCATGAGCATCTTGGAGAATTCCTCTTCGCTACCATCGGCGTTGAGATCACCGGACGACAGCTGCTTAAGCATCTCGGACATGAAGTCATCGCCGCCGCCAGACTGCTGCAGCGGCCGTCGCTTGGTCTCCAGAGGTTTGCATACGCTCCATGGTGCGACGGATCGTTTCTTGGAATGATTGATCTTCGGAGGAGGCTTTCGGAGTGCTCGAACTTCCCGCCGCGCTTGCCTTGGCGCTTTCGGCCGACGATCCTGGCCCCTCGGTTCCTGCTTCTGTCTCTGCCGCTGCGGCCATTTGCTTAAACATGGTTTCAAACTGGGCTTGCATATCAGGCTATAAGGAGATTAGTGTTGTATTTACAATGAGGTTGTCTGAAAATATTTCGACGTACTGATTTTCCTAATTCACCCAACAAGTCTGCCATTCCTTCTTGCAGTTGTTTGGCAAAATCCTCTTCTGAAAAGTTGTCATCGTCCGCACCCTGCGTGGTGGCCTGGGGGCCTCCGGCTTAGGAGTTGGGATTGTTTGCGCAGAGCCAGAGGCGACAGCTGGTTTTGATGCGCCCAGCTTAACAGTCGAGAAATCTTCGAGCATATCTGCCAAAGCGCCATTAGCTTACATCTAAAACCTCCTTACTGGGGGTGGACGGGCATACCGTCAAGATCGTCAAGGTCATCCTCGTCGGGATCTGGAACGTCTTCAACCTCATCGGAGACCGTGGCGACCGGAGCAGTTGAGCTCGCCACAGTCTTCACATCTTCTGAGTTAGTGACCGTAGCATTGGGTTTGCCATCCGCACCCGTGGACCCTTGGGCTGTTTCCATTGTGAACCGCGAATATGTTGTCCTCGGCACCAAAGCAACCCGCGATGCGATAGACGGGTAGGGGCAGGGTGCTCTGAACGCGCGCAAATGTTGGGGAGACAGTGCGCAGACCCTACGGCGAAGAGGAGAAGGAAATGTTTCTAAAGATATGCTTCGCGCAAAGAAAGGCCGTGGTCATCGACAGCCCACGTTGAGGATAGAGAAGGGCCTGTATCAAGGGTAGGGTAGGTAGGGTAGCATGGAAAGGCGTTCGGTTGATGCGACGCTCAATCATAAGCCGAGGTGATTGATTTATTGGGGCCCGCCCTCCAATACCAGGAGGTACCTCGCCTCACACACCCGGCGCTAGGGTACTTTGAGTTGGGGGCCAGAACACATGTACCCGGCGCTGTGCCCCAAGTGCAGTTTTGGCAGGGGCAGGTACCTAGGTACCTAAGTGCTAGTGAGGAACAGGCAAAAATCGCTGAACCAACCAGTAACGCCTTCAGACGTTCCGCCCTCTCAGATCGATAAGCCTCAGAGCCTCATGAATTATCTTCCTTACTAACGTTCGCCAGCCGGAAGGTTCATGTAGCTGCGTTGCACCTGGCAACTTACCGACAAAGTCAACTCTGCTTTTTTCCTCTACATAATTGTCATCGCGAGGCCAGCAGAAGGCTTGCTCACTTTTCTTTTCGCCATCCGGAACGTGACGGGAAAACGTCATCGGTCATCTTTGCACGCATCTCGAGATCGCCTCTTCGCGTCGGGTCGCCTTGTTTCGCAATGGCTCTGTGCCAGAATCGCCTGCAGGAAGAACGGTGGGTTGCGCCGCAGGACAAGGGACGATGACAAGCCCCCGCTGACGCTCACGTTGACAGGAAGCAATGGAGGAAGGACCACCCATTCGGGTTCTACGCGAAGCCCGCCCGCACCAAGGAGGGCGTTTTGGACCTATAAGAACTGGGAATGCGGCATTCCGGGCAAGGAAAAGACCATCTGGGAGGGCGGTCTCTTCAAGCTTACCATTGCGTTTCCTGACGGTACAGTTTTCGGAGCTCCCTTGGTTGTCTGCGCTGGTGGCTAACTTTTGACCTAGAATACCCAACAAAGCCTCCCAAGTGTAAGATGCCCCTACGATGCTAAATAGAGAGGTTGCGACAGTGGTGCTAACTCTTCTTGCGGCAGGCAAATTCGTTCCCCCTCTTTCACCCGAACGTGTACCCGTCTGGCACCGTCTGTCTGTCGATATTGAACGAGGAGGAAGCTTGGAAGCCGGCGATCACGGTCAAGCAGATCCTGCTTGGTATCCAAGACCTGCTCAACGACCCAAACCCCGAGTCCCCGGCTCAGGCCGAGGCGTACAACCTGTTCAAGCGGGACAGGCCCGAGTACGAGAAGAGAGTGCGCCGCGCGGTGCGGGAGAACCCTGCTCCTTGATGCAGTGGAGGGATATGGTTGGCAGATGGGGTGGACTGTGTTGCATAAGATGGATCTGGCTGCGGCGTTGGGAGGGA
Organism: Albifimbria verrucaria; assembly: GCA_020081605.1. Classification (NCBI taxonomy): domain Eukaryota; kingdom Fungi; phylum Ascomycota; class Sordariomycetes; order Hypocreales; family Stachybotryaceae; genus Albifimbria; species Albifimbria verrucaria. Next base: position 3,387,322 of record JAHREC010000013.1, read on the forward strand.
ATACCACGGCGAAAGGACTTGACTTTGTCACAGCTGGGCTTTTGAGAATTTAACTCATTTTTTTGTTGGCTAAACCTGTTGGTCGTCGTTTGCCGTGACGTGAAAGCAAAAGATGAAGGGTGAGGCGGCATAGGAAGGGCTCTTGTTTTTTGACATATCATTCCCACCCACGCCGTTTGTTTCTTTTTATTTTGGACGTAATGTAGCAACAAACTGTCGATGGCTTGCCTTTGTCTTTTTCGCATCCGTTTTCTTTTCTTTCTTCTCTCTTCCTCCTCCTTCTACGCCCTGGATTCTTTGCTCATCCTCGCGTTGTCATGTGCTTTCAAGATTGCGACAGGAGCGGGATGCATTGCAGATGGGAAATCCACGAATACACGGCGATGCGTTATCGTAAAGCGGTATCACGACATGGGAGAAGCTTAACCAATAAAACCAATACGATGATGGCTACAGTGACAGATCGCCGTCCTTGCATCAAAACAGTCAGACGGAGGATTGGAGGGACAGGCAGATAGACAAATTAGAGCAAGGGCAATGGCAATAATTCTGCGCCAATGCCCGCGTCATTCCGGCATGTGAGGTGAGTTGCAGGTGAAGAGGCGAGTGCAGAGTGGCTCCCCAGGCCAAGCACCCATCCGTCCGCATGGGCCCCAGCAAGGACGGAACAGTACAAGCAGAAGCAACACCAGCAGCAACAGCACCAGCACCAGTACCAGCAGTAGCACCAGTAGCAGCACCAAACATGCATATTGAAATCCTTATCTTGGCCCCCTTTAGGTAATACGGAGGCTCAGGGTTTGGCCCGGCCGCCAATCAGGGGCAGGGATGGCAATCTCGTCACCAGTTCGATAGCCGAAGTCGGCGCCATCAACGACTCACGCTCTTAGCTTGTGACTCGACATCTCGACCAAATTCGCTGCGGTTTAGGGCGGGCTTGGGGTGGCCTGGCAAGTCTGGCCTCTTGGCCCAGGCTACGCGCTTCAGCTATTAAAGTCGCCGTAGCACGGCACCTGTACGTAGCAGTTTAGCCACTAAGGCGATCAACCTTAGTACTAAGGTAGAGTTAGTCCGTGTACCTCGCCAAGTCGCAAGTCGCTACCGTAGCTTGTCGCAAGCAAAATTCCTTCCCGCCACCAAACCGATCGAATCTTTTCCCTTCTTCCTTTTCTCTCCATCCATACGTACGCTTCAAATCACCTCAGAGCCCTGCGCGAGCACCATCCCACTCAGCAACAATGTGTGGCATCTTTGCTTGCCATCGGTACGTCCTGCTTGGACCCCTTCCTGCTGCCCCCTTCTCCCGTGGTTCCATGGAGGGCAGCGGAATCACCCCGCCATTGTAACCTCACCAGCTCAATTGCTGATCTCTCTACCTCTGCAGTCATCCCGACGTTCAGAAGTTCAAGCCAACCGCGCTTCGCCTTGCCAAGCAGTATGTTACCTTCACCCTCACTCTCGCCCTCAACCTCACCCTCGGCCTTTTCCATTGGTCTGCCTCTTTTCCCTGCTGACACTCGATTGCCAAAGGGTTCGCCATCGTGGCCCTGATTGGAGTGAGTCTTAAAACTGCCGACAGCCCGAACCTCCTCGGAACTTTATACTAAACCTCGCACCTACAGGCGGCAACGTCATCTGCAACAACACCAGTATGTTCCCCTGCGCGGCGACCTTGTCGCGTGACTCAATTGACCTCTCTGTCTAGTTCTCTGCCATGAACGTCTAAGTATCGTTGGTGTTGGTGAGTCTCCAGTCCCACCCGATTAGCTTCCCTCTCCTGGATCGGCCCGCTGACTTGAAGCAGAGTCGGGCGCTCAGCCTTTGACCAACGCCGACGAGACTATCGTTCTCGCCGTCAACGGTGAGATCTACAACCACCGTCTGATCCGAAAGCACCTCAAGGAGAGCTATCCCTTCAAGACCACATCCGACTGCGAGGTCGTCATCCCCTCGTGAGTCCCACCCTTTGGCCCGCTTCCTAAGCCTCGGTGGTGTATTAACCTTGTCTCAGTACCTTGAGCATGACATCGATGCGCCTGCCCACCTCGATGGCATGTTCTCCTTCGTGCTATACGACAAGAAGCAAGACCGCACCATTGCCGCCCGCGACCCCATTGGTATCACCACCCTCTACCAGGGTTTCTCCTCCAAGGAGCCTGGTGCCGTGTACTTTGCCTCGGAGCTGAAGTGCCTGCACTCCGTCTGTGACAAGATCGTCTCCTTCCCTCCGGGCCACGTCTACGATTCCAAGACTGGCGAGACTACTCGCTACTTCAAGCCCAGCTGGTGGGATCCCGCTAAGGTCCCTCCACCCCTGTCGACTACAAGGTCGTCCGTGAGGCTCTTGAGAAGTCTGTCAGAAAGCGTCTCATGGCTGAGGTTCCCTACGGTGTCCTCCTTTCCGGTGGTCTGGATTCCAGTTTGGTCGCCTCCATTGCCCAGCGTGAGACCCTTCGATTGAAGCAGAAGGCGCTCGAGGCCAACGGTGGCGTCGAGCCCGCAGATGAGCAGTACCACGAAAATGCTCTTGTCGGTATTGATGACGATGACAACCTGTCGACCGTCACCTACCTGCCTCAGCTCAACTCCTTCTCTATTGGTTTGCCTGGATCTCCCGATAATAAGGCTGCCCTGGAGGTTGCCAAGTTCCTCGGCACGAAGCACCACGTCATGACCTTCACCATCGAGGACGGTCTCAACGCTCTTTCGGACGTTATCTACCACCTGGAGTCGTACGATGTCACCACCATCCGTGCCTCCACCCCCATGTACCTCCTCTCCCGCAAGATCAAGGCCATGGGTATCAAGATGGTTCTCAGCGGAGAGGGTAGCGACGAGATCTTCGGTGGCTACCTCTACTTCCATGGCGCCCCTAACAAGGAGGCTTTCCACGAAGAGACTGTTCGTCGTGTCAAGAACCTCCATCTGGCTGACTGCCTGCGTGCCAACAAGTCGACTTCTGCATGGGGTCTTGAGGCCCGTGTGCCTTTCTTGGACAAGGAGGTAAGGCAAATACCCTACATTACTTGATGAACACAATCCCGCTGACACAAAGCCTAGTTCCTCGAGGTTTCCATGAACATCGATCCTCAAGATAAGATGATCACCAAGGAGAAGATCGAGAAGTACATCCTGCGAAAGGCTTTCGACACTTCCGATGACCCCAACGCTCAGGCTTACCTCCTGATAACATCCTGTGGAGACAGAAGGAGCAGTTCTCCGATGGTGTCGGCTACGGGTGGATTGACGCCCTGAAGGACAACGCTGAGCTCCACGTTACCGATGAGATGATGAAGAACCCCAAGCCCGAGTGGGGTGATGATATCCCTGATACCAAGGAAGCGTAAGCAAGCCCGTTGCATTATATTGTGCAAAATGACTGACACTTTGTAGATACTGGTACCGCACAATGTTCGATGAGCACTTCCCGCCCACTGTGCCTCGACTGTGATGCGCTGGACACCTACTTGGTCTAAACAGACCGACCCTAGTGGCAGGTTAGTACCAGACCAAGACAGCCTTAAATTCTTTTACGCTAACACATGTAACAGAGCCATCTCTATTCATCAGGCCAAGTACGAGAGCACCGAATAAGCGAAGCGCAGCTTGGTTCGTGCATTCTCAGTGGTCTATGAAACTTGGATTCGAGGCGTCTCAGGACTTAGAATGGTGAAAAGCGATATCCACAGCATGAAAAGGGAGAAATTGTGGTATTAGGGCGAGCGGCAGCTTTCCCAATTGTTGAATAGGCGCTGGATATTAAAGGTATATCCTCTGCAATTTATTGAAACTTGTCTCGAAATAGAAACATGTTCAAGATACATTTATCATAAATCAGAACTTCTAAGGGTGTATATGCTCAATCTTCATTTGACTGTGGCTCCAAGTGAGTAGACATTCACAAGGGGTGAGAATAAAGGTAAATCACGATTCATGCATATTCCTTTTGTTTTATAAAGGTTAATGCTGAAGTCGAGTAAATACAGTGCAACCAAGGCGCAGGTAGTTGTTAGACAAAGACAGAATGACAGGGGCCAAAAATATAGGCAGTGGTGAAGTAGGATAAGATGTCAAAAATGTGATTCCGCCCGGGCTCGAACCGGGGACCTTCTCGGTGTTAACGAGATGCCATAACCAGCTAGACCACGGAACCCGCTTCATGTTAGACATGCAACAATCAACCTTCATATCCAGGACTCAGGTGGTTGGTGATTGAGCATTGTTTAATGTTCATACTCAGGAGCTCTTCTACAACAAACTAAGCCAACTCCAGTTTATCGTACGTCAACACACTGCAGGACCAATTGTATCACAAATGTGATGGTTGGAGAAATCGAACTTGTGGCATATCCTTTACCCTGGACAAATGGCTGAAAATATCATGGCATACTGGTTTGCCTAACTTGCTTGAATCATCTATGGGACGGTTTGCGTCTGTCATGCTCCATCATACTCGAACATTGCCCTTTCCCTAATACAAAGCCTTGAACTCCTGTCCTGGACCCTTTGTCCAAACCGTAGCTATCCCAATTGCAACGCCTGCTTATTCAAATGATCCCTTGGCCAGTAACCCACCAACCATTCCTATCCTCCGCTTTGCATCCTTTACCTTCTTCTCCTCCCTCCTCCGCTCGCTCTCCTGGATCTTAGCTCTACGCTCGTTCTCTCGTGCGAAAGCATTCACTCCACTTCTCTTTCCCGCTGTCTTCTTGATCTTGGCGTCGTCCCCGAACCCTGCGCTGCTGTTCGCTCCAGGCGTTGAGGCGGTTGCTCCGGAAGAGCCTGAGATCAGGGAGTTTGTGGTAGCCCGACGCAGAAGAGCCGGTACCTTGAAGGACATCGATGCTGCTGATACAGCAAATGCGACCTTCGAGTTGGTTGCCGATAAAGCCGATGAAGATTGGCGCTTTAGACTTATGCGATCAACCACCGCAACTCGACCCCTACGAGGATTCATGGACAAGTTCTCCTTGTCACTGCTTGGGGGTGGTGAGCGACCCTCCCCATCGCTATCAGAATCTATCTCGGTGGCAGGGATGAGAGATCCCTGTGGTTCCTCGAGTAGATTAGACAGAGTTTCACGAACTTCGCCGATATTGGAGGGCTTCTTGCCGCCCTTCGTTCTGCGGGGGTTGCGGTGGTGGTTTTCAGTCGAGTCATTTAATGGGAGGCGTTGCTCGTCATGGACCGTTTGTCGCTCCTGGCTTGTCCTGGTATCGGTCTGGGACTGGGATTCCAGACCTTCCATTGATGGCTCTTCGACAACGTCCAAGAAACTCATCTCGTCGTCGCTACCTTGATCCTCAATGGTGCGCAAGAAGGCTTGGTTTCCCGGGTTCTCTGCCATCTTCTTGACGCGTTCGTCTGCAAAAGAGCCTTCTGCATCTTAGCGAATTGACGGCGCTTCATCCTTCGGCGCGCCTCTCCACCATCATCAGAGTCGGAAAGATCGTAGTCAGCTCCTCGCTTACGACGCAACATTCCTGTTGTCACATCCTTGAAAAGCTTCTCTACTTCTTTCTCATCGTTGGCTCGCTCGCGATCCCTGAGAAAACATTAGCAAATGCAGCTGAGTACATGTGGCGTATAACAACTTACATATAGAATGCTGCCAGCTTATCCGCGTCGGCTTGGGCATTGGTGGTATCGTCGATGATCTCTTCAACAGAGGCAAGAGAATCATCATCACTATCCTCACCATCCGCACCGCCTAAGCCGGCATATTCATCCTCGGACTCTTCGGCCTGTTCCTCAATCATCTCCTTCGCCTTGCTCTTCTTTCGGTTGAACTCTTCAAGAAGTTCTTTCTTCTTTAGTTCTTTAGTCCCATCCTTGAGTGCGTCAAATGCTGTCTTGTTCGCGCTGGGGGTAAGGTCACCCATTGCCAGGGCTGAGGATTGCATCTTGCGCCGCAATCTGCCACGTCGAGCCAATGGAGACTCACGAGTCTCGTCCATTTGGGTGTTGGCAAGGACGGTGTCGACCGTTGACGTGGGAACTTCAAGGAATCTGTCCTTCAATGGTGTGTGCTCCTGGAACCCACCATCCTGTGACATCTCAATCATTTCCGAAATTTGAGTGTTAGACTCCTCGCGTAGGAGGCTATCAAGCCCTCGCATCTGTGATTGTGACAAGTCGAGCTGAATAGGCTGTGCTGTGTCCTGCGTCTCCTCGCGTTGAGAGTCGAGGACCATGCTCTCTACCGTCACCTCTGCAGTTGCAGAAAAGTTGGAGTCTGGGAAGTGATCGAAATCAGGCATCAAAGACTGCGTTGGACCTTGAGCTGGGCTCATCTGGCTATCGTCCATAGTTCCTGCGAATATCTGAGTCAGGCCAAGGCCTGCGGGGCCTTGTACAGGAGTCCAGGAATGAACGACTTCTTTGCCGACCGCAATACTGGCGTGGGAAAGCTGGAGATGCAGTCTTCGTAGTTCCAGGTGTCATGTGCACTGTTGCCTTTGGACGCGGTGTGGCCTCAACTTCAGCTTCATCATCGGAGATAACTGTGGTCTGCTTTCGGGGACGTCGGTGCCAAGTCGGGAGATCGGTATCTTCTTCCTCAATGGGGTTGATATTGGTGGTTTCGTCGATCTTTTGCTGGACGTCGGTGGTCATTGCTTGCTCATCTTGACCATCTTCGTCGTCCATGTCGGCGTCCTCGTCCTCATCCTCTGAGCCAGAAAGCTCGATTGCTGATGCTTCCTCATCATGCTCGTCTGCGGATGCTTCATACTCCTCGTCTTCACTGTCATCCCAGCCAAGCGGATCCTCTTCACCCTTCTCCAACCTTTCCTTCTTCGCCTCCGCTCGCTCTTGTTGCATGATTTTCTGGGCTTCTTCTCTAGCCTTCGCCACAATATCCTCCACTTCCTGCATCTGGCGTTCTCGTTCCTCCATAGTATGAATGACCACACCTTGAGCCTTCAAGGTTTCGAGGCGGCGGTCACGCTCAACCTTTGCCTGTTGCCTCACCTTGTGTTGGAGGTAGTCTTGTAATTCTCCCGGAGACATGCCAGTATGTTTTGAGTTAGAATCTCGTCCGGGAGATCGCAAGTGTGCAAGCATTTGCAGTGCCTGAAGAGGCTGTGTGTTCCTGGCCTTTTCAGCGGAATGCTGTTGAACACAGCATTGATACTGTCCTTTGCCGACCTCGTAATCTCCAGCTCGTCATCTGAATCTGCTGCGGTCGACTTGGTAGGTTTAAACGGTATCCTCACACGAACTTGACGTTTTGGTCGCGGTACCGCTACAGGGGCTTCAACAGGGGCGGTAGTCACCTCCTCTTGAGCCTCTGTGTCGATATGTGATACGGAAGCATTTTCGTTGGGACCATTCGCAGCATCTGCCTTGCCGACTGTAGGGGGCGAGCTAGGGGCGTTTGAACATCCTGCATTGCAACATCCGAGTCTGGGGTTCCAGGTCGACTTGAGCTGGTGGTCTTGGGCTCAGTCTGGATGCCGGTGGCAGGTTTGAAGTTGAAACGTTCGAAAAGGCTGGCCTTGGTGATCTTCTTCCTAGTCTTTGCTTCGTGTGCAAGCTGCATGCTCCTCGCCATTCTCTGTGTCTCTTGGTTCATCTCTTCGATTGCCTTCCTGCTAGCCTTTCTAGTTGGTCTGGCCATTTGTGACAAACGACGTCCACCTTCATCGTCAGTTATATCGGAGACATTATCTTCATTGTCTGACTGCAACTGCTCCAGTTCGGACGCAAGTTTTTCTTGTTGCGCTCGTCGCTCAGCTTTTCGTGATTCTTCTGCAGCTTCGCGCGCCAGACGCTCTTTCCGTTTACGCTCGACAAGGGCCTTGAAGCGGTCCGATTTTAACGGTGGCAGTTCGGTTTCTGAGGCGGACTCATTCTGGATAGATTTTGTGGGAGATGGGCGGATGGGCGACGAGACAAACAATCCAGGACTTGTTGAGCGCTCGGTACGATCCACAGTCTGTGGAGATGACGTCCGGTTTGTTAGGCGCTTGAATTGCCTAGGGGCCATGGGGAGTTCATCCTCCTCCTGTTCGGCCTCTTGTGTTGCCTCATCTATTTTCTCGGTCCTTGCAGTCTCGGGCTGTAAGGACATGCTCGCGTCGTCATCGGTAAGCTTTGTGGAGGGCTGTTTCGTAGTGGTTGCGGCGTGCATTCGGGCCGCTAGCCGTCCACGGGGTCTGATTTCCACATCTGAGTCGTCTTCGTCCGGGCGAGGAAGCGGAGATTTGCGTAGAGCCCTTAGTAGTGACCTGGAGTTTTGGGCCTTGGTTTCTTGTGATCCATTCTCTTCATCGCTGCTCTCTACAGTGGCGAGAAGAGCCCTGATCTTGGTTCGTGGTGTCAATTGCTCTGGGGATTGCTCCTGCCGGAAGGGGAAGAGGGTATCGAAGACGCCATTGCGAGCGACAATGTAAAACGTCGATTATGTGAAACAATGCAGTATAATGTGACAAAATAAAGCAAATTGGAAAGAAAAAGACAAAGGCCACAATGTTGCAATACTTGAAATTGTATGGGAAGTAAGTAGAGTGCAGAAAGAAAGTGGTGCGAGTCGACGTTTAAAGTGGTGGGGAGCTTGACGCGCGACGCGGACGGATCCCTGCACACGCGACGTTACGCATCAACCACCCCGCGTCATCAACGCGATACGCCATTTAGGAAAATTCGCGACTTACATAAGCACATAGCTATATATTTTAGTATTTTAGTGGGGCCATTTAACAACATCAAGTTCTTTCACCAAAACGGCATGATCACGGCGCTCATGAAGCATTTTAAAGGAGTGTGTAGTATTTTGATATTGAAACGACTGGCGGCGGGCAGATAGTTCAATGCGTTAACGCACCTCGCCATCTACTTCCGAACAAAATTTTGGTCAACTAGTAGGTAGGGACTGAGTCAAGGACAACCAATTCTCCTCCTTATAAGAATGTAATGAATATTGCCATCCAAATGCGATTTGCATGGACTTAGAAGAGCTTGTGCTCCAGCGTCATGTCCGATTCAGGCTCAAGGCCAACGCAAGCCCGGAAAATGTTGGTCAGCGCAGCACGCTGCTTAGCCAGAGCGTTGACAACAGGAGTGCCGGGTGGCGTCAGAGGAGCCTTGAGCATGTAGCTGAGGACGCTCAGGACGCTGTGGAACTTCTTGTACTCTCCGTCGGCAGCCTCGGATCCAGACGCCTTCCATTGAATACGGGTCATCATCTCAGCAATGATGACAAGATCAATGATCAGAGGCGACGCAAGCAGAGAATCCTCGCAGATGTTGAACAGGCTAGGGTCACAGGTGTTAGCAACGTGCCTCTATACAAACGATTGGTATCAACTTACGAGATGGTCTGGTGGCCACCGAGGAAAATTTCAGCATAGTACTCATCAAGGGCGCGCTTGTTATCAGCAACAGCAGGCATGTATTTAATGACAACGCAGTGGTCGGGATGTTCGCCCTCCTTGTACAACACGTTGTTTGCCTCAACCATGTCATCAACGACATTTGACTTGGAGATCTCCTTGGATCGAAACTGCTTCTGGGAGCTCAAGTTCTTGCCGTCATTGTTACCAAGGTGGTTGTAGCTTGCAATGGAGGTAAGCTTGATGCCGGCGTTGATCAAGAAGTCCACAAGAGCCGACTTCATCTTGGTTTGGCCAGACTTGAAGTCGTCACCACCAATATAGGCGTCGTGCTTCTCAGCAAGCTCAATGGCACCAGGAACAAAGGTGTTCTGCGGAGATCCGTTGATGAAGGGGCCTTCTCAAGGATACAGGCAACCGCAAAAACAGTGGAGGGAGACCTCCTCGTGGCCCTGCTCAATGGCCTTCAGGAGGTTATCAGCAGTATCATTGACGCCCTCAATAAGATCCGCGAATCGCTCAGTGTTGGCGGTCCACAAGACAATGACCTTGTCAAGACCATTGGCTTGCTTGAAGTCACGGATGTCCTTGCGAATCTGCTCAACGTGTGCCATGGAGGCCTTGCTGCCTTCAATGAGGTTGTCGGCGCGGTCTTCTTGGTTGGCGGCGATGAAGTCAGGGTAGTAGATGGATGGGAGCGGAACCATCTCGTTCATCTCCTTCCTGACCTGGGCCTTGAGAGTTGGCTCGAGAACCTGGGCGCGGTCCATGGCCTGGGCCAGGTTCATCTTGCTAATGTCCCAACCGCCGATGACGAGGTCGTTGGGATGAACCATGGGAAGCACGCTATGGAAGGGGATATTAACGTCGCGGTGCGTCTTAGCATCCATGCCGAGCTTCATGGTAGATCCCATGACAACAGAGCCATAGTAATTGGCCTCGCGAGGACCCTCCTTGGTTTCCCAGACGAGGTTTCGGCGGTTGGCAATGATACCAGCGGTCACAGTGGTACCATTGTTGCCGCCCCAGCCGACAAGCATCATGCCTACCTTTGGGACTTTGCGGTCGACCTTGAAGTCGTACTTGGTCTCGAGGGGGTGGCAGTGAACTTGCCATTGTCGTCGACGTCGACCTTGGTGGTACGGTAGGTGTACTTGGATTTGATCTCCTGCTCGGTGTAGGTGACGTTGGGAGAGTTGACGGTAAAAACGTCCCTGTGCGAGGGTTGGGCAACTCCAGCGTCGCTGGCGTAAGCCCTCCCGTTCGAGGAGCCCGTGTCAATTTCCGCGTGGGGTGCCATGTCGATCACTTGACGAGAAGGACGCGGCGGGAAATTATTTAGGGGATATGACAATTCTTGATTTAGGCTCGACCTTTACTGGGTCTGAATCGAGTCCGATGCCCCTCCGGAATCGGCAGAGCAACGGGCTCCTGCGAACGGGTGGTGCACACTGGTGAGCAGGTCAGTATTGTTGGATCATGAGGCTCTCTGTTGGTGCGTCGGAGGTACGTACGAGTTAAGGAGATTGGAAAACGTCTTGACGACTGAGTGACCGAGGTCAGAAGCCTCGATCTACACGGGGTTGATGATTTTGTAGATGGGTGAAGTTTGGAACCGCGGGGTAGCGGGGTACAGCAGCTGGTATGCTACGGAGTTGAAAGGGTTGGTTGGGGGTTGAAGATGTTGTTGCTCGATGTGGGAATCGAAGGACAATATGAATAAATGTGAGGTGAGTGTGGAGGAGAATCAAAGGGATCGTGGGGAGAGGGGCGGGGTGTGGGATAGTTTATCATGTCTGTCCAGCTACCAGAGCTAGAGCGGTGAGGTAGCACGATGTGGAGTCAGTCCAATGTGTGATAAACACATACACACATAATTGCGACGCCATGCTCGGATGCGGCGGAAGAGCACGCGATACCGGGCAGGCCTTGGCTCGTCATCTATTCCTCGGCTGGAGGCATTTTCATCGGGCTTGCTAGGGCACGAGATGCTCCGGGCTTGGACGCGCGAGCCGGTCCGGCAGTCAAGGGTTGCATGCATGCATCAGGTACGCATGCAGATCTTTAATCGCTGGGAAGCATCAGACTTGTGTCTCCCAGAACACCCGAATCCACCACCTCTACACATATTCGGTGGGTGCCCACTACCTTCGGGTATCAACAAGAACCCGTTTCTTGTGTCCCACCTACGGAACTACGGGTATCTTTCATATGTCCATATCCAAGCGGCGCAAGTCATGTATAGTACCACATCTCGTACAAGTTGTGGTTCAGTCCGTGGACGAGCTGCAGGGTAACCCACAGCGACGTGAAATGTCAACCAAAGATGTCGTAACCAACATACCAGCCAGGACTTTGACTCCAGTCTATCTCACCCCCACGCCATGAAGCCCGGGCAACAAAACAAAAAATTCCTTCAAAGCCAGGTGTATGTGGGGTAGTTGACGAAAATGTCGCGGATACAGCGGACCAAGCTAAGCCGGTTGAATTCAACACGTGTAGACGAAGAGGATAATTACATTGTGACCGAGCCGAGCAACAGCTAGACGCCTATCATCTTCTACAATGGCCAACACATTCTCCAGGCTTGCGATAAGCAGTTAGGGCATTTTCGTAGTCGAGCCAGATGCGGCCCCAGTCCCGGCTCTATGCAGCTGGACCCGGTATAACGGACTCCAGAACTGACCCGACGCGGAATATGCGTGGGCAAACCACTGCCCAAGATCTGGATCACGCCAGTCACACGCACATGGGATTCGGAGAGCGCGGCCACGCCCAACCTGTAGCCTCTGGAGTTACAAGGACAGCCAACCAACTGGTTCTCACTGAGACCTGAGAGGAAGATCCAATTCTAGCAGGGGAGGGGAGGGGGAGGAAGAGTATGAATGAACGCATGTGTTGGCCCTTTCATTTCCAACACTCAATCATGTAAAACAAGCAGCCGTAGTGAGCCGAATTCCGACGCAAGTTGGCCGGCCACCACTGGCAACTCACCAACCCAACCAAGCGTCATATAGAGATGCTAGTATGGACCAAGGTAGTGATAGGAATGGGACAGCCAAGGGCACACCGCTGGATAGCCGTGTTACAGATGCCGTTGAGACGAAGATCGTCTGCATAGAAGGCTCGGCGCTCCAGTTTGAGGGCGACGTGCAGGAGCGCGACGCTCGGCACCAAATAGCAACCCGGGCCGAAGTACTTCATTTAAAAGGATTCGAAGCGAGATGGAAGCATCATTGGACGGTGGCACATGGATGCCAAGAGGCTGGCACGGGATCCCTGCTCAACTGGTCTGATGTGATTAAACCCTTGGATCAGTCACCTGGGGATAAATGGCGGTCGGTCCAGAGCGGTGCCAAATATCACATATCAATTGTCAGTGGATGCTACTACCAACTCACAGCTGCCTCTACTTGTAGAAGCGACTCCCAACCGCGCCCTCCACGACACGGGTCACGCTGGGGGAAAAAAGTTTGCCCTGTCCGTCAACAACCAACGGTCCATCTGGCCACGGCTCTCCCCAAACATGGTATTAGCGTGACATTAACCACGGCCCCTTGTTTAATATATCTATGCAGGAGAGATATTGGCAAAAAATTGGAGTGGAGTGGAGGGGCGCAAACTTGCAAGTTCTCGTCCTGACACACTAGTGGAGGCGCAACAAACAGTTGGCCCTACTCAGAGCCAGGTCTACAGAGAGGTCAGTTCAAGGGTGCGGCTGACCCAAGGGTCGAGGGCCGATGGCTCGTATTTGTTCTCTTTAGGCTTCTCGTGGGTATGCCCTACTCACTAGGAGGCCGGTGGTATGGAGCTATGGGGTTTCTAGATTATTGGAAGCAACCTGGAAGCTGCTGGATTGCGCCTAGTCCCCGGTCCATTGGCTGCGTGAATAAAGAGGAAGAGGACCACGGCCCCGTCTGCATTAAACGGTGAGCCGATACCTGAAGCGGCGATCAAGTGCATCATTCGGAGGCGACTTGACACGAAATGCTTTGCGGTGAATCGACTCTGAGGTTGGCTGTGACACAGGCATTTGGCCCATTGATGGGGGTAGAGCGCATGACGTGGTGGCGGATGTCGCATTTATGTTCGCATCAAGCAATTCAAGCGGCAAGGGCCTGTGATCTTCTTTTCCTGACTAGAGCCAGGCCCTGACGATCGCTGGCGAGAAAAGCCATGTCTCAGAGTCGTTTCTGCTGTGGAGACGCTCGAGCTTGTGCCTCACCTTATCGATGCAGGGCATGTTAGAGTTAGAGGACACCCAGGCACGCAATCTACCTAGGCATGTACCTCCTGCTTCTCTTGAGGCTACCCGGGCTTGCTGGTACTGCAAGTGATGTTCAAAGGTACCGAAGCAGTACACTTTCTTTGTCCATGTACTTAACGTGCCTAACACCATGGTTGATGGGTTTCTGTCGTGCAGCCAACACCAACACCAACACCAGCACCACCAGCACGCACAACTGGGCTGCTACAGCAACACCATTCGCAATGCGGTGTTTGTCCCGTCGAAAGGCATGCAACCTGGGCAATCTTCCTCCTGCCCAGCAACTCAACCAACACGCTACCTACCTTCGGCGCTGCGAGTTACATCGATGACTCGGGAGTACGTCGCCCGGACCACCTGAGCATGGGCAGGGTCCCTCGATCTAGGGATTCAGGGCAGTCTTGGGTTCCCACAAGCGGTATGGCTCGGCCAGGGGTTGCCTCCCCTGGTGTATCGACTTCAACAAGCATCATAATTGCCCACCATTTAGGATACTGAGACACTCTGCGCAAACCCATATGACCCTTTCCAGGTGCTTGCCAGTCGAAACTCCTTCGTTGCCACCAACGCGGGTCGTGTTTCGTTTCTGACCTTCTCCCGGAGCTTTTCAAAGCCTTTCGTCTGAAGTTGTCCCGTCGCCTCAAACCTGTCGTCGTCGTGCCCGAGACTGCTGCGGTTTCGACAATCTTCGCACTGCCGCAGCGAAGGTCTGGGTAAACATCTGGGCCCATATCCTTCATCTGGCTTGTCCTGTACTGCATGTTTCAATCGCCCTCCTTCGAATTGCTTTTCTCCCAGCCACAACCAATATATTCCTTCTCAGCCCATAGTCCGCAGACTCTATACCCGCTGACGTAGTTAATTGACGATAAAACGAGCCTCGTCTTTGTCTTGAGCTACGCCAGCGCTTTGATCGAGACTCATAGGCCTGTGCTTTCCGCTGGAAGTCTCTTATTGCGCAGATGCTCCATTGCTGTCATCATACGAGCCATCGCAAAAGCAAAACAGCACAAGACTGTATCCAAAGGAGCCGAAGTCGAACTTGGCGTGCCGGGCAAGTATGGCTGAACTGAGAGAGTCGGTATTCGTACCGACCGTCAAATGTTCAACATGCGCTCTGGAGGTGGACATTTCGAAGATGGGAGACCACATCTGTGGTAGAGGAGCGGTCCAAGAACGTAAGCTGCTCTCTCGACTCGCTTCAAGACCTAATCACTAACATCGTTTGTAGTGGGCGAGCCGCAGATGAACAAGGCCAGTTCGGCCGATGGGCCTTTTCTATCACCATCAGTGTACCAAGAGCGTGCGCCGCCTTCTGTTGACACGGCAGTTGCCAGTAAGTGTGCTGCATTCTTTACCCATCAAGCCACAGTGCGATGCTCACCACCTCTTAGACCGTCAAAACATGCGCTTGGAACAGTTTGCTCCCGTCAGCTCGTCTAGTGAATCCCAGTACATGTCGCCTAGGACACCCAACCGGGGATCTCCTCCTGGCCAGATGGGGAATTATTTTCCAGCCGAGATAGCGAGCGACGATGTTCGGACATTGCCTATGTCCCAAGCGCAACCCCCATATGGAGGCTATGAAAGATATGACGAGCCTGAATCGTATACCGGCGCAATGAGCCCGATTAAACAGCTGGGCAACGAGCAGTACCAACCGTACAACGAGCAGTATCAGTCATACAACGAGCCGTACCAGTCGTACAACGAGCAGTATCAGTCGTACAACGCTCCCGCACCAGCCTCCTTCGACTCTTATCAGAAGCCGCTACCTGCGATTAACGATTTCAAGCCGCGACAGGACAGTCTTGAGTCAAGCCGATACTGGACAGAGCCGAGCCCATCTACAAATCAACCACCCATGGCAGACCCACGTTTCTCAAACCCAGCAAGAGAAGAAGACTCGTATGGGCTAAGAACCGACCCTTATCGTAACTACAATACAGTTGAAAGGAATGGCGGCTTTGGAGAACTGAAATCACCCGCCGCGTACACGAGTCGATCCGAAACCTACTCCCAAATCAACTCTCCCATCAAATCTCCGACACGGAAGATGTCGGCACCAGTGACGGCAAACTATCATCGACAAAGTGGCTCAACAGATGACGGAAGGCGACCCACGATGGGTCCTGTGACAACAAGAGCACCGCCTCCGAGGACAAATCTTGTCCGCATAACGACTGCAGCCCATCTGGCAAAGTCATCTGTTGATCTCGCAGCCGAATTTGGAATTGAGAATCCTTACACGGCGTCCGAGTCTGGATCATCTGGCTATTCATCATCAAGTAGTCGAAATAGCCAAATGACCGCACAGACTAGCCCAACTCTGTCGCATCCATCGCGGAAACCATCACAAAACTATAGCAGCGACGATATTGAAGAACTACAGGCATCTATGGAGAATATGAGACCAACAGATTTGCGAGTTGACACTACGGCGCCACCAATTCAACAGCATCCGTCCTCGTTCATGAGATCTCCACGCAGCCTTTCAATGGGAGGCGATTATGGAGACATTCCTCGCTCTGCTGCTCGAGACTACAACGCGCCATCCCAAGAATATCCCCAATCAGCTAACTTTGGACCCTCACCAAAATTAATTACGGACTTTTCTGCATCAAGTGTTCCACGCCATTTCCGCAACGAATCGTTGCCTGCCCACATGCAGTTTGAAGCATCACCAATATCGCCTCTCTCGCCAGGTTCGCTTCCACGAAAAGATCGTGGCGACTGCAAGTCTTGCCGCCTTCCGATCAAGGGCAAGAGTATTTCATCTGCTGATGGACGGTTAACGGGCAAATATCACAAGGCCTGTTTCGTCTGCACCACTTGTTTTGAGCCTTTCACATCTGCTGAGTTCTATGTCCTGGATGACAAACCCTTCTGCAGCCGTCACTACCACAAACTCAACGGCAGTCTATGTGGGAGCTGTAGCCGGGGAATTGAGGGACAATATCTAGAGGATGAGGCAAAGATCAAATACCACCCCAGGTGCTTTCGCTGTTTGGATTGTGGGACATCGCTTTCCGATGGTTATTTTGAGGTGGATGGAAAATCGTATTGCGAGAGGCATGCTTGGAGACGGGTTCAGCATGCCTTGAACCGTCAGCCTAGTAGAACTGAGGCCGAACTGGAGGTTAGGAGTCGACCGCAGCCGCCCCGAAAGGCCCACCTGCGCCGAGACCGCCACGGGCTCTCGGTGGACTCCCGAGCAACCCCAAGGCAGGAGTCTCCAAACCCGTACCTGGTCAGCCAGACATAGGTCGTTCTCACCCAAGCATAGTCTTGATGGGTTTGGAGCCTCCTAGGCTGCCTCAGATGAACAAGCGCAACACTCGCCTGGGTATGATCTAAATGGTTATTGGTGGCGGATATGAGGTTTCATCGAGGGCTTCATATACCAATTCTGAGTGTTCTCTATATTGCTGAGAGATGAGAGGCTATCTGCTCTCTTGGGGTTTTTTATTTCTTCTTGTTTTTGGGATCAAGCTGGGAGTTGTATTGGGATCTTATGGCATATACCCCACCTGCATAGAAGGTTTTCTTTGTTTTGGGCCACGGAAGTAGATGGCAAAGTGTACCTAGCAATCGATCGCAATGCTTTTGTGATGATGATAGATGGTTGTAAGAAGGAGAATACACTGATAAGTAACCAACACCGCTGCAACTGGTTTTTGCAGTATAGTCTGAGAGAAGGATTAAACGTCGAATACACGGTAAATGGCCCTACGAACTACATATAAACCGCGTTGCCTTGGTTTTGCTTCCTACTATGCAAGTATGGAGTATCATGTGTTACTCAGGTGTTTCAGCGGACAGCGATAGTGAAGTCACAACCGCCTTTATGCGAAGAGTTGAATGCCGATGCTGACATGCTGGGCACTGTCAGCTTAGGATCCTTTTGTTCCTTGTTTAAGTTGGATTAAAGGTGGTCAGCCTGGTCAAATGCTGACTGAACCATTTAAGGATTGCTTTTACGATCTGAAACATTGCAACTCATCTGGGGCAAAGGCATATTTCGATTTCCTACTTGGCCAAGATGGGCTGGGATGCTGAGAAAGGAGCCTATGATCAGGACGCCAACATCTCAGCTCACGCCACGGCTTGCCCAGGAGATTTCCCCGACGGAGAGTAGCTGGAAACGAAATAGGACTGAGACTGAGGCTGCTCAACAAAGGCAGAAGGCGTGAGGAACAGAGATTGATGGGGCACGCTTAGGAAAGGTAACGCGTCATCACAGGAAGACACATGGCTGTGTAGACGAAAATCATCATCTTGTCAACTCCAGATAGCGGGTAACTGGTGGGTTCTTGGCGTAACACGGACGGGCTGGTGTAAGTAAAAAACTGAGGTGGCGTCGCTGGCATGAACCAGGCTAACTAAGATGTTCCCAAATATAGGGGCGGGTGGGGTGCAGCACAGTGCTGTACAGTGTCTCAGGGAACAACAGGTGTCCGTCCATCCACCCGCACAGGCGCTGTAAGTATGTACGTACGCCACCCGTTGTGATAAGGACGCCTGGACGGGACATAGCTCAGCAGCGAATGTAAAGCACAGTCAATGGCACAGTGCCGTATGCCTGGAGGTGGAAGCAGCGATCAAATTGGCAGCCGGCACCGATCCTTCGCCAGGATCGAAACGGACGGCCAAGCTCTAGGAGCCGAAACGCTGATTGAGATAGATGGAGGATGCCGCTCCTGCATGAGAAAGCACCGGGAAAGCCACTGTATGTCCGGCCGGTTCGTTAGTGCATCGAGCTGGGCCTTGACTCGGATTTTGGATGGAGACGCCGACGCGCCAATCAAAGGCGAGGGGAAGGACGCTTGGCGGGTGGTAAGATGTGATGTACTGAAGTCTACTGCTACCAACCAACCACCAGGGCAAGGGGAACGGGAGTTAGCAGTAGCAGCAACTAGTGGCCGTCTATCAAAAGGGGTTCGGCTAGCCCTGCATCGCCTTCCTGCCTGCTGCTGCGGCCAGCTCCAGTAGATGGGAAAGGGGGAAGAGAAAGAAAGGAAAGGAAAGGGAACGGAGGGAAATGGGACAGAGATCGTCGCACGCAACGGCGGATCAGGAGCAGTTTGCGTACGCGTTCATGTATCCAGCGTGTGGGATTGGGGTAGATCAGCGAAAAGATATAATCCTGACACAGCCTGGCTGGGTTAGTTCCCTTAGTACTCTGTAGTGGGATAAGGTAATGTACCTGTATACCAGTACCCGGATCAGAGACCTCTGGTACTGATTGTAGGTTGGTTTAGCAGTGGCGTGGTTGAGCCACGGCCCACCTCCCTGTACCGGTACATGCTTCTGATACTTGACCGTACCTATGTACAGCTTCAAACCTGCTGCTGCTGCTGCTGCTGCTGCCGACATGACACGAAACGACCTTGGTGCATGCCCCACGCGTCGATTTACGAAATGCAAGTTTCCCCGGCCTTCCATTTCCTCGTCCGTATTTGTACTGTATGTGTCTGCTCTGCGATCCACGCCTGTTACACCTGCACGTACGATATGGGTAGAGCTAATCTTGCCTTGGTGCAAAGTAAAGGGTACGGACAAGCTCTCGGAGGAAAGCGACGCCTTTCCCGAAGCAGCTTTTCAAAGATAACCGTGGGGAGAAGAGTTGAGCGGCAGTAGAAGGAGAGAAGAAGTCTAAAAAGGAAAACAGAGGAAGCCAATGGTAATACCCAACGAAAGACAAGCTTCTTCAGCACAACGTGCCAGGCCGCTCTAGCATCATGTACGCCGAGATAGAACACGAACTCAAAAACTCTCTCGTAGCGTTTGCCTCAAACTGCCGTAGAGTCGGTCGATTGGCAAGCCGCACCAATGTCGCCATCGCGAGCTGACTTGGAACAGTGTGGATCTCCATGCACCATGATAATCGTCCATATGAACGACCGGCGACGTACAGCACTGTACCGTGCAGGGTTATCGGGCGCCAAGCATTGCAACCCCTGAAGGAGCAGCCATCTTACCGATTGGCACGTCCATCTGCAGGCTCGGCTCAACGAGGGAACATCCCAAGTTTGGCATTTGTTCGGAAACTAAACTTTCAACCAGCTTCGAAAAGACGCGTCGTACTGTAAAGGTGCCACGCAATGGAGCACGCCCCATCCTCGGGTTGTCCCTCACTCGCCTCTTCGCCCGGGGCCAACGTCGCCGCTGCATGTGCGTGCGATCCTGTTCGATTAGATTCGACGGAACGACGTGCAGGCAAGCCTTCTCCTGGAGAACACAGCAGATTTGACGGTTCTAAAATTGCACTACCCACTCTCGATGATCCCAACGCCAGCAGTTAAACCCGGGCTGCATGGCCCTGTCCTGGCGAGGGCACGAAAACTTGGCTTTTTCGGCCCAGGCTCTTCTCGTACAAACTGACCAGGTTTGCCGTACAGTATGCACGCGACTGTACCGCGAGCTTCCAGTGGTTGTGGCCGATCCCAGCCTCCCCTAATTGTGGCCCCCTTTCATATCCCCTCCCCACTACCTTACCTTGCTTGGTGCGTGTTGCTTTGCTTGGTGCTTGGGATTCCGACGCGCCATGCTTGGTTCAGTGCTTTAAACTCGATAGCGTGGTGCTTTTTTATTTCGCATGATGGGGGCGATGGGGGAGGGGTGCGTTCCTTGCCTTACCTGACCTCACCATGGGGGAAGATATGGAGACGCATAGTCAGTCAGTCCTCGGAGCGTTGCGTCGGTTCACCTGCTGTTGGCTGTTACGAGAAGAAAAGAGAGCTGGAGAGTCCCGTTGGTCTTTGGTGCCGTACCCCCAGAGGTACCGAGTACCAACGAGAAGTCCCGGTTACCTTAGCTCTGGGTGAGCAGAGCAGCGGCTGGCCCGAGCCCCGAGTGAAAACCACCCTTCTGTGGCAGCTCTTCCAGGTATCTTTACCCCTAAGGTAATGAGTGGCCCTGCGACGTACTCCGTACAGGTACTCCGTCTGGGCAAGTACGAGTACCGGTACCGGGCCCGGTACTGATACCAACGTCAGGAAGTGTACCTACCTTAGTATAGGTAGGGCCATGGCCGTAGCAGTACCCAGTGGCAGTATCCAATAGCATCAGAACCAGCACCAACCAGCTGGCTTCCTTCTCGCCTTCCCTCCCGCCCGCGACCACACTCTCCACCGCCACCCCTGCTCCGCCCAATCTTTCTCGTCTCCTATTCCCTACCTTTTTTTCAACCTTGCCTTACCTTATCCTAGCCATGCCCACCCCCTCTTCCCTAGTCGATTGCTCTTCTCGACTCAACTTTTCATCTCCCCTTCTGCCCGTCTCTTTTTCCTCGCTTCTTCCCCTAATCAGTTTCCTGCTCAACCCGTCCTCAAGCACTGGCATCTTTGTCTATACGCCCGCCTAGGACGCCTCGTCGCGTAGCGTGTACAACCCCAGAAAGGCTTCTTTGAGAGAGGTCGTGCCACTCGTTGAAAACACCTGCATCGCTTCTTTCTTCGTCCGACCTCCCTACGCGAACCAGTGCCACCAGGCGGCATATCCAAGTCTTCCCCTGCCTTCGACACCTTGGGACGTAAACACTCGGCCCTCGAATCTAGCGACAGCCAATCTCGAACGCAAGATGCACATTTAATTTCACAAGCATCTACCTCCCCGTTTCGTCTTGACAGTTCCCATCTCAAAACGTAACATCCCCCATTGCAACACAAGAACAACAACAATCGTCTTATTGTTTTCTTGAATCGAAACCTTTGTCGAGCATTACGCCACTTGTCTTAACCTAAAAAGTCGGGAGGAATGGACAAAATGCTGAACCCCAAGGCCGACGCATTCTCATGTCTCGGCCGCGGCCGCGGAGTGTGCTCTTCATCACTCTGGCCGCCTTCACCACCTACATCCTGTTCTTCAGCGGGCCCAGCATTCGGATGAGCTACCCGTCTCCGCCGCGGCTTGTGCCTGATGAACACGCCACTGCCGAATCCCAGGAGATGATGAGGGATTGGGAGATTGACATTGAGGAAGTACGAAAATGGAAGGATCCCGATGACCCTGAGGACCCCAACCTTGTCGAGCCTGGCTACGAGACGGATGGCAAAGATCGCGAGCCTGGTGACATCGGAAAACTGCAGCACGAGAAGGATATGCGTAAGCTCTGGAGATACGTGTACAAGGCCACAGCTGAGTAAGTAACAATGCCACTCCGGACAACCCTTGAACACTCTACTAACGAGCTCTTAGCCTTCCTACCTCAAATTTGATTTATGGCAATACTTTGAGCACTCTTGACTACAAGGACCAGCGATCCGAGCGTCACAACCAAATGCTGCGCGAGGATCCTAATGTCGATGTTCCATTCAGCGCGGACAAGCCAGTCCGTATCAACCCTTACCCCGAGTACAACGGTGAACAGTGGAAGAAGGAGGGACATGCTCCTTACATTCCCTGCAAAGGCCCATCTGGTGATCTGGTTGAGGACATTCTTGGTTTCAAGGGTCGCCCACACAGATGGCCAGCACCCAAGTTTGGCAGTTATGATCTCATTGGTCTGGATGCCAACATTTGCTGGGAGCGAGAGACTCGTCTCGGCCAGTATGGTCTCACCGAGCAGAAGCAGATGGTCGGAGGCGAGTCTAAGCTCATCTCATGGGACAATGTGAACTGGGGTGATTTGCAGCGCCGCTGTGTTCACAAGAACGCTAAGCGCTACGATCTTCACCGCGATCGCAAGAATCCCTACCTCAACGCTTATCCTGAGACTGCCAAGTCTGACATCAGCCAGTCGGAGCATCTTGTGACTCTCAGCGATCAGCACGTCGAGCCACCTCCCGCCAAGACTCGAAAGCGTTCTCCTGACTTCGAGACCAACGACAACAGGAGCGCTCCTGCCGAGTCTGGCACCACAGGCTACATCACTGAGAAGCGAACGGCTTTGCTTCTCCGCTCCTATACCGGCAAGACTTATACGGAGAATGATAAGCAGGTCATCCGCGCGTTGATCAGTGAACTTAACCTGAAGACTGGAGGAGAGTACGAGGTTTTCCTCTTGGTTCACGTGAAGAACCACGATCTCCGCATCTTTGACGACCCTGAGACTTACCAAGCTGTCCTTCAGGACAACATCCCTCCGGAGTTTCATGCTATGACCGTCTTGTGGAACGACGAGGTTGTCTGGAACATTTACACTGAGTTGAAGGATGAGAACGAAAGATCAGTCCACTCTGCTCAGTGGCTCTCAGTTCAGAAGTTCAGCCATGACCACCCTCAGTTCGATTTCATCTGGAACTGGGAAATGGATTTCCGATACACGGGCCAGCACTACGATTTGCTCGATAATTTGGCCAAGTTTGCGAAGAAGCAGCCACGAAAGGGACTCTGGGAGAGAAACGAGCGTTGGTACATTCCCGAGTTTCACGGCGACTACGACACGACCTTCCGAAAGAGTATTGAAGAGAAGTACGGAAACGAGACCGTTTGGGGACCAGTGGAGCGTCCCTTCATCAACCCTGTTGGACCTAAACCCCTGCTCTGACACCGGATGAGGACAACTACGTCTGGGGTAACGATGAGGAGGCGGATGTGATCACAGTGGGCCCTATCTTCAACCCCGTCAACAGTAACTGGATCATGCAGAAGAACGTCTGGGGTTACACCGATGAAAACCACCACAGCTGGGATCTGCCAAGGCGTACAACTATCGTTACTCAGTCCCGTATCTCCAAGCGTCTTTTGGACATCATGCACGTCGAGAACATGCGTGGCAACCACGTTGCCTCTGAAATGACCCCCAAACTGTCGCTCTCCTCCATGGATTCAAGGCTGTATTCGCTCCCACCCCGTTTTCATGGACCGCGACTGGAATGGCGAGTTTATCAACAGATGGTTCAACCCAGGCGAGAAGGGCGAATGTGGTGGACGAGGAAGCCCCATGGGTTGGGGACGTGAGCGTCGATACCAGGGCAACACATGGTACTACCGAGCCGAGCCTCCCAACCGCCTGTACAACAACTGGATGGGCTGGATCGACACCGGAATTGGTGGTAAGCGATGGGAGCAGAAGAACGGTCGCCCATGCTTGCCTTCCGTAATGCTGCATCAGATCAAGAACACCGAAGAAACGAAGAAGAACCATAAGACGGGCTTCGAGTTGGTCTACGGTTGATCTAGGTTGGCCTTTAGCTCACAATGTCATTGAGCGTCCGTCATCCTATCGTCTTACATCGAATCTCGATTCCCCGACCCCCGACCTCGGCGCCAATCGATGCATTCAACAACGAACGAACGAACGTCTACTCTTTCTTCCAATACCCGTTTCATCATATTCTACGAACGTTCACTGCCCTACGCTCAGAATCCAGGCGGTTTTGCTACATTTTGTTGGCGGTTTTCCCCACCCAATTGTTCGGGGTAGTGTACTATGATTGTGGGAAAACACATTTCATCACGGCGCATGCTTAGCACGAGGAGGGATGGAGGCGAGATGCACAGCCCGGCGTTTATATTAGGTTCTTTTTTTCTCGGTGGCTTCTCGTTTGTGGCATGAAGGAAATGGCTTGCACTTTGTGTCATGTGCGACCTTGTTATAGAACCACGCGATCCAGTCTGAATTATGTTGTATAAAAATCAAGGCCCAGACGGCCGACGACGGGCCGGTGCTCTAGATACTAATCTCAAACGAAAATTAATGCATATTGTTGGGATCTACGTTGTGACTGTCAATGATGTCTGTTGATAACGCCGAGCACCGCTTCTATTTTAAGAAAAACTAATGGAGCATTGAGCGATGATTCATGAGTAAGGCAGTCACATAACTCTCGACATCGAGGTAATATGCTTTAGCTACCTACCTAAACAGCGATTGTCAACTCAGAAGCGCCAGATCTTGTACTTGGTCCTGCGAAATGTTGGTTGGAAAATACTGAGTTCAAGCCATCCCGGTGGCATGCAATTAAACTTGAAAGTTAATACGTGAAGTTTCCCATTAATTCGATGACCGACATCATTCATGTAAGAGGCAGGCCGTTCTTAGTCTCGCAGTACCTTTAAGCACGTGCTTTAGTGCAAGTAGGTAGGTACCTACCAGATAAGGCAAGGTGGGTGCCTTACGAGGTATCTATGGCTCTGTAATCGCCCAAAGATAGGTACCTACCTAGGTGGATAGATTGTACTGTAGTCTCAAGCGTCATTCCTAGCATTGCTCATCACGGGGCACGGTAGGCTGGGTTTAGATTGTTAACCTCGCCTACATTGATGAGACCAACATCCCGGTCGTATGGCGAGCTCAATCTGTATAGAGACAACTATGCCTTAGAATCTCTTGCAGTCATGCGCATTCAACACAATAACATATGGCAGCGTTGTGGTCCAAGGCTTGATCATCAACCTGGTTACCTTGTGAATCCTGGATTGGTGCAACACTGCGTACCATGACACCACCACCATCGGTATTCAATCATGCGCCCTAACCGCTGAGAAGGCAATATGTTTACTAACTGATAGCCCACAGACCCCGACACCATGGCGCTTTATTCTTCCCAGCCGTGCGACGCAATCATCGCCGAACCCGACGGCCGCGCCACGATTCCATTCCACCCCACGATTCGGGCCCTTATCGACTGCTCGGACGACAGAGAGGCGCAGAAGGCTGGGGCGTGATGACATAGAGGAGGATGAGGATGAAGTCCACGAGAGCTCTCTGGAGGAGGTAGACGTGGATATGGGAGGGCGTGGGAATCACAGATATGAGCAGGAGAAGCAACCCCAACGTCATGAGTCGATTGAGCCTGTATCCAATCCTTCAACGCCACAACATGAGCAGACGCAAGCCTTTTCCCAAGCTACGCCTGATCCAGAATCATCAGGTCTCATTCAAGACTCGCACGAGGTGGTTGATACAGGACCATGGCACAAGACGCCGTTCCTACGTCACAGAGACAACAAGCGTCGCAGGGTGGACCTCTCTCCTCATCAGACCCGAGCCAATCGCTTGATAAGAGCCCAGAGTCGCGAAACGATTCTGATACTATGGATAAAAGTGTTGATGAAGGCGAGAGCCTACAGTCAATCGAGGATGATATTCAAATGGGCGGAAGGCAAACTCAACAGCAACAACAACAACCCACCTTTAATGCGCCTCCACGATTTAAGCCTGTCGAAGGCGAGCCAGAGACCGAGGGCTTACCCATTGCCTTTTCGCCTCAACGCAAAGGCGTGAAATACGTTACTAACGGCTTAGCAGCACAGCTGCAGGGCTGGCTATCCGAAGTCAAGGGCTGGGAAGGTGTTGAAAGTTCTCACCCAGATCCTGTACTGAAGGCCACGATTGACGAAGTCCGCCCAGGCAGGAGAATGTATCTTGTGCTAGCGCGTCTAGAGTCGGCAACTATATCTCGGCGGTTTATTTTGGCCGGCGAAGGAAGACTGACTGGTTTAGGGCAACGTGCTGAGCTTGGTGTTGGCAGTGTAGTGGTGGTAGCCCAGCCGGTATGGGATGTTGAGTTGGAGGGCGAGACATGGATTGTGGCGTGTGATTGGCATATTGAATGATAAATCAATTCCCTTGAATAAAATGAATTCAAATTAAATTGCATTGAAATTCTCTTGCGACCTGGCAAGCAATTCAAATGTTGATGTCTTGAGGTAGATAGTTTCTGATGCGCTATGTTGATCTTCACACATGCATGTAAGCGTGTTGCAGCAAACGCGATTTGCAGATCCATGGTAGCAGGATGATGGACACTTTCAGCCTACCCTCACCTCAACCAAAAGCCATAAGCCATAAACGCCTTTCCAAACACCCAATAGTTTTCTTCCATAGAGGATAACGGGTTTCTATGGTATGTGACTTCGAATGATGCCGCACCCTCGTGCTATGCGGCTCGTGGCCGCCAGGGTCAGCTCCTTACCCCGTCGTCGCTGGTATCACGCCGGCATCTCAGCCAAGGCCCCTGACCCATTGAGAATCTTGTTCTGCGGCTCGGATGCCTTTAGCTGCGAGTCTTTGAATGTGCTGCATCGCGAGCATGTGGAAAACCCGGGCCTGGTAGAATCGCTGGACGTGATGGTCAGGCCTCCAAAGCGAACGGGTCGGGGCTCAAGCAGTTTCGCGAAGGTAAATCCATATCCTTAAAAATCACATGCGCCAACAGTCTGACTAACATGGAATTAGTACCGTGCAAGCTATTAGCAGAGAACCTGGGCCTGACAGTTCATGAACGAGATACGTTTAGAGGGTGGTCAGTGAGTGTAGCAGAAGATGATATCTCGACCCAAAGAAATTCTGACTGGGGCGAATAGTTGCCAGAAGGTATCAACCTCATTATTGCCGTCTCATTCGGCTTATTCGTACCTCCGCGTATCTTGAATTCTTCTAGATATGGGGGTTTGAACGTTCACCCATCTCTACTACCTGAGTAAGTAAAGCCTTACTCTAGGGGCCAATATGGCACTGAATGTACGTGTCTAACATGTCAAAGTCTACGAGGTCCAGCGCCCATTCATTGGGCATTGTTGCGGGGAGATAAACGCGTCGGTGTTTCCTTACAGACATTGGACACCAAAACTTTCGACCACGGAACTATCCTGTCGCAGACACCGCGGCCAGGGCTGCCCGTCCCACCTCGTTCCAGCTTGCAGGAGTTGACGAAGACACTGGGAGCCCTAGGTGCTGGGATGCTTGCCCAGGGGCTTCGCGACGGCGTTCACATACCCCCTCTCAAGGATGCAGGTTGGATGGCGAACGAGCTGGGCGAACGCGAACTGACGCACGCGCCGAAAGTAACCAAAGCTGACTCGCACGCGGATTGGGTTGCCTGGACCAACAGTGACTTCGAACGCAGAGTACGCGTCCTGGGCTCGGTTTGGTCGCATGCATTAAACAAGAAAAAGGAAGTCAAACGCGTGATTTTCCAGGACTGTGAACTAGTCGCTGCTTCGGACGTACCCAAGAGCAACGGCATGGTCACCTTCGTCGACGAGCGCGAGCCAGGCACACATGCAATACCAATCGCCATAGATGCAACTGGGGTTGCTCTTATTTGAAAGTTCAAGATGGTAACTGGGTTCGAGTACAGAGAATGAAAGTGGATGGGAAGGCAGAGCAGGCGACACCGGACGGACTAAAGGCATTCTTGGCAGAGCCAGCATCGCCTAGTCAAGACTGAAGTGTGTAATCACGTCGGAAATGAAGGTCCTACAGGTATGGAGGGAGGCGGGCATGAGAGGACGTCATTGTGAGTCAGCGTCGAGCATACCACAAGACCGAAGACTTGAGGCAGCATGTAAAATAGCATGTATACAAAGACTTGTACGATATGGATAAATGCAGGAGGCTCAAAGGAGATTGGCGAGTTGCGGTGGTAATTTGCTCACATCACGTAGTAAGGATGGGAGTGTGCCGCTGAGCCACTTTTCCCCTGTAAGGGTCCATATGGCGACCTGGAGCCGCCCCTCAATTGCATGGGAGGACCAACCGAGCGTGAAGAATGAGGCAGGAGTTTGCAAGGAGTGCGGCTGTATGGACCGAGGGTATTGTCTTGCATGACATGGGATGACAGCACATGGCCGATAATTATATTAGGCGATGTAACTGTTGGTGCAGTCATGACAGGAGAATGCGACATGGTACGGCAGGGCCGCGGCATGGGATGGCACGGCGGCTCAACGTTCTCGCGATGAGCAGGCTCATACAGAAGAAGTTGATTAGTCCAGCAGAGCACGGAGAAAAGAAGCGTGCCGGACAAGGGCGCCAAGAGATATCAGGAGTTCAAGTTCAAGCTAGGTGTGGTCAGGGCGGGCGAGATGGGGAGTTGGAGGCTCTCCATGGCGCCCGTTTAGGAGGTGATGACCGGGGCTAGACCCCTTTTGCCTTGAAGGTCGATCCTGCCAACGTCCCTTTTCAACCCGTCAATCCACTTCCAGTGCGTCTGCATGCCCATGCCCATGCCCATGCCCTCTGGCTGACTGACTGACCACTTACAACTTACACTTACATACCCGCCCTCTGCCGTCACACCCATCACCAACACAAAATCCACCATTGCGCGCACATGGTAATCTCACGATGACCTCTCTAGGGCCCTCCACCTGCCTCCCCGGTCCTGCGCCTAAATTATCCGGTGGCTTTCCTCAGCCCATTCTTCTAGAGCTTCACCAACGACCCCACCGCCCGCCTACGGGTATGGACAGACCGTTGCTTTTGCGCCGGCCCAGCTGAGGTCCAAGCCATCGACGGCTTCATCTCAACTAGCCTAGTTGTGAGCCACGACTGGTCGAAATTCGAAAATGCTGCAGACCTGTTCCTGCATTAGTGGCACCACCACGCTCCCGACCTGCTGGGCGCCTGGCCTTTGCTCCCAGACTATTGAGCCGGATGCTGCCCATGATTGGACCGTCTGCGAAGATGCACCCTGCATCGTTGTTGGTTGGTCTTTTGCATCGTGGTCTTGTCCCATCTCGGAACACCGGCCACGACTCCCTTTCGATAATGCTCCCCACCGCTGCTTCTTGTTAGTCGCTTGGGTGCCTAAGAGCCGCATGCCATAGCTTGCCCAGGGCTGAAAGAGGGTGGCCGGATGATGAGTCTTTGCCTGGGGGCCGAGCGAGAAGGAGAACGCTAGGCGTGGGCATGCGTCCTCAAAACTATGCGATGCCGCCTTGACCATGGAGACCTTCTCTTCCCTTTCTCTTCTCTCCTGTAGCGGATCCTCCGTCGAGATCGTGCCCAGCAACACTTGAGCTTCTCGCTCGTCCTCTGACGTATCGTACGTCGATTCACTCGCTTACCTCACCCTGGTCTTTCACTTAAACACTTGCTGTTGTGCTTTCTCGCCATGGCCCCTACGCTCATTACTGTCGGCACTGCCTTGCTTGCTTGTGCCGGCAACGTCGCCGCCAAGAAGTGGTACCTTGAGGACACTTATGACGCCACCAACTTCTTCGACAAGTTTGACTTCTTCGAGGTGAGCCCGAGTCTTGGCTGGCCTAATCTCCTGTCCACCACTGACGAGTACATTGTATAGAGCAAGTACGACACTGGTAATCTCAACGATATTGATCCCACCGGCGGTCATGTCAACTACCAGAGCCGCAAGAACGCCGCGGACAAGGGCCTCATTGCCTACAAGAATGATGAGGTCTACATTGGTGTTGACAAGAAGTCGGTTCTGCCTGGAGCCACCAAGCCTGGTCGTCCCAGTGTAAGACTTGAGTCTAAGGCTCGATTCAACCACGGTCTTCTCATCGCCAGGTTCACCCACCTTCCCGAGAACAAGTGCGGTGTCTGGCCCGCTGTGTAAGTCTGATGGTCGATATCAAACTCATATTCATCCTAACTCTGTCTACAGCTGGACCTATGGTCAGGACTGGCCCAACGATGGTGAAATCGACTTCTACGAGGAGTGGAACAACTCGCCATGGAACCAGCCTGCCCTTCACACCAACAACTCTCCCAAGTATGGCCAGTGTATACTTGATGGTGAGGGCCAGACCTCCGGAGTCCTGACGGACAACTGCGACAACAGCTTCGCCAACCCTCCTTTCCAGTACAACAACCAGGGTTGCGTTTCCGCCGAGACCAACGGCCCCTGGGCCTCCAAGGACGGTGGTGTTTGTAAGTACACAGCTCCCCATGTTACGATGGCCGTTGATGTCTAATCATGTGCAGATGCTATGGAGTGGACCAGCGACTACATCAAGCTGTTCTCATGGAAGTGGAAGGATGTCCCCAAGAACATCGACACCGACTCGCCGGACACTGCCACCTGGGGCACTCCCTCCGTCTTCCTGAAGAACAAGCACTGCAACATCGACCGCCACTTCTCCAACCAAAGACTTGTGCTCAACATTAACTTCTGCGGTATCCCCCTGCTCTGCCTGAGATCTGGGGTCAGAGCTGCGCAAAGGAGACCAAGTATGACACCTGTGTCGACTACATCTCCAAGAACCCCGGTGACTTCGACAACGTCTACTTCCAGGTCAAGGACATCCGATACTTCACCGGTACTGCTCCTCCTGCCTCGACAACTTCGCGCTCTTCCACCAAGTCGGCCTCGTCGACTTCGTCTTCGTCTCGCGCTACGTCCTCCACTTTGTCAACCTCGTCTAGTTCATCCCGGGCTACTTCGTCTTCATCATCCCGGGCTGCATCTTCGACTCTGTCAGCCTCGTCGACTTCGTCCCGGGCTGCTTCGTCTTCGTCATCCCGCGCCACGTCTTCGACTTTGTCAACCACATCCCGAGCCACCTCTTCGTCGGCCTCGTCAACCTCATCTTCGTCGTCATTGGCGTCTTCTTCGTCCTCTTCGTCGTCCTCTTCGTCGTCCTCCGTTGTGACTTCGTCAACTGCGCCTGCGAGCACTTCCAGCCTCTCGACTTCTGCGGTTTCCGAAACCCCTGGCTCTGCAAGCTCCTCTGCTGTCTCCAGTGTTACGAGCGATGTCGTGTCCAGCATCAGCTCTTCCACAGACTCTGCTTCCGTGACCGAGGGTGTCTCGTCGTCTGTCTCTGAATCTGTGCCCGCCATCACCTCAACCAGTGCTTCTACGGGAAGCTCGGGTGCCTCAGGTGCTTCAAGCATTCCCAGTGTGACCCTTGTGCCAACGACCCGATGGTCTAACTCGTCTTCCTCGGCTGTCCCAACTGTCACTGCAAGCTCTGGATCCTCAGTCGACCTGACCACCTCGACCGTCTACACGACCAAGGTCCACACCGTTACCAAGTGCCCCCGTGGGTTAACTGCCCCGCTGGTGGTTACGTTACCACCGAGACTATTCCTTTGTACACCACTGTCTGCCCTGTCACCAAGGTTCCTCTGCTACTGCTAAGGCAACCTTGACTACCAGTGCCGAGACCATCACCACGACGGTTTCTAGCATCTATACAATCACCAGCTGCCCTCCTTCCGTGGTTGATTGCCCTGTTGGACACGTCACTACCGAGATTATCACCACGACTTACTGCCCTGGAGCACAGGAGTCCCAGCCCCTGCTCATGGTCCGGAGACAATCACCACCACCAATGTCTACACCATCACCAGCTGCCCTCCCTCTGTGCCTAACTGCCCCATTGGTAGTGTCACCACCGACGTGATCACGACTACCTACAGCCATCCTGGCCAAACCGGCGTTCCTCCTCAGTCTGGCCATGACAGCCTCACGGTCCCGCCACCTTTCTACTCTAGCCAAACCGCTGTTAGCGTCCCCAAGCCTAGCGGTAGCAACAACGGCACTGTTCCTATCAACCCGTCACATGTTCCTATCAAGCCTTCACCTATCCCCAGCAAGCCGGGTTGCACCGGCCCTGGATGCCCCAATGTGCCAAGCAGCGATGCAGGCAAGCTAGGTGCAAGTGCCTTTGTGGCTGTAGCTGGTGCGCTTTTAGCCTTCATGATGTAAAGGTAGCCTTTATTGAGGGATGTCGTCTTTTGGATGATACCCGCAAATGGGTGATACGTCAAATGGATTATAGTCTAGTATTTATCTCATAATGTCAAATAATTATTTCGCTTCATGCAGTTTGTTGGTCAGATGAACGCGTGGATCGAACAAATATAGTGCTCAATGGCTTCACTTTCCAAACACATACGATATCGTGATTTCATTTAACATCATTCATGATTAATCCCACTATCATGCGTATCCCACCAGTCCTGCGCGGTGCAAAGTGACTCTTCTGAAGTACTGGGGTATCATGTTCAAGTCCAACCTATCTATGCCCTCATATCTACTGTTCTCGCTGTGTATGCCGTCTCTAATGCATTCATGACAGTCGCATGCGGACCCACTCGACCCATTTGCATATATCTTCCAGATGCTCCAGTGCTTTTCCAAGGTCTTCCCTTGTCAACTTCTTTCCTCCCTCGCTGCCAGAAGCAGCTCCGTCGTCTTGTCGAAGCACAGTTTCACTAACAATCTCGACAGTGCCACCTTCAGCAATTCTGAATGTGATGTCGACCGTGGACTTGCGGAAAGGAAAGACGACCTGGAGCTGCGGCATGGGGTGAACCCAAAGGATGACGTCTAGATTGGTTTCCGAATTGGCTTGCACCTCAGTCTGGTCAGCCAGAGCCGCGGAGCTCATAGATTGCGCAAGCTCATCGCCAGCAGTAGCCGTTGTGTTGACGACTGCATCAGCCTTCTTCTTGGAGGGCTCCGCTTCCATAGCGACGGGTGTCGTTTTGGTACCGAAGCTGTTCTCAAGTAGAGTCGAGAGGAAAGCGTATTGGCGCAGGAGTGGTAGCATGTCTATCAGCTGGCGAGGGTGTGAAAATGGCATCTCCTTGACCTCCTGGGAGTAAATGGGTTTGTAGATGAAGAGCGTGTTGCAATGATCCTTAGAGACTGGGTCCCGTTTCTCATTAAAGACGTGCAGTTTCCGTTGTCGCATGATGGTACGAGGCTCGCTGGGATCCTGCTTCGTTCCAGCTGCGACCGGGAAGAAGAGGCTGTCAAAGGTCGGCGGCGCTCGGTGAGTAAAGTCGTTGAGAGCGTTCAAATCCGGTGGCTCGACGCCAGCATAAGCGTAGAGTCTCATCCACTCATTCTGTGGGAGAATCACTGGAGGGTCAAAGGTCACGTTGAACATGACACGGGGAACCCTAGCAGTCGAGAGGTCAGGCTGCAGCATGTCCATGCCTGCATTCTTGTTCTCTTCAGAGGGCGGCAGCACAATATTTTCGGGCTCTTGCCAGTCCAGCGAGGGGTGCTTCGGGTCTGCCGTGGGATCTTCCTTGGCAATATCTTTTGAAATCCAGTTCTCAGACACTCTCACTGGTGGCAATCCTAAGCCTTCAATCTCGGCACACCCCAGGAGAAGCGACCAAACCTTCTCAGTCTTCTCAGAAAAGGCGGCAACCTCGCCATCGGAGGGAGGAACGAATCTGAATTCCTTCCAATACTGAATGGCGAGTCCAACCCTACCACGAGCATGCATGACTGGACGGCCATGCCTTGTGCACATGACTGTGGAGCTCAATATTCCCTCCGACTTCCCACTGCTCTCAGGTTCCTGCTTTAAGCGAGAGAGATCCCATTCGTATAGACGTTCCAGGCTTGTGTGGATACCAGCGAGAGCATAGTAACAATCCAGACCGGGGATATGCTAAGCTTGTCCAACTTTGCTAAGCGCTCAAAGTTGGCGGCAAACTCGTCAAGGCTCTTTGTCAGAGGGCTTTGACCTGGAAGAAGCTGTAGGTCTTGCAAAAGAATCTTGTTAGCCGCATCGGCGTGTTTAGCAACGGACGGCGCGGATCCATGAAAGGCTAGGGCGATATTCTGCACGATGTTGTTGTCCAGAACGATGTCCAGTGCGATCGCGTCGCCTGCTATAACGAGAGTCTTCGTCTTGCGACCATCGGGTCCTATGTTTTCTTCGGATAGCAGTTCTAAGCCAAGGCGTTGTGCTAGACGCTCTAATCCAGCTTCACTAACGAGTCCTCTCTTTTTCTAGAAAACGATTAGATCAAAGAGCGGAGAATTATGTCACATATAATGTAGGGTCACCAACATTGAGAAGATTGAGGATGTAATCCAGGCGCTTCAGCTTGTCATCCTCGCTCGTGAAACCAACGTTAAGACCATCGAGTCCCCAACGCCAACGTTGTCCAACCCAATATCGAAGGAGCCGCCAATTCCCAATGCTCCCATGGCAGCCGCGGTAGAGGGGCTGTCGAAATTGAGGGCACCATTGGCTTGGTGGCCCAGCAAGGTGGAGGTGGCAGGAGATTTCTTGACTTGTTGCGGCGAGGAGCGTGGGCCGCGAGGGAGAATGCGGCGTGTGCAGGGTTCGAGAATGGCGTAGAGACGGGCGGCGTCGCAGCGGCGAGCTGGGAAGGCGTCCGGCCCTGCTGCGAGGGCGCATGCCTCATGGGCGTCGACATGGTGGAACAATGGCGGCGCGCTCACGATGCGACAAAGGGAGTGGGTAGCTGTGGAAGCGTCGAGCGCGTGCTGAACAGGCGATTGCTGGCTAATGTCGGCGCCCAATGGACATCAGACAAGGCCAGCGAGTGTCGTAGTTGTAGGCGAGCAGCAAGACGTAGATGAAGCGGCTGCTCGCGATGTTTGTGTATGCACAACTTACACCTAGGCGTCGAGGTTGTCTGGATAAGGTGCAGCGTGGATGTGTGCAAGGTACTCTGTATGCATCAGCCATGCGCAATGGAAGAAGCTCTTGAGTACAGCGGCTGAGGTTCCGCTACTTGCATATGCAGCTGACTTGGTGCTAAGACCCATGGCCAGAAAGTATCTGTACCCAATGTCCTCCCTTCCAAAATGCTCCGCTCCAGGGGACCCTTATCGTGATGGCTTTATCGATTTCGAATCTCTGACCAGCAACCGCTGCGACCTGGCACGTTGCGCCAAAGCCGGCACGAACAACAAGCGACGCGCACAATGGCCTCGACCACGATCAAGGCGCTTCGGCAGACGCTTCCTAGGCGTTCGCTGCGCATCCTCGTGTCCCCGACGCCCATCACCTTTGCCGAGCGGCGCTCTGTGCTACAGGCTCTGCAGCAATTCGGCCCCGTCGAGTTCTTCCAGATGACACCGGTACGCATCGCACACGAGAGCAATTACTGGAATTGCGCTGACCATCCAATGCGATCTTTAGGGTTATCATTCGAATTACATCTCGGTTACAAGAGACGCCGCAACCGCCCGAGAGCTGGTCACGAGGAGTCCACTTAGCTACCGCATATCGACATCTCCATCGAATACCAAACCCCAGATTGAAGAGAGCAACACATCTGACAGCGCCAAACTCGACGAGACACAAGAGGAGAGTGCATCCGGCGGAGCTGGAGATTCAGATAAAGAGTTTAAGCTACAAATATTCCCCGAGCCCAATTACTCCCATGAGTCCGCCATGTCACGGTCTACGCTCGCCCAAGCTTGGCCGTCATCTTACAGTAGGGACAAGTCATTCTTGTCAACGACGTTGAAGCAGTCTCTTCCGCCTAGCGTCGCGGCAAGCGGCCTCGCCCATTGGCTGGTCAATTTCGACGATGCACCAAACGCCTCAGCTAAGACGTCGCGGCTGGTGTCCAAGAGCTGGCTTCCCAGTGTCATGGCCAAGGAACCAGCTGTCGACGAGGAAGCTCATTTAGCTCCACGATCACATAAGCACAGCACCCGTCACAGAGCCAACCACGGACGACATGGCCCGAGTCGAAGGGTCAACATCTGGTAAGCGAAGTCTGGGGAAGACGATCGGACTGGGTATCGATGGATACCCGGGAAGGTCTAATCTATGAGCAAATCCAAAATCCATCCAAAATGTTCCATCCAATCCGACCCTGTCCAGCGTAAACGGGAAAACGGCAGAGACAGGAAAGGATGACACGATCAGTTGAAGGCAGGGCTTGGTATGATGCAGACACTCGTCCCACTGCAAGGGGTCTTGATAGCCTCTCGTGCCAGCGCCGCTACCCTTACGTCATCGCCAATCAGGCGATCAGCCGACGATGCAGCAGACTGAGAGAGAGAAAAAAAAATAGCACCAGCCTAGAGGAACAGTACAGTAGTGCATTATACGAGATTGCACTACGCCAGACTATAATCCTTTTTCGGGCACTTACACGATCTATACCATTAAAGGGGAATAGAAGGTGAAGAGGAAGAGTCTGGTAATAAAGCCACCCATGCATGCACCCGACCAGTGCATCATATTTGTCTGACCTTTTTATTAGAATATCTTCAGAGCATGTATATTGTACAGTACAGTGTTGTACTCGACTTACTAAGACACCTTGGATAAAAGAAGAAATAAAGAAAAAGGTACATGCAGTCCGTATCTTCTGGCTTGTTCTCTGTCGTCTGTTCGTGTGCCCACTTTCTACTTCCAACTTCCCACATCCACCTTTTTCCCCTTCAGGTTCGACGTATGGCACGGCCAACGTGCTCGAACCTACTACAGTAAAACCAGTTTACTGTAATACGTACTGTACCAAAAAGAGAAGAAGAAGGAAAAATCAACCAAAGCGCATCGTCGGCACGCAAGGGCACCAGGGGTGGGCTTCCTGTGCCGGCTTGGCTCGAGCACCCTGCTCCGCCAAAACAAGGCAGATCGAGCAACCGGGGTCCACTCAGCCTGCACAGCTTCACTGCGACAGCCACCCTGACGACGTCACCCATGTCTTGGTCCGGCACCGATCGTCTCTTTGCCGACGTGGACCAGCTCTGGGAAACCCCATGCACCATGCTGTTCCCCGATGCGCCGTCATTTTCCAGGCCCTTCCCATGATGACGTTTCGGACGCATCGCTCGCTGCTGGACCGTGCCATTCGCTCGGCCGCGATGCTCTCGTCCCACGCTATCCTTTTCTCAGGGGCCCTGTTCGCTACTCAGCCATGGTTTCCCGTCAATGCAGGGTACCGGAGTATGGCTTGAATCTTGGCGGTTGACGTGGTGGAGGCCGTGACACAAGACACCTTTATGATGAATGTGTGTCTGGGCCTGGGTCTGCCCCAGGTGTGTCGGGCACTGACACAACTATTAAATATCTGCCCTGCATGCCACCGTTCCATCACTTCCTCCAATCCAGCACTCCAGTCCTGTCCGTTCTTCCTTATCCCAGCCTACCAAGCTCGCACTTACACGCACGCCAGCCTCAGCTATAGAAAGCTGAGCTGCACGGATTCCAACACCACAACAACATCCGCCATCATCAGCCACAACCTACCTTCACCATGGGTTTCGGTCACTTCCTCCGATACATCGGCTCCATCTTCCTACTGGCGGCAACCGCTCTCCTCATCGTAGCCGATGTGTCGGCTCCCGTCGTCAACAGCCTTGCCATGTTCAAGGTCGACCTCTCTCGAACCAGTGACGCCCATATCAACTTCGGCAGTTTCGGCTGGTGTGTGCGTGGTGACGATGATTTCTTCAGCGAAACGTAAGTTCAATCCTCGGCTCACAACTCCGTCTCGTAAAACCCATGCTAACATAACATGTGTCTTATAGCAACGACAGGTGCAGCGATTCCCATGTTGGATACAACATTGCCCAGGTCATCCATGATGTAGATGGCACCAACTTCTCCAACGCCGCCGAGTCCACCACTCGTGCTCTGACCAATGTTATGGTCCTCCACGCCGTCGCCACGGGCTTTTTCTTTATCGCTTTCCTCCTTTCCCTCGGCAAGGGTGTGCTCGTCTCTCTCCTGGCTACCTTCATCACTGTCCTCGGTTTCATCATCACCGCAGTCGCAGTCATCTGTGACTTCGTTTCCTTCAGCATCATCAAGAGGAGAGTCCGCCGCAGCAACAACGACAGCACTGCCCACTACGGTCCTGCTGCTTGGTGTGTCCTGGCTGCCGCCGTTCTCTCTCTCATCGCCACCGTTCTAGTCTTCATCACCTGCTGCGCTGGCAGGCGCGAGAGGAAGCACCGTGACCGCAAGGTCGAGCGCTGGCACGATGGACCTGCCCCCGCCCCTACCCACCGCCGACGATTCTGGCAGCGCCGCTCCGCCTACTAAGCGGAACCCGGCCGCGCACTGCCTCTACTTGAGGCTATGTTCACTTACGAATAACCAACTCTAAACCAACTCTAAACAAAGAACATGATATATGATGGTGGGGGTCTAATACCACGGAGGAGATTTAATGATCACTTATACCAACTTCCATACCCAGCATCGTGTTTGGAGGTATTTTCTTCTGCGAGACTGTTCTTTCATAGTTATGATATCCCAAGCGGTTTAATAGCCGTTGTATAGGTAGTCTCTTTAGTAATTGCAACTAATTCATCTCATGCTCCGTTGCCCCTGTGATTATCCTTAGTCAAGCAATCTCATGGCAGTTAATCCATCCCAGAGAGGAATCAGAAAGGCTTGCAGTCTAGGCTCAGCAAGACACTGTTCATTGAAGGCCCGGACTACCTCCAATCGCTTCAACCTAGCCTCAGTGCGCTCAGCGTCAGGAACACTGTCTTCACCTACAACGTGACCACGCTGCAAGACGTTGTCGACAAGGATGAGAGCGCCGGGCCGCAGCAGCCTACGTGGTGCCCCGGGCTGTGAGCTAGCCAGAAGATGTGTCAGATAACCAGCATAGCCTTCTTTGTCAGCGTCGATGAATACGAGATCGTAGGGGTTCTCTGTCGAAAGCTGCTTCAGACTGGACGAGGAAGTGTTAAAGGCAAGTTCCCGTAAATACGATATTGTGGATGTAGACTTACGTGTCGGCAGCAGGTCCAACGATAATATCGACGTTCTGGACGCCATGCTTTGAGAGTCCCTTGCGTGCCAGGTCGGCGAACTCGGGCGAGTATTCCAATCCAGTTACGATACCATCTGATCCGACGGCATGCGCCCAGACCATGGCGGAATAACCCAGGAATACGCCGATCTCGAGAACTAGAGTAATGATTCCGTCAGCTCACAGCCATGAGAACGGTGGGTCTTGTTGACACGCTCGCCACGCAAGAAGGGGTGTCAGCTACCTCTCTTGGCACCAATAGTCCCAGCAAGGAATAGGTGCAACTGAGATTGGAAGTCAGACGTAAGCATTATGGCGCTCTCATGGTGGTAGCATTCGGCGTGGTAGTCGATGATGTGCTTGGGGAGAGGGTGGAATGCTGAGCTGCGTATGCGGTGACTTTGGCCCCAAGCTCGGGGCTCTCGTAAAAGGAGCTACATCGGTCTTCATGGTTGGTGTCGGAGAATATCGAGATTTAGTTAGGGATAGTATTTCGTGTCAACTGATAGCAGTAAAGGCCGCGAATTGTGAGTTGCAATTACGTCTTGTTGATGGCGGTTGTAGGTATTTATAAGCCACCTGCTCTGCCAGGTGTTGAAGCCGCGCATGCACTTACACCAAGGGGCCCCTCGAGCTCGGTGACCGAGGCAGCTCCGCTTCCTGCCTGCTGTAGGCGTTTAGCAGCAGCACTAGGGTAGAAAGGCAATGTAAGGGCATTCAACAATAGCCACTCGTTTAATTGTCGAACGTGTTACACTCCAGGGAGGTGCGTTACAGTATAACTTAGTACTGCATTGGCATGGGCATTGGCATTTACTGGACAATCAACTCGGACGAGGCAGACCCCGCCCACCAGTCATACAAAGAACTTACACCACAGCACGGCCATTGTTCACTCCTCGCTTTTCGCGCATTGAACTACTGTAGCTTTTATTATTACCTAAGGTAGTCAAAGACACTGAAAGAAATCAAGTACAGCGTTATTTCCAAATCATCCGTTCGTTTTCGTCTGATGATTAACTTATGTCGAGAGACCCCCACTTGAAGACCGCTCTACCTCGTATGCATCCGGCTTTTAGAAGAGACAGAAGCTGGCCACACCGGCCAATACCAGACCGGCCATAGAGAAGGCTGCCTTGGATCCGACGGAGACAGGCACCGAAGTTGGCACAGGAGGCTGAGAGGGTCCGGTCTGGTTGCCCGGGACAGGGAAGACAGGCTGAGGCTTCTGGGCAGGCGGGGCAGGCGCCGGGGCCGGAGCCGGAGCAGGTGCTGGTGCTGGTGCTGGTGCTGGTGCCGGTGCCGGAGCTGGAGCTGGGGCTGGGGCAGGAGCGGGCGCAGGTGCAAGTGCAGGCGCGGGTGCAGGCGCGGGTGCAGGCGCAGGCGCGGGTGCTGGGGCCGGAGCTGGTGCTGGGGCCGGAGCTGGTGCTGGGGCCGGGACAGGTACTGGTACGACTGGAGGAACC
Organism: Albifimbria verrucaria; assembly: GCA_020081605.1. Taxonomy (NCBI): domain Eukaryota; kingdom Fungi; phylum Ascomycota; class Sordariomycetes; order Hypocreales; family Stachybotryaceae; genus Albifimbria; species Albifimbria verrucaria. The sequence goes on from JAHREC010000013.1 coordinate 3,427,543, forward strand.
GGAGGTTGGGGACCAGGAGCCGGTGGAAAGGTCATGTTCTTGGGAGGCAGCGGAGGGGCCACTGGCGCCTGGCTGGGAGCCGGGGAGCTGGGGAGCCGGACACGGTGTAGTAGTCTGAACAGGCTGGGCACTAGTTGTAGGCTTGGGGCACGGAGTTGTCGTGGGGCAGCCTTGCTCGTCGGCTCAGGGCAGTAGGTGGTTGTCTTGGTCTTGGTAGTGTAGGCAGTCTTCTTGGGGCAGGGAGGCTTGTCGCAAGGCTTGTGGTCCTTGCAGTGCCAGCAGCCAGGCCTTGCCCACTCATCGCCGCACTCCTTGCACGACTTGCGCTCGCACTCGTTGCCCTCACACTTGGGCGGAGGCTTGGGGCAAGGGCATGGCTTGGTCTTGTCGTAGACGCAGGGGCAGTCGAGAGGCTTGGGAGCGTCCAGGTACTTGCAGTGGTGGCAGCCTGGGGAGTTCCAGTCCTTGCAGTCACGGCAGAGCTTGTGGCCGCTGCAGTGCTTGCACTCGTGGCCTCGCTCCGGGTGGCAGACGTTGCAAGGTCTAGGCTTTTGAAGTCGCTCAACAAAGACATCTACAACCTCTTCCTTGGGTTTGTGATGCTCTGGCTTGCCACCCTTGTTGTTGTTATTGTTGTTGATGCGATCGACGATGACATCTACTTCAGGCCTGCTCTGGAAATGCTTGTGCTCTCCATAGGGTCGTAGACCTGGTTGTTGGCTTCCCGGGAACAACACGAGCCTGGGCCGCTCCACCAAGGAGGGCCAAGACGGCAATGATGTTGGACCGCATGGTAAGGTTGGTTCTCGTGCCAGGTGAGAACAATAGGAAACGAATGACTGAAACGAGCACTTGTGAAGCAGCACCGATGGGCAACAAGCGAGCCGAATTGAGGAGAGAAGAAGTCCTAGGGGTCACCCCGAGTCTTCCACATCCTGTCTTTTATAGACTTGGATCAGTCTCAAATGGCTCACTCTATTGACATCTCAACAAGACGGCTGCGGAACACGTCCCAACTTAATCGATGCCCTCAGTCCACTTCTGCATAGATGAGAGGTAAGAAAAGGCGAGCCCCTGCAGACGCATGCACAATAGAGTATGTTGAACGTAGGTCCGAGCCTCAGTGTCCACTAAAGGTTGAGTATATTGTCCTCATGAAATCTCACGATGCACATTGTGGGCGAAACCATACACGGCGCGTATGTACGTGGCAAACAACATGGGAGTTGAAGAGAGTTTGCCATGCCGCAAAACTATCGCGGACAACGCAAAGGCAAGACACGGGACGCCTCCTCCGAAGGCGTGTGGGCGAAACTAAACACGGACGTGCCTTCAAACTCACGCACGCGGATGAAAACATTGCAAGTTGTAAGATCCAATTGTTCTTTGTTTCCCAAAGCTACCGCTGAACAGCTGGACCCTCCTTGCTGGGAGACCACGTATCGGGAAATGCTCGCTAGTGTATATATGCCCAGACTCAACTCCTCGACGTGTTGCGTGGATTTTTTCTGTTCCTTTTTCGATTCCGTGTAGTTTATCGTTTTGTTGTTGCCGAGGTCCAAAACGCAGATTTGCCCCAACGCCTTTTGAAGCCCACCGGTCCCCCTCCTCCTTTCCATTACTCCTCCGGAAGGCCTGAGAAGAGACCAAAGCGCATGCGGTGACTCTGCGGGCAGGTTAGTGACCAAGGATAAATACCGGGGGCGCCTCGGGATGTGGAGGCTTTGGAGCACGTACAAAGGGTAACTTGGGAATGACGACGGCCAAGACCGCCAGAAAATTAATGCTGAAGTATGCTAGATCGTAGTGTGTATAATGGGTGCTGAGGAGGAAGAGAACGATGGGGACGCTCAGGAGGAATTTCTTGGTGGGCGTGTACTGAGCCCCATTATCGATCTGCTCCCACATATTTAAGTTGTCGAATGCTCCGCTGTTGAAGTCGAATGGCACACCGCGGACGTAATGAAACATGATGTAGGAGCCACACATGTATGTAATGTTTGTCAGCGTCCAGGAAGTCTCCTGTGAGACGCCGGGGATGACATCGAAGAAGATCTTGAGGCAGGCGATGAGAACAATGTGAATGGTCCATGCTCCTAGACAAGGCATATGATGATCAGCATTTGTCATGACTCGGGAGGGACGAGCCGTAGCCGGTCTGGGCCGAGGTTTTGGTCATCTTGAGGGAGGGAGAGGCCGATATATTAAGGTTATGCATCTTCACTCTTACCTTTGGCATTGGTCCAGTTCGCATTGAGGTTCGGCAGCGCGGCCTGGTCATTGATCTGCTCGATAGACTCAGGGGTTCGTGGTACACCTGGAGGATACTGCTAGATCTCCTCCGGCGTCCACCCGTCTTGTGGTCGGCCATGTCGAGGTACACGCTTCCACTCCGCGGAGGTTTTGTGCCCACGTCGTAGGAGACCGTACGCGGGAGGAGGATTGGGGACGACAGCTTGGCGGTATTGTCGGAAGCCAGGGTGAATGATGTTTTGCGGACGGGGCTATGATGGGTTCGGACAGGCTGCTGGGCCCTTTCGGTCGGCGATGGGAGGGGAGATGAGTCCTCGGAGTCGGGATAGCGTCGAGGGATGAGGTTCGGACAAGAGCAGCTGGCGTCAGCCCCTGGGAGGGATAGATGTATACGGATGTGGCAACGAGCGGACGGATTAGACGGAGGGCGGGGTGGAAGAAAGTATTAACGAGAGGTATGAATACAAGAAAAACAAAAAGAAACCGTGTAGCCGATGGTGGAATTCACGAAGACGTCTGCCGTTGTCGACGTGCAGAGGTGGACACGTGAAGAGAAGATTGGGGAGTTTGCAGATGGTCGATGACGAGGCACCCAGTGACCCGAGAAGCCAGCCAGCAAAAAGGACTTGCTGGAACTGGAACTGGAACTGGACTGGACTGCTGGAACGTGGTTACATCCATGTTTCTCCCTTGCGGTACAGGTGACCTAGAGCGGTGGCCTGCGCAGGGGCGAGGGGCCACGTACCGGTACTTGCGTTGTACGTTCCAGTGGCAGCTACCCAGTTCGAGACCCTGAGCCGCAAATTCGGCCACTAAGATGCCAGAGCCCGTATGGGAGATTTTTGCAGCAACAGGGGTTCAGCCTGCGCTAGTGCTTTGGCCATGAAGATGGAGGGGCCAGCTTTGGTTGCTTTTTTCCGTGCGCTGGTAGGGAGGCTACCCGGTACTTCGGAAATGAGTTGCCTATCCGGCCTACAAAGGGATAATATTGCGCCTGATCTCATGATTTCGAGCAAAAGTCTGCCGTGTGTGGTGCATCGGCATGTTGTTCGGGCATATGTCAGGTCGCGTGAGCCGTGGGGAACGGGGAGAGGATGCGCGATGCCTTTTTGTTATAGGTGTAGGTTCAGATGGTAGTTTTGAGTTCTGCCAATCGTAGTAACTTAGTACCTACCTACCTACTACCTACTACCTTCCTCCTATCCATACTGGATGGGGAACCATAATGCGACGGTCCGTCGGGGAATAGCGAGACTTGCTATTCTATCATGGGTAACATCAGATGAGTACCCGTTCAGCAAACTAACTCGGTTACCTTCACAACACACACCCTAAAGAACTCGCAAAAACTACACACAGCAAGTACATACAGAACACTGTAAAATCAACATAGGGTAATGGATAGACAATGAATACTCATGTAAAATTGAATACCCCACGACCACGGTGTACGGATCTCTGCTAGGCAAGGCTAGCAGGTAGCCACAAGTACCCAGTAACGGAAAATTGAACCGGAATGACCAGACAATATACCCACTAGTACGCGTCCTCGCTGCCCTTCAGAACAAGGTACGCCGGGAAATGACCCATGCTCAATATCATGGAAAATGGAAACAGAGGAACAAAAACTCCGAGGGGCACAATTGACGTATTGGCAACACCAAAGTTGTAAACCTATACAACCAGCCTCGACCACTGTCGTAGGTAGCGTGGGTGCCATCCATTACCCACCTACATTGGGTGTCCCACTGTGCCGTGCTGTCCTGTACTGTGCTCGCAGTAAGCACTGAATGGCGACGCACGCCCATCTCGGATCTTGGTGGCACCGGCGAGGCCCACTTTACCAGGATCAATCTCTTTTTCAAGACAAGCGATCCTCTTCACGAGATATCAAAAAGCGACCTCAGTGGAACACAGGCCCGTCCCAAGCGTTCCGTCAGGCAGGACAAGGCACCGCTTAGGCTCTTCCTTCGGCCGCTCGCCCTTCTCAAGTGACAGTTGGGCCGCCACCGAAGCCCGAATGCCCAGCCGGCCACGGATCATAAGAACCGCCCTCTCCTCCGTGAATTGACCGGGGACATGGCTTCGCAGCCCAATGCTCGCGCCGATGTCATCAGCATCGGCTCGTCCTCATCAGATGAGTCCGAAGGGTCTTACTCGCCTCCGTCGCCCCTCGGAAGCGGTTGCGCGCGGATGGGAACGATGACGATGAGCGTGACTCTCAGCGAAACCGCGCCGCATCTCGCAATCCAAAGCGAGCCAAGATAGACTCGGATCCCTCCGACGTCTCGAGCCCGGAAGCTTCCGGCTCAGAGGACGGGGAGATAGATGAATCTGGCCACCATGGAGCGGCTCTCAACAGCGAAGACGCTGCAGCACCCCGTCAGCCTCACCACGTAACCAGCCAGCAGCCGGAGCTTACGAGAAATGTCGATGAAGTCATGGAACATGCGGAAACAACGGCCAATGTCGAGCCATCTGGCGACTCTTTATTACAGGCCTCTATGCCCCCAACACCGGTCCTGTTTAACCACGAGAATCTATCCTTGAAGCTGCCTATTCTTTCACAAAAGAGGGAAGGTTCATGGCCATCAAGATTCAAAGACTGGGCTCACCTGTTCTGCACGAGCAATGCTGATCACGTGCATCTCATTACCCCAGTCATTGTGCGCGCTGCCTTCACTTACTTCATCGACCAGGTCAGCGGCCTTAAGCGGCCCAAGAAGAAGAGTGCTAGACTGGCGGCCAGCCAAATAGAGAAGTCAGGTGTTCTGATGAATATCGTGCGAAGCGCGCAAACCTCAGTAGCTACTGGGCTGCCGCCAGCTGGCTTGGCTAATGGCACAGCTCCTGGACCTAATGCCAACTCCACTGCTCCAAAGGGTAATGCTCACGAAGTAGGCAACCAGAACCAAGCTCAAGGCGCCGATAGCACACCTACTCAAAACCCAGAAACAAAAGAAGTCATCCAGCAAAACACTTCCACCTCAAGCGTTTCCAACGGCGCAGATATGGATGCGAATCCGTCAGGAACCCACCCCGCAGTTCGGGGTCAGCCATCAGATGAACCGATTGTGATTCGTCGCGAAAATCTCCCGTTGGGCAGCGACGCACTCAAGCAGCAGCGCAGATACTTCCCGTCAGCCAGCGATCCATCCGACATGTGCCTGCTTTGTGGGCGGCAGGGACACGCAGCCACCAATTGTACGGACGCGGCCTGCAAGTTCTGCGGCAGCCTCGAGCATTGGCACTTTTCGTGTCCGACGCGAGTGAGGTGCGGCAAATGTCGCCAGCTGGGCCACGGCACCTCCCACTGCGTGGAAAAGCTCGCACTTACCAAGGATGAAGGCCTTGCCTGCAGCTTCTGTAGCTCCCCGGATCACGCCGAGAAAGACTGCACCGAAGTCTGGAGGTCGTTTCACCCTGATGCGAGTACGGTGCATCCTGTCGTCTTCATCCCGCCATCATGCGCCATGTGCGGAAGTGGGGATCACTACTCGGCCGATTGTGGCCAGCGCAGCAAGTACGCCCGCAATCCAACTTGGTCCCTGAGAAACAGGAACCTCTACATAGACCCTAACTGTGGTTCTGTCACGATTGAGGATGCTGGTGGTGCGCGAGGGTCTGCGAGGGTTGCGCGCGAGCCGGAAATCAAGATTCGAGGACATGCAGCGCGTACGAACAATGTTCACTACTCAGAAAGCGACGATTCGGAAGTGGAGTTTTTGGGACGTAACGCTGTCAAGCCACGCGCGCCTGTCGGGCAGATTCGGATGTCAAGCAACATCCAGATGCCGCAGGCTCACTAAGCCGCGAGGCCTGCACAGCCTCCTCTCCCTTCAGAGCCGCCACCTCCATTGCCCTTTACGCACCCACCCCTCCTGGAGTGCCATCGTATGGTTTGCAGAGGTCAAGACCGCCCTCAGGACCACCACCACCACCTTCCTCGTTGCCCGCCAAGCCTCCAGCCCCTTCGCGCGATTACCACCAGGTACTCCCACCACCGCACGCGCAGGGCATGGGTGGACAAGGGCGACAGAATGGCCACGGGAACCCGCCGCAAGGTCCAAGAAATGGTAGGGACGGAGGCGGACGAGGTCGCGGTGGAAGAGGCGGTGGGTTCAGAGGTAGGGGAGAGGCAGAGGTGGTGGAGGAAGAGGAAGGTAACGGCTACAGGAGAAGCATGTCTGAGAGCAGGTCTTTTCCGTCTAAGTCGGTGGATGGGGATTGTTTCTCATCCTGCATCGAGGCAGGACGGTTTGATATTCCTGTCCCGAACAGGGTACAATGGGGAGATCCACGGGGCGCACATTTACTTGATACCCAAATCATCGAAGTAGAATTCAATATAGTAGACGATGTCGAAAATGCAGAATTTTTTCGCAAAACCCCTTGCTCTGTGACATGGTTGTGGCAGTGGTCGCCCTGGTCTAGTCGGACTTACATACAAGGTATACTGACTGTTTGATGGAGAAATATGACTCCTCCCACGGTTGACCTGGCGGTTATTTTGCGCCTAAGTCAACTAGACGCATTTAATAGATGAGTTGGCGAGAAAAATCTACGTGTTTACAGGGTGGCTACTGCGACCCCTTATAGTCACAATGAGTCAAAGGGTTGTGGGAGACAGGCGGTGGAATACGGTAGGAAGCCACCATGGTAGAATGCAGGCGACGTGGTTCATCCAGGAACCCATCGCTTACCCAAAGTGTGGTGTCGTGGAGTCGGCAAACCCGCCCGCCCCCGGCCGTTTCCTCTGCATATGTGGGTGTGGAGAGACGCGCAGCGGATGGATCCAAGGACGGACACGTCTTTTTCGTTTCCGGTTTCTCAAGGTGACACACACCTTCGCGAGCCTCACTTTACTAGAGGTTGTCCGTCGGCGCGCGTGGGGTTTGGACGAAAAAAGTGGTACTGAGTCCTGGATGTTGCATGTTTAGCGGGTGATGCGCGTGGTGATTCGCTCGGCATGTTTGCGACCTGCAGGACTGCCACGAGGAGATGGTTGGCCGAAACGAAACATGCTAGAAACACGGGCACAAATCGCACAAACCGAAAAAATTGTCTGGCTGTGGTTGTCAAAATAGAACGTCTCGAAGAGGTCGAGCATGGATGGCGAGCCACACGCCTATTCGCCCGTCTCACCGCTGCCCGTCCACCATTTGAGATTGCTGTATGTGGGGAGCTAGACGATGCGGCTTCCGGGGCCCCCAAGCGGTAACGACCCTCCTGGCTATAGTTTCCCGTCTGACGGACGGCAGCGAATGGGCCAAGCAAGGCACTGCTGTCGACAATGGTCGAGTGTCTGACTACCTCTTGGGACATAGCGCTGATGACCCCATGTGACCTCAGCTTTTCGTCTCGTGCATGGGTTCTGCCAGTTCAGATCTGCACCATGGCGAAACGGGCCACTGGAACCGAAGCTTTGGGCATGCTCTCGCCTCCACGAGAGAGACGGTCTTTTCGACGGACTGCTCTTGAAGGTGTTGCTGGGGAAATGGCCAAGTTTGGTGGGTGTGTAAAGGAAACAAACGAGTCGCGCTTAACTCACGTCCACGCCACGTCGGCGCGTGTCTCGCGTTGGCGCTGGTCGCTGTGATTGGCCAGCAACGCCAACTTGGTGTGGCTGGCCTGGTGGCACCGTGTCAAGCGCTATCGATAAAGCACTCCATCTTCGATTGTCAACCGACTCCTTGCAACTCCTTGCGACTCCCCACTGCGCCCACCCACCATCATTGTCCGAAATGGTATAGCATCCTTGATCAAGGTATGCATAATGCAGATGCACGACTACAGACGCACTACGACGGGGTCACAGTCTGCAAGCTCTCGCCTCTGTGCATCCAAGTGGAGGCACGCAGGCCACCTAACTGGCCACCAATGTCAACACTCTGAGACTTGGTCTCCGTAGCCCGGCATATCCAGCATGCAGGGCTGTGGGAAGCCCGGTCGCTCTCGACCAACGAGATGCCCCAGCGCGCTCCAGACGCGGACACGACGCCGCGCAGTGTGCCACGAGTTGGCGAAGTCCTGCAGCTTGCTGGCGTGACTCACCAGCCATTCAATCCCGCCGCCATGGACGCTCGCGATGCGCATCAGGGGCCTTGGGCCACCACCGGCTGCTCGCATTCGCTGGCCTGTGTTTTTGTCGCATCTAGTCATCCGACAGCGGGGAAGGGACGAGTGTCCAGAGCAGGGAAAGGCGGGGAGCCGACCAGTTGCGAAGCGGCAGATCAGCCGTCCTGGTCAGGTCCACGAATATATACACCGCAAGTCGTCTGTCAGTTCTGGCCTGGTTTTCAGGTCTTGTTTCAATTCATTGTTTCTTGTTTCGAAGGACATAGTCTTTGTAAGTCGACGAATATACCCAGCCTTAGGGTCATCTCCATAGAGACATCCCTACAACATATTGCAAGCAATACCACAAGATACCTATCGATCCTTGACAGCCTTCTCACGGGAAGTCCATCTTCTCATCGCTGACTACGTCCTGCTGCCCTTCACACACGTTACGGCGACTCTTGTGCCTAGAACAGCACTTGCTCCCTCACCCACTTACACGGACCCCAAGATCCAACTCGCCTCTTTTGCCTCTCTGAGCGGGACCCACGACATGCGACAGTTATGGCTTCATCCGACCAACTCTTTATGTCCCTCCTGAGGAGCGAACATATCAAGGACGTCCTCTTCCCTCTTCTCAGCACATCCGACCTCTGCGCTCTGCGCGAGACCTCCTCCGCCTTTTGTAACATCCTCTCCAAGCACCTCTTCACCCGCATCCATGTCACGTTCACCGCAAGCACATTCACCCGACCCTCACGCATCGCCGCGCTCGGCCGCGTTGGCCACCTCATTGAGCACCTCACCTTCTACTTCCCACATTCAGAGGCCACTTTCCTACCGCCTCTGATCCATCCCACCTCTGGCCATGAGATCTCCTTCCTTTACACACCACACACTAGCATGGGCTCGGTCCTCACTCGACCTAAATATGCCAACACAGAGCTGGGCGATATCCTAACCCAGCAATATCCGCCTCTGTTTCATGCTGCCACCAACGTCCCTAGCTTCATCAACGCCCTGAGGCTGATACCCAACATGCGTCATCTGACCATCCGTTGTCCTGGTCAAGACCCCAGAGAAAGATACCGTCGGGACATTGTCGACTACGCACTTATTAGTCTGCGTATATCCGTTGAGAGGGCAGCCCTGACAAAGTTGTCTAAGCTGTCGCTCTCTTCGCTTCACCCTTCGGCCTTCAACTATCTGCGCCACATTCCCGGCTTTGGCAGCGTTCCTTCGGCCGGCCGCAGATGGAAACAAATCAAGAAGCTCCACATCTCGGTCGAAGCCTGGGACTTCTATGGCCCATCACCAGGCCTAGACCATCTAAAAGTCATCGACGACTACATCCGCAACTTTGCAGCGGACCTGGAGAAGCTCTCATTTACCTGGGTTGGACGCAAGGGTCCATGCCCCATTGCCCTTTCCGCTGATCCTCTTTTCGCCCCTCCTCGCTCTACCAAGAAACTCTTCCACGAAGTCACGTCTCCTATGTCTCCCTTACCTACCCGTCCTCCTCGTCGTCCTATCCACTTTCCTAAACTGCGTTATATGCAGATGCGTAACGCTACTATGAATGCTCCCCAGCTCAAGGAGCTTATCTCAACGCACAGCAAGACTGTGAAAGAGTTCGATTTCGAAAACGTCGTTCTCATTAACAATGGCAACTGGGAAGAAGCCTTAGCGCCTCTGGACCATGATGATATGTGGTCTAGAAGTAGCCTCCATGCCGCCTCGGAGTACAGCCTTGTCACAAGCGACAGCTCCGAGGATCTCCTAGCCCTAGCGCAGCCGTGGAAGCTGCCAGCCGAGAACTGCTAGGCTCTGACCTAGGTGGCTTCAGCTTTGACGTAGATGAAGTCGATTATATCGAGGAAGAGCCCGAAGATGCTGCTCCGGTTCCAGAAGCTAGCATGAGCTTCACCACAAAACTTAAGAAGAAGCGCGTCCGCCGCCGTCGAAGAAAGCACCGCTCTGAAGGCGAGGCAGAGGCGGATGTGCAGCCCAGCTCAACTCCCATTCCCTTCTGGCGAAGACCCTCTCGCCCACATCTCAAGCCTTCCTTTGAGTCAGAGACTCTACGACCCTCTACACCGATACCCAACCCTACCATCACTGCTCCCATCCTTACCTCACCATCGCAACCTGTCCTACTCCAACCTACTATTTACAACCCCGTTGCTCATCATACTCCTGATGAGGTTATATCAACAGTACAACGCAATATTGAACAAGAAGAGGCACACCGCCTCCTGGCAGAAGACGCCGCAGCACGTATCAGTGCACTACAAAAGGCAAAGGCCGCCGTGTTGATGAAGCTGCGCGGCGAGTTCAGCAGCAGGAAGTCCAGGGCTGCCGACGCCGTCTCTGCATGCCGCTACATGGCAAGCCGGGAGTTTGTCGGCTGCGGAAGAGAAGTCATCGAAGATCGACGCGCTTTGGATAGTCAAAGCATTTTAGTTCCGTTAATGTTCAGCAGAGCATAACAGGAGAATTTTTCAAAAAAGGGGTAGGAGATTTTTGACACGAGCATGTAGGCTCAAGGCACCAATGCCTTTCATGATTTGTAATGACACAGCCATTCACGACATAACGTCCTCAAACTTTTCTTCACATGTATTTTCACTTTTTCTTTGCTCGCGATTAGGGCGGTCGAACTGTATATGATAGTCTTACATATATAAAATGTATGCTGCTTACGCTTCCTTGCAAAACTACGTGCTCTCTTTGATTACCGTCTCGAGTGCCTTTACATATGCACTCACATCCTTAGCTCCCGTCAGTGTGATGTCCCGTCTCTTTCCCTCAACCGAAACCACCGGCACAGCGTCTAAATCTCTTGCAACCTCTCTCATGCCATATTTGACTTGTCTTTCGCTACGTGTCTTATCCTGGATCAAGGCCAGCGCCTCTGTCTCGTCAAGGCCAGCCTCTACGCAAGCCTCCAGCAGCGTATCATCCGCAGCAGGATGTCGCGCTTCAGCAAAGTACCGACGGTATAGGCCATCGACGAGGCGGTTGGCTATCTCAGGACCCTTCTCAGCCTGGACGTACTGGATAATGCGGTGCGCTTGGAATGTGTTGCCGATAGGACCGTCGAATCGTAACGTGTGACCTTCCGCAGCGGCGAGACCAGAGAGCTGCTCTTGAAGTGACTTGTGCGCATCGGCATTTCCAAGGAATTTGGTGTGAAGGTAAAACTCATGCTTGTCTAATGTCTCAGGAAGTTCTGGATGCAGCTGAAAAGAGTCAAAACGAAGGGTGAAATTTATGGCGGATGCGGCTGGTGAAGCCCGCACTTGTTCAAGGGCTTTGTCGAGTCTAGACGTGTGAGTAGATGAGCGTCAATTAAGGTACCTGTCAGAGACGATGAATGTTGGGTAATGCACCTCTTCTTTGCTAGAAATGTCCTGACAAGTCTGGTCAGTATGACATTTTGCTCCTACGGGCAATTCGCCTTGATTCATCTGCCAGTCATGCTATATAGAGACTGCATCTTGACGGGGCTGATGCATCTCAAGACTGGTGCGTGCTTACCATGGACATATTGTGTCAAGCGTAAAAGTCACTTGGGATTGATACATTATCAAGGGCCGTGTTGGTCAACGCTGCCTAATGGGGGTGTTACTGGTGTGTGTGTCGGTTATGGAATGTAAGTCTATGGGGCTGTTTGGGAGTTACTATTAATTTACATCATGAGTGCGGAGTTAGATGAGGGAAGAGGAAGCAAAGTTGATGCTAAGCGCCCCTCTGCATTCCGTGATTCCAAATATCTCACTCAATACGAAAACCAATGTAAATGGCAAAAATCTTAGCGGCAATATAGATCTGGGTATCTTTGATTGATGATTTCTAGTCAAAGGTCATCTTGGTACCTGTATGTTTGACGACAACACCCATCAACCTAGCGGCTTGCAAGTCGGCAGCCTCCTTCAGGGGCTTCATGTCCTGGTTTGCCGCCTTCTCAGAATCATCTCCACCTGATCTTGGCTCCCTATCATCCCTGCCCTGTCTGTTGTTTCTCGGCCTTGGTGGTGGTCTCGAATCACCGGGGTCTTGTTTGCGTCTCTGCCAAATCTCTTCTTGTAGCGCATTTGATCATCCTCCGCAAGCTCCAGCTTTAGCTCTCGCCCAAGCATGCGGTTCACCCACCACTTCCTCGTTTTGAACTGCTTCTGCTTTGATTCTTCATCGCCTTCGTTATCGTCATTAAAGTCGTCCTCGGTCTCCACCTGTTCCTTGACCTTGACGAATCCCTTGACAGCCCAGGCCGCAGCTTCTGCCTCCTTGAATTTGACCCAACCGAAACCCTTGCATTTGCCGGTGTCTTCGAATGTTGCAACCTTAACCCATTCGATCTCACCACATTTTTCAAAATTCCTTCTCAGGTCGTCCTCTGTGGTCTTGAAGCTCATGTTACCAACAAAGACCTTGCGGCTGGCGTTGGCATCCTTTGCGTCTAGCTTTCCTGGTGTCTTGCCATCGGCAACGGCACCAGCCTCAGCTGACTCCTTGGGTTTCTCGGGACGTCCTTCGAATGATGTGGCATCTTTGATGAGCAGCTTGCGGCCACCCAGGTCATTCTCTGAAAGAGCCATTGCAGCGACTTTGCCGCCGACGTCTGCGAAATCGATGTAGGCGAATCCCTTGTTGGCAGGCTTAGCTTGCTTATCACGGCCGGGTTCCTTGGATGTGGGCAGCTTGATTCGTGTGATAGACTCATCGGTGAGGACACCGCCGGCATTGTCTACCAGCCACTTGCGAAGCTGAGGAGCCGTGACCGTGAACGGCAAGTTACCAATCCAGACACTGTGCTCTGATCGAACCTTCTCCTTCTTTCCTTCCTTCTCCTCGCCCTCCTCGCCCTCTAAGTCATTGTTGTCATTGTCGTTGGCAGCCTTGCCCGGCAAAGCCTTGCCCTTCTTCAAAGCACGCTTGGCTCGTTTCGAGGGTGGCTCTGGCAGAGCCAAGTCTACCTCGATCTCGTCAATGTCGGCCTTGCGCTTGGTTGTGGATGTGGAATCTTCCACACGGGGTTCCACATCGCTACTAGAAGGTGTCGCCTCGGCAGCCATTGTGATTCTGGGATGGCAGATTGTGATCGGATCGTGCTGAAATGGCACTATGCGGTACCAGAAAATTTCTGGAGTATGGGTGGGCGATTGCGCCGATAAGACAGATAAGCGAGTGATAAGACTTCTTTGGCTGGAAGGGACCCTGAACGGAGAAGTGGGGCCTGACCGGCAAATGGAGACCTCCGAGTGATGGTTCTTGTGCCGGCGCTTGTTGTCGGTCGAGTAATTCACAGTACTGTACAGTAAGCTCGTCCTTGAGAAATTAGTCCATCTTAATTTTCAGAGTGTTCACTTTTTCGAAACTGTCTTTGTGTGCCAAGCGCCTCGTGGCAAAATCAATTGTCAATGCAACAGATTGCTCACATGTTGGCCCCTGCGCGGCTGAACCAAGCCCAGGATGATGAGACATCACAGGTGTTACATTCAATTGACCGTGACTACTCCAGTTGAGAACTGAATGTGAGTTCGAGGACTTTGAAACTAGCGAGGATTGGGGCTGCGGAAGCGCCATGTCTGCACGGTATTAGTAACATATATCAATGAGCATGTTCAACAATAATAACTGACAAAATCGAGGATAACTGTTTAACACAAGAATTACGAGACTTATTCTGCATAACACTAAGAGGCTAGGCACTATAGCATGTGGCCAAGGACTATTGCTACTTGGGACTGGGTTCAGCCACTAAACAATAGCCTACGTGCTGAAGACGTATGTACGCTTGTTTTATGGGGACGAACATTTCTCTGGAATGGCGGGAACAATACAGAGTACTCTCTGTAGGCTCAGTGCCTTTCGCCTCTGGATATTTGGTTCATGCAAAACCCTGTCCAACCTCGGGATGAAGTGGGTTCAGATAATGTGGCAGCCGGCGATGGCTGGGAGAGGGGCTGGCATGTTGCCATCAAAATGTGTCGATTCTCCACTGTAAGGCACCCATAAAATGGAACCTAATCTGCTGAAGCGAATGGCCTTTCATTTACGCCGCGTGTGTAGTTTACTGCTAGTTGGGAGGAACGTTGTGTCCTTACTCGTAAATGTATCAATTCGAGCCCTCGTCGTAGGTAGCGGAGGCATCTTCTGCCGCGACCAAAAGAGCAGAGCATTGGCCGAGGCCGGCGATATCTTACCCCGTTAGCATAACAAGATCTTGGGTTGCAGCGGAAGCTATAAGCAACCTCCAGCCCTGGTGTGCATCGTAGCAACAGCCGAATCGGTGATGCCGCATAAGAAACCATAACGGCAGCGGCGCCGTCACGTGCGTACAAGTGGGGACTGCCGAAATGCCATCCATCCTGCCTCTCCTCAGCTGGTAGTGCTTAGCTGAGTTAGTTACCTTGGGTTTCCGTCTCCATCCAGCAACAAGGCCTGTTCATTCTTCCAACTCCACTCCCGGTTCTTCTAAACCCCTCCTGGGCCCATAGCAACATTTCTTCCTTTTTCCCCTTGTTGCGCCAAGGGCTAACGGCATTTCCTGACCGCTTTCTGCTTTGTCGCTGCAGGCAGTTTTGCGGTCGCTGTTTTTGCCGCCAGCTGACTTCTCCCTCTTCATCTGCATCCCTGGAGAGACGACAGCACGAAACCCCGACACACCGAAACCTCAATCGCCCTTTGCCCTCACCACCACACCGTCGTGCCGTCGTGCCGTTACTGCCGCCGCACCTCTTTCGCTCACATTTCTCGACGCCCTCATTCCAGCTGCAGTCGCCAACCACAGGATACGTACGCTGAAGCCCACCATCATGAACGTGCTGTTGTCGCCACAGCCACCCGTCTTTCCTCATCACCACGATACTTCCCGCCTCATGTCCCAGCGATCAGGTAAATTCATTTCCTAATGTTTCTTGAGCCCTTCCATCTCGGCCCTTCGCCGTACTAGCCGCAGCCATCAGGGTGGCCTTGCCGTTCATCGACTTACATGTTCATTTAGTTCCCTCGCTTCACGCCATGACGAGCCGAAAACGAAAAGCCGATGAAGATGGAGACGAGACCATGTCTCCGTCGAGCTCGCCTGCCATCTCATCCCGGCCCCTTGCCAGAGTCTCGAAAAAGGCCCGTTCCAATGAACTTATCGGCCGGCCGCTCTCACTCCCTCGCCTTCTGGAAACGCTAGATACCCACCAGCTGCGAACTGTTCTGGAGCGGATATGCGAACGCCACCCTGATATTGGCCACGAGGTTGTGTCTGGAGCTCCTCGCCCGACCGTCACTTCGGCTCTGGAGGTGCTAAGCGAATATCGACAAAAGTTCAAGGACGCCATACCTTATGGCGAGTCCAGCCCAGAGTACACCTACTACCGTGTCAAGGAGTCCCTGGTTGCTCTCATCGATGCTTTGTCCGACTTTACGCCACAGTTCCTTCCCCGATTGAGGCTCAGCCTACCAAATCACTACAGTTCCTTGACGGCGCGACCAACTTCATTCATGACTTGCCGGATTGGGAGCCCCAAACATATCGCCATCACAAAGAGAATGCCTACGAGGAGATTGCCCGGGCTTGGGCGTTGGTCATCAACGAGGCGGCGAAAAGAGGTGGAGGCTTCAACCTGCATTCTGGTGGATGGGATTCTGCTCTGACCCGCCATCACGAGCAGTCAGGTGGCCGTTTGGGAACTGCCATTTCCGCCATGGCTGACAGCGTTGGCTGGATGGACTCGAACCCGAACGCTCCCTCGACTGAACAAAACTCTATCTTGAACCAGTTGATGTCTGGCACATATGGCTCGCCGGTACGAGTTGGCCCTTGGTAACTCCTTGCGTGATATACGACGGAGGATTATACTGGGCATTGGAGGATTTTACGACAACCTCATGACGACTTTCCTTTTACACAAGGGGCTAGCATAGACTTTTCGATCTCACTTTCTCTGCACAATCGGTTGGGCGGCGTTGAGTTTGTTTTACTCTTGATATCCCTCTCTTTCGATGGAAGGGTAGCTGGGACACGATGCGTGGGATTTTGGCTGCGAGTATTGCGCAGATGGACTTGGATTCTTTGTGTACATAAGCGGCAGGCATCCATGGTCACTATCCATACGAACCCAAGGCAATGTGCGTCTGCAGTGGTGAAGCATGAAACATCAGATTGCGTTTTCTTTGTTGACTTGGTTGCGTTGTTTGCTGCGGACGAGGTCAAGCCATGGTGGATAATTTACACAAATACCAGCACTGTACCTACCTTATGCAGTTCATATAACATATTGTCACTTTTTGTTGCATCTGGACGATATTCGAGGACGAACACGAGACTGGTCTACAGGGTGAATTTTCTAAAACGGGGACTTAACTTTTCGAGACTCTTGAAGAAGATCTGATTTGCGTGACATGTTAATAAACCTCTATAATGCCTTGTCGATTAGAAAAGTAAGATAAAGATTCGGAGCATTCTGTGCGTGGCTTTGAAAATGCGTGACAACACCATGCGGGCAATCGCCACAAAGGATCAGAGATAAGATCGTGATGGCCATAAGCTTGTGGCTAAGTTAATCACCGATAAGAACGGAAAGCCGTGATTGTAAATCTGGGGTAAATAAATGGAAGGTTCGATGACCCCCATCCAGTCCGGTGTCTCGCTACTAGGAGGCTCACGTGATTACCTGTTCCGTCCGTGGCAAAGGTGGGACGCGGTTTAACGTGTCGGCGTAGTCGCGACTAGGCAAGCAATCTACAACAAGCATGCAGACCACCGAGTGGCAACTCAGAACAAGCATCAACTGAGCCCGCTTTCTCTTGGCTTTGTGTCTGAGCCTTGGATCTTGTCCAACTTGTATGATACACTAAACGCCCTGTGTTCATCTGAAAATGCCTGCGTAAGCTCCCTGGTTGTCCGCAGCATCGCTTGTCGCATTTATCTAACCTACCTTGTAGTCCAGGTGATCAGCACACGCCCTGGGCAAATCCCTTCGAGGAAGGGAAGCCTCAAGGATCTGAATGGACACAGGAAGAAATCGCCGCCATCTCTTCCAAGCTGGACAAGCAGCTCGGCCCGGAGTACATCTCATCGCGTGCGGGCCCTGGTGGCTCGAGAGTCCATTACCTCACCGCCGAAAAGGTCATCACATTGGCCAACGAGGTGTTCGGCTTCAATGGCTGGTCTTCCTCGATCCAGAACATTCAAGTCGACTTCGCAGACGAAAATCCCCAGACCCAGCGGGTTAGTATCGGCCTCTCCGTCATCGTACGAGTCACGCTTCGAAACGGCACATACCACGAGGATATAGGTTACGGCTCGATCGAGAATGCAAAGAACAAGGCCATGGCTTTCGAAAAGGCAAAGAAGGAGGGAACTACGGACGGCTTGAAGAGGGCATTGCGCAGTTTTGGCAGTGTCCTAGGCAATTGCATCTATGACCAAGACTATGTCAAGCAAGTCACAAAGATCAAGGTGCAGCCTACGAAGAAGTTTCACCCTGACAACTTGCACCGTCATGCCGATTTTGCGAAGAAAGACACCACGAGACAGGAGGTTGTGAGCAACCCTGCAGTAGCGACTGCTCTGAAATTGGAGACGGAGGACTCTTTCGATGATTTCTTTGGTGGTAAGTTGATACCAGATTTCCGTTTTTATGGTCTTGTACATGAAGTCTAATGCTCTGCAGAACTCGACAGTGCCGATTTTTGTGTTCCGGGAGAGGGCCATCCGGACGAAGTTATGGTACCAAGCAACCCACCGAACCTCGAGAACTCCATGCCACAGCCGGCACGCGCGCCCAATAAGCCCATTTCGGGCAGTTCTGATGGCCGCCCACCGCAGACGCCTAACCAGGGGCAGAGACGGCCTGTGCCTCACGCTGTCTCTCACACGGCGCCCACAAATCGGCCTCCAGCTCCAGTTCAGGCCCGACCTCCAAACCAGATGGCATCTATGCCACAGCCTCCTAGCATCCCACAGCAGGCAAACCTAACTGAGCCAGTAGCCTTTTTCTCTGCCAAGGCTATAAACCAGCTCCCCACATCGAGCTTACAGGGAACCACATCTTCTCAGCTTACTGTGCCGCGTGGAAATCAACTTTTCAACCCCAAGGCGGAGAGTCCGTCGATTCCAAAAACCCCGGGTATTGATCACTCGTCATCAAAGCCGCTTGCTCGCAGTGGTCAACACGTCGCGCCCACTTCTAGTCAAACTTCGGAAGTCAAAACAGGGGTTTGCGCCCGTGCGACCTTCGCCCAATGCCACTGCCGCCTCTACCAGGGGTGCGGTGTTGAACCCGTCATTGGACCAAGCCCGTCGCATAGGTGCTCCTGGAGCCCCGGGAGCCCCTTGCTAACCGTAGTTCCTATCGCCCACCGTCCATGAAGCGAACCTTGCCAGGTGAGGCAGGTGGTGCCGGCCCACCAAGGTCCCCATTGCACGAGCTACCTGCCAATGGCGTTACTAACGTCGATCCTACGACGGACGGGCTGGAAGCGAAGAGACAAAAGGTCGTTTAGTTTTCAAGGGACACAATAATGGAGTATTCAAGGAAGGGGAAGGCGTCAAGGTCATGGGATTGCTTTTACTTTACAGGTCATGGTAGCGAAGACTTGTGCTTACGGTTGGGACTTTTAAGTGAACGAAATATATGAATTTGCTTCCACGGATATCCTGAACCCTAGTGGTAGACAGTGTATACTAAAAATAATAACGCTCAAACCGCCCTGGTCCATATCCGTGACCGTAATACTACCCGCTGCGGTGAACAGGAGGAAGCCAAGACGAGACAGGAGGGTACCAAAACAAACAAGGCAGAAAGAAGAAAAAAGGGTGTTGTCCAGCAAGAAAGCAAAAAATGGACTTGGGAGAAGTGAAGATGTGCATCAAAAGGTAACCCAGACCTTTTATCGATCAACGCCTAAAAAATGCTTCCAGAATGTGTTTCCAGTCATGCGCCGTAGCCTCTTCGTGAGAATGTAAAGATGATGCCTAAAATATAATCTGTCGCTTCGCTCAGACATAGGAGAGTAAAGCAATCACAAAAGAAAGGATATCCCATTTTGCGTCACGTGGGAGAAGAAGAGGGATCACGAGTAGGGGGCCATAGCGTGGGTGGCGTAAAGACCAGCGGCCATCATGTTGGTGGTAGCCGGCTGGGTGGTAGGGAGGACGTAGTCAAGGCCGCCGTGTCCGAGACCGAGGCTGACGATGGGCTGGACTGGAGCATACTGCGGCTGGGGCTGGTGGTGGTGCAGCTCGTGGTGGGAGCCGTGCTGCTGGCCGGCACGCATGTTCTCGTACTCTGACTGCAGGGCCATGAAGGCCTGGCTCAGAGACTCCTGCTTGCGGTGGGCTTCATCAAGAAGCTGCTCCAGGTCGCGGATACGCTGTTCCTTACGCTCGCGGTAGGCCCGCTGAGAAGCCCTGTTCTGTGCTCGCCGTCGCTAGAGTCCGTAGTCAGCATGGCTGCTGGATTGTGAAAGAGTGGAACAGGAGTCTTACCGAAAGGACAGAAGGGGGCATCCTTGTAGCGGTTCTCACGCTTCCTCTTGGGAGGCGCGCTGGAAGCCCTGTTCAGGCTTCCCAGCGGCTCTTGCGAAGGCAGAGCTGGGGTATCGCTGATTGTGCTCTTTGGGCTCGAGTAAACCAGAGAGACGGCGTCTGACATGTTGGGACTGGTCTATGGGAAGGATAAAGGTTAGCTACGAAGAGGTCGGAGACAATGGGTTGTAAGGGGTTAACTTACCGAGGCGTAGTAGCCGTCCCAGTGGTATGCGGGAGGGGCGGGAGTCAGACGCTGGTTGTCAACCTCCTCGTAGCAGTCGGTGTGGACGTTGTAGGCAGCCATGCTGGGGACTTCGGTTTGGTACTTTGCGTTCATGGTCATGATTGTGTAAGCGTGTGGTGTTGATTTGAAGAGAAAGACTGAAAGTTTGTTGTTGGTTTGAATGAGCGTGAGTAAGGAAAGAAAGAAAGGAATGGTAAGGAAAGAAACAGCTGTAAATTACTGGAAGAATGAAAGAAAGGAAATTAGAAATGAAAGTGAATGAATGAACGAAAGTGGAATGAGGAAAAAAGAGGAGAGAGAAGACAGCTGCCTTGGCTGCGGCCCGGTTGGAATTAATACAGTCTCGTCAGACCAGGTATTGACGATGTAGGCAATAGTGCTGGTGGATGATAGCCAAGACAATGACATGGTCCATGTGGAGGAAGAGCCAGGGTCTTGTCGCAGGGCCATCGCAACATGAGCCTTATGCACGGCCTTGCAAGAATAGGAAATAACCGACATTGCCCTTCGAAACACAAGCACAAGCGGCAGAGCAGATCGCACACGCAGGGTCTTGGCTCTGGCAACAAGTCTCCGATGAAACGCCAGGCTACACAAGACGCCCACCACCCATTGCGCGCCTGAAGGAACGACGAGCAAGGGTCTGGTCTCCACGCCGCCGGCAACATAGATGGTAGATGGTCATGCTCACGCCGTCCGGTGTGCTGTCGTGCCAGCCAGTGGAGCAGGAACCGCGAGCCCAGCGTCCCCAGCATCCCCCTGGGACGACCAGAGTCCCTAACCATTCCCCGTCCGTGATTCTTGCCTGAACGGTCCAAGCCAACGGCAGATGGAGGTTGGCAAGACAAGGATGGGCCGCGCCTCCGTGTGTCCTAAATTTGGCGTACGTTCGTTTCATCGATCGGACGAAGATGCGCTGGGCTAATTAATGCTGAAAATCCCCACCAAAACCCGCAGGGGGCTGCCACTTCTGGTTCGCCTCTGCTAATTATAATGGAACGATGTGGAAACCCGGCTTGGTGGCTCCGCTGTCAGCTCTAATAGGGGGCCAAAGGAGCTGCGTCAGATCTTCATCCACCCATGCTATGCCACCAGCCTGCAGTCTGGGCCACCTGAGCTACTGCTCATAAATAAACTCACCGGAAATTTGTCCCAATTTTGCTCCTCTTGGTAAATAGGTTGTTTGTGTCATCCCATTTCGTCCTTTCTGCTTGGGGCTTACTGCACAACATGGCACAAATAGCCATTTCTGTACCAGAAAAAATAAACATCCAAAATGATAGATCTTGAGATCTTTTGGGTTGTAGCAACTCCATTCCTGGCTTTCTTTCATTGCGTAGTAGGCAAGGCAGTAAGCCCGTGCTGCTGCTGTTGTTGTTCTTCTGGTTGTGTACACCCATCCTGATACGTTCTTGCAGCGGTCATCTGCGCGCTGCAACCCAACAATCGAAACGGCAATCCATCTTCGTAGTTGGAAACTCCAAGCTCTCGGCATATCCAGTTGGGTTGGGTCACAACTGCTCCGTAGCATCCAAGCCATTGGCAAGTCCGTGAGCTTCGGCATGATTACCGCCGTAATCACTACCGCGACCGCGGACAAGCTCGACACGACGGCACCCAACGTAGTATGCTGAAAGCTGCACCTGAAGGATCTGTTAATGCGAACTGTCCCAGTAACGACTCCATCGGGACTAGCTGTAGCCTGAGACAAGCCTGGCTCCTCGTTCGAATTGGTTACAATGCGATCCTACACGACGCTTTCGCTTTTCCGGTCTCTTGGCTTCATAACTTCCCGGCATGTCCACTGGTTTGGGGCTGTGCTCGGCTCACGGGTGACGTACTCCAGGTCGAGGAAGCTAGCCACGGTCCCTGAGATTAAGGTCTCGATGCAATGACCACTTCTTAGCTGCCAGGAGGAACCGGGCGTTTCTATTTCCTGAAGCGCGGCGCCGGGAGTGTCTAACCTTAGCGACATCTGAAACGCGATGGCACCCAAATATGCTGCTCCAATATTGACCACCACCTACGATGAAGATCAAACTTCCTTTTTCAGCATAGGCATGGTACAGAATCGGTGACTTAATACTTTGGATCTCGGTAATAAGAGCTACCATATCCTTGGCTGTCGATCAGGATCCGACCCGGAATGCGAAGCCTTGTTTGCCAATGTTACACGAAATATCATCCAGGTAAAATGAGAATAGTCCAACGGTTCTTTCCGGTACCGATGAGCACGATAGATATTGCAGTTTCAGGACAGATATCCTCTCGGCCGTACCTGAAGCACAAAGAATTAGACTATAATCAACATAGTCACGTCGTGTTGCCAATTTCAGCGCTGCCGAGAACTTGGGGCGGTCACGCCACTCAGGATTTAGAATATCGATTGTTGATACATGTTGAGGAGTTACAGATGGACTCGCAGGCCCCTTCGCTGGCAGCGTATCGTATTTCAGGCCATCTAATTTGCGCTATTCGACAGCTTCGTCAGCCCTTCCTGGGCTTGCTTGACGCCCTGCGGAAATTCCATTTTCTTGCTCATATCAATACACTGCTGATACTTTTTGCGTGCCAGCTCCGTCTTCCCTTGCATTGCTGCCACGTCGCCCCAGTTACACAAGGCCACAGCACAGGCTTCATCACACTCCTCCGTTCGATCATCGCCCTTCACATCGCGGGCATGTGTGTAGGAGTTACGAGCCCAGTTCATCGCTGCCTCAAGACAATCATTCCTCGTCCTGGGTATGGCTGAATCGAATATATCTTTTAAGGTTTCTGATGCCTCCACGGCTCCCGGACTGTAGATGGGATGCTGGGCAAAAGCTGCCGATAGGTTGTTCATGATAACTGCTCGATGACATGGGCTGTCGCAAAGTCGGAGAGCTTGGAAGAACAGGGAATTGCAAGATGGAATTGTGACCTGCGCTCGTAGTTTCGACCCAGCGATTCCATTTCGCCACCGAGTTCTTGAGGAGTCAGCCATGCCTCTTCACCTGGCTTTACGCCTTCTGTTTGTCGTCGTCGAAACTCCTTCAAAGATGTCTCTAGCGCCCATATTAGATGATCGTGAGATTTATCTTGGTTGAGCACATGCTCATCAGCATAAAGTTCGCCTAGCTTCACACTGGTTCCGATAGCCTTAGCCAGCAGACGTTGACGTTTGCGCCAAAGTGTTTCTGGAGGAGGCTCGGAAGCTTCTTCTTCGCCACCGGCAGCGGCGACTTGGTTCTCCTGACTCTGCGGTGCGGCAGCAGCGTCGACATATCTGCCAGCCGCATTGACCTTGCCGTCTTTGACAGACTGTTCCATAACTTCCACCCACTTCTTGCAGTCTGCCAAGACTGATTCGAGCACATCGACCGCTGAGCTCGGGCTATTAACCTTTTCCAACCAGGCTGAAATTTGTATACGAATACCAAGAACTTCATCAGAGAAAGGATCAAGACCAATCTCCGCGCATTGCTCCATGGCTCGCCTGTAATACTTCAGAGCTAGATCCGGATCCGGTCGATAATTCGAATAATAAATAGCACGTCGCAGTGTCGTAGCTACTGGTTCTGGAAACTTGTGGAAAAAGGGACCGTAGAAGGCCCTGATGAAGTCTCTTACAGCCACAACGCAGAACACGAAAGTGCCAAAGATACTACCGTAATTAGTTAAGGCTCATGAAATGCAAAGTTGGAAAAGGCTCACATGAGGAATGTCAGGGTCATTGAGGTGGGAGATTGGCGAAAGGCATTTCGGATACTCCTTGGGCTCAGTGCAAAGGCAAGCTTCCGGAGACTGGCACCGAGAGCCTTGCCTGCGAATCTTCGAAATGTAATCTTTGGCTGCTCGGGCTTGGGTGGTCTGTCATCGTTTTTCGGCCTCGTGTTTGATTGATGGCGCAGCTGCAAATGCTGAATGCCGATGACGCCATGTAGCTGGATCGTGGCATGTCTAGATCTGAGTTGAATTCGCAGTATGCCTTCGGTTGTGTGTCGAAGACATCTTCCACCGAGTGGTGCGAAGGACGCGACGGCCGAGACAGACATGGAAAGGAGCTGGTCGAAGACCGCGATAGGTAGAGGCGCTGTCGCGATGATGGCAGGTATGCTTTTTTTAGTGACGATAGCTTGGAGAGATGTGGTAGCTTAAAAGCTCTCTGATTCCCTAACTGTTGGTGGAACATATGCGCACTGTAGGGATTGTTGGAAATGTCTCCATCGTACCAAACCACAGACGTTACGCTAACGTGCATTGCACAGTCTTTTGCACAGTATTACCGATAAGGTAGGTCCTGGAGCTGACTGGTCTGTGCGCAGTGCGATATGGTTTGGATGAGGCATAAGGGAAAGGCATGTGAAGACAATTGGGTCATCGACTTCTATCATTACAACCAGCGCACAAACGTCCACAAATCGCATAGTGAGAAGAACCTGCCTTTCATTTAGATCATTGAAAGCTTATGACGTCGCAGGCTTTGAAGATGACCGGAAAATTTGAGCCCAAGACCCCCGTGAACCTGGCTCCGCCTAAGGATGACCCCATCTCTCTTGACGAACTGGCCAAGGCCAACGGTAAGTTGGACACTAATCTGTCTTCCCTAATGCTGTGTTCCGGGCCAATCTCCATGAAAGTCGGTACTGAATTATGGGTTCTTTATCGAACTCCTGACTTCAGACTGCTATCCCAGTCGTTCGCCTGGACCTTGAAAGACTAAGCGACAATTCACCTTCAAACAGCGCGAGCGGGGTGACAGTGTCATCTTCTCAACTGTCTGACTGACGCTTGCCTACCACAGGAATTGACGGCGCCAAATGCTATGTGGCAATCAAGGTACGATGATAAACGATGCCACAGATCGTTTGCTCACAGTATTGACCATCTGGCTACAGGGCAAGGTCTACGATGTGACTGGAAACAAAGCCTACCAGCCTGGAGGTTCCTACAATGGTATGTTGTCCTGAAAGAATTTCTCCTGGGACAGGACGATGAAAGGGACCTGGAATAGAACCGGGGTCCTGCGGGTGTCCAATGCATGCGCTGATGTGAACATCTAGTCTTTGCCGGTAAGGATGCATCCAAGGCTCTGGGAAAGACGTCTACCAAGCCGGAGGATGTGAGCCCAGACTGGCACGACCTCAGTGACAAGGAGAAGGAGACGCTCAATGACTGGGTGACCTTCTTCTCCAAGCGTTACAATGTAGTTGGAGTCGTCGAGGAGCCAGAAACATGGAGTAGTGCTCAGCCGGCTACTGTTTCTTGCTCGTGGGTGCTCATACACTCAGCGCTGTGGCATTGAGGCTGAAGACAGGAGGACCAAATCAAGCAGGCAGCTTCGAGGTCGTAGCTGTTCGCCTCTGAGTCCAACATGACGCTGATCATCTATCCTTGCTACTCCTGGTCGGACGTGTTTGCTTTGGGCAACCTCAACCACGGATATAGTTGCCATGAGCCCTATAGGCACGTGGTACAAGATATCTAAATGCGCTTTTGGTTGACGAGTATGCGTGCATCTAGTGTAGCTTAGTTACCTGTACCTGGTATAGACAGGTAGTCAGCAACGAATTTATTGGTACACAAAGTGAACGTTCCGTCGGTTATGTATTGAGCGTGGTTCGCGACCCACCTGCACTCATGATGGTTGCCTTACGGCTGCGTATCCCTACCAAAGTCCCTATTTGCCGAAGCAAGCCTACGATTCTGTTCATGTTCGACGATATATATCGCAATGCCTGGCAGAGAAATGCGGGAAATAATTGAAGACTCTGTACATCCTTTATACCTGGATGCGGAAGCGAAAGAGACAATCTTACTAGGTGATATTATTGATTACCTATTAAGCTAAGATGCCACCATCCTGCCATATCTTAGACAAGTCTCCTAGTATGCTTTGGAAATGTATGGTGTGTAGCATGGCGATGAAAATTCAGATGCGTTTCTCCCAGAGTGAACCCGGGCAGGCATTTTTATCCTTGCCTGCACCAGATTTTGGAATGTTGTAAAGCAGCTGCAATGCAAGGCGCTAGGTAGGGTGTTCTGTGTAGCGACGTTACCGCCCTCCCAGGCCAAACAAAGTGAGGCGACCACTTACATGTTACACCCCATGTTACTCTGACGCCGCCTTGCTTTCTCACTTGCGTGCGTAAGGCGAGCCATCCAGCTCATACTTGACGCTGCACCTGAATTTTCACGCATCCCGGAGCAGGAACCCACGCTTGCGTTGTTCGCTTACCTCGCTCACTGCGTCGTTCTCCTAACTTTGAGCGTGCGCGACACGACAAAACCCTGGGACTGAAGCTGGCCGCAGATTCATTCAACCTGTCCTACCTGACCTCACCTTGTCTAGATTGAAATTCCACGCCAACAGGTGACAGCGACGGGGACGCGCATGACAGCGACGTGGTCTCTGCCTGTGCCTCCTTCGTCTCGGTCGGCGACAAGATCGCAATTGAGTCAGCTTCGAGCCCAACGCCTTCGCAGCGCAACGCAGCGCAACGCAACATACCCCTCCTCAGTTAAACATTCAACCATTTGCATACACTGACTGACTGCTACCTCAACTAAGAACATCTTGGTTTCCTCAGAGGGTTCATCCCCCTTTGTGGAGTTTCTGTCTTTTCTCTTACCGGCAACTGCAGTGGCCTCTCAATCCAAAGCACTTGTCGTTATCCCCCTCCATGGACTTTTAATTGAGGCTCCCGATCTGTTACTGATCCTTGCCTCGCGCTGGACTGCTTGGACCATATTTCCCGCCAAGGTACCTTTGCTGTATTTTCCCGTTTTCCTGGTCTTTTGGCATCCGTCGTTCAAAAGTCCCTGGGTGCCATCCAGGCCAAGGTCTCTTCTCTCGGATAGTAGATGCCTATGCCCTGACATCACCTGAGGGCTTCTCCCAGCGCTGCATCCCGATTTGGCCGGCTGCCTAAGGTACCTCACAGCGTGCGCCGAAACCACTCCAACTTGGCTGCCTGGATACCTGAACCTGCCCTTCACAACTCACAATCTTTTTGCGTAGCAAGCTCACCATGGACCAACCGAGCTCCAGCAACCTGCCGGCTCAATTCGTCCCTTCTCTGCAGGTTGGCGACTTCATGGATGACGAACCCTCTGGCCAAAGCTCAAACTCCCTGTCCATGCCCTTCGACGCTGGCCGGCAGCTGGGAACCTTTGGTTTACAAGTATTCTGTAATAACGCCGACGATCCTTGGTCTCTCATCAACACCCCATCCAACGGCCAGGTCAATCGCTACAACCCGGTCGCCGGGCCTTACTATCGAGATGTTTGTAGCTTCTCGGACTATCGAAGTGGCGGCCTTCCTTCCGAGTGTGGCACTCTGCCTCCAGATTCTGGCTACGGCAGTCATCGCCCCCAGCACAGTGTCGCCAGCACTTCCTCCGTACACGAGGATGACGGCACCTTAGATTATCAGCTCACTGAGCGGTTCGGCCACCTGGGCGCCGAGAATCCCCAGCTAACACCCCATATACTCAGCCAGCCTGAACTAAAACACTTTTGCCCGGACTGTGAGACCTGGGTGAGGACCAAATCCGAGCTGAAGTAAATACCCCCGGCCTGCACTTCCATCAATACCGTTTTGGTTACTAATAGGCTTGCAGTAAACACATACAACGACACCGTAAGCCGTACCAATGTCCACACCAGAACTGCCCAAGGCGAGGCGAAGGCTTCAGCACGAAGAACGACCTCTCGAGGCACAAGAAATCTGTCCATAAGGAGCACGAGGGAATGGGCATGTCTACGTTTGCCACGAGGGCCCTTGCGCTGAGAAGAATAAGCTGTGGCCCAGAGCAGATAACTTTCGTCAACACCTGACGAGGGTCCATCAGAGAGAAGTCAAAGCTGAAGACGATCTCAGCGCATACATATGCCAGTAAGCTCATGGAATTCATGCTTTCCAAGTACCTATCTAATCGACATGTAGATCCAGTCCATTACGAGAAGATTTAAAGGGTGTTGGAAGCTCTGTCGCTCACCTAGATCATCAATCCCGCCCGCAACAACTACCCGATCCACCCGATCTCTTCCCCAATGTCAATGTGAACCAGAGCAGAGCACCACAGCTGTATCAGGTATCACGGGAGGTGCCAGAGCTGTTGGCAGGCCTAAGCTGGACTCAGCTGTCTGTAACGACCGATCTGTCATCGCAACGATCTGAGAATACATACAACGCATCGAGCTCTGAACCGTCTCAAGTTACTCGGCCAGGTATATCGGCTGATCCAGACTGCATCGCACCCGAAGAAACAAGGACCGAGAACCGCCAAGATGAGCTTTCAACCGGCAAGGCTCATTTGCGGAGCTTGCCGGACAGCATGGAGGTATACCAAGCACCAGAGTCACCTATCAACCGAGACACATCGATTGAACTGGATATCTATGAGGCGATTGACTTACCGGACGAAACTGACGTTGCTATTCAAGACGAGCCAACAACACCAGCCTCAGATGTGGCCGGCAAGGCTTCGAAGAAGCTGAAGCATGATGCCCTGACAGAATCTCCCGATTCCATTCCTACGAGTTTGGCCGGCCATGGTGACTTGATGAAATATCTGGCGTTGTTACCGAAAGAAGTTCTCGAAACAGCTCTCAAGGACAGAGAGTCGGAGAGCAAGGATCACGAATCACCGGATGACAAGATGAACCCAAAGCCCCAGAATCAATGCACAGAATGCCTCAAAACATTCAATCGACCTTGCGAGCTAAAGTTGGACCCTAATCCTTCGACAACGCGTATATGAGCTAATAGAAATCACAGAAAGCACATCAAGCGACACGAAAAGCCCTACGGCTGCACCTTTCGCGACTGCCAGAAAGAATTTGGAAGCAAGAATGATTGGAAAAGACACGAGAGCAGCCAGCATTACCAGTTAGAAACGTGGAATTGCGAAGAGGAGGGGTGTAAGAAGGTCTGTCACCGCCGCGAGGGCTTCAAGAACCATCTGCAAAGAGACCACGACCTAGACAATGCCAAGGCTCTCGAGGAGAAGCTTGAGCGATGCCGAATGGGTCGGCACTGTGACCCTCGCTTCTGGTGTGGGTTCTGTGTGGATATTGTAGAGATTCGAGAACCGGGCGTCAACTCATGGATGAAGCGATGCGACCATATCGATAATCACCTAATGGGTAAAGATGGCCTCGAAAAGAAGCGAAGCAGCGACTGGAAGTACATGGAAGATCAACAGACACAGTACAGTCCAGAGCCTCGGGTCCAGGTCGCCAACAGTTCTTCGATACCTACCTCGAACCTTACCAAGACGGCCGGCCGCAGACGTAAGGCGAGCTTGGATGGAAATCCACAGCCATCCAAGCGGAGCAGAGTTGCTCCTATATATACAATGTGGAGATGTGTAAGTGGAACATTGGCAATGGAAGATGAGAAGTCTAATGATTTTGGCAGCATATTTGTGTGAACTGCGTCAACAACCTCAAGACAACCACGAACTGCATCGACTGTAATCACCAGTGGTGCAGCGATTGTGATGTTGAGGCTGCAGACCTGGAAGAAGATGGAAATGGGCAGATGATGGAAGAATCCACTGCCCGTTTGAGGGACGACCAAAGCGCTTAATGGTTTGCAATCCTATTGAATGACAGACGAGGTGACGACTAGCATGGAAGCAAGGCGTTTTAAAGAGGCAAGGCCAAGGGTATATGCATTGAACGGAGATGGTCATTGGACCAGTGGGATTTGAGTATAATTTTCCATGAGAAACACCCCTATCTTACTACATGCGAATCCATCATCCCTCCGCGATGAATGAACCTGAGACGCGAGCTCATCTAGAAGCGCAGTAGCAGCATTCAGCTTGAATCATGCCTACTAAGTATAGCGCCTCTCAGTGACAAGCGGTCAGCCTAAGGGGAGAAGGAATCGAGAGTGATGCCAGCAGGCCCTTTTTGGGACTCGTAACCAGCTTAACTTGTTCAATGCCGTTCTTGACCAAGCTTGATCGTTTACCGACCTAATAGAACATCGACAGGCCAGCCAATGCACAGAGCAAGGGGTTAGGAGTGATCAGCCAAGAATGACCAAAGGCCGGATACGTGGTGTGTGTTGCGGCAGGCGAGTTCTGCATACACCACCTGAGCTGTATACATAGCAAATTACACGACCTTCTCGGCGGATGACCCTCTGCACTCAGGAGTGCCGGCTGCTTCTTCCGGTTGGCCAGGCAGACGAAGCCGCCAATTTATGGTGCTCACGGAGGGTCTCCCAAACCCTGCGAGTCGGGCGCCCAAGCAAAGCGGATGGGTTTGCCGTGGGCTGGCCGGATCTTGAAGTCATACTTTTCTGTCTCTCATTGCCTCTTGTTTCATCTCATTTCCGAGTAAGCATAGACGCGAGCCATGATTTGCTTGCATGAAATTTAAGCAGGGTAACAGCCAGGCGGGACATCATTTCAGATTCAGCCCTGGGAGACTTGGAGGGGCGTGGGGATAGGGATTTTCATACAATACGACCGGGCATGGGCCTTCTCCAAAGTACTTTGGCCATGACGCGGTCCCGGCAGCAGGAGAGAGAGGAGACGAAGACACGAGAGTGGCAGGGAGGGGGCGTGGAGCTCTTCAGACAACCGGACTTTGCACAACCACTTGGTGAAGCAGAGCCAGATTTTCAGCGCTACGCTGTTCTGTAAACGCAACTGATAAAAATAACCAAATCCAGAGAGGACACGCTCGCGTACAGGATGAGCAGAGGGCCGTCCAGCTTCGATCACGTAGGAGAGGCGGTGGAAGAGTGAGGCAGACGACATGCAGACAGATGTGAGCAAGCGAGGAGGCACGCCCCACCCCTCGAGCAACAGCAACGCAGCTAGGGACCTCTGGGACAAGAATGATGACGAAACGGCTGAAGATGGAACTGGCGTGCCCACAAGCAAGCTCGGTACTCTGGGTTACAAGGGCACAAATGCTGGGCGA
Source organism: Albifimbria verrucaria (assembly GCA_020081605.1). Taxonomy (NCBI): domain Eukaryota; kingdom Fungi; phylum Ascomycota; class Sordariomycetes; order Hypocreales; family Stachybotryaceae; genus Albifimbria; species Albifimbria verrucaria. The sequence goes on from JAHREC010000013.1 coordinate 3,458,563, forward strand.
GGTCAGATTTTTCCAGTTGTCGGGCGGGGAGGCGAGGCACCTGCATTAGATGGGGTTGCCTTACCGGGCTATGGCGGGTCTCGTGCGAACCACAGCATGTAAGGCAGGTAAATGCAGCTAATTAGCTGGCCGAGTTGGAGTCGAGTCGAGTCGAGTACCGTAGGGTGCCGTAGGGTGCCGTAGCATAGGGTATGGGCACCAAAGTCAGCCCGCCCGAGGGAAAGGGGATGGATGGGTGTGGCATGGTGGGTATGGATGGGCCGTCTCTCTTCTGGAAGTAATGTGTGCATGGGCCGGAGGTTTTGGGGGCCCAAAATAGATACGGACGGGCGGAGAGGTGGTTCAGTTCTGCTGCACTGGTTAGCAGGTCTGCCATTCTATGCAGGTGTCTGCATGTGTGTAAGCTGAGGATATGTCTCATTGGCAGATGACAGTTGAAGCACAGCATGATATCTTTACATAGCACGTATCGTCATGGGTTCTGAAAATGGAATCTTGGGGAGAAGAGAACCAACACGGAGAGTCAGCAGGCGCTAAGTCACGCACAGCATACATAGGGGGAAAGTGAGGGTGGGGAGACGTATAAGACAAGACTTATCGTAAGGCGCTTCGCAAGTAGGTACCTATAGAGAGGCGAGCGCATGTGGAGATGAGGTAAGGCGGCGTCTGGCAACGCGACGCGAGGCAACAGGTCTGTACAAGAAGTCCAAGGTCGGTCGGTGCTCTGTCCCGGATGGGGATCGGTACGCGCTGCAATTACCTATGGGGCCACGGGGAGAGACGCCGTGGCTTACTCGCATGGCTGGAGGACCCCTTCATCCACGGCGTTGGGAGCGAGCTCGACAACAGGATGGACCAGATGGACTGTATGTGTATGTAGATGCCGGCAACACGATGCAGGGGTGGTGAATTTACAACGCTTGTCCCCTGTGGACCGTGGACGAGGATGGTATCCGAAAGGGGGAAGACCATGGGTAGGTTTGTTCAAGGATTAAGATGGACGAGAGAGAGGATGAACGACGGGTGGACATTGGGCATGGCGTTCCATCATGGAAGCTGTGGATCCCAGCGCGGGGCCCCTGACATGCCTTATGATCGAGACTTGGCCTCGTGCGTGATGCGAGTTTATCGCCGCGGAGGGAGGAAGAGCAGAGCTGATTACATAAATACGAAGGAAGGAAGCAACCGCCAATCATCCAGCAGCGACTGAGTACATGCCGCCTGAGACGAGGCGCAAGGACGAGGTTTGAACTGAAAATAAGAAAACGCCGTTCCGTCCGTAACCGCGCTGGCCCATGTTGCTTGCCGTAGCGTGCACGCGTAACGATCCGCACCCGCAACGCTAATTTCAGCCCCGTTTGCTATTCTTGATGATGGACTTCTGCACCTCATCAGGGCGAATGGGCTAGCAGGTACGGTCAGTAGTCGAGGTAGGGTACGGGGACGGGGAAGGGAGGAGACGGCCAAAGGCAAAATGGTGGGGAGTGGGCTCGGGAAGATTAGCTGCTGCTCTTCTCTTTTCTTAACGTCGATCGAGATACGAGGGTGAAAGCGAGCGCTGCTGAAGATTTTTTTTTTATTTGGCTCGACACGGCGTTGGTTGATCAGAGCTGCTTTGCTTGTGCTGTATGTAAGTTATGTAGGAGGAAGTGCTGTCATAACTGGCGCTCACAATGTCGCTCAGGCCGAGTCGATCCAACGCCATGGGCGACCAACAAAGGTGGAGCCCCCTGCAATTAATCAATGACCCAGCCCTACCAGCGAGCCAAAGTACTGATCATTGCGACTGTACAGAGTACTCTGTATTCGTTGTCGCCGTCGCTGATGCCGTTACTGGTACCCTTGCTTTGCTTGCCTTACCGACCTACTCTCCTACTACCTTAGTACCTACCTTAGTACCTACCTCAGTACCTTGCAACCTAGAATGGGTGGTACTAACCCTCATACGTTAGCACGTACTTAGTCTAGGTACCCGCCAGGTACCCCCATGCACTGGTGAGCACGGCAAGTCGCTCAGGCATTGGCGTTTGGTCTAAGGCAAAGCTTGCGATGCTGCTGCTGCTGCCACCACCCCTCCTCCTCCATCTCCATCTTGGCCGGTTTCCTTTCGAGCCTCTGAACTGAGCACCGCCTACCCAATCCACATACACGAGGAGTGCGAACCACCATCACACCGTCCTTTCTACCACTCCGTTTGCCAATAGTGGCTCTCAAAACGAGCTCAACTCCCATTCCGCCTCGCGGAACATGGCCGCTAGGCAGCATCAGCCGCATCTTGGACTGACATCGCCATCCGTCTCTTGACCGCCCATCACCAGCCATTCTGCACATCAACCACCACCACCGCTCCCGAACATGTTCGGTCCCGACCCGCTGTCGTGTCAAGCCCAGGAACCCTTCCTCCCCACCACATCCTCCTCGCTAGCTGCACTGCACCTTTCTTTGTCTCTCCAGGAGCGCTTACCGCATCCCACCCGTCCTCCTGCATGCCCCGCTGACGGCGGCTATCATGTACTAAAAGCATCTCGATTTTTTCTTTGCTTTTTCCCCTATGCGCTCTCCGCTCCGCCTCCCGCGGCTTCGCTGGATTCTTCAACTCCCCTGCTCCCTGCCGTTGCTCCGCCGGACCATATCAAGATTCAGCTAGCATCAACGCTTGACACACTGACGAGGCCACCCCACAGATCGGTATCTGATGATTGACCGACTGCTACTACATGTTGCATCCGTTCCTTCGTCATGGGGACCACCCGGGCCCGCTAGGCGTCCCTGACATGCCAGTTAGTGGCCGTTGACTTCTCTGCCATTTGCCGTCGTGGCAGTGGCCTGCTGCCTGGGTGCCCAGAAGTGGAATAACCGTGCCAAACTCATCCAAGAGATCGTCTTGCTGCTGTCTCCGATTCGTTCCTCTGCGGCTACCCAGGGCAGACGGGCCCTTCAGGTTCGAAATGCGACCAAGACCAGCACGCACTTCGCCTCGATGCACTTTGTTCGGCCCCGAGACGGAGTGCATGACGAAGTGTCGCTTTGTCCGCCAGCAACTCTGCCCATGACCCAAACTTCCAATGGCTGCAGCACCGCGATACACCCATGTTCACTGGATGCATGCCTGCCAAACGCTACGCATTTGTGTTTATTCATGGATGGTCGCGGCTGAAGAGGAGCAGATCACAACTCCCTGTGCTCGAGATACTGCCGTTCGCTATTTTGTCCGGCCCTAGTCGAATCCATGCTGACATATCCCTAATTGGCTTCTTCTCCGGAAACGCAAAGTACATTCTTGTTTGGCCCCAAAATCCCAGTCTCTCTACCAGGGAGGGGGTTGAACGGGATGGTGACCAAGACCAGGGACGGAAAGGCAACCAAGTGGTTGTTCAGTCCACACCCTCAGCCCTTGGCCTCTGCGCCCCCTGCTACTGCTGGTACCTGCAGTACTTCTCACCCATGTTCATCGTCTTCATGGTGCACCACCAATACACTCTGTTGCATGTGTGCGGCTCTGCTAACACCCGTGCTTGCCCCTACCTGACCATCGCACCCCTATGCCACGGCTGGGATCCCTCGTTGTCCATCATACCGGATTCCCTTCCTTAGTGGCCCATCCACTGTTGCCCTCGTTTATGTTCATCACACTCTTTTGCTTAAAACACTTTGCTCGCCCGTGCCCTCGCTAGATCCATACCTGACTTGGAGACTTCTTCTATACATCCACACACCCTTCTTGCCACCAATTATCCATCTCTTGTTGGCTAACTGACGAACCTTTTCTCTTGTTGCCTATGAGCCTAGTCATATGCTTACCCATACCTTTTTCGCGTTTCTCCAAGCCTAGGTGAGCCATGATCGTACGCCAACACCTGCCATAAACCGTATACTGCACTCGATATATCTGGAACCTGTCATTCTCGCCTTCTTTTTGCTTCTTTCACCATAGGGCTTTGAAGAAAACGACGCTCTTCCTCGACGTGAATGAAGCCCCTGGAGCCGATGCCAAACTCCTTTCAGCTCAACACCCACCAAGTTCCTTCCAAGATTATCATGAACGACCTCTTCCTCGAAGAATCCGCACCTTACTGCACCGACTTCCCGCTGGATAGCTACGGACAAGTTGACTGGAACGGCATGATTGATCCGCAACTTGACGCCAGCTTGTCCCCTGAGTTCTGCCCTGACGCCCGCTGGAGCACACTACCGATGCAGCGATTCATTCTCGGGTCTTCGCAGACCCGCCAGCCCACGCCGCAAAAGCAAGCTGGATTCGAAGTTCCACTCACTCGTAGTCAAGCTGACTATTTGTTCGACATGCCTCCTACATCTGGTACAAGACACGGTTCCCTTTCTCTCAACATCGATCATCCACTTGCAGCAGCGGGCAGAGCCCTCCGCCGGATAGCGACCTCTACCTCGATGGGCTTCAGGGCCTTCCACTCCTCAGGATTTGGCCATAGCATCCCCTTACATCACCTCGAACCAGTACGATCACTGGGACAACCAATACTCACGGCCCTCCCTCCTTGAGCAGACCTTTGTTTCTGGAGGCGGTTGCGTGAATCCTTCTTCCCTTGCCCCAACCTCAAACAAGATCGAGGGTTTTCATGAAGCGGCTCCGGAAACGAAGCTCCAACATAGACAGGATCACCCATTTGACCACCAGAGCACCCCATACAACTACGAGAAAGCCCTGGCGAACTCGAGGTGCCTTCTCACATGCCTTCTACTGATCTTCAACTGGAGGCTCATAACGAGATTCACGTCAAAGCACACTCCTCGCACCCTTTGCAATATCCCATGCCCAACGAGATGAGACTCAACTCTCAACCCAACGAAGCCTTCGACAAGAGCGAGCACACCTACGACAACTTCAATAACGCAAAGTTGCTTAGCAAGCGGAGGAAGCCCGCCCGGGTCTCTGACGCCCAGCGCCGGAATTTGCTCAAACGCCGACACGTAAGCAATCACGCAGAAAACGCGCTGCAGCCGTTCTCTTCCCATGGAGAATCAGGCCCCGACTTCTATCAATGTATCCAAACGGGATTATCCAGTGTGACCAATGCAACTCTACATTCAAAGACGAGACATCCCTACGAAAGCACAAGCGGACTGAACACATTCGTCCCTTCACATGTGTCTTCCACTACGCCGGTTGCACTTCTTCATTTGCTGCCAAGAATGAATGGAAGCGACATGTAGCCTCCCAGCATCTGTCTCTGTCTTACTGGCTCTGCACGCACGGTAACTGTGCCCATAGCAGAGGCCCATCTACGCATCAACGATCTTCTCTACTTCCCTCCTTTGGGGTCATCTTCAACCGCAAAGACCTTTTACACAACACATCCGCCGCATGCACTCCCCGATGACAAAGACCCGAAGTCTAAGAACACCTCGCCACAGCTTGAGGAGCGCCTCAAGGTGATGCAAGAACAAGCATTTAGGCGACGCTGCCAACTTCCCACCTACATGCAATGCCCAGCTCAACACTGCACAAGCGAGTTTCAGGGACCAGGCGCGTGGGATGAACGCATGGAGCACGTAGCAAGACATCTTGAAGCGGCTGCCGTTGGGGATGAGCCCCGGTGCACTTTGGTGGCAACCACGACACCACGCTGACATATTGGGCGGAGGCGGAAGGCGTCGAGGTCGTCAAACGTACGCCCACAGGGTGGGAGACATGCAATCCCCTGAAGGGCGAGGGCGGCATGAGAAAGTCAAACACTGAGGGCAACTTCGGGACCGAGCAGGATGCCGAGGGGAAGCCTACTGATTCTACGGCCGAGTGCGGAACCTCCCTTCAGTCTTGCCTCGATCCTTGTATTTCGTTTTCTTTCCTTCTCTCTCTCTCTCTCTCTCTCTCTCTCTCTCTCTCTCTCTCTCTCTCTCTCTCTCTCTCTCTCTCTCTCTCGCACACATTTTCTTGTGCATTTATTCTACTTCGATACCCTATTTGGAAAACCTATTCACCTTTCATATCTTTCTTTTCTCCTTTTGGTTTGAATAGCAATTATTATTGGGCTATGGATTATGCAAAGTAGAGGGTTATGGCTGTAACACTAAGGAACGCAAGCGACAGGGCGTCTACAGGATGGGAGGATAGACAAGGGATGGGCTGGGATACTCATGAATAATGACGACTTCTGCAATTACAGTATGACAATTACTAGTTAACAAGCAATTTTAATGTTAGAAAACCGTTCGCACTTACAAGAGAGCACATTCACACCGAACCTGACAAGTCAGCAGGCCACAGCCCAATCGATGACTTTCCCAACCATGTCCTCCCCCTTTTCCTGCCTGGCTCTTCCTTGTTTTTCCTACTTGACACATCGAAAAGGGCCTCGAGTCGAGTCCTAGAAATACGCCTCGTCTGTCCATTCTGCACTGCTACCCCACCTTCTCCTACGCAGGCGGACACTTGCACACTCCCCTTCACAGCTGGTGTTGAAGGGCGGGCTTTTGTCGAAAAAGCAACCTGCAGCAACACTGCCACGCCCTCGCCCCGTATCCCCTCCACACCCTCCATCTCCCGTGTTCCATGCATTTGCTGTTGCTGTTGCTGTTGCTGTGCGGCGCCATGGGATTTTCCCACCTCGAGCCGCAGAGCCGCATCTATGGTATTCGACTTTGTGCGCTTTGTTGCACCTTTTTCTTTTTCACCCTCTGACTTTCTTTTTCATGGGTCCGAGATCTGCGATATGCGGCTCTGCCTAAAGTCGGGCAGAGAGCGGGACCAGCAGCAGCGAACTTCATGCGTCCTCTTCGTCATGACTGGACTGGTCAGATCCGTTGGCCAGATGTTTTCATTGTGCATATCCCCAAGAGTCTAAATGGGGCTGCCGTGAGGCTCTGCTGCATATTCACCGTCTTGATGATGATAGCAACGTCAGAGTCTAGATCTGTGCATGCGACGTGGAATGTATCTGCTGGCCCGTGTAGTCTATGCCCGATGGGTGCTGCTGGAGCCTATCGCTTCAGAAGCCAGGTCTGAATCATCAGAAGAGCTGTTACGCGTGATTCAAGCAATGATACATTGATTTCTATCCATACAATTTAGACCTTCGCCTTCGTTCCGTCTCAATTATTGGTTCTCGCTCATGATACAGTGTTGGCGAATATAAACGATGCCTACAGATACAAAGGTGATTTAGCAATCATGATGCGCAAGTAATCCCTCCACCGCTCCCACCATTCCTCAAACTGTCCCAAGTTCAAACTCACAGAACGCAAGAAGAAAGAACCTAAAAGCCAGTTACACTTTTGACCCAGCCTGCCACGGCTCACCCCCAGTCAGGGGTATCGACACATTGCGAACGCCTCGTCATGGTGCGTAGTAGCCAGGATTTAAGATTATCAGAAATGAACAGACTCCTATGATGACCAATGAGAAAGATACGGCAACGAGATTCTTTCTCCGCTGGGAAGCCACAGACAGGCTGGCGGCTGTTGTGACAGTAATAAACGCCATAAGTTCGTGCTGATGCATTTGTTGGGACCCTGTCATATCCCCGGTAGAGCCTGACTTATCTCTGAATCATAAGACTCGGATTGCTGACGTTTCAGGCACACGTGGTTGCTTCCGAACCATCATGGGTGAAGGCCGAGTTGGGTCGGCTTGTGCGGAACTTTTGAGCCCTCTTTTGCTGCCTGAGCTTACACTCCATGGCGTAGCCTGGTTCGTGGGCTTTCCGCCATTCAATCCATGCCTCATATGCTTGCTGATCATGAGAATCCGGCTTGCGGGGCTTGGGAACCGGTGGAGGACAATTTGTAGATGGTTGCGTTGCATTCTAGGCCCGCAATGTTCGGTTTTGTCCGACCAGCCCAGCTGGATGTATACCAGATTCATTGTCTTGAGGTGGGAAATCAAGCTGAACAGGACGGAAATTACCATCAGGAAACCCCCTGGAGTCCTAGATCCATTAGAGGTAAGGGAGTAGCACTTGAAAGTGGTGCGAGTTGGTGGAGGGTGTCGATAGTTGGTGAGAATGAATTGCTGGCAGCCCCTGAAAGTTGCTGGCATAACCAAAGGCCCATCTGAAGGCAAATTGGAGAAGCCTGAGAGTAGAGGATGGAAAGGCTCGTAAATTGGCGCCTGGTCGTTCTGAGGTTGACATCCCCGTGGGCTTTCGGGGTCCTGATTGATACTCATATTCGAGAACATGGCCTCTATACCCGTCCTTTCAGCTGATGGAAGGTTTGATGACTCCTGAAATGATGGTTTGGGGTTTCTTGTCAGTGAGAAGAACTCCCTTGCCCGAGGATTCCAGGTACTAGGTTTAGGCAGAGCCGAGAGTGAGATGGCAGAGCCCTGGGAATTGCCATGATCCAGGCTTTTTCCTAGTACAGGATCGTCAAGTTCAACCTTGTCTAGCCTAGAGGCCTTTCTCTTTGTGGCGAGCTTAGCATGGCTATGGTTATCATGGTCAGTCTGATGATGAACATGGTACGTAACCGATTTGAGCGATGCCGGCTCCGTACCAACATTCTTGTGGAGTTTTTGAAGCATTTTTCTGAAAGCAGCATCCCTCTCGGTTATTTCTATCGTAGGCGACGGACACTTGTTACTCTTTAACCCCGGCTGTTGTCACATTTGCTGTCGGGTGTGCTACAAAGGCTCGATTTCCCATGATTGCCACGGCAGGGTCCTTTCGGACCGCCTCCCTTGCCTTGAAAACTTGCCCGCTGTTGGAATTGTGAATCTCTTGGTTTTCGTCGTGGATGGTTCGTGTGCTCATCTTGATCTTTTGGGGGTCGTGTCAGCAGCCTGCAATGCTGCAGCTATCTGTTCGTCTTGGCTGTTACAATGAGGCCTGGTTAAGAGACGTTCTTTTTATCGACCCGTCGTATCTGGACTGAAACCGGTTCTTGCATACGCGAACCCGTGGTTTGGTTAGGAGAGTGTCCAGTAGAATCGATGGGAGTCAACTCTATGATGCTCAAAGGCTTATTGCCTGATTCTAGCCTAAGGAAGTCCATATGCCGCAAAACCTCATACATACTTGCTGGACTGCCCAAGTGTGCTTCATTGCCAGATGAACCATTCGTAGTTAGCTCTATGTCTGCGTGGATACTGTCTTCTTGCGAATAACCTTTCTGCCCCTCCCTAATTCTATCGGGTGTTTCGATCAGATTACTCAAGATGCTGGCAACATGGCTGGGGCTGCCCTCCTGTTTAGGTTCGAAACCAGCCTCGTAGTTTTCGAAAGTGGATGTTCTCTGAAAGGACAAATCTGGCCCTGTTGATGAAGAGGAGCTGTCTTCAGTACGGCGTTTACGCCAGTTTGGATTTCTCATTGCTTCGATGAATTTCGAGGTGGCATGATAATCCTCTGAACTGCCGGTGCGGACTGAATAGTTGGATCGCGTTCGTCGAGGGGCATATCAGTTGAAGAAGCTGGTGTGTTTCTGTTCGAGATCGACTGCGGAAGTTGTAACCTTGGGTTAAAGTCGTGGATAGCCATCTTGGCCTTGCCGCCATGAGTCAGTAACAACACGGCCTGTAGGGCATCTTAGATGATGATTCTTACCGATTCTGAAGCTCTCAGTCACTATAGTGGTATCTTTGAGTTGTTTGGGTTCCGAAGCGTATGATCTACGCGTCATGACAGAGTGCGAGATGAGACGGGACGATGCAGGTATCCAAGGAGTCCGACGAATTTGAAGGCCAGGAGAGTTGTAAATGGTCTTGGTTTAGCGGAGAAAAAGGTTGAGCAGACTGTTCAAATGACGAGCGGAATGTTGTAGCCAGGTTCAAGGCGTCAGTAATCGAGGGTAGTGAAGGTAAAGGATAGTCGTAGCAGATTGCCACGCTTTGTGCTATTGAGAGGCCAGATAGAGAGACCGAGCTGGGTGGAGAATGAACACAGCAAACTCCTTGACCAGCCTTGATGCATGTAACGCCGCTCTTTTGCTTGGATGGAGTGAGGAGCGGTGATGAGACAGGGCAAAGGAAAGTTAATGCCAAAAATACCTGCGATAGTCGCTGCAAGACACGTCGCTGGAGAGGAAACGAGCAGAGGCGGAGTGCTTTCCGTCTGATGTAGCAGGATAAAGTCCAAAAATGAAGCCCCGTGCGGTTGTTGTTTTGACGAAGGAAGGGAGAAGAAGAAGCGAGTGTATTGATGGGGAGGAGTTGAGGAGGTGGGAGAGCAGGCAGCTTGAAGCAGGCGCACACGTACGCTACTTTACTTTACTTTACTTTAGTTTTCTTTAGTTTTATTTACCCTACCTTATCTTGCGTGACCTCGACTGCCATCACCCACCTATTGGCAAAATTATAGAGGTTAGAGGCACTAACTACCATCTACCTTAGTAGGCCTCATCTCCCACAAGCCGCACCTTATCGTCTGTTTTCCGGTGCTAAAAATCTCAGTCCTTCCAACTTGCCTATGGCAACTGCTGCCAAGTCCCCGGTACATTAGAATAAAGCAATATGTCGGAGAGTTTCGAATTATGTGAGCTGGACGGAAGACTATGGACCTTCTTTTGGCCGCTCAGATTGCTTCAAAGCTTGTTCAGTTGGTCTTTTAATGGGAAACGCTTGGCCAGATAGTCACGGAAGCGCCAGCAGATTATAGGCATCATCTTTACAGTCATAGCAAATAACAAGACTGAGTGATAACGACAGCCCAGCAACAAATTAGAGGCCAGCACAATACAGAGTTACACGAAGGGAACAGAAAACTAATCGAACCAAATACCGCTAGATATCCTTATTCTGCACACCAAATTGCCTACCAACATGTCCTTTACATCAAGACACACATGCCAAATCATAATTCCTCATAACTCCGTCCTTACTCTCGTAATTGCTGGCCGCCCATGTATGCACTAAAGGCTTTCTGTAATCACGTTAGTTCTGTCCCATTATGTATTGTCTGGGTAATGCTTACCGCGTTGCGTGTCTGGATATAGACAGTTCCTGGTCCTGTGAACTTGCAGACCAAGCCTTCTGCCGAGGCAAAGCCTGAGATGATACCACCAGATGACACTCTCTCCATTACATATTTGGTGTTCCATGCAATCAGATGCCCGTTGTCCACGATATACTTCTCCCCGTCAACCAGCTATGGAACAATGCGTATTAGTTACCCAATCACATAGGTATATGTGGCAAGAGCCATCACTCACATCTTTCTTGATGATGGCACCGAAGCTGGTCAGCCACAACAGGCCAGTGCCGCTCATCTTGTACACGAACAATCCTCGCCGCTGAACATGGCCTTGCTGAGAGCCTGGCGCTTGTGGTCTTTGATGATCCCCTGTGTTGAAGCCAAATAGGCGTCTTGTCCTACTGACCATTGCTCGTTACCTGTCAGTCGAAGACTGGTAATGTCACCAAGCATAGAAGGGGCAAGCAGAATCTCGCCAGGGCCAGTAAGGTGGGTTGTGCCGATATCAGCGCCAGCAATCATCTTCTTCATGCTAAACTTGAGCTGACCCTTCAGGGTAATGGAGGGCGACATAGCAATCATAGTGCCTGACAGCAGTTAGCTATTCAGCACTAAGCACCCACTCAGTGTTTTCCACATACCTGGTTTGGCATTCAAGGGGCAGCCCATGGCCAGCTGGATAGTTAAGATGGTGTTGCTGTCGCGGTGACTGATACGGTAACTGCCTCCATTGAACGTCCCAACATCGTCCGAAACGGCTACAGCGCCGACAAATTGGTCTGGTGGTGGAGCGCCGGAGATGAAGTTGCCGGAAGAAACGGGGCCAGCTGTCGAGGGCGGGGACGCAAGATGGTCGAGAGCTCCCTGCTTTTCTGGTGGATAAGGGCTGTTATCCTGGGGAACTGAGGGGAGGCGATGATGAAGCCTGCTGCTCCTGGGGGTGTAGGTTGGTGGCCGTATGGCAAGATTCGTTTGCTGGGGAGGCGTCTGGTGTGTGGGAGCCGCAGAAGGAGGAGGCGGGTAGCTTAAGGGCGTCGGCTGGTGAAGGGAGGAGACGACGTATGCTGAGGAGGCGGAGGATATGACATGGACTGGCTGGGAGAGGCTTGCGTCGGGGAGGAGGGTAGAACTGCGTCTGGTGGGCAGGGGAGAGGTTGGAGGCGGCGCATATTGCTGTTGTTGCTGCTGTTGCTGCTGTTGCTGCTGCTGTGGTGGTGGCGGCGGCGGAGGTGTTGCTGATTGAGCGTGAGTATATGTCAAATGTTGAGTATTGACGGACGAACCTGTGTTTGAGCTACCGGGAGGCGCTGGAACACAGCGTCAGTGAATCTATCCGTAATTGAAACTCAATGCGCTGGCATGCTTACGAGGATAGTAATGCTGTTGACTCGACATGGTGGGCGGTGTTTGTCTTCTGCGGTTGAAGGATTGTTTGACTTCCAACGGAATTCGTCTCTCGAGTGCAAGGAGCGGGTGCCTCGGTTAGGCTGAAGTGAAGCTCTGGGAGGCTGCTGTCTGAGGTGTTGATACAGTATCACGACGACTGAGGTCGCGAAGAGCAGAGGCTGTGGGATAACTAGATTGGACCTCGTAATAGGCCAGACGATGGTCTTCTACCAAGCGAATGGAGAAACCAGTGATAAAGATGTACGGTGTCGACTGAAAAAGCAGAAAGGCAGGCGAAGGAAATAAATTGCGAGGGGTTGTTTGTAGGTTGATGGAGCGGAGAAGCAGCTTAAGTGATGGTGGGGTAGCTTTTGCTGTGCTGTGCTGTGCTGTCTGTCCCCTGCCTGTTAGTTACTGTTACTGTTACCGTTACTGTTACTGTTACCGTTACTGTTACTGCTATTACTACCGCTGGTGGTGTCTGGCCTGACTCCTGAACGAACCGCCCTGATCCGAAGGCGCCGGTTTCCCGCTTGCGGCTGCTTCGAGCTTTGACCAAGGACGCAGATTGGCTTGGCTGGCCAGTTAGGTTGGTGCCTTTGCCGCCGGGAAGAAGAAAGCTTGGAGCAACACGGGGATGGGCATGGATGGCATGGGTGGCATGGATGGAGGGAGCCCACGTTGGCGGCAAGCTGGCGCAGTGCTAAGGATGGACTCAATTAGTGGCTGGCCCCTCATTGGTGAATCCATCCCCCAACTTCCAGGTTGAGGCGGCTGACCCACAAGACAGGAGGAGCTTGGACCAAAGCTCCATCCATCCATCCATCCATCCACTTACACCATCTTCCTCTTCCTCTGCCTCCTGCTTCTCGTCGAGCCAACGACGAAATACCCAGCTCTCTGTCCTGCTGCCGATTACCGACTCCTCCGTTAAACCCTTGCTCTCAAGAAACAAAGAAACTCCCATTCTTTATTGATCCCGATTGCATCACAATATGTACACAACCGGATCCTTCAGCTGCGTCTCTCTTTGACGCGCCGACTCAACACATGCCCAGCACAGCCTCCCCGACAACAAATACACCCGCCTGCTCTGCGCTATGCATATCATTGTGGCTGCAAGCCGAGCCTGCCAGTTCTCGTGCGCCAGGAATATGCAGTTCTTGTCTGTAATGTCTAGGAGCTCTGTCCAATTCTCCACCGAGGCTAGTGGGAGCTTATAAGGATGATACTTTGCCTCATGGCCGTGTCCGGCGGGACAGCTATGTCTTTGCACAATAGCTTGACCAACGCTGGGTACCGCCTCTTGATTGTTCTGGGATGCTTCCATCGGGCTATCTGGTCTCGTGCGTGTAGCCGACTCTGAAACCCAGTCGCCGTTGGTGTTGGCCGTAAAATCTCGCTCAAGGTCGAAGTGTTCCTCATCTTGCGTATTCAGATGGCTACTATCCACCTCCTTTCCCTCGGGCCTGATTATCGGCGGACATTCATTTCCTTGAGAAGCCGCTTGTTTGTCTTCAGACACTACCTCCTGCTCATATCGATATACGACCGTCCGGTCGTTTAATGCCGCGAGGATGTCCAGGTCTGCTACCCACTTCCCCTACCGTGCACCGATACAACGCTCTCCAGTATAAAGAGCTCCGTGTCCTGTGCGCCCGAGTAGCCAGTGTCCACCTCTTGCTTCTTTCCAGTGAACCACAGGTGCAGTGTGCAATCAGCAAAACAGTCCCTATTCTGCCCATCCCACGCCGAGTGATTGATAAGATGCCAGTGATCCAGCCCCAGGGGCATAATCCGAGGGCCTATCGGAGGGACTAAGAGCGCGGTTCCCGCTTGGCCAACGTTGCCCATAACGTGCTGTATCCGCCTGCTTTTCCAAGGAGCCTCAGCAGGGTCACAAAGAAGTGCTCCTGCAATAAATAAAGAGTTTCCGTTTGATAGTGCAATGACATTTTTCAACTGTGAAGGATCAATGTCAAAATTACTCTCAAAAAGCAGGATGCAAGAGAAAGAGGTCTGTGTAGCGAGCTTAAAGGCTTCCACGAACGTGCGTCCGAAATGATTGGGGCCCGGGGCTTCACTGGTTGGTTCTCTCTGAGGGTATGTTCAGACAAGGCGTCGAAAGCTTCTTCAAAACAATCAGTCTGTGCCAAGTTGGACCCCTCGAAACTAAATGCACCCAATTCCTCGTCGGACTGCCCATCTGTGTCTTCGATATGCTGGAACTTTTTAACAGACTGCTCTAGAATCTCTTTGTCTCGCACACTTTTGAGCCACTTGCTTTGCTCCAGTGGTTCGCCAAATACCCTAACATCGATCGTGGCTTGCTTCAAAGGATGGTATAGTCGATTTATAGTTGCTAATGCCCGGAGAGCATTAGCAAACCTCTCGTCAGCCTCGTCCATTGACTGTAGAATAATTGAGGGCAAGGCTGCCTTGTCAACTGAGTCGTTCTTAAAGAGATCTAAAAGCTCCCTGGTCGAAATTCTTGGTTCTCCCCAGGTGGAGCCAGGTCCATCTTGAGGAACACGGCTGCAGTGCTTTCTTCACCGAGCCATTTCTCATAATGCTTCATCTCACCGAACCAAGGGTCATAAGAATCTATAAGAGAATGGGGCGCCAGGCCCAGGTGTCCCCAAGTCACTCGCATCGGCTTTGCTAGTGTAACAATCGATATAATCGGCTCTTTGTTTGCGTCGAGGACTTCTTCTCCCATTTTCTCGTATCTCTCCTTCTGTAGTCCCAAATTTATCTCATATATGCTCTTGCTGCCACAATTGCTTGACATATTATCGTATTGCGAAGGTATGTCCTGCTCCTGCTCGGCATCATCGTTACATGTCGCACTCTCATAGCCAGTAACTTCGTCTTGCACGGCAGTCTCTTTCTGACCCGATTCACTCTGGCCATCATTCAACGTCAAGTCAACTGGTGGTGCTAATCGTATCCATCTTCGAAAAACCATGTTCGGCTTATTCACTCCATCTTCTGTCCGTTTTTCGTGTGCTCGTTCGTATGGTACCGCTGAAGCAAATTCTTCGAGTCCAGTCTTATCAGAAATATACCTGATGATAGCACTCTTATAAGCGAAGCCTGCCTTGGCCACGTGAGATCGTAAGAGCCGAACTCGCTCATCTGCACCTTTTGCCAGACGAATAGCCACATTGATATTAGACAGTCCGAACAATGGTGGCACTCTGGTACCGGCTGGGAGTATACCGGTCAAATAGGAGTAGCGGCTTCGACCTAGGTTCAACAGCTGGGAAGATATCTTTCGATTCAGTCCCTCCGCCTTGACATACAGGTGAGCTGTCTCCCCAGCACTTGCATCCAAGAGTTTCGAAACGGTTGGGTTTCCTCAGATGGTAGACTGAGAAGGGCTTTGGAGAGGTCCGCTATCCATTCGATGACACTATACATGTCTTGATCTTCAATACCCCAAGCACCCAACATGCAACCTAGAACAGCCATATTGTAGTCTTTTAGGCTGAGCCGTGAACCTTCCGACCTAATCGCACTGGTTCGCTTCACTGGATCGCCGTAATATCTCAGATGAGCGAGCGGCAGTGACCATCGAAGGCCAGTGTCACTCACATCGCAGTGCTGAAGGCCAATCGTAAGAATGCCTGACTCTGGCACTAGTGGATCTTTCTGCCTGACCATCTTGGTTGCCGAGTCCAGAACATTCAGATCTGGATACAAGTGCCACGATGATAATGCCAGCAAGATTTCGCCGCTTTGCATTTGCAGTGGCGACCCATTCAGGAGCTTTTCCATCCCCTCCAGGCCCGCCCTCCACGCATTCATGACACTGTCGTATAGGACCGGCTTAGAGTTAACAAACTTGCTCATGTTACCAATGATAAGCAACAATTGCTTTTGCTGCAAGGTTTTTGCAGAATCTGCTATCCGAAGCCAAGCTCTTGCGCTAGCATCCCACTCCGCAAGCTGCGCACGATCAACCTGTTGTTGCATGGCCATCATGGACCGGACGTCCATTGAATTCGAGGCCTCGAAACTATTCTGGACCTGCTCGCGCCGAGACCTGAGAAGCTCCACCCAGATGGATGTGGCTTCAGGGCCATCCCACATCCGCGCAAGCATGCATGCCAGCAAATGGACTTGAATGGCACCGCGTCCGGATGTTGCGCCAGCCCAGATACTCGTGCCATCAACACCGGCTTGACCACTGAGCAGGCCAAACGTCGCCGTCGACAACTTGGTCTTTTCGTTCTTTGTACTGGCTGTAGCGATCTCACTGGCTCTCAAACCATAACACCTTAGTAGCTCCGGCGTCTCTGGGAGAACAGGCTCGAACATGGCGGCCAAGCGGCGCGCCGTGAGGTGCAGACTACCATCCTCGGCTTTCTGACGCCGAGCTGGCGTCAGAGAGACACCCAGATCGTGGAACTCAGCTGGCGGTTGCACTTTGACGATGGCAAAGTCGAAATTGATGTTAGCCAGGGCTTGTGTAAGCTCAGGTGCCGCAGTAAACCCAGAGACTTGAATACGTCCGAAGCTTGTCATCTCGTCTTCTCAGAACCACTTGCTGGAATGAGAATTGAGAGGGATGCGACAGGCTTCACGCGGCAACAAATCGTGCAACGTGAGCAGAGCGGGCTGTACAGCTTATCCATGCACGAACCTTGCCATCCTTGTCTGGCTTGCACAGCCTACAGTGGCTTTCTCAAGCCAATGAGACAGAGTGGTGCTGTCCTGGCCAGAATCATTACACCAAGCACTTACCCCAAGGCTGATAGGGTGCATGCAAAGGACTAATCATTTTTAGCATGGTTAATGATTTCTGTTCGTTAACCATGATGGCCTCGCAAAATAAAATCCTCTTCTTCGAGGTGTTTGAACCTGCCATGCTGTCCACTGGCTTCTCTTCTTTGCATGTAGACTGTCCCGTGACCGTTCAATTCTTCGGCTAACATACATGGTGATGTTGAGGGATGCATCCCAAATCCCACTGCCTTCATTGGGTCCCAGAATATGCAAACATTCATAGTCCTCTCTACTCCTCAACACGCCAGCCTTCCAAAAGCCTGTCACCGTTGCGCAAGAGTTGTGCTCCACGACAATTAGTTTCGCCTTCCCCTCACCACATAAGGTTGATTGACGCAGCTGAGATCTTGACAACGGAACGCAATGTAGGACTATCGGAGACATGTCATCAACCTCTTCGAGGTTAGATTGAATCCCATTCCAGTCCCTTGGGTAGTGGATGAAGCTTCCCAACAGGTGGCATCTCGGCCCAGCCCTCAACTACCGAGATACGTTGCGCGCCTCTTCGACGATGGCTTGCCATGGAACTAGCATTCGCAAAGAGGTCCCAAAATGAGTATAGCGGCTTCTTCATATAAAATCCATCAACATTGATACGAGTGTGGAGCCAAATTAGCATGGTAACCAAGGCCTCGTCCATCGTCAGAATTCTCAGGTTACTAGGGTTCCAGTGCCGTGGTACACTAAACCATCATTAACGACGCCAGTAATGCCTAGCTTTGGGCCGTGATGGAACTATAGCTTCACGAACCCAACCTTATGAGACTGAAAGAGGAGCATGAAGCAAGACGATGCAATAGGGGTTCGGCGGCAAGGTCCACTTTCGGAAATGCTTGGGAGCACCTGTCCCTGTTGTGGACCGGTGCTAGGCCTCTGGTGGACGGGATCAAACGGCTACGGAGATCTAGACTAGTCCGGGAAGACCCATCTGGACCCGCAAGCTTCTTTGTCGTCAAGTCTAGGTCTGAGCTGCTCGTACGGAGATGCTGTGTCTGACTAGAAGCTAGTAGCCCGGTTCGCGCGTGAAGGCTCAACCGTCATACGCGCAGGTACTGCCACCTAGCGTATTAAAGTATACTCTAGCCAAACATACCCGAAGATCTTGACGCCTCCGAGAGCGACGTGGTACGAATGACCAGGCCTAGACACACTTGGTCGTGCCAATGGAGATGTAAGTCGACATCAATTGTTCAACGGCTATATTTGACTTCGATGGTCCAGGGCGGCACGCTGCCCCGGTCCCAGAAGCTCGGGATTGAGCTAGAGCGGAACTGGAAAGCAAGGTGGACGGGAGCAGAGTTTGGTTCGAGTTCTCCTGTGTAGATGGAGTTTGTCAAGGAATGAATTGGGAAGACAAATTGTATGCTCAGCTCTACAAGCAGTCGTTGTTCACGAGCACCATGTCAAGTAGTGTACGTTGTGGGTGCGTTCCTGTTACTGCAGGCGCAAGTGACGATGCCAAGGATATGGGCGTCTGCCTTTCGGTGCCCGTTCCATTATTTGGACTTGAAATCGCGGCATGATGTCTGCCTAGTGTCTGCTTCGGAAGCTGTTGTTTGGGAGGATTATGAGAGGCAGGGAGAAACGGCTGGAAGGCCATCGATGATGATGAGCCTCGCATGATCATCCTGTTGTCATCCTGCTCGAGGAGGCAGTGAGAGGCGTCGAGCCTGCCGCCGTCACACAAGTCGGCGCGATGCTTGCCAACGTCGGCGAAGGCGAGGCTATCCATATCCATACCACGGAGTGAGGATGGATGAGTAACAGGGCGGAAGAAGCAGGCTTAACGCATCCAAAGTAGATGCCAAGACGTGTCTGTGATAACTTGACCATGAAACCAGTCGCGACTGTTCTGGTGACTTGATCTTACAGGCCGTTTTGGTGGAAGTACATGTACCAGTACCTCCATGGCTCCAGTCTTACAGGCAGGCAGTCTGAGTCACTGTGGCACCAGGCACTAAAAATGTAATCTGGGATCCTTGAGCCTGGTAAGGGGATTCCGGATGGAAGAAGAACCAACACGAAGAGACTAACGACCTAGACGAGCGCCCATGCGTCAGTCCCGTCGTGTGGCGGCTACGTTCTAGAGCCTGCTGCTGTTGAAACTGGCCGTTGCTAGTCCAGGTGGGGTGCGAGGAGGAATGCAATATAACTCCAGCAGCGCAACCGGATCTGCAGCAAGATGGGCCTTCTGAGAAGCTTAATGGATGGGGCAGTGGTGGTGATGGTGACGATGATGACGGATGGCTACGGGTATTGGGAGGAAAGACAGTTGCAGGCTTTGGCCTGGAATGCGTCGGCCGCGTTGCTCGTACGACCTGGTTGAGGTGATGACGGGATGGCAGCGGAGAGTCCAGGTCAGCCTGGTTTCAGAGCAGAGCAGAGACGGGAAAGCTTCCACCACGCGTGGGCGCTGTGCGTCAGGTGCAATCCTATAGCTCGTCGCAGCGCGGGCCGTGGAGGTGACTGTGCTCAATTTCGGGGCAATTAAGCAAGTCGAAAAAGAAAGCAAAAAGCAAGGGTGGAAAAGAAACAGAAGGGTGTAGACGAGACGCAGGCGGTACCTGAGTCGCCTATGCAGGCTCCACGTGCGCATGGTGGAGCTGGAAGGTTCTCCTTGGGTCGCGTCTACCAAAGCCCAGCGAAGCGAACGCCCCGACAGGCTGGGACGAGGATGCCCATCTGACTGTGACAGACTCGTCCAATCCCATGGCTGAAGCCCCAAGCTGACAACCTGAACCATGGCTCGGCGGCTTGCCAGTAAGACCAAAGATCTTATCACCGACCTTTTATCACCGACTTTTGCTCTTCGAGAACAGGACCTTTTGCTAGATTGGCTCACTGCCTAGCCTGCGCCGTCCGTCGTTAGCTCACCCACCCACCCATCCATTCATCCATCATCCATCCATCCACCGACCGCCCTTTACCTACAACAGCTTCGATGCCTGTTTGGTCGGCCATTCGTTCATGATGATTACCACCCATATCCCGGCGCTGTGGTTTGCTTCCATCCAGTTGACGTAACGTAGCTCAGCTCAGCCTCAGACACGGCGCTACAGTCTAGTCTCTATACGCGCGCTGAGGTGCCCGTCCATCCTCCAAAACCCAAACTCCACGCCTTTACCTTAAAAAAAAAAAAAAGACAAAAGTCGCGCCCTGGTGCGAGATGGTTAAGGTTCTCCTCCCTCTCTAAAAATATAGTTATAGTTACAGTGCGATCCAGCGCAGTGCAGCGCAGTGCAGCGCAGTGCAGCGCATGCACAGATACAGATCCAGCGTGGCGCCTTTCACGAACCAAGCCAAACCGAACCAAGCCCATGTCCCATACATACATAGTATCCCATGGCCCATCAACCCATGTCCCACGTCCCAGTCCCACGTCTCGTTGCACCCATGCCATTGGTCCTGGCCTCGCCCGAGTCTGCGCTCTCCAACTCCATCCGTCACCTGGGCGGAAAGGTCCTCCGCAAGCGGTCACATCCTCACAGCCATCCACCACGCACAGCCAGGCCCACCCTGGCCACCAGGCTCACGCTTGCAAGCATCGGCGTCAACGCCTGCACCTTCTTGGCCCTCTAGCGCAGCGCCTTCTAATCAACCTGTTTTAATACATTAACCATTCGAATCCTCGTCCGTCTCATCGGGTCCTCACTGTCCTCTGCCTCTGCCTCTGCCTCTGCCTCTGCCTCTTGCCCCGGCTGTGAAATCAGCAATCCTCCCATCCATCGCTTCTTCCCTCTACCTCATCACCTGTGACTGACAGACGCCATTCATTTCCTTTAAGACTCGGGGAAATTGAAAGCGTGTAATACTCGTCAGTTTTACCAGTTGGCTTAGCCTTGAGAGCCCACCCCCAAATGTCCTAATCATCCTACGCCATGGACGATCTACCGTCTTATCCACCAAACCCCCAAGGTACACCCTCACGCTTCAACACTGTAGAGCTGCCGGACAAACCTGCTTTGCTTGACTTCTACGCTCTCGGCGCTCTTCCTCCGTATCACGACGCTATCTATTCCCGGTCCAACCAGCATATAGAAGCGCTGGCCAGGAAGCTGAGCCTCCAAGGCCTGAAGCTTCAAGACACTTGGTCAGCACCACAGCCCCGAGCCCAGACGCTGCACGCTCCCAGCTGCGAAGACTATGGCGGACCATGGACTAGCGGTAACAAGGAAACGATGACTCTGCAAACACAAATCCTCGACGCCCCAGACGACGCACATCTTATGGAAGGTCCCATGTCTCCAGTGATAGAGCCCGAGGAACAACACTTGATATCAGTTGCCACTCTCGATCACGAAGAGATATCGAGCTCAGCACTCCAAATCGATGAGGGTTACTTCGATGATATTAGCAATTATACATGTGCGGACTGGCCGGACTTCGCAGAGATGGACTCGTACGTTGGCTGCCGAGTTGGTGGCCTTTTGCAGTTCAAAACGTCTTCAGAAGCGGCTCTGCAGAGTTCTAGGCTCGTCCGAAAAGCCCCACGCATGCGAAAAAGGAAATACAGGACGAGTGAACGGATATCTCCGGCCTCAAAGGTCACATCTGATGGACCAAGCCGTCGTGACCTGAAAAGAGTTCGACATGCCTGATCTTTCCATGCATGAACAAATACGCCCATGGTCAAACACATTTGATCTGGGGTTTTCTCTATTTTTATGGTTTCATCTCGTCGAGAATCGTTTCCCTTGTCGAAAAAAGCAACGGAGGCGTTGTGTGTATATTTTTGGTTGTGATGGTGGGATTTTGGCGACTATACCCAGGCGTTACTCAACAGATTTAGACCTCAGGGTCGACTAGGTTGTTGTCGTCTCGTTGATAGAGTTCAGCGAGGAAGTGGCAACGATGTTACCGGATGGGATGAAGCATTGATGGGGCGTTTCCGGTTTTGGTTTGATGGAGATTGAATGTGACATTTCGTCGCAACATTGGGTTCCATGAGATGTGCAGGCGCTGGCTTGGCCGAAAGATCTTCTTCCCGGGAGAAGCTCGTCCCAACAAGGTCGAATGTTCTTTGGCTCGTTGTAGATAACAGTAGCATTTTGTTGTTGTTTTTAAAGATGATTCCGGTTGCAGAACTTCAGCAGCACCAAATTGGCAGGACATGTGAATCTGGCCTCGCCCCTTGGCGACAAAGAGTAATCATTTACATTCAAGGCCAGCCCGAGGTAGTAGTGCACAACGTGTTGTAAACTGCTTTTGGCCACTTTGCCTCATCTCCGGCACGACATTCCTATTTGCGCGCGCTCGGAATACGGCCAACAGAGACGCGGGACAGATGAAGGATCATATTGTACGATGATCCAGCCGGCGGCCGCCTGCAGAGTCAGACGTGGAGACGACCTCCTATTTCCGCGTGCTTCAAATTAAGTCAGGTCAGGTCAGGCCAGCTCAGCTCAGCTCAGACCGAGCTTATGTTACCTTTGACGACCCGTTTGTATCTTCAGCTGATCAAGAGTACGACCCCTGGGTTGCGGTCATCGGATTGAACAGAACATGAGAGGAAAGATGAGGCGCACAAGCGAATCTGGTTGCTCGAGGTTCCACAAAGTCAGCCAATGGCCTTGTCCTTATTCTTGAAGTGAGCCTGACACGAGTGGGGATGTTTCAGCGTAGGCCGGTAAGCGCTGACCAGGCTGCTGAACGGAAGGCATCCGATGGGGAGTCTCGCTGAAGATATTTCGGACGGTTTCAGGGGATAACGACGCTGTACTTTGGCCTTGCATCTGGCCGCGATGCCTCTACATGTCCTCTTGGTTGCTGGGACCAGACACATGCAGATGCAGGTACGGCGTGCGTGACTACCTACGTGTGAAAATCTGAAACTCGTTGTGCATTTTGTGCCAGGATGAAGTTTCCAATAATGGCAAGGTACGGATCGCACTCAACATCACACATGTCTCTCACGACCGCGAATAACTTGCTTGCATAGGGAAGTGGGATATGTTTCTCGGGTGCTAAATGTGTTGAAGTGTTGGAGCACTTTTGCGGTACGACAGCGCACCTCCTGCTGTAAAGAGAAGTACATGGCCTGAGCCGTTGGTTACACCACCTTGACAGGTACCTGGTCCGTCTGGATGAGGTAGGTGCCCTTGATTCAGAAGGAAGGCGCCGCCTGAATTATCAACTCGTCAACCTAAAACTAAGAGCAAACGTAAAACTTGACACTTACAACGCTGAAGAAACGTAACGGCAATACAGTATGAATGCGGCATCGTGGCAAACTTCAGCTCGGCTCCAGGCCCATTACACAGACCACGGGTAGGTCCCCAACGCCATGACCACCGTTAAAGACGCTCATCCTTGTTTCCGCTGTGCGTGCGCCGTCATCGACAGAGGGCCCGCTGCTGTGCTGCAGCCCGTTACTCGACCGTCTTATCCTCCCTCTTCAAGTGCCCCTTTACGAGTGCATTTCTTCTGCTAATTATGGCTTCTGTCTCCTGTCTGATCAGACGGTCAGAAGCCTGTGAGCAATCGGAGTTGGCGGTGGTGCCGTCACGTCTATCCGCCACGGTATTCCATTCAATGGCACCGTCGTATGAGGCGCTCGCTTACACCGGCCTCTAGATCTCGATAAATCGGAGAGATGGGCGACAATAACGCCCGTCTCCATGGGAGGCCAACTCACCTTGCCCCCACCGCGCCCGTGTATTGCTTCTCTTCCCTTCCACCTTGGGAAGCTTGGATGGTGAGGGTTGACAGCGGACAGCTCCCGCGCATATCCGTCTCTGCTCCTACCTATTCCAAGCTTCTCAGAGGCGTCTCGCGATGACCGCCCAAGCGCCTCGCCTCTGGAAACATGGCAGAATGCATGCGCTGAATGGAGAATGCTGCCGGGCTGAGGCTCAGTGACCCCACGTTCTGCTGTCACCCACCATTTCCTCCCCTTCCCTGCCCCCTGCACCTAGGCCAGAACCAGGACCCAGTCCTGCACCTGGCACCAACAGTCTCGTCCCTTATGAGGTAGTTCGTTTCATGCTATTTTCATGCTGCTCTCTTTGGCCCCCAGCAGCCCAGGGGCATCGGCATGCAAGGCTCAGCCGCCGGTCCGGGTTCTTGCTCGGCACATCTCCCTGGGAACCAACCGCAGCGGCTTCCCGTCGCTCTGCCTCTTCCACAGCTTCCCTAACAAGCGCCCGGCGTTACGAACGCCAAGGTTCGCAGCCGCTCCATGGGTGTGCATCGCGGCAATGGGCCCCTCTGGAGTCCCATCGGCGTATCTGACTCTATTTCTCACGTTTTCCGCAGCCCTACACGGCGGCAAACTTGCATCTGTTGGTTTGCACAATGGCGTGCAGACCAGGGCCTTTGCTGCAGCCGCTCTGCGAGTGTCTTGGGCGAGTGCCATCTTGGGTGGTATTGTCAATGGAATGCGTTGCCGGAGCCCCGTGCATTCCTACATTCATAATCAAATAAACATCCATGGGTTTCTGTTGCTCCAACCGATCAATGGCTTTTTGTTTTGTTGACGAGCCTCTCATATGTTCATCTTGTCCTGTGCTCTCCTGACAAGGCTAACATCCGCCAACATTGTGCTGGTGAAAGCTTGTCCCTAATCTTCTCTTTCACCAACGTTGGGCTCCGAGCAATCTATCTGGCGCCGATTTGGAAAATCGCCAAAGGCTTGACATGCTGATTGCTTTGGCCATACCCTCGACCGCCTCCTAGCCAGTCCGTCACCGCAAGCTTGACCCGTTGTCGGCCTCCTTCAACATGACCTTCTGGACTGCGCCTTACCGAGCCGAGGGTGTTGAGCGTGACTCGACCTTCTACTGGCGGGAAATGGACGAGGATCAGGGTGAGGCTTCAAATGACTTTTTGGTCAATATGTCGACTTCGATGCAGAAGCAGCCGCCTCAACCGCAACCGCCACCGGTCATCCAGGCAACCCGCCCATGTCCAACATGCAAGAGTCCCTACTGTTCGACCAGCACCACGACGGCACCGGCTCTTCTGGGGTCTCTACTGCTGACGAAATTGACTTCCTCTCCAGCAGTTCTCAGGCAGGCCCAACCGTCTCGTCCGTCTGTCATGACATCGATCCAAACAGCTTGGCGGTCAAGGCAGAGCACCAGGTAGCCAACTCTCATCATTACGAGGTTATGGAATACACTGGAGATTGCGCTGTATCTGATACGGAGCTCCCACCCTGGGAGACATCACCCTCCAGTCCCCCAAAAGAAATATCGGCACCAGTATTCCATCAACAGTCCCTTCGCCTCCCAGAACCACAACGCAGCGAAAGACGAGCAGATTCGTCGAGGCATTGTCGTCAACCATCCGCAAGGCTACAACCATCAGGAAGAGCCGAAAGCCCCTTCCAGTGCATCAACCAAGAGTTGGTTCTCCAACTCTTGACCAGCCACCTAAAGCCTTGAAGCCACAAGCTGCAGGGACGGGTGTTGCAGTAGGCGGCATGCCCGTTTCGCCCCCGAGCCAGGTTTCATTCATGGCTACTGCGACGATCCGTTTGGTGAGGCTCATCCGCCCCAACAGGCCTCCCCGATGAGATACTATAGCCAAAATGGCCTCAATACTCCAGCGGATACTCCGGCTTTGGGTATGATCAAGAACGAGCCTATGGACATGTCCACACAAATGCCCCCACATCGTGGCCGCTTCACCAGATGGCGCTGGCTTCTGTGCCTGACCAATGGGCCGGTAATGAATTTGTTCCAGGGCATGAAGCCGGATGGTGGGATTACCACCTTTTGAGCCAGCAGGCAAGTTTCGAGGATCCTAGCAAGCATACCGGCGTCAACATGGCGATGCACGCCCAACAGGCGGGCCTTCCTTACGAATACGCACCACTTCCAGACCCGAGCGCGGGCGGTCTTATGATACACATGCCTCAACCCCAACCGCCACAGCCTACTGTCAGTGAGATTGCTGTCTCCGGCCCAACATATCTACCTCCATCGGCGAGACAAATCCCGGCGACTGAACGTCCGCACCGTGCAGGACCTCGCGCCCCGTCCTCTGGC
The DNA here is from genome assembly GCA_020081605.1 of Albifimbria verrucaria. Classification (NCBI taxonomy): domain Eukaryota; kingdom Fungi; phylum Ascomycota; class Sordariomycetes; order Hypocreales; family Stachybotryaceae; genus Albifimbria; species Albifimbria verrucaria. The sequence continues at coordinate 3,484,616 of JAHREC010000013.1, forward strand.
ACACGACATAGAAATATGTCGAGTTCGCCGATGAGGAAGACTCGGGGCCCGCGCACCTTCTGCATCACCTACGCCCGTCCAATCTCGACACAGTTCAGGCGGCTCAATCTCATCGGTGCGGAGCGCTTCCGGTCGACTCCCAGCAACCATGCCTGGCACACCTTGTAACGTCCGCAAGCGTCGACCCCGCGAGCCTAGTAGTAGTGGTGGGATCGAGTTTGTAAACTTCACTTCCAACGATGGAAAAAAATAATGACGGGTGTTGCTCCGAGCGGAAGCTCCAAGACGAAGGCACGCCGTGAAAAGGAAGCCCAAGAGCAGAGCCGACGGCTCAGTGAAGCAGCAATGAGGCTCGTTGAGGCAGCTGGTGGTGATGTGGACAAACTGGCGGAACACGGTTTCGCATTCTAAGACTCTCCGGAGCTTCCCAATTTTTATTAATCTTCCGCATAGCAGAAGGACGATGTTATTTTCCATTAATGTGGTGGTTTAACGTGTGATACAAAGGCAGTCCTTCCGCAGTCTCGCCCACTTGGGCTTAGGGATTATACCATTACGGTTCAGCGTTTTCAGGCATTCTTTGTATAACATTGGTTTCTTTTTGTTACTTCATTTCTACCAACGATATTTTTCAACCGACAACGAGCGTGTTGCGCACTTTTTCTCCTTTCCTTTGTACGAGTACAGTTTAATTTACGGCAGGAGTTCCAGAAAAGCAAGCATGTACCAAGTCGCTCGAGTAAAAGAATAGGAGCTCTTCCGGTAGTTTGTACTCAAATGCCATTACTAGATACCATCACATATACATGACCCTCTCGCTCATCGCACATAGTTCAACAGCAGCGCCGTGTCTACACCCTCTCCCTCCTGATCCATCAAACAGTCCAAGGATCAAGCTCCAGCTGAGCCTTCAGAGCATGGCCTGCCTAGAGGGAAGTGGGCGAAGACCTGCTTAGTCCACCTCCAAAGCTCTCTCCCCGCGAGCTGGCCAAGGCCAACATGCATCTGCACCATCTCCAAAGGCCCAAGCTGGCCCCGTCTAAGCGCACCCGACCCTCCCATACGAGAACCAGGCCCAGCCCCTTACGAGGAGCAGAAGTCGAAACAGCCGCGCTCCCGTCACCGCTATGTAGAGAACACGGCCCCAAAAAACTGGGAACACTCAACCGTTCATCTTGTCTCGTCTCGTTCTCGTTTCGCTTCAGATTCCACCGGGCGTATGCACCGCGGCCCCCATCCAGGATCTCGCACATTGCCCTGCATTTCTGTGGCGCGAGTTCGTCTTGTCTGTTCAGCATAACCCGAGGACTCGGATCCGAGGTGACCAGGGCCTCGACAAAAGAACTAAAGAATCCACCTAGGCTTGCGGTGAGATAGGTCCAACGTACCTCGTATGGAGTCGAGTTAACCGCCCGCGCCTCTCTTCCCAAAATATCATGGCTCCCCGCTCCAGCTATCCACAGGCGCGATGTTCTTCGGGATGACGGGGGTATTCTGGGGAGGGGGCAGAAACAGCGGGGTGGACGGGAGGATGACAGGGGGAGAGGAGCGCCTTATTCGCGATCCCGCCCGTTGAGCTGCAAGTACGGCTGCGGTCCGAGCCACTGCGCCTACGACAGTGTCCTACTTTGAGCGATCAGCGCCCCCTGCTCGCGTCCCTTTGCAGCAACATCTTACCATTGTGATGCTTCGCCTCTCCCAAACTAGAAACAGCGTCTGTCCAAAAGTAGAAAGAAAACAAACGTGATATATCCGAGACTATCAAGATCTGTGAGCTGCACATTGTGAAACATTGTCCAACCCCGCGGCTGAAGCTGGCGAACACTTCATCTGGCCTCATCCAACATCAAACACGAGTTTCCAACCGAGGCATGTAGGCACGTGAACATTTGTTTATAGAGTGTTGGTAGATACTCGTGGTCCCTTGAAACCTATCCCGTAGGTCGACTCCCTCCTCTCCAGACTTTCTTTCTTCTCCCTCTCTCTCTCTCTCTGCCTCATCCTGATGATCGTTTGGTTGATCTCCAACCAAACATCAACAGACCCTGACTAAATTTATAGAGGTACTAAATCCATCCCTGCTACCCCTTCCACTATGCAGTGTATATATATACATATCAAGTTGACACTCGTACAAGGGCACGGGATTTCCAGGTTCGCCAACGCCGGTCTCACCGCAGACGCCATCGTCATGCTGATCGAGCCAGATCAAAATCAAAATCGAAAACAAAAAAACCAGATGGTGATATAAAACCAGACTCTCAATGCTGTGTCGTAGATAACCAAGTGAACGGCTTGGTAGGTGAAGACATACTCCAAGCCTTGTTGGTATGATGGTAGGAGTTGTGTGCTAGGGTGTAGCACCACTTGACTCTGCACACCAAACAGTGGCTTGGCTTCGGGTTTTCGGCCTCCATAAGGGCTCCCCAAGGATAGGAAGAAGGCTTTAATATATAATTATCGTGAGAAATATGAAAAACCCTCGCTTAGAGGTAGTGCTTAGTGGTCGTAACCGGCACCACGCTGCCAGGGACTATGTTGTATCTTGTCAGCATGTGCATGTGCAATGTCATATAGGTGGATGGGCTTACCTCGCGTTGTTTTGCGATCGGGAAGCAGCCGGGCTAGCGTTGTTATATGAACGCTGCTGGCTGAGACTTGATGAGGAATGGTTGTACGGGCTCGGCGAGGCTGAGCGGAAAGGGCTCTGTGGTCGTTGACCGCCAGCAGGGAAAAGGGGCATCGACGGGTTGACTGGCGATCGAGGGCCGCCCTGAGCACCGAGCATGGGGTAGCCAGCGCTGTCACGGTCAGAGCGCGACTCGTTGTCATCCTCGAGATCAAGCTGAGACTTGTATCCAGCCTTGTCACCTCGGGCGGTGGCAGCCAGGGCATCAAGCTCTGTCGTAGTAGTCAAGTGAGTCTGAGACTTCATGAAAGAGGCACGATCATCGGCCATGAATTGGTAGCGGGCATCGGGGTTCTTGCGGAACAGGGTAACCGTGGTAGAGATGATGACCATGAGCAGCAGGATCAGAGCGAAGGCGGCGTTAAGGACGAACAGGACGACACCGACGATACCAACAACCAGGCCGGGGGCACCAAAGACGTTGGTGAAGATGAGAAGGAAGATGGCGTTGATGAAGTTGATTGCGCAAATGGCGATGTTGAAGGAGTTGGTGCTCTTGTCCATCCATGGTCGCAGGACGGAGGCACCGACCAGAGCGATAGCCTCGACAACAATGAGGCCTACAGCCTGGGCAATGCCGCTACGTTGGCCAAAGGCGATGAACATGGCCCTGATGAGAGTATAGACCAGGACAGGGACAATGAAGTAGTAGGCAGAGGCACGGAACTGAATGTACAGGAAGCCCCATCGGTTCAGAGCCTGGGGGTCAGAGAACAGGATGTAGGCGGGGTTGCGGTGCATGGCCACGGAGCGGCGAGCGATGCGAATGATCTTGCTGGCACCCCAGCCGAGGGTGAAGCACATGCTGACCAGGAAGAAGACGGCCAGGACAACCAGAGCAGGAGAGTCGTTCTGGGTGAACTCCCAGAGACAGAGAATGGTCATTTGAGGGAAACCAATCAGAACGACACGGAAGAGAATGCCCTTGAGAACAGTAAGCCATCCGTTGCGGAACTCGGCAAACTTGTCGTTGTTCATCCACCGTCTCTTGGCCAGCAGCTCACACACACCCTTGAAGCCCGCCACGGCAATAATGGTCAGAACAACGAAGATGCAGAAGAAGGTCAATCCAGTCATGAAAAGATTGGTGGTCTCGATCTTAGCCCTGAAAGCCACACGTTGGATACCAAAGACAATAAAGGTGCCGGTCTCGGACTTAACGTTGGCACGCTTCGCAAGTGTGCTAACAGCTCGGGGCAACATGGCCGCACCACGGTTCATGAGGCTGACACCGGCATCAAGACTTCGCTTCTGAACCTGAACTGAGACGGAGCCGAGAGTGGCGAAAATGTTGGACGCATCACCGCCAGTAGAACGCTGGTACCAAGTGAAGATATCCTGCATCCAGCCAACACGAATGATACCCATGGACCACTGGAAATCTTGGGTCCAGGACTGAACGATGGGAGGCAGACGGACGCCGGTAAGACCAAGGATAGCCTGGTTCTGGAAATAACCGAAGAGAGACAGCGAGTTGGCGGCAATGTGAGCGGCAGCGTTGGCATAACCGAGTCCGGACAGGACGGCTGAGGACATCAAGGCCAGACCGGCAATGATGGCGGTAGCCCACTTGACACCCAACAGGTCGACCGTCTTACCGTTGGAAACATTGCCCTCTACGCAAGCAAGAGACTCCTGGTGTCGGACATGTTGACAAAGATGCGGAACGTGGCATCGAGATCGGGAACGGTGTAGGCAATGGCGGGGATAGCGTCGAGCTTAGGGACATTGGGAAGTTGTACTTGAGCGGGATCTTGGCCGGAGTCATTGGGCACATGCCCTTGAGGCCACCGTCGGTTCCGGGAAGAGTGATGTTGCAAGGGTCGAACTCGAACCTGGTGAACTCGTGACCATAGGCAGAGATGGCGATGTCAAACTTGACCTTGCCCTGAACGGAAGAGGTGGCAGCCATGTCAATGCTGGCAGTGTTGTTGTCGGGGAAGTAGTTGAGGTGGAAGTAGCTGGCGGTGAAACTCGAGTGCTGCTGGCAAGAGTTAAGCGAGCTGGTCGAAAGCATCCTGGTACCTGAGGCGAGCGAGACCATCGCTACCAAGCAGGTGAGGAGGGAAAGCGGCGGACTCGAAAGCGACCGCATCGTGACTGATTTCCGAGAATACCACAAGATAGACGGGGTTTCGAATCGGGAAGTCGACCGTTAATGGAGGACTGTTTGATGAATAGTGTGAAGGATGTTACGATCCTATCGAGTTGAACGTCGCGTCGGTGCAATCGAGTTAAGGTGACAATCGGATCCGATGGGAGACGTCAGGCGACGATGGTTTCGCGGTTGGTGATTGTCGAGAGTATGTGTCCACGAGAAGACGGCGAGGAGTACAGGCGAAGATGCGAGAATTAAATTCAAGCCGACAATCCACAAGGGTCAATCAATGCCGCTCGTTTCGAGTCGCAGGCGAGAGGATTCTGGCGGGCGTCTAGGGACGGAAATAGGAGGAAGGCGGATACAGAACAAAGAAAAAAGAAAAAGAGAAAGAAAAACGGCGGCGGAAATCAATCAAACTGAGCGAGCGTAGAGACGCAGATCGAAAATAGGTCGTCTCTGGCGATGGGCGGACACGAGGATAGGAAAACGAAGGAGATGGAGAGGAGACGAATGTATGTAGGAATGATGAAAGGGAGTGGTGATGCAGAGCGAAGGAAAACAGGGCAGGAGAGTAGCAGCAAACCAAGGAGCGGAAGGAAAGGCAAGGTACGTACCAGCCCGTATTTCTGGGGAGGAGAGTGAGAGGGAAAGGGAAGGGGGCGTGCGCGTACAGCCAAAAGAAGGGAACTGGCGAAGTCCCTCTCCTGCGTACACGCAGATTGAGCACACAGAACAGACCAAGACAGGGGTTGAGCGACTAGCTGATTGGGTGGAGGGCAGGGCAGGCTCGAGGTACCTCATATTACAAGTCGCCGAGATCGTATCGGTAGCGCAGGACTCCGGGGCTGTGCAGTACCTTGGCGCAGGCTTGGTTTGTCCTGGCATGACATGTACCGCAGGCTGGCCAGGTCATGCAGGTGGATGTGGCATGCCGGGTTGAGGCTAACAGGAGCTACTTTAGGACCCCTCTTACGAAGCATGGCGCTAGCCTGTTGCATGCCATTTTCGTACCTTCCCCATGCCTTAACCTTACTGAGAGGCCATGTTGTTGCTGGCTGTCAGGACGGGAAAGGCAAAGGAAGGGAAAAATAGAGCACACCTAGGCGACGCAGTGGGAAGGCTAGGTACCTGGTAGCCACGGGTACCACCAGGTATGCGCGCCGTCACGCAATGCCTCAGAGCGGCATTCCAAGACAACTAGGCATTTATTCACGGGCGTTTGTGTGAGTCTTTTTTTTTTACATGACGTAGACGCGGCAGACAAACTGGAGAGACGAAACCGATTTGAAGAAAAGCGCCAGAAAGCAGAAATAGGGATGTGCGGGAACCGGCTGGTCCTGATCAGATCGTCACAGTCCAGCGTTTCTGTGTCGCTGATCTATCCGCGGGTTGCGAAACCACCAGCGGGGCTACGGCGTAGTGCAGTAAAAGCAAAATGGCTGGCTGGGGCGCTGGAGTGTAGGTGAGTCCCTACCTGTAGTAGGAGGTAGGTAGGTACCTAGGTAGGTACATGGCGGTACATGAACATCACAGCACTAATCGCCGGGGTAGCCGTATTTGTGCCTCCTCGTATTGTATCCCTCTCACTGCCGTGCTTCGCCGTGAATGAGACGAGTACTGTATGCCGGCAAAAACCGAAATAAAAACGAGAGCATACGATGAGGCTGGTCCACCTGCGCCTCTTCCAAGCCAAGCCGGATATCCGTGTATATATGCTGAATGAGGATGGCGAAGAAATAAAACAACTCATCATGTTAACGCATCACCTGGACTGGGACGACCCAAACACGACAGCACCTGATGGAGACGAATGATTACCCGATACGAAAAACACAAGACAAATACGGACTCAAGAGGGTCACCTCGCCTACGATGCTGTATGTGATAAGCGCCGTAATTCAGGAGGGAGCATGACTGACTGGCCAAGAGCGTTTTCAGGTGGTGTCTTGGGCAAACTACTAACCTACGGTACGTACGGCGAGAACCAGCCCCTTCCCTTACCTTACCTTGCCTTGCCTAGCCCTGTGCGGTCCCCCATTCGCTCCGTTCCAGCCAGCCTGTCGCTGTCACCATCACTTCTTCGCCGTTGCTTGGTTGGTTGGCTGGTTGCTGGCTGACTGGGCTGGGCAGCGTCGGCCATGGCCTTTGCCTATGCTTGGTATGATTGTTGGCGCTTGCGTACTTCTGCTCTCTGCTACGGTCGGCTCTCGTCATGATTAAATGTCTTGTCCCTTTCGCGGAGATGAGATCATGACACGGGCCAAGAAAAGGACAAGGGAGCCAACTCCATGGTTGTGCGCGTTGCCGGCAAAGATCCAATCATCAGAATCACCAGAAGCAGACAGCAGCACCGCCTCGCTCGTCCGAAGAGGAGAAAAACACCAAAATACCAAACGGCGACGTGCCGAAGCTGCCGTTCCCTCAAATTCAAATTGCCTGATGGAGACGGGGATACCCATTTTCCTAAGTTTGGGTACTGTTTGATGAGATTCGTCATCCCCACCTGAAAATTCCGCAGCACAATCCTGGTCGCTTCTGGGGTCTTAGACTGATCTTCTCTGACATGCACGTTTCGCTGCTGCTTCTTGGACTTACCCTACCCCCGTTTCACAATCACTGCTGCTGTGCTGTGCTGTGCTCTGTGCTCTGTGCTGCTCTGCTGCATCATGCATCCATTGGCCTTGGCTTTCTCTTGACGTACCTTGGCTTCATCTCCAATCCATGTGGTCCTTCGATCGCCCTTCCATCGTGCTCCAGTGAAACCCACCATCGTGGTGATCAGCGCAACCTTGACCGGCTGCTTTATTTGCGATACCCTTGTTGCGAACCCAGCCGTGAGCCATGGAGCACAAGCCCTTTCGTCTGACAGCTTACGTAGGTAGGTACTCTGTAGGTAATCTAGCTTTCAACTATTGTTGCCAGATGCAGTTGCTCGTGAGACACCAACTCGCAGACAAGCTTTTTCCACACACCTTCTTCCGCTTCTTCCATCGATGACAGTCTCTCAAAGTCTTTCTCTCTCTACTCCCTCTCTGCCTCTCCTCCCTTCCCTTCCCTTCCCCACTAGTGCACAGCCCTCGTCCCTAGCTGCCGTCTGATGCAGACCCAGTCTGACCTCTGTGTTGCTCTAGCGAATCTGTTTCCTACTCGTAGCAGCCGTTGCCTTTACTTTGCCGTCTCATGGGCGCGCGTCGCATCACATCTGTGGCATGCCATGTCTCACAATTCATGTGTCCGCCCCTCCCTGTCTCCCTTTCCCCTCTGACTTGTTCCTTTTATTGTGCATTGACGGACGGGCCCCTCTGGTGTCAGTACGGTCCATGGTTGAGAGTCGACGCTCCACCTTTCGTGAGCTAGGGCCAGGAACCCGTGTCATCCAGTCTCATGTTCGTCTGATGCCTGCGCTTGTGTTGTGCGAAGTGGCCGTGTATGGTAAGGACCGTCGCTGCGCTGAACCTGTCCTGCGCACAGATGCCAGCCACTACCCTATAGCTTTCGTCAGCTTTGACTTGGAGCAAGCAGGTACTGTATCCAACTATCGCAATCAATACTTGTGCAAGTTATTGCTATTTACAATATGTCTGTTTTTGGAACGTGTATTACTTGGTGTTGGTTGTTGTGACTGCGCCATCAGAAGTCCCATAGAGGGAAAGCACCCATGCATGCCTCAGCCTCCATACAGGTATTACCAACGTTCTCGCAACAAACTGCCTTTGTAAAGCAAGCCCTCGCGCATCGATGATCTAGGACTAAACATATCACACGTGGATGGTAAAATCTTACTTGACAGCCCAAAAGGCCGAGTTCTCATTGACATATTGTGTCTAGCCCAACCGGAACGCCCGACATCCCAAATCCAACACCAATGCTAATATGCTAACACAGAGCAGTGGCTATCAGCCAGCACCCGTGTACTCCAAGACATCCCACTGATCGTTCCACGGTTGGTTTCCTGGCAGAAACTTCTTACCGTGCTTATACTCCTCAATTAATTCCTCCTCGTCCACGCCGCAATGCGTCTTCCTGTCTCGACCCATGAACCAACCCAGACCGTAGGTTTTCTGGCCCTCGGACAGCTTCTTCATCCGCTCTGCATTGCTCATTTTCTCCGTTCCTACAAAGTCGTAGAGCATCTTGCTCTGGTGGATGAATGCCAGAATAGCGGCAATCGTGCTTGGTTGGCGCGGCAAGAACGGGTGTCGTCGACGGAAGAAAACAGTGGTTGCGACAACAGTCATGTAAACCAGTATGAACATGGCAAGACTGAACGAAAGATAGAAAGACATGACTGTTTCTTGACCTGAATTAATAAGGTGACTCGAGTCGTGGTGGTGACCCTTATTGTCTTTGTCGCCGATTCGGAAGTTTTGGCCGTCAACAGTCGCCAGACCAGACACCAGGATGGTTAGGAACTCTGTCATGACACTTCCAAAGCCGACCAAGAAAACGAGTATGTGGCCGTTCAATAAGGCGCGGATTGGAAGATATCCGAATGGCAAGGCAGTGTAATCCAGACCAAGTGTCCTAGCTGGTGCATGTCGGCCGGACAGAATATAGTAAGGTTCCATCATTCGTACTGCCGTCTCCATAGCGTTCCAAGACAGCTTTAAGCAAACGGCCAGCGCTGTCACAAACCAAGGCGCTCTATCGGTAAGTTTATCGGCTGGGGAGAACAGAAATGCTGGTATGAATCCCGCAAAGAGTAAAAGGCCAACGATAAAGGGAATACTGCCTGCAGGCCGGAGCATGAGGGGATGAGGATTCTGAGATGCATAATCATCCTGGAATCGATCCCTATCCTTAGAGGAAACAGGGTTTTCGTCGTCCGGGGCTAGCGACGAATTTCGCAAGGTATAGCGGTGGTGCTTCAGCTGCTGGTGAATGTCCTTTGGCGTCGCAGTATCCATACCTTTGAAATCCATGAGGATATGACTCACGACGGCCATGGAAGCAAGACCGGCGATACCGCGAACATCAGCAAGCAGGCCGGAACGGCGACTCTGCAGCAGATACAGCAGGCCACAACCAAGGGCAGCGCATATGGCAAGCGTGCTGCTCAATAGATGTGTCCAAGTCTCCGAGAACTGTATGGCCTTGACGCCATCTGGGTTCCTCAAACGCTCCTCACGACTCGGAGTCAGGATGACAGATGCGGCAGCGAACGTGGGGACCAGAGAAATGGACAGCGTGGTGGCAATTGAAGACACTGCCACAGCGTAGTGCCCGAGTTTCAGCGCCTGAAAGGGGCGCAAGAAATTGAAGCTGGTGACATAATCAACGTTGATTGACTCGGCAGCGAGAGCGCCGCCTTCTTTAGATAGTTGGTAATAAGCCTCCAGACGGCGGACCTCGAAATCGAGGAACTGCCAGAGCACGCCGTAAACGACGGCGGACAGAGTAGGCGCGAACTTGACAGCAAAGTATAGGCCCGGTTCTACTTCGTCGGGAGAGCGAAATGTGATGATGGGTGTTTTTCGGAAACGAAGAAATAACACTTCCTGCATGACACCGAGCGCAATGGATATCCATACAAGCATCACCAGGTACGGCCAGCGCATGGAGAAAGGTTTCCAGTTGGGTTGGGGGTAGAATATTTGCGCCGTCTGCTCCTTGGCAGGCATTGTGGCCTGCCGGCCGAGGTTAGACGAAAGAGAGTTGGATCCTTCCATGAGGCTCAGATCGGCTGCGGCGGCGCCGTCGCCGTCTTCCAAGATGACTTTGATGACCTCACCTCGCCGGTTGGCTTCGTTTTGTCCCACGTGACGGATTGTCTCGGCGCGACTGAATTGCTTTGAGTTCCTCAACGACGTGCGACTGAATCGCTTTGAGTTTCTGGTCGAGAACTTCCTCGTGATGGGAGAGGTGGGCGACGCTAACAGGTCGGCGTCCCGTACCGTGGTGTCAGGGCGAAAGCCTTGGCCGAGGCCGCCGGTAAGAGTCCCCTTGGCCTCCTGCTCCTGCATGTTCTTGAGGAATCCTTCGTCGTGGGACGTGAACGGGCCCATGGTTGTGGTGATGTCGAACGGCGGCGGCGTGTCCTGGTCATCCTCGGCAATGGCCTCGTACTTTGGCGCCCATCCTGTCGGAGCGCCGTTGCGCAAGAGAGAAAGATCATAGTTCTCGTTGCTGGTTTCAATGGGCACTGGTCCATATGGGCTTGTCCGTTGGCTATATGGCGGCAAGTCCACCGGTGGGCTTTGAGCGCTCAATGGGCTGTACAGACCACCGCTGTCCTGGGAGAAGGCAGCTCGCCAGGAAGAGGATGAAGGTGGCGGCGACGCAGGGCCAGTGGCATAGCCGACGTTGCCATGACCTGCATACTGAGACTGTACCGATACGAGCGACTCACGGCCCCGCAGCGGTGGGTTTGCAGTGTCTATCACGGAACTATTGCCGTAGTGGCCGGGGCCAAAGTCGCTCAGATCAGATATGTTGGAGGCTTGGTGTTGAAGCGGGCGAGGAGTCGAGGATGGCAGCTGCTGACTCCAAGAGCGCGCTGCATCGTTATTGGAGTCCATGGTCCACGACGCGAACCATGGCGGACAAACGGGTGTTCCAGAGTCGAAATCAGTTTAATACGAGGAGGCTGGTCGCAGCAGTGCCGAAGTGCGGCTGAACTGGGTCTCCCGTTAGGTTAAGTGAGGGAGGGAATAGGCTCCAGGACGGCTGTGTAGGAACGAGGCGTCAAAATAAGAGTTTAAGGTGCGCAAAGAAGAGATGAATAGACTGAAACTCAAGACAAGTGTGGAAAAGAAGGTTTCGCGCTGGCAAAGGGAGGACGAGGTGGTTAATGGGTTAATGGGGTGGGAGGCAGCCTCCTCCTCCCATGGGCTGGTTGCTGCAAGCCGCACGCCTACCTTACATAGTAAGGATGGATGGGCCACATGGGGAGGATCCCAGCATGGGCAATGGCTTGCTGCAGACGAATCCGACCCCGGCAATTGGCCCAGAGCCTTTCGACCAGGGGTGGGTGTCTCTGTCGAAGCGCTTGAGAGCCAGGCGACAATGCAGCCAACGAGAAGACGAGGCAGTTGACCAGGGGTGGCCTCAGTTTAGGAGGAGCATGCTGTCTATTCTCAGCTAGACGACGGAGGATTGCAGACGGGAAGACATCCACCCAGAGTGTCAAGGACACGCGTTACTGAATGAGAAAGCGAGTGAGTGAGAGAGAGAGAGCGCGCGCACCACACCAAACGGCTGACCGAGGACCACAACTTCCACTATCGCCCGGTTTACGTGGTCCGGGAAGCCACCGTATCTGCCGTGTCCAGCGCATTATTGGCCCAGCCTGGACGCCATGACCAAGCCCAATTCAAGTTCCACGACGGTTGTCAGCTCCCGTTGCCAGGGGTGCGATCGTTCATCGAACCGACCGACGGGAACGCGTCCAGGGGCCACCTTCAGCCTCGAAAGCCATCCGCGGCCTCCGGCGAGTCTCGATTCCATTGGTCGCCCTACAGGGCATGCCAAAGAGCTGAGCGAGTTGTGCACGGTAGGCTGCGTGGACTTGTGTTGAATAAATTCGAGATGGAAAAAGAAAGAAAAAGAACGAAAAAAAAAAAAAAAAGAATAAAACAAAATCGTTGCGGCGCAGACACTACAGTAATTACTGTGCTTTGTAAAGACGTTGCTGAGACAAACGTACTGCCTGTAATGAGATGTATTTACCAAGTTGGGAAATGCCCGAGTATCATGTACATGTTCACAGGGGTAGGTCAGCACGACCTCTTCCTTCTCCTAACGTCTATCTGAGAACTCGAGTTACACGATTGAAAAGAACAATCGAACAAGGCTGAGCAAACTCCTTACTCCATTCCGATCCTATGTCAAGGATGTCATGTCTCTTTGCAAAAAAACATCGCTTTCCCTTCCCTTTCTAACCCAGAACGCCAATTTGCATGCACAGATCCCTAGACTACAGCATCATGCTCCCCAGTACCGCTCCCAGCAGTAGCGCCCACGAAACCGTGCCGGCCAGCTTGGGCGCCCCGGACACGACGCCGCAGCAATCCCGGTCGTAGGTGACGTTGTTGATCCTCGCGGCCACCTCGAACACGGAGCCCGGGAAGCCGCCGTAGTTGTAGTAGTCGACGTTGAGGAAGTTGGGCGCACGCCCCCAGTCGGAGCGGCAGTTGTTGGCTGACAGACCCAGGCTGCCGAAGCCGGTGACGTTGTTGGTTTCGTTGAGCAGCGACACGGCCGGGACGAGCAGCTGCGCGCCGAACACGTTGAACTCGACGTTGAGGTTGTGGTTTAGTAGGTATAGGCGGTCCTTGGCGGCATCCTCGCTCAGGTCGGGCGGGCGTTGGACGGTGCATGGGAAATTACGGTCCTGGGGGTCAAAGGGCGACTCCACATCTGGGAGAACTCGTCGAGCAGCCAGGGATACTTGGTCTGGTCGGCCATGTAGTCGAGGAACATGACGACGCGCTTGCCACGGAGGATCATGCTCTCCAGCGTGGGCCAGTCGTCCAGGGCCATGGGCAGGAAGGGTGGGGTATAGGCATACTTGACGATGCCCGTCTGCTCGATGTAGGGCGCGAGCTGGGAAACCTCGGAGTAGTTGCCGTTGCCCAGCAAGATGGTAACGACGTCGTAGGGTGCGCCTCGACCCAGGAGACGACCTCGCCCAGCCATTCAGAGATGGGGCCGGCATCGAGCAGGTCGCACGAGGTGTGGCAGAAGTGCGGCTCAGAGGCGTTGTTGGGCCACTGAATCTGGGCCTGGACGAGGCGGATGCCGTCGTCGAGCTGGTTGCGGACGGGGAGCTCTTGGTTGGAGCCAGAGTTACCCGGGCGGACGAAGGGAGAGTTGTGGGCGGCGACGTTTGTAATGTTGCTGTACTTGCGAGTGCAAAACTCGACGTAATTGTTGCAAGGCTGGGTGTTTACGGGCTGTGAGGCGGTGGAGGTGGCGGTCATGTTGCCGCCGACGACAATGGTGGAGACGAAGGAGACGCTGCCGGTGATGATGGTGGTGGCCGAGTAGGAGGTCTCGGAGGCGGTAGGCATGGGGCTGCCTACGATGCCGGAGATGGTACTGGTCATGTCGTCGCCATTATCGCCGGTCAAGGTAATCTTGGAGGTGTAGGTTGAGTAGGGACCGGTAGGAGGGCCGGTCTCTCGCTCCTCGCCGGACTTGGTGCCGCTGATAAAGGTCAAGCCGTCGGTGCCATCGTAGGAGACGACCTGGGCCAGGACGCGGAGACAAGGCGCGAGGAGGAGCAGGCAAGAAGAGAAGCGCTACTGCGCAGAGGGATGGGGAGCTTCATGTCGGGCGGCTTGTCGGAAGGGCACCTGTGATATCCGACAGTCTCCGGCAGAGGAGGATGTGAAGCTCGACGTGGGAATAGACGGAGGAAGGTTAATCAATGGCCTTTTCCGAAAATAAAAACAAAAATAAAAATTACGTTTACGTTTACGTTGAGCTGGATCGAAGGTACCGCAGCGATTGCTCGCTCCCAAAGAAAAAAAATGGCAATTAGAAGATGGACGGGATCGACGACGCAAGATAAATCATGAAGACGGGGCGCGGAGGCAGCAAGATGGATGATCGGCGCCAGGACCCGCTAGCGCCCCCTGTAAGGCACTGGAGTGGTGATGCTGAAGCTTGGCCGGGACGGCAGAATCAAGCACGCAGGGGGATGGGGGAAAGGCGATGGCCCACCGATTTGTGAGACGCCCGGGCATCGGCAGAGGCCCTGAGGACCCTGACGTGACAAGGCCGGGTAGACGGCAGACAGACGGAGTAGTGTCTCTGTTTCTGGTAATTGGCGAAGCAGATGGCGGTTCTCAATTGAGTTGGCCCGTCCCGTATTTCAATTAACTATCTTGTTTTTTTTCCTTTTCATTTATTTCTTCCGCTCCCACTGGCCTGAATTTCTTGGTCGAGCCAAAAACCGCTTCCCTGGTCCATCCATGACGTGATGCCGCGCTGGCTGGCCCATCCTCCATTCTCCGCGGGCGTGGGTCCGTCCAACTCGCCAACTCCCGGCAGCTTGCATTCAACATTAGACCCAAGCCTAGAATAGTTAAAACAATGGAGAAAATTTTCTTCTTCCGCTTGCTATTTGGAAAATCCGTATCGCCCATCGCAGAAGCGGCGTACTCGACGCGTGGCCTCGAGCTCCACCAAGCTCCCATCGTCTAGCTTCAGCTCCCAGCCCCGGACCCAGAGGGAAGAGAGATAGATGGAGAGAAGGGCAACAAAAGACCAGAAAGAAAGGAAAAAAAAAAAAAGGCCAAGGGACATGCCAAGCCTTCCGCTAGAGCATCATTGCGTTTTGGGCTTCTCTGAGACATAGCGGGAGGAATCCGATCCGTTTCGTAGCGTCATTGGTCTCTTCATCGCCAATGCTAAAACAAACCCGGCCCTTTGCTAGGACGTAGCTCAACACGACGCAACGTCAGGGAACAGAGCAGTACGGTACCATGAAACGTCCGACGTGAACAGCTTTTGTTTTGAGAATCTTTCCATTTTTTTCTTTCTTTCTCTCTGTCTGTTTCCGCCATTGCCCTCTGCTTCTGAGTCTTTTCCCATCAACAGGCGTGTTGTTGATTGGCAACCAAAGGGTCTCGGCTCGCCATCCGGGTCCCGGATGCATGGGAAAAGACCCTGGCTCACCGACCAAGGAATGACGTACTGTAGCCGTGTTCAACCTATAGGGCATTGATTGATTCTCTTTGGTTTGCATCACACCCTGCTACCCTCAAGCACCTCAGCTACTGTACTCTCAAGCCCCAATTTCCAGTCCCAGCAGCTCGGGTGATCCCCGGTCCACCGGCCCGTTGTTCTTGTGCAACTGCCGGAGCACAAGTCACCACACCTTCTTTACTTTACCTCTCCTTCATCCCAAGCTAAACTACTCACTAAACTCTACCTCACCCTCTCTTTTTCTACCTCATAACATTACATAGCCCACCTCAGCCTTTGTACACTCCCAGACAGCGCAATATCGCCATCTCTTATTAGAGCGCACACACAACCCTCCTCCTCCCAGGCTCCACGGCCTCTGGGATCTAAAACCCACACAATGGCCGCTCCCAACGCCCGTCGCAACACAACCATCGTGGCCACGGTCCTCTATCTCATCACGATCCCCTTCCTCATCCTCGTTCTCATAGGCAACATCAAGGACGCCCCCGTCCTGCGCGACACTTGGTTCTTCAAGCTCGACGTCTCCCAGGTCATCCCCATCTCCGTCCAGAACTCCAATCTCCTCAACTCGGTCGCTCGCAGCCTTGGCTTGCACGACTTTTACCAGGTTGGGCTATGGAACTTTTGTGAGGGCTACAACGATGAGTAAGTCCATCTGCGCTTTCGTATCTTGCCATGCTTCATACCTGGTATTAGAGCTTGCTGTTAACAATGAACCCCTACTCTTAGAGGCATCACGTATTGCTCCACGCCTGAGACGCTGTACTGGTTCAATCCCGTACAGATCCTCGTCCGTGAGCTGCTGGCTGGTGCTCAGATCGCTCTACCTTCCCAGATCCTCACCATCCTCACCCTCCTGCGTATCGGCATGCGCCTCATGTTCGGCTTCTTCCTCACTGGCATCTGCCTCAACTTCCTCCTCATGTTCGCCTCGCCTCTCGTAATCCGCAACCGCTGGAACTCGCTGGCGCTGTCCATATTCGGCTTCATCTCCGCACTCCTCATCACTGTTGCCGCCATCATCGCCACTGCCATCAGCGTCGCCTTCAAAATTGCATCCACTGCTCAGGATCAGCTGAACATCAAGTCCGATATTGGCGTCCAGATGTTCGTCTTCATGTGGATAGCTGCCATCGCCACCGACCTTGCATTCCTGTTGCACGCCGCCATGGGCTGCTGCTGCAAGCCTCAGCGGCGGAATAGGTCGCGCCAGCCTTCTCCCACGAGCAGCAACGAGAAGCGTCCGGCCATACAGCTACCTAGCTTTGTCCGCCGCCGGAGGGCGCTACCAGCCCGGCCACATGAAGGAACGGATAGACAAAGCAATTAACAGTGGAACACTTGGCTTGGCGTAAAGGTTGGGTTTGGCTCTTAGAATTCAGGTGCTGTCGTCGGGTTTGTTCATGATTCGCAAGAGCTGTCATACGGTGATAGAAGCAGCGGCACGAGATTATGTACCACTTATTTTTAGAATAATTAATATAGGAATTGGATCACGCCAGTTACCGCTCAAGAACACCGCCCCGGGTAGAATGATGAGACTCAGAAGCTACTTTCTCACGAGGCCGAGTCGATCATGTTCATTTCTTTAAGCCACCTAGCTACACAGTTGGCATTTCCGGAATACATAAATACCGGGCATCAACTTCTGATCACATAGCCACAGTAGCAGGTATTATATTCTACAATATAAACATTGAATTTCCTCAATTGCATGTTCTGGTCTCTCAGGAAACCATCCTTGGCTTCTTCACCTCATCACCCACTTTGCCGTTCAAGCTCCCACACCGCTTCGCCGCCAAACAGTGATTTATAGTCATAGCCATGGCCTTCAACCCCGAGCCCTCTATTCCGTCCATAGAAATCCAGTTCGGGTATGTCATTGCATTGATGCCCTTCCACATCTCATCGTACAACGCCGCCCACGCTGCGAGGCCCATCTCAATGATGGACCTCTGCGGTGCCACAGCCTCGAGGCTGACCTGCGTTAGTAGCCAGTCCGACCGAAACAAGGTGCTGTCCGGCTGCGGTCGGCTCTGGTGTAAGTGTTTGAGCTGGTCTTTGGCCATCTTAGCCGGGACACCCGTCTCGGACCATCGATGGGCGACAGGGAAGTTGGCGCTGGATACGAAGCCCTCAGAACCACCGGGGAAATGGCCTTTTCTTACCCACGACTCGTGGACACGTACGAGAACAGCTGATGTCTTGTTACCGATAAAATACTCCAGCGGAAGCATGGTGATATCTCTGTCGTCTGGAACTGGTATTCGGTACTTGAGCTTCTTGAAAACCGCATACAGGTCCCGTCGATCCTGGTCGTCCAGTGGTTTGTACCCTCTATCCAAGTTCCAGGCGTCCATGGCATGCACTTCCCATATGAAGAGCTCCCCGGGTGCTCCTCGCAGAAGGCATTGACCGCATTGATCATATCTTCCAGGTGGGCGCCGAGCATGCCGTGCCATTTGCCAACGACAGAGGATAGATGAGCCTCTCGATATTCATTATGCACCCTTGCCAGGCGGACGTCCAATACACGCACACCAGCGCTATCAATTTGTTCGTTCAATGGAATATACTGTGTTTGCGTATTGTCAGGGAACCCATGCTGATTTTCTTGCCGTTGTGTATCGAGCCGGCGTGGTGCGACATTGGCATGACTATTTCTCGCAGAGGGAGATGGCCAATGTGTGGCAACTGCGCTTGCATCCATGCGGCGGGTGCGTCGTTGGACACAAAGTCTCCCTCTTTGCCAGCCAAGATGAAACCCACAGCGCCAGGATCATTTTGCATGCCCAAGTTATGCTCGGAGTGCTTGGCATTACCGAGTGTTGCCAGATTTTCGAGATATCTGACCCAAACCTTGTGCTTGCTCCTTTGCGATACTCGACCATGAAAGATATTGGCACTGAAGTTCCTTCGAGATGATACACAACCTCTCCAGCGTTGTCCTTTTCGTGTAGACCAAACTTTGGGTTCGTAAGAATCTCGACAGAGTGTCCAGACTCAATGAACTTGGGCCAAGACTTGTCCCAGGAGCCCATCTGGTAAGAATGATGATAGCCCCTTCGCCATCTGTATGGCGTTGCGTTGACGAGACTGACGTGCGGCCTCTGCTTATTCTTAAACAAATTCAAAGGCCGTTGCCAGAAGTAGTCCTTTCGTTTCTCAAGCTCTCTATTTTTGACAATTGTACCAATAGCTGTGTTGGTGAGGCCAGGGACTGGAGACCTGGAGCCTCCCACAATGTTGGTAGGCGTAGGAATTGGCACTGATGTTGTGACAGTTACGGGAACAATCACCGACGATAGCGTGGAAGGGGCATCTAAGCCAAAGTTCGATTTCGATTGCGCCTCTGTGGCAGCAGACACATGGCTCCCATACACCCTGAAGCTATTAGCAGTAGTATATGAGAGAGCCCCATTTCCGACTTTTCTTCATTTCCCAGGATGGGCTCGGATGGATACTCGGTGAGTAGTGTTTTCCCATTAGACAAAGCAGCCGAATCAAGTCTCGTAGGAATTGGATTTCCATGACAGATGCTTGTCACAGCAGCCCAAAGAAACATTGAGATCCAAGGGGTTGTGGGGAGATGCTCTCGATGATAAGCCATTTTGAGACTGGCTAGATTGAGCGACGTCTACGTGAATTGTAGGCAAGCCAAGAATCACGTCCGAGTCATTTGGGATCATAGGCTTAGGAAATCGAGTGAGGAGGTTGCTAGTTAATGCACGCTGTCTTTCCCTGCTATATGCAAGACCCTCAAGGTAAATAATCCACAAAGGTGGTTTGACAGGTCCTCCACCACATAGTTCAAGGCAGTGATCAAGGTGTTGGAAGATCCACTTGTGCCTTCTGGGTTGCAGATGAAACAAATAAAAGCTTATAAGCTTGATTGTAATGCTGTGAAGGAGGTATGCCCGTTAAACCATGCCAACGAAAGAAGCGCTCGCCTGACAGATGCATATGGTTTGTTCTGGGGATGGTCCCAGGAAATTGATTCATTTCTAGGCGAGGGTAGGCTAATCAAACCAGTACACGCTCATAAGTCGCTCTGTGAAGTCTGACTGAGCTAGCACTCGTAGCATATCAGCCCACTATATCTTGTTGTCTTTCTCCATCGTCCCTCTTTCTCTAATTCTCCTCAATCTTCCTTGATTCAATGTAAATAGAAAGCGATTTGCTACCAAACGCCGTCCCAACATAAACTTCTGACTTAGGCGTGACTCACAACACCAGTCATCAAGTCTTCGTCCTCGATGTGGAGTCAAATCCAATCGCAGCATCTGGCATTTCTTTATCCAACCGCTTCTGCTCGCGGATGAGGTATTTCGCGTAGTCTTTGTTCTCACTCAACCGCTCGTTGGTCAATTGATATTGTTTACTCAGCTCTTTGATGGCAAGTTGGCTCCGCGCAATTTCGTGGGCGAACTCGGTCTCCGTCATGGCTATGCTATCATCGTGAAACTTCAAAAAGGCCTCTCCATTGTCGTCAGAGGTAACCTCTCCTTTGAGCATACCAGAGTTGATCATCTTCTGGACGAGGGTAGTAATTTCGTTGTCGTTCTCTGATTGTACTCCAGTCCTTCCGCTCAAGGTCAAATTTCGTACTTGAGATATAGGGATCTCTTGGTATATCCGCTGCAGATTCATAATTTGCCACTCCTGGTAGGCCCCAACGACCTCGTTCACCAAGGACGTATTGCCATCCTCATCCCAGATCTTCTGGTTGGCTTCCACCTCAGCCTTAAACTCGGCCGCATTGTTCGTGGAAAAGAGTGCGGCCAGATTATTGTATGCAGGAGCAAGCGCATTAAAGCTTGTCTTTGTGGCAGATGCTGTGTAGGATGGAATTGTGGGAGGCCGGCCATCGCTGAGAAGTCCTACGAGTACCCATTTCTTGTAACTTTCGGCCATCATTGTGCTGACACCTTTGTCTTTCGTCGGGTGAACTATAACGCGTTCGAAGGACTTTCGAGCCTTTGTCCAGGTTCTCTTCATGATATAGATTAGACCACACAGCAGATGGTATTCCAGAACCGAAACACTTTTTAGCGGGTGGCTCAACGAGGTGACGGAGGATATGTATGACGAAGGACTGAGGTTTACATCACACAACGGCCTCGGATCCTTCGCACCACCCATGTTGGGGTATAATGTGACATCTTTGTCAATGACTCTGAGTGCCGAATCAGGCAAGCCTTTCTCAACGGCCAGCTTGGCTAGGATTAGGTGTGTTGAGGTGAAAACGGAGCCGCTCGGGTCGATTCGAAGAATGACGGAAGCTAGGATCTCGGTGACGACGGGAACTGGGATTGAATGTCAGTGTTGAGTGATGCGATAGGCAAAGACAAGACCCTACTGGAAATAGCTTGCCAGCAGCGACTACATCAATGAGCCCTAATAGATGGCGGCCGACGTATCTGATCTGGCGAGGATCAAAGGTCATGAGAAATTCTAGGATTTTGTCCAGAAAGCTGATGCGACTGAAACTGGGGTCCGGCTCGGTCTGGTTAGAGATGATGTCGAGCACGGCGAGGAAGCCGATGCTGTTCACTGAGGGTCGACGGCCTGGAGGGTTTTAGATGGGAGAACTTGGCTATCCTGGTGAAGCTGAGCTCACTCACCTCTAGGAAGCGCCCCAACTCGGCTGACACACCGGGAGGTATGTTGTCCAGCATCTTGGTAAGTGTCGTGATGTGGGCTTTGAGGGCCGCATCGTACTTCTTGGTGGTATCAATCTCTTCCGGACTGGGAGGAAAGCTCGCCAAGATGGCGAGAATCTGGTCCATCTTGAAAACGCCCCCAATGCACCACCGGGCTACCGCTCGTCGACCGTGACCTTTGTGACCTGGGTGCCTAAGCTACACCAGTCTCGCGTGCAGTTATGCGCCTGTGGTTGGGTACGTAGTGACACCTCCCGAATATGAAACCACGGCGATGATGCAAGGTCTGCAGAGCTGGGGCTGGCGGGCAACGGGAGGGAATTAGTCAACACGGAGGAGGGAGAATGCAAAGCAGTGTCGAGGCAAGCTGATGACTACCTGGACTAACTACGTGACCCAAGGCAGGTAGGTCATCAAAGGCAGCTGTTAGCCTCCAGCATGGACAGAAGCTCCTACAGTGGCGGGGTTCTGTGGCCGAGGTTCTTCCGCCGATAACCAACGATAAATACCCGTGCCTAGCGCCTGCCCTCACATCATATCGCGGGGTCAATCGGTGCCTCCTCGACCTCACCACAGTCATAGCTGTCACAGTACCTTGACTGTCCAAGGTACCTACCGACCTACCTAAGATAGTAGGTAGGTAGGCAGTACTCCCAAATATAACAACATAACTACTTGCGCCAAATGATATTGCAGCTATTGGCGGCGCATTCTTGTCTCAACAGCACAACTGGCAGAAACATCCAGTATGCAAATGGTGACTTTCATCATGGTTTGGTGTTCGACATACCCCGGATGAGATTTGTAGATAAATATATGATGAGGACCTGAAGTTGCCATCTTAAACAAAACACAATACACGCAGACCCGCCTGCTACTAGAGCTAGTGGTCACGATATCATACACAAACATGAGACTTGTACTGTAATAGGTCTTTAAAATCTATGTGGTATCATTTGAGCAACATCCGCTCCGAGTCTCACTTCCCCGGCTAGATCTTAGCTAGTCCTCCTCAAGTGTGAGTCTAATCACATCTTGCCGTGCTCCGTCCTCTCACCCTCAAAGTCCTCTATCCAAGCAAATCAAATCGATAAGAGTAAGTCTTTTCCCGAAAACGCTCGAGATGGAACGAGCTATCGTCGCGGTTATTGTCGTCGCTTCTGTTCTTCTAACCAAGCAAATCATCTTTGCTGCCCAGCGTACCTCTGCCAATGTAGTTCCGCTAATTGACTGCGCAATAACGAAACCTGCTGGTTCTTCAGCTCCGCGCTTAATGCAGAATGCCGCACCTGGTCAATCGCAACCCTGACTTGCGCTTCTGAAACCTTTTGACCTTTACCAGAAGTCGTTGTTTTATGTAGTGGCATTTGTGGCCACGATGGTTCTGGTCGTCTTCGCTGCCCTTGTGGCGGAGCGAAACCATTGTAACTGTTCGGCAAGGGAGTTGTGCCATTTTCATATTTCGATAGGTCAATATATCCGCCATATGAAGGCGCGTTGCTCTGCAAAACGGGCATGGCTTTGCCTTGTTGTGATCCATTCATCAACATCGCATCTTGAGACCCTACCTGGGAGACGTGCTGAGCCGTGCCTTCTTGCAAGTTTTGCTTGGGCTTGGTAGATGCGACTCGACGGGACTTAAGTTTCTCGTTTCTGTTTTTGGGGTTAGTGGGTTGCGATTCAATGTGTTCCGCTTTTTGGGCGTCGTGGGTTTGTGCTGTCTTTTGGATGTTTTCATGAGGGAGCTGGGGCGTGGAGCGTTGCGCTCGCTCGCTCGATTCTGTTTTTTCTTGCTGTCAACTTTTGCACTTCTTGGCTTGCTTCTCGGAGGAGTTGGCAATGGGTTGTTGCCTTTGACCTGTGGAACTTTTCTTTTACCTTTTGTCCCCGTTTGTTCGTCGTCAGATTCGCCTGAAGAGTCTGCAGTAGCAAATCCATCACTAGAGTCGGATGAATCGAGCTCCATGCCCTCAGGCAAAGCAATTTGCTCGAGAGAATTCGTCTTGTAATTGATGACCTGTAAATAAGTAAGTCCAGCCGCTCGTTAGTTCAGGGTTCAAGGTGCATACCATTCGACGTCTTCCACCACGTCCCAAGACCTCTCTGTTTGCCTCCTCCTCCTTTCGTGCCTCTTCTTCTCTTTGAGCCAAAATCTTGTCCCAGACTCCGGATGTAATCGGTTCTGGTGCCTCCTCTTCTTGCGTGGCCAGACCGTCTTCGAAACCAGCTTTATCGTTAGCCCAAACTCTGGCATACGAGAATTGCGTTTCCGCAGAGCCTTCGTCGTTGGTCTTAGTTTGCTCTACTTGAGAACGATCGAGTAGCTTTTCAACAGAGGCAGCGTCATAATGAATGGCTCTCTTCTGATAATCATCACTGAACAGTGCTTGGGCACCGTGCTTAAGAATTGATTCAAGATCATCTCCGGCAAGTTCATCATCGTCCATACTCTCGATGAGCGCATGATCAAGAGCCATCTTTCGACGACCCGCCTGCATGATCTTCTCCTCCACTGAGTCTTTTGTCACGAGCTGAAAGCAAAGCACCTTCTGCTTTTGCCCGATTCGATGTGCTCTTGAGAGAGCTTGCATGTCCTGATGAGGGTTGAAATCCGGATCCATGATAATAACAGTGTCTGCCGTTGCCAAATTAATTCCGACGCCTCCAGCCCGAGTTGAAAGAAGGAATGCGAAGATCGGGGATCCCGGTTCATTGTACGCATCTATTCGTCGTTGTTTCTCCAGACTCGAGATCTGGCCATCAAGCCGACGAAATTGATAGCCCATGCCAGTCAGGAAGTCTTCGATGATGTCGAGCTGTTGCAAGAATTGACTGAAGATGAGGACTCGATGTCCTCGTTCTTTTAATTTAGGTAGCATGATCTCGAGCAGAATTAATTTGGCGGACGCCTCAACCAAGTTCCGATGAAGCACTGAAGCATCATGGTGTCGTTCTTCAATAGCTTCCGAGTACATGAAAGGGTGGCAGAGGCACTTCCGGAGCTGCATTAAGATATTGTTGAGACTCCCACGCTCACCTCTATTCAGCTTGCTGTCGGCAAACATGGCCCGGATAAGCTGAGGATTTTTAGCCATGATACTCTTGGATAGCTTTTCTTGAATCACCGTCATTGTTACGGGAAGAATGATTTGGGCCATAGGCGGCAAGAATTTGAGCACCCCGGCTTTGGTTCGTCGGAGGAAGTAGGGGCGGATTCTCTCGTGGAGTTTAGGTAGTGTTTCTTTGTCAAGAACCTGGTACTCTTCATCCAATTTTGTGGCATCTTGAGTCTCGTCGATGAACTGAAGAAGATTGAATAATTCGCGTTTGTTGTTTTGTAGAGGTGTTCCGGTTAACAGTAGTCGGAAGGGGATCTTCATAGTTTTCAGGGCGACATAAAGCAGACTTTGATCATTTTTAAGGCGCTGGCCTTCATCGACAACTAGGCCTGCCCAGTGGACGGACTGAAACAAGGTTCGAGTACGTGGATCTTGAGCCGAGTCATACGACATGATAACTGCATGGGCTTTCATATCCATCGAGCCACCGGGAAAGAGCTCATACTTGTAGGCAAGGTCCTGGGATTCTTTTCCGCCATGATATGTAACAACACGCAAATCGGGTGCCCACTGCTTGAACTCGCGTCGCCAGTTCGGGCAGGTGGCATTTGGAACAACGATGAGGAATGGCCAGCACTAAGAAAACAGTCAGACAATAATCAAAGGCTGAGGTTGGGGAGGTTTTTACCTTTGGTTTCTCCTGCACCAAATATGTAACGAGACCAACAACCTGCACAGTTTTGCCAAGCCCCATTTCGTCTGCTAAAACAACGCTTCGGCCCTGGTGATAGTTCTCCAGGAGCCAGTTCAGCCCTTCAATTTGGTAACCCATAAGCTTTCCACGTTTCAGCCCTGCAGGCTGGACATTGACTTCCTTGAATGTTGAGCTTTGGTAAGCTTTGATACGCTCTCGGATTTTGGCTCGAGAGTCATGCTGGAAGTATTTGCCGTCAATGTATTCGTAATAAGCATCCGTGAAAGCTTGATATATCTCGCCTAGGTCTTGACTTGGGGAGAATCCCACACAACATCATCATAGCCAAGCCCCTGGAATTTGACGAGAACTTTCGCGACTCCGCGAACATTGTCCAACTCAGCTTCCCGGGTGCGAGCCTTGGAGATAGAATTGCTGAGCTTTACGTTGAAGATAATATCAGCCATGAGATACTCATCCGGGATGGCCTCTTTCTCTGTCAACTTGAGCAGGTCCTGCTCCATGGCTCGCTTTGCGAACGCCGATCGCATAGTGCTTGGGGCAACGCCAAATATCCAGGCTCCTGGCATCCACGAGCAATGAAAGTATGACAACGTCTCCCATTTTACAAGATACTCTTTCTGGTCGTCAGTGAAATCCTTGAAATCCACATCACGAGAATCCTGATTCAGTGGACGCCAAGCGACCAGTCGATGAATTTTGTGTTTCGCATTGCTGCAGTCATTGCATTGCCAATCGATAGCGAAATCCTCGAAAGCTTCGGTTTTGAGATCTGTCCCAACTGGCTGGTCGGTGGAAGATGCTAGATGCTCTGAGTGCCAACCACGGTGACAAGTTGTGCACCGAATAAGCACGTTATCGGGATTGTTGAGAAGGTCAGAAGAAATAGTGGTGATCGGATCGGTGCCACCGTTGTCTTCTCTTAATTTTTCTTCCTGACGGGCTGTTTTCTTCTCTGAAAACGCCGCGCAAGCTCGGCCAGTAGCTCTGCAACCCTGACACATACTATGTTTAGGCGCGTTCTTATCCTTCTTGTAATAAATGCCAATACAAAATTTGCACTGAAGCACAAAGCTCTCGTCCGCTGTTTTTGTCACCATGTGCTCACGAGCACTACGGAATCCAAGGCAGTTTTTGTGGAATGTCAAACTACATCCTTGGCAATATATGAGTTGGCCCTTTTGTTTCGACCCTCCACAGGTATGACAAGTTGGCATGTGAATGGACCCGAATTCGAATCTGCAGCGACTGGTTGGAAGATTTCCCTTATTGAGATTATTTTCGGCACAGCAGGTATCTTGTCTTCAGCTACATAAAATGAATCATCATCCATAAATTCGTCGTCTCTCATATTGTTCTTGGTTTGAGTTGATCTGCCTGATCGACGTGGCGCTTCGAATTCAATATCCGAGTCAGGGGATCCCTGGCAGGTCTAGATACCCGTGCATGGGATCGTGCAGATCGCTGCTGTGATCGCCTAGGACGTTGGCGGGCCCTAGAAGGACGACCTTTGGGTACAAGATCTGAGACAACGGGGAAAGCTTCTTCTTGGAGTTCATCATCATCGTCAAATTCCGGAAATGTTTCCATCATCCTAAGCTGCTGTGGTTGTCGCGTTCTGAGACTTTTTCTGAGAGTCCGTTGGGCTGGCTCCAGAAGAGGATCAGCATCGTCATCTTCATCGGAAGCAACAGACTGGAGGCGAGATGAAGCGCGAGTGCTCGCTTCTCGCGATCGGAGCGATTGAGCTCGAGGATGTGAAGCGCTTCGCGTTCGTGTGCGATTTTGAGTGCTGTCCACATCCGACTCTCTTTCGTCAATCTCCATCTCATCAAAGCCTGCATCCTCCGTTTCTGAGGACCACTCCTCATCTGGGGCAAGCTTTCGCTTGCGGTTTTGGTCCCACATGTCGGTAGAGTCGTGTCTTCTGAACTTGGAGAGCGCTGCTTTTCCACCTTCAAGCCCGAGAGTTCTGGTGGAACTGATCTTGTGCGTGTTAGTATCAACGTGGGCAAAGAGTTGGGGTGAAGAACTGAGATGCTTGAATGTGAAATCGTGGGGCTTGAATAGGAAGAAAACAATGGTCAAGTGGGCTGAGCAGAGTTTGCCTGAATTGAATAGACTAGGGCTTAGAATAAAGTGAAGGGAGTAAGCTGAAGAGATGCCGATGTGAGGTGGAGGTGACCGCTTGGTAATTG
The DNA here is from genome assembly GCA_020081605.1 of Albifimbria verrucaria. Lineage (NCBI taxonomy): Eukaryota > Fungi > Ascomycota > Sordariomycetes > Hypocreales > Stachybotryaceae > Albifimbria > Albifimbria verrucaria. The sequence continues at coordinate 3,511,697 of JAHREC010000013.1, forward strand.
TCGTATCAGAGGACCTGACAGCTCCCAGCAACTGAGAACAACAGCCACCTTGAGCATTGGAAACAGGCACAGCTTCAAATATTCCCGTATAAACAAGCAGAACATATACGTACTAGCTCATCCCGACCATCTGTAAACTGGACGTGGTATGACAGTAGGCCGTTGTCAGCCACTGTCTCGTCCAATATCGCTTCGACAATCTCGCTGAAAACAGACCCATATTGCAGACGCTGTTCCGGGGTGAGTTCGGGAATCGCGACCTCTATTCGACTGTGAGGGCCTTCGACCGTGGGAAGAGTCTCTTCGGGAGTGGGATAGTCTTCCATAGCTGCGGCTTGGGAAGGAGAGGCCTCTTCATTAACATCGAAGTCGTCGGTTTCGAGGGTAGCGAGGAAGTGGTCGATATCGGCGCTGGCGCGAACGTCTTCATGCGCAACATAGGGATGCCGCCGAATTCCATGTCCTCGGGAAACAATCCTCGGAGAAGACTTCGTCTTTGTCCATTCGGGACGAAGAGAGTGGGGATTCGGTGACCGGGGAGTTAGAAGCAAAAGCGTGTTCGGGGTTTGTCCAAGAGCCGCGTCCTAATGCCACCTCCTCCTTTTCCAGGCGGTCCCAACTGAATCCCGGCTTGGTAATCCATATAAAAGAAGATCGGTCTTGCGCGGTGGCGGTCAAGTGTCAAGGAATAAGCCAAACCAGCTGTTGGTGATACGCGATGGCAGCTCTCGCACGCGTTCCCAGTAATGGGATTTAAAGTGGTCTTTTCATCTCTTATCGTTTTATCGATGCCGGTAATGGCGTGTCTAGCGAATCACAGCGCGACTCTACCCCATAATTCGGCCCCTGTAAAGCTTGGCCACACCCCTGGCAGCATCAGAAAAAGTAAGATCTTATCTACAAAGATAACCAGTTTACTCTCGTCACCAACAGGACATTTGTGCCTTCGCCATAACCCCGACCTCAGACAATGCGATGATTACCTTACATAAATTGGCCTCTGCAGGCTTTCCCATGCAACGCCTTGGATTGTTGCCCGGCCCAAGGTTCTCGCCACTCACTACAGTGCGGCACTCGAGTCTCTCAGCAATCCACCGAGGCATTCGACGCTCCGAGAGGGCGCAGTTCGGCGAGGAACATGGTTCCAACTCAGCACCTAGCTTCGCTCGCAGTGCGCGAGGAGAGGATGTAGACCCTAAAGAAAGCCCGGCGGCTGCGGCCTTGCGCGAGCGACGACGAAAACTGGAAAAGCTGCGCAAAGAGAAGACTGCGAGGGGTGATGACCTGGGACGCCAGAGCAGGAGAAAGCGCTTCTACAATTCAGAAACAGAGTTTGGAAAAGACAGCCTGGTTTACAAGCTCCAAGCCGACACTAAGGAGGCCACCGACCCGTTTTCGAAGATATCTGACAAGTTGCGAACATTCCCGACGGGCGATCGAAAAAATCAGAGGCCGAGGACAAACCGTGATGCCGAGCGCTCTCAATCACCTCGTTCAATTGATTCGCACCGAGGAAAGCCCTTATTCAGGCAAGATGGGCAACGGCGTCGCGTGACGCGAGCCGGTCTTCGATCACAACAAGACTCGCACTATTCTCGAGACGGAGATCGACCACGCACGGGATTCCGAGAGGATCAAGGTCGCAGAAAAGAAGAGTCAACAGAGGAGTCGCGTGAGGCAGACTTGCAAGCAGCCCTGCGCCGGAAGGGCATGATCCCTATGACTGTCAAATACACCACCGCAGCATCTCAGTTTCTGTATGGCAAATCTGTGGTCAAGGCCGCGCTGGCCCAGAACCGGCGCCAGCTATACAATCTTTACGTTCATGCCAGCGACGATCGGAAAGATTCCAAGGACCATATCGAATTGACTTCTCTGGCGAAGAGCCGAGGGTTCCCATCACGAACATCACCAAAGACAGGCAGCGGTTGATGGATAAGATGAGCATGGGTCGGCCACACAACGGATTTGTCCTTGAAGCATCCCCCTTCCTCAGCTTCCGATCACATCGCTTGGCAAACTTGAGCAGACTCCTTCAAAGTTGGGTTTCCATGTGGAGCTAGCTCATCAGACAAAGGAAGAGGAAGCCATTAATGGGCGAGACACGTTCATCCCGAGGGCCAGTAGTGTAACGCCCAAACCATTTGTGCTACTGCTTCACGAAATCCTGGACCCTGGAAATCTTGGGGCTCTGCTTCGCACAGCCAGTTACCTGGGTGTTGACGCGGTTGGTATCACGAATCGCACCTCATCAAGTTTGACACCTGTGGTGCTCAAATCCGCCGCAGGCGCAGTAGAGGAAGTTGCCATATTCACTGTTGATTCGCCGACGGAGTTCCTCGAGAACTCGAAACGTGCCGGGTGGAAGGTGTATGCTGCCGTAGCGCCGCCCGATGTGAAGTTGGTGCGGATGCACAAGGACAAATTTGTGTCCACGGATGAAATAGAGGAATCACGGCCCCTTGATCACGATCCTTGCGTGCTGGTCGCTTGGAAACGAGGGATTCGGCCTCCCGAAGCCGATTAAGGTGGTAGCGGATCATGAGATATCAGTCCCGCGATTTGTATCAACAAGTTCGGTTGACAGTTTGAATGTCAGCGTCGCCGCTGGTTTATTATGTCATTCATTCGTCAAGGAGAAGATTGATATTCGTGGAACCAAGCAGCAAGTAGCCGAGAAAGAGTCACGTCACGAGGTGGCTGGGCAAAAGGCAGACGAACAGTTATTCTAATCATCTGCCGCATAAGTCTGTATTATAACTATACACTCACTGTACAACATGTAAAATATATAGAATAAATACATAATGGACAATAGGAATGAACCAATGTCTCTACTAGCCTTGCTTGTTCAGAAATTCGCTATTGTAGCTTACGTACCCGTACATGGACGTCTTTCACTCGAGTCGAGTGGCATGTGCGCAGGTCGAGTCCAACGTCAATGCGCGGAACCAGGATCTTGGATCCCTGCTCGTCGTCATCCCGCCGTTTCCCAGCCACCGACTAAACCATACTAAACAACCAGTCCGTAAGCTTGTCATGGCGTTTCCAATGGAAAAGAACTTTTCATAACTGATACAGCTACCGAGCTTCAATTGAGAGTGCTCATACCAATTCACATATTCACGGTCCTCATTTGTGGCCTGAGTGAGCCGAAGCTGTAGCGTCGGGCATCCGTCTCATCAAGGGCTATTGGGCGGCTGCAGCATTAGTTACATAAGTTGCTGCGGTGAGTTCAACCACCATTTGTTCTCGAATTTGCGACAGACACCTTCACAATGGGGGCGACTCGGGCGAATTTACTTTTGCCTGTCTCGTTACTTGCCTTGCTCTCGGTTGCCACAGCCGATCTAGAAGCTCCCAAGGCCATCAAAAGCTAGCACCAGATTCTGGCGAGAAGCTGCTTGCTCGAGATCTTGAATTTACGCTACCCTTCATTTCCTCTTATGAGGCCCTACTCTTTGCACGCGACGCGGAGGAGGGTGGATCATTAGGACTGGAAGCACCATACTACCGAAGAGCCTACGCACCTCATTACTATGACGACAATAGCAACATTTTGCGCCGCGCTGCCGAGGCGTTGGCCATGCTTGAGAGACGATCAGCATGCCCAGCTGGCATGAGTAGCTGCGCGGAGATTGGAAACCCGAACAAATGTTGCCAGCAGGGCACATATTGTACCAGCGTGGACGATAGCATGGTTGGAGGCGTTGCGTGCTGCCCCCAAGGCAGCTCATGTGGTGGTGGTGTTGGGGACTGCCCATCCAATGCTGTGAGCTGTCCCGCCTCTCTTGGTGGGGGTTGCTGCATAGCTGGATACGTTTGTCAAGGTGCAGGATGTGAGTAGCAATGGCTTAACAGAATACCTCGAAGCAAGATGCTGACTATTCTAGGTGTACCAAGTACCTCAGCGACACCTAGCCGAACGACAGCAACCGAGGTCGAGACAACCACAGAAGACGCCCCTACAGATACCATTACGACTACGAGGACTACAGTGATAGAAGGCGAGCCCTCTACTGTTGTCGTGACTATGACAATCACCAGGGGTGCAACCGTAGAACCTACTACAACAACCGCTACCGAAATCGTCACGGTATCGGAATCAGAATCCGAGTCAGAATCCGAGTCAGGCGCGTCCTCGGGGTCTGCTACCGGCGGTGCTCCGTGGCGACCTACATCGGGGTTAGAGACGTCCAGTGCACCTGAACCTACACAGACAGGCTGCCCGACTGGGTTCTATGGTTGCCTGGCCACCCATGGTGGTGGATGTTGCCAGACGGGTCGCAACTGTGAAACGACATCATGCCCGCCTCAGTCATCAACAACCGTGGTGTCCGAGGGCGCAACTGTCGTGGTCGCAGCTACCGATGTCCCGTCGCAAGCTTCGTCAACATGCGCAGGTGGGTGGTTCCTCTGCGGAGAGGCAGCGGGACCGGTAGCAGGATGCTGCCCAAGCGGATACCAGTGTGGAACAGCAAGCTGCTTCTCTGCGGAGCTAGCGAAACAGCACAGGTGCAGAAGGAATTCCCGGAATCTCCGGACTCTAGGGCATCGAATGGGTCGCATGCCCCGACGACGACTGTAGTCTGTCTGTTCTTCATTCTTCTGTCGATATTCTTATAGGGTGAAGTGCGAAGTGCTCCGCCATAGGAGCAGAGCGCTGGTAAGCATAGCGGGGAATTGGGCCTCGGCGGCTCCATTGGATGTATAACGAATCGGCAAGGGATATTGCTCTTGCAATGAAGCATACCCTGGCAACGTGGAAACGAACCAGGAAGCGGCGTTTTGAGACGGATACTTGATGAGCTGTAGTCTTGCGGCATTGGGAGATGTAGTAACGTATTTATGAATCGAAGATGGGCTATCAGCCACTGTCCAAAGCGCATGCAGGTACGCGTATGGTGAGATGAGCGAGACAGGCAGCGCTGCACCTCCGCAGTTGATCCTACCTTGTCGTTTGATACCGCCCTATCTGATTGGCGCGTCATTACAAATCCAGTTAGGAAGATGAGGCCTGGGATGCACAAGCCCCAGATCCGTTGCTTCCAATCCCTGACATCACTCATTTCCAATAGTTCCTGTGCCCAGCACACGCAGAGGTAGTCCCAGGTGGTGAGGTACATCTATTGTGAACAGAAGCCAGGAACCATCCCACCAAGAGCCGCCAGTTCTGCATCCCATACCCTAGGTAGGTAGGTAGCGTTGTCCTTGACGTGGGTTCTCAGGATGAAATTGAGAAACTGAAAGATGTCTAACCTTATATAAACTAAACAAAATAAAATAAAAATAATGAATAATCTTTTCCGCTCCCTTTATTATCAAAGCTGGTTTGCGGAAAGGGCTTTAAGAGAAATATGATATACCTATGCTGTTGTTCATGTAATGTATTGGGTTGAGCGCATAGTTAGATAAGTACCTTGGCCTTGCTAGGACCCGCGGTATCTTGACAAGCTCTTGGCAACAAAACCATGACCATTTCTCTCGATCCGGCCATCCTAAGACTCTTACGATACCCAATTGCGGCAAGTCGACTCCGCGCCAAGAGCAGGATAGATGTGGAGAAAGGCGCAGTTGGCTTGCTTTCCAATGACTGCCAATATCCTTATCTTATGATGCCTGTGTCACCTCGCTGGAGGTGAAGGCAGCATCGCGGTCTTTTGGCAACACCACCTCACGTCTACAACTCTCTTCCTAGCAGCGTGCAAGTAGACCTGTCTCGGCTTGCCACTTCGTTGAGGAGGCTGTTTCCCAGTAAGTGCTTCTGGTCACGCCAGATATATCTCTGATTTCCTTGTGCTGTTTTCTCCTCCGTCTCTCGCACAAACTTGCCACCATTCGACTCGGCGCGCTCAATTGCTCGACCAACTTTTCATTACTTCCCATCATCATTCTCTGAAGCTTTTAACCAATCAATATCCACAGCTTCGTCTATCAGACATCCCTCCACGCGTGGTCTCAATATCACGTTTAGACGCCATGAAGAACTCAGCCGTCCTCGTCATTGCCGCTGCTGCTCTGCTGCCTGCTGCCTCGGCACGCTTGATCTCCCGTCAAGATGAGAGCGACGAAGCCCAAAAGGTCTGCTATCCCGAGTTTGAGGGCGACGGCACCATCCCTCCCTGTATTCAGATTGAGGCCATTGAGAGGGCGTGTCAGCCCAACGGGACAGACACCATCGATTACCAAGCACACGCTCAGTGTATGTGCAACGGCAGCTACTTTTCGGACTGGCTCGGCTGCCAGAGTTGCCTCGAGGTTCACGGCTTTCGCAGTGAGCGGGATATTGCCTACTGGGAGAGGGTTATGTCGGCTGCCTCGGAGGGTCTCTGCACCGGCACTCCTACGGCTGCCTTCCAGTCGCTCTTTGCCTCAGCTCAGACCAACACTGCGATCCCTTTCGCAACTACCGGCAACACCCGGAGCTCGGATCAGTTTCCCAGCGAAACTGCTGTGAGCCTCTACTTCACGGCAACCGGCTCTCAGGGCCCTGGCAGAATCACTGGTACTCCCACCGCCGCCACCGCCGACGAAACAGAGACCACAGAGGCCCCCAGCGCTTCCAGCACCAGCTCCGAAGACGACGAGACTTCCTCTGACACCCAAGATGGCCGCGAGACATCAACTGGCACTACGGAAGAGACTTCTACCGGACCTAACGGTGCAGCTGCTACTCAAGGACCGGGGCTCTACATGGCATTGGCTGGCGCTGCCGTACTTGCTGCTCTATAAAAGGATTCGGGTTTATCAAGAAAATAGTGTTTGGTGGAGTTGGCTATGGTCGGGTAATGAATAAATAGGTAGTCAATGCAAGTAATGCCACAAGAACCTTTTAGAAAACGTCGGTGCACAAGATACAAGCATCATGATACTCATGGATAGTCAGCGCACAGCATTCTCAGGATATGATCGTAGGTAACAACTTTGTTATTGTGTTTTCTAATCATGTTTTCTGACGTTCACGCCTAACCCAACCGATACTTTTCCGTGTCTGCACGCCTCTCTACACCAACCGTTCCGTAACCCAATTGCCCCAAACTGTGGGCTTTACGCTCTCATTTCATCATTCATCTCAAAATACATCATCGATAATACACCTTCTGTGACGGTCCGCCGTCACACAACGAAGAGTTGCAACCCTTACTCAGGCATGTGGGTGAAGGGCTTGGCCAGGTGCTCCTGGCAGAAAGGAAGCTTGCCGACGGTCCAGATCTCGGTGTCCTGGGAAAGCGAGCTTGGTTAGCCAAGGCTGTCTGAAGATAAGAGAGAACTATTTGGGGCAGAACATACGGGCTTGAGCTTCTTCTTGATCTCGGTGTCCAGGGTACCGGCCTTCAGGGCAATGATCTCAGGAGCGGCATCGGGATCATGGGCGATAGGAGAGCCGCAGTCGGAGCAGAACAGACGGTGGACGGACTTGCCAGAGGAGCCAGTGCCAGTCCACTTCTTGATGGGACCGTTGATGGTGAGCTTGGCCTTGGGGACAACGGCGACAAGAGCTGTGCGTAGGCGGGGTATGTTAGCAAGCTTGAAGCTGTATACTTACGGCGGGGCATTTGAGACAAAGCTATGTGGAGGGGTACATCCACCCGCTCAACAACACTCCAGAGTTGAGCCCACAGCGACGCTCTGCCTCCCAGAGAGGGGAAAAACGACAATGGTGAGACCGTAGTCGGGCAAGACGAGGTAGGCTTACAGTAGGTAGAACCAGACTGGCGCTGGCAGTCGTCGCAGTGGTCGTAACCAGTCAGGAGGGGCTCCTCAAGGTCGGCAACCGTGTAGGTGACGGCCTTGCAGAGACAGTGTCCAGTAAGAGTCATGTTGGGCAATTCGGATCAAGTGGTTTCTTAGTAAAATAGAAAGAGAAGGTCTTTTTTCAATTGCGTATAACAGGATTGAAAGAGCAGTGTAGAGCTGGAAACATGAGGGCCGTGGGAGGGGTTTTATACACGAGCTCTTATATCACAGAGCTTGGGTCGGTGGGGTTGGGCAAAGCCGAGTGACGCATGGTCGGGGTTGAAGATCGACGGATGATTGGCAAATGCCACTGGCATGTACTGCAGCTTCCAGCCGCTCGCTCCAATACTGTACTACTTACTGTAGTGTCTACCTGTTCCTGTTATTCAAATCCGACAACTCGCTGTGTCTCGCCGAATCACAGGGGCTCCAGGTAACCGGGGGTTGAAGGCGGGAAGTCATTCGCCCAAAGAAACTCAAATCATGGCTGTTATCGGAGGCGTGAGACTGCAGGGCGACGTTAGATTCCCACCCAAGCTAAAGCAGGCAGGCATGTTTCGCTCTCATTCCCTGTCGCATGTTGCTGGCGCCGGGAGCAGGGAAGTATTTGTCAAGGCTGCCTCTCTCCCCTCCTGGGAACGGGTCGCGCACGTCAGTGGGGATTGGGACCAACCGTGATGTGTTTCTCCGTCTCGTATACAGAGCAACTAGATACTCGTAGTAAGTACCTCAAGTGCAGTGGTTTCTCTCTGGTTTCTGAATTCGTATAAATTACCGGATTAGAGTAGAGGCAAAGAGACTATTTGCATTAAACAATTGCACGTATTAATCATCCAAAGTCTCGGATACCTTTTTGCTAATAAAAAACCTACCATCTAGATACAGGTACCTACAGTAGGTACCTAGGTACGAAACCAAAGGACAATCAACAACACTAAGAAGCTACATGGATTTTGTGGTCCTGATGACCGTAAGGTACATCTGTTCAACTAAGAACTGGATAATATGTACCTTCGGGAAGATAACGGAAAAGCACGCTTTTGATACCTACGTTCCATGAATATCTCATACCCAGGAATCACCTCAGAATCATGCTTCCCTATTACTTCATCCCACACCTGTCATATCACATCAGACCTGCCAATCTCGCTGTGATCGCCGTAAGGCCACATGTTTTGGAGGCAAAGGAACTCAAGCTCCCTGCACTGGGTGATGTGCAGGGTCGCATCCAAGCCAGGGCCACTTAATACCCGCAAGGCGTAGCGTTGCACCGGGTGGCCAAACGGAATATTACGTATGGCGAATATGCGCACAAGTCCGGTCATGATGCGCTCGGCGAGCCTTACCACCGTCGGCGATTCCTCAACGGCCTTGACGCGATATGACGAAAAGATGCGATTCTGTTACGTTCGCGCCCGTAAGCTACATTGCTGTCAAAGGATCAGTGCCGTGGCAAAGGTTCGTCCGTCTGCAACATGGCACACATATCATGGCTGCAACAACCGGTATCGGATGCAAGGCAACCTTATATGTCTCAAATGTCGACTGGTGATTGCGCGGTCGAGCTGTCAGTATCAATTGACTGAGATTCACTGGACTCAAGCATGCGCATTTGATATCGGGCAGTACATCAAATCGACTGGCATAGGTGCAGCGCCGAGGCTGAAGTGCTTCATCAGACGATTCCAAATGCGTCGATCACTGCTTTCATCAAAGCCTTGCTTACTTCAACATCAGGAGTATCTTTCCGCAGCTCCTTGAGAAGGCGGAGTTATCCAAGTGTCCTTGATATTCTGGCCCTCCTGTGCAGGGTAGGCTGAAAGACCATTGTCTGGTGTAAGAGATAGTAGCTGTGGTACTGTTGACTTCCTGTGGCTAGGAATACAGCTAACGTGAATCACGCTTGACTTGGACCAGCGAGTCCTGGATAGCTCTATTTGCGCTACCGAACGACTTCGAAGTATGTGAAATATAGACATGTATATCCACTTATGAGCAAGATCATAATGTCCAGTAGAGATTGAAAAAATCCCACAAACATTGAGGCTCTTAAACAGGTCGCAGTACCTGAGCCACTACCACAGGCAGACAAAGACCCTGCCGCTGCTGACTGGCCAATACTTGGCCCCACGCGAGAATCCCAGCCGCCGGTTGAGTCAGGCCTAAGCCCCTCCACCGATTCCATCATCTTCCCCAGTTATCTAACCGCCACTGCCCTTTTACTCACGATCTAGGAGCACACGAGCACTTCTTCTTGACATCCTCCTCTTCCCTTGCACATACGTCTGAAATCCATAAAACCGACTTTCCGGTCACAACCACAAACGCACCGCATAACCCCGAGGTCGCCTCTTCGCCATCGTCAATCGCCCTTTAAATAAGCCCCGCACCACTCTCAACATGTCGGAGGACTGGGACAACGTTACCAAGATTGGCTCCAAGGTCCGTGGACCTGAAACGCCCAGCGCGAGACCGTCGTCCGCGGAAAGAGCGCTCTCAATGCTGCTCAGCGCAGCGGTGGTATTCTCGCCACTGAGAAGAAGTACGCCAGTGCCAACGCCGTAAGTTCTCCCATTCATCGCGATGCTGGCAATTTTTTGCCACGCTACGATGGCCTCTATCCCAGGAATTTCGCAGAAGCAGTTATCTAACATTGCGTCATAGGCTTCTGGCGTCGAGGGACAGCGTCTGACCAAGGTCGACCGCTCCGACGACATCATCAAGCCCAACACCGTCGGCAAGGAGGTCGGCGACGTCATCTCGCAAGCCCGCCAAAAGATGGAGCCCAAGATGACCCAGAAGGATCTGGCCACCAAGTGCAACACCACACAGGGCGTCGTCGCCGACTTCGAGAGGGGCACTGCCACGCCTGACCAGAAGGTGCTCTCCTCCATGGAGCGTGTCCTCAACGTCAAGCTGCGTGGTAGCGACATTGGTGCCCCAAGTTCCCCAACAAGAAGAAATGAGCTATGTCAAGGGTAACGAGCGGTATGAAAATTATCAAGTTAAAAAGAGAAAACGAAAAGAACAATGCCGAGTCAAGGATGGCGTTCGGACGGGGCCGCGGCACCGCGTTGATGATGTGTGTCACAACCACCGGCGGTGTTACGACGAGTGCGGGACGGATAGATGGGAATAGAATTTTGGGAATTCTTAGTCGATCATAGTTCCTACACTATTAACGCATTATTTGTTTTCGTTACACAGGTTGATCCCTCGGCGGCAGTCGATGAAATGCGTTTTACGAACCACATGTTCCTTGTTACGTTGTTGTCTCACCATGTTCGACACCATAGCCGAGGATCATACTACTCGTTCACAAGACCCTGCTTGTTGTAGTCGGTGTTACGGTTTCGAAAACGAATACACCATAGGAGGAGGTGGTAATATGAATAGTCGCCGACTTGGTTTCGCACGACGTGGGCTCGTCCTCATATGTATGCGGGCTTGCGGTCATTGCCGATTCCGAATAGTATTAGCGACATGCCAATTCACCCTAAAATACAGGTTAAGGTGGAACATACACGAGCTTTGGTTATGGTGGTAGGTTTTCTTCCATGTGTGACACCAGGCCGTCATTTAGATACCCATAGGCACAATACACCTCGGTCCATGGAAACGAGCACGTCCAAGCCTCCGGGCTCTGGATCTCATTGGTGCCGTTGAACAGCTAGAATAACATGTATAAATTGTCCAATGGGTCAGAGGGCCTGATTCTTTCATCACAAACCTACCCCTGGCTGGTTCCAAGAAAAGCCATTGTCCTTTTATCTAAGTCCTACCCTCAGCGCTTGATGCTAAACAATACCGACTTCCATAAACGTAGACTACCATCACAACAATATGTAGGCTCCTACTAACCATGACCGGCTTTGTATTAAGCTGCTCCTTGCCCTTCGCCCAGAATCGGCAGACTGCTTGTTAGAGGGCTAGTTGCATACGGCTGTGCACATATGCCAGCTGTTCACTCGTGACAACCTTTGTGGGACCTTTCCTTCATAGTCCCGCAGGTATTCTTCTCAAATCACAGTTCCTTCACCGCCGCAACATCTCCGCCTCAGCGCGAGTGGCCATGGAGATGTCGCCCGCTACTTGCTTCAGCGGTGCCCCAGAGGCTGACGGCAGCATCATCAATCGCAAGCGTGAGCTCAAGGGCCTGCCGAGTAGCTTCTCCTCCAACCTCGGTTACCGTGTTTCGCCACCACGCCGCCCTTCACTAGGCAATACCACTCCGAACGGGGGCGTTCTGTCAAGGCAATAGTCGCATGGATAGAAGCTTCACCAAGTAGCCCAAATCCTGGTACACCCGCCCTGGGAGGATCGGCTCGTGGGCATGCCAGGATTCCTCCATCACCGACTGTCGTTACTAGCTCACGCAGCCAACCGAACCTCCAAGGCACAGCAACTGATGTTGAGGAATATTCTTTGACCTTGCTGAAATATCGAAAGTACTTTACTGAGCAGCCACTTCAGAGATGTCTTAGCGTTGAAACCTCCGAGAATGGGAAACAAATACCACAACACTGACACATAGAAGCGGCGAAATATCAATCCACTCTGAAACCCAGAAGTCGGATCCAACATCACCCACGAAAGAATTCTTGAACATCAATGTCTTTGCGAATGTGGAAGAAACACCACCAAGCACGAGCAACTTCCCACAAGCTTCCAGAGCACTTTCTGGACAGCAGTCTTGTCAAGATGAGGATTCACCAACTTTTCAGCATTCAAGAAGCCCCATCGAAATCAAGGCGTTCTAGAACCACGTTCGATCATTTCTCTGGATCTCCGAAGAAGAGCTGGAAACCAGTGCTGCTGCTGGTTTGTGTCACGGCCAACTTACACCGCCTCCCGATAGGAGTACGATATGGTCAGTCTCATCCCTATGCTTTCTTCATGGATCGTCCTGCCGACTCGTTGATTAGGAAGCCTTCGAGCTTAGTGGTCCTCGAGGCGCCGTGCCCATCACTGTTACCAACAAGCCTCTCAGCCTGCCCACCATGTACCGTGGGGAAGACGATTTTTCAATCAGTTGCGAATCAGCATGAGTGAAAACCAGTCGCCATTGCGCAGACGAAGAGATGCTGAAAAACTCTTGCTCTCACATAGAATGTAAAGCTTGACGGTGTACAGATCTAGAAGGGCAACAGCGGCTATAGTAGAAGTTGGCTATGGCTAGCCCAAAGTGGATAGCAATTGCAGGATAATGTTATATCGCGTTCGCTGTTAAACCAGGCAACTAAACCTCAAGGGAGTAAAGGACATGGTTTTCTGGCACTTGCTACAAGTCAAACAGTTCAAAAAGCTGCGAAATCAGAGTCAATTCTTGCTCGATGATATTTCCAAACTCTAACAGTTTTGCGCCATTCATGATAATCGTCCCATCACGCCACAAGCAATCTATCATTAAGCCGAAACCTTGGCACTGTACTTCGTCGCGGCCTTGTCGAAAAGGGCGCTCTTCTCCTCCAAGTCCACCAAGAACTGATGCTCGGGGTCGGCCTTCTTGAGAGACCTGTAATTTGTTAATATTGTGTGTTGATTCAAGGGATGAAGCAAAAACATACTCAGTCAGGGCCGCGGGATCGTTTCCAGTAACCACCGTCAGGACGAGCATGTTGGCAATGGCCTCGGCATAGCTAGCATCTTTCTGGAGTGCCTGCTCCAGAGCAGCCTGAGCCTCTTCTGTACGGCCCAGATGCAGCTCACAGACGGCCTGCGACACCAAAGTTCGGATCGAGGAGGTAGACGGAGCCTGCGCGAGCTCTTCGAAGACGTAGAAAGCTTGCTGGTACTTCTCACCGCCCTATTCATACAAATCAGCACTGTTGTAATGGTAATCCGGGGATAGAACTCACCAGTCTGACACCAACCCATGATTCCGCCAGGTTCACAAGCAGGCTATCTTGCGCCCATCTGCGGGCAGAAACAACTTCCTTAAGGGCGAGGTCGGTTCGGTTCTGCTGCAGGTGGATCTGTGTAATCAAGGCCACGGCCTCCACTATACGAAGCTATTAGCCCAAGTTCTCCAATCCCGGTGCAATGGTATCGCCTTACAGCTTGCCTGGTGTTGCGACAGAAGTGCCAGAGCCTCCTCCGACTTTCCAGCGGCCTGGAGCACGATACCCCTATAATCTGAACGGTGGCATTGTCGGCGGCAGACGAGGCCAGCTTCTCAACGGTCTTCAGGGCCGAATCGGTCTTGCCCAATGCATGCTCGGCAAAGGCGCCGATGACCTCGAGCTCGGGCTCCTTCTCTCCCTTGACTTCGGCCAGCACATCGTCTGCTTGGCCTAGGGCGATGCGAGCTCGCAGGACGAGGACTTGGGCGGGGAGGGCATTTTCGGGGAAAAGGAAGAGGTATCGAAATCAACAACCTCCTGGTACTGGCCCTGGTGGAAATGGTTGTGAATGTTGATCAATTCACCCTCGGCGGAGTAGGGGTCCATTTTGGCGGCTTTGGTTCGTGATATGAGTTATCGTAAAGAACACCCTGTTGATGCTCTCTTGATGCGCGAATGGTGGGGTCTCCATAGGTACCTCGCACCTACCTCAGGTACTCCAAGCGGCTTAGTCATGGAAGCTTATCTGGTCACCTGACTAGCTATGGTCAAGTCCTCCAAACTTGGGCAAGACCAGGTCGAGAGATCCACAAGCCCTCAGTGATGCTGTGCCATAGTGTGGCTTCTGCTTTCAGCCACATGCAGCCTCGATTCTGGACTAGCGTCGACCCTAGCCATTGCCCACAAGAAAGAGGAATTCATCAAAACCTCCAAATTTCGCTCTGACTCCGGAACTTCATCACCACAACACCCAAAGGAACGGCACCACACAACGTCGTCAAAATGGTATGTCTTGACCAAGAAACCGATACCTCCCCGTGAATCATCGCGTGCTGCTCTACGCAAGAGCACATGCACCAGCGGCCGCGCAGAAACAGTTTTCGAGAACAGACGCCACCTCGACGACACCACAAATAGGATGGAGGGGATGATGTCGAAGATGCAGCATCGAGCAGCTGCAAGCTGGGGATGAGGGAGCCCGAGGCCTATCAACGGCGACGACTTCACACCCCGTCAGCCACGACCTAAACAATCGCAAACTGTTCTGCGCGGCTGCTGGCATCACTGCATGGCGATCTTGAGTGGCGTGGAAATGGAATTCTAGAGACTGACTGTGGGCGGCTAGGTCAACATTCCCAAGACGCGAAACACCTACTGCAAGGGCAAGGAGTGCCGCAAGCACACCCAGCACAAGGTCACCCAGTACAAGGCTGGTAAGGCCTCGCTGTTCGCCCAGGGAAAGCGCCGATACGACCGTAAGCAGTCCGGTTACGGTGGTCAGACCAAGCCCGTCTTCCACAAGAAGGCCAAGACCACCAAGAAGGTTGTGCTGCGTCTGGAGTGTGTCAAGTGCAAGACCAAGTCCCAGCTGGCGCTGAAGCGATGCAAGCACTTCGAGCTTGGGTATGTTTTCCGTCCTCCCAGGGCCCGGGCCTCGACGCGCGTGGACGTCCCGATGCTAACGGTGTTTTCTACAGTGGTGACAAGAAGACGAAGGGTGCTGCTCTGGTGTTCTAAGTGCATTATGTTTGGGTCACTACACTTCTCATGCTTCTCCTTGCGGCAAATGGGCATCATGGACAAATGGCGAAGGGGGTACATGTCCTCGGCTGAGGCATCATTCATAGGGGATCAATAAAAATTCTCTGTGTCATGACGAAGCGTTTTGGTGTATTTGCGGGGCTGTGACAAGCTATCATACTGGCGGACCGTCCATCGATCGTCCCAACGAGTCCGCCTGCTCCGAATTTATCATATACACACTGCTGTCACAAAGAGCTGCGCGAATATAGTTCAGGTTCTATACAGGTTCTATATTGTCGCTTATCAAACGTGTAGCTTCTATTCAGATGTTTTTCCACGATGAAGAAAAAAATGTTGCCATGTTGCTTTAGAAACCCTCGCCGAGCAGGATAGTGCGGCCTCCTCCATACCACAAGGCTCCGTTGCGAGCATCCAAGCCCCTCTCTTGACCAACAACCCATTCGCCAATGAACTCAGCGTCCTCCTTATCCCAGACCTCATTTTCGAGCCACTTGTTGATTTCATCAATGGCGTCGACCCACTTCTGCCTTTTCTCAGGGGTGTCGTGGTCGTCGTGCGACAGATATCGCCCCAGGGTAATGTGAGCACTGGGAACCTGATATCGAGAGCCGACCTCAACGCCAGCCTCCTTTACCTGGTCAAAGACATCCCGTCGGAGGTGGTGGTAGCTGTAGTTGTCTCCCTGCACGACATCGGTCGCAACATCGGGAGCGACAGGTGGGGCGACACGCCCGGCTCTCCTGATGCGGGCAAGAAAGACAGTGCAAAGGCAGATAGATCGTAAGAAATCATGGGCTTCACAACACGTGCCCGGTGCGTGAGACTGTGACTAGTAATCTTTGGTATAGCCGGACGCAAAGTAGACACCAAAGCGCCGATTTCTTCAGGAGTCTTTGAGAAGGCCACTTCCAGAGCTGTCATGTGCATCCGGTGGGTCGGCATCAGCCATGCATCTGCATACAGTACATTATTAGTCTTTGATAAGTTCATAAGCGTTTGAAGGACGGCCACTGTATTCCATAGAACAGCCAATGACTTGCCCAAGAACACTTACCCGGAGCGACTTCCTTCAGCAATTGCTGAACCTTTGCTGCCAACTTGATGATATGGTCAGGGGTCTCGCCCAGAAGACAAGGCAGTTTCGTGGATCCTTGAAACCAGGCTCTACCTCAGGCCGCTCAAGTCTGAGGATGTACTGGTCAATGACCAGCTCCTTGAAATCGGGAGATATGAACTTCTCCTTTTGCTGCGCATTTCGCTTGATGCGGTGGGCAGCGTAAAGCTTCTGAAGTTCAGCCTGCAGTAGAGAGCGTATTAGTCGTTATCGCTCATAAACTCATGAAAGCACATATCGTAGGCCGATCTGGGCTCCGCGTAGATACATACAGGGTCATCATTGCAAGCATTGATAAATGCCGAGTAGGGGTTCTCACCCGGCTTGAGGACAATGCCGGAGAGATCCTCCAACTTATTCCGGGCATCGTCTAGGTTAGAAGGAACAGCCATTGCGTCGTGGTTTTGAAGGCTAGTCGGCAAAGATGGGATAACAAGAAACCCGCAATGAGCAGCAGTCTCTCTTAACTCTATAGTTCTCTTGGGCGTGCTAAACCCTCGGCTCATCCACCATCTCGGCTCACCATTCTCAGCTCAGGGGTCCTATGTGGGCCGCCTCATATGAAAGAGCTGACTAATCGGGATGCGTCACACCGAGTCATGATAAAAGAAGAATATGGTGTTCCTGGCTGCATGAAATAGATGCAGCACTTGTTGATATTGATTGAACTCGCTTGCAGCAATACGAGATGAATGATGTGGAGGGGCTGTTTTACAATTTCTCTAACCTCTGTGTCTGAGGAACCCGGACCTTGACCCGGGGTTCCTTGGAATTGGGGACTCAAACTCCACAAGCTGGCAGTCCTCATCTGCAACGCCGCTTGCAAACTGCGAAACTACAAAGTCCAACGTCGTCTTGGGTTGGCCCAGGGCCACCATCGGCGCGTGCCACGTTCCCGCTCCGTAGGTCACGGCCTGATGCTTGGTAGCGATAAATGCCTTCAACCCACGCACATCTGGCAAACCCCGGCCCGGCAGGTCAGCCCCAGTGGGCACCGGGAGATCCTTGTCCAGATTGCTGGGTGGTAGACTTGGCGCAACGATGACAAGGTAGGCCGATGCGGACGAGGCCAGAGGCGTAAAGGTCTGTGTGGTGAAGGGTGCCTCTCCATGATGCGCACGGTGAAATCGCCGGGGATGCAGCTCCGACAGACGTCAACTGGCGCGAGGCGCAGACGAAGACGCTCATGGCGGGCTCGCCCTTGCCGCTGGGCGATTGGTCGTAGATGTTTCTGATGCGACTCATGCCGCGATACTGAATGGCGGTGCCTTGGTTGGCAGAGAAGCCATTGGAGGGCAAGGCCTCCTTGTGGTCGTCGTTGAAGGAGCTGGGGTGGACATCTGGTCGTGGGTTAGAGACAACATCGCCAAACGGCGCGAAGAACTCTTGGGTCAGCGGCAAGGCCGTGACTTGGACGTTGGCGTCGCCGATGTTGATGGTAATGGTCATTGCTGGTATGAACTCTCGGTGAAAGGTGAGGTTGGAGATTGAGATTGAGATTGCTCAAGTCCCGCTGCGGTTGAGATAAGGCAAGTCATGGTTGAGGAGGGGCCAGTGATGCATTACCCTATACATGGGTCTGGTATGCTATTCGCTGGTCTTGAATTGATGATGCATTCGAGACGTCAGTTCTATTGTGACTATCTACCTAAGGTATGCAGCACCGTAGGGCCATTTTAGCTGTTACAACTGACCCAGCCTTAAGGATGGTTGGTTAAGGCAAGTCTAGGCAGTGTGCATTTCGTATTATTGCTTGACACATGAAAGCAAACAGCTACCCAAGAGAGAAGCATACCGAGGTTCTCATGTCCCAGGATCACTGGCAAACACTGGCTGTCCCAACAAAATCTGTTTAATATTAAAACACCAATATGTAGGTATTCTACATTACCAAAAATACTTAGAATTTTCCTGCTCTGCACTAAAGGCTCATCTCCCTTGAAGTTTACAGCCATTCATCACCGCAAGCAGCCACAAGCGAAGGCAGGCTTACGTACGCAGTGCTCACCACCATATAGGCGACTTGGGTTACTCTATTTGGACTCGCTCCGTTATCGCGCCGAAACACCGATATCCAGGGCCGGCATCCCGACGGACCCCCACCGACAAAGGCCAACAAAACACTCCTTGTCTAGTTGCAGACAAGACTGTTGCCTGCCACCCATCTTTGCCGAAATGGCTCCCTAGTCGCTGGGATTGGCTGGCGGGGATCGACATCGAAAACGTCCACCTCCCATCGTGCCTAATCGCCTATAACGGGGCCTTTCACGCTTGTTTGTCATCGCATCTGCATCCCTAGTACTATAGTCATAGATTAGCCAAAATATGTCGCCATACCTGGTTAACCTATCCCCGAATAAAACAACTTACACCGCATTTCTTCCACCTAGCTATTCATGCTCCAGCACACACAGATTGACCCCGATGCAGTATGATAGGATAAGTACCACTGATGATGATGAGTTGGATAAGCGACCCAATGCACCACCGCAGTTGGTAATAAACCAAGGTCAATCATCGACCAGCGCAGACACGGCCAGCCCGGGAGGAAACGATGGCTCCCCTATAGCAGTACCGTCAATTCCAGCTGCCCGGGTTAACAAGCCAGTCACTTGGAGTGACCTCCTCGCAAAGGCCAGCTCTCAATCATCACAGTCGCTCGCGTTAGTGAGCCGCTCGTCCAGACATCCCTACAGGTAAGACCCTCTTTCCATGTAAACCGCCACTATAATGCCGAGCCACGGCTCACAAATTAAACAAAGGCGTACCTTTACTACCAGCTCAAATGGTTTGACCCATCCTTACCCGACTCCACCATTGCGAGCCAAGCCGGCATACTCCATGCTAGCTTCATGTTTGCCCAGTTTGTCACTGCCATGTTATGGGATTTGCCTCCGATTCTCCTCGAGGCGGGCGAAAGGTTGTCCTCCTCATAGGACTCCTTGGGACCTGCATCTCATGTGTTGGCTTCGGCTTCTCCACAAGCTTCTGGCAGGCTCTGATGTTCCGCACGCTCGGCGGTGCCACCAACGGCAATATCGGCGTCATGCGTACAATGTTCGTCTTACCTATTGTTTCTTCAATTCTCCGGCCCCTAGCAATCTGAAGCTAGAATCTCGGATATGCTGACCCAGACCTTGTATCTCCATATAGGATCAGTGAGATTATACGAGAAAAGAAGTTTCAATCTCGGGCCTTTCTACTTCTCCCCATGACTTTCAACATCGGTGTCATTATTGGGCCAATCCTTGGTGGTATACTGTCCGACCCAGCAGGAAGCTATCCAAGTCTCTTTGGCAAAGTGAAATTCTTTGTCAAATATCCATATGCCCTACCCAACATAGTCAGCGCCATCTTCCTCTTCCTGGCCGCTGTTGTGGTATGGCTGGGGTTGGAGGAGACTCATGATGTTCTTCGAGAGGGGCCACCGGATCTGGGCATTAGGACGCGAGCCAAGCTTGTATCGATCGTACGAAGACGCCGAGCAGGATCCGCGGCAGGCTCATACTCAGCCATACCTACCGATGATGTTGAACTGGTTCCAGAAACACCCACGACCAAGCAATCCAAGAGGAGATACACCCAGAAGCTCCCTTTCGTCGCATTTTCACTCGCAATGTCAGTCTCACGCTGTTCGCCTACTTCTTTCTCACCTTCCATGTTGGTACGTGCAATGCCCTCTGGTTCGTGTTCTTGTCTACACCAGTATGGGACCCCAAAGAGTCCAAACATGGGTTGCACATGCCGTTCCAATTCACGGGCGGTCTGGGACTCCAGCCGAAGGAGACAGGTATGGCCATGGCAATTCTAGGCGCCATCGGCATCTCCATGCAGCTTTTGATTTACCCATCGGTTTCGGCTCGGCTGGGCACCATCAAGTCGTGGCGGCTGTCCCTGCTATGCTTTCCACTGGCATACTTTCTCATGCCATATCTATCAGTCATACCCAGCACATCAGCTCCGCCTGCTGCCAAGACAGGCCTGCTTGTGTGGTTGGGGATCGTATGTGTGCTCTTCATCCAAGTCACTGGACGCACCTTTGCGCTTCCTAGCCAGACAGTGCTCGTTAACAACGCTTCACCACACCCGAGTGTGCTCGGCACGCTCCATGGAATAGGCCAGAGCGTGAGCAGTGCAGCTCGTACAATTGGCCCCATGGTTGGAGGCGTAATCTACGGCTTTGGATTGAATCATGGCATAGTAGGTCTAGCATGGTGGGCTCTTAGTGGTATGGCCATTAGTGGTTGCCTCATGAGTCTTTTAGTGAAAGAAGGGGATGGCCACGAGATTTGGTTGGAAGGGGACGAGGAAGACTGATTAAAAAGAAGAAGAAGAAAAAAAAAAAGAGCGAATGACTTGTGATACGATACTTTATATTAGATGGTCTCAAGATAAAACTTTCCATCCTGGCTGTACATATCGCTGAAATAGACGCAGAACACATCCAGATAGTACATAAAATCGAGAAACGCTACACATCCTAGATCGTCATAGCTGCAGTAACGCAGGTCCTTTTGCCCTATCCGGAACTTAATCCGTGAACGCCGAGTCTCAAAATTCCAAACCGCCCGAATATATCCAACAATTACACCAACTCAGCCGGCCTAGGCGAGGCCTCAAGCTCTGCAGGTTCTTCCTGTGACTTTTTAGACGCACTCTTCCAAGGAGAAATGGGTTGTAAGCCAATCTCCACTGGGCGTGAATTGGCCTCTGCCTCATAGCGAGGAGGGGAGGAGGGGTTGGTGTTGATATGATGAAGCAGCTCGGCTTAGAGTTGTAGTAGATGGTACCGCGCTCCACGGCGCAGGGGAGGATGCGGCCCATGGCGTTTGGGAATTATCGGACCATTGATTTGGCTGATTGTGTTGATGTGGCTGATGGTAGTGGGCCAGAGGCCGTAAACTTTGGTTGCCACGTTTTCGGTCCAGCCAACGTCGCGCATATATGATACCCACAAAACCCAGGACCATGAATAAAAGAGTGAGACCAAGGAAAAGAAGATATCCTTGGTTCTGACCAAATACAAAACCACTGTGACGGCTCGTTAGTGCTTTCGGTTTTAATATGGGCGTCGATGGATATCATGACTTACAGGAATGCGTTGACAACAGCAAGGAGAATAATTACACGGCCTAGCCAGACGTGTAGCAGACCATAAACGGTGGGTAGTTGCGTTTGCTTCCATCGTTGATGGTGAAGGAAGCCGAGACTCCATTGGCTGAGGGTAAAAGCAACAACGATGATTCCAAGGACTTGATGATAAGAATCCATCCGGTGGGACTAAAGCAAGGTTAGCAGGAGATGTGCAACTGCTTGCGTGAACCTGTCATACCTTCTGGAACAGACCGCTTGTCACGATGCCCATAGCAAAACCAACGACAACGAGGTTTAAAGACGCAGTTTGTACAATGGCATGCCATTTCTTCCAAGCAGGGACTCGAACGAGGACAACGCCCATTGGGATGGTGCCAGTGAAGCTGAGGAGCATGCAGAGCTGGTGAGCTGTCGTCCTCCAGTTGACCTTGGCCGATTTTTCAGAGCGCAAAGTCGCACCATCATTCTTGGAGCTATCGTCCAAGGAAGTCGGTTGTTTACTGCCTTGCGTGCGCTCCATGTCCATGCTAAAGCTACCAAAGTTGCGATGGAATTTGAGAAAGGCAGCCGGGCTGTCGCTGGCATACTTTTGCTTTCTAGGACCCATGGCGTATATAGCAGGTTGATCTGCCGACGCCACGTCGATGAAGCCGCGAGTGTGGCCATCGGAGGGCCAGCTACGGCACTTTTCAGTGCACCGTGCGTTAAATTGAAGATAATCACCGACTATGCCCGTTCCTCCAACACTTCATACTTCATGTCCTCGTAGTATTTGGGCTCCATGTGGCTGTAGCTTAAGCGCGGCGAGAAGGTAACGTTGTCACCATTGGCATTCTGGTATATGATGAAGTAGAGAGCGCCGCGCATGTCGTGGCTGCCGAGACCGATGCCGCCCCAAGTATATTCCTTCTTGAGGCGTATGGAGAAGTAAGTGTCTTCGGTGCCATTTTCGGGGACGGAGAAGCCAAAGGCGATGCCACCTTCGGGGAGACGAAGGTCGATTGGCCAGCGGCGGATACAGAGGGCAAAAAAGCTGTTGTTCAATGAATTGGTTAGCTTGGCTGTTGGTCCAGCGAGGTGTGTGGTGGTAGAGAAAGAAAATATGCTGTTGGCTGCGAGCGCGGTTGCGTCGCTCATGTACGTGGGCGGCGGGGAGGACGGGTATAAGAGGGTGGTTGCGACAGGAAATAAGAAACTCGATTTACTTACCTGCAAGGGCAGCCAATGCCGTGTATCCAAGGCCTTTCAGCAACATCTTTGCCCAACAAAGGGACGCAGAGTCTGGAGTTTGGGGATGGCCAGCGCGTCAGACATGAAAGCTGAAGACAGAGGAGAAAGTAAGTAGGATGAGGATCAGCACCCGAGGCAGAGGGCAGAGGCAGAGGCAGACTCAGAGGAGCAGAGCAGAGCCCCTAAAGCCAAGCCAAGGAGGGTACTATGTACAGTACTTTGCTCAGGTACCAGGTACTGTACCGCGTTGTAGGTACAGTACCTGCGATTTGCGATGTGTGCCATCTCATTAGAGGAGCGTAAACAGTAACGTTACTGGGCAAGTAAGGCAGGGAGGTACTAAGGGAGGGAGGTATCTACCTGCAAGGTAATAGGGAGGAGAGGTACCTGCAGCAGCTCGCTGGGATGACGTGCCTGGATGTGGTAAAGTGTGGGCAGCGGCGGCGGTTAAGCTCCAGGTACCTTACAAAGGTACTTTGGCTGATCGGTAGCGCCGTGTCAGAAGGCTGCTGTTCCAGGCCAGGCTAAGGCCCATCTGGCATAGCACACGGGGAGAGCGCCCTGACTGGATCTGCCCGTGGAGCAGACAGGCTCATTTCTCTCCGACAGAAGGTACATACATAGCATCTAGCTGGGCAATTTCTATTAGGGAGGGACTTGCGCATGCAGAGTGTAGGGGCTGCATCTTGCCCGCATTTCCATCTCATCTGGTTCTTGCGGGTTGCAATGCATGAGCTGCAGCTTGTTTATTCTAGAGCTTTCACGCCCAAGTCCACGGGTCTTCTAGATGATCGACGGCGGCTAAACAAGACACCTCGCTTGTCACGTCGGCCTTGGTTTGTTTTACGGTTATTCTAGCCGAACGCTTGTCCGTTCTAGCCGCCGTGAGCTATTCTGCGCTTCTCAAGTGGATAACCAAGACGAGCCGCCCTGCTTTGTACTGTACGGGCTTAGTCGTGTCCACCCTGGATGTACTGTAATCAATGCTGTTATCGAGCAGCGTGAATTTCTCCGAGCGAACTGTACCCGATGGATGGATGTACGGAGTAATTACAGAGTACATACAATATGATACATCTCCACGTTACGACAGCAACGTGTCAGCGAAACATGGGCTGCCCTTCTGCGACATGTCTTGCCTCTCTGCAGATTTACGCCTCAATTGGGATTGCCCACGTTTACATGGTGCATTGTCTGAGGCAGAGCAAGCAGGGCTTCCAGACGGCTTCCGTTACGACTTGGCATGTAAACAAGTTTTCTCGAACCAAGCCGTCAACGCGACGGAATGGTGAGGTGAACCCTGCACCGGCGACTCGTCATTTCCCCTACCGTGTATATCCGCCATGCTATCGACGAATCCGTCAGCTCGTCCTCGATTGAGAAACCTCGCAGCATCATCTCAAGCAAACCCTCCAATCACAGTTCCATACGTACAACTGCGGTTGCGTGGCCATGTCGTATCTTGATGCACAATCCATGAAATTGTAAGCCCGGTAGGGCTGAAATTCGTGTCATCTTTAGTAGAGAAGGTCAAATTACACGGGGCCACTCACATTGCGAATCCGATGCCACGTCTAAGCCACCTCAGCTGGGTGGACCGGCTGGCCATTCGTACTGTACTTGATGGCTGATTGTAGCCTTGTGAACTCCGCATCTTGTGAATGTGGGCGGATAGCCAGCATGTACTTACACGACCAGACGGCGCTTGCTGATTCCATCCATTGCCTGTACAAACACATTCAAGTTGGCAAATTGTATGTGAATAGGCAAATCGGGCAAATTCTTCGCCTTCAATTAAAAACGAACATAAAAACTTGTCTTGTGTGTCAGACAAACCTGACGAATAAGCATCTCCATACTTGCGGGCTCAGTGCTGTCACTCTCTCAAATGTTTGATTACGGATCCACGGCCTTTGAAGTGATGGCCACTTATAATCTCTCCACCACCACCTATTAAGCTGAAGAAGTTGACAACCATTCAGAACCGTACGGTGGATGCCCAAGCGGCAGTGTTAGAAAGGTCATGGGCATGATTTCATCGCCTGGAAAATACACAGCCAAGGTCTATGTTTGTACTAGCAAGTCCTCGCCTTTGTTTGTTGATAGCGGTCCCTCCGTTACTGACATGCAATGCACGAGGCTAATCCATAATCCATTACAGTTTCTGTACAAAACAAAGGAAATACTGTATAAAAATTCTTTCTCATATTGTACTGTGGAATCTTTCCTTTTTGTATTGAGATCAACCCTTACCCAACATCCAGATCCACGGCTTACAGGGATGGTCAATCTGGCCACGAAATAAGGCAGAGCTGGCCTTATCTTATCGCCCCTCTTACCTCATACCTACTATCGCCTACCTTAAGTCCATCTGTCAACATCGAATTCCTTCTCTACAACCGGACGACGCCGCAACGATTCTTGGACCGGAATTTGGCGTGCGCCTCCGCTCACAATGTCACAATTTCTGTACCTGATAGGCTGGACCTTTCTGCCGGCGGTAGGATTCTCGCATCCTGCAAGCCGCAACTTACTGACGTGGTCATTCTGTAGCTCATCACGTCCTGGGTGCAATCCATCTATTACGGCATCATCTTCAAAGCAGGCGACCCCAAGCCCAGACCTCAGTCTCCACGGTTCCAAGCAGACCGCCGCCGCATATACATCCTTATAGTCAGCCTTTACCTTCTCTACACCATTTACGAGGCCGACTACGAGCTTCGTCGCCAGTCATCCTACTATGCGGATCTCGGCCTTCCGTTTGATGCGAGCGAGCGTGACATCAAGTCACGTTTCCGTCGTGTCGCTGCGATGCACCACCCCGACAAGGCAGGCCCTGGAGGCGCCGACGACGGTACCTATTTCATTCACCTCAAGACCGCGAGCGACACCCTCCAAGATGCCGCCAAACGCTTTGCGTACGAGCGCTTCGGGCCCGACGTCGTTAACTGGCAACGCTGCACTACGATCAAGGACTACGTCATGCGCGGAATCGTGTCGGGTATCATCCCGCAATACGTTGTCACCGCCGCGACCGTGGGTGTACTGAGCTTCTTTGGCTACTTGGATGTTGGGAAGTACTATCGGTGGCTTCTCATTGTTGGCTTGTGGGTCTTTGAGTTGCACGCCGTGACGCGGCCAACACTGCCCGGCTTCTTGAATGTTATCAACGCGTTCTTGGTTCGTGCGACAAGGCATGAGCCGTTTCTACCCTTTCAGGCTATTGCCATGGCTCGAAAACTCTCGATAACCATTTACATGGCAATGTCACAGCTGGGACCGATTTTAGTGAGCGACATGCAAGAAAACCAAAAGCGACCTGTTCCGGACGACGAGAAATCGCTGCAACAAGGTCTTTCGAGACTTGAGGAGATTACGAAGATGTTGGACAGCGATGCAGCACGGCTGATGGAAATGGAGCTGGCACCTTTTAGAGGTGACTCAGAGGCTACGACCAGCCTGCAAAGCAAGATGAGCGAGTGGCTCGTGCAGAATACCGTGCGAGCTGACCCAATGGTGAGAGATGCCTTGGGTCAATCTTTTCGCCGGAGGAGGGTTGATGCGACAGCAGGGGCGAAAGGAAACCGAACATCATGATTGTACAAGAGCACTTTAGACTCGACGTAGAGCAATAAATATACACCAATACGACTGACATGATCATGGAATAAGCATACTATGAATTGCATAACTTGTATTTGCACATCTGGAAACCAAAACTTTCTATACCAACTCCAACCCAATGACGAAACAAGACGAACAACTAATATAATAGAATATATAGGAATATACATGAGTGAGATTCTTAAGTTAAGTGTTGGAATGGTGAGCTTGTACGCATGGCTGTGTTTGAGTTCGTGATAGGCCGGAGCTGATTATCGTTGTATCCTGATTAAGTCGTGGTCGAGTCTAGAACTGGTCACAAACTAGTGCTTAAAGCCTTTGAGCTCCTCTAGTCTCGATAGGTATGAAGCACATAGCGATGAACGCTGCCAAGATTAGCGATGCCGATAGATAGATGGGTACCGTGGCACCATCGCCCGGAACCGTAGCCGCAATCACTGGCGCCATGAGGCCGGTGACCCGATTGAGAAAGCTCGCTACACCAGTACCTGCGCCCCTGACAGGCGCGGGAAATACCTCTGGGGTGAGCGTGTACAGCACAGAGTAGCAGATGGTGCTGGAAAAAGCCTGTACGCAAGAAAATGCCAACTGGGCGCTGGGTGTCGTACCATATGCGACAAAGAGGAACAAGAAGATAGCAGTCACTAACGTCGAGGCAGCCAGGGTACCTCGGCGTCCGAGGAATGGTGATGGGTGGTCGACAAGGTACGCTGCGAGAAGGCTACCGGGCACGCCCAGCACGGAAGTGATGGCATAGTTGCGGTACGCGACGTCAGATATGGGCGACGTTTCGGACTGGATACCTTGACCATCCGCAGAGTCGCCATGATGAGCAAAATACTGGGGAGAAAGGCGTTGAATAAGGGATATCCCATGCCGATGGTTGCCCAACAAAACCAGATAAGTGTCGTGGCGAGGGCTAGGGTCCTGGTCTTGAACAATGGCCGTAGGCTCTCGCCAGACAAGGCCTGCAACTTGCTTCGAAGAAGAGCAGCAGCAGAAGCCCCTTCGATCCTCGCCGCAACGAATGCGGTGGGCTCACCGTCTTCGCTCGCGACTTTGTCCAGTATCTCTGAAGTCAACCACGTCTTGGTGTTGTTCCTGTGAGCAATGCCGTGGACGACGGCAACGGCTTGCTTCTGGCGGCCTTTGTGGAGAAGGAATTTGGGCGACTCGAGGAGATGGAAGATGAAGAATCGAAGGACGAACATGGCAAAGGTGATGATGCCAATCGTGGCGACGAAATACCGCCAACCTTGCTCAACGGGCCAACGGCTGATGAAGAACCAAGCAAACAACGACGAGACCAGCTGTCCAACAGGCCACCAAACGGATAACAGAGTCAGAAGCGAGCTCGAGGCGTCTGGAAGAAATTCCAAAAGACCGCGCCGTCCACCGGAAGATTTCCACCTACACCAAAACCCAAGGCACCAAAGTAGAAGCAAGCACCGCCCCAGCTTTGCGCATATGCAGCCCTGATGCCAAAAATGCTGGTAATGAGAAGCGTGAAGTTGAAGGCAACTCGTCGTCCTAAGAAATCAGACCCAAACCCCCACAAGAAGCTGCCCAGCGAGAGACCGAGGAACAATGCGCTCGTGGTGTATCTCACAGTCTTTTCCGAGACGTCAAACTCGGCCGAGAGCGACGGCAATGTGAGTGAGACACCCTAATTAAATTAGTAGCTGTCTTTTGTACCTGGAGAGAGGGTCTTACTTGAAGCCAGAGACTATGAGACGTGTTAGTAGAAGGATAAGGACAAAGAATGCTCAAAGAACTCACTTATCTGCGAACCAACCGAAGCCGCAGAGGATGAAAAGCTGCCAGTTGTAAGGACCCATACCAATATCCTGAATTGCCTTGTTGACGAGCTTGGATTTGACTATTGTCGCGTTAGCAGTGAGTCTCGAGTTGCGGGCATGGGTAAGCTCACTCTCATACTCTGTCCAGTTGCTGCCCCTTGTCTCACTTCCCGTCTGAGACTCTCGATGGAGTACTCGCCTGATTGAGGCTGCAGCATCTGCTCGCCCTCCGCGTCTCCATCCTTGGCAGATCCGACATCGTTTTCCTCGTCGTCATCTGCACGGTTGCGGGTGTGCCCGCGTCCCGTTCTCGTGGAATGGCTGTAGAGATGGGCTTGAGATAGGGGATCAGCACGCCGGTGTAATCGTCAACGGACTCGTGGCGGCCCAGGCCCAGGTGCCAGGAAAGCTTCATGGTTGCAAATGCATTCGAAAGCCAGCGTTACCTACAAGCTATGAACGTGCTGGCGCCTCACGGAAGTCGGAGGTGTGCAGGCTAAGAAGGTGTCGGTTGGTCGGCTGCATCCAGAGCCCTGTCGCATCTAACATGCAGCAATGATAAGGCCGTCATGCATCGGCCCGTTGATTGGACATGAAGATAGGTGCGCGTGCGGTAGACTGAAGCCAATCATCAACAGGTTTCTGGTTTTATAAAACTGGTTGATGGATGGACGGCTATGTAGTTTAGTAGTAGTAGTGGTGGTGGTGGTTGTGGTGAAGGCTGGCACGAATCATGTCGAGCCTGGGGAAGCGTGTCAACGCATGCTAGCTAAATAGCCCAAGTTAATGTAGGAGCCTACAGTACTAGCTAACAGACATCGTAAGCAGGAGACTGCGCCACGAATGCGCCAAGAGACGGTCGAGCCAAGCACCGCTACCGATCCCTACCAAAGCCCACATAACCCCTATGGCAATTGAACGTTTTCAAACTCTTACGTACGCTCAGGTCATTTCATCTGGACATGTCCACCTGACGGACGTCATTTCCGGTGCCAGGTGTTCTTTGGCACGCATACGTTTTTAAAGCCTGACTTATTCGTGACACATGACCGTCCTTTGCCTTTTCCACTAATTTGTTGGCTAGGGTCTTTGCGATGTGGTGCATGCTGCAATCTCACACTATGGAACATGAGACTAAACGCTTGCACGAGAAAGATTGTTGTACCAAGGGAACGGCAGGCTAAATAATGACCACGCGCCGTTGGACCGTTTCGGGTTCAATAGAGAGTATTTAGAAAACAAGAATTAAATCCAGCCAGAGACAAGCGCTTGTGCTCTGCCATTCCCTCAAGCGAGACAGCACGTTGCCTCACAACCATCAAACCCCAATAGTATGTCTCGTATCAACCAAAAGCCACTGTGCGCAACTCTAGCATCTGCGCCCGATTCAACCGGCTTTTGAGTCATGTCCCTTAGTATGCTTTTAATATAGGTTGGAAAATGACTGTATCGCACGAGCATACAGCTCGCTTAGCATAGCAACACTCTAGCTGGCTTGCACCGCAGCTGCTAGACCTATTCATAATACAGATCTTGCAAGGGTAGACGGAGAACCACCAAAGAAATAAAAGATAGAGACTTGGCAATGCCTGGCAAAGGCTTGTACTAACATCAATATACCTGACTCTTGAAAAAGCCACTGCCAAAGCAATTTCTGCAATGTATCGTGGACGATGAGAGTTATGACCAACACCCCCGAGAAAGTAGTATACATGCAAGTCATGTAGGTGCCTACCTCTAGCTACCTTAGTACCTACTATAAGGCGTTGACTGTACACAGAAATGGGAAAAGAACCCAACTTTACAGTTGAGTAGATGGACCATTCAATTAATTTGCAACATATCCTACACAGTGCACATGTCGTATATGCTACCCAAGTTGTAGCGCGCCGACCACCATATAATGCTCGTATGATCAGTCGCACCAAAACTTGCCCTTCTGGCCGTATCGTGACACGGAGCTAGGCCATACATGCCCTGAAATCAACACCCCAACTCCAAAATATCCCTGATGATACAGGCCAATGTGGTCTTTGGCCGCCTTGATTACTGGTAAATATGATGCGTTCAATCCTCATCTTCATCGCTGGTAGCTTCAATGTTGGCCTTGTCAGACCGGGATTTGTCCTTCTTTTCCTTTTAGCGGCCCCAGCTGGAACGTCCACGTTCCCAAGGTCATCAACGGAGTGGCCCATATCGCGCAGTGCTGCGTTGATGCTGGGCACAGACTTGAGCAATGCCACATACTGGTCTAGCGAGAGGAGATGCCCTAGCCAACATGTCAATATCTGGGTGGAGGCTTGCGCAGAGGCTTGTGGAACTCTCCAAAACTAAATGGCGGCAACTCACCTTCTTGCCTGGAAGTGTTTTGCCATCCTTTTCGTAGTACTCCCGAATGTTGATGAAGCTCATTTTCTTGAACTGCGACACGCCAACACGTCGCTTGTTGGAGAGCTATACCTAGTTAATAGAAGTAACAGGACATGGATAGTAGTTCAACCCACCTCCCAGAAAGGATTGCCCTCATCGTCTTTTCCATCCGGTGCCTTGGCCGATGTCGTGTTCTTACTTTTCTTGGATACTGAGATTTGTGGCTCGTCGTCATCTGAGTTCTCCACCATGCTGGCGCTTCGCTTCTTGGAGTTTGACATGTTGACAGGTAGCGCGGGTGAGGCTTGAAGCTACTAATGCGAAGCCCAGAGATGATACGCGATGGTTCACTTAAAACGCCCTTTGGTGGTAGAATGCGTGACTGATATTAATGGGCTGGGCTTGTAATTACAAGTAGCAGGGATAGGCGCTCGGGTCCAACGCGTCGAGGGGCTGATTCGGGAAATAAGGTGACGCCCCATGCCCGTGGAAGTGCTGGGGTAAACGCCAGCTCACGTGACCATCATTATCGGCTCTGCAAGGTGCTGGTAGCTACTTTAGATAAGGGAAATCTGAAAACAGCTATGGAGATGGGTACAGGAATATCAAAGCGTACGTAATTGGCCAAGCATCGCCTCAATACACGGGCTATTGTAAGCTGCACTGCCTGGCTTCCCATCATCCTTCGGAAGTACATTTGGCGTTCTAGAGACAAAAAAAGGTAATAATAATAAAAGAAAAGCTGGTGCCTGAATGGAGTGCTCCTTGCTGGGTCTATGGCCGGCTGTCCAATAATGGTGAATTCGAATGGACCGGGAGGATGCCAATTTAATCTGCAAGGGCAGCCAGCAGTTGGTAGGGTGCGCCAGCCTATCACATGCGCTGCCACAGTGACTGTACGACGCTTGCAGGCACAGGTACTGACGTTGGGAGACCCGCTTGCAGATCTGACAGGAGATGCCCTGGCGCAGCGCGCGCAGTCGCTAAATTCTAAGCTGCACCATGGGCCATGGCCATCTCACACTTCAAGTTTGACCTTGTGTTTCAATCAAAGACACCCATCCGGCTCCGACAAAACGACACGTTAGCTCAAGCTCTCCCGCGGCTTGCTTGCTATGTACGCACCACCAAGCTGCTGGAATCTGCATTTGCATCCGACGACATTGGCCAGCAATAATCTCCACGAGCTGCTGCCCTGATGGGTTCCAATGCAAGCGACGATGGCTTCGAGCCAAAACCTACTCTTCAATCCGAAACCCCTTTTCCTTCTACGCTTCCGACCGATACCATGATGTCCGAAAAAGACAGCAGTCTTGCTTCAACTGTTGCGAGCGAACCGAAGAAGCCGGCAGCTGATTCAAGCTCTGAAGCAGACAAAAGCCTTGCTACCATGGCCCTCCAGTTCTTCGCCACGGCAACCCCAACTACGCTTGCCGGAGTCGCGGTCGGCTTTGCGACTGTAACCTACCTCGTCCTTGGCCAGCTCGGCATGCTACTCATTGGCGCATTTATCGGCGTTGCGGCGTTCGTCAGCTGGGAAGCGCAAAACCCAGAAGCTGCCAAAATCGTACATGGTGAAAGCGGCCTGGATATCCTGGAACGACTGGGCGTTGGATCTAAGCTTGACGACTCGAAATTAAACGACGAAAAGGATCTTGGCGAACCGGTAACGGCAAGGAATTTTGACGATTTTCAACCAGAAACTCGAGAGGCCCTCGGAAGCCTCGTCGACGCCGTCATTCGCGACTATGTGAAGTGGTGGTACAACCCCATTATACCATCCGACCATTCTTTCCCACTCGCATGCCGCAAAACCCTCACGTCCTATCTCATTGGCATCTCAAACCACTTGTCCCGGAAGCGACCCGCCGATATGTTCCTTGATCTTCTTACGAACTCGTCATCCATCACCATTGTCTTCATGTCAGAGCTTGCAGCAGCCTTTGCGGACTTACCTCCGGACTCCAATACGACGGCAAGAGATGCGATATACAACTATCTTGCATCTAATCCGGATTCACGGTTAGCAAGTTTGTTGAATCAGAGGCAGCAGGCTGTCAAATTCAAGATTGTCGCTGAGGATATGCTCGGCTTCCTAGACAAAAACGCATACAAGTGCGATCCTGCCCGAATCTTTCTGCGAGAAATTCTAGCCAACTCAGTCCTTGAGAATACACTGCAAAAATGCAGCAAAGCGGAATGGATCAATGGATGGATCGTACACCTTCTCGAATCCGGAGAACCAGATCTCAGCCAGGCGATTGACGTTGGAATGCAAACGGGCCGCGACGCCGGCCTGAACGTATTTGCAGATCTGGATGGAAACGTCGGAAATGTTGGCATTGCAAAGGCTGCGCGCGCCGCTGTTGACGCGGACAAAACCCGCCGTAAGGATTCTCCCACGCACAAGAAGAAGCTAAGCAAAGCGGAGGAAGAACTGGAAGAAGCTATGGAGGAGATGAAGAGAATGAATGAAATGATTGCACGTAACGATGCTCTCCGACAGAAATCGCAAGCACAGGCATCCGAGACCACGAAAGCGATCCCAGCTCAAGAACTCGACAAAGCACTTGGGCGAGTAGGCGGGGACGATACCCGCCCCTCAACAGAGATACCTCCTATTTCGGGAGACTCGATGAACAAACCATCCAGGCCAAGCACATCAACCGATGGCTTTTCTGCCAGGAGTGAAATTAGCCATACGCCTGTTAACTCTATATCTACGGTGGACACGTCGAGCATAGGCTCATCACCACGACAGTCAAATGGTCATCAATTCACCAACTTTGATCAAATAGTAAAGCCTTCGCAAGGAGACGAGGATGAGGATGAGGCACCCAAGAAATCGCCTCTCACCCTTCACAACGCGACGTTCACATTACACGATGATTCTGCGGGAGATAAGAGTAGGATCTGGAGCAAGCCAACTGGAGACTATCTAATTCAGGTCGAGCCCTCATCCTCGCACTATTCTGGATGGATGATTGTGAGACGTTACTCTGATTTCGAGACACTCCATGAGATTCTGAGGCGAATCGCAACTGTGTCCGGCGCTACTGCATTTACTGAAGTCCATAAAGACCTCCCCAGCTGGAAGGTTCACACTCGCGAGTCCCTCCGTGGCGATTTGGAGAGGTATCTTCGGGATGCCTGTTGGTACCACTCCCTCGCTGAAAGTGAGGGAATGAAGAGATTCTTGGAAAAGTCAAAGGCCATACTCATACCAACTCGAAGTCTTTTGGTTGGGACGCTGTCGGTAAAAACATGCTGGACGTCCTGACTATTGCACCAAAGGGTGCGATGGAGGGCGGTAAGACTATTGTTGGCGGTGTCAGTGGCGTCTTGGGAGCCTGCCCGGTCTGAGCAGGAGATCAACAACTCTTTCTGTGGACTTAACATCGCCCTCAAGCCGACTGCCCTCTGCTACGCCACCACGCATGGAAAGTATCAAATCGCCGGCACGATCAGAGCGACCCAGCATGGATAGTCAAAGGTCTTCGGTTATTTCTACCCAGCCGGGACTTATTGCACCCATGGAAAGACGACCGAGCTACCAGTCTCAGGGCGAAGACGGAGATGCGTCGAGGGTTGGTCGTGGCGAGCGTATGGACTCTGTGTCTGCTAGTGCTAGAGTCAGCAGAGAACACAGCCGAGCATCTAGTATTGCCCCAATTCGTTCTCCGTCGCTACCTAATCTTGATCAGATGAAGTTGCCCCGCACCCCGATGAGATTGATGGGGATTATGACCCCTCGCAAAGTTCTGGGGACTTACAGAAGACCAGGGAGAATGCTTTGGCACGGGACACAGGCAGGACTCAGTCACCAACCAATCCAGGGTCGACAACAGACCTTAACGAGCTTAAGAAGACCGCGTCAAAGGCTCCGCAGCAGTACACGCAATTGTCAGAGCAGGAGACTCGCGTGGCTGTAGAGCTCCTTTTCGCCGTCATTACAGAGATGTACAGCTTGTCTTCAGCCTGGAACATTAGGCGAACGCTATTAGCCGCCGCTAAGTCGTTCTTGCTTCGACCCGGCAACCCATCTCTCTTGACTGTCCAATCCCTGATGCAGTCTTCTGTGCTGGATGCCAACGTTTCAGATGCAAGCATTGCTGCACATCTCCGCAAGCTGAGACAGAACGCGATGCCTACGGAACAAGAACTGGCCGAGTGGCCAGCAGAGATGACAGCCGATGAAAAGGAGAAGCTGGCAGCCAAGGCACGGAAGTTGCTGATCCAGAGTGGTGTGCCAGCCGCTCTGATGGGTGTCATGGGGCAATCCGCGACAGGAGAAGCCTTGGGTAGGGTGTTTGATTGCCTTCAGATAGAGGAGGTGGCAAGGGGCTGATTTTCGGGTTGATGTTGCAAGCAGTGAGGATAATCACGCATTGATGTAAAACTTCATGTACATTTGGGAGCTATGATACAAGGCGCTATGGTTTCTATCACGATACAGTCGGGAAACGCCACGAGGCACAATGGAACAACGAAGCGATGGGAAACGCTCTAGGCAACGGACGTTAGGACAGTACATTATTGAGAGAAGAATGTTTAATCAGAGTCAGGGGCACTGGTCTGCCCCTGGTATTCCTACAACTTGACCAAATGCCACGATCTTCGGTCGCCACCACTTCCTGTAAGTCCGAGGGCATGCGCCGTGGAGGTGCAGGACATCTGCCATGGAAACAAGCCCAGCGATCGGGGTTGCTATACTGAGAACGCCTGACGTGGTATCCTCGGCTAGCTGCAAGGCACATTGTGCTTGGGTGGGATGAATGTTACGTCTGACCTCTCGATGAGACAAGCCACATGTTTCCTCTCCCCATGCCGGCTTATCGGGGCGACGAGAAACACATGACTCCCTCAACTGAAGGTTGAAACGACTGCGACGAAAAATAGAAACATAGAAACATCGTTTCTCCTGATACTCTGCGCCCGCGCTTTTGGCATGCTCGAGACTCACCGTTCAGCAGTGTCTTAGCCTCTACAAGGACACTGCGTCCAAGCTCTGGCCGAGCCACGCTCGCTTCGGCGCCGACGAGGTATTTCCCGAATAGGGCTATGGTGGGAAGGGACTGGGGTTCTAGAAAAGGATATATATGGTGCTGGGGACTGTTCGGGCCACGGGACGAGGCCATCGTCTGGACAGTGCGATCCCTGAGAGGGGCACCTGTTCTGCGGGAGATCCGAGTTTGGCCTGAAGAGGTGCCCTATGCTGATCAGCTTTTGGCAAGAGCCGAAACACGAGATTTAACCGTGGGGGCGTGTTAGTGGGAGGGAGGGAGGGAGGAGATGGGCGGGAAGCCAGGATGCGCATCCGTCCTGTGGAATCGCAACGTTCCGCCCATGCTGCCATTTTGTCTTGTGTTTTGAGATGCTAGGCTATCGGCGCTGGTCAGTTAAGACCGACCAGCGAGTGTTCTACCAGGATGACACGCATCCTACGGCCTCAAGCTTGGGGCCGTCGAGATATGACGATTTTGGAGTCATTGTTTCTCATCGATACGGCGACCGTCAGCCTCGGAAACAGAGGTCGTGCTCCGTTTCAGGCGGATGGTCACTCATGTTGTAGATACCCGTGCGGCGTCAACAGGCTGGGCATGTCGTGCTACAACCAGACCACGTTTTGTTTGGCCACGATGGCAGATTCACAAATAGATTTTGGATTTTCGCCAGGTTCGCGACACCATGTCGTGCATTGCGGCAGAGGCGCCACCCGTAAATAACATCACGCAGCTATTCGTCTGGCCCAGTCCTCTCCCCGCAAAAGACACCCCTAACCAACGCGCGACAAGATGCGTATAGATCTTCGTCGATTGCCAAAAGCCGAAAAAGAGCTGGCAGCTCGGCCGCAGGTCCGCGCCGAGATGTTGGTTGTAACCCTAACCGGTCACACGGGCTCTGCCAAGTTCCTACCTATCATAGAAAAGATGTCTGTCTGGGGATGGAGATGGGGGCGTGTGCTTCACTTGGAGACTGTTTGATGGGCAAGGGGACACGATGCGCATGCGTCCAGAACAAGACAAACACCTTTCCGCCAAGAAGGCTGCACTCTCTTCGTTCGCCCCGGGTCTTGGGCTGCCTGGGCCGAGGGACAATCGAAGGCTAGGCCCATGACGTACCCCGGTCCCATGCATTCTATCGTAGCATTGGTCGCAGATTTTCCACATGGCTGACATATTAAAAATCGCTGCCAGGTATGGGTGCATCGACAGCTTCCTGTTCTGGACTGCCACGATGCTGCTCGAGCTTTGCTGTTTCAGACGTATCCTGGCTGATTTCCACCTGCAGCATCAACCAATTGGGACGTGACATGTCCACTATGACCTTGGAAGCTGATGCGGTTTTGCATCGAGAAGCTGTTCGGCGTGTCGAGAGCATGTTTCGAGGTCGGTGCGCGTGTCTGGCCAAACCTGAGTAGGGAGGTCTGAAGCACAATTGTGGGAACGGTTGGCATGAGAAATGCAGCATCACGAGGTTCGGTGAAGTAAAGCGGTAGTGATAGAAGGATGATATTAATAGTGTAAACGCCAAAAGGAAATGTTCTAGGATACAATAGGCAACAGAAAAAATGAAACTCCATCACACCAAGCCGTTTATCGTAAAAAAATCATCATGTACATGCAGTAGTAGTACTAACAGGCTTGCCTGAGATGCAATGAAATCGCTGAATCGAAAGAGAATGTCGCACCGGGTATCATGGATTTTCCAAGTCGGCCGTTAAATTCATGCGGTAAACCAATGGTTCGAGGTTGTTGTAAAAGGATGTCGTAGCCCGGGGTTTTCAAGGCTTGAAGACGGAGTTGCTCAGGAGAGGAATGTCCTGAAGCGGGTCGTCCTTCATGGGAGGAGTAGGAGCTGGCGGGGATAGCGGCGTGTTGATGCTGAGGTCCAGCTTCGAAAGAGGAACCTTTGTGTCGGTGAGGCCATTGAGGATCTCATGGCTCATTTTGCGGTGGAGCTCCCTGCGCTTTGACTCGATCGCCTCCTTGGATGCTGGATCAGGGTTGTTGGTGCCCATCTTAGAGATCTCGTTCTCCACATCAGCTAGCAGGCTGTAGAGATAAATGTCATTTCCAACGTAGACGCGGATACTCTCCGCGTCCGAGCGTCTGACCGAGGTCAAGCTGGTGACCCGCTCCGCAGCCCGGTTGGCGGCGACCTCTTCAACGACGGGTTGCTCGAGAATGGTGCTGGGAACCTGAGCCACCACGCGCTGGGGGAAGGGAGCCACTGGATGTGTGGATGGGGGCGAAGGTCTGCTTGGATGGGCTGCGCGGGGTGTGGAGATGGTATGCATGCCATGGATCGCCTGCGGCGGCGACTGGTGCATGGCAGGCGAAGGTGCGTCAGTAGCCGGGAGGATGGCAGCAGCTGCGACATGCTCAAGCAGCTTCTGGCGCACGCGAGTGCGTCGGTTCTCTGCCATCTCGAGCTTGGAGACCCAGTCATCAATGGACGCGTCGAGCTCAGCAAGCGCTTCTTCCTGCTTGAGCATGGACTCGTGACTGAACTTGGCGACACGGGGCGAACGGAGATACTGGCAAATGCGGGCATGAAGATTGCGTCTGCCAGCGCGAAGTGATGTGTAGGTGCGACGGAGATACTCAGTGCGCTCATCCAGGGTGCGGAGTTCCTAGATCATGTTAACGTTGGAGCACAGCCCATTGCCTTTGACCATGTACGTACCTTGGATAGACTCTCGACGTCCTCCGGGCGCAAGATCTCGAAACGCTCCACCTGGCTGATGGCCTGCTTTCGAAGTGTGGTCATGTCCTGAGAGCTCATGTGCTCAACAACCTCACTAGGCTTCCAGCCCTTGGGAAGCTCTTCGAAAGCCTTCCTCTCCGCGCTCTTGGGGGCTTGGAATCATTCTTTGAGTGAACGGTGTGGTTGTTGCGCGGATCGCTTCGCTTTCTGGGCCTTCCCTGTCCATTATGGTGGAGGATTCAGATGCGCCTCGTCGGTGACCTCGGCCAGCGCCAGCGCGGGGTCGTCGACCAGAGGAGTGATGGAGCGCTCAAGGCTGCTGGGAGTGCCGCAGCGTTGCTCAAGCCAAGGCTTTGGCGATGCGCGATGAGACTCCATGATAGGAGCGGATACGGGGGTTGGCAGGGTCGTGGCTGACATGGCAGCGGTGCTGGCAGATCTGGGTGTCGTGAGGTCGGACGCCGAAGTACTAGGGGTCAGCATGCTGCGTCCCATGGGCGACTCGTCGTAGCGGATGCTGCGGAGAGTCTCGCAAGGCTGGCTGCCGGATCGTAGGTGGGTGACAGATCTCTTGGAGATCAATCGCGGAGCTTGGGTGGCAGATGGTGGGATAACAAGAGGAGCAAGGTCGCGAGGCGATAGTGGGCGGCCGGTGTTTGGTGGGAGGGTCTCCTCTAGAGTGTCGTCGAACTCATCTTCGTCGTCGATGAGATCTGACAGGAAGGTGAATGGGTCACCTTGGTGCTGCTTCAAGGTGTTTCCGGGAGCGCTGGCAGAGCGCTCATGCAGGGAGGGCGTCCAGGAATCGTGGCTGGACGAGACAGTTAGATAAGAGCAAGCAAAGGCGAAGTCATGAACCACATACGCGAATCCATTGAGACCTCTTGGACGGTTGTCATAGGACCAGCCTCGGGGACGCTGATCTTGCGGCGACGACCCAGGTTGGGTCCATTGATTCTGATCCTCAAGCCGCTGGCAGCGGAGGGCTTCTCAGCTTTCTCACTGGTCTGGTTCATAGCCATGGCGAAGGCCTTCTCGGGGTCAACGTTCTTGGTGCTGCTCAGGATGGGCAATTGCCTGTCTTTGGGGAAAAGCTGGTATTTCCGTTGGTTCTCAGGCGGCTGCTGCTGCATCCTCCAGGTGAAGGCCTTCTCGATGACGGCCGCGGGGAGGCTTTCTGTAGGGAAGAGAGGTGTGAGCGACAGGTCGCGGGCAGAGCAGAGAGACGGGCACTTGTTCTTACCAAAGGATTGCATGATCCTGAGGAGGCAGTTAGGGTTTTTGTCATTGTGGCAGTCGGCTCCGTGTCAGCGGCCATGAGATTTGCTATGTGAGCCATCTTACAAGCAAGACCGTGGGAGCTTGGCTGTCTGAAATAGATGGACGAGCCTCGAGGAGGGTCTTGCCTGTAACTGGCTAAGGTCAAGGGTAGTGAATATAGGACTACGAACGGACCGCGGATCGAGCCAGCTGAGACATGAGGTAGACAACCACGATGATGGCTTTGACAGAGAGTATATATTTGGGAAGACGCCAAAGCGTCGGGAGAGGCCAGGGCTGCCAGGGAGGTGCCTGCAGACAGCAGAGTGCCCAGGTACCCAGGTACGGAACGGTACCTGCCCGTGGCCACCCTCGCTCTCGCTTCGTGCGCGGTGGAACCTATAGCGACAGCGATATCGATACGGGTGGGCAGGTATCGAGACCCGCCCCGTGGCTAGCCTAAGGGTAACCCCGCTGTATACGCAGGGGCTCGACGCTCGGGGCAGGACTCGGAGCCAGGTACCTCCCTAAGGTAGTACTGTGGTACCTGCAACAGCTTCGGAACGGCAAGGTGTCAAGGTACCTGCATACAGCCATCTCGAAGCTCCGTCCCCTGGAATAGGCTTATTCTCGACGAGCCTGAGGGCGCAGAGAAAAGACGAAGAGGGAAGGGGAGGGAGCAGGAGGAGGGAGGGACGGGCCACCGTGCATGCGGGTGACGAGTTACAGTCTACCTACATGGCCATGTAAGAGCATGCGTGCCATCCGCAGCAGAAGGCAAGGTAAGGGAAACCCGGGGTGATGGAGGTCCATGCACGATGCTTGCTCGCTGCAACTGTACCCATTGTGTGCGAGTTTATGGATGATACTATGTCGTAGGCCATGTCTGGCTAGGTACCTACCTAGTTGTGAGAGAGAGTGAGTGTGTGTGAGTGCACTGGACGTATGCAGGTAGGCATGCAGGTGTCGACGACAGGGGGTGTCTGCTATGGACAGGGCACAGAGCAGTTCGAAACAAGCGAGGTGAACCTGCAACTAGGAAACAACTGAGAACGTGGAGTGCTGTATCCAGCAAGCCCGAGGAAAAAGAAAGGGAAAATAGGGGGCGAGCGTTGCAGGGACCAGGGTCTGACGGACGCTACAACGCTTCTGCATGGCAACTTTGAACTATGAAACCGCTTAGGAGCCCTGTAAGCAGCCTGTACCAAACCTGGTCACGTAGACCGGGGTGCCCTGTGTGGAACGGGTGCTGGAAGTTTGAAAGACGGCTTCGTTTGGTTTGGTTTAGTTTGGTTTGGTTTGGTTTTGGCTTCTAGGGCGTGTATGGATGGGTCCTGTTAGTCGTGGACTGTTGGCCATGTTGGGAAAGTGACCCGTCTCGAAGGAAAAGAAGGAGGAAGGAGAAAGAAAAGAAGAAAAAGAAACAGAGAAAGAAGAAAAGAAAAGAAAAATAACCATAATAAGTGACCGGTGGTCCTCTTGAGATGTGACCAACACAGCCCGGCAGAGTATGACGAGGAGGAACAGGTGACGAGCCGAGCCGCGAAAGGAGAGGAGATCGTGATGGTAGTAGATGCTGCTGCTGCTGTGCGTAGGCAGGCAGAGACTATGCCCTCAGATAGGGAACACGCTCCGAGGCCATGGCGTGTAAGCCAAGTGCCTTTCGAAACAACAC
This sequence comes from Albifimbria verrucaria, assembly GCA_020081605.1. Classification (NCBI taxonomy): domain Eukaryota; kingdom Fungi; phylum Ascomycota; class Sordariomycetes; order Hypocreales; family Stachybotryaceae; genus Albifimbria; species Albifimbria verrucaria. The sequence continues at coordinate 3,552,917 of JAHREC010000013.1, forward strand.
CCTCCCTTGCTGCCTCGTTGCCTCGCTCGCTGAAATGCCTCTCCTGTCACAGGAAGACGCAGATGCCATAACTAGGCTCCTGTGTGCTAACTCTTGCCCGATATGGTCATCTTCGGTGACAGGCCGACTTATTTAGGGACGTGGTGGTTGCAACCACCAACCCAAGCTCCTCTTCCTCCAATGCGCCATGATGCGATGGATGCAGACTTCGCTCTCATGCACGTTCCAAAAATTTTCCTTGATCCCGACTTCTCCCTCCCTCTCTCTCAGTGTAGGGGCTTCCCCTCTTTCTTCTCTGCTATGCTGCACCTAGTCCGGTTCCACTTGGACCACGAGGTGCTGCAGGTACTCTTACTAACGCGAGCTCTAAGACAGATCAAGACAAACCTCGACAGGGACCTACCCAACGGCGAGGTTATGGCGTCTCTCGTCCCGCATTCCTCGACAGCTTGGCCTCGCTGGTACTGTGCTATGTATGTAGGGTGCCTACATCGACACTCAGTCAGCCCGTTCAAGGAACAAGTCCCCTCTCCCCGCTTCCCTGTGTCAATGGGCGCGGCACTTGTTGGGCACTCCATCCCCATGGTGTTTCGTGATTCTTGGACGGTCCCAGTCTCAGGCTCTACCTACCACCCTCCATCCACCTATCCATCCATCCATCGGACAAGAGAAACATCCCCGCCAACCTATTCTTCAACAGAGTAGGTGGCGGCGGGAAGGTGCTCCCGAAATAATAGGATCAAACCCAGTGACAGTCTAGCACAGCGCCACACGAGACGGTCCAAAACCCGCCAGCCTCCGCACCGCGATCTGTGCTCACCAAAACATCGAGTAACAGAGTCAGGCCCGCGCTTTAGCCCGCTCCACGGCGATACGACAGCTACCGCTCCTCCAGCGCTGCTGCTGCTGCTTGCCTGTTATCGGCAGGTATGCTAACCAGCTGACACGCGCGGATGCGGCATTCAGCGATCGGCGTGATCGGTCGTCTTGGAGGTCATCGCGACATCCTCCCTACGTGAAGATCAATTTCCTACCTCATCCCCGGCTGACCGGCAGATCAACTAGTCAGTCGACAGACTCGCTCTTCAGCGATTGGTCGTGCAAATACTCCGAAACGCGTTTTAAGCAAGAAAAAATAAAATAAGCTCGGCAGATGCACCGTCAACCCTGGTTGTGTCCTGCTGCCTCTCCAGACATCAGGAAATAGAAGCCATCGTAAGCCAAGCTCACACCGGGTATTCGACCATTTTCCTCTTATCGTCTTCTTCTCCTCCTCCTTCGCCTCTGCTGCTGGGCCACCTCTCTCCAAAACTAGACATTGCATGCTGGCAAGAGGGAAAATTGGTGTGTGGCTGGTTTCATCGACTTTGACCCATGCTTGCAACAAGACCAACACTAGCACGCACAGACCCTGCTGTCCCGTATTACGGATGTGATCTGTGCCTCGGCCGACATCTGCAAGGGAGCTCCGCCGCTTGTTCTCCCACGCCTGTTTCTAGGCCCTTTCGGGATAGCGACTGTTGTTTTACACCCTAGTCGTGCCGTTGCATCAGAATGCTTCTGACAGGGATAAGGGCCTTGACGTGTGTTTGACATTGTGCCCTTGTGTTTCCATTGTCTGCTCTGCGGCGAGTATGACTGCACTTGTGCACAGCTTTCCAGCACAACTCGAAGCATTGGCCTCTGGCATCGCCTCCTTTGACGACGATGACGTGAACCTGATTACAACCGTTTTCTGACGCCAGCCTTTGCTGGATCCTTCCAGGAGGCAAGCCGCTGACGAAGCCGTGAGAAAAGGAACCAGAAACAAAACAAAGAAGGATCACATTGCTTTGTTTGCGCCGTGCCGTACCGTGTTGTGCCGTCTTCTCTGCTGGGTCTGTCACCGCCTCCCTCAACCTTTTTTTGTCGCAAGTGAGGGCTTGCTCCCGTTTCCTCCTGCCGGAGCACCCCGCGCGATGCGAGTACGCTTCGGTATCACTTCTCACAGTACCAAGAAGACTTTGCATCTGTTGCGGATGGCATCCGACTGGGTTGGCTCCCGTGCTCTGCCACTCCGGCTGGGCATCTGCTGTAGAACCTACAGCTCACCAACCAACCAACAAACCAACCACCCAACCAATCAGTCAGGTAAAGGTCCTGTGGTTGACACAATGCTCTCCGCGGAAGCATCCTACCCCGGTGTGTTTCGGTTGAATACCCGGTCATGCAGTTCGCGAAATGTACCGCGAATTCACTGCATCCATGTTCCATAGACCGCGGTTTCCGGGGCTGGACAAAGGCGCTATTCAGGCTAATACTTTAGAGACTATGAATGGTCTCTAGCTTCATGGCTTGGATGGCGAACATCTCTGCACAAAATTCAAAGGCTTGCTTCATCCCATGCCTCCTCTCAAGACCAGGGTGCCTGGCCTGGTCTAGGTTCGTCACCCCGCACACCGGGAACCAATTCATGCAGAATAATTTACAAAGTGCCATGGTACCGACCGAGAGGACAAGCCCGCATGAAGCTGCTTTGGTGCTCCGTCCTGTTGGTGCCATGGGCTATCATTACTCTGTGCAATCTGTTGAACCATGTAAGTCTATACCAAGCATCCGAGTTATGACCGCTACAAGGGAGGGACTGTCGGGCAAGCGAAATGGTCTACACCTGGACCTTAGTTCGGACCTTTGTGGGCATACTCGGTTAAGATGCACCATCCACCGGATCGGCTCCCGGTGCTAGCAACCAGCCACTGGGGCGCTGGGCTAAGCACCTTGTCAGCTTCGCTACCAACTTTCAATTCTTTTGATTGACATGTCAACTTGACGTTTTGAAAATCACCTTCCAACTCTGGAGATTTCGTCGTGGTTGAATGTTGCAGTACCATGGAGTTGCGGCTCCGGCATTGTTGGGTTTTCTGCAGTTGGGACATGAACGTTGAGCCACGTGCCAGTTTCAACCATCTTAATCGGGGAAACAGGGCCACGAGCTTGAGGATCAGGTGCACCAGTTTGATGAGGAGGCTAGCTCTTTGATGGCTTGCCTCTCTCTGCCGGTCGTCATCACATCCTGTGGCTGCTGAATGAGGGGAATGAAACAGGTCTATTCGAGGCTCGAACTTCAAGTTCATCGCATAGAGTAAGCCGCAGACTGGTCCAGCCAACCCCAGTCTCATGACGCTGCTTAATCCCTATCATGCAGAGCAGCAAGTCGCTGTTGGTTAGCTGGGACTCAACACTTAACACCGTTGCCAAGAAGAACCGGCCAGACTTGGATGGGTCCGGACCAGGCACGTTTGTAACAACGCCATGGATCTCTCCTCGCACCATACGCTTCGTGGCTAGTTCCCCGATCTTTCGACCATACCCGGTGCAAGGGTTCTGTCGCTCCCCGATTTAGATGGAGCCGGTGGTGTCTTGTTGGCTGGGTTTTAGAAGGCCGTGACGAGATTACAGTGGGTGCGTCGTGCAGCGAACCTCTGCTTCGACATGCAGGCCAGGCCTGGTAAGCCCTATATCTTCACAGTTAAGCACAGGGGATGGCCTGCTCACGCCAGTCGAGAAATCATCCATGAACCAAAGCCCCTCTGCAACCCTTCACTCGTCACATGACCCACTTTTTGCACCGTCCGTACCGCCGAAACTGAGTCGCTATCAGAGCGCGCGGAGATTCTTCGATATATCGTAATTTCCATGAAGACCCGAGCATATTTGCGCAAGCGAAATAGCTATATCGTTGGTGTTAATGGTCGATGCTTTTCTTGTGGGTTTGCCTATACGGATGGAAGCCGTTGTGGTATTAGGGGCAGTGGCTGTCTGTGTCATTTCAGCTACCTCCTGGACATCCCCACCACAACCAGGAAACCTCCAGGTACAATCCTGCAAGTGTGTTGGTAATGCCAAGGTATGGCATTTGTGGGGAGTCGGAACACAATTTCATGCTATCAATCTCATTCTCCAGTGCCGCGAGCCTCCTTCAACCCGGCGAAATACGGGACGGATCCTGCAGTGCGTGCGCTTTGACAGGAGGCCAATAACCTCGATGACGATTTGCCCAACAGGGTAGGCTGATTCAGTGCTCGCATGCATCGTACATCACTAGGGCATGCACATAGCTGGAGAGGCACTAGAACGGAGACTAGGCTGGGACTCGTGAACACCTCCATCTCAACGGTTCCCCTCCTACCTGCCAGATTCGACAGCTCAGGACCGACACATGCCTGGTTGGTCATGCATTATCGAGCACAGCTCGTCGACGCCAAGCGCTATGTTGTAAGCCACGAGTTTGGCTGCATGAATTTAAAGTGGATTGCAGCGATAGAAGCAAGCGGAGAATTTGATGCCTTCATAGTTGTCTCCATGGACCCTGCTCTCTAGCTCGGAGAAATCATGAAACATTTGGAATGTCCTTTGGTGGGACATTGTGCTGGGCCAGAACGTGGTAATTCGGCATCACCAACTAGGCACAACCCTGCTAACACGTAAATGTGCCCGGTGCAGTGGTGTGCTTGGAACAATGTAGCTGTGCGTTCTGTTCATTCCCGCTCTGCCTTGACCGTCTGCATGCGGGGTGATCATCGCACATGTTGAAGGAGCAATTTCCCGTCCTTTGAAATGTGATCATGTTGGAATCTCGATCCTATACGGAGTTTGGAGATCAAAGATATTAGTTGCCGTGGGCACGGATGTTGAGTCAGTGCACACGGGTCCGAGCACGCTGTGAAGTGAACTGCAAACTTGCGTTAGCACGAGACGTCAAGTCAACCGATGAACCCGCAGGAGCAAAGGCCTCTGCACGGGCACGTTATCATTGCGATCTGTCGGCAGTTGAGTCCTCGCAATGAAATCGGGCCATCACAGCGCCCCTCCTCTGTATCACAACCTTGCGCCAAGGTTGAGAGCGCCACTGAACGGGAAGGGAGTGGTGAATTTGATGCTTGGCTAGGATCACTTGATGCAACACGCTACTTCTTCTAGCATGTCCAGCCCTGCCTGGCTGATCCTAAGCAGCCTCGAGTCTACTGGGAAGCACCCTCTGGCAAGAGATGTCACTCCTCCAGCTCACGGCCAATCTCCATGATAAGGGTCCATCATTTCCTCAGGGCCAAGGTGAAACTTGGGAAGTCTTGGAAACGAGAAACCGGCAAACGGCCCACATCTAGTTTCGAACTAGGCGTTCATGGGCATTCTAATCACGTTTCTGATAGAGGGATGTTTGAAACTTCAGATCAGCTTACAGCATCCGCCTGGCAACAAATCATGGAAGCTGTGGCTGTGGCTGTGGTTGTGGCTATGATTCTGAGTGTGGCTTCAAATCACGTGATATATCCGTCCCGACGTAGCCGTGACTGGATAAGGTAATGTTGTAGTGAGGCACGTCGACTCCATCGGTCGGTTATATGCGGGTGGAGGTTGGAAATCCAACTGTGGGTTAAAATTCATGACTTGGTTTGCTCTATTCCGAAGAGCTGTCAGGTTCCAGCAGCCATCCAGATCACTTGAAACTCACATCCGAAGGGGATTTGCATCCGCTACCATGGCTACCCGTGACCCTAGCACTTTGGCCAACTACGGTGCTTGGCGCACCCGGCATACGACGGCGAACTTCCTCATTGACTTTGAGAACAAGCGTCTCAAAGGCTCGGTTGTCCTCCAGCTTGAGAGTCAGACCGAGAAAGAGAGCAAGGAGGTGATCCTGGACTCTAGATTCGTCAAAGTCTCCGGCGTGTCCATCAACTCCAACACATCTGCTTGGGAGCTGAAGGAGCATTCTGACCCTCTCGGAGCACCTTTGCACATTTCCGTTCCCGAAGGTGTTTCCAAGGGACAGGTTATTGACTTGAGCATTGATCTCGAAACTACCGATAAGTGTACAGCTTTGCAATGGCTCACTCCAGCTCAGACCTCGAACAAGAAGCACCCATACATGTTCTCGCAGTGCCAAGCCATCAACGCACGCTCTATCTTCCCTTGTCAAGATACTCCTGATGTCAAGTCTACTTTTACCTTCAACCTCGAGTCAACCCTGCCGGTTGTGGCCAGTGGTGTCCCTGTTGGTGATCACACGGCGACACCCGGTACCCAGAAGCTCTACAAGTTCGAGCAAAAGGTTCCTATTCCCTCGTATCTCTTCGCCGTTGCATCTGGAGATATCGTGACTGCTCCTATTGGTCCCCGTAGCGTTGTCGCTACTGGCCCTAATGAGCTGGAAGAGTGCAAGTGGGAACTTGAGCGCGACATGGAGAAGTTTATGGAAGTCGCTGAGAAGCTGGTCTTCCCCTACCAGTGGGGAGCTTACAATGTTCTCGTTCTGCCACCAAGCTTCCCTTATGGAGGTGAGTATTGTCACCCCTAAATACGATAGTTGTTCTGACAAAAGAAGGTATGGAGAACCCCATCTACACCTTCGCCACACCCACGATCATCAGCGGTGATCGTCAGAACGTTGATGTTATTGCTCATGAGCTCAGCCACAGCTGGAGTGGTAACCTTGTTTCCAATGCAAGCTGGGAGCATTTGTGGGTCATCTACAGACATGTGCTTGTGGACAGCAAACTAACGGTAACAGCTGGCTTAACGAGGGTTGGACCATGTACTTGGAGCGGCGTATCCAAGCTGCTATCCACGGTAATGCAGAGTTTGATTTCTCTGCCCTTATCGGCTGGAAGGGACTCGGTACGTACTGCTGTCAACCATACTTGAGAATTTGCTAGCTAACTATCATGAAGAGGACGCTGTTGAGCTCTTCGGCAAGGATCATGAGTACACCAAGCTGATCATCAGCCATGATAATGTCGACCCGGAAGATGTCTACAGCCAGATTGCCTACGAGAAGGGTTTCCACTTGGTGTATTATCTGGAGCAACTTGTTGGCCGTGACAACTTCGATAAGTTTATCCCTCACTACTTTACCAAGTGGTCTGGAAAGTCGCTGGATTCTTTTGAGTTCAAGGATACTTTTGTTGATTTCTTCAATGGTCTCGGTGATGAGGACATTAAGCAGAAGGTGGCAGGCATTGACTGGAACGCGAAGTTCTACACTCCTGGCCTTCCCCGAAGCCTGAATTTGATACAACCTTGGCAAACCAGTGCTACGAGCTTGCTGAGAAGTGGAAGAACACGGTGAGCTAGTTCCGATGCCACATGAGATACATTTTACTAACTATCAGTGATAGTCTTTCGAGCCCAGCGCCAAGGATGTAGAGTCTTTCACTGCGAACCAAAAGCTGGTTTTCCTTGGAGAAGTTCAACAAGCCGAACCTCTCAGCCCCGAGCGTGCTCAGCTCTTGGGCAAGGTGTATGACATTGACTCGTCTAAGAACATTGAGCTGAAGTCTGCCTTCTATCAGATTGCTTTGAAGGCAACCGACCGCACTTGTCTTGAGGGTACAGCTGATCTTCTCGGAAAGGTCGGCCGCATGAAGTATGTTCGACCTTTGTTCCGTGCTCTCAACAAGGTCGACCGGCAATTGGCACTGGACACATTTGCGAAGAACAAGGACTTCTATCACCCAATTTGCAAGGGCATGGTCCAGAAGGACTTGGGCCTCTGAACATAGATGCACAACTGCGCAGAGATATTTAGATAGAAGAATTAAATATCAAAATTATTGAAGCCATTGTGAATCTCCCATGCTCTGCGGCCACTTTTGGCCCTCCGCTCTCTCAAACTTTTGTATGGACTCGATCCCGGAAGCCCCAAAATTGCCGTAAAGGTGGGGAAGCCACCCTCCCATTTGATCGAACTCTCAAAGTTAGCGAGATCGAGCTTAACGATCCAGAGAGTTGAGGCATCTGCAAAGAAGAGGCCTGCAGTTTGGGGCACCTAGGAGAGATTAATAGACTTGGTCTTGGAAGAGCTAGGGTAGCTTACCTGAGTTGCAGTACTGAGGTGAACAAAGCCGTCCTTCTGATCAAGTTCCGACAGTGGGAATTGCTCGGGAGGGGCTCCGGAGGAGAGGATGGGAGGATTTTGTAGATATACATGATGTCAAACGTGTAGTCCTGTATACTGAGATAGGTATTCACAGGTAAATGTCAAGATCACAAATGAATTTGTCTACGAATGATGAGCGATTTGGACAATGCTATTCGCTCCAGGGTAAGCTACCGAACACGTGCACAGTGCGGCGAAATAGCTTGGGACTGGCCTGTGAGCCGTGAAGGACTTTGAGAAGAGCCATGCAGCTTTACCTAGATCATGTTCTACCTCACACCCAAAGATATGGCTCATACCTCCTCTTGTTGCAGTGAAAGATGACACAAGGAAAGAAAGTGGACGCATGCCGAAAACAAAGCTGCAGCTCGCCGCACAACAGCCCATGCTAACAACAGAGGCAACATGTCCCGTGGGCCACTTCCATCACAGCTTTGCCTTCTGTCGGCACTCCCGAGCGCTCAGAAGGCGACAAGGTGAGATTCCTTGGCTGGTAAGTAAACCAAAATTCACGGACTCCCGGCCCGCCGTTCCATCATCGATTGAAGGCCGTTATCTGACTAGAGTCTATACCAGTGTCACGTCATATTCAGTCCAGACAGCAACTGCGGTACTGTCCCACCGTTATCCGCGAGACAAAGATGTCATTGCCCTGGTAAATCTTGAGCTGGTGCTTCAGAGTCTCACACACGAGACCATTCAGATTGGGGAATGGGTCAACCTGATAGGATACATCACACCCAAGCCGCCATCGCTCGACCTCTCTCGTCAAGCCGACGAAAAGCGATTGGTGTATGTGCAGGCACTGCTCATCTGGCCAACGGGGCCTTTGGATATCCAGAAATATGAAGCGAGCACTCACGTATTCGACAAGTCGACGGGTGATGGTGGCGAAGTGTGACACCGGATTGCCGGCAACAATCACATCAAGCGTCTCGCGGCTCCCAGCTCTACGTGCAACGTCGACTCATTGTGCTATTGGCTTTCACAGCTGAGTACTAGTCCTTGTTCAACCGGGGGCATGCGCTGGTTCCTACTGTAAGCCACCACATGCCGGCCATGAATATGCCGCAAAGGCATAGGTGTGCTGAATGCCATTAGTTTGGGCAGCATTATGGCAGGCTCTCCGATGTCTGTTGACATGGCTCCAATCATTCATGCCCGAGTCAAGGCCCTGCGCGAGGTGGGTCCATGCGAACGTCTTCATCGAAAAGCACTGCAGCAAGATAGCCAATTGGAGCCGGGAACTCACCGACAAACCGGTTGGTCACATCTCCTACGGCTGATCTACCTCCGCCAAATAACTTCACCCGCAGACAACGCACGTCAAGTCTGCAGCGAGAAGCGAGGTCTCAACGCTATTACAATCATGGCCCGGCTTTGGTCAAAGTCAATAGCTATTTACTCGCAATAAAATGACACAGACAAGACTATGGAATCACATTCCTTTCACTTGCAACATAAATAATCCTTCCTAAGAACAACGCTAGACATATCCTGCTTTGTGCCAGAGGTTCTAGCGGCTACCATTTGGATTCTTAACGACTCATCTGTTCCTCACCCATGGCCAGCTCTTTGATCTTGCATGCAGATGGCGCTCACCCGCATATCTCCTGGCCTGTTACCTGGCTGCCTGCCGTGAAGAGGCTCATAGCAGTTCGCAGGTAGTAGGCATCATGGGTTTGGTTGGGCCGCCATGTTATGGATCCGAAGACCAGGCTGACATGCCGGTCCACTCAGATGCCGCCCGCGCGTCGATGGCTGTGATGGGCTCGACGGCTTTCCCTCCTCCTATACACCTCTCCTCCACCTCGCGTGACAAGGATGGGTTGATGAAGTGGCCGTTTTAGGATCTTGCCTGGGTTCTCTTGCGCTTTAGCTGCTGCTTGTTTATCCCAGAGCTCTTTGGACTTGCGACAAATATCGTCAATTTGCTCCTAAGCACACATATGCAATGTCAACCTGGCGAAGGACGTCATGAGAGTAAACATGAGCTCACATCAGTCAGGCAAGAGCCTGGGGTTGTGATAAGGAAGCCATCTTCTCCCTTGATGCCGGCCACTAGTCAGTAGCGCATCTAAGAAAAGGAATCCAGCTCATACCTCGAGTGTATATGGCCTGACCGTTGCTTGCGGTCCGAGATAATACTGAAGCTCCTGCGTAATCACCTTTTGTGAATATCCAAATGAGGAATCCAGTACCGGTTCATCATCGAGGATGACATATTCACGAAGCTGGCAGATGTGTAGAATTCGAACTGACAGAGGCGCAAAAGAACGCAAGTTTCTAGTTGCGAGTCACTCAAATAGCGAGATTAAAGTCTTTATCAGGCAGCTTTGTCCCGCTAAGAGTCTGGCGGAAGTGTGTCTGCGATTGCCTCGGGCATCCCTGTTTTTGATGGCAGATATTGAGGCCTAGGCGCGTCCGTTTGCACAATATAACATGTGTGATGAGCCACACCGCTTCCTGATTGAGGAGGCCAGAAACGCAACCTTGCACCGAAGATGCAGGTTTAAAGAGCAAACATGCAGCTTCTTGCTTCTGCCTCTGAAAACCATCAATACTACCCTGCACATGCAGAAGGTCCCAGGAATGGGTTGAAAGTGAGGCGAGCAGCACACCTTTTCTGTCTCACCAAAAGAACGAACAGCATGATGTGAGATAGTATTGCCCTCGATTTAGAGTAAGTGAAAGAGTAGGGTCATCTTTGATGTTGTCTCCCATAGAATACCCCAGTTTTCTCTACCTCAGCATTGGAAGCCTTAATTCGGACAGAGGTTAGACAGGACAAGAAGGACGAGTCTGATTCCAACTAGCTGTTTACAATGAACTCGCGACGCAACTTCCACGTCCTATATTTTTCGTCCATCATGTACCCGGGATCCTCTACACTCAGATGCCGAGGTTGAGGCTGGGAGAGCCTCTGTGGCTGCTACCAATTTGGGCATGCATGATCGATCAACAGACGTGCCTCATCGCCGAGTCTTTCAGGACGACTGTCTGCTTTATGCAACAATGTCTTAAGTACCCATGACGGATTTGTCCAAATATGCGACAAGCAGACCTAGGTTGGAAGATCTGAATGAAGTACGGCTTTTCTTCTACGAATATATTTATGTTCATGCGAAGCACCGGCTATGATAATCTGACTGGTAATATGAGAAAATTAACATGATTTGTTTCCATGTGATATGTCTCACGTATGTGATCAACCCATTCCAGCAAGACAATAGTGGGTGATGGATGCTCAACGAAATGTGGTACTAGCCTTTGTCCACAATGGAACCGATGGATTTGGCCATATTGCATTTCTCTGGATCGTTCCACGGTGAGAATTGAGGGAACCGTCTTTTGTTCTTAACAGAATCGCTTTGTTTTATTATGTATTCCCTCGTTCAACCTAGAAGATTGTAAGGCGGGTAGTTCTGATCCAACGATTTATTCCATGAAGCATCGAGCACGGGCCTTAGGTACAAAATAATGACGTTGTATCGTAGAGAATGAGGGTGCAACGGCCTTATCGGCTAATCCGCGGTTGCCAGCCAAAGTCGCTTCAACCAGACCTTTAATGTTGCACGTGAACCACTCCTGGAGAGCATAACATAGCTCAATCTCCCACCCAATTAGATTGGGAAATGGTATTTCAAGCGACATAAAGCGCAACGCGACCGCGTTCTGGCTTATTTGGTTTGGAACGAGTTGCACGACCACAATACTCTTCCACAAGTGACAAGCCGTAACCGGCAACCCTGGCTTACTTGCGCCTACCGAGGCGGTGTTTTGAACCGACCGCCGCCAGGTGTTCCGGAGCTTGGATCTGTACGGACCACAATCGGTGGCTCAACAACACCGCTTGCTAGTCTACTGCGTACCTCGACGACCGAATCTTGCGAGGAGCATGATTAGCCCATATCCACGAATCGAACGAACCATCATATGCTGAAGCGCTGCGACGACGACCCCGCAACGGGACGTAGAAGCTAAAGTCGTCAACTAGAGCGCATTGCGCGCAGACTCTCCGCTATTGTTAGGGGACCAGCTTCGGTCCCCGTAGGACTCAAGACATCATGGCGCCCGCAGGTGGTGGCAATATCAAGGTGGTGGTGAGGGTGCGGCCGTTCAATGGACGAGGTAGGTTTCATGACGGTGGACGCTGCGGAAGCCTGGAGGCTACCGCACGGCTGGCACTTGAAGATTAGCAAGACTAACTTATTTACAGAAATCGACCGAGGAGCAAAGCGTATCGTTGAGATGAAAGGGAATCAGACAGTCTTGACTTCACCCGATGGACATGGCGGCAAGGGTGCAAAGGAGGGCCCCAAAGCCTTTGCATTTGATCGATCATATTGGTCTTTCGACAAGTCTGATTCGAACTATGCTGGGCAGTCTAATTTGTTTGACGATCTGGGACAGCCTTTACTCGACAATGCATTCGAGGGATATAACAACTGTATTTTCGCTTACGGCCAGACGGGTTCCGGCAAGTCTTACTCTATGATGGGTTATGGAAAGGAGGTTGGAATCATTCCCATGATTTGCCAGGACATGTTTCGGCGAATAGAGCAAATGCAAACCGACAAGAACACGAAGTGTACCGTCGAGGTATCGTACCTTGAGATTTACAACGAGCGTGTCCGTGACTTGCTCAACCCTTCTACCAAAGGAAACCTCAAGGTTCGAGAGCATCCCTCCACGGGACCTTATGTGGAGGATCTCGCGAAGTTGGTCGTCACAAGCTTTCAAGAAATCGAACATTTGATGGACGAGGGCAACAAGGCCAGAACTGTAGCCGCAACAAACATGAATGAAACATCAAGTCGAAGTCACGCGGTTTTCACCCTAATGCTTACACAGAAGAAGCATGACGAGGAGACAAAAATGGAGATGGAGAAGGTGGCGAAGATCAGTCTGGTCGATTTGGCAGGTTCCGAAAGAGCCACATCCACAGGAGCCACTGGTGCTCGACTGAAGGAAGGTGCCGAGATTAATCGATCGCTCTCCACGCTAGGTCGTGTCATTGCTGCCCTCGCAGATTTGTCAACCGGCAAGAAGAAAAAGGTGGTGGCCAGGTGCCGTACCGAGATAGTGTCCTCACGTGGTTGTTGAAGGACTCACTTGGTGGTAACAGTATGACGGCCATGATTGCTGCAATTAGCCCGGCAGACATCAACTATGATGAAACTCTGAGCACTCTTCGATACGCTGACTCTGCGAAGCGAATCAAGAATCACGCAGTTGTTAATGAAGACGCCAACGCTCGTATGATTAGAGAACTGAAAGAAGAACTTGCTCTGCTACGAAGCAAGCTTGGAGGTGGCTCAGCTGGAGCACCGGGCGGTGCTGGACTCCCCGCCGATGAGATATATGATGAGGGCACACCTCTTGAGAAACAAATGGTCAGCATCACTGGAGCAGATGGTGTGGTCAAGAAAGTTTCAAAGGCAGAAATCGCAGAACAGTTGAGCCAAAGCGAGAAGTTGCTCACTGACCTCAATCAAACTTGGGAGCAGAAACTGGCAAAGACTGAAGAGATTCACAAAGAGCGTGAAGCAGCACTGGAAGAATTGGGTATCAGCATCGAAAAAGGTTTCATTGGCTTACATACGCCAAAGAAGATGCCCCATCTTGTCAACTTATCGGACGATCCGCTCCTAGCCGAATGCTTGGTTTACAACCTCAAGCCTGGCACCACCACCGTTGGCAATGTCGATACGAATGCGGATCATCAAGCAAATATTCGTCTAAACGGATCTAGGATATTACACGACCACTGTACTTTTGAAAACGCGGCGGATGGAATTGTCACTGTTGTACCCAGCGAGGGCGCCTCCGTTATGGTAAACGGTAGGAGGATAACTGAGCCAACTGAATTACATTCCGGCTACAGAATCATCCTGGGCGATTTTCACATATTTCGATTTAACCATCCGATGGAGGCTAGAGCAGAAAGGAGTGAAGGTAGCCAGAGCCTTCTGCGACAGTCAATTGCCGCTAGCCAGCTGCAAGCTCTGGACCGACCCTCGCCTTCGCCCAACTCACGGCAAGGCCACGAAAGATCATTTAGCAGAGTTTCAGACTTGGGAGACTTCCGGCCTGAATCGCCATCACCCTTCCAGAGGAGTGGTAGAGACTCTGACTGGTCTTTGGCAAGAAGAGAAGCAGCTGGTGCAATTTTGGGCACTGACCAGAACTTTGCTAGCCTCAACGATGAAGAGCTGAACGCGTTGTTCGAAGAGGTGCAAAGAGCCCGAGCAGAACGTGTCAATGTTCGAGAAGACGGCGATGATTCGGAGTCAGCGACATCGTATGCATTTCGGGAGAAATACATGTCAACCGGCACTATTGACAACTTCTCATTGGATACAGCTTTGACGATGCCTTCTACTCCTAAACAAAGCGAGCCGGATGAGAGGCTCAGAGATGCAAAGGACGAGCTGCAAAACCAGCTGGATCGGCAGAAGGGAGAGTTTCAGGATCAGTTGAGAAGTGCAGAAGCTGCCAACGTCGAGGTTGAAGAAATAAAGAAGGAAAAAACAAGAATGGAAACGGCACTCAAAGAATTAAAGGAGGACATGCAAAAGCAATTGACTCTTCAGCGCAAACAATACGAGGACAAGATTGAGAAGATGGATCCTCTGAAGCGGCCAAAGACAAACCCGAAGCTCTCTGAAGAAGAAATTGAGCAGGCCAAGGCCGCTGTCGCGAAATGGCGTGGCCGCCACTTTGTGAAGATGGCGGAAACTGTCCTGCAGAATGCCTCCATACTGAAAGAAGCCCAGATAATGAGTAACGAACTCAACGAAACGGTTGTGTTCCAGTTCACCGTCGTTGATATAGGGCATGTTCTTTGCTCTTCGTATGACATGGTTCTGAATGGCCTCACTAGCGAAGGAGATGACGTTGCCCTTGAAGAAGCACAAAAGCCTTGCATAGGAGTACGTGTTGTTGACTACAAGAATAGCGTTGTCCACCTGTGGAGCATGGAAAAGCTACAAGACCGCGTACGCCTCATGCGGCAAATGCATCAGTACCTTGATCAGCCAGAGTATGCGCAGCATTTGAGTCTCGACAATCCTTTCGTGGAGACTTGTATGCCATCATATACATTGGTCGGCGAGGTTGATGTTCCGCTTAGAGCCGTTTTTGAAAGCCGTGTCCAGGATTTTTCGATTGACGTGCTGTCGCCTTACACGTCTCATGTTGTTGGCATCATCAAACTATCGCTAGAGCCTTCGCATGCTCGCGCACCAACGAACACCCTCAAGTTTAATGTCGTTATGCATGAGCTTATTGGTTTTGCAGAGCGGGAAGGCACTGACGTACATGCGCAACTCTTCATACCAGGCATTTCCGAAGAAGATGGCATCACGACAACACAAATGATCAAGGATTTCGATGAGGGCCCTATCAGGTTCGAAAGCGTTCATAGCATGAGTGTCCCTCTTTTCGCCCCGCCAGACGTGATGCTAAGAGTCGCCATTTTCGCCAAAGTATCTACAATGCACCTGGATAAGCTCCTAAGCTGGGATGATATGAGGGATGCAGTACCAGGCCAAGGCAACGGAACCCGCATCAATGAATCGCAATTTTTCACACAGGAAAAACATGATTTGCTTTCCAGAATCCAAATCTCAGAATTGAGCGAAAATGGTGATTACGAGGCTGTCGAGGTGGCACAATTGAGCGAGTTGGACCTGGGAACGTTTCAGTTACACCAAGGACTTCAAAGACGAATCAGCATCAGTATATCGCATAGTTCTGGCGATGCTCTACCTTGGGGGATGTTACATCTGTTAGAGTCGGGAAGATCCAGCTCGTTGATTCTGCAGGAAAGACTCCTGACATGGCCTCGAACGATCCTGATGTGACCCTGAAGCTCGTTGCAAACCCGATCTTCCGCGAGAATGCCAACGGTACCAGGAACATCGCCATCAATGCTCAGTGGGATTCTAGTCTGCATAATTCCTTGCTGTTAGACAGAGTCACAGCAGACAAATATCGGGTGCAGATGACTGTATCATGGGAAATTAGTTCGGAGAAATTAGCCGAGCCCATGAAATTTTCCCAGAAGGTCTGCGTCCAGATTATGTCTAGAGCGTTTGTGCGGCAAACATCGGTGTTCTCATCGTTATTCCAGAATGTCAGATTTGTCCGGTCGTCCACAGGTATCTTCACCCTGACGATGCGACCTGCTCCCATCAAAAGAATTGGAGACTTGTGGAGGGCAAGCAGCCAGCATGATTATGTCAAGGGTGAGGAGAATCTAACAAGCTGGGCGCCTCGTGGAGTGTCCCTAGTGAGTGATTTCATCATAGCTCGCAAGAAAAGACGACGCATTGCAGAAATTGGTGCAATGCAGACGATTTTGAACAGGCTTGGTATGGACGGAAGCAATGCTCAGCCGGTCGAGGAGCAAGTTGAGCCAGAGGGTTCACCAGAACTCAAACCAATCATTCCTAATGACGATGATCTTCTCAACGACACGCCAGATACGTCCCAGGCGCCATCTCTAGATGAAGACTCGATGGAGGAACATGGCGAAGAAACCATAAAGATGGATGAAGAACAACAGGAGGAAGAAATTGAGGCGACCAAGCAGGAGTCTGAGTATGATGAGCGGCAGACTGATCTGCTGGAGAGATGCGTGAAGCTTTGGAAGAAATATCCAGACCCGTTGGTCAAAATATTAAGCCCAACAAACACAGCACCACCTACAAATGGTATTGCACCGGAGTCTTCTTTGCCACCTACTCTCATCACCACTATCATACGGGTTCCGAAGAACCCCAAAGTTCTGAAAGGTGGATATCTGTTAGTCCCCAATAGCGAGTCGACACGATGGGTCAAGCGATTTGTTGAACTCAGGCGACCTTATCTACACATTCATTCTGCTTCAGACGGCGATGAGGTTGCACTTGTGAGCCTGCGGAACTCGCGTGTTGATAGCCAACCTGGAGTATTAGGCCTGCTACATGGACCGGACGATTACGACGCGCCGCAAGGATCAAGCGGTGGCACTGATTTCACGCCTGGACATAGACGCACCGCATCCGGGAGGGTTATATCTACCGTCTGGACCGGAACCGGACAATCATCTAGCGGCCCTGGACTTCAGCGACTGAGCGAGCGGATGCAGTCGGCTGTGTTTGCCATTTACGGGACTGACAACACATGGCTCTTCGCGGCACGAAGCGAGCGTGATAAGATGGATTGGATATTCCGCATCGACCAGACCTTTAATATGTCAAACGGAGGGAGTGCATCGGGCAGTGGCATGGTCAGCCCTCAACCAGGAAGTGAATACTAGAAGAAGGCAGCGGGCTTCAGACTTGGTGGTTTACGACGTTTATGTGTCTAAGCTCAAGCAGCAATTTTCTTGCGTAAAAGCATGTGATGGTGCATTTTGATACTCATATTAGACTATACCCAAGGATGACAGAAAGAGATAGCAGCGGCCTCGATAAAGGAGACGGTCAGGGACTTATACTTATAGACGTACAAAGGACCTGGTGGATAGAGTAGGTTTGTGGTTGGATTAATGGTCGAGTGTCGCCTGAGAATAGAATAATGGACCTACCCGCCTAAGATTCGTGATACGTTTCATGTTTGGTTAGAGGTACGGAGATAAGACGGCTTGTTACGAACACCGATCAATGCTCGAGACTACCAAGAGAAGCACCCGAGCCTTCGCCGTGGGCTTAGTAGAGATATTAGCCGGGCGAGCCAGGCATGTTCACCAAGTAGATCGCACGCCTCCAAACTGGTAATTTGCCTTCAAAAGGACAGATCTCGAAGCTTTCTACTACATTTGTGCGGTGGGAACCGGCTTGAGACGTGCAAAGGACGGCGATACACTCTTAGAGCCGACAGGGTCGCTTTCAAACACTGCCTTGGCAGATATGCAGCGACAGGGGAGATGAAGAGACGGTATGGCTCATGTAGGCAGGGGAAGGACCGCGGATTCGGCACGCTAACCAGACATGACTTTACTTTGAGAGGAAAGGAGAACATGGAGGAAATTACCTTGATAGCAAGCTAAATCTATACCTCAATCTCTGACGGCGACCGCGTGGCCCTGGCTGTTTTCAGGAGCTTACAGCCCGTACCCATGATGGCCAACATTTCAGCTGAAGCATGGTGCATCATGTTCCAAACAGATAGGTAGGACAAGACAAAAAATTGTGCTGCCTAAAGTGAGCAATGCGCGCTCCCTGCACCTCAAGCCTGGCGTGAAGGAATACACTGCATGGGCATATGGAATGAACCAAATACCCACCCTGCTGGGTCTTCCGTTGGGTCACCAAGCGAGCTACTGCAGACCAGATCTGACGCGAACCACAACCAGAAGGAGGTTGGAAGGAAACCCCGAGAGGTCAGACATGAGCAGGAGAAATGTAACAAATGCTTTACTGTTACTCTGTAGTGAGATTTGTAGTAGACATGCCACGATAAATGGTAGTCCACTTATAGAAGATGCATGATGTGACTAGTGGGAGTGCTGCTTCGGTTCCCGAGAACGGAGCTACCACACCCATCATGTAGCGCCGACAGGGCTTCTTCCATCTAAGATGAATGAGTTACCGACATTTTCACAAACCGCGGACCCAAAGGGGCAGCACTTGCATGCGCCCTTTCTAGGGGCACAACCTGGTTCTTGGAGGCGGCCCACCGATGGGTCATTGCCCTTGTCTTTTCAAGGGAGGTCCATCGAGCCGGTCGACGGAAGTGGGACGAGAGACGGCTGTGGCTTTTGAGGGACCAGCGTTGGTTGTGGCCGATGTGTTAACGTTGGTTAGTTGCCCATGCTGCTGGAGGCGCACCATTGCGTTGGCAGCATGCGGGTAAGCTAGTGTGCCCTATAAGGAGAGTCCTGTGCGGTGCGGAGCATGATGCCGAGCGCAGGAGCTTTGTCGTAAGACAATGACGGAAGCAGCGCTTTCGACTCTGCGTCTTCATGAGAGAGATGACGAAAGGGAGTGCGGTGAAGTACTAAGGCATGTTTAAGCTGGAGATGTAGGTAGTCAACTTTCAACTTCCATTTTGGTACGAGGGAACTGTCTTATAGCCCGTTATGGCATTACCACGTTGGAGACCTATCTGGAAAATGGTAGGTTTAGATATCCGTCTACCTTGGCGTGTAGGGGCCTGCCCAAGCGAGGCGACGTACCAACCTACCTACGTCGAGCAGGCGCAAAGGTTGCTCCGTCCCGATGCCACGACTGCCTTGTGCTTTAACCGCTGGAGGCACTTGCCTGCTTGGTCCATCACGGGAATTACCTAAAGAGCCCGACTGTCCATTCCTTTCTCCTGCTCTCTCCACCCCTTAGTCTAGGGATCGGCACTCCAGCTGCAGCGACAGTCCTGCACGGTACCAAGGAGAAAGGATATCCAGGGTTTCTTCACACGGGGCAGAGGCCGTGGATCCCCGCCTTGGAGCATCAATGCACCAGCCCCCACCCCTGGCTCTTGGAAAAGACTTTTGAGCTTCCTTTGCCAAGCTTTGTTTGACCTGCTCTGGCTAAGGCATGCTGCGCTGGTCCCGGTGGCTTGCATACGGAGAGACCAGGAAATGATGCTGCGAAGATTCTTTCACCAGCTGCGGTGCGGTGCGGTGCGGTGCGGTACAGTAATGTATACCTGGGGTTCATGTGCTCGCTCCCGCCCTGACGCTTTCTTCCGCAGAGAACAAACACACAAACGCGCAAACCCAATCCTTTGGGAGCCTTTGTCTTACACTTGACCAGCGGCTGCCCTATGC
Source organism: Albifimbria verrucaria (assembly GCA_020081605.1). Classification (NCBI taxonomy): domain Eukaryota; kingdom Fungi; phylum Ascomycota; class Sordariomycetes; order Hypocreales; family Stachybotryaceae; genus Albifimbria; species Albifimbria verrucaria. Next base: position 3,572,593 of record JAHREC010000013.1, read on the forward strand.
TTCTCTGCAGTTGCGGACGGCCAGACGGACGGGCCACTTTTTAGTCCAACTAGTCTAGCCAACCGACTAGACGGGACCTAGGCGACCTTGACACGAGCATTAATCTCGAATCCTAGCCCGTTCGCACGACTAGGGGTTTCCTGGCATCATATGGTTCAGCCACTTCTTACCTGGGCTGGCTCTCGTCGCGCCGTGCCCGGAAGCATAATGCCCTTTTGTCCTCCATTACGCACACCCGAACCAACACACATACACATCCGGATACACACACACACACGCACGCAATCTCACACACAACGTGCTTACACACACACCCATGACCCAGCCAGCTGGGTGTCCCGCCCCGGCTCCGTTTTAGCTGAACCACCGCCCCGGGATTTGGGAGTATCAGCTCACAACCTGACAGCAGGAGAGTGCAGCATCTGTACTCTGCCAGATCCGGGCGAGACGTTGGGAATAGGAGACGACCACGGCCGCCGTGTTTGTACGGTTACGCCCATTGTATGTAGATGCGCCCGGTGGTGTATGTGCTTGGGGACAACAGCTCAGGTGCGTATATCGGCAGAGGGCTGCAGCTTTACACAGCGCCATCCATCCCTCCCCGTCATCAACGTCCCAATGTCTCATTTTTCTTAATTCGCATCATACGTAGCATCCGCCCCGGGGCTGGCTCTGTCCCTCCCTCCCTTTTATTCCCATTTGAAGGCCCCTCCCCTTGCTCCCCTTTGAACCCCCTGATCCTTGCACACCTCTGAGTGGGACTGAGGTGCCGCTCGGGATGAGGGAAGAAGAGACAGCTGATCCCATCTTTGATATTTGCCAACCTGTCATGCCATCCAAAGCCCGTCCCAGCTATACGGCACCTGTGCTCTCCCACACAGTACGGCACACCTCGCCTCACCCTTTCGGATACTCCCGAGCTCCAGCTTCAACTAAGCATTTGTGACAGGAATACCAAATTCAGCTAGGGTTACCAAAGCCGAGGGCCACTTCCGGGCACCTGGATCGTCTGTGCTTGCATCACGTATCTTCGCAACTCTTGGACTAGTCTTGGGGATCCTAGTTCTCCGAACTTTTCTCACCTCTAAATAACTCCGCGCTTCCGAGCGTGACCTCTGGCCCTCCACACCATCGTTGCGCGCTCGCTATTCTTTCCATCACCTTTCTCCTTTGACTATTCTTCCTACCTTGATTATTTATTCCAGCTTGGTTCTCCTTTCAACTACAGACATCCTGGTGGCCAAGCCACAATCTGCATGAGGTAGACTAGGGTGGCACTTATTCCATCTCCCACAAACCTACATTGCTTCAAACTTCAGCAGATTAACCGTCACCTACCGGAGAACTTACGAGGATTGCTACGGCTGCTTTGTTTGACCACTTACACTGTCAGGCGCGTGATGCTGGACATGGCCGGACCACCGCCACTGCCGTTGCGGACTGGTCAGGATAGTGCTGTTACCACGCCGACAAGCCTCCAGAACTTTCAGTTCACCTTCAGTATCTCCAGGACAGACTCGGGGAACAGTAGTTTCATCGAACCAGACGTATGTTGATCGTCCGTGTTCACTCACGCCTCATCGAAAGTGTACTGACATCTATTCCGTGGGTTTCAGCCAGATCCTGATTACCTGTAAGCCTCTCCTGTTTATGTGATGGCAGGCCGCAGGCCTTCAGCCGAAGTTCCGTGAACAAAATCTGATTTTCTTCCCAAGCGACACCTCAGAATCTTTGACAGACAGCGTACAAAACTACCCCGAAGAGTTTGGGCGTACCTACCATGCATACCGAGCCGGCTGTAAGTAGCCACAGCGCATGGTGGTGTTCAAGCCAACTGACAGCCACATAGCATATTTTCTTCCAAACGATAGTATGGAGCTTGAGCGGCTAATGTATCAGTCACAAGCCTTGCATAATCTGTTTGGCGAGAGGCTATTTTTCGCGCCTCTATCGAAGGCGAATCCTCCTCGAAATATTCTCGATATTGCCACTGGCACTGGAGATTGGGCTATCCAAATGGGAGATACCTTCTCGTCGTCTCAGATCATCGCCACAGATTTGTCGCCAGTACAACCTGCAGATGTGCCCCCTAACGTCAGCTTCTTTGTAGAAGACTCGTGAGTTCCCCTTTTGGTCTTGGTCAGCACATAAAGTAGATACGTTTTGTTGAAAGACAACGATGGGCTTGTACTGATCCTTTCATCTCAGTTCGGAACCCTGGCATTATTCTCAATCCTTCGATTATATACACACTCGCGTAACGACTGGTTGCTGGGCCGACTTCAAGACGCAGATTGCCGAGCAAGCTCTGTCCACTCTATCACCTGGTGGCTGGTTCGAGTCTCAAGAGTTTGACTGCCTCATGGCGTCTGACGATGGAACTCTTCTCCCAGATAGCGCAGTTGCCCGTTGGTGTCGCGACATGGTGGAAGGTGCCAGATTGCTGAACCGTGAGATGGTCATGGCAAATACAGTAAAACAGGCCTACGAAGAGGCTGGGTTCGTTGACGTCCATGAGCGTGTTTTCAAAATGCCCATTAATGCCTGGCCCAAAGATGAGCGTCTTAAAGAGCTCGGCAGAATGTGGGAGCGCAACCTGTTGTCGGGTCTTAGTGGTTTCAGTGTCCTGTTGTTCAACAGGGCATTTGGCCGAACGCCGGCCGAGACAGAGGTACGAAAATGGATGGACATCCATTCATGTCTCAACCTTGTTTTCAAACAACGACTACGAGGTTGCTCCCCGTGACCGCCAGGCTAACAAAGTGCTTCTAGGTCATGCTAATGGATGTCCGCCGTGAGATATCGGATCCACGTATCCACATTTACATGCCTGTCTACGTTGTATGGGGCAGAAAACCTTATCCTGGAGAGACGACACAATCAGCCCGGGTTTTCGAATCATGATGTCGAAGAGCAATATGCAATTATTTGGAAGGCCACGACCACTTACCAAAGAATGCGCTTTGAAATAGTCGGGGCGTCAAGGCTCGAATGGAGTTGTTTGGATCTGTCGACGTCAACGACACCTGCTGGAGTTTATTCTTACTACCGATAACCGGATTAAGGAAAGTATTGTGAAAGGCGATTACGTGGTTGAGTTCATACAAGCTACTTGATTTGTGGTGTAACTTGAATCCTGAACACCATCGACATGCCGATATTCCGAAGAGCTCTCAACTAAGGGATTCAACAAGACATCTAATACCGGAAGGCCGCCTGGGAGTTGCGGAAGAGGGAATTGGCCTCTTGTACGAAACTGTATCCGACTACCAAAGCCCTTGTCAGGGCCAGCAAGCAGCTACCCCAGCCTTTGAGCTATACGATGTTGATCAGAAGACACAATGAATGGTACTGGAATCTCAATGTTGAGGAAAGGCCGTTTAGACTCTCTTTGGTCACATGCCCTCGAGATGTGTGAGATTCAGTCCTGTTTCTGCATGCTACTGTTTCATCGATTGGGGTACTTCTCGATTCTGAACATTGGATGGAGACGAAGCAACATGAATGAGTTTTCAACATCTGGACGAGTTGACATACATCGACTGTCAACTGCACGCAAAGCACGATTACAATTTGTGACGCGCTGGTGCATTATGATGTGGGTTTGAGAAGGGGTTCAGGCTACGAGAGGATCTTAAGTCACCGTGGGGTAGGAAAGGCGTGTTTCAGGGCTCTGACTGATGATGACTATGATGATTATGCATGGGAGTTGATCTGGTGATGGTTTAGGACGAAGAAAGCGTCCACAAGCAAACCTGACTGTGAACATGAGCATAGGGAGCGGAGCGAGTGTTGTTAGGAGACCACAGAATGAGCGTTGGTCTGCGTCATATGTTGTCAACGAGGAGTATTATCTTGTCATGTGACATATATAGTATGAATATCTTTTGCCATGGGCTGCAGACTCTTTCATAAATGACGACCTCGGCTATGATGGCCAAATCATACACTACAGTGAGAGGACGAAAGTTTCGCCTACCTCACAGCTTCTGTTAGCAAGAAGGGTCTTGTTAAAAAGAAGCCTTGAGAACCACCTATCATCTGCTTAGTTTATTAGCGTATTATTCTAAATTCCTCACGTTTTTAATCGTTTATTATGGGATATTCCCTTGATTATTCGTCAATATATCTACACTAGCTATGCGGAATTTTTGCTCTTCCACTGTAGTTTGGTGTATTGCTGACGGCTTCAAGGCAAAGTGCTGAGCATGGCTGAGAAATATGTTGGAGACACAACAGTTACAGAAAGCAAGCTGGTAAATCATTGACCGGAATTAATTACATGAACATGTGAAGTGCCTTTTAGGTTATATGTTGTGCGAGGTCGTTGGTGACATGGACCGACCCACTTCAGCCTAGATGGTTTGGTTCGGTTGACGTTGACAGTGTGACAGCGACAATGACGTGGGGTATCTCACGTATGCTCTAGGACCCTTTAGCTTACTGTACGGCACGTCAACTACCACCTCACATCTTCCCCGCCTCTCCTTGCCGCTGCTTACTTGCTACAGCAATAGCAACCCTCTGCTCGTCCACCCCGTCGTCGGCCGCCATCCTCACAGTCAATTGAGGCCGGGCAAGGCCTGCCTCCACCGCCTGTGTCATGCTCGCCCGTCCCAGTCGCCTCTGGCGGCCGACATGCCGCGCTGTCACGACCACCGCAGCGTCGCGAGGCACCACGTTCGCGTTTCTGGTCGGTCGCCAGCGCCAGTTCACCCATTGGCCACCTCGTCGCTCCGAGAACCCCTACGACCGCTTGCGAAATGCCCGGCCGCTGTTGTCCAACGCCGTCGCGGAGCGCTTCTCCCAAGCCGGTCGCGGACGCAACCCTCGCTACCTGGCCGTAGGGTCGGTGGTCGCGGCCATTGCCTTCTACCTGTACAACTCAGAGACGGTACCCGTGTCAGGCCGCCGGCGATTCAACTTCCTGTCGGACTCGTTTGTGGTGCGCACGCATCGCAAAGCCGCCGACGCCATCATCCAGCAGGTCCAGGCCGAGGGCGGGCGTTTCCTGTCGGACTGGGACCCCAGGACGCGCATGGTTAAGAGGGTCATGAAGCGGCTCATTCCGGTGAGCGGCATGGCAGACCTAGACTGGGAGATTTTCGTGATTGCGGACAACCGTAAGTGGACTCCCATGTGATGTCGAACCCGCCCGGTGAGCTGTATGCTAAAACTGAAAGCAGGGACTGCCAACGCTTTCGTGATACCGGGCGGCAAGGTGTTCGTCTACAGCGGCATCCTCAACATCTGCCGCAACGAAGACGCCCTGGCCGCTGTCCTGGGCCACGAGATCGCGCACAACACTGCCTCCCACACCGCCGAGCGGCTGTCAGCGGCGTGGGTGGGCAACCTGACGGCGGGCAGCCTGTTCTTCCTGGCGGGTGCTCTCCCGGGGCTGGCCCTGTTCGGACTGTGGAGTTTCGTGGGCGGATTCTACCTGCAGGACCTGCTTTTCTATCTGCCGATGGGGCGCAAGCAGGAGAGCGAGGCGGACTACATCGGGCTGATGATGATGGCGGAGGCGTGCTACGACCCGCGGCAGGCGGTGGGGTTCTGGCAGCGCATGGAGACGATGAAGAACCAGGTGGGAGTGGACGTACCAGAGATGCTGAGCACACACCCTCGGTAAGTTGAGCTGTTGTTCTTCACGCTCGTTGATCACATACCGGGAAACAACACTGACGAATATGGCACGCTATAGAACGAGAATAGGATCATGAAGATTCAGGAGTGGTTGCCCAGGGCGTTGGAGAAGCGCGACGAGAGCGATTGCATGGGCACGTCGGCGTTTGCGGATAGATTCAGGACCGCGCTGAGGAGAGGAGTCATCATTTCGGCGTAGGCGGTGCAGCAAATTCGTGTGTGTTATAGTGTCGAATTGTATGATATATATATGGCAGACGGGGACTGTGACTATATACTTGCACATAGAGATGGGAACAAAGGGTCGTCCACTCAGATGATATGGTTAGAATACATGTTACTCTCTTCTGGAAGATTGCATTGATTGATTTTGGGCATGATTTTGCTTTCTGCTTTCGGAATTTGGATATCGATTCGTTGTGAAAGGTGACAGTAATTATCTACCTCCTACCTAGGTGCCTACCTACCTACCTCTAGTAGGTACTAAGGTATGTAAGCCAGTCAATGTATCTATTAGTGGGCTGGGAGACTTTACAGGACTGGAGAGCCTCTGCTCTGCCGTCTATCATGTGGCCCGAACAAGGTACTTGACCAGGTCTACCCTGTTTGGCAATTCCTAGGCATTGCCCTGATTGACCATGGGAGTTGCAAATTATCGAATGCTGATTGGACGAGGGCAGATTCGGCTGGCCCATCTCTGGGCGGTTTAGCGGCTCTTCCCCAGACTCTAACTTACTGTAGCAACGTGAGAGGTGGGAGGTGAGACAAAGATGTACCTTGGACTGTGCCGAGGTAAAATCAGGGTCGCTGCCTCTTGGCCCTCGGCGCATGACCTCGGATCCTTCCACTCGACTCTGACATCACAACCAACCCAATTCTATCCTTTTACCAGTACCAGACCAGAGCCAACTTTACCACACGACAGCATCCGTCTTCTCTCCACCGACCGAGTCTTTGACCTAAACGCCGCAATGTCCGAAAAGTACACCACCGCCGACGTGACCAAGCACAAGGACGATGCCAATGGCTACTGGATCATCGTCGAGGGCGACGTCTACGACGTCTCGAGTACGTGCTACATCCGCAACCGCCCGCACCCTTCCAATTCTCCGAATCATGGTTCCTCGACTCTTCCATGAATGCCCACCACTGACACATCGTCTTCTAGAGTTCCTCGAGGAGCATCCCGGCGGCGCCAAGATCCTCAAGCGCTTCGCCGGCAAGGACGCCACCAAGGCCTTCTGGAAGTACCACAACGAGCACGTCCTGAAGAAGTACGGCGAGAAGCTCAAGATCGGCTCCGTCGCCGAGAGTGCTAAGCTGTGAGCGCGCTACCGTTGTGCCAGCGAGCCGCGCGCTCCTTCGGATGCCAGGCAAGGTAAACGCGATAGATTGGACTACCTCGAGCTGTGGAACCACGGGTGCGCCTGTTCCCAGTTGAAGCAACAGCGATTTTTTTTCCTCAGAGGAGCGACAAGGCGTCGTGCTATGGGAGTTGGATAGCATCATTTTTTTGGGACATTTGCATGGCGTGGAAGGGCGGACTTGGGATCGTGCTTCGCCGGCATCGGCATGGGGCCCGGATGCAATGTATGAAAGCTGCATTGCATCCGTTCCATGCATCTCCTTCCAGCGACGCGGTGCCGCCTGTATACCAATATCATACCACTGGTCCGCCTACACCTGATCTCGTGATGAGGGGCCAATTCATGTCAGTAGAAGGACTAGACCCTTCCATTCTCTAGACGACAAGGAAATCTCTTTGTTAAACATAGAATACGTGTTCTCTTTTCTCCTACGGCGGATTCCCATGCTTAGAGATAGATTCCCACTCCTCTAGCTTGACTTGGTCAGTCCTCCGTTTGTTAGCCTCGCAAACTGTTGCCGCACATCGTGACTCGCTCCGCGATTGGTGGGGGCGCTGTTACGTGCTCAACATGTGTATAAAAGTGTGCCAGGCGGCTTCACCGATATTTTTATTCTGACAGGTTAAACTATTCAGTGTTTGTTCCTCTATAGAAAAGAACAATTGTAGCTGCTCACAATGAGTGACATCTTGGATATTGACGCCCAGCGGACTCGCCTCGCCAGGCGAACCACTCATGATGGTGTCCAGCACAAGACGCTCCCCACAGGGGCTGCTCTTCAGCATGCAGAAGCCTCACTCCCTGATCCCAAGGCTGCTTCATATCTCAAGGGACATTCTGCGGAGGAGACGGCGCGGCACATCGTCAAGGATATTGTCCCTGCCCTCAGCGGCCAGGCCCTCTCGGCGAACTACTACGGCTTCGTCACTGGCGGCGTTCTTCCCATCGCTGAGTGGGCGGACAATGTCGTCTCTCGCCTGGATCAGAACGTTCAGGTTCATCTGCCAGCGCAGACTATCTCTACAACCGTTGAGGATGCCACCCTGCGGATGCTCGTCGACCTGCTGGACCTGGGCGACGGCTGGAACGGCCGCACTTTCACTACGGGCGCCACCGCGAGCAACGTGCTCGGCCTGGCGTGCGGCCGTGAACACATCGTGACGAAGAAGCTCAACGGCGCTTCCGTCGGCGAGCTGGGGCTGCTCCGGGCCTGCGCCGAGGCGGGCGTCTCCGACATCCGGGTCCTGACGAGCGCAGGGCACAGCTCCCTGTCCAAGGCTGCCAGCGTCGTTGGTCTTGGCCGTAGCGCTGTACAGGAGCTCCGGCTAAGCGAGGAAGAGCCGTGGAGGCTAGACGTGGATGCTGTCGAGCGCGAGCTGCAGCGGCCAGGCACGGCGAGCATCATTGCCGTTAGCGCCGGCGAGGTTAACACGGGCCGGTACGCGCTCAACACCATTGACGAGTGGAGAAGGCTGAGGGAGCTGGCGGATCGGTACGGCGCCTGGATCCATGTAGATGGCGGTACGTATGCCCTCTTTCGTGATGCGAGAGGTAGGCTGACGGCTCTGATCTTATAGCATTTGGGATATTCGCCCGCGTCTTGGATGACAAGGACGAGTACAAGTTGCTTCGCAGCACACTCGAGGGCATCACTCTGGCGGACAGCATCACGGTGGATGGGCACAAACTTCTTAACTTGGTAAGTGGTATATTCATTTCATGGGACACTTGATCCATGATTTCCCGAGAGAATCGTAGAGGCTGGCTTAACTAACTTCGAACCTTTTCCTTGCACCCAGCCATATGATAGCGGCGTCTTCTTCACCCGTTCCGCCGCCACTCTGCAATCCAACTTTACCAACCCCAACGCCGCATACCTCTCCGGAACCGCGAGCAGCATTCCCTCGCCATTAAACATCGGCCTTGAAAACTCCCGCCGATTCCGCGCCCTGCCAGCGTACGCCGTCCTCCACAGCGAGGGCCGCTCCGGGTTCCAGGCCTTGTTCTCCAACATGACCCAGCTGTCGCGCCGGATCGCTGCGTTTCTGCGTGACTCCGAGCACTACGAGCTGTTGCCGGACGAGGGTTTGGGGCTGGAGAGCATCTTCATGATTGTGCTGTTCAGGGCCAAGAGCAGTGCGCTGAACAAGGACTTGGTGCAGAAGATTAACGATACGAGGGTGCTTTATGTAAGCGGCACGCGGTGGAAGGGAGAGCCGGCAGTGCGTATCGCCGTGTCCACCTGGCAAGTTGATGTAGAGAGAGATTTTGAGCTGGTGTCGTCCGTCTTGTCAGACATTGGTAAGGGCGTCGCTGTCGGAGCAGCATAATAACGAGGTCTGAGGCTTGTCCAATAGTTGTGATTTCCCTCATGATGTTGTGGGCTCGGTGCCACGCTTGGTAGACCTGTGTAACAGCTCGTGGTCTCTAAAGTCCAGAAACGACCGTCCTAAGCATTGACAGGCGAAGTGATGTCCCAAATACCAGCCAAACCCTCCGCTTCCCTTGGCTCGCTGTCACCCGACGTCCCCAACACGACCCGCGTCTTGGTCCGGTTGGCAGCACACGCTCCCCAGCCAGGCTCGTCTAACCAAACTTCTTGGAACCACCCTGCTTCGCCTCCCTCTTGCCAGCCTTCTTTCCCTTGCCAATCAACTCAAGGTGGCCCGCTCGCTCACCAAGCAGTGCCTCCGTGCGTGCCGTGAGGCCGGAAGTGAACTTCTTGTGCATTTTGTCGATGTTCGTCTTGCCAGTCTTGGGCTTGGCCACCTTGGAGGCCTGGCGCTTTGAGTGAGTGGCCTTCGGAGCCGCAGGCCGGGCTGACTTCTTGACCGCGCCTTGAGCCATCGCGGAGGTGGTTACGGGACTGGGTGTATCCGGTGCACGAAAAGGCGATGTGCCGGAAAAGTGAGAAGGTCGGTCAGAGTGGGAATGGGAAAGGCAGCATAAACTCCAAGGAAATTTTTCGATGTTTCCTTATCGGTCTTTATCTTCCCCACTAGATACAGTCGGTACCTTAGTAGGTAGTCCAAGTGTATTTTGTACTCCGTACTAACCAATTGGGTTGCTAAACATAGGACTAGGCAAGGTACCACCAAAACAACCCCACTACTAATGCTGATATACTTCAAGATCCAGATGTGAAGGTAGGAAGAGTTCCCAGAATCATTTGGTTTGTGCATTAATACTTTCATTTCAAGAGCCTCTAAATCAGAGAGCGTCTAAGGCTATGCAAAATTTGCTTCATCCTATCTACCCAGCGCCGTTGACCAAACCGGAAAGTTGCTTTCAGATGCTGTTAAATGTTTGTGATTCCGCGAGTCTTACCATGCATCACCCCAGCCGTCCTCGTCCCCCTGTCTTTGGGTTTCGTATCAATCTTCTTTGCTACTATAGGCTTTGCAGCTGGCTTGGACACCGGCTTCGCGGCTGGCTTCTTAGCTGCAGCGCCTTTGACAGGCCCTTTGGCAAAGACTTGCCTGTTCCTGACTTCTTCTGGGCTTGTGCAGCTAGCCAACCAGCAAAGTCTGGTTCTGACCCGTCGTCAATTGAGTAGAAATCTCCGGGACTGCCTTTTGGACTTTGCATCTGAAGGTGCATCAAAGTATCCATCGTCATCTGCCATATCACCCCATGAATCGCCAGCGTCGTCATTATCGTCTGGCGCCAAGAATGCATCAGCGACGGCGCTGGCGCTTGGAGATGTGGCGTTGGATATGCTAAGGGAGGCGATGCGATGGCTTGGCGATGAAGCGATGATGCAGATGCCGTCGCTAGTTTCTTCGTTTCTGGCCCTGGTGATGGGCTTGGTCGTGGTGAGCCGGCACCAGATCCATTCGCCGTCTGCATCTCACCCGCAGCCGCCGAGAGCTTGTTGGTAAAGGAAGAAATGGCCCATCCAGCCCAACCTGAGGATTCGTTGGCGGCGGGTTGAGGAGTACTCATCCGTGGTGCTTGTGCATCTGCGGCTTGTGGTGGGGTAATACGCTGTCGGGCATCGCCGCGGCAGCCTTGCGAATTTTCTGGAGGAATACGTCCATTGCACGGTTGGCCTGGTCCCGCACAAGCTTCTCTTTATCCATGAGCAAGGGGCAGATCACGGGAAGAATGCGGTTTGCGCTGTCCTCATCCGTAAAGAACTCGACGGTAGCCCCCAATGCCATCAAGGCGGCGTTTCTAGCATGTACAAAGGGATCTCTCAGGGACCGGGTGAAAGCAGCTATGAGCACCTTCGATCGTGACGCTGTTCCGAGATGCTTCGCGATTTTTCCTAGACAAATTGTAGTGTTGGTTCGGATACCAGGCTGCTCATCATTTGCCGTCTTCGCCAGGTGTCTCAACAGCTCTCCATTGATTGTTCGGTCAGAGAGCTTAGTGATGATAACTAGTACTGACTTGAGAGTCTGCTCTCGTACAACCGGAGCAAGATCCGTGAAACCCGTAACCTTTTCAACATTAGCAACATATTATCTACCAGGTTTCCGTCAAGACTCACCACGTTAGGGAAGATCTTGTCGTTAACGACTTTCTGTGGTAGGCGATCGATCATGAGTGGAAGTCCATCCAGGAGACAGACGCGAAGAGCTCGGTCTGGGTTTCCAAATACGCGAACAATGAATGGAATAACCTTGCTTTCAAATTCATCGTTCGAAAGCTTGGCAGCAATTTTAAGCACCACGCCGAGCGCCTTGGGTCCTCCTCCACCAAACTCGACCGATTTCATGAGCTCTGGCATGATTTTCATCTTGAAGAAGTCTTCAGGAAAGTCGTCACTTAGTTGGTCCAAGTCCCTGTTGTCTCATTAGTAAGAACCACAACGGAGACGAGACATATGTAGTCTGCGAAACTGACTTGAGAAATTCCTCCCGTTCTTCGGCCGACTTGACTCCGAGGTTGTCTATCCCATCTGTCAACTTGATCAAAGAGCTGTCAAAGAATGACCCTGTGCGGCTTCCTTGATCGCAGAAGCTGCCAACACTAATTCTCGCTTTAGGGTTCGCATTACAAAGGCGTTTGTAGCTTGACTGCATGGTTGGTGGTACGTTCTTGGTCTGACCAGCCTGGTCAGCACCGCGGTAGTCGCCGTTGAAAACTTCGTAGATTAATGTGCCGAAATTGAAGGAATCGACGGCTGTATGAGGATTCTGCTTGATCACATCCCAACCCCCACGAGCCAGCTCTGGTGGCGCATATCTTGCAGAATCTGGTAGCAGGCTTCCATAGGTCTTTGGTTGATCATTAGCGAACATTGGCAGGGTGATAGACAATTGGGAGGACGAACATAGATAACAGACTCATCCTCTTTGACGCTGCTCAAGAGCTCGAAGCCGCCTAGTTTCCACTCGCCGCTCTCGGATGTATAAATCGAGCCAACTCTAATAGCGCCGTGTATGGAAGAGGCCTCCTGGTTGATGAATCTCACAGTGCGCTAGACTCGTTGTCAGCTCGATCTTGGTATGAAAAGCTCGCCAATGGGCTTCGTACGGCGATGGTATATAAACCCCATTTCACCGTCTCGGGAGCTAAGCTCTTCCGTTTCACATGCCACCTAAGCGGGACGACTCGTTCGGTTGCGATGTAGATGTAGGTATCCGTCTAGGCGGTTATTAGCTTCAGTAGCAGACCAGCAGCCGCGCGGTAGTACCTCGACAGTATCCAGCACTTTGACAACACCCGGGTGTCGTAGGGTTCGAAGCTTCCTCAGGGCGTTCTTCGCGAGGGGAGGCGTGACTTGTTGGCGGTGATGTCGAAGGAGAGAATGCTGCAGTTGGAACCATCTTCCTGTAGCGGATGATGTCAGCAATGGCTACGAGCGACGCGATGGGGAACAGGTCGCCATACCCTCTTGGTTCCGTTGTACAAGGTCCAGATGGACTCATCGATATCCACCTTGTCGCCAAAGGTGTAGGGAAAGGCAGGGCCTTTGGCGATGGCCGAGGCGACGGCAGATTTCAGGAAGTCCATGGCTGCGGCTAGGAGAGGAAGGAGATGAGTAAGAAGAGACGCACCAAGAAAGTACTCCGGAGGCACGGTGACCTGACCTGCCGGGGCTAAAGAACGAAAGAATCAGATGTAGAAGGATGATGCGACGCGCACGACACGACGAGGATAAGCAGCCTCGCAACCTCGGATTGAAATGCTACGTTTGCGCATTCAACAGGACAGCAACCTAAAGGCAAGGGTATGTACTTGATGGCAGGTATGTACCCCTGACATTGAACCCCGCGCTAAGGAGGAGGGTACTCTGTAGACTACCGGTACCTCGCCAACCTTGAAGCAACCGTCTTGTAAATTAACGTGTCTTCCCTGTCAGCTGGAGGGGTCAAACAAATGCGCGCGAAGTGACAGATTTTTTGGACTTGGCAGTGCATGCATGCCGTGAGTTTGATCTGGTGACTTGCGAGATCTACAGTAACTTATCTATGCCCCTCAACGGGAGAGTGTCCATGGCGGCGATTGCAAAGCCACCTAGGTTGGGAGGTATCTAGATTAGTAGGTACTACAGTTACCATCTATTTTCGTGCCCACATGTCTCTAAAGTACCTTACCTACCAAGGTCCCTGCCACCTCCCATGCTCTAGAAACTTTGCAGGCGCAATGTGGGTTGGGTTGAGTGCGTGCTGCCAACAGCACCTACCGACACTGTACTTCTCACTCCTTGTTTTGCCTCAGAAGCGCGGCACGGTAGGTTACTTTGACTGACTTGAGCTGTACTGGGCAGTTCGAAACTTGGAGGGAGTGGTACAGTAACGGTTTTTGGGTGTGGGACGTGGGCCGGGACGCTCAGACCATGTCACTAATCACCACTGTCCAGTACTGTAATGTTATGTATCGGTGCGGCGTCTTCCCAAAATACCCGCCCCCATGTCGCTATCACAAAAACACTTGACCAAAAGGAGCTCCGTACCTTCCCATTTCCACAACCAACAACCTCCCAGTCATGTCTGTCTCTCCTGCCGCAATCCCAATAAATGGGTTGCATGAGCCGGTACATAATGTACCCTTTCGCTCGCTTCTTCTTCCTTTCCTTTCCGCTCCCTTCTTTTGACTCTACGTACGTTACGATAACATAGCTGCCTTGGCCAGGTTAGTTGGCCATCACCACCGTCGCCCGTCCTCTCCTTTTTTCTCCCTCTTGCCCCCGTCCACTCGGAATCTTTTCTGAGAACTGAGGAGGGCGCGAGCCGCGGCCGCAGCCCCACGACCGGCAGGGTGTTTTGCTTCCATCGCTATCCAATGAGAGTCTGAGAGTCGCTGCCTCAAGCTCTTGCGTTGCATCCACGAGCGCGACTGAGCGACTCAATGACGATGCCCGCGTTGACCTCTTCCAGCTGTTGTGAACTTTGTCTCGGTCACTATTTCAAGCTGTCTTCTGCATCAACCACCCGGATTCCTTGAGTAGGTACATCTCCCTCTCCGTCTTTCTTTCATCCTCCCCCGAGTTTCTGTCGAATGATGCGTATGGTAAAAGGTCTGACTGAACGGAACCTTCTGGTCACGTCGTCCTCGCTCGTCCAATTTTTTCACACCCGTCTCAAGGGTGGGATATTCGCTCCTGGTGCGACTAGGGAGCATTGCTACCCTGGTCCCGGCACGATCCATGGCAGCTTGAGTTTGTGGCTTCCTTGACGTGACTGATCAGGCACATCATCACCCAATGTCATGACATGGAGTCTGTGGCCTCGCTACCACTACAACCTCAGACCAAAGGCCTCGACACACAGCAGCTGTCTCATCACGTTGGCTGCGGGGCACTGCAAGGCTTCGTAACCGCCGTTGTTCCTAGACTGACGTCCGAATTAAAACTGAAAAGATCTGACCTTCGACGCCCAATCTATTTTCTTTTTTTGCAAGCGCGCGTTATGGATTCTTGCTAATTCCATCTCCTTATAGAAACAGCCCTGTCCCTATGCCAACTGATGCGTCTCCTTCTTGATCGAACTGAACCAAAAGAAACCCGAAAGGAGTGCTTTTTGGTAGTTCACTCTGTTCGGTGGTCAAGTTATTCCTGGATGTCGTTGGCTTGTTGGGAAGGGACACCTCTGCAGAGGTCCGTTTCATGGTGCATTTGCGCCAGACGGCTGAGGAGGCGCCATGTCTTTCCAACCATGGTACGGTAGCCATAGCGGCGAAGTGAATCAGCAAACTGAGCCCGCTGCTATGGGCTTCAAATGTGTCGCTCACGGTTGCAACCAAGCCAGGCCCTCGCCTTACAATACCGTATACTGTAAAGATCATTTGAGCAGTGCCCAACAGCTGCCGCGTTACATAAGTCAACCTAGGCCCGATACTACGAACACACGAGTAGAGTCGCACATAGGAACATGGGAGTTGAATCCTGGGATGTCGGCTGGGAATCCACATATAGAAGTCACTCCCATATTCCCAGAAACGCAGACGCCTCGTTATACGAATTATGAGGCCGGCATCGAGGATATGTCTGGAGGGCGGCACGTTATTTTTGTGGCACGCACTCCAAATCATATCCTGTCGGTGAATACCTCAGGCACTGGCGTGAGCATCATAGCAACGAGGTATCGGCACTTCGTGATATCAATCCTTCTATGAATTTATTACGCATGAACTACCCGCCACAGCCGAGCCCAACGTTGCCTCCAATGCGGACCACGCCGCCGCCGGAACAAGGGAAGGAGCTAACGAGTAGCAGACCTCACGGTCATTACCAAGAAGTCCTGAATCTACCTGCCAATTTGCCTACACATTCTGGCAGCCAAGCCAGAGTTTACCAGCCCATGGCGCCGACCCCGACCCAGCCCGAAGATGCTGGGTTTGTAACACATCACTACCCAAATGCTTCCAACAAAGCCCCCAGGACTAATCAAGTCTATTCAAACAAGCGGCCAAATCCTCATCCACAAGGCCCAAGACAAGGGTCAAAGCAGGGACCAAAGCAAATCCGCAGCCATAGGCCTCCGGCTCAAGCCAACATGCCAACAACAAAGCGGAACGTGGTGATAGTGGACTTAACAATTGAGCCTAGTCCTCCTCCACCAGCAGTGATCCCTCAGGCTCAGAGGCACCACGACCCTACTGAGCAGGTTGAGAAGGCCAGCCAAACTCCCAACGTGTTGGCTCGTGAGCCGCCTCAGGAACCTCTGAATCAGAAGAAGAGGAAGCTTGAACCCGAAACACCAATTCCTGCAATGCCGCCTACCCTCCCATTCCACCTTCTATCCCACCGGTTCCGCCTGTCCTGACTGAAAGAGACCTCAGAGTTGCTTCTCCACCAAAGACCGTGGTCGAAGAGGAGGAGCAGCGTTTACCTCCATCCACCACCCACATTGCAGTCTCTTGTGAACATCCAGGAAACACGGCACTTGAAAGCCGAGACATTCCCGGACCGACTGATGAACAAAGCAGTGTGGATTCATGTGATGCAGGTGCTATCGATGCCTGCGGAGTATTTTCTGCACTACGAGACGAACCAAGCGGTACCAACCAGAATGAGTCGAACAGCGCCTCGTTTGACTCTATTGCCTTCGATGTATCCATCTACCAACAAGATGAAGCAGGATCACCGCCACCAGGTGTTTCCTTGCCCAATGCTCGCTCCACTCCGCCAATACCACAGAATAGTGACAGGATGCTGTATCTTCACATTAACCCTTTGGTTCATCGTCCCTACACTAGATCACAGGAATGGAGCGCACGTAAGGCCACTGAAATACATATGCGACCGAGACGCAAACATTGGTTCAGGAAGGCCGCAGAGAGGCAGCGATGGGTCTGGTCTCAGATTGAGGCAAATGAAAGCAGACATCCAGGAGAAAGCACGAGACGAGATCCACAACCCTGGACGTATGACCGTCCACTTGATTACGGTGATGTGCCTCCTGAGAAGTTGCCTCAGGATGTTCTTGATAACCCTGCCTGGGTAAAGGCTTGTGCGTGGCATCGAGAAACACAGCAGATGGAGTATTTACGTCGTGCCGAGAGACAAAGGCAAGCAGAACAGACACGGCAATACTTTCGAAGCCTCCTGAATGCACCTAACATAATTCAAAAAGCCAGCCAACAACAATCTGTGCCTGCAATCGTTGAACGAGTTTAGTTGTATCATCTACAAATGGGATATAAGGGATATCAAACCCATGTTCTATCATGTCACATGGTACAGACAACTAGGGATGTCTGTCAAAGATAGTATCACCGCACCTCTTAGCTTGGGCTTAAAAATCAAGACGAGCGAGAACAACAAGCAGCGAAAGTAAATAACGAGTAGACCTGAGGCAAAACTTGGGGACCTGACCATATTTTTGTGGTGCCCTTAGTGGATATGTAGCTGGTTATAAATAATGATAAATGACGAATTGTTACAAAGAATCCTGTATAGACCCTTGAGCCTTTTTCTTACCAGACGCCATGTCCAAAACAATGCAGAGCAGCAGCTTGCGCAGATACCCTGGGTCTCTAGCCTATGTCTCGAAATCACCTTGTTCAGGCAAGGCATGTTCTTTTAGATACCCTTGGACAGAAGGTTCAGGGCGCTTCCGGCCAGGATGAAGCCGGCTTGGTCCTTGCTGACGGCATGCTTGGTGGGAATCAGCACCTCCTCGCCAGAGGCCTTCTTGACCTTCAGCTGGACGTCGCCCTTGCCACCGTTACGGAGCATGTCATAAAGCCCGACAGTGCTGACCTCGTCACCAGCGGCAATCTTGTCATAGTCTGCCTCGTTCTCAAAAGTCAGAGGCACAACGCCCTGCTTCTTGAGGTTGGTCTCGTGGATACGAGCAAAGGACTTGGTCAGGACGACGCGGGCGCCCAGGTAGCGGGGCTGCAGAGCGGCGTGCTCACGGGCAGAACCCTCGCCGTAGTTATGCTCGGCGACAACCAGCCAGTCCTGGCCACGAGTCTTCCACAGCTGGCCGAGCTCGGGGATGGTGTGCTTGGTGCCGTCCAGATCGTACGCGGCGTTGACCTCGCCGGTCTCAGCGTTGACGGCGGTGTTGAGGGTGTTGGTGCTGATGTTGGGCAGGTGGCCCTTGTACTTGAGCCAGGGGCCGGCGGCGGAGATGGTATCAGTGGTGCACTTGCCGGTGACCTTGACAAGGACACGAAGACCGGACAGGTCGGAGTTGGGGAAGGCAGGGAAGGGCTCGAGGAAGGCAAGACGTTCGGAGGAGGGAGAGATGGCAACCTGGATGGTGGGGTCGGCTTCCTGGGAAATGACGCCGAGCGACTTGTTACCAGACTCGAAGGGGTTTGCGGTCCCTCAAGACCGTGAGGGGAGAGAACTTGAACTCCTTTCCGTCAGGGGTCTGCAAAGAATCCGTGATGGGGTTGAAGGTAGTAGATCCCGCGAAAGCCATAGCAGTAACAATCTCAGGAGAGGCAAGGAAGTTCATGGTCTCAGGGTTGCCGTCGTTGCGGCCTCGGAAGTTACGGTTGAATGAGGTCAGGATGGCGTTGGGGTGCCCTTGGTGACGCCGTCCGTTCGCTTCCACTGGCCGATACAGGGTCCACAGGCGTTGGAGAGCAACACGCCGCCGGCTCCTCGATGGTCTTGAGGGTGCCATCACGCTCAAGAGTGGCGCGGATTTGCTCACTGCCAGGAGTCACGTAGAAGTCGGCCGCGGGCTTGAGACCTGCATCAGCTGCCTCCTTCAGCAAGCTCTCGACTCGGGTCATGTCTTCGTATGAGCTGTTGGTGCAGCTGCCAATAAGTCCAGCAGAAAGAGTCTCGGGCCACTTCTGCTCCTTGACCACGTTCTTGAAGGTCGAGAGCGGGGTGGCCAGGTCGGGGGTGAAGGGTCCGTTGATATGGGGCTCGAGCTTGGACAGGTCGATGGTAATGACCTGGTCATACTCAGCGCCTTCATCAGCCTTGAAGCGGAAGTGAGCGTCCTCAGAAGTGCTTCCACCAGGGAAGTTCTGAAGTGCCTCGACATTCCGGACAGCCTGGCTTCTGCGGGTAGACTCCAGGTAGCGGGCGGACGCTTCAGTGTAAGGGAAGATGGAAGTAGTCGCTCCAACCTCCGCTCCCATGTTGCAGATTGTGGCTTGGCCAGTCAAGCTCAGGGTGTTCACACCGGGGCCAAAGTACTCGATGATGGAGCCAGTTCCACCACGGACCGTGAGCTCACCGGCAAGTCGAAGAATGACATCCTTGGGAGAGGCCCAGCCGTTCAGCTGTCCAACAAGCTCAACACCAAGCATCTTGGGGGCCTTGAGCTCCCAGGGAGCACCAACGAGCGCCTCGACAGCATCGGCACCACCGACTCCGATGGTGATGGTGCAGAGACCGCCAGCGTTAGGGCTGTGGCTGTCGGTTCCGAGCATCATCAGACCGGGCAGCGCGTAGTTCTCCAGAACGGTCTGGTGGATGATACCAGCGCCAGGAGGCCAGAAGTCCATACCGTACTTGCGCGCGGCAGATTCCAGGAAGTCGAAAACCTCCTTGTTTGCCTGGATTCCAGAAGACAGATCGTCCTCGGCACCCTTGGAGCCGACAATCAAGTGGTCGCAGTGAATGCTGGCGGGGATGGCAGGCTTGGCCAGGTTGCAGGACATGAACTGCAGCAAGGCCATCTGAGCAGAAGCGTCCTGCATGTTGACACGGTCGGGGTTGAGACGCAGGTTCGCCTTGCCTCGTATGCTTCGTCCATTGTCGGTGTTGGTCAGGAGTGACTCCTCGACGTTGTGCAGATGGCTGTAGAGGATCTTCTCGGCCAGGGTCAGGCGCTGCTTACCGAGCACACGCCTCACTTCGGTGTACTTGTTGAAGAGCCTCTCGTACGTCGCCGGCAGGGCCTTGACGGTCGAGTATGTCCTCATCGAGGAACGCTGGCGGTATGACGCGCAAAGTGCTACGGGGCAGGGATAGTGGTTAGCTCTCAAGATTTTTCCACGAGCTCAATCGGCTCTTAAGCTTCGGAAGCAGGGATTCTGTCGTATTTCTAGAGACCATCTTACCTTCATAGCACTCCCAGAGCGCCTAGCCAGCTGAATTGACGCCATCTTGGATGTTCCCGCGCGTCAAAGTTGCAAGGTTGACTGTTGCTGGTTGGTGGTGGGGAAAGTTTTAGGATTGGCAATCAGCGATATCGGATTGGAGTTTAGCACTCCGGGGAACAGTGGGGCCGGGGCCAGCGTTGTTTTAGCGTTTGTACCTTGTACCCATGCTCGAGGCTGTCCATCCAACCTACCATACCATCCATGTAAGTGCATCTCATCTCACGCTTCAGGCAACTCGTCGCATGTCCAGCTTGGTGCTTGTCCGTAGAGCCCGGTACTTAGATTGATATCCTACAATACTTCCGTCGCTCACATTATATACTTAGTACCCGTTGTCTGTGCATCCCTCTAAAACATGGCAACTCCGTCCGCGTCCTCTAACCACAACGCCGCCAGGTCCTTGGCCAGGCCCAGCCGCAACTGCTGCAGAACATCCTCGCCCTTCGTGTTGACTGTCCATCCTTTTCGCCAGTCCCAGCCTCGTTCAATTTTGCCTCCCGATGCCACGGATTTGTGCATGTGACTGATGAGCATTGAGCTGCCGCTCATCATATAGCTCCCGCCCAACGAGCCGGTTGACTTCATGAGGTCTGCGGGTGTCGACCCCTTCAGCCCTTGCCCTGATGATAGCACCAGTCCGAAGAACTCCTCGCATACTGTCTGCACCCGTGAGCCTACAGTTTGGAGATCCTCAATGGCTTTTAACAAAGCATCGATCTGCTCCAGTGTAAAGACTGCAGGGGACTGGTTAATGAAGACAGTAGCCTCGCCAAGTAGGGCGAGCAAGAAATCTTCGCTCACGACAGCATCCCTTGTCTCGTCGTACAATCCTCCACGGATGTTATCGTCCGAGCTCGAAATAACAGCCACCAAGGCAGTCGCGGCTTGCTTCCGTACCGCCAGAGCCTTGAATGGGGTAGATTCTCGAGCTTTTCCTCGTCTCGTAGGTCGTAAAACTTGCGTAGTGTAGCATATCCACTGAGCATGCGTCCAAGCAATTGTGCCGCCTCCAAATCTTGCTTTGCAAACTTCTCCAGCGTCTGCGTTCTCTTCTGAAGAAGGTTTTGAAACCCTCGTCCAGATCTTTGTCTGATGGGTACGCCGTGGATTGCACCAAGGAATAAGACATCAGCAGATTGAGAACTTCACGCACCTTGTCAGGGCGGTGAGAAAGTGCAAAGTACCAAAGGGCTTCGCCGTATCGATGGGACTCTTTGGACAGAATTTCGGCAAAAGTCTGCATCCTTGTTAGTATTGTTGATTTCACTCTCCACGTCAAGACATTGTGCACTACTGACCTCTGCTGTTTCCTCGGCGAAATTGATCATGCCGAGATCATTGAGAATTCTCCACATCTTGTCCACAGTCTTGCCGGAATGCTCATCCAGAGTTGCCAGAAGATCGCGAAGCAACTCACTCACTGTCTCCTCTGACTTCTCAGGCAAGTCCATTCGACCAAGCACTTGAATCGCCATCTCCCATCCAGCCCGCTCCTCCGAAAGCTGCTCAATACCGGCCAACTCCCTGGCATATATAACGATAGTAGTGTCTTTGATACCCTCCGTATCATCTGAACTTGGTGGCGCCACACCCAACAATGCAAGATCGTCCATGTCCAGGTCACCAGTGGGCAAGGGTGGCATTGACTCTGGAAGAGGGAGCCACTGGCCTAGGGATGCGATCTCGGCCACTGAGCATGCGATAGGAGCGACCACATCCTCAGAAGGCCAATGACCGCGTTTATGTCACCCTCGAAGGCTGATGCAATAGCAATCTCCACAGGGTTGAGAGTATTAGGGTTCATGTCTGACCCGAGGACTAGGTGGAACGCAGAGGCCAGACGATCGAAATAGTCGTGCGAGCTCAGACTTGGGCCGGTTGATGCCAAGAGATTGCGCGACTGAGACGGATAGAAGCCCTTCTGGTGCTGCATGCCATCATCCCACCAGCCGAAAAGGCCGACTGTTGCCTCGCACCAATCTTGAGCAGTTTCCATGATTGCTTCAGTGTCTCCGAGGACTATGCCATATACGGTCTGCAGGTTCTCGTATATCTCCCATGGGATCTGGCTAGATGCCTTCTTAGCCATGGTTGACAGCGATTCTCCTCGGCAGAGAAATCCTCCTGCATAGAGTCCTGGAATTGGGTGTCTTTGCCCTCGGCAAACAACGTCATTCGGTCAAGTGATCCTCGGGCTTGAACGCGGAAAAGCGTCCAGTCACTGTTCCAAACGTCCCATTCAGATCGTGCTCCGGGACAACTGTCCAGCATTTCGGCCGTGGCCGCTGCAAACCGTCGAACATTCTCAAGAGCTTTGCCTGTGTAGCTCTTATCTCCACGAGGCCCTCTTCGAATGTTCTCCCAGCCCGCGTTTTCAGAAGCTCAGATGCGCCTGTCACATCTCCACGTAGCAAAGCACACCGCAGAGTTTGCCAATACAGCCCGTGGCAGGCAGGACTTGGCTTGTAACGCCGAATCTCGCGCAACTGGTCAGGGTAGAGGTTGTGGCTAACTTGTAACCAATCAAAGAGAATATCAGGTAACGGGGAGTTTTTTCGTCCCCAGTTTCGTTGTCGAACCGGGTGTGGTGCATGCGGAGAATGAGATGGGCGATAAAGGTGGCTTTTCGAAAGGCTCAGTGTTGGCTCCAGGACCAATCGTCGCAAAGTCCTCGCCCTCAGGCGTTGGGAGGTCTTCAACATGATCATTCCACAAGCGAACGAGCTGATGGGTGACGTTGGCAAGTGAGTTGTCTAATTTTTCAGCATCGTCCTCCGTGCCCACACCTTCGTCGTACAAACGGCTGACGAGATACTCCGTTCGCAAGATAAGACGGTTTGGTTCAGTGAGTCTAGCCACGTCCTGTCGAGTGTACGTATCCTTCGCGATGGTCGCAAATTGAAATCCACGGCCACCCCGGATAGAACCTGGTCGGGTTGACCTGCGATAGAGGCTCTCAGCCTCTTGGCGGATGCGGTCTGTAGCTCCTGCTACGCTTAGAACCATCAGATCGGTTTCATCTCCAATAACTGGCTGCCCGTAGAGTCGGTCATCATGTCGCATATTAAGGAACATGTCGCCTTCTTCTGAGCCTTGGACACTGGCAGATTCAGCATCTTCCGAAACCTCGTCCGCGGAAGCGTCTTCTTCCTCTTCCTCCTCCTCCTCCTCCCCTTCTTCCTCTTCGTCTTCTTCCGCGGCCATCTCTTCATCGATATAACGCTCCATCTGTGTCTCCATATCGTCCTCGGATTCGTCGACTACGCCGCTGTTTCGGGGTGCAAGCGAGCTTCTGAACAAGCTACCACGGTGTGGTGGTAGCTCATCTTCGCCTTCCACATCCTCGCCGCTCGCATCGTCGTCGTCGTCGTCATCTTCGTCGTCATCATTGGCGCTGAACTGCCGGCTTAAGCCGGAAGGTTGCCTGCCTCTCCCTCTTATGGAGCGTCCCAGCGGCGCATTGGAGCGATCAGATGGACCGAACAGGTTTCTTCCAGTCGAACTTCCTTGCGACTGCAGCCCAAAGTTTAGAGGTTTCGATCCTGTCACGCCACGCATGATCGAGCTGCCCAGGTAAGAATCAGAGGGTGCGCCAGCAGGAGTAAACGAGGCAGCTGATGAGGGTGGCGGGCCAGCTGGTGTCGTTGAAGGGTTTTCGCCGAGAAATGAGAAGCCTCCTCCATATGGTTTCTTGTCCGGCGTCGACGGGGCCGGGCTGGACGGTGGGCTCGAATCGGGGACAAAAAAGCGTTGCGACGCCATGTTGATTGTAGTGATGGGCACTGCAAGGTTGTTCGAGCTGTGGTTGTCGGGAGGTCAGGTAGCTATTGTAACCGTCCTGCGACTACTCGTGGGAGCCTTTTCTCTTCATGTATGTGTTGCGCATACACAAGGCGACAACGGTGAAGAAGAAGCCTGAAAGGAGCAATGGCAATGCTCGTGCGAAGCTCAATCACTACGAGAAGCGCGTGTTGTATTTTTGGAGCTACAATAATGGTATCCCAGAAACCAGCCATGTGCAGGGGTGGAACACGCGCGCGGGCCGGAATTTAGCCGACACTTAGCGATATCATGAAGCCTCACCTTTATTAACAAGCGATTGCTGGGTAGGCGTATACGCAATTCTCACATTCACATAGATAGAATTTTTGGTATTATTGTTATTAGATACTCTGATTCTTTACAATATACATGCAACTAAAAGATTGAAGCTTAAATTCTCCCTATATATAGGTCTTTTCCTGGTCGATTCAGTAATTTCTTTGTAATGCAGACTACAGGTACGGACTTAAAGGCATATCGACCATGAAGCGGATATTTAGTGGGGTGGTTTCAAATCAAGAGAAGAAACAAAGAATATCGCAGAATGCCTAATCACACTGGCCGGTGACTCATTCAAGATTCGCTGTATCACTTGGTAAATCAGCCATCTGTACGGTACAGTAGCAGTGCGGGGATATGATCTGAGAACAACTGTCGAGCATTGAACATCTCCACATTGTATGGCTCGGCAATTGCACCACGTTTGACCCTACAAGCCGTGCTTTGGTAGCAGCTGATAGATAAAATTTGCTGCCAAGGATAAAGCTATTGCCAGTGTGCTATCGGCCCCACTATCCCGAGTGGAAGCTGGCATCGATGTGTTTAAGCTGGGAAAATTAAACGGCAGATGCTTCATATACAGACATCACGTAGACACATAGAAGATGTTTTTTAAGAAAAATACTTGATGCATGAGTTTATGCAGCTCTTGCACGTCTTTTGGCCCTTTTACAAAGACCGTTTTCGCTTGTCACAGCTCTGTGACTTGAAAGTGGCTGTAACCTCCGCAGTGGGGTAGACAAATGTAGCTTCTCGGAGTGTTCGGTGATCGGGTTTGTGTCGTCACCAATCCTGCACTTCATAAACATCCCACGCCCTCCCATTCATCCAGTGCTTGGAGCTCCCCGTGACCCTTGACATTTCCCCGCGACAAAAACTCATACTACAGAAGTCAACTCAGCAGGCACGACACAATGGCTTCTACCGTCGGCAAGGTGAGCTTCGCAAAGCAAAACACTACCCCTCATAACCCCGCCTTGACAGCAAAAGTTGACCATGGCTGGTTCAGACCATCACTTGCAAGGCTGCTGTGGCCTGGGAGGCAGGCAAGGAGCTGAGCATTGAGGACATCGAGGTTGCTCCTCCCAAGGCCCACGAGGTCCGAATCGAGATCTACTACACAGGCGTCTGCCACACCGGTTAGAGCTCCCGACATCGGCTTCAACGACGCGATAAACTGATCATGCGCAGATGCCTATACCCTCTCTGGAAAGGACCCTGAGGGCGCTTTCCCCATTGTCCTGGGACACGAGGGTGCTGGTATTGTCGAGTCTGTTGGTGAGGGTGTCACCAACGTGAAGCCCGGTGACCACGTTGTTGCGCTCTAGTAAGAATTCCCTACTCCTTTACCTTGCATCAAGCATCGAACAGATGGTTTAACACCTGATTACGTGCAGCACACCCGAGTGCGGTGAGTGCAAGTTCTGCAAGTCCGGCAAGACGAACCTGTGCGGCAAGATTCGAGCGACCCAGGGTAAGGGTGTGATGCCCGACGGCACCTCTCGCTTCAAGTGCAAGGGCAAGGATCTTCTGCACTTCATGGGCACTTCGACTTTTTCTCAATACACCGTTGTCGCAGATATCTCCGTTGTCGCTGTCCAGCCAGACGCGCCCATGGACCGCACCTGTCTGCTTGGCTGTGGTATCACCACTGGTTACGGTGCCGCCCGTGTTACTGCCAATGTTGAGGAGGGCTCTACTGTGGCTATTTTCGGTGCTGGCTGCGTTGGCCTCTCCGTTGTTCAGGGCGCTGTTATCAACAAGGCGTCCAAGATTATTGTCGTAGACGTCAACCCTACCAAGGAGGAGTGGGCGAAGAAGTTCGGTGCCACCGACTTTGTCAACCCCAACGATCTCAAGGACCAGACCATTGTCGAGAAGCTCATTGAGATGACTGATGGCGGCTGCGACTACACCTTTGACTGCACTGGCAATGTTAACGTCATGAGGGCCGCTCTTGAGGCCTGCCACAAGGGATGGGGCCAGAGCATCGTCATTGGTGTTGCCGCTGCTGGCCAGGAGATTTCCACCCGACGTAAGTGATCATTGTGAGCTATTCTTTGCTTCAGAGATGCTAACTTTGATGTGTTTAGCATTCCAGCTTGTCACCGGCCGTGTCTGGAAGGGTTGCGCGTTCGGCGGCATCAAGGGCCGTTCGCAGCTGCCCGACCTGGTGAGCGACTACTTGAAGGGTGCGCTCAAGGTTGATGAGTTCATCACCCACCGCAAGACGCTGGGAGAGATGAACGATGCCTTTGAGACCATGAAGGCAGGAGATTGCATTCGCGCTGTGGTTGACATGCGAAAGCTGTAAGAATCATGCGGAAGGGGCCACTACCCGGCCGTGTCTTTCGATATTTGTAGCGTTTGCAAATAAAACCTGAATGAATGAGAGCTTGGAATATGACGTGAATGAATGAATGAGAATGACCCTGCAGGTGGTACCTCATATATCCTGACGAGACGTGTACCCTGATGGCCTTATCCAATGATTCCTGTGGGACGCTAGAGAATCCAGGTTGCTGCTTGGCTATCTAGATGCCAGTATATACACACTCTTCTAGCGCCTATATCTCACGATTCATGCTACAAATGCCAAATTGCTGCGCTGTCTATCTTTTACTCGATTACTATCCGCACATTGTTGGTTGATATAAACACTTCCAAAAACAGGCAAGCAGAACGGGCGTACCAATACAGTAAGTAGCTGTCTGCTTGTACCCAAGCCCAGCATGGACAAAGCGGGACTAGCCTAAATGTTAGCACCCATGCTCTCGGTACAGCTCCCGCAACCTGCATGCTACCCCAGGAGTAAGTCGCATTTTGTTTGACAAATCTAGCATCCCGCGTCTCTCCTTTTGGACATGGATTTTTGTCGCCTCGCACATCACAGTCCAGGGCGGGAAGCTGGATATCATTACACGATGCGCACGTCTAGGGTATCCAGAGATACTTCGAAGCTCTTCGATCGAGCTGCTGGGTCGTCATCCCTCCACGCCGAACGACACGAGCATCGCTCGCACGCTTTGCACTCGCTACCGCGTCCAAGTCGACGGATGATGGCTCGCAAACCACCGACATCGAAGATCTCGGCGGCCCTCCGACCAAGAAGCGAAAGAAGAGCCCCATCCCGATATCACGAACCAGAGTAAAGACCGAGATAGTCGAGGATGTCGTGCTCCCGCCGTCCCCTCCAGCTTCCAAGGCCCCGCGTCGCGCGCGGAAGCCCGCCCGCAAGACGACCGATCCAACTACCGGCAAGGAAAGCGTAGAGCCGCCATCTGATTGGGAGGAGATGTACAATGCTGTAAAAAGATGCGCGCGCCTGGCGGTGTCGCTCATGGCGCTGCCGTCGACACAATGGGCTGCGAACGGCTTGCCGATCGCCAAGCGTCGCCAAAGGACCAGCGGTTTCACACGCTCATCTCTCTCATGCTCTCGAGTCAAACAAAGGACACAGTGAATGCAGTAGTTATGAAGAAGCTTCAGACGGAACTGCCTGCGCATAAACCTGGTGCACCTAAAGGCTTAAACTTGGACAACGTGCTCGCAGTAGATCCCAAGCTGCTCAATGAGCTTATCTGGGCGGTTGGCTTTCACAACAATAAGACCAAGTCTGGCATCTCCGCCTACTAAACATTTAGGCAAGGCCGCTAATCGGACAAAACAGATACATTAAGCAAGCGGCAGAGATTATTCGCGACAAATGGCACGGGGACATCCCTGACACGATAGAAGGTCTGACTTCTTTGCCCGGCGTTGGGCCCAAGATGGCTTATCTATGCATGACCGTAGCATGGAACCGGGTTGAGGGCATTGTAAGTCACCCACTTGTCTTCACCAACAGCAGCACCTTGGAAACTCATACACCTCTCTATTCTTTAGGGCGTTGATGTCCATGTGCATCGCCTTACTAACCTTTGGGGTGGAATAAAACAAAGAATCCAGAAGAAACGCGCCTGGCGCTGCAGTCGTGGCTACCGCACGACAAGTGGCGGGAGATCAACTGGCTGCTGGTTGGGTTCGGTCAGATGGTGTGCCTACCGGTTGGACGCAAATGTGGTGAGTGCGATCTTGGGCTGCAAGGCTTATGTAAAGCTGCCGAGCGCAGCAAGGTGATTGAAGGCCGCAGGATAAAGGAGGAGCAGGTCAAAGTAGAGAATGACGGGACGATCGTCAAGACGGAGGAGGTGAAGCGGGAGGTGGTGGTGAAGGAGGAGGTAGTGAACGAAGCCCCAGCTAACGTAACGACGTGGTTGGCCCAGGGTGCAACCACTTTCTGGGTCTTGTAATTGATTTGATTGCCAGCGTCGGCTGATGCGGTGTACTGTAGCTAGACGCCAGCACGGACAACCACCTCCAAGTGTTACAGTCAGCAATGTCGAGGAAGGCGACTGCAGCCACGTAGCGGGGCTTTATCCCATGGGTGCTGCGCTTAGTGATGCATAGATGCCCTGTCTCGTCACAGTCGAGTCATGGCCTGCAGTGGTCATGAATGGACAAACGAAGCTTACACCTGCATTCCATGTTGACCTGTGGCTGACCTCATGCACTGGAGACAGCGGGCAAGCTCGGTATCGAGGCCCAGGTTGGGTTGCCCTTGGGGCCAGTTTTCTCCTTCAAGCTTCCTGCCTACTTTGGACATTGGCTCGTGTGCAGACAAGTTTATGGGTCATGTAGGTGAGAGCCAGGTGTGCATGACTTAAACGCCAGCCAACAAACTCGGTGTGGCTAACTATAACTTCTTCTGGCTGATTATTGATTGATTTTTCATTTATTACATTATGGGCTTATATTTGGGGTTGCTTTTTTATGAGATGTTTCTTTTTTACATTGCTTTGCTTTGCTGCTGCTCCTCCCCCTCTTCCTCACCCACGATGCAAGGGTTTCGTGGATTTTCACCTCAAACTACCTAATAGTCGGACTGAGCAACTCATGCAATACGACCAACCGAAAATCAATATGCAGCAATGCCTGAGATGCTGGTCGCAGCAGGTTTGGCCAAGACCGGCGCTAGCGGATCGATGAACCAGGCAAGGTATTTCCCTGGTCACATGTCCTTCATGCAAGCCCATTCGGCACCGCACGCCCCAACAGCGCCAGCGACTTGTACATACAGTCTAAGCTACGGAGCTAAGACGGCACTTTCGGGAGTAGTCGGTGTCAGGACGTGGACGCAACGCACGGAGAGCTTATTAGTCTTGCGGGTTCGCACCAGGGGGATGAGGGAGTGCGGTTGGCGACATTTAGGCATGATAATTCGTGACGTGTCACAATGTGAAGAATCAGAATCCATGGTCGGAGGCATTGGGAGAGAAAATTCAATATTTCGCAGAAACCCAGCTAAACTCAAGATGCGGGTAAGACGCCAGAAACAATAACAAAATATGCCCGGTACGCCGATGCGACACCCGCTTCTGCCCGCCCAAGCAACCCTTGCTAGAATACAATGGCGTCTGGTACGCCATGAGGCCTGCGCCCCGGAAAGTTGAGCTGCACTCCATCAACTGGTTCCCAATAATTGCGCTCAATAAGTAAAAAGTGTCGTGTGAATCATAGTCGTTTTGTGATGTGTCGGCGAGGTAGGTAGTATTGGTTGCGTCCATGTGTCCAAAGCGGACGGCGTCGGCGAGCCGGGGGCCTGTAAAGAAGACAGACGTACGACCAGGTTTCGACGCCGAGGACATGTTGGTGTGGCGGTAACGGTCGGTGTTTAGACGCCTCGAATGACCTGCGTGCGCTCGGCCTCTAGTTGCGCGGCGTTGCGCTCGTGAGACTGCTTCTTGCACTGGATCTCGCCGAAAACAACCAGGGTCAGCCCAAAACATTCTTTGAAAACAAAAGGGGATGGCATTTGAGGCTAAGGGGAAACTCACGTCTTCAAGACCGCTGCACTTGTGGTCTTCTAGTAAACGGTGCTTGCCACAGAAGTGGCCGTTGCAGAAGCCGCAGTCACCGACAATGCGCTGGGCAGGCTCCCTGCACTCCTTGGCGTTGCATCGTACTCGCTTGGGAGCCATGGTGAAGTATGGAAGAGAGAAAGAGAGTTGAAAGGTGAGTCTCGGGGCTGGTAGGCAGACAAAGACGTCGACGAAGTGAGCGTCCGAGGTGTAGCGGAAGCAAGGAAGAGGCTATGTACAAGCTCTCTAACAGATGTATGTTCGGTAGAGTATGTGTCCAGTCGGTGGACGAGCGAAATGAGGCTCGGTGAGAGAGTCGGGAAACAGTAGACGGTAACGAGCGGGAATCGGGAGGCAAGTTCAAGAGGCGAGCGTCAACTGGGCACGAGGCGGTCTTTATAGGGAGGCTGTGAATGAATCATGGTCGACGGTGCCGGCTAGTGGAGTAGAAGTACATGGTCGTCGCCTCTCCCGTAGCGCAGGGACCGGCTTCACCTTACCTTAATCTGTACGTACCATGGCTGTACTGTTCTGAAATTGGGTCAATTTCCCCGGCCAGAGTCCCTGCCTGCAGAGGCGGAATTGCGTGGAATCGCCCGGAGCGAGAAGGCCTGTGGAGCCCGTCTTTTCTGGGGTGAGGCAAGGTAAGGCAAGGCTAGGCAAGGCAAGGCTTCCATTTGTTGGTGACGATAAGAGGAAGGATGACCAATTCTGGCCCTCAATTGCACCCTACCGTGTGCCGCATCATGCTGCACATTACCGGACCTACCTCTGCCTACTGCACGATCCACGGCCAAAGGGAGGGGGCGTGTGCTGTGCTGCCCCAGCTACCTACCTAGCTATATCGTCACGATGTCCTTTTTCGACATGCCGTTGCGTCCCTTTCTTCGAACAGGCAGGTCACCACCGCAAGCTTATCTCAACACTTCCCCTCGGCCCTCGTATCACAGGTAGCAGCCGGCCTACGTAGGCGCCGCCAACTCTGGGCCTCTTCGACAATCTCGCTTATCAAGGGACGATCGAGCAGACAACTGGGTCCCGAACCACAGTGTAAGAGCGGTAAGCAAGTCTCCATACCAGAAGCCGAGAGAAAGAAAGCAAGAAAAGAAAAAATAAAAGAAAACTCCACCCCTCCCTCTCTTCCCCCAATTGCATGCCAATCCATCCGTCCGCAAACGCCTGACAAAGCTGGCCGGAGTGAGGTGTGGCTGTCGTCAGGAGAGCCCGGGCGAGGCGCGAGGCTCCGAAAGCGGTGGAGGCGAACAGGAGCAAATCCAGCAGAAAGTGACGTGATGTCCAATGGGCGGTGGACCCCGAGACTTCTCCTAGACCCTGGACTCCATATCCGCGGCCGTGACCCAATCATGCGTCGCCGGCCATGGCCAACTGGATCGTCTTGGTAAGTGACAGAAAGGTATCTGGTATGTTGAGGTCAGGCGCTGTATCAGAGGTATCCACGGAGGCATCCTCGTGCAGGTTACTACAATAGAGCCTAGCTTCCTGGCCCTGATCCTGCAAACGCTGCTCTCCCTTTTCTTCTTCCATTGATTTTACCCAGCCGGCGTAGCTTGCGCCACTACTGCTACCACCTCCCTTGTCTTACAGTAGGCGCGGCTGTCAACACACGAGCTCCTCATCCAGTTCGAGGCCCCTGGGGTCGTACAGGTGGCGGGGGACGCAGAGAGCAGTCAAGCCATCACCACGAGGTGGCAGCAGATTCTGGAGCCGGGGCGGGGGCCAAAAGAAGGCAAAATGCAAGGCCGACGGAACCGCCCTTGGCAGCCACCGCGTCAGTTGCGCCAAACTGCGAGCCCAGGTTTCGCTCCACCAAAGGGGTGAGGGAGTGAGTGAAAGTGAGTGAGAGTGAGAGAGAGACGGGGATGAGTGGGAGGTGGAGGTGGAGAGGGGGTCGAGCTTGCGATCACTAACAAAGACAGTTTTGTTGGACATACAGCGGCTGCGCTTGGGCATGGGTTTGGGCTCGGGCCTGGAACTGGAGACCTGGGCTGGCTGGACTCGACTCGTGTGCGTACGACCATCCAGGTCAGCCTGGCCGGTCGGCCCAGGCCTCGAGAAGGAGTTCCAAGCTTGTCCACGCTCCGCCTGGGCGCTTCTCGACCGTGAGCCGAGCATGCAGAGCGCCCTCAATTCATGCCAATCCTCGTAGGACCAAGGCGCCTCCGATGTTCGTTCCCCAACGTCTGTTGATCCCTGGACACCAATCGCCGTTGCACAGATCAAGATCAGCAATCATGTCCGCACACACTCACAGCGAGCTGGCGGCGCCAAGGGTAACCAACGTCCCTCGGCCCCGATGCACCAGGCCAGACTAACTCCTACGGCTTCCTCCAGCGTAACGGAACGGGCTGGTTCAATAGCTTCGGCTATCCTGCTTACTCTTATGTCCTACAGCTTCCGGAGGTACCTGCAATGCACCCGCGAGCCACGATGAGACGCATCACTTTCTTACCTACAGCTCCACGGTGCTGCTCTCTGCCTTTGATCGGCAATGCAGTTCATTTCACAGTCTCCTCATTCCGGGTGTACCCTGCTTGGAATTGTCAGGATCGGTTGCTGTCCGTAATCGTGCCGTAATCTCCTTCGTCCCATGCATCATGTTTCCTCACGGACCCTAGTCGCCAGACCTTGGTCGAAATAGCCATCATCAACCAATTCGCCACCAACGCCCTCGCTGCAACCCCGACAGCTGGTCTCGTGCAGTCTATATATTGAATGTTCTGTATACGCTGAGATTCTCTCTCCCCATCAAACCCTTCTTGTCTTGGCTATTGTTGGTCTTTATAAGTCTCACAATCCAGGTGTGAAAAACATTTGCTTCAACACTGTCTCGGGAGCACGCTTCGGTTGAGCCGGACCTCTTGGAATGAGCATGGTGACATGATCCCGAAAACCTGGCGTGATGGCGCAAGGATACTCTTGGTGAGCTGAGTCAATGGCTCCATCAGGACTTGGGTCCAGCTTAGCAATCCAAAGCCCCCATTAGTGTTGCATCAATCACAGGCCAAAAAAATCCACCACATTTCTGACAGTCCCAACAATGTGTTAGTGCTTGCTTGCCAGTAGCAGAAAAAGCAAAAGGAAATTTAGCTGCCACGAGGCGGAATCGAACTGCCGTTTTCAGTGTAAACAGTTTGACCACAAACTGATGTCCTAACCACTAGACGATCGCGGCTTTTGCTGATGGTAGCCAGCAAGATATTATAATCTATATAGTATGTTTTAGTTTTGCTCCCATCGTTTGTTCCAGCTCGTCTAGGATAATACCATCACTCCCGGAACAGCCCAGGTCGGCTTGTGCCTTCTTCTTTTGGCTCAGTCCTAGCAAAATGAGTGAGCCGGTGCGCAGTGTCAATGTATAGGGGCCCATTATCGAACTTACCCGTATGTTGTTGCTCTATCAAATCGCGGATTACAAGTCATGGTCCGACTCTGCCAGTATTGGGAAAATCTGCGGGAGCGAAGTGCAAGCTTCCACCTCGAGATCTACCCTCTTGGACGGTATCTTGCAATGGGGAAGAAAGTTTCGCCTACCTTGCGGGTTTTATCAGGATATAAAGTCTTATTAAAAAGAGGCCTTGAGAGTATTTAGAATTCATTCGGTTTATTACCCTTGTTATTATCTCTTTGTTACCTCTTTATTCCAATTTTCTTACATTTTTAGTCGTTAATCGTTCAATATTTTGTCGAATCTTCGCTGAGACATCTACGCTAAATGCGCGGAGTATCTGTCCTCTTACTATAGTGGTATAAGAGAATCAGCATGGGAGGTGTTAATTGCCCGGCTTTGTGACTCCTGCTGATGGTGCTGACGAGCAGGTTCCCTAAGCCGTGAGAATCCTGCCCACTACGAATCTCGCCCTGCCCTGTTAACAATATCGACTCTGACGATCCAGATGACTAGGTCTCTTTCAACATCGAGGATACCCTAATGACCTGGCCGCTTTGAGTTTGTTCACAATACCAACAAGCCGACTTGCTAGGAGCAAGTGAGGCACTGACGAGCTGGATACTTCCAAGAGCATAACCAAGACGCTATAAAACACACACACCTCTGCTTTACGCGCTCAATAGCGTACCACGTATAGACAAGAAACGTGCTATTACAATGCTCTGAGGCTCGAGGATCGAGAGTGGTGGCTTTCTTTGATTGTGTGGTTATTTCGCTTGCCTCGTATTGGAATGGCCCGTCGATGACAAGTTGATCAGTTCAGCATTTTAAAAGGTGACTGTAGCAGGTATCGTAACAAATCTGCCCTGTCCAGGCGCCCATCATCAATGCTTGAGTAACATCGACTACTTGGCAATGTGTCTCATGTGGGCTGTCATCGTCGCCATTCTGGCGTCCTGCAGCAACCTTGTATTTATGTGCTCTTTGGATCTTTGGAAGGAATGAGATACCTGCAGATGCAATTGAAAACGGTCAAGATTTAGGGGACGGAAAATCACGGATTCTGGCTTGTTACGACCTTGTCAAGATCTGCCTTGCAAACAATCCGGTGATAAATCAGAAAGAGATCACAGCGTGAGTCGAACACGCTCCCCGAGGGCTGCCTAGATGCTCTCGCACCCTGTGATCTTAGGACGAAATCCAAGGCAGAAGCCTGCAGTAAGGGGCATACGCCCAGCAATATAAGCAGTAAGGAGTATACACCCAGCAAACAGTAAAGGGTATACACCCGGCAATCAGATAATAAAGGGTTTCCCTGAATCAGATGATATAGAAGCCTCGCGGCTGCGTAGAAGGAAGCCTTGCGGCTGTTGGTTGAGGAGGTTGTGAAGGCTAGCTCAGACCCGCGAGGAGTGGTTAGCCTAGTCAGAATATTCGATATCACTTATGTGGTCTGGCGCGATGCCGTTACCCCATCTTGGATCGTCGACTGGCTCTTGCTCCACAGTAGATGTGGATGATCCACCGATGGCGGGAATAGCAACAGCGGTGGTAGCAGGAGGAGGAGGGAGAGGAGGAGAGGCTGCGGGGGCAGAGGCAGTAGGGATTTCTCCAAGTATGGCGAGAATCGCAGAATAAGAGGCGGACGCGGCGGCCTCGGCGTGGTGGGCAGAAATACGGCCACCATTGGGACTGGCTGCGTGAAGAATGACAGAGACGGCCGAAATAGCAGCGGAAACTGCAGAAGGAGCTGCACAAGGAGCTGCAGAAGGGGCGGTTGTGGCATTAGTGGTTGCCGCCGGTTGCCTGTCGACTTGAGCCACTGGATGCTGTGAAACGAAACATATTAGTACGGCAAGACGGACTAAGGCATTGAAACTTAGGTACCTTTGATGCTTTTTGAACACGAATCTTTCGGCCGTGATAAAACCAGTCTGAAAGCTTGTTATAGCAATCGTTGGTCATTCCCCAATTTTCGAAAGCAATGAATGCACGACCCCGATGCATCCTACCGGGCTGGTCTGCGGACTCCCAAAAGAATCTGCCGCCTTCTGGCTCACCCATCTGCGACCGACATGCCTTTTCGACGTGTTCAGGTCTCGCGTGGTACTTGATGTTGCTCACGAGGAGCAACCGTCTGCTCGAGCGATACTTGCTGATTTGAGATTCAAAGCTTGGCTGTGGGGTGTTGGATGCCATACTGTTGTCATTAGATACAGTTACGAATGTAAAAGCCAACAGATAAGCAAACATGTTGACAGGAGTATGTCATACCTGATTGATGATGATGGTGGTGGTGGTGATGGTGATGATGATTATTGATGGTAATGGTGGTGATTGCAATTTGATGGAGATGCGTGTTTGCAGAAGTTGTTTTGTTGGAATTCTTTGAAGGTACGAGAGAAAGAAGAAGTTCTAATTTGTAAATTTGCAGCAAATCTCCTTGATTTCTCTATTGTAGGAGACAAGACAACGGATCTAGGTGTGCAGCTGGCAACGCCTGTGAGGCTATCGATGGCCTAAACGCAAGGCAACTTTCATTAGATACCCTCATAATACGTTCACCTCGTATTCACTTTTCTTGCTTTTAACTGCCCTCCTCTCTTCCTCTTTCTTCTTCTCTCGTATGTATATTTTTACACTGCTCTGACGCTCGATGATCTTGCCCATACCGGCCAAGCCGACACATCTTATGGGTTCGGATACTGACGCTTTTGGTCCCGGATTGAATCGTCAGTCCAGCAACAGGCTCGCACTTGACGGCAGAGGTTTCAAAAGAAAAGGCATCAGTGTCCCCGTTTATTAACTCTACAGCGCTGACAACGCAGACAAATGGGTAGCAATACAATAGGGACCGCAAGCGCCCATAAGAAAAAGAACCGATGAATATCATGATTATATTCGTCTTAAGTACGTGTATAATTAGAATAAGTATCTAAGTATAGCCTTATATTTTTCTATTATTTTTCTATTATTTTTCTATTACTTTTCTATTATTTCCTTGTTATTTTCCTATTCTTTTTCTAAGCATTTTCTAACGCTTAACGATTGATCTTCTAAGAGAAATATAAGACCTGCAACTCACTTATATATCTTTCCTTTTTCTTCTTCTTTTTGCTCACCACTTGACAAATTAGAAAACGAAAGGGCAATTATCCCCTCTGCGAGGTGCATCATCTTATTTCACACCAACCAAGCAGCGGTATCGCTTCAGGTTTAGGTAGCTGCACCCCCACTTTGGACAATGACATCAACTATTAATTAATCCTCGATTGTTTCAACTCCGCGTGGAACATCTGACGCCGCCAGGTCAGTGGGTACTAAGCTGTGACCTTTACTTGACCGGCATATGAAGCTCGTCACTTAGCGTCTTCAACCTGTTTCCATCTGCACGTGCCGTAATACGTTCAGTGACTAATTTACACTCAACAATACCTCCTTGTCCCTCATCATGGCAGACTCCACAGAGAAACGTGGGATCCGCATCGCCATTGATAGAGGCGGAACGTTTACAGACTGTGTGGGCGAGTTTAATGGGGAGGAAATCATCATCAAGCTCCTCTCTGAAGACCCCGCAAATTACAAAGATGCGCCGCTCGAAGGCATTCGGCGGATCATGAGCCATTTCCTTGGGCACAACATTCCACGTGGTCAACCTCTAGATACAGCTAAGATAGACTCCATCCGTATGGGCACCACTGTCGCCACGAATGCCTTGCTAGAGCGTAAAGGAGAGAAAATTGCTCTAGTAGTTACCAAAGGGTTCAAGGATTGCCTAACCATAGGCAATCAGTCCAGGCCAAAGATCTTCGACCTGGCAATCAAGAAGCCAGATGTACTTTACGAGCAGGTTGTTGAGGTTGATGAAAGGGTTACTTTAGAAGACTATGCTGAGGACCCTGAACGGAAGATTACGGAGGCGAAGGCCCAAGTGGGCTCGGAAGATGCAAAGGACAAGACCTCGTCAAAGGCCTTTCTGGCGAGACTGTACGCATACTCAAACGTGCCGACGAGACTCAGATCAAAAACAAGTTGAAGGAGGTGTATGATAGTGGCATCAGGAGCATCGCAGTCTGTCTTATGCACGGATATACCTTTCCGGACCACGAGTCGCTGATTGGCAAAGTGGCCAAGGAGATAGGCTTTACCCATATCTCCTTGAGTCATGAACTCATGCCAATGATCAAGTTGGTGCCAAGAGCTACTTCGGTCTGCGCCGATGCGTATTTGACTCCGGCAATACGGAAGTACATTGACGGCTTCCAGTCCGGTTTTGAGGGTGGGTTAGGCACGCGCAGTGTCAAAGAGGAGAGCGGTGCGAGAGGCGCAAGATGCGAGTTCATGCAAAGTGATGGTGGCCTTGTCGACGTAGAAAAGTTTACAGGCTTGAAGGCCATTTTGTCTGGGCCTGCTGGTGGTGTTGTTGGTTACGCCATCACTTCGTACGATGAAGAGACGAGAACTCCGGTCATCGGCTTCGACATGGTAAGTAAAATTCTACCATCTCAGATGAACTGTTTTCGTATTCTAACCTTTATAGGGCGGTACTAGCACTGATGTATCTCGTTATGGTGAGGGCCGCTACGAACATGTTTTTGAGACCACAACTGCCGGCGTTACTATTCAGTCTCCACAACTTGACATCAATACTGTTGCAGCAGGTGGTGGTTCGAGATTGTTCTTTCGTAATGGTCTGTTCGTGGTTGGTCCCGAGTCTGCGGGTGCTCACCCTGGCCCTGCATGTTATCGCAAAGGAGGTCCAGCAACAGTTACGGATGCAAACCTTCACCTTGGACGCCTCCTTCCCGAGTTCTTCCCAAAGATATTCGGGGAGAACGAGGATCAAGGATTGGATCCGGATGCTAGTCGAAAGGTTCTGGAGGAGCTAGCAGATCAACTCAACAAGGAGACTGGCAAAACCTTTCTGTCGATGAGGTAGCCTTCGGTTTTCTGACAGTAGCTAACGAAACAATGACAAGACCAATCAGGTCTATCACGGAAGCTAAAGGCCACGATACGTCTGCTCACCGTTTGGCTACCTTTGGTGGAGCTGGTGGCCAACATGCTGTTGCCATTGCACAGTCACTGGGTATCCGCCAGATTCTCGTCCACCGGTATTCCTCCGTACTTTCAGCCTACGGTATGGCCTTAGCAGACGTTGTTGACGAAAGACAAGAACCCGATTCAGCAGTATGGGAGGATGATGGGAAAGTTGTTGGCGATCTCCAAGCCAAAATGAAGAAGCTGAAAGAAAAGTCACTCAAGGCGCTAGAAGACCAAGGGTTTAGCGACAAGGAAATAGTGTTTGAAGAATATCTCAATATGCGTTATCGTGGTACGGAATCAGCTCTGATGATCGTCAAGCCCAGCGAGGCGGAGGCGAAGGAAAACTTCGAGGGCAACGAGTGGGATTTCGGCAAGGCATTTGTGAAGCAGCACCGATATGAGTTTGGTTTTACCCTCGACGAACGAGACATCATTGTGGACGACGTACGAGTTCGAGGTATAGGGAAAAGCTTACGCCACCGTGATCGAACGGTAGACCAGCAGTTGAAGAGCATCAAACGTCAAGATGTGTCTCCTGACAAGAAGTATGGAACTCAAAGGTTTACTTCGAAGGAGGCAGGTTGGACACATCCATCTACAAGCTGGAAAATCTTGATGTTGGTGATGTCGTACAAGGGCCGGCCATGCTTGCCGATGGTACGCAGACCATTGTGATTACACCCAAATCAAAGGCTCTCATTACTGAGAGCCATGTTATTATTGATCTAGATCAAGAGAAGTCTAAGGAAGGGTAAGTTTACCAAGCATATCAGCGTGTTTGAAGGCCTAGAGGGCTATTGTACCTCGACCTTCATGCAGAGTCACATCCCCTCTCCCTCTCCCTCCCCTTTTAACGGCATGCAAGCTGAACTCTCACAGAGCACACAAGGAACAAGCCGACCGCGAAGTCGATCCAATCATGCTCAGCATCTTCGGTCATCGATTCATGGCAATTGCCGAACAGATGGGCCGAGCTCTCCAAAAACAAGCGTCAGCACCAACGTCAAAGAGCGTCTGGACTTCTCTTGTGCTATCTTTGACCCATCCGGTGGTCTCGTTGCCAATGCGCCTCACATTCCCATACACTTGGGCTCTGTTCGTTCCCTTAGCGCATTCATTTCTTGTCATCTACTAACCGGTTGCTCTAGATGTCGACATGTGTGCGTCGTCAGGCGGAGATCTGGAAGGGCAAGCTCCAGAAGGAGATGTTATCATCACCAACCATCCATCGTATGGCGGTACACATTTGCCAGACATTACCCTTATAATGCCCGCATTTGATGATAAAGGGAGAATATCATTTTCTACGCGGCTTCGCGGGCACACCATGCGGATATTGGTGGTATCAGTGCAGGAAGCATGCCTCCGCATTCCAGAGAGCTCTATCAAGAAGGAGCAGCCATCAAAAGCGAGAAGCTCGTATCCAAAGGTAAATTTAATGAGGAACGGGTTGTCGAGTTGTTTTACAAGGAGCCCGCTCAGTACCCCGGGTGCAGCGGATCAAGAAGCCTTGCAGACAACATCAACGATTTACGAGCACAAGTATCAGCGAACCAGAAAGGCATTTCGCTAATCGAGGGGCTCATCCAAGAATTCGAATTAGAAACGGTGCAGTTCTACATGGTCAAAATTCAAGAGAACGCGGAGCAATGTGTACGCAAATTACTCAAGGAAGTTTACAAGCGCTTTGAAGGCAAAGATCTATTCGCTGTGGATTATATGGATGATGGAACACCGATCCAGCTCAGCATTAAGATTGACCCAGGAAGGAGAGGCCGTCTTTGATTTTGAAGGCACAGGCCCCGAGGTTTACGGGAATACTAACGCACCCGAGGCCATCACACATAGCGCGATTATTTACTGCCTGCGATGCCTCATCTCGGAAGATATTCCTCTAAACCAAGGCTGTCTTCGACCAATTCGCGTCAAGTTCCCGGAAAAGTCACTCCTCTCTCCTTCACCCGGCGCAGCCGTCGTAGGAGGCAACGTTCTTACTAGCCAGAGAATTATAGATGTTATCTTCAAAGCCTTTGAAGCATGTGCAGCCAGTCAAGGTTGCTGTAATAATCTGACCTTCGGATTCGGCGGCAACCAGTCAGGCAGGGAAGTTGTCAAGGGCTTTGGCTACTACGAAACGATTGCGGGAGGCAGCGGTGCAGGTCCAGATTTCAACGGCACAACGAGCCAAGTCCACTCAACAAATACAAGGATCACTGACTCTGAAATCTTCGAGAGACGATACCCAGTGATACTGAGAGAGTTCTCCATTCGGACTGGGTCGGGTGGCGGAGGACAGCACAGAGGTGGCGACGGCGTAATTCGTGACATAGAGTTCCGTATCCCTCTGCAAGTTTCGATTCTCAGCGAGCGAAGGGTATACCGTCCATATGGCCTCAAGGGCGGTGAGGACGGGCAACCAGGCCTCAACCTGTGGGTGAAGAAGGTAGAGAAGATGACATGGGAGAACTCGTTGGAGGCGCTCCACGGTAGTGGGGAGGCAAAGGAGGTTGAGGTCGAGGAGCGCCACATCAACTTGGGGGCCAAGAACAGCGCACCAATGAAGGCAGGAGACCGCATCATCATTTACACGCCTGGAGGAGGAGGGTGGGGGCCGCATGGCTCGGAGGAGGTTGCAAGAGAACGCGAGGACCCCACGCGGGCATGGAAGAAGGGCAGTGGTGCCGCCCGAGAAGACGCATCCCTGCAAGCGTGAGCGCCCGACTTCTGGCGGGGCCGATATGTCCGCTCCGGGATTCTAGAACGGCGCCGGTCATAGACGAGGTAGCATTAGTTGTCGAAGAGCTCTGGAACAAGCAGATGTTGGAGATTCTCCAAATGCCCGTTGCTTCCGGGTTGAACTCAAGTTGCAGGAGGAAACGAGGCTTCAACTGCTCGAAAGGGCTCGGTAGTAGTCTGACTTGCATGATAGGCTACCGGTAATCAGGAATCACCAGCTTTTGTCCTCTCCGATGACCCCTTGCTAGTTGAGCAAGGTTGTTAGGTCTACTTTGTATTACATAGTATTGATTGGTCTGAGACAAATGCGCCCGAACTGAAGTGCCCTTTGGGTACTCAGAAACCTGTGATCCCGGCGGGCGTGTTGCACAAGCTCGACGGCCGTAGTAACGGAGGCGTGATATGCGCGGCCGGCGAGAGCAGCCCACGACATGTGGCCAACCAAGACCAATCAGCCGCCGTCGTACTTGAGGCCAACCCGCATCGTGACTAGAAGAATCCAGCGAAGCGCACACACAAAGATATTTGCCACGGGCAAGCAAGCAGCAGATGTAAGCCAGGCTTCCGACATCAGCACGGCAGCGGTTGATTGGCTGTGCCACCATGAGCCACCACAGCGATGTACCCGAGGTTCCGGATCCTGGGAACTACGAGCGCAAGGTCATCGCGGTGGCACGCATGGGACGCCTGACCGCAGCCCATGGACGGTAGATCAATCGTTGCGTTGCGGGCAGCGTT
This sequence comes from Albifimbria verrucaria, assembly GCA_020081605.1. Lineage (NCBI taxonomy): Eukaryota > Fungi > Ascomycota > Sordariomycetes > Hypocreales > Stachybotryaceae > Albifimbria > Albifimbria verrucaria. Next base: position 3,614,511 of record JAHREC010000013.1, read on the forward strand.
GATGTTGGTGCAAGGCATGTTGAGAGAAGCTGAACAGGTACTTCTGGTGGTAGGTTACCCTGCCGGGCAGCTCTAGGGAGCTAAGAGTGGCTGGGTGCGTGAAGCTGCCTTGGCAACTGAGCAGGCGGTTACGGGTACCTACAATGGGATGGCAAAAGTTCCATCTACCTTGCGATGTCTATCAGGATACAGGATCTTGTTAAAAGAGGCTTTAAAGAATACTTGCAATCTTTGTATTTATTTATTTTTTCGTCATTTATTACATTGTTACTACAAGTCTCTCCGACTTTTAGTCGTTTATTCTTAGATATCTTGTTGATTGACGGTTGAGATATCTACGCTTGGTATGTGGAATTTCTAGGTATCCTCGCACCGTAAGGTAGGTAAGGTAGGTACCTTAGTAGGTACTAAGGTAGTAGGTATCTACCTGCCAAGGTTAGTAGTCTAGCCAAAGTTGGTAGTCTAGATACCCGAGTTGCCCAAGTAAAATACCTACTATTACAGCAGGAGCTACCAGCAGTGTGGCTGATGCTCAACCTCTGTTCCTTCCGCTCCTGTTCCAAGCTATCTGTGTCCGTATTGTACTACCATACTTACCTCTCCACCACTACCTACATACCTACATACCTATTCTCCCGTCTCCACACGCATCTATACATGGGTCCAGCATCATCAGTCCCCATCCAACTGCCGGGTATCATGCCCCAACCTTTGCTCTCCACAGTCGCGCCCGTCTTTCCTCACGCCCATCTTGCCAGGGCCGAAGCTTCGCTCCGACAACAACCCACCCCCAACGGGGCGTCATGAGGGCAAAGGATGCTAAGCTGTTGCCAATCATACCCAAGTCCTCGGCACTCGCTAGTGAGCTTCATAAGATGATCTCTTGGATACACCCTGTCTTTGTGCTTTCATTGGTAGATGCCATTCTGGGTTACTCGTTGCGAGCGGGATCTAAGTCCCAAGACATGCATTAGGTCAGATCACCGCCTGCGCGCAAGTCCTTTACCGGCTACCACACACACATACACACTCAAAGACCAAACCTGCATGCTTGCCCCCGGCTTCAGGGAATGCCCTGCACGCGCGCATCTTACGCCCCTAGCTGCTGGCGACCGCAACGTGCGTCTCCTGTCCCTTCTCTTGGAGGTGTTCATCCAACGAAAGCAAGGAACACCCGGATCGTGCTCTTACTGGTTCACATCAAAAGAGCCAGGGTCTCTCTCTCAGTCGTGGCTAAAGCAAAAGCGAGTCGGGAAGCTCATGGTTCCCACGACCATGCCGTCCCATATCCACGGAACCCGACCCCTGACATGGGCCGCGAACCACCCCAAAACTCAGCCTTGCTGAGCTGCGGGCACCCTTCTGCCCTTGCTGCTGCTATATGCTCATGAGACATCGATGGGAACTTCACGCCATGGGATCCGAAGAGGCTTTTTATCCCAACAATTGCTATTCTTATGTTGAACTGTCTTAGCCCCGGACTCAAGCCTCATCCTGAAAGGTAGTTCTACGGCGAGGTACGAGAGAATAGGTGTTGTGGATGGGTCTTGGTTTGCCTTGCACCACCTTACCATATCCAAGCCGCTGACATCTCCGTCCCCGGGGAGGGGCGTGCATCATCTGTGCCGTGCCATACGTTCTTCCTCGCCTGCCATTGGCGAAGGTCTCTAAGGGAACGCCCGTTCTTCTGGGCTACCATCCATTCACTACAAGGGACTTCTAGAAAAGGTCCCGTCGATAGGGAAAGGCAAATGCATGCTGGATCCACCCAAGCATCCTCCATATCGATATGGGTGGTTGATGCACCGCCATATGTGAACATCACGTTCACCGATTGCCGCCCCTTTGCGCCTCATTCTTCAGACTCTGCAGGACGTGTCAAAGCTTCCGATGGCCCCAGGTACCGTGTGCCACTTTGAGGATTCAATAGTTGCACCCCAGTCATGCGGTTGGTGTGTGCCCAATGACTCTTTGCCACTCTGTTGGAAATAGAAGTACTTCGTGCTCGAATCGACTCAATAACCGCATTCGTGGGCGAATGCTGCATAGTTTGAACCGCAATTTGTTTCTTGTTTCATGTTTCTTGGGCCTTATTTAGAGGTCAGGGACGCCTTTCATCCATCACTTCGAAGGGCAGGACTCTGAAAACACTTCATCGATTCGACTATACAGCACAATGATGCGCATTGCTATTGCAGGTGGTGGTGGCCTTGGCTATCTTCTTGCCTCTGGGTTTGCTTCAGCTTCTACGGCACACAATGTGGTCGTCTTATCGAGATCGGTCTGTTGCGCTTTCTTCCATCGCAATTCAACTTCTCTAGCAGCTAACTCCCATTAGGAGAGGCCAGAGTTTGCAGCGCTGGAGGTACAAGTGCATGTTGTCAATTATGACGATTATGAGAGCCTCTCGTTTGCCCTCCAGGGGATAGACTTGGTTCTTTCTACAGTATCCGGCAACGAACAGCTAAATCTGATCAACGCTGCTGGGCATGGCCGAGTCCGTCATTTTGTTCCTTCTGAATTTGAAGGTTCAATAAGCCGCCGACCTTCGCAGAATGATCCGCTGGATCGCGGCTCATCACAGGCACTGGCTCTGCTCCGGCAATGGTCGCGAACATCTCGAATGCAATACACAGTCTTCTCTTGCGGTATCTTCATGGAGAGGTTCTACGGCTTGGGTAGTCTCAACATTGGCTACGGTGTAGGTGTTCCTAATGCCGCTGACTATCTCTTGGATATCAGCAGCACAACGGCTCAATATATCGAGACCAACTCCAGAGGCAGCACCGTTCGTGTTTGTCTGACGTCTGTCCACGATCTTGTCAGCTTCGTGGTCGCCGCGGTCGATATGAGCCTGGCAAACTGGCCGCATGAATGGACTCTTCGCGGAGATCGATTATCGATGCGGGACATTGTGGGCGCCTGCAGTATGGCTTTGAATGGTAGTTATCTACTCATTGCAGTTGAGTTCAATTACTGACTCATTATAAGTTGCCTTCGTCCACCAAACATACCAGTATGCTGAGGTGGAAGCTTACATACAATACTTTGCTCAAACAAGGGAGTTTGACAAAGTTGCCTACTACCAGCGCCTTCTGGCCACTGCCGATGGACGGTACGACTTTGGACGTGCATCACTGAACGAGGCTGTGAGGGCAAGCGATTGTGTAGACGTGCGCCCAGTGACCTTCAGCCAGTGGCTTGCGAGCATCTGGCATATGGGTTAAGCAGTGAGATACGGCCAGGGTTGTTCTCGGGGTGTGTATAGATGTCGTGTAAGATATGTTATCATGCAGCTTTGTTCCTCTCTATCTTGGTGCGTTGTCTTTGGAGAGAATATGCTTTGAAGTGGGAGCCAGCCAACTCGGTTCTCCCACAAGAGTCCAACATGTACTAGGATCAAGTCATTCATCACGTAATCACTGCCGAAGTCCTGTTGGCTGCGTGGTTCGTGTGCCACGCGTTGCCCCATGTAAGAGCCGTGTCCGTCACGGCCCCACGGTGCATGAAAAGGCCCCAAAGTTGCCCAGATCCATCCCGCAAGTGGCTGCAGAATGGGCCTTGAGGTACCTGACAGGACGAGGGGCATTTGGTTTGTCATGGCCCCCAACGCCAGGCCTGCATCATGTCCACGGAGATTTAACAAGGATTAGGGATTCTAGACGTCCGCCTTCTTCTCATCTCGCGTCTCGCCCATTTCCGTCTCAGGTCCAGCCCTATCATAGCAAGTCCCCAGTCTCGCCAGCTACTCGCTCCCTGCAAAGACATGGCCATCTCGTTGGTGATAATGCCTTGGCCTGCATGATGGGGGTGGCAGCCGTTTTGCATGCCATGGCCGGATTTGGCAGCGAAACTCATTCTTATAATGCTATTGGTTGCCGTAAGGCTCATTGCGGCAATCACCTACGGGAAACGCCGGGAAAGGAACTTCAGCACCAGCTAAACTCTAGGGGCTTATACCACGACCATGCACGCAATGCAATAGCTCATCATTAAGGCCTGGCGCAGCTATCAGACTCCAGTTCGGATCACTCAGCTTGCTTAGAGTGAGGCATGGATAGCGGTAGCAGGTCTGGCAGACGTCTTCGGTGGTGAGGACCTGAAACTGTCGGCTTGAGCACGCACACGGCGGTGCCGATGGTCCTCACTTTTACCCGAGTCTCATTCTCCAAAACCCAAGTCCCAGGAACATATAGTATGTGTTACACCAATGCAGCGAGTCAGGTTTGCAGGTCTTGCGCCGATCAAATTGCATGGTTCAATGCTACACCATACCGGACGGCTCTATCCTACATCATTTCCCTTCCTTCTGTAACCCTTCAGGCTGTCCCACCACCTCGGGCTCATGTTCATCACCAAACTCCGTCACTATCCATAGGCAGAATTTCTCCCACTCCACTTGCCATTCCTTCATCCGCTCAGCCTTGATGCCACTGCCCAAGGTTGCTTCCTTGATGCCTTTTACCCACTCCGCCTGCGTCTGGTCCTCGAAGGCCGCCCACCGCACGCTGTTCTCGGCGAGGGAAGCGAGGCCCGCCAATCCTAGATTGTCCCAGCCCTGGAGAGCCTGCCAGAAGTCGTGTGACATGCCCGCCTTGTCGTGGCCCATCATGGCGGGGTCGTCATTGCACAGGGAGCAGGGAACGCCTCGAGCTAGCAGAGCTGGCAAGGGTGTGCTGTAATCGAGCTGCACAGCCGCAGAACTTCGTTAGAAATGGGGCAGGACTCGATGAGGATGCGCTTCTCTTTAATCATGTCGATGAGAAGCGGGTGCTTAAAAAGGCTGAAACCGTGACCAATGCGCCGAGTGCCCAGCAGGATGGCGTCGAATAGATTACCGTCGGTACTGTTGCCGTCGCCAAGCGTCTCGCCGGCGTGGAAGAAGAATGGGAGGTTCACGCCCTCTTGGGCACACTGCTTGCGGAACCAAAATAGCTCCGGAAGGAGGTCTGATAGTGGGCGACCAAGGTCCTCGGCGCCTACTAGGTCATAACCCGCAATAAGGTGGGGTATGCCATCTTGGTGGTGATGCAGTTGTCCATATCCTCTATGATATTGCGGGTTGGCAGGGACCTCAGGGTCGTCCAAATGATGGTGATGCCCCAGAAACCCTGGCCTTCGGGAGAGGCTTTGAACCGAGCGGTTTCCTCCTCGATGACCTGGAAGATGTGTTCATAGTCCGTTTCTGGCGTCTCTTGCCCTTCACGGCAGTAGTTTAGAGCCCACGTCATGCTACGGATCGTTAGTTATGTTTGAAAAGAGTTGCTGATATTGGTAAGCATACCGTAGTTCGGCCCAGTTGACACCATCGGCCTTCAAGTCACGCATGAGACGGCGCAAGAATGAGCGGAACACCGGCTCGTAGTGAATCATGTTTTCCACGACGAGGAAACACTTGGCAAATTTGTCCCAGATGGCATTGACACCATGATGTTGCTCGTGGCTGTCTTCGACGGAAAGGGTGCAACGGCTTTTGAGCCACTTCAAGAAGCCTGCCCTACCACCGTCGGGGAAACTGTCTGCTATCGTTGTGATTTGGAGATAGGTGTTGGGTTTGTATCCCTCTTCCCATATGGAGCCCTCGGTCTGTGACTTTTTCCTGTATCGGAAGCTGAGAGATGCATCTGCCCTTGCGTCTGCGGTCAAGAGACTCCTATCACTTGCCATGTGCATGCCAGGCGTGTTGAGGACCTCTTCAAGGACGAAATTGAAGTCCACCATGGCATCCATGTGGCCGTGCAACAGACAGCCCTTTGGCATGCGGGACACAATCTCCCACAGCTTGGTTCCCTCCATGCGGTCCTTGGCAAGCCTGAACATCATGCCTGGGAAGATGGGATCATGGGTGGCCTGGGCAAGGTCCTCTTCGACGCTGGCCGTCCACACGGTATCCAATTCATGACGTCTGATGCGATCGACGATTTCACATGCACGCTTCGCGATGGGTGACAGGTTTGCGCGGAAGGAGGCGTCTGATCTGGTGGTTTTTTCCTGGGCGATTAGGTTGGCGCGACCAGAGAGATATTGCTGGATGAAAGGGTCAGAGGTGGACGGGATGTCCTGGGAGATCTCCTCCCAAACGTCCTCTGGCATGGCCATGGTGAGCTGTGAGTCGTGGGTTTTGTAGGGAGCGAGGTGGTGAAGGTGGGAGAGAGACCGGAGGGACTTGGAATTTGAGGTCCGGGGCGGGGAGAGTTCCGGTGCGTCGGGCGGCTCCGGACGGCGCTGTTAATACCGAATGGCTCGGGCAGGGATCAGTGCGGTGTATTGGAGTTTTCCTCACGGCTTGCTCCAGCGTCTCCTTTGCTGGAATTTGCCTAGTTTTAGCCGAACGGTTTTGCTCGTGTGAGACCTCGGCTCTAGTGGAGTGGTTTAATTATATAAATTGGTGTAAGTGTCATGAGCAGGTTTAGGCAACAGCTGATCCAGCAATTGTGTCTCGGCCTCTACCAAAAACATTCATACGAGGCATGCCCGATGGATTTTTTATTGTTCCTATTTGAAATACAGAGAAACGAAATAGGCAATGATTTACTACTAATCAATGAATTGAGCAAGATGACTTCACTGACGAAGTGTCAGACACACGTGACGTTGCGCTGTAGGGTAGGTCTGTAGGAACGTAGGAAGTTGGCTTGGATAGCCAGAATCACCTCCATTTTCTCAACTCCCACAGTCTCTTTTCTGAATGGCTACTCCAGGTGGAAAGTAGCCATACAAACTGTCACGCCTGTCAACCACCCCGGCTTGAGTGGTATCCGGATTAGCGATGCTGCAGGGCTGCTTACTGTGAGCTTCGTGCATGTTCAGCGTTGGTTCTTGACCACTCTTTATGACTTGTGGCCCCTGCAGCACAAGCATGTCGAGCATGCATTGGCTCGGCCCGTCCATCCCACCAACATCTCAATCAAAACGACCAACGAACCGTAAGCCTTGAACCAACAAGTCTGTTATGCCTCGTCCATTCTCCAAAGGAGGTTTTCACATCTGTTCGCCAGGCCAACTCCTCGTTGGTCCAACCTTACCAGGCAGTGGCCGGGCCATCCTCGCCCTAGTAGTCACATGCATCCGGTCATCACAGTGATTCCCTCATTCACGGCGCTTAGGGAACTCCTCGTTGCCATTACTTCACTCCTACACCGTCTCTTTGTCACGGCTGAGCAGCGCAGTGCGTCCGTGAACGGCCGTGAGCGGGGTTCGTCACAATCACAACTTCATAACTTCACCCAACCAACAGATGGAATTCTAGTGCAATGGCCCCTTGCTGGATCATCACATCGTGCAAGGAGTCATACCATTTCCCTCCGAGAACTTCTGCTTAGAATGAGCCACACATCTGAAAAAACACCTCGTAGCGAGTATAAAGCTTCTGGGCTTGGCCCTTGAGCAATGTGAAACTGTGCTGCAGAGCCAGTCTGGCAATTCACCGTCTCTCTGAAGTCTTCCAATCGTTCGTCATATTTGATAGTCTTAATTCCTCTCTTGGTGTTGGTAATTCAGACCACTCACCAGTCATACGGCATCATACATTAAATCTGACGAGCCCTCAAACGGTTCCGTCCAATCAATTCGATCTTGACAATGGCTCGCTCGCTACTGTTCAGCCTTTTCCTTTGCCTAGCGGCCGCCTCTCCAGTACCTCAGAACCAATACGTGCCTGATGGTCAATGCTGCTTTGCTCTCCAAGACACCCTCACTGGATCAATTCTTCAACAGAGCAAAGCTGGGGCTACGTCTACTTCAATGGCGGTTTTCCCAATGGTTGGTACTGCATTGAGCCTTACAACGACCGCAAACTCCTGTGGGATGACTACGGCAATACTTGTTTCGTCAACCCTGAGAAGCAATTCGTCTGCCTCGACCCAACTCCCAGTGGTGACAAATGGACGCTGGTGAAGCAGAACAACTCACGGGTCCTTGCTCGTAATGGCGATTCTACTTTTTGGGCCTGCCCTGTCAAGACTGGTGTCGAGCTTGTTTTTGTGCCCCAGAAGGCGGACAAGACTGGTTGCAGAAAGTTGAACCTGAAGGCGAATACCCTCAAGGGAGCCTGCTGAGTAGGAAGAACGAGGGAAGCGAGATAGGACACAAAGACTGGCGAGCAATCATTGTACATATCATCTTGGATATCGGAAACAACCAAATACTGTCAACGGGGCTGAGGTATATTAATTGAATAGGCGCAGAAGCGTGGTCACTCGTAGTTCTTCATATGCCTTCGACCTGTAACGGATCAAGTGTAAACAGCAGTAGCTAGTTTTGCCAACTTGTAAACCTTCGTTCCTAAGTCCCCAGCAACCAAATCGTTTGTCTCCAATCTTAGCAACGCTACACTGTGTTCGTAGGTAAAGCCAAGTGTCACTACTACGTCGAACCTGCTTTCAAGGATTGGCCAAAGCTTCGGCAACGCATCTATGCGTAGCCGAGTGTACTAGAGCAGGGTTTACAAGCTGTAAAAACCCGCAAAGTCAACTGGAAAGTAATCAAACTCACGAGCGGACTCAGGCTCCCACCCCGGCCCTGGTAATCCGGCTGGTCTCGGCTTGTCGGCTTTATGTTAATTGTGCAGTCCGGCATTCACAAAGCCAACGTGGTTTGTTGATTGTTGGGAGATACTCGAGGCAACGACGTCACACGGGTAATTAGAGATCCAAGGCATGTGCATTGCACCACCGATGTCCGTCTCACCGCTAGGATAGGGATGCGAAAGCAAGTGGAGGAACTGGGGCGGCGTCGTTTCGCGCTGTGTATTGCCTCCAATTGTGTCCCCTGTGCCTCCGCAAGATATCGAGAAATCAAGTTTCCAAAGTAACCTTGCCTCCTGCGGTGCTCTATACGCTATGTCCTCCCCGGCATACGAAGAATTGGCCTTCGTCATAGCATCCTTATGGGTCATGTCTCCGAAACGGCAAAGTGGAACGAGAGCCAGGGCCGTAGCGGGTGGAGTTGGCATGTGTTACCATAGAAAGAAGCGTAAGTAGGGAGGTACATCGGTCACAGGGCCAAGCTTAGGCTGTGAAAGGTACAGTAGACGAGAGCCGGCGGCCATGGAGGCTCGATAGAGGGCACGGGTTACAGTAGATTAAGCTCAAGGTGTCATAGCTGCTCGAGGGCATTTTAGGCTTGACCAATCAGACAGGTAGCGGCTGACGTTTGCTGGACACTGGATGAATATCCCTTCAAGCCCCTTCTTGGTTTTCCTGTCTCATGATCTTCAAGCTTTCAACAAGGACCTCGAGCTGCCAATAGAACTAGGCTCGGGAGACCAGGCCAGTGCTGGCTTGGAACGGGCTATGTCATCAGATCGAGATCGTGAGGTGAAAGACTTGGTAGATCGTTGCCAAGACGAACGAGGTGGCATTCAACACATCCCGATGCTGTACGCGCAATCGTAAGAAGGAGTATCGCACAAGGGTGGAGGCTACGTTGTTATGACGCCAGGCTGGTGTGGCAAGGGCACTGTGGCGTCGCAGAAAGAGACTGCAAGCAGATTGCAAGCAGATTGCAAGCAAATTGCACAGTGTCGATGGGGAACAGCCTCAGGCACACGCCACCACAGCCACACCCCGGTTGCGTCATAGACTTTGCATAAACGCCTATTCACCACCTTCACCTTGGCCTCGTTTGCGCGCATCTCACGCAACCCATGGACCCATTTCGTGTCTGTTCCCCAGCCGAGGCCAGCCTCTTCCCTGGTGCCGGGCCGTTGACCCTCCGCTACTCCACAGTTTCGCTAACGGTACGCAAAGTCTTGGGGCAGTCCAGGCCTTTGAGGAACCTGTCAGCGCGGAGCACCAACGTCACTGCCCTCAGATATGACGCTTAGAGTGTCCTGCTCCCCACCACGCAAACGTGGCCGGCTTCCAAAGATAGGCCTTGATCCAAGGACGAGCTAGCAATGACGGTCTCGGAATTCGGCTCTTACGAGCCTGCCAATGCAGAGAAGCTCTGCTGAACCCTTGTGCCATGCAGCCTGGGCGTTATGACGATGGATGAATGCATGGCCCGCTATTGATCTTCCCCGACGAAGCTTTGAGATTCCCTGTTTCGGGAGCTTCGATGGCCCAACCTCAAGGGTCTTGCAGGCGAGCCAGCCAAATTGTCTATGAGCCCCAGGGGCGATGTCATGACTATAAGAACTCAACGACGCTCCCGTCCAGATGAGCTTTTGAAATCCCCATCAAACAACAAGATACCCAATCAACAAACAACTACAACAGCTCACTTTCACACACTCACACACATCTCTTTTCTCACTCTCACACACCTCAACATCTATATCACAACAACACATTAGCAAACATGACTGGACTTATGAACAAGGTTAAGGAGGCTCTCCACTCCGGCTCCCACTCCGAGCAGCCTGAGGGCACCCACGGACACCACAACTCCCGCGCCGCCAATGCTGCTGACCCCCGTATCGACTCCGACCGTGACCACCGTGCTGCCACCACCACTACTACCACTGGTGCTCACGATGGCTCTTATACCGCTTCGGACAACTACACATACGGCTCTAACAACCGTGGCGCTGACGGACCTGCCACCCGCACTGACGGACCTCACAACTCCAACCTCCTGAACAAGGCCGACCCACGTGTCGACTCTGATCGTGACCACAGCCGCAACATGGGCGCGAACCCCAGCGGCACTGCCACTACCGGCGCTCACAACACCACTGGTACCACTGGCACCTCTGGCCTTCACTCCACTACCGGCGCTCACACCGGTACTCACACCGGCACTACCGGTCTCTCTTCCACCGGCACCACTGGTCTCTCTTCTACCGGCACCACCGGCACTCACACTGGCGCCACCGGTGCTAACCGCACTGCCGGACCCCACAACTCCGACCTCCTGAACAAGGCCGACCCCGTGTCGACTCTGACCGCGATGGCAGCCGCAACATGGGCTTGAACTCCAGTAGCACCACCGGCACTGGCTCTTATGGCACCCACGGCGCTGGCACCACTGGCCTTCACTCCACCACTGGTGCCCACACTGGTACCACTGGTTTCTCCTCCACTGGTGCCAACCGCACCGACGGACCTCACAACTCCAACCTCCTCAACAAGGCCGACCCCGTGTCGACTCTGACCGCGACCACAGCCGCAACATGGGCATGAACCCCAGCGGTACTGCTACCACTGGTACTCACACCGGCACCACTGGCCTCCACTCCACCACTGGTGCTCACACCGGTACCACTGGTTTCGGTTCTTCCACTGGTGCCAACCGCACCGACGGTCCCCACAACTCTAACCTCCTCAACAAGGCCGACCCTCGCGTCGACTCTGACCGCGACCACAGCCGCAACATGGGCATGAACCCCAGCGGTACTGCCACCACTGGCACTCACACTGGTACTTCTGGCCTCCACTCTACCACTGGTACCACCGGCACCACTGGTTTCGGCTCCTCTACCCATGGCGCTCCCGAGGGCACCCACGGCCCTCACAGCAGCCGTGTTGCCAACGCCGCTGACCCTCGCGTTGACTCTGACCGCGACCACCGTGGCGCCACTGGCACCGCTGGAGGCAAGGCTGCAGTTGGCGGCTTCGGTACCGGCTCTACCACCCACGGTACCACTGGTACCACCGGTACTACCGGCCTCACTGGCACTCACGCCCCTGGCCCGGCTCCCAACACTGCTGGTCCTCACAAGAGCGACATGATGAACAAGATCGACCCTCGCGTTGACAGCGATCTCGACGGCAGCAAGACGTACGGTGGAGACAAGACCTACACCAGGTCGTAACTCAAGTTAGTTGCGAACTTGGCCACAGTCAAAACATTCTAACAGTTGTTGCTTTAGTAACCCGATGATGCACAAGGATCCCACCGACGCTGCTCAGGTTCCTCCTTCTGTTCTCCAGAAGCACATTGGCCCCCGTCGTTGAGCACGACGACCACAGCCACGACCGAACCAAGCGACACAGCATTTCACACCAGGAGGAGCATCGGGGTCTGTAAGAATATTTCATGACGAGATATGAGCTGGAATGATTTTGTATTTCATGCATTAATAGTACCCTCTAACAGTAATGCAATGTTATCATCTTTTCAATTTATACCATTTGTCCCTAAAACATGTGAAGTTGAACCCAATGAACAACACAAACCCATTAGTTACACGAATTACCAGGATTATTAACAAGTCCAGACCATTGAATCGATGAATTATGTGCTGCCTGTGTTAGTAATGGAACGATAATAAAACTTATCACTTGCAACCAATATCAAGCTACTTGAAGAATCCGACATGACTCCCTTTAGGACTTGAGTAGGTGATAAGGACATTGTAGCAAGGCTTTTTACAACATGGTTTCCATATAATTGGGATTATGTGATGAAACAAAAAAATCGTAACATACAACAAAAAAGAGTTGTTTGATGCGCCGTCCGGAATTCGAATCCGAGCCTCAACTTCACACTAATGGAAGAGTTGAATCCTAACCCCTAGACCAACGGCGCTTGCTGATTATGTAAGGGTAACTGTTAGTGTAAGCTATGTAAGTAGTGAAAAGCGGAGCTCTCCACATGACTTGAGAGGTTGCCTTGAGTTCTTCAACTCTGGTGATGGTCAGTCGGGTCGCTTGGTCTCCAGCGTTTATTTCTAGCATGTCTTCTCCATCATGACGACTCCCATTCCGCAGACCCTGTGGAATGCAAGAATCCTCTCGTCATCACCCATCCGCAAGCGCCAACTACGCCCTTCATCACCAGTATCCCCGCTTCAGCTATCTGTCGCTGTTGCTGCCCCGCCTGTCGGCCTTCTTCAACACCACATGCTCTAGCTTTCACTTCGAGGGCGTCCAGCTCAGAAACCTGATCGTCGGCCTGCTGGTGGACCTCTATCAGCCGAGCTTGCCGTGGAGGCTGACGGTGAACGATGGCGTCAGCTGGGACATTGCTGATACCTTCTTGAACTGCGTCAAAGAGGTGGGTTACGTTCTCATTCGTGCGCGTTTTTTGAAGCTGGTATCCCCTAAGGAATAGACTTAAAAGGAAAGAATCAGCTGTGCAGTTTATGTAACTGGCATACATGTTATATAGGCGACGCCAGCGCCGTCGAGAACACTTATTGGCTTAAAGGATAACACTATGAAACTAACACTGAGGAAGGCCGACTTTGTTCGAAATGGTAACGCCAACCAGATTATGAAGATGTCTAAGGAGCACACGACTCAGCTGTGGCACGCCGTTATCGACAACGACTACGCTGCGTTTGCCCGCATCAACTCCCGCTTGCTCAACGCACCCACCGCTCTGAAGCACATACCCTTGCGCATCTACATCCCTCGGGACCCGCAGGTGAAGAAGACTCATCCGCCGGCGGCGAGGCTGCTGGTTCCTTTAGGGTGGTCCAGAGCCTTGTACCTGCCGCGACTCCAGATCGCAAGCCCAAACTCCTCGGCCAGGCTCTTCGGGATATGATGCCAACGTTATTCCCCAGCAGTCGAGATCCGGTGCTGGCTAATATCTTGCTACACGGTGCACCAGTGCCATTCCAAGCGCCGTTGGAGGAGATTATGAGAGATGCGGCGTATCCTGATGGCTGGGTTTGTCTGGTAGTCGTTGTTTGACAGTGTAGGATTCGAAGGTATAGATTGATGCATAGCGGACGGCGTTGGCTACTGGTATCGTCCTGGCGAATCGACAATGACTTATTCAGTTCATTCGTAGAGGTACGGATACATAGGGTTTATTTTCTACATTTGCGCTACCATTGGCTCTCTTCTCTCTAAGAAATACAACAGAGAGTTTTGACATATCAGGTAAATGTGATTTGCTTGCCCATCAGACTTCTATACGCATCGTCGATGGCCTTCCTCTTCTTTCTCTTCACATCTTCGTCCTCGTTTATCTGTTCATTCTCGTCAAGATCATCCGGTCCGGGAACCTGTGGAACCCAAGCCCGTATTTGGCCGTTCATATGGGAGCTGTAGATGGCACCAATGGAGTTCCCACCGCCCATTACTGGGCCGCTCTGGCGCCCGCCACCCCCAGCACCGCGCCATACAATGCTGGTAATACGATTGCTACCCATGGTTGAGCCTCGGGGTCCTGCAGTATTCGCAGACCCTGGGCTACGCAGACGCGTGACAAGAGTGCCGTCATGCAGGTTGAAAGCCAGTATTTCTTGGTCATTGGGCCAAAATAGAAGCTCTCTATTCAACGAGAGCCCGGATGGTGATATGAGGAAGTTCACCGTCTTAGCATGCTGGTTTTGAATGAGGGAACCAAAGCTAGCCAGCGTGTTCGCCCCTGTGTCGGCATCCCATACCCTTACACGACGGTCAAGTCCCGCCGAGACGATATATCTTCCATCATCAGTCCACTGTAAGCCGTTGACCGCTTCATCATGAGCCTGCGCAGCTTCTCGAAAGTGTGTTATGCGGTCTAGGCCCGCAGCACTAGCATGCCGAAAGCGATGAACCACGCCCAGCGCGTCTTCCTGGTCTAGCTGTGCGATCACACCACCAGCGCGTCGGATGTCCCAAACGCGTACTTTCCCATCCGCATGGCCGCTCACGAGAATGTGCTCTTTGCGAGGGCTCCACGCCGTAGTCAGAACAGGGCCGCCGTGAGCGACAAGCGCTTGGACCGCAGATCCAGACTTGAGATCAACGAGCCGTACATGTGAATGTTGCGTTGCACAGGCAACGAGCAGATGATCCGCGATGGGACTCGTGGAATGCGAGTATATGGTAGCATTTAAATCAAACTCTGCTGACAAGGTTGATGCTTGGGTTGCCCATAGCTTCAGCGTCTTGTCATATGAGCTCGAGAGGAAGGCATCTGGGTCAAAGGGATAGAAGCCCAAGTGCGTGATTCCGTGAGTATGTCCAGTTCCCTTGTCACCGGAGGTTGATCGCGGTATGGTGCTCACAGGTGTGAAGGTATGAACTCCATTCGGATTGCCACAGTCCTCCAAGTCCCATATCTTGATGGAGCCTTCTGCGCCTCCAGAGAGCAGTATGCGGCCGTCGAACTTGTCCACAGCAAGGCTGGTGACGCCGGCACCGTGAGCATGGATTGTATGGGGTCTATCGTCATCTGCAGCGGCCGCAGACTGACTGGCTAGTGATCTCTTCCCGCCATTGAAGCGATGTTGAGGCGCTGGTGCGAAGGAGCGCAACAAGTCCGAGTTTATAGACTGCGCGAAGCTTAGGGATCTAGGTCACCCGATTCACGGGTGAGGAGGCGAGCCTGCATTCATTTGACACTAGCAAAGATACCTCTAAGTCACGGAAGTGAGGCATTAATATGTTCACGAAGCTGGATACAACTTGTTTAGAATGGAGGATGGAGGCAGTTGATTTCATTTGATGTCGGTGATGTCAATTCAGCAAACTTAGTCATCGTTGACCCAAATTTTGTCTACCCTATACTTTAACAATGATGAGAATTTGTGGAGTGTATGGTCTCTTCACCTCTCACATTCTCAATAGCAGATCTCATGCAACGTGATCGCAATCTACATTTGCGCGTTCAGTATAGCGATTGCTGAGTAGCCATGTTGTCCGATCCTGGCTAGTCGCATTAATCTGTCTACGATCGATCTGCTACATGACAGGCACTCTCAGCGAACGCCTGCCATTATGGAAGATTTGAACGACATCTCTTCTGCTCAGGCAGCAGATGAAGGAAGCGATGCAGGTCTCAGTCTGAGCTCAGAAGCTACAAACACTCGTCGTTCGCGGCGTAGACTTGCCACAGTCTATGATGCCGTAGCTGGTAAATTCAACATTCTGACGCACGGCTTGTTCTAAATCTAACTCGTGATAGGCAAGGTCTGGTACGATCAGGTCCGAGCAAATGAGGACCAAGGAAAGGGTCGTCCGTCCTCTGAACCAGTAAGGGTCAAGAAATACTCTACCCGAGAAATGCCTTTTGCCCCTGAAGAAGTGCTTTTCCGGCGCAAGAATGCTCCCGAGCGCTATGCAGAGCATGACATCTATCATGCACATGAGAGAGATCTGCCCCATAGTGGACGCGGTGTCTTACCCGGGAGCGATCTGCTCAAGGCCATCCACGCTTATTCGAGCAGATTCTACGGTGCTCTAGAATGTGATCAGCGTTACCTCGATGGCCGGAACGTGGATGAGCGCAGCATGGATGAGACAGCACTATTAGCCCTCGGAATACTGCTCGAGGAAGCAGGTAAAGAAGTTCTAGGACGCCGAGGAGATCTTGTTTTCACCGAGGGCGATGCTAGGTCTTCTCCTTCCAGCAGCGACGACATGGAGCCCAATATGCACGAGTCAGCTGAAGAGTCAGGCCAAGGCCCAGGGCCGCGATCGTCAAAAGAAGGAAGCTGGTCAAGTCTGAGACATCATCAACATATTGACAGCAGTAAAGTTTACGGTCTGGATAGTCAAGACGGGGCAGTTTCTCCACGGCAACCAAGGGGATGTACCTGGTGCATTCTATCTATCTGCGAAACGCGATTGGATTCGAGCCAGGAGAATTCCCCAATATCTCGATGCTGGAAGGGCCGAGATAACATTGTGGGCCAGGGTCTCGGCATTATTGGAAGCCACCGAGGCGAAGCATTGGCCGACACACGCAGAAGTCCTGGCCCAATCGAGGGCAATTCTTCACCGCCCCTTAGGAGGGCCGCCTATGCTCAACACTGAGCTCGGTTCTCAGGTTGGAAACTATTGGTCCAGGGAACTGCATTACTTGGGTTTCATAAGCTGCCAACGAGCTTTGTGACATACTCGGTCAAAGTTAGATATCGTGGCACAACTATTGTTTGGTTCTAGAACAATTCCTCAGCTGTACATACGCGTGTTGTTTGCGAGAGGGTCAATGAGGTATTTCCTGACACGGCGTACACCGAGTCTCCTACCTATGCCAGCACACTGTTTAACCAGCTGCAAGTTGCGTCTGGCTGAACAATGCGCAAATAGTTAACTAGCAATGAGCTAGACGTGTCGTCAGAGGGGTGTAACCTGTTCTTCGGAACATAAAGAAAAAGAAAGCATCGCCCCTATGTAGGTCTCTCTCTCATGCTCAAGTCAGAAAAGCAAAATCTGTCAGATATCGTTTGCTCGCCAACCGCCGCCTTATTCCTCCTGTTGGGGTTGAAAACGATCTAAGCCGAGAGCCTGAAGCACCTTGCACTTGCGACTTGTCCCAAATATTATAACCTGTGTCATATTAGCGGGATAGCAAACACAAGCGATGCAAGCTGTTGCACAACCCCTCGCGGAACAACTCTCAACCACGGTGGCTGAGTCTTGTGGCAGAGGAGTATGCCAGGCCATTGCTCAAAAAGCAATATCAGAAACAGCTGCCAAAGCAACAATGATCCGATGGCGAATCTTGGGGCAGGCATTCGTACCGTAGCATGCAGATCCTGATTCGGTCACTTGGACAAGATGAGCAACAACTTTGCTTTTTCCTTGTGGGCCAAAGCATCCACAACGCCCGCTACGTGTGGTTGGCCCATGTCTAGAATAAACAATTTGCTTGCCCAGCGAAGCAAGCGAGAACTGCCACCATCCAATAGACAATAACGACTCAAGCCACTGATGGGTGCCTCATCCTAAAGCTCTAGGGATCGATCAGGGACACCAACTCTTGTCTCAGCTGCCAACAGCGCGTATGGCGTTCCAGGTTGGTCAATGCCAATTGTAAAATCTTACCGTACACTTATGGAAATAATATTTGCCCGCGCTGGCTCACCTGAGACAAACTGTGCAGATCCCATTAACCAGGTAACAGGAAGACCCTGTTCAATATCTTCTTTCCAACAATGTCAAGTCGTAACCAATACGTACAGCCTGCCAATCAATAACAACCCCTGCGGAGCGTTGTGTTTGGCTAGGGGCTGGCGCTATAAGCCCACAGCAAACGCCGGTATGCCGAGGAACTTCGTTTCCGAATTGCTCTTTCTAGGAGGGTGTTTGTCCCTCGCCCTCTCACCTCGAAGCATGAGCTGCATTCGGCTGAGTCGTGACACCCATCCACCACGGAAAGTGACCGGGGTCTCCATCAAGCCACCACGCTGGACTGCGCACGTCCCACGATGCGGCATACCCCTGCCAGCCTGAAAAGCTGCTCCAGGCCTTTACTTTCAAACGCCATGTTTGCTTCCTGCTGAAGGCATGCATATGTCCCAAGTGATGGTGTCGAGACCAAACGGCCTTGGCGTACGCTGCGAGGTGAAACTCCGCCTTATGGCGCAGGGAAACGGCAATTGTTGCGAGCGTATGGTAGAATCCGTCATTATGTGTTAACCTTTGTCTTTCCGAGCCATCCTACCGGTACAGGGTACAGAGACAGACGAGCGGGGAGTTTCAACTTCGTGGCTACAACGGCGCTGTACAAGGACAGGATCTACGAGAACCACGGATAGCTATCAGAGAAACTGCCGCAGATATGCTCTCCCAGGGACAGAGCCCTTGGTGACACCCAATAAGAGCTATGTGCACTACATATCACGTCTCACAATTAAATGTGATGAGTGCTTGTGACAGCATGATGGTAAAAGAGGATTGATGCAGGTCGAACCATGCTATGTTGCAAGCTTCCCAAACAACCAAAAAAACCGACGGCCCAGCATGCTGTGTAACAGGGGGCTGCTTATAGGTAACATGGTGAGAAGGATGTGACCACGTGAACTAAGGTCAAGGCAGGATGGCGTTGAGCCTACACGCCGACCACAGACGGTAGATGTTGTTCAGGTTATGGTGTTGCATCGATCGTTCTCATTGGAGATCGGGCAAATCTGAGCCGTCCTAGATGCTGCCGGGACCGACCAAAGACCCAGTCCGCTCAAAGGGTGAACCCCGTGGCCATGTGATCAATGTTGCTGACATAGAATAATATAAGCCTTGCAGCTGATAAAGGTGGTGGGGTGGCTCTTGTTTGCTTATTACTGGTGTGGCATTGATCATATCTAATATACCCGAGTGCCCTTTCCAGACAAGCCATTTGATGCTCTTTGCCCCCTTTGCCTATGGAAAATACCATCTCTCCCTCATGCGCCTCATCTACAACAAATGCAGGGCTGTACGATGATGTAGCATGTTAATAAAGGAGGGACTTGGGAGCCAACCGGCCTCGCTCAACACGACATGTCGAATAGAGGAAAGGTGCAGGCACAGAGGAATAGGCCGAGTCCCAAGATAGGCATGATCATCAGAAGGCATGTGTCAATGACACCCTAGGACAGGCCTTCCTAGGAAATCCGACATGACCTGTTTGTCGACAAAATCGACTTGTCATAAAAAACAACGAAAAGAGATTCACCGCTGCTGGCTGGTGTTCCCATCTTACATTCCCCAAGACAAATATGCCGCCCCTTGCGGTCAATGCTTGCCCTGTGTCAAATTTAGTAGACATCTTCTAGGTGAGTGATTTTGGGCGATCGATGACCTCGGATGAGTAGGATTGCCCACTGCTAGATTACGGTGAAGCGCACCACTGGCCTGGCCAGGCGAAGTTCAGTATCCCAGACACTGACACCTCCCCAGCTGCGCTTGGCGGACCCGAAAGTGCAGGGGATGAAGCAAGAGGAGCTCCCGGAGCCAGACACATGGGTTCTCCCAGCAGACTGGTACTGTGGAGCGGGATGCTTCCAATTATACAATTATGTGTTGTGTTTCAACTGCTGCCCGGTGCCTATCCAGTCGGCAACAGATGATTGACCAGCTAGATTGCATTGTAGGATAAACATGAGAAGTTGCGGCCTTCATGACATACACAAACCTCGGACACAAAACTCAGGCCATGGTCACCCATGCTGCTCAGCCAGGACTTCCGTGTGCCGCTCGCTATGCGCTTCGAACCCCACGCAGGATCTAACCAGATGTTGTAATCAAATGGATGTGCATATGTGCATTTCCCATCAGGAGCCCCTACAGGCAATGCGTAATCCATAAATGTCAGATCGAAGCGCTGGGTTCAGGACGGTCCGCCGCATGGCGTTCTCGGGTCACAGTCGGCCGATGCATCCTTGTCACCTTGGTAGACTTCACAGCTCAGATATCGTACGACTTCGGCCATGTCCAGCCACTCCTCACGAACCTCTCTATAAAGAGACGCCGATGCGGGCACTTGAAGCACTGGCAGGGGCCATTGGTCATACTCTAGTACTTTGAGCGCGCCGTTCCATTGCACCCACACCCCTTTCGTCGCTTCCCAAGGCTTGCAAAGACAGTTGATCTTCCTCGTGCTCCGCACGCTACTGCCGACTTGACGTAAAGAGCTATGGGTGGTGTTGTGAAAGCGAACTGCTTGCAGGCCCATGAACAGCATGGGGAGGGCCCAATATCATCCTGGCCACGCGAGAGCATCTTAAAGGAGCTAGCATCAATAGATTCTCGAATTGGCTGGTACTACAGCAATTTTACGCTTGTTGACGGTATTCCACATGCTGCGCTCGGAGCAAACATGTAATCGGAAGACCACAGTTGAGAGATATCAACCTGAACCTGGCAAGAACCGCAAGCCAGAGCAGAGGGGACACGAGGGATGCAGGCGCGTCATCTCCGAGTAAGTGAGGAAGGAAACTCCACTCTGCCGAGGCACCGTAGCTCAACAGGATCGACAGACAGGCTGTGAGGCTGCCACTCCTCATAGGTTAATGCTGGTCCAGTACGAGTGCCCGACGGGCTGGACGCGACTCAGGGTCTTGCAGCTCTGATATTGGCGGCAAGTCAACGCCAGACTGACTGTGGATAAGCTTCGCGATCCTTCCGTACATCAATGCGCAATGCAACCAATGAGGGTTGCCTATACATCGTCATCTCGCTTGACAGGTTGCGGGTACGTGAATTCTTCATATACCTACAACTGTTTATGGAACGGATGTACGAAACTGATCGCGGGAGTACGGAGCAATGTAAGCGACTCTGGTCCATGGCTTCAGCTGCTGGTTTGGTACAGCAATAGGCTGGGAATCAGGTCATACCGTCTTGGCCTGAAAAGGTAACCACCTCAGCATGCCCCGCTAGTTCTTTACCTGAGCTGTTGGCAATGCGACACTCGCTCTCTGATCAGCACTCTTTTGTTTGGTTCCATGGTCGGCCAACCTTGCGCCAGCTACGTAGGATCGGGCTTGTGCGGCCGGTGAGCAAGGTTCATACTGCCCTTGGCCCCTGCTGGATAGGCCTGTCAGAGTCTGAGACGAGACCGGGATGGGTGATAGATGCCTGGGAAGATGATCCCTCTAGGCCTAGCCCAGGCCATGTGCTTGGTTCTCTAAGCACATGTATGTATGTATGTATGTTTGCATCGAATGGGAAGGTCGTTGGGTGAGGCACTTCGAAATTGACGGCCAGAGAATAAGATGATAGGGGAGGAGGAAGAGTTTACGGCATGTTGCACAAGTCAGCCGCATATGGCATTATGCCGATGTCGTGAATATTGGCTTGCCTGAGGCAAAGAGTCTCTGATGGACAGGAAAGGACAAGGTCCAAGGTACTTGGCAATGCTAGCGCCTGTCTGCTGAGAGGTACCCCGTCTTGAGGCGCATGTACCTGTGCTGTGCGCCCGCTGCCTTCGGCGCCTGCGCCTGCGCAAGTACCGACCAACCTACTACCAACTTAGGTACTAAGGTACCTGATGGAAGTGCCCTTTACCGGTAAAACGGTCGTCAAGTGCAACGGCTAAATAACTAGTTCCTGACGCCGCAACGTGGCTGACATGAGTAAGACAATCTCTTCCCCAGGCCCTTGACCCCGTGGCCCCATGGCTGGAGGCTGCACAATCCAAGAACTATTAGGCAAGTAAAGATGGCTGGACCAAGGCGAGGGCAGTGGTTTTCTCTTCTCCCCTTCCGTAAGGACATGTACTATTCACTTAAAAGCGAGCATGTGTAACAAGTTACGTGCTTAACAAAAGTTCAGTGCATCAGTCCATTTTAATCGGTAGCTGCATGAAGTCGGCCGCAACCACCTCGTGTATGGCCGATTTGACCGACTTACCCGACATCATCCGCAGAGCAAGGTCGTCCGCCTTCGTCCTTGCCAGGCACAAACCTGGAGCGGGCGTAGCTCCGGTGAGTGACCTGTTAGGCCGAGTCAAGCCATGCTTCTAGACTGCCAGGGCTGTGGAGCACGAGGTGTTCGAGTGCACCCGTCTCAAGGATATCACATAACCCGAGGGGTAGGGATGGCGTCATTTGCTCCAACCGTCATTTTACGGGACAAACCACTCTGTAAATAAAACACGGGTTGACAAATATCCTGTGCGATCGTCAGGCGTCTTCCGATATGGCACTGGGAGGCATGAAACATGTTTGTGGGAAAGCGGACGGGGGCGCTGATGTTCCCAACTCACATGAGCAAGCCGATATGCGAGGGGACCAAGCCGTCACATTGATTTATTGTGAAGCATGACTTAATGTATGGACAATATGCACATACTTAATTAAAGCCTTCCAATTAAGCGACCAGGTACAGGAGTACATGGCGTAACCATTGGTCTGCCCCTTGCTACAATTGTCAATAGGCCTGCCAAATATCCTTGTTGGGAAGGATGAGCACAATCCTGGGATATAATAATGGGAGAGCATTAACTGCATACGGAATTCCTTTGGGTCTCTGTGAAATCGAGCTCTGCTCCTGGTAAACGAATCGACGACCCGACCCGGGTTCTAGCCAAGGGCCTGGAATATAATCAAACCCCTATTGCTGGGTCTGATATGGATACAATGACGAGACAGATGACGTTCTTCGAGTATATCACTCACCACCATGACGGCACAGAGGACTCTTGGTCGCAACTCAACATCAAACCCAAGGTGCACTACGTTGGTCTGTGTCAACATTGTTGTCGGGGGCAGGTCCGGGAACCAGGTTGTTGGGATTGTGACGCACGAAGCCATTGTTGCAGGTGCTGCAATTGCCACGATCCCATCACATTGCCACTGGCCATCACCCTGTTTCGATTGGTCATGGCGCATGGGCAGAGAGTATGGCATGGGAACATTTAATCATCGTCGAGTATGTTGCCATGTAGTGATGGCTTGTTTGGAACTAGGGGTGGAACAATGGCAGGTCTTCTGTAGCTGATCCATGACGTACCGAGCTTTCATACTAGCCTTGGCTGTTCTACCGTGAACATTTCTCGTGGTCTCCGTTACGGCACATGCATCCAGGGACTTGCAACAAGGCACAGGTACCAACCACACGGGGCGAGGACGGGACTACCCGCCCCTCTTTGCTTTGCCGACATGTGTGTCGAGCTTAGTGAAGGTCGTGTCGAGCACGTTGTTCTGTGTTGGGTCAACAACTCCTTTGCCGAAGCGACTAACACCAACGCTAGCGAGTTGATACCCAACCTTGACTACACGTCGGGCTGTTTCATGGATGGCTGGCAAAGAGAATATACGTGCGATTTCCAATCCATAA
This sequence comes from Albifimbria verrucaria, assembly GCA_020081605.1. Taxonomy (NCBI): domain Eukaryota; kingdom Fungi; phylum Ascomycota; class Sordariomycetes; order Hypocreales; family Stachybotryaceae; genus Albifimbria; species Albifimbria verrucaria. The sequence goes on from JAHREC010000013.1 coordinate 3,637,883, forward strand.
AGGGAAACCGAACTCATGTTACGTGCAGGATAGCAACACCGGACGAGTTACGCGATATGTCCGGTAAATGGCAAGGAAGCTTGCTATACAGGGTAGGGTAGGTGTTGCACAAGCAAGTTGACAGGAGTTCGCGGTGAGACCAAGCAGCAACACGTGACACTGTCGCACATTGAAGGTTGATTAGGCCGACTTCCGAGACACGCCCTTGACACGTTCTATTTCATGCTCTACTGTACATTCATCTTATTCTCCGCCAGGGCTAGCATGCGGCATGCTGCATAGTCGAGAACATTGGTCGGACATAAGAGTTCTTAACATGTTTAGTGCCGCGTAAATGCTCCACAGGAGTGGGCCATCTGTGTGTTTTTACCAGGGAGGGTAAAAAAAAGAAAGAAAAAGTGAGAAAATTGATCAAGTGAGAACTGTTATGCATGGCGCATCTTGCGTGGGTTACGAACTGGTCAAGTCCCTACCTACCAGTAACCGGGTACCTACGGCTTTTGGTTGGCGGGGACACTCCATGTACTCACAGCAAAGTTGGCAAGTTGACCGCAATGGTACACAAAGCCTCCATAGTGACCGATCACATCTCATTTGCAAGTAAGATTGAGCATTTTATGTCGAGGACATATAGCGCACTGGTGTCCACTATAGGCCTAAGCTTCATCACGGGACAACAGCCAAGGGCGGTAGGCGGGTGGGTAGGTCATGTATGTACGCACAGTCGTGTCGCAGGCTACTGTGCCTCCCAGACAAATCTCGGTGCCTTGAAGATGGTGTTTTGCCAAGCCGGGGCCATTTTATGAATGTGAGGAAAAGACCCGTTCCTGGACGAATTGGCTGGGGCTGGATCGTGCGGGGATTGGATAAGATACCTTGCCTCTATCCAAAGATGGGCCTGTCTCAGCAGGCCTAGGTGGTCCCAGCCAGCCGGGGCGGTTTGAGGTACGGAGTAGATATGGGACAGTTCTCGCCGGGGCCTGCAAGGGAACTTTAAAGGTACGCTGGCCGGCGATTCCATTAGCTGCAAAACCTGGTAGCTGTAAAGTGCCGGTGGCCAGTCTCACATCCTTGCTACCAAACATTTGTCTTGTTGGGGAGGGAACGCCTACCAAGCATCTACCTTGCCACGTCTCGCCTCGATTCGATTTCTCGGTACCTCAGGCACCTCACATTGCGTGGTGAGGTTGGTGGCCACGCGCGTACCAGCCAGGGATCCCTTTGTACACACATGCATCGCCTACACCCATTTCCTTCTGCTGTTTCTGCGAACCTCTGGCTAACAGGGAGCCCCTTGACTCGGCCGTGGCCCAGACAGTGTGGCAGAGGAGCTGTCAACCCAAGCCATGACCAGTGTGGAATTTCCTCGAACACTCTTGGAAGCCTTTTGACGGGCTGGGCTTGGGGTCGCACGCAGGCGCAACGTGCCTCGTCCCTCTGGTTGGTGGTACCTTTTCCTCGACTCTCTCTACGGACACGGCCCTCTCCACTCGGAACCCTGGACACCAAAGGCTGTGACCGCATCCAGGCACACGTCTGGCCTGCAAGCTTCTGCTTGGGGTCTTATTCGAGAGGCAGAGGGGGCCACGACAGAGCAATCAACCATCATGAGTCGTATCCCACTGCGCCCGAGGCCTCTGCCTCACAGCTACCTGGCTTAGATACGAGCAAGACGCGCTGATACGTCCACCTACCTTGACCCTGGAAGAGCGATGGCGAGGGAGAGACATGGCCACCGGCCAGATCGGATCCCGTCTACTCCAATCAAACGTCCGCCATGCGGCTCTGAGAAACCTGCCTGCGTGCCGTCAGTGACCCCTCACGAGGGTGTTACAGACGGACGTTGCGGTGCTTAAAATACCGTGTAGGCAAGGGCGGGATCGCACGCCACCCATTTTTGCCATCTCCGGCCCTTTCCAACCTCCCAGCCTCATCACTGCCCAAACATGGGCTCGCGCCCCTCATCTCGGCGACTCTCCTGATCTTCGGTGTCGCGAAGCGTCGGCTTTCTAGAATGCCCAGCCAGACGCAGTGGGTGGCCACAGAGCCTTTTTCTCCCGAACGGCCCGTCTCGACTAGACGTGCTAGCCTTTACCCAAACGTGCTCCGCCGCAGAACTAAGTCCCGGATGAAGAAGTTGGACGGCCCCATCCTGGATTCGGTTGGCCCCTCCGAGCACCGTCTCCTCTAGATGGCCGTTGCGTCGCAGTATGGAGAAGAGCTGGCTCTCACCGACTCGTTGTCCGCCACTTCTTCAGCTGCCAACTGCTTGTTGCCCGTGGTCCGTCCGCCTCATCGATGCTTAGCTTGATGTTTGATGTGGATCAAGCAGAGCGTGTGGTCTTGGCCGGGTCACAACGAGCGTTGCGTGCTGTGGGTTCGTCCATCCCACTAGGAGGAATTGGTGTCAGACAGCGACAACGTTTGAGCCGCGTGAGCCATGGGGACTTTTCGGCCTCATGCGGTCGGTCGGTGTATGGATTCTCGCCTTGTACCTTGCTTGATGATGATGACTGTAATCAAGAGACCCTCCTTGGAAAGCCCACGTAGTATGGAGAAAGGCTCGCACCGTCGCTGGCGATGGGCGTGACCTCCGGTATAAGACAGAGCATGGTGTTGTCCCGAAGCAAGCAACCATCTCTAGCCTCTGGCATTTCTCTATTCATCGACTACGCGCGCAGCCAAAGGCACACGCAGCACTTGCCCACACCACTCTCACATGCATGCGCATGCGCACACCTCTGTGGTCTGACAGGACCACGCACAATATCGTACATACATACATACGTTACTGACCTACGTACATGCTGTACTTACTTACATGCTCTCTCGTCCATACAAAGTCATCATCACACCCGTCTCCCCAAGTCGATTGCCACCGTCTTACTTTTTCCCCGTCCAGCGTCCTTTGCTCTCTCTCGTGTGGCCCCCGTCCGTCCGCCCGTTCGCCCGTCACGGCCATGACCGACATTTTCTGATCTACGGCCTAGCAAGTGCAGTACTCATGCCCTTTTCGTATCATATTACTTTATGCTCTCTCCACTTTGCCGTTTGCCTCATCAAACAGTCCAAGGTACTAAGGACATTCATCTGCGCTTCTCCACTTGCTGTGGGAATAGCGCACGCCCCTTCCCCACTGCACCCTTCCCATCGATGTAGGTATCTCTCTTTCTTCTCTTTTCCCGGACGACTGACCAGGACACCCTTCACGTTTTTTTTTCTTGGGTCTCTCCACACCACCATCTTGCTCCCCCTCCTCGCTTTCTCTCCCCCAGGTACAAGCTCGAGCTACTATTTACCTGTGCACACCTTACAACGGTATTTGGCCTGGGCCAGAAGCTTTGGAAATGGTGAACTGACTGATTGACTGCTAGCGGTCAAACTACGATAGTCTTTAGGTCCTAGGCCAAAACAGGGCGGCCCAGCCTTTGCCTTTCCCTTCCGTGGGACACGCCCCTTTGGTTCCCTTAACTTGGGTCCTTGGGCTGCTTTTCCATACTGAACCTTCCCTTACACCTTTTTCCCGCCCTTGCCTAAGGTTTCCCAACGTCTGGTGCCTGGACCGCTCCCGTGGGATTGGGTATTGGCGTTGGCAAAGCAGAACAGCTTACGCGACAGGCAAGAAAAAGACCGGCAAACAAGGGCTCCTCGCTGCAACTTCCACGCCCCCTGCCTCGCTAAACGAACAACCCATGCCTCCATCACCAACGCCCTGGTTTTGGCATTAGCTCACCTCGACGCACTGGCTTGATTGCTCAATTGGGCCCGAGAGACTGTTCGCGTCTTACCACCCTCTCTCTTCCCTTGCACCACCCACGGCCCGCCGTTGCGGCTGTCCAATGCTTGCTGCTTGTTGCTTGCCTGCTTAGGTTGCTCTGCTCTGCTTCGAGTTGCGTTGCGTTGCGTTGCGTTGCTTGCTTGCTTGCTTGCCTGTTAGCTTGCTCGGCGTTGCTTTGGCTCTCGCCTTTGCTTGCTTCTACATCGACATCATTGTCAGATCACCCTCCCTCCCTCCCTGGCGCGCCCCGTCTCGTCCACAGCGTAGCGCCGCCTCAGCCTCTCTCGCTTCGCGCCGCCTTGTGCTCTGCTTGCTTGCTTGCCTGCCTGCTTGCTTGCTTCCTTTGAGGCGCGCTTCAAACGATCCCGGCTCTGGCAAGAGTCAAACTTGCCGTTCGGCCCCACCACTTGGCTCCAGCTTCTTGGAGCAGCTTCCCTCCCCGTGAAGCTCCATCTGTCACTGCCCAACTGCTGATCATCTTGTCGCATCCGCCAACCCTTGGGTACGGGACCCTTTTGGCTTTTGTTTGTGTTAACCCTCTATACGGGCAGATGTCATCATAGCTACTTGACCGGTCTTGTGCCGTACCGAGTACTGTACGAGTCACACACCCACCCCATGTCGCCTTGGCTCCTCGACTTCTACCACTGAGGACCCAATTATCGACCGTCTTCCCAAGCTCCTGAGCCTCACTCCCCGGCGTCTGCCGTTTCGCCTCCAGTCCATGGACGCCTTTGTCCTTTGGTCCCTGCTCAACCCGCCGTCGTCGTCCAGCCCGTGTGTTGCACCGGCACATATATAGCGCCGCAGCCATGGACCCAGGACCTCCAGACAGCAAACGACCGCGACTGACGTCGTGGTCAGCCACAACCCAAGGTGTATCACTGCCTCACCCTCATTCTACGAGTCAGCATCCCCATCCCCATCCACCTCCTCCTCCGCCAGGCCCGCCGCACTCTCTACATCATCCGCCGTCCACTACATATCAGCCATACCCGCCCAGGCCCGTCGAACACTCGTCAGCTCCAGCTACTCCGTCACCGTTTCTGGACCGGCGCAACCTCACCAGGACTCTGACCGACGCCATCATGAACCAGAGCCTTATCCTCCAATGCAGGACCATTACCGACAACAGCCTCCCCGCCGCCGCCTCTCTCCCAGCAGCAGCAGCAACAACAACAACAACCGCCGCCGCCGCACCATCACCACCTACAACAGCAACACTCGTTACCACCACCACCGCCGCCGCCGCCGCCTTCCCACTCGCAACATCCTCCTTCGCCGGCGATTCCTCCATACCAATCCTACCCTCCTAGGGACTCGGGCATAAAGCGGGAACCCTCAGACGATCTTCGTCGGCCCAACTCGACTGGCCATGCGCCTGATCATCTTCCTCCGACGCCGCATCCTCTCACGACCGCCCATACACCAGCGCCTCACCCGCCCCTCCCTCACACTATCCCGACAACCAACCGCGGCACATGAGTTACGATAACGGACATCAAGCGCCCCTGACCCCGGGTGGCTATCGCGCCCCAGCTACGCTCCTCCCACGCCTGTCACTCACCAGGCTCCATATGAGCAACACACACCGTATTCGTCAGGGCAGGAACCATTCTACAGCGTCTACGCCTCGTCTATCTCTTCCAAGAAGAAGAATACACGCGCCTCCCAGGTCCGAGCCCCCCGCACACACCCGTTCAGTGTGCTGATAGCTAACTCTGCTATAGGCCTGTGATCAATGCCGACAACTTAAGGCGAAATGCGACGAGACTAAACCTTGTAAGACTTGCCGGGATAAAGGCACTGAATGCAGATATCGGGATCCCGTGCCAAAAGCGTATGTTCATTTATATTCATATTTCCTGCATACATATATTAACAAGGACACTAGAACGGACAAGGCTCAAGCCGATATTCTAGACGGCATCAACAATGTTCAAGCTACTCTGGGACGAATGATGGAGCATCTCACCCAGGTAGATGCCAGGTTGACCAAGTTTGAGAACTCGTTCGTCGATAACCGTGCCATCGAGATGAAGCCAGAGCCTGCTACAGACGAAGTCAAATCACCCCACCCAGCTGCCTCCTACCCCGAACCTGAATCCAACCACGATTCCAACCACGATTCCACTACCGAGTCATATTACAGCGACAACGTACGACGCAATGTCGTTATTATGCCAGAGGAAGACCAAGTTGAGCTTGAGCCAGGCCCACCTGTACCACCCGGAGAGCCTGCGATTCCAATAAACCATACCACTTTGGCGTCGTTATTACTTGACTGGCCCTCAATCCGTGATATTGTAAAACCTCACTTGGAAAGTGAGGGAGTACGATATATCAGCGAGTTCCCAATTGGTATAGAGCAAAACCGCGGATTTTTGATCGTCCACGGAAGAGGGAGGACTCACACCGTTCGCGACAAGTCCAAGTTCCTGACCATGGCACGATGGACATGGCCGATGATGCATCAGATGTAGCATCGCCATCCCCGGCAGCAGACTACGGACAGCTCGGTGGTTTTAGCCCGCCAGATCAAATAGAGTACAAGGGAGGAGTGCTTGGAGTTGATGGGAACCCGGATTTTACCGTCTCCAAGGTCTGGACCTACGTGGAAAGCTTCAAGGAGAATATCCTGAACATGCATCCTATTGTGCAACCCGCCGTATTGGACTCTTGGGTACAACATTTTCTTGACCAGTTACCGGTTGTTCAGCCTCGGTCGGTCAAGCCACAAAATTCGAAGCCAACATTCGCTGTTGGAGGAGGCCTTCAAGCAGCAAATGAAATGCCTGGGTCAAAGAGGAAGCGTTCACCAGGTGCTGATGGATCTGATAGCTCATTGCCACCTGCTCCTACAAAGGCTGGGCGCCCAGACCGATCAATTCACAGTGCCATTGTCCTTACAGTCTTGGCCCTTGGGAAAATCTGCCTCCACCGAGACAGCATCCCCGATGTTATCCATCCTCCGGAGACGACGTCTCACGGAAGCCCCATGACACGTAACGGCATACCTCCCTCTCCAAGTCAAGGCTCGCCGCCTGGTTTCTCATCCCATTCACATTCGTCTGGTCTCCTGTCTCCCAAGGATCAGGAGAGAGGTCTCCATAGCAGGCGATCCTCAATCCATGGGCCTGGAGGAGTCCGAGTTGGTTATCAATTGAAGAAAAATTACGAAGTCATTCCGGGTCTGGAGTACTTTGCTTATGCGACCGATATTCTTGGGAACCACACCGGTGCGTATAACAATATGAAAGATATCTATGCCAACATATTTGCGGGATTATACTTGGGTCAACTGGCCCGCCCAATGGAAAGTTTCGCGTTCATTCACAAGGCGAGCCACAAGCTGCAAGTTATCATGAGACCGTGAGTTCCCTGATTCATATCACGCTGCTTCATCTGACCAAGGATTCTAGGAGCTTAAATAAACTGCAAAGATTCAAGCAGGAGAGCAGGCTGATTGAAGTAAAGGAATCAAGATACAACCAGCTTGCTCTGACATTCTGGACCTGTCTACAGCTTGAGAGGTAAGCAGACTCTGGAGCCGTGATGTTGATCCGTTTATCCTAACTATTGCTAGTGACTTGATTGCAGAGCTTCAGTTGCCACCGTCGGGCCTGCTCTCTTATGAAGATGGCATGCCACACCCTAATATGAGTTTACTTGAAGGCTTCGATCAGAGAATACTTGACAGCTATCCAGGCCAGCTCTATCTTCGCACCCACCTCAACAGCATTCATAGGATGTTTTATTCCCCAGATGACCCAAACAAGACAGACAAGAGCAAAGACAAGTTTAAGAATGTGGGACTTGTGTCTGATGCGGTGTCGGGGATGCACTGGGTAGCTCCCAGCTTTGCCTTCAAGGAAGACGATCCACCTGCCAGCGACATCTTATCAGCAAGATTACGAGCCAAGTACTGGGGCGCACAGGTTATTACATATCGGCCTTTCATCAGACAAATTTTACAGTTCTCGTACACATTAGAGCACAACCCTACGAGTCCCAACCTTAACACAATGTCGGAGTTCAGGGAAGGCATTATTGCGCCTACCATCGACCCTAGTGCTAGGGATCCTGGCGACATTGATCCTCAAGTTTTGGATCTGGCGAAGAAGGGTATCAAAGCATTGGTGGAGAGTACTCGAGCGTTCCACGGGCTGGATGAGAGACGTCCCATCATTACCAACATCTTTGGAACTGCACATGCGTAAGTTTAATTATATACTGAACCAAGACCAACTGGTGCTAACCACCTATACTAGGCAATGGGGAAACCTGCTTGTTCTCTCGGCAGCCTTTCGCGACCCTATCTTGCATTCCGAAGTGGACGAAGAACTGCTACGCACGCTTTTCCACAAAACAATTCTCTTCTTCCGCCAATCTGCCACAGCAACCAGCTCGTTGAGGACAGACATGCGAATTCTTGAAGGGCTCCAGAGGGATCTATTCAACATCCCGGACCCTAGGACAAACTCAAGCTTCTCGAGTAGCACAAGTACACTTACACCAAAGATGCCAATGGCCGCTCCACCAACCCATGGCAAACCTCCTTTCCCGCATTGAGCGAGTGGTTTGGAGATTGCCATCCAGGCCCGAACAATAACATCTGATAACATGTCTGGTTCACTTAGCATTTGTTGCGATCTTCACTCATCATCAAGCATGTTTACATCAATGGGATGTCCGACCTCCCGATTGGAAAGGTTCCATTTTGTCTTCCGCTGGACCTTTTCTTTTCATCCTTTATTAAGAAATACGAAAATTTTCAAGCTCAGAGCTCTACGCACTATTAGATACGATAAAACCCGACCGCTGGAGAGGAGTTGTATAGCATCATGATTATGGAATCCTCGGCTGGCAAAATTCCTGTATATTTCATCCTTGACACATTCCTTTTTTTTCTTGCACTTCGAGAGTCGATTCTGACGGCCGTACCGTCAAGGATCTCATTCACATCATAGTCTTGCACTTGGGTACGCATGCGACTGGGAAGCGCGGCGCATCATGGCATGGTATCATGCATAATTGACAGGCGCGGTTATACATACGTTGGGGAGGCCTTGACCCAAATGTCATATCGTCAGGAGGGTACACAGTCTATAACATTGGTGTTTTGAGTTTACTGTATAAAGCGGCGAATGGCAACGGTCATGCCGACATGGATAATCACTGAAACAAGGGCTCAACGTCACACTAGGAATAAATACGGAGGAGATACCACGAAGTTTATTTGTGTTCTCAAATGGTCTGTTCAAATTGGGATTTGGGAGAGGATGTCTGATTTATTTATAGGGTTGGCTAGTTTGCAATTCATATAGTTGTTTTTCAATAGGCGCAGTCGCATAGGTATCGAATGCCTACATATTTGTTTTGATAGATTGGTGTGACACGTCTGCTTGTGTATGTCTTCCTACATGTAGATGCATACGTTCTTACTCTTCCATTCTTAGAGCATGCCCATCATCTCTATATAACACCATCACACGACACGACATGACACAGCACGATGAGATGAAGAAGATACATTGTAACAGTATCACGCACATATCGAACACATCGCAAAGGGGACTCATTGGTGCCATGATCTATGGTATGACCGGAATTGTAATGCATTTCTTAGCCTAGAATGAAAACATGATTATATCCTGTATGCCTACTGGTTGCCATGTAGCTCATTTTGGGGTAAAACTCCAACTTTACCATTATTTAGACAGCCATATAACTTGGTTTAGAGAATCAACTTTGAGTGGAGGGGATATACTTCGCTAATTCGACGAGTATTTACCCATTGCATGTTTCGTTTACAGCTAGAGGAGGCGCCTATGTGTCACTCTGATATCTTAAACTCGCTTAAGACACGAAACCCAAAGAGCGAGAATGACCACCTGAAATGCCCACTACCGTTCTGCAGCTCTTGGTCGAAGGAGGCTGCATTGGCACTTCCTGAATCCTAAAAGGCCGCTGCACCATCTTCGAAAGATTATCCTTGGGTTTCGGTTGGTCTCTTGTTTGGCCCTTCGTTCTAGCTCCGGGAGATATGACCCGAGACAACAACAGATCCAGGGGCTGATCATGCGTAGTGGACTATTCTCTCCAGTCAAATAGTAACAGTAACAACCGAAGTCCCTGACCGCATCAGCAGAGAGCTGACAGCATAGGTCTGTAAGTTAGCAAGTCCTCTCCCATGTTCATATGCATTGACCACTGAGGTCACAGATGCTGCTGAGTGATGGACAAATAGCCTAGCTGTTGCAGGACTACATTCTCGAGGGCATTTCACGCGTCCCACCCTTGACTGCTTCTGTTCTTTGAAATGAAATCAACATGGTAATTTTTGATATATTGATGTCTCCCAAAGCCGTAGGGCAGAGAGGAACATATGTCTTCCGTCAATCCTACTACCGTACACAGAGTCCCGGCCCAAGAATGATACCGGCAGTCCTTCTTTTCCGGAACGCCACGCAATGCAAACACCCAGAAACCCACCATTTGTCCGCGGTCACTTTTACAGCTACAGCTGTGAAGTCCTCTTGTCTTTTCTTCCTTTTCACATCGCCCCCAGCATCATGCTCTCCAGCATGCCGTTGGTCTGGCATGCTATCTGTGCCATCTCTACCTCATCCTTGACTCGCGACTGCAGCTCCCTGAAGCCCTTGTGCAGCTGTGCCGAGCCTCCGACATATTCTGCGTAAAGGTCGAGCAGATGCAAGCCGACCTCGACGCAGACGCTCACGTAGCGCGGGTCACAGATGTACTTGCAGGTCCACCTGAGGATGGGCTGAACCGTCTCCTCATCACGGTTCTCCAGAGCATCACGCACCGCACTACGGTGTCGGAGCGCGAGCAGGACCGTGAGGACATTAAGAGGTGTGGATTCGGGGTTCGATTTATCGAGAACCTGATCGAGAGCTCGAGCATACCTAGCATGACGGAGGTCGCTCTGCCAGGGGCGCTCCTTTTCCTAGAGTTGCGATCACTGGCGATGACGACATCGGCACCCTCGCCAACCAAGTCCAGGCGGTTGGAAGCGGCGACACGGCGCTTGCGCTTGTTCTTCTTCGCATCGTGAGCGTCGATTGTTCCGGCAACAAGAGCAGCCATCTCCTTCTCACGCTCGCGCTCCTTGGTCACCTCGACACCAGTGAGTCGCGTGCGGATGCTGAGCACACCAGACTGCATGCCCACAGCCAGGTGGCGATCGCTGGCGTCGGCAGAGTCGCCTGAAGGAATGACCTTCAGAGACAAGACGGGTGACTGGTACTTCATGCTAGACACCACGTTCCACCCGGTCGTTTCGAAGATCTTGACATGGCCCTCCAGACCACCCGTGACCAGTCGCCGACCGTTTGAAGCCAGGCTGAGCGACGTCACCGTCTTCTGATGGTTGGTGATCATATGCAGCGGGCGCGCCGCAACCAAATCCAACACACTGACCGAGTTCTCTGCAGCGGCCAACACGGTGGTGCCCGAGGGAAGGGAGAGAACATCCTCGACTGGGGCAGCGTGCTTGAAGGTCATAGCAGCTGTGCTACTACCGGTACGGGGATCCCACAGCTTAACGGTTGAGTCGTAACTACCGGAAATGATCATATTCGAGGTAGTGCCCGGCATAAAGTTTGCGCATCGAACGTAATCGTTGTGCCCGACAAAGGTCGTCACGGGCTCGTTGCTAGGCAGGTCCCAGAGCCTCACGGTCTTGTCGTCACTCGCACTGAGCAGCGTCGTAAGCTCCGTCGGCGAGAACTTGGTCGCCCAGACCGGCTGCTTGTGGGTGGTCCACGTCTTCAGAATCGCTCTCGAATTGACGTCGAAAACCTGCATCTTGCCCGTGTCGTCACCAGCCACCAAGACGCGGCCATCCCGACGGATCTCTCCACTGCGCGCGACATCGCCAAAACGTGTGATGGTCTTGAGCAGTTTCCTCGTTCGGTTCGAATAGATTTGGATTCGTGTGCCCGTCGTTACCGCAAAGGAATCGCTGTTGGCGGAGATGTGCGTGACGGGATAGCTTGTAGGCGACGGAATCAGAAGCTGATTCTTAAATGTCTTCCAATACCGCTGCTCAGCGGTGAGAGGAGAAGGCCCCGAGGGCAGCTTCAACTGTGGGAGAGGTCCCACTTGGGCTGCCATTGTAAATGCTGATGTTCGGTTCACGGGTTGTGAGGTTGGGTTTCTTGGAGTTGAGATAACTCGGATTATTTTTTTTTCGACCTTTGATAGCGCCCACTCCATTGGAGGGCGGAATTGAGCCGCAGGGTACCCAGCGGTTGTTTGCTTTACCACTTTGGGACTAGCGGGCGCTTTGTTCTTCCGCGCTGTGCGTGCAGCGAAAAGGTACCTACCTTAAAGCTTAGTCCTATCTACCTAGTACTAAAGTAATAATTGATTCAAGTTCACCTCAACACACATATCACCAAGAAACGATACGGCCAAGTTCATAGACTCGTTACTAATCTTCTATCCATTATCCATGCCCTGATCTCGGTCCCAAGAAAATAAAAATGAAAAATCCTGACGCCAATATGTAACACTTCTAGGAACAGTATTTTACAAAGTATTGCTTCTCCATTGTCCAACATTCATTCTCTCAGTACCCACCCCGTCGTCTAGACCTTCCGGTTCCAATGTCTATTCGAGACATTTCCTCCATGAAGGCATCGTCAACATTTGCGCCGCTCATTAACGCCAGTGGCACTTTGGCCGGAATTGGGGTCCTGATCCCGAACCGTAGTGTGGCGCATGGTTCTCGCTTGGGTAGTCCCAGGTTCCAGATCGCTGGGGCCCTCGCGTGGGCGTATATTGGATCTGCCTGTCTTGATAATTATCTGGAGAAATCGGTGCCAGGGGCTTGAAGCATTTGGCGAGGGAGGGCGGAGTTTCTCTTCTTCTGAAGGCGGTTACGGCCCGTGCTGGGCAGCGACGAAGGGGTGTATGGATCATCCATATGGTTGTATGATGGCGAATGCGTTGGCGTTGCCTGTGGCCGAGCCGCAACACGGAGTTGTCGCCGCCCACTGGGCGGCAAGGGTTGAGCACCAGAGAGGGACGCCCGGCCACGGGGCTCGGGGAAGGCTGCTTCTGAGGCTGCTTAGGCTCGGGTTCAGGTGCCCATGACTCCATTGGCAAGTGATCTGAAGGATCGATTTCTCGGCCGTCGTATGTTATAATCTTGGCATCTGGATCTGCAGCAGCTGCATCACCTTGGGAAGATATCAGACTGGGGTTCAGCGCATTGTATGAGTCCGGCCCGAAAGGCACGTCTGATACTCTTCTGTTTTCCGTAGGTGGCGGCGCTGGGCTCACAGACTTTCGTCGGATCGTTGACTGCGGGTTTGTGTAAGGGTTGGGAGAGGCACCTCGAGGTCGCCTCACGAGCTCCTGGCCGCTTGAATAGCCTGGGGGCGTATTCCTGTTGAGGCGGCGGTGGCTCGCTCCGGTGGCGGCCACGCGGAGCAATGTCCATGGTCTGGTCCTGATATCTATTCTCGTACCGACGATCCTCGTATATACGCTCAGATATCTCTTGTGATAGATTCGGATCAATCCCTGGTACAAGAGAGGGGGCAGAGCTGGCAGCGCATAGTTAGGTGAGCTCTGGATGTGTGTTGTGTCATAATCATTGCGATAGCCTGCATGCTGGTTTTGGCTGCCGTGAGAAGCATAAGGCGAGTGGCCAGGGCTGGTGGATAGTCCTCTCATATCAGGTGATGGGGACACTGAGCGACCATAACGGTTTTGGCCTGGATAGGTGTTGGAGTCATGTGCTGGTGGTGTTGTGCCATACTGGGCTGCAGCACCAGGCGAGCGGCTCAGGTTCAATGGGGCTGGACTGGGAACCTTGCCATAGACCAACTCGTCTTCTTCTTGGCCGCGATATCCAATTGCCCTGGATCCATGCATGGGCTGGGCAGTGGGAGAGTCAGGTACGTCCTCCACCGTTGGCTGCATTGAACGCTGATGAGGATCGTAAGCGCTATCGTATGAGTGATGTCTTGGTGCGGGGCTTCATAACCACCAAGCCCTTGGGATGGCACGGGAATTGGTGCCGAATCATAGCCACGCAACGAAGGACGGCCCGAGTACGCCGGCATAGACATCCTATGAGCCTCATTCTTGAGGACATCGTGTCTCATCGACATAGGGGTGGGCTTCTGTGCCACCATATCATAGCCTCCTCTGTAGATGGAGTCATGGCCGGTGCTGTTATGTCTCGAGCGATGAGCTGGTGGTGGCGGAGGCCGCTCATCGCTGGGGGCGCATACTCTGCAGGTGTCGGGGCATATGAGACTGGGGCCGGAGGGAACTGGTTATGAACATCTTGTTGATCATAAGGAGAGCCATGGGAATTGAAGGTTTGTTCTCTTTCATCATGATGTCTTGGGGTGTTTCGTAAGGATCTCGGGATCGAGGCATCTGACGGGGCCTTCCATCCGTGGTGGAGTAGAGAACTGCTGGGCGGTCTCTGGTTGGGAAGGCGAGTAGTGCTCGCCATACTTCTGGCGGTGGCCAGCGGGAGAAGGCGTGTTATACTCCATGGCTTGGAGAGGTGATTGACTCGGGACGAAGCCGGAATGGGAGTGTTGCTTCGCATGAGCTCGAGGAGGCGTCTGGTAATGGTCGGGGCTAGGGGCCGCAGCTGGGGAGACAGCCGAGGGCGCTTCACCAGTGACTGGATCAGACGGAAGAGGTCTCCTCTTGACGGGAGTTCGATGCTTCGGAGTTCCAATGTCCGTTTCCGACGATGCTGCTTGCTTTGGCTTGACGACAGGTCTATCAGGTTTGGGACGGTTGTCGTAGTAAGTGATTTCGAGTCTGATCTCGCCGGCATACTTGCCTCTGCAGGAGAGGTTCTGCCACATGTCGTTCTGGCCGCCTCCGGGGACAATGATACCCTTCAGATCGATCCATGTCTCTCCGATCAGGTCGGTCTTCTTGTCATCGGTGAAGACGGAGAGCTTGAGCTGGTAGTAGTCTGCAGAGTCGTGAACTGTGAAGCGCAACTCTTGGTCCCTAGAATCAAGTCAGCCGGCGATGTTCTGATGATACGCTCCGAACTTCGTGTAATGCCTTACCATTTGGGAGTTTGTCCACCGCGGATATCTGTTGTGGTTTTCTTGGCTTCCTTTCCTAATCGTGCAGCGCAGTAAGGATCCTGCTTGCCAATCGTCTTTCTGTTTGGCAGGTTCTTGGCTCGGTCGATGATGGCAACGAGGGTTCCGATGATGGGGCCGTCGACGGACATGTCCGCGAAGATACCAGCCGTGTGCGGCCCATTAAGGGATGCGTCTTTGGTTTTGCCGCCATGGCGATGTGAGCGGCTGCACGGAAGCAGGCGTGCTATGTGTCGGTACGAATGATGATGACGATAATGTTTGTTTACTTGGGTGGTGGGCAGAGCGAAGGAGGGGCTCAGCGTCGCCGGGTAGTGGGAAAGCTTGGTTGGAGAAAGAATGCAGCGACGACGACGAAGAAGGAAAAAGGAATGATCGAGGTCGACGTCGGCCAAGGCAAGGGACGATGACTTGCAGAAGCAGAGGCAGAGGCAAAGAAAAAGGAAAGGAAGGGATTGCAGCGCGGCAAAGACGACGAGTCTGAGCTGGGCTGATGGCGGCGATCTTTGCTACATGTACCTCGAGTACATGCAGGCGAAGATGGAGACTGCGATCTGGAAATAGCGTGGTTGGGCGTAGGTAAACAGGGTGGCTGGGGCTCTGCTGCAGGGGCTACGACGGCCTGGGGCGGGGCCGCTGTGGTCTCCAAGGCCCTAAAATCCTCCTCCCCAAGCCCTCCTCCATCCGTCCAACTTCCCCAGGCCCAGCCGCGTCCTGGAGCCAGCATCATCCCGGAGATAGGGCTGTTGGAAGAGTCTCGACAAGGCGTTTCGCAAATTGATACTCCGCAATGCTCCCTCCTCGAACCCTCAAGAAACTTGGAAATTGTACGTCTTCTTTCACAGGCGGTCACCGGGGAGGCACACACATACGACGCACGCATAGTCTACATACCCTGGGCTGTCAGACAGCCACAGAGGTTACGCATACCCTGCCACGCACTACCAATCCCGCTATCCCACTCTCCCAAACGCCTGGCCCGCCAAGCTCGAGGCTGACGTGCCCACTTCGTGACCTTCGATCCGCCGTTCTCTCCAAAATGATCTGAATTAAGGTCGAATAACCAAATCATCTAGGTCCTTGTCGGGACTCCGATCTGGCAGCGACGTGCCTGACGCTAGCCAGCGGCCAGCCGGCTTGATCCCTGCTGGAACCTGTGCTGGCAGATGATTTATGAAGCAGAAACAGGGCCGAAACTGAAAAACATTGTCATTTTTCGATAATGAAGCGGAGGCACTAACACGCCCGTGCCAATTTGCGCAAGCCGATTGACGACATCTTAGTAGCATTTTCTCTATCAATCCCTGCCATTTACCAATCACAGCTCTTGGCCAGCATCTCGGCCAGCTGCTCCAGGTACTTCTTGTCGACCTCGTCGAATCCGTTCAAGTCGGCGCAGTCGACGTCAATGATGGCTACGACCTTGGAGACGTCAGAGCCCTCCTCTCGCACCACGATGGGAACCACAATCTCGCTTCGGCTGTCTCCATCGCAGGCAATGTGTCCCGGGAACTTTTCAACGTCCTCCACAAGCTGAGTCGTCTGGGTCTCGGCGGCTGTCCCGCACACACCCCGCCCAAAGGGTATCAACTGGCAAGCCACCTTGCCTTGGAAAGGACCCAAGATGAGCTGCTTCTTCTGCGCCGACTTATCAAGCACGTAAAATCCTGGCGTAGTGTTATTTACTTAAGATCCAATCAATGCGTCTTCTGCGGGTTAAGCTCACCTGCCCAGTTCACCGAGGTGCTCGGAGCGGGAGGGACTTATAGGCATGCCACAAAAGTGACGCCGCATTGGCAAGGTTACTAGAGTTCTCGTCAGTGAGCGGACTGGCAACTCCGGCACACCTATGTCTCACCAAACCTATGGATAAAACATCGGTTAGCGAGATCTACACATCTTTGTCAGGTAACCTAGGAAACACACCCAGTTGGGCTGGTCCATGAAGAGGCCCTCGGCCTGCATCAAGACCTGCTCGTAGGCATCTTGCTTAGAAATGCCATCTTCAAAGTTGGATGCGTCGGCGTGAACCTGTCGGGACGGTGTGAGCGGTGTCCTCCAGGGCTATTGGCTTCTGGGAGCGAACCATTGTGACTGGATACTTGGCGCTTCTGCCGTAGTGGTGTGCTGGAGATCCTGCAGAGTTGCAACCTCTTGAAGCGTCAACTTGATGCGAGCCCATGTGCAACTTTTTGGCTGGTCATAGGTGGGGCCAGGGCTCTTCCACTTTCGGCAAATTTTCAAGCCTCTTCCGCTCAAATGAGGGAAGATGGACGCGCAACCAACAGACAGATAGATGATCGACAACTGATCTAGCCTATCTACTATTTTTAAAAAATCCTGGTATTAATTATCATCGCTACATTATCGTCATTTCACTCTTTTTTCTTCAGAATCCTAAGCTTCTATCAATAGTCGTGCTATAAAAGCTATTAGCAAAGGTGGTAAAGTCCATCAATTGATGATGTGGGAGCCGCGCCAGTTCATGATGGATTGATTGATTCCCTTATTTGAAAGACGAAAGTTGCACAAACCTCTATAATCCATACGATTGAAGCTATTTATCTATAAAATTCACATTTCGAATGACGAGAATCATCAACATGTGACGTTCCGATCTGTAATGCTTCTCATTAACGGTGTACTCATCATTATATTAGCTTGCTCACTGATCTGTTATCGATAAGCTCGACTGACCAATGACGCAACGTGTTGCAAACCGATGACTATTAAATAATTCCTTTCTAATGCGTGGCTCCAGAGCTCTTAGCTATCGCATACCCAAAATATCGAGGCCATGACAAGCCGAAATGCTTGGAGGTGCTGCGCGCCTGTTCAATGCCAACGGCCGGTAGGCCTCCGGTTCTCAATCTCTCCAACCACGAGTTTTCGCGCATTCCATTCGAGCCAGCAGCTTGGTGCCTCCAACCGTAGGGACCGCGACAAGGCCCTAAAGAACCCTTTGCTGAACCCGCCGGAATCGACACGACCCCTCCGTTGACTCTCCCGATTCGCGAAGCATGCAATTCGACGCCACAGTACTTCTTTCAGCTGGGGAAGGCCTATCTGAAGTTCTATAAGGATGGCTTGAAAGCCGTGTGGACCAATAATAAGCTTCTCCGCGAAAAGTTACGAAAGACACCACCCGACGATCGACCTTCTGTCTTTCGACCACACTACGTGCCACGGACGTTCTCTCGAGCGGATTGGGTGCTGTTTTGGCGCGTACGACACGACATGTTGAGGCTGCCTTTCTTCGGCCTGATGTTGATTGTAATTGGCGAATTCACGGCCTTGGTAGTCCTCTATGCCGACGGTGTGGTGCCATACACGTGCAGAATACCTAAGCAAATCCATGCTTCGCTGGAAAAGGCGGAGCAGAGGCGCAAGGAGTCATTCAAGGAGCTGGACACCCGCTTCCCCATGGAGTGCTCAGCCCACGGATCACCCCCAGTATCGCCAGGGCTCACGTCCTGAGAAGCCTACATTTGTCGGGTACAATCTGGGATCGCCTCGGCTTCACACCACCTGGAATGTGGCAGATAAAGGGCAGATTGCGCATGGCGTACCTGGAAGGCGATGACAAGAACTTGGTTGAGGATGGAGGTTTCATAGGCCTCGCACCTGAGGAGCTCCGCATAGCCTGCGCTGAGCGAGGTATCGACGTCCTGGGAAAGAGCAGCACGGAGCTTAGAGACTGGTTAGGCGACTGGCTGCGTCTCACTGCCGCGGAGGACATCCATGAGAGACGGCGACGGATGGCAGTGTTGCTGATGACAAGGTAAGTTGGCACAGATCTGGCGGGATGTCTGAGTACTTTCACATGGGTCAACTAACGAAATTCACTTTACTAGGCCTGAGCACTGGCCGCCACATCGAGACTTTGCCGTGCCTGACTGGGTACTCTAGGCTGAAGATGTCAATTATCAGGTGCCAAGGACTGCTAAAATCTAGGCGAGACGAATTGGTGCCTGCTGTATGCTATGACGACCGCTGCATGTGAAGCAGTCAGTTCTGACCATTTACCTGTAAAGTAAGAAGTATCTCCGGGAAGTATCAGCGGTATACGAGGGTTTTTAGACTGGTGGCTGTACTTTAGACAAGGAGCAATTTGCATCTATGTTTTCGTTTGTAGACGACAAATTCTATACTTTCCTTGCAAACACGTCTTGCTCGTGGCCAGACTCAACAGCCATCGAGACCTCATAATGGCTCGGTGGCACCGAATGGTATGAACGAACTACCATTAGTCGAATCTTGCTGGGTCCCATAGCCGTGGCCTGGGTACACTTTGGAATGTACAGACGAGATAGGGCATTTGGAATAAGTGTGGAGGAATAAGGCGGGAATTTGGGTTCACAAGCCACAGGTACAAGATTCCTGAGGTCAACTATGGGGTTTGCAAAGTGTGGGGAAGTGGCTGATGATGTCAAGGCTCGCTGGCCGAGGTTCGCATCACATGCAACCCATGTCTCGCCAGGCGGCTCTCCTTGTGACAGTACTAGAACCAGAGAACTCCCTGTCAGCCCTCCCCAAACTTGAATCCTACTTGATCGCAACCTCCGCACCATCTACCTTACTTCCACAACTCAATTGATTTTCCACACCCGACAAAATGTCTCTCAAGAACGGTATGTCAAAACGAGCCCCTCCCACCAAGTGCGCAGTCGCAGTCGCAGCTTGCAGACAGAGGTGCTGACAGGATGCGCGCGCCGCGTTGCACACACAGACAAGTTCCCTCCTCTGCGGCCTTCGACGCCATCAACGACGCCCTCAACTCCAACGAGGAAGAGCGCAAGAACGCCATCAAGCAGGGCAACGGCGTCTACGCCTTCACTCTCAAGAACAGCGCCGGTGAGCAGGAGAGCTGGCACATCGACCTGAAAGAGGCTGGCAAGGTCGGCACTGGCCTCGGCAACAAGCCCAGCGGTATGGCCTTCACAGTATATTCTCTGCTCTCACATTCATGCTGACGTTTTTGCGACAATAGTGACCCTGCAGCTCTCTGATGACGACTTTGGTAAGCTCGTCGCCGGCAAGGCCAACGCCCAGCGCCTGTTCATGGGCGGCAAGCTTAAGGTTAAGGGAGATGTCATGAAGGCCACCAAGCTGGACCCCATCCTGAAGAAGGCCCAGACCAAGGCCAAGCTGTAGATGGAATTGTGAAGAGAATCGTTGTATAATTGTCGAGTAGATCGCTTCTTTTTCGCGTCGACACGGCTCGATGCTACAGCAATCAGATACCATGCATGCTTCTTCTTGGCTTGAACAATTATTATCGCATTATATTTTGAAGTGAATGAATGGACCTACAATGAACCTCTTGTTTTCAAGTCATTTACACATAGTATTCCCAATCTACCACATCTTTGCCTAGAATTCCCTTTCTCTTTAGCAGAAATCCTGGTTTAGCGCCATCCATTTAGCACAAATTCCGTCACTCCTCGAAGCTAACACGTCCTCCTGTCAATCACCGTTGATCAACATGGTTAGCACGACCCATATGAAGGTGGGTTTGTATGGAATACTCAAAATGGGCTATGCAGTACATACCCCTCTAGTAGCCTTGCATTCACCACGTATGCATTAGAGTCTATGCCTTCAGGAATCTATCTTCAGTTATTGAATCTTAAACTAACAACCTGGCCAGAATCTCCCTGCGCGTTTCTCGCAATCTGTAATATGAAGAGCAAGCCAATCAAAACCTGCTAACGATCGCAGGAGGTTTGTTGTTCAAGATCTCATCGATCTCGGCCATGATTTCGGGCGTAAGCTTGTCAACTACTGCAACTGCTCTGCAGTTCTCGTAGACCTGCTCAGGGCTGCTGGCACCAGTAATGGCGGAGCTCACATTGGGGTTCTTCAAGACCCAGGCCAGTGCAAGAGCACTCATCTTAATGCCGAGCTTTTCGGCGATAGGCTCCAGCTTGTTAACCTGCTTCACGATGCCCTCCCACTGCTCCTTGCCCGTTCTGGCCCAGTATCCCTTGATGAAATCAACAGAGGTTTGCGCGAAGCGCGAGTCATCGGGAATGCCGTTCTTGTACTTGCCGGAGAGAATACCTTGCTTCAACGGCGAGAAGATGGTGAGGCCAAGGCCGACCTCGCGGTACAGGTGGGCATACTCGGTCTCAACCTTTTGCCTCTCGAGCATGCTGTACTGGGGTTGTTCCATCACAGGGCCGATGAGACCAAGCTTATCAGCGTACCTCCAAGCTTGAGCAATCTCATCGGCATTCCACTCCGAGGTGCCCCAGTAGAAGGCCTTGCCCTGGTCGATAAGGTGGTTAAAAGCACGAACGGTCTCCTCGATGGGAGTGTGACGATCCGGCCGGTGGGCATAAATGAGATCGACATACTCCAAGTCCAGACGTTGAAGGGAAGCATTCATTCCCTCAACAACGTGCTTGCGAGATAAACCTTTGTTGTTGACATCGTTGTCACCGTTAGCTTGGCCCCAGTAGAGCTGTAGGCGCAATATCATCAGTAAATTGCTATCATTTGATCAGTGTGCGAAGGATGACTGACCTTGGTGGAAATGACCAAGTCGTTACGCTTCCAGCCAAACTTCTTGATGGCCTCACCCATGACGATCTCAGATTCGCCACCAGCGTAGCCCTCGGCGCAGTCAAAGAAGTTAACGCCGCAGTCGTAGGCAGCCTTCATGCAGGCAAAAGTACCCTCTAATGATGGGAGTCAGGATCTTGGACAAAAACCCGTAGCAATCACTCTCCAACTCACCTCTCTCGACATGGCCACCATATGTAAGCCATCCACCAAGCGAGATGGCCGAGACCTGAAGACCAGAGCGGCCCAGGAATCGGTAGGTCATAGGAGGGATATCTTCAGGCTTCGACATTGTGACTGGTTGTGTGTTGTCTGTGTACCAATTGTGGGAAGCGGAGGTAATACTTGACAGAGGATCACGTATGTTTATATAATTCCAAGTTGGTTATATGATGTCAGGGTAGTCGGGGTGTTATCCGGCGCAACACGTTTGTAAGCAACTATTGAATGAGGAGTCATTCGGCAAAGGATTGGGCTCACGGATGAAAAGGCACACAGATGGACGGAGGGGTTAATCGTGCATATTCAAGTTACCCCACCATCCACACCCGTATAATCCTGGTGTTGTTCGTCGCTGGCTCCTCGTCAATACAGCTTCAGATCAGCCCTAACCTATACCCATGCAGCACTAAGACCAACGCGTTACTTGTATTTTTACTGTAGCTCCATTGAGTATCCTGGCTGTCAGAGCTGCTTGGATATTTGAACTCCATATACCAGTAAACAATGGGCTTTCAGCTGTCAAATGTCAGTTCATTCATTGAAACATCCGCGTGGGTGAGATGATCCCCAGAGAGTGGGGTTATTCGTTCATGGAGCATCTTCCCGCGCGTCAATTCACGGCTTGAGAAATATTGCTCTTACCAGGGGCACTTAAATGCACCGAGCCAAAGTCATTGGGTATCACAGCAAATTGCCTAGTCTACTTTCCATACTTAGTCTCTCGGTTGAAATGGTATGTCGAGCCTGTCCGGCAAAATGCTTCATTGCATCTAAATTCCGATTTATCGTCGGTATCGACCCCACAGTTGATCGTGGATCGATCTGTCGTGCCCAACACAAGAAAGGGGACTGATGTTACTCCAAGAACACCACCCACATGTACATTGCAGTCTGCCTGTGTCCAGTCACCCGACCAGCCAACCTACAAAGTGATAAGATAGAAGCCTGGAATGTCAAGTTACAAATACAATATATTGTCGATGGTTAAATGGAGGACCAGGGTACTTAATGCCTATTCTCATCGAACCTCATCCAACTTTCAATGCCTATGCAGCTATGAATCATAATTATGCATGGGGAGTACTGAACCACATGAATGATTGTGGTGCGCCCTTTCTGCTTATCACCTGTCGATGTGCCATGTTCATAATGGCATAAGGTAGCTGGCATGGTCAGACAAATCTGAGACTGCGCATCCAGCTTCTGGATGACCGGGCCGAAGCTTTCACCGGGCCTAGCCGTGTCGCAAACCATTTTGTTTCCCCTTTTAGCTGCAGGCCTCAGCGATGCGATCCCTCTCGTTTTCATATCAGCCGTCAATCCAAGACAAAGCCCAATGGAAGGAAGGGATGATGATCCGGCAATGCCGCTCAAGCAGCTCCCGTTTCCCGCATCATCTCCCTTTTGTCGTTTGAGTGCTTACTTTGGTGCCTGCACCGCCGCTTCTACACCGAACGAGTCGGGACAGCGAGCTAATGCAAGCCTAAGTGACCGGTTCGACGCTTGAAACGCACCCAACGCGACCGAAAGAACTCCATGCAACCTCGATGAAAAGGGGATAATGCAGACCAGTCAACAACACTGGATTGGGTCACGATGACAGGTAGTGAGCAAGTGAGACTACCCTACTGCACCTTTGATTCATGAGATGAGTCAGCACCAAGTGTGTAAGATGAAGGCGGGTGAAGACGCCATTCACCACTTACTCAGGCACACTGTCTACACATCTGAGAATGGTTATCTCCTCTGTGACAACAAAAACACAAATCCCACACCGACTGTGTAGACTCCAAGATGTTTGCCGAATCACTCCACACTTCCTTCTTGCAATCATGGAACCGGCAGGAAAACTTGGCTGCATTCCCCGTGGCCAAGATCCCGAGGACCGGCGCCAAGCCTAGCGGTAAGCTAGTCGTGCTCAGAGGCTCTTTAATAGTCGCGCGGACCTGAATCGGTCTTCGCTGTGACATATTTAGTTCACGAGGGCGTGTTGACGGGTGGCTGACTTCGGATCGGCCGACCAACGAGAGACAGACTACACGAGTAAAGGGTGGCTCGTGCTGCTCTTCTAGAACACGACACCGTCGATCAGCCAGTGTGCCCTCCCTACCCGCCACTCAAGCTCGGCTTGGATGGTCGGATGGTGGCACGTCCTCTACGAAGAATACGGAAGGGCGCCCGTCGATCTTCAGTGCGGGAGGATCAGTTGCAAAGAAGTTGCCTATTTCTGCCTGCCTAGAGGTGTACTCATATCTCACTGGGAGAGACAAGTCCTTTACGTTTTTGGATCACAAGATAAGCATGTTTGGATGCCTTGATATTGAGGTACCTGTAGCCTATTTGCATCAGGTCCATCTCTATCTCGAATTTCTTTACGTGGGTACATATCTCGCCTACAACATTGGAAGATACCTAAATACGGTAAAGAAGTAGGTACCTCCTCACTTTTACTTTGGTGGGTACCTACCTACCCAAGTACCTTAAGTAAGGTACCTAGGTACCTAGTAGGTAAGTAGGTAGGTGCTTAGGTACTGCAGGTAGCTACCTGCCTATAGAGGCGCTTTTACCGTTAGTGGCATATGCCTTACCTTGACTGTCTTGCCTATCTACTACATAATAACATGAAAGATATTAGAGATATAATGATGGAATAGCGAGGTGGATAGGAAGGGCAAGGAGGTCACCGGCAGCTTCATCTCATGATACCCGTATCCGCAATTTAGAGTAAAATCGACTCGGTTGGGGTTACAAGCGAAGTACCTCCGGCGTCACCAATCAAACGTTGGTGAGGAACCGGCAGCCATTATTCTCCCAGCTCAGGCACATCGCCGAGCCCAGGCCCAAAACAGAAGCTTTAGCTTGGAAATTGAACAGTAATGGCCCCGGCTGGGAAATTGGTCCAGCAAATCCAATGACCATGCCCTGCATCTCGACAGGCACATGCTCCCTCGTCGACATCCCGGTTCTTCCCTCTATTGACGAAAGCCTTCCATCACTAAACAACCGTTGTCTTGGCTCTCTGATGCCATTCGGACGCCGCTGCCTCGGGCAAGACAAGCAGATGGCGTGCGTCTTCTAGGCATGACTGGATTGCGCGCTAGGAGTCACGACTAGCGTTTGCCATAGAGCGGCGAGATATGGTTCGTAAATGGAAAGCGACTTGCATTTTGAACAGATAAATCCGCCGAAATGCTTGCTCCCAGAATTCGGATCTGGAAATGATCTGACACACCCTGAAGGTATCAAGTGTCTCTGCAATTCTTCAAGCGTTGATCATGAGCTCTACCTCAATTCACAGTGCTGCAGCTGGTTGATGGTCCTTTCCTTCCCTCTCTCTGTCTCTTGTTTTTCCCTTCTCTTCTTTAGCTGTTTCTCTCCCTTCCTCCTCGTCTTCTCATCTACATCATCTGTGCTTCCGTCCAGTAAAGGAACCATGTCCATGTCCGGCGCTACCGAGATGCGAATGGGGTGAGGTGAGGCACCGTTGCCTTGGTCGCCAATAACTTGTGTACATGCCCTGTACCTCAATCTCTCTCAGTGCGTGTCTCGTGTCCAATGCCACCAGGTACCTGGCGAACCTACCCCAGCCCAGTCCAGCCAGCCCAGCCCGGTTCAGCCCAGCCCCGGTCGTGGTGCGCCCCAACCAGATGTTCTGCGTCCTCTCTGCATCTTTCTCGCTCTCCCTTTCAATTCTGCTTTCTTTTCCTTTTTCTCTCCGTCTTCCGTCCTCCCGCGTCTGACCGTCACGTCCCCCATCGTCGACAAAACCCAGGCGCCTCTGTCCATCCACCCCCAAAGCCTGAGCGGACCCGACGCACGACCGAAGACGAACCCACGGGCAAACGAAGTTCTCGATCGATCGATTGATTTCCTGGATTGAGAAATAACGAGGCTTGCAATCTGGTGAGTCGCTGAATTTCCTCGGTGTTGACGTTCCCACCCACCACGCACAAGCACACGCACACACACACCGTACCCGAAGGGTCAGTGAGTACCTTACCCAGCCTCGTCCCCTAAAGGTACCTGGCCGATGGTGTTTGGCTTTGTGCATCGTGTGCTGGTGGCTCCCACAGCGCTATGCAGTGCTAAGGTGCGGTGTGCCTGGCCCGCAAGCCTGGCCGAGCCTCTGCCTCCCACCCCCGGTAGTCGACAGGTACCCTTGGCTCCACCCGACCCTGACCACCTAGGTACCTGCTGAGCGCGTTTCACCGCCTACTTGTACCTGTGGTTCTCGGTCAGATACCTTGTCTCACCTCCCTCTTTTACCTGGTTATACATCTGCCCCTTTTGTCTCTACTGCACCTTAGCACTCGACTGCTCTCAAAATTTCACACCCTCTCTCTGGCTCTGGCTCTGGCCCCAGCCAGCCGTTTATTGCTGTCCAGCACCAACCGGCCCAGGCCTGACTAAACCTTCTTCCCAAATCCTCCCCCAAACTCTTGGTCACGGCAGAAATGGTTATCTTGGCCTAACCTTTTACTAACCGTACGGCTCTTGGTCTGCCCAGCTCATAGATATCGGCCTCGCTTTTTCCACATCTCCCTTCGCCCTTTTCTCAACTGGGAGCTCTGCGTCTCGTTGCATCGACGCAGGAACAGGACGGCCGACCTCGCCACCATCAATCGCCGCCTACGCGTCCTTGCTCCTCTCCGCTAATCTCTCATCATCGTCATGGCCTCCTCATCGTCCAACGTGGTCGGCGTCCATTACAGGGTCGGGAAGAAGATTGGAGAGGGTTCATTCGGTGTCATTTTCGAGGGCACCAACCTCCTGAACAATCAGCAGGTCGCCATCAAATTCGTACGTTGTCGTCCCCTTGTCTAGCATTGACCGCCTGACTGAACGCCCATCACAGGAACCTCGCAAGAGCGATGCACCTCAATTGCGAGATGAGTACCGAACATACAAGATTCTTGTCGGCTGCCGTAAGCTACCAGCTTCCCGTTATCCTGCTCACGTCCTCGGAACTGACTGTTGCCCCTAGCCGGCATTCCTAATGTCTATTACTTCGGCCAGGAGGGCCTGCACAATATTCTCGTGATCGACCTCCTCGGCCCATCACTGGAGGATCTCTTCGACCACTGCGGACGACGATTCACCATCAAGACAGTCGTCATGGTTGCCAAGCAGATGCTGTCAAGGGTGCAGACCATCCACGATAAGAACCTCATCTACCGCGACATTAAGCCCGACAACTTCTTGATTGGCCGACCTGGTACAAAAGCTGCCAATATCATCCACGTCGTCGATTTCGGAATGGCCAAGCAATACCGAGACCCCAAGACAAAGCAGCACATCCCATACCGTGAGCGGAAGTCTCTGTCGGGCACGGCTCGTTACATGTCCATCAACACTCACTTGGGAAGGGAGCAGTCTCGACGAGATGATCTTGAAGCTCTCGGCCATGTCTTCCTCTACTTCCTTCGTGGAGGTCTTCCTGGCAAGGTCTCAAGGCTGCCACGAACAAGCAGAAGTACGAAAAGATTGGTGAGAAGAAGCAGACCACCGTCATCAAGGATCTATGTGAAGGCTTCCCGAGGAGTTTAGCAAGTACCTCACCTACGTCCGCAACCTTGGTTTCGAAGATCAGCCAGACTATGACTATCTGCGTGATCTCTTCACCCAGGCCCTGAAGAACTCCGGCGAAGTCGAGGATGGCGAATATGACTGGATGAAGATCAACAAGGATTCGGGAAAGGGCTGGGATTCCATGAAGAACCAGACAACCGGTTACCTGCACAACCCCAACGCCCGACCCGGCCCCTCGCAGATGGAGTTGCACAGTGGACATCGACAGGCGAATACCGCCTCTCACCAGCAAGCCCAGAATCTCACGGTCGGCCGTTTAAACGCCGCACAACCCCCTCCTCGCCGATCAAACAGATGGGCAAGCAGAGAGATCGGCCAAACGCCCCCGGCGCATTGCAGACGCAACGCAGCAGCGGGGTGGGGGTCTTCGCAGCGACATGGCCACCCCGACTGGCTCGACCCAGGCCCAGTTCCAGAACAGCACTCAGAACCTGCCCCAGCAGAGAGGGCCTCAGCCGGTCCCGATGGACCAGTCGGCTCAGGCTGATGGAAGGCCTGCCGAGCCTCAACCCAGCGGCTTCCAGAAGCTCATGAAGACACTCTGCTGCGGTTAGGTGCCTTCCATCCGTCTTTGGGACTGTGTTCGTGTTTATTGCTGCAGCATGATGTCTTTCGGCCTTACCGTTGGTAATGGCAACGATCAGCAGACATCGCCTCGGGCTAGATTGATGGGGAAACAACCCTCGCAGGAGTCTAGAGCCAAAGTGCTCAGACCATTGTCTGAAAGAAAGTTAAGCTTGCTCTACCGCAGCTGGCCTTGATCTTTATTCGGATGAAACGTGGCGTTGTGCGAGGCAACAGAGTGACTCAGCATTTGCGAAGCCAGCTGTATATAGCGCGCCAGCCCGCCTGCTTCACACATCCAGCAATGGCAGAAACACAAGTCCATTTAGGAGCAACGGAAGTCCTGTTTGATAGATTTCAGATCTGGGCTATCTGTTGGTATTTCCTTTCACGTCTGGCATTCCATGAAATCAGTACAATACAACACATGTTCGATGTGCAGCGCAGCACGGCGCAAGGTGGTTAAAAGGCAGCATTGGGTCTGGTCTACGGTGTTCTTCGTTATCTCTTCTGTTTTTCCCTGTCTCTTCCCTCTCCTCAACTTTGTCTATATAATAAATAACCTTTCCTTGAAGGAGGCTGCTGTCGGATGGCGAGAGTTGGAGGAAATTTTGTGATGTGGAGTGGTGGCACTGGCAGAATCTATTCGAGATGGACTTTGACGCAAAGCGGAAAGTTCTTAAATGGTATACCTTGTAATGGAACATGGACGCTCGCGCCTGTAATTCTCCTCATCATCATGGCTACTCCACGCGTATGCATCATATCTAAAACATAATACACAAACTACTACTGAGGTTGCTCTTTTGCTCCCAAAAATCACCATCCCTTCATTTACGGCACCGAAAAAGGCTGCAAAAACTTCGCCTGTGATATCCCATCCTTCCATCCAACTCCGGCTGTATGAAGGATTGCTTTAGGTAAGTTTCTGCTTGATGAAGAACGACCGAAGGTGCGACAGCTGCCACGTGCAAGTGACGGCGATGACGGCAAGCTGGATGAGGATCCAGCGGATAACTCGACTGTTCGTAATTTCGGATTGATCTCTGAATTGGGCCTCTCGCTCCTGTAATGTAACTATATTAGCAACTTGGTCTTCGCTTGCCTGGTGGCCATGTCGCCGAGATGGTCCCGCCATACGCCACCAGCCGACACACTTCGAGAAACATTAGCTCTCGGAGAAAAGAGACTTACTCGCTGGAAAACCTGTTCCTTGCGGATCTCGCTCAATCGAATGTTCAAGTCCTTGACACGGCTGGCAAGGTCCTGGAGCCGGGTCTTGTCGGTGCTCTCGATCTGGTTTGATTCGCCAATCACGAGGTCGAGGATCAATTTGATGCCACCGTTGTGGTTGTTTGTAGACAACCAGCCGGGGTTACCTGAGTTAGACGAAGCTGTGAAGCAGATCTTATGGTCACCGGCCTCGTGCGCAGTGAAGGTGAATCGGCCGGACGAGGAACCGCGCTGAGATAGCACGCGATGATCATTGTTGAAGACCTCCTATCAGAACTTGTTAGCCAAAACATAGGTTTCCGTAAGCATGGCGATGCCAGCCCAGTGCGCATCGTGTAGGATCGTAACGTACATCAACCGAGATGTAGATGCTGATGCCGTCGTGCGGTTGCCACATGTTCGTCTGGTCGCTCCATTCCTCAGCAGTATAATGTCCTACGACCAGTGTATCTCTCGGCAGCTCTTCGAAGAAACATTTCGGGTTCGCACCATCGATGAAAAAGTGGAGGGCTTGCGCAACAGACAGCGCCGAGAGGAAAGGGAGGAGGACCTTCATCTTGTCCTATAAGGAGAGTGTTGGCGCGTGAAAGATCAAATTGAAAGGTAGGGGTTGCCGACCTGCTGTTTTGTTTTCAATGCAAGAAATACAAGAATTGGTGCTGTCTCGCGACTCAATTCAATGTTCACCACCGGTGTCAGGGCCCAGCAGTGACTACCGTTGCATAGGTTGCTTGCTGATAATAAGTCGCTGGTGCAACTCAGGCCACGTTCACGGGAACTGCCATGGTCACGTGCCAGCGACCGTCAAGGTTGCACGGTCCCAAATTTCCGCGAACCTCCAAACTTCGCGCCGCGACTCCGCTATCCTTATCTTTTAGAGCTCCTGATGTATGCGAAGGGCAGCAGAGACCAACACTTTTATTGAACGGAAACTCTTCAGCAGTGGCTTCTTTCGGCGTATGCGATGAAAAACTAAACGTAACCCCCACAGCCTCATAATCACGATGACATCGTCAGATGTCCGCGACGTGCTCAACTTGCCCGATGGTCTCTCAGGGCCCTGACCGACGAAAAAACAGAAGACCGCAGCTCCACGTCCGAACCTGAAAGGCTTGGCGCGTGAAGTCCAGAACCTCGGCGGCGACAACCCTATCGCCATCGTTCCTGAGGTCACGCAGTTCAAGAAACGACGGTTAATCAGCCGGAAACCAGCTGCACGATGGGAACTGCGTCCCTTCTACAATTCTGGACGTGAGGATCAAAGCCTTGTTCTACGACACTGGAGACGGAAGGAGATTAAGGAGGAGGGCGATTCGACGGGCCTGGACGGCGAGGAGAAGCCGCAGCAGGAAGGAATTGAAGATTCGGCCTTTGCAAAGTTCAACGTACAAGTTTCGGTACCTCAATACAGTGACGACCAGTATCGACAGTCTTTGCAAAATGCCGATTGGACGAAGGAAGAAACGGATTACTTGATGGAACTGGTTCGAGAACTTGACCTCCGATGGCCACTCATTTGGGATCGTTACGATTGGAACCCCCGGCGACCAATGGTGAGGCAGATGCCGACGGTGATGAAAGCAAGGCCGTCATTCCTATAACGCGATCTCGCTCCATGGAAGACCTCAAGGCCAGGTATTACGAAGTGGCAGCGAAGATGATGGCGCTTCAAAAGCCAGTGCAGTACATGACGCAACCCGAATACGCGTTACATGAACTTATGGCTCATTTCAACCCTCAACAAGAGAAGCAACGCAAAGACTTTGCCCTCAAGTCCCTCGCACGATCGCCTGAGGAGGCCCGGGAGGAGGAATCGTTGCTGCTGGAGGTGAAGCGTATTTTGGCGCGAAGCGAACGGTTCAACGAGGAACGTAGGGAACTCTATAACCGCCTTGATTACCCCCATACGGAGACAGATATCAGCACATTCAAGTCGTCTGCTGGCTTGCAGACGTTGCTTCAGAACTTGATGAACGCCGACAAATCTAAGAAGCGGAAGTCGCTAATGGGCACCGACGGAATTAGCCCATCTGGTCCACCAGGACCTCAAAGCGCGGCGCCAGATGCCGCAAGGCGAGACAGCACTGCTGCCTCGACTGGGAACAGAGACTCCTCTGCGGCCGCTGCAACACCGACAACAGGCAACAAAAAGGGCCAACAACAACAGCAGCAGCAGCAACCACAGCAGCAAACGCCACAGGCACAACCACCTGAGCGTCGCAAGCTTACCGAACAAGAGGAGGCCATATATGGTGTCACGCACCATGACAGACTTGGCTCTGGTCCAGCCTTCCGTACTGAGAGAATTAACAAGCTTTTCTCCCACAAATCTAATCAACAACAGCTTCGTATTAATAACACTCTCAACGAATTGGATGTACCCAATAAGCTTGCGATGCCTACAGCAGCAACAACTCAACAGTTTGAATTGCTCCTTGGTGCTGTGAACAGTCTGCTTGATGCCCGTAAGGTGACGGACAAGATCGAGGCTGAGATCAAACTGGAGCAGGCAAAGAAGGCTGAACGAGAGAAGGCGCTTGCACCTGCAGATTCTGATAGTAAGACCGCAGACTCTGAAGAAACTGCCACTGTTGCGGCGTCAACCAATGAATCAGAAACGACAAAGGGCGACAATGTCTCTACCACAGAAACGGCCAAGTCCGAAAAGGCAAATGTCGCCAATAACGCAGACGAGCCGTCAACCAAAAACGGAGGAGGCGGTGACTCTACTGAAACGCCAGGAGACCAAGGGAAAGGTGATGATACTGGACGACCCAGTAGTAGTGGCGTCCTGCACAAGCGCAGCGCAAGCGTGCTAAGCACAGTGAGCGATAAGAGCGCCAAACGACAGAAGAAGTAGGAAGTATCTCTCAAGTACCATCTACATGGCCATACGCGCCGTTGATGGTGAGTGATATGAAAGGCAATTGGGGACCATCCTGCCCCTCCTTCATGCAACATGTCAGATCCCGCGCTCTTGATCAGATAATGGCATGCTGCACCTCGACGTGATCAGGCATGGTAATCCCCAATGGTATGCTTCGGTACTCATTTTGTCAAACAATAACCATGGAAGTCTGAAAATAGATTCAAAAACGAAACATTCTAAGTTTGGTTGGAGCAACATCTATGCATAATTCCATGTGATGGGCAACACGGTCCGCAGACGGAAGCGCCTTCAGTGCAAGCTTCCCGGCAGGATGTCCGCGGACGTATTGACAAGGGCTGCATTGTTGTCAAGTTCGTTTAAGCGCTACAGAGAGAATCAAGACATGGGGTGTAGGCTGCAAATGACGAAGAATAGCCTGTTTGAGGGAAGGGAGTTCTCTTATCAACATGAATGGCTGGCTCACGAGGTGACGTTTCAATAAGACACCTGCAGCTCATCGGCGACTACTGTGAGGCATACCGCCTATAATAGCAACACACAGCTAAAAATAATACGCAGAGCCAGTGTGGACTGGGCAGAGAACCCAAGCGCTTGGGCTGGGAGACAGCATAGGGCTGCTCATGTACGATATCAAGCTTGATGTGATAGCGAGGGTGGCATGGGAAGGGGGCGTGGAAGGATTAACGGTGCCTTCAAACTGCCACCAGGACGGGCGTGGGGTCGGTAGGACCAACCGGACGGTGACGATGGCGTCAAGTAGGCGCTGGACATATCAAGGAAGAGGTGCTGTAGCGAATGAAACAATTTGAGGTCATCATGGGTTGCCCCAGCTGCTGGTCGTGAACGATATGCCACCACGTGCGGCTCGCATGGGACGGCGTCAAGCCCTGCCATTCTATTTGTCGCCACCATAGATCATCCTGCTGTGAAGGAGTCAGCCTGGGCGAGACGCCGACCATGACATCAAAATAAGGGTGTCCTTTGACTGCCGAGTGGCATCATGCTCATGGATCCGAGGCGCGGGGGCGAGTAATGTGTGTCTTGCAGGAAGGACCCCGGGAAGAAAGGCGCGTCGAAGGGATCACCGACTGGATGGAAGAGCCATCGCGTAAATGCAGGAACGACACTTCCATCACCCTCTCGATTGTTAAAAATAGGGGCTGATCTGCTGTAAGTAGCCGCCCGTGAAGTTGATGGGGATGGGTCTGGGGTGGAAGTCTTCTAGAATGATGTGGGAGCGGGAGATGGGCGCTTATATGTGGGCGGCTAAGGTTGCTATTGGACGTTTGATAGCGTGAAAACTTCACTGAGATAGACCTGGTTTGCCATTGACAATCTATGCTACTGAAAAGGAGGAGAAATTTTAGCCATTGTCTCTGACGAGAATGGCGTTGGCTAGGGTTTGTTGGCTTTACACGCATATATGTTTGTTGTATGGATTGCACAATGTTCATGGTCAAGGTTGTCTGGAGTGGGAAAGTTGTTCATCGTGATACATATATAGGCGTTAACACACTGAGCCGCCACACTGAGCCGCCACACTGAGCCGCCACACTGAGCCGCCTAGTCTTTGTAGGACATCAACAAAGCAGTATGGACTGGTCCCCTATTATTCATCATATACGGTGGTTTCTTTCTTCGTAACAGTCTCTCACCGCATTTCAGATTACGGTGACAGTAAGCTAATTCTGTGCTGAGGTTGTGTGAGAACTAGGAAAATCCTGTTCCTCAGGTAAGTCCAGCCCCACCAGTTCTGTAAACACCATTGGAGGTCCGTCCATTAGAGCCCGGCTCCTTGGATGTGGGAGATGGCTCTCACTGGCGACAGGGTTGGAAACGCCCGACCCAGGCCCATATCAGAAACAAAGGGTGGGACTTGACTTGAGATTCCTGAAGCCTGACCAGTCAGCGGCCCAGATGAGGCCGCCGGACACTAATCAGGAGACTGGGTGGTTGCACTCTTGTTGGACGTTGTCACGTTAGTGGAGATGCGGTGTGGTATCCATAGTGGATATGGCAGGGGAGATGAGGGATGGGTTGCACATTGAAAGGATACCAACCAACACTCGGCGGCAAGGTCTCTCATATGGAGCAACATATCCGAAGTCTACTAACTTGTTCACAATGTGAATGCTGTGGAGCAGATGTCTAAATGTGTGCGTTGACCCGAATCATCTCACATCGGTGCGGGCACATCCGTGATTTGCAAGGGAGAATAAGATGAACCAACGCGTGTGCTTACTAGCAACCGTTGAAAGGTTTCATGCTGGATGTCCGGGGAGGGGTTTATTTTGCGATAGGCGATTTCCACATTCGATCGAGTCAGTCGCCTTGTAAATGACTAGCAGACCAGGCCGAGCTGCAGGTTCCGTGGAGTTGAAATGGCAGGGTTTTTTCTGCTTTCTTTTTGGGCTCCTTCGGAACTTTCTCCAACAAAGCCGTGGGCGGCGGCAATGTGCAGTTTGAGTTGATTGTTCGGCCAAACTCGTCCCTTGCGAGCCACAGCTTGCTAGAAATCTAGCGTGAATAGGAGTCGACGCGAGAGAACGGATCCCTGTAACCTGCATGGGATCATGGGCAGTTTGAGCCTCGTCGTCTGTTGGTGGAACTAGCAAGGCCAGAAGTCTTTGGCTGTGTGTGCCTTGCTTGGCCATCCCACCTCATCTCATCTCATCTCATCTCATGTAGGGAGAGTCGAGTGGCTAAGGGGATCTCGGTAGGCCAGACCCCAGATCAACGAGATGTACAATCACGTCATTCGCAGAGTTGAGTACTCGGTGACAGGCTCTCTCCTCTTTCAGAAGCAAACGCTTGCCTTCTATTTCAGCAGGATATGGGTACTGTAGGCTGGGTCTAGCCGCATGTCAGCCAAGCCATGCGTTGTGCGTTAGCTGCGTCGGCTGTCTGGATTGGCCACAGAAACCCGCAACCAGGCCGACTTGTCACACAGACGCTGGCGCAGACGCACTAGTGAGCCCCAAGCGTCTGCTACTGCACGCGCGTCTGCTGGAGTGATCAGATGAGACGTCCAATCCGGTGGCGCCCGTGGCTAGGCCAATCAAGTGGGCCAGGACAGGCTGGGATGATGATGATTGAGTACCAACGCGCGCACAATGGGCATTCACCGGAGGCACGACATACAGTATGTTTGGGAAGCCACGTTTCGAGAGGCTCGCCTGGCGATGCCTTGTGTGTGCACGAACTCATGCTGCCGTAAATAGGAGCCCGGTCGAGGTCTGTGTGTAACGGCTTGTGGGAGTTCCCATCGGATGCGAGGGAGCAAGCAAGCGCCGGCGACAATGGCAAGTAGCGGGCCCTTGGCCAGTTGCGTACACACCTGTCGACGAGCAGCCGGCAGATGGTGGTACTGGACGGTGGGAAATGCCGCGTGCTCCATGGTGGGTTGGGTGCATCGAGTGCAGGCCACTAGTGATGACGGAGGGAGAGTGGTCAACCAACGAACTACGGTGGAAGGGGGAAAAGGGCACGGTTCTGTGCTGCGCTGTGCTGCGCTGTGCTGCGCTGTGCTGCGCTGTGCTGGCCTGGGCTACGCTACGCTGCGCTGTACATGCCTGTACTGTACTGTGCTGTAAGCGACGACAACGACGACAACCGTAACCCAGGCATGTGGGGTTCTAAATATATCCATGTCACCACCCCACATTTGCTCCCACCCTCCATCAACACAACACAACGCCCAGCGTGACGCCGAGGGACAGACAATCAATGAATCCACTCACAACCCTTGTTTTCCACGTCGAGGAAATAGAATTAAAGACTCGCTGCATCGTCTTTCGCACGTCTTCCAGGGTCGCTACGGCGCGATTGTCCAATAAAGCGATCGCCAGAACCAACTGAGTGCCAAATACGGGGTGGATTTGAAACTCATCTTCCCCGTCCATCCATCCTGACAACCTTTCCTGTCCTACATAACAGGGAAGAGAAGGACAAGGACGGCGGGTAAGTATTAACCATATCTGGCATAGCTTTTACGACACCAACGGTCGAAAACCTTGGGTACCGCAAAGGCTCTTTGGAGACAGTACACGAGGACTGTTGCATGGGGTCCACGCCTGTCTATCCAGGTCTGGTCTGGGCAAGGCAAACCGTGGCAACTTCGTATGAGTTGGTTGAGCGCTCCGCCTTTGCGTTGGGTTGTCGGCTTCAGAGTCGTCGTTGCCTCGTGGAGCGCTGCTGGACCTGGCATAGCCGCGGCCGCTGCCAGCGATACGAGATGGGCGGCGTTAGCGTTTTAGACGCGGCGTTAATGGATGGCAGCCCCGGTCTGGAGCCTCTCATTGGCCGACAGTGAAGCGACCAAGGGAATATTCCCATTACGATTCGAGGTCAGAGCTGACTCTGGTTGGTGGGCTGGAGGATTTTTGGTCGTTGTGCTCAAGTGGTGAGTGAGACCAGGATGACAATCCGAGGTGTGCATATCCGCGACAGCGAGAAACTACGGTCCCTCAGACGCTGAAGCCGAGGCACCCAACCTGAGGGCATCCATCCGCTGAGCAACCGGGGTCGATATCGGCCTTGGGGTCCCTTGCCGTGCGAGTTTGCTTGCCCTGGCCAACCAGTTCGTCCAACAACCCCTGACGATATTGGGGCAAGTCTGGGGACATGGGTCTTCAAAGCGGCACCGGATGACGGTCGGTATCCTGTATCTATGCGTGTTTCATCCCGCTAAGCATAGAGCGCTGTGATGGGTAAGAAATCCAAGACATGGGGAAACATCTTGACGCCAATGTGGTAGAAATGGGAGCCACCCGTCGGCTCTTACAAGGCCCAGTGCAACGCTGCAGGTTGGGGCGAAAGGCAGAGAGGAGGGGGAAGGCCCATCCGCTCGTCTAAATTTTGATCGCACACATGCGCATGTGGCATGGCGGAATTGTGTCGTTGAGATTCATGCGGCTGCAGCAGGAGCGAAAGCAATGACGAAAATGAAGAGCATGGAATACTCAAGACGGGGGTGGCGAGGTGCTGTGTTGGTGTTGACTGAATTGTTTGCTTGCTCTCTTTTCTGTATCCGTGCCCGGACCCGACCTCTCATCTGTCTCTGACACGCAGTAAGCAAGCTACAATACGCAAATGGTGGCTGGATGGGTCATTTACTAGACGCTCTACTTGGCGGCGGGAGGCGGCTCGACAAAGTCGCTTGTTTTCTGTCCACAGATCGACTCAAGCATGCACAGCCGGGGCCTCCTAAGGGGTGTGATGCTAACGCAGCCGAGCAGGTGTGTATTGATCAACCACCCCAAGGGAGGAGAAACAGAGAGGCTGGACCAGGATGTACCGAATTTATGCAGTGCGGATCGCGACGCTGAACGGGCCCCATCTTCTTGTCTCGGCCGCGCTGTTGTCACCCGTTGCATCGAAGACGGGAGGTGAAAAACAGGCCAACTGTACAGCATGTTGGTGCCTTTCAATCATGAGCAAATCAGGTTTAACTTCTGCTTAGATCGATGAGGCATGTAGTTCAAGCTAGGCATCCTTTTAATTCAATGGTCTGGGTGGTTTCGTGGCATTGACCCCTTTCAAGAGAGAGCAAGTTGACGGCTCGGGCTACGGCAACTTGTTGGAGGCCGAGAAGGAACAAGAGCCGTTGCCAACGTCTTTTCTTTTCGTTCTTTTTTGTATCATAGCTTAAACCTGCGACGCCTGACTAAGGCGGCATCAGACTATCTGGGATGATGTTCCTGCCGTCCCTCCTGCCGTACTGTGCACAATATCAAGCCTCGCTGGCATGGCAGAGTTGTTTTTGGAGCCGCCCTGCAGAGCCAGACAAGGAAGCCAACTAGATGAGAGAGACAAGTGTGCGATTTGATTACACGAACATTCATAGCATTACTGTTCTCAGGTCGGGCAAGGTGCATCATGGGGGCGATGGGATAAGGTACTTTGGACGTCGGCTGCTGCGCGTGCCATGGCGCATGTTGAGCCTCTGCCGCTCGCCACGGGCGTACTGTAGGCGCAAGACGAGCCGAAAATCGTCTACAGACAGCCTTGACGAGGTCATGGGAGGGGGAATACAGGACCAGTATGCACGAACACACACATGTGCCGGGGCGGGTAAGACATTCAGTCGCCGATTGGGGTAGGGGTGCTACGGTTGCGCCTTGCCCGCGGTCAATTGAGAACAGCGCATGCCCTTGCGCTTGTTCGCCAGGCTTCAACTCTCACACATGCCGTAATCATTTGTCAAAGTCGTCTTGTAGCCCAGCGGCTGCCGGGGTCAGGTTGCTCTTGGGGCAGACGGGGAATTCTGGACAGGGGTTCCGTACGAAGCATGCAGATGGGTATAGATAGGTCATTCACCTACCTAGTCAACCCGGTCGAGATCATGAGACAACCAACAGACAAAGACCAGATGTCGATCCCCAAGCTTCCCCATGTTTCTCGTAGCAAACGGCGTATTGTTGTAATTGTCCCAGCGAAAGCAAGAGGCAGGCATCACATGTGAGCTCACAGCCGCTGGACCAACAGACATTGGAGAGCCCAACGCCACCCCACGCAGCAGGTCCCAAGGCAACCAAAGCCGTGTCTCTGCCCTGACTGAGCTGGACCTCACCCACTCTCCTACTCTGGTGAGAGATGCGCATCGGGTCGGCTGTGAGCGAAGAAAGGGGAAGCGCACAGTCGGGTAGGTGAGGTGAGGTAATTCAAGGGTAGCTGAAGACAGGATCTCATCCATCCCTACCTTCTCAACACCCACCTGGCCTACCTTAATCACACAAAACGCTCGCACGCCCCTCCCATGCCCGTCAAGCACCCTCCCGGCCTGACTGAACGGCCGGACCCTGGCCTGGGGCTGGGCCGTGGGCCGTGGGCAAATCACAGCACGGCATCTCTCGGTCGGTGCCTTTGTTCCCCCTCTGGTGGCCCCCTCCCCGTCGGAAGCGCGCCATGCCGCCCCAATTGTTGGACAGGGAAGGGTGGGAGGGACGAGGAGATTCAAACAGGCGGGCGTGTGTGTCGCCTGCGGGCTTATCATCGATCGAGCTGGCAAGCGACAACGGGGAGGGACGGGGACGGGGACAGGGGTGGTTCAGGGAGGGAGGGAGGAGCGAGCACCTGGGGTAGGTAGGTAGGTATTCATGTATGCGTGTGTGCGTGTGCGTGTGTGTGTATTGATAGATGGATGGATGAATGGATGATGGATGGGTGGATGGATGGATGGGATGTAGCGTGCATGTATGTAGGTACAGTACACTCGGCTTCCCGACGGACGGGACAGGGTGGGCGTATGTACCGCGTAGGTATTGCGGTCGAATCGATGTACATTAGCTCCCTCCTAACAGCGTCTCTCTTTCTCTCTTACCTGCACAGCGCCGCCGAGACCCATTTCCTTTTCGGGCTCGACTGCGTGTGTAGCGGTTCGGCTGTTAAGAGCAGAGCAGGAGCAAGGCAGGTACCACCGGAGTACAGCGCAGCGCAGCAGGTAGCATAATTTATTATTACTGAACGGCCGACCGAACCTCCGTTTGTCTCCCTTTCCATCCTCGACTCCCGCCTTCATCGTCGTCATCTTCTTCTTCTTTCCTCCTCCACACCGAACCAGGCCCTTGCCTTTCTCTCCTTCTCTCTCTCTCCCCTCGCGAGCATCGTCTCCTCTTCCCTCCCTTCCGCGCGCCCCCGTCCTCCTCCCGTCTCCCGTCATCGTGGTGTGCCGTGCGCTTCAGGCCAGCTCCGTCTCTCTTTCGCCCGCTTCCTGCTCAGACGCTACCAGAGCCTAACCTGCCCAGGCGCAACAGGTAATCGCGCGTTAAAAGGGCTAGGCTCCCTCAAGCGCGACAAAAACCACACCACACCCCTGCATCCAGCTTCTTTGACCAGCCATCTATCTATCTATTTATCTATCTGCTTCACCTTCTACGCAATCCATCGGCTCTTGTTTTGCGGCGCGACGGAAATCTTGCAGGCAACTTTCCTCGGTAGGCGGATCTACCGGTGTATCTTTTTATTCCTCTCACTTGGCAACCGGTAAAGAGAAGGGAAGGTTGGCTACCAGAGCTGCAGTGGGAAATTAAAGGGATCAACCAATACTGCCGGTTCGGCTTCGCAGTATTATCTGGCGACAGAGCCACCTCACCAGCCTGGTTTTCGTCTACGCAGATTCCCATTGTCCTTGAGCCCCTGTCCGCTCAACCGCTCACTCATTCACACATCACCGCTTTGCGCCGCTCCTTCACTGAGGTTTCCGGCGCATCCAGACTCACCTTTCCTCCCAAATTCTTTGCGGGCCCCTCACAATCTACTCGATTTTCGGCGAGGTTCCGACCTGTTCAGGATCCTGGTCCCCGGCGTCTCACTTTAATACAGGCCTCCTCTCATGGTGCAGCTTCGCCCCGGCCACAACCACGATAACGCCCTCCGCCCTACGCGTTCTTGACGTGGCCTAAGGATATCCCGGCAGACAACGCCTCAATCGACTTGGTCTTGGTTCCGGTTTCGCTCACAACCAGTCCGTGGTTCGAGGACTCGGGTGTCCACCCATTTTCTGTGCTCCATCAATTCCAGCCTTGTGGCTCAACCCGTTGGACCACCATCACACGACTTCGCCCGCCGACGCTCTGGTAGCATGTCAGCTTTCACCGCCCTCAATGGCGGCTCACCGAAGACGACGGAGCCGCCTAGCGTGACGGCGGAAAAGACCGCCACAGCCGAGGAGCGCCCTTCCAGCTCATCCGCACCACAGCCTCAGCCAGCCTCAGACGCTGTTCCGTCAATTCAGAGGGAGACCTGGTCAGGGCAGCCAGCTGAGCGATCAGCTTTTCAGTCATCAAATTATCCTGATGTGGATGCTTCCAATAAGCGGAAGCGTTCCAATTCTATTGAGTCGCGCCGGGAACATCCCGTGCAAGAGCGCACTCCGGACACTGCTACCGTTCCCGCGCATTCCGACTCACGGGATCCCTATGGAACTCCCCAACGCGAGTATCGCCATTTTGGCGACGAGCAACGGGATAAGGACTCCTGGTACTCACACCAGAACCGCGATGATCGCAGCCCTTACGACACGCAGCAAAACTCGGCAACGTCGACACAAGGCCACACCGATGATCAAATCAGCGATGCCTTGAGACGTGCTGCCAGCCAGGCAGATCACGGTGATTATCCCAACACCAGCCCCGACGGAGATGACAGGTCTCTCCCGCTCTACGGCAGCTCGTATGGGTCAGAGCACAGACAAGATTCTATACTGCAACATGACCCCAAGAAGAGAAAGCGAAATTTCAGCAACCGTACCAAGACGGGCTGCCTCACCTGCAGGAAGCGCAAAAGAAGTGCGATGAGCAAAAGCCTGAATGTAAGCTTTCACCCCTGCAGCTTTCGGCGACCATCTGAGTAAGCGCTGACAACAGACACAGGCAGCAACTGCATCCGCGGTGGATTTTTGTGCGCAGGCTATCCACCACAAAGAGGGCCAGGTTGGCAGAAGCCAGATAACAAGGCCGCTGCCGTGCCGCTCGAATCTAAGGACCCCAGCTACGTACCACCAGGCGCATATGGCATGCCACAACAGGCCCCTTATGGAAGCCAGGCGGTCAAGCGAGAGCCTTTGCCGCACTACCGCGGTCACGCCCTGCGAATAGACCCCCACAAGGCCGGCCACTCGTCACCGACGACGATAGGCCGACTGCATCAACAATCCCGAGCGCGTCTGTCGCCAGCCCTGACAACAAACTCTCCGCCATGTCCTCTTATACTCCCGGGAACGCCTTCCCTACGCCTGTCAGCGCAAACACCCAACCGCCACCCTTTGGAGAAAGAATGGCTAAAGAATACACCCGTGTGCCTCCGCTGCACGACCTCAGCAGAACCGAACCTGAGACGCCTCGCTCGGGTAACCAACTACCACAGATTAACATTCTTCACCCTACCAGAACCAACAGCCCTGCACCGCCGGCGCCGTCGCAGCCACCAGTATCAAATGCACAGGTTGCCCAGCTTGCGCTCTCCCACCCCAGTTCCCTCAGAGGAGAACGCAGAAGGAGGAGATGCTGTCGGGACGTAACTACTACCCTTTGACAAGGAACTCTGCCTTGAACGTGAGCGATGTGCGGCGGCGTGCTGGAGATTTAACAACTTGACTACTCCGCCAACCAACGGTATTTCCCCGAGGAACGCGCTCGCCTCTTCCTCGAGATTCTGCAACCTCGTGACCCTGTCCGAGTGTCTCCCACAGAGGCATCACCCGTCACCAACAAGGGTCGCGTTGGCAGACATGTTGCTGTCGAGACACCCTTCACCTGCGACTACGGCTACAACATCAGTATTGGTCACCATGTTGTTATTGGACGCAATTGTACCATCAATGATGTTTGCGAAGTCAAAATCGGTGACAACTGCGTGATCGGCCCCAACGTCAGCATCTTCACCGCAACATTACCCATTGATCCCAAGAAGCGCCAAGGTGGTCAAGGACCTCAAATGGGACGAGGCATAACCATTGAGCAAGATTGCTGGATCGGCGGCGGAGCCATTATCCTTCCTGGCAGGACTATTGGCAAAGGAAGCACCGTTGGTGCTGGATCAATTGTTACAAAGGTATGTATCCACGCCTCCAAGATGCCGAGATCCTGACCTAATCTTTCCTCTTACAGGACGTTCCTCCATTCACCATTGTGGCGGGAAACCCAGCACGCGTTCTCCGCGGCATTGCATCTTAGACTTGGCCTTTTTGAATTCACTCTTGTTGCAGCTGTCATGCCTTATTCTGTTATGTCATGATACCCAAGCGTATGCGATTTGGCCCTTATCCCCTGTATTTTAATGCACCAAAGGCTGGCTTGCAGCATGTGCCTGCAGCATGTGCCTGCAGCCACGTTATTCTACGTCGACCCACGAGACTTGGTGTTTGTTTATTTTGATTTTCTTTTTGTGTATTTTGGTGAGGGTCGGACCCTCCAGCGGAGACAGAGTTGGGAGTCATCTGGTTACCTTTCATTTACGTGGCAGTTCGGGATACAGGGTTATGACTTGGATGGGCTATAAGGGTTGGCAAGATGTTTGGGTAGGAGTGCGAAAAGGGTATATGTTTTGGTCATCATCTGGTTAGCTTGTGCCATGTTCGCTCCGGCAGTTCGCGGTAATGTGGTCGTACGAAGCTATGACTGGTGGGAGGGATCGTCTAGGTGGCGGCGCAATTGAGATATCCGAGTCAAGCTCCTCTCACCGTGAATCTTTTGTTTAATCACAGGCTACCGTGGTAATCTTCAGCTGAACTCGAAAACATTTGATAGCCTTTGAGGAACAAACAACAACAAACAACAACAAAACAATAAACAATGCTAGATACATATATGCAAGGCCGCTTGCCCCGCGACCGGCTCCGTCGTGTCTACACTCATCTGAGTGGCCGTCTCCTATGCTGAAGGCCGTAACAACCGGCCATGCGCGCCCTTGTGACCCCAAGGACACCCGAGTTAGATGCTGCTTACGGAGCAAAGACAATCTGTCGCCCCCACTCGGTGGCCTCTTCGGCGGCCAATATCGCCGCCTCCCAATCCTCAAACTTGTAAGTGTCCACCCGATGACCAGCCTCCTTACCGAGCTTAACGTTGCCCGACTCAATCTGTCGAATCAAAGTCGTAAGCTCTTCCCGTGTGTACATAAACTTGAACTTCATGCTGATATTGCGAGCCATCAGGCTAATATAATTGATGCTGATGTCGCCTAGAGAGCCGATCATGGCTACGCGAGCCTCGCACCGCAACGCATTCATAGCAGCTTTGAGGTGACTCGGGTCACCAGTGGCTGTGCCGGGTGTCACGTCGATGAGGGCGTCAGCACCTACGCTGCCGGGCGGGCAGGCGGCGAGAATGGCGGCCGTGTCAGCGGCCGTGTTGCCAGTCACTTGGACTGCGGTGA
The DNA here is from genome assembly GCA_020081605.1 of Albifimbria verrucaria. Taxonomy (NCBI): domain Eukaryota; kingdom Fungi; phylum Ascomycota; class Sordariomycetes; order Hypocreales; family Stachybotryaceae; genus Albifimbria; species Albifimbria verrucaria. Next base: position 3,681,720 of record JAHREC010000013.1, read on the forward strand.
TACGAGGGTGGATGCTGGTCATTTGCTCCAGTTTCTTTGCTGACCTGGTAAGGGCAATAACGTTGCAGCCCAGCTGGGCGGCCAGCTCCGCCGTGGCGCCGGAGTAGTGGCCCGTCGCGGGAGAAACAATAACAGTGTCGCCGGGGCGGACACCTGCAGCATGGACGCCTCCGTTGGCCACCGCCAGCCGTTCGATATGCATGAGGTCGCCGAAGGAGTAGCCCGCACTTGTTATGACCTCCTCATTAAGAGGGATGCAGACTTCCATCTGCACCACAGCCACGTCGGACCACACACCCTTCCAGGTCTGGAAAAGCTTCCTCGTGCTGTCGGTGTATCCCTGGTGCAGGCCGAGGAGGATCTGTGTGTTGAATGGGTCATCTCGGGCCCGGACGAAGGCGTCGACGTAGACGAGCTGACCAGGCTTCAGAAGAACGGCATCAGGACCTGGAGCGAGCACCCTTGCAATAGCCGAAAACCCAGGGACGTAGGGAGCAGGTAGGGATAGAGGACTATTGCCGTGAAAGCCGGCTCGGTGGTGAGGCCGGATGCTGGTGCAGATAATGCGGACCAGGACGGCTCCAGGGGCCGGAGCCTCGACCGGTGACTTGACAAGTTCTAGAGGCTGACCGAAGTCCGGGAGCACAAGAGAGGTGCTAGTGTCTGGAATGGAAGACATTTTTGGAAGATGAATGATTGTTATGAAGTTGTACTTTTATAGAGAAGATGCTCAAAGCTGAGGATGATAGTTAGATCTGGTTGGAAGGTAGCTAGAGAGAGCTGTGATGGTGAATCTATTCAGGAATTCTCCCCATGGTGTCAACATGGCTTTTATATTCATTCTGTTCCTTAGCCTCTCCACCGAGCCGTGCATTCAATCAACGAGAATCAACGCCTATTGTAAAGTCCGAACTCCAGCCCAAGATCGCGGAGCATCAGGATCGAGATGCAGGATAAACTACGAGATGTGCGGACGGTACGGAATATGTATTGCCTAATTAGGCAACTCTCTGCTCCGCAATCCCCGCGGTGGGCACCGGTCGTTGGACTTACGCCTCTCGGTTATACTAGATGCTGCAATGATGCAGTGAATCCCTAATTCATTGTTCATCCTATGGATATCGGCATCCTTTTCCCGGAGATAGATAGATCTTCGAATGCGTAAAGTCCACATCTACATGGCGGGAGGTCCAATGTCCACTCTTGGTGCCGCATAGATGCATCTACACATAAGAATCAACCAACAGGGCGATATTGTAGCTCATTCCCGGACTAAAAGACCAAGCACCACACTGATTGAATCATATTTTATGCTCAAGTTCAAGGTTCTTGATCCAGGAGCTGACCCTAATTGTCTTGTATTTCAACCACATCAGATGCTTAGCTCGATTCAAACTACAGTTTCCTATTCAACCACAGAGGTTTCGAGGGTCTGCTCGGTATATGGCCCACAGCCTGATACTCGGTCAACTTTGCAATTTCACTGAAACAATTCACACCACAAAAAGCATGGTAAGATCTCAGATGAGGTTTCTGTGCACTTGGAATGCCAAGGTACGCTGATAAATATTCTTGACTTATATGGTTTCCAGCGGTAATTGCCAATCATAGTTCTCTGAACAGTCTTGTCGGAGAAAATCATCGATAGGAATCTATAACATGATGATTAGCGAGTTTTCAATTAATACTCAACGGTTGACAAACCCAATCCAGTGCTTCAGAATTGTTATTGTTATTCATCCAGGTATCAAACACATTCGCTGGCGGTTCCTCAGGAAAGAGAACACTTTCTCAGGTTGACATCGTATCCGACCGTTCTTCAAGAAAGACTCATGGCTATGCTTCTCAGTGGACGAATTCATGGAGAGCCTACTACGGTCGGATAGAGACGCTTTCTCCAGTATAATACCAAGAACTTTGGACGCGCGCTGAGCATCCAAGGACTCGGCGCCTCTGGAAATCCATATTTCGTGTACAGTACCGAGTACTTTTATACGTGTTACCCATTCATCGGGGCTTACGCTGGTCAGATTTATATGAACCGAGAATATGGGGGTGGCCTTACCTAATATCTGTTGACTCGCACAAGTCTAGACAGACCACCATGGCGGCAATCAAGAAGTCATGCAGTGCCAGGCTCGTGATCATATATCTGTCTTCGTACATGCGTCCCCCTTCCTGTACCTCACGGTCCAGCTCGATGTGCAAGTCCAGCATGCTAAGAGCTGCATTCCTACAGCTCTCACGCGAGTACCTATACTTGGGATCGTCTTTACTCGCAGTAAGGTAGGGTCGGTGCAGAACACATAGGCTTTTGAGGTACATGATTTGAAGCATGATGCGGTGCATGATAGTATAGTTAGGGTCCGTAAAGGACGTGCTGCGGATTGGGCGGTGTTGCAGGCTTGGTGGAATCGAGGCGTAACATGCAGCAAGCTGAGCATCGAGGACCATGACATCAGCGAAAGGCTGAGGCACGACAGACAATGCTCGATGCATGATGCGCCGTAGAATCTTGCACATCTTGCCTTTGACCGCGTAGGCTAAGACCGGGCTGGGGTCAGTGGGAGGTCGTGGTGGCGGCAAAGGAGTGTCTTCGTCGAAATCTTCGTCGGTAAGGTTGGTTGGAGGTTCCACATCGCAGAAGTCTTCATTTATCATCGTGGGCATCCCTAACTGGAACGAATACATGATATCGGCCGCCGCCATCATACTCCAAGCGCGACGCCGCATCTCAGCTTCGAAGGGCGTGATCTTTGACGACAACTTCGTGGAACTACGGTGGTAGCCCCTCCGTTGAGCCAGACGAATGGCAAGTCCATACAAAGACCAAATCGTAGGGTCAAAGTCCTTCTGCAGCACGTTTCGGCATTGCGCATGCAGTAGGACTGCTTCGACAGAGAAGGTCTTTGCCTTGAGATATTCCCCACTACCAGACACTCGCTGGCTTTGCTCATGTAGAAATTTGGTGATGCGATGTTAGCGAGGGAGCCCCAGTCGAATTCCGCGTTCTGAGAACCAAGGCCCCGATGCAAAGGATGGAATATAAGATGCTGACCCAAAGATAGTTCGCCGATTTCGGATCTGCCAGTAATTTCTCGTAGCGTCTCCTGAAGTGGTGAGCATGCACAAAGGTAGTCGATACGAACTTGGAGTTGAAGTAGGCCTGCACTAGCCTGTCCATTTCAGAACAGGGCGGGAGGCATTCAATGAGGTCTCCACTGGGTGCAGACTCGCTGTCTCCAAGGATGATGTCTAATCCTATGGTTGCTTGATGCTGACTTCCATTCCTGTCTCCTTCGACTTCTAGGCAGTTTTGGATATCATGGATGCTATCCACTATGGCAGCCCAGGAGGTAGGTCCATAATAAGGAACTTCTGCATCGTCTACTAGATTTCTTTCTCTAGTTGCATGCGGATCTACGGCGTCTGAGCCATTGTGAGGGTGCTGACCTGGCCCTGTTGGAGGTGGCTCTGCAAGGACCTTCACCAGCTCCTCCAGCTTGTTCAGCCTGGCTTGAAGCTCGTGTTTCCCGTGGCCGTAGCTGGGGCACCCTGCGGACCAAATTTACAACCGCTTGCGTCGCCGCGCCTCTCGCATGCGCCGCAGGGTTGACCGCGATCACACTTTGATTTGCGTCGCTGGCATGACGTGCATGATAATGCCGCCCTGTTCCGCTTGATTCGATGCGGATCGGCGGCCCGGAAGACAGAAGTGAACTGAAGAATGTTCTCAGCCGGCATCTTGGTAACGATGGCGCGAATCGTCTTTTATAAGTGGCTGCGTTTGGTTTTGGTTCAAGGAGCAACAATCCCCAAGGCAGGTTGATCAAACGTCGGAGGTGAGGCTGGCACAATTCCGAGCATGTCTAGATTCGATCAGACGTCACGCATGATTTATGCCCAGCATCTAATGTATGAAGGTGAGAAGCAAAGTCGTAGTCAGCTATCGAGAACTCGTCCAATCTTGTATATACGTTGGGCTGACGGTGGAGCAGGCAGGTTGAAATGACTATGCTTTAAGTTAAGGTACATTGCAGGCATCACTAGCATTAGTAATCTCCAATTCACAAACTCATCTTTTCCGGATTCTCGTCCAAGATTCAGCATTATCGCATTGACGTAGATTTTGCTCTATGATGATGCTACATTGGAGGTGCTTCCAGTCGTCGTGACCTATATGTGGAAGAAGCCCGCTTCTAATTCTATACAACAATGCTTGGCGAAATATCATACAGCTACCCACCATGCCAGCCTGCAACGCCAGTGCCTCCAGTATACTATACAAAGTTATTTGTGTCCAAGTGCACCTGATCCACAACAATGCGTTCCATGTTGTTCTTAATGATGCTCTCCATGGCCTCCATTGCTGCTTTCTGATCCCCCAATTTCGCAAACGCCTTCATTGTCCGGTCGTTCATGTGAAACCGCCAGCCTCCATCCTGCGCAATGCGCCAACTGTGCTTGAAATATCTTGCGCAGAGGCGTACCCCTTGATCACTGTATTCCACAAGGGCAGGTCAGGTTTAAGCCCATGCTCGTGCAAAACTTGGATCATCTGCTCTGCAAGAGTTGCGTTGCCCGAGACATCAAACCGCCAATGACAATGGTGAAAGTGATGAGGCTCGGCGCAGGGTGACCAAGCAGTCGCTTATCTATATCCGCTCCCGTTTTCTGGCCTTGCTTCGACTTTGGTGTTCCCAATCTTCTCAAATGGCCTTGCAACATATCCCCAAACACCTGTAGAGCGGCACGCGTAAGCTCGGGCCGCTCCATCATTGCTCTGATGAATGCGTCGTGCACAAGGCTGTGTTTCTTCCGGATTAGCCGGTCAAACGGGCCTCTTGGCTTGTCTCCTTCTAGTCGGGACTTGAAAAATTGGTAGAACTTAAGAACATCGGCTGATTCCTCCAACCCCTGATGTATGCCACTAACATCGTGGCCACCGTAGAAGGGCTTGGTGCGATCTTTTCACTCGAATTTGTAGAAAAGACCTCGTCGACAACTGGTACAAGGGAGTTAAAGAGCCTCCAGTGAGGGTCTCCTGAAGGGTCCTTATGGCCATGATCTTCCATGAGTAATAAAGGTAGTGAATCTGGAAACCAGCGCTGCAATGGCTCTATCTGGAATCTCTTTTCATAGATGCGCAGCATTGGTAAGAAGAGAGGCATGGTCCAGGGACTCTTTCTACGCTCCTGGCGGAACGAATCCGCTATTCCAAAGTGAGCAAGAGCATCAAGTCCATGGTCGAGCACATCCACAAAGGGCATGTCTGTGACCTTGGCCACTTCAAATGCTTTCCGTATGTGTCCTGGCTGAAGGCTGCGCTTCGCCCCATTGAGCAGCTTGTGAGCAGCTTTCTTATCGAGTTGCACGCCCTCCTCGGAAAAGAGCAGAGCGAGACGGGCTGCTTCTTCGAATTCTCCGCGTTTGCATAGAGCATCCAAAGCAGCAGTAATCCCAATCAAATTCGGTACGTAATTGTGCTCCACTAGAGTCTGCAGTGCTTCTTCTGGGGTTAAAAATTGACTTGCTTCCGAATCTCTATCAGTTGGCGATCTATACGTGAGCAAGCTCGTGGTGACCTTGCCTAGAGCTGCATTTTGATTGTCTATTTTTAAAAGAGTTATGATCAGACCTAAAGCCTTCCGCTTATGTTGTTCGTCAAGGCTGAATCTTGTAGCGAAGCTCAGCATTGTCTCATACTCAAGTTTATGGCCTGCATGCTGCAACATTTCATACAGCTCAACAACATGATCCGTGGGCAGGTAACGCGCTAAGAGTCCAAACAGTCTTCCTGTGGAAAAAGCTGGCACCTTGGAAAATGAGTTTAGAACCTGTTCAAGGAGTTCTAGCACCTGATTTGCTGATTGAACGCGCTGTGTAGCAGTTGCGGAGAAAAGCTGAGGGTTCTGACGCCGTGCTATGAATAAAAGGACGTCGTAGAGTGCATAATTAGGCGGCAATGGATTTAGAGTAGCGCTGAGGACAGAAGCAGCTTTGTCTGGAGAGAAGTATAGCGTCGCAAGCATCACATTGGTCCATGTGGTCTTGCGCTCCTCAGCATCCAGCGACATCCACGCTTTTTGCATAGCGGAGGAAGTTTGTAATCTGGAAAGCCAGCTTCCAGCTTCAAGCCATTCGCGCGAAGCCGGCTTCTCCCGATACACTATTCCGTCGTATTTTGCTCCCAATCCATAAAATCCGCTTCTGATGTGACTGGGACTTGGGGTGAGCTGCTAGTCGTCACGCCCAGTTGACCAAGTTGTTTTCCTCGTCTGCGAATTCTTTCAATCCATGCGAATTGGCGTGCGGAATTCTGCAATCTGTGCCTTGCGGCGTTGACCTCGGCGAGAGGAAACAATTCTTGAAGGCGGCTTCGTAGCTTCAGCAGCAGAGCGTCTGAGCTGGTGCTTGAGCGTGCTGAATCCCTGGAGACGCATCTTGGAGTGAGGGATCTGTGGCGGCAATGGTCCCATTGCGCCCCGAATCGTCTTTCTCCCCATGGAGCGGTTTCGGTAGCGTTACCGGAGGCGGGCTGAGGGCACGATCCCCATCAGCCAAGCGTTGTTGATTCCCGTGTTCAGATACATCGGAAGCGTCTGAAAACACGCCATTCCAGTATATCTCCTCGGCGGCTGTTTTTAGGTCAGGCGAGATTCGAGACGCGAGCAATCGTGCAGAGCCGGAATAAGTACGAAGTAAAGGAGTGCTGGTCCGTATCGAGATTCGAGGTCGCAAGGAGTGAATATTCGAGCAGCGAACACAGTTGACGAAAGCTGCCCGCATCATGAAAAGACCGGCATGTGACCGTATGCAAACACAGTCATTGTGTGCGCATAAGGCGGGCAAATACTATCGCGACGCAGGTCGAATGTATGTGATGTAGGAAAACCCAGAATTATTAGCTGAGATAAGGCAGAGTGGAGGCTTATCGGTCGCCGCCCAGTCCCATGTGGCGCTACGTACAAACACCAAAAACAGCGTCCACTGTAATTACCTTACCTACCTCTCTATACCTGTCGCATCTTTTTATGCTAGGACTTTACTCCCCAACTCGATACGCGACATCACCTCACGCAAGCCTTCAATTGTACACTTCGGCTCTTCGCGCGTTTCTTCCCGCATTTGCCCAGCAGCGAAGCCCCAGCAAATAGCAAAAACTCATCAGTACTACTATACCGACTCTATCACTATCCACAATGTCCTCCGCTCAATCTACGTTGGGCGCTGCGGCCGACGACCGAAAAGCGCGTCTCGCAAAGCTCAAAAACCTTAAGCGCAAGCAACCAGCAGATGAGATTGTGGCTCCAGAGTCGGCTCGATCTCCGTCACCACCACAAGAAGTCGACGTCTCCCGTTTACATCTTTCCGGTCGCAACTACGACCCTGAAACAAGGGGCCCAAAGCTGGGCTTTGAACAGCCACCGACACTCGATATCGAGAAACCCACGCTGGAAGAGCAGGCCGCGGAGGTGGAGTCAGTGGTGAGGCAGCAGGCGGCCGAGGAGGCACAAGACGACAAAGGCATTGACCTGTTCAAACTTCAACCAAAGAAGCCAAACTGGGATTTGAAGCGCAACCTAGAACAAAAGATGGAGATCTTGAACGTCCGCACAGATAATGCTATCGCTCGGATTGTACGGGAGAGAATAACGGGAGGCCAAAAAGCGCCAGGCCAAATATCAAGCACAGAAAACGCGAAGGATAGTCACGAGGCGGCGGGCATGGATGGTATTGCTCTGGTAGAAGGACTACGGGTCAAGGAGAGAGAGGAAGAGGAGGAAGAGCGAAGGAGCGAGCAGAGGTCGATGCTATAGGAGCGTAGGGACAATCAGAAGAGGCTTGATTGAGTATTATGTTTGAATAATGTAGGTAGACATGATGGCCCCAAAATCAGGGACTTCAGTTTGGTCGCGAATCTATGATACCCCCCAGTTAACTTACGCTGCGTTTTTGGAACGGGTCAAAGCCAGCCGCTTGCTGAAGGGGCTCAGGCTTCGCTCTCGTGTGTTTCCTTGTCCCACTGGCCTTCGACGCTCAGTGTCTTGTTCCGGGCGATGTCTCGGACCTCCTTCATCGCGCCATCGTCTCCGCTGCCCATTTCCTGCACGGTGTTCGTGCTCTGGTGACAGCGAGCGGTCTCGACTATCCCCGTCGTGTGTCGCCAATATCGCGGCTCCGTTCTTGCTGCATTCCCTGTGCCCTCTACCACTTCTAGCTTCTTCAGTACGAGCACCCGAGTGATCAATTTGCCTGCTTCGATCGTCGTCATACCGAGGTGAACGGCTACCCCTTGACGATAACCTATCACGGTCCTCAGCTGGCGACGGGCTGCGACTTTCATTGCGTTCCTGATGCCGAGGCCGGCGCTCTTCTTCACTGTCGTAACTGTGGCTTACCGCACGTCTCGGTGGGGATCCAGCCCTCTGCCTCGGGGGTGATACGGATCGAGATGCGTTTGTGGAAATGGTAGAGACAGATTCTGAAGAGACTGACCTCCGCCGTTTCGATTCAGACTCTACAAGCTCGTCATCACGCTCCTCTAATTCACGTTTTCTGGCTCGCTCAGCCTCTCTCTTGGCAAGCTCCTGATCAGCAACTCCCTTTCTGGCGTGTTGTCAGCAACAGCAACTCGGGTTCTGGTTGGAAATACTGACTTATCCTCCAGAGGCTTTAAGGTTTCATTCGTCAGCTTGGGAACTAATTTCGGATTCCGCAACTGCTGAGTACGTGATGGACGCGACACGTACGGTCGGTCCTGAGATGATGCTTTGCATTCATATGAGTAGTGCCGTGCTGAGAGCTGTCAGTTGTGGAAACGATTATTGAACGTGCGAGGTGACATATCTCTTTTCAAACATTTTTGACATTGCACATTCGCAGGTGTTGACCGTGACGGTCCGCCGCGGCCACGAGCAAACATTGTTTGAAAGGAAGTGACGGGGACGATATGAGATTCTTGTGAGTAAGCCTTTCGCGAGAGGCTGGATTGGTTTGATACAAGGTCGCAATCGGCGAATACGACAGGTGCTTCAACACTATGCCTCAAAGAGCGAGATGGGAAATCTCACAATAGTAGTAATCGATGGGGTAGGTTGTATATGAGGCGAGGTGAGGTAGCTCTCACACCAACCAATACAGCTACAAGTAGAGCTGATTGCTGTCACGTGCTTGGTTGATGATTGCGACGATAGTCGTGATGGCGTCCAACGGAATTGGGCTCGAATGCTCCAGTAAGCTGGCCAGGACAGAGAAAACAGATTGGGAATCTATGTGGTAGGCCTATGCGTGTGTCTAACCTCAATAAGTGTCGCCGATGATGCCTTACGGAGCTCAAAGTAAAGCGGCTTGGGGATCATGAAAAATGCCTTACGTTATCCGCCATGGGCCATGGGCCATAGCACACAGCCTAAAAAATCGATGCTTGGATGGACGACAGGCGGTACCTTGGGGACCACCCACTGCAGGTGCCACAGCAAGTCACTCCCACCGCCCGTTGGGCAACTGAGGAATGTATTGGCGCTAAGACTTTTTGACCGTTGTTCGATACTGAATAAGGTAGGCTGGAATTATTCCCAACTCAACATCCATTTGCTTGAGCAAGCATCACAGTTCTTTTGGTCGGCCCAACTGTTGTTCGCCATCGATAGACCTACGCATCGGAAGGGCAGCCTCGCTTTGAAGTCTGCCGCCTACCGACTGATCGTCCGGTACCCCCACGCCTGGCGACGCACTCTCCTGGCACAAAGTCTGCCCGTAAGATCCCCAGCCTTTCCCGCACAATCACCCCTCCATGCCTCATCACAACTTCTCTTCAGCTTGCTAGTCAGCGCAGCACTGCGCCGTGGATGTCGCCATTTTTGTCTTGTCTGGATGCATTGATATTTTCTTCGGCCTTCCTGTTTCTTTAGCTAATTCTCAAATCACAGGCAGAGAAACTGTCGTCGTTCCGTGTTCTGTCTTCCCCACGCATGAGAACACTCGTCAAGTCCCGAGCGCCCGAAACAATGTTCTGCTCGCTACTACGATGAGCACCGGTGCTTTGCTTCGACCCGCTGGCTCCTTTTCGTCGATTTAAGTTCTTGATTTGGTTTCGCATTCTGTCACTTCCACCAGCCGCCCTTGCGATTCATCCTCCGTGGCCTTCCGTATCGACGCTTACGCATATTTCTTGTCACTACTCCAGGCAGCATTCGCTCCCTGCCTCGTTCTACGTACTTATTCGTCATATAATTCTCCCGAATTGGATCTCTGATTGTCGTCCTGTGCCAACATGGCTACGGCGCAAATGTCGGATCTACCCAAGCCTTCCTTTGCCAAGGTATGATCTTGTGCTTCGCCAATTTCATTTGTGGCGTGGATTCGCTCGCTCTTGCACGCAATGCTAACTTGTCTTTCATCCGTAGGTCGCCGCTTCGGTTTCTAAAGAGAACATGAAGCAACAGCCCGCACGCCGCATCGTCTCGCCGCCAAAAGATCAATGGACAAACCCCAACATGTCATCTGCTTCAGCCGGCCCAGTCATAGCTAATGGAGGCCCGGGCAGGACTCCAGTAACTCAAAACGCTGCTTCGACCCAGGCCGCGAACGCCACTGCTACATATAAGACTGGCGCGGGCATTGATACAGTTATGTCCTCGCTCCATGATCTAAAACTGGAGGCGAGCGCCCTGAATGTTGTGGTCAATGGAGGCGGCGTTATACCGCTGGACTCATCACGGCCAGTGGTCAGCAGGGAGAGTGGTTCTGATGAATCTCAAAGGGCTGATTCCAGTTCTGATCTGGGAACTAAACCACCCAGCATAGACGGGAAGAGCATTACATCTGGAACAACTTTCGCCTTGGACGAGAAGGAATCCCTGCGTCCTGATGACAGTGCCAGCGTTAAAGCCGCAGCGGAAGATGATGACGCCTTCTCTATACGTGGCTCATTAATTGCGGGCTCGCGTGTTGGCTCTGAACTCGCAAACCGAGCCAGATTTATCCAGCTGGGCGACATGCCAGAACGCCGGCTCTTGCAACCATCTACTAACTCGTTAGCGCAAGGCGCAGTAACACCTCAAAGCTCCTCGTCTGAACAGCCGCCTGGTGCAGCGCCTACGATCCCCTGGCAAACGTGGGTAGCTCATCAGACGCTCTGAACGTTATATATCGTCAAGCTCCTGATGAAAAACTTCTTGAAGCCCTTGCCAGTCCAAGAGACAGGCTATTTCTGCTGCGATTGGAGAAGGATGTGATCGAATTTGTACAGGATTCCAAGTAAGATAATCTCCTGCTATATCCCGATTGACCTGGCTAATATTGTGATAGGGAGCCATATATGGACTTGCCACCATCCAATTCATTCTGCAGGATGTTAACGCACAAATTAGCTGACTACTACCACATGACCCATTCTTATGAACCTCATATCGGCTCAGTGCGCATCTTCAGGACGCCCTTCTGTCGCGTCCCCCTCATTGGCTCTCATGAGCCCACAGGTCGAGACAACTGCAGCCACGACACCTCCCCACCCATGTTGCCCAAAAAATCATGCGTAGGGGACAAGACGAAGCCGGTGGCCTGGCGAGTGCTGGCGCATCGAAGCCTGCTTCTGAAGATGGCAGTGATGGCAAAGATGGAAAAGAGAAACTGCCAGCTGCCAACCAAAAGTACGTACAAATGACTACCGAGAAGGTCGACATATACTGACTAGGCTTGACTTAGGCTCACCAGAGAAGAACGAGAGGAAATGTACAAACTGGCACGTGAGCGAATATTCGGTAACTCCGAGGAAAATGTGACAGGTATGTAGACTACGATACCCACTGCTGACTTGGCCGATTTATTGAGACTGTCAATAGAAAATGACGAAAATGGAATGTCTCGAGCAAGCTCTCTTTCTGCCAACAAATCCAATGTTGGGAAACGAAGCAAGACCGCCAAGCAGCGACGGGACGATTCGGACAGTTTCGATTCGCGCAACCAATACACTCCATATTGGGGTCCTCAGCAGCAGACTTGGGTGCCACAGCCTCAACCGCCCTATGGACCTCCAACGAGTGGTCAGTTCAGTGGCCAGCCAGCCCTAGGCTATCCCGGGCAGATGGCTCCTGCTTATGGGCAGCAAGCTGCAGCTTACTCGGGAGGACCGGCCATGATGCAGAATGCTAACTGTCCAACGTATCCTATGCCCTCGGTTAGTTCAATCTGTCTTCATCGCTGCCATAGGCTGCTAACAGTAATTCAAGTACCCCCTCAACCAGGCCCCCACGTTATCAACCTGGCGGTAGTCCCATGACTTCGTACGGCTCTCCAGTCACAACGGTTCCTCCGCAGCAGAGTTGGCCGCAGCCTGGAGTCAATCAGCCTGCGTATCCTCCAAGAGGACCTGCGCCTACAGGTCCCGTGAATGGCGCGGGAATCCCATATGCGTATGGACAATTGCCTGCCAACGCTAATCCTCACGACCCCAAGAGCCAACACCCCATCCCTGGAAGTTACAATAGGAATCATGCGTTCAATCCGAAAACGCAATCTTTCATACCAGGAAGCAACGTAATGCCTCCATCTCAGACACCCCGGCACCATTCACACCTGGATCACATCATGGTAGCCCCCAAATTGGAACCCCTCACCTAGCATTTCCAGGATATCAACAAGGTATGCCTCAGCCATACGGAGGCGGGTACGGAATGGCTCGTCAGGGATCGAATCACTCAGGACCTATTTATCACACACCCCGCTCATGACACCACCTCATAGCCAGTATATCCCCCAATGCAAAATCCTCAACATGGTCCCATTCAGCATATGGGACAAGGCTCACCAGCGCATGTACCCGGGCGGCCGAACGTCCCAACGGGACCAACGCAAATGTTTAGTCACCTGCCAACATATGGCAATCCTGCAACGCTTCCGCAGAAGCCAGCCGCGGGTATTTAACAAAGCATCAACTGGTGTTTCAGGGTTTTATTTCTCTTTGGCGATCGATCAATGGCGTACATGGCATGCTTAGCATAAAGGCGTTTCCGGTTGATAGGACTAGGGTATGGACATATGTAGGCTATTGCACCTGCTAGAAGATCCAAATACTATATGATATTCCCTTATATTGGGTGATTCGATTGGATTTGGTTCAATTCAATTCTAATGTCCCAAGTGCCGGAATCCGGCCCACCGCAACGCCATGATGTTTGTACTGGAACAAGACACCTACAAACTCTCTCCGCGTCCGTCCATGCCGAGAAACCACTATAAGATCTCAGTCCTAGAGCATGATTCCTTTTTATTTTAGCGATTCTTAACCACCGTAACGTCGTGCATCCGCTTATTCCGCGGGCTCTCGGGGCTCACGGGGCTCTCGCGGCTCGCGAGGCTCCCGCTGCTGGCCACCACCTCGGCCACCACCACGTCCACCACGCTTACCGCCGCCACGCTGGCCACCGGTCTTCTCGCCCTCGGCCTTGCCCTCTCCTTCCTTCTCGTTGTTCACCAGGTTGGCCGTGGCCAGACGCTGGGAGAGGTCGATCTGGGTGCGGATGGTGTTGGCCAGGTAGCTAACCATGAGGACGTCCTGGATGTGGTTGTTGAAGTCGTGCTCAATCTGGAGAGCGTCGACCTTGGGAGCCAGCGAGAGAGCGCTCAGGAGGTACTGACCCAGGGCGTTGTTGGGCTCCTCCTCCTCGTCGAGGACGCCGTTGACCCACTCGCTCACGCGGTCGAGGAGGCCGATGGTCTGCTCCAATGATCGTCCCAGGCCCTCGATATCTGAGGCCAGGGGGCGGTTCTCGTCTCGGAGTCCTTGGCACTAGCAATGGCCTCCAGAGCACTTCGGTCTGCGTCGCCATACTGAATCTTGTGGGGACCTGGATGAACAGGCAGCTCTCGGCAGCACGCTCAGCGTTGACGGCGACGGGCGCGCTGATGTAGCACCTGGTCTCGATATCCTCGCCAGGCTCGGTGGAGATGGTCAGGTGGATAGCGGGGTGGGGAAGGTTCCGGTGTCAGGGCTGGCGAAAAAGTTCTGAATCAAGGCGCTGAAGCTGTTGAGCTCGTGGGATGTGGTGTACCAACCCAGGAGGCTGTCGCGGGGTTCGCCTTGAGGGTCAGGGCGAGCATGTTCTTCTGGTATTCGACATCGACCTCGACCTGGTCCTCCTCTTCGGTGTGAGGAATGGCGAAGCACGAGCGGACCTCGACCTCGGTGCCATCCTCGGAGCGGGTGCCAACTAGGGCACCGATGACGCGGGTGGACTGGGTGTTTTCACGAGGATCCCGGCGGACGGCATGATCGAGAATAGAGAGCACGGCCTGGACGCGGAAGACAACGGTCAGTCCCAGTTACGACGTCGTCGTCGTCAGCGACGGTCAAGGAGATGGGAGAGGGGTACCTGAGGCTGGATGTTGACGGCAAGCGGGGCAATGTTAGTCTGGAGGCCGACGTTGTTGTGCGCCAGCGGACGCGAGAGGTGAATGAAACTCTCCGTAGCGGCAGCCATGCTGGGCGAAGATAGGGGCGGTATGAGGTTGAGGGAGGGAAACGGCAAAGCTCTAGAGGTTTTCGAGGTGGGTGGGGAGCCCGCTTTTGCCAGGAGGTTCTCTCACGTTGGATGCCACCAAATTTCTCTCGCCCGATTTTGTGATTTGCACTTTGGGCGCGCAGACAAACTGGGGTTGTGCGCACTAGCCGCTGCGATAAGGCAGTCCGATAAGATTGTGGCGCAGGAACGGTGTCTGGGCCCCACCTAATTGTGGCTGGAGGGGACCTGCAAGGCTGATAGGAAGCCTCGCAAGTATTTTTTTCTTTCCCATAGTACTTACATCTCGTTAAGTTGCTGTGCGCTTCTAAGTCGGATCAGCTTCTTGTTTTTTTCTTCTCTTTCTCCCAGTTGCCTTTGTTTAACTTGCTTTTTCCTCCTGTTTAAATCCCAAGTTTTCTGACAACATGGGAGCTCGAGGCAGAGGCGGCGGTTTCAGAGGCCGTGGCGGCGCCAGAGGCAGAGGAGGACGAGGCAGAGGCAGAGGTAGAGGCGGCACAAGTCGATTTGGACCTTACCGAAGGTTTGACTCGGCACGTCTCGCAGAGAATGAGGAGTGAGTTTTTATCGTTACTTATCCTTGTATAAGTTATGCTCATTAGACGATTAGATCCGACGATTCAGAGGATCAGGGTGATTCTGATGCTGAGATGCAAGATGAGGAACTAGACGGTGTCGCCTCTGATGATGAAGACGATGAGGAGGATGCGGAGAAAAGTCCAGCTCCTGTCCTTACATGGCTCTGCTTCAAAGCTTCAACGATTCTAACGCTCCAAATGCTAAGAGGCGGAAGTTGGGTCACACTGAAAAACAGCCAGTGGAGGCCTCACCTTCAGATGAGGAGGACAGTGAGGATGAGGGCAATGATGAAGATGTCAGTGATGAACCTCGGGATCCAGACCATGTCGACGAGGTAGAAGATGCCGGTATGGACATGGAGGAGCTCCTGAGAACGACTCCGAAGACGAGGAGGATCCCACGGATCCCTTCGATGCTCACTTTGCAAACTCGGATGAAACAGCCATTGCCCGGAGGGTAAGCGCTATCAAAGACAACAAATGGTCAACCAAGCGTGCCATGTTGAAGTCTTGGCGAGCGACTCTCACACATCCCGACTGTGGTGACAACTACGACATCCCGACTCCTCTTACCAGCCTCAACACCCTTCGACTCAAGCAGAAACTTAAGGAAACTGCTAGCAAGACCATGAGTCAACTCACAGATGTACAACAAGCGCTTGGCCGTCCGATATTTGATTATCAAGATGTGCTGCATTGCGATCGCACTGTTAAGAATTCTGAGCAACTCCGAAAACTCGTCTGCCTTCATGCGGTGAACCACGTCTTCAAGTCAGTAGCTGCATATCTGGTATCATGACTCTCAACATATAACTAACTTCTTTGCAGAACACGAGATCGCGTGATCAAGAACAATTACAAGTTGGCAAAAGAAGGTGAGGACACTGACCTTGAGTTTCGGGACCAGGGCTTCACGCGCCCAAAGGTTCTTTTCTTGCTCCTGACAAGAAATTCATGTGTTCGGGTGATCAACACTATACGCGATCTCTGCGAACCTGATCAGCAGGAGAACCGCAAACGATTTGACGAATCGTTTGTTGACAAAGAGGCAAAGTTTGGAGCGGACAGGCCTAGCGACTTCCGAGATTTGTTCGAGGGCAACGACGATGACATGTTTCGCCTGGGTATGAAGTTCACCCGTAAGACAATCAAGTACTTCGCTCAGTTCTACAACTCCGACATCCTCTTCGCCAGTCCCTTAGGTCTTCGAATGGCCATTGGATCTGAAGAAGAGAAGAAGCAACCAGACTATGATTTTCTGAGTTCGATCGAGATGGTCATTGTTGATCAGGCCGACGCCTTGCTGATGCAAAATTGGGAGCATGTGGAACAGATCTTTGAGCATATGAACCTACAACCTAAGGACGCTCATGGTTGCGACTTCAGCCGTTTGCGAAGCTGGTACTTGGAAGACTGGGCGAAATACTTCAGACAGACAATCATCATGTCGGCATTTAATACGCCCGAGTTGTTGGAGTTGCAGCGATTGCATTGCCACAACTGGGCCGGCAAGATCCGCCTGCAACCTGAATACTCGGGTGTTCTTCAGCAGTTGGGTGTCAAGGCGAAACAAACATTCTCGCGCTTCCAGTCCGCCATGGTAGAGAGAGATCCCGACGCCCGCTTTGAGTACTTTACCACGGCCATTGTGCCTTCGCTCGTCAAACGTGCAAAGGATGCCAACGGCACCCTCATCTTCATTCCCTCTTACCTTGATTTCGTCCGCGTGCGAAACTATTTTGCTACCTCTGCCGCTGTCAGTAGCATTACCTTCGGCGCCATCTCAGAGTATGCCGATGTACCAGAGGCGTCGCGTGCTCGCTCGCATTTCTTGACGGGCCGTCATCGCGTGCTTTTGTATACAGAGCGAGCCCACCACTTCCGCAGGTATCAGCTGCGAGGCGTACGACGGGTCATCTTCTACGGACTGCCTGACAACCCAATCTTCTACAAGGAGATTGCCGGGGGCTACCTTACCAAGAGCGAGCAGGATCAGGACATTGAGCCTGGCCAGGGCGCTGTGCGAGCAGTGTTTTCGAAGTACGATGTCCTCAAGCTGGAGAGGATCGTCGGCTCAAAAAGAGTAGGAAAGATGATGCAAGAGCGAGGAGACACATTTGACTTCATTTAAACAGACGGGATCAGTGTAAAAGTCAATAGGGTTAAACAGCGAAAACTGCTGCGATTCAAATTGGATTCACGATGTAAAAACAATAGTTATACCCGACATAGATGTTACGAGGGCCACCTAATACACTTGTAACAGAATCTCTCCAATGCAGTGACCACCTGACTTCAAATCATGGAGTTCTAATTGTGTATAGTAGTTACAGCATCGTACATGACAGTGCACACTGCACCCATCTCGCTTCTATTTGTACATTCACCTCCTATCCCCGCCGGTCTCCTGTTCAGCTCGGGGAGCCTGGTCCTTCCACCTCGGCTTCTTTGTAAGGGCACTGGTCGCCTTGTCCAGAGCGTCGCGGGCAGCCACGCTCTCCTCTCCCGCCAATTCAGCGGCCTCAGCTTCAACATTTGAAGATTCCTGGGCAGGGGCGCTTCCACCTGTGCTCAGTCTCATGAATCTCTGGACCATGGTCTCAAAGGGGCCCTCGCCACGGAACCTGGTGAGCTTCTGGACGCTCCTATCAGTGATTGGTGTCCGCTCCCGGCCGAGCATACGGTCTCTGGCGACCGTCTTGGCGGTCATCATGAAACAGGAGTCCTTGGGGCCATCGACGAACTCGAGGATGGCGCTCTCGCCCTGGTCGTACACGTTCTTCGGTTCAGTGCGGACAACACGGGTGTATCCGCCTTCTCGCGTCAGGTATCGGTTGCGCAGCTCGCCAAATAGCTTGGGAGGTGGATGTGTGGTGTCTGCAAAGGTTCTATTAGCAGGTTGTGCTGGCGATCGCTGGCCTCTGGGGAAGGACGCATACGTAGAGAATACCCTGCGCAGACCTCCGGCACGGCTCGTTGTTTCTCTTGGCCAGTGTGATCAACTTCTCCGCCAGTCGCTGGGCCTCCTTGGCCTTTGCGTATGTCGTGTGGATGTGCTCGTGGGCGACGAGCTGTGTGACGAGACCTCGTAGAAGGGCTTGACGAGCGGCCGAGTCACGGCTCAGGTGACGGTACTTAACGTGACCACCAGCCATTGCGAATAGCGTGTCGTCGCAGGCAGCGACGTTGTGTTCAGGGGCCCGGGTGGTTGCGAGGGAATGGACGGCAGAAAAGGGTCCTTTGCTGTCGCGTGGGTTCGTTGTGCTGGGGGTGCGTCGCTGGGTTGGAAATTTTGGTTTGGCGCGGAGCCCGGATTGTCAGCTCTGCCGAAAGCTCCTCAGTGAGTGGTCAGCGAGCTACACCACTAGAGGTGCAGCGCTTGATCGACGTCAACCACCCTACCAAACACCAACCTTGCCAACCGCAATTGAGACCTCGTCTGTCAACCTGGGACGAGAAAACCGCCAATCGCAACATGAGAAGTCATTGATAAGTCGTCGGGCAACATTCAATCTGCACTGGTCGGCTTCCCTACCTTCGCTATCGCCGTAATTACCTCACCCGCACCGAATCGATAACCTTCACGTCATGGGTTTCGCCTCTGGATTTGTACGCACGCTTTGCCTTACCAAATCACCAAGGGCTCCATGGGATACATGCTGACAAGCTATCTAGACCGGCGGTGTCACGCTGACTCTGTCGGTGGCCTACCTTTCCGTGCTCGCCCATCAGCGCATTCGCGAGCAACAAAGCCTAGCTCTGCGCACGCAGGCACTGGCCATCCAACATCTCGTCGATCCGATCCCCGCCCCCTTCCTCCCTCTCGCGCCGAGATTGCCGCTGCTCAGCGGGCAACTGCTGTGGAAACAGTCAAGGATCGATGGAACCAGGAGATCCAGAACGTCGCGCGCTGGGCCCAGACCAAGGACTGGGACGAGGTGCGGGAGGGCGCTGAGCAGGGCGTCGCCAAGCTATGGACACAGGTGTTTGGAGAGTCAGCTGCCGCAGCGGATCAGGCTAAGGAGAAGCTCGAGCCGTTGGCACAGCGGGCCAGGTCTGAACTGGACCGCAAGAGCCACGAGGCCGCCACGGCTGCTCAAGAGAAGGCATCAAACCTCAAGCGCAAGGCCAGCCGGGAGGCTTCCGCAGCCGAAAGCACTGCGAAGTCTGGTGCACAAGAAGCTAAGGGTGTGCTGGGTTCAGCACTGGAGTTGGGCAAGGAAAAGGCTCAAGGGCTTGTGAACAGGGCCAAGGCAACCGCGAGCATCCTGGAGGACAAGGCAGAGGTTAAGTCGGACGGCAAGGTGCTGCCGGCAATGTCTGCCGTCGAGAAAGCCCTGCACCAGCGATATGAGAAACCAGAGACCAGGGCCAGGCTGAACAAGACGGTGGCGGAGACGCTCGCGGAGCGATACAAGCCTGTCGATGAGAGAGACAACACGGTCTTGAGGGTGTGTAAACCGGGGCAATACTGATGTTGGGATGGGTGACAAGAAAAGGATCAAGGACAGTATCTCAATGGGCTGTACATTAGACGTGTGCGTGTGCGTTGTTTTGTCTCGAGCTGGGCTACCCACCTGCTCGGCCTATTGTGTTGGACAGCACAACGTGTAATAGAGATTCCCAAGTACTTTCATATGAAGAACAACGGATACAGAACAACAATTGACCAACCCTGCAGCCAATCACCGCTGAGTCGTCATTCACAACTTATCCATGCAATTGAGACACAGTCTGATGTGAGTATTTATTTCGGGTAGTGTAGGGTAGTGTAGGGTAGGTTGACGCATTGGTGGCAACAGGTGCGTGTAAGGAAGACATCAAGGACATGCGCCATTGTATACAACTACTCGAGCGTATAGAAATACTCGTTTCCCCACGCGAGTACAGACGAGGTCCCAGAAACGCCCCATTGGTCACGGTTGCTCATGCAGGTTAGTAGTTGTTGACTTTGGATGTGCATCTACTATGGAATTCAGGCCTTCCAGAACAGATACACTATTTTTGGTAGGGCCTTTCAGGGCGTCATGCATTGCAGTTACCAGGGCCTTGCAGGGCATAGAGTTGCCGTCCTGTTAACCAATAAGAAACATAGGAGGGTCCAAGTTAACACCGTTGGAAGGTAACCAGGTTAGTTACACACTTCAACAAGCCCACCTGTGAGCTACAAACGCTGTGTGAATTGGTCGCGGAGTATTCTCCAGCCATAGGTGATAACCCAGTTACTTTTGGAGAAAACTCGGGGAAGATGCCGATGGTCGGCTGGGCCGAATTAGGCGATACACTAAAAGCGGCAAAAGCCCGACAGACTCGGCGTTGCACGTGCAGATGGTTTATCTTTGCCCGTTCCATTTTTGAGTGATTGAAAAGTGGCGCGACCCGAGCCGTAAGACGGGCAATTGAAAGTCCAAAAGTACCTAGTGATTTATGAAATATACATACATGTTATCGAAGGAACAAGTAGACCAATCGTCCACCTAGGCAGGAAGAGAAACAGAGAGCAGAGCACGGTAGTGCACGGCAGAGCACGGCAGAGCATCTGGGGATGTGAACGGAAGTCTGAGTTACCCCGGAGTTGTCTTTGTCTGGATTGAGCGCTGCGCAAGTGGCGCGATAGGTTCTTATTTGAAAACGGCGAGTTCTGATTGGCTGGTGCGCGGATTGTTGCGCCATTCAGGCGGTCACGACCGAAGGCCGATTCTTTCCAGAAGTACGGCCCTGCAGGAGAGTCAGACATCCTTTTCCCATCTCGTCCCGTCAAAAACTTTTCCCGTCTTTTCCTCCTCTTTCCACCATCCCTCCTGATTCCACATCCTCGCCAGGTTCCCTCCCTCTTCATTAACAGCGTTGCCGCCCTCGATTGCGCTCGAGGTTTTGCTTGAAGCCTTGCCGCGTTTCTCACGTTGACTCGCGCATTCCTAAAGTCCCTCTATTTGGCGACTCCGGGTCCACCCCACCATCAACTCTACCATTTTCGAGTTGCCACCTTCCCACGACCAACACTAAAAACCCACTCACTGTCCAAGTCTTCCAAGACACGAACCCGTCCACCCCATTCAAAATGTCTTTCTCCAGTCTTGTCCAGGACCTCAGCCTGCGCGAGTCCAACGGTCCTCGCCGCCCTCTCCCCGTCGGTTCAGCCTCCGTTTCCACAATGGACGACCGGGCCTCGCATATCTCGCGGGCCATGTCCTACGCCAGCACCGCCGCGACCAGTGTCAGCATTTCCGGCGACATTTCCAGCCAGCTTCATGGTGGTTACTTTCACCCTCTGGCTCGCTCATGGCAGGCTGAGCGCCAGCTGACCAAGGTTCGCTTACCTTCAGCTTTCCCTTCCCTTGAACCCTGTACTGACCCCGGCCACAGTCCATGCTCATCTACCCCTCTTCATCACCGATGGCGACGACGACATGATTCTGGTCCCTTCGCTGCCCGGACAGCACCAGATCAGTATCAGCCGGCTGGTTTCCTTCCTGGAGCCGCTTGTCCGCAAGGGCCTCCGCTCCGTTATGCTGTTCGGTGTTCCCATGAAGCCTGGTTCCAAGGATGCGCTCGGAAGCGCCGCAGACGATCCCGAGGGTCCCGTGATCCAGGCCATTCGCCTCATCCGCCGCCGTTTCCCCAGCTCTTCATCTGCACCGACGTCTGTCTATGCGAATACACCTCCCACGGCCACTGCGGTATTCTGCGTGACGACGGCAGCCTGAACAACCAGCTGTCAGTCGACCGCATCTCCGATGTCGCCATTGCCTACGCCAAGGCCGGTGCTCACTGTGTGGCTCCTTCGGATATGAACGATGGACGCATCCGTGCCATCAAGCTCAAGTTGATTGAGGAAGGCATTGCTCACAAGACATTGCTGATGTCCTACTCTGCCAAGTTCTCAGGCTGCCTTTACGGCCCATTCCGCGACGCGGCAGGCTCTGCTCCGTCTTTTGGAGACCGCAAGTGCTACCAATTGCCTCCTGGTGGACGTGGCCTTGCTCGCCGAGCCATCGTGCGCGACATTGGTGAGGGTGCTGATGTCTTGATGGTCAAGCCCGCCAGCCAGTACCTTGACATTATTAGCGATGCCAAGGAGCTTGGCAAGGATCTTCCTGTTGCCGCGTACCAGGTCAGTGGTGAATATGCCATGATTCATGCTGGTGCGAAGGCTGGCGTTTTTGATCTCAAGGCCATGGCGTTTGAGTCGACCGAGGGCATCCTTCGTGCCGGAGCTACAATTGTTGTCAGCTACTTCACACCTCAGTTCTTGGACTGGCTGGAGGTTTAAACCAGACCCAGATGGGGTCTAATGTGACATGGAGATTTACTGGGCGGGGCGTTCATTCTCTACTCTATGGCTGGCGTTTATGGGGATTCAAAGCATAATTGGGGATATGCGGTAAAAACCGTGACTTCTGAACACTCTGTTTCTGAGCGCGGGTTATGTGATTTACAATGGGTGCTCTGTTGAGCTGCTCAAAATTTTTCTTGATTGCTTTTAAACCCTGATAGCATTGGATATATGAGCATTCGAAACAATGAATTAATGAATAGAAAATAAGTCTTTGTGCAAGGTTATGTGATGGAATTATTGCTTGCGTGAAGGATTTATTGATAGAATCGATCAAAGTTGCTTTCATCTGTAATCAACAAGGGCCTAGCCTGTCAAACTTGATTGCACCGAGTGAACTGGCCATAGCATGAAGACTTGACTGATGTATCAAAGAGTCGGCAGCTGTAGGATCTGGAGTGGGATTAAAATAACCGACATTACTGAGATTCTTCCCAGTTGTTTTACTTGAAAGGGAAAGAGAGGGGATGACTTCATGCAGGGATGTAGGGCCGGTAAACTTGTGCCTTGCATAATTCAGCGCAACAGCATGAAGGGCATCAACCTTGATTCTTTGTGGGTTTGCACTCCAGCACTCGCAATGGGTGCAAAAAGTCCAGCAATCGGGGCGAGTGCTCGTGGAGACAGGTCTAGAGCCATCCCACAGTCCCAGAGCCTGAGCGATGTCCTTGGAGGGCGTCACCAGGCCGTCTGAATAGCAAGCTTCACACCAGAGGTGCTTCATGTTTCCTAGACCAGAGGTGGTGCACTGTAATGCCAGCTGATTGTGATGGATTTGTAAATGGATCGAGGTTAGGTTAGGTTCCGAACGGTCAGACCCGAGCCGCTCAAGCCGTTGTGGAAGAAAATAGCAACAGCGGCAGTTTGGGAGTTGTGTTTGGAGAGTCACATCCATGTTACGCATTTCTGAAGCAGTAGGTCAGTGAAAACGTTTCCTTCGACCTCTCAAACCGATACATAGTGTGAAACCAGTCGTAGTATGGAAGGGGGCCGTGGGGCGTGTGCATCCCACACCTCGCTGAAGACATCGCACTAATATTGTGCTTCACCCCTCACAGTTTTATCTTGGAGCTAAAGAGCGAGATGATTAGCAAAAGTAAATTAGACGCAAAATTCAGGAAGAGTTTTTGTGGCATTTGCAGATATTGTGATGAACAGCCCGGGAGAAGGGAGCGGACGCGGCGGCAAGCCCAAGTCAAGTCGTCGTCATCCGGTGGAGAGCTTGTTTGTTTGAGACGGCGCCGATCGTCAGTCGACTGTGGATTGTGATCTTTCGGATGCTTGGACGACGTGAAAGCGATCGTCGGGGGTCAGTGGGGCCCCAGGTCCAGGTCGAGTGCCGCGGCCGTATAGGCCGGCTGTTGCAACAGGATATGTAAAGGCGTGCTCGCTTGCTTGCCCAGCACAGGGCAGGGAATGACTCCGGCTGCCGTAAGCCAGGCACCGGCACAGGCGAAATAGAGTAACGGCGAGTGCTGGGGCGGAATCCAGGGGCTAAGGCCCAGAGGCAGAGCGAGCGAGCTAATCGAGAGTGCCAAGGCACATCAGTTCCGCAGACAAGCTTTACCCCTGCTAAGTTGCGGCGCCAGGGCTTGTTTAAAGGCTCGTGGATGCATCATCCTTATGTAGTCGACCTACCGAATGGCGAAGGTATCGACAGGTTCGAAGCGACTGATCGGCCCACGCGCAGCCGATGGCATTCCCTTAGGGTATTTCCAGGTTTCTCGACGAATCTTCCCTGCGTGCCTGGCCCTGATCAGCATTCTCTCCCAGCCTCAGCGCCTGTCCGCCGCGGGTACGACAGGAAGATCGTTGAGCGAAAGGAGATGGCTGGCGGTACGCATGAAGCTATACAGTGTGTTGGTATCCACGTTAGCCTTAGACGCTGATGTAGTCTGAGTTAGTACTACTAACACAGGTACCTAAGGTGCCTACTTTAGTAGGTAGGGCAGGGAGGTAGGTATGTAGGAAGATAGCTTGGACAGCTACAGTAGGTTATGGCGTCCGTGGCCAACGCTCAGTCTCCCCAGGTGCATTTCATTCCAATCCAAAGCAGGCAAACGAAAGGATTTGCATTGATGGATGCGAACGGTGATGCTAAACAAGTGAGAGTGTGCCGGTGGCTTTACAAATGGTTTGTTACAGGCAGCCTTGGCTTTCTTGTTGTCGAAATGCCTTGTTAGGCTTAAGCTACGAGGAGATGCCCCAAGAGAGAAATGTTCCATTCATAGGAAATGGAAGCGTCCGTGGTGCCACGAGAGGTACCTGGCCGGCGGCACGAGTTTGCCGGTGAAGCAATGTACCCTGCTTTTTTATCTTCTTTTACTGGTACTGTATTCTTCTCGTTCTCCTGGGGGTGGTTTCGGGTGCTGGAACCAGGGGACGCACAGGTGCCTTTGGCCATTTTTGGGAGGCCAGTGCCTGTTCGCTTCCCTGGATTGGACCCAAGGGAAAGGCAAGAGGGAGGGGCGTGTGCGTGCTTGCCTGCTGTGCACACGCCGCTGTTGATTTTCTTTCTTTCTTTCTTCCTTCTTTCTTGGCCTTTGCCTTGGCTTGGACTTGACATCCTCCATCTACGTACCACCGCCAATTGCTCATGCTAACCTGTGCTTGATCCCCAAACTAAACTAAACTCAACTCTTTCTCTCCCTGCCACACGAATGGCTCATTGGACTCTTGCGGATCATTCACCGCGTCTGTCCGTAGACCATGGACGCAGCCAGGCTCGATAGCCTAGCACCTAACCCGCTGGCTGCTTGAACGAGAACCCAATTGTGCTTCGCCTTCTACATACCGTGTGCAGAGCGTCGAAGCGTGCGTAATGCCTGTGGGCCGCCTGAGCCCATCATTATCTCCCCGTTTTCCAAGCTTCTCACTCGACGATCTCTTACCCCAGATAAGCCCACAGTGGAGTGGTCGCACGACGGGCAAGAGACAAGTCAGTCCCTTTCCCGCTGCCGTGTCTTCGTTTCTCCCTCCCTGGAAGGGGAACCTTCATCTCTACTTTTGCGAGAGCCAAGCTGAAGCTCCGACTTCTTGCTCTGCACCTGATCTTCCCTTGTCGTGAAATGGTTTCTTGGGAGGGCCCCTCCTTTCCTGTAGGTTAGAAGGAAACGACAAACAGCATCAAACAGCCTTGGTGGGAAAGCAGAGGAGACCAAAAAAGAGGACCAAGCACTTCGATTTACTATCCCGACACTCCCTTAGTGCACGCCCCTCCCCAGGACGGCCCTTGTGAATCGCTCCTTGTCTGTGATGGAGCCACTCTCCACCACGACGACAAGGCTCAACCCCTGCTTTGGTTGCTTGGAGGAAACGCTGGGTCATGCTAACGTCCAAGGCGTGTTGGACGAAGCCGTGCTATCCTAAGGTATGCTCCGTGTATGATACTGTACAACATCGAAGCACGGGAAGGCACAACAGGCCGATCACTTTGGCAATGGGCCAAAACCATATGTTTTCCCCAGCTCTCTTCCCGTGTCATTACTTCTTCTCTTCCCACTCTCCCTCCTTCTCCTCTCCTCTCCTTTCCTCTTCCCTCTCCATTTCAATCTGTTCCTTTTTGTGAATCGTTCTTGTTTCTTTGTTCGTCAAGAGAGTGTTCGTTTGTCTGCCCGCCTGCCTTGAAACGTCCTTCGTTGTTAAAACCTCTCAAGAGGCTTGCCCTCTCTCCCTCTCTCTCCTCTCCCTCCTCTCTTCCTACATCTTGACTCCCTCCCGGGAGCTCCCTCCAGTCTTTTCCTCTTCATACACGCCCTCCATAAACCCACCTGACTCGCACGATCTGTATGTTGCTGGACAATGAACGGATACGCCGCCTCCAAACAGTCCTACACCTACGAGGAGAAGGTCGACCTCCTCGAAGACAGGAGCCCTCAGACCTCGAGAGTGAAAGTGGCCATGTCGATCTAGATGCTCGCTTCAAGCTGCGCAGATGGGCCTCGTGGGCTTCGTGGTCGTCAATGGCCGCCGCTCCGCCTTTCCGCTGCGCTCCTTGGCGTGTCTTCGTTCGCTTTCTCGTCTTCCTCGTCCCCAGTTTCCTCCAGGGCCGTCATGCCCGTGAGCAAATTCGACCAGCCAAGCTATCACCGACAGCCTACTTGGATGGCATGCGTGGCCTAGCCGCTCTTTTCGTCTTTTTCTGTCACTACTTCTACCAGGCTTTTGTCATTGCCGAGAGCTGGGGCTGCGGTGATACCAACTACCAAATTCTGAAGCTCCTTTCCTCCGATTGTGGTACCAGGGTCCGGCTGCTGTTTGCGTTTTCTTTGTCATCTCAGGTTACGCTTTGTCCTACCGCCCCATGAAGCTCATCCGGAGCCGCTCCTATAACGACCTCGCAACCACTATGAGCTCTCTCATTTTCCGACGTGGTATCCGCCTGTACCTTCCCACCGCCATTTCCACTATCATGATCATCTGCCTGCTGCGCATAGGTGCTTATGAGTGGACCCGCGACTTTGCCAACGACAGGACTTACATGAAGAATGTTGTCGAGCCCCACCCGGACCGGATGGAGGACGGCTACGCTCAGCTTCGGGATTGGGCTTGGGAGATGTTCAAGTCACTCAATGTATTTACCTGGGATGCTGGTGCTGGAAGGATGGGTAGGTCTCCATGCCTCTTTAAAGTATTTTGCTAATATGATGTACAGCCTATGACGTACACCTGTGGACGATTCCAGTCGAGTTCAGATGCTCGCTCTACCTATTCCTGACCATCCTCGGCACCGCGCGCCTCCAGACCCGATGGCGATTCCTTGTTGTCTGCGGTTGCATATGGGCAACCTACCGTTACTGTCGATGGGAACTTATCCTTTTCTTCTGTGGCATGCTACTTGCAGAGATGGACCATATTCGCGAAGCCCACGTTCCTGTACCAACACTTCCTACCAAGGAGTCGCCTGTACCGACACCTTCCATCTTCGATCGTCTCAAGCCCGCTTTCTGGATTCTCCTCAGCATTGGCGCCTTATACCTGATGTGCCAGCCCGACGCCCGAGGCGACATTACTCCTGGTTGGGTCTATCTCACCTCTCTCATCCCTGAATGGTGGAACGTGGAGAAATACCGCTACTGGCAGTCAGTCGGTGCCGTCTTGTTTGTCTTCGCAGTCGGCCACTCACCGTCGTGGCAACGCTTCTTCAACACAGGCTTTGTGCAATATTTTGGCAAAATCTCATATGCCATCTATCTCATGCATGGACCTGCTATGCACGCCGTCGGCTACCACTGGGAGAAATGGGCCTACGGTATCACCGGCGTTGAGGGAACCCACTACAATGCCGGCTTCGTCCTCGGCTCTGTCTTCGTTATTCCGACGGTCATTTGGTGGGCCGACGTTTTCTGGAGGGCCGTTGATATTCCAACAGTCAAGTTTGCGAAGTGGTTTGAGAACAAGCTCATTGTTAAGTCATGAAATTGTATATAGTAGAAGATTGTGCGGAGGATTGAGGCATGCTCGCCTTTCCGATTAGGCGGGCCCTATTGTCTTTGGTTGCGATTGCACCAGCAGATGAACTTCATCAACGGCGTTTGGATGGCGATTATTATGAATCACCTGGACCGGTTTAAGGATTCACAGGGCATATTTTGGGACCGGGACCACAACTAGAACCCGGATTCGGGGCATACCCAGTTGCATTTTCTCTTTGTCAGTAGTGCTCAGATACACTACAAGTATAGTTCATTTGACAAAATAAAGCAATTGATCAAGAAATTTGATGCCATACACATTTTAATATGATATTTGAACATATATTTATGTTTGGTTGGCCATAACATATGGATGTCTCAGTACCCCAAAAACGTATACTGTTATAATCAGACTGACAGGGACAAGACCGGATATATGATGGTGGAATGCCTGCACTTGAAGTAGGAGAATCAGTTGACTGGAATATAGAGCCATACGACCATACTGATGTTAAATGGTTCTAAAGGGAAAAAAAAAATAAAATAAAATAAACGTAAACCGCCGACGTTGACGACATCTACTCAACAGCAATAGTTGATGCAGAGAATCACCAACATAGACAAAAAGATAAGCGGATCTCCCCAACCAGAATCGAACTAGTGACCTTTCGATGAAATTATTTTCAATTACAGTCGAACGTGATAAACCAACTACACCATGGGGAGGCGATGGGATAAAAGCTGCTAATTGTATACTATATCCCTCACACCAAAGCGGAGCAAAGCTCCTCCGATGGTGCATCAGTGGTGGGCCCTGATTGGCCCGTCTGGGACATACAGCTTCCCATATCTCCTCGATGAGTTAGCCTAAACTTTCATTTGGCCATTCTTGGAAGTTTACGTATTGGCTCATGTTGGAATTGCTAAATGGTAGAGATGGGGTTTTGCTTGAGCCCGGAGCTTCGGTTGAGACGGTCTCTGTTGTTAGGGGAGGAGGACATCTTATAGAGGACCCGGCACTTTCTGGAAAAGTTGTGGCAATATTTCTCCTGGTGATACACGATTTTGCATAATTCAACGCTGATGTTATGTATAATGTCTAATTCATGGAGCTATTTTCCTACTCTTACTTATCGACTGCTGTCCAATGTTGGTCCGTGACTATTCTTCGTCATCTCTGGAGTAGACTCTCTTCCCGGCAACCCACGTCTCTCGCACGCTCATACTCCGCAGCTTCTCAGTATCCATGCCCTCGAGTGGCTCATCGAGTACTACCCAGTCCGCGAAAGCACCCTTCTTGATAACGCCTGCCTTGCCGTCTAGGAACGCACCATGGGCAACACCTGTCGTGAAGCCCAACAACGCCTCATCCAGGCTGAGGGCCTCTTCTGTGTGCCAGCCCTCCTTGCTGCCATTAGCGCCGAGGCCGGTGTGCGGGTTCTTGCGGGCGACGGCAGCGTATATGCCTTGGAATGGGTCGGCAGGCTCAACTGGGAAATCGCTGCCGAGAACAGGTTTGGCGTCGAGGATGCTCTTCATGCGGTAGGCTTCGTCCTGTAGACGATGTGAGCCAAGGCGGTTGATGGCGTACTTCATGTCCGAGGTGGCGTGGGTAGGCTGAATCGAGGGAATGATTCCAATGGCGTGGAGTCGTTGCTGGTCGTCAGGGTGAATTATCTGGGCGTGCTCGATGCGAAAACGGTGCTTGGCCTGGCATTCCGCCAGGTCTCCGCCGTGGCACTCCTGCTTCAAGGCCGCTTCCAGTGCATCAATGGCGTAGCGGTTGGCAAGGTCTCCAATGGCGTGGATGTTCACCTGGAAGCCAGCGCCTGCCCAAGACTTGGCGAGATCCGTAAGCGTTGAGGCATTGACGAGAAGAGAGCCGGACGTAGAAGGGTTGTCGCTGTAGGGCTCAATCATGGCACTGCCCCAACTTCCGAGGGCACCGTCTAACTCTTCTTAGTCTTGCAGTCGTGAAAAGAAATAGCCTTGAACTTACCAGCAAAGAGCTTAACACTTCTCATCGTAAACCTGCCATCGGTGCGATTGTATAGAAGAGCGTTGTCCGGGCAGAATGTGTTGCGCACTTCACACTCTAACATGGCATAAACCCTTACAGTCCACTCATCTGAGCCAGAGAGTTTATTGTAAAGGGCTAGATCTTCAGGTACCACACCGGCATCATGCATGCCTACGATGCCGAATTCATTTAGTACAGTCATGGCCGACCTGAGCATTGTTGCTTTGACAAGAGGCCCCGGCTTGGGCCATAATTTGGTAACGTAGTCCATAGCATTGTCGCAGAAGACGCCCATGCCTGGGTTGCGGACGATTTCACCGCCTGGAACATCAGGTAGGTCAGCAGGCAGCAGATCAAGAACTGCCTGGGAGACCCAAGAACAGTGGACATCGATACGGTCAAGCATCATATGGATGCCTTTGAGCTCACTATCCTGCTCAATATCGGCCTAGGAGGGAGGTGTAAGTAGGGAACACTGCAACTCCCGGTGTGAGGGGCACTTACAGCCGTTGGCATTCGTCCGAGCAAGGTTTGGTCCCAGCCAACGCCGCGAAGCCATGACGAGCTTGTCCCAGCACCAGGGTTGTCCTGGAGGTAGACCTTGATTCGTCGACGAACCTCGTCCAGAGAATCGGAGCCAAATAGATCGACGGAATGTAGGAACTCGCCGTACTGTAGCAAATGTCCATGGCCGTCCCACAAGCCGGGGATCACATAACCACTCACAACAGCATCATCGGTTTCATCTTGTTGATCCGTCGGCCCATCATTGGATGCATTTTCAGACCAGACCTCCTGGAAAACGCCGTCCTTGGCAGTAAAGCATTGGGCAGAGGGCTTTTCAGTGTCGTGGGTTCTAATGCCGGTGTAGCAGTACTTGCGAAGCCGGGGAATGTCAGGATGGTCGAGAAGCGGCTGCTGGAGGCGATAGGCGACGGCTATGGCAACGACAGCGACTGACAGGGTCCAGCCCCAGCGCAGTAACGCCGAAGCGGTAGGCATAACGACCCGGGGAGAGGACGGTGGGAAACAGAGCCAGGATCAAGCAGTGCACAGTCCACAGGGCAGCTTGTGGTCCTAGCAATGGGGCCCCGTTTTGTAACGAAGCCGAAGAGGAGTCCCTCGAACGACAGACGAAACAAAGCTGGAGTCGTCTCTAGTCACCACCTCCGGATTCAATTAAATGAATGAATGGAGACGAAGCAGAGAGGCGGCTAGCAAAGGCAAAGGGGAAATGGCCAAGCGGTCAGTCACAGTCAACATGGCCCTTAAGAGTCACCAACCGATAAGCGCCATTAATGGAAAGAGGCAAAATTCCTTATCGGCCACTACAGTACAGTACCTTAACAAAATCCAATGTCTTGAACCAGCATGATGTCAAGCCAATGGGACGGACATGCCCAGTCCATTCCAAAGACCTAGGATTAGAAAAGATGCAAAGGGCTCAAGACACACAACAATAGGGGTTAAGATGAAAGTAAGATTAAAATAAAGCCAACAAAGTAGCAAAGCAAATCATACAATGCCCTATGGCTGTCGTGACAACTTACTAGTATGACCACTAGATTTACCCGAACGCTAAGTTAATCAACTCCTACTAGTAGGCAAGTCCAAGTACAGCACTGCAGGAGGTACGCCGCTGTACCTGCTAGGTATACCGGCACCTGTCTTTCCAACCTCACATTCTCATCTGAATCCAGCGCAGTAACCACGTGGCTCTGCAAGATCTCAGCCATCGTCGTCGCATTCGCTCGACATCCGTGACAATGAGATGGCCGGGCTCATGAGCCTATCAAAGAATACCACCCGTCCGGTTCCTGCAGTCAGCCAGCCTTGCGCCTGCAGCCGACCAACTATGCGGGAACGTCAAGTTCACCTGAGACGCCGGCCCTGTCGAATCCAAACAGGACAAATGACCCGATTGTACTAAATGCGCATAACATCACCGCCGCGCCGTGATTGACTCCCGCTGCCTTTGAACAACTATTTAAACGTTGGATCGCGGCCCAGTTGCTTCTGCTTTTGTTCGCTAGACTTGGCCTCTTCTACTGGATATACGCCTTTCAGACTGCACAGCTCCGTTTGTAATAGAAAAGACGCACTCTCAAGATGGCTGTCCCAACCACCGCCGACCTCGACGCTCTCGCAGCCATGGATGTTCAGGTTGCCATTGAGCCAGAGGTGCTCAAACCCGTACTGTCGGCGCCGCCTTTCATCTCTATCCCTCCCTCATCAACGCGCGCGACATCGGTGCCGTGCCGGGGAGCGCTGTACCGCCAGGCCGCATCTATCGCTGCGGCGTGCTCGATATCGCTGCAAAGGACCCGGAGGCTGTTGCCTGGCTCGCCGGTCACG
Organism: Albifimbria verrucaria; assembly: GCA_020081605.1. Lineage (NCBI taxonomy): Eukaryota > Fungi > Ascomycota > Sordariomycetes > Hypocreales > Stachybotryaceae > Albifimbria > Albifimbria verrucaria. The sequence continues at coordinate 3,713,945 of JAHREC010000013.1, forward strand.
TCACCCGCATCTTTGATATACGGAAGGCCGTCGAGCGCGAGACCGCGCCTGACCCATCTATTCCCGGGGTCGAGAATGTCTGGTTCCCGACAGAAGGTCAATATCTCGAGCCCGAGGTGGTCGACTTTGTCGAAGGTGCCGGTAGCGTGGCGTGGAGGCGGCAGTTACTCAGTGTTACCGATGCGTACAAACCCATCTTCCGCGAAGTGTTGAAGCACATTAGAGACCGCCCGACCGAGGCGTTTCTCTTTCACTGCACAGGTACGTATATATTCACGGACAATCTATTAAACACCAAGTCTAACATCATGCTAGCGGGTCGCGACCGTACTGGGGTCATGGCAAGCATGCTTCAGCACTTGGCTGGCACGCCGGCTGATGCCATTGTGCGTGACTACATGCTCTCGCGCATCGGCACTGAGCCCGCGCGCGACAAGCTGCTCGCCTTCATCATGACATCCTTAGGTGTCACGGACACCGCATCACCCGGCTTCGTTGACATGGTTAGTTTGCGTCCGCAATACCTAAACGCCTTTCTGCAGGGCCTTGAGGAGCAGTATGGCGGCTGGGATAGCTACGTCACGAAAACGTTGGGTTTCTCCGATGAGGATTTAGCCAAGATCAAGAAGAACCTGCAGTCGTAAGAGAGGTAGCGACTGTTGTATCAATCCCTGTTACATTACGTTACGTTGCCTTGGATCCGACACAATAGATAGTTCTGCTGTGTACTGTACAGTAGCAGCAGCTCTGTTCGTCCAAAACAAGGGCTGAGCTTGTGTCACTAGCCTAGAGAATATGGGAAAAAGTTGTTTGGCTATTCTGTCAACTCTGTAACCGAAGGATGCTATCTGACGTCGTCGGCCTACGATATTGCGTACGGTACCAGAGCGACTGTCATCTTTGGGACCTCACAGACGCACAAAGGGTCGATTTCAGGGTCTCCTGCTTCCGACCCCGATCAGTACATCCCGCTTTCAAGATCCCTGCATTTTCAGCCCTCCCAGTTGCCAACTTTCCATCGTGCGTCATCTCAAGACTGGGCAGGCCTAGTTGAATGTGGATGGTGTGCTCATCCACGGGGCTGTGAGCGAACGTAGCACAGTACATACAGTAGTACAACAGCTGGAACACCCTTGGGATCCCGAAACGTGACAATGACATCACGCTAACGAGCCACACTGGGGACCCTGGGCCTATCCCCAAACGGGCGTCCTTAGCCAATCAGGTCAAGCGAGCCACCACACCAGTGACGTTGCTCAGCCACAAGGGTCTTTCCATGGCCAAGTTTTGGAACCTCCAATCGCTATCATTACAGCACAGTATCTACATCCATGTCAGTGAATATCCTATGGCTCTCCATGATCGACCAGCGATTACGACTCGCGGGGTGCAGTTGCGGGCCATGATGCCATACCACGGGAAGCAGGCTCGTCATGCCGCTTGGCACGACCTGCTCAACACCTCGTCTTCAACTATAAAGTTCTTGGGTTGATCAGCCATCAATTCGACTTCTTCTCATCATCAAGATATCACACCAAGCAACATTCACAAACACACTCTACCAAGCAAACAAACAAAACTCCTAGTCTTCAAAGACTCTTCAAAACAAAAACTTAAAATAACCCACAAACTTCATTCAAAATGTTCGGAAGCCGTCGATCCCACGCCGTCTACAGCTCCTCTCCCCGCTCCGGCTACAGCACTCGTAGCAGCCGCCGCGCTTACGCTGCCCTCGCAGCAGCAGAGGCGGTCTCTTCAGTCGCCGTCGAGCACCTGCTCACACGCATCACACTCACCATACTCACCACACTCACCACACCACCACCCACCGTGCTCCCGTCACCCACCACAGGCGCAAGCCCAGTGTCGGGGACAAGATCAGTGGCGCCCTGATGAAGATCAAGGGCAGTCTGACTCGCCGTCCTGGTGTCAAGGTATGCTTCTGAAAGCTAAAAACAACATGTACTCTGGAATAATTGCTGACAAAGAGCGTCTCAGGCTGCCGGCACTCGCCGCATGCATGGCACTGACGGACGTGGCTCTCGTCGCCGCTTCGCTACCCGACGCTACTAAGCGGACAACCATGATTTTGAAGAAGGCATTCATAATTAGGAGCGGATATTGATGATACCCTGAGGTCTCGATACATGTCTATTCGAGTACCTCATATGTATGACTACTGTAATAATATTATGATGAGTTGATGCCTAGACACATTGATTGATGCTTTCGTTGCAATTCTCTAGTGTGACTTATGTCTGTTACCAAGTCAAAATTTCGCAAACCCCAATACCTCGCTAATAAAACATCATTCACGGAGTGTCCATGAGTAGAGTTATCGTAAGATTGCAAGAGATGAATCTGACTGCAAGGGCTTGTGGATAGTGTGTCCATACATGTTGCCATCCCCTATCAGCCCTGAACAACGTCGTCATAACCACCCACCGCATTTGTAAAAAGTCCGAGTCTGGTTGGTATGTTTAGGCGCGCTAATGAAGTTCATCAACTTCATTAGAGCATGGAATAGGTGGTCGATAAGGGATTGCAAGGCGAGAGGCTGCTAGCTTGCTCTGGCGGTTACCGTGATAGAAAGTACTCTGTGGTGTTCGCAAGCCATGAAGGGAAGTCCAAGGTGTCGGTAACGAACTTTGATCGCCTCCTAGTTGTCCCGTAGAAAAAGTAGATGATACCATTCTCTGATTCGCATCGCGGGCGCTAGGTGTTGAGTTCGAGCGTCACAAACCTTTGCGAGCTCATCCAGATCATCCTCGCTGTTAGTAGAGCTCCTGAAGATCGTGTAATCTCGCAAAGCTATCCTTAGATCTTCGAGGTCCATTTTGCTTGGCGATGGGTGCTTCTTCACTCGTTTACAGCCCTTAGCATCGGCACTTGTGGTGGTTATGGGCGGGTTCAACCAACATTGTCCCTCAACATCTAGTAGTCTCTTCTCACGACTTTTGTCTGAGTCCGACTTAAGTCCCCGAATTTCAAAGTTAACAGTAGGCTTGGACAATGCTACTGTCACAGCTACTTGAGGAAGCCCAACGGTCTCTACAGAATCGTGTGTCGGACTGGCATCGTAGCTGGTGGTTGAAAGTCTGGTCTGTCGTGATCTCGGGGTAGATGAGCCAACTGGGATGGTGCTCAGGATCCCATCATCGATATCATCATAGAAGCCTCTTTCTGATTCGAAATACTTCTCTGGGGTGAGCGACATGATATCTTGATCATCCAAGAAGAGCTTTTGGTTCTTCTTGACAATCTGAGGATTCGTTCGAGGCCTACCGACTTCGGAAAATGGATCATCAATAGATGGACCGGTCCTGAGGATTTGCCATCATCTGCCACCGGCTTGCGAGTGACATGGCCACCAACGATGCGTTGGACTTTCTGACGATTCAAATTATCACCTTCGTTTAGACGGATCTCAATGGTACTTATCACGTTTTGATGTTCGCCGTCGTCTTTGAGTTCTGGCATTTTAACTCGTCCGACCTGATCACAAGATCGTGGTGATGTAGGCGAAGCATTAAGCGTCAGCTCAGGTTCCAAATTCTTTGAAGCCAGCCGATCGAACACATTGGTCATCTTTTCGATAACTTTGGAACCCACATTGCGAGATCTTCGACAAGGGGGCTTCTGACATACGAGCTCGGGATGGCTTTAGGGCGTCAGTCGCTGCTAGCATGGCTGACACCTTTCTTTCGATATCTTCAGCACCATTTCGAGCCTGGAGGTTGTCTGGATCCGTGCTAGAGCCTGAGGCTTTGTTCTCACTCAAGACTTTGGTGAGAGGAACTGTGCATGACTTTTTCAGACCATCTATCCTTGTAGCATGCAGCAGTGGCCCGTTGAGGTGAGAGACCGGGCGTTTCGAGCTCGAAGGCTTCCAATCAAGGGGTGAGTTTACCACTGGTCGAGTACTGGCAGCTCTAGTCAGTGTTCCCAAATTTCTCAAGAATTTTCGTTGACTCTGGTTGCTGAGTTGTTGAGCGTTATCAAGCTTTAAGGGCCTGCCCGTACAAGGCTGGCGATCGTTAGGTATCGTGCACTCGACATTCAAAAGTACTGGATCATTGGTATTCAGTGCTGATGGAATCTTTTCTTTCGTAGACATGTCTTGCGACTTCGACAAATCGTGATCGCTCATGCTAACACTGTGATTGGTAGTGTCATCCAACAAAGCGCTGGCCATGGCATCGATGGCGTTGTGTAAATTGGTCCCACGGGATCGCGCAGACCGTCTTGATGGATCTTGGCTAGAACGGGAGATAGCTGAGCGACGGCCTGGAAGATGTTTAGATGCTGATTTTGAAGGAGTACGAAGGCAAGTTTACCTTCCTTCTTTGCTGAGACGGATTCAGCCAAATGTTTCTGCCGTCTCCTGGAACCCAGAGATCTAAGCAGCGATCGTTTCTTACCATATGTTGCAGTGATGGAGGCCATGACGGGCCAGGGAGGCCTAATGAGAGACAAGAAGAAAAGAGACAGATGCAGAGCGGCCGGAAACAAACGAGCGGAAAGGCGGAAGTGGGTGCCCAGAGAATCTTAAAAGAAACGAGTGAACTGAAACACCATCGAGTGTCGCTGGAAGACAAGCCACTGGCGTATTCGGGCCGTGCGGCGAGATGCTGACCACGGATAATATCGGTCAAGAAGAGGAGATTATTATCGCATAGAGAGTGATGAGAATGAGTTGAAATGTCAAGATATGCATAGCTTCAGAGTCTGGAGGGAAAGAGCACTTGGTGCGGTCCCTGAGTCACATGTGCAAGAGGAAGCGTGACCTTGCCAGCGGATATATGACGGCAAAGGTGAGTTATCGCAGAGAGAGAGAGAGAGAGAGAGAGAGAGAGAGGTAAAGTAGTGTAAAGTGCAGAATTAGGCAGGCGAGGCAAGATATTTTTCATGTTGAGAAGAAAATGATTCACTGCATCGAGGACCGCTGTGTTGGTTCTCCGGGCACGCGTGTGACTGTTTGCCTAACAGAGCATGAGGATATCCCGGTAACTCATGGCATTGAATATACCTACAGATACTTCTGCCTTAGCAGAATAAGGTATTTTGAATGTATATTCATGAGTCCTGCACGCTCTAATGGAAGGACTACCTACCTATTCATGCTTGCCAGTCTCGCAGCTGGCTGGCAGTGCATCAGTCGCATGGAGTATGAGCACCTTCAGATTTCTTCGGCATGCTGTACCCCCTCCCCGGTAGGACCTTGACGAATTCTCTACTAGCTATCGGTTATACTTGGGAATCATCCCTGTGTCATGGTCCATGAACTGTCATGGCGGGATATGGCGGGATATGACCTAGCCAACACCAGCCTATTCTATGCTGTTTAGAGCTTTCGCCGCGATTAACTAGTAAAGGTCTTGGGTATGCCATGCAAATGATACTTTTTCAGCCCAATTACTGATGAGACTGACCAGAGACCCTGTAATTGGTACAGCAGGTGGACAGTTCTGTACATCCATCAGCTCCTTATGGTTTATGACTTCTCAATCACCAAGCTGATATCATTGCACTGCCAACAATACTAAGAAATACAGAAGAATTGATTAGCAAGAAAGAGAAAAGAAATTAAAAATTAAATTGAGACTCTTCGGGAGACTTCAAGAATCCAGGAGACAGCACATGTTACGTGCTGCAGCAAATACAATAGACACGTCGTTGCGCGTATATGGAAGCGACGAGTTCATCATGAGATATTCTACTGTCGGACAAAATGGCCACTCAAGCATAACGCAATGTCGCAAGGCAAAAAATATTGATGCATTGTATGAAATACTACATTATCATTGAGCCATCGGTTTTCCTTCACACTTCAAGCAAAGGATCAATGATCATGGTTCGATTTACCAATCACCGTTAACCAATGGACCACGATAAGTACAGGAAGCTGCACGTGACAGCCCAGGAGCACTGCTAACAGATAAGCGCATCATTTTGCGTGTTATCTGTTATCGCAACCACAGCTCCCATTCGTTAAGGGACGGTGGTCCCGTGGGTACCCGTTGGAATTGGCGTCATGATTCCGGACCGAACCGCGACTATGGGATCAAAAAATTTCCGTTGACCAGTCCCTCTGCGGCGACGAGATGCTGATCCTCAATCGAACAAGAAAAGCAACACGAATGCGATAACATCTTCGACAAGGGAACACCTTCCACTGCTTGTTCGTACGATTGACCTCAGGCGCAAAACAACATCGGCAGCCGCGGACTTCGCATTTGGAAAGCTCCGCTAAGTCCATTACCCGTCAACTCCGGCGATCGAGCTTCGACCGACACATATCTATCTGCCTGAGCGCATCGCTCCTCCGAGACGATCTTTACTCCCGTTCGAACGAAGATATTACCATATTTTCCTTTGTTATTGGCACATCATGCTTAACTCAACCCTCAGAGCTCCCATCCGGCAGCTTGGCGCAGTGGTCAGAGCCACGCCGGCCAGTACGCTTAATGCATCTTGGTCACGGTCATTTGCGTCGCAGGCAGATGCTAGGATAGGAGGGCAGTTGTGGCGATCGCTGGCGCAGGATTCGTTCCAAAGCACCCTGAGGAGGTCACGACTAGGAGTACCGCAGCCCATCTCGGGATTTCCCGAGCTGCACGACGAGGTTTCCGATCAACGGCGTGGCGCCGGTCCAATGCCGGCGGTGGTACGGGGCACGGCGGTGAAGAGGCGCAACCTCAAACTCTAAGAGGCAGGCTCAGGAAGCTCATGAGGGAGTACGGCTGGGTTGCAGTTGGTGTCTACTTTGGCCTGAGTTTCGTGGACCTTCCTCTTAGCTTCTTGATTGTCAAGATAGCTGGTGCTGATACAATCGGTTGGTCTTGTCATCTTGGGTACTGATTTGCAAACATATGCTAACACGAATGATCTCACAACAGGCCGGATTGAACACTACATTGTCTCCGCCATTGGAAGCATAATACCTGAAAGCATACGGCAGGGATCTAAGGATCTCTGGCAGAAGGTTTGGCAGGCATTCAAGAAAACGGAGCAAGATGAGCTGGGCAACGACCAAGTCAGCGAAAAGGTGGAGATGGTGGGCTGGGGAGTTGAAGAGGCCCAGGAACGAAACAAGGAGGATGCCAGTGAGTTAACCGTCCCCGTGGCTTACATGGTAGCCTCGCCAAGTTGCAGCCAGCTAACCGCTCCCATCTTGCAGGTCTAGCGACACAGCTAGCTTTGGCCTATGCCATTCACAAGTCATTCATCTTTATCCGTGTGCCGCTCACAGCAGCTCTAACGCCGAAGGTCGTCAAGGTCCTAAGATCGTGGGGCTGGAACATTGGCAAGCGGACACGTCGATCATGATTGTAACATTACACCCGAAAGAGATCAGTGGTGATTGTAGACGGCGACCGGGAGCGATTACGCCACTTCTCTATAGAATTCCTTCTGTACACTACTGCGCGCTATAGAGTAATGGAAATTCCAAGTTAATGTTTCTAGAAGCCGTTAAGGCTGTGGCCCTCACGAAGGAGCAGCAATAATGAGGGGCTTAGGCTGGGATCGGACAGGAGCTACGCGGATATGACGGTGCCGACGTGCATCACGGGTGACTGCCAAGCCGTGGTCGAGTCGCGCTGTCCTGTGGGTCTTTGGAGGTTGAGGACTGGCGTTGCGGTTGCAGCATGTCATCGCTAACGGTGGGCCGTGGCTGTCTCCACGGATTTCGCGGCTTGAGCACTGAACGGTTCAGCGGTGGCAAGGGCCTTCCTGACAACGCGCGCCCTCGAAATGGGGAATTCAGGAGCGCGCCAATGAATAAGGAACTGTGTCAGAGATTTCGACGAAGCCATGTGTATCGCCATGTCAGGTTCTCATCCACCTTGGCCTCATCAACACATTTTGTTCTAGCGAGCTTCGAGAAAACGTGTCATGCACGGGATGGCTCCTTGGTTCAGTAGTAAAGAGGTGGAAGGGGGATGGTTCCTGACTCGTATTCTCCCAACCGACCCTCTCGCACGGAGATGCAAGATCAGTAGACCCATAGCGCCTGTTTTTTTGTTTGCGCGAAAAATGGTCTGGGTCCAAAAAAAAGAAGGCGAGATATTTTCTGGCACGCACGAGAACGAGGCGACCAAGACAGGTGTGGAGGATTAAGTTTGCCCTCTTGAAGCAGCGAGCGCAAAAGACATCAAGCCCATCTGTACTAATTCCCAATCGGGACAGCCCCATGTGCGAGGCTAATTCCAAGTGGGATTAGTATAAACCTTATTTCAAGGTGTTCTTGACGAGTCTCGACAAGTCTCGACAAGGGGTCGCTCAGCTTGAACTATGGCAGCTTCGGAAATGAAAGGTGGGTGAGAGAGAAAAAAGGGTTCGGGAATACAAGCACACCGCACGTGATTGGTACGGATACTTCCAGTTCTGATAGTTCCAGAGGCGAGATCTCGACTGTTGTGTTGCGTACACCAGAGGGCTCATGTCGAAGCTTCCCAGCCGCGTATTACTGCCGAGTTACGATCCTCGGTGGCACCCCAGCGCCCATGTGTCAACCGGGCCTTCCTGCAGATCCATTGTGCGGCACGATGTAACGGTAGACGCACTGAACAGACGTGAACAGACGGGGCAGAGTACTGTAAACGACCAAAAGCAAACATCCGACGGAGCAGGAGATAAGGCTGGACAAGCGCCAAACCAAAGCCGCTCGAGAATGACATGCATTAGCAGAAACAGACAAAAAATACGGCCGCATCTGATGCAGCGACGACGACAGCCACCCTAAGGGAGGCTAGGCGCTGAAAGAGCTGAATGAGGCATTCATAAACGACCAGGAGGCAAGACAGATCGAGCCTGGAAAAAGCCATCCCTGAGAAAAGATGGGGCGGCTGTGGCCGTAGGGGACCACGCGATGCTGGGAGGGACACGGGATGGCGTCAGCAGGCCCCATCTTTGAATCGGGCTGTAAGAATGTAAAGTGTATGCTTGAACAATGACTCCCGAGAGTCCAGAGAAGGAGAAAAAAAATCAGGTATTTCAAATAGCGACCGTGTGGTTCTGGCCCATCATGGCTGTGTGGATGCTACATTATACTTGAGGAGTCACACACCCCCGAGTCAGCCCCAGCCGTTACCTAGGAAAGCGTGTGCGCCGAATACCTTAACACAAAGGGATATGAAGGATTCGAACAGTCCAAAGGGAAAAGTGGGAAAATAAAATAATAATAAAAAGCAACACACAATGATCTGGACTCACTACTGTACCGTATTCAAACTCCACTTTGCGTTTCGAGGGTTTGGCTGGTTGAAACGATAAGAATGAAGGTGACGATGTGAACGGAGGTGCCGGCACTCAATATTCAATTATTTGATATTGATGTAATGTGGGCTGCCTCGAGACTCCGGGCGCAGCAACTCAACTTCCGATAGCCAAAGTATAGCAGCCTGTGTAGTCATTGCGAACCCTGTTTCTTCTGTGCCCGTTCCTTAAACCTTCCACGCACCCGGGAACAAAGAGTGATGTAGTAGGCTGATGGGGATCAAGCCGACGGACAAAGCCCGAGTAAGAGGAGCAGACGAATGACAGAGGCCCAGAGACGGATGGACTGAAACCCAAGCATCTGAGGCTACGTCGAGCTGGGTCTCGCCGCTTGCTATATCGGGGCGCGCAAAGTACCTTGGCAAAGGACCGCCGAGAGGACGGCGAAAACAAAGTCCCGCTGGGAAGGGGGACAGAAGGGAGTGGGAACCGTGAGGATGGTTACGAACGAAACTCTGTTGTCGTCCGTGGCTTGTCTCACGCGCTCCCCAAGCCAAGAGTCCCGACAGGATGATGAGGTGCAAGAATGCTTTTCCCAAAAGGAGAAGATGCTGGAGACTTAGTCCCAAGCCCAAGGTACCGGATACGTTACACGGTAACGATTGACTCCTTTGGACATCAGCTTCACGTCCAACCCTCACCCTCCCCTCGTTTTGGGTCTTTTCGGGGGCAGCCACCGTATCATTGAGGGCCGCTGGAGCGTGGCGCCACTGCAATCTCCTAGACATAATCTCCATGCCAATTGCCAGACGCAAGGTTAGGTTGGTCCTGTAATTGAGCAAGCGAGAGACGAAGAGGATGAGAGAAAGAGAGACAAAGAGAGTGGGCGTGCGACGATAGCCAGATGCTGCACCAGGCGGGATCCAAAGCAAGTCATGGGTACTAACTTTCCCTAAGTAGCACACCTACCTACTTGGGCAGTGCCCTGTACCAGGCTACAGTACAGCACAGTACAGTGCATGGATGGTGTGCTCTGTTTTAGGCAATGCCCATCCTTCTCTCTCTCACTCTCTATCTCTCGACTCGCATTTCTTGTCTCACACACCCTCCCTATTTCCTTTCTCCACCCAGCCCAGCCAGACCCAGCGCCTCGGCAAACTCCAACCGCGGATCGGGACTAAGCAAACTGTACTGCATTTCACCAGCGGATAGGCAGGCTAGTTAGCCTTTCTGACCTCTCGAGATGTCTCTACGCAAAGGGCGTCACCGCCGTCCCAGCCCACCGGCGCTCGTCGTTTTATTCTATCCTCCCTTTTACCTTTGTCCTCTCTTTGTCCCACCCCTTTCTTCACGAGGTACCACCCATCCAGCTGGGAAGCGCCCGTCCCGGCGCTACTGACGAGACTTTTCCCACAGTCCGGTGCGGCCCTAGGACATGTCATTCATGATGACCAGGGGTTCGGTTCGGTGCCTTTTCCAAGTCCTATAAAGGTTGCCCTGGGGCTCCCAGTTTCCTGGTTTCTCGTCAAGCTCACAACCTCGCCAAACACTCATCTTCACATCTATCATAATACCGTCCCGTCCCATCTCATACCGCCCTCGGCTTTCCTGCATAAGCCTCGTCTCTTTCTTACCCATTTTCATCCTTCTTCCTTGCTTGCCATACGCAGCCAAGCCCCAGCGCGGATCAGAGACATCACCACACTATATCCGTGACTCTGACCCCTGTACAACTACCAAGGCCCCCTCCCTCTCCCCAGCAATCGGAGGATTTTCCCGCTTGCCAGCAAATCGTGTCTTGTCTCGTCTCGCTTCCCAAACTTGAGAGAAAGCAATCGACGTTTCCGACTTCACCATCTGTTCATCTCGGCTGAATTATCTTGGCCCCCTGCCCCTCTATCTCGCCCCCACCACCACCCGCAGGCTAGGATTTGATAGCCCGCTTCACACGCCCGTTGTTATATTATATATATATGAGCAAGCTGCCTCCGGCACAACCACATTCAAGTACAATGCTTTCCGTCGCCGCTCAGGATATCCAACCTCCTCAGATCTACTACGCCCCCTACCGACCCATGCCTCACCGCCAGCCAGAGCCGCCCTTCTTCGACCACCATCACCACATTAGTATGGGTGGCAGCCACTCCCGCCCAGCTTGCAGAGCCAGCAGGACGCCGCCGTCGCCCAGGCCCTCGAGATTGCCCGAGAGAGCCCAGACGGTGCTCAAGATCCTACCGTCAGCAAGATCCTCGAGCAGGCTCTCTCGCACATCTGGGCCAAGGTTCAGGCGCAACCGGGATCCTACGTCATGACGCGCGACGAGTTTGCCGTCTTCAACTTTTTCCAGCATCGCTTCGCCGGCAATAGGACTGCCATCATGGCCCGCAAGCGTTACTGGGACCAGACGCGCGCTTGAGCGCCCAACGTCTTGGAAGGGGTCAACGAGAGGAAGACGAGTTCTTCCCTCGGGAATAACGCCCCGGACTTCTACGGAGTCCGAACCCTCTTTCTGGGTTCGCCAAGGATGCGCAAATCCCGGAAGCCTGGTCGCTGGGGTTGGACGGCCGGGGCCCTGCACTGGACCTTTCCGAGAGCCCCCATGTTGCATCCCTCATGCGCCCAGAGGTCGCCTCCACAGCACAGTCGATCACGCGAGCGTGCTCCTGACTCAACAGATCCAGGCCTTGGCCGAAGTAACGATTCAAGCCTGGAGGGGCAAAAATCGATGCCATGCCTACGGATTTCACGACGGCCGGGCGCGGACATGCGCCGGGGTCTAGGCCCATTCCAGCAGCCTGCTCCGCGCCCTACTGGTTTCTGCAACGGCATGTCGCAGCGCTGTGCTATGCCCTATGAACGTGTTGCGGGGCTTCCAGTGGGCTTCCAGTGGACCTTCAGTGGGGCCGGCGTCCTGTGCACGGCTCTACCCACCCCACATCCAGTATCATCCATCCGGCCTCCTCTGAATCGGGCTCATCCACCCGTGTCTGGGTCTCGACTTGATGATGATGGTGATGCACGGCGGAAACTCTCATTTTCACCTTCGCCGTTACCCGGAGGCAAAGCAAAAACCGCGGCTACCTCGGGCCACCGGCTAAGGACCAAGCCTGGCGGAAAGCGTCGTGACAAAAAAAGACGGTGCCATGACTAGAGCTGGCACTCCATCATGACGACGATGAAGCACACTTGTTCTGCACATGACTACCGTACGCAAAGTGCTTATTTGATGATTTTGCTTGCTGTTCGCTTGCAATGTACCAATAAAGATAGTCCGTCTCTTGATCATGTTCTTCGCAGATAGATACCATAGCGCGCAGGTCGCATTACGTCTTCACCCAGTTACCTGCATAAATGCACTTAATACCACTTTGATATTCTACTCAAAACATGCTCCTTTATTCTCCAAACGCCAGAATTGTGAAACTTGACATTGTGCCAAACTCTGAATCAAGCCGTAATCGAGAGTTTTTGCGCGTCATTTGCTCGTCACATGTATATTTACGGTTTGAAGAACGCCGTTACCCGTTCATTACCTACGCACTTTGAGGGATACCATGGCAGTTATTCATGTTCACTCGTCGCGTACATGCTTGAAACTTTACCGTTAAGGATGCTGGCATCAGTTCATTTCAGGCCTGCTTGCACGATTGACGCCTGGGAGAAGGTTCAGGAAGCGGTCATTCTGCGACACCCTAACACATCTGGCCAAGGCACCATTACGGGATGGCTGCGTATAAACGGAGAGGCTTGGAGCACGCTGCATACTTAGAGCGAGACTGCGAGATTGGGTCTCTGCCCATGGCGCCAAACCGCGAGATGCAAGATGATCATGTCCCTTTCTATCAGGGGCGGAACTGGGCAAAGTTACCTCTTTAGGCGAGCAGTAACCATCATCGGATCCGACGCTGTACCATTACTGTCTCGTTTCGGCTTGCCAATAACCCAGGCTCGGCGCCAACCATCTATTATAGCCGCTGGAATGCTTCATTATGACGATCTGCCGAACAATCCAGACCTATGCAAGCCAAATCAGGCCTAAGGATAGCTTGATTTAGGCATGTTTGTGCTGGGCAAGTCTCATTTAGGCAAATATAGCAGTCAGTTGAAGCCGCATTTCAATGATTGCAATGAATTATTGAAGATAGCCCCCGTGGCTGAACCAAACATTGAGTTGATCCAGAACCAGAACCCTGGGAATGGATCGTAAGTAAATTTCTGTTGGCCCCTTACCCGAAAACTGGGTAAGTTCTGAGCATCCCTGGGGAGGAATGGACGAGGCCTCCCAAAGGAGAGTTGTTCGAGAAGGAAAATGGAAGCTCAGGTGTTTGACTAGAGGGCGGTTAAGCTTCGCGTTTAGGCTTCAGACCAGGCAAGCCTTTTGGACTGAAGTTGGTTAGACAACGGTGGTACGTTTGCCGTCTGGTGGCTTCCCTACCAATGAGTTGTCGTTGCTATGTCAAGTATCGGGTACAAAGCAGACGAAGAGGAGGGGGTGACTCGGGAGGATCAAAGTCTCTAAGCGAACGAACAGGGTCAAGTCTATCTCGCGAAGCTTTTGGCGTTACGCCCAATTAGACAATAGCTTAGAGGTTTACCATTCAGAGAGAGCTTGTGATGGGAACATACAAAGGCTCCATTGCCCTGGGTGAACCTTGGGGATCGACCCCAAGATCGAACGTTGACCAGAGAGTCGGTACGCTCTTTGGATTTGACATTGACTTTGTGATTATCGTATACCTAGAGGTCAGGTCCAGACCATCGAAGTAAAGCGAACTTGAAATCTTAAGTCTGATGCTCTGGACAGAACATACGACAGACGACGAGGGGATGCGACGCAAACCTTTGCCAACGGAGATATGTGTTGAGTAAACAAGGCGGCGTTATGCCCATGCTCAGTCGTCAGATTGTGACATGATCGACAGTCATTGGCGTCTCGGAGCTGCTGCTGGAGATGGATCTCAAAAGTGGCTTGCGCCAGCTTGCCGAACAAGAACACCAAGCATTATACAGAGTACTGGCGAAAGGAACACAGCCTTGGCACCAAGCGTCTAGCTGTCATAGAAGGGGGCTTTGTTTGGGAGACAATACCCTGAAAGCCGTATACGCTGCTAGCTTGAGCAGATGTAGGAGTGCTGGGAGCTCTGCCTGCCTACTGGGCCCTGCTGGTGAGCTAACAAGATCGTGTCATGTCTCTTTGTCCAAAGTTAAATGCTTGCAGGACTCAATCAACCAAAGTTTGGGCAGTCTCCTCGTGGATTGCTCTGAAACGGGATGTTACGAGCTCTTCCGTGCACAAGTTAAACCTCATGGAGAGAGCAGGCAAGCTAAGTTAAGGTTACCTTGGATGGGATTTTGGTGACGCTGGTTGTCTGTTGGGCAATTGTAAAGCGCCAAAGCGGCAGACTACGACGATCCAGATGCCGTTACTTCAGACCAACGTATCGGCAAATGTATTGATCGGTGTGTTGCATTCGAGGACCATATAGGGGACGTTTGGGATTTGCCAGGATACAAGATCGGAGGCAGGGATGGGCAGGGCCATGCTGCAGGGCTGGCAGGGGAAGTTGCAGGCGTCCTATTCCCGGTTGACAGGGGCCCCTCATCAATTAGGAAGCACTGGAGCGAAATGCTTCTCTCCACATCCATCATGTTCCCGTATGAAGGCGGAGCTAAGAGTCGCGGGACAGAGCCCAGGAAGTGATAAGCCAACGGGTTTACCGTGTTTCTGTCAGGGGTCTCGACAAGAGGCATCAGCCTGGCAAGGCAGGGTAAGGCAGCGGGCTGCAGAGGCGCGATGCGAGGGACCATGACGCAAGGTGCAGGAGAAACATGAGCTCCGAGGGCGTCGGGCCTATCACCTTGGCTCTGGCGCCTGGCTCATGAGACGCCCTAAAATACTAGCAGAGAGACTGTCGCATGAGTTCTCTACGGGCATTGGCCACGACCAAGGCGCAAGGTGAGGGCCTGGTGCGTTTCCGCCGCGCCCGGATGAGGTCATTGCCGCTGACCAAGGGCCCTGGTGAGGTAATGTGCCAGAAGGTAAACCTTAAGGAATTGCCGGCCCTCCGAGGAGCTTTTGCGCTGGGCATCATTGACTTTTTCAATGCTGAACTGATGAAGTAATCGAGGAGAGGAGAGTTGAGCCAAGGGCAAGGTAAGGGGAAAAAAGAGGAGCAGAAAAGGGCAGACAGAGGTCTGGCAGGGAGCAAAGTTAGCAAGAAGTAGATGCGTCAGCAGGTAGAAATCCATCCGTGACTGCTCCTTCCCCATTGCTCTTGAGCTTGGACTTCCTTCCATCTCACATTGACTTGATTCTCTTACACCTACCTTCTCACGCTTGACTCTTTGCCTCTGTCTCGTCTTACCGTCTTACCGTCTTACCGTCTTATCCTGTCCTGCCTTGCTTGACCTCGTCGTCATCACGCCAGCCGCTTTGCATTCCACACCCACGCATCTACTACAATAGCCATCCCAAAACAAAGCATAGCAGGACATAAACGTATCTTGGTCAGTCGCAATCAGATACGTCGACATACTTCATTCCCGAGCCATCACAGCTGCCACCACCGCTTCTCAACATGTCTGGAGCAATCGCCATCGCGCTGCGCAGTCTTGCTCTGCTTTGGACGCTGCTCATCACCGCCCTCATTGGTAATGTCATCGCCTCCAACATCAACGCATCCAGCAGCGCTACCGCAGCCATCAACTTCACCATGTTCGTCGCTGCCCTTTCCTGGGTTGCTGGCCTCTACGGCCTGGCTGCCAGCTTCTTCACCGCACTCCTGATCCCACTGGTCGTATTCCCACTCGATATCCTCGCCGTGCTTTTCACCTTCATTGACGCCATTGTTTTGGCTGCCAAGCTGCGGGCTGTGAACTGCGGCAACATCGGGGGCAGGAACCTACCCAGGAACTGGATTGCTTTTGGGTCCGCCAACGACGAGAAGCGCTGCCGCGAGATTCAAGCCAGCACTGCCTTCATGTGGTTCCTCTGGGCCACCTTCTGCGCCTGTCTCTTCTTCACTTGGAAGCAGTGCCGAAGTCCCTTTGGAAGCTCCCGATCATCGCGACCTAACATGACGCAGGTCCGTGTCTGAGGTAGCTGGTCATCTGCTTCCGATATGATGGGTCACCCTATGGAGAACCTAGCTACGGTCACATACCACTGGAATTGGCGCCACCAGGCGCAAAGACAACTTCCCCGATGGCTAAGCTTTTGGAAACGATACTATCGTTATGTCATCAAAATACGATCAATATTGTAATGTTAAACATGTAATCAGTTGTCCTAAGCCTCGGGCTTAGGAGATGTGGGGTAAAGAGGAAACGGCGGGAGGGGGGATAACGGCAACAAAAATGCTTGTACTGTATTGGCTATTATTTAGAAGCATCAAAGTCCACACCATTCAATTCGATACGTTCCAACTACACCACTAATTGCACGTGGATGGTGACAGTCAGACTTGCATAGGAGTAGTAAGTTCCTCCCAAGTTAACCACGTACACCGGGATTAGGACAACTTGGAGGGAAAAGATCGGAACCATTGATGGTGTTTATACATATATATATCGTGGAGACTTAGGCTGGAGCGTGCCTATGACCCTGTCTCGCTCTCTCGTATTCTCGCATTTTTAATAATAAAACGTTCCAGACTTGAATTGGTCTGCACGTTAACTACTCCGTAACAAAGCCCATGACAAAGTTGTACAGCCAGAGACAACATTCCAAACGTTCTTGTGCTTAACCTAAGCATGGCTTGTATCTGTGTCTAGGATATCTGGTCCCAATGTTGATATAATGACGCTTGTATATGATAAATGCCCTTATAAGGCCGTGGCTGCTTCGGCAACTCCAACAGCCTTGAAGGCCTTCTTGTTCGTCCATCGGACCTCGATTCCGTGTGCCCATTCCATGTATCGCGCCCAGCCTATGCGGTCTTGTTAGCCACCCTCTTGAGTGAAACTTGGGGTTGGGTCGAAGTGCCGAGAGCGGTCGACATGAGTGACGGGGAAGGGCTTACTCCAATACGCAAACTTGCGGCCAAAGTACTTTCCCATCCACGGCACTATGAGCATGGTGAGAAGGAGCTGCAGCTGTTCCAGGCTTCGCTCCCACTCCGCCTGTGCGTCGGAATCAGCTTCGGAGTAGAGCTCGCTCGTCGAGTCCGAGGAAGAGAGTCGACATCGTCCTTCTCGGAGGCAGCGGCCTCGTGTAAATCGACCAGGGACTCGGCAGACGGCATCTTGACGGGTAGGTCGTCGTCTTGTTATTTCTTCTGTCTGGATGCGGAGAGGTTGGTCTTCCGTGGTCAAGCGACTGCGGAGAGATGATGTGCGATCGACGAATTGGCACCGGCCGACAATTTCGGAACCGTCGAATGTCAGGTATAACCGTGCTGCAGTCCGGGATCACCTGAATGGCTCAGCGATATCCCCTTCCAGCAGCACCGAGCGTGTGTCTTTGCATTGAGCGTTGTCGGCAGCTTGCTCGGTTGATGATGTTGTCACGAGCAGGCCCATGGTTGGTGCCGTAAGGTAAGGTAAGGTACGGAGGTCGCGCCAAGGTATCGGTACTGGGGTAGAGCACAGCTGCTGGAGAGGGAGAAGTACCTTGACACGCAAGGCTACCTCCAAGGAGGGTACCTCTCCACTTACCCTGGTCGATGACTTAGTGCCACTGGGCTGCTGCCTCACCTTAGCTCTCAGTATCATAGAGGCAGTCACGTGATGGGCAGAATTGAGTCAGAAGCTGTGGCCCATCATCCGTCATGAGTCCTTGGTTTCTTACGTCTTTTACTCTACGCCCCAGATTCCCACAGGCGACCGATCAGCCTCATCTCCTCTACCCCAGGCTATCGCGGTTGTGCAGAGACTGACCGTGGAACTTGGCACCGCAGTGCACCGCAGCACACCAAGAATCGCAAAGATGGATGGCGAGGTGAGTTATAATAATGATAATCACTTTGTTCTTACAGCGTCCTCCCTCCTCTACCTGCCGCTAGCCCTTGCCCCTCCACGCCTGATAATTTTACCCCACCGTTACCAGCAAAGCACTGCACTGCACTTCCATCAATCACTCCTCCCGTTCTTTTTTGAGTCGCCGCCCGCCACAGACATACATACGTACAGTCAGCCAGACACGGCACACGACTTTTCTATTTTTGCGTCCGTCTCCTCCCATTTGGTTCCCCATCTCCCGTCATCATCAACACCTTCCTCTTGACCCGTCCTGTTCCTCTCGACTCGGCTCGACTCGACTCGACTGACTGACTCATCGCCAGACCGAGCGCAAGTCTCGCAAGTCCGTCGCCTTCACCGACGAACAAGTTGTCGTCGACGCCGACGGCTCTGTCACCATGGTAAACGCCGTCGAAGACCCAAGGAGACTGCCCAGTCGCACACGCCTCGTACGCCGCCGCTCTCCGCAGCTCTTGGAGCCTTTACTGATCCCATGAATCAAGCCGCCGCCGACGATGCTCCTCCCCTGAGGATGGTGGCCTCGACCTGTCCCTCCTGAAGAAGAAAAAGAAGAAGAAGAAGGTCGAGGATGCCGAGGACGGTGACGACGCCGCCGCCCCTGCCGAGGATGGCGGTCTGGATTTGAGCATGAAGAAAAAGAAGAAGAAGAAGACCAAGGAGACTGGCGAGGATGACGAGTTCACCGCCAAGCTGAAGCAGCTCGAGGTCAAGGATACTGACGACGCAGCAGAGCCCGCCGAGGAGGACGCCGGTGACATGGATGTCGGAACCGGCATCTGGGCCCACGACGAGACCAAGACCATTGGCTACAGCCTCCTGCTCCAGCGCTTCTTCCACCAGCTGTCACAGAAGAACCCCGACCACGCCCTCAGCGGTACTAAGAGCTACAAGATTCCCCTCCCCAGTGCATGCGTGAAGGCAACCGAAAGACCGTCTTCGCCAACATTGCCGATATCTGCAAGCGCATGAAGCGTACCGAGGAGCACGTCACAGCCTACCTGTTCGCCGAGTTGGGTACGAGCGGTTCCGTCGACGGCAGCAGGAGATTGGTCATCAAGGGTCGTTTCCAGCAGAAGCAGATTGAGAACGTCGTGAGAAAATATATCAGTAAGCACAAGCCTTTTCTTGGCTCGTCTTCCAAAGTATCAAGTGCTAACTCCCGCCTCCCTAGTTGAATACGTCACATGCAAGACCTGCAAATCTCCCGACACCGAGTTGAACAAGGGAGAGAACCGTCTGTACTTCATCACCTGCAACAACTGCGGCTCGCGTCGTAGTGTCACTGCCATCAAGACCGGTTTCTCTGCCCAGGTCGGCAAGAGAAAGAAGATGCAGGGTTAAGCAACTTCTTGATCGTGTACTCTTGGAGCATGTTCAGAGCTGTGCCACATCTTCATCCTGGTTCAGTCATCATCTGCTGCCTACCACGATACCTTGGTTGTAAAGGCCTCCTCACAGCGTCACTTCAATACAAAGACCATCATTAAGGGCATTCCGGCTGCCGTGACAATGTGGAACAGGAGGATGGATGGTTGCTGGATTTAGTTTCGGCCTCGGGTGACCGTTACGAAGATTGGTGGACGGGCACCCGGGTTAGGGTGAGCTCTGGTGAAAAGCTTATGCGGACGGGATACTGGGCGCAACAGGACATGTATATAACGCCGGAATGACTTCATGCGCAATTCATGCCCCGTGACTCTGGCAACTCCAAAGTGACACTCAATTCACATTGACGAACCATGAAGATGATTTAGGCGCAAGCGCATGCTCAGCTATGGCACGCTTGCGAAAGCGTATATTCTTCCGAGCCCAAGGCAACACAAAGCTATGTAAATAAGGGAAAAGTGTGTCGTCCTTGGTCGGAAGCCAGACTCTATCAGTCCAGCTAGGAAAAAACGTGAAAAACAAAGTGTTATCCATCAACCCCCATTTTAAGTCATCCAAACACAAGAGATGCCGTGTATCCCTTTTGCACGCGCACACAGTCCCCTACACGCCAGTCCGTTTGTCCTTGTTATATCTGGGTCGTTTTACGACGGCAGTGGTCAATCATGAGACCATTCGGGATTATTGTACATATAAGAAATTCAGAACTCAGAAGGAAATAAAAGGAGTGAAAAGCATGTCGTTTCGCCAAAACTCAGTCTAGCCAAATCCCTAGGATTGACCGAAGAGCGACGCATCAGAAGCCCCGGCTGTTCCATCCGCTTCGAACATAGAGCGAGATAATGAGACACCCTCGGCAGCAGCCTTCGCCTCGGTAGCCTCGTCGATTTCATTCTTCACTTCCACTTGAGCAGCTTGGAACGTGGTGGGGACCCATTCAAGCAGTCGGTTCTTGTCGATGTACTGTTGGAGGGTCTTATCCTCCCACTTCATAGCATCAGTCATCTTGGATTGGAAGGCTGTGTCGAAGTCGCGGAAGCGACGGTCTAAGTTTTCGGTAAATGCACCGAGCGCCTCTGTGGGGACATGGGGCTGAACGGGTTCAAGGCATCTTCTGTTCCTCTGTTAGTTTATGGCCAGAACGCAACTTGTTAAATTAAACTTACGGAAG
The DNA here is from genome assembly GCA_020081605.1 of Albifimbria verrucaria. NCBI lineage: Eukaryota > Fungi > Ascomycota > Sordariomycetes > Hypocreales > Stachybotryaceae > Albifimbria > Albifimbria verrucaria. Next base: position 3,734,700 of record JAHREC010000013.1, read on the forward strand.
CGGACGCAATCTGTGAGCATGGCGAACAACTCCGTGTCGGCAAGCCGTTCCACCACCTCACGATCATCCTTTAATTGCGTATCATTGATTCGGGCCCAATCGTCACGGATGAACAGCCTCCTCCAAATGAGTCTTTTGGCTTCCTTTGCCTCATCTCTATGGCAGCTGCTTTCCGCAACCTTCAGCGCAAGCCAGAACGGATTAGGAACGTCATCTCGCGTCTCGGGCTTCAAGTACACCAGTGTGAGAAGATCAATGAGAGTCAACGGATCGAGTGCCTCGTGACTCAATAATCGCTTCATGCCGTCTTCGAAGATCTGGTACAGGGCTTTCTGGCGACGAGGAATGTTGGCACTGTGTGCCTCCATAGCGAAATTCAATGCCGCAGCCTCATCAACAGCGTCATATGTACTGAGGAAGATGTAGCTGTGGAGCTGATCTTGGATCTTAATCGAAATCAGCTCTCTTTCTACCTTCTTCAATTGTGCCTCGTTGCGAGCTTCATCAGCATTGACTTTGAAGGCATTGCTGGTGCCGAGCTTTTCCTCTGCCTCCGCTAGAGAGCAAGCTTACCGAGGCTGAGCTCGATTTTCTTGTTCCAAACCTGCTGCTCCTTGTTTAAGGCAAGGTCCATCAATGTTTCAGCTGCGTGGCCAACGTCATTTTCAAGTTGGACATCGTTGATCCATGAAATGCGAGCCAGTTCTGGCTTGGCCCGAAGGAACTTGGTTTTGAAGCCGAGTTTGTCCAAATCGAAACTCAACATAACATCGACTCCATGTTGCTCGAGAATGTATTCGTACATGGGGAATGCGAATCCTTGTCCGTATGCCTCGAGGCAGTCCTCGAGCTTAATCTTCTTTGTTTGTCGAAGGTTCTTCAGGTTGCGAGTTTCCACAAGAGAGAGATTAGGCTCTGCAAGTTGGCTCTCAAGTATCTCGATGTGCTGTAGGATAATGACACCCAGCGCATTAAAGGACTTATGCTTCTCCGCAATCTTGGCAGCTTCCTCCCATTGCCCGGTACGAGCCAAGGCAATCGTTTTATTAAAGCGATCCTCCTGGTACGCCGTGGCAAAGTTCTTGCCCATCTCTTTCTGGTCAGGAGAGGCTTCTGCCCAACGAGCGTATTCCAAAATTGAGGTCAACATCGCGTCAGTCAGGCTTGGCAAATCGTGGTAGATCTTCCCAATGATCGAAGAGTCTGGTTTGCCCGTTGCCTTGGATTTTTCGTTATATGTGTCATCTTTCTTAATCCACTCTCCCGCAAGATCAGCAAGGCGCTTGATATTATTAGCGATGTAGTGGCAGCCAGTCCAGAACTCTGGTAATCCTTGATATCCATCTCGCAAGATGCCCAACTGCATGTCTTCATTGCCTAGTCCGTAGAAGGTCAAGTTCTTCTTGCGGAAATCCAAAGCACCGAGGTGAGCAGCAATATTGACTTGCATTGCCTCGTGTATCATGGTGGTGATTTGAACATCGTTGAGAAGGCCGTTCTTATACAGAGACTTGATAACTTCGTAGGCCCAGGCGACAAAAAGTTCCATGCGGAAAATATCATGAATGAACCAATGACGGACTCGATCAACCTCGCCGATTTTAGCGATGGGGTTACTCTTTTGGCTTTCATGGACGAATTCCACTATTCTTCCAATAAGACTCTTCTTGTCCTCAGCAGATCGAGCAGCTGTAAAGGACTCGTGACGCTTCCACAGCAGGTTCGCAACATGCATCTTCTCCGCATTCTGCATGAGAGTCCACTTGGTCTTCCGGTCAAGCTCAACTCCGATTGTATTGAGGTGCGTCATTAACCTTTCAAGCGCACTGGAGCGTGCAAATAAATTATCTTCCAGGACTGCTGGTAGAGTGTTGATGAACGCTGTTGTCGAGCTGAGAATTTCATGGCTAACCTCCAGTGCCGCTTCGGCAACTTCGTCCTTAGAAAAGTTGATGTTGCGTTTCCGGTCGAAAATCAAGGGGTTGTCGGCTTTCAATCCAAAGAAAACAGCCTGTTCCAGTTTGCTCTTAGCAGAAACCTGTGGGGGCTGCTCGCTGGCAAACTTATCCACATCTGTAGTCACTATGCGAACTACACCGGTGCCTCTAACCATCAACAGAACGGCGGGGTTCTTGCTCTTATGTCGATGCGTTCGGCCTTCATCATGGCCCTGAGATGCCGGAGGTGGTTCTTCAAAACCAGATCCGAGAATGTCATGCACACTCTCGCCCCGGAAGTCTATCACATCCTCGAATGACGCAGGAACAATGTGGTTATCAGCTTGGAGCTGCGCATCAGGTGACTCTGGGGTACCGCTACAGATGCGATGACAGACGCCCGATCGAAGACGATGAAGGCGACGAGAGCTGGCCGTGGCAGGTACACACGAGGGCGGAAAGCTTGGCTGGAGTCGGAAAAGGAAATAGGAGTGGTGTACGAAGTGATGGGTCGAACTGTGCCGACCTTGCACTCGGTCGAAGTGAGAATTACCTCAACTAACGAATATCGCGATTCGCTGCGTCGTGTAAAGTTGACCAGAAGAAGGAGATGCTGCGTAGAAGGGTCATCTATACCCATGGCCTCACTCAATCTGCTTAACTCGACATACTTCGACTCAATCCTTTAGGGACGAACGTGAAGTCAATGGCTTCAAAGGAATCAGCGGGGAATGTTCGGCTGGCTGGATCCTGATCATGGATCGCGGCAATCAGGCTTTCGCGAGCATCAGATTCTCCAATGCACTCGTTGTGACCACCTCGGTGTACTTTCCAAGCCTGAAGCTTGCCCTTTGCTGTAAGTGCGACGATGTTCTTCTCGCCAAGCCGAGCGGATCTATCAGCGCGTACAGCAGCAACATGGCCTCGTAGTGAGAGATGCGAAAAGGCGTGGCGAATGCTTCCGAGGAGGCCATTGTGAGTAGCGGCAAGGTTGGAGCGCAAAAATTGTACCGAAATCGAAGGCCTGCCATGGCTGTCACGGACTGTCATGTAGGCAAGTCTGCCGGTGTTGAAGGTGAGAATGAAGCCCGCGGATTCAGCATTGGCGATGGCCAGAACCTTCTCGCCAGACGACATGCCAGAAATTACATGCTCAACTCCGGATCGATCCTTCTTTATGAAGGCAAAGGTTGCCGCTGTCGAGATAGATTCCCAGTACACAACCTTGCCGCTGCCTGCCATGACAACAACCAGGCCCGGTTCACTTGACGAGGCAGATGGTGACACGAGGCATCCCACAGGTAACGGATCGGAAGGTTTAGATGCTGAAGGCAAGGTGAAGGTGAAGGTTTCCGGCGATTGAGAAGTTGAGGTGTAGGGCCAGACGATGGCATGTGTTGGCGTGAGCGACAAGGCGTAACCGGATGATGAAAAGATGTCGGCATGTTGGTTACCTAGAAGGATTAGTTTGCTGAGGTCGCGCAAGGACAAATGTAGAGTAAACATACCAGACCAATCCGATCGTATCCTATCAGGCAATGCGGGTAGCTTGTTGACGGTGTACGCGCTGGTGCTGGTCTGGAGATTGAAAAGAAAATGTCAACATAAGTCAAACAGACGAATGGGGTGGTGGAGCACGAACGAGAAGCAGGCTTCCGTCGCCTTTAGCGGCAGCTCTCTCGCCATGTTTTGATTTCTTTGTACGGATGCTGGAATCTCGACGCGGAGTTTGGAAATTTTCGACGGCGTCATGCTTCACGTCGAGAGTCGCGACCTTTTCTGCGGCCTTGACCTCGACCATCTCCGGCGGGGCCTCCGGGTTCACGAAGGTTTGCTCGGTAAGGGAATGCGCTGTCGCTTGGCCTTTGGCGGCTGGGCCAGGCTATCGGTGCTTCGAGGCCGTTGGCGACGGCGTGATCGTGTGGCCGTGGCCGGGCCACCGTCACCGACCGAAGGTGAAAACATTTTGGGCGACGAACGGTCGGGGCTGTTTTCGCGGGTCGTCGCGTTAGTTGGTGCCGGCGATGATGAGGTGAGGTGAGGTGAAGGAGGGTCGATGAAGAATCAAGATTCGATGGCGATGGAGATGGATTGTTTCCTAGAGAGGCATGATCGAGCTGCCCAACCAACGGCGACGATGGAAACAATGGACCGTCAGGTAGGGCAAGGCTCAAGCCGAAAATGGATTGCAGTAGGATGAGTGACGAAGCATGCAGCTATTGGCTGAAGGTTAGGAAAACAAAAAAAGGTGCCCAGTTGCAAGAGTGGAGGATTGGCTCAGAAAGGCTGCAGCTGCAGCTAACCACCTCAGGCCAAGCTGCAGGTAGCAGGTACATGCGGCTCACGCCCGATCCAGGTGCTGCCGTAGGTACCGATGATACGTCAGGCAAAAGCTGTTCTACTCGGTGCCTTGGGTAGGAGAGACTCAAGGAAAAGTACCTGCCTTCAGCTCCATTGCTTCAGCATCTGCTGCCTCTAATTGGCCAGCGCTACTACAGGCGGCTCTCTTTGGCTTTGCATAGGTCCTACCTACTAGGTACTCAGTACTTTACGATGACGCCTGTATTTTGCACCTCTAGTTAATGTTGCACGCTGCCTTAACAACGGTTACTACAGAGTACAATATGAGGACAAAAGTCCTGCCTACGTTGCGATGTGTATCAGAATATAGGGCCTTACTAAAACGAAATTTTGGAAAAACATCTATAATTTCTTGAATTAATTATCTTATTATTATACATCTCTCATATTTTTGGCCCTTTATTCCTTAATTCTTTGTTGATTATCGATTGAGATTAATGCGCTGTATATGCGGAATTTCTGTCCTTCCATTCTATCCGTATGCAGGTTAGATATACCAATGGATGAAAGCATAGAGGTGGATGAGCCAGCCGGCCTTTCGAAATGAAGAGTCAGAGACTTGCAGGAGAAGGATGGACGTGGTGTCTGGTTTTCCTGGGACCTGGATGTTGGTGCATCACACCAGATAATCATATGAGTAGAGGATAGATAGTCTATTATGACCCAATATCTAGGAGATAACTCCAAATACCATCATGCATTTGTGCTCGGATGTTTGAGCTCTTAGCAAGTATTCCATAATGGATCCAAACACCAGACGCCACGCCAATGACTGCCCTGCTTCTCTATATCTTGCCGACCCCGTTCTTGGGCCATCTATTCACAGCTCCGTAACGCCAGGCGTCCAGCCCTCGCCTATCCTCTTCATATCATCGGCAAACTTCTTGCTCGTGATCTTCTTCCCGCCTCTTCCCCGAGGGCGCGTGCTCATCCGGGTCGTAAAGGGATTCTGCAGCAGGCGGACGTACGCTGTCTGCATGGCGCGGAAGACAGGCTTGAGCTCGGCGTCGCGCAGGCCCGCGGAGCCTGACGCGGCAATGCGGAAGGACGAGTCTACGCGGCGGCCGCGCATGTCGACGACGCACACGAGGCGCACGCCCGTGTTCGTCTGGAAGCCGTACGCCGCGAGGCGGTCGTCAACGGCGTGCAGCAGGCCGAAGTCGCCCGACAGGCCTACCCTGACACAGCGTTGTTGCGCGAGCGCAGCTCAAAGACATCGATCGTTGATGAGAGGAGCAGGGAGAACTGCAAGGGCGTGCGAATCAGGGCGAAGGAGTTGGTTGCGGGCTCGAAGGACGGGAAGATGGACATGTGCAGCGGGTTGTTCTGCCCCCTGTGGTCAGCACTTTGCAAGAGCCAGGCGGATAGGACAGCATATTGGAAACTCACATTGCGCCCAATGACGCCCAAGCAGGCGACGGAAGGTATTGCAGTCGTCATATTCGTGGATTGCGTGATGTGATGGCGGTGCCTGTGGAAGACATGGGCCAAGTTGGAGTTGGAGTTGGAGCTTAGCTGGATACTCTTTGGAGTCAAGGGTACTCCTACAGTAGGTGGGCTGGGCTGCCCCGCGATGGAGTCAAAACGTACTCTACGCCCTCGCTATGAGTTCAGTAACAAACAACAATAAAGTAAAGATATAAGAAATTGAAAAATAATAAGATAAATTTCATGTCCCTATATTTCTCACAGAGATATTCACCTAATTCCTCCAACTTATAATTCAACGCTCAAGCACAGTTCGTGTTAACCTACAAGTCGACATTCGCCTCGTTACCATAGCTGAGGACCTCCAAGTAAAGGCGTCCAAGCGAATGCAGAGCCATACATATTATGCCGTTACTTCATCATCTTCACTGATGTTTTTCGTCTCCTCCAGACCTCTCAGCACCTCCTCGACCTCTATAGGGTCCGTGATGGCCCATACGCCACCGCCCTTAACCATGTCCTTGCCTCGGACGCCTACCTCCTTTCCTACCAGGTTTCTTCCCACCTTGCCGGGCCCGATTCCTATCCATCTCCTTACTCGTTCTTCTTGGTCAAGGTAACGGATTGTGTCCCACCATCTCACGGTCTCCAGGCAACCTCGCGCCAAAAGCTCTTTCAAGTCTGCCTTGCTTTCGAAGGGCCGCGCTGTTACGTTGCTTATGCATGGTATTTGACCAGGAAAGGAAACGATATCCTCATTCTCCCTTCCGGGCGCCCGGCTCGTTTTGCTCAACAGGTTGCGCATCACAGCCACGGCAGGCTTCATGATGGGGCTGTGGAATGGGCTGTCGCAGTGCAGTCGCACGGCACGAGGGTCGTGTCCCAGGAATTGCCGTACATGAGCAATAAGTGTCTTTATACGCTCAATGTTCCCGCTGAGAACAATCTGGTTCTTGCTGTTTATGTTTGCAATCAAGACCTGCTCAATTGGCGGCACGTCCTCAATACTTTCGGAGGAGTGGCCCACAAATCCTCGTATGGCTTCAATGAGCAGTGGGAGATACTCGGGCTCGGTTACAATCGCCACCATCCCGTACTCGCCGCCGTACTCTTGGATGGCTTGCTTCGTTGCCTCTGCCATGGCCTCTGCCCGCCTCTGTACTAGATAAAGGCTGTCTTGGAAAGTAAGGTAGCCACCTGCAACGAGAGCCGCGAATTCTCCAAGGGAGTGACCTATGGTCACGTCAATGTGATCAAGGATCTTGAACCCATATTCACGTTCCAAGATGCGCAAGATGAAGATAGACGTGGCCATGATGGCAGGCTGAGCGTTTCTCGTCTCAGTGAGAACCTTGGAAGGGCCTTGCTGGATAATGTCTGAGAGTTTGTAGCCCACGCAATGGTCAATCTCCTGGATGAGTTCTGACGCGGTGGACGGAAATGCTTCAAGCCACGGCGAGAGCATTCCCACTTTCTGAACGCCTTGGCCTGCGATCCCTTACATCAGCCTCATGCCAACCTCATCACCATACCACACCACACCACACCACTGTGGAACGGGTATTACCTGGGAAGAACATAGCGGTGCGCGGCCGCTTAGCCTTGGCCGAGCTCCATCTTTGACCGTAGCCGAGTGTCGGCGATGGCAGCCATCCCTTGCGACAGAGGCTCGCAGCGCACAGGCGCCGGAGCGACGAGGTACTGGCCAGCGATCTCATTGCCGTTTGCCGGCCAGTATGAAGGGGATCTATCAAGAGCAGATGGACATTCTCGGGGTGTGAGTCGACGGATGACTGATGGGTCAGAGCCGAGGTGTCGCGCGCTGAGCCGGAACGGACAAGAGGTGATGTGGGAGCTCACAAGCACAAGCGCAAGTTCAAGTGCAAGTCCAGGTGTAAGTGCAAGGGAGCTAAGCTGGTCTACCCCACACTGCATGTTGCATAATGAGGTACCTCCTAGCCGAGCGTACTTTACTGTACCCCAAGCCAGCCGAGCCGTTTTTCGCCAATACCAAGGAGGTAGGTACCTATTTGTGTCTATAGTGTAAGATGGCACCCCATCATTATACAGTAAGAGAATAAAGATTACCGTTAATACAACCACATACACGGTATCAATAGTGTAGTCATGGCCCTTTTATGTATATGTTTTTTTATTATTATTTTTCTAATTCTTCTTCTTAGCATCATTTCTTGTGTATTCAACTCCTCGCTAACAACGAATCTCTACACCCCCTTGCTAACCGTCAAGTACTTGACTCCTTGTAAGGCTTGACACCCTCCCCGAGACCTCGACTCTTCTTGGTATCAAGCACTATGCTCTCAATCTTCAATCCACTCGCCAGCCATCCTTTGACCGAAAAGTTCACCGATGCCGAGCTCGGCATCAGTATCTTGTTCTGCGCCACCTTTTTGGAATCCTGCTCGTTGCTGTCCGTCTCTTTTCCTTGCTCTACCTTGGCCGCCGGCACGCTCTGGTACGGCTCATTGTAAGAGTAGTCAGTATTAAAACCAAAGCCGTTCGGATCAAACTCTGCATCCGCCGTGTCCCCTATTAACGTACCCACGACCGTGCATCGTAGAGCAAAGTAGCTAGTTGGTCCTGACATCTCCTTGGCAGGAATATGCCATTCCAAGAGCTTCTCTCCCGGGTTGAAGCTTGCATCACCTCGGCTTGGACGGATCTCAGAGAGGTTTCTTACCTCCGGCGGCAGCGGAATTGTCACGGCAAGGTCGTCCAGTAAGGGGCGCCTGGAGAACCAGGATGTGGACCGCCAATGCGTCCAGGGCCACCTCCACGTCCCATCTGGCCTGCCGATGCGCTACTAGGGGTGCCGAGTATCTTGTTGACCTGCAGTCGAACTTCAAAGTCGGATCCTGTGTGCCCAAGCCCGGTTTTCATTTCCAGGTTGACCGGCAGTTTCAGATTGTTTGCTCCCAGGCTACCGCTTTTTCCGCTGGTAAATGGGAGCAGGTCCACCTCATATCCAGCGAGAATGAATCGCCCATCTGGAGGGACAAAGCTCAGTTCTCCAGGCCGCTCTTTCCATCTGTTGAGGCGCACACAAGGGTGGAAGACAGGGAGTTCCATGATAGCATCCAGATTGTGTTTTCCCGAGGGGCTTGTCAGGGATAGCACGACATCAGGAATTCCAGAGACTTTAGCTGTGAACGCAATCGTTCCATTCGCAAAAGCCGCTAGTGGTCGTCCTGACGGTGCGAGAGTGACTGAGAGTGTTTCGACTACATCTGCGTAGAGTTCATTCGAGGTGTGCCGTACATTGGCCCGTCTCCATGGCAGGGCCGGTGTATTGGAAGCGAGGAGAGATGGTGCGCTCGAGTTCGCAAAGTTTGTGTTTAGAGAGGGTTTCCTGTTACAGTTTTAGCAGGGTCGTAAACACGGCCTTAGAGGAAGCCATACCCTGGAAGGTTGATGCTTCCCAGCAGCTTTCCCATCCAGCCTTCTACCTCTACTACCTCTCTTAGCGCGTTGGGCTCCGTCGTGCTGACGATGCCAGAGTCGCACATCTCGGTCAGTAGCTGGGCTGCGACATCGTAGTTGTTCTCAATCTTGACCGCCAGGAGCGGCGCTCCTAGAAAGTCCTCGAAGGCGTCGACCACACGATGGAGGAACTCCAAGACGAGCAGCGACTCGATCTCGGAGGAGGTCGTCACCAAGAAGAGCACATCGGCATGCTTGAGACTGAAGACTAGGGTAGGAGGGTTCGCATTGGGGAGGTAGATGAGGTTCGGTCGCGGCGCGGGATGCTCGAGATAGAGGGGCAGTAGGTGGGCGGCAGAAAGAGGTCGTCCGGTAAAGGTGTGCGAGAGGACAGGGTTTCTACGGTCGGTCAGTTACTGGATCGCATGTGCTCGTGCTTGCGTCGCATACTTCCTATCATCGAAGATATGCAGCGCTTCGATTACGCCGGTCATGGTGATGGCGGGCGCCTTGTGCCTGGCGCAGTGTAAGAGCTTAGAGCTCACAACAGATGGGCAGTTACGTCGAAGTACAAGGCCCACTACGTGCTTCAGATTTGGTCGTTGCGTCTCGGAATGTACCTATCCATACAAATTGCACGTGAAACTACAACCCCAATTTTGGAACGCTACATTGGTACCTTAGTACAGAGCATGCGCCTTACGTCAGTGGAAATAGTGATGCGGACAATAAAACAGCTTTATTTCATCCATATTCCAAAGATCTTCAACGAATTTAGCAAGTCGCCAGACCAGTAAAACACTATAATAAATTCTTGTTACAGTTCCATACCATATTCATGCCTACCAAAGCCGATACCAAGGCTCGCCTTGGAGTTCCAGGCTCATACTTCGGGCTCGATTAGATTCCTTCACCATGTCAGGTGACCTCGTGCACTGGACGTGTGAAGACGAGCTTCCAGAAGCCTTGAAGACCTGACTAAGCTCCACGAACAGGGTCTTGACGGACGACAGACCTCTTCCAATTCTTCCCTGAGGGCATATGCTGCTACGGCATAGCTTATTGCATATATCTTCGACCGATTCGCATAAACCGAAGCCGTGCCAACTCCTCGCAATGGCGGGAGACAAGGTCCCATCGCTCCAGTCGCTCGAGCGGCCACAGAATGTCCAGGATATGGTACGCAGAGACCAAGCTGAGGACTGCCTAAGCTGTAAAATAATAGGTAAGCCCCGGCACCCGATATCTTGGCTTGATCAATGCGACTGACAGATAGGCTTTGCGCAGGCAGCGGAGCGTTCTTCGGTCTGGCGGGTTACAGCTACTTCTCCGGCATGTCGCAACTCGAAAAGCAACGGCACGTCATCCTAAAGAGCAAATCCATGTTTGGCATGGCCAGCAGGAAAGCCGGCATCGTGGGCATTTCGCTAGGTTTCGTGTGGATGGGAATGTGGAGGGCCATAAAATAATGGACAGAGGACGAGCGACCATGGTGCAAACGTGCGGCGCAACTTAAACGAGCATCTCTACACCACCGATATCCCGATAACCGAATAGTCTTCGAAGACTAATGGCTACAGTCACCACTCCCGGCAGGTTGAACAGCTAGGGCGAGCATGTCAAGAGACGCTCGGGGCTGGCCTGTGTATAATAGACGCGGGCTACTGTAAAATCATGTACTTTTAAAGAGGGCACAATCATGGCCTACGACGTATTGATGTCTGTAATAGACCCCATATAACAACAATTAATCTCAAAGTGCAAATTCAACTGCATGGCTTCGCTATTTGCTGTAGATGATGCTAACCCACGGCCTGAGCTGCCTTGGACACGATCGTCCACCGCCAATTTCGGACTGATTTTTCCCACCAACTGAGCATCGCTTAATTAATTTGAATAATATTCTAATCAATACAATTGCTGTATTTCAAAGGTTGTGGTTGAAAGCCCAGTCCCAACCCATGGCAGTCTAGTAGCAGCAACTCCAAGCCCAAAAGCTTCCAAAATCTCAACTGCAAAATATTCGGCCCCACTTAAACCTATCAAGTCTACAACCTTCAATACCAGTGCCTTCTGATCTTCAGACGAGCCACAACAAACACGCAACTGAAGTAGAGCTTCATCCGAGGCCACACTCCGCTAATCCAGTGAAAGGCAACATTCTGACCTCACTGGCGGTAGGCCGCAACACCCGGCGCTTCACACTAGGAGCTTTCCCTCTCACTCAAACACACATATCATCATGCCTATCACGATTCGCAATCCACAGCCTGTGCCCTCCCGGTCCGTAGGGCCTACGGCAGCGCACGCTTCTCAATCGGACTCGGAATCAGACTCAGAGGGCGGCGTCGACCTGCAAGGCGATGTCCCCATGCGCGCCCCCAAACGGCTCAGGCACACCTCCAAGGACGACCAAGATGAGATCCTCACCCCGGGAAGCATCATCACCAATAACCCCAGTGGATGCGGTACGTTAATGTTACTCATCAGACTAATTTGTTATCATTTAGTATGCTAACACTGTCTGCAGTGGTCATGGCACTTACGTGCTACCCGGCTCAACAGCCATCACATCCTCCCTAGCTGGTACTCTCACCAAGACCAACAAACTTCTCTCAGTCCGCCCACTGCGCGCGCGTTACACGCCCGAGATCGGTGACCTGGTCGTCGGACGTATCGTTGAGGTCCAGGCTCGCCGATGGCGTGTCGACGTAGCTGCCTCTCAGCTTGCCATTCTGCAAATCTCCGCCATCAACCTTCCCGGCGGTATCCTGCGTAAGCGTACCGAGACGGACGAGCTGCAGATCCGCAGCTTCTTTGCCGAGGGCGACCTTGTCGTGGCAGAGGTTCAGCAGCTGCACCAAGACGGTGCTGCCAGTCTGCACACCCGCAGTCTGAAGTACGGCAAGCTCCGCAACGGTGTCTTCGTCAGCGTCAGTGGCACCGGCGGTGGTGGCGGCGTCGTCCGATCCAAGCGCCAGGTCTGGACCATGGATGCGGCCAACGCTGCCGGCAAGATTGATGTCTTGCTCGGAGTCAACGGCTATATCTGGATCAGCAAGCACGTCGAGGGCGAGACGAGCGCTGAAGCGGCTGGCATCAACCGCATGGAAGAGAGCGTCAGCAGCAAGGTCTACTCAAGCCAGAACGATCATCTTGACGTATCGACAATGCGTGAGATTGCCCGCGTTAGGAGTGTCATTCTGGCATTGGTGGAGAATGATACAAAGGTCGACGAGGAGACAGTCACAAAAGGCTATCACGAGGCAGTTGAGCTTGGGAGGGAATCGACGGATGATGACTTGTATTTGGGAGGCGAGAAAGGAAAGAGGTTGGTAGATGCTATATCAGGTCGCTAGTTTATGAATAGAGCGAGTAAATTTCGCAGCCTAGACGCAAAACCTACAAGACACATTTTCATCATTCAAAAGGACTGGCGACCATCTCAAATTAGACTATCTCAAATTATGGATATATTAATACAACAAACACGGCTGCCTAGGCCAGGGAAGCCAGTGATATGAGTACAAACTTCGTATTCCACTGGATCAATCGTATATCCAAGGATCCGTGTTGTTTATTTTACTCCTCTCCGTCTTATTTCACCGACTCAGCTTCGTTATTTACAGGCCTAGGGAGCTTCGCTTCAGTCCCAGGAAGGTAGCAATAACAATGAGGACTGCCCACCTAAAAGCCGAACGTGTCGTGGTCTTTCCTCCGAGCCCGAAGATCAAGCCAACCCAGTAGCCCAGCCCCTTGATGACTTGACCGTTACGATCAAAATCTGGCTTAGCATCGGTAGTGGCGTGGAAGCGGTCCAGCTCCGATTGAACATAGGGCATGTAACGGACACGGAGCAACTTCTCGGCCCAGTACGGCGTCTTGGCGATAGCACGCTGGTGACTGAAAGCCTTGAAGGAGTAGTAGCCATGGTAGTTACCTGTACCAGATGAGCCAACGCCACCAATGGGGGCAGCAGGGATCTGGCAATGCATGAACGTGTCGTTGCAAGTAGCGCCACCAGAAGTGACGTTCTCCATGACTGAATATCAATGTCAGCAACGATGAATAAAGTAACGTAGTGAGCAGGTCGGCTTACCTTTCTTGTTCTCTGCATCTGACCCAAACGTGAAAAGAGACAAGGAGTGGGATCCACCTTGTTGGCGATGTCAATAGCTTCGTCAAGTGAGTTGAAAGGCATGATTGAAAAGATCGGGCCAAAGCTCTCCTCCACCATCATACTGTCCTCGATGTCGTCTACAAGAACAGCAGTAGGTTCGATGAAGAGATCGGACTCGTCCACGGTGCCTCCAAGAACAATCTTGCCCTTGGTGTTGTCGAGCATTTTCTTGATACGCTGGAACTGTCCCTGGTTCACGATACGGGCGTAGTCGGGACTGGTCCTGGCTCCCTGGGGCATGAAAGTCTTGTACTGGCTATTCAAGGCGCCGATGAACTGCGAGAGAATGCTGCGCTCAACGAGGATGTAGTTGTGCGACAGGCAGACCTGGCCAGCATTGAGGGCCTTGTGGAAAAGCAACCGTCTCGCGGCAAGCTTGATGTTGGCATTCTTAGTGACGAAAGCCGGGTTGCAGCCGCCGAGCTCCAGGAGAACGGGCGTCAGGGTCTCGGCGGCCTTTTGCGCAACAATGGTTCCAATCTTCTTACCACCGGTAAAGGAGATCTTGTCCCACTTGACGTCAAGCACACGCTTCGTCTCTGGAACGTTGCCATTGATAACAGCGTAACACTCTGGGTCAAGGGATTCTTCGAAAATCTTCTTCAAAACCATGGCCGAGTGAGGTGACGACTCGGAGGGCTTGAGGACGACGCAGTTACCTGCAGCAATGGCGCCGGCAACAGCCGGCAAACTGAGCTGAATGGGGTAGTTGTAAGCACCAATGATGAGAACGAGACCCAAGGGCTCGTTCCTGATGCGGTGGCCCATGGCCCAGAACGTGATGGGGACGTTGACCATGGGCTCGTCCTTGGCCCACTTCTTGATGTTCTTGATCAAGGTCATGCACTCAGCCTTGGCCCAGTCAATCTCAGAGATGTTGGCCTCGTACTTGGACTTTCGCAAGTCCTTGTAGAGCGCCTCCTCGATGAGCGGGGCATTGTCGGCAATGGCCCAGTAGAGCTTGCGGAGCTGAGTTATACGGTAGTCCAGGTCCTTGGTCCTGTTTGTGCGGTAGGTCTGCTTAAGGGTGTTGGCAATGACTGGGATGTCGTCAATGGAGGTGGGCTCAAAGGCCGGGATGGCTTGCGTCTTAGTAGCCATGATGAACTGAAGGATTGGGTATCAAGATGAGGATTGCTGATGACGCCTGGGGAAGATGGAGTCGCGGTTTAAATGCTGGCAATGAGCAAGCGAGCGGGGTGCGCAACTACACGGACTGAAGTGAGACTGCGCCTGTGGACGTCTCACAGCTCAGGACGCCTGACGAGAGCCACAGAACAAGACGCCACGGAGGTAGGTGGTGGTCCAGCCCGTGAAACACAGATTGACCAGATTTCGGATGCGCAACGCAGGACGGCTAAAGGACGTTGAAAGACGTAGGGGCGATGACGATATACGAGTGCAAGAGGAAGATGGAAACTAATGCAGACCAGGTGAGAGCTCGAAATAAAAGTGTCGGATCGGATTGTCCATCGGTGGTGACGAAGTACCTGCCCGCCCAGGTTGTCCCGTCCTTCCGTGCTTGCGGGGAATCTGCTAGGAGCCGAGGAACCTTTTGGCATGCCCTGTAATCCGCACTCCATACTCCGTACCTACTATGCTGTACCTACCTGCCTAGTGGTTAGTGAGTAACTCTAAAGCCATCGTTCATCTGGCGCAGCCATTGGCTATGTCGGCCTCGTACCCACTAACATGCTAGCTCTTAACTGAGAACCGCAACCAATCCTCCCTGTGAGCCTGTCCCTGATCCTTACCAGGGCTAAACATCCCCCAATCTTCCAGCCTCTGACCTACAGCACTACCTACTACCTACCTCTAACTGAATACCTCAAAATAGGTACCTTACCTTAGTAAGGACCTACCTTACATATTATAATGCGCACATGTTAGAGAGACACTCTATGATGCCCAAGACAAGAACAATGCTACAACGTGCCGTACATTACCACTGCTCCACAGATACCTGAACTCATCGTAATGGCCTTTTAGCCCTCTGGTCTCGCCACTCTCTCCCTCTCCTCCACGTGCGCTACTGCGGTCCTGCATAAGGAGCTGCCGAGGTACAGCATGGATATGTGACCACCCTCACCCACCACTACGCATCGATTTCCTAAAACAACATGCCCAGGCTCCCTGCCTGGCCTAAATACCTGCCCGGGTACTATTGCTTCGCGAATCACCAAATGCCTTTCCCCACACGACCATGCATTTTACCGTGGTGCGCAACCTTCAATCTAGTACAGATATGCATACAATCTAGACTAAGTCCCCGATGCCTGTCTGTGTCTAGTATTCCTGCCATGGCTCAATCGTACATTCGCTCAATAGGCCAACCATATGTTCTTCTCAAGATATTGTACAATGCAGAGTCCGCCTGTCTACTCCCCTCACCTTCGCGCCCTGGCGGCTCCGCCTGACTGTCTGGATGACCGAGGCGCAGCTACCAACTCCGCGACCTTCTCCTGCTCCTTCTTCTGCTCCTCAATCAGGTTCTTCATCAGCACCTCCTCGTGAAGCTTCTGTCCGTCCACCAACAAACCCTTCTCCGTCTTCTGCAGGTCTGCAATCGCCAGGCGTTGCCGGTGCTCGTCCAGCTCGCGGCGACGATCGGGGTGAGAAGCCACTCCTTGGGGAACTTGGGCTTGTTCTTAAACTGGTGGTGTCGCACATCTAGCGGGATGTCTGCGAATGTATCCTTGGGGTCCTTGGCCGCGGCGATCAGGTCGTCCACAAGGTCAGACAGGTAACGCTTGTTCTGGGCCTGGTGCTCGAAGCTCTCGCAGCTCATCTTGATAAGCTCAGTCTCGGGGTTGTAGCGAGCCCCGGCGAGCTTCTTGAGCTTGTCGGTTTGCACGGGGGTAAGCTTCAGGTCATCCGGCGCGAACTGCACCACAACCTTCTTCTCGGCAGGGTGGAACTCTCCCATATAGGTTGTGTATCGCCATCTAAGTACTTGGTCGTCCTTGGGAGGCTCGAAGGGCTTGGCGAACTCTAGAAAGCAAAATCATGGTCAGGGGCGGTGGAAATCGTAAGGTATGGAGCGTAATCACTTACTCGCAAGCAACGGCATTTCCCAGACAGCCAGGCGAGCATAGTTTCTCATTTCCTGATTTCCTCCAGCTTGCCGTGGGCCATGGAGGTGATGTCGTCCTCGTCGAACTCATCGTGCTCCTCAGTGTTCGGCTCGGGGTCGTCTTCGTCGAACCAGATGGACTGTCTGTTCAGTCTGCCAGGCAGGTTGAATGACTTGATATCATCCTCCAAAGCCTTCTCCTCGGCACTCCAACCACGCATGGTTCTGAAGCTCGACTCGACGGACTGTTCGATCGTGTTGTGGCCGCCGAGCTTGGCAATTGCATCAAGCTGCTGCAGGTTCTCGGGGTGGCGCTGTCAACGAAGGCCTGGTTCATTCGCTTCAGATCCAGGGTCTCGTCCTCCAATTGCTCGTCCTCCTTGCCCTTTCCACCAGCTGCCTGGCGTGCTCGTGTGGTCGTGAAAGCCCGGCGTGCCGTCTGCGGTTGCCAAGCAATTGATTGTGTTCGGTTAAACTGACGTAGCCGGGGGTCTGGCGGCATGCCAGCCTGCAAAGGCTTGCTGCACTAGAAGCCGACGCCATGTTGATTGCGTTGAGCTTGAAGAAGCAGCGCTGGTTCTTGCTGCGCGCCTGAGGAAAGATTTCGAGATCCTCGAAATTTTGGCCCTGTCCGATGAATGGTAGATTTGCCGATATTTGCCCGAAGCAGAGGCTCAGCAGTCCTGCCTTGACGGGTTAAAACCAGTAAGGTGATTGGCCTGATATAGCTTAGTCTTGGTTTATTATTCGAATATTCGACCCCATTCAATTCACCACCATACATAATCCGTAGGTACCTTCACAAGCGTCACTGAGCCAAGTATGCCTCACCTTTGAGATCTATCCATGGTGTATCGGGTAGCTCATCTAGAGTTCTAAGACTCGTCACAACAAGGTATCCCACGTCCTTCAACGTTTTTCTCCAAAGAAAAAAATGGTTTCGTCCTCAGAATCCCTGCAACGTAACTGCCTGGTTACGGTGGGTGCCACAGTTGGCTTCAAGGCACTTACAGAGCAGGTGTTGAAACCCAGCTTCTGGGAATATCTCAGGGCAAAGAAATACACCACGCTTCATATACAATGCGGGCCTGATGTCTCTTGGGCCAGCTCTGTTCTAAAAGAACGCAAGAATGAAATCCCAAGTGGGCTGGAGATTGACGTCTTCGATGTGAGAAACAACTTGATGAAGGAGGAAATGGTGCTCTGCAAAGCAGTCGATGGGCTCCGCGCTGAGGGACTTGTGATTTCACACGCAGGTAAGCATTTACTCAAGCCTCTATATCAACGAGGTCCTAACATCATCATGCTAGGAACTGGAACAATTCTTGATGCCTGGAAACTCGGTCTCTCCATCATTGTGGTCCCAAATAAACAACTTCTCGATGACCATCAGACTGAGATGGCCAAACATCTTGCGAAAGAAGGCTACGCCACCATGAGTAACGGCAGGCATGTTTTCCAACGGTGTTTAGTGGCTTTCATCACTAACCCATCAACAGCCAGTCTGATCTTCAGGAAGCTATTGATAAGGCGGAGCTTTTGAGGGAGGACAACAAATCTCGCTGGCCTCCACACCACGTTGGCGTCCATAAGGGCACCGCAATCCGCCTTTGGGAAGTGTCTCCTGGCGAAGTGGAGCGGGAGGAGAATGCCCAAATGGTCCACGACTAGTGTATCGGCATTTGGCGTCATATATCCTTTCTACACGGACAAGGGGTTGATTGTGCTGGGGTAATACGGAAGGGCAGGGCTGCTCTCATCATTTCTACTCACGGGAAGCAAGTGATTTATCTCAAAGGATACCAGTTCTTAGGTTTTGGGTCGTTATTCATGCGTTGCTACGTTGCTATAGTTAGGCATTTACCACATCTCTAAGCCTTGCGCTTTCTACTTCACAATACTCAACCAACATGCTCTCTAAGGACAGGTTTAACGGCAATGCTCATGGCAGGTTCTGTACAGACCAAATTTTGACGGCCGCATCACCTCCGGCACTTGCAATCTTGCCACCCTCGACCCAAGTGATTCCGTTAACGCCGTCCTTGTGAGCGTTTGCTGCCTTGATGCGCTTTCCTTGGTTCTTCTTCTCCAGACACCAAACAAAAACATTGGTATCCAAGCTTCCACTGGCAGCGTAGGCACCCGTATCGTCCCAGGCAATGCAAGTCACGCGAGCAGTGTGTGCCGACCAGCGGTCTGCTACCAGCTCCCAACTTCCACTCTTGTAGACGTAGATCTTGCCAATGCTGTTGCCAGCAGCCAGGTGCGAGCCGTCCTTGGAAAATGCTAGAGCGGAGATGGCGCCAGTCGGGTTGGTCAGAGCCTGGGTTTCCTGAAGATTACCGCTTGAATCCGTCTTGTAAATGCGTACAGAGTTCTGGTCCGCGCCAACGGCAACATGGGAGCCGTATACGGCAATAGCTCCAGGCGTGTAGTTCAAGCTTGTCTCCTTAAGGAGCTTGTTGTTAGAGTAGACCGAAACACCCGACGCGGTCGCAACGTAGACAAGGCCCTCAGATACTGAGATGCCCTTGGGTTGAGCAGTCAACTTGAGGCTCTCGCCGAGGAAGGTCTTGGCAGACTCATCGACGATACGAAGTGTATCATCCCAGCCAACGCTGTATGTCTGTCCCTTGACACCAGCAAATTGCACAACCTGGTTGGTGTGCGCCTGTCCATCCATGACGCTTGCAGTTCCAGACTTGAGATCCCACTGGCACACCCGTCCATCGAAACTACCCGACCATACGGACGCTCCATCGTCTCCAGACCTTAAGGCAGTTATGGCCTTGTTGTGTCCCCGAACGATGCTGGCGTCGGGTTTGCCTTCATGGAAGTAGCTGAGCTCTCCGTTGAGGTTAACGCTGATGATGAGGCCGTCGCTCCGGCCATGAGGGATGACAACGCCGACTTGCTGTTCGCTGACTTGCACTCCGTCGCCGCACTTCCAGGTTTGGATCACGCTACCCGACTCAGCGTTCCACAGCTTGATTGTCTGGTCAGCACTGGCGGTGGCAAACTTCTTGCTGTCCTCAGACCATGAGACCGAGAAGATGCTTCCAGTGTGCTCGCCCTCTCCGATCTGCTTGGTGGGCTCGCCAGTCTTGCCATCGTAGAGCTGGATACGCTTGTCGGCGCCAACAGTGACGAGGGTGGTGCCGTCCGGAGAGTAGGCCGCGCCCAGAACGAACCCCTTGTGCAGGGCGTGCTTGGCATTGAACTTGTAGGGAGCACCGTGGTAGAAGATCATGTTGCCGTCGTCACCGACAGTGGCAGCTCGGAAGGGCCTCTGAGCCTTCATCGCCACAGCATTTACGGATTTCGAGTGGCCAATAATCTCACCGACCGAGTTACCACTGTCCGCGGTGATGCATCGGCCAAACTGTTCCCGACCGTCACCGACGGCTATGACGCGCTGAGACTCGCCGTCCCACGCAATATCGTTCAGACGCCCCGAGATGATGCCATACTCGCCCTTGGTGTTCTCAATGTTCTCGGGCTCCCAGACACGGAGCATACCCGACGAGTCACCGCTGGCAATCTTGAAGCCATTGGGTGAGAAGCGAGCGATGGTGGTAGCGGCGGTGTGGCCGGTGTACTCTTTGCAGTCGGCAGGGTTATCGATGGAGCGGACGAAGATGGATTTTCCAGACTATACGGACAGCAGCATGTGAGCAAGAGAAGCAACAAGAGAGCAAGGAGGTGGGCAGCTTACCGCATAAGCTATGCGCTGGGTCTTGGGATCGACGGACAGCTGCGTGGGTTGACCTCTTGTGGTGGCTGGAACAGCGGCCAAGATACGGTCAATGGTTACTGATGGAGCCGCCATCTTGCTATCCTTTGGCTGGCAAGCGAATCGGTCTTGTCGGGTTGGTGTTGGGTAGATGGAGGAGGTAGCAGTTGGAGGAGCCCTTTGCTTGTTCTTGCAAGTTGGAGGGGCAGCGCATGATGCGGGGCACTTGCTTTACCCCTGGCCCGGGTGACGAAGCTCCCTCAGCGGCTCTAACCAGGTTGCACCATCATTCGGGATGATCATTGCTATAAATATATTGACACAGGCAACTACTTATGCTGCATTGTAGGAAATCTTGGATGAGATCTGGCTCCGAGCCTAGGTCATTGTTGCCTGTGACAGAAGCCACTATTGTTGAGGTTGATGCCTGTGGCCGTAGCAGGCTTGATCGAGATGACGCTGTCTCCCTTGGTGGTTGAATTGCACACGACTTCTCGTATCTCTTATTCAGAAGAAATCGGGTCTGGCTTGGTGAGTCTGGAATGAATTCGCGACGGTGATTATTTGCACATTTGTAGATGCCTAGACAGCTCCAGGTGGCTAATTGAGCATTTATATATAGTGCCAGGGTGGTAGTAGCTACTATCAAGGCCAAGGGACCACCAACACCTTATTAGATATACGGCACGGCTTACACGCGACCGTCGAGCATTGACAGTCCTATATTGATGTGAGCCCTGCTTTTTCTACGCCGTCAAAGCCTAATACTAATGCACCCACGCGTTGCGCAATCTACATAGTAGAGGCAACATTCCGGTTCATCCAGCAACCATGTGGCATGGAGCCCAGCTTTGTGTTGACACATCTGAAACATGTAGTTCGTACAGCAACCCGGATCCGGGTTGGGGAGAGACAAAAACAAGCCAAGCAGCCAGCTTTGAGCAGTGGCGAGTAAACGTAGATGTATGGCTCTAAAGTTACAATACGTCAAGTTCGACGGAGCCGGTGTTGATTTCTGCCGCAGAAACGCGTATGGAAGCCCGTTGATGGGATCTGTCCTACAGCCTTGAGGCCTGTCTTTTCTGCGTCGCATATAGATTTCTCCTTCAGGCTCAGGTGGATGCACGGCGAATACTCAGGTCGCCTCCGCTAACAAATCCCTGGAATCGGGTGACAAGAAAATACGCGAACCACAAACACCAGACCACTGTCACACCCAACCCGATGAGAGGGCTAGGCTATACGATGGTGTTCCTTACTCCAACATTCAGCATTTTTCAGCTCCAATAACATGGTGTTTTCGTCAATAAAGGGCAAGCAGGAAGCAAACTGGAAAAGGAATACTTTTGATTGGGTCACGATGCCCTTAGTAATGCAATGTTTTTGGCTGTTCGTGTTTTTCTGTCGCCTCGGTTGCCACGCTCTCTTTTCTCCGTACCTATCATCTCTCTCCTCTCCAATCTCTCAACTGCACGATAATAGCAAGATTATTATGAGCTAGGATGGGCCCATCGGCAGGGACCCGGTCTCTCAGCCCAATCACAACCCCTGCTTCATCTCCAGCCTTGCACCAGTTCGGACGTGCAAGCCATGAAGCTATCAACGGACCTCCGGCAGGACGCAATTTCCTCATGCTCCCACCCAGGCATAGGCACAGGCCAGGCCATCCACCATCCATCCATCCATCCATCCATCCATCCATCAGTCAGTCATTCTCCTCATGACAGAGATACCAGGGCCCCCTCCCTCCCCTCTCCACACCCCAAGAAAGAATAAAATAGAAGAGAAGAGACAGAGACAGAGACACGGAGGCTGAGTCAAAAAAGGGGAGGCAGAACAAGACGAGAAAAGCTTCTTCCCCATACATTTACAGTATTTACTTGCTAACTTACAGCACGGATGCAAGCCAATAGCCCGTCCAGCTGCCGTCGTCTCGGCAGCCAGGCCCGCAAATCATTGGTCCTGCGTTCAAGCCACGGCTACTGTGCATCGCATGCGGGATCCAAAGAGGATCCAACCCGAAGATCCGCGAATGAAATGCCTGGTCCGGTCTATAGCTTAATCCCCATGTTTATTGAATCTTCTCCCCCAGTCCCTGCTGTCTCGCGACCTATCTGGATGTAGAAAATACTGTAATCATAAAAACTCTCCTCGGCTCCCTTCCCCCTTGCTCTCTCTCCCTTCTCTCCTTACCCCGAAGCGGTTCGTCGATGGTTCTTTGCCTACATTATCTTTCTTAATTTCTTGGAATCCCAATTCCAATCCTTCATTGTCGCTCTTTGCCTCACTTCGTCTTCTTCTTTCAAACCATCGTCTCGTCTCGTCTCTCTCTTCTTCCATCTCTCGCTTCTCAACACCTACCTTCAACATGAAGTTCCTCGTTCCTCTCGCTCTCTTTGCCATTGCTGGCGTCTCCGCTCAGGACAAGAAGTGCGATGCCGACTACATTGTCGAGCGCTGCTTGACAACCGAGACCCCAAGGTGCGCGCCGCCTCGCCCTCCCTCGTCGTTGCATTGGACTCACCACCTCTCTAGATCAAGGCTTGCGATCCCTCGACTATGACTGCCAGTGCGCTGCTTACCAGGCCGTCGCTACGTGAGTGTTGGCCCGTCTCAACAACACGACAGTACTCAACCACGTACTAACGTTCATCTCTCGCAGCTGCTACACCAACTGCCCCAAGGATGACCGCGCCTCGTCCGCTCAGAACCAGGTTGTGATCATGTGCCAGAACGCCTCGCTGTACGGCTCCAAGGCCCAGGCCTCCAAGACGGCCGCCGTTACCGGCTCTCAGACTAGCGTTGCCGCCGCTGCCTCCACCACCGCCGACGAGGAAGAGAAGGACGACGCCAAGAACGCTGAGCAGAGCACCGCTCCTGCTTCTTCCACCACCACCAGCGCTCCTGAAGGCACCGGCGCCGCTGCCAACATTGCCAGGAACACCGGTGGTCTCCTCTTGGCTGTCGCCGGTGTTGTCGCCGCTATGCTGTAGAAGGACCTTGATAATAAAAGTGTGTTATGTTGGATGGATCGCGCATAAACCACGAACCAAATATGTAAATCTGTGTCGCCATATTTAGTACTAATACACTAATTAATCGAGAATTGAGAGGACAAGCCACAATGCTGCTTCACATCCTTCTTTCATATCATGGGTGATAGGGCGACCATGTATGCTTGTCAACTCTCACGGCAAGGCACGCGTCACAAGGGCGATGGAATGTTCCCAAATGTTGAGCAAACAAGGCTCGTATTTCTAACCATTGACTCTAGACCACCTGATCTAGATATGATACATACACGCGCGCGTTCCTCGCGGCAACCCCATACTATCAATCATACAACAATGCCGACGCCACACCACGCCTCGGCCATGAGAATCAAGCTTGCCTGTCATTCAGGCCCGGAAAAGCGCATCTTTTTCCCCTTTCCTAGTGCGCCATGTGTATAGGAGTCATAAAACGTTCTCTAGCACAAACGCATATTCCAAAGGCTTCTTGAGCCAACGATACACCGGCGCCATACTCTCGTTTCTTATGGTCCTTCCGTCTGGGAATGCGCAACGCACCGGTAACTGAACCAGAAATGACGTGCCCCTCAACGAAAGGCAAAGAGAGATGTAGAGCAAATTGTAAAAGCGCGGAAGGTGCAAAAACAAAACTAAAAACGAGTATGGTATTTGAAACGTCGAGTTCAAGAAGGAGAGAGAAATCCAACACGTCGGCTATTGTATCGAGTGCCGGCAGACCGAAAAGATTATATATGTATATGTGCGTTGAAAAGGGTATGTGGAAAGATGTTCTCGAATTTCACGAGAAAGGAGCATCTAGGCCTTGTGCGGTCGTCGCTCCTTTGTGCTCCCCTTCACAGGGCTGATGAAGGTGACGTGCTTCGGCTCCTCCTTTCGCAAAGGGACGGCGCCCGACACACCACTTGATCCACGTCGAAGTGTTCGTGTGTCGTGTTCGTCATCGAGCGTAATCTCAGCCACATCTGACACCGAGTCGGTATCCATGCCATCACTTGCTCCAGAGACTGATGAGCCTTCGTCTGAATATTCACCGTCGTCACTAACGAGAGAAGGAGCGTTGTTGCTGACCAGGGTGTTGGGGCTCAAGTTGGCATCTTCCATATCAATATCCTCGTCGGATAAGATGTGGTTCGAGCTTTGCTTGATCAACATGCCCTTAGCAGAGTTGGGTGGCGGAATAAACGACATGTGAGGGAACGGCCTTTGCTACTGATGGGACGGTCTGCAGGCTCCTGAGCGGATGCAGACTGCCCAGTAGTGGTACGGGCTGGCATACGCATCATGACCGAAGATCGCGCTGGAAGGGCATCGCTTGCGCCATCAAAGGATGAAAGAGCAGGCTCCACATCCTCCGACTCATCTCCGGGCGTGAGGTCATCCAACGGGACGCGTGTTCTGGCATCGGCAACAAGGTCCTCGAGATTTCCATTGAAGTTGCGACTTGCCATCAGCTGAGACAAGTGAGGAGTGTCAGAAGAGCCCCGGAAGCTATGTGAACTAGTGGATTCATTGCGGGTAACAGTCTGGCCAGTGGAGGAAGCAGATCCCACAGGGATGTGTGTGACATTAGGCAGTCTGCCCTCTTCGAAGAGCTTGAGGAGTCCTTGATACGGGACTGCAGTGCCACGAAAGCGTCTGCGTCGGTCATATTTGGCTGGGCAAACGGATGAACAAGATCCGTGCCTGTGCTAATAGACGACGTCGACCCGGTTCGCTCTTCGACGGGCGTAGGTGTGTCGATGGGCTTTCCGCAATGAACAGCGGCCTCTTCATGGCTCTTGTAATCACGTTTGTGTGCTATCCTGCAATGGTTAATGAAGCCTTGCGTACTCGAGAAGTTGAACCGGTTGCAATCAACACAAATCAACTTCACAGTGATACCGTCTGCTCGCTTGACTGTGCAATAGAGTGGCTTCTCTTTGGGAGGGGCGTGAGCATTGGGAAGAGCTTGCAACCGGTTGCCCGCACTACCACGCGAACCTCGACCCCTGGACGCATTAACATCCACGGCACTGTTCCTGGTGGTCCTGCCTTCGATGGTGCAGCCTCTTGCGAATGCATCCACGCCGAAGTGAGACTCGGGCTCAACACCATCAAATGAAGGGTCGGGGATCAGCCAGTGAGCATAATGCCGAGCGTAGGGTCCATCGACTACGCCAAAGGGAGGCGCCCATTTGGGAACGCTCGCGCCATACTGGGTTCGTAGTGCAGATCCTGTTCCTGCGCTAATGTGTAGCATTTGTTCGGGTGTTGGGCAGTTGACCGGGTAGGGAATCAAGTGGCAGCGTCGCAGCTGCTCCAGCGCAATCTGGCATTTTGCTAGCTCTTGGTCAATAAGGCGAAGCTCATTGTGCTTTGTTAGGATTTCTATGCCGAACTGATGCCGGATGATCTCGCGCGCATTGCCTACGTCCTTAGTAGCTGGTGGCATGCGACTCCCGGCGTCGCATGGCAACAAACAATCCTCCGAGGAGGCGTGGTCTGTTCTGCTGCGCTTTGCAGGTGAAGCTTGGGCATGCGACACATCCGTGGCCTCTGAACTGTACCGTCTCTTCTTGGGAGACTGCAAGTCGGACACAGATGACGGTGTAGCCGTTGGCGAGGCGGGCTGAGAATAGGCCTCGGGACCCGACAACGACGGTGTCGCGTCAGGGTTCCGTTCGCTTCCCCATGACTCTGAGCCCCAGAAGCGAAACATGAGGGCGCCCGGGAAGGGATCGGGCGCAAGAAGACGTGTTGCGACAAAGGCGCAAAGGGTATATGATCAAGACGGCCCAAGTGAATAGGAGAGTGCAGGTGCGCGCGACGGCGATGACTCTGCTGAGGTAAGCGAGCCCGGGCCAGTGGCGGTTTAACCGGTTTGGGGCAAAGCAGCCAAGGGGGCGTGGCCGTGCGATGATGTGGCCCCTCAGAGAGGACGTCGCAAACAAAGTCAGCAGCAGGCAGGTTCCCCTAAGCTGCGGCGCGACCCCAGGGGAAAAAAGGGGAAGAGGAAACGAGCGCTAGCGAAAGCCTCGGATCGCGTACTGGATTTCGAATAGAGGAGGAAAAGTGAGTGTATGAAGAGGGAGAGGTTTTGGAGCGTGTTATGGTGTGAAGGGAGAGAGATGAATAGGAAGAAGGAGGAAAGGGAGGAGATGCAGCGTAAGGGAGGCCACCAGAGGGTTTGGGGAACTCCACGGGCTTCTGGTGTGAGTCTGACACACCTTTCTGATTGAGCTCTGTCAGGCAATGAAGGGGAGAGCAGTGATTGACGGCGCAAAGGTGGGCGATGATGGTGTGGTGGAGCGAAAGATTGTTTTGGAGGTGGGCCGGTGCTGCAAGGGGTGTATGTGTTCCTTTTGGTGGCCAATTCGGAATGGAGGCGGTGGTATCCAATCAGAAGTCGATTCCGGCCAGAAAACCGGACCCGTCCTAGAATGCACCAAGAGGTCAGCCCAGCTGGCTCGGTCTGACAACCTTCGAAAAGGGTGTGGAGGGCGTCTTATTGGCCTGAAGAAGGAAGAGAAGGATGATGCCTTGGCAACGAGGCATGGGGAGTGTTGACACCCAGCAGTTGGGGGCTCTTCTTTTTGTGTGTACGTGTGTGCGTGTGTGTGCGTGTTTGATTTTATTTTACCTCTTTTGGTTTATTGTGCTCAGCAAACGTAAGCAATGCCGCCAACGAAAAATGAGGAAACAATCAAAGAGCCAAAACAGGTAAATATCGAGGTACCTACCTTGAGCTACATGCACGCACGCAGGCCAAGGTACTCCATAGGGAGGGAGGTACCAAAGCCGGCAGCACTTGCTCCCAGCCGGTAGCGACCAGCACGGGGAAGCACGGAAACGAACCGATCTGGCTAGCTTTGCCTATGCAACTGCCTAGTCCTTGCAGAACAGGCAGGCTTACAGTGGGCCAGGTTTAGCCGTCACTGGGAGAGAGTCCAGGCAGTCAACAGCCTAAGCAAGATTGGCTTGGGAAAGGTCTGGCAGCCTGTATGCACACTTGCACAGTATGTAGGTGAGAAGAGGAGCAGTCGTTCTCGCATGTGAAGGGAGGTTCCAGTATTATACAGCATCTCACAGGCACCCTGTTGGCACAACACACGCAGCCTGTATCGCGGCACGCACCCGAAGGTCAACGGAGCTGCGCAACCGGGACGCCGCCGCATCTTACCAATAGCTCCCCACGTTGCCACAAGCCGGAGCATGTGCAACGAAAGAGCGTCTGGGAGTTTTGAGTTTCCTACCTATCAATAGCCACAGGCGGACGACCAGTGGACGTGGAGGCGAGCTACCAGTGTGGGGTTTATGCTGGTATACTTTCAAACCGACGTGCTCTAAACAAGGTGAGACACGAGCGAAGCTGTAGAGGAATGTCGCAGATGGGCGGCAGGAATTTAGCCAGCCAAGATATACGACGCATCGTGGAGCCTGGCGGAAGCCTGCTTTACTGTGCACTTGCTTGCCTTGCGCATGCAGCCGCTTCCGTATCGACTGGCCGATACGATGCCACTGTGGTCGTCGGAGCAGCCTCGAATCCATTTCCTGGAGGAATCAGGAAATCATCCAGAAGGCTCCTGGGTCCGGTCCTCTCATCCTTGCTCCAAAACAAAAGGGTGTGAGGGGCGTGTTCTTAATGCGCCCAGAGCTTGTCTCTCCGCCTAGCACTACGCTAAAGCACTATGGCGTTGCTGCAGTTAGTGCACTACCTGCTTGATCTCTACTGATACGATGGGAGGAACGCGCGTTTCAGTGCAGGCTGTCGTTTTCCCTCCCTCTCTGGCTGCCTGCTGAAGCTTAATGCGTCCCTTGCCCAGGGGTATCCCCAGGCACCAAACGTGGTGGCGATTACATTGCTGGATCAATCTGATAGGAAAACATACGGCAAACGCATTCTCGATGTGCAAGACCGAGCTTCCGTCACATCCAAGCCTTGTGAGGAGCCCAAGCTCCCAGACTCCAGCGTCCCCTCCCGACGCCATTGCGCTATGATGTGATGCCTAACGAAGCTCTAGCCTTTACAGGTTCTATCCTGCATCGTTTGCGCGCTGCTGTCGCTGCAGCTCTCCACAGCCCATATGGGTCCAGATCACCCATCATGACCACAGCGTGCAGCGTCCGGGAACTTTAGGTCACTCAGCGGACCCACCGATTCAAAGTCCCCTTCAGAGGACGAGCGCACAGGTCCATCGAGAGACGTCACACAGATACGCGGCTAACGCTCATCTGCTGGAGTCTCCTCGCATCTGCGTCATTCGCCCCAAAGCGGCGCTGTTAGTCTAGGTTTCGGCCCTCGATGAGATGCGACGACCGACACTCACCAAGCAGCGTATGGATAACCAACTCGTAACTTAGATCTTGAGGACATGTAAAACTTGTCCCATTTGCGTCGTAGGGACAGGGCAGTTTGACAACTTGACGTGATTGGCCCTTGATGTTCAGCTTCGCATGACTCGGCGTTTCTGTACAGACCAAGGCTAGCAAAGTTAACCTTCATTTCCCAAGTTCCATGTTCAAATTGTTGAGTTGCCGAGCCCAAACAGTACTAATTGCTCCGTGAGTTCAAAGGAGCGTCACAGCAAGTACCATCAACTTATTGATAGAGTATTGGCCATGCGCGAATTCAGCCTCGGGGTAATGGTGTTCCACAACGCACATGGTACCAAGCAACGATACGTAAACAGCTATTTCTTAATACAGCCCATGAGAAAGAATAAAATAGTATATGAATCCAATTCTATCTGCCATGCATATATAGACAGTTCTGTCTTGTCATACCGGCCCTCGATCTGGCCTGCCTCGATGTGGCAGGGAAATACCCCACCAAGGTACCCGGTTAGTGATAGCTCCAGGGTCTGTGTCCAACCAAAGGCCTTAGCTTTTCTAGAATCTACAAAGATTTCTTCACGGCATCGCTTCGCCAACATGTCGCCCGTCACACAGATCAAGAATACCAAAAAAAGCGCGAGCCTGTCGACGATGGCTCTGATGATGCCACGCAGTCGAAGAAACCTCGAGCGAGTCAATCTCAGAATGTGCCACTGATCATCCCACACGAAGCTATCCTCGCCGAGCTCGCATCGAAATACAACATCCTTCCTGCGTCCGTCATTTCGTCTACGAAGATCAAGAAGCGCGTGTCCTCTATCACAACACATCTTTCAAGCTCTGGCGGCCAGCCGAATGTCGGTCTGCTGTATGCGCGTACGGCAGATGTTTGCAAATTGATCACAATTGTGGAACAGACCAAGCGTGTGCTGGCCGAGGAGGGCCTCACATGGTACCAATACAATCAACTGTTTACCTTGCCAACAGAAGCGATTGCAAAGAAGAATTCAGTAGAGGAGACGGTCCTAGAGGATGCTGCTGAGAGATCCGATAGCGACGGGTTTGAGGTGATGGAGAGCCGGTTTGAAAAGGCCGTGCTTCCGTCGGTCTCAACCCAGGTGACCAAGTCCATGAGGGTCTTTCTCTCTGTCAAACCGATTCCCGAGTTGAAGTTGAAGAACGATGTCACTTCACAGTCAAGCGAGGAGGCAAAGTCATGACTTGTCCCAGGATGCAATCAACTAATGGCTGGCTGATACTTGATAATCTCAAATTGTCTGGCGCTTGGGATGGATAATATATACATGGGGGTTGGACGGGATAGGCGCATTAAAGATACCCAATGCTATACACATCTTACAATAGTTTGCTGCTTCGAAGCGGGTTGGCCCCGGATGAGAGTTGTTGCCAACATAGACATTGATCCTCCTCCACAGCAACCCCATGGTTTCTCGCCTTTAACCGCTGAACCTGTAGCCTGGAGAGCCCTTGCAAGTTGGACTCCATTTCTTCAAATTGTTGATTGGTATATGATCTTTGTATTCTTGGACCCCGTAGCGTTTCTTTGGCAATGGCGCTGGGTACCTGGTGGACCGACCTTAAGCATGGCCGTTGTTCTGCTTCTTGGACTGGTCAACAATCCTCAGCACGAAGTTGACAACAACGGCCAAGAGGAGGATGATGGCCAGGAAGGTAGGGCCGAAGCGGTCATCGAAACCAGCTTGGCCTCTCACTCTAATGGATTTGGCCCTCCAATGGTACGTGGCCAGGGCATATATCATGGTGAGCATGGCGACTCCGGTGAAGAGGAAGGCGGAGATGAAGGCGACGCGGTCGCCAAAGTTGAGCATGCCAATGGCAAGGGCACCGAGGATGACGGTGAAGTTCAGCCATGACAGGAAGGTTCGCTCGTTGGCGAAGAAGACCTTGGGCTCGACTCGCGTGGGCAGGGCGATACGCTTGCCTGTTGTCGCCGTTAGCTACAGTCCCTAGGAAGCATTACAAAGTGTTTGGGCAGCTCTGCACGTACCGGGCGCGGTCTGGAGAAGCGGCTGAGACGACATGTTGTTAGTGGGCTGCGGAGATGGTCGAAGTATCTGTTGACTATCGGCTGGTCGCTGGTGAGGCCTTGGGCGATGCAATTGAAGCAGTCGTTGATGTGCGAGCGGTCGTTGGCTGAGCGGATATGGCGAGCGACAATCAACACAACGGTCTGCAAAATTGTCTCAGCGGGACGAACAGTTTGGCCTGCTCAAGAGGAATAAAAAGGTTTGAAGAGATGGTCCCCGTCAACGAGGCTACCGCAGTGGGCACAAGGACAATACGCCGCTCGGATTGGATGGCCGGCAAGTGACGACAAGCAAAGATCTTTGCAGCTTGCTCTGTCGAGACGCTTCCCCACTGCAACCCGCTTTCAGCGAGCTCTAGACCAAGCACGTGGGCTGCTCTGTTGCGCTGAATCCTGGTTGGGCAAGAGATGCTCCAGCACTAACGCGACACGCTACGCTACATACGCTACAGCGCCTGTACGCCACAGCACCAGCAACGTCCAGGGGAAGGGAAGAGGAAGGTGAAGGAGGGAGCCGTAGGAGAAGCTGTTTGGTCACGTGCACGTTGCCTGGAGAATTGAGCGGAGCTTGCTCTGTCTGCCGAATTGGTAAAGGGCCCAAGCAGGCCAAAACAACAGGTAAGGCGTACGCATAAAGTCCAAATTTCGTGTCACCGGTGGGTATCTCTGTTTACTTGACCCTAGTCGCCGCCCTGGTTATCTTCGACCTTGCTCCTTCTAATAAGATTGTAGATTCCTTGCTTCGGTTTCGGTTCTACATTGTAGCCTCACCTCGCGCCTTGGTAGCTCTATTTACACCGCTGCTGTCCAATCCTCCAACTAGACGAATAACACCTCCCCTGAATCATCCAAGATGGCTACTCCTGTGAGCAAACCACGCTGCCCAATTCGTGTCCCGCTTCAGCGATGCTGACCTGTCCTATGTAGCCCGTTGCTTTCAACCGCCTCAAGCAGATCGCCACCGACGTTCGTTCTACCCGCTGCCCTGAAGCCGTCCTGCCCTGAAAGCGGCACGGCGCTCGCCGTCACATCCACGCTTGCTCACAGTTGTGTCTGCAGGTCTGCAACAGCGCCATTGGAAACGCTGAGTTCTACGACCACGCCAAGACGGAGCAATGGAACTCCACCATCATTGTAAGCTTTTGCGGCCCAGGATACAATCGCCGTCGGGACCAGTTACGCTGACTCTGTTGCCCCTCCTCCAGAACTCGCTCCTGAAGGCCGTCATCTCCGAGTCGACGCCCGAGGGCGCATCTGCCCCTTCTTACAAGTTCGCTTGCAACAGCACCATCGTCCAGCACCTCGTCCCCACGTCTTCCCTGAACAAGGCCCGTGGCGGTACCGACGTCAAGACGGAGGAGCCCCACGTCTCGACCAGCTCCGAGGCGACCGCTACCGACGGTAAGCCCCACGTCGGCCGACGTGGAATGCACAGCGCCACCGGTGCGTACTGGGATGAGAAGAAGGACGGCATGTGGACCTTCAAGTACGACGGCGGTGAGGGCAAGGGCTTGGACGTTGTCATCATGCTGATCTGGGTTGCTATCTGAGCTGGTCTCGCCAGCGATGGCCCTTACTGGATGCCACGGTGAAGCATGCGCAGGGTTGCAGGGTCCTTTCTAGATACCTAGTTGCTGTTCAGAATATGGCGTTCAGGAGGCGAGGCATTGACACTGCGTTCAAAGAGATGTGGGCATCTTGTAGCCACTGGGATTAGTATTGATTCGGCCGTGATGTGTCATATCGGCTTTGTTCTTCTTTGTGTCTACGATATGCGCGTGCGTCGATTGGTAGATATGTATGCCATTCCGGTTTGCTGTTGGTATCTATTTACCTAACAGGTTCGTCTTTTGTTGCACTGCCCAGTTGTATCATGTATGTCCAAATGGTTCATTGGTCTTTCTAGTGATACTGTACTATATCTACGCGGCCACAGCTTCCCAGTTGGCCCATGGAACCTGGTATGTGGGCATTTTCGAGTCGTGTGCTGGGAGTGAGCCCAGTATAGGTTGTCGTCAATGCGATCGTTCTTGAGACATCACAGGAAAAAATATCACCATACTATATTTGTCCAACTTCATATTCGCAGACACCTTACGCAGCGACCAGGGAACAAAAGGAATAAAAATAAAAACCAGACAAGAACAAACACACCTTTACCAGAACACACAAAACAGTAAAAGGCTAGATCATGTTGTATAGCATGATTCCTCTCACCTCTGGCAACAACGCAGCCAGGTATAGGGTAGCGCAAGGGGACAAGCAAGGCAAAAAGATATTGAGTTCTCCCCAACCAGAATCGAACTAGTGACCTTTCGATGAAATTATTTTCAATTACAGTCGAACGTGATAAACCAACTACACCATGGGGAGGTCGTTGACGACGATCGTTGATATTTCTATACATATACCCAGTATTCCAAAGTGCTTTCACTGTCGAACCTTTGCCACCGTGGAGTCACCCGTTCTTCGTCGCGGATATTGAGATTCATGAAACGGTCTTCTGCTCTACGGTTCTGCTCCGAAGGACTGGATAAAAATGTCTATCCATTCCTTAATGTCTCGTGAAATTTAGTAATTACCACCTGATGGAACGTGCCATTCTCATGTGCTCAAGCGGATGCAACGATAAATTTTTTTCTTCCCTTTATTGCATCGGCCCGTATTCTTTTCGCTGAACCACATGTTTCCCACCATCTGATAATGCAGCATACCTTTACCACTGGCCAAATCCTGATTGCGCTGCCTGCAGGCGCATGGAGCCAATGCAGGAACCCCACACAGAAGCTCTCGAAGCGGCTTGGGTTCTGCAGACCGCTTCTATAGAACGCCATCGGAAGAAGGGATAGCGCTGGCAGGTCGTCTAGAACCTACGACGCATCGGCGCGGAGCGGAAATGTGTTTACCAATTTACCTCGACGCATGAATCCTTGATGCGACAACAAACCTGCGTGTCTCACCCGTGGTTCGTGCGCTTGAACTACAGGCCCTGGGTCGTCACCACCACGCCGAGCTCGCTCGTGTTAACATGGCTTACACTATCGACAGCCCAACTGTACTGTGCTGTACGTGTGCAGGTGGGCAGCAGTTGGGCTGGAGATGCAGAAGGCGCTTGCAGCGTGGGATGGCCTGTCTCGGGCCATCTCGTATCACCGAGCGGTCAGCCTCAACTTGAATTTATCCAACCTCATTGTCTCCCCGCACCACAGATAGACGACGGTCTGCCTGTCCTCCGGAGGCCATTCGAAAAGGAATCGGAAGCTTTGGTTGACGCTGGATAATTCGGTCATCCATGGGTCAACAGTGGACGCCCTGTGGAGGTGGCGAGGATGGCTAATGACATGCCTGGGATCCGCAATGATGCCTCTGTGCATCGTGACGGGGCTGAGGTCGAGCAATAGTGGAGCACATTGCTTGGACGCATGGGGAGACCGGACCAGGTCAATGGATCCTGTCGACCGACGGTTCGTCGACAGCGAAACAACCGAAGGAGAAGACGCCCAAGGCGAGGGAATGATCTTCAAGCGAGAGAACAAGCCAGGCAAGCAAGGATTAAATCGATGGACCCTTAACACGACTCAAGAGCTTCATGCCACCACATCATTGATGTGGAGACGGATTGTCAGCAACCAATTCAAACCTCGGCTGGGTTCTACTTGGCCATTATTGAACACCGCTAGAAGCCATATCGAAAACTCTGTTTGCTCGCGCTCGCCTCCTTTGGGTTGGGTCTTGTGTGGGCGCGGGTTCCTGGCGATCCAGGTTGTCGTTCCATGGCACTGCCAACCAGAGAGATGGGCCGGGTATCTCGCGTGCTGCTGAGCGGCCATGCCGTCTCCGGGTAGAGTCGAGGCCTTTCCCCTCCCCACATCCACGTCCACCTCACGATGTGCTCTTTAGGGAGGGTTAGGGGCTCAGCTTTATCCGGGAAAATCCACCCGACCAACGCGCACCTGTCCAGAACGCTGCAGTCAGATCGCGGAAGACAGCGAAGGGCCCACAGCCATTGACACGCACAAGGATCATTTGGCATCGTGCCCGTCTTTGCCCGCATATCCGTTGTCCTCGACCCTGGTATCGCCACCGAGTCGAGGCATCTTCCTCTGCGGCTCCTCGACGGCCATCGCGCTTGGAAAGAGGGGACTGCTCCACGGGCACAGCGAAACAAAGCAGTGATCATCTAATGTGACGGGATACTGGATACTTGGATGTATCCATTTGACCCTGATTCATGGGCGCTAGACGGTTAGCTTATCGCCATTTCCTTGGCCCTTTGGGTAGTGCCACATGGGTCGCCTTGCGGAAGAGACTGCAAAATTTCCCACGATGGATCCCGGCCCCATCACACCACCACCGAGACTACCTCTCGGACCACCCTCGGCATCGCCCGTTGCTGCTAATCCTCTTTGCTGCCCTCGTTCCTTTAAATACTTGCCCTCCCACACTGTCCTTGCCTCCCCACGGGTTCCCTTATGATCTTGCTATTAAGGTGTTTGAACATTCGTTCTTATCCATTATCTACCACCACTTGACATCAATTATTCAGTCGCTACTACCTGCGACTACCCCTGAACCTTGGCTGTCGTGCCCATTGTTTCTAGGCGCTCCCGCTCGCTCTTGAAACAAACCCACCGCAATATCACGAGACCATTATAGACGAAACTCCGACACATTCGTCGCTTTAACACACACGCAAACCAACCTCACACACTATCATCATGGTTCAACTGCTGCCTACCGCTCCTTACTCTAACAATGGGGCTCCTATTCAGCAGACTGCAGAGGAATGGCGGGCCAACCTCACCAGGCATGAGGGGAAGATGACGAGGGAGGAGCACGCCCAGCGAGCCCGAGACTTGAACACGAAGAGAGGACTCATGAGGGCACCTCGCCGCGGGTGGTCAATGACAGACTACCAAGGTGATCACCATGCTCAGCTCCCTCACAGCAGGCAACGGCTGTTGCCCAAGTGGCTGTCATTCTAGAGAACGAACCGCTCTCGGTGCCAAAGCCGCCATCCCCTCATCCGTCGCAACTCCCGTTCAGGAGAAGACGGTGCTTCCTCAGCGACCCAAGCTTCCTCCCCTCGCCGTTCTTACTCAGTCACCGATTACGAGCCGGTCCCTCCCGGCCTACCCCGCCCGTCCTCCCGCCTCGGTCTTCTGGACCTTCCATCGGAGCTGCACTACAATCTCTTTGATTTCCTCGATCCCATCGACGGCGCATGCCTCGGACTGGCCCACTCTAAACTATATGATATTCATCGCCGCAAGAATGGTACCGTTCCTCTTTCCAGCCGCTACTCTGGACCCAACGATATGGAATGGGCATGGCGCGGTGCTGGACCCTCGTTCACCCCGCATCTGCAACGAGTGTCAAGCAGAGCGACCTTGACCAGCTCCGCGTTAAAGGCCAGGTTTACTGTCGCAAGTGCGGTATCTATCGTTGCGAACTTCGACGTCATCTGAAGGATTGGATGGGCACGGGTTACGAATACTGCGAGATCAAGGAGACGTACGGCAGGCCTGCCGGCGAAGACGCAAAGTCATACTGCTTCATGAGCTCCCCAAAGAACCCTCACCGGTGCGGGCGCCACGGAGGGAAGAAGGGTACCACCGCCTAAACCAAGGGGCCACCGCCACATCCACTTGGAATTCTTGACATGACGTACACGAAACACGAAAGAGCGTTGGATAGTAATACCGGGATCGCATGGAGCGAAGGAAACGGGGAAGGCCGAACGGGAATTGTAGGATATCGAGGGGCCACGAAGATTTTTAATGCGGCGTTTGGGAGAGTTTAAGCTAGAGACATGGGCATCACGACAGCGATTGGATACCAGGCAAATGGTGGGAGGCCAGTGACGTACTTCCTCAAGAAGGGTTTGCTATTCGTCGATATGCGGCATAGAATTTTAGAGAGTACATGATCTACAAGATCCGAATATAAGAATAGATGATCATATGTGATTTGATCTAAGCCGTTGTTCACCGTGGCGTGTGCAAAGGGATGCAGCCACTCAACTGAGCTGTTGTCACAGGTTTCCAAACTATCGAAAGGACAATCAGTTGCTAAGGAATGCTTCATGATAGACATATTGGTTTGGGAATCCTAGCCCGGATAACTGGCATGGTTTCTCAAACCAGAAATGATCAAGCACAGCCTTTTCGTGAATAAATCGAATTACATCGCCACGTGCATTTATCGACATCTGCGTCTTGGCTCAGCACCTTAACACCCCTCGAATCTCACGTCGCACACATTCCGTGTCTCAGAGTTGCGTCTCGAAAAGTAGTAGCTTCTATATTGTACTGTATGTCTCATTAAGTGGGTTTTAGACATGGACCCCGCTAATGCGTCATCGAGGGCCGTTTTATTCGGCAAAATTTGAGATGCCTTCTATATATCATACAGATCATGCCCCTCGAGGCATGCTGCGAATCCTGAACGCCGGCCTTGTTAACCTATCCAGTTCGTGGGACATTCCGTCCTCAGTTTCTGAAACAACCTTGTGCAAGCTCCCCGAACGCCGATTCTAATATTCCCATAGCCTTGCACGCCGGCATGACCGCAACTAGCCGTAGCCAGCTCTTAATTCCAGTTGCCCTTTCCAGAATTAAGACAAGAAAGAAAGTAAAACAAAAACGAAGCCCATGGCTGTAGAGTCGTTGCTTATTTGGGGTCTCTCCATGCGATGCTGTCACACTCCCCACGGGCTTCGACCCAGTCGTGAATTCCTTGGACGAACCAACCGCTCGTCCATCTTTCGTTCTTCTCCTTCTCCGGACGCGGCTTGCCAAACTTGAAACTCCTCGAGGTACAGCAGATGCCCTTGTGGTATCGCCACTGGAAACACTTGCGGTCCTTCTTGAAGTCCACGTCGCCTTCTTTTTCATCATACTTGGCCTTGACGAAATCGCTACGTTCTAAATCCGTGCCCAAATGGTCGAATTCTTCCTGTGAGATGTCCAGGCCTGCCGATTCACAGACGAGGGCACAAGCAGATCGTGAGGTATGCGCGAGCTTCTCGATCGGGTTCTTCTCCTCTTGCTTTCGTTGGCGACCCTTCTCGTGGCCTCCGGCTTCCTCTTGGGCCTTTTCGTCGGGAGAAATGTAACACGTATCGTCAGACATATTGTCCCACTCCTTTCGGTAAGCAGTAAGATGTGGCTTGAAGAAAGTGTGGTATAGATCCTTGATTTGCATAATCTCCTGTATTCATGTCAGCTTTCATCGAACCGGGGTCTCGTTTTTATTTTTATTTTTAGCAACGTACGTTCTTCGTACGGGTCTGTTCGTACTGCCAGACCGAGCTGACTTCCTCTGAATTCATGTGGTGCATAGTGAAGATAGGTTCACACCAGTGGCCGGGGCCATATGGTAGGGTGTTGGGCTTCTCGCCATTGAACATGGGATGCGCCTGCTTGACCTTGGCACCAACCTCGTCCAGAGCCATAGAGATGAGGAGATCTCCACAACACTCGTGAGGGGCTTTCTCGTCGTACTTAGCGGCGATGCCAGGGATAGTTTCGATCATTTTCTCATGAAAGCGCCCGATACCACGTAACCGCTGCCACCGTGGGCGAAGGGAAGTTGTTGATGAGGGCAACGCTGCCAACATATGGGTGCTCCTCGGGGTTTGCTCGGTTGCGCAACCAATGAACGATGTTGTTCCAGACGACGTAGGTATCAGCCTCGGCGAAGACATACCACTCCTTGTTGGGACGCATCTCCCAAGTGCGCTCGACCATGTTTAGGAATTTGTACTTGTCGAGGTCCCAACCGCCCTTCATGTCCTTGGTGCATTCCTTCTGGGAGATGGGGCACGCTTGCTGCGCGGTGTATAGCTTGAACTCCTTGTTCGCCTTGATAATGGTTTCGTCGACGCGATCGAGAACGTTGTAGATGTGGTACTTGCCAATCTGTTGCTCCTGCAGCGAAAGTTAACATATGCTCAAAAGCCACACTAGGAAGCTTTGCGCATGGGACCAGGCTTCGGGCCGGGGCAGGACAAAGAAACTTTGCAGCCAACGCCAGCCAGACGCCACCATCTTGGGGACAAACATAAATGACCCAGGCGCCCGGGAAGCTAATGCAACAACGTTGGAAGGAGAGCTGCGACGTACCAGATCCGAGAAGAGTAGGAAATCAGGCACACACTGCAGGTTGGTAAGCAGCTGGGTGGGCACCTTATCGAAGGCCTCGGTTGCGCCAGTTTTCATGACGAGCTGGATTCCATCCATGTTGGGGAAGCCATCGCAGGGCGAGGTGACGTTCAGTTGCTGGTGGACAACAGACTCGGTGCCTTCTTGGTAGAGGGTGTTGTTGTAGACCTGGGTGGAGTTGTGGTCGAGATATTTGGAGATGTGGTCGACGAGGTAGTCCTTGTAGTAGCGGGGTGAGTTGTCGCTGAGCTGGTAGAGCGGGACGAGGAGCATGAGCATGAGGGCCAGAATGATGACAATCTTGATGGTGCGAGGCGACACCATGCTGAGACTGCTCCCTACCTGGGAGAGGAAGCGACGTTCGACTGCCATCGCGATGGCGGAGAGGGGACCGAGAGAGGCAGGAGCGGGCCAGGAATGTTCAAAGAGGAATAGGAATTAGAAGAAGGAGGAACAGAAGAAGGAAATAAAAAGGAAAGAGCGAAGGTCAGTTGAGGTCAGGTCAAGAAGCCCGCGCCTAACTAAAAGGAAAGAGACAAGTTAAGAAATGCAAGGAAGTGACCGCCCCGTCGGTCGGTCGATGCCAATGCCAATGCCAATGCCAATGCCAGTGCAAAAGCGTCAGGGATCCGAAATGGCAATTGATGGGGAGAGGGAGAAAAAAGAATGGGGAAGGGGGATTGATGACGAGGAGGGTAGCTGGGATGCTTGGAGGAATAGGAGACGAGGCAACAAGGAAAAGCGAATTCAGCGTCAGCGTCAGTCAGTCAGTCAGTCAATCAAGCAACCGACCAACCAAGCCCAGAGCGTCGAGAGGCTGTGAAGATGGGCGGTGCTTTGGTTTTGGCCTTGCCTAGCAACAAGCAGAAATGAATTCCTGTTGCCGCGCGCTGTTCTGGTCTATCGCTGGTTCGAACAGAGGGCATGGCCATGTTTGATATGACAGGCTATGGGCAAGGAAGAAAGGCAGGAGAAAAAGAACGAGCTGATAGGCGTCTATCGTATGGAAACTTGGAAGGATCAGAATTCTTGACCTTGCTTGCCTCGACTCTAACTCGACATGACTTGGCTTCAGATGGGACCCTTTTTCTTTTTCGCGCTACGTATCTTCCGTCTCTCCTACCTATGTACTTACTATGTGTATGCCTGCCCACCACCCGCATCCACATCCACATACACATCCACCCACCTGGTCCGAGGTCGTACCTATTGTTGGCACATCAATTTCATGCCGCGTGCGCTGTCGTGGGTACCAGAGGCTTGGCTCAGCCGCTAGCGCCTCTGCCACCAGGCCCATGCCCCTGGCCCGTCAAGCTCGCTGCGTGGCTTGACGAGCTACGCTGCCTTGGGCCCGGCTGGACTGATGCGAGTGAGCGATACGGGCGGGAAAGCTCGTATGGCACTGCGCACTTGTACGGATCGGTATCCCCTGACACTCGCCTTCATTCCCCCGTTGGCGCGTCGGTACCTAGCGATAGTGCGAAGGGGCCGGATCCGTCGGGGACATTTTGTCTCCCGCCAAGCGGATGGATGGGTTGCGGGCGGCGCGCACTGTGGCACGCATGCAGAGGACTGGGAAAATCAGAAATGGGGTAACCAGGGTAGCATCGCCTCCAGGGGTGGGAGGTTCGTCGGTGGGCTGGTTACGACGAGACAAAACATGGTCGATCAGCTTACGTGGTGAGATAGGTTAGAGTACGCGAGCCTGGCATGGGACGATAGGTAGCCTCGGACGCTACCTATCGCCCCAAACCCTCCTTGTCACAGGTATGGGAAACACATACAGGCGACGGAAATGCAATGCTCAGCGGCGAATCCGACGCAGCAACAAGGGCGCAGCGTGCGTGCGTCCAAATAAAACACCAAGTGAGGCAATCAGTGGACCATAGGGGAACATGACGACAGGGCTAGTCTTGGCATGTGTCTCTGCCGCCCAAGATGAGGTGAGGAACAAGCGACGGCCAATAAAGGCAGGCAATGGCATGGTTGGTTTCAGCGATACAACGAGGCTGCATTCATACGGTGCTGATTACCGCTCTGCCAGATATTCTCAGCACAAACATGTCGTATCCTCGTCTCAGCCAGGAATGGAATGGAGCACCGCCTACTGCTTGAAAATGCATCTCGCCGAATCGCAGCCTCACCCTGGTTCCCTGCTAAGGCCAAGGTAGCATTAGCACCGCCGATAGCACTCGACTAGCCAAGCACAGTACGTCAGCCTTTAGAACCACCGAAATGCTCGATTGTAGGGCCCTTGCTCGAAATACCCATCCTACTATCTACCCTCTGGATTTTTCTGCAATTGTCCCTCAGTCTATTGTTTCAAGTTGGTCAGATCTTTGTGGCTTGCACCCGTCATGCCATTAGTTGACCGCGCGCTCTGCTGTTCTAGACGGCTCTAGTTGGCTCAAACTTGCCTGTCCTGATTGGACTATCGATGTCGCTAACGTCCGCACGGTGCTTTTCTTAGTTTACCTACGTAAGCTTCTATGCAAAAGACACGAGCTGAGCTTGACCCTTTTTCAACACTTTATCAAATCGCCCCATGAGCCGCTGCAGAATTGATTAATTTTTAATTTTTAAATTTTTTTCGCTTCTTCTCTCTCATGCACTGGTCTCATTGTGGGTAATGCTTTCTTCTGACTTGCGCGTACGCCGTTGCGCTCCTGTCGCAGTAGGTTGAGCGCATTCATTGAACGCCAAAGCGCAGGGCTGGAAATTATCACCGTCCAACAACTATCCACGATTGCTACCCCGGGATTGCAATCTCGGAGAACCGTTACCCAAACATGACGATGCCAAGCCGCTCCCAGCCTTATGTTTGGCCAGTCGCCCATCAAATATGGATGCCTCACGAAACCCCGTAGCGCAGGCCAAG
Organism: Albifimbria verrucaria; assembly: GCA_020081605.1. Taxonomy (NCBI): domain Eukaryota; kingdom Fungi; phylum Ascomycota; class Sordariomycetes; order Hypocreales; family Stachybotryaceae; genus Albifimbria; species Albifimbria verrucaria. The sequence continues at coordinate 3,776,309 of JAHREC010000013.1, forward strand.
AACTTCCAAGCACTCAGCTACACTAGTAGCCACTTCTTGCAGGGCCGTTCGTCGTTATGAGCGTGTCACTGACGCGGGTACGCATGTTCAGGTTATAGTTATAGTCGTACAGTCTTATCCTAGTAGTATCAAGCCAAAGTAGCTGCCGAATCCTGGGTGCGATCGGCCGATGTTCTTATGGACGACCACCCAACAGTGTAACACTGCGGCTATCCGGCTCAGTCTCATCATAACATTCGAGATGCCCAGTTTTAAAAATCGTCGCTACGCGATCCGAAAATCCTTGCTTGCTCCATCGAACGCGGTCAGCTTTCCTCCTATTGCCTTGGAATCGCCAAAGTATCTTAGTCTGTATTCCCCGGCTGGCGTCTCCTCCTCAACGTTCCAAACAATCTCCACCTCACTCGTGCCTCGGAGCCCACTCGTCCGCTTCCAATGGAAGATTAGACCCCAATCTGAATCGTCCCTAAACCTCTCCCACTTTCCGTTTTCGGGATGACGACGCTCGACCGCTGCGTAAGTCTGCTCCAAACGCAAGTCATTGCGCGGGTTGGCTCCCACAAAGGTCGCCCGGACCTTGTCTCCTCGGGAAAACACGTCTGTCTCAATGTCTGATGTGACATCCCCGAATTTCCGGCCCCAGGGTGTTCCGTCATACACGACGCCTGGTATGAAGCTCAGCGACCGGTTGCTGTTGTCGGGGGCAAGGGGCCGACTCGGTGAGTCGGTTCTGAGCGGGACTTGTCAAACCCGATGTAAGACAGCAATGTGGCACTTCGGTTGATGTACGCCGCCAGGGTGTGGGGCCCGTACAGCGTCGAGGCGCCCTCATATCGTTGAATACTGTCATGGTAAGCTATTGTGAGACATTCTGATGATATTGAAGGACTTACCCATATTCCTCTTCGGTTGCAATGTAATGGGAATAGCTGTTGCTAGGCCCACCGAGAAGCACAACAGGCTTCTCCCTTCGAGCTCCTTATGGAATAGACTCGAGCTTTGTTTTGATATTGCTTCCTTCCAGCGTCGCCCAGCCATGGTAGTCGCCTCACCCGGGCTTACGATGATGAAGAGCTGGCCGACCCTGAACAGCTGAATATCGACAATGTTTGGCGTCCATTCGTAGGGCTTCTTGACTTCTCCAACATCCAGAAGAATTGGCTTGGGATGCTGGCAATCGATCTGCGTCTGATCTGGCTTCTTCAAGAACCCAGACACAACCGCCCAGACAGGGGATGTGTTGGAAGAGTCGGAATTATGCTGCGTGAAATCGAACGCTCCTGGCCCGTCCGAGGTGCCAGCAGCAAACGAGTATCCTAGCGCAGCTGGACAAGTGCGGACGTCGGTTCCGTTGGGAAGCGTGAAGGTGAAGTTGGACATGTCGTGGAATTGGTGAATTGCCCGAACACCGCCGCCCTTTATGTATCGCGGCGACTGGACGGACTCTTCGTATAGGCGTAGGGCACCCTCATACTGACGCTTTCCAATCTCAAAGCATGAGGACGCACCGTTGTCCTTTTCTCTGAAGTGTGGGCCCCTCGCATGACACTTCTGACTCCTGCCATCGCTGCATGTGCTGTTCTCGAAACTGCACATGCTACCGGTGCCATCTTCACACCAGGCACCAAGCACATTGGGACTCACATCGCCCATATTGGCTTGAGAGAAGCCGGCAACGAAACCCTCTGTAGCGTCACTGCTACCACGGACGCGTTTCTCGAACAAGTCGGCGGCCACTCCTTTGTTATCACCCGATATGAGGGTGTTGTTGCCCAGCATTGATGTTCCATGCGTCGGAAACCATGTAAGGACTCCAATGTTCTTTTTATCTGATAACCTTTGGAACTTGAGCAAGGTCATGTCTTTTCGACTGAACCATCATCCTCCGAGCTCAAGTTATATCTGGCCCGCTCCTGCTCGGGGTTTGCAAGATATGCGAATAGGCTACGGTTGATGTTGGCACCGAGCACTTTGCCCCTGGTCACACTGAGGACGCCAGGTTCCAAACTCTCATGTGCACGGCGAATAGACAAGAGGCATCCATCCACAATAGCACGGTAACTCTGCTTATCGAAGCCCTTGCTTGTGATTTGGGGAGCAGATAGTTCAGCCATGCTCCGGGGCCAGAATGTGAATGGGTCCCAGTTACTGCCAGGTTATCGTGCCCGTATATGGAGTACTCAAGGCCCATCTCCTGTAGCCCATTGAGGATACCATAACGTACTGCAGTATCGCCCGACTGTGTGTCCAGCACTAGGTAAATGAACCGCTCACCAGGGTTATCGATACTACCAACGATGAATGCGCGTGAATAAAGCCTCTGTCTTAGGCCGGTTCCGACTTGTTTCGTGTCTGCATAGCCCATCATGTTGATCTCAACAACAGGCCCCGTGATATCGGCTTTGCCAACTCCGAGAAGGTAGTGACCATCTGAAGTGGAAGCTGGCGTCCCAGCGCCAACCATGCCATCTCCCGATTCTATCGTGGTCCCATGACCAAGCCAGGGAATGGAATATACGGATTTGCCGGCTTTATGCAGCTGGAACGTAATATAGCAGGTGAAGAGAATAAGGAATCCAACTAGCAAGGATCCATATCTGACACTGTTTGACCGTTTGGAGATGGTGGAATCATTGTGCGATGCTTGCTTCTGGTCACTGTTGGGCGTACGCAAGGTGTCGCCATCCCGCTCTCCGGCCATGGTGGGCGGCTAAGTGGCTGGCTGGTATGCGCCAGCGGGCGCAGGGTCCTGATGAATCAAATGTTTGAAGCTCGAGTGGATAGCATCGGGGTGAACTCTTGAAGATCAATAATCTCTCCCGTAAAAGGATGGAATCTGAGGCGAGCATGTAGAGTTGACGTTGTGGTCATGCACTGACGTACATCATATGCATCGGTACTTACGGCCCGATGCGGTACGCACGCACGGGGACGCAGGGACGTACCTCGCCTTTGTCATCAACTTACCCGATGCAGCCACCGAATTGACATCGCCACAACTTCAATATTTATATTCAAGGCCATTTTTCGATAAAGTGCAGATGATGGGCCATGCGCTGATAGAGTATCAGAAGGATTTGCGCCATTCATTGTAGGCCGAGTCTATGACTATTCATTTGGCCGGATATGCTTACTGTAGTCTCCACTAGCGACTCCGCGCGTTGACGGGATGTACGCACACGATACCCGTCATCAAAGACATGGATGGCCATGGAATTCACAGATGGCTTCGGTACATTTGATCATGTTTAGCATAAGCCCGTAGAGCCTACCAGACGCAATCCTTCAAGAGAAGAAACAGACTATGCAAGGTTCGAGCCTCCCAGATACTCACAGCCTTGCAGCTCACAGTCACTACAGACCTTGTGTCGTCTGAAAAGCTACTTGCGCAAACTTCAGCTGTGTCATGGACTGTGCCCCAGTCTTACACCCACAATGGTGAAAATTTGCAGTCATGGAAAGCGAAATAAGGCACAGACAACTTGGAACGGACATATCGGCGCAATTAAGCAACAAGGACCACTTACTGCACCATATCCATTCTCTGGGGTGACGGTGCTGGATGAACCCCAACTATTCAACATGCATATCAAGTGGGTTTCGCCGAAACCAAACCATGCTCTTGCGTAGTATAAAACCTTGGTCTCTTTAAACACGTAACAAGTGCTTCCAGGTAGGCATTATTGATCGTCTGTGGACCACTGATTCCCGTAATTGGACAATCCGTAGACGCACAGGATGAGAGGTTCCGGATAACTCGGCGTTTGCTTCGACGAATTACCTCACATAAGTTTCTCAACCTGGGGGTCCAGGCTTGACAAGACTTCGTATTCTCCATACAGTTCTCGTAGGAAGAAACCGAATTATCGCTAAACGGCGGACAGACGTGTTGGCCTCTGTATCCTCGTTGAGCCGGTGCGTTTGTTTGACTACGCACAGCTGAAGTACAGTTCGGCTCTCCAGGTGAAAGACTGAACTCGAGCATAGGGAGCACTGCCTGTGCCTCACACGCAGACTTGCAGTCACGATGTTACTAATGATGTGTGGCTGCGTATCCCCAAACCCGAAAGCACTGGCACTTACTGGAATATCCACTCTGCTTCTCTTCGGAATAGCCTCAAGCCATGGTTGGCGACGCATACCCTCGGGTCCGACTGGCTGGAGCGTTCACAACATTAGCGCGTATTTTATGCCCAGAACCGGCGCTGGCGGCCCGCTGAGCATCTCTGGGCTAATGTCTTGGCATCTATGACGATCTAGACCACAGGGGTCTTTGCAGCCACATCGCCGGTGATGAAAAAGGTAAGGTCGAACAAAAGATTCTTGCATAAATCCATTGAAATTTTCGAGCTGGGAGGTGGAGATGTCCCAGTCTGTTGGGTGGTTGTCGAGAAGCCGCTGGTTATTCACAGGGTTGGACCTTCGAACAAAGGATGAATTAAGGTCGTGCTTGGCATTGCGGGTTTGCGTTCCTTTCAACTAGTCTTGTGAACGCGGTCTTTGCGTTCGGAGCCAACTGACTCAAAATCATCTGCGTAGGGCAGACAACAGAGTCATATGATCCCTCGCTCAACTCGCGGGGGCCTGTGGAAGTGGAGAAACCTCTAGGCCGCCGGTGCCGCTGTGGGATGTGGTGTCATGGAGGGTCAAGTCGAGGACGCAAATAAAAGGCCCACAGTCGCAGGGTGATGCATCACTGCCCCAGTATCCGGACTTCGTAAAGTGTTTCCACTTGTGGCCCTCAGATCTACAATGAATCCTGGCCGCGAGCCTATTCCCTATAATGGAAAGGTCTGTCTGAAACAGGATAATTCGACTCGGAATAGAGGAGAATTTAGAGACCCTGACACATTTAAAGGACCGATGGAAACGTTGGGTTCCATCTTCATGATGTTAATTGGATGTCTGGTTGAGTCGACACTCCTAGACTTGCGGGTTTGTTGACCCAAGGCTTACAGCAAGAGTGGGTGTCTTGTACATCAATCATCCATGATATCAGCTCCAATCCCGGCGTCAAGCGGTAGCCTGTAGAGAAAAATGACAAGAACAAATTACAAAGACATGAATGTACCGCGCCTATCATGCCCGAGGTGAAAGACTCTTATTTGCCAGTCCGTACCAATACCAAAAGTCATGGCGGGTTGTTGCAGGGGCTCGATCCTGGGCATTAGATGTTGATCTCTGGATCTGTGTCGGCAATTGATAATCCTTCTGCATGGCATCACGGAGGGATTATCCGGACAATGACCTCTAAAGGCTAATTAGCCGCAGCCTACATTTGGGGTTTGGAAGAGCACATATTAGTGGATAGAGGATGTGGGCCAGAGCCGTTAAGTTAGTGGATAGGTAACTCTAGAATATCATGGTTGCCCCAAGCCTGTGGGCAGATTTATGTGTTTGATGCCCAAGTACTTTCTATAAGCCAGCATCGATGTTGCCGCGTACGTTTTTGCTCTGTTCTGCTCGCCGGAGGCATCGTATATGACTCAAGCCGAACTGCCCAGCCCCACTCCAATTATTCATTGCCAGAAGTCCAAAAGAAAGAAGGATGGGCGGAGTAGAGGTAAATGAATGGCAGATGTGTACTACCTTCTCAAGCTGCTACATCTTGTAAACGGCTGCACTAGCCGGTTCGTCTGGAAAATGAAGTAGAAAAACCCCGAAGTTAATGACTTAGTTTTGTAGAAGAGACAATAAGTGTGGACTTAGTCTTACATACATGCATTAATGCTTGGCATACTCTTACATGACAGCCAACAAAACCCTTCATGGAAACCTCATGGCCTTTACGCTGACGAATTCCGACGCTCAACGAAAAATATGCAAGCTTGCACACATAATGCTTAGGCTGCTCTTTGACAGAGTCTATGCCTAGGGAGACCAGTTGTCCGGGTTCAAGTACAGTTGTCCACCTCTAATACAGCGTTGCATTTGACATAACTACAAATAATATGAATGCACTACAGAGAACAACCTTTACTCTGCGAGGCATCTTGGCATGCTTGATCGGTAAAATATGCATAACTTACACTGTCACCAATAAGATAAGGCACGTTCGACTCGCTAGTATCAGCCGACTGTGAAGGAGGGTCAATGCAACCTTGTAAGTCAGCCATAACGAATTACTGATTATAGTGAAGGGCGCGAAAAAGATACAATCATGGAGAAACATATTGGAATTGAGAGTGAAGGCAATGGTGATCCAGATGAGGATCTTGAAGACAATGACGTGCCGGCGACTAGGAAATTGGGTTGGACAAGACAGCCGTAGAACCGCACTTACATTGTGCACTGGAGCACATACATAATTACGTATTTGAACAAGATTGATGGTGTGTGTATGGTTAGACCGCCCTGTTAGGACACGCAAAACAGAGGCAGACCGTTATCAACATGACTCAATGGCGAACTCAATCACTACATTGCATGTGTCGTTCCCCCTCCTAGCTTCGTTACATTTTACACACCCATAACTCACCAGCTATAACCGCCCGACTCCGTCAAGACCCGTTCGCACAGCCCTCGGAGGGGCGACCCCGCACAGCCGACTGTTCCATTACGCACATATTGGTCATCGAATGCATCGGCATTGAGGACATCATCTCTGACAATGAGGCCTGGATAGTGTGGCGTTGTGTAAGTCAAACGAGTGGATAGTTGTCGAGCTTAGAAATGTGTTATAAAGCTGGGCTTGATGGATACGGACAGGGCCGGAGAAGTGCTTTTGCCTGCGTCGGAAGACATGCATGCGTCGGCTATAATCCCCACTCTGGAGCATCCGCTACGGGGACCCTGGCAAGGCCACGAGAGAGGGCGTCATTGGCAGGCCTGCATGCACGATCGGGCGAAGGGTCTTGAGAGTTGAACGCACGTGTTGGATTGATAGGCTGAGGAATGAGCAAAGGAAGGGAGGGCCCAATATATGCGAAGATGGTGTTGAGCGATGCCGCAGGCTTCGAATAGTGTAGTTCCGCAGATGAGGCGTTCCAGTAGACGATGTACACGCATAATGTAAAGAACCTGGTTGAAGGAAGATGATCCAGCCGCTATTCACTCAACTTGCAGCGGTGGGCAAGTGTAACGGGTAGGGGTCTGTAGCAGCAATGGTGTTCAATTGTGTGGGAATTGTGCCAGTGCCAAATCGGCCTCGACGGTTATGTCATTCGAGGCCTGTGAGTGGTCAGTCCGGGTGAAGCAGTGCAAGAAAACATTAAGGGCTGGTCTGGGTCCAATTTTCTCCTCGAGACCCGTTTGCTCTCCTCCTGAGGCTCCAAAAGGGACCCTGTGCATTTCGGCGAGGAATGTTGCATCAGCCGAATCTCCTCTCCTCCATCCCTCCCCCATGCACAACGAAGTTGTCTAAAATGTCTGTCGGAAACGTCACAGTCCATCGGGGGCAGGTGAGCACGCGACCACCATTTCAGACCCCTGCCCGTGCCTGTGGGATCCTGCACCGGCCAATCTACCGAGGCGTTTTGCGAAGGGAGCTGGACAAGGGCAGGGTGGGAATGGGCCACTCAGCGTCAAGGACGCATGCATATCACGCCGGTGAGTCGGCAGGCGGATGAGCCCTTGTTTGGATTTGACCGGGACGCTGCGACCTGTTCCCTGCCCCGTTGATACTGCGCGTGCAGACTCAGCCGTGTGATGAAGATGGAGCGAGAGGGTTCGGTCCGTGGGCGCATGCGGCGCCTTGCATCGGCACAGATTATTCCACGGGGCCCAGAACAGATGGCTTGACTGTGGCCGCGAGGGCGTCTCGCCATGTGGGCTTGACGGGGCTCCTTGCCTGATTGATTGATGGGCGATGGGGGCCGTTTAGGTCTCACTCGGCCGAATTAGCCGGTTCGAAGGGCTCACGACTCCATCCGAGGCCAATTTCTCCTGAGTTCCTACGTGGCATGGTTCGTATTACGCCAGAAGAGGCTGAGAGGCTCTTGACGGTGGGGAGGGAAGGTATTGATGAGAAGGCGCACATGCAACTCACCGAAAAAACAAGCATGTCATTTGGGGTAACCCTGACTGCCTGTCTCATTGGCGAGCCAAAGCGCAGGGATGACGAGCGCAATGCATGGCACGAGCACGAACGATATGTAGGTGACAGCGACTGCAAAGCACAGGAAAAAGATAACATTGACGGCGATCCGTCTGGCTATCCGACCAAGGAGGGCTGGGCATGTCGTGCCGGGATTCGGACACGACCCTAGGCCGCCCGCGGCAGTTCAGGCAGGGAGCGAGATGGGTATTACAAGCTGCCTATGGGGAAAGATGAGCACACGTGCAGGGTGGAAACTCGAGTGCGGCGTGGACGAGTGCAGACGCGGACGCATACGTTGACGCAGATGCGGGCCGTGTTCATATCCTATGCGCATGGCATGCCTGCTGAAGCTTCCTATCAGAGACATGTCTCTTGCTCGAGCTTGGGAGAGATGCGGTGTGGCGGCCAATAAATGGAATCATGTTGGTAAGAGATAGGTGGACGATTCAATTAGCCATGGGTTAATAAGAGGTTAATTACCTAGGAGAGCACAAGAGGTCACGGCACGGGAAAGCCGTCGACAGACGGGGCTCGTAAAGCCGGGTCATCGTTGAAAACATACTGGCACCAAGATCCACATCTGCCCTGTGCTAGCCAGGGAGAAAACTACCTCCCTACTCTGTAAGCCGTGATAGACGGTGGCCCACAGGGCTTGGAGAGGTGAGCATGGGCTGTTGGGTTGCCTTACCTTATCGGCGGCGGGCCTTGGGTCCTCTTTTTGGCTCATCTTGGTCGTCCTTGAAATACTATTCCACCCCGTTACGAGGACAAGCTTATTATAGGCTGAGACTGGAGGGCAATGACATGTGGAGGCTGGCAGGAGAAGCCAGCGCTAGCCAGGACTGCATAGTATGTGTTGGTGTCGACCCTTTTTGGGTCCGGGTTTTCATGGGTCGTGCGAGCCGGGCTTGAAACAAGCTTAGCCAACAACCAGTTGATGGACTGGCTCCATTATCGGCCATCGTTGCCGGGCTGGGACCTTGCGGCGCTGGGAGGGACCCTCCAGAGCGAACCCCGCCTCGCCCACGTTCCCTGTTGGTTAGCGGAGAGAGAGGCGTCAAACCGGTGCAACGGCTAGTTGAGTGTGTTGCATGTCGTTGTAGGCAGGAAACGGACGACGGACGACGGCATGGTTTGGAAAAGAGAAGAACGCGAGACGAAGGAAACGGGAAAAGGCAGGATGATTAGGTAAGGTAGGTAATAGAAAGGCTGAATAACAACCTTTTACAGTGCTGCACAGCAAACAGCGAGACAAAATGGAAAAGTACCAGAGACTTGGACGCTGGCCCGTCGGGTACCTGGCCTTCCTCGCTCTGGGTACCTGGTGGCAGACTTGACGCAACGCATGCGGCAAAAGACTCAGATGCGGCGGCCTCGCTGGCTGGGTGGTTGCTGGGGCACTACTGCATCGGTATCTTTAGCCCCCACCATGCCTGCATGCGTGTACCGCCAACATGCCCACCAAGTCCAGAAGCCCCCAAGGCTGGCGCCCTTTTTCAAAGGACCCTTGTCTCTCGGGTGTCTCCAATCGAATTGCATGTGGCACCTGCACCGTTTACAGTAGTATTCCTTGCAGAGCAGAGATGCTGAGCGCTGGCCTGGGTCTGGGTCCGGGTCTGGGTCGGGTGTGGTCTGGCCTGGTTATATTACAGCAACAACCTTCCGTGACGCTTCGTGTGCCACGGCCCTTCTTGAGTCACTCGTTTTCTTCGTCTTCAATTTTCCTCTCTTTCTTTCTTTTCCCCTCGGTGACCCCATCGCTGACACCGTCTCGTCGTCTCTTATTTAACCTTAGTCACACACGAGACAGACGGACCAAGACCACACCATTACCACAGCTAGCCTGCTTTGCTCGCTGGAGACTCTCTAACTCACTATCCACCCTCCCAAACTCTTAGCCTTTTTGCGTTCGGCCCGTGTCCGCGAAGAAGCAAAGGCAAAGGCAAAGGCAAAAAGCAAAGGCAAAGCAAAAGCCTGAGCCTGGCCGGTCCCATCGTGGAATCTTATCCTTCCCAATCATACCAGTGCCGCGCCACGATCGTCAACAGTGCCCTTCTCTGCCCTTGTCGAATGCACTGGACTGGTTGGCCAAGGGAAAAACTGCATGCTGGTGAATACGTCATTTTTTCCAGATCAATCACCACCGACCATTAGTCGATCGATTGATTGACTGACTGGCTGGCTGCACTGCCCATCTCTCCCTACCTATCCAACCAAAACCCCTTGCAGACTCTCCCACACACCTCTCACACTTCCTCCCATCCTTCATACGTCCATCTTCCACCACCACATCCGAATCGACAGCAACGGCAAGAAATCGTCGCCTACAATTGGCTGCTCTACAGGCTACAGCTCAGTAGAAGCTTATTCGCCTGGGGATTCGCATCATGAAGTACGGCCAGCAGCTCGAGCAAGAGTCTGTTCCGCAATGGAGTCTTCGTACGTCTCACTCTTCTTCCCTACCCGCCCGTCGCCTTCGCCTACGCCACCATCACCGCACGTTTTCCCTCTGAGACACCTGCCAAGCCTCAGCGGATTGACTTGCCCTGTGCATGTCTCGATAACCCGCGCGCCACTTGATTGATTGATTGACTGACTGACTAACCATTCATTCATGCAGACAACCTCGACTACAACTCGCTCAAGCATGAGATCAAAGTCCACACCACCCGCGACCAGGCCACCGCCATGGTCATTCCCGGCCACCAGGATACCGCCCTGACCAAGTTCGAGGAGCGCCTCTACCAGGAGCTCTGCAATCAGCACGGCCGCGTCGACATGTTCGTCAAGAGCAAGGCCGACGAAATCACCCGTCGCCTCGGTATGTTTTGAATCGTGCTATCCCTAACACGGACACTTCCACTCATGCGCCTGCTTCAGATCACCTTGCGCGCAGCATAGAGCGCTTCCAAGCCAAGCCCGCCGATAGCCCCGACCCTTCTGTCTCCTACAAGCGCCAAAGACGATTCGCCAAGTACGAGCGCGAACTTCGCGAGTGTGGCGACGAGATCCACGACCTCTCCCGTTTCGCCAGCGCCCAAGTCATTGCCTTCCGCAAGATCATTAAGAAGTACAAGGTGCGACATGAGAACACCCTCCAGCTCTTACCAACCCTACTTGTACTACAGATGCTAATCAATCGTCTACAGAAGTGGACTGGCTCGACAACTCTGGGTTCTCGCTTCAACGAAACTGTCCTTAACCATCCTCAGAGCTTCACCCGCAAAGACTACAGTTATCTTCAGACCCGATATGAGGCCGTGTCCCGCGATCTACGAGCCGCCGCCCCTCTGAGCGTACCAAGCTCGCCGTCGAATGGCCCACCCACTCCCGAACAGCCTCGCACGGCACGGAGATCACCGCCACAAGTAACCTTCGACCCATTGCCACCCCCAAGATGCAGCCCGTTCAAAAGTACTGGAACGAATACGACAATGGTAGCGAGTCTGGAGATCATGACGATTATGCTATCTACATCAACCCCGAAGACGAAGCCAACTTTCCCGGCCTAGACTACATCAACTCCATCTTCAGCCCCCAAATAGGAAAAGTCAAGGCCTGGTTTCGTCGCCATCGATCAGCCGAGCGCCGACCCCTCTTGTACTCCGACGAGGGCTACAGCTCCACTGGTGGTCGTGACTCTGACGACGAGGTCTCCAGCACCGATGGCCTCCCTACCCGAGGCTACGCCACGTTCCACGCTTTCCCCAGTGTCAACGAACAGAAAGCTATCAGATACCGCGAGAAGGCACTTTTCCTGGGCACCGTAGGCTGCTTTCTCGCCTCATACGCTCTCCTCTTCATCACCAGCTTTCTGATCCTTACCGGCCGGCACAGGCTCCGCATAGAAGTCGACGCGGGCGTTACCGTCGGCGTTGTGGTGAGCCTGTTCTGCGCCGGTAGCGCACTAGGCATGATGTTCTACCGCCATGATCCTCTCAGCCTTCTGCACCGGGCCATAGTGTGGCTTGCCTTTGTCGCTGCCTGCCTCGCCAACGGCATGTTGCTTGTCCTCGTCGTGGGCAACCCCCTGAACGCCTTCGCGACCTGCATTTCCTTTCGACTCTGATACACCTTACGCCTTATTCTGAATTTCCCTTCGGGCTCTCAGTGCCTGTTACGAAGTCTGGGTTTTCTTGCATTGCCCCTTCATCATCACCTGTTTATATTTTGGATGGAAAGCTTCCAGCTTATGAGAATGACCTGCAACGGGACGTTGTGGACAGTCCTTGCATACCTTATGTACATGCATGCTCCGTATAGGACGTCGTGCCCCTTGTGTAGATATGGCTGAGAGAACCTCGCGGTATAGGCGAGCCATAGTAGCTCTCTCGGCTCTCAGCGATGATGGATATACCTGATGTAGCGAAGAATATTTTGTCGGTTTTAGCTCCTCGGCAACAAAATTAGATAGCTTTTTAACGAGGAATAAGCGTCATGAATATATAAACATATTAGCCCAATGGGTATCAACCGTGTGCACACATCTTCAATCCAGTGAAATAATGCCGGGATCACTTCTGCGTTGGCCAGGTTAGCATCTGAGTTACGGTGGAAGTAGACAACGTACTCGTCGGTGGAGCTGGGATCTCGAAACTGATTTGGCTCTTTGTCCTTGTCATGTATGAATTTCTCGAGTCTGTCAACGAGTTGCTCTAGTACGGTCTTAGTGATGCTGTTTCATTTCTGTCTCCAACAAGCAAAGGCAGCTGTACAGCCCCTCCATCCACCCTGCAACATGGGATTTGAGACTTACCGGCAACGGCCCAGCGCTTGCCGAAGAAGTGCAACGAGCTGTAGATATCGTGGAAGTGGGCGCCAGCATCAGTAATGATGTGGTTGAAATTGCTGAGGACGCGGAGCGATTGGTAGGCCGAGTAGACGGTGACGGGAGAGGAGGAGTCGAGCAGGTCTGGGCGGTGCGCGAGGTGGCTGTTGAGGTCGATGGTGGTGTCGACGATCATGCGCACGGTGAAGTTGATGCCGGCGATGGCCTTGAGGACCTCGACGTTGGATGATTGATTGTGCACACTGGCAGCGTCGATGGTGCACAGGAAGCGGCAATATACGAGGAGGAGGATGCTACATGTCCAAGCCCCAATAGTGAGCATTCTAACATGGCACAACAGGAATTACATAAGGGGATGGGGATTACAAGACTTACCAGGTACAGGTTGCGAAGCAAGCATAGTACTCACCCACTTGCGACGCTTGGCACACCATGGCCTCGATCAAGGCCCTGGCCTGAACGTCCAGGTCGGTGAAGGAGTTCATGCCAGGCATGCCGGTAATCTCGCAGGCGCCCTTATCCCACTCGAGGGCCTTGTCCAGCAGTATTGCGCATTGCGCGACGCGCTGGAAGACGCCGAAGGGACCGACGGCCGGATACTTACGGGGTAGTGCTGGTGGAAGGCCGGGTTGGGGTCGCTGCTGGACGCGGCGAGCCCGGCTGAGTCGTCCCAGGCAAGGCTTGTGCTCGGGAGCAGGTCGTTGGCTTCTGGGCTCGTGACGTGTAGGGGCATCCACATGAGGCGGCATTCCACATGGATTAGGCTGTTGGAGATGTAAGTTCACGATACGTATAAACGACGTCAAGAGGAACGCTAAGGGGCTGTGCATACCGGTCTACCACGAACAGTCCCCAATACACGCTCCTCCGCTCCTCCTCGTCAGGGGCACGTGGAAGCCCTCTTCAATATCCGCATACTTGCCGGGGCGCAGCTTCATGACCTGGGCCATGGTGTTGGCGTCGCCGATGGTGACATAGGCGCGCTCGTACTCGCCGTGGCCGAACTCATACAGGCCGAGGAGTATGCCGCACTGGACAAGTTCGACACACGGGTCGCCCGAGGCCCTGAGGAGGCCCAGCGCTCTCCTGGCGCCGACGTAGGCCGGGGAGGAGAACATGGCGTTGGTGACGTCCCGAGCCTGGGAGCTCGCGGACAAGGGCGACGAGGAGAAGGAGGAGGCGGACTCGGTGATGAGGTGCATGCAGACGAAGAGCAGGGCCACCTCCGGCCGGCGAGGAGCATCGCCGTCAGGGCCAAGGCTGGCGGCGAGCCTGGCGGGATGGACGATGGACAGCCAAGGATGAACGTTCCTGAAGTAGCGCTCGGTAGACTCGCGCCAGTCGGCGTTGGCCGAGCTGATCAAGGCCATGATGGCGTCTGACTGCACGCCATGGGCGAGATCGAGGATGCCCTGGGCACCTGCGGCCCCTTGCTCGGGGTTCCTGGTGCTGGGGATGACGCACTGGTCAAGGATGGTGAGGCTTGGCCCCGTGTAGACGAAATCGTAGCAGCATGTTGCAGCTAGCCTATATTTATATATCACGATGGGGGTCAGTAACAGCGCTTTTTCACGATGCCCACCACAGGGGTGGAGAAGGGAGCCGAAGGGTTGAAAAATCAAGTGAAAAAAGGAAGAGAAAAAAATTCAATCAAAAAATCAAAAATTTAGAAAATTCACCTGGTGCATCTCGAGCAAGCCGGCAAGGCCTTGTCGCATTTCTTCTTGGTGCGCGTGCACTTCTCACACGCCCTGTGAGCGCGCTCGGTCGGGGCGACGTGCGCCCGTCGGCGCGGCCCTCGCGCTTCTGTATGTTGGCCAGCTTTGAAGGCATCTCGGTCCTCCACTGGAGGCCCTTGTTTCTGTTTCGTCGTGTAGATGCGTCTTCGCACTGGACGACGACGTCTGCATGTATTTATCTATCTCGGCTTGAGCTTCCCGACAACCAGGGTCTTGGGACGAGCGCTCAGGGTCTTTGGGTCTTTGGGTCTTTGGGCCTTTGGGTCGTTGGGGCCGTGTAAGCTGACCTGTAGGCGTTTCCGGCACAATTACTGCATGCGGGAGCCGAGGCTATTTGTATGTTTTACAGCTCAGCCCTATCGGGCAGGCTGGCTGGCCTGCGAGCTGGGACGGTTGATTGATTAATTACAGCACAGTAGCTAGCGAGGAGCCAGAAACTGGCGATACCGCCTTTGGTGCTACGATGCGACGGCAACTCCGTCCAGCCATGCTACTATGTATGCCACTGGGACCGGGCGACAGGGGTGGCCTGCCTCGCTCCATCTCGTGGACAAGCCTTATTGAAGAGAAGCAAACGGTGAGAGATGCGATTCGATGCTAGCCTCTGCTGCCCCCACAAGACCTCCCACCCGTTTCGCATCTGAGATGCCTAGCTTCCCCTCTCGCCATCTCTTCTCTCTTGTCCCCGTGGAGGAGGAGCGGCAGGGGGAGGGGGCATGGTGTTGAGCGATGTTCGGTATGGGTGTTGTCGGAGAGCTTCTCGTCTCTTTTCCTCAATCTGGAAAATCCTTCAGGAACACTCGGATCTCCTCCGGCCACTATGCATGCAATGCTTTCACAAGGAACACCTGACCCTTTGCTATATACTAGTACAGGACGTTGACACTCCCGTAGGTTGTTGACATGCCGAGGAGCTAGTTTAGCTCTGTCTCTGCCTCCTCCCTCCCCCTTCCAGTGGCTTTGCTGTCTTATTACCATATCTACCGGTGCTATCCTCATTACATCTCGCCCAAGCCAGTGTGGATCTCTGTTTGATGAACCCGCACAACTAATTGATCCGACTGCCGAGCCTCTCATCACTGCGCCCTGTTCTCCCCCGACTCCCCACCGCCATGGGGTCCTTATCCCAGGGAAATTGGCCCATGGCCCTGGCCTTGAAACAAGAATGTGAGAACTTTGGTAGTGGCAGCGTCCAAGAACCGAGATTGTGCTGTTATAAGCAGGTGTTGGCACCTAAATTCGGTTTCCATGAATCCATACCCTGGTGTGGATGGGCTTCTTCTCAACACCTAAAACCTGGTCCCACCGACAACTTATACCGGCATATCGCCAACGATCCACGGCCCACATAGGAGTCTTGCGAGTGTCGAGGCGAAGACATGTACTGTCAGAAGACCCTGCATTTTGAACTACCCAATCAAGCGCTTTGGTTGTGAAATTACATGCATGTCGCATGGTCAAATTCATCATGACTGATTACTTATTAATGAAGTGGTTTCACCCTGAATTCACACCCTTTCCGAACACCTCAAGACAGCACAGCGTTATGTTACGTAACGTAACGCTTGCTCGCAAGCCCTGACGCCAACAAGCCCTTTCCCAAGCAGATAAAGAAAACCCAAGAGGTATCATCCGCCTCAGTATCTCTCGTTCGGTCGGTACGTGGCCTGCATCTCCGGGGAGCCGGGTGGGTGAAATGGCGGAGTGTTCGTTTCCGGGGTTCGAAAGCCATCCGCGGTCAATGGATGGTGTTGATCCCATTGTGAGTGAGGGTCGGGGACAGTCCAAGAGGCTTCCTTGCAACTGCCGGCTGCGTAATCGCTGTGGGTTGGTCTTTGGTAGCATAGGGCGTGGTCATTGGGGTGCCCCAGTGTGTGGCAGATTCCCATTGCCATGAACTGGCCCGGACTGGACGTAAACGAGTGTAGACCGACGGTTTCGAATATTCGTTTCACAGCAGGCAATAACAAACAAGGTGAAGTGAATCGCCCTACGAGACAAAGAGGTCAGTAACTGGTATCGACCGTCAACTCCCGGAGATGAACTCACGCTTCAATAATACCAAACACGAAGGCGATGAGGGGTATTGATAAGCCAAGTATGGGCTGAAGATCCAGTAGAGGGCGAGGGCAACACCTGTCGCACTTCCCACAAATCCTAACCAGATAATCAGGTCGACGCCAACACATGCTCCGGGATGAATTCCACGATGACCGCCGCGGGCGCAGATGCAGATAGCCTCAGCCAAGCTCCAGATGAAAGCCACGGCCGCCTAAGCAAAGTCAGCAGGGAGGAACACAATGGAACATCGAGTAAGCTCGAAGAAAGAGAAGCTTCACATACGGGAGGGCCCAGAAACAATATCGGTCCTGTGTAAACAAGGCCGTATCCATCGTCCAAGTACCAATCAGAGTAATAGTTATTGACCGCGTTCAGGTCCGAGAAAACACTGGCGCCCAAACCGATGATGACGATGCTGAAGATCATAGAAATAAGTCGTAGCGTCAGCTTCGATACCCACATGCCTTTGGGCGAAACGTGGACCGGCTGCGTGGGCTGCGGGTGCTGGTGGTACTGATGAGGCACCGGCTGCGGCGGTTGGTATGCTGGTAGGTACCCATACTGTTGCTGTTGTTGATGTGGGTGACCATACTGAGGTTGCTGAGGTTGGTGTTGTTGTTGCTGCTGCTGCTGCTGCTGCTGTTGTTGCTGAGGCGGCTGTTGGTAAGACATGATGGGCACGAGATGTGTATATCTTCAAATTCGAGATGGAGTTGATCACCGTTGACTAAATCGCCAGGTAAATTTTCACACCTGGGGACGGCAGACGGCACGTCCGCAAGTCTGGCCACAGACACAGAAATTGGGAGTGCTCTGTTTATATGTGCCCAAGTCCTTGTTCAGCCTCAGCCTAGTTTGCGTGGCAGCCCAACCCTCATTGGCCAAGCTTTGCAGGAGGAAGCCATGTTCGCGGTTCGCAAGCAGGGTAGTTGTTCAGCTCATCCGCTGTCTCGCCCAGGGTGCCATGAGAATCGAGGAAAAAACAATGTGAGGCGACCAAGGCCTAGTAGGGATTTGGCGCGTCCGTGGCCCCCAGAGTTGGTGGCTTGCAGGCGGGACGGGTCCGTACATAGTAGTGGTGCGAAGGAGAGTTGGAAAGGAGACAGCTCAGACTCGGGAGCGTCGTGATCCTTGTCCGCGTTGACGAATGCCGGGCAAGGGAGATTCGAAGTGTGCCTTGAGACCGGGGCTGTGTCACATCAAGCACGCAGCCGAAAGTGATTGATTGTGTGCGGCTCAGCCGCAAGATGGTGTTTGATTGGGTGCCTCGCGGCCTAGATATGCAGGCTCTGTATCTTTCATCCGTCGTCTAGAATGCTTATTCTGCACATAGGATTGGTTATGGACGGTGAAGGATCAGGGAGATACTGGGTGGGTGGCCAGCAAGAGGGGATGTCCTTGTGAAGCCAAAGACCCTCCCATTGCAAGGCACGTGGTGAACGCCGATTGCCTATTTTTACGCTTCGAGCAAGTCACTAATTAATCCCCGACTGGCTGATCCAGTAAGGACCAAATTTGTGGATCACTGGTTAGTCTAGAGAGTCTTGAAGACGCGAACCCGAGTTGATGGTTAGAGGTTGAAAGTTGAAGGTTAACGTTGAAGGTTAACATTCAAGGTTAAAGAGAAAGGCTTGGCTACTGTTATTCTCTGGGTCAGCAACTTCCCCTTCAGGCCAAGGGCTGGGCCATACAGCACAAGAGATTCCAGCTTAACCCGACATTCAATCACTTAACCCTTTACTAATAATTCAGTCTCCGGTACAGTATTTAGTTTGCCCTAATTGGCCTTTGAACAGCATAAGCCATCATTCTACACAGCTGTAACACGTTCTCTTGAGATGGGTCAGGCCAGTGCTAGATCGCCTCAACAGGCTGGCTAACGTTAGTTCCTAGCTCTAGCCAGTAATCAATTCACTTCAATAAATGCCAGCATAACTTCTTCCGCAGCATTCCTCTCGCCATCAACCCAACTGTTGTACCCATGATGTTTCGAATAATCTTAACGCGCAGGCCAAAACCAACCCGTCCATATGCGACCCGCGCATGGCACGTCTCTACACCGTCCAAGCAACCGCGCAGTGCTAGCAAGGTAGTCTATTCCTCCTTTCTCCACTCTGAGTGGCCTGGCATCCGCCCATTAGACAATGTGCGAGCCTTTGCCGGATGAGTCAACCGCTTATTCGTAATTGCGAGTACAGATTCATGACACCCTGGTTCAAGTTGGAGTCGGTTGAACATAGCACCAAAGACCTATTTGCTCCGCTCAGAACCCTGCAACCTGACAAGCATATGGCATTTTAGTCATTCTTTGCCATCTCCAAGTCTTTGTATAAATATTCAAGCCCAACTAACCATCCGACCTCGTGGGTGATGTTGAGGTCTGGAGAGCAACACCACTGTCCACCCATGTAGTCATCATTCGGCTCATCCGGCACCACCTTCTTCACACAATTCACTCATCATGGCGTCAACTAGTCAGGTTTATCGCCTTCGGCCTGGCCGATTCGCCGACATTGCCGCTGCCGCCCGTCTTGGCGACATCTGCTTCCGAGATGACCACCTCTTCGCAATCCTCTTCCCCAACCGCCTCGAACATCTTGAAGAGTTCAAGGTGCACATTCGTCGCCTCTACGAAACCCGCTACTGGACCCTAGGCTACGTTCTCACCTTGGCCGTCGATGAAGATGACCGCGTCGTGGGTTGCTCCTGGTGGCGTCGTCCCGACGATGAGTTCTCCGTTTTCTACACGTGGCTGTCCCCTGTAAGTCGTTCAACACCCACTCCGCTATCCTGCATTTCGCTCAACTCAAGCTCAGCCTCTTGGTTTGCGGCCTTCATGAGGACGCTCTTATCGCTGAGGGACACTCTTTTCCCTCTCCGCAACATTGACAAGAGCAACGCTGGCATCTACCAGCGCGTCTTTGACACCATAAAGCCCGATGTCCTGAATACTCCTCGCCGGAAGCAGGCCTGGTATCTCTCCACTCTCGCCGTTGACCCTTCTCTGCAAGGTAAGGGCATTGGTACTATGCTTGTCCGTGATGGCCAGCACAAGGCTGCGCAGCGAGGCAAGGCTACTTGGCTAGTCGGTCTCTACGGAACTGACAATCTATACACTCGCTTCGGCTTCGCCGAGGTTGCCCGAGCAAACGTAGGCGAGCTGAGCCATTGGAACGGCGGCATCATCATGTTCACGGAGTAGAGCACAAAAAGAAGAAGAAAAGGAAGACCCTTTGCCCGTGCTAATAGTCACATGGTCAGGCCTCAGAACTTATGGGCTACGAAAGGCCAGGTTTCAACATTGTTCACCGCAAAGCTCAGCCGGAATCGTAGTTTAAGTCAATCAACGTTTCTCAGGTGCTATCGATGCGCGAATTCTAACAATTATTTATACATGCTCCTAACTGCCACCACATCGAGCAGAAACGCCAGTCATCTGGGAGTGCTGGCTTCCTCCCACCATCGTGCGCCGAGCAAAGGAATCCTGTATCCCCAACACCCAATGCCCTCACATTTTGGTTGTTTGCCAGGTATCGTGAGCTCATTTCATAGACCTGCCCTACCAGGGGCGTCTAACTCTGAATAACATAAAGAAAACCAATGCGTGTCTGTCGTGTCCACCCTTGCCAGTCCAGACCTCTGTATTAAGTAATGCAAAGCAGCACAAAGACGAAGGAGCTCTGGTAAATGCGCCTTGGGGAGGGGTTGTGAAAGAACACCCTACGAGCGAGGCATCCATCCTTGCTCGTAGAATGTCCTAATTAGTTCCCCATAGTAAAGCAAAACATAAATTGGTTCAAAAATGAAATAGTCCAAGAAGCTGCGATATGCTAGCTTCGTCTGTGATGTTGTCGTTCCATCTCAGCGGCGACCACGCATGTCTGGGCTCATGGTGCGGTGGCCTTGCATCATGGCATGATGACTGCCGTTGTGGTGAAAGGGCTGTGGCTCATAGAGAGGCTTTGGCTGTGGCCGTGCTGCCTCGGACCATGGGAGCCATGGAAAACTCTTGGTGCATCCATGCCATATCGTGCCAAGGCAGGGCCGTTGTGATCAAATCCGTGGTGTCCGATATGGCCTTCTGGGCCTGAACTAGAGGGCCGGTCATAAGGTGTACCACGTCGATCGGCAAGAGTGAAGGCACTCGCTGATCTCTGATGCATGGGACGGTGTGGGCCGTAGCCGCTAGGTGCCATACTAGAGGACCTGTGCGGCTGTCGACCTCCGGGATAAGCGCCCATCTGAGGTGTCATTGATGGGAGGTTGAACTGGTGTGCTGCCGCCTCATGCGCATTGTCGGGTTGAGAGGGCATCTGACCATAGGTGGAGCTCAGCTCATAGAAGTAAGCCCTGCCCTGGTCATCACCAGCAGGGTGGCCGTTGAAGGGTACCTCATCTGCTGGCTAGGTTGTCGGTCATCCTCAGGACCAGCACCGTAGAACCCTTGACCGAAATGCATCTTAGGAACAACATGTGGTGCTCGAGGCAAAGCGTGCTCAGCACCGTGCATATAACGGTTAGACGAGCCGGGGCGCGAAGGCAGGTTCTCCAAAGGCCGCAAGAAAGATGTAGGCATGCGTGGTGGTGAGATGCCAGAAGCCTTCTCGACTCGCATTCGCTTCTCAGAGGGACTGGTTTGGCCTGCCATTTGATCTTCATGCTGCCCGTAGTACGCGTGGTGGCCAGACATTTGCTCCATGATCATCGTGACATCTGAAGCCTTTCGCTTTGGAGTCTTCGGCCCGTTGGAGGCGGTGGAGTTGTTTCTTCGGCCTCTGCCAGGCTTAGAAGTGCCGTCATTGCCTTCCTCGACAATGTTTGGAAGGAACTCAACCTCAGGAACCTGGGTCAAACGTCCGCTGTCAAGATCAGCGTATAGTCGGTCAACGATCTCGAGGATCTGTTCAGTTCGATAGCCTTTTCCAAGACGCTGGACAATCCAGTGCGGAACCCCAGTGCTGCCTGAACCGCCAGCATTTTCATCGTCACTGTCATCAGCAGGAACGTTCTCTCCATCGAGACGCTTCTGCTCACGCTTTCGAAGAGAGAACTCCCAGCTCTCGATGAAGGATCCATGACCATCGGTCTGATTCTTTACACTCCACGCCTGTAATCGGTGAATCTGAACTTTAACAAGCTCCATCTGGGTAAGAGGGTAGGTTTTGGCGTTGCGGTATCGAACACGCTGGTAATGCTTGCGGCAATAGTAAACCCAAACATGCTTAGGAATTCGCTGTGTGCAGTTCTTGTTTCGGCCGAAAAGGTGAGAAATCGCTTTGCGGAGTTGAGAGCCAGTGTTGCAGTTTTCGACAAACATGCAGCAAGCCTCTGCTTTAAGAGCCATCTCTACAGAAGCACTGGCGTCCTCGGGAATTGGAGCCGGGCCCTGTGACATACTGCGGGTCGGGTCCAAAGATAGAGAACGACCATGCTCGGAGTAGGAGCTGAGTGTTGAATGGCGACGTGGGAGCGACCGACTGATATCGCCAGTCTCTGATTCTGTGTCGTGACGAAGTATCGACCCGCGTCGATGAAGCTCAGTGTGATCCATGCGGTTGCCACCAATTGCAGGAGACTGTTCGCGGGACATGCCAGGCGTCTCTTGTCTACGTGACTGATCTAGAATAGAATGTGGTGGTGGGAGAACAGGGTAAGATTGTTTCGTGGCTGTCAATCGAGAAGACATTGCAGTAGGAGCGCAGTTGGGCGCAGATACAGTTCTTTTATGGAACTTGGATGGGACAAAGTAGCTGTCAACTTTGGGTTTCGACTGACTGAATGACCTGTTAGCATTTATCGATAATACTGAATTTGCAAGCCGGTATGCTCAAGATTGAGGAAGTGAAAGCAAAGAAGACTGAGTTATCGAGGTTGTAAACAGTTAGGTAAGTGAGGAAGAGTCCAATGAGTTCATGATCGCAAGTCCAGGTGTCAGCAGATCACAATACTGGGTTTCCAATATGATATCTGCTACTTCGGAGTGAATCACAATAATGGCAATGGTCCCAAATGCTAGATGTCACTGGCATCTGGCATATGGGAAGGCAGACCCACCCGGCACTTGCCAGCTCGGGTGATTCAGACCGCAACTTGGGGCAGTGATTCACGAACAAAATGGCAGTTGTTTGCGCGCAAGACTTGCCTTAAAAGCTCCGTGGGACTCAAGAGTCGGTTAACCGAGCTGTTCGGGCCCGTAGCATAATCGACGTTCTGTTGAAATGCGGGATACCTTGGCGAGGGTGGCTGGATGGTGCCCAGGGTGGGCACTTCTGTTGACTCTGGAAGCTGAGCCAGTTTGCCCTCTAGCAAAGGAGTTTCAATAGTGATACCGCCTACAGTCGTAACTGAAGAGATTCTTGAATGCGACCCAGAGACCGACGAAGTGTATGATGAAAGGCTGCTATGGCTATCCGAGAACTTGTGCTTTGGTCGCTCGAAGCTCTGTTTATCCAGAGCTGCTTCTTGACGGAATCTTAACGTAGTTGTTAGCTAAATTCCAGCGTATTACAGTCGACAAGGCTTACCGGCTTTCCCCGGATGTAGTATTGTGTGCATCATTCTCTGATCTGGATGGCGTTACTTCAGTCTTCCCATTCTTCATGTAGGTAACATTAGTTAGAATAGCTTACCGGAATGATGGTGGCGGCGGCGTCAGAGCGTTTGACCTCGGCGCATCCACTAACGAGTCCATAGAAGCCGCTCTCGAATGAGCGCTTCCTCCCGACTCGGTACTGGAAGAGATAGGAGACTCTAGACGTTCAGTAGGTGAACGAAATCGTGACTTGAGATGCAAGGGTGCCTTGATGTCGATTGACAACGGCAGGGAGTAGCCATCAGCGTTCCAAGGCGTACGACTCTTATGGCTCTTTTCTTCGTCGCTTGATTGTGTGCTTGCTCGAGGTTCTGTGGATGCAACAGAGTGGCTTCGATCGCTGGCGTCTGGTGACTGTGACTGACTGCGGCTCATGGCCTCCACCTTTGCCCCCGAGGAGGTGTTGAGAAGTGATGTAACGTCCATGGTGAGGAGTTTCGAGTATTAATGAATTCGGAAGAGATGGGTGGCGTGGTGGCGACCGCTTTGCAACCCTCTCGAAGAGGATGCTTGTTGTGTGGAAGGCAAGTCGGCGTAAATCCGGCCTCAAACTTTGTGTGTGGTGATGTCTCCGATGTTGTTATATCTTATTAGAAGCGGCAGCTATGATGTAGAACGCACTTGATGTCTCTGTCATAACCTGCTTGTGTCGGGTAGTTGTGAGTAGTAATGTGATAAATTACAACGAAAGGAATAGTTCTTCATGCGGCGCAAGAACAACAAAACTCCAACGCTGATATATGCAGGCTGACCGAGTCCGGCTTGGTCAGATGTCGTCCAGTATCAACGAAGGTATCGTCGGAATACTGAGTTACGAGCCCAGTCGCTATGTGAAGGGATGTCGTAAAGTTATGGAAGAAATCGACTCTTCTCCAGCAAACGTTGTGATGGCACGTTTGACACACTCGAGGACAGAAACAAGGCGCTAGGTAGAAACCCTCTGGTGATCTGTTGGATATGAAACGTTTATGATTTCCGTCGAAGGGTCCAAACGTATTGTAGTTGACAGATGAATCTAAGCTGTTCTCGAGTGGCGAAGCTTTCGGATTGCTGCCAGGCCGATATGAAAGAGTCTGAGCAACAATTTCCGTGACAAGAGCCCAGAATCATAAAACAAAACAGATGGTGGTCCAGCCTGGGGTAAATCTATTGTGGGAAACGACCACTGTCGACAACTAAAGTCAGGGTTGACTCCTGAGACCGGAGGCTTAGCTTTGGTGAAGAATAGACATCAGACGCAAACGGTCCAAGCAACAACGAAGCGCAGTGTATTCGACATTGTCCTGGACCAAATCGAGGTGTGACGAGTCAAGACGCAAATGAAGGGGAGGTTTGGACTCCGCAAGGCTTAGGGCAGAGGGAGCTCGAAGTCGAAGCGGGTGCCATGAGACCAAAGCACCACGAACGGTCCAGTCCGAATAGGGAAACATCTGTGCTGGGGTTGCATGAAAGACTTGATAGAGATTGACGACAGTAGCTGTTTGGGGTCCAGGAGGGATTGAGTATGTGGGTCAAATCCACGGGTCAAGGCATGGCATCCTTGTCTCAACCATAGGTGGTCAAAGCAACTGGGAGCATACACACAGCCAGATGCCAGCTTCAGAGCATCAGAAACGGCTAGCAGGTATGGGGCTCAAGCGGAAAATAGTATCAGACTCATTGTGCTCCATACATGACGAGGCTAAAGAGTTAGTCAAACCGCACCACTGTGGTGGTGCAAGGGTGTTATGCATAATGCATCAAGAGCAGACACCCTACCGAAAGCTATGAGGCTGCCAGCACAGGCTGAAGCTGCTGCGGTGGCAGGGCGAGCAGTAAATGCTTCAGCCACCAGTTTCTGCGACTCGTTCTGAAGCGCTGCGAACAGGAGACCAGAAATGGCCATGGTGAGAATTGTCGACATGTGCAGCAGCGTCAGCATAGTACGAGAGAGGCCGCATAGTTCGGCAACGATATGGTGTCCGAACCACGATCTGCACAGGGGATCCCATCCTTGCAATTAAGAGAAATGCTCGACCCAGTCTACAGCGCAAAGCGACGGGCAGCGGGTAGATTGATCTCTATGGAGTTGAGCCAGGCAGTGAGTGGTCTGTTGGTTGGGATGCCTCTCCTACTCTGATGTTTACGAGACCACAGGGGCGGGTGGAGGAGCAATCGCATCTGCAGGCTGATACCCTATGAAACCTCGGCAGCGACTCGATATGTTTTGACTGATAGGGGGTTTCTGCTGGTCCCTTTGTGACCGGACTAGCGTCCGCCCGTGGGGCGAGGCGATCAAACTGAGGATATCCGGGGCTACCAACACAGGTCTGATATCCGTGTGTTCCTCTTTTTCAGCGCAATGGGGCACCCTCGCATGGGAACATCGGGCTTGCCTCACTCACATGCCATCGGCTCACATGCCGATGTGATACTAGACAGGTAAGTCCGTGACCCTGATTGACCCAGTTTACAAGATGGGGTTGCAATTTCAGACGTCGTCAGAGGCACCGTTCTAGTTTAGCAAGGCGCAGTGATGGTGGTGGTAGTGGTGGTGGTGGCTAGGTGCCTTGACTAGTAGCAATCTTGGACGACTGTGCACCGCACGAGTTGCATTGCTAGGACTGCACAACCAGCTAAAGCCGCCATCCGTCTTGATGTGCTAGGCTGTCATGCCTCCCGGCACACTAAGGAGGCGTATTGCGGTGCTGGCAGCGGTTACTACCGTGTCTCTTTTTCACAAGAGCCTCATCAGGAGATGGAGGATCCCAAATGGCCCCTTCCTACATCCCCTTAAGGAGGCCGCAGTGCAATCGAACGACTGCTGGGGTGCAACATACTACTAGCATGACGGGGCAGACTATTTCTCCTGTTTGTTAGCCAGTGCGACTAGCCGGCCATCGACTGCACGGTCATCGAACCAGTAGCGTGTCCGAGGCAAACGGTGAAAGGACCTCAGACGGGGTCGGAGAGCACCAAGGCGCGCCGCGCTTTGGGGGACGGACGTGGCCAGGCCCTCCCACGGAGCTCCCAGCTCGCTGTATGTCCCGAGATGTTGCCGTCCGTCTCGAATTTGGTGTAGCAGCGGGCAGCGGGCAGGGTGGTAGAGGGTTGGTCGTCGTAGATTAATGGGTAGATGTGGAGCCGGGCCGCCAGGAGAGGCCCTCAAGTTTCAGCTGAGCGAATAGTTCCGGCAGCCTGGGGTAGACCAGGGCGTGCGACAAGCTTTCATTCATCACGCTCTTTGGCCAGCTGAAATGGGGCCATGATGCTGATCGGCCCAGTATGGCGAGGGATGGAGGATGTCGGCATGCGATGCGAGTATCATTGCATCTCGGGAGTTCTGCCACGTCCGGTTCACACTGGAGATCGTGCTGGCAAAGCCTTCAATGCCGGGATGATGTGGTTGCACCAGCAAACCCCTGTTATCCCATCTGAGACAACTGAGTGTCTCTGTGGCGCAGCCCTAAGAACGTCAAAGGGTGGCCGCATCGGGACAAGTTTCTTCAAATCCTGCCGTGACGACACGGCTGACGGACAAAAAGTACTGCATGCCGTAGTCAATTGAGCCGAGTGGGAGGATTGATGGAGGACCACGTAGCCCTCAGCTTTCTGGTATTGGCATTGCCATCGTCATGGTAACAATGCATTCTGAATGTAGGTTGCGAACTCGAACCAGGTGATGTTAGTAGATGGAAAAGATGCAATTCGTGTGGCCAGCTTGCGTGGTTGACTATTACCGTACTAGCTTAGATACAGTACACTACCATAGTGCTAAGGCAGGTACTAAGGTAGGTCTCGATAGCACCTTACGTTCCTGTGTTTACGCAGTAGCTCCTTCCAACAGCTACCTACCTACGTAGGTGGTAAATTCTTGCCCAACTCCCCACATCACGTAGTCACTTACCTAAGGTAGGTACCTACCGTACCTGCTAGCCTCATTAGCCGTTGCTCAAGTGGGTGGGTGTACACCATATATCCCGTTTCGTCCATTTCCTATTTGGTCCCATCCTTTGGGAGAAATACTGTAAATCGAAAGCCTGGTATCCAAAATGCTCACCTAGCTACTGTACTGTATGATCAGTTACCCAAACCGTCTCACACCCAACAATGACCCATGCAGTACTCTTCACGGTTCACCTGTTCTCGCTCTCTCAAGATCCGTGCGTGCATCCTTTGCTCCTTAGGGCGCTGCCAACCACAGCTTCTTCGTTCACCGGAACCGGGCCCCTTGTGCCTGCAAGGAACGCCCAGGATAAAGGAGTGGGCAACGGTCCCGGGAACATACCTGAGCATATGAATTTCCCGTATTCCTATTTTAGGCCAGTGCACCACCGGACGATCACATCTCGCAGGAGCCCCAAGCCCTAGGAACCGATGGACAACAGATGAGGATGGTTTAATCTCCGGCGTGCAGACAACTCCTCTGGCTTCTAATTTAGAGTCACCTGGCTAATGCACGATCAGTCCAAGCAGGATCTTGATGGTTCTTTGCTTGGACCTTGCAATCATCGTATATGTAATCATCCCATACACATTGGTTTCGGGCTTAATGGATGACACTTTCCCTTTCCAACGAGATTGGTCCCAGACGGTCTGAGCGAGGGAGGATTCCAGAAGCATAGGGAAGTTGATTGACATCAATCTAACTCGATTCAAGGCCGTCTATCTCTGCTTTACTCTTTACAGACGCACCTGAGCAGCCTAACCACAAAGATGCATTCAATCATGTTAGCGTGATGTTCGTGCGCTACATAGACACCGCCATAATCTTATCGGCGACAAACCGTTTCCAACGCCCGCCTTGAAGCGCAATCTGGCTAGTTTCAGGTCGGGCTTTGACCGTTCGTGATCCAGTGCGGTACAGGTGGCACCGGATCATCGTGCGACCGGTATACGCTGAGTTGCAACTCAGACGTAGTCATACCAGATGAGAGCCGATATCCCGGCTTGCTTCACACAACGGTGTCATCCGTTTCAGTTTTGTGGTGACCTAAAATTGGGCTTCTGCTCTGTCCCCTAAAGAGCTTGACTTGTGGTTTTGCGGGTATGCCCATTACAGTTGCGAAATCCTCAGTAAATGATACGAATGTTGTACAGGGTATGAAGTAAATTCCATCGAGGACTCTTGCTCTATTCGAAGTGAGTCCTTCGTCTAATCTTCCTATTTTCCCATCCTTCGAATATCGAGATGGCTGTTAACAGAATCTTCGTCTCCGTTACCCGGGCCTTGGTTGGTTTGGTTGTTTCTGAGACGGTTAATGTTCGAAACAAGTGCTTCCGAGAAACATGAATCTAGAATTGCGAGAGAGACGGAAGCGTTTGTTGTTTCAAAGCTCAGACTTGTTTCCGCTACTGTTCCAGATGATCTCACTAGAAGACTTATCAAGTTTCTTGATGGTCAAGGAGAGGGTGATAGTCGCAGGTTTCCAAAACTTGTTTGCAAACAGCAAAGAGGTATGTCGCCATGAAACACAGTAGCTGACTCCATCGTTCCGGCCAGCTTCGTCGGTATCAAAGCTCATCCCGAGGTAAAGCTGGACTATGTCGACTGGAGAACCAAGATAGTATCGAGCGAGCGACAACCGGTAGATCGTGGAGGCATGTGAAACCAAGGCATTGATGGAGCGGCAGGTCTCTGTGCAGCTTTTGTGTGTCCGATGTGAAGGCGGGTGGTTAATCGTTGATGACGTCCATCTCCACTAACCCATGAGCATTTCCCAACATAGGATCGTCTCATGAATTTTCTGATGAAGTGGTAACAAGCAAATTTTATGCAATAATCTTATGATCAGATAGCCTAATTCAGTCAGATATGGTTGGCTATCCAATCTGGTCAATTCGAGATATTGTTGTTGAATTCGCTCCTTTCCTCAATCCTTTCCTCACAGTGTCCCCAGGCTACATATTTCGTATTGGCCTATTCATACTCCTTGAGGCTATCCTTGTTTCATTAGCGGAAACCTTAGCATTGTACTGGTGCTCTCGCTCGGCACAACAGAGCAACATGTAAAAAGAAGACGCTGTACGTAACACTACACGACTGGGGGCGGATGAATGCCATCTGAACATGAACGGTTGATCCTCGTCATACTTGATGCAACATGTACGACTTAATGAGCATGCAGACAGATAAGCCTTGGGAACATCTGTTTGATCCGGCTCTGCACTCGAATTTTGGTCAAATATGGGATGATGTACAGGGTAGCTGGCTATATAAGCAGACCACATAAAAACCAGACAACAGTTACAGCAGCACATATATACTCATAGCTCGTACTGTAAAGTATATAAATCTACTGCTTAGTGGGAGAGAAGGCACTATCCAGTGCGTTCGTATATCACTGACATGACTTGATTGCACGAGGAGAACTGATAGTGGACAGTGAGGCAAGATACTAGTTGACGTTGAATAAACCCCACGACCTTTGGCAAAGCCAACTATACTCAATAAGCATAACCGTGCCGTGGAAACTGTCTCGAAGTCTCTCTTATGGTGAGAGTCACACCTAGCGATTTCAAAGGAGACCCCAAAGGCACCACGAGGCCATCTGATTCGAAAGTCGACGTTTAAATCAAGTCATCAAGGGCCTTATCAGCGTCTTTCTCTATGAGCTCTCTCATACCCTGTGCAAATTTGTTAACATAATCCAGCCAGTTCTCGGGCTGATTTACCTCGGGCATAATTGGGTTTCCGGACTGATCCGTGACGTAGCGGAAAGGCATCTGCGTGCTTTCATGCTCATTGAAGCGAATCTCTGGATGGTCCACTCGAGGGATGTTGTCAAGAGTGTCTAACGCAGTTAGTGAATGAGAAAAGCTATGGGAGTATCCGATGTGTGAACACACATTTATCCTGCACCACCATGCGAGTTACGCGCACAGCTGTATCTGTTGTCATCTGTACAGGGCCCAGTCTGCGGCCCTCAAACCCCTTCTTCCTCAGCTCCGAGGTACGGTCTATTTTGGTCAGCACGCATAGTGTAGAGCTCTTCCTTATTCTCACCTCTAGGGGATCGTCGCCTATGCAACCTTGGCTTAGCTCAGGTCTGGAAAATGCTTTACAGTAAGCTTACCAAGGATGCCTCCAAACAGGAACACATCAAATGTATCGCCGTCAGCAGGAGACAAGTCTTTAGCCGCAGCCGGGTCTAGCAAGCACACGCGGGCCTTGTCGGCAGCGTATAGTTCCTCCACTCCTCGATGCTCGGCCTTAAAGGCGGGGACCTCCAGAAGGGTTGAGGGAGTCTTGAATGCAGGTGGCAGGCTGGAAAGAATGAAGGTGCCGTTCGAGGCTTGAGTCTCCTTGGCAATGGCAAGATACTCCAGCTCGGACCAAGGACCAAGCTCATCATCAAGATGTTCAACGATGAAAGTTTTCCCCGTTGACGCCATCTTCAATAGGTTTGTAACCGTGTGCTCAAACGCCGGTGGTGAGGGTTTATGGAAGGAGCGCAGCGAAGAAGGCTGGGCTAGGATTGTACTAAAGACCTGAGATGAAGAGTTGCATAGACGTGAGTGTTGGGAGATGGTGATATTGTCCTCAGACTGGTAGTCAGGTGGCACATTTACCATCAAAAATTTCCCAGCTTCTATGCCCTAGGCTAAGGTTCTGGGTGGTAAAGTAGGGGTCCAGTTAACTACAGCATTGCTACGAGACGCATCGGCTCTTACCACGTCGTTGCCGTAACAGCATTTTCTGGGCTTTCAAATTTCTACGAAATAAGGCAAGACAAAAAAACCTATTCATGTCGGCCATGCCTGATTCAATACTGAGAGCGGTTTAGGTTGCTGTTATTGAATGGTCTCTCCCTTGCCAGCCCAGAGCCACCAAATCTGTATGTTGGGGAGCCCGTCTTCAGATACCCCAGCCTTGAGGCCACTGTTAGTTTCGAAGTACCTCTCCACCTAAATCAAGCGACAAGATACAAAGGGTGAGGCAAAGTGCCTAACGCGCCACAGCCATCTAACCTGCCAGGCAGAGCTACTAAGTTAGTTGGCACTGTAGTTACCTACTAACCTAGTACCAAGGCACCTAGGAGGCACCTCAGGTAAGGCATTTCATTGGACTGGAAGCTGGGATCGGCCGCCGCGTGTGCATTTGCCAGTATTGAGGCTCAATGGCCATGGGCCTCCTTCGGGTGTTGCGGCCAGGGTCTGGTGCGACAGTGTGTCTCTTTCCTCTGACTGGCCACCTCACCTCTTCCATTCCATCGCGCTCGGCCTGAACGGTCTTTTTGCTTCATCCTTGATTTTTGTTTTCCATCGTTTTGACATTTGAAGCCCGACTCCGACGGAATTGTTTGCGCGACTCCATTCATTCGGGCCATTTGTCTCCTTTCCGTTATTGCCCCCGACGGGCTCTCGACTTCCCATCATGGCAGCCTCGTCCAGCATGTCCTCTAGGACACATTGGCTGGCTGCGCTTTGCCTAGCTCTCTGGCCGACCCTCACCATGGCAGCGAACCCGGCCGCCGCTTACTATGTTCGCGACCTTCCTGGCGTTCCCAAAGACGCGACCCTGATCAAGATGCATGCTGGGTAAGTCTGGTGTCTCCATCTCCATCTCCGTCTCCGTCTCCGTCTCTCCCCTTGTTCCAGCCTGCAGCTGACGCTCGTTTTCCCTTATTGCAGCCACATCGAAATCACCCCGAACACAATGGCAACCTCTTCTTCTGGCACTTTCAAAACAAGCACATTGCGAACCGACAGCGAACCGTCATCTGGCTCAACGGCGGCCCCGGCTGCAGCTCCGAAGATGGTGCATTGATGGAGATAGGACCGTACCGTGTCAAGGATGAAAATACGCTCGAGTTGAACGAGGGCTCATGGCATGAGTTCGCCAACCTGCTCTTTGTTGACAACCCGGTTGGAACGGGCTTCAGCTATGTCGACACGGACAGTTATATTCACGAACTTGACGACATGGCCCAAAACTTCATTACGTTCCTTACCAAATTCTTTGAGACCTTCCCGGAGTACGAGCGCGACGACGTGAGTGTGGTGCGATCCAAACATCAGGATGTTCTCTAACATGTCACAGTTATATATCGCTGGAGAATCTTATGCCGGCCAATATATCCCCTACATTGCCCGGGCTATTCTTGACAGCAACAAGGCCCGAGGCTCTAATGCTTGGAACCTACGGGGCTTGCTGATCGGAAACGGCTGGGTCTCCCCAAGGAGCAGTACGATTCATACATCCCCTTCGCTCTTAAGAAAGGTCTCTTTAAGCAAGACTCGGATGTGCACAAACAGTTGCTCCAGGACGATAAAAAATGCAAGGACACGCTTGCCGCCAGGCCTGGTCAAATCGATTACTCCGATTGCGAGGGTATCCTTTCGCACATGTTGCAACTTACCAACTCAGGAACTGGGGACAACACTTGTTACAACATGTACGACGTCCGCCTAAAGGACTCATACCCCAGCTGCGGTATGAACTGGCCGAAAGACCTGAAGGCTGTGACGAACTACCTGAGGAAGCCGGAGGTGACTGTTGCTCTAAACATCAGCCCGCAAAAGAACACTGGGTGGCAAGAATGCACGGGCGCCGTCGGTTCGGCGTTTAATGCTAGGCATTCACGTCCCACCATCGACCTGCTCCCAGACCTTATCAAGGAAATCCCAATTCTTCTCTTCTCAGGTGGCGAGGATCTCATCTGCAACCACATTGGCACCGAAAATTTCATTGCCAATATGGAGTGGAATGGCGGTAAAGGGTTTGAAGTCACTCCTGGTAACTGGGCCCCTCGTCGTAATTGGACTTTCGAGGGCGAGGCGGCTGGCTTCTGGCAGGAAGCACGCAATCTGACTTACGTTTTGTTCGAAGAGTCATCGCACATGGTCCCGGTTGACTTTCCCCGACGTTCTCGAGATATGCTCGACAGGTTTATGGGTGTTGACATTACGAGCATCGGTGGCCAACCAGCTGACAGTCGACTTGACGGAGAGAAGGGCCCCGAAACTTCGGTTGGAGGTGTTTCCAACGGCACTTCAAGCACAGATGAAGAGAAGCAGAAGCAGGTTGAGAAGGCAAAGTGGGATGCCTACCAGAATGCCGGTGGCGTCGTGCTGGTCTTGCTCATCATTGCGGTTTCGGCTTAGGGATTCTTCCTCTGGCGCAGTCGCCGCAGGGCAGCTGCCTATAAGCCAGTGAACCAAGACACAAGTCTGGGAAGCCTCCACCACGGCTCACGTGGAGGCGATCTGGAGGCGGCAGCGTTTGACGAAAGCGAGCTGGACGATCTCCACTCTGAAACTCCTACAGCGAGTCGACACAACAAATATAGCGTTGGAGATGACAGCGAGGAAGAGTCGGAAAAGGCCAAGCCCAAAGGCAGCGGCGCCGGTCGTAGTCTGGCTTAAGTGTACAAATGAATGACACCCACTATGGACACATGTATCGTCCATCATGACGGACTTTAACTCTGCATAATAGGCGCAAGGTGTTTTTGGTACATATCAGAATATAGCATATTGTTTTACAACGTACTGAGGACAGTTTTATATCTCTTTGGCGGTGTTCTTCTACAACAATTGATGCGGGACTGCTTAGCGATGTGTAGACAAGAGTTACCAGCGGCTTCTCGCGCTCCAGCGCCCGGATTCAGACCCAGCTTGTAAACTATTCCTCCCAATAAGTTGGAAGGCAATATGCCACAACATATTTTGCCATCCCAGTATACAATCTGACCTGCCACATCCAGTATCTCGCAGCAGCCAACCGGGAGCAGCCTTCAGTTCCATTGACCAAAGACGTGAATTACAATATCCAGAAGCGAGTGTGCAGTTCCAAAGGTATGATCTATGCACGCAGGACTGTTTCTTGATCCGCTGTATTACTGGGGCCTGTTTCTGGTCATTGTCCAAGCTGGTTAGTTTCAACCTCTGATTTGCATATACAGGCAGCTACAGCAGTTCCCTATGAGATGATTGCCAGAGAGGTGGGTGGAAGGCAGTCTCTACAGAAAGTACCTCCCTACATCGATAGCCAGCATATCTGGGTACGGAAGGCACATCCGCGTACAGCTGCCGAACAGCTGCTTCGATCTCTGCAGCAACAAGGCGCCACCTGGAAGTGAAGCCCTGAGCCCTTATTTCTAGAGGAAAGCCCCCTCTCCTCTCCTCTCTTCTCTTCTCTTCTCTTTCCTTTCATCTCACATCCTCATACATCACGTCTCAACGCGGTGTATCAAGGCCAACGGAATATCAACATCGCTTTCAGAAGCTACGACGCGCATCTTCACTCTACAATTCAGGCAATACCATCCCGTTTACATCCAAACGCCCTTATCACACAACCTGCCTGGCACACATCCCGTTTGTGGCCAAGCCGTTTGTTTCATAGCAGGTACGTTCTTGAATTTGGTCATCGTCTGTCAAATCCATTTCATCCCGTAACCATATCACAAGCCGTTATCGGCGTTTCCTGCTCATCAAAGCCATTACCACAAACCCATTTTCTTATTATGCCAGCTGACATGTACTACAGCCATCTTCATCATTGAATTTGACTTGAACGCAGCATGGCTGACTGGGGTATGACGAATGATTATGGACAGGGGACGTATCCTGTATTGCCTGTGGTGAGACGAGGTAATCTCATTTTCAAGGATGACTTCAGCTACAATGCTAACCGTCATCAGCCACTCTACCCATGATTGCCCCAACAAAGTCTCCTATGGAGATGATGCAGGTCCTGGCGATGACAAGTGCTTTGGCTGTGGTGAAACTGGGTGAGTATCCAAGCTCCCATCCTCAGTACTTTTATTAACCAGGGCTCAGTCACCGCCGAGCCGAGTGCCCTACACCACGGGAGATGACCTGCCACCATTGCAAGCAGCCAGGCCATATGATGAAGGACTGCCCTGACAAGCCACCTATGGTTTGCGAGAACTGTGGAGAAGATGGTAAGTCAACCCAGATACTACGCTCGTGCTCAGTGTGATTACTGATGCATTCGAGCAAAGGCCATATGAGAAAGGATTGCCAGAACGCTCGAAAGCTTGACCGAGCGCATATTGCAGATGTTTCTCCTGAAGCCGCGTGGCAGAAGATCAAGACTGCCGTGTCTGAGAGAGACGTTGACGATGTCAAGGAAGCCGTGCAAGAATACGTCAAGACTAACAATGGCACTCCAACCTACCGAGAGCTTCAGGAGGCCATGATTACCCAGGGATCAACCTCTGGTTCATTGCCACCGAGCGCCAGTTGCTCGGCATGTTCACAAACATGGACTTGCAAGGTAACCTTGGGAAGAAATATACAATCTCCTACAGATTTTCTGAGCAGCCTGACAAGCCACGGGAGAGAGACGCCTGGCCACAGAGCCGGGAGGAACTCCTTTCTCGTCTGGACGATGCTGGCGAGGTCGTCGACAGTTACCTTCCCAAGTGCCTTAACTGCAATGAGATCGGTCACATCTCCAAGAGCTGCCCCAACGAGAGAGTGGAGCGAGCAGCAAACACCGGCGCAACTTGCTACAATTGCGGCGCCGAAGGACATCGTGTCAGAGACTGTAGGTTTCTTCCAGTGTTCTATTTGCCTATGATGCTGATCTTTCAGGCCCTGAGCCACGTGTTGACAAGTTCGCTTGCAAGAATTGCGGGTAAGTCAGCCCTGGCCACGAAGAGTTGCTCTCGTTTATCAGACACTAACTTCGGCATAGCAAATCTGGACATAAGGTGGCTGAATGTGAGGAGCCACCTAACCCAGACAACATTGAATGTCGCAAGTGTGGTGAGAGTAAGTTTCAGCTGGAAAAAATATCCAACCTATTTTACTAATGGAAACAGAGGGTCACTTCGCCAGGGACTGCCCCCAGGAGGTGGTCGCGCATGCCGTAACTGTGGACAAGAGGGCCATATGGCTAAAGAGTGCGATCAGCCCAGAAACATGGACGCCGTTACATGTCGTAACTGCGAGAAGACCGGCCACTTCAGCCGAGAATGCCCTGAGCCAAAGGATTGTAAGTTGATCCCAGACTTTGAACAAGCATAGTCTCTAACAATACCAGGGAGCAAGGTCCAGTGCTCCAACTGCCAGGAATTCGGCCACACCAAGGTTAGATGCAAGAAGCCCCTCCTAAGTGAGGCTGATGGTAATGGAATGGACAATCATGGAAATGGCGGCTTCAATGACAACGAAGTCATCGGTAACGATGATTTCAAGGGCCCAGGGGCAACCTCTGGAAATGATGACTGGCAGGCCACCCAGACAGCTTCGAACGACTTGGGGATGGTGGATGGTAATTATGAAGCGATCTCTTTGAGGAATATCCTCCAGCTCCTGATACCATCTTCTGGTGGATGGCAGGGATGCTTCTTGATTTGTGCTGGGACTTGCTTATGAGAGGCGTGAATGACGCTCAAAACAAGTGGTTAATCTGATGAACGTCAGGAGATGTCACACAGTAGAGAAGATGCTTCGATCACTACACAGATGAATCTCAGACTTGCTTTCCAATCCGTTATCGATTCCAGCCCAACGAAAAACAAATGTAATTTGAAGTCTATAAGTTATGATGGTGTTGCGTGTCTATGTCCAAGTATAACATGCGATTGGCGGCCAGATGCAAAGTGGACTTGCTCCGTGGAGGGATGCCTCCATACCCTACACCCCGCACATTTGGCCGAGGCCATGGCTCGTCCCTGAACCGAGGCACAAGGGCGTAGGTTACATGTCAGCTCGGCATTGAACATGCTCATCGCAGAACTTGTAACATTGCTTGTATGCTTTATTGAGGTATTGGAGGAAAATCAGTAGTTCTTTGGCTTTACATTGGGGCTTTACATATTCAACACCTCTTTCTAGGCTCTACTGAAGCTCGGAGTACGCGGAAACCAAACATGGCTGACAAG
Source organism: Albifimbria verrucaria (assembly GCA_020081605.1). Taxonomy (NCBI): domain Eukaryota; kingdom Fungi; phylum Ascomycota; class Sordariomycetes; order Hypocreales; family Stachybotryaceae; genus Albifimbria; species Albifimbria verrucaria. Next base: position 3,813,369 of record JAHREC010000013.1, read on the forward strand.
CAGATCATCCTGTACCACTACAGTTTCTCGCCTTATGCAAGGCGAGTTGCATGGTACTTGTCATTGCGTGGCATTCCATATATCCAATGTGTAAGCCCGCAGACTGCCAGACTGCCAGACAACAATGTGTTCTTGGAACTAACAATGGAATAGATGCAACCACCGGTGATGCCACGTCCTGATGTCGCCCGCCTGGGGCTCCACTACCGGCGTATACCAATTGTAGCAATCGGGCGTGATATCTACCTGGACACCCGTCTGCAGCTCCCAAAGCTAGAAGAGTTGCACCCGTCCATCCCACGGTTGGGAGCGCAAGAGGCGGACCAGCAGGCAGTGGAGCGCCTGTTGAGCAGCTTTGTCATTGATGGAGGGCTTTTCGGTCAGGCCATGCAGCTACTCCCTACGGACTTACCGCTTCTCAAGGACCCGGCATTCTACAAGGACAGGAGCGACTTCATCGGCGGCAACCTGACTAAAGATGGGATGCTACGGGGCCGACCAGCCGCGCTGAACGCGTACGCCAATGCGTTCGCTTTCCTGGAGACGACGCTCCTGGCCGACGGTAGAGATTGGATCCTCAAGACGGAGGGTCCTAGTCTTGCCGACATCGAGGCCGTTTGGCCATTCCACTGGCTGACAGGTATGCCGGGTGCCCTGCCAGTAGAGAGCTTCTCACCGAGCGTCTACCCTAAAGTGTTTGCCTGGATAAAGAGGTTCCAAGACGCCGTCTCCGCCTCCAAGAAGCGCGGAGACAAGCCGCGAACTGTGACGGGCGAGGAGGCTGCGCGGCTAATCGCCAAGTCGTCGTTCAACGAGGGCGATGGGACCGTGGATGACAAAGATCCCTTGGTGGCGGCATACGGGCTCAAGAAGGGCGACAAGATCACGGTTTTCCCAACGGATACTGGCAGGTCCGGCAAAGACGAGGGCAAGCTGGTGAGCATCAATAGCCGGGAGGTAGTCCTGGAAGTCGAGGCAGAGGGGCTACGATCTGGGTTCACGCACCTCGGCACGGCTACAGGGTACAGAAGAGCACGAGCGAGGAGCTGAAGGGAAGGCTGTAAGCAGTGGTTTACATAGCGTGTACATGCCAATAGTCTCAAAGAGGATTGTCTCGGTTGGGATAGTTCTGATGCAGATACCCATTAGTTACCAACCTGAACATGGAGCACGTCAACATCTCCGGATGCATTGTTCCCGATGCCATGTCGCTCAACCAAATCCTCCGCCCGGACATTGAAACCTGGCAACGGTCCACTTTGCGTCCCACGTTGAGCAGCAAGACATACTATTGCCTCTATTTTGCCATGACTGGGTAGCGCCCGGCACATCCCCAATGTGTTGAGGCTAGAGGAAGTCCCATTAGCGCTCCGGCATGGCAATAAGAGCCGGAGGATAAGGAGCGAGCCAATGGCGGCGGCATCTGCCTAGTCTGAGCGGTGTTGATCAGTCTCCTGCATGTCACACTGCGGCTACAGAGTTCCAGACCAAGCAGATGGGTGCCTTGGTGATCGCAGTGAGGGTTCGGGAGGTTGTTTACAAAGGGGCAGGCCGTGATTGGCACTAGATTGCATGCGAATCTCGATCGACGTCAACACATTTGGTGCCAAGTGCTTGCCAAATCATTTAGCTTCACATTGGGATTATCAATCGGCGACGGGAACGGGGCTCTGGAGCAAGGGCCAACATAGGTTCCTCGAGGATAATGTCAATGACCATAAGAGGCAGGGGTAGTGCGGCAGAAGTTTGCAACATATGTTGTCATGATTATGAGGTGGACGTCGAAATAGAAAACATATGACGTATGAGTGCACTCATTGCGGCTGTATTACCTGCACGGCTCCCCACTCTACGTCTGGCTCCGGGGAAATGGTCATGGTAGCGAGCGCATAAGTGCGGTAAGTATGAGCATGAATACCATGCGAAATTCCGGTGAGCAAGGGCGGGAGCAAAACTCCATGTCGGTAACCTCAATGTGGCCTGAAGAGGCGTCGCTGGCCCGTCAAGTATCGCATCAATTGCGTCATACCCTGTCAAGGCACCCGCCCAGTATGCAGGGCGTTGGGGAGCTACTGTACAGATTAGGTCGCACGCAGTCAGTTTTGGGGGTGGGTCCTGTCCTCAAGCAACGGAAGCAAGAGAGGAGGAGGAAGAAGAAGAAGAAGAAGAAGAATAGAACATGATGTGGAGCAAGGAACAGCAACAAGGCTGGCTGTGAGGATGGATGGCCCTTGTGCCTTGCGCCGTTCCTTAGTAATATCCATGACTTTTTGTGAAACCATCGAGTCGAGGGAAGGAAAAAAAAAGAGGAGCGCCGCGCGTGTTTTGCAAAGGACGCGCTATGGCGGAAACGGTGGGCTTAGCTGGCGCGACGGAAACAGTGGAATGGCTGTGACTGGCTTCCTGTGATGAGGAGGAAAGGAAGGGGGAGGGGTCAGTAACATGCCACATAACTTACGCTCACCGTCTTGAACCTATCAGGCCACGGCTCCTATTGGCTTGTGGGATGGAAAGTCTCTTCCCATCAGTACAGTCACGGACACATGGTCCGACACTGTATCAAAGTTGACGTCACCCTGCGGTCATCACTTCCCTCTTGGTCGACGTTCCGGCGCCAGCCCAAAGTCTCTTCACAGTGCCTGTAACGAAGCCATCGTTCTGCAGGTTGGTAGATAGGGAGGTACTTATGAGATCCATCTTCAGGAGTGCAGCACATGTGAAGTGCGTGAACGGACAAAAAACGTGCGACAAATGAAGGAGCCAGGACGGGAGCGTCATCCCGCTCCCCATACGTGACGAGCCCTTGGCTACGGGCCGGGGCGGATCAGTCTTGCAAGGCTGCTTGGTTCTGGAACCACTGTGTTCCGCCTCGGCACAAACGGTCCGTTGACTGAAGGGACGGTTTCCAAGAGGCACTGATGGATGGATGGCGTGCTACGAGGACGAGGACCTACTCGGCACCGTGTGGTTCTCGAGCCCGTTTACTGGCCTGACCAATCCGAGACGCATCGCATTGAGATCCGATATGGTTGACTTTGTCGAAAGTGCAGTGCTGTGCAGGGGTCGGGTGGATGTTGTAAACAGAACGGACCAGACCCGGACTAGAAGGAGGGGTTTGGTGGCGAGGAGCATTTGTAAGATGGCCGTCCTGCAGCTCCAGTCAGATACGGACGTCGACAGCGCGCACGGTAAGCCCATTTTGCCACTCTCGCAGGGTAAAGGGGACTGGTTTGGTGATGGATGGGCGGAGAATTACTGCAAGAAGGGAAAAGGGATGGAACGTTGCCGTAACAGTCGGTGAGTGTGACTGGGGGCATAGAGAAGGAGGAAAAGCGAGGAGGGGCTGCTGGACAGCTCGTCCGTTTGGCGATGCTGCTGCGTATTCCACCCCTGCTCGTCCTCATATGTTGGGCGTTCCCAGGGACGAGCAAGGGAGAGACACATATTGAGAATGAGAAACATGTTCTTTGCATTCAGCCAGGGCGCCCTTGAATTCAGGCTAGGGGAGAAAAGAACAGCGCAGCGTAGCGTACCTAGCGCACCCAGGTAGTGCAGCACAGCGCAGTCTGCAGTGCAGTAGTGGTGATTTGGGGTCCCTCCCAGGTCCCAAGCATTCGACTTAAGATTCCGGAGCCTTGTTAGCGTGGCTGGCCAATGCGCCCAAAGTAAGATGACGAAATTTCTGCCGATTAGGGACATGAAATTATGACATTGACGCCATTTTCTTATTAGAGTACAAAGCACCTCACCTCACCTTACCCTTCGGCGCGCATTAACACGAAGATTGAATGTCTTGAGCTCTCCGCGCTGCGAATAATGCCCAAGCAACCACTCCCTCTTCTTTTCTTTTCGAGCGCACCACCGTCTCAGATGCGTCGAAAGGGCCATTGGCAGCATTTCTCTTGTTTTCTTTTTCCTAGACAGATGGCTGTAAGCGAGCATGGGAAGACGGGACCCAGCAAGGAACGCGACCTGGGGAGCGACGGCGGCGTCATCAACAACACCCTGACTGGTCTATTATTGGCCAAAGCCGTCCCGCGAAGGTTAGGTAGGGGCTTGGGGGCAGAAGGGGATGCCAATGACGCCGATGGGCTCAGGCCTTCGAGAGACCTGGCTCCACCCATCCATGTTGCTGCTATGCTAGAGGAACTCGGAAGTGGAGCCGCTATAGCTCTGGGGGTATCCGCACAGTGCGACGACCTAGCAAGTCAGTGAACGTCTTTGCCTCCCCCAGCGTTTTCCATCCGCCAAGTCCCAACACCGTCCCCCACAGTGTTGGCCGTCTACAGGGGTCTGCCTGCCTTGCATTGCCTGTCGTGTGCTGTAGATGGCAGTCTGTACAACAACCACTTGGCGTTGGAGGTACTTCCTAGGTTGGTGTGCCAGTCCAGAACCGCCCGACCTAAGATGATCTTATCCGACTATCCGAGAGGCGAAACTCGTCTCCCTCGAGATTGAGAACGGGAAAAAAAGATTACACATTTGTCAGGTTCCGAGAAGAGGGGGAGGGGGAAGGGAGGAGAAACGAAGGTCGCTGGAAGAGGAGGGTGGGAGGACCCATTCTAGCATTTTCGAGGAATCTTGATGCAGACAGTCAATCAATCAAGTACCAAGTTTTTCAAGGTGATTGACTGTGATTTGAGGCCAGAATGTCAGGCAAGGAACCTCTCGAAGCAAAACTCGCTTTCCTTTCCATCTCAGCAGGCAGGGCAGGGGTCAGTCGAGGCCAGGCCACACAGTGCGGCGGTTTGTCAGCCACCCACACCCGCTGTCATGTATTATGTACCGTACAGGCTGGCACAGGCACGCACGCACCGCACAAGACTTCCAGGTGCCCAGCGCCGCCGCCAATTCTTTTTCTGCGCCCTTCTTTTTCGCTGCTTCACAACGTCATCTCTGACGTCTTTTCCTCCAACCTGAACCTTTCACCAACCTCGAGCGGTTCGACGCAACACCACAAGCGCCGCAAAGCAAGCAAGCAACCAAACCACACGCCTGCGCGTGCTACACACTCCCTCAACGCTGGCGCCGCGATTTACTGTACGGGCTCCCAGTTTCAATCCAAAGCACTCGTGTCGTCGCGACCAGACGCTGCTGTGCTGTGCCCATTGCCAGTCGGTCGCTCGACGCCGTCGCTCGGTTCACCAGCAAAACATCTTGTTGCCGACAAACCGCTGCCGACCTTGCTTCACCCCTCGTACCAAGCAAGCCATTCCATTCCACTGCTACCTCACCTGCCTTTGCTCTCTCTGTGCCGGACCAATACCGATTGCACTCTCGCCTCGTCTGTTGTTAGCTCAATCCGTCGGTCCTCTCAACTTACCACCCGCCGCTATACCCACCAGCCGCTGGCTTAATTTTTTTACACCTTGAGCGCCCGGTAGGCGTTAATCTTCGCCCACATTGAGAGTGTCCCGTCTGCATGTCGCCTAGGCACGCCGTCCGTCATCCCTTCTGCCTCTGACCTCATCTAGCTTTTTCCCTCCTCCATACCTCGTTCCTTTGCCTTCCAACTTTCGCCTCTGGCTAGCCCCTACTATCACTCTACCTTCTTCTCCATTTTATAATATACTACATCATTGTCATCCATCATGGGGACTTCCGCGACCGATACCTCTGCACGAGGTCAGTCGAAGTCCCCAAGCAGTCTAACACGTCACCCCCACGGCAAGGTAAGTCTCACTACCATCCCGTCCCCTTCCCCAGTTTCTTCGATTTACATCATCGTCGTTACACCTTTGGCAACCATTGTTGCCATCGACTTCTTTCCTCATTGTCTTTCGTCACCGTCGATCACATCCACACGGTCGCTTCCCCTCTTGGCCCAACAAGACCTGCTCACACTCTATCGCGATACAGGTGCCGCTTCCGACGCAAAGGCCGATTCTTCGAGTAAGCCCGACGGCTCGTCAAATGTTGAGATCGCCAAACCACTCGCGCCGCCGCCTCGACCTGCACAGCAACAAGGTACCAACACGCCCGACTACTTCTCCGCTCAACACGCAGGCTCTCTCAGTCTGGAGCCCAATCCATTCGAGCAGTCTTTCGGGGCGGCGCTCCGGAGACACCAGGAGGCACGAAGCTCCCATCCCTAGCTGCTCTGACCTCGCCGTCGTCGCTTCTTCCCGGTAGTAACGCGACTCCTTTCAACTGGGGCAGGGGCTCTCTACGCACCGGCCCTCTCAGTCCTGCCATGTTGTCGGGACCAGCGAATGACTACTTCAGTGACACTCACCATCTGCGAGGAGGTTTCCCTACCCCTAACGAGTCGGGGTTGAGGACTGGCTTGACCCCGGGCGGCAGCGGGTCTATGTTCCCTGCCCCCAGTCCGAACTCCCAAGCGCTTTTCGCCCAACTTGCCAGCGGCGGCGCGACCCCAAGCACGCTTGATTTCCACCGAACGGCTATCAGCGCCGCGGCTAAGCGTGAACAGACAAACGGAGTACAAGCACCCACTTCGCAGGCGCCCCAGCCTGTTGCTTCCCAAGCCCCAGAGGTCACTAACGGGGCCGCACCCGCGCCCGCCGTCGCCGACTCTAAGCCGGCGTCCGGGCCATTCGACACGCACGATAACGACGCTGCGAACGGTCTCTTTATGCTGGCTCAGGGTCGCAACGGTGCCCAAAACGCGCCCAACCAGTTTGCCGTCACAAGTGGCGCTGCAAGTCATGCCCACCCAGCACCTGTCGTGCCTCAGAATATGAACACATCACCTCAGATGGCCAGTGTCAACGGTGGCTCCGTAGGCTCAACCAGAGGTGTCAGCGAAGGCAGTATCATGTCAGATGAAAGTGAACAGCAACGACCAAACACTCGTGGAAAGGGCAAGAGAAACCAATCAGCGACCAACGGTCGAAGGAAAGCCGACGAGACACCTGCCAAGGCTCCCCAAGCAAGAAGACAAAGACAATGAACGGTGCAATGAGCGTTGACATGGACCAGTTCTCTGATGACGAGGACATGAAGGGAATGCATGACGAGGGTAACGGCAAGGTCAAAATGACCGATGAGGAGAAGCGCAAGAACTTTTGGAACGAAATCGGTATGTCACACAGCTTACTTCAACCCTTACCAATTACTAACTCGCTCTAGTGTCGCTGCCCTTAAATGTCGTCAGCGCAAGAAGCAATGGCTTGCCAACTTGCAAACCAAGGTGGAAATGTTCAGCAGTGAGAATGACGCGCTCACTGCACAGGTCACCCAGCTGAGGGAAGAGGTCGTCAACCTGAAGACTTTGTTGCTCGCCCACAAGGACTGTCCTGTCACACAGCAACAGGGACTTCATGGTGCCTTCATGTCGCAGGTGGTTGAGCCTTTCAACTCGCAAATGAACCCTTACGGTATGGCAGGCCCTATCCCTAACCAGCCTGTCATGGCTGGTCAGGGCGTTCAGCGACGATTCTCGTAGGATGAGGCGCAGTTGCTCAATGAACAATTTGACGACTCAGCCGACCTGGATGACAAGCCGAACTCAGGGGACGACCATTTCTTTTCTCAGTCATGAAGCGGCATGGAACGTTTTCTGTCCCTTTATGAATGCAATTATTTTTACTTGGGGGCAGACACATTTCATCCTTTCTTTTGCCCTGTACAACATTTATGCGAAAAGATCGACAGATCCGACTTGAGCCTGATGTCTCTTGCTCACAGTGGTTAGACACTTGCCATAGGCAGTCTTATACACGGCTACTGTGGGCTGGGGTTTCTGGTGTATTGGTTCTGGGAACCCCCTGGAACAATTACGCGACCTATGCTTCTCACTTGTACGTACACAACTGGCAAGGTATACACACATCAAAAGGTGTTAGGCAAGGAGGCGAGTGCTTTTGTATTTAAGGCGTTACTGGTGGTTTTAGTACTCTCAGAGGATGATGTACTTGGTGTTGCTGGATCTGTTTTGCAAAGGTATAGTAGCTACTGTTAGGCAACGAGAAGCTACATGATGGCGTATGTGTGGCATCTTGTTTAATCGATCAATCTATACGAGAGTTTCAAAATACTTTGGCAATCTGTGCATTTTGTGAAGTGTGATGAGGCAAGGCATATTCTACCAGTAAGGTAGGGAGAGCCATAAATGATAAGAGTATGTAGCGAGGACGACAGCCAGGCGTGAAATTGAGACATGAAATCTCACATCGCCCTCAAAGCGCACGGTTAAAAGCAGACCGAATAGTTGCATATTGGGTTAAGAGCCACAGTATTGTGCATTGAAATGAGGTCAGACGATGCTGCAAGGTGTTGTAGTTGTACCATGCCTTACCTTACGTATGGGCTGCTGAAGAGGGTCACTGACCAATCATCTGTCTCAGCTCTGTGGAGGGGTGGTCCCGCCGAATGCGGCTTAGCGTTGCCATGGAAAACGACGCCTCTCAAGACTGTAAACAACAAGACGGCAGTCCTTCTCACCATAGCACAATTAGCCTTTTCGCGAAGCCCTGACATCGTCGACGTCGATTGAGCATGGTCCAGCAGTCTAAGCGCATCGAAAACAGATTATTGCGCTGAATTTCGGCAACGCAGCCTCGCCACTCGCACCGCGACACCTCGCAACCCTTGACGCGACGACCGAGGCACGACGACACCTTCGCAGCTCCCGCCAGCACCACCACTCCTCCGTACTCACGTGTATGGGCGTCCATGCGGTCCACAATCGGCCATCCATGACGACTCTCGTGGCATCTCGACAGCCGCTGGAATTTCTTAGCATGAACAAGCAGGCGGGACGCCGAACAAGCAAGCGCCTCGCGGGTGGGTCTCGAGATGGGAAGGGAACTCATCCGCTGGCGAAGGCGCTGACGGTGCGGCAGCCGGCGCTGATTATGAACGCGACGACGATTTCCAATTTGTTCGCAAATCCAAGAGGTTGAAGACCGAGGAGCCTGAGCCGGTGAAGAAGGCGGGAAGGGACGACCACCAGCCAAGGATCGCGTCGCGGAGGAGGTGGAACCAACTACAGACGCGACAACGGCCGCGACGACAGCGACGAGGCGATCTTCTCGGCGGAAAGCCAGCATTGACGCGTCCAACGATGAGCCGCAACTCAAACTACCGAAGAGGGGACCCGGAGAAGCGCGCGACTATCTGGAGATGGCGCTGTGGAAGAATCAAAGATAAATGGCGCATCGCGTGGCTCTACGCGCCCCAAATCAAAAGCATCACAACCGCCCAGGGTGGTGGAAGAATCGCCACAACATGAGCAGTCGGTCGAGTCCGCCAAGATTGCGCTACCCATGAGCGACACACCCATTATCAACCGCAACAAGGAAATGCGACGGAAAGGCAACACGAATCGAAGGAGCAGTTTAGGGTCACGAGGGCGACGGGCAAGCTCACTGATAGAAAGCGGCCAGTCGGCTATACCGCACCGCGAAGTGAACCCCGCCGAGTTCTACAAGCATATTGCGGCCGAAGGCCTGGTTGAGCCGCGTCGGATGAAACAACTGTTAACCTGGTGTGGCGAACGCGCGCTATCAGAAAAACCACCATTAGGGACACCAAACGCCAGTGCCATTCTTGGAGGTAGGGAACGAGCCTATTCGGGGTGAAATGAGAGTTCAACTAACAGGCTGTAGCTCGAGCAATTCAAGACCAAATCCTCAAGGATTTTGCGTCACGGTCAGATTTCTCAGACTGGTTCAGCAGAGACGACGAACCTCCGAAAGCACCTGTGGTTTTGCAGCCAAACCCGAGAAACTTGGAATTGGACGAGAAGCTGGTGACGCTTGAGGAGAAGATCAAAAGGTAAGCGACGACTACTCGTCAAAGACAGAGATCCATACTTACGTGAAACTCCAGATTACAGGAAGAGAAGAAGGCTTGGTTGGCTATGCGCAAAGCGCCACCTGAGCAGACAGATCCATTATTTTCTGACAAGGAGACGGATGAAATAGTATTGCCAGACTTTGACTTGCTTGACACCTTTGATGGCAGAATCAGAGGCTTCCTAGCAGATGACTCGGAATCTTTTGCATCAGTTCGGGAGAAAACGGAGCGAAGATTACAACAAATCCAGTCGTCCTTGGAATTCCAAGTCGATCAACTGGCTGACAACATACATAAGCTGGAACAACGAGTTGCCATAGCGGGCATAGAGGCGGACAAAGTGCTAAGCCTAAGCGCCCGTCGACTGCGCGAACGCGAGGAGCGAGAGAGGAAAGGAGTCGGCACCAAAGAGCTGCCTGTTATGGAGGTGCTGAGGAGTTTAAGCCGCATACTACCCGAAGGCGGATGAACACGAACCAATGCAGACCATAAGAGACGGACAGAGCCCGCCACCTTGCGCAGGCATACTGGATTTCTTCTCGACCTATATATCCACTTACGAGACTGATGAGACGACGAGGACGTTGGACGTCCGTGATGCTTTCACCCGCTTATTTACTACTTCTTCCTAGCTTCTTTTTCTTTTCTCTGCTGGACCGAACGTTTGGGAGGAAAACTGGCACAGGCGCCCAAGGCAAAGGTATATATTTGAGATTCCCCACATTGAAGAGAGCATCAGAGCGGTTTTGTTGCACTTTCTATGAATATTTGAAGGCGACGAGGGTGGGCTGGTTGTTGATCGAGGCGATCTGGAGTTGGATGGCTCTGGCAGCGTGTATATCGGCACCAGTGAAGGAGCTGCCATAGTTACATATCCAATCGAGGTGTATCAGTTGATGGCGAAATGACTGAAGTCAAATTCCAAATGGCAGATGTTCCATTCTCATACCTGTGAAGTACAGATACTGGCTCGTGATTTTGCGCACAATTCACCGTCCTAGGTCTTCTCATCCACGTTTTGCGAACACATATTCCATTCGACGTCACTCATGCAGTGGAAGCAAACACATGAAAAATAGGCGCAGCCCGCTTTGCTATTTGTACCATCCCGACCATGCATATCATGATCTATAAACGCCAGCATGACCGGAATACACTCCTATACAGCAATGATCATCTCTGCCCTCCTGGCTCGTGTTTCTCGTCCTCTTTCGCTGCATCGTAGCCGGGCTGGAATGAAGAACCCATAGCTCATCTTTGCCTTGTCAATACTTTTTTTCTCGAAGGACATGCATTCCCAGTGGTCCCGTATTTGCTACACGCTTGCAGACACATCGCACATCTCCCTCCTATCCTACGTTTCCTGTTTAGATCAGGTGCTTGGAACGGAAGTAGGCGCGCAGGTACAGGATCTGCCAGACCCACAAACCGATGAGCAACCAGGTGGTGGCGATACCGAACCACTTGACACGGGAGTTTGTGCTCTCGTTGGTGTCGCGCAGGCTCACCTCGCGAGTGCGCAGGTATTCCATCTCGCTAACCACCTCGGCCGTAAGCTCCTCAAGGCGACGCAGCTCCGCCTCGACGGGCTTGAGCTTCTCAGTGGCCTGGATGGCGTTCCAGTCCTTGGCGTCGGCACCAATGTCAATGTCGAGCTCGATGTGTCGGGTGTTGGGGTTGGGGCGACGGGCTAGATGAGCGGTTGAGGTCAGCAATTCATTATCTTGGTAGCAGAAGCAGTGTTGTTAGCAGCGTCGGACGTACAGCTGGTCTGGAGGTTCTCAAAGCAGACATCAAAGGCAGCGTCCGAGTGCGACGTAAAGACGGTTCTCGACTCGCCAACAACGTCTCTGGGACGGGCATATTCGTTACCGAGGGCATCGCGAACCTGTAAACGACAAGCTGGTTAGCAAATCACCTCGCCTTTTCAATTGCGCAGCGCCAGGGACCAATGCGTCACTCACGTGGATGTTGACCATCATGCCATCGCCCTTGGAGCCGCCCACAGTAGCCGTGACTACGACCAGCGTGTCCTTGCCGACGAAGTTGCGAATGCAGCGCTCCTTCTTCTGGCTCTCGTGACCGGGATGGCCCAGCAGATCGAACTTGAGGGCATTGGCGGCGCTCACAAGGAGCAGCACGCTGCAGAGCCACTGCAGGAGCGGACGTTGGGGCGCCATCATCAGGGAAATCGATATGTGTTTGTATTGTGGAGGAAGGACGGCGTTCGTGATGACTGACAGGCCAGCGTGAAGACAAGGTGGCAGCAGCAAAGTGCATGTACCTTGTACCCCTGCGTTGCTGTGCTGTCCACGGGTCCCCTGCCTGAGTGGCCCAGAGGCTCGAGCGCATCACGTGATCAATCTCAACGGTCAGCCATACAGTAATTTCGCATTGCTGGATCCTGGGAAAGAAAGGGGTGAAGAGGGAGAGGTATAGGACATGATGCTGGTGCATTTCCTTTGCAAAAGATGCAAAAACATTTACTAATGTATATGTGCTGGGAAGTAGTAATGTTTGACCAGTCTGCATCCCACGAAGTAATCGTGGCCTTAGGAGGCTAAACTCCCCAACACTATGGATTAGGTTATATACAGTAATTCACAACCGAGGTTGACTTTCTAGGTTCATGAAACATTGCCTAATTGCTAGTGGAATAACAGTGAATTATTTTGTGAGGGTGTAGTGATAGTGTAAATTGATGTGATGGAAATCTCATGGTCTCCAGAAAGATGGGCTCTGCATCAAGTTGCCGTGAACGAGAGACTGTGAAGCGTAATGTCTAGAGATATTTAATAAACTCCTTAGAATATGTTTCCAGAGCTTCTCCTGGTTCGAACAATAAGCACTCGATCAGTTGCAAACGAACTGCGCCCACTAAGAAACAACCACAACTCCACGATTTTAACCTACTTACAACTACCTGCTCTACTAATTTACAATGTCAGACCCATCAAAAACTACAGATCCAAAGACTGCGGATCCCAAAGGAACAGACACAGGTATAAGTCAAAGTTTACGCGGTAGATGTGCTATTGTCTAATATTACTAGGTGACAAGAGACAGCCTCTTCCCGATGAAGGAGGGGTCTGGATTGACACCAAAGATAAAGAAACCAAGCCAGACTCAAAGGATCCAATTCATGAAACAGATACTCCAGGTAGAATAACTGTTCACCCTCTCAATACATGCATCATTTCCTAACATTCCCAGTCGATAAGAGTCAACCGTATCCAGAGGGGAGGTGTTTGGGTTGAGGATGACAATCTTCCGGAGGGAGGGGTGCCTGGGTCAATGATAGTTACACAGGGAAGAATCTGCTGGTGAGAAGAAGAAGTAATAGGCGTGTGCATTTGAGAAAGTCATGAGCTGCCAGTGTGCAATGGGAACAATGTGGACGGACATATAAAGCTGCGGCTAGCGTTGCCACACAATACGGACGACGCCATTATATGTAGTTTTGTTTTGATCTCTAGCTTTGGCAAATTCTTAATCTTTGATGATTAGCAGAAACTCGATCTGCAAATGGTTCTGTCGTAAGATGGTGCAACTTGTTACTACTCCGACATCACATGTGCTAGATACCTCCTAGGTAGGTAGGTAGTTGACGATGCATGTACAAGTCGCCATCTGCCAATACCTCTCCATTTAGGCGAGGCGCATGCACAATACCCCGTAGAATTTTATACTGTGAACCATAAAAAGGCGAGTGAATCATTTGAAAGTTCATTTATATGGTTTACCAGCTAGGCTATTTGGTCCATCGACTAACGTTAAGTCATTCATAGGTGAAGATGTGGTTGGGTGAGTTGAGGTCAACTAAGGTACGTAGTGTATCACGTGTGGGGCAGGCAGCCAGCCTTGTCTGCCTTCCCTCCAAATTCCACAGTCAACTTCTGAGCTCTCCAAGAGGAACCGATTATCGCTTCTGCGTTCCCCCATCGAGCTTCTTCCCATTGTCGCCTCCCCTCACGCAGACAATATGCCTAAGTGTGAGCGTCCATCCATCTAGCAAATTCATCTAGGCCGCCGCAGCTAACATCTTCACAGTCTTCTGTACGATTCCCCTACCCGCTCTGCCCCCGTCGCGCAACACGAAAACTGACCGTGGGTTGGTAACCGCATACAGGCGACTACTGTGATGTCTACCTCACGCACGACTCCATGAGCGTGCGCAAGGCTCACAACAGCGGACGAAACCATCTGCGAAATGTGGTAGACTACTATCAACGTGCGTCTCCCTCGTTGCTATCCCGTCCTCTCTGGCGCGCCCACGAATGGCGATCGCCTCTGCGCAAAGCGTTTTTTACTGATTTGCGACGTCTATTAGAAATTGGTCACGAGAAGGCCCAGTCCGTCATTGACTCCATCACCTCTTCCTACGCCGCCGAGGGCCAGGCCCACGCGAACCCCATGCTTCCTCAGAACCAGCCTGGCCACGGCTTCCCTCCCCGCCCTTTGGCTTCCCAGGTGGTACGCTCTATACCCTCGCTCGAATCGAAACATAATACAGCAGTTTCACTAATATGAACTTTCTTACAGGTATCCCACCACCATTCCCTGGCATGCCCGGTGCTCCACCAGGCCAGTTCCCCAGGGTCTCCCTCGTACGTTTGCCCTCGCACCAACGACTCCATGATAGATGAAATGCTGACTATATTCTACAGCTCCTCCTGGTGGTCGTAGTATGCCTCCCATGCCACCTTTTCCGCCTGGCGCTAAAGGCATGCCTCCCATGCCTCCCAATGGTCTCCCATTCCCTCCACCCGGTGGTCTTCCGTTCCCGCCTCCCGGTGTGGGCAATCTCCCCGCCCAACTTTCCCGGTATGCCTGGCATGCCGCCACCAGGACAACACGGTGCTTTCCCCGGGTTCTGCGCCGCCGCCATTTCCTCCTAGCCTAGGACCACCGGGCCAAGACCGGCGATAGCTTATCAAACGTCGTGCATTATAACGGTTTATTGACACGGAGTTGTCTGGGATTATCTAAGGCCGGCGTTACGGACGGGCATTCTTCATTCTTCATAAAACACGTGTCTTCTGGCCCGGTGTGGTGTAAACAAAACAGTGTACTCATAAGCTACAACGGATCAAGTGGATAGAAATCTTCTATTAGCTGAGAAGCATAAATAGACGTGGTGTGCCTTCGATGAATCTGACACCTTTTCGGCGTCGAATTTGATGTCCATGTTTGCTAAATAAAATAATCGACTATATTACAAAAAGCATGCCCTCCAAAACGCCGAGAATGTACCCCAGATCTTACAGGCGCAAAATGAATGCGCCACTGATACCTCTGATCTTCGACCTCTTCATGTAGCTCATCATTTCATAGTTGGAGTCTCTGGGTCATTGTCGTCAGAACATTGGTACTCATGAAACCATTGCATCGTTACTCGTAATCTGTGCCGTCTTCAGTCCCTGTCGGCACACCGCATCTATCTCAGATAAACAACCTCCAAAGCATGATATCTATATCTGGCCTGTAGGGGTTGCTGGTCCCGGTGCGATGTGGACCGTAACATGTCCTCTACCCCATCACGGACCTCTTTTGGACCACTGATCTTCTCTCGAAGTGCTCTGCTTCGTCTTTCACGTCTTCTCTCGCTCAACCGCTGTGGTAAATTCTGAATGTCGCCCAACGTGCTTCCAATAGAAAATCGTCGGTACCTTTCCTTGCTGGCTCGTCTCCTTACACTGCGACCTTGCCACAGAGGCTTTAAAAGCAGCCCCTCGGGACCTGCACTCTGTCCTCCAAAAGGCTATGTCTTCGAACAAGTGAATCGGCGCTAAGTCTTCGTTGGACAACCCGTAGATTCCCACTAGGGGTTCGTCGTATCGTACGACGTTCTGGACCTTCTATGCCACTTGTACCATCCACGTCGTCATATATAGGGAATATGGCGAAAGTACGCTTCATTCTCTCGCTCAGACTTCTCTTTGGCAAGCCTGGCCGGTTGTCAATGGGAGGATATCGATAAACTACCTCGTCGTCATCATCGTGCCCATAGCCGCTATCAAAGCCATCAAAGTCAATAGCAAGGCTTTGTGGGCGCCACAAGGAGTGAAGCTTGTTTTCCTCGACGGGAACTTCTTCTGGTGGCGGATAGGACACATCATCGTCCATGCCAGGCCTAAGATGGTCTCGCATAACGGGATCGAAAGCCCTACGGACATTGCGAGACAGAGAGAAGGTCCTCGTTAGTAGACCGGGGGCTTTGATGCTGTCGGGGATACTCCAACGAGTGACGGCGTCTTTTATTTAAGGCCCGTCTGACAATGGACGGTCGCCGTGGCGGCTTTTCCTTCATTGACTCGAAGTAGTTTCCCATTAAAGCCATCTTGTCATGAGCCGGTGTTAAGCCCGACGGCGTAGCAGGTATGAAGTTGATGACTGGTGGACCAGCTGGTGGCTGTGGAGGAGACCGAGGGTTTCGCAAAGGTGAATCAATGTCGTCAAGTGAAAATTGTAGCTGAGGTGGCGTAGCTGGGCCATTTCCATCGGGATCGGTTGTTACGATTTTGGGCTGGGTGATAATTCCACCAACAAGCTCACGCCTTCTCTGTGGCGCGACGTCAGATGTATCTGATGGTTTCGCTGAGTGGTCTACCATCAACAGGGACGAATTTTGATGAGGGTACATATGAACAGCCATAGCCTCAGAAACTTCCGGTGCAGTTCCGTTCGTCTCGATAGATGCCGCCGAGAATGGTGTATTGCGAGACGAAAATTTCTTGGTTGACACACCATCGTCAAGGTGATCGACACTCAGCTTATCATGGGAATACTGTCTTCTAGGGTCAGAATCCTCTGGTACAGCCAGATCCTGGCGTGAGCCAGTTGAATCAGGAAGAACTGGTTCCTGGGGTTCAGGTATCTGAAGTTTAGCAGGCTCTGGGGTCTGCGCCTTGTCTGGAGATGAGGAGCTCAGGCGGGCCTCGTGTGACGGGGCTGCAGCTTTTCGTGGCAATGCGTTGCGAGCTTTTACGCTTTCAGCGGTCATCGAGCCAGCTCTCGAATTGTTACGGCTTGTGGGCGCCGACAAGGAGGAGGATCGTGCCGGAATCGCTGGAGGAAAATCAATCGTCCTCTCGTCTCTATCTGACTCAGAAAATCGTCGGCTTCGACGTGATGGACGTTCAAACACAGGTCCTGAGCTGCCGGTCGCAGATTCATTATCTAATGACCCACCCCGCGGAACTGAGCTAACACTCATCGTTCTCCTTGAACGTCTGCTAGACGTTGAACGCAGCGAGGGCTCTTTGCTCGTCTTGGGCTTGCTTGAAGACCTGCGGTCAGGCACAACGACAACTGGAATAGCACCGCTTTTCCAAACTTCACGCCTGGCACGTCCACTAGCAAGAGAGTTGGTCGTAGCCGTGGAGGCAAAGCTTTCTCGTTGACGTTCATCGCCCCCAAAACTTGCAAAGGCGGTCGTGAAGGTCGCTGCGAAGGTAAAACTTCCACTGTTGAGCCAGGGGACAGGTCTACCGACTCTCTTAACTCCCTTTGTTTACGCACATGCCTCAATGTTCGCCGTCTTTGCGGTGAGACGTCTACAAGTATGGCTCCCACAACAGGAGAGGCATTGGACACAGTGGTGGTATCCCGAGGCTGCTGAGAATCCCTGCTGGTCGAGCTGCCTGCGTTAGAGACAGCAGAGGATGCTGCGCGTCGATGGGGCGAGCCCTTTCTTTGGTCCACAACAACACCATCGTGAAGAGGCAAGCTCCTAGCGGCTTTCGTAGCGTTGCTCGGATTAACAATGTTTGCCTCAACCACGACTGGTTTGCCTCGCTTTGAAGTTGACACTCTAGGACTGGGGCTTGTTTTCCGAACAGTAACCGTTCTTTGTAGGTTGTCATCCCACTCTTGCTCCACCTCAGTCGGAGTTCCCCAGTCTCCGTCAAACTGACCAAATTCCCCTTTGTTTTCGGAGTAAAGGTACCTTCTGAAGAGACGCTGAGGCGAGACAAGGCAAAACCGAGCGCATGGGGTTGTGGTGCACGTTGAAGTTTGCTGTCAGAAATACGGCGGACAGTGGCCTGGGATGTCCTGCCTGAGGACAATCCTGGTCGGATGGTGGACTTGCCATCTTCCTCTTCGCCCGAGGAAAAGGCTCTTCTCGAGCCGTTTTGAACGACTCGGTTCGCGAATCCCCAGTTGTGGTTCTGGAGATATTGCGCTCTGCCAAGGTCGGGCGCAAAGCCCTTGGCTTTGTCGCCGGTTGAGGAGGCGTAATATCTGGGGTGGGTGGGCTTCGCTGGTCAGGGGTGTTATGACAGGTCTATCAGGTAAGCTCTTTGCTTGAGCTTGATCTTGATCTTCGACAGTATTGGAGCTGGAGAGTATGGTGTTATGGCTACCGGAGGAGTTGCGCGACTGTATAGGGGTGTGGGTGGAAGCTCGGGGCCATTTCCTATCCTCTTTGAATGGTGTTTGAGGACTCGAGAACTCGACGCTTGCGGAGCCGTGTTCAGGGTGCTGGAGGTGTTCGGGGCAGGCGTTGATCGGCCGGGCGTCGCCGCGCTATATCGAGGCTACGATCATTTTGAGGCCGTGGCAGAACCTTGTGCTTCTTGAACTGGCGCTGTCCTGCAAAACCAGTGTCGAGCGGAGCGTGCCCATATTCAATCGGAGGTATCGACATGACGGGCGTGGAAATGGTAGGAGCAGTTGCAAGCATGCTGAAATACAAACCAGGGGAAAATCAAGTTGGGCTATGCGATTATGGTGTAGTAGGAAAGTCGATCCTGTTCATGCTGCAGGCGTGGATGATTGACTATGCGAAGGCGAGGATGCGTGAAGGCTTTCAGAGCTGGCGATTATGGTGAAGGGTAGGACGTTCAAAACTTTTGGGCGTGGGAAGTATTAATGGGCCTCTTGAGACATTCCTAACGGACGAGATGAGGGTCAGGGCGGTGGCTCGAGGGGTGGTCTCGTCGCTACGGGAGCGGGATCGGGTGCTGGTGAGACGAGACGTGAGGAGGGCAAAGACAGCTTTGCGCAGGCTGGCTGTGACGTTGCAGAGAGCAACAGAGGCGAGGCCCGCAAGTCAAGACGCAGGTCGAGCGACGGAGACGAGCAGGAGGAGAGACATATCGAGGGGATGCGCAAGGGACAGGCGACACTGGACAGACGACGTCTCCCGGCTGTGGGCGATGGTTGGGTGAAGAAATGTGAACGGTGGTTCAGTCTGCGTGCGAAGGAAGTGCAACAGGATGCTTGGAAGAGGCTTTGATTGGGGCACCACTGACGCAAACACTGGACTTGCCGGTACGAGCAGCTACCTGGGGCCAGCGAGACCAGGTACTTTGGTGCTGGGTGCCTGCCTACGCCCAGCGACCCGCTCCGTAGCGGAACTCCCACCTGAGGAGCGGGCAACTTCCAGAGTGGTAGCCAGTAAACTCGTGGGAGTGGGAGCGCTAGCAGGCAATGCTAACCCAGAGCGCCATGGCCCGTCATCCCATCTCTTGGTCACTAAGTGGCCGTCATTGATCTCGATAGTTCGCGGTTGCTTAGACAGCTTTGATTAAACATACCATGATGGCCCGTCGTGCAAATAACTACCTACTTACATTGGCATGACCCGACACCCCTTGGCCCCTAATTGCAGTGGCAGAGGTACATGTGGTGGATGGCCAAAAGCACACCCATTTCCCCGAGTGCAAGGTGCTGTCCAGGTACAGTCATGTACCTCGTCTTACTAAACGCCGCTGTACCAAGGCAAGGCACTTGGACCTACTACGTACTGGATTACACGCTTTTGCCGTTGCCTTTGCCTTTACCTGCCTGTTGTGCTTACTCGTCGAGGGCATGTGAGAGACCAACTCTGTACTCTCCTCCTCTACCCGTATCTTGCTCCGCGACACTTGTCTTCACTTCCCTTCCCCTTCCCTTGTTTTTCCAATTCGCTCGCAACCTGCATTAGGCCAGCTCTGTTACAGAAATCACACCAGACCTGTTTCCTCAAACCTGCAGCTGCCGCAGTCAAATCAGAGCGTCGGCGTCGCCAACTGCACATCGGAGGAGGGGCTAGCGATTTTGTCGGTGGCTGGGAAGCCAGGCTTGGCTTAGCTAGCCATAATCCCCATCTGCTGCCCAGTCTTGAAGCATGCAGGACAATGGCAGGGCCTCTGATTCCCGTTGGCCCGTCCTGCGCTGCGTGCTTCTTCTCGACGTGCTTAAGACATGACATGTGTCCTGCTGCGTCCCGTGTCACGTAGTGGGCAGCGACGTATCGTGCCCCGAGTTGCCGGGCGCGCCTCTTTCTCCTTGGGAAACTCCCCATTGACTTGACCCTTTTGTCATGGCCAGGGGCCTTCATCCTACACCTCACCTCGGTGTGGGTTGGCCACGGCAGAGTGGTGCATGTCTCCTCACCTCAGCTAAACCACCTGGCATGCCGTGAGCGGGACCACGCGTCAATTAACCGACCAGTTCCATCCTGTCCTGTCCCGTCCCTGCAACCATGCGCGCAGCAGCAAGTGGCAGGTAGGAATAACCTGGCCTTGATGTGTTCCGTCGAAGCACAGTTGGTGGAGCCGGCCGTGCTTCGATGGAACACATCAAGTTTATGAAACAATGCCATGAGAAGTTTCCTGTAACATTAACAGGCATGGCTGCTGACATCAGAACGCCAGAGATAAACATTTTCGAAGCATCCTTGTCCAATTTTATCCTCAAGGTTCAAGTCAACCAAGTTCAAGTCAATGAATAACTTTTCTTTGGACAGCATCTTTTTAAAGCCACTCTTCAGCCCAGGTGCGTCGCTTAGCAGGAGTCACTTCTCGTACACTGCCCGTCACTTTGTGTGTCTACATCCTAGCACCACCCAATAACTACTTGACGTAGGATCCTGCATTCTATACTAGATTGAAGCGATACCGGATGCTGGTCAGTCCTGCAACCTGCGCTCCCAATCTCTTTCGGTTCTCAGAGTATAGCAATCCTGACCTCATCTTCTCCCGTGCTTGGGACATTTCCCCGTATATATGCTCAAGAAATAGCTACACTAAGTGCACGAGAACCACCAAACAGCCCTGACACAAGGCTGTGAATTTTGTCAACACCTTCAACAAGTCCAATGAATATGGTGGCTGGCTAGCTGCGACGGACTCGCAGCTACACCTTCGCTAGTCCATAGTTTAACTCGTAGCGAATCCCCTTGGTGTTTTTTTTTTTGAAGGTTACCATAGTATGCTTCTGTCAAACCCAGACTGTACCTCTTTAGGCAGGGCGGCCTCAACCAAGCAAGACCGTTAGATCTTCCATGGTTCCTACGCCATGGACCCCTCCAAGATAGAGGATTCTCTTAGCCTCGATTCTCGAGAGCTCTGCATGATGCGAGATAGGCGCTAAGCCTGCCACATGAGTGGCTCAAAGTAGGACAGGATGTAGCCATCTGCAGAGTCTGCGAGCAGGTCACACTACTTACTGCATCTGGATACGAAGGAACATCTACCTGACTATTGGGGCAGTCATCTACAAGCCTGTCTTTTGCAAGTGTCCCAACCTCCGCGATGCTCAGTTACATCCTTCATCTATTCATGCACTTTTACGAGATCGCTGTGTAATGGAAATATGAGGTTTGCGTGTGCACGAGGCGCATAGGCGGGTTTCTGCCAGAAAGTGAAACGTTAACATTGAATACTACTAGGTAGTTTCTCGGTCAAATGGCTTCGATGGGCTTGCTTAGTAGACAGTCAGGGCATCACTGGCCAGGCTGTGCCTCTTCACCGCTTATATAATTACAAACTCAGTTCAAGGATATTCTCAGAACCATGGTCACGTGTCGACGGTTGCCTCTGAGATGGCAAGCCAGGCTTTGCACTTACCACAGATTTGCAATAACGGTTCACGGTCGATTAGTTACAGTAAATACAGGCAAAAAGACGGCCCTCCCCATATCTGCAATGCGACGTGAGTAAATGCAGGTTGGTGGCTGGCCTTCCCCACCTCTGCTGTACGGGCGGGTGTTGATGTGGATGTGGCGGCCGAAAAAGTAGTGTAATCAATTATGCTTGATCAGAGAGGACTGGCAACCCCAGAGCCACAATCGTGGTGGATTCAGTCGTCAGCAAGAATGGCTTTTCCTCGAGACCAAGTTCTCGGGGATCATCTGGATCATGTGGTCTCCAAATATAGATACACCAGAGGCTTACGACGGAGACCGACGTTATCTGGGTGGCTCTTCAGTTCAGTATTAGTCCCTCCACGTGGAGGCTATGCTTAGGCGGAACTACCGACAGAGACCGACAAGCTCGCTGATCCGAGGGACGAACTCCCATGTCGACCAATGCGCATCCAGCCAATCCCCGAGCCGCGAGAGGGTGCCTTGCGTTGCGTGCGAACAGAAGAGTGGTTGGGAGAAGAAAATTTTCTCTGGCCATGGATTCTGTGCATGCAGCACCCCATTGACAGGTGCCGTAGGCTATTGTCGTATGGACGATGCACCACCACCAGGTTGCTGATAGCCGTCACATAAAGCCTCATTGCAGGGGACCACCTGCATTCGGTACATGCCACGTTCAAACCGATTTCTCGTATTTGCGCGGGCTGGGAGAAGAGGTGCGAGACAGGAAATGCGGCACACAGCGTTCCGCAAATTTCGGTCGCATTGATGAACTGGCCAAAAGATTACACTTTGCTTTGTCGTAGCTGAACCTGCTTTCAATGCGACTATTGTATTACATAGACATCGTCGCCGCCCGGCCACGCTCAAGGCGCAAAGCTGGCAGCGGTCAAAGAGCGCCGTGTCGGGCCCCGCTTCAGCCCCATCCAAGGGTCTCTCCATCGAGTAAGCACTGGAAGCATCTCGTTCGCTGGTGCCTCCCGTAGTTCGACTCCCTGCCGAAAATAGAGGAGGGTCTCCGATAAGGGTCATCCACTATAATCCGCCTCGTGTGACTGGCTACCGAGATGTGTCCTCACAACCAGTCTCGGTGACGACATCTGTGGGCACGGCGCATTTTGCTTACAGCGACAGCCCAATTCGGTAAGTGTCAGCCCTGGTGCAGGCGGAGCAATACGGTTTTCGGCAATAATCGAGTTCCTGGCTGAGCCCAACCTCGTATCCATCGTCGAGTCACTCGCGCAATGGGCAAAAAACCCTGGTGGCTGTGGTATGTCGCCTTCGGGTCTCGGGTGTGGGCTTACTTCGTGGCCCGGTGGAATCACCAATCCATGGAACGTAGTAGAGTGTGGTTCCATGCCACCATGACTCCCCATGGGCCACCTCAGATGCCTAACCGGGTGATATAAGAACAAGAGCCGCCTTCAGCTCTGCATGTGTTGGTTTCCCCATCATCATCATCGCACATCTCTTGTACACGATAGTCATTCGCTAGACTTTCCGTTTCCACCTTCGCTCAAAGTAAGACATTCGTTAGCATTTCAAGTCTTGTCTTGTCAACCGCAACATCATCAACATGAGGTCCTCAACCGTTGTTGTCGCCGCCCTCGTGCAGGCAAACGGCCTGGCTGCCTGGACAACTCCCTCTTCCAAGAGCACGACTGTCTACAACCCACCAACCTATGTTCCTCCAACCTACGTTCCTCCAACTGAGGTTCCACCTACCTACGTTCCTCCCACTGAGGTTCCACCTACCTACACTCCTCCTACCGACGTCCCGCCAACTTACACTCCTCCGACCGAAACTCCATCAACCTACGTCCCGCCGACTTACGTTCCACCAAGCGGTACTCCATCAAGCTACGTTCCGCCAACATATGTTCCACCCAGCGGTGTTCCACCCAGCTACACTCCGCCAATCTACACTCCTCCTACCAATGTCCCACCAACTTACACTCCTCCAACCGGTACTCCATCAACTTCTGTTGAAGTACCGACCTCCCATACTACCCTCTCAACCATCTACACGCACCCGAGCCAGCCTCCTTACGGCGGCAGCAACAGCACCGTTTACCCCGGCCCCACGAGCGGCGGGCCCCACCCTGGCTACAACTCCACCGCTCTGCCGCCTCCGGGCCACGGTGGCTCATCCTCCACCCAGGGCTCTGGTGGCCCCGGTAGCCCCGGCCAGCCAACACATGTTCCTGTGCCTCCCACCAACACCGCCGTCCCTCCTCCTCCCACGGGTGCTGCTTCGGCAAACCGTGTCGGTGGACTGCTGGCTGCGGTTGCTTTCGCAGCTGCCTACCTTCTTTAAGGCTTGACTTCTATCCAACTACGAACGACACTCATTTATGACATCATGTTGAAGCGATTTTTCGGAGTTCTACATTATAATTACCCCAGCACATGCGTTGGCACTTGGATCATGGGATTGTCGCGGTGTTTCCCGGTTACCATGGCTGGCGTTCTTGGTTAGGGCAATGATACCTTTTAATAGTTATTCAGCTTCTATAAGCACACACTTTAATTACTTCTAAATACACACAATTTATCACTTCAAATAACCTCGGGTCTGCTTTTTTATTCCTCTTAGACATGCCATCTGCAATTGTGACGATATTGTTTGATGACCTGATAAACAATATTAAGCCCACTGTCTGAGCCTACAGCAATCCAGCTTGTTCTTTCCGGACTTGTGTCAGATGAAAATCAAGGTATAGTTTTCGCAACTTGAGCTGGGATTGGTGCATTGAGCACGACTCTGTATTGTGATTTCGAATCCAATCAAATGTCCGATGCGGTGTCTTTCGTCTCAGCCACCCACCACTCCTGCATCAGCCTGAGTCGATCCGTTCTTTCTTTAGCAAGCTGCTTTCCTGTCTCGGTCTTCATCATTCCCTCCAGTAACACTAACTTCTCGTCGAAATGCGCCATTGTTTTCTCCATGGGCTGGTTCTTGGCGCCGCCGAATGTGAACGTGCGCCCAATGCCAACCGCACCGATGGCGTCTAGTCGATCTGCATCTTGTACCACCGCCAGCTCTGGGTGCTCCTTGATCAGCTTGACAACGCGCGAAGGGTCCTTGATCTCGCTAGAATAGCTCACTCCCAGGCAAATTGCCTGGACCTTCTCCGCCAGAGCGTCCGAAGCGTCCATCGAGCATAACACATCGAAAACAAGCCTCGAAGAATCCTCGCCTGGCTTCAAATATTTTTGTCACCAACATCGTGAAGAAGTGCTGAGAGTGTGACAATATCCCGAGAGGTACCAGGTGTTTCAGCCTGAATACGGTGGGCGAGGTGGACCACGCGGCGAATGTGATTGTAGTCGTGCGAAGGGTCATAATTAGCCATGTAGGCCTTGACATAGTCTTTCACCTTGGAGATGAGAGACTCATCCACTGCGTAGCTGGCTGAAGTCATGATGTCGGCTAGTGGTCACCCGTGTAGTGTTGGCTCAATAGTTGATGGGTTTAGAGTGATAATGCACTAATGTTCCATGCAGTAGGGAAGCAGCACCCTTGTCTATGTCACCACGGAAAAGCCACTCGAGCGTTAAACACTCGCCTTCAACTGTATTTCAGGATCTTGTTCGGTCTGCGGCAAAGGAATTCTCGATTCTGAGTCACGTTAAAACCGTCGCGTGTAATTACTGGAAAGAATTCGGATCCACACGCGCTAGGGACGGGTCTTCACGTGACGACTCGCTAATGTATGCTGCTACAGCGAACTGCATCCTCAAGCACACAGAAGGATAACTGGCGGCCTAGCATGTGTTCATATCACGTTGCACTCAAAAGCCACGAAAAAGCATGCAATGATCTTCTAGACGTTGGTTTAGACCAATCTTGGAGATATCCATGATCTTCCCTTACAAGCACTGTCGATGCTGAGGCTCTCTGAGAGCTAGAGTATTACAAACAGAAAAGCCCTCCAGGCACGAAGTTTGTGTAAGGAGGCAGCCGACGATGATGGCTCTTCAAGGTCGCACAAATCCTATCGAAAATAGCTGGCTTCAGTGTTATCACTTTTTTTCTAATCTCGGGGACAGGATCCGTAATGCTATTCCTTCTTGATCGACTGACTCGCACCGCATCAATGGGTTGCTGCCTATGGAAGAGACAAGCGCCTACAGCGTCCGCTCATTGACCAGATCTCGGATGATGAACAAACATCTTCGCTCCATGTGACGACTTACAGGTACCCGCTGTGGCTCAGGATGAGGGTGCATGCATGAGGCTAGGCACTCGGCTTCTCCAGAATACGGTAACTGCTCTCATCAGTGGGTCAGCTCAAGCACATGCCTTGTTCAGAACGAGGGGTGAAGAAGCTGCACTACTGCATGAAGACTTGCTGGGAGTTGAGAATCGGCACTTTGGCAAGGTGGCCAAGTTCCTCAATGTCCTTGCATACCCTCATTCAGCCACATATCAAGTACATCTCTCTGGGACAGAGTCTTGCAACGGCTCATAAATCTTCAAGCTCAAGCAAAAGTCCTCAGATATTGTTGGATGTGGTACTGCAATGGAAGCGGTGTCGAGCCTTGGCCACTCATGTGCTCTTTCTCCGACAGCAATGAGACCAGTGTTCAGACTGTATAAGACACGACCGGAGATATCAATTCCCAATGCTCCATTACGATGCGGCTGGTAAAGAGATGACAATGAGCTTGGTCATGATGCCTACATACGCATAAGCCATGCGTTGCGCCTAAAGGGTCAGCTCTGTCAGAGCCGAGCCGCATCCTGGATCGAGCAGAATGTGTTGCCTGGAGTCAGCTGGCTTATTGCACCCATATTTCGATCTGCAAAGCCAAAAGGTCCTATGTGTCTAACCGCCAGGCTCTAGGCATTCATGGTGGGCAACTGACGCTCCGAGAGGCAGGAAGTTTTGTGGATGGTCACGAAAGTGGAAGACCGAACCAATACTAGCAAGTGTCGGTGACGGTTGTTTACAAGCCAACCTTGTTCATTTCTGCAAACTATTGCTGTGATAACGTAGCATTGTGCTGCAGGTCAAGACCCAGCTCGACATGCACCAATAGACTTGCTCACCTCGTCATCGGCAATGGAGGTGCGCGAAATGTAGGTATGCGGGCTTGCATGATCGCTTGCAGCATCGCGGCTAGAAAGTGGATTATCATGCTTCGGCCGCGTGTGTCCGAACGAGACTCGCCATCACGAAGGGTTAGCAAGCAGCGGACACGGTGTATCTGCTCCACGGAACGCAATGGGGGTCAGCGATGGCCAGCTCATTGTGCTTTGAGCTCCCGGAGGAGCGCCATCACTCAATAATGAACAAGAAGTGATGCCAAGCGCCGGTGAGCGACCATCCAATCGAAGACTTGGAGAGTATGCGCAACTCGCACAGCTTTCAGCAGCTCGGCCAGACAAACGACGCTACGGTGCTACAGGCAACTGCACCTTGCCAATAAGCATGCAATGTTGGTCATCAGGAAGCTTAGCCTGTGATTGACGTGAGGGCATATTGCACTATGGACGCACAGCACCGGCATTAGCCCTTGGTGGAAGTTGATCAATCACAGCAATGATGCAGGCAGTTCGAGTGCTGATCCCAGGTCCTGATAATGCCATTGGCCGCGCTGCAGGGTGACGGCTGACGAGCCAACAGCGCGGGGCGTCCAATGAAGCAGGGGTGTTTGGCGCCTACAGGACAAGAACAGTGGTACAGTCCAGTTGACCCTGGTCTGCTGTGAGCCTCTGGAGTGGTCCGTTTGCTCGTGCCTCCGGTGCTCTCTGTTCTATTCCGGGCGCCAAATCTTGCTAACGGTGGCCTGGCCATGGACGTCATTGGTTCGACGTCTGGACGCCGTCCTCTCGTCCGCGTACTGTAGCCGCCGGTTCCACCCATCGTGGTGTCCCCACCCATCCACAATCACCTTTTGAGCACATTGCGAGCCGAAGCATGACAGCAGGAAGCGGAACAGCGTGTGATGTCCCATTGCGGTCAGCCGTTGCTCCTCACTCTGGGTTGCTGCGTGCGCTGCCCCATCGACAACCTCCTCATTGGCTTGATCCCGGCAGCCTTCCTGAGCAAACAAGGCGGGCCCACCTGGACTGATGGGACGGGAGCCCGGACTAGGCATGTCTGTTGGATGGTGTCGCAGTGGCCGCGATATCTGGTCGTTGGCGGCGCAAACCTATAACATCCAGCCAACACCTCCATCTTGTTTCCCTTCTTTTCCTCTCTTTCCTCTTCAGCAAGTTCCTTCAATTTACTTCCCTGTTTCTGGGTTCTCCCTCCCCTTTGCTCTTTGTTTTTGTTTGCCTGTAGAGCTGGTCTCTCACTACACTTCTAACTAATACCCAAAAATCCAAAATTTACACAACCTCATACCAAGAAAACCCATACTCAGCTTCAAAGTTGCCGGTCAGCTTTGAATACGAATATTACACATTTTTGTTTTTGTCGCTCTGTCTAATACCCGAACCACTCTAATACCCGAAATCGTGGATTTCACTTGCTCGCCAACGCTCAAACAACTCTCCGTTCAAGAACTTGGCTACTTCGACAGCATCACCAGCACCAATAATTTAATACTTTCCAAGGGATTTCTTTCAAAATGTCTTCCATCCAGCTGTCTTTCTCTCTCCGCGTCTCCTCTGGGGTCAAGACCGTCCACCTCCTCGGCTCTTGGGACAACTACGTCGGCCAGCTCCCTCTTTCCAAGGACAAGTCCTCCTCCAAGTCCGGCTCCTGGAAGGGCACCTTTCGCTTCCAGAACGCAACCCTCGAGGCTGGCCAGCGCTACTGGTACTACTACATCATCGACGGCTACCACGTCGCCCACAACCCCAGCGTTGAGTCCACCACCGAGCCCACCACCGGCCGTGAGCTGAACATCCTCGACGTCCCCACTGGCTCCTCCAAGTCTTCTTCGTCCTCGCACAAGTCTTCTTCGCACAAGTCCTCCTCCTCCTCGTCGCACAAGTCCAGCAGCAAGAGCTCCTCGCGCCACTCTTCCAAGGACAAGGACCACAAGTCCTCATCCCGCAGCCACCGCTCTTCGCACCTGTCGGTCGACATCCCCAAGGGCCGCCCCTGTCTATCTCTCAGATCCAGGCCCCAAGCCCATGTCGCCCCACGCCACCAAGAACATCCTGCACGCCGACTACTACAACAACGAGGAGCTCGAGGAGCTCACCGCCCGCTTCGGCAGCACCGGCCTCGACGAGGACGTCTACACTGACTTCAGCACCTCCCCGTCTCGTCGTCCGGCTCTTCCCTGTCCTACCGCTCCGACAGCTCTTCGCCCAGCTCGTCCCTGTCCGGCTACAGCACCCCAACTCGGACTACTCCACCTGCACCTGCGAGCGCTACGGTATCACCCGCAAGGGCGACCGCGTCAAGATCGACTGTGGCGGTGCTCGCTGCGGTTATGACGACGACTCCTCGTCGTGCTCCAGCGGTGCCAGCGAGGACGAGTACGAGCCTGTCTCCAAGTCACACAGCAGCTCCTGCCGCAACGGCATCGTTGTGCGATGAAGGACTTAAGAGTTGCGATGGCTTCTACTGTTGCCATCGCCTGCCTAATTTCCCCTAGGCTGAGGAGAAGCGAGACCCGGTTGTTCATTCCTTACACCGGGCCCCGAGCTATGCATTTCGCGCCTGGCTGGTTTCCAAATCCCTTGCCTTGTTTTATGTTGTTGCTACGGTGAAAGCCGGCACAACTTCTGTCGCTGAAACCAACTCACTCACCCCACACCCGAACGGACGGCACGCCGAGCTGGTCTCGGTGTGTTGTTCCGCTTGCATGTGTTACAAGTGGGTCGATGCTGCGGCCCTCCGCGGACTCGAAAGGGGACGTTTTACCCTTTTCGTTTCTAGTCCGCGGGTTAAGCATTTGTTTTCGTTTGTCGTCCGTTCTTGAGCGTGCAGGACAGAGGCTACTTCGTGGGAACACGGAGTTCCTTTGCTCCTTTGCAACCCGAATGCACAATGACAATGCTGGAGCGTCCATCGTCACCTGACGATGGGACCCGTCTCCAAGAAATCATGTGATAATCACTGGATGTGGCTTGGAGGGATTGCACAACAGGCAACCTCCACAGCTAGCCAGATCGTCTGGAGGATTGAAGGAATGGCATGTTATCTCCAATGTAACTAGTATAGATAGCTGCTACTTACGGGTAGAGGCTGATAAGAACCTACCTGGTAATACAATCTTTCTCCACCTAGACTCACGAGTACCAAAATCCCAACCCCTTCCTAAATGGCTTTTCGGCGAAATACCTGCCTGGCCATCTATTACGCCCTGGAAGCAGAACAAGAATGGCTGCCTTGTTGGAGATGGCCCGATTTCTTGGTCCGTGCAATCACATCTACTACCCGCCGTCCCATAGATGTGGTGTGAAGCATGACGGTGAGACGGATGAGCCTTGCTACATGGCTTGGTACCGGTTTAGCCCTGTGTTGTAACTAACATCTCTTTCAGAATTCTTCGTCTGATGACAAATTCTTCATATTGATATCTGCTAAGGACTATTATTTGCTTAACAGCAGGCATATAGATCTTTTATACGCCCGTGTTTTCCTTTAATGTTGTGCGAACCAAATTGGAACATTAGTAAATGACCGGCTTGTCTCTTGGTCATAACCAGACAGTTGATTAGGCAGGAAGCATCACATCTATGTCAAAAGCCCCAAAAATTTATGCATGTATCAGGTGAACCCTTCTCTACTTGGGGGCCAATGCCTTGCTCAAACCGCAACGAAAACTGATTTTCTACAGTTCAATATAGAGTCTTAACCATATTCTGCAGTTGGGGGCTTTAAATTGGCTCGCAAGTATTACATGTTGGGTTGCAATCAGCCTTGCCTGTTCCTGATCCTGATCCTTTGGTCGCTTTTGGTTCAACGAATCGGGGTTAAGCAACTAGATGCTCGTGGGATCATAATAGGAAGAGCACAATGACTTTATGTACTTTGGTATCTGCGCTGCAACACATTACAGCCTCATTTCGACTGGAATCGTTGGTCTTTGATTGACAAGTGGCCGCAACTAGGAGCTTCTACTCAATCCAGTAGTTGACGATAGGGTTAATCATTCGGCTACCCCGTATGAAATCTATTGAGAACACTGACCAGAGTTCTTACATCCATGTATCTTTCAAAGGGCTTTCGAATACGACCGTGACATTTCGAGTTCCAGCTGAGAGTGGTCAGACTGCAGATGTGCGAGACACAAGAAGATTCATTTGCATCCCTGAAGTCCCCGGAAGGAACTCAAACCAATAGAACATATAAATGCAACGATGCTCGTCATGAGGAAACATCCTGACAGCTTCATTCATTATAAATTGCAAATATATACCCACGACACATTAGAGTCACCAATAATATGGATGAGAGTACTTCTCATCGGATGTCCATGGGGAACCCCTCTCACGTAGAGGTGTGTTCTTCAAGCATATATGACACATCCGAAGATATGATATATCAGGATCAGCCAGAAAGCGAGCTCTCGAGCAACTGTACTTACTTTGGTGCAATTAATCAACGGGCACGAGTTACTGAGCTTCACGATGCCGAAGTGTCTTTCTTAGTTAATACGGGCGAGAATGATCCCTCAAGTGTTCTGCGGCCGAATGCACAACATGAGCAAAGTATTCCATCGGGCCATGTCATATCATCAGATTCACGCGAAGACAGCAGAGACACAATAGCGAATCAAAATGATAATTCGAGTCTCTCTGGAAGCGAAGAGCCAGACATTCCTTCGACAACACCATCCATATCTGAAAACTTGTCAAAGCCTTCTTGGGAGCCTGACTTCTTAAGAAAGGCTAGCCTTATCTCA
The DNA here is from genome assembly GCA_020081605.1 of Albifimbria verrucaria. Classification (NCBI taxonomy): domain Eukaryota; kingdom Fungi; phylum Ascomycota; class Sordariomycetes; order Hypocreales; family Stachybotryaceae; genus Albifimbria; species Albifimbria verrucaria. The sequence continues at coordinate 3,844,807 of JAHREC010000013.1, forward strand.
TTAATTGTCTTAATGGTCGTCTTTTCCATTCTCATAACAACTCTTTATACATTATCCCGCTACAACAATGGCTTTCTCACAGCTTCATCAGAGTTTTATTATTTCTGGAGATTCGGACCGGTCGCAGGTACACTACATACACAGCTACGATCAACCTTTGCAGATGCTAACCTGCTTACAGCTTTAACCTTGACTTCGCTGTTTTGGTCTCGAGTTGAGATTGAAGGACTTCGTTACTCGCCCTGGGTCAAGTTGCTTCGAGATAGCTCGACACCTGTCCCCAAGACATTGTCACTCAACTATTTCTCTACATTCAAACCATTTATTTTAAGGAAAGCAGCAAAGCTCGGAGATTGGCTTGTCTTTTCTCTCGTTCTTATCACCTTTCTTCTACAGCTTCAGACTATTATTGCCGCAAGTCTGTTTGCCCTAGAAGAAATAGAAGTGCTCAATCATGGGACACTGATCAACGTCACCAATGAGTTTGTTGATGATCTCGATCCACGAATATTCCTAGGTTGGCAACCTTCACAAATTCTTCGAGCAATAACATCTTATGGGGTCCCATACCCTGAAGGAACTGGCCCTGGCTTTGCATATCAGATATTTGAAGACTTGAATGAGAGCTCTGACTCCTTGAAAATTCGAGCTGAAGTCGACATTATACGTTCTGATGTCGACTGTAAACTTGGCGATATTCTTTCTTACAAGGGTTGGTATGAAGTGGGCAACCAAAAGTATCACGAGGTATTATCAGGACATGTGCCGCAATGTTCACAGTCTTTCACGATATCCACCAGCACTATGGACTATCTTGGACGTTTTGGGTATAGCATCTACTATGCGGACTACGCCAATTCTCAAGAGGGCTCATCTTGTGAACAAAACGTTGTGCATTTTGTATACTGGAAAACTAACTTGCCTAACCCCGACCCAAGCAAAGACAGCAACTTAACTCTTGCCCACTCAACAGTTGTTGCATGTAAGCTTGGGGCAACAGTTTCGTCAGCGCGAGTTTTGAAAAACATGACCGATGCAAGTTACGAACTTGAGTCGGTGAGCAATTCCCGGCCGTCGTCTTTCAATATCGTACAGCTGATCCACAACATGGGTTCATTTATGAATGACCCTATCAACGACTATAACCAGACTCATGAAGTTTCTGCAATCTTAGAACCCGAAGTCATGAACCAACAGTGGTTTGACTTATTTCCTATTCAGCCTTTGGAGAAGGGGTTTCAAGTCTCATCACTCGCAGATGGGAATTATGCTCTTGACTTTGTGGAAAGATCATGGTCGGAAATAATCCCTCTTACGGCACAATACTTAGCAATGCGCCCAACGTCGAAGAAGGTAACAGGGTCGACTCTGGTCAAGCAGAGGCGTCTTATGGTTCCAACACTGCAGTTCTCTATGATGGCTGCTCTGTTCGTATTGATTGTGGCATGCGCCATTTACTCAATCTGGTCACTTCCCCGTGTGCCATTTGCAAGTAGGGACCCTGCGACTTTAATAAGCCCTGCGATTCTGCTCACTAGCAAACTGGGACTGAGGGACCCGCTGCTTGGATATGGAAACTCAACGAGCGAAGAGATTGAAAAGAGAGTAGAAAAGTGTGATAACAGTCTCAATTTCAAAAGCCGCATGGGAGACTCGCCTCTCCGAGCTAGACACAACTCCTCGAACTCTCAAGTCTTAACAAATAACCAGGCCGAGAGCTCTGATGAAGGAATCATAGCTGGAAATCATAAGGCCAAGTTCAAGCCTCGGCAAACATCACGAGATACCAAGTGGCACAGCCCTTGGCAATTGCTTTGGTGACTCGTGTCGCATTCGTTTGCGTGCTAGCTGCCTTGGCTGGCATCACCGGCTATACGTGGACCCTTTCTCAAAAGAGGCAAGGGCTGGTTGACATTGGGGAATCACTGGTCAGGGTATTTGTTTGGACCTCAATTCCTACTATTGTCGCAGTCAGTATTGGGGCATATGTAACAGCATCGTTTCTTGAAGTGCGTGTTGTCGCTCCTTTTCTCTCCTACGAGAAGGCGTAGGGCTCCGGCTTATGATGGCCTCTATGAACAACTACTTCACGGCATTGAGAGGAGGCTCTTCCCTTTTGGCTCGGTCAGCACTATTCCTGACGATGGTGTCTGCGGCAATGTCGCTGATTCTCACCCCATACGGTGGAATATTATACCAGGAGGAGTACGTCTCAAGGGAGAGTCCAGTACGTGTTCAACAGGAAGAATGGTTCTCAACTACTCGGCCCGCTCCGATCACGATGAACACCACAGAAGGAATCCTAGAGGATAAATCGCTGAACCTAGATGTCTCACTGATCTCTGGGCTTATATTCTTCCGAAACTACTCCTTTCCTGCCTGGACTTATGAAGACTTGGTATTCCCCAACTTAACCGTAGTCGATATGCCGCACAGTCACTCTTCGAATATGTCGGTGGAGGTGAGGGTTCCAGCACTCCGCCCAGAGCTGACTTGTGAAACATTGGGGATGGATGCCATTAATACAACGGTAAGAAAAGTTCCCGAGGATGAATACGGTGCACCTGGAACGTTGAGGATGAGCATCACGCCCAAGGCGCCGCTAGATACATTTGGGTCACCCGTTGTATCGTTTGTAACATGCGACGACATCATCTTTGCAGGTAGGAACGACATTGGCAATTTTGGTAACTCCAGCAGCAACCGGGCGTACAGTTGGGGTAGGCTAGAGAAGGGAAAGTCAGGTACCTCAAGTGGGTGATGTGCAAGCTCGAGTATGTGGAAGTGGACGTTGACCTCACATTACTGCTTCCAAGTTATGAGATTGACAAGTTACACCCGCCGCGGCCTATAGAGTCTTCAAAACGTAAGTCTTCGCCGCTGGAGTGGCAAGATGGCGACGAGAAGGTATCGTGGGACTACATCAGAGACTTTACGGTGCGCAGCACGATTCAGGATCCGAACATCAGCCCTTGCAAGAGACGCGCAACCGCTGGGGGCGGTGATGCCAACGCGGCCCTCTACAATTCTCCGTGGGGGCTGCCATATGAATCTTTACTCGACGACTCGAAGCATCAAGCGGTAGCAAACCTGTGGAAGAAGCTCAACACGATGGTGATTGCGCAGATGATAAGCCACCTTGGTTATCGAAAATCGTTCCACGCAAACGGCACTGCAGCTGCAGCCGACGCTCCGAGTCAACCCAAGCCGCTAGAAGGGACTCTTACAGACCACAAGGTGAAGGTATTGAAACAGAGTCCTGTGGCTACTTGGGTTGTGATTGGCATTCTGTCAGCCATGGCGCTTGCTACAATGGGGAGCATCGTGGCGGAGCGTAGCTTCAAAGAGGTTTTGCCTAGGGATCCTCGAAGCATCGCATCCATGCTGGCGCTTTGGGCAGATTCCAATATCTGGACGCAGCTCCCGGAGGAGTGGATTCCATGACCGACAAAGACCTTGGCAGTTGGTTTGCAGGAAAAGTGTTTAGAGCAGGGTGGGCCAACGTGGCTGACGAAGGGAGCGAGGATCGAGTGTATGCGATTCATGTAGAGGAGAGCATAGCAGTGAAGGATGAGTCGGGCTGTTTTTGTATTCTCGAAAGAGAGCATGGCACGTGATGCAATAGATGGACTGCAACACCAGAAATCGAAATGTACGGCATTGGTTATGGCACTGTTGGTTGATAATAGACTAGTCTACTCTTATAGTACTGTTAGTTATAATAATACGACTCTCGCTTTTCCAAATACGCCTTGGCAAATGACACGTCTGATTCTCTTATAACAAACATCTAAAAAGAGACAGACATGGACCCGTAGGATGTAACCCCCTTCTTCTCTCCAGAGTACCTCTACTATGACGGCCAAAATAGCCGTCGGATGGTCAGAACCCCGCCAAGTGGTCCCCTAAACTTCAGCCAGCAAATCGAGGGGCATCCTTTGCCTCTTACACCGTCTCGCTAGCAACTTCGGCCATTCGCGCCAATGAGCAACGAGCAGCACATGCGACACGAAGCTGCGCGTGTCCAAGAATGATCCAACGCATGGATGAACGAGTGAATGGATGGATGCCTTGGCAATTGCAGACACTGCCATGCATCCTCGCTGCCAACCGGGGCCCCAGCGCAGCCGCCGCGGCAGTTCACCTGCTCAAGGTGCCGTTGCTGGTCCCTCCCGCTCATGCTTGGACCGGCAACGCAGAGCTAAAGCTAAGGTAGTTGGGCTCCAACCTAGGGGCAGGTGATACAATCTTCGTCCTCTCCTCTTCCAATTGACTGTCAATTCCTCTGCGCCAGCTCCCGTCATCCTCTACGACACCCTCCAAAGCCGTTCCATCCACCTACACCGCCATGGCGTCAGACCAGGACGAGCAGCTCATCCTCCCCATCGTCGACTCCACGTCCACATCTATAATGAGTCTGACCTCGACAACCTCGCCTGGAGCAAGCCCGGCGGGCCCATCCGTGGCCAGTACTCCATTGCGCAGTACAAGGCTGCCGCCCGCTCTGCCCCCTCCCTCCTAGGTGCCATCTTCGTCGAGGCCGACCGGAAATCCCACGTCGACGACGAGTCCGGCTGGGTCCACCCGCTCGCCGAACTCGACCTGCTATGCCGCCTCGCGCGCGGCCAGCCTAACGACGAAGACAGCTTCGTTCCGGAAGACGCACGCCTGTGTCTCGCCATCGTCCCCTGGGCGCCTCTGCCCCGCGGCCCGGCCGTGCTCGAGACGTACCTCGATCGTGCAAAAGATGTTGCTGGCGAGGCGTGGCCTAAGGTCAAGGGTTTCCGCTACCTGGTCCAAGATAAGCCCGACGGCACCTTACTGAAGCAGGACTTCATCGACGCCGTCAAGCTGCTGGGCCGCCGCGGCTTCTGCTTCGAGATCGGCGTCGACCACCACCGCCGGGGCAAGAAGCATCTCGATGAAGCCGTCGAGTTTCTTGACCGTGTTCACGACGGTGTCCCAGAAGAGGAGAAGGTTGTTTGCGTAATCAGTACGTAGTAGCCTCCTCTCCAATACCCTTTGCTCAGCTATGTCTAACCTTCGTCCCAGACCACATCTGCAAGCCCGACCTCACCGTCTACAACCTCTCCTCCGACCCCGCCTTCCATGGCTGGCGCACCGCCATGTTCACCCTGAGCAAGGCTTCCCACACATACATGAAGCTCTCGGGCGCCTTCTCTGAGATGCCAGACTCCCTGCGCGCCCTAACGTGCCCGCCTCTCAGATCTTCGAGTCCCTGTTCAGCTGGCTCGGCGTTGTGCTCGCTACTTTCGGCCCGTCGCGCACCATGTTTGGCAGCGACTGGCCTGTCTGCGAGATTGGCGGTGGCGACGAGGCGTGGCCGCGCTGGCGCGACGTTGTCGAGAAGATGTGCTGGATGGCCAGCTTGAGCGACGAGGAGAGGGCAATGATCTGGGGCGGTACAGCGAAGGAGGCTTATAAGCTGTGATGGCCTTGACGGCGTCAGATTCATTCCAAGTGCTGGATGGATAGGGGATATTGAAGATACTATGGCTTTATTTAATGCATTAGGAGCGTATTCACAAATCCATAATTACATGTCACCCCATGATTTCCTGTCAAGACAACCTCATCGTGGGTCAGATCTACGTCAATATCAACTGGACAGGGGTCGTCTTCTACTAGAGTGTTCCAACTACACGACCTCATGATCTCATCATAGCAACATCATTATAAAGATAAAGATTCGTCAATTGACACGGCGTTGAAAAGCTCATCAAGTCCTAGACGCCCTTCCCCGATCTTACTTGCCAGTAAGAAATCATTCAGATTAATCACAAGCAGACACCATGTCCCGTCGTTATCAATCATATATGCCAGCCCACTTGCTCTCCAGTTCTCCCCTTCCACCCAACAGCAAGCGGGCCAATAAGTTCCCAGAGCCCTTCCGCCAAAGGACGCTAAGGTCATGTACAAGAAGTGAATTTCGTTCAGGAGGCAGCCCGTCTACTCGCCCGCTCGGCCGCGGTAGTTGCCCATCTTCTCGATCGAGCTCATGATGCCGCTCCTCGGCATACCGCCGGGACGAGGCAGTCCTCCGCCACTCTTGGTTCGCTCGTGAGGTGCTCGAAGACCTGACTGGGGAGCTCTCAGGCCCGAGATGGGACGCGCAAGACCACCAGTGCTGGCGCTACTCTTCAGACCATCGGTCGCTGCTCGGGCGGTCGCCCGCGGAGTCGCGTGCGGCTTCTCCTGCGGCGGTGGTGGTTGTTCCTGGCGTTGTTGAGGCGCCGCGACGAAGCTCTGCATGCTCATCATCTCCTCAGCCAGTTGCACGAGCTCGCCCTTCTCGATTCGCTCCTTCTCCAGCATGCCTCGGAGATCCTCGTTATCGCGCTGCACCGTCGACACAACCGCCTCAAGTCGCTGGATATCGGCGTTGAGCTCCTTGATAGCGGCACTGTCCCGCACTGCTTGAGCCTTGCGCTCCTCGGCCTCGGCACTGCCAGGGTCAACCTTGGTCATGGTCGCGTCCCGGCCGATGCGCAGCCTCTCGTTGTCCTCGCCCAGCTCCTCAATGCGGTCTTCGAGTTCGCGGATCTTCTTCTCCCAGCGCGCCTCGTAAGACTTCTTCAGCGCTGCCACCTTTGTCTCGTGCTTGCTCTTGTACAGGCCGTGCAGTTCCCTGGCAACACGCTCGACGGCAATCTCAACCTCGCGGTTCGACGGCTTTTCCGGCGATGACTTCTCGGACTCCTTGCCCGCACGCATGCCAGCCATCTTGCTCTCTGCTTCTTGGTGCATCATCTCTGCCGCCTCCCTCCTCTTCTCGCTCTCCTCAAGCTTCTGTTCTAGCTGCTCCTTCTCTTTGTGGCTCAGGACAATCTCCTCTTTCACCTTGCGGAGCACTAGCTTCCATCTCACGCCCTCTGTGCTCCCAACCCTCCTTCTCGGCAGCCAGCTGCTCCTTCATGGCACGCTCCTCGCGCAACTGCTCCATGGACTCGCCAACTCTCTTCTCGGCATCGCCAACAGCGGTTTTGAGGAATGCACCTCGGCTTCCTTGCCACTCAGCGAGGCTTTCAAGGAGCTGATCTCGGAAAGGAACCCGGACTTGAGCGTCTCGAGTTCACGAGGAGTGATGGTAGGAACGCTACGAGGAGTCGGCATCGGGGGATGTCGAAGTCGATCAGGTTGCTGTATGAGCGACTGGGGTGGCAGCTACATTGGGCATTGTCCGCGAAGGTGAGAGATTTCCACGCTTTGAAGGTGACTTCTGTGGATGTCTCAGCTGCTCAGTGAAGTCCACGAGCAGGTTAGTTGTGTTGCTGGCCTCCGGGGTGGAGCCGGGACGCGATGACCGTGATGGCGAGGGCCCGCCGATTGTTGATAGCGTATTTCCTCCAAGTTTTGAAAGCATGGTCAAGTTCGGCACAGCCGAAAAGGTGCTAAAGGTACTGATGACAGTGTCGTCGGGGCCAGCATCATCATCCTCCGCATGCGAGCGCTCGATGTGCACGGTACCGGTAGATATGTTTCCGACATCGTCCTCCAAGACACTCTGCTCATCCTCAAATATTTCAATGGCCTTCTTCAGACCCTCATTGTCTCGTACAGCACTCTCAAGGTCGACAGTCCTTTCTGTTGTCTTTGCGGGCCGCGGGGTCTCCATCGGGTTGCTGACCTTAACAGGGAACCGCTTTTCAGGAGACATCTTGCGTGGGCTGCGGGCCATTGGGGCCCTGCGGTATCAGGTGAGTGGTGGCGGACAGAGTCGAGAGGCTCGGCCAAGAGCTTCAAGGGGAGAGCTCAGCACCAGAGAGGACGCGAGAGTGGCGGGACTTGGATGGCGAGAAGTTCTCCTGGTCAGGGGCCCTGATGCTGGGGGCCAAGGAGAGGACCCGTCCATGTTTTCGTCAAAGTGTGTGGACGAGGTGGTGTAGCTGCGGACTTCGTAGCTTTCGTATCGTCTCGTCGTCGAAGGTGTACTGGTATTGAGGTTAAGCGCCGACTCGGTCATAGGCGATAGCGGCGAGAACATTGCGTGGTGTCGCAGACAAATCAATTAAACAAGTGAAGCAAGCTGCTGTGCTCATGGAAGATTCAAAACGTGGACATGTGTTTTGCACCACACGGGTATGTTCAAGTGATTCACATGGAAAAGGTGAATGTCTGTCTCCGGCAGTTGGACATGTTTAGCCCTTTGTCCAAGGTGGGTGGGTAGGGACAAATTGTTTTGCGTTGGCAGGGCAACAGACACCGCCAAACCAAACCCCGGTGACATCCCTGCCAGAGCTGGCCAGAGCTGGCCGGAGGCCGGGCAACTCCTCCTCTTTTTCTTTATTTTAATCGAACCTCACACAACATGACATGACATCACCTCCAACTCCACCGGCCACATATGCCCCAGCCTGTCTCCTGGGTAAAGACAATAGGAAATGGGTGGTGGTGATGGTTGCAGGTCCACTGGTTCAATTGACGATTTCGTAGAGACATGCCATGCTACCTTGCCCTTTTCGGTAGCACTCTAGTCGTTTTGGAATGAGACAGACCTCACATGAATACAGGGTCTTGTGTTTTTACCGTACTCATAATACAGTGCTCCTGGCTTTTATTGCACTCAGTGTCTAGAGGATGTTAAACCCACGGAAACAATTCTCTAGGGGCTCTCATCACCTCCCACGCATCAAGCATAGAGTGCAAACACCACATATAGTATAACTGCCATCGCTTGTAGCTCCTTGCCTAGGTAGCTACATCATAATTAGTTATTAAACATTTGATCCAAAGTCGCTTACCTTATAATAGAATTGGGGCTTGTTTCGCTTATGTTGTGAAGTGGTTTCATAAAAGCAAAAAATAACATAGTGGTATTTGCAAAGTACCATAGGAGCGTCTTATAGTATAATGCCAAAGTTGAAAGATACAATTAATATAGTAAAGCATAAATTCTACTATACTGTCTGAGTAACTAAAGCGGCTCCTCTTCCTTGGAGTTTTAATCGCTAAAAGATTACACCAAGACAGATTTATATTCATTGTAGCATGGTTTCTTGCCTCTCCCTTTTCCTAAAGCCCTGAACAAAAATATATTAATCACCATTCGGATTTGTCTTACCCATGTTGCCCCCAGAATCTCTACTACCATACGTAGCAATTTGGGTAAATGTGAATAGCTCCGTACAGGCTGTGCCGCAAAATTCAGGCGTTGTCTTATATTAAGGAGGCTTCTTCAAAGTAACATCTCGCACTTTTTCTAAAACAATCCGAAATGGCGGCGGTAAGTTATAATCCATCGAGGCTTCAAAAATCACCAGCACATGTAGCCAGGCAGTATAAAAACCGTGTCGGACACAACTATTTGCCGTCATCATCCCGACCCCAAAAGCCCACGTTTTCCACTCAAGGCCCATCACAATTGCTCCGGCCTTGTTCACTTTTAGTTGCCCTGCATAGAACTGCCCAGGACAGGATCCAAAACTCTCGAAATGCAAGGGCCAATGGCACCAGAAGATCCGATCATACCTACGATTCCTAAGTCTCAAAATCGCACTGAGTCTTCTCAGCACTGTAAGTATAAATTCTTGTCATTCTTAGACCGTACCTTACATAGTTCTCTAGATGTTGAAGAGGATGATAGCACCGCATCTTCTGCATCCGTCAATGTCGAACTTTGCGTCAACGAAAGCGGGCGGCCCTCTCAGCGCCTGAGCCGCGAGAGAAGAACAGTTACGCCTTCTGTCGTCCCAAGCAATGACTTGGAAGTTACATTCGAATCGGCGTCCCTACATGCCGTCAAAGGTGTCACCAAGCACACTAGAGAAAGCCGAACCGAGCATCCATCTACTTTTGAGCCGCCCGAGAGCACTCTAGGCCCTGCAAACGACGATAGAGCCGTGCATGAACTACGTATGTGGAATCCAGTGTGGCTTTCTAAGACGATCTTGTGGGCTTTTGGCGGCTACTTCGTTGTGTTATTGCTGGTAACCGCCTTGCTATACGGATTTTCTCAGAAATATAGTGGACTTTCTACACAGAAGCAAGAGAATCGATATGGCTGGAAGTATGGGCCAACGGCAGGTGAGTTCTCTTACAAATGGCCTCAATAAATATGGATTAACTCAATTGAGCCAAGTGCTTCTCATAACCACGGCCCTTTGGCGGCAAGTCGACCATGCAGTCAAGACACTCATGCCGTGGAAAGAACTTCAGATTGGACCATCCTGTGCTGACCACACTCTGCTCCTGGATTACATATCTCCCATCTTACCGGTCAGTCTTTTCACAGCTATACGGAATCGACACTGGGCAGTGGCATGTTCGATAATTGGTCAAATACTACTTCTTCTCACCGTAAGTACGATTATAGCCATATGCCAAAAGCCGTGCCATACTTATTGTCATCCTCCTAGACTGTCTTTTCTACCGCTCTTTTTAGTCTTGAAGCGACCGAAATCACAAAGGAGCGAGCCGACTTTCGATTAGAAACTGAGCTACAAATGCCTGGCCATAAGAATATCACACGTTCATCATTATCGGACATCAGCTCTGCAGCCGCACGTCTATATCATGGGACAAATTTCCTGGGAATCAACTACACTACTGGAACGTCCGATGATTTTGTTATTTCGGAAATTCAGATTCCAAGCTTATCCACACCAATACTCGATTATACGACCATCATCGAAGGGCTCACGATTGATTATGATTGCGAAATACTGCCTATAACAAACGCCACGTTCAGCTCTAAGCCTCTCGAAGGTGTCTCGTCGGACCCATTCAATGATCCCAATGCCCTTACGAAGTTCTACTCAAATATAATTACGCCGACCTGCAACATTACCGGGGTCACCGTGGCACACCATGGTAAGGCGGATGGCGAAAGAGCTATTCAAAGCTATCAAGGACATTATAATTTCTACGCGTGTAATACTGGGTATGATTACTCTGATTTCGTGGGTGGCGGTGACGAGGGGTTTGCCATTGAATCCGCAGATCTGCGGCTGTTTCTTGTAATGGTTGACATGAGAAGGGCACCATACAACGAACAGCCATCATGGCCGCAGTATCTGTATATTAATCAAATGACAGCCGCCTTATGCAAGGCCTCCTACTTCGTGGACTCATTTGAGACTCATAGCCCTAGCCAACTCAATGGATCAGCCCAGGCCATGTTGAGAAGATCGCCAGGTCCTTCACGAAGACCATTCGAAACATTCTCTAATAGCTTTCTCAATATTGCTATGATGAATACCCTGGCCACATGGGGCTTTGAAATTACCATTAAAAATTCCAGCGGATTCGGCGAGAAAGTACCGCCTCTCTTCGAGTTAATGTCCGGGAAGGATACATCAACTTTGGAGCCGTTTCTCGATCCAGATCGGTTGATCAGCTCAAGCTCCAAGGTATTCAAGGGCGTAGCTGCTCAACTTCTCCATAGGATTGCGTTTCGGCCTGTAAACCGCAACATCACCGGTTCAGTTACCATAATTGAAGACCGGCTCAAAGTACAGGCACTATCTGCTGGCTTCATGCTCGGTTCCTTTGCATTGTTGGCCTTAATATCTTTCTCAATGATTTATCTTCGTCCACACTCGGTAGTGCCTATGGCGCCGACCACTGTGGTCTCTTCAGCAGTGATCCTTGCATCTAGCCCAACCCTCAGCGAAGTACTCATGCAGATGAACCACAAAACAAGCAAAAGCTTCTGGGAGCACTTAAAGGCCTTCCAATTTCGAAGTACTCTTGAAACAGCATCTCAAGCAATATTCTCTATTCAAGTCACAGAGCCGGATCAGAATCAGAGCCCGCCAAGGAATCTCGACGACGATGTAAAGCCAGTCGCTTGGCACCCACCAGCAGCCACGTTGTGGTTTTTATCCTTTCAATAAGTCTCCCTGTTGCATTGGTCATTGCCCTTGAGGTTGTTCAGTATTTTTCCGATAAAAATCACGGAATTATCGAAATTAAGCCAAGCGATGCCCTGGCCTTTGTCACATATGTACCTACGGCCCTCACACTTGGCATCTCACTATTATATTCTAGCATTGAGTTTCTGACTGCCACGATTGCACCACTCGTTGCTCTGAAAGCTGGCAGGCCTAACCCGACCGCCATGAATACAACTTTGGCTGGCAAGTTGCTGCCGCACGCTGCATACCTGGCCATCCGGTTTCGGTATTACGCCGTAATATTAGCTTTAATGGCGAACTTCATTGGTAGCTTCCTGAGTATTGTTTCTTCCGGCCTTTATAAAGTTGTAAAGGTCCCGAAGGCGCAATTCGTCACAGTGCCGCAGACAGACGTATTTTCTCTGGCCACCATAGATGCCTATCTATCAACATTGCAGGAAGATCCGGTGCCACTTGTAGCATCCCTGGTTGAATTTACAAATCTTAGCTACCCGAAGTGGACACACAATAACCTTGCACTTAATCAATTGGATCAAAAGTCTGTTCAATCAGATAGTCCCGCGACTAATGGAGTCCTCGATATCCGCATCCCTGGAGTTCGAGCAAAACTGAATTGCACTGCCGTTCCCACAGAAGACGAAACACCACTTAAGGCCCAAGTTTCGGGCTCACATGTTGAGTTGCAACTCGAGATGGTTCTGACAGATCATAGATGGTGTGATTCGAGCCCAGAAGGAAGTAGCTCACCGCTCAAAATCTGGAGCCAGAGCTACACAATTCCATCCAATGGGAGCCTACAATATTTTGGTTTTACGAGTGGCTTAAACTGGGAGTTATTTCCCTCACTGATCATGAATGGGCCGCCACAAGTGACGAATGCAACAAAATCTCATGGATGTCCCAGTTTTACCATATCTATGGGATGGGCTCGTGTTTTGAGACCTGGCCATCTTGAAGACGGCCAGAGTTTGAGTCCTTCAGAACTTGACTACAACATTGGAACGCTCTTCTGCTACCAAAACCTTGAACGCGTCTATGCAAATGTCAGCATTACAATGCCCAGTTTCGAACTGGACAAAAATAAATACCCACAAGTAGAGGAGAGCTCTGTGGTCCTACTCAAGAACAGCAAAGGAAGCACCAAATTCAATTATTGGTCGCCAGGCCTCATCAACGGCTTGCATGGTGATATTGCCAGTAGCCCGAACAGGGGCCAATTAGAAATTTTCCATTGGATACAGAACGACGACAACTTGAAGAAACATTCACTTCAGCTCTGTTGAAGGGCAGAAATAGCCGTCCAGTGGAGGAGTTGGCAGGTAAGGAAAACACTGCAGCCCTAGCAGCTGCAGCAAATGATGTATATGGCAGATATATGGCCCAGCTTCTCTCCATGAGGCACCGAGTCAATATTACTGGCGATGTAATCCCTAGTGCACACAATGGCACTATTAGATTGGAAGATGCCAGAAGGCTGCAACAAGACCGTGGCTCAAAACTCGCCATGCAACTTGCGCTTACTGTCATGGTTATTTGCGCCATGGTGAGCAGATATCTCATGCCTGTAAAGGGATACTGCTGCATAACCCATGGTCGATTGCGGGGATTATGTCCTTGCTCGCCGACGGGAAGCTGGTTACGAACCTCGTTGAGCTTTGGCAGAAGGAGCTCAACAGTGACCGAAAGGACTGACAGGTTGTTGAAACGAGACAGAGGAAATGGGCATTAGAGTTATTCTTTGAAAGGATTTGATATCCCTAGCTAATGACTACAAGGGTGAACGGATGTTGCTACAGTCGTACTACAACTACAAGAAACACAGCACAACTATGTTCCTCGAAGATCAACGAATTCCTCCAAGTAAATAGTGGACCAAGCGCGGTGCCACAAGCTTAACAGCCACATGTGTGGCTGTTAAGCCCCAATTCCAACAAACATTATTGGTCCCACTTCTACTCCAATCGCTTTTGCTTCAGCTTGCTAGCTAGGGCTGATCCTTCGGCCAAGCAAATAGTTATTCCAACAATTTTGCCCATCGAGCTTCCCAATCCAAAGGCATCATGAAAAAAACGAAATTGTCAAGCCCATCCGCTAGAATCAATCGCATTTTGAATTCAGTGATATGCGTCTGAAGAAGCGCACGAATGGCGATACAGCACTTGAAAGCCGAAATCGCAATGGCCGAGCTTGATGCCAGTGTACTGCTTGCTTGCTACCTGGCAACACGACTGCTTATGAGAAACAAGTCGAGGCGTATTACAAAACCCTTACTACATGTCTTACCATAAGGGAGTGCGTGATGATGGCTGCAGATCCATTGATTCAATTGATGATTCCGTAGAGACAATGCTATGGTACCTTGCTCTTTTCGGTGCCGCTCTAGTCACCCTGGAATGAGACAGGCCTCACCGCTGCCGGCAGAGTGACACATCATCTGCTAAGCTCCCTCTTCACACAATGGGACATGCCCTCACTCGCCAACCATTTTAGCTCGTCGTGTCTTGTGCGGATGCGCTCACGGAATAACGGTCCGAGGCGGCTGCTTGCATTGGGCAGTAAACAGTCATAGACAGACAGGTAGGCCAGGGTCCATCCATCACAAGCAAAGGCGCTAGTGGCTCTGAATTGCCTCATGTCACTCTCACCTCCATAGATCGGCATCCCTAAGTTAGAAAAGGCAAAGAGCACCGGCACAGTCATGGCAACAAGGAGAAACATCATTCAGTGGAAAATTAAAATGGCCATTCATTCAGACTTTTGAGCAACCCAAATTCTCCTTTTGGAGAAAGCCCAGTTTTATAGGTACATCAGTATTCGCCGGTATCCTCATCCATCCGCATATCCATGCCTCAACGCTCGACCGTCATCATTTATTTTTGGTTCTCGGGACGCAGGCCACTAGAAAGAAACAGTTGGTTAGCATTGTCTGTGTTGATGATAATAAAAGACAATTGAAGTAGTAGACTTACCGAACAGCCTTGCCTGCCCTCCAGATCTCCAGGCCGCGGATCTCCTCCATCTCGGCCTCGTACTTCTGACGGTAGTCCTCTTGGCTGTTGTACTCGAGGGATCGCTTGGTCTCGGAGCCATCCTTGACGGAGTCATACAGCTGGTTGAAGACGGGCTTCAGGGCATCCTTGAAGCGGGGGTCCAGTCAATGGCACCACGACGGGCAGTGGTGGAGCAGGCCTCGTACATCCAGTCCATGCCGTTGGCACCGATGAGGGGTACAGACTCTGGGTAGCCTCCTCGACGGTCTCGTTGAAGGCCTCGCTGGGGCTGTGGCCGCGCTCACGGAGGACCTCGTACTGGGCGAGGAACATGCCGTGGATACCACCCATCAGGCAGCCACGCTCACCGTACAGGTCAGAGTAGACCTCCTTCTCGAAGGTGGTCTTGTACAGGTAGCCGGAGCCGATGGCGACACCCAAGGCGATGGCCCTCTCCTCAGCCTTGCCGGAGACGTCCTGGTAGACGGCGAAGGAAGAGTTGATACCACGGCCCTCACGGAAGAGAGAGCGGACGGTACGTCCAGAGCCCTTGGGGGCGCAGAGGATGACGTCAATGTTCTTGGGAACATCGACCTTGGTGAGGTCCTTGAAGACGGGAGAGAAGCCGTGAGAGAAGTACAGGGTCTAAGGGCGAGTCATGTTAGTGCGCAGGGCAGGGAATTGAGGGAAGGGAGTGAGAGCGTACCTTGCCCTCGGTCAGCTGGGGCTTGATGGCGGGCCAGGTCTCAGACTGGGCGGCGTCGCTGAGCAGGTTCATGACGATGGTACCGCGGGAGATGGCCTCGTCGACATCGAAGAGGTTCTTGCCGGGGACCCAGCCATCCTGCACGGCGTCCTTCCAGGACTTGCCGTTCTTGCGGACACCGACGATGACGTTGAGGCCGTTGTCGCGCAGGTTGAGGCCCTGGCCGTGGCCCTGGGAGCCGTAGCCAATGAGGGCGAGGGTGTCGTTCTTGAAGTAGTCCTGGAGACGGGGAAGAAGGCGGTTAGTTTCCGCAATGACGGGGAGAGGAATTGGTTAGTGAGGGAGGGGGTGGCTGTCACTCACCAAGAGCTTCTCTTGAGGCCAGTCGGCGCGCTCTGTGTGCCGATGTCGCCGGTCAGCAAGGGATTCCCACGGTCGCGAGGAGCGATTGGGCCGGGAGCTTACCGTAGACGTCCTCCTTGACGCCGGCGAAGTCAATGGTCTTGACACCGCGAACCTGCTGGTGCTGGAAGGGGCAGCAGGACGAGCGGCGACGGCAGCTCGAACCAAGCTACGGGCAGCAGTGAAGGAGCGCTGCTGGACGCGGGGAGAGGCAACCTGACGGGCCAATGGGCCGCGCAGGGTCTTGGAGAAGCTTCTTGAGGCCATGGTGAATGAGTCTGGAGCTGGAATGGATGAAAGGGAAGAAAGAGAAAGCGGACGGAGGAGAGAAGGGAGCTTGGTGGGATTATTATGAAGGTGCGAGGACAGGACAGTCAGCGCCGGTTCCTTGGCCAAAACCCTGGGCTCGACCCCGATCTCGGCGACAGCTGAAGCGCCATGTACCTTTCTCCAGCTAATCCCACCTCAGGTAATGGCGGTACATGGAGGAGCCCCACCTCCGTACCTTGTTTAGCAGGCTCGCTACCGGCGCCCAATGGGAGGGGCCCAAATTACGCCGGTACCGTACCTCGAGGGCCCCGCCCCACCGGAGCAGCTCGCAGCAGGTCAGTACTGCACTGTACATGACATAGTACGGGCACCTAAACCGGTGTCCTTCAGCGCGCCTAGCACAGGTAAGTCACCACTGTAGGTAGTACCTAGGTAAGTAAGTAGGTAGTTTAGTTAGCTGGGTTGCTCCGGTAGAGGCGCCCGGTTTCAGGAACCCCACGTTCAGCGCTCGTCGCCCGGGGAGGAGAACCCTTTGGGCATTAGACATGCCAATGAATAATAACACGCACGTTAGTTGGCTGGCCACCATCATGTATCTACCAGCTAATTGCCTTAGTAGGTAATTGATTGATTAATTAATCAATTCCCTTGTCTTTTCTTCCTTTCGTGGTCACTCATACCCGTTGCAGCCAAGATACAGAGAGACGGAGAGTGAATGAAATAAAAAAAAATTAAAAAAATTAGAAGGAAGAAAAAAAAAAGGACAAAGACAATACAGATCCAAACCAATCACTTACGCCCGGGACAAATCCGGTCAGGTCAGATTGGATGCATGCAGTAGCAGCAATCACCAGCCGGGTCCGTTGGCCGTTTTACTAAGGCAGCTCCTCCGACCCAGTCAGACCAAACGTAAGGCAGGCCAATAGTCCACATACATGCATACACACATGATGCATGGGTAATGGGTAATGGATGACATAAAATAGGACGCCCGCGCATGTGAAAGAGAGCCTCCGTTTCCCAAAACAACTGGCACACACACACACACGTAGATCTGCCCCCTCCCCGGCTTCGCTTTCCCATGCTGTGAATCTCCCCGGCTTCGCTTTCAATGGCGCCGACTCGGCCGCCACTAGATGGATCCCCCAGCCCCGAAATCCTTCCGATCTCCTCTCCACGCGCAAATCCCCATTGTCCACGAAAGAGTCACACACGCTCAGGAGCCCACTTCTGTAGAGCTACGGCTTGGTGCCGGTGTCAGTCCGGAGCCACGTTCGTGTTCCAGGCGCCGTCCGTCAGACGCCCGGCCCGTGCGCCGAACTAGACCAACGTTAACAATCAACCACGGTACTTTACTTTATCTTTATCTACGGACATGACAATCTTCATGCCATAATCCCTCCTTGTCCTACCAATCCTACCCATCTTTTTCTGTTCTCCTCCCTGTCCCGTACTCACTTCGGGCAACATTTTTACTACTCTTCTACTCTTTTCCTCTACCACCTGTAGCTTCTCCTCTATGTTACGTCAGGCCCAGGTGTCGGCTCCGCAAGCTCCTCCAACACCGCCAAATGGCTCGCCGATATCTCCCCACAGCCTTGGGAAACTCCCCGGCAGCCGCGGCAAAGGGTTGAGGGCCCCTTGGAAGTTCGTCGAGAACTCGTTGTCGTACGTGATCACGTCGTCCTCTGCCGCCACCTCCCGGCTATAGGATACAAAGTCAACACCGCCGTGGAACCCTATGCGAGGCTTGACCTCCGTGGCTACAGGCCCCATCTTGTACTCCTGTGTCGTTTTCCCATGGCCCGTGCTAAAACTCGAGTTGACCTGGTGGAATTCGGCTTTGCTCTCTATCGTCGATGCCATGCTTAACCCGAGCGGATACATGTCATATTTCCACAGGTATGGCTCAATCCCCGTCGGAAAGATTGTAGACCCTGCCACCGTCTGCTCCATGTCCAGTCTTAGCCACGCGTCAACGCTGGTGTCGGACACCTCCCCTTCACAAGGTCCCCAGGTATCTTATATGTAGTGTCCGACTCTGGCGAGTACCTGGAGCCATGGTAGAACAGTCTTTGTCCCATCCCTCCGACCAGCTCTCGTGGGTGAAGTTGGTGCTCACCTTGTGAGCAAGCCCGAGCTTGGAGACGATGCCACGAGTTTCCGCTCCCAACTTCTGTCCCCACGCCACCATATGTTCCCCTCCGTCGTTGAGATATACGTGCTTAAACGAAGTGACCTCGATGCTACTTGCTGGTAACCTTGCGGCGTGTCGGAATTGTTCGACGCCGGAGGTATTCCGTCTGTGTGCACCACGCGAGGCAAATCTATAAGCGGAATGTCGTCGTAGATGATCGTTCCATCCTTGCCTGGAATGGGGGCGAATTGGGAGGCCGTGTATTCGAGCTTACTTATCGAGACTTTGGGAGCACGTCCACTGGTGATGGAACCCTCCTTGTCAAGCCAAACAAAGAGCTTCCTGTGATGGCCCAGTGCATGGGAGCCTTGACGAACTTGAGCTCCGAGTTTGTGTCATCAATCGCCCACACCTCCAAGGAAAACCTGTGGGGGCATTGTCGCACAAGACCCCGAGCCATGCTGTAACATCAATCTCGAATTCGAGAAGGTCGAATGCCTGGAGTCCAACCACAGGCCGATGCAAAGGCGGAACGATGCCACCGGAGAAGACAACAGGGACAGGCGGCACGAACCCAGCCACCTCGTCGTCGATGAGCAGACGAATCTCGCGGTAGTTGCTCAATCCTGGCAGCGGCTTCTGCGTGGCCGTATAAGCCTTAGAGAAGGACTGCGCGACGTTTTGCCACCAAAACTCCTCGTCCCCTGGGCAGTCGCAGCGACTGTGAAGACGGCCCTCTTGATGTTGCGAGGCAGAGTGATATTCTCCCCGGGCTGGTCTTGGGGGTACATGAAGGCGCTGGGCAGGCCAGTGTCCTTGTTCTTCATCGATATTGGATAAATCATATCAGCTATTGGCGCACTTGGGTCGCGACGACGTGTTTTCTTAAAGAACGTCAGTTTCGCGGTGGCCTTATACGTCCCTGTCAACTTCTCGTCCACTTGGTTCCCCAAATCGAACACAAATTTCTGCTTCTTCTGCCACAAACGCACGTAGGTGGAGAGATCTTTCCAATGGGTCCAGGTGATGCCAGGGGCTTCTTTAGGCTGGGCAGTTGAAGTACGCCATATCTCCCGATCACCCAAATACATGATACCCAGCCGATCGTACTGGTTTCCTGTAGACGTTACGGTGAGGTTCATGATGACCTTGTCGAAAGGGCATTCTGGTGGTGGTATGTAGTTTACTACTAAACGTCAGAACCCGTACTAGCTTTCCAACGCTACTTTCTCATCTCTCATTTCCACATTTAAGTGACTTACCGACAAGAGGGCTGCCGTAGCTGTTTTCAAACTCGTGCTCAAAGAGGATCATATTGCAGTATGGCATCTCTGGATCGTCCGCCGGCCCTAGGATCTTGTCTCCTGCTACAGGACCCCAGGGGCTATCAACCGGGTTTGCGACTTGAAAACACCTAAGAGGTTGTGACGATTTATCATGGGCAACAAGTCCAGTTGCATTACGGTCGTGAGCTGCCGCCTGAACGACGGCCATCGCGAGGAGGCCGATGCCTTGGTAGTAAGCACCCAGTCGATGAAGCATCGCAAATCGAGTTGGCTGACAGTTGGCAATATCTTTTCGGATGTTGTCAAAAGATTTTGCTTATATCTATGACCTTACCTTGCCAGCCAATTTCTCAAGGTAGGCCATACAGGTTCCCTCAGAACACATGTTGGAAATTTGTGGCCATCTGACTTGATAAGATTTACTAGAAGCTTTAAGGCCCCAGTCTCCCGGCTCCCGGCTCATAGCAATACTTGTGTCTGAAGGAGTTCAATAGTAATGTTCATGCTACTGTTGTTGACCTGACATATCCCACGACAACTCCAGCTCTGCCTCATAGCTAAGGTAGGGCTTGCTAGGAGTACTAAAACGCAGAGACTTTACCATCTTATGCTTGGTCCAGCTGGCATCTAACTAATGTCTGATGGTAAATAACCAGGTCACTACGGATGTACAAGACTGACTACCTTATGGAAAGGCACTCACTGTTATTGGAAGGCTAGCATTTAGACCATCGTTGAATAACCGACATCGTAATGGTGAGGTCCCTGAGACTTGCCGTCACCATGGCAAAGCCTTATGATAGCTCCTAAGTTGTCGAAAATAACTTGCCTTGACCATGCATCTGATCTTAAGCTTGGTCAAAAGCTATTTTCCTCGAACATCATGGTCACAAGCCTTTCACAAAACTTAAAGCCGTCATTTTCACTCAACGAGATGGGCTGGCAAAGATACATCCACAATCGCTTTTATTGCTCCTCATGAATCGTTACCTAATGTAGCAACATATCCAGTACACCATCTTTGGCGCTTTTGAAGTGAAGAAAAAACAACGGAAAGCAAGTCATAAAGTCATCATTAGGATTTACCCCAATGTCTCTTTCTCATTTCCAAAAACAAAAAAAAAAAAGAAGGAAAAACTGGTCCCAAACAGGTGGACCTCAACACTACTCAATGGGCAGGAGGTAATACCATGGGAGAAGAACAAGCCTTGTCACACGGGTTCTCCCGGAGCATGGCCATCCCCGCCTGAGGGTCATTACAGGCAGTGCTGTCTCCATGCACTCGTTTCGTATCTCAGAACAGTCAATGAATAAAATGAAGAAAAAGTCAAATCAGGTCGCAGTCGGTGCTCTTTCCGGGAAATGAATTAAACACCGTCATGCAAAGCGTGACTCATCAGCCATGTACGTCCATGACACAGAATGCCTAAGTAACATGGATCAGAAAGTCGTAACTCGTCGCCATCTCTTCATATGATGCCTTGTCGATGAGTCGTTGACGAATACAAACAGTAAAGGTCAAGGAAAAGTGGTTGGTGGTGAAAAATGAATGTCGCCGCATCAGCAGGACTTCCGCGGTCGCATGTCAAGAAAATTAGTCGTGGCTCTTCTCTTAGTCACGATTTAGATTCTGTGTAGTCTCGAAAAGTTTCTTTCTCGAGGCTTCAGAAATGCAGCGCAAGTGAATTCTGATGAGTGGAGTTGAATGCACGATTACCTCCTTCGGGGAGCTGCAATGGCCGATGCAGGCCGGCTCATGCTGTCATATGGTGAAGTAGGTACCGAGGTCTCCATTAAAGTCTTTCGTCGCTTAAGGTCCAGACTTCCCATGCCTCCAGGACCGTCATTGGCTCCGCGTGGATCATCGTCATCATCTCGCCCTCTCTTTAGGTTGCTACCCGGGCCATTCATGATGGAAGTTTGCTGAGCATAGCCATTGGGTAATGAGTTGGACATATCCGCAGAAGGTGCATAAACCTCGTTGCCTGGTCCGCCATTCACTGAGCCACGATCATTCGTCATGACGTTGTAGAGGCTGCTCGACGTTTGCTGAACACGGGGTGGTGTGTTGTATCCAGCATGTTGAGAGTAGTAGGGTTGCGGGGTGCGGCTGTCCTGGGGGTCGCACGTCCTGAAGGAGCGGGATGGTTGGGTGATCCTGTCATTTCAGGAGCAATGTTATTGTCCCCAGTCAGGGCACCAACGCCAGGAGCAGTGTAGTTGTAGGGAGTGCGGCTGGCATCGTAAGCACCACCATCGTGTGTGTACTCAGTCTCGTGCTCGTGATCAGCCTCATCCTCGCCAGAGTGGCCCTGGGGTTGCTGCTCAGAGCTCAAGATGCCATTAGCAGGCTTGCTGTCGTGCTGTTCGCCAGCGGGTCCAGAAATCGAAGGACGGCTCGTGGGAGGAGCCATGTCATTCTTAGAGTACATGCTTGGCTGACTGTACATGCGGTCATGAGGAGCATTGTTTGATGTCTGGTATGGGGACTGCTGAGAGGATGGGCCGTTGTACATCTGCCGTGAGCTGTCGTAGCCTTGGGGGCACCAGATGGGTAGGGCTGCATGTTCTGGATGGAGGAGCCGGGTGGGGTGGTGGCCGGAGTGGTGGGCATTGAGCGCGCATTGCTCAGGCCGGTGTCAACCGTCATTGGGTTGGCGCCCTGAGGACCACTCATTCCCTGACCTTGCCAGTTAAACGTCTCTGAAGGTCCCATGCTGCCCATCACACTCGACGCACTAGTCGGGGGTGTGGGAACGTATGAGCTCGGTCCAGAGACGGCCTGCCCATGTTGTTGTGGGATGGCAGAGGAGGTTGCGGACCAGGAAGCGACATGGAATGAGCGTGCTGCTGTATCGAAGGCAGACCAGGTGGGTGAGGGTTACGAAGCTGTCCTTGCTCTTGTTTCCGACGCTCAGCCGCAGCCATGACCTGGTTTGTCCGGTTCTGATTAGTCGGGTGGTAGAGAAGAGCTCCAATGTTGTGAACAAAGAGGGGATACAGAAGCTCTGTGATCTTTTCCTTGTTTGCGAAATCCAGGGCTCGGTCATATGGAATCCTGCAGTGTCTTAGTACGGCCGTTGACCTTGTCTCAGGTTATCTTGTACATACCAGACACCCTTCAGATGCATGGGGCCAATCTTGACCACGTGACGAACTTTTTCGCTCTTGAGAATGCCATCTCGACGACCACGGGTCATGCCAGCAACGTTCAGCAGCTTGGTACCGTTGATCATATGGTTATCTGTCGACACATGGTTAGTCTTTCCGGGTCTTTTCGAACTTCCTCGTCATGGGAGATATCTCACCTTCACGTCGAGCCACGCAAATTCCCTAGCCTCCACCTGGAAGCACAGGCTGCCCTCGTCCTCCCACAGAGTAGCAGTGACGCGAGGCTTCATGCCGGGAGGCGGTTGTTGACCCGTGGTGTCGAAGCCAGTGTACTGCGGTTGCATGGCATTCTGGCCGCCAACGCCAGGCAGGGGCAAAACATTGGAACCGCTCATGGGGTTGGGAGGAGCAGCGGACGGAGAAGTCAAGCCATTGGCATACCCATACTGGCCATAGGGGTTCTGGCTAGGATATTGGGGAGGGCCTGGCTGCAGCAGTGGGGGCTGGTGACTCGAGTAGGGCGCTAGTCCTGACGAAGTCACGGTCTGGGGTGGAGGCGGCTGGCCCGCGGATATGCTGTGAGGGTAGTACATGTCTGGGGCTCCCTGGTTCATTGCGTCGTAACTGGCAATCGTGGTGGGTGGTCCTGTGATGGCGTTCACAGGAAGAGTCGGAGAGGGGTCTTGGGCCCGTTGGAGGATGCTACCGAGGTGAAGGAGGATATCGATCCGATGTGCGAACCGTTTGACGAGGCGATGGAGCCGACTCGAGGCGACGAAGTGCCCGAGGAGTAGGCGTGACCCGGGGTGGTAGAGGGAGGGACGGTAGTCTGTCGTTACTCATATACACCGAGTGCGGAACAGGATGATGGTTTAAATCGGTCAGGGCGGACAGTCCCCGGGTCTGCACTGCGGAGATGGATGGCAAATCCAGCTTTCCGGTTGTCGAATGAGGCCTTTAAGCGGCTGGCAGGGAGGGATCTCTGGCACAATGAGAGGATTGGCGTTCTACCAAAGGGTGCGCGACACCACGGCGTTGGCCTGTTACCAAAATCGGGTTCTGGTTACAAGGCGCGGACGATGGCTCAATTGGGCCGTCTGGTTTGTCCTTTCTGGCGGAAAAGACGAGAGGTTTGGGCGGCGAGGAGCAGGGTGGGCAAGGCTCGAGATCCAAAGGTGGGCGCGCGAAGCGATTTGGACCGGCTGGACTCGAATGATCAAGAACGCGTGCTAGTCGTAACAGGGCATCAAAAGTCGTCTCAGTCGTGAAATGCGACAAGCAGCTCGAAACAAGGACACCAGGTGGCAGCGATGAGGTTGCCGAGGATGCCAGCAGGAGAGGGCTTGCTCTTGAGGGGGAGGGAGCACGAGGCCGAGGCGAAGGGTTTGGTGAGCCTGAATTGGCGGCGGGCTATGCGAAGCCTGGACAGAAGATGAGACAGGGAGAGGTGGTTGATGAGGAGAAGTGGAATGATCTTGGTGTCTGGAAGCTCAGAAGCGACAGTTGCATGCAGGCGGCAACTGTTTGAAGACTTCGTTGTTTGGCAGCACCCACTACTGCAATGCAAAGCGATTAGCTGCGTTGAGGATCGTGGAGAGGAGGGGTGTGGTGGAAGCGATGGAGAGTCGCGCAAACGATGGGGATGGAGAATGGAAAGAAGAGGACAGGACAGGACAGGGGTCAGGCGGTGTTGTAAAGCATGGTTTTTCTCAGCAACTCACCTTCTTCCTCGCCTCTCAGAACAGGTCGGGTAGAGAGGAGGAGAGGAGGAGAAAAATGGAGGAGGTCGGTGGAGGCGTAGAGACAAGAAGAGGGAAGCAGAGGAGAGACGAGCTCGGCCTGGGGAAGGTTTTGTTCTCGGTGGTGAGAGGAGGAGGCAGGTCAGGTAGGCGGACGGGGTCGGCAGGTGCAGGGAACAGCGGCAGGGTTGAGAGAAGAGGTGGACAAGGGTACGGAGCAGGTACACTTCAAGCCCTCTAAGGTTTAGATTGGAGGTACTCCGCTCGTCCAGAGTAATCCGCCTAGATCCCTGGGAGCAGCAGCGGCCTTTTCTTCCTTTTTGTCCTCGTCTTTGTTGCCTATTGTATAGTCGGGGTCACGTTCTTTTGTTTTCGTGTTTTTATTTAGGAACCCTTTTTTTTGAGTTGAACTCTTGTGAGGGCGCGTAGTTGTTGAACCTTCCCAGCCTGGCTGGCTGTCTATCTCGCTGGCTGGCTGGCTGGCCGGCTGGGCTGGGGTGGGAGGAAGGTAAAATGGGTTTTCGACAAGACGGGACATGGAGGAGTGAGAGCATCACCAGGGAAAGAAGCGCTAAGTTTACGGTGCCTTTTTCATTTTTTTATTTTTTTATTTTTTCCCGCCCAAGGCTCAGGTCAAGTTGTGGTATTCTGTGTGGGCGCACGCGCGTCTCTCTCTCTCTGTTGGTACTATGTAGACCTTTTTTCCTGGCGCGATAGGTCACTGATAGGTACCTCACTGGCTCAATCTGGACCGGACACTTTTTCCCAATACAAAAGTCACTGCGGCGTCGAGGTATATCGAAATGGGCGATGTCGGATTCTCCATCGAATTGGCTTCTCACGAACTGCAACCTCAACCAACCTCTTTTTGTCCGTCCTCCGTCTGATCTACCCTCGCCTCGTCCTAATCACCCAACTTTGCTTGGCCCTGTCCTACCCTGCCTCTCTCCATGGCCCGTCTCGACCCATATGTCTCTCCCTTGATGCCATCTCAATCCATGTTCTTTCTTTTTCTTTCCCGTCATCCTCGAGGAACCCCGTCTGCAATTGTTCCCTCCTTTGCCGCTGCCATCGGCCTGCCCTGCTCCACAGTTGGGCGCTGCACTGCTCACCAAGCCGTCCGTCACTAGCGGGAGTGGAGAAGGAGGGGAGGTAGGGTAGCTTACAAGAGAGAGGGGGTGTGAGCTGTCTCTCTCACTCTCTCACTGCTCTTTTTCCTCTGGCGGCGAGGGTGGAACAGGGTCGTACCAGGAATAAGATAGGATAGGTGAGGATGGGGGAAGTGGATTGGCATTGGTGATGGCTGGTCCGGGGTCCGTGGGAAGGGTGGATGCGGACGACCAGACCAGACCATGGGTGGTCAAAGCCCTGGCCCCGGCCGCCCAGTGCAGCAACTGTTTGCTTTCCGTTGGATTGATTTGGCTTCGCTTCGCTGGCTCTTGTTGTTGTTCCCTTGTCTCTAGCCCGCGCCGCTCTCTTGCTTACCGCGGAACAGCATTTTCGACTACAACCTCTTCGTCTAGCACCCAGCGCACGACACCAACACCGACGCCTGGGCTACACCCTCTTCCAGCTTCTAATTTCGTCTACGTCGATTGATGGCTTCCTCGCTTCCGGTCTGCTCTTGCGCCGTAATGTCCGGCCTCGAGGTCTTCCCATGGTGAGTGAGGTCTCGTATGTCCCCCGGACACACTCGGGATGGGCCATCACCAGCAGGGAAAAATCCCGTAAGACCAGTGACCAGCCCATGACTGAGTATTTTCTCCATCGTTTGACCAAATGGGATACCTGCCCTAGTGGTCAGTCATCCTGCTAGCAGCACTATTCACTTTCATCCGTCCCCTTGACGGTTGGATCCGTGGTTTTTTCCCAGTCGCCTACTAGCACAACCATCCCCAACCTCCTCCTCCTCCTCCTCCTCCTCCTCTTCCCTCGTACGCCATCGGCTTCGGCCAAGGGAAGGTGGAAAGGAAAAACCATCAAGAATCTGTGGCTGGACAGGCCAGTAAACCCGACTTGGTCGGTGTCTTAATTAGTGGCGACGGCGTCTCCTGGGGCTGTCCGGGGTGCGGTGTTTTAGGATGTGGTCAGTGAACTACCACGGCTGGCTCCAACAGCAAGCACTGTGCGGTCTCGCTCAGTGCAATACCCGCCCCGACCTTCCCTCACCTACCTTCTTGGATGGCTGGGCTGGGGCCCCGTCAGTATATCCTGGCGCAGACCAGAGCCAAGTGGGGATCGTCTTTCTGTTCCATGAGGGGTCTGAAAACCAGAGACCTGCTGGCCAGCGCAGCGCGACCGACATGTGGCAGAACCCAATGCATGGCATCAGCGTCAATCATGGGCGTGCAAGTCGCGTCGTCAACAAACAGATAAGGAAACTAGCCTTGGGCCAGCGTAGTGCCTGAACAATGCCGCCGATAACGTGCGTGGGCTGCGAAGCTTCTGACCCGTGTGTGGTTCGATGCCGGCAGTCCACGCTTAAATCCAGCACGCACGTAAGCAAGAAACTATTCGCCGTCAACGTCAACCTTGGCGCCCAGCGATCGGCTCCGTAGAGGAGGCGACATGTCAAGCAAGGCCTCGCATGCTTTGCGCACTGGCCAGAGTCAGAGGGGCCCCAGAAGGCGAGCTTGAAGGGATACCCACAAGCGACGAGATACGACCCATCCCATACCCTCCCTACCTGCCTCTCATCATGGGCGTTTTATCAATCCACGATTCGTGCCGCGTGAATCCCACTCCCACTCCCATCACTCCCATCACTCCCTGTCATGATCGGCCTGGCCGGCCTGAGCTGATCCGAGGACTGCTTCCTGGCCTCTGTTACCTAAGACCATCACACGGCTTGCGGGCATTGGCATGGTATTGCAACTATTCTTTGCTAAACTGAGCAGGTAGGTTGATTAGCGTTACAGTGTCCCGTCTTGCCGAGATTTCCCATTCCCTCGTCATTTTAGCTCAGGCGAAAAGCCCTCGATATGGAAGCAGACAACGCCGACATGATCGAGACCGATTGCCTCAATCACAGTAATGGGCCCGTGACGATGATGTTGGGATCTTTTTTTCCTTTCTCTCTCACTTTCCAATTTTTTTCACTCAGGCTATTCTCAACAATAGGCCCTTGGTGGCGTCAGAATTGAGTGTGGTGCCTTGATATAAATAGTTTCGTGCTTAGGCTCGCGATATATGGCCAGAAGGTTCGGCTGGTGCTGAAGTTTATGGCAGTCAGGTACAATACGAGGGTGGGAAAGCCAACTGGCGTTGGCGATAGGAGGGTCCATGGTCTCTGCCCACGCCCCACTGTGATGATCTTCGGTCAAACAGCACCCATAGTCAACTTTTTGAGATGCCCCATCCATTTGCCAAAAATGCCAAGGTGGAGCCACGAAAACGACTTCCCGAACCAACCACCAACACGGCCATGGACAAGATCCGTAGGTCGGTAGCGTGAAGCTCCGAGGTGCCCTCACCTCCTGCACCCGGGCTAGAGGCGATATCCATGTATATGGTTCAGCCCAGGGACCGCGACTACGGAATGGCGGCACGAGAAACTTATCCGTTTGTTGCAATCACCAATTCTGCTCTATTTAAGCTTCGGTTCCTGGGGCCAGCACCAGCCCACAAGGTAGATTTCGGCTTTCGCGGTAGCAGCCGCAGTACATGACTAGCATGCCCATGGCATGCGTGCTCCCACCTTGTGGCCGGTCGTGGCATGATGCTGCATGTTGTGAAGATCTGGCAGAGGGAGCCCGTGTCCCAGGCTTGGCCGATTTACGCCAGAGCTTCCTGATGCGACACCAATCGGGTCCGCATGGCGATGGGAAGGGGTTCCGCCTGCTGCGACTTATCGACATGCACATACGGGAGATGGCTTGGGGCTGGGACGCGAGCTCTAACGAGCCCAGAGTAGGGGGTTCAATCAACATCTTCCGGTGCTCGGACAGCCCAGATTGCCGACAGGCTGGGGATGCTGTTTCGGATGAATTGAGTTTGCCATTTGATATTAGCATGTCCCTTGCAATCTCGGCCGAAAAGCAGAGCATGATATTACCATCGTCACGCAAACAGCCAAGCATGGAGGTGATCAAAGGCAGTGCAGGCTACGACTATTCTGAAGAATCCTCCGATCTACAAGCCCACCTGCAGATGCGAGATTGCTGCACGTCTGAAGGAAGAATGTGGAACACAAAACCTTTTAAGCTATAATGCAGGGTGCCGTGGCCACTGCTGGCTGACGAGGCTGCATAAGACCTCGTCGCGTAGACAGATACAGATCTTGCTAACGCACGCTATGTTTGGGAGAAGCGTGGCAGACCAGACCAACATATCGCCCACACTGGGCGGAAGCTACGAGCAACCACCAGGCGGTTGAGGCAGAGGCTATGTCTGTGTGTGCATGCATGCATTGAGGGTGTCACCAAGAATGTCGGTACTTGACGTAGCACCTGCCCCTCACCGCTCTTCCACCGAGCCAGCGCTGAGATGGTTTTCGCGATCTTGGTCTGACAGAGCTAACGGGCAAGCTTTCCTTAGTTCGACCGGCTTCTGATCCTTAGATCACCTACGCATCACTTGACCCATGGCGCGGCTCGGCAAAAAAAAAAAAATGAGCGATAAATACAGAGTACCCAAAGCTGGACTCCACACAGGATTCGTCAGGGTGTGGCCGGGTTCTTCGGGCTGGCCGGCGGCTCCGAAGAAGACGACGATGTCTTCTCAAGCCTCCCCTAGGCTTAGGGTAACGATTTGGCGCCATCACCGATCAACCGTCTCGTCTCAGCGTTAGTAGATCGCATAGGGCGGCACATGGTCGTTGGCGTATCAATGTGCAATTTCCATTTCTCCGTTGCCAATTCTTCAGCCACCTAGGTAGCCTGGCTGGGGATATGAGAGACAAGGCCACCAATGCTCTGCGAGAATAGCCCTCTCGTGCACGGTACCTCGTTTCCCGATCCTGTACGTGGGCATATCAAGCACGGCACCTCGTCTACCCTCTCACCCCGATAACTAGCACCAGCACCAGCACCAGCATCAGCATCAGCACCAGCATCGGCACCGGCACCAGCCTCTCTCTCGAGTGTAAGGTGGGCGCGATTGTAGAACCAAGAGAAGCGCGACACCAACTCAGTTGTGAGTTTGGCTTCGCCCGGCTTGTTTCATCTTCCCGCTGTTTTAACAACGTTCATAGCCAGGCGTAACACAGTGTTGGACGTACACTGGGCGATTTGCCCATCGAGGCCGGGCTAAAGACAAGCCACGGTACCCTGGCAGCGAATGACGGTGGATGACGATGCTGACAAGCTTGCACTAGCAAGGGTGGCTAGGGCCATGGGCCAAGCAAGGGCGGGAAGCTGGCTGTGGCTTTCGGACTTCCATCCACTTCGGAGCTGCTCTTGGTCAATCGAGTCTCTTCCGCGCTGGCAAGGGAGGACTTTGTTGAGAATGGCTTGACAGCTGGCCCGATCCGACTGGCTCTCTCGACGCAACGCGACACGTTTCATCCAATAGTACCACGCCAGCCACCACCAATTGCATCACCTCACCTGCTAACCTAAGCTAAGCTAAGCTGACTGAGCAGCGCGCCTCTTGGAGAGACCTCCGTGTCTCAACGCCAACGCTCACTGAGTGTTCGAGGGCAAGACAACGACGCAATCCGTCATGCGACACCCAATCTCATGATCAACCCGATTCCCCATGCGACACACTATCGAATCTGCCTGGCTTCCAGAAACACTCGTGGAGACTTGCAAAAGCGTGGGCCGTTCTGTGCTCAGTCAAGCCTCAAGGTCTCGCATCTGCCAGCCAGACAGACTGGTTGCTGGGTTTCGATTCGTCATTCGCCTTCTCCCTTCCAGACTACTGTAATCACGCGAGAGCCTATCTGGACCTAGCATATACAGTACACCTCTCAAATGGTCTCAGTCTCCGGCAACCAAAAGACTATCTTGTGTCAAGCTTCCGCGCTGCTCTCCGCCATTTGACGTACACCCATCACACCATCGAGTTTGTTGACTCTCTTAGATAATCCTGCTTATCTCACCCACCGAGTATGCAGCATCTACCGAGGACCCCTCTGCTGTGAAGAAAGGGAAAGAAAGAAAAAATAATAAATCGACATGTGCTCAATAGTCAAGGGTTTGACGCCTTGCCCAGAACGTGATAATCCCCAAGGGCATCTCGCGAACGCCTCTTCTCCACCATTATACTCGGCGTCACCAGCCACCTGCCCGCGGCCCATATATCATTTTAAACATTCAAGATATTTCCGTAGTCACCCGTACGATAATATCACGTCTCCTCGCAAGGCTCGAAGCAATTGAAAGTCCAACCCCACCCGTCCTCGAAGGGTCCGTTGCCCATCCCTGTAGCTGTCTTGATTGCCTCCCGTGCCACGCTCAGCAGACAAGGATAACGGGTAGCGTTGGCTTGAGCACTTGCATACATGCACAGCGGCTATGTAGCTTTGAGACAAGACCAATCAGACGTGCAGAAGCGTTGGAGCATGGACCAGGGCCCTGCCGAGCCGTTTCAGACGCGGCTCTCTGGTCATCGATACTGTGCAAGCTTCCCTGTAAGCGGCGGCTGGGGTAAAGTCTGTCGCCCTAGAAAGGGATCTGTGCAATCTCGGTGGAGGTGGTTGATCTGGTTTGCGCAGCCCTAGTCGTACACCTACATTAGCCTTCCCGTTACCTCGCATGTTCCCTCTAGCAGTGCCGTGAGGGCTTGAAGACGCTGAGATTATATGGCCGTACGCCCATGCGGGCAGCAATTTTCCATTGACTCTCCTGGCATCGGGGATGGTACACTACCTAGCCGAGATTCCAAGCACTCACGAGCCATGTCCGTGTCCTCGCTAACCGCTGTAAGCCTCTGAAGATTGGGACTCGTCACCGTAATCATCCAAACGAAGCGCGGTTTTGAAATGCAGGGCCTCCAGCGCAAAGGGTGTGCGGCCAGTGGCCGATTGAGAACCCGGGCGATACGCTATCGGACTGGCAAAGCTGGCCTGCTGCTCACTGCGACTAGAACGTAGCAGGCCTCCCTCTGAGCCCTGGACGGTCGTCGCTGTTCTGTCGGTTACGGACCCTACCTTCAACCCAATGAACGCACACCACGTCTCCTGCACACCACATCGCGCTAGGCCCTCCACTGCCCTGTACGTGAAGACAGGACAAGCGATGGCCTTAAACAATCCCTACATAATTGCCGGGGCACGATTGGCTTGATCGATTTGATCAAGTAATCCGGTCGGTCGCCGTGGAGTTCAGAAGGCGAAGCCACGACGAAAGAGCCGAGAGAGCTGGCCTCCGTGTCCTGCTGTTCCCAATGACCATGCACCAACTCATACCTTGGGGCGTGGGCCCAACCATTATGAAGTAACGGTTGCAGATTTCTGATTCTCGCAGCCGTTGCGGGACTGGTGGTGTCCAACTCTGTTTCCCACGGCCTTGGCGGTCTACTGCGATGCCGCTCGCGAGACGAAGGGGTGGCGTATAGTCATCCAAGCTCTAATGCCTCGAGTGAAGGAGTTGAACCCTGCAAGCGTGGAGGACGGACCGCCATACATGGAAGGCGGAGATCCATTCCCTCTCGTCTCCGAGCGCCATCGCGAACTAGCAAGGTGGGGTTGCTTAACAGCAACATGCCCTTGGCGGCGTGGCGCTGCTTGAGCCCGTTGAAGTGGGCTCTCACGCCATTGACATGTGTAAAGAGGAGATGGGTTGGAAACCCCTCCAAAATGAGTTGTGTAAGATGGAGAAGCGAGAGCTGCACGGGACGCTCTCCCGAACCAACCTACAGGACATCCTTGGCCTGCCTTTACCCAGCCAGCTACAGCTGCGAAATTGCGACAACCTGAAAAGATACATGTCTCAAGAGGTCTCAAGGTCCACTCGACACTCCCGGTTCAGCAGATCACTCAACGGCTGCTCATTTCTGTTTCTGCGGCATGGCGCAGTGTGAGTTTCGGCTCAAATCTCAAGCCCTCACCAGGAAGGGCTTCGTCCAACCTCGATCACATAGTCTGCTGAATGGCTCCATGTGGCCTAGTCTTACCCTCACCGCTTCTTTCCACCGTCTTCCCGTATGTACAACTCACGGCGCGGGAAACCCCTCACTGCCTAGGATCCTGCATGGAGAGGGTGTGGTTCTCGGCCTGATACCTACACCTCACCACGCCATTGCTCCTCCGGTGCGACTGTTCATGAAGAAGATCCTTAGGCCCTTGCCTGTGCCAAGTCACGCCTGCTATTATTTGCTGAAAACTGATGTACATCCCAGACAGGCCCTGCTCCACAACCAGTAGATCTCCCTGCACATCGGTCAGCGGAATCTACGTGTTCGCTCCAACTGGACCCCCAAGCCAACTCGAGAAGGAGAGACATGCACTCCGGCCAGATGCGACGCCCACGTGTCCGCAGCATAAACTAAATACGGAGTAGCAAGGGACTGCATGTTTGTAAACCGCGTTGAATGGGTGCCCAAAAGCCTCACCGTCCACGCGAGGGAGCGAGGTTCAAGCGGCAAGGAAACACATCGGCCTGGAACCAAGCCATCACCATGTAAAGATCGATCAGGAAATGATAGCGAGCCGGACTGGGGATATCAAGATGCGTACATGACATGACGGATTAGGCTTCGCGGTCTCTGCGCGCACTCTCAGGCCAACAAACGATGTGGGCCAGGGATGTACGGTGCCCCCATGTTTACGCGCATCCTGGTATCTCAGTTCCCAATTTGTACGGAAGAAAACTTTGCCGTGCGATATGTGTGGCAGCCGGTCATGCATCGGACACCTCATGCAAGATGAATATGGGGAACGGCAGCGCGGATGCGGAGTCGTGCCCGTCTTCGTGTGGCACACACCGGGTGCACTAAACGTTTCTGCGCATTCACTGACTGGGCCACGGCGGGAATTGAGCAAAGCTGAGGTGTTTACCCTTGGCAGCTCTTTCGTGGCTGGTGCAATTGACCGAAACGCGAATGTCAGCCCTTACAGGATGCACCGGCTTTTTTTTGTTCCAAGACGAAAAAGACGTGGCAGGTGGCCAAGAAGGTGTGAGCCCAGGATCTCGAAGGATGGATGAGGACGTTAGGAGGAGGCTACGACTACTCGATATCCACATGGCCCTATTCGCTGTTTCTCGCCGCCAGCCCCCAAGTTCGTACCTCTCGATAAAAGAAATTTCCTTGGTATGTTAGTAGGCCGTACCGCGAGATATGATATAGGTACCTAGCAGTGAATAGGAAAATGCAGGTATGATGCGCATGTGAATTGCAGGCAATCCAGCGGCAACAGTCAAGCTGTGCTGCGGGCCCCCTGCACGGATAGACGGGCAGGGAGGCCAGACCAGCCAACCTTGCACGAACACCTTGTGTCGTGCTTCTGAATCGGAGACCATCTGCTCCGACGCTGAGCGTGGAGATGAGGGCCAGGGTAGATGGACAGAAGAGGTCAGCGTCCAAGGAAGGAGGGAGTGTAGGCTGGGATTTCGGGCTGGTTCCCTAACAAGACAAGGACCTGGGATGGAAGATAAAGTGGTGAAAGGGTGCTGGAGGGAGAGGGAGAGACGAGGAAGACAGTACAGTGCGGCGACAGGGCCACGCGAGCAGGTTGCCAATTCGATAGCTGCTGGCTGGGCCGATGGGGAGGGTAGCCTCGGGTGCAAGGTTACAAGGCCAAAGGAGCAAGAGGAAGTCGAGATTGATCGAGTTGGCTCGGCGAGCGCGAAGCACCCCTACCCGAAATGGCCACTCAAGGACGAGGAACTTTTCGAAGAGGCGGGGAGTGAGAGGGACAAGGAGGCTGGGATGGGGGAGGGGAGAGGGAGGGGGTCCCTCGCTCGGCGGATGGAGTGAGTGGGCATGGGTAGCCCCGGTGGGTTCGAGTGACGAGTCCCGAAGGATCTGGATTTGTCTGTGTGCTGGTGTATCGACGGCGAACAACGGTGTTGAGCGGCTGATCAACGAAGCGAGTTGAGAAATCCCAGACACGCCGTTTAACGGGCGGAGGTTGCAATACGACTTTGCAGGTCAGGTAACGAGCGAGCGGCAAAGATGGTGTGGTCTGGACGGGATTGCTTACGTCCATTAGCCCGGGGTCTGGCTGCCAGAGGACGGGCTTTGCCGTCCACCCTTATCCCTTCCCTGGCCTGCCTTGGCCTGCCTTGGTTCGTCATTTGGCCGTCCACGTCCACCCTGATGAGGCATCCCAGTCGGGCGCGTCTCGAAGAGGATGGACGTTGGCGTTGGATGGCTGTCCGCTAACGCAAGATCGATTCAAGCAAGGCACGGCATAATGCATGCCTAGTCCAGTAAGCCCGTGTGATTCAGAAGGATGAGCAAAAATAGAGATCGGGGAGGGATCTTCAGGTGTTGCTTTTTGGGTGGCATGGTCGGTCCGCCATGGCTAATGCCATGCTAGGCTATGCCATGCTCATGCCATGTCATGCTATGCTATGCTATGCCATGTCATGTGGGGACACGGCCATGGAAAGGTGCCGGATCAACGCCTGGTGATGAAGGGGCTCTGCTGCCGTTCGTAGTGGAATATATGCACTGCACAGTAATTGCTGTGTGTGCGGATGTATGTAGCAGCGAGGCGCACCGGTCGATCTGGCGCTGCACATCATGCCTTGCAGGAGGGCCCGATGCAATGCAGTGATGAAGGCGACTTTCGCCTAAGGCCTGCTGGGGAGAGCAATAGTGCTCGACCTGTTCGCAGGTAGAAGGGGAACAAGCAGGTTTCTGGGGATGCTGCTGCTGGTGCTGCGCGTTTGCATGGTGGCGAACAAGGAGTGAAGGGTGTGCTATGCTATGGTGTAGCTGTGCTGTAGCTGTAGCTGTAGCTACCTATAGCTACAGCGTAGCTGCTTGTAAAGGCCAAGGTACTAAGGCAAGGCAAGGCAAGGTAAGGCGAGGCAGATGCTGCAGCCCTACTCCGTACATGCGCCTATCAGTACATACGTTACTTGCTTGACTTGACTTACATGAACTTGGGTTGATGTCTGTTGAGTGCATGATGCTTCTTTGTATGCAGATGCAGGACCCGGCGACGATGACGACACGGAATACTCATGTCTCAACAGCATTACAAGTCGTCCTACCTTTAAATGAACTGCTTCTGAGCAAAGAAACAGATTCCTTCTTACGCACTTCCAGGCTGGCTCCGTCATAGTCTAGCGGCCCCAGGTACCTCATCCACCAGGTACGGGGATCGTGCAGCAGCTGCTTCCCACTGCTAGCACACAGGCATGTACTAAAAGCCTAGGAGTACCTCCCTGGGGCCACAGATGGAGCCTCATGTGACTTCGCGTTGGCTAGGCGTCCACCAACCCTGAGACTTTGCGATGGATGGTCCGCATTCGACGCGCACGGGCGCGTGCAGAATGCCAGATGTTCTTAGCACTCATACCGAACTGGTTCGTTTGTTCGCGGCCTGTTGGTGCTGATGCCTGGTACTGTCGAATCTGCTCCCTCACTTGCCCATGGTTCCTCCCCATCGCAAGTCTCTGCCATATGACACCTACAAACCACAGCGGGCAATGCCGAGCGTTCCAAGAAGACGGCCACACTGAAGCCGACTCCTGTCTGAAAATGCCGCCTCTGTCGAGCGGGAAAATGCCTCCCAAGTCCGCCGCCCCCGTCCATTCGGCCAAATTCGATCCCTGGAACTCTTCCTCGACTGGCCACCAACGCCCCGAACACCAGCCAGGTACAGGCTGGCGGGAATCTCGCAGCAAGAAATTAAACAGCCAGTTCTACGCCGGCAGCTCTGGCGGTGACCGGCTGAGTGACACCTGGGGCGCCGGCTCTGAGGACTGGGACGAGCAGAGGAATGTGTTGGTTCCGAAGAGCTTGAAGGCGAGGAAGGGAAAACCGTCAAGGACTTGCTATTCAAGGAAGTCAAGGTATCGCCAGATGCATCAACGACGCCGCTAAGTCTAAGTAAAGAGGATTCTGTTACAGAGGAGAGGCGGACACAGGACGAGGACAGAGAAACACAAAAGGGCAGCAGACGCATGTTCGACGGTGTCGTCGCCTATGTTAACGGGAGCACGTTTCCGCTCGTATCAGATCACAAGTTAAAGCATCTACTCAGTGAAAACGGCGGGCAGCTGTCTATTCACTTGGGCCGGCGGAAAGTAACTCACGTCATCCTGGGACGACCTGTAGGTTCAGCGAAGGGCAATGGTGCTGGGGTGGACTTTCCGGCAGCAAGTTACAAAAGGAGATCAAGAGAGTGGGCGGCTGCGCCGTCAAATTTGTCACTGTTGAGTGGTGCGCTTCCCCTTTCCCTAAGCCACATTTCCTTTGTTCTATAACAGGCACTGGCTAATAGTCATACAACATTAATAGGATCCTCGAGAGCCTCAAAGCTGGCAAACGGCTGCCAGAGGCCCGCTTCACCAGTATGAATATTGCTCCTAGTGGACAAGGCAGCGTATACGGGCTCTACACAAAATCCTCGGGTGGACAGCAGCATGAGCCGCCTCCATCCGCGCAGTCTTAGGGCCACCTAGTATTAGGATATGGCTATGTGTAGACTATTAAGCTGTTTTCGAGGAAGGCTTCCTCGTGAAAATGGAACATGATACGACGAGATGAGAAGCACGAAGGGGATGGACATCAGGCATGGGACAGGCGCTAACATGATTCCGCAAGACTTCCGTACACGACGCATTAAAGGCATGATTCATGATGAGAGTTTCAGAGTATTTGGCTAGGGTTCTGCATCGATCGGTTTGGCGTTTCTTGCAAGGGTGCAAGCGGAAGTGTTTGCCTTTCTCGTACATCATGCTTCAGCATGGATCAATAACCGTTATAAGATTCTTTTCAGGCACGAGTACTAAGAAAATTTGCATTCTGCTATCTCGGAGCATGTCAAGTCCCTCGACCATGGTTTGAAAACTACACGACCCACCATCCACGATCGCTTCTAGAGTTTTGACTAAATTTCCGTACAACCCAACGACGAATGATTGATCAAACTCGTACACCACAATCATCGGTCTGCTTAGATTCTAACAGAGCACGCGTGTAAGCTGAGATTTGTGTCGTGTGTCTGGACTCTGGCTCAATGACACATTGCACGGAGCCGCTCGTCCGGATGCTTTGTCGCATGCGGAACAGCGAATAGCATCCTCGGTACCCTCGGAACGAGTATATCTCCTATGTTCTCGCCCTTACATACTACCATTTACATGACGCAACCGCCGTGTGACAGAAAACCCCGGGTCCGAGATATACCAGCGTACAAAGGAGGGCTCGACCTCGTAACCTGGTACTTCTGCCTCGGTGTGGTCGCCTCTTGAGCGCTCATCTACGGCTTGTGCTAATATGTAACATTTGTGCCTCGTAATCTCTCTCACCCCCGCCCCCTCCTCCTCCGTCCACGGATTCTTCTCTTCGTTAAACCCCCTTGTCATGCTTTCAGTTCGTATTCGTGGAACAGTGCCTTTGTCAAGTCGAAGAACGGGCGGGTAGGGTAGTTGGGCTTTTCAGACACACGGGGTTAAAGCACAAGCACAACTGCCTTTCGAGGCCCACGGCGGCTACACATGAGCGACTATGGCTGAGAAACGGCGACGCCTTGGGATGACAGTGTGTGACGGGGAGCCTCGAAGGAGGTGGCACGCGCAGGCGAAGGAGTCGTACGGCGATATTTGCGGCTCTAAGTAATTTGTGCATCAGATGGGTCGCTAAAGTTGAACTCCGCTGTCAAGGCGGCTGTGTTTCGAGCTACTTTTGTCACAGGTGATTCCCTTCGGTTAAACTGGTCGTTAATTGCGTGCCTTTGATTGCTCCTTACTGACGTATATGAGAGAACATGAGATTGTGTATGACAAGCATGTATCTACGTGGAAACAATACAGCACAGGTTTGGAATTGGAATACAGTTAGATCATATGCGTAACACAATAATTTGTGCGATAGGGCATAGAATCAAGTAGCAGGAGGAAATCTCTGTTCCACAGCCTGCCATTGTCGGCATCACCTTGGGGACTCGACGTATCGACATGAAGAATAAGGGTAGTTGTTGTCTACAGGAAGTATCTTTCTATCTACAATCATAGATCTGATATAACTCCGCTTGCTTGGTTTTGATTATGGTCAAGCCTACAGCTTCGATTTAGGAGCACTGCCCTCGAGAGGAGAATGCACTCCTTTGCTTGCCTCGAAGTATTCCCTGACCTTGGCCCTTGCGACATCCACGACAGCAGCATCTTCAACCGTGCTTGGCACAGCCACTGGTGCGTCAAAATTATTATGCACCGCGTTATCCACCAGCTCACGAAGCACACGTCGCAACGTCTTTCCAGACCGCGTTTTCGGTATCATGCCCTTGCCCTGAACAATGCCTCCGAGCGCAGCAATGGGCCCAACCTGCTTCCGTACAAGGTTTTGGATCTCAGAAGCGATTTTGGCATCTGGTACAGCGGAAGAAGGGTGGTCGGCGGTGGATAGGGTGATAAAAGCGAATGGAAGCTGGCCTTTGAGTGAATCGGGAATTCCAACAACACACGCTTCGGCGACCAAGTGGTGCGATGTAATAGCTTGTTCGAGGCCGCCTAGGAGGACGAGATATGTTAGAATGTAAAATAGAAGCGAACTACAGAAGGTTTTATACTCACCACTGGATAGTCGGTGCGCGCTCACGTTTAACACGTCGTCGTTGCGGCTCATTACATGGACGTAGCCCTCTGCGTCTATCCAACCCGAGTCACCAGTATCGAGCCATCTTCCATTGAACCTTTTCAGGTAACTCTTGTAGAACCGCTCCTCATCTTCCCACAGCGTACGGAAGCCTGTAGGTGCCAAGGGCATGGCCAGGACAATGTTGCCCATGGTACCTTTGGGAACTTCGTCACCCTCGTCATTCACAACGCGAACGTCAAAACCAGGCATGGCCTTTCCAGCACTTCCTGGCTTGATGTGTGGTATGAGAGTGCCCTCTGCTTCCGTTGTACGGCTCCAGTCTGCGTAAGGGAACAGAGCCCGCCCTGTAATGGGCGAACCTACCTCAGTTGACCACCAGTTGTCGATGACTTGGGCCGATGGTGCGCCATGTTCTATGAGCAGATCGCTGTACATGGATATCAAACTAGGCTCAGATCGTTCACCAGCAAGGAAGAGTGCTCTCAACGATCTTAAACCACCACGTTGCCCGATGCTAGAGAAACACTTGTTTTCGGGGTCGTCGCGCTTAATGGCCCTCAGGGCCGTAGGTGCGGTAAACATCGCATTCACCTTGTGCTCTTCGACAACTCGCCAGAATGCGGAGGCATCTGGTGTGCCTACTGGTTTTCCCTCATACAGGACGGTGGTGGATCCAGCGAGCAGCGGCGCATATATGATGTACGAATGGCCTACAACCCAGCCAATATCTGACGCTGTAAACATGACATCTCCTGGGCCACGAATTCCGAATAGATATCCGATGGAGAAGCTCAACCCCACAGCATGGCCCGCTGCATCACGGCGCACACCTTTGGCGCACCGGTGGTGCCAGATGTGTGGATGATGTAGACCGGGTCCGTACTCGCCATCGGCACGCAGGCGGCCTTCACGCCACGAGCGCGCGCGCTGCGAACCACTTTTGCCAGGTCGCTTGACCGACTGAACGGTCCGTTGGACGCCAGCTGACTTGTTCTCGCTGCCAAATCACGGTCCTCCGGGGCTTGTGAACAGCCAAACGGATAGCCTCCTCCACAAGC
The DNA here is from genome assembly GCA_020081605.1 of Albifimbria verrucaria. Taxonomy (NCBI): domain Eukaryota; kingdom Fungi; phylum Ascomycota; class Sordariomycetes; order Hypocreales; family Stachybotryaceae; genus Albifimbria; species Albifimbria verrucaria. The sequence continues at coordinate 3,885,043 of JAHREC010000013.1, forward strand.
GGCCGATATGGGATCGGCGGCTTGGAACCGTCAATGCCACACGATGCGGTGAGTAGCGCGACAGGCTTGCAAGCGTCTATGCGCTGGGCCAGCGCGTTGGAGGCGAACCCACCGAAGACGACGGAGTGTGCGGCACCGAGGCGGCTCACCGCCAGTATCCCAATCAGAGCGGCTGGGATCATGGGCACTAGTCGTGCGTGAAAGGGGCATCTCAGTCATGGGAACTTTTGGCTCGGGAGCTTGGGCATTCGGCTTACTGTAGAACATGACAACGTCGCCCTTTTTACGCCCTCCTCTCTCAACGCGCCTGCCAGCACTTCAACTTCATCAAGGAGCTGGCCATAGGTGTACTTTTCTTTGATACCCGTGACCGGGCTCTCGTAGACCAAGGCTACGATATCGGCGTTGCCAGCCTGGACATGCCTGTCAAGGCAATTGTAGCAGGTGGATATCTCGCCGTCGGGGAACCATTCCCAAGTGTCGTGGGTCACACCGCTCCGCAACGTCTTCTTGGTCCTCCGCAGGGTAGACGATGGCTTCTTGTGCCAGGAGAGACGCTCAGCCTGCTGCGCCCAGAACTCCTCTGGTTTGTCGAGGCTGTGTTTGAGGACGACGTCCTGAGGATGCGACCCATTGTTGGACATTGCAGGCTGTTGGTGGCGGCAGCTGGTTCTCTTTGCAGCAGGCCTATTATGAATAAATATTCACGGACGTGCAATTACGCTTTCTTGGCGCTGACAACTTTGATTCACGGAGAACCCCAAGGTAGGGAAGAGCCGAAATCATATTTCAATTGATCTGGGAGGATGACGGAGTTACGGGGTTGAGACATTGGGGTAATCTGGGGTAAGCATTCGTCGCGCGGAGCCGAGGTCATTTCCCGCAATTGGAGCCAGAGGCTGCTTGTTCCCTTGATCCGGGACGCCTCTCCCGTATGGCCCGTCGGTCTCCCGGTTTCTACTGAGTGTGTTGTGCCATTGGATGGAGTCATAGTCTTGGAGCGCGCTGTGTGGGCTGATAATGGTTGTTCCTCTCTGTGTGCTTGAAAACATGATTTAGTATTGGGCCTTCGTTGGTCTGACATAGTCGATTCATGGCAACTAGAGGATAACATTGTCTTGCGCGGGCAACCCAAAATCCAAAAAGAAACACAAAACAGAACAAGCAAACAAGGCCATTAAAATCCATACTCAGGTGCAGCCAAACCGCCAGCAGAGCACCAACAGCAAAGACCCGCTTGCTGCCCATCCCAAAATTAAGCTGCTACTACAGCAATTAACACCGATACTGGTGCAGGGTAGGTCAGATACACATTATATATCGTATCAACACTTACACCGTCAAGACGGCTTGGTTTTCTTTCCTATGACTACCCTGTGCAAGAAGTCTGAACTCTGGTCAATCGTGGCCAATTTGATATAATTTTGGTTGACATCCTGGGCAACCACAGAAGTATTTGTTCGTTGGCCAACCTGAAAGAGATTCCAAAATTACATATAACTTTTGGGTTTTACATGAACAGCTACCACTGTTAGAGGGTTGAAACCCACACTGCCAGATAGAAACAAACATCACGATCCAATCATATACCTACTTACATCTGTATATTGGTTTCTAGTACTGTATACCACTAGGATACATCACGAGTCAGAATGTCACTGGTCTGGTCCTGTTCTCTGTGTGAAGATGGCCACACACCTCTTCATCGTAGTCCAGAATATCCCCGGACTCGTCCCGATGTAGTGTGCCATGGAACTAACAAGACTTTGCCATGATTTGCATCACAAAAAACGACTCAAGACTTGTAGCATTTCGATTATACGGTGGTTTCTGAAGGTGAATTGAACGCGCGGCTGATCCAGAAAACAATGGATCTCAATTTCGCTAGACAATTAGTGGACCTGATCCGCTTCATTAGGTCCACCTCAATGTCTAAACTGTGGGAAGTCCCTGATTGATTTGTTAAAAAGGACTTTGAAAACAAGTGGCAACGGATGTCCGGGCATGCAAGGGAAGCAAACAAATTTTTTTCTTCGAGTTGGTTCTGCACAAGTGAAACCGCAGAATGTGCTGCCCTGGTTGAAACGTGAATACATGTAATGAGCTCTATAATTATGCCCCACCCTCACGGACCCTCCGAGGTCTGACAGATGGGCTTATCTCAGACTTCTAAACTAACGTAGGAATTGTTTCCAAATAGAGAACTTCATGTAGACAAACTCCTGCAGACTAATACGTATGGGCTGACATGACACCCGGTTGCCGCTGCAGAAACATAAACGGATCTGTATTACTCATATCGTATAACCGTAGTGGTTGCATCACGCACGTAGTGAGAACTTCAAATCGAGCCAAAACTGCCCTCTTGGTAGTATTGCTGTGCCTGGACTAGATACAGGAAAAGGCTAGCAAACATTGGGGGTGGTTGACAAGAGGGGCATAAACGCGCCCGAGTATGTATAACAAACTCCACGAGTTTATACACCAAAGGGGAAATATAGACAGGTTCGGGAGGAAATGATTCTTGGTTTATTTGACTGATGAGAGCAAACCCGCGAGGATCTGCGACGGAGCTGGCTCCCATACCGAGAAAACATATTAGACTCCAGCCCGAAGGGACCGCACACAAAGCATCCTGGTAGGGATGGTTATCCGCGAGTGATTGACGAATTTTCCTTCAAACATTAAGAGACAGAAGAATGTACATGGTTGCCTCTTTCATCCCCACAAGACGTGGCCATCACCGTACAAGTGATTCCATAGTGACTCGCGGGGCTCGTTCTCCGGTCCTTCGCGTGGTATGTTCGTATGCCAAGTCTATACATCCAAAAAGAAGTTCTCCAACACTCCAACTTGTAAACCAGAAAAGACAACTTATTCCACAACGCTTCCGCAGTCGAGTAGAGGAAGATCAGATCCGCCTCATGGTATTATCGACAAGTAAAGAAAAATCGTAGGCTAGACGTGGATAGCGAGGCGTGACTAGTTGCTGATTTACAGGAAGGCAGCGAGGGCCAGGACACCGGCCAGACCAGCGCCAGAGATAGCCAGGGTGTTACCAGCGCCAGCGGGAGGAGGAGTGGTAACGGGGAGCGGGAGCAGGCTGGCTAGCGCTGGGGACAGGGACAGGAGCACCGGGGTTGCTGCTGGCAGGGGAGCAGGAACAATGGTGCTGTTCTGGTGAGGGGAGGAGCAGGGTAGCTGGTAGGGACCTCAGGAACGCTGAAGAGACATGTTAGCCATCTGTTTCGTGGTTTGATAGAGAGATCGCGGGAAGCTTACCAGGTGTGGCAGACAACGGCGCTGGTGGTGGTGACCGGCTTGGTGATGGTGCAAGGGCAGTCAGTGATGGTCAGGGTGGTGGCCTCAGTGACGGTGTAGGTGCTGCCACCGTGGGTGATCTCGGTAGGGCCGGGGCAGTAGGTGACGTAGGAAGAGACGACCTCAGTGACAACGGTAACGTTGCCAACGGCGTAGGAGGCAGAGGCGCCAGTGGCGGCAGCGAGAACGGCGGCAGCAGAGAACTTCATTTTGACGGTATTAAGGTGGTTGATTAAACTCGGAAGAGCTATTAATGTATGTAGACGAGGCTGGTTAACGAATGTAATTGACTAAAAGTCAGGTTGCGATTGAAGCGAGTGTGTGTGGGTGAGAAGGGAAAAAGGAAGAGAGGGGATCGAAGCTCGGAGGACTGAGCTTTATACAGGATGTGTCAAGCAGGGAGAGAGGAGAGAGACAAGGAGAGCGGCGGATGGGACAATGGGAGATTGGTGGAGGTGCGTGGGTCGCCTGTAAGGTACCTTGTGCCTGTCTGTGTGTGTCCCATCCGTACCTTGCAGTAAGGGGGAAGGGGGAGATGCAGACGGGGGTCGCCCAATCAGTGCCGAAGCCAATGCAACCACCACAACGACAAGGCGCCTAGGCAAGGTACCCGACGGTATCTCTTGTCGGTCACCTCAGGCACGCCCCCGAGCGAGGCACCCACACTCTGGGAAATGAACTAGGCGGCATCGACACCGACGGACCACGACCCTGGCGTGGGAAAGGACCAAGGTAGGGCCGCTATGCGCTGGGGTGGAGCGCTCCATAACGAGCTAATCTGCCCATACGGGACGGCGTTATCTGGGCCAGGGCAAATGAGAGGCCGTTGGTTGCCATCCACCGCCCCAGCTGGCTGCTGTCCCTACCAAAGAGGAGAAAGACCAACAGCCAAACGAGGATCGAGGAGCAAGGAGCAGGAGGGGGTACGAGAGCTCAGGAGAAACAGAGGCAAAGGAAAAAATAGCAATAGCCAATTATTACAGGCATTCGTGTTTGACGAATGGATTCTCGACCATTACCGTATTCACTTCTTACGTACGGAGTAATACCGTACTCGAACCAACACGATAATAAGTGGCAAGACAGGGAAGAAAAGGGGATCAAAGAAACCATCAGAGGCCAGCATGATCCATTGTTGTTGTTTGCTTTGTTTTGGTTTCGGTTGCGCTTCCATAGAAACCTACAGCAACTAGCCAAAGTAATTATTGCTGCATCTCGCGGCCCGCATTAACGCTCCCTAGCATGAAAGACGTGACCAAGGACCTGGACCTGACCGCCCATCCAGGCGAATTTCTGAATACGGGTCCGGGTCTCATAAGCAGAGAGTAACATAGCAGCCTTCCGTGGGCGCGGCAAGCAGGTACCATACGTAGTACGCTCGCACGTACCGGCATACTGTATCTGTGTATTGCATGATAGTGGAGGGACGGCATGGTCTTGAATGCGCTACCAGAGCAATGACCAAGTTTCGCTTGACGAATGATGATGGGACGAGCCCCTCTTCCATCCCATCTTTGGCTGCCAGGTAAATGACCTTATTCATGACCTTAATGTCTGGGCACGGATTTGCATTGTCCTGGGTTGCACGTTAGGTCTCAGAGCGGGTGCCTCCCGCATTCCTGGCAGCGAGACGAGGCTTTCAGGGTTCTGCCAACTCACGCGACCCAACAGGAACAGCTCTGCTCAGCAGAGGTTACATTGGAAGACGCTGCAAGGACGGGCCACGGACTGCGCTGAAGAGGATCAGTTCGGCAGGGAACATCACCACGGGAGGCGACCAACCACAGCGGCAGCAGCTACTTCAGCGCTAATGCAGGAACTGTAGCATCGACGCCGTCGACGTAGAGGTGATTTCCCACCGTCCAGTTAGGGTGAATCAGCCAAATGAACCCATCCACCGACCAGCCGACAAGTAGCCTGCATAACCTACCGTGCCTGTACCTGGTAAGGAACAAGGCGCTGTGCCCTCAGCCAATCACTCCTGTCTCGGGCTCAGTCAGGACGGAAGCCGTTCCCTATGGACGACCAACACATGGCTAATGATGGGATGATGGGTGGAATATGGCCGAGTACCCAGTGTGCGACGGATCCTTGGCTGAATAAGGTAGGGAAAATTTCAAGAGACCGGGACAGCCATGTCAAACACGAGTTTCTAGTGCAAATAAAAGGCCTTGGGGCCTAGGTTCTTACTGATTGAGAAAAGACTTGGGTTGGCTGTTCCTGTGTACTTGCGATGGCCGCTGGAAGACATCTCGTTGCGGGGTATCCAACGCAGAAAGATACCTATTCATAGGGTACCTTGTGCCCCTGGTCAGCGTACATCGACCAGTGTTTGATGGTGGGAATTTTTTTTCTTAAAGTAACTTCTTTGCTTGTTCATCAGGGATCGAAGGAGATAATGCCATTGCCACACCGGTTATTGGCCCAGCGCCAGGCTCGCGTACAACAGCTACGGCTTAGGCGAGGGTTGCCTCGTCTCTAGCCTACCAACAATCAAACCATCTTGACCTCTCTTCCAAGTTTTCCACCTGTCGTTTCGTGTCCCACCCCGGGATCAGGCTCAGGCTCAGGATCAAGGGCTCCCTTTACGAGTTTCGACTGTTGCTTCACGGCTCCGCTGTACAGGGTCGTCCAAGCCCAGACATCCTGACCTGAGTCGACGAGTCGATAGTGTCGTGTGCAACGCTGGCATCTCAGCTCTTTCTGCAAGTGACGCCTTATCAATGTCGCCTAATCCTAATCTTTCAGACGAGTCAAGCAGGCCGGGCCACGAGGAGCGATAATCCGGATCGGTGGCCTCTTCCCAAATCAACCATGGTAATTTCCCGTTTATCCACTCAAGGCCTGGCTTTTGTCTCCACGCGCTGCACGGGGTGCGCCTATTCGCACGGAACCTCGTCCTCATCTGGGGGCCTGGACTTTTTTTCTCTCTTTCTCTCTTGTCTGTTTGGACAAGGGGCCTCACACCCCATGGGTTGGTTGACAGCTTTGCCATTCGCATCCCGGAACCACCCAGGCCATTTCTCATCTCCTTGTTTTACCAATCTGTCGAGTATCATCGCGGATCATCGGCATTCACCGACTAGTGGATGACTGTGTGCCGAACAGCACAGTACTGTAATAATGATAAAAAAAACTTTTCATTGCCTCGTCTCTCAATTTAGAACAGTACAGTGATCGTCGTCGGCGTCGTAATAGCCTACACAGCACTACTTTGTAGAAGCACACCCGTTGTGATTGAATAACGGCACAAGTTAACGTTGCATGTCACGCGCCGTTGCCGGACAATTTTCAGTCGCTGCCGTTTGGAAGCTTGTTCCCTTGAATGACTGATCAGCGCAGCCCTCGCTCGCTCGGTGTAGCTCTCCCTAAACCGGCTCGTCAATGCCATGCTCCTATCTATCTCCACCCGCCCAATGCTTCTAGACTGGTTCTCGGCGATCGCTATGGACAGACCGATGGCCATTTTCGCCAGCATAATGCGCCGCCCTAGATCGGGGAACGTTCGCTTCGCTTGCCGTGACTCTCTTCAGTCACCGTCATTAGGTCGATGGCCTTGATGCACCCGCCAGCCGCCATGCAGCAAAGCCCAGCCTATTGATAGGCAGTCAAACCCAGCCCATCACATTTGCCGCTGCCTCGTATCGCCCAATCTATCCGCCACACAGACTTGTCCGGGGCGACCGCTCCACAAACCATTCCCATCAATTGGGCTAGGCAGCAGAATGCTGGTTCTGGCCATTCTCTGGCTGCTGTTTACGGATAGATCCGGTGTGGTAGTACTGGGAAACAATCATATCTCGCCTTTGCTAAGGCCCGGTCTCCTCTCCCACTGGTTGATGTGATGGCTAGTGGTCAATAGTGCACTTCGGCTCAGTTCCTTGTCAATCTAATTTCCACTTTGCGCTCACCACACGCATTGCTTGTTTTTTATCTCTCCTTTCCTTGGTTTTGGGGATGGAGCAAGGCTAGGCCAGGTCGACAGCTTTGTCCCGATCGCATCCATTCCTCGTCCCAGGGATCGAATCCTGGAGCGACATGTTGCTTCCGCGGTGTCGTGTGCTGGTATTGAAACCAACTGGCGCTAGAAAATGGGTCTCTTAAAACTTCCGTGCGTTGACGGGGTTGATGAGACGGTTTGCGACATGCATTCGGTGGACCATCTATTGATTCGGCATGAGCACGAAGCTGAGTCTGTCAATGCCGGCATCAGGACTGTAGGGCCATTGTAGCATATCCTAGGCTTCGAGACCGTCACCAGTGCGACCAAGCACATCTCCTATCTCGGTCCTTTTTCCAAACCACTTGTCATATTTCTCGAGAATATGGGTTGCACTTCGATGCCACCTTGAGACTGCTGTCGTAGATCCTTAGAATTGGCGCATCTTCTTTCTCCTTGCATCGATCTCACACCTGAATCGAACATCTCCAGCGCAACGCCACTCTCATGGTTTCATTCGTCACGCTGATTCATTGAAACGGCTTGCTGTGCATTCTGCCAGCTTGGGAGGCGGTTTCCATGTGGCGATAAGCTTGCCTGTTGATGAAAATCACTGTCGAGACAGTTAAGAACATGTTTAGACATTGACATCAATAGCTCGTCTCGGCCAGAGACATGTCCATCCTGACATGAGATGGGGCGATCATGTTCGAGTTCGGAGCCGGAAAGGCTCGGACGAACCGGATGCGAACGCCAGTGTTGTTCGTTCCGACTGTCCCGGAGTCGTCATATCTAACTGTTGTGCGTTGTATTTGCGTAGGGGGCATGCCGTTGCGTACCCGGTAAATCAACTCAATTATTAAGCTGTGGAACTTATTGCAAAGTATTGGTAAGGCACAATTGTGCCGGTGGCTGCTACTTGCTCCTCAGCTATGGGGAAGACTAGATTTCATGACGGTTTTCTGTGGCTCCATACATACGTATCACGTAACCAACACCGCACGTCATTGACGCTCTGTAACTCCAGCCTATCCGCATAGAGGAGCTACCAAACTCTCAACCTTCGTAAAACATTCTCACAATATCTGAAGCTAGTCAAGATGTCAGGCACCATGAAAGCAGTTGGTATGTACTGATCTATGTTATGCCGGGTATCGCCATTTTATATGAACCTCTAACACGGCCTAGATATTAAAGGCGGCAAGGGCGGAAGAGATGCGCTTTTCATCAACGCCGAGACACCCAAGCCTGAGCCAGGCCAGGGCGATGCTCTCGTCAAAGTAAAGGCCTTTGGCATCAACCGCATGGACATCATGCAGCGCCAGGGCCTGTATCCGGTACCTCCGCAGGCGCCGAAAACCCTCGGCGTCGAATTCAGCGGCATCATAGAGGCTTTTGGTCCCGGCGACCACGGCGCTTTCAAGAAGGGGATGAGGTCTTTGGGCTTGCGTACGGCGGCGCCTATGCTGAGTATCTTGCTGTCAACTCCAAGATGCTGCTGCACAAGCCTGCATCCCTGAGCTTTGAGAAGGCAGCTGCAGTACCTGAAACCTGGGCCACAGCCACGCAGGCGCTGCACTTGGTCTTGGGCTTTGCAAAGGGCAAGTCTATTCTTTGGCACGCTGGTGCCTCTGGTGTTTCTGTCGCTGGTATTCAGCTGTCCCGCCTCGCTGGGGCATCTGAGATTTACGCTACTGCCGGCAGTGACGAGAAGTGCAACTTCGTCACATCCCAACTCGGCGCCACCGCAGCCATCAATTACAAAACTCAAGATTGGGTCAGCGAAATTAAGAAAAAGACTGATGGCAAGGGTGTTGACTTCGTTGTTGACTTTATTGGTGGTGACTACTTCCAAAAGAATGTTGAGGTGGCAGCCCGGGATGGCCGCATCGTCCTGCTCGGCTTGATGGGCGGCACCAAGGTCCCTGAGGCGGACATCAGCCAGCTTCTCTACAAGAGGCTGCGAGTTGAGGGCAGCACGCTCCGCAGCCGAGATCTCGAGTACCAGGGATTGTTACGTGACAAATTAGAAGAGTATCTGCCAGATTTTGAGGCAGACAAGCTCAAGATCATTGTGGACACGGTACTGCCATGGGAGAAGATCCAGGATGCACATGCACACATGGAGGATGGTAAGAATTCGGGCAAGATTATTTGCACCATCTCATAAAGGTATCTCTGCCATTCGTTACTTCATTAAAGAGCCGTAGAGCGCTATAACTGCTCATATTCCTACCAAATATCTATTCATTAGTGGTTCCTAATCCAGTTCAACATTTGGTCGAATGCCGTTGCCTGTGCTTCTTTGATGTTGGCATCCTGATATTGCCCGACAACGGCGAAGCCTATAAAATGATTAGCTTATGATACTCCTAATTTATGCAACTGATGAAGAAGCTAACCGTGCGGTACTCCTGGATACACCTGGACCTCGTGTTCTTGGTTCGCATTAGATAAGGCGTCTTCTCCTGCTGTACGCACGTCCTCTGGAAACAAGGGTCATCTTCCACACAAACCAAGCTCAAGGGAATCTTAATGCCGGTAAAATCTTCTGGTGTCACGGAAGCGGCGTGCGCTACGGCTCCAGCTTTGATATACGGACCAGACTTGATCGGACCGGACTCCTCATCCGTGGCCGCCTTCTCAGTTTCCTTGCCTAGAAGTAGCACGAACCGCCCTCCAACGCAGTACCCAACAGCATATATGCCGTCACCGTTCTTCACAACTTCGGCGTACTGCTCCCGCGCGGCATCAATGACTTTGTGTAAAATGGGCATAACCTTGTCCTCGGTTTGGCGGGCAAGCCACATGTCAACGAAGAAAGATTTGGTAACTTCGACAGCCTTGAGCTTAATCTGTTCGAGCATGGAGGTTGTATCATCGGTTATAGCGAGGCCAGGAGCGACATCTTTGCCGAATAGGTCTGGCATGAGAACGAGGAAGCCCTCGGCAGCGTACTTGTCAGCTTGGATCTGGTTATTGGTCGATTTAATTCCGGTACCGCCAGTGAGGAGCAGCAGGAGGCGACATGGCACATGAGGGTAATCGGCGGGTTTCGAGATGTAGACCTAATTGTTGTTAGTGCTACAATACATGGGGAAATCATATGTTTTGGTGTTCATACGTCAATGTCGTTCAATTTGATGATTTCACCTGTTGAGGATTGACCGCTAGCTGCACCGCAGACAGATTAACAGGAGTCTTTGGACAGGGCCCGCCTGTTACATACGAGTTGGCCTATCGGTTACGCAGTGTTCACCCGCGGCTGGGGCGGCCTCGGCCGGGGTGTCGTTGAGAACGGCTGCATCTTGAGCTTGGCCCTCTGCGGCAGGCTTCGCGCTGTCTTGTTCCGACATGATGGTAGGTAGCTGAGGCAAGTGAATGGAGTACAAAGCGCGCACAGGTTTGTTTGCTGATTCAAAAGCGTGACCAAGATTATGTTGTGGGCTGGTAAGACTTAACTAAGGCATGGAAGCTCAGTGCAGACGCGATGCGAGCCTCTAGCACTTGAGGTACGTTGCGTTGCCGGATGACGTTGCATGAGGGGCGGCACCTGGGAGACGGCATTGACTACTTATACGAAGGCTAGCTTACAAACAGTTGCACAAGAGCCCAGAGCTCTATTATAACTGGAAATTTAACTATCCTTCGCAGATACGTCTCACGTCAAGTTAAGTTATGGGAAATACACATGCTGCCACTGGCATGCCTTTGCCTGAAGTCAACATGACGCTGTTGCGACCCTGAGATGGTACCTGGGCAACGCGCCGTGATTGATAGCCCCACACACGATAAGATAGGTGAATTCCCTGCCTAATCGTGCGGCGCTCTTTATTGGCCACTTTCGCGGTGGCGGTCGTGACTAAGCCGGTAGACCCCGCCATAACCGTATTTCCACTCAACGCGCTCGACGCGTCCAGATAATCACGTTGCATGAGCAGTGCAGAAAAGCATCCCAACTCACCAGAACACAAGGCATTCAAGCACCTGCCCTTGCCACCGCACAACACAGAACCTGTCATGGATGCTGCTTCATCCCTCTCTCGCGGGGCCGTCGAGTTCGTATTCCTGCTTGTTTCTTTTCATCCGCCGTCGTACTGACCTGACCGTCTTTTGTAGGGTCATCGTGAACAATTTCGATGAGGCGTGGAAACTCTTTCCCAACCCTGTCATGCAATGCATGGTCATCAAAGCAAGCCCGTCGGCCCAGGCCGTCACACGATACCGGTTATCCCTGAGCGATGGTCAACACCTTCTCACCGCGCTCCTGGCTACGCAAACGCATCATCTCATTACGGAAGAAAAGCTCACTAGGGGATGCATCGTCCGTCTCAAGCAGTATACGCGACAAACAGCGAACGGCCGAATGTGAGTAGAATTCCGAGCTGAGCCTCGTGGCCACGCTGACATATTCCCAGCTTTACCGTAATCTTCGATCTGGATGTCTTGGAAGAGCTTGGCATTCATGACAAAATCGGCGACCCTGTCCCCTTCCAACCCAAGGCGGCGACCGAAACAGCAGCCATCTCTGGCAATGACTTTTATGGGGCCAAGAAGGAGGAGCCCAAGTCGCAGGCACAACAGCCTATACGCTCCATTCCCGCTGCCGCCGCTGCCAACGGCAACATCTACCCTATCGAAGGTCTATCCCCGTACGCCCATAAGTGGACCATCAAGGCACGTGTCACCACGAAAACCGATATCAAGCGATGGAACAAGAACAACAACGAGGGTAAGCTATTCAGTGTCAACCTGCTCGATGAGAGTGGCGAGATCAGAGCAACCGGCTTCAACGATCAGTGTGATGCATTTTACGACCTCCTCCAGGAGGGATCTGTTTACTACATTTCTACCCCTTGCAAGATTGGCTTTGCGAAGAAGCAGTTCTCTAACCTCCCTCATGACTACGAGTTAACGTTTGAGCGTGACACCGTCATTGAGAAGGCCGAGGATCAGACCAACGTGCCACAGGTCAAATTCAACTTTTGTTCCATCGCGGGGCTCGAAGACGTGGAGAAGGACAGTATTGTCGATGTTATTGGTATTCTGAAGGAAGTCGGAGAAGTCAACGAGATAACGTCACAGAAGAACAACAATACATTCCAGAAACGTGATCTGACGCTGGTGGACGACACTGGCCACTCGGTTCGACTCACAGTATGGGGAAAGACGGCCAACAGCTTCGATACTGCGCTGGAATCGGTGGTAGCCTTCAAGGGAACCAAGGTTTCTGATTACAATGGCAGGAGCTTGAGTCTCCTCTCATCAGGAACCATGACGGTCGATCCTGACATTCCCGACGCACACAGGCTCAAGGGCTGGTATGATTCTGCAGGACGAACCAGCAACTTTGAGAACCTCCAGAACAAGAACAGCATGAGCAACGCGACAGGCAAAAGGACCAGACCAAGACAATCGCCCAAATCCGGGACGAGCACTTGGGTGTAGACACAGCATACTATTCGCTGAAGGCTACCATTGTCTACATCAAACAGGAGAACTTCTGCTACCCCGGCTGTGCCACCTGCAAAAAGAAGCTTTCAGACATGGGTGATGGTACCTGGAGGTGCGAGAAGTGCGAGCAGACGCTTGACAAGCCAGAATACCGATACATGCTGTCTCTGAGGGTTGTCGACCATACTGGCTCGCAGTGGGTTACATGCTTCGATGAGACAGCGGCACAGCTGATTGGCATGAGTGCCAACCAGTTGATGGAGCTCAAAGAGCAAGAGGAGTCTAAGTCGATGGCAGTGCTGGGAGGACTGAACTTCGGAGAGTACTTCTGGAGGTGCCGGGCCAAGATGTCGACGTACGGAGAGAGTCAAGAGTAAGTTGAATCCTGTCGCAGCATAGTGCTGGTACAATGCTAATCCGGGAAACAGAGTGCGACACCAAGTCGTCAGCTTGTCGACGATCGACTGGAAGACGGAGGGCAACAAGCTGGCAGAGCTGATCAAGCAGTACAATATCGACGGTTAGTCGAGCCGTGGCTTCAAAAATAATAATGAGTTACGGGATATAGTGGTATTGGGCAATACAAGCCCTGGACATGTATTATGTAGGCTGAGTTGATTCACGATATGGAAAAAAGCCACCTAGAAAATTTTAACATTGCGTTGCTCTTTGGTAACGTCAGTAAATGTTGCGCGACGGGAACCCGTCATATCCAACACACTTTTTGTGCTATTCGCTTTTTCTATAAGCATCCACCTGTACCTGAACGCCCTGCCTACGCTACAATCAAGCCTGTTGATTGCCAGTTTTACGTTTCTACCCTACTTACACCTGGCTTCAAATGTCCAACTTCTCATGCTTCCAGGGCGCTTACCCTCTCCCTCGCCGTAGATTGCGGTGGCCTGGTAATCACCCCTGATCTTGTACTTGTAGATGGTCAAGCCCTCGAGGCCGACAGGGCCACGGGCGTGGATCTTGTTAGTGCTGATGCCGACCTCGGTGCCAAAGCCGTAGCGCATGCCGTCGGCCAGCCTTGTCGAGGCATTCCAGTATACGCCGGCGGAGTCGACCTCGTTCATGAAACGCTCAGCCTCCTGGGCGTCGGCAGTAAAGATGGCGTCTGTGTGATGGGAGCCATGGGTGTTGATGTGGGCGATGGCGACGTCAAGAGAGGGACGGTCTTGACGGCCAGAGTGAGGGAGAGGTGCTCGGTATCAAAGTCCTCGGGGGTAGCGTCTGTGACGGCAGCGGCTGCGGAGGGAACTGACGAGAGGGCAGCCTTGCTGTCCGGGTCACAGCGCAGAGACACGCCCTTGTCGGCGAGGGCGGCAGCGACGGCGGGGAAGATGGTGGAGAGGGCGGAGTCTTGAACAAGCAGGGTCTCAACGCTGTTGCAGGCGGCGGGATAGCTGGTCTTGGAGTCGACGACAGCAGTGACGGCCTTTTCAACGTCGGCGGTGGCAGTGAGGTAGATGGAGCACAAGCCGTCGGCGTGGCCAAGGACAGGGATCTTGGTAGACTCCTTGATGTAGCGGACGAGCTCGTTGGAACCGCGAGGGATGACAAGGTCGATGTAGCGGTCCTGGGAGAGCAGCTGGGAGATGGTGTCGCGGGTGGTGACGAGTTGGATGGCGGAGTTGGGGACCTGGGTGTTTTCGAGGGCCGCGGAGATGGTCTTGGAGATTGCGACGAAGGACTCGGTTGACTCCTTGCCTCCTAAATGTGGGAAGACGCAGGTTAGAAAAAGGGATTGTATGGAGAAGAGTGTTTGGGAGAGGTGGGGCGTACCCTTGAGAATGGCTGCGTTGCCAGACTTGATGGCCAGACTGGCAATATTGGCAATGACCTCGGGACGAGCTTCGAAGATGATGAGGAGGACGCCGATGGGACACGAGACACGCTCCATGATGAGATCATCGTCCAGCTTGGTGCGCATCTGCACCTGACCAACTACACAACCATAAGCTTATGGGCTTATCCGAGGACAAGTCCCAAGACGGAAAGCGTCTTACCTGGATCATCCAGATCCCTCACGTCCAAGATACCCTTGAGCATATCGTCCCACTTGCCCTTCTTGCCAAGGTCGAGTCGCGAGACCAAGGCCTGGCTAAGGTGGCCATCGGCGGCGGCCTTGCGGGCAGCGTCGAGGTCGCGGGCGTTGGCGGCGAGGATTTCGTCACGGGCGGCATGAAGGGCATTGTGGATGGCGTCGAGGGCGGCGTTGCGCGCCGAAGCCGGGAGGGTGGCCAAGGCAAAGGACGCCTCCTTTGCGGCGCTGGCGGCGGCCTCGGGGATGCGTTGGTGAGGGACATGGCGCGGCGTAGACGGGCGACGAGGGAACAGATGGGGTGTAGGGCCCCGTGGGGATGGTCAATCGGAAGGGTTGGAGGGTGACTGGTGACTGGTGGTGACTGGTGGTGATGGGGATGGTGGGAAGAAAGGATCGGAGCTGCCCCGCGGTGGGGTTCGGTTCGGTCTGGCTCAGGTCTCGGTGAGGAGGGGTCCAGCGCCGATGAACGGAAGCGAAGCGAAGCAAAGCTGAGCCCAAAAGTTGCCTACGGTTTTTATGCATTATATTACATTGTATGTTATTATTTTCCAAAGAAGATTTGTGAAGTAGAAACTGATTATGTTGTTGAAAATGTTCTTGTTTTCTTCGGTTCATTTATCTGCACTTTTTCTTTGCCCGGTTCATATGAGAGTCAGACATGTTTCTCATTTAACTTGACCACACACAGGTGAAGCATAGCTTATTCCTCCATAAGCGCGCTACACGGTGTAAGTAGTGCTACAACTAATACCCAACGGTTTCTAACAAAGCATGTTTACTTAAATCAAATCAAAATGAACGGAAATGGTGGAACGTTCTTTACAAAATAAGCAATCGCATAAGCGGTTATATACTGCTCACATTTGTCCAGGATAGGTGCCATGTAGGCGACTCGGATATATCTTTCCATGACGACAGCTGCGCGTGCTGCATATGCATACATTCTCACCACATGACAGCAACTTAGTAGTAAGGACGAGATAGCCAACTAGGCAATATGGAAACAGTGCTGCTTACATATCAATATTTTATCTACATGGCCAGTCTATGAGAAACCCGGCCCTTTTTTCCTTTCTTTTTCTTTCTTTCTTTTTGTTTTTTCTTGTATAATCCGAAAGGCAAATACTTGCATATCGGCTATTTCGGCAACGGCATCGTGACGATCGCGAAAGGCTCTTTTTCCCTTGTTGAATTATGTTGCAGCTAATTAGTGGCTGGCAACTCACGGTTCATTTCCCATTCGACGGACTGGCGCTACCGGCAGCCGTTGCCGGTCTTTTCTTTTTTTTTTTCTTTTCCCCATCCCTGTGAATCATACCGAAAAGGGTCGGGCCATTGGCTGCTCGTCGGTGCTCATTCTCCGTCTAATTGCCGTCATGGCCAACGCTCGTATCTTGGATGCCCACCCTGGGCCTGCTTCACCTACCCGTTTGAGCGCTCCTGGCCCAATCACCGGGGCCAGACGACATGGGAAGAGCTCGGGGCTTATGCGTTTGTCCCCCAGATAACTACTCCCCATCCCCTCCCTTCGAAACGCCCCCTTTGATCGTTTCGTGCCGATGTCATGGATAGCTCCAGGCTTTCTGTCTCTGCCTGTTCCCTGCCTCGGTTTCTTATCCACCATAGTTCTTGGCCACTCGGTTGATCCCTCTCATGCTCGTGCTCATCCGTCATCGTCAACATGACCCTGGATACTGATCCGGAGCGAGCCTCTGGCCGGCACACAGACCTCGGCGTTGAGCGCCCGTCTTCTCGAGCTCCGACTCGACCGGAGCCGAGAAGCGTGCGGGCCAAGATGCCCACGCCGAAGCAACAGACACCTCCCAGGACGGGCATGTCGTCACGGAACCTCTCAAGGGAGAGCCGTCTGTCGCGGCAGATCTCACGTCCTGCCACCCAACTCAGTCTCGGGCATCTTCACGCCGCTCTCGACGCCCGGTCCCCGTGCCGAGGTCCGAGAGGCGAGGCTTGTTTGCCAGCCTCGCCATCGTGCCCGAGGTCGAGAGCCCCTATGACTACAAGAACTCGACTAAATGGGGCATCACCCTGACAGTTGCCCTGGCCACTGCTGCCGCGCCCTTGGGCTCGACCATCTTCTATCGTGAGCAAGAGCTGATTCAAGTATTGTTAGTTGCCGGGCTGTGCTGATTCCGTGTCATGTTCGTAGCTGCTCTTCCTATCCTGACCGCTGAGTTTGGTGCCTCTGAAACCGTCACCAACCTGTCAGTCGCCTTGTATATGCTGTCCATGTCCATCTTCCCTCTCTGGTGGTCTGCCTTCTCCGAGCAGTTTGGTCGCCGCACCATCTACATCGTTTCGTTTGCGCTGTTCACCGTGTTCTCCATCGTCTCCGCCCTTAGCACCAACATCGCCATGCTCATTGTCTTTCGAGTCTGCGCCGGTGGCGCATCTGCCAGTGTGCAAGCTGTTGGTGCCGGCACCGTCGCCGATATCTGGGAGTCGTTTGAGCGCGGTCGTGCTATGGGCATCTTCTACCTCGGCCCTCTCCTAGGCCCAGTCATTGCACCTGTCATTGGAGGTGTGCTCACCCAAGAGCTCGGATGGCAGGCTACCATGTGGTGTCTTGCCATATATGGTCTGGTCATCTTCCTCCTGCTTCTTTTTCTGCTTCCGGAAACGCTTGCTCGTCGGGCCAAGGATGAGCCATCTGGTGAACCTCTGCAGCTTCGCCGAACGACTACTATCGAATCTGCCAAGATCCATTCCAAGAAATTCGCCGCTGGCGTGAAGCGGTATCTCATTGATCCCTTGACTGTAATCAAGTTCCTGCGGTTTCCGCCAGTTCTCATTACTGTCTTCATGGCCGCCATTGCATTCGGCGCTCTGTTCGTATCTAATATTTCTATCCAACAAAAGTTCTCTCATCCCCCTACAACTATGGGCAACTCACTCTTGGTCTTCTATACATCGCCCCTGGTTCCGGGTACTTTGTCACGTCTTTCTTCGGTGGTCGTTGGATCGACCGCATCATGATTCGTCAAGCAAAGAAGGCTAACCGTTACGATGAGAAGGGCAAGCTGGTTTACCTGCCTGAGGACCGTATGAGGGAGAACATATGGGTTGCCCATGTCGTCTACCCTTTATCCCTATTAACATATGGATGGGCAGTAAGGTACGGCGTCCATGTTGCCGTGCCATCCATAGCGCTCTTCTTCTTTGGTGTCGCGTCCATGCTTGTTTTTGTAAGTAACACACGAGCTCTGACGGTGTCGCAATCTCGACTAACACAACATCCCAGGCTACCGCAACCACCATGTTGACTGAGTTCGTACGCAAGAAGAGTTCTGCTGGCGTCGCCATCAACAACTTTGTACGCAATATTCTTAGTTGTTTAGGCACCATTGTAGCTGCCCCTTGGATCCATGCCATCGACGTAGGTTGGGTTTTCACGATAATTTGCATTTTTGCATGAGCGCTGGATTTCTAGGCACCTGGCTATTGAGAAAGAATGCGTCGAAATGGAGAGCAAGCATGGATGAAGCGCTGAAGAACACCTGAAGCCAGATCTGATGATTATACTTCCTCGCATTGATTCATCTACAGGCATAGAGCAGATATGAGCATTTGAAACAGGGCATCTGTTTGTGTATTCAAGATGCAACCAAGCTATACAGGTAGGATATATGTTTCTAAGAACAGTCTTTAACAAATAGAGATAGCATAATATCATGCTTCGTCATCGCGTTGCTCAACACGGTCTCCAACTCTCCAACCCCTCGTGTCCAATTCTATATCATGTCTATGAAGACAGCACAGTAAACTTTGCCTCTTCCATGCTGAAAAGTTTTCCAAGAGCATCAGAACCAACATTGCCACCACTGAAGATAATGCCAAGATCCCAGACCTGCCCGTTGCTCTCGCGCTCAACCATGGCGCGGAAGTCCTCGTTAAACAGCACAACAGCCAGGGGTACGCAGGAGCTGGGCTCGACGACCATCTTCATGCGCTCGAAAACAAGGCGCATGGTGGCGATGATCTCATCCTCGGTGACGCTATACATGCCTGCGACGAGGCGGCGTTCGTAGATGACCGACCAGGGTAGGCACCCAGTGGCGTACGCAGGCCATCAGCAATGGTCAATGACTTGACTGACTCGACACGCTGTCCGGACTCATAGCCACGCTTTGCATCGTCAGCACCTTCGAATGACGGCTCGGAGCCGAACACACGGATGCCAGTCCCTTCGCAGCTAAGGGCAACTCCAGAAAGCATGCCGCCGCCGCCACACGGCGTAATAATAGCATCAAGTCCTTTGCCCTCGGTCGAGGATCCTTGTTGACCCTGATGAGCCAGAGCTTTTTGCTGCTCGAGCACCTGCTCCTGCAGTTCCAAGCCCATGGTGCCTTGGCCGAGGATGATGTCTGGATGGTCGTACGGCGGGACAAGACGCGCCCCGGTGTCTGCAATGACTTGAGCGGCAACGGCCTCGCGCTCGACGCTGGTGCTGCCACTGAAAATAACGTTGGCTCCATAACCCTTCGTAGCAGCAATCTTCTGCGGTACTGAGATGGTAGGCATGACAATGTGTGCCGGAAGACCAATTTCGGCTGCGGCCAGTGCAAGGGCCTGAGCATGATTACCTGCATAGTAGGTTAGTATGAGGGATGTCATTATCTGATACAGTTCCTAGTGCGTGGTTTCCATGGGCCGTCTTTCGTTTCGAAGAGAGATACCGTAGGGCATTTCAAACAGACACTTCACAGAAAGCAAACATAGCAAGCAAAATATTCCAGAACTGCTCTGGAATTCCTTCTTCTTACCTGAACTGTGCGTAACAACGCCCTTCTTCATTCCGCCGCCCTCGACGAAACCCGGCTCCTTCACCAATGACTTGACTGCGTGGAACGCTCCTCTAGCCTTGAAGGCACCGATGCGCTGCAGGTTCTCGCACTTGAACCAAAGCTTGAACTTGGGCTTAGCCGGCTCCCTGCCCTCCCATCGTGTCCCTTGCAAGTCCTGCACGGAGCTGGCGAGGCCCGAGAGTGTTTTGTTGGTCTGGACAGGCGTGCGGTGTACCCTGTCCTGGATGATGGCGTGCGCCTTGATGACAGACTCCCGCGAGAGGGGAGAGTGTTTGCGATATCCGCCATGACGAGGAATACGGAGGTTTTTTTTAGTTATATGTCAAGGTGCTTAGGAGGTGGGAGAATATCTGGGGAAGAGAAAGGAGACGAGATAGAGCCAGCGTCTAACACCCGATGTGGAGGATAGTGACTGTCCAAATGGGGCAAGTGTATCAGGCTCGGAAATAACTCGATGAGCGGTTGATTTGCGTTCCTCGCTCCAGCTTGGTCGGTTCTTGTGCCATTGCAATCGCTGAACTCACTGTATTTATATTATCACTCTGTAGTCGAGGTCTGGACCGTTGCAAGTTGCGGCTCTTTGCCGAACCAGGAAGCTCCGGGACAGCCGATGGTATCTTGTGCCCTGCCAAGGCCAATATCAACAAATAACGGAAGCGTTTTCAGCCGATTTACTACCAAAAGTCCCACCGCCGGTCTGACTCCCTTGATGGGCGGGCTCGAGCTAAAAATCCGCGTAGATACGCACTTGCGCATGCCGCTTCCTAGATGTGGAGGAGCAATGGCACGAGGGTTTGTGGAGCATTCAAGGGACTTCCGGGGTTAAAGACGGGCCATTCTGTGAGCTTTGAAGAATAGAGCTCGGCTACCGATGATCACTGAGCGATGAAGTGGAATATGAGTCGACAAGTGTATGTATTGTATTCGATTTGTTTATTGATTAATATAAGTAGAATCAGTGTGAATTTATGTCCTCGTGTCTGTATATTTGCTTGGTGTCACTGATTGATGGTTAGTAGAATAAGGCTCTTACACGCACCCAGGCTTTGGTTTATCTATAGTGTTCCATTTTGTT
Source organism: Albifimbria verrucaria (assembly GCA_020081605.1). NCBI lineage: Eukaryota > Fungi > Ascomycota > Sordariomycetes > Hypocreales > Stachybotryaceae > Albifimbria > Albifimbria verrucaria. The sequence continues at coordinate 3,905,706 of JAHREC010000013.1, forward strand.
TATTTGTTGGTTACTATTTGCCACTTGAAACGTCTCTCGTAGAAAAGGGTGATGCAAACGCCATGGGCACAAGGATGAAGACTTCGTCCAGCAGTCCGTCACGATGAATCTGCTCCGGCAACCGCAAATACCACTCCCGAGCTGCCTTTATCCAAAGATATAAGAATGCAATTCGATCTAGCTTAAAGATGTAATAGAAATGCACCTGACAATTCTTGCGGTTAACAAGGCAACTCCGCAGACTCTTCACCCAACCAAGCCAGTCATAATGCTCGTCAGAAGAGTGATGCTCCTCCCAAGGACAACGCCTGGGATGCAGCGGACGCCGGATATAATGCTCGTCCCGTCTATACCAGTCACCCTGCACGATGTGCCCTCCTTTCTTCGTCATATGTGTCTCCGTGCCCTGGTCCCGCAGTGCCTACGCACTTGCTCGTGGAATCGTCGGTGAGGAACTCCAGGACTTATGCCCTCTGCTAATATGTACGTGCACCCTTACTTCAGGACCCGGTCGTAGGTGGTACCCTTAACAACTCCTCCACCCATGGCGGTGCGCACATTTCGCTTGAAACCCTCCCGGTTGTTGCGCAGGTCATCCGCCGCCTCCTTATTCAACGGATCCGAAGCGTTGGGCTCAAGGAACAGGAACTATTGATGTCTTTGTTAGCATCTATCACCGCTTCAACGAGGAAAGCGAAACCGCTGTGCATCCAACGAGCAAACTGCTCCACGGCGCCTCGCTCCGTAGACAAGTATTCTCACCTGCAATCCTACGATAACCGCGTTCAAGTTCAAGACTGGCTTCCAATCTTCTCGCAGAATGTTCAGGCACACCTTGCCCTCGAGGTCGATGTTGGGGTGGTAAATCTTCTCCTTGCATCGCACCTTGGGTGGCTCGTGAGGAAAGTTCTGGTTGATGGCGAAGCTAAACGTGAACTTGCCCGACCTGTACATGCCCTCATCCGGCTCGATCGTTAGGACAAAGTTGAGAATGTCGTCGGGGTCCGGGAATTCCGTCTTCATCGTAGAACCCAATGATAGTTCTGACAAGTCTGCAAGCGCGCAGTTAGCTCCAGAAGGCTCCAAGTCAATTGTGTCATAAAGCGCATTCCACTCACCCTTCTGTACTCGCAGCTGGGCGGCTGTGACCTTCTTCTTCTTGCCGCCGGTGGCCTGTCCCTCAGCATTCTCGGCCTCCTTCTGCTCCTTTTTCTACATGTAGAGTCAGTACCGAGGGTGCAAGACAAAGAAAAGCATGAGTGCGCACCATAGACCATATCTTCAACATCTTCGCTGGCGGTTACGCCCACGGCGGGGCAATTTCGAGGGTGCGGGAGGGTATTTCTGAGTGTAGACAGAGCTTGTAAGGCTTTGGAAGTCCGGTGCGCCGAAAGTTGCTCCAAGGGCTTGACCGCACCGTAGGCGAAGCTACCGAGTTCTTATGTAGTGTTTGGAAAAGACTGTTGGTGAATGGGGTCTTGCCTTGCTCAGCGAGGTATCCCGCCTTGGTCATGATGATGCTTGATAAGATAAGCAGGCAGCCCAACCCAACCAACCCTGCCAACCCTGCCAACCCTGCCACGCCCGAGGTTTAGGCGCTGTGCAAGTGCATTGCAACATCGAGCACGCCTTACCTACAGTGGGAGGGTAGAAATTCCGCATACCTCGCGCAGATATCTCAACCGTGAATCAACAGAATATTTAAGAATAAACGATTAAAAATGTCAGAGATTCATGATGACAAAGAAAAAAATCAAAGAAATCATAGGTATTTTCCCACGCCATCACAGATCTGAATCGTAGTGAATGAAGAAAAAAACAATCATCATGATGGAATTGCAAACTACCTTTTCTATGAACAGTCTTTAAGGCCCCTGTACATCCTGTCCATCATTGTTACACCAATTTTCTACAACGTAATAATACTAATGTAAAGCCGTACATTGATACCGAGAATTGAAATATGAAAAAACCGTAACAACCAAGGTATCCGGGAGTAAAGCAATCGTGCTCGATCAGCATAATATCCTGTGCCGTCGAGTTTCTCCCCATAAGCTACCATAAATACGCCATGCTTATCTCCTTGCGAAGCAGCACATGAGACCGGTCTTGCCCAGGAACCAAAGGAAGCCAATGAAGCGGACAATGGACAACACAGCCGTGGCATACAGCAAGAACTTGAAGAAGTTTGCGGTACGATCCGAGGCAGATTTCTGCAGGCACACGTTAGTAAAAGCCAAGATAAATACGGTGAGCAGGTGGATAGAGCGGCAAGACTTACTCCGATACCAAAGAGTTGAAGTTATCACTTGTGATAACAACAACCAGCAAGATGTTGGAGAACAACCACGACACAACCAGGCCCGTTCGGAAAGACTTGTACGAATCCTCCAGGTCCTTCTTCTCTGCCTCCTCCTCCTCCTTGAAGGGAGCGAGGGCACGGCGCACAGTTTGCTCGAACTGGCTGTCAATATCCTCCTGGTCCTTTTCGATTTCCTCGACAACGGCTTCGTTCTTCTCGCCCTTCTGCACAACAGCGGAAGGAAGAGCCTCGGCCTTGTCCGATCCCTTGGTACCCCACGAAACGTCGTGCCAGTTGTTGAAGGCGTAAACCATGAGGATGTTGATGTAGGTGGACATGAGAATGAGGTACTGGGGAAGGAGTGGAACATGTGCCAGGGGTCGAGATACAGGAAAGAAGCCAGGAAGTAGAGACCATAAATAGTAATGAGGGCGATGAGAATGACACCAGCAGCCGATGATCCAGCAAAGAAACTGTTGATGAAGTCTTCTCCAGAATCGAGCGAGATCTGCTCCTCAATAGGCGTGTTAAAGGCACGGGCAACGAGATAGGCGGACAAGACAAGGATGTAACCCTGGATCAGACCGAAGATCATGTACGAAGCCACATAAGTAAACCTGGAACCCTTGGGACGGTTACCCAGAGCCAAGATAAATTGAAGAATGACGAACGCAAGATAGAGGTACTTGAGCAGCGCATTGATGATCGGGGTCGCCGAGTCACCGAAAGGCCATCCGTGATGCTCTGACGCGCTAGACGAGGCGACAACAGGAGTACCGACAAGGTCCATAATAATAGCAGTGGTCAGGTAGTAGGAAGCCAGGAGAACCAGGTGAAGATAACGTTGAGGATGTTGTAGAGGAGCTGAATGTGGAGGAAGATCATGCGAACGATGTTGTGACCACTCTTGTACATACGGCCGAAGTGCATCAGCGAGTACAGAGTGGCAGCGAAAGAACCGTTGAGCCATCGTCGACGTTGGCTGATGAATTCGGCAGGACCCTCAGGCACATCAGTCTCACCCTTGGCAGCCTTGATGTAGCTCAAGTGCCACTTCTGGCCGGCCTTGGCAACAAGCTCGAAACACAGAATTCGATCCTCGGCCAAGAACATGTTCTTCTTGAAAATGTTCATGCCGTCGATACCCTTCTTACCCAGCAGTTTTGACAGGGTGTGATCACCGTGGAAATATTGCTCTAGAGGACGACCCATGATGGCGCGGAATCGGTAGGCAGAGAAAGCACCGGGCAACACACTGACGTAGCCGAAAGAACTTTCCAAGGGCTTGTCAAGAATGTTGGAGATCTTGTACTCGAAGTTCTGGATAGCAACGAGAGGGTTAAGCAGCTTCTTGCCGCCCTTACCCAGCATAGCGTGGATCTCACCGCAAGCACCTCCCAAATCCTTGTCGTTATAGAAACCTTCCCAGAGGGCGAGCAGAGAACGCGGGCTGGGCTTGGTACCGGCATCGAGCAGGATCGTGACTTCGGGGTTGAGGATGCGGCCGAAAGCATTGAAGAGCCAACGGTGAGAGTTGATCTTCTTGCTGTTCTTCTGCTTCAGACAGAACATGAACTGCACGGGGGCAGGTTTTGAGGATCGTCGCCCGTCGGTCGGATGAGCTGCTGGTTTGGCGTTACGGACAGCTGACTGGTGTACTCGAAAATGTGAGCAACGGTCTCCTTGCCGTCGACATCCTTCTTGACGACACCATCTTGGTAGACACCAATGGTGGCAAGAACATCTAGTGTGTTCTTGTCGGCCTTCTCAATACCGTCAAAGACCAAGCAGACGACAATCTTCTGCCAGGCGGGACCGCCCTTGTTCCAGAAAGTCGACTTCTTGAGGTTGACGATATCCCTGATGTTCTGCATGACACCGTGCAGGGTACGGGCAAGGAGAACCTTGTCTTCGTTGTAGTAAGTAATGGCAATAAGCAGCTCAGTGTGTCGGTTGTACATTCTGGGTCGCAAATCGTAACCATTCTTGAGAGTGAAGTCGTTGGGGTCGCAGGTGGCAGCAGTGTAGCGCATCTTCATGAACTCTTCGTTTCCACCCTCGACATCGCGGTAGCGAGGCTGAACAGCATTCTTGATGGCACTGGGGACTGGGTAGTCAATGCTCAGAACGGAACCCTGGACAAGCTTGACCTTTCGCGTGTTATAACGCTTCAGGCCACCACCTCTACCAGCGGCAGCGGGGCTTGCTGTCGACGAACCCAGCTGTCGTCATCGTCATCGTGGACAGTGGAAGCCGGGCGGGGAAGCCGCCGTGGCCGCCATCCTGGCCATACTGATCGAACGTGGTGTTGTTGGCATAGCCAGGGCCCGGAGGAGGCAACGTAGACGCTCCAGGAGCGTAGGATTCTGTCAGACTGTAGGCAGAAACAGGACGTTCGGGCGGTGTTCCAGCACCGAGTCGGTCATGCTCATACCCCAGAGCCGGGGGTCGTTGAGAAGATATCGTCCAGCTTCTTCGTCGTGATCATGGGCGTTTGTGTTGTACTACGGGCATTGGATCAGCAACAAAGCGAGGAGATGGGGTAACGGCGGTTTGCTTACGGTGTGGCCGGCGGGAAGGTCCTGCATCGGATGCCCACCACCATACTCGTGGCCTTGGTTATGGCCGTTGTACGCCATTGTGTGCGGTTGAGCTCCTCGAGCTGATTGAGTTGATTCAAGATCGGGAGGGACGAACACCGCAAACCTGATTCGTCACCGTTGGCGTGAAAGGGGTTGTCCCCAGAATTTTAGGCTCAGCTCTCCGAAGCTGGAGCTGGCGACAACCGTAGCAACCGGTGGAATGAGGTCCGAAACCTCGAGCGAACGATTACAGTTGGGGAGGGAAGGAAAGGTAGGTAGGAGGGAAAGGATGAGGTGCGGTTGAGGGATGGAGAAAAACCAACAAGCAACAAAGGCGGAGAGAGGTGGTGGTGATTTAGGGATGGCAGACCAGGTAAGAGAAAGCCGGTTTTTTTTCGCAGGCCGATCTCAAGCAAAGCAAGCAACTGGAGGCTTGACTCTGAAAAGGGGACTCTGACGCTAGCAGCTGGCTGAGCCACTCAGGACAGGCCAATACGGTACCTCGCGCATGAAAGGTACCAGTCCAGGTACAGTGAATACGGGCCCGAGGTACCCACCATGGGTACCCTAGGTCGAGGAGGGTGCATGAAAAACGTCATCTGCTGCCAGAAAATGGTACCCAGCTACATGGCTTCGCGCGTATGGATACAAGGAAACTCGGGACCAAGCACGTCGTCATGTCCTCCTCTCGCCCGCCCTGTTGCCATCGACAACGCACGCAAACCCTACAGTGCTTCACAATAGGGAAGCCGAGCAACCATGTTGCCACCCGTCCTCGTATTGCTGCCGTGCCATCCAGAGAAAGCAAGCGAGCAGGCAAGCGAGCAAGCTTCAACTCAACATCGGACATGAGCGTGAATACAGCGCCCAGTCACGAAAGTACAGCCACCCGAAGGTATCGATCCATCTATCTAGTCAGCATGCAGTGCGAGCCCAATGCGCACTGAGCCACTCCGTACGAATCGTACCCTCACGAGCTGCTCCTCCGCGAACACCAGAAACAGGCATCTCATTTCAAGAGAAACTCGCGACAAAAATGCGTGATCATCCGAGGTTTTAAGGGCCATTCAGCGATGGTCTTTTGCAGCCGTGGTGGTTGCTTCATTCCCGGGCCTCGTCATGGGGCTCGCGTCCAGATGAGCACTGGGCCACCCAAAATGATACAGTCTGAAACATGGCTCACATGGGCCGTGGACGATCCCAAAAATAGTGACTTGTAGGACGAATCCACTTGGCATGCTTCTGTACTACGTTGGCAGGCAAAAGTGGGCGTGGTTGAGTAATGCGCCACGTCTCCAGGTACCGAGCCACGCTCCACTCTTACTCAGCGAGGAAAGGATCGAAGCACAACCGTTGTTTTTGCATCCTCTACTCTGTACGGATGGATACCTTACCCGGGAACAGGGCCAGCATGCCTTTCAGTCATTGTTAGGAGTCAATAGCAACACAAGAGACAGTGCTTCTGGATTCTTAGGGTCTGATACAGTCTCCATCAACTGCGGCTCGTCGTTTCATTTATTGTGGTATACATACCCTTTGTGGTTTTTAGCTATATAGGTAAGATCATGCATTCAATGCCTGTACTTGTCATCCAAAAGCTGTTAAATGTCACCGAGACCACGGGAAAGGGGAAAGAGGAAACATTTAATGTCACGTGAACGAGACACCCATAGTTAACCAGGTTGCCGTGATAAGATGCCAACGGGCTTGAGAACCAATATACAGAGTATAATTATCGTAGCCGTGTTATACCCAATGCTTTGGGCATAGAGTGGCATCATTCACATACCCCAGAGTAGTTTGCTCGCCGACAGCCTATTCCTGTGTCATGCCCAGCACTGGCAATGTTTCAAAGGTAGGGCAACTTGAGAACAACCTGAAGATATCCCATCGGGCCCAAGTTCCAGCCTCCGATGACACGGCTCCTGCTCTTCAAGGACCGAGTGGACGTTCATATTTCTTCACAAATACCTTTATCCCACATATTGTTACCTTGATAAAAAACATACCAATAGTTTCACCCGTTCGTTAATAGATGCGTGCCCTAGGCTTTATTCAACTCGCTGTCGCCAACGGTCAGTTGTCGTATCCACATTCCTAGGCATGCCATGCAAGTCATGGTAGGAAGCACTGGACAAAGCTGAACTACAAATCCCTGTACTTATATATTTGACCCGTGTAACCAAACCTACTAAAGAAAGATCTGTTACCATGGCCCACGGGCCAGCGACCGTTATTCACAAGCAAATCATAGATGTGATCATACAACATAGGTGGAGGCCGGAGTTTGTTCGAAATAGGGCACTACTCGAGACGAATATTCTCATGTTCCACTCGCTCCATGGTATATAACGTTGGGCACTGTGAAAACACAAGCAGCTAGTATTTCTTCTTACATATCAAGACGGGGCATCTTATGCCAAGCGAGTCCCCCTCTCCAGCTGAGAATAGCATATGAAGACCACTCACCCAAGCTTTTACACACGATGAGTACTATTATCTCGCCGAAGCGAAGATCGCGTTGCCGAGTATCGAATACAAGAAAATCCGAGTCACTACTATTTCATTACTTATTGGCAGAGCCAATATACAGTTGATACACTGGATGGAAATTAAAGGGCGGGTTGTGAAAGACGCCACAACAGCGTGAAACCCTGCCCACTCCTCGCTTCGGTGAATTTTATAGTGAGGCAGGCACCATGTGGCACTGTACCAGTGGCCTTACAGCGGGAGCAGCACTAAAACGGACCACGAGCAGTGGTCAGTGGGAATAAGGACTGACAAATAAGCAAGCACTGCTTGAGTGAAATACTCGTCTTCACAGAATGACCAGAGCAATGCCCGAATCGTACACGAACATGTCAATTTGATCATTTGACTGACTTTCATGTGCAGTGCTGTAAAATACGTAATAACATTCGTAGATACTCCGGAAGCTCGAGTCATCAGCAATCTTCTTGACCCTTTTTACATACCGGTCGCCTCACTGTTCATTTGCGTGGGACGCAAGGGCTAGTCCCACCCAATAAAGGCAGGACTACCAACAAAGGCAAGCTCAGAAGTGCCGAAGGACTGTAGCACAATACGAGCTACAGTCCAGTCCGGAGTACTCTGTACACAATAATGAGATGAGTAAAACCACACCGTGGCAGCTAGGTATGCATCGTCTTCCCCACCTTGATGCTTACGTATTAAGCTGGACCGCTGGTTGGACATGGCTAGATCATAAGAGACGAGTTATTTGCTCTTTATTGCACCATCAGGTTCATGGCGCTGAACTTCCCTCGAGTCTCAATTGACCATGGCAACAAAGTATGGTAAAACAGCGCTCACTTTATGGTGCTTCCACTGAACAGCCCTGCGTAGCATTTCAATCACTTCTAAGCCTCACCTTTTCTCGATTCACAACGCCCGATCTCACTTGAGTGTCTAAAATTATAAAGGTACCAATATGACCCCTGAAAGATACATGTAAGTACCTTCAGCAGTAGGACGCGTCAGCGCACAGTAGTAGTAGCGTCTCCGTACAGCTTAGTACCGTGCCTCATGCACAGGCCTGATCAAAGATCTGCATGTTTACCCCAGCGAGGTCGTTTGAGGACCCACGCGTCTGTAACAGGACAGTGAGATTGCAGTCTCTAAACAATTGAGACCCTAGCATCAGGATCGCGGCCCTGCCTGGCAGAAGGAGATAAGGCTGGCTGTCGCTTTGTGTTGGTTGGGTAGAGTTTGCTGCGAGCCAGCTCGTCGCGACGTTCACGTTCCTTGCAAAACATAGCTGGCCTTGGACGGTGAGTTTTGAACGGTGGCGAGCGAGCGAGCGGAGGAGGAGCAATTCCAATGCATGGCTGTGACAAAAGAGTGGTGATTTGCGGAGCGTAGATTAAATCGGCTGGGCAGACAGGGTTACTGCCTGGTTCTGATATTATAGCCTGAGGAGCCTGTTTGACTCGACCCAAGGAACAGCAACCTTGGGAGGTTGGACGCAAGAGGCAACCCTTGCTTGCCTTGGTAGGAAACGGACCAAGTCGACGACGGCAATGCAGCACCTCGCCAAGTTTGACGGACCCTCTCTGCTTCGGACGATGTCCAGGCCTTAAGATGGGTGCTAATGACCCGGCAAACCGGCCGAGATTTGCCAGCAAGACATCGGATTGCTTGCTGTGGTGTCGCAGGCGGGTTCGACAATGACGATGCGTGTTCGCTAGGAGTCATGAAAGTAATGAACAAGCCGGCAGCCGGGCTTCTATTCTTGACTGCCAAGGTAAACAAAGCACAATGCGACTGCGTCTCAGGTGGTATGGTGCGTCAGGGACGGGAAGGCCGTCCAAGCCGTGCCATACATACCACAGCCGTGCAGCACTGTGGCCCTGGACCTGAGGAAAGGGAAAACACAGTGCAGAAAGGAAGTGAGCACGGTGATGGGGCAACGCGGCCGCCGCCCACTTGCCGTGGCCCACGACGACACACACGCACTGTGGTGTGCCTGGCTCCCTGGGCCGAGTCCCCTAGCAGCCGTTTGGCTCTAGTGGCTGGCTCCCCTGTTCGAGGTGCTGCGCACTGCTCCCACTGCTCCCACTGGCAGGCTCCGGGCTCCCATCGTCCCCACCCCTTGAGCCTTTGGCGCTCAGCAGGAACAGGGGCCGCTGGAGTGGGCCAATAACTGGCAGTCAGCCAGCCATGCCCAATCGAGCCAATGCACTGCAGACGGAGGCGCTGGCTCCCCCTTCTTTCGATTGATTGATTGACCCATTTTCCTCGCCATCCCCATCCGCCGTCCGTCTTCTCTCGCCCCCGTTTCTGCAGTCTGGTACTGTTTCTCCTTCACTTCACACATCCATCGTATCCATCTCGACGACGACGCAGCATTCCGCCCCTTCAGCTCTCGCCAAACATCCTCATCGGGCATAGATGTCGATTATGTCTCTTCGTTCGGTGATCTAGAATCCCGTTCTGTTTCCACTCATTCACCCACCTCTGAGCTAGTCTCAAAGTCCATTCGTTTTCTTCGCTCTCTCCGTATTCACTCGCCATCGCCGCCGACCTTTACGACCATCCCATCCCTTCCCTTTTTCTTCACGAAATATTGCCAGCATCGTATTCATCACACGCGTCCTGCTCCGAATCATTCCGACACGAACCTCTACAATTACGGCTCATACAATCGCTTCTCACGCATCTTCTACTACTTGACGAACTCGCAGCATCGCCATATACCCTCCAGTATTAACCGGCTCATCACAAGCCACCAGTCCACAAAATGACGCTGCCACACGCTCGTCGCCAGGAGCTGCAAAGGCGAGTGGCCAGTGATGGATTTATGACCATTGGCGGATCGTCGACGGATGTCTATGTGAGGAGCTTAGAGGAACTTAACCTAGGTGAGCCCTTTCCCCATTTCTCCATGTGCCAACCCACATCGGTTCAGCCAAAGCTAACAGGGTGAGCAGTTATGAACCTGCGCCCCGAAACTGCGTCAAGTGTGGTGACCAACAGCTCTCGTGCGACATCGACTGCAAATCCAATGAACAATGTTCATACAAGCTCCTCAAGACTGCACTCAATGTGCGTCCTCCGTCTGCGTGCCGAAAGATGCGGCGAGTGCACAAGTTTCAGACCCGAGCGAATCTCGTGAAGGTGGACCAAGTGCTGGTGCCATCGCAGGAGGTGTTGTCGGCGGTATCGTCTTCATTATCATTGCTACGTATCTTGTCTGGCGATTCCTCATCAAACCAAAGAGGGCACAGATGGAAGCTTCAGTCTTCGAGGTACATCCTGCACCTACCAGTGAGATTGAAAAGGACACAGCGTCACGCCACACGCGCCGTTCGTCTGCCCACACTGTACACTCGATTGCGTCAACCGTCTTGACACGAGCATCTAACATCATTCAAATCGCCTACATCCCTGGTGTTACTAACCGGGCAACGCCATCTTCCCCGACAGTTCTCGTCCCCCTGTTCCACCGATCCCGATGCACCACGCCGATGGAAACAGGGAACTGCAGCCAGAGGACCAGCATTTCTTTGTTCCTGGTGATCTGAGAGACTCAACCTATTCAGGACTCTCCGGCCACTCAGATCGCACCTCGTACGCGCGAACCTCATACGCCCCGCGTTCCAGCGTCGCATCAACTATCTACGGCAAGCAGGCGCATGTGGTTAACCCTACACAAACCTTCATGCGGGCAAAGCCTACCGTTGTCAGCGTGAAGTCTATGCCAACGGGCAGTGGCAGCAATACCGCTGCCTCCACCCCTGTTCCCAACATTGATTACGACAAGTTTGCTCGACCAAAGAGCCGGGATAGCACCTTTAGTGTTGGATCGACCTTCTTGAACAACGCCAACACGGCAATGCCCGTGCGTGCCCAGGTTGTCAAGGTTGGCAGCATAAAGAAGAGCGATCGTGGTAGCAAATCAGACATAAGCATTGTCTCATCCACGTCAGGTTCCATGGGTCCGCCATCCCCGGAGACTGCCATGGCATTCTCCGTGCGAAACTCCAACATTTCCGGTACCATCATTGATGACAGCCCGGCAGTAGACCAAGGTCCATTCTCCGACCCGCCCGATCGGCCAAGCCCTGGCACGGCCAATAACTCCTCCAGCCTAGGTGCGGTGATGGAAGAGGACGGAGAGCATGGCCGCATGGGCGATCGAAACTCGAGACGGCTGGGCTCAACAGAGCGGGAAACAGCCCCTTCAGCGATCACCATGCGACCCGTGATTGATTTCCACGCGCTTCGGATTGAAATTATGCGCACCGGTGTTTGAGCTAGGCTTATCGACACGCCAGGAGGACTAAACGGGATACCAAAATATTATTTGACGGATTAAGCGCCTTTGCCCAAGGATTTTATTGAGGGTTTATTTTGATATGTCACCCAGTCAATGGGGATTTTGACGGTTTCTTGCTACGGCGTCTTGGATGAGCTTGAAGGATTAGGAACGAACCACGGCGACTTATTCTAAGGCCAGAGTAATCCTCTTCACCCCTTGGATAGATATCACCATATTGTATATGCATTTATTTTCTCCTTAAACCTACCGTTGCGATTCATCTGTGTAGTGAGCTCGAAGTCATGAATGTGAAAGCGGGATATTTCACGCTATGGTTCCCATCAACGGCTTATCACAGTCAGGACAAGAGTGATTCCGGAAGCAAACTGTGTCCATGACTTGCTAGTAATCCACAGATGCTCCGAAAGCATTATGTGCACTTTGAAGAATGGTAACATGTTTGAGCTATCATTATCATGCCGCCACATGACGAACTTGCAGCAAGCTATATAGTTAACCTCGCACACGAGACTCGAATACGTGGACGGCCAGCCCTACACAAGCTGCTTTGCTGCTTACAGTATCTAGAGCGAGGGACTATACTCGAAACGTGGAACCCCCAAAGGCATTGCAATGGACATGTACCACTTAGCGGCTGCCGCGCAAGCCCTTCGCTGTCCCCAGTGGCGCGTGAGTAGACGCTATCACCAACTGCGGAGAGAGGGAACGATTTCCGTACCGGGGATCCGACCTGTGTAAGAGAAATGGGACGGCTCAGCGTCGCCCATGCCTGTGCTCTAGTTCGTCACAAGCGTCCTGCAAGCCACATTGGTTCGTGAGCGAGCGCTGCAAGGGAATAATAGTGTTGGGGCTAGTTAGAGGGCGTGCGGAAAGACCAGGACGGGGACTGAGCATGTCGCACCGTTCCGTCAGACTAGCTGAGTGGTGGTGGATGGAGATGGAATCTCTCGTATTCTTCGGCGACGAATCCGCTTGGGCGGCCGACCTCTGGGACGACGGCACAGACTGGGGCGGCCAATATTTGCACTCGTGCCGTACTGGGAAAGACTGGTTAGGAAATTCATAGTCGTCTTAGCTCGACAGCCTTAAGCCACGTACCATTCACCGCCGGGAGGATCGTTTGCGGTTTGGGACGAGGCTTGAGCTCCGACGGCCTGGATCGTGATCATAGTATAGTGCGACATGAGGCTGCATGGCTTTACCCTCGTGCAAGCTGCGCTGCTGTTTGTACAGAGACGGGTTTGGTCACGGCAGCGCCTTGGACGCATGTGCTTCTGCGCATGGCCTTGCGTCCGTACGACGCTGCGCAGCGACCTGCGCAATCAAGACATGAAACGTCACATCTAAGCTGCCCGCCGTACGCTTGCCGTGATATCACCATGACACGCGGATAGCTTCACCCAGCGCGTTCTCCCCTCTAGCGCAGCCCTATATGCTAGGAAGCGCACTTCCATCAGGAGCCAGCCCAGATGCCGCGACGGCTAATGCTTGCTCGTGTCGGCACATGCGCATGTGAAGCCGCCCCTCCCCTCCTGCGATGGCCGAGAAGGCGTGCGCTCGCAGCAAACGAGACCCGGTGGACCGGCTTTCGCCGAGTCAAGAGCCCAGAGCTATTAGGTAAATAGACTTCGTTGGCGGCCCCGAGCTCTTGTGAGCCACCCGCCATCCCGCTGGCTACCCGCTGCCGGCATGGACTGGCCCAGCTGATCTTTGGGTATTCGAGGCAGGCAAGCGTATATGATTGCCGTGTCTGGAAGCTGCTCCATGGCAAAAGCCCTCGGGCGCTAAGCCGCCCTCGCCAATGGGCCAGCTACGTGATCTTGGCACATAGCTCTCCATTTGGGCAAAGGTCGTTCGTTACTCGGTGTGCGACAGGAAGGCAGGTCTCGTAGCCGCCCAGCTTCCCGGGTGATCTCGCATCCCTGCTTGTTGCGTTGGTTGGTGTGCGAAATCCATGGGTAGGACAAGCTTGAACGAAGACCAAAGGAATGACTGCGTAGTCTGGATAAGGAACTGTATGTTTGGGCGGTTTGGTTTGCAGTGGTGTTCCTATATCTGGAGCAGACGAGTCAATCGTTGATCCCCTTACCTGTTTTGCGCGGCACGAAACGAACCGTCCAAAGCTTCACAGACGGATATCGTTACCGAGTTTATGCCTATGTGATGGATCCCTAAGATACTGTAAAACCAAACGATATTGACTTCTAATGAAGCAAGCACCGTCATTCCATACTTATACCACCTGCTGGGAACAAGTCACAAGCATGGTCACCATTTTGGCATCATCTTCGGCTTCTAGAGCACGTGCTATAAAAGATTTATTTGATCTGTCCATCCTCTAGGGAAACGTGAGAAAACAAGCCTCCAAATATGAAAATGCCCTCTATGGCACATACTGTATGCAGTTGCCCCTCGTTCTCTCAGCCATGAATCCATCAACAAGATACTCGTATCATCCCCTCTCCTTTCCACATGAGACGAGTCAGCACCTATCCAAATCATAACACACGCATGTGTAGTCGTCAACACCGTGTGCCTCGTGGCTCGTTCTATGCCCTTGATCCAACGCAAGATAACAGAGAATGCCCGTACGGGTAAGGTTCGTTTCGAAAGAGTAAAGTCTTGATGTAAACAGTGGTTGAGCAGCAAGAGAGGCGTGGAAGATAAGGGGAATCAGATGTAAGGGCAACGGTCTAGACGCCAAATGCGTATACAGAAGGCCTTGGCCATCATAAGTCGATATGGACAAAGGTAGGCTCGCAAAAGAGACAAGGAAAGTATCCCGTGATCCAATACAAGGGGCCGAGCCATTGCTCCAGAAACAACAGCCACAGCACGCTCAAATCTCCATGAGAACAACCCGTGCGAGTTGAGTAGAAGTAGTAAACAGTCGTGAACGCAAATTTGCTCAAGACCCAAGGGGACGAAGATTCAAAAGGGGTTAAATAAATGTCAAGATAACCAGCGCCCGGTATATGCCTTTCTTTTTTTTTGTCAACGCCATTCGCCGGTCCGGGAATTGGTGTTTGGTCCGCCTGCTGAGTTGCTGGTCCGCCGTTTGGGGCAACGTCAGTCGGACATTGGCCATCATTCATCGAGTTTCTTCATTCAAACCACTCCGCTTATTCTGTAGTAGCAGCATAGCTGCCATGATCGAACATTCCCAACACCCTGCTGGGAACCGGCCCACGGTTGGTCCATATATACCATCTTCTCGTCCGACTTCTCGATCAGATCGGAGCGTACGGGTTCAAATTTCTTCGACAATTGGTGGCTCATAAGACTATGCAAGGTCGCTTGCCCCTCTCGTCCTTGCCACGTCGGCCCCGACGGTCATTATCGCGACCGCCTATGGTGCCGTTGCCCGTTGGGCTACGACCGGTGCTGCTCGGTGACGGCCGAGAAACCTGCTGGCGTTGCCGACGGAGGATTCTGACCACGTCATAGAATGCCTTTTCGACGTTGAAGCAGTTCTTGGCCGAGGCCTCGACAAACTCGCAACCTAGATCGCGTGCCAAGGCATGTCCCTCCTGCGTGGACACTTCGCGTTCCGTGACCCGATCGCTCTTGTTTCCCACAAGCATGATGGGCACCGGCAGTTGTGAGCTGGCTGTGGAGATGGGCGAGCCAGGGTACGACGGTGATGATGCGCATGACTCCTTGACACGTTGGATCTGATGATGGAAGACTTTAATGCGGGTGAAGGAGGAGCGTGAAGAGATGCTGTAGACTAGCACGAATCCTTCGCCGTCGCGGATCCATTGATCTCGTAGAGCGGTGTACTCCTCTTGGCCGGCTGTGTCGAGGACTTCGAGCATGCAAGGCTGGTTGTCGATGACGACTTGTTTTCGGTACGAGTCTTCAATTGTAGGGTCGTACTAATGACGCTGAAGTCAGTCGCGACATCCATCATTTGAGAAGCAGGTCCGGCGGGGCACCTAAGCGCGCGACCATTAAAGAGAAGAAGAAAAGAAGAAAAGAAGAGAGCGAGAGCACGAGCACGAGCACGAGCACGAAAGAGAGACAAGAGAAAGGAACCTACAGTTTCCACGAAATGTTGTAGACACAGCTGGATTGTCAGGGCCGTTTTCCCCACGCCACCATCACCGAGCACCACCAGCTTGTACAGCACCATTCTGCCCGCCATGATGGGGGTTTTCGAGGCCGTGCGAGCGACCAGCTTCTGGGTGAGAGTGTGGTCGGGTTGAGACGGTATAGGCCGAGAGGCGAGGCGAGGCAGATGAGGGAGAAACGGGTTGCGTCTTGAGCGTTTGGATTGTTTGATCGAGGTGTTCGGTGGGGAGGACAGTTGGGACAGGAGGGGATGAGAGTGGCTGAATGGAGCTAGATGGCGGAGGACCAAGGCACAGAGGCGGCGCAATGCAGCAGGAGTGCAGGTTGATGCTTGGTCGAGCTTAGGTAGATTAGGTGCGAAAAAGGATGGGCCTTTGGGCAAGTAGTTAAGTGGGGACGGGCGAGCCAGGGCGGGTTCCGCCTTTGGAGGAGCCAGGAGAATGAGGGCGAGACGGCGAGGTAGCGGCGGAGGAGGAGGAGGAGGACGAGAAGGAGGAAGAAGAGGATACGCAGGTAGGCAGACAGCAGGCCAGCCTTGGCGCAACGAGGGCGAGTAGCTAGGAGGGCGCTGTATCTCTTCGCTCCGCCAGAAGGATGAAGGTCGAGTACCTGGATATCCGAGGTCGATAGAGGAACCCGGATCCCGGCGACCAGGGCCCTAGTGCTTGTATGTCTAAAGCAGGCCAAGCGAGCAACAAGCAAGCAAGTGTCCTGCCCTGTCCTGTCCTATCCTGTCCAGCCGTGGTTGGCGGTGCGCGATTCAGCCCCAACGATCTAATGCTTCTTCTACTGTATCTTGCCGGCAGCCAGACGATGGCGCTCCCGGGATCTATCCGCGGTGCTGTAGCTGCGAGGGTCGAGGCACGAACTGGAGGTTGTTGCTTAAGCAAGCGCCGTTTAGGTGAGTAGTGCGAGAGGGAGCCCGGCAAGGTGATGATGGCTTTTGGTTTGGTTCGGTTTGTTGAAGAGGGCGGGGCGTGCAAGGGAAAGAGGGAAAGGATTAAAAAAAAAAAAATCACCCGCGCCGTGGCACCACTTGCAAGGCCAGTACAAGTTGCAGTGCAATTGCTGGAGAAAATGCTGACGAGAGACGCTGGAGGGGTAACCTTGTCGCCTGTTGAGTGAACGCAAGGTCGGCAAATGTCGCTGGATGGACGACTAGGGGAGACGAATGGGTGATCAGCGATGCGAGGAAGATGGCACAGGAGCCCCAAGTTGGGATGGGGATATCTTGCCAGTCCAAAGCGGCTACCGCGTCGTGCTAGCTCGATGGGTTTCGCTGGGGCAGACGAAATGACGGAGACTTGACTTGACTTGAATGAGAGGACGCGATAGGGAATATGTAATCCGTACTTTGCCTGCTGTCGTAATTGAGCCGGTGAGCGAATGTGGCCAGCGGAGGGATTTGTGCAGCTATGCCATGTACCTCGACCACCCCAAGGTACCTTAGTACTTTGGCCGAGGCTGCAAGCGTGCTGTGGTGCTGCACATTGGAGAAGAGGCATGGCACTAAGCGCTGGGCACGGCTCCAGGTACTCGATGCCGGGGAGGTACCTCTAGTCTGCCACCTCCCAAATCTTGGAGTAGCGTAGCAGCGCAGTGCAGTGCAGCACAAGTCTGGTGTGTGCATTGCTGTGGCTGAGTTGAATGCATTATGCTACCAACTACCTGCCTAGATGCCTACCTAGATGCCTAGATGCCTAGGTTAGTAGATAAGTAGGTACCTCCAACAATGCCCGCCTCACTACCTACTACCTACGGACCCGGTACAGGTACCTACAGTCCTTGCCCCAATCTCTCACGCACACTCATCCAAGCATCTACTGAGGTACCTACCTACCTTACCTGCGTCCTACCTACCTATGCGTGTACCTAATCGATGTCACATGCATCATCTCTTGGATGCATCCACGATGTCAATGGGGATGGGCGAGACCCAAAGCGAGAAAGGCCACTTTGGGGTCGAGGGTTTTGGCGGCCCCAATTTCCTGTTTGTTGTCGATCCGTGACCAAAACAATCCCCATCTGGTGGTCGGGGTCTTGGTCCAATTTCTCTCGCATGTAAGTGCCCTAGACCTTGGCAAGGATTCCACACAAGCATTATCGAGCCTGCGCCGGTGGCTGGACGGGAGGAGTCTAGCCTAGTGCTGTTGTTGCGGAGGTACTACGCAGTACAGTACCTTGCCGTAGGGGACTCGGACGGAGAGAGGCAGAGATACAGAGAGAGAGGGAGAGGCATCAGGAACGCCCAGGATTTGAAGAGCCCGGCTTCGTGTTGCCATTGGACGAGCCCGGCACGGCGTAGGCGCCCGTCCCCAAGTGAATGCTCGCAATTTCAACCCGTCGCGGGCCATCCAGTGAGCCTCGTTACCCTCCAATGGTCTGGTCTGCCTGTCTGGTTGCCTGTCTGCCTGTCTCTCTGTCCCTCCCTCCCCAGCTCCGGCACATGCGCTGCGCTGCTGCACTGCACGCATTTATTTGTTGCAGCGCGGGTAGGGTGACATGCCGTTGCTACCTCTGTACCGGCGCTGGCGCAAACCGCCCACCCTGCTGTGGAGGTAGCTGCTAACAGCCTATCCCAAAAGTAACATTGTGGGCACCAGCCAACTCTGCTTTTTCCCAAGTTCCCATCAAGACCCCCACCCTGACCCTCGCCCTCACCTCTCTCACCCTCCCTCCCTCCCTCCCTCCTCCTCGGCCCCGTCTCCTCCTCTTACACCACCATGTCCGTCAATGCATCCACGACACCCGCTGTGCATGCTAGCCCTGCCAGTGCCAGGCCTAGTCAAGCCTGCACCTCGCTGTCTGACGCCGGGAGCAATGGCCACACACGCGCATAGCCCCGACCAGATGGATTAGGCCGCGCTCGCTGCGCAAGTCAGTTGCACACATCGCTCGCTGTGAACCACTTCGTTGCCAAATGCCCACGAACTAAAACATTTGCCCCGGACGCTTTGGGAAGGCCAATCGAGCACGTCCCCGTTCAAACCAGCCATCGCCTGTGTCTGGGTCTGCCTGCCTTAATCTTGCCGCCCACCTAGCCAGCCATGGCCAGCCCATCTGCTAAGCGCTCCCCACGCCTATGGTTACCTCTCTACAAGAAGCCTCTGCTGGTCTAGTCCTCGCACGGCTTCTCTTTATTGGCTCGTAGGGTCGAGATTTTCCAGGGCTCTTTTGAGCTATCGTGGATTCTTATCCCCATTCCCAAGCGCCCTCCTCCTCCATCTGCTTGTCTATCCGGTTTTGTAACTAACCGACCAACCAACCCCCACGGCATTGCGATTATTGGAGCTTGCCAGCCTTACGTGGACATGAGGTCGCACTTATCAAGACCGGGGCGCTTGGCGTCTCAAGCACTGCTTACCGTTCGCAGCATGCAGATGCACCCTACACCACCAGGAAGCACAACCCCGTACCTGCCAAGTGGGCGGCATCCAAGTGTGGACTGTCAAAAGAACAAGAAAATACTCCTAATTGGCTCTAAAATATCTCGTCCGCTCTCCCGGTTGGCTAGTTTCTTACATGGCATACGTATGTGTTGAAGGGAGTTCTCATCCTGATTCCACATGGCGTTGCCGCCCGTATTACTCGTGGGTTTGGAAATACGAGCGGATCGGGGTGGCTGATGATAGTAAGGATGGCCTTTTCATCTTCATGCCACCCGCTTGCTTGCGTACGTTGGCTCAACGATACGGGTTTCCAGAGCTGGCATTGATGCTACGCCATCTCACGACTAGTCGCTTTCTGTACGGACCCCCTGCCTCCCCACCCACAAAACTCGCCAACCAGCAAACCGCAGCTGCGGCTTTGGCTAGGCAGTCGGTTGGCTCTCGCACCTCTACATCCCGAAGCTCCAATCCCTTTGATGTGTTCTGGCACGCTCCCATGCTAGAAGCTAAGGGAGCTCATCGTTCCCGTCGTCTAGCTCGAGCAGATTCTACGAACATTATATCGGCTATCCTCTTCCTTGACCGAACCGACAACGTAGCAGCGATACCCAACCAATCTTGGAGACCGTGACCCACAAATGACTTCACGCCCACGTACAACAAATTCGAGTTAGAATGTGATATCTGACAACGGCTGGAGAATGCTCGCCCGTGTCCGGACCGTCATCGTTGGGTTCCCTAACCCTGGCCGCTTTCTTCAGGGATGTGGAGCATGAAATAAACCACTGATATGGAAATCATTTTCCCTCCAGTTGCCTGTGATTTGGTTAGCTCCGGGGATTGCTGACCTACGTCGTCGTGCCATGCTTCTCTTATGTGGCTACTCAATGCCGCGTCTTACTCTAACCCTGACAGTTCCCGTTGGAAATCGTTATGCAGATGTGGTGCCACCCGGCTGCTCCGGGTTCTGCCCAGCGCACATCATGATACTCCAGATGTATCGGTGCCAAGTGTTTTGAGTAGAATGACCCCTTCCAAACATTGTTGGCTCTACATTTCCAGTTGTGGCCTTGAATCTGCCCTTCTGGGCTGTAACCTCTTGGGTGTAAACCGCATTTTGGCTCTCATTATTGTTGTAACCACTATTTTGTCGCGCACCTGGATGTACTTCAATGCCTGTGTGCCAAATTCAACCCCTTGTATTGAGCCAGGTTAGTACCATTTGTCATTCTGTGAGGCATGACTTATCCTAGCTGCATCGGATTTACCCTCGATAGTCGGATCCTTCCCGCCTCCTCATCGACGCTTATGAAAGGCAGGGGCCTCAAGGCCTGACGGAACATGACCGTGAAACCTTCCGCCATGGGAGTCACTTCCCTGGGGGTTATCTGAAATGAGGATCAGGTGTGGCATATGAGCCCACCCTTTGGCATTAACAAACTCTTTCAGCATCGAAAATGTATTTCTACCGCTGATTCTAGTCTCACTTTAATGGATGAAACCATATTGTATCCCGAGTTATTTCGTGGCAAGTCTCCATATCTGGAAAGTGTGCTTCAAGTAAATTATGTAGAGACTGATGTATATAGCTCATATCACTGATTCTATGTTTATATGTGTCATGGATTGCAGTTGTGAGGGATCCCAAAGGCCCAACATATGATACTGACTACACTTTGGCATACGGCCTTAACTTAGTATAGAGCTGCCCACAACAACACATGCCCTGAAGACACCTGCCATTGCAAGTTTATGTCCTATGTTAACGTCCGTATGTCTACAATAGACAGATATCACACAAAATATGTGCGCAGGTCTGATGGTTGCAAGGCTCTACAAAATAGTATCAAGCCGTTTGGTAACCTCGACTAGGCCCTCCTCTTCCTGTGAGATCCACAAGTCAACCCATTGCCGGGCTTCTTTGTATCTGTCCTCGTCACGGCCCCAGTCTTCCTCCTGCGGCCTCTCCACATAGATGGTCCTTAACCCACAGGACCGTGCAGCCTGCAGATCGTTTAGATGTGCCGCCACCATGGCTACTTGATGGGGCTCTACATAGAGCTTTTCCACGGCACCACGGTACACGACCGGGTTGGGCTTGTAGGCTTTGAATGTTTCTGCGCTGAACAGCACCTGAAATCCAAGGTTACCAAAGTCGTTCAGGTCCCGCACCAGTGCGAGATTGCCGTTCGTGAGGGTGGCAGTATGTGCCAACTTGCCGAGCTCATGAATGCCAGCAGACGAATCCGGCCATGGTGTTAGCCGGTGCCAGGCTAGGCTGAGCGACTTTATTTCAGCATCGGAGTAGAGGCCCTCCAGCTCCCACGTCTTCAACAGTTCAACCAGGCTATCGTAGTGGTGATCATCGACGGACCGCCAAGCATCCCGTTCGGGGTCGAAATTACCGCAGAAGGCCTTGTACGAGTTGCGCCACTGCTGTGCGAATTTACCCCAGTCTTCTTCAGTGATGCTCTCTAGTCTGGATTTGAGACTAGAAGGTAAATCCGCTGATAGTTTGCGGTAGGCTCGAAGAGTGAGCTCCTCCGTAATGGAAGATCTCCAGTCGACCACTGTTCCGAATACGTCGAAGGTCAGTGCCTCGATCTCGGAAAGAGGAGATATAGACCCGGGCGACATGCTACTGATGATGGGTTTTGTGGGTTGTTAGCTTGATTTATGTCGTTTGAAGTTTTGGGGATACTATCAAGCTTAAGATCCAGATGTCATCGTGAGTACCGAGGGATCACATGACACGCCAGCTGTCTATTTGCTCCTATGCCCAAGTCTTCAACCACCACAGAGCAATTGACAACTGCAGCCAATATGGACGTCCACTACAGCACAAAACGTTGCTGGAGTTATCATTTTGAACCTGACTTCGATTGTGGCTCACCTTGGAGTTGAACTATAGGGTAATCAAAAGGCAACTTCAGAGCATCGAAAGCACCCGGGACATGAACCACGTCGCCGAAATCCCCGAGATTGGCCCATTAATTGACGTGTAAATACGAGATATCACGGGAGTTGGCATACGGATGAATGCAGAAGCCTCTTGCTGAGAAGAAGGATAAATGGATGATATCATGAGCTAGGGCCGGATATGTCGGCATATGCAGCACCGCTGCCTCAACATGCCTTTCACTATTTGGCACCAGCAGCTTGCCATCGCGCCAAAGTTTCAAAGTTTGACCGTTACACACGTTTGAGCCTGAGTGTCACACAATAACCAAAAGTGCAATTGAGGGTGTGACAGCAACCCTCATAGCTGCGTCCTCCACTCTCGCTACCATCACCATGGCCCAAGCTAAACCCCACTTCCATGGTCGCCATTATGAAGCCAAGCACCTCGTAGCGCCGGTTCGGACCGCCAACCCAACGGTTCGATACATCCCCGTCAAGAGAGACGCAAGGGAGGCTTCAGAGGCAGGCAAGGCGGCCGTGCAGCACTCAAAGCCAGCCGGATTGGTCTACGCATGGCGCAGCCGTGACAACAGAAAGGGACGGCATGCTCTGGCTGTAGGCCCGGATTACCGAGATGGGAAGCAACACCACAAGCTAAGGCCTACTACGTCATGGCAGCAGATCCTGCGTGGCACTGGGAAGATGTTTATACGATACCCCGTGTGGGATGTCTCATACGATGTGGCTGTTGTCTTTACCATAGGTAAGTGACAAGAAGACAATTGCGTCGACTCTGCGTGTTGCTATCAGCCAGCTTACATAGACCCAAGGCTCCATCATTTGGGTCATCAATGGCTTCTTCGCCTGGCTACCAGAGGTGGCACCATCGGCAACATTCAAAGGAGAGGCTTCCTGGGGCGGCGGTTTAACAGGTTTCATCGGCGCCACGGTATTCGAGTTTGGATCCATCCTTCTCATGTTCGAGGCGGTCAACGAGAACCGTAGTGACTGCTTTGGATGGGCCGTCGAGGAGACTATTGACGGTTGGCTCTGGCCTCGTCACGATAGCGACTGCAAGCACCATCACGCCCAGAAGCGGTCGTTTCTCAAGGGCGCATCTACCGATTCCGTGGAGCACGCACATGAAACGGCGACAGGGACGGGAGAGAGGAGGTGGTCATGGTGGCCGAGCTGGTATGAGCTGCGGACACACTACATCCGCGATATAGGCTTCCTCGCATGCTTGTTCCAGACCTTGGGCGCGACTGTCTTCTGGATCTCGGGATTTACGGCAATTCCTTCCATACTGGATAGCTTGTCTGTACCTGCAACCAACGGGGTATACTGGCTGCCCCAGGTTGTCGGGGAACCGGCTTTGTCATTTCAAGCATCCTCTTCATGGTCGAAGTCCAGCCTCGTTGGTACATACCGGCACCAGGGGTGCTTGGATGGCATATTGGTCTCTGGAACTTTATCGGCGCGATCGGTTTCACTCTCTGCGGCGCTCTGGGCTTTGGCGGCTCGCGTCCCGGGATTGAATATGCTTTGACTTTGTCCACATTTATTGGCTCATGGGCCTTCTTGGTTGGTCCATCTTGAATGCTCTCTTTTGCCGCGGAGCCATACTGACATGTCACAGATTGGTAGCATTATCCAGTGGTATGAGAGCCTCGACAAATATCCCATATGGGTTGACGAGCGTGCTACAGTTTATGGAACCCAGGGGCGATAAGCGGCGGCAGCAAGGCCTGACCATCCATCGTTCGCTCTGATTTTGTATGAAGGCTCACTCTACGTAAAGAAGCAGAGGCGGAGGGTATTGTATCAGTTCATACGCCACCCGGAAAAGTAACGTTGTTATTGCTCTTCGTGTATCAACAATTTAATACGAGTTCATCAAGAGGCGACTGGGCAAACAATTGATAGTCGTCCCAACAGCTGCCAAAATTTTATATATCTGGTAATAAAACTTATGAATGAAGTATCCATGTGAAACACGTAGTGTCGCTGTTATATTGAAAGGTTCGCACGACTGATGCTCGTCAAACTCCAATATTGTGCATCATTACGCAGGACAGAATGCAGTGTAGCTTAATTACGAACACTGGGAGTCATGGAATAGCCACCGCAATAGGCGTTACAAAGTAATGTAGTACCAGACCCTGATTGAGTTTGCCGACATGATCGAGTCATTTACATTTACATTTAAGACCGGAATCGTGTTTCATTTCCAGTCGGCGCCTTGTCTTCCGTTCATCAGTGCGAGATAGCGAGCCATCAAGTGGGACAACGGGCCGAGTTTTATAGTTTGGACTTTGGAGAACTTGCCCCAGGACTGCTCAATGACGAACTTATAACAACCAGTTAAAAGAAAACTGCTTGGGCTTGTAGCTACCGGCAGGTTTTGACTGTACTTGTTATACACAAGCTGGGCCTACATCTACAAGAGTAATAAACTCTGCCATGGTTCATATGAATAGAATCGCGCTATAGACGCAGTTCCTCGGGTCACTAAATACCGGACCATATTACAGCGAAGAGATTATTCCAGTGCGTGGCACTCATTTTAGGAGACATCTGGCTGTAGTATCTTGATATCTAGTAACTAGAGCTCGGGACACAGACGATGAGTGACGGGTCAAGGTCTGCGCACCACAAGGATGGACCTGTAGAAAGCATAATGGTTATACCATCTAACCACTCACTTCCGCCTAGATCTTAGACTGTGTTGTATGGAACGGCATTCTTAAAGGAACCAGACAGAAGGATTTAAAAACCAACCATTTGTATGTACTGGAGCATACGGGGTTAGTACGCTTCGGATTCTCGGAGCATCCGGCTCACATCTCTAGCATATTTCAGGGCACCCAAGGTTGAAATTCAAACCCAAGAGCCCTGGCGATCAATGTCGGGTTCCGTGAATCTGGTTCAAGCCAGTGCCAGCTTGTCTCAGACAGGCTAGTACAAGGTAACCTGGTAAGTTAAATCTCGTGTACTAGCGGCACTTTGTGTGAAGGGGCTTCGATGGCGATGCCTTCATTCGGCAATTACAAACGAGGACAAGTTGGCGCTATACTGGTGGAGGGTGTACTCCTCAGCGGCACTCGTAAGACCCATGAAAGAGTATTGTTTCAATATAAGCGACAAAGGTGTGGACAGGCTATGATTTTGACGCCGCGAATCTCAGGTATGCGAAATACAAGCCGATGTGGGAAGTAGTATGTACCGCGTACTCCATATAGAGAACACCTGGAGTCTCTAGAAACCCTCCACTGGTAATCTAGAAATAACGGAGCATTACCGAATGTGTTTCGGAGACCCTAGCCAACACTGGCCACCAACACCGATTGTCGACCTTTTGAGAAAGCCAGAGTGATGACTGGTACGAAAAGCGACATTACTTGAGCTGGGACCAGGGTCGCGGCACAAGGGCTGCTGGAGCCGGCGAACCAGTGGGTGACGAAGTTTTCTTACTGCATGGACCCAACATGTCCCGGTACCCTGGGAAACGAGCATTCGGTTGGTGGAGATGCCTCGACGTTGGTGCTCACTTCCAATCTGGGCTATGGCTCCATATCGGTTCTCGTTCGGTGCCCGCTGCACGTGGGTTACCTAAACCATTCTCATACGGGCGGTTTGTCGCTCATTACTATTGGAGTGGAGTAATACTAGTAATTAAATAATGTACGAAAGTACGACAAACCATTTGGGCAGAAAGGGCAGCTTGATGATGTCGATGGGTCGTGACTGTAACATGGCGAGGCAATGTTTTGGTCCAGTCCCATAACTGATGCAACAATCTAACGGAACCAGGGCTTGGCCAAGGAGATTTTGAGCGTAATTGACGAGCTGTGTTGCTAGGTGGATTTCGCAATAAAATAAAATTTAATACGTTGAGGGTGGTTGATCTCGCTTCGGAGCAGGCAGGAATATGCGATGTGATATTACCCAGGTTTCCCACTTGGGCAGAGGCAACACATGAAATACATCAAGGCTACCGAGAATGTTGGGTATGAAATTGGTTCATAGACCATACTGCCGTTGTTTCGAGCTCAAGTGGCTTAATTCACGCAGATATAATTGCGTGGGCAAAGAGTAAACTCATCACATAGTCTGGTCTGGGGCTGCAGTCTAGACTCTTGTTATAGCTTACTTGGACCCTCGTCGTGCCCGTACCGAGGCTTTGGACGCGACCATCTTGCTGCAGGCTCGATTATCTGACCCAGACCTTAGTCTCATGAGGCGGGCGGGGAGCCATGCATCTGGCCATGCGAGCGCCGTGACGTGAGCGACCAAGGTGCTGCTCCCCGGCGTTGTCCGCAAGGAATGGGGCTCCCAGGTACTGTATGGACTGATGTGGTGACAAGGCTTGCATTGGCCCGTGGCGGCTAGAGTGATTGACGTGACAAGGCGAGTTCCGGTTGGTGCTACCGCAGAAATCATCCGCTCTGACGAGGGAGAGATGCATGGGAAACAAGCGCCCCATTGTGTAATCAAGAAGACATTGGCTGAAACGAAGGAATGGGAGGAAGAGGGTGGCGGCGGCCCAGCAGCCACGCACAACGGGGATGTTGGCAGGTGGTATCTGGTGCTGCTACTGATGGGGACGTCTGTGCTGCATGTATTTCGATGTCGATTCTCAGCAGCGTGCTTGTTATCTGCACTTTGGCCCGAACGTTACCTGTCATGTGCATGAGGCAGGTACCTTGCGCTGCATGCGATGAAGATGCCGTGTACCAAATTGGTCCAAGCCTAGCCGTTTATTCCTTCTGCCTCGTTGCTTTTGATTGTGTATGTAGAGCGGGCCGTTTCTAACGAGTGAGGATTGATCGGACTTTTGCTGGAAATGGCGCCCGCACTGGAGCCCTTCAATGGCGGGTCGAGACTCGGAATGATTTGATATTAGATGCCGGGATATCAAACCCCTTGGCGATGCATTGTTGCGGATGCAGCAGCTCGCTCTGTATGGAGGAGTGCGAAGCACCTGATGGGCATTCGTTGTTGCATCTTGTGATGATGACCAGTCTTAGGTTGGTTGTTAGTGATTAATGACCCTGGCAAGGCACAGTAATCAGACAGGATGAAACGATAGAGGCTGCCAGAACCTCCAGCTTGGGTTCAGCGGATGTGCTCCGAGGCCTGGCAGGCCCAAGCTTCCCTTCATCCCAGACCCGGCAAGGCCTCGGTGTGCATGCTCAGTGGACATGGGACCCTCGCTAGTTGTGCGGTAATCGACGTAATTAAGATTGCACCGCTTGTCGACCCTGGTAGGATTATTATTCTTTCCGTTGGTGTAGGGACCGGACCAGTGTAACGGCGGATCGTGACTGAGCCAGCTGTGAGGCAGATCGGTCCTTGACTTGATTAAGGCAACCATGGTACTGCGTCTTTGCAAACTAAACTATGTAGTAGCTGAAACCGCCGGGTCGGAGTGCCGTCGAGTCCTTGGAACGGGCCGTCATGTGTCTAAATTAGATGAGCCAGAGAGCCCAGGCTGCTAAAGGCAATGAGGAGCTTGAAACGTGGGCCGTGCCTCTGCTGTCCAGGTACCTGCCGCTGCTAATAGCCCGAGGGAAATTTGACTCCCAGGCTCCGACGAACAGCATCTCTGTACCTATACCTACTTACGTCTCTACCTGCACCCGTACCCACTTTACCTTACATCACAGGTATTGCCATACCTCAGTACGAAAATTCGCCTCGGTACCAATTACCACCTGCCTCGTACCTGTAGCACCTTACTTGTTAGTGCATATACACCGTACATGCAAGGCAGGTACGGCACGGTCCCAGTACATACCATAGGTACCTTACATAGATACCTAAGTAGGTAAGGTAGGTAGGTAGTAGTAATAACTGCAAGAGCGACATGCGCTACAGCCTCTCTTGGGTTGCCCTCCCTTAAGCACCGGAAGAGAAACCCACTCGAGCGGCCATGTTTTGATCATCGACAACAACCAAAGCCAAACTCGTCTCACTCATAATTATGCCCAACCGCACCCACCCCTGACGGCTGCACTGTACTGTATAGCGTCCATGTACAAGCGATGCGAGGATATGTACGAAGGTCTGAGCGGACCAACTCCCGGCCCCGCTCCATGCAATGCAGCTCGCGCCTGTCCCATGCCACCAGGGAAACATGTGAGTCCTGTAGCTCTACAACGGCTTCACATCTTCCTGCATTAGCTCCCACCAATCGTGGGGGCTCACCATGCCATCCGAAGAATCTCATGTCTGTTCTGCAACGCCAATGCCGGCCGGCCTCGTCGAATTCGAGTCGAGGCCTCAGCGCATCGCCCTGCCCTGACCTGTCGCCTCTCCGGAAATGAGGCAGGTCCTGGCCGCGACCCGTTGGCGCATGGCGAAGCTGGCCGATGGGCATGGCGAAGACATTGCCTGGAGCACCCACCACCCACTTCATAACTTGTGCTCCCGTCCATTCAGCTCGTGGCTAATGCCTGACGGCAAATGCAGTCCTGTACATGATAGACCCTGACTAGGGGAGGCGCACCGGCTCACGAGCCATTTGCTAGTTGGCACTAGGTCCGAGTTCGACACACCCCAAAGACATCAATCTCTTGGGTCGTCCTTCTTCCTCTCCTGTGGAGGCTCGCCAATGTCCAGTTCCCGGGTTAGCATTCAAAGTGGATACCTGACAGGGTCTGTTGCCTCCGCGGCCTCCCTGCCCATGCGTGGGAATACCCCGATCAGGGACTTTCTCCTTGTCCTGGGAGCTCAGACAGGTACTGATACGGACGTCCATGTCTGTATCGTTTGCTCGGTCATGAGTTATGTATCCATAGTTATCCAGCATCCCCGGCTTGTCAAAGCTCCAAGCCTACACCACCGGGCAATCTCCTTCCATAGTCTGTTCTCCTTTTGTTTCTTCCGTCTTCGCCTCTTGACGTTTTGTAACTCGCAACTTCTCCATCGGCCCCTTGTCCTGGTATTGTTTCCTTGCTGGTGATCGAAGGCCGAAAGCAACTCCAGCCATACCTTGCGACTCTGCTCCGGAAGCACGCTCCAATAGTTCATTCTTTGACTAAACATCCAACTCGGCCTGACCCAGCCGTGACGACACCAGGTTCTGGGCCTCTCGAATCGAATACAGCGTCGCCAAACCACGAGTGTTGTGATGCAATTGGTTCCATTCGCTGCGCTGGGACATCTTGAGTTGACGACCATCGCGCATCGCGCGTAGAGTATCGGCCTTCATCGCATCTGGTTTCGATCGAGCACAGGCCTATCACTTCCACGGCTTACCAAATTTGCATCTTCAACCAGGGAAGAAGACACGACTCGAGTCTATTGCGCATACGGACGCGTACATCAACAAGACGCAGTACAGCGTGCACACGCAGGCCTTGTCTCATAGTACGCTGTACTCGGATTTTGTATACAAATCCGTTTTGCCTCACAACAGATTTTCGCATGGTAGTGGGGTAAGTACTATTCCGTCTACCCACTGTTGTCAGAGCATTGGCAAACCGACACGACTTGCTCTTGAGATGAACTTGATTCTCCTACATATACTAACCATTCTGAAGGCCCTATTCACTGTCGATGTGTGTATTTTGAGGGGCGCCCTTGTCCCTCACAGTCTTCGCCTGCAGGGATTGCGGAGGCTTGCCCGGTGTCTCTGGCTTGTCGTGAAACAATAACTCAGCTAAAGTTGATTCGCGACCTTTCCAGACACAAGACAGCCACACAACTTGTCCGACTACCGTTCAGCTGGGTGGGCGCTAGCTGAACCACTGTACCTCGAGATGGGCGAATGGGAGACGGACGATGAATACCTGAGCGGCCCGGCTGCTGTCTCGTTACCGACACCACAAGACACGCCATATAGGACGCCTTCAAGGGCCTCTAGGCGGTCCCGCCGCTCGCTGACACCTTCCGGAAAATCGGTTTCTCCTCCTCCAATGCCGAACGACTGGGTCGACAGAGGATCCAAGAGATCCTCGAAGGATATCACGAAAGATGAGAATATCAGCATTCTGGATCCTCGTCGGTTCACACCAACATTACATGCCAATTTGGTATCGGAAATACTTGCACTCAGGCGCGACCAGGAAGAGAAGATTAAGGTAATAGAAAGCCTTGAGTCCTCACTACAAGCTAGCAAAGAGGAGCATGATTCCGCGAAGACCAATCTAACAGCAAACGCCAAGGAGACTCGGTCTCTTAAGCGCCAGCTTGCCTTGCTCGAGGGCGGAACTTCCTCAGCGTTAAGCGAGCTTGCAAAAGAAAGGGACGAAGCTGTTGAATCCATTTCTGATACCAAGAAGCGCCTTGAATTGGCCCAAAAGAAAGTCCGGCAACAGGAAGAAGAGTCTCAGAGGGACCATGATCTGTGGATTAGAGAGAAGGATAGTTGGGAGGAAGATCGTCGCAAGTATGAGCGCAAGGTTCATATTGCCGAAACCCGGCTCAAGGTGCTGTTGGATGAAGTGGCCGCTTTCCAGGCTGCTCATGCCAATAGTGGGCAACAAAGCACACCCCACAGTCACGACAGTGAGGCTGAAGAGAGTTCCAAAGAGAATGATGCTGCCAGCGTAAGAACAATGAGCATAACGAACAGTGTCCGGTTTCCATTGATGAACGGACCAATTTCGACGAGAACCAATGGTTACTCCTTGGCTGATGAACTCAACTTCGACGACGAGGATGATGACCAGACAGACATTGATGGGCGTGAAAGCGCCTTGTCCAACTACAGTAGTTACCGGCACACCCGCAACTTCAGCCGCGATAGCTTTGCCAACAAACACCACCGAAGAAACATCAGCTCCGAGAGCGTCTTGCGACCTGGTAGTGTTATTCGGGGTAAAATACAGTCTCTTTTGGAAACTGTAGATGGCGAAGATGAGGAAGGAGAGGCTGCCGAGATGACCAAGAATATGCCTCCGAAGCCCGCCTATACCGACACTGGCGTTCAGTTTTCTCCTCCTCCATCGCCTAAGATAAGCCCTGTCAAACCCAATACGCAGGATTTGCCGGCCCAAGTCGAGAAGCCTGTGGAGCCTGAGAGCCCGCCGCGCGCTGATCCAGAGATCGAGGCAAACCAGCGTCGAAAGCGTGTGCAGCCTAGTCGGCCTTTGGTCATTGAGCCTCGAATCGTCCACAAGATGGTCTCAGCAAGCTCTCAGACACTCAACGAACCTCTTAGCCCTCCAAGGACACCACTGTCTCCTCAACAGCTGATTACCAAGCTGCCTGAAACCCAAAAGCCTATTATGATAGCCTCTTCCACTCAAACGGAAGAAGCTCCTCGTCAAAATCTGATACCTCCTGTTCCGAGCTCACCACCACCACCCATTCCAACCATTAGCATCCAGCCTCCCACCAGCCGACCTACCACGCCCAGAGAGCCCTGACTTCCCAATATTTCAAACATTTTGGCTGTCAGGTCAACTTATCTTCTGCGGTCGCTACGACTGACGTAGGTGTACAGACAGAGGGGATTCAAACTGACAAGCGACTGGCTCTCCTGCCTACTCATCTTCAGCCGTCTACTATCTCTTCGCGACCTAGCTCACCAAACGTTCGTCCTGTGGATGAAGTGGAGCAGGGGTTACTCCAGCACCTGGCCAAGTACCTCCTCGCAACCCGAGGAGGCTGGCAGGAAAGCAAGCATTTGATAACCCTCCTTCTTCGCCGGTAGCTGCCACTGTCCCGGATGCTGATACGCATGATGCCTATCCTGGAAACAACGATAATGGGCCGCTCTCCTCAGACAAGTCAGCGCCTATGCGACGTCCACATCGTTTCAGCAGTCTTTTGCTGGGTTCGATACGGCAAGTTCAGATGATGGTGACGAGTTTGGTGATGGTGATTTGAGTGATTCGGAATACCGAACGGCGCTTTCAGCACCACGCCCGCCATCTGTGACGGCCAATGGTCCTGGAAACCGAGGTTCTACCAGCACTGTTCCAGCCTCACCTGATGAAGGACCTGTCAAGACTGTCAGGAATATTGTGAAGCCCATCATTACAAATGTTCCAGGATCTTTCAATGTCGTAGACAAGGAGGCTACTGTCTGGAAATCGCCTGTCAAGCCTGGGAAACCCTTCGAGAAGTCCATGTCGCCAGTAGCGGGACCAACTGCTCGAGTCGGAGTCATGCGCAAAGCCGCCATGATTCAAAATGGCATGGCTACGCACCAGGCTCGTTCAAGAAGCCCCAGCCTCGGTGATGTGAGAAACCCACCGTTTCCTATTCCGACGCGAGCGAGCTCCAGGAAGCCCCCTTCACTAGCAGTGCTCCTAGCGATGGGCAACGAAGCCCTACCCGGATAGATAGCTGGCACCGAAGGAACCCTGGAGCGAACGCATACCGCAGTAATAGTATCCGCAAAGTTC
This sequence comes from Albifimbria verrucaria, assembly GCA_020081605.1. NCBI lineage: Eukaryota > Fungi > Ascomycota > Sordariomycetes > Hypocreales > Stachybotryaceae > Albifimbria > Albifimbria verrucaria. Next base: position 3,938,117 of record JAHREC010000013.1, read on the forward strand.
GCTCTGCGGCTGCATTACCAAGAAACTATCGGTACCGCCGACATGGCAGCCGCTCACCTCCTCCATTGTCACCCTCAACAGAGGCCCCTGAAAGCCCTGGACTTCCTCATCTACCTCGGGACGAGCTTATGGGTCTACGTCATCAGGAGAGCCGCAACACCAATTACAGAAAGCACCGCCAGCAACTATCTACAACTACTGATAACACATACAACACACAACACACTGTGAACACGGATCCTCAGTCTCAGACAGGTGGCACTCAGCCCACAGGCGTTGTTGATGCTATCGCCCAAACAATGGTCGGAGAATGGATGTTTAAGTATGTTCGCAGAAGAACATCATTTGGTGTTTCTGAAAGCAACGGCAAAGACGACAACGGGGATCGCCATAAGCGATGGGTCTGGTTGGCACCATATGAGCGGGCAATTCTCTGGAGCAGCAAGCAACCGTCATCTGGTAGTGCTCTTATGGGAAAGACAGGCCGTAAACGTAAGTCCTTCCACGAAACCAACGCCATGTATATGTACTTACTCCATACAGTGACGATTCAATCCGTGCTTGATGTCAAGGATGATAACCCTCCCCTAAGGGGACTGGATCTGTGTTCAATAGATCTATCCTGATCCTGACGCCACAGAGAGCGCTCAAGTTCACGGCAATGTCGGCAGAGAGGCATTATATTTGGTTGACTGCGCTCTCTTTCCTAGCGCATTCATCTCAAGCCATTCCAGATATTGTGTCTCCACCCCAACCCCAGGTAGAGCAGTTGCATGCGCCTGATTTCGAGCCACAGCAACCCAAGCTGAAGCGAGGAGGCATACGTGATTCTATCCGAATAGCGAAAAACCGACCCGGTGGTACTGCTAAAACCACGCCAAGCATTCCAAGCGTTCCGAGCGTGCTGTCATCGCAGATGAGTGATGTGACAAGCTTCCAAATCCCAGAGACGATCGGCACCATTACCAGCAGCCACGTTAGGGACGATTCTCGGGATGCTGCAGAGCCTCCCATGATCCCGCGTTTCCAAGACCGGACAAACAATGTCATGGTCCACGGACGTAAACGAAGCAATACGGGAGGCCATGTTCCGCCACCGCTTTCGTTCCGGGGATTCTCGGGGCCAGCCAGCAACGCTTCCAGCCATCAGGCAACGAACAGCACCGCTGGCACTAGCGTCGGGACGGCTGGCTCATCTGACATATATCAGTCACAAGCATCCAGCAATCTAACGTGGGGCATGAGCCAAGGAGGTTCTCAGCGCACTTCTGAAGCTTCATCACGGCCAGGCAATTTCTTTGATGCCATTGGAACGGTTAGAATGGAAGCTTTTATCAGCCCCTGGCGTACTCTCAGTTCCAAGAATACCCAGAAGAACAGGACGAGTTGAGACAGGAATTCCGAAGACGGAGCAAGGAACTCCGCAGACGACGCAGCCGCAGCCGGCACCGGGGTAACGGACAGCACTCGAGGGGCACGAGAGCTAACGAAGAATATTATGGTGGAAGCAGAACGACAACAGAGGATGATTACTTCCGCGAAGATCCTTTTAGAGGATTCTAAGAGTTAGAGGATCCGAGACACTAAGAGTTGCTGATGTGACGAGCAAAGACGAGGAAGGATCGAAAGATCACTATTTACATTTACCTGTGCTAAAATTCTCTCTTTTATCTGGGAAAGTCTTGAAAGACGGAAGACCTCAGGGTCGTATCTTGACTGTGTATCATCAGTTTGTCTTGGGGTTTGAATTGGCATGGCGTTTGGGGAAGTCCAGTGGTTCATCGAAACAAGCCCAGGACGACAAAGCAAAAGCGAATCTGATTATTCTAGAGGTAGATAGCATAAATATCATGCTTTAACTACTGAAGAAGGCCTCTGTGTTATTCAAATTATGTGACGAAATTGACAACGTGATATCTAGCATGACTGAGGACTAATGAGTCAGCCAGCTTAGAGACGGGAAGGCAAACCACCTCATTCATTTACTCCATCGTATAGTTGGTTTGAATTAATGACAGACAACGGAGGTCCGGAGACGTATCGGTGAAGTCACCCTTAAATTTCCTCGAGAGGTTGAAGGTCCATCATTATATTATCATGGTGTTTAGAGGAAGATACCTAGGTACTAAGCTAGATGCTACGTACTTGGGTGAGGTCACAGTGGTGGATGGCGGGGTAGCTCGAGCTGCCCCACTATCTGTCCATTAAACTACAGCACATTAAAATTTCCCATCTTCACTACGCTTGCAACATACTGTAGCATGCCCTGCTCATATCTTTGCTATTAAGACGCTGAACGCCCGACCCTGACCAGTCGCCTCCTTACCTCCCTGTTGCTGAAACCCTGCGCTAAGTAGCAATATGGAGGCTGAGTCCTGGAACAGATGCAAACCCGCCATCGGCGAGAGCTGAAAGACCTGCAGGGGCGCATCACCAGCAAGAAGAAGAATGCTTCTAAGAAGACACGCAAAGGAGTCAACGATGAGTGTGCCGAGATGGAGCGTGTTCTGAAAGAGAAGCAGGCGGATGAAATTGCTGCGTTGTCACCAGATGGAGGCGAAGAAGAAGACGAAGCCCTGGCTGGCTCAGGGGACGAGGCGGGGACGAGGGATACCTCTGTGCCTGAGAACGGCGCAGACAAGAAAGAAAATACCACTACCGACGGAATAGAGCAAAGGTAGAGAACCTGCAGCTTTCCGAGCCCGCGACGAAAGAACAACCAGGAAAGAAGCGAAACCGCCAAAGGAACGCATGGCCCGCCGTGCCGCCGAGCAGGAAGCTGCCAGCTTGCGTGCCGAGGAAGAAGTTTCGAATATGACCGACCACCGAGCACGAGAGAGCGAATACATGAAGAAGATGTTCAAGACGCACGAGCTGGTTGAGAAGGATATCGCACCGGACGGCCACTGCCTCTTCTCAGCCGTGGCTGACCAGCTGGGCCAATACTCGATCCCGCTTGGCGCCGAGCCGGGCGAGCCAAGCTACAAGACCGTGCGCCGAGCTGCAGCCGCGTTCATGCTAGAGAACGGCGATGATTTCGCGCCCTTCCTTGAGGAGGATCTTGAGACATACGCGGCGCGCATGCGAGATACCGCCGAGTGGGGAGGACAGCTGGAACTGATGGCGTTGGCACGGCGTTACGGTGTCGAGCTGCGTGTTATCCAGGATGGACGCACCGAGCGAATCGGTGAAGAGGAAGGCAAGGCCACGGGCAAGACGCTGTGGCTGGCATACTACCGGCACGGGTATGGGCTGGGCGAACATTACAACTCATTGAGGAAGACGGGCTGAACCAAAAGAGGGACGGCCGTGCCATGGTGTGCTGATCCTACACCCTCTTGCTTGCATCAATTCACTAAACTACCCTGATGAACTCCTTTGTCTGCTTTTCCTTTGTTCAAACAGAATGAAGATGAGGCTACCGACTCCAAACCGATATGAAATCCCGGACAGTTCCGTCTTCGTTGGTCCCAGCTTGGTGCGTCCGCGTTGGTTTTATTAGGCTGAGGCGATGCAGGGCAGCATCTCGTGGCTTGGGGCTGGGCGTGTCGACAATGGTCCCGTCGTCGTTGTAAGTGACAGGATCTCCCGGGCTTGCGAGCAACGCCTCATACGTCTCTGGCCAAAGGCCCCAGGGTGGGCCGCCTTCGGACAACGCCTTCCCGGAGGGATATTCCAGACATACGAGTCGACCTTTGGGTGAAAGAAGCTCAGCCATTCGTTTGGCCCATTGTGGTCGTGCGTCGGGAGGCAGCGCGCAGAGGAACTACATAAGGTCAGGAATCGTGCAGCAGGGAATATAGAACAGCGAGGGCTACGCACCGTATAATCGAAGATGAGGTCAAACTTGCCCGACCCTTCGGTACCAGCGCCTTGAGCCCAGTCGTCAGAGAAAAAGTCGCCTACTGCCCACTCGATACGGCCCTTTTCCTTTCATCGAACGGAGCGTATTTGGGATCCTCTTCGGAGGCTCGCTGATTCTCTCAGGCCAATTCAATGGCTGAGTTACTGGAGTCTAAACCCCAAACATCATAGCCGTGAGCGCTTAGCAGAAGCACATCGTGGCCACGACCACAGCCAGGCACGAGAGCAGTGAGCTTGATAACGGCGCCGGTGGCGTCGCGAAGAAGATGTCCGCGAGAATCTCGTTCCTGCGCGGCAGGGATGAGGTCAGGACGTTGTTGTATGAGATCGGCGAGGGCGAGCGACGGGCCCGCGCGGTCCCAGGGCGTAAAAGAATCAACGTAGCAATCGTTCCATCGGGCGGCGTGGGTGGAAAAAGGTGCGTCGCGGAAAGTTTCCTGGAGCCTCCCGGGCTGTTCGTCTGGCGGCATGGTGAGTGAAGAGCCGGAGGTGCAGCAGAAGTTGGATACAACGGACGAAGGGAAGAAGGATGTGCGCAGGAGCGAGACGGAGCCGTGTATATATGAGTAGCGCAAGCAACGTTGGATTTTTGCTGACGGACGGAATTACGACATAGGCATTAGAAGAATAGAGGAGAAGCTGAAGCAATCAAGATCCACACATGCGGAGCCCCAGTTTTGGTCGAGGCCGGACCGCAATTCCTGTGGACCTACGGTGCTTGTGTTGAACACAACCAGCCCTACTAAGTGGGTGACGGTGATGATGATGTACCAGGGTAGTGAGTGAGAAGAGAGGAGCTTGGCACCGTATCAGACAGAAGGTGGGAAAGGGACCAAAAGATAATGATAAAAACGCAACGATGAAGGACGGAAAAGATGGCAGAAGCAAAGCCAATTGCAGTAGCGTGCGTTGCAAAAATTGGAGCTGGTTAAAGCGAGCACACGATCACGACACCATTAACTTCCGTGAACCGGCGACAGCGGGGTTCCTTTTGCTTTACCGAGCTTGTACGTCACGGTCACGGTTGCTGCTGGTCTTTGGGAGCCGCCGGGCTTTTGGGGAGGAGGGGGTTCCGCAGATACCAAGGTACGTACTCCCTTGCCCCGGATTGGGTAATAAGTGACTAAGGTTGCCCAAAAGGAGCTGGAGCTGTCTTGGGTGTATCTCAGGGTACGTACCGGCTAGCCAGAAAAGAAGCCGCGGTTCTGGAGAGGGTTTTGTGGGAAACGCAGCATCGACGTATTTCTTGCCGAACTCACGACGGTTGAAAAGGAGGCTTTGCTGGATATCAAGCTCACCCGTGGAAACTACTGCCATTTGAAGTAAGCAATTGGAAAATTTGAATCACTTAGCAAGCCAAGGCACTTTTATATCAAAGCCGAATATGGATTCTGAGAGCTTGTTCAACGTCAAGGTAGGAGAGCTCCCAGCAGAGATGCCTCGGCTCCGCGACTTTGATATCTGACTCTGCTGTCTATAGGGCAAGGTGGCCCTCGTCACCGGCGGTAAGCAAACATCATGTTACTCCATTGCGTCTTGACAGAACGAGGCACCAGCCTTAGCAAGATAAGACGACAGCCGCGGCGGCCTTGGGAGCAATGACCGGCTAACACATATCTCGTCTGCAGGTGCCAAGGGCATCGGCCGCATGATCGCCGAGGGCTTCATCGCCAACGGCGCAAAGGTCTATGTCTCCGGCCGCGACGCCGAGGCCTGCCACCGTGCCGTTGAGGAACTCTCGCGCGTCGCCCGCCACGGCGCCTCTGCGCACGCCCTGCCCGCCAACCTGCAGCACCTTGAGGAGTGCGAGCGCCTGGCCGCCGACCTGGCTGCCCGGGAGCCCGCCGGTCTGCACGTCCTCGTCAACAACGCCGGCGCCACCTGGGGTGCCGACATTGAGAAGTACCCCGACTCCGCCTGGTCCAAGGTCCTCACCCTCAACCTGCAGCGCGTCTTCTCCTGACCCAGCTGCTGCTCCCGCAGCTCCAGCGCGCCGCCGAGGGCAAGGGCGCCGACCCGGCCGCCGTGATCCACATCGGCAGCATCGACGGCCTGCGTGTGCCGGCCCTGCAGAACTACGCCTACGCCGCCAGCAAGGCTGGGCTTCACCACCTGTCGCGAGCCCTGGCCCGCGAGCTGGGCCCCGCAACATCACCAGCAACGTGCTCGCGTGCGGGCCGTTCCCGACCAAGATGATGAAGGCTGTCCTCGACTCCACCGGCGACGTGCTCAACGCCGAGATCCCGCTGGGCCGTATTGGACGTGGCGGTGACGTTGCCGGAGCGTGTCTCTTCCTCGCCAGCAAGGCAGGGTAAGTCCATATTCTGCCGAAAGTGACAACGGAGATAACCATATGCTAATCGCCGCTGTGCAGTGCGTTCTGCAACGGTGCTACCATCAGGCTAGATGGTGGCGCCTCGCTTGTGTCTAAAATCTGAGTGGTTGGATTAGCCTGGCATGTTGCATACAATCAAGCAGGACCGGCGACACAAGGCCGCCCTGCGCTCGATGTCCCCATTCGGAGTGGGCGTTGGACGGTTAGGCGATGCTGTACAATGAAGCAATCTAGTACCGTGGCGTCGTTTGACGGAATTACACATGGCTATCATCATAGCAGATGGCAAACTAAGGCGAGCGTGGCATAAATGACGACAATATCAATAATTGTATTGCGGCGTGCACAGGGCACGTTTATATATACGTACTGAGTGGATAGATGAAAAGAAGCAAAGGGGTAAAAAAAAGACCAGATCATCATGACTTCGTGGTATATGCCAATACGCCAATTCCCAGTGTTGCACGCTCCGATTAAAAGACCCCAGATCCTGGGTGGATGGGACTCTGGTGTTGTCCCACGCTGCCGCGCAGCTCGCCCTCAATGCGCCTCCCGATATGCCCGCCTGGCTCGTGACAGCCGCCCCATAGTAGCAGCCACACTTAGATTAACCCACTATTCCGTGCTCTATTCGTATACGGTGTCGATTAAAGAAAGAGTATTTGCGGAAAAATTGGTGCAGCCTGAATATGCCCCGGCTATTCTCGCACCCTTGCCGATCCCGACGAGACGGGACCGGACGCGGCGCCTGGATGTAACGAATGGAAACCCCCACGGATGGGGTTATGTGGTTCTTGTTTCAGTACCACGGTCGAGGCTGCACGTGAAGGGCAGGAAACGATTGCAATGTCTGTGTTTTCAACGCTGCATGCGGCAAGGCTTGATTTGCGAATGGGGAGGACCCTAAGAGAGGCCGCAGGCTTCAAAGTCTCGGACCATGACGGCGACCTGGGCACGCTTGGCGGCCTCGGCGAGCAGGGTAAAGTCCTTGAGGAAAGGGTCGGTTGACGACGTCTTAGCCGGGGCAGGAATGGGGGCCTCGGCAACGAGGGCATGGTGTTGATGGGGACTGCTGGGTGGACGAGGTGGCCGAGGAGACGGAGCGGGTGTTGATGCCGTTCATAGTGGCGGATTCTATGTGTTGGTATGGCCGGAAAAAGAACGAGAGACGACGGATACAATGATCGAGTCGGCTTTGCTGGCGGAGAAGGAGAAGGAGAAGAAGAGAGGAGGAGAAGAAGCGGCGCGCGGAAAGGTTTGTGGAGCGAGGAAAAAAGTGTAAGAGGGGGAGAGAGAGAGGAAGAAGAGAAGAAAGGCGGCTCGGCTTGGAGGTAAATAAATTGAGTTGACGGGATTGAGGACGGAGAAGGATCGACGACGAAGCGTAGATTCAAAGGCGCCTTAGCTGGAAGCGGCTAAAGGGCGAAGCGAAAAAGAAAGTGATATGTCCGATAGACGCACGAAGTGGACTGCACTGGAGTGTCTGACGAGAATAGCACGGCTCACAAAAATTTTGTTATCTTAGTGAGAGAGACGGATGGAGACCTGATGGCGGGTTGATGGGAGATGTGATGTATCCCTCGCAGGTGAAATTTTCCCTTCCTTTTCTTTGCTTTCTTCTCCTTTCCCTTTCTTTTTTCTTCTTCTTCTTTCTTTCTTTTCCTGTGGAGAGAAAAGAGAGAAGACGGGGAAAATGTGAGACAGGAGGAGAAAAAGGGACGAGGACAGGAGTTTATGATGTCTCCAACGTTTCTTTGCTTATTCCCCAGGATAGGAATGACGCAAGGGAGGGGTCGGTTGGTCGAGGCTCAGGCTCAGGCTCAGGCACAGTGAATTGAGTCCGGTACAGTGCAGTACGGTGCGGTACGGTGCGGTACAATGCAGTACGCGCCACGAGAACCAGTCGGTGCCAAGGCCGGGCAGCGCAGTGTATGCGAGCGTCTTGGTCCGGGGTAGAGCGAGGGAAAGTCGTGTATCTCGGGGTAATGATGTGTAGGCCTTGCTGTACACGCGCCCCCTAGTCCAGTGGATGTCGTATAGTGTGCTGTGCAGTGTGCAGGCAGGGCAAGGAAGAGAAAGAAGAATATCCTGGGTCGATGGAACAGAAAGCCGAGGGACAAGCCTTTTGGGGTCTGTCTTCGCGCCTCGGGCAGGGTCGGCTTTATTATGTCTGCCTGCCTGTCTGTCTGTTCTGTCTTTCTGTCTGCTTGGATCTGATCTGATCTGCTTTGCTTTACTTTTGCTTTTGCTTTTGCTTTTGCTTTGTTCCGTCCTGACGTATGCAAACGGGGCCTCGTCCTGCGCAGGAAAAAGGGTGTGGGCTGGTTGGAGAATCTGCCGAGGTACCTTTGGACGGAGGCACTGTACTTGCAATCTAAGGCGCCCGTGGGGGTGACAGACAACGTCCGTCCGGGAAAAAGACAACGAGGGCAGAAGGGACAAGGAAGAGCGGACTAAGATAGCTCCAGGTGTGGCGGCCTGGCCTGCAATGAGCGAGTTTGAGGTGTGGGGGCTACTATTGTTTCTTCCTGATGCTCTGACGATGTTGATGTCGACGATCAGGGCCGGCTGAGACCCTTGGCAGCGAGCTTTCTTTTCTTTCTCTGTCTCCAAGATGAGCAGCACGATGGGGGCAGGACAGGACAAGGCATGTCCGGACGATCAAGACGTATTATATGTACGGCTCTAGCAGGAGCACCTGTTCCAAGCGATAGAGGGTGGTAGTGTGAAGGATCCTGCCCTGCTTGACAGGCATGCGCATACAGACAGACAGACAGACAGGCAGACAGACATGGATGGGGATAAGACGAACGATCCGCAAGGGGCATAGCATGCACAACCAATGTACCTACCTCCAGATAGCAAGTCGTCTGCCCGTCTGTCCTGATCGAGCACAGCACATTATACCTTGCTTCCAATACATACATACACTCACACACCAACTCAAGGGAGCCACCGTTACCATGAGAGATAAACAAACCAAAGCAAGGAAGAGAAAGAGAGGGAGAAAAAAAGGGCCCATCATAGACAAAGCAGATCCCCGGCTTCTTCCATTGTGCATGACAAAGTGCAGAAAAAACGGCCGAAGAGACCGATCGGGTTGTCACCACATCCGCGTCCCGGGCGATGGATGGTGACTTACATGACACCTCCTACTGCACTGCATAGCACATACTATAGCACTACCTGCTAACGTTACTACTACTACTACTGCTACTACGCACTACACGCTACACCAACCCACCCACTCACCACTCACGGCATCTTCCATTTACAGCACCTCCTTACGCTACACGCACAATTGCTCCAGAACGGCAGTCGAAACGAACCACGCAGCCTTCAACGTGCCCTCTCCTCCAGCGCACACGGACAAATCACAAACGCCGGAGCCACCACAAACTGCCTGAATCGGCTGCTCTTCCTTATTGACGGAGCCACAGGGCGGGCCCGTGGGCCCATGAGCGCCAGCGATACAGCAGAGGTGGAGCTTCGCCCACAGAAGTGGGACGGCTCCAGAACGAGAGAAATGAGCCGGTTATTGACTTGCCCTCAGAAAGACCGAGAGATTAACCTGATGCGCCTTGCCAGACCAGCCCTCGGAGCCAATATCGTCATACTGGCCCCAGGTCACCCGTCTCGTCACGAGACCGCCGCTTCGACCGAATCGTCTGTGCTGCGCTGCCTCGCCCTCCGTTTTCCTCGAACGAGGCCACGGACGGCTGTTCCCTCGACTCGAGGCCCGCCCGCGCCCACTCGGCACTTGCCTCTTGTTCTGTTCTGTCTTCTGGTCTTCACCCCCGTTCCGCCTGTTGTCTGCATGGAACCGATTGGCGGGGGTTAATGGAATTAGGGACGGGCGACGCATGACGGACGAGAAGGCCCTTGGTCTTGCATCAGAGACATGCGTGCGCGGATGGACAGGAAGATCCAGACAGAGAGCGAGAGAACAAGCTGCGCGCGCCCGGTACTGTAGCAGCACTGCACCGTGGGGCCGGCTTGACACATGAATGAGCAGCACAACAGCATTGTGTGCGTGTGTGCGTGTGTGTGCCTCTCCGATAGGCGGGCAGGCAAGGCAGGCTCGTCGGATAGGATAAACCAGTACGGATGTATGATGAGTGAACCAGGAACAAAGCCCCTTCGGGAACACGGGCTGGGAAACCGGAAGCGCGCGTCAGACATCACGACCATAACCCCACGCACACCTTGTAGCTTAACACTTCTCACTTCTCTGCTGCTGCTGCTCCTCACCAGATCCAGCCATCGATCCCCAGCCTTATTAAGAGGCAAACTTAAAGAAGGGGTAAGAACAATTACCGGGCCACGGTAAAGGGGAAAGACGTGTGCCAGCCACTGCACGCATGGCCCTGGGCCTCCCTCTCCCCGGATGGTACGCCTCGCCGTCGCAGTGCAGACGGCCTTTGCATGTTACGAAGAAACAAACATGCTGCACCAAGCAGCCACGCCTGCAAGCCAGGCGTCGGCACTCCTCGAAGGGGGTGGTAAGGGGCCTTCTGCTTGCTGGCCTCCTGTACGGCGGTGTTAGGTGTCTAAGTGGTTGCGCCCACACACCCAGACGCAGGACGGCAGATGGGACAAATGCAAATCAACCGTTTGGGCCCTCGATGGATGGGGTGCTTTGCATTGTTGCAGATGTTGATCAGCAGTGGCACCACCATCACCAGTTTGCGTCTCGCTTTCCCCCTCTGCTCTGCTCTGCTCCACGGACGACCCAGACCCATCGTCATGATCGGAGAAATTGGCCCTTGCTCCAATTTAGAGTACACACACTTTTTCCTTCTTTCGTTTCCACAAGAAACAACACGGAGAAATTTCGTGTCTTGCGATGGCTAGCTCCTTGGCAAATCTCGGTGCACGTCGGATATTCGGGAGGCTACCCTTTTGGCGCCGGAAAAAGATTTACATCGAGCGCCAATGCCAAAGTGCAAGGAAGAGAAAGGCGGAAAAAGAAGAAGCGCGCGAGTGGTAGCGCCATTGGACGTTGCGGATATCATAATGGACTAATAAATGGATCGATCTCTATCCGCAGGTCTTCATTCGTGACGAGGTCGGCCCGGGATCGTTACAAGGTGGAGCTTTGCGGAGGGTGGGCACGCCCGCTTGTATCATGCTTACGTCCCTGTCTAGCCTGGACCCTTGAGATGGATGGTCTTTGAATTTTTCCATTCTTCGTCTTCTTCTCCCGCGACGCCCGCCCGTTGGAAGGGGACCCACCGGGACTTGTCGAGTAGGCTCGGCCTGTGTCCGTGATGCGATACACGGACGGAGCACCGCCGTCAAACGACCGATGAGCGACCGCTGGCCCCCTTTCGGTTCTGTCCTCTCTTCTCTCTGGAGGATCGGACGTATCGCGACAGGAGCGAGATGGGGAAATAGATCCAAAAGCGTAACAAAGTACAGGCCCTAAACCATGGATAGCCCGTGGTGCCTGTGTTGTCTGCATGGATCTAGCTTTAGCCACGGAATGCAGGTAGATGATGCAGCAAGAGAGGCACATCTTCCGATGCGTCCTCCCTTCCTCCCCCTTGCCAACACCCTAAATCCGGCCACGTACAGTGGCACTCTGGACAGTGGTTCAGTACCGTGCCGGGTCGCCATCCGATGCGGTGGCCCACCGTCGTTCCCGGTCGGAAATGACGAGATCTGGGCGTCGTGAACGCCAGAACCAGAAGGACCCTTTGGCCGTGTTCCGGCGTTGCATCAAGTGGCATCGTGTCGGGCATAAAAGCCGACATGGGTCGGTATGCAGACGGTACTGTATCTGCACACACGTGCATCCACAGACGTTGCATGACATGGCATGGCATAACATAGCATAGCATAGAATAGCATAGCATAGGATAGGATAGCGTGGCATAACAGAGGTAATAGTAATAGAGCGTAACATAACGCCCGGCGAGCTTGTTTTCCTGAGAGAAGCTCATGCCACCGTGGTGCCATGTCCTGCCACCACCGTCCGTTGCATTCCTCGACGATCGGGGGCAGAGGGGGCTCATCGTCATCCCGCGGGAACGTCGGGTTTCTCTCCGGGCGGCGCGTGCTAGGTAATTAGCCAACCTGTCATGGCCAAGTCGACGGATGAAGTTTGCCCTTGCTTTTGCTTTTGCTTTGCCTTTGCCTGCCTACTAGCCGCGGTACCACAAGCCTAGGCTGCGATCATCGCCGTTCCACTCGAGGGATACATGGTCTAGACTCATGCAGCCCTGCAAACGGCTTGTACCTTATTTGTAATTCAGCCGATTATGGTGCGTCAGGGGTGGAGCATTTTCCCGAGCGCTGCGTTTCTGGCGCAGGACCCTTTTCTTGAAGGCTCAAGGCAGACCAAGGCCAGGGACCTGTTCTGTTCCGTGTACCTACTGTACCTTGCTCCAACGGCAAGCAACGGACACTGTCCTGTACTGTAGTTGCCAGTGTGCCGTGTGGCACTGCAACTGTCCTATACCACGCTGCACACTGCCGAGGACGCAGCAGTAAAACAGGGACGGCAAGCAGCGAAGGGTAAGAGTAAGAACAAGAGTCGATTAACATTGATATTTTATTCGAATAAAATAACCATGTAGTCCGAATAAACAGGAGAAATAAATTCTCGTATTAATCTTATCAATCATGTAATACTTTTCTGCTGTACTTTTCAACGGACATGCTTCTCTCAGAAATCAATCAATGGCTTACATGATCTGCAGTCCTCTTTTGCTTCAGTCAACGTTACCACGTAACTGCGCTGCAACAGCGCTGCAGCAGCGTTGCACCTCGCAGAAATACATTCCCCTTGCGTCCAAGAGATCCCGCTGCCCGGACTCACCCTCTCCCAATACCACGCTGCTTTTGTATCAACGTCATGTATGCTGCCTACCTAGGTGACTGACTGGCCGACTGGCTGACCGGCTACAACCGTCGCCCTCTTCCGCCCGCCGAGTCCTTGCATTCACCGCGCATACACCTGCTGCGCTGTGCTGTACCCGCACGTCCGTACATAGTAGCTACCTACCTATCTAACAGACACACACACATACGTACATGCCTACATACAAGGCCCATATCTTTATGCATACCACCGCCGCGCACCCTTAGACCTTTTTCCTTCAGCTGCGCCCTCGCTCACCGACTTTCTCGAACCGGTCGCGGCCCTGCCCACCCAAGCGAGGGCGAGGGAAGACAGGGACCGTTGTTCCGTCTGGATATCGATATCGATATCGGCAAAAGGACTTACTGTGCTATGCACCATGTAGGCGCCTGGATCCCTTTTGGCAATTTGCTTGCTCAGGGTCCACTTTCTCCTTCTGCCCCCGGAGCCCTTCCCGCTACTTGCTGCCCCTGCGGGTCGTCCTGGGTCTTTTTTCCACCTTCCGACCAGCCCATCGGCTCCTTTCCTCCCGAGCATCCTCCGAAACCATGACCGCCGCCGCCGTCGCCGCGCCTCCTGAGCCCCGGGCTGGTTCGCCGTCCCGGTCCCCGTCCGTGAGCTCTTCAAGCGCTTCCCCTTCACGTCTACCCGGCCGAGCCCTTGCCTCTTCGCGCCACCGTCTCGTCCTCCTCTTCCTCGTCGCGTCCGCGCCTCTTCGTCTTCTCCAACCATGGCGACGCCCACGATGGCCGTCCCAGCTTCAACCCGTCCTGTCTGAAGTGGCAGGCATGTTCACATCTTGAAATCTACCCTTTGCCTCCCACCGTCAGCCTACTAACGCAAGCCGTGCCCAGACTCTCCTAAGGATAGCCGGCGTCGATGTCGAGCTCGTCCCTCCAACAACCACGCCTCTCCCTCCGGCGCCCTTCCCTTCCTCCTGCCGCCGTCGCCTGCCCCCAACGCTTCCGCCTCGCCCTTGACCGGCTCAAGGATCGGACAGTACGCGAAGCAAAAGGCCCCTGACCTGTTGAAGGACCAGACTCACGCCCGTCTGGCGGCCTACCAGGCTCTTCTCACTCAGAACATTCGTCCGGCTTGGGTACGTCAACCTACGTAGCCCCCAAATGCCTTCCCTACCGTGCTTCAACTAATCTGGGTTTCCTATACAGTTGTACTCTCTATATCTCCTCCCAGCAAACGACTCTCTCCTCGCCGACTTGTACCTCCCTTCCTCTCCCGTGCTGCGACTTCCGCTCCGTCACACGCTCCACGACGCTGCCACTGCCGAGATCCTCAAAACCACTCGTCGAGCCACCATTTCTCCGGGCCAGCTCTATGCTGATGCTACGGCAGCTTTCCGAGCCCTGTCCGTCCTCCTTGGCGACGATGACTGGTTCTTTGGAAGCGACCACCCCGGCGCTTTCGATGCGGATGTCTTCGCCTACACACATCTCATTCTCGACGCCGACCTGGGCTGGCAGGATACCGCCCTGGCGGAATGCTTGACCCCGTTTGAAAATTTGGTGCAACACAGAGCAAGACTGTATGAGAGGTGTTGGACGGACGCGACTAAATAACCCTCCCGAAACGCTACATTAGATGTATTCGGTGGCCATTGCTGGTATTAAAATCTGTATCATAACATATACAATAGCATGTACAATAGTAAAGACCGACGGTGGATATAGACGTGTAACACTAAGGGAATGTTCACCTTATTTTAAATGCAAGAAAATGCGATAATAGGTCGTATTTAGTGCTCGTGACCATTACAAGCCAGCATTACGCCTACATATGTCCTTCGTTCAACGACGTCTCTCCATGCCAGAGTTCCCTTGAGCATCTATTAATGCGCTAGCCATCATCCTAATCAACAAATGACAAGGGCCATGATATATCCGTTGCCACTCGCCCGCTGAATAACCAATACAAGGCAGGCACGCCACAGGAAGAACCGGAAAACAAGGAGGGACGAGATGAGTTGAGAGAATTGCCGTACCGGTAGTTGAACGCCCTACTAATTCGAACCGGAAAACCCAGACCCCGCCTAAGATGCAGCCTCAAACAAGATAACGCAAGCGTCAATGGGACCATTCAGTTGTCAACATGGCGCCGAACTCCGATACAGGTGGCCCGCACATGTAGCGGACCACGACTGAATAAGCCATCAAGTGGCGTGACCAAGGCGATAATGACACTTCGTGCCATAAGCGCAGCTAGCCCGCTGCCCTAGAACCCTCGTCATAACTCCGACGGCTTGGGAATCCCATCGACCACATCGCGAATAGACACAAAGGCACCGTCGCCGCCATCTTGCCGAAGGTCCTCTAATAGTACAGTTGTCTGAGCATAAAGCTTCTCCAGAGCCGCCCGTGACGATTTACCAAGGGACACTATATCTCAGTCAGCATGGCCATAATCAACCTAACAATGCATGTCAAGCGGTAATACGTACGAAGAATTGCCGAGTTGAGTTCCTCGGCAACTGCGATCCTGCCTTTGCGGTCCAGCAGATGGCTAACCGTTGGTTCCTTGAGAGGGTTCTTGTATGCCACTAGAGCCCAAATGTCATTCAAGGCCTGTGTGACTTCCTTGCGGGTATCGTCTTGGTATTCTGCTTGCAGTGCCTGCCCGTACTCCAGCATGCTCTGCTCAAGTTCTTGAACTTCAGCCTGGTTTGCGCTGCCATCTGTGTCCATATTCTCAGACCATTCAGCACCCTCATCAAGCTCCATCTCTTGAGCATTGGCGTCTGCTCCATGACCATTGCTCCGACTCAATTCGAATGCCATATTCAGCTGAGCTGCCTTACGGACCATTTCAATGAATTTCCGACATCGTAATCGAAAGTGCACCTGTTCATTGTCTCTCAAAACTTGAGGATAGTATGCGTTGGTGTATTTCAGCGCTCGGTCAATCTCTCCTTCCATGATTGCTCGCCTTATACCTGAAGCAGCCGTTAGCTATATTGGCACGAGCAGAAAGTGGTACGAAGCAGAGCCTTACGCTGCCGGTTATTGGCATCCTCGTCATCTTTAATATTGATACCGGGAACCTTAACATTTGGGTCTATATTGAGTGCTTCCTTTTGTGTTTTGATATCCTCTGCGAATGCTCGAGCAGTCTCGACGTAGCCATCGTGTTGGAGGAACTGCAGGACGAGTGCCTGGATGAGATCAGTTTCACCCATGCCGGGCTCAAGCTGCGTTACGCTTGTGGTGTCGATATCCTTTTGGATTTTTCGCGTTGCTCCTATGGTCGAAGATTAGCTATGCGCAAAAGCCAAGATATCCTGCTACTTTACTCACCCTTACGATGTCATCAATATTGAAAACAAACGGCGATTGCCCAAAGTTGGCACGAACATGTTCCCCGGCCTTCTTCAAACTGATGGAGGGATACAATTTGCCCTTTGTAACATCATGAAAAGCAGTGTCTAGGCATATCGTAAGTTGACAGTTCATTCAGAACAGAGGCCACTACTCACCAAGTTTTTTTCCGTTCCTGGTAAAGAATGCAGTGCCGTCTCTGAAGTTGACACCGCAACCAACAACATCGCCTGCATTGAAGGGGTGATTGTATTGCCTGCCGTTATTGTGACCGCTGAAGCAACGTCCATCATCACCGTGATATCCCCACGATTCTGGCTCCCAGCCTACGGGTCTTGATAGAGCCACTGCTTTCGAAGAAAATCCAATGCCAATGGTCAAACTATTCGGTGGTTAGCATGGGCCAAGGCCATAGAATCTGTTACGCTGTACATACTCGTCACGCTTGCCCGAAATAATCTGTACTTCATAGTAGTAAATCCCACATTGCGGTGGCATGTAGTGGTCAGCTCGGATCGCGTATGCTTCATGCTCGCGATCATGATGATTTTAGATCCCACAAACTTGATGCCAAGCTCATCTTGTTGTAATTCTATACCCGGCCACATGTCGTCCTTGTTCCACTTGGTCGGTAGAGGCGCGAGGGCATCGTCGTCTTCGAATGGCGGGGGCGCTCGATGACGGTGTGTGACATGCCTCGGTGCGAGCCTGGAGGTAGCGATGACTGTGTGAACCCAGCAACGCTGGTTGATGACCCATCTACGGGCGTCCGTTTGGCTTCCTTCTGTGCCTGTACTTTGCTCCGGTGGGCTTCCTCCAGCTTATGGACATAGGTAGAGCCCTCCAGGTAGGACGGCACAAAGAAACGATCATCTTGAGACGCTGCCGAGTCTTCTTCGCTTTCTCTCCTCGACATCAACATGTCGAAGGCCCTGGAGTAGGAGGGCATGGCGCCACTGACCCGCCAGAGACAGGGTGCATCCCTTGTCCGGAATCCTCCATTTAGATGTTTTGCCCTCTCGGAGGGCGGCTGAAAAGCAGCAGGTGGTGGTCAGGAACGCGGTCGAGCGCCTGAGTCAAGTTGAGTCGAGTGGGGGACGAAGGGCCGGTGGAGGGGTAGCGATGGTCGTGCTGGGAGCTTGGATGGAAGGTCAAACACGTCGTTGTCAGCCCAGCTCGGAAAGACGCGGTAGACGGGGCCGATGCAAAGGACGGCGACGTTTAGGCGTGTGCTTCAGTGGCAGCAGGAAGCTCGGAGCAGACGCGAGTTGCTCAAGGCTGGACGAGCTCCAGTCGTTGGTTCGTTATCTCGGGCCGTGGGTGTTCCGACTGTTGCCGGTATGGCCGCTATCACAGGACTGGAGCTCACAGCAAAGCGCCGCGCAGCACAGCAGGCGGCCTCAAACATACAATATCGTCGGTGGGGTAAGGATTGAGGAGGTTCGCCGTGGTGCTCGGCGGCGTGGTGGGAGCCAGGTAGGTTCAAATCGATGGTAGCATGTTGCTAGCGGAGGTTGAGGAGGGATGGACGCTTGGGGTGGGTGGAGGATGTCCGTAATCCGTGAGGTAGCTTATCTGTCACTCCACTCTCCGCACCCGCTCGCAGGCGGTACATGCTGGGGATTAGGCTGGGGCTCTACCGTGGGCTGTACCTATGATGCAACCACAGCTGCAAGCGGGTACTTTGGGATACACGACATGCGAACACGATGATGCCTTTTCCGTGAGATACAGGTGCCTAGCATCCATACTTAACGACTTCCATTACCACTCTGCTACGCCGGTACGCATCGGCCCAAGCAGATGATCACTGCAGGCGCAAGTATCTCCCTCTTGGCCAGCTACTGACCCAAGCACGGTAGCAGGTAAGTAGATACCTGCCTACCTTACCTACCTTAGGTACCTACCTACCTACACTTAGTAGACATGGTGGGGAGAGCACTAACGGAAAGGCAGGTCCTTGATCGAGACGCTCGCCAGTGATTCATGGATGTCTCTGCGCTACATACGGATTACACACACACAGTTGCACTGTAGATCCAACGCCGCGCGCTTTGCTTTGCAGATGGATAGCCTGCCGGGGCCAAATGCGGCAGCACCCAACTCCAAGCCAAGGTCGCGCGACCAAAGCGTAGCAGCCACCTGGCCAACCATCGTCAGCTCTGTCCTACAGTGGACCGGACCGCCCAAGCTCATGTGCTCGCACCCATCACGCGGCCCCCAACTGGTGATGCCTAGGCGTTTGGGGAATCATATAGGATCTGCTAAAGTTGTCCAGACGCGGGCGTTCCAAGGCAAAATTATTTACCCTCCCCCACGTGTCTATCAAATGTCATGCCCCTTTAAGAGTGAATGAAACAACATAGAATTACAGCGCCCTCTTGCAAACGCCAATAGTCAAGATGTGATGGATCATAGACAAAAGGCGGCCAGTTTCCATTTCAGGCAAGGTGCGCATGGCAACACCATTGATGCAAAATACTTGCCTCTGGTTACCACAATGAGCGAAAATTTACATGCCTGCGCCTGTTCAGCCCCTGGATTTTCATTTGTCTCAACTCAACGCACACTTGGCCAAACGGCCAGGCTTCAAGCCAACATAAGATTTTTAATTTTTAATATATTTTTCCCATTCTTCTTCCCTCTGAACTGATTGTAACTGCTGCTCCGTGACGTACAAGGCACCTACCTCACCTTAGTACTATGCTATTCTCCGACCGTCGCCCATTACCTAAGACGTGAATCATGAGCATGACTAAGCTCACCGCAACGTCGGACGTCTGGGAAACCACCAACAGCCCCAATATGTTCTAATTGTCACGGATGTCCAGTGGAGCAGCGCCCCTGCCGCATTCAGCAAAGAGGCAAACAGCTCAGAGCTCATCTTCTGGATCCGTGGCCTGTTTTCGAGCGTCAGCTTATTCACCGCCACGTACAAATTCCACCCCGTCATTCTGATCCGCGTCACCGATACCAACACCATGGTCACGATTTGAGCATCAACAAGTCACCCAATGGAGGCTCGCAAACATATAAGTGATGCAGTCGCCAGTCTGCCTTGGACCAGGACATGCGTCAATTGATTCCACCAAATTTCTAATCAAACCCATACTCTCACACTGATGTACATGATGCGCCAATCCTTAAACCTGTAGTTCCCTGCCATCCATTTTGGTGACATGCCACGCTTCCCGATCCCAAACGCCAGCGACTCTTGCAATCGCAAATAGATATTGAAACCCAAAACAGACCCAGACAAACAAATTCCTATGACAGGCTCTAAAAGGCCATGCGCCAACGATAGGACAGAGCATCCTTGTGCCTGGTTCCTTACGCCAGGCAGACGTCTTGCGTGCCGTATGAAGTTTGAGTTGCCATATTAAAAACTAGAAAGAGATCAAGACTTCCAGAGCTATGATGCGGCAGCGATGGCCAGTGGTGCAGGAGAAGGTGCATTGGCGCTCGGCGCACTTTGCATCTCGACATCGACGCCGTTGTTACTGTTGCCGGTGCTGTTAGGCTCCGGGCCGTTCTCCTTGTTCTCCTTGCTGCTGCTGCCCTCTGCAGAAGCCTCGGCGGATTCCTCGGACTCGAGGCCCTTTCTGGCAGGTGCGGTCCATCGTGGAATTTCCCAAACAACGCCTGTGAAGCTCTTGAGGGTGAAGCCTCCGCGAGCCCACTTGCGACATGGCTTGCCAGATCTATCGAGCGCTCGAAGGCCGGCGTTGATAGCACCTTGGTTTGCCTTGGGACCAAGCTTGTGAGCGCCCGAGGCTCGACCGGCGGCGTTGTTGTGATCGATGGTTCCATCTTCACTGTGGCAACATTTAGCACCCTGGTTTCTTCAATAGCTAGAGGAAGTAGAGAGGGAAAAGAGAGAGCGCGACGATCGAAGTGATAGAGTAGATGGACATGGGGAGGTTAACTCACAGTCTGGGCTTCTTCTTGGGGCCAGGCTTGCCTCGAGGCTTAGGGTTCCCTCGCCTGGAGTGTCGGTGGCGGGCGCCGATCGCTTGACGCCCTTCTTCTTGGTGCCTTCGGTAGGAGGGCCCATGACAGACGGTGCAGGAGTACCATCGGCAGCCGGAGTGGCAGCGTTGGAGTCGGACGCGTTCTCGCCGTTGGAAGCAGCAGGCGCTGCAGGGGTGGCGGAATTAGCGGGCGACTCGTGTTCCTTTGACTCTTCGACGGGAGTCTCTTCTTTGACGGCGTCGGGTTGGAGAATTTCGCGAAGCTGAGAAGGCGAGATGTTGAGCGTAACAATCATTTCAGGCTTGCTACCCGACTTTCGGCGGCCGTCGATGGCCTTGGCGTTGGGTGCCATGGTTGGTGATGCACGAAAGAGAAAACGGCGACGCGGTGTTGAGGTTGATGGCGATGTTGTGCAGGTGGAAGGAGAAAAAATGGGAGATGACCAAGAGGCAAAGTCGACAATGGATGGACGGAAAACAGGGCTGCGCGAGATTTTGGGGGTGGTGAGGCCTGGCTCCGGTCTGCCCCAGACTCGTCGATGGGCTAAGGTTGGTGGTGGATTGGTGGTGATCCGTTGGTCAAGTCAGGGGTTGGCTCTTCCGGTAGGTAGCAGAGCAGAGCAGAGCGTGTGGTAGGTAGGTGATGGTTCAGCAAGCGACGGTGATGGACCAGGTCATGACGGCTGTGGTGGTGATGGCGAAGGGTGGATGGGGAGAGGGAAGATGGAGGGAGGTGGGAGGAGGGTGAGGGAGAGGGAGAGGAAATTCATTTTTTCTGCTAGGGGTGTCTCGTAGGTTTGGGGCCTTCGTCTCATTCTCAATTTTTGGGCGGCGCACAGCAAAGGTTTCTGCACTGCTGCTCTCTCCGGCTTGGTGGGGAGGAGGGAGAAGACAAGTTCATCAGGTCCTTGCACGGGCTGGGCAGGCTGGGGATGCTTCCCGAAGCGGCCTAGCCTGCCATAAGGGGTCCCCATCGGATTGAGCGTACTCGGTACTGTAGCATTTTGGCGTTGGCGTTGGCGTTGGCGTAGGCGAAGTGGTCGCGTCTACCTGGCACCGCGTACCGGCCACGCGCAGCCCCCAGGTATCCAGCTCTTCCCGCACTATCGCCGTCGCGCGTCCAATCAAACCGTGCAGCCGGCACCGTCACCCCAGGCTGAATTTCGAGGCAGCAAGTTACAGGTGGTTACATTTTCGTCATTAAACCAGCCAGCCAGCCAGTCAGTCAGCCAGCCCACCAATACTCGCTCGCTCGCTCACTCTCGAAAACCAGGTCTCCGTGAGGATTTCCGGTCGTGCATGACATGGCATAGCATGGCGGTGGGAAGAGCGGTCAATTCGTTCCTTTGTCTCAACCGCTCTGACGGATGCAGTTTTACCCACCCTCGCAGCTCTGCTTCTCGTGCCTTCGTTCGTCCTTGTGTCATGAGCTCAGGCTCCATCAAGCTAGTCCCTCTCGCCATCGTGATTTTGCCTCCCACCAGTGCCTTGAAATGGCCCCAACCAATCCTGTACCGTACGGTGGCTCAACCAGATACGGTACGGGCCAAGAGACCGACGGATCTGACCACGCCTCGATACTTGCCTGAAGCGTAATCCCTGGAAGAGCAACCATTCCTTCGTCTGGTCAGCGCGGCATCTTGTGCCTGATGGGAGATCCAATATTCGCCCCAAAAAGCAAGCGAAGTCGGCAGGGCTAGGGAAAGAAAATGGCTTCGCATGGCCGGCAAGGATAATGTGATCGACCGGGTCTGGATTCTTGAGAGGTGCGAGGTCGAGGTCCTCCGTTCCAGGATCCGCCAAAGAGCCCAGCGACTTCAAACCTCTCCGACAGATAGCCTAGGCAGATTACTCTCGCCCACTACAGAGTACGTGCCGAGCAAGTTCACAACGGTATCCCCATCAGACCGTCCAACCCGGCAAACCCGGTGCCAGAACACACTGTGCTGGTGGAACAAACACCCAGCGATTCTCATGAATCAGGCCTACCAGGCAGGGTGGGCGACACGCAACGCCTTCGCTCGGTGTCGGCGTCGTGCCTGTGATGCACCACCTAGTGGCTCTGGAAGCCTCCACACACGTCAAGATTTGCTGACGCTGTCGCTCGAGTAGCCGAAATCCTCGGCCTGGCTATTCAGCTGCAAATGGAACTCCTCTCCGACCTTCATTCATCCACCAGCACCATCGCACCACCTTCTCCGAACCCCTCTTTTAGGAGAGAAACCCCAACACTAACCTCCAATGCCTTGTAAAGCGATTCTGTCACCAATAGCGTAGTCAAATGCCTCATCACCTGTTCACTGGCGATGGTTTGTCAACTAGTAAAATGGACCACATCACCACACGTAAGCTTTGATCAAACCCCTACATGCTACGCCAATAGCACCGCGTTAGATCCCTGTATTCAAGATGAGAAATCATCGAAAAAACAAATGAATAAATGAATATTTCCAATCCTCCATATATACAGTACAATATGTAAGCACATAGTTCGCTACATATTTTGTCAAAGGTACTGTAGTACAGTAGGACTGGGACAAATATTAATGTTCGAAATTAAACAAACTCTTCTTCCTTTCACATCAGGCTCTCATTCGAACTAAAACAGACTCTTTTCTTCTTCTTCCCCCTACAGTACAGCATCCGGTTCTTATTCAGACTTCCTTCGTATGTCTCTAGGTAATTCCTATTGATATCGCATCTTCCCATCTTTATGGGCGTTATAATCTTTGCAGCAAGGCAGTGATATGCGATCCTGCATATGCCCTCCAGATTAATCGTGATTGCTGGATGATTAAAGTGCAGTTGCGTACTGGTAACGCAGATGAGCATCCTAAGCCAACTACCTAAATTAGCCTCATCGAAACCAGTACCTCAAAGACGTTCGCTATTTTTATCATCGAGCAGATCACGAGCAGATCCGTGAGGCTTAAACAGGGCCTGAAAGCATCGTCTTCCGGCGGCCTGGTGGAGCCAAAGCATGGTTTATTGATTCTCACGTCGTTGGCAGAAAAGCCAGCCCGGACATCACGATCTGATGTGGATTCCAGCTCAGGATGATGCTCCCGCTTCATAGAAAGCAGCTACAGAGCGAACCACAGCCATTGGCACCCACAATGACCTGCCCCTCGACGCGCCGATAACAAGTGGTTCACTTCAAGAGCTATCCTTGCTTTGTACTGTAGGCTCTGGCCGATATGTGCCCCTTTGTTCAAGAGCACAATGAACACATTGAAACCAATAGTTGTGGGGGATGATGACATCCAGTAATACACTACAAGCCCTGTTGCATTGCGAGAACATGATACAAACTTACATATCAGAGCCATAGATACTGTACCGGTACTGTAAACACAGTACCTCGTTTCCTTTATAGAATCCAAGTCACTCATACTAGAATGATATATGGCTTAACAACACTTAATTAGACGCTTGGAAATGCCAGTTCCAGTGAATAAATAATGACCCAGCAATATCATCGGGAGCAATTCGCGAACTACAACACGTAAGAACAAGCCTCTTCTCAGCCTACAACTCCGATTATCTCTTTTGGCTTTGGGAGTTTCTTACTTGACCTGCCATCTCTTCCCATTGATCAATTGTCACTCGCATGACGTCTGTTCCCCATACATAGTCCTGCCACTGTGTATCACGCCAGTCATCACCGTCACTCACTCCTCTAGCTGCGTTCCTGATCTTATTGTCCCTCTCACGCTGTTCAGCACCATCTGACAAGTGAAGGGTTCTTCCAGTAGCGGCAGCGCTTGCGGCAATACGTTCCGCGCGTTGTTTGCGGACAACTTCGTAGACTCCCAATGCGAGTGAAACATTGTCCGTACACGTAAATGCAGTCGCCAACACTGCTGCATCTTCGATGCCGTTGGATGCGCCTTGAGCCACGTATGGCAGCATTGGGTGGCATGCATCTCCGGCTAAAGCGATAGAGCCACGTACCCAGTGTGGTAGTGGTTCAATTGTCTTCAATGGCCATTTGATCACTTCAACGTCGGCATGACTGACCCAAGAGCGTACCATAGGTGACCAGGATTCGTATAAACCCACCAGTTTGGCACGGTCGCTTCGAGTGGTCCAAATATCCTCGTCTTCCATTTCGGGTTCTGTCGTCGCCGGGTGGAGTAGGACGATATTGTACAGTAGATTCCGCTTCAAAGGGTACGCCATGACGTGTCCGCCAGGCCCCATATATCGCACTGCTATATTACTATCCAGCATCGAAAGAAGCTCTTGGTCATGTTTGACGCTTTCACGGTGTACCAATAACCGAAAAGCAGCGTCTCCAGTAGGAACAAGCTGATCCATGTAATTGCCCGCCTTTGCCATTTGTTTTCGCAATGTAGATCTGATGCCATCAGCTGCAATAATCAAATCTCCTTCCATAGACTTGGTCAGCCCGGTTTTACGGTCGATGACTTGTACTTGCGGCAAAAGTCTTTGTGAGCTGCCACAAAATTATGAGATGTCAGTATGTGACAGCCATGTTTCTGAGCAGCTTTGAGAAGGATACGCTGCAAGTCCCCTGTGTATAACACCCATTGGTGCTCCATATCTGCTTCCAAGAGACATCAAAGGTGATGACCCAAGCTCTTCATCGCTATCCCACCGACTGTAGATGTTTTTGTTAGTAACGTGCGTAACTGGAGAGGATAATGTGGAGATATGAGCAACCATCGACTTATTGGTGCAATGGTGTAACATGAGTCCTAGATTCTGAGCTTACCGTATACTAACTCTTGAAAGCAGTGAAGTATACTCCATCACTTCGCTTAGAACACCAAGCCTGTGAAGGATCCTGGTTGCATTGGGTGCGAGTTGAATACCTGCCCCTATCTCAGCAATTTCGTATGCCGATTCTAGAATTGTAACAGAGTGCCCCGTCTGCGAAAATGCCAAGCCCGCCGAGAGACCAGATATTCCTGCACCTATAATAATGACATTGAGTGCTCGGACTGCGTCGCGATTTGAATATGGGTAGTTATCTTGAATCATGTCTACTGGATTTTGGTGTTTCCTCTGAATATGTTCCAGGAAATTGAAGTTTGACCGGAGTTGATATGTACAGCAAGAGTGATGATTGCTAGCTTAACAAAGCAAATCCTTGCAATCAAACTGTTACCGGTACTGGACTGCAAAGCATGTGTGAAGAATCTCATTGGTCCCTCAGGACATATGAAAGTGCTTTCTTTGACTCATTCATTGTTCTCGTATGAACAAAGGAAAGCATAGTCTATTGATCAGAGCCTGATAAACAAGGAAGGCTCGGAGGGTGAATCGCCCACTATCCTTGAGTCTTGGAAGACAGGCCCTTACAGAAATCACTGAATATGAATTGCATTTGTCCATGCGACTGGCCGGGAAGAAAAGGCATTAGTATTCCCAGATGCTATACTGAATGTAGGCCCTGTACTAAATCGGATGGGATCTTGTAATAAGAGATGTGAGGATATAGGCACCCAGTGGCAAGGCTATCTTGAGTCTGATTTACCTGCACGGTCGTTGAGCTACTTAGTGCGTCGTCCAGTGTGTCATTCAGTTACTTAAGATATTCTTGTGAAGTGGACTAGCAAAGATTCAATTTTCTTTCCTACAGGCTTATTTGGATCTATCTACCCCCTCTCTGCACAATACTTGTCAACCTCCTTCCGTAGAGTGTCCCTCTGTCGCATCGCCATGTCCATAATATCCTCGCACGTCTTACCCAGTCCCTGCTGATCATCCTTCAGAGCCTCCTCGTTCACATTCACCATCTCCTCCAAAACGGCCTCGAGCTGGTTCGGCAGCCATGTCACAATGGGGCTACCGCCCGTAGCTGTCGGGTGTGATGTGCGCTTAAGGATATACTCACGAGCAAAGCACCAATGGCGCCAGCGGAAGTCTCGAACCTGATTGAGAATCTGAAGCCACAGGCTCCGTGATTCGCGGATGAGAGTCTTGCTCTCTGCTGATTCATCGGCTGCACAACTGCGGCGTGCGAGGGCAAACTTCTTCACCTCGAGTTCGGCAGAACGCTCCTTTACATGCAACAAAAAGCCCTTGTGGTTGCTAGGACGGTACTCGCGGAAGTCGCGAAGAATCTCAGTGAGTGGTGTGTCGGGCATTGGCACTTGAAGGAAGTTGTCCATCAGAGGAACCATGGAGTCGTTCGCACCACTCTCACCACGGAAGGACATTGGTTTATTATCATTGAGCCCCTCATATACGACGCCATTGGGGAACATGGACTGAGATGTGATGCCAAAGATGAAGGTACGGAAGCTGGTGTACTCCATAGGCTTTGACTTGGACCACATAGTTTCCATCACACCATTGATCTTCTTCATGGCTCCTAAGATGGACTCAAGACCAGCATTAAACTTGGCACGATCCTCGAGTGTACCGTCACTGCCGGCTGCCTTGGCTGCAACATCTAAGCATTTGACTGTTCCATCAACAAGGGGCCCTGAGTTCTTAACCATGTCGATATGAACCAACACAAAGCCTGCTTCAGAGGAAGAGGGGTCCAGGCCGTTTTCGAAGGCTCGAATAAGACGCAAGTTGGAGTACTCTAGACCAACAGAGGGTCTACCAAGCGGTAGTTGAACAGCGCGTAAGACCCTGCGTATTCCATAAACGGCTTGAAGCCACAGCTGCAATACGTGTTAGTTTGAATATCTTTATAGGCTAATGTCTTCAACTCACATTTCAGCACATTTGGCAATTGGCTTCGCAATATTGGCTGGTAGAACTTGTCTGCCCAAGCCGTACGGCTCGCCCTTGACGAACCTCTCATGACAAGGCTCGAGCAGGTATGCGGATGCGAGGAAGGAGTAGTCTCTATACAGGGCATTCATAAGTGGGAGGTTATCCTTGTATTGCTCCATGGCCGAAGTCAAGTCAGGAAAGTTGTTGTGAACCTCGTCTCCAAGCTTCGACTCGGCCAGGAGGCCGGGTTCCCCTGATAGTGTGGTGATGGGCATGCGCTGGAGTATTGATTCTAGAGCATCAAACTCCTTGGGGAGGGTGACAATAGGATCCATACGAGGGAGGAAGCCCCGGGTGGTAGACACCATGAATGCAGGGAGGAAACATCATCAGGATGAGTGTCATCAAGCACCCTGAAGGGGCGTTGGATAGCACCGATGGATCCCATAGTAAGAAGGATACTGGAGTCTGAGAACTTTAAGATGAGAGGAGTGAAGGGGTCTGAATGTAGATGAGTCTGAGGGTTGAAGTTCTTGAGCTGTTTGTCCCCGACCATGACGCCGCCTATATACATCGTGGCCGGAATTAAATTCCGGCCTCAGGAAGGAAAAGGGGTCACGATGGGCGGCGCTGGCGCACAGAAAGCCGACGCATCATCCGTGGATCATAATAATTGGCAGATAGCCCGCATTTCAGACGTAACAGAAACCGAGTCGGTCTCGGCACATGGGCTTGCGCGGTCGAGGCCTCATAAACCTCTTATCATGGGATAGTTGCTACCAAATGACTGATCACAACCAGCTTCACAAACTCCAACAGAGGCAATTTTTGTAATGAAAATTATTGTTTTGAGTAAAATCTTTTAAGACATAGTTACAGATTATAGAAATAACAATAAATGACTTGGTAATAATACAACTTTGCATCTGTTATTGAAGAGTGATGTAAAGGAACAGGGACGCCAACTCTTCAGCCTCGGATGAGAGACGAAGTGGCAGCCCTTCTCATTTTTATAACAAGTAATGAAGAAAACACCATATCCTCACTTGGCCCAAGACCAGACTCAGGGTTTCCGCGCGTTCCATCTGTTTTCTGACTTCGCATCTCCGCCGGCAATTGTGAGTTTGCACAGAAAGTTTCGCTGCCGATGCTGCCCGGCCCATGTGGGAACTGGCCGGAATCTTTCCGGCCACCGGGGAGTCCGCATGGACCCCGTTTCAATCTGGGGATTTGGCTGGAGGCTTCCGGTCTCGGACAACTCGCGAGAGGGGCATTAGAGAACACTACGAGCGCATTGGCTCGTTGACTGCTAGAAACAGGAAAGCTTTTCTTGGGGTCCGGGGTTATAAGATTTCCATTACGTAGATGCTCGTATTGCATTACTCAATAAATATTCCTCGCTAGCAAGTTAACAGCTCGTCTCATATTAGTCTAAGCAATAGAGTTGTCTGCTTTGGGGTTGAACAACGTCTTGAAACCATTCCGTGTCGTTGGGTCATTCTGGACGCTTGACGTGGCCACGACATCAGATTGCGGCCGAGTCGATGATGCCGCACCATTCGTTTTGGTGATTGTCAACGGTGTCAGGGTCTGGCCTGAGCCTGGCAGCGTTAGGAACTTTGCCGCCGGTGGGAGTTCTGCCAGGGTTACGGTAATATTCGGAATACCCTGCCCGATAATCTGGATTTCGACCCATAGCTGCTCGACAGTCTCTTCGACTTCGCCCACAGTCTGATTGGTAGCCGGAAGGGCCTGCTGTATATCGCTTACCGTCTCGGTAACGGTGACTTGGGCTGTAGGTTGTGTGCTGGACACGGGCTCTGCATTTGAGGAAGACGCAGTGCTCGAGGCGGGGTCGTGTTTGGACCTGGCAGTACGATTGCCGTTGTCCATATATAGGTGATAGTTGAAGTACGCGTGATCCGTGAGCGAGTTGTCAAGGTAATAGTTTTGTATACTGGCACAGTAACTTCTTGAACATTGCCCTGGCCGTCTGTGTCGGATGCATCTTGAGGGCTCCGTTTCACGACCTCTGGTGCACTGGGCAATTCATCATGCACATGGACGGATCCTTGAGCCTCTTCCACCAGATAAGAGGGTGCTTCATTGGGATTGTCGTTGGGGCTTGCCGCAACATGTCCCTGTGGCAGATGGAGAGCCGCAGACTCGCTTGGGTGCACCAGAACGGCGAGGGAACAGACAAAAGGGTATACAATTTCATTGTGAAGATTTGAAGAAGTTTCTTAGAAAACGTGGGTGAAGATTCTTCATGACAATGGGCAGGTTTACTTATTTGTTCCCTTTGTTCCGTGACTTACAGTTGCGAAGAGCAACGCATACCAGTCGTCGCATAGAGCAACACTCTGCAGATCGGCGTCGAGAGACATTTGAACGTTGATCAACAATAACGTAACGCTCTCAGCTACAGGCATCAGACGGATTCAGAGCCATATTGTTGGACGCTCCGTTGTCACGACATTGTTAAGAATTATACTATATGGCGGAGAGCTGACGGTCTTGGTTGTGATACCATTCGAGTTGTCAGTGTGTTCACATATGATCCCCATGACATCTCATATAGATGCTTTATGGAAAGTCGTCTATCTATATAACATTACTATATGCAAATTAGATTTACTCACCCAGCTCTGCACTTGCATGCGCCAAAATGTTCCCTACAGGTGTCATGTCATGTACTAAGCAAGGTTGCATCACGCGACAGGCATGAAAATTAACACTGGCGCCATGCGAATCGGCCGCTTCCGGTAACTCTGGAACGGAGTGAATAGCTAAGCCCCAGAAAGTGGAGGAATTGGCCTTCAGACTAAAATAAGTCCCAAGGCATAGTGCTCACTCACTGCTGCAAGCTATCGTGAGTAAGCCTCGGAGGTGGTGAGAAGAAAAACCCGCAGACAGGCTAGTTCTTCTAGAGGACAACCCGCGCGCGAGTGTGTGGGTTAAGCATTCTGATGTATTTCCTTTCCCCATAGCAAATGCACACCAATGAAATTACCATGAGAATAGGCATGGTTCACTTATCCTCGTTAATTATGCTGAATTGTTTGGACCAGAAACCTCCACATGGCCCAGTCTTGCGGTCTGGACTTTTCCAGTTGCCACCTACCGTTCTGGACAGTCAACGTTAGTTGGTGGTGCAACGTTCTCCTCCAGCCAAGACCAATTGCCTGCGCGCGATGCAGTCAGCCAGGCCAGGCCAGGCCGTAAGACGGTGGTCAGAACGGACTCCGTTCTCTGTCAGCGCCAACGGGCCTTTGGGGATCAGATGGCATCATCTGAGCAACTCTGGTTCGGTAACGGCATGCCTCGAGATTGCAAGATTAAGGCCTGCGATTTCGGTTCCACCTCAACTTCAACACCCATGCTCTTCCACCCATGACTATCGTGAAATCACGGATCCATTGCCACGGGAGACGAATCAGACGCACACAAGAGGCGTACCCATGTGCGCCCTCGGTGTTACCGCATGGGCCCGTCGCCCATCCATGCAGGGAAGCCCAGACGTTGCACCACAGCTTTGGCTAGAGGGAAGATACCCTTGCTCAGCTTATTGGGGATGGCTGCAGCCAACTTCCCGCAATCCCGGCCGCTTTTCCCTCTTTGGCCTACTTCGCTTCGTTTGCGCCGAGCGAGATCTACGCCTGCGGGTGCTGGCGGAGCCGCGAGGAATTCATCCTGTCCTCTCTCTCACTTCGTGTGTGTGTGCGCGCGCGGAGAGATAGTGAGCACCACCAAGGAAGCGAAACCAGACACAATGATCTACTGACCTGAGCCGCTTATTGGGTTCTAAGACGACAATGGTGAAACTCTTGTTCTTCGGCTGCCTCGCCGGCATGGCGGCTTCTGCGACGAGGTTCGGCGCTGTGCCTTTGCCGAGGATGGCCTCATGCCGCGAAATTTCTTGGAAGAGATAAACCCTCTTGCGAAGCGCGCGGACGTTTGTGGCGCCGACACTCATTCCTGTGAGTCCTGCCTCTTCCCTTCAAGCTCCTCTGTCACACTTGGCTAATCCGGTGCTCTTGAACCGATAGGTCGCGATGTCAGGCACGAGAACGACTGCTGCCCCAACACCACCTACTGCTATATCAATGACAGTGACGAGCTCAAGTGCTGTCCCCTTGGGTCTCCTTGCCGAAGCCGGTGTCAAAGGAACCAGTTCCGTTGCTACCAGACCTCAACGCTCTCTGCGACCAGGACTGCCTCTGGCGGGAGACCCCGTCACCCACTGTGACGAGAATTCTCGGCTGCTGCGGCCGTGCGTGCCCTGACAACAAGCAGTACAAGTGTCCCACCGACCAATGTTGCCCATACGGCTTTCAATGCGGTGATGGCGATTGCATATCCGTCAGCGTTCCCCAGCCGTCTCAAACGGGGCTTGTTCGCCCTATCCAAGAAGGATGCCAGTTCTCCAACCAGACCCGGTGCGACGATGGCGAGGGTGTTGCACTGATGGGTATGACTGTGTCAAGATTGACGACCAGCCCAGCTGCTCACCAGCAGCACCGACCGACTCAAACATTGTCCTTACCGACCAGTCCTCCAACGAACTCTCGGACGGCGAAAAGGCGGGAATTGCCATCGGCACCGTGTTCGGCGCCGGTATCATCATCGCCGCCCTCACGTGGCTGTGCATCAGGCGCAGGAACCGCCGCCGCCAGACAGCAACCCAGCAAAGCGCCAGTGTAGTAGACCAACCTGTCCGCGACAACATGACCGAGCTGACGGCGTCGACACGACCGCCGGGCCGCGGTCTGCCGCATGACTATTTCGGCGCGGACGCTGTCGCGGGGCCCTACACGGACATGATCGCTTCGACAGCAGCGACATCGCCCAACCCAGACCGTGGAGTGCCCTCACAACCGCAGAGTCCTCGCGACATCGCCATGCCCGTGGAGATCGATTCGCGCGCGCAGTCGCCCGAGTCCATGACCAGCGCCAGCTACTACGCAACGCCCATGGATATGGATGGACGCTATGAGTTGCACGGTGCCTCTCCCGTGCCATACGCGCCGCAGCGGCAAAGGTCGCCGTCTCTGCAGCATACGCCGCCGGCTATGACTCCTCGAGACGAGTTGCCGTGATTTCACAATATTAAGATGTTTAGAAATTATTTGTTCTCTCTTTCCTTGTTCATGGATTTTGGTCAATCTTTTATTCTGTAAACGCCTGACCGCATCTCTGCGTTCTTTTCTATTGTACAAGAATACCCACGCCGAGAACCCTTTTTCCATTTTGGAAGAAAACCGTACAAATGAGAAATGATTACTGCTGTCCGTGAATGTGCCTCCGTTTTCCCGAACTCCGAGTGAGCCACGTAAGCCACGTCAACGCCAACCCTAAAGTATTGGGAATCAAGGAGAAAGGAAAAGACATGTAAACAAGAGACAAATCAAGGAAATCGTCCTGCTGGTACCGCCGTACTTCCATGCTCCACTCTGTTGTGAGATATGGGAAAAGATGAGAGAAAGAAAAATAGATAGTATGAGACAGAACAGAGAGAAACTTCTTAGCAAACCACGCCACCAAAAGGAGCACTCGTCCTGAGGTCCTTAACCAGGTCCTCGACGCTGCTCAGGTGGCGGCTTAGAAGCTCCTGTTTCTCCTCAGTAGTAAGTGTAGCGTCACCGTCGCTGTTGGTGCGGCGGCGGCGGGTGTTAGGGAGAAGGCCCCGACAAGCTTGCTTGGGCTGCGCTGCAGCATAGCTGGGACCGAGTCTCGCTGTTCGGCCCAGGGATCGAGGGCGTCTCGGGCATAAGATAGAAGTAGAGGAATTCAACGAGCTTGAGCTTGACCTCGCGGGATGTCGATCTCGATTTGAATAGAGATGTGACCGTGAGGAGGCCGTCGAGGTTCTCAAAGGTACGAGTGTTGATGGGAGTGTCGATAAGGGCGACGACAAGCGTGAGGAGAGTTGCTGATTGTATGGCAGGGCAGTTGATTGGCTCGAGAAGATCAAGAAGCAGCTACCAGATTACATGTCAGAATAAAAGTCCAACTGAGGTCAAAGTATAGAGAGTTTGGACATACGTTCATGTTCTGCTCCCTCGAGAAGAGAGTCTTGCTTGGCGGGTGCAACAGCAGGACTCCCTGGATGAGATCAAGGGCGCTCAGAATGAGTAGATCGTTTTGTCCATCGGCACCCTTAGCCAACAGGCGATCCAGTGTACCGATGAGGCGCATAGCAACGTTCCACTCGAAGCCCTCTTGCAGCTTGAAGAACTCACGAAAGGCCGGGTCTTGCGACAGCTGGGCAAGGTCTTTGCGTTGGGAGCTCGAGTCGGCGTCTTGGTCGGCATCCGCGCCATCTGCGTTGGATGACTTGCTGCTGGTAGTCTTTGGTCCCGAGAGACAGATCTGGGCCAGCAAGCCCTCTACCTGGCGCAATCCCTTGCGGATCTTGGGGCCATCGTAAGAGGAGAGGTTGTCGAAGGCGAGTGAAAGTAGAGATTCCATGGCTGCGAGTATCGAATCAGAGGTTTCTTGGTGGGTTGATTGTTTCCTGCAAAAGACGAATGATACGCAGTTGGTTTATTCACAGACGGAGATGCAGGCCAAGCAGAAGAACGCAAAAAATGGACGAGGTTGCTGGGGAGCGAAAAAGGGTGCCGGAGTGGCTGCGCAGTGCGCCAAGATGTTAATACAAAGACAAGAAGAAGAAAGACATTTGGGTATCAAGGAAGCATTTGGATTTGGCCCAAGGTAGCAACAGGGAAGAAATAAAGAAGAGGCGCCGACGGCTTGGATTAAGAGTGAGTTATGGGGAATGCAGGACCCTCTCTTGGTGCTGGCAGAGTGCTTGCATGACAAACGACGCCAAGTGTCAGTCCGTCGCCGCAGCAACCGGGACGATGGACCAGGCGACGCAGGCCATCCCTGCCCTTTTCTTCAATTTCGCGGGGTGAGCCCCGTCTCGGACGGGACTCGTGCCTCATTGAGGACTGTGTGTTTCGCCTGTTGATGGCTGAATCAAGTATTGCGAACGGTGGTGGAGATGTGCTTGGAAGCATGTGAGGCTGCCACGTTGTTGGCAGGAAGCTGAAGCTATTTTAGTGCGAGCTGCTCCTTGGATGTACTGTATGTGCGTATGTACGTATGCACGTGGTGGAGGACGCACGAAAGTAAAAAGAAGCAAGGAGTCAACTCAAATCCAATGTTCCCACATATATCGTCATTGTTGTTGTTGTTCTCGTTATTGTAAGGCTGGTTGGTGGGTATGTCCAGGTCTGTAAGCGTCTGCACGACATGGGGATTCTGCAGTGCTCAGAATTTAAAATGTCAATTTGAATCATGGCAAAACAGGATCAGCCTAAGCTGAGAAACATCCAATCGGCAGCATAAGAATCACGAGTGAGTTGCACAATGCAGAATGCTGGAACTTTGGTTGCTCTGGTCGACGAAAACAATCCAGTATTAAGAACATGGGACTTATAAGAGAGACAAAGGTCAACATGCATGCACGATTGATTGAATCCATCTTGGCTTACATGATCACCGAGGCAGCAGCACGCATGTACCTGCGTACCTACAATCGATAAGATAGAAGATAAAAGATAGAGGATAAAAGATAGAAGATAGAGGCCGTTGGAGCTTAATAAGCCAAACAAGCGCAGGTCGGAAATCAGGGCCCGAAGCTCTGATGGGAATTTCCCATCTTCTCGATGCAGATCGATCGCAAGTCCCATCCGGGTGTCTCCCCCTTTGGCCCTACTCGATCCACAAGCAGCCTTTCGATCAGAAGAGCCACGGCCTCGGTGGCTGCATGGCCAGGATGGGGAATGAAGCCCAGCCATCGTGCATACTTAGGCGCCTTCTTTCGGTAGCGACGGGGACCAAATCAGAAACGTGGGGAGGAGCCCGGGAAAGAGGAGCTTCACATGCTGCTTCGCAGCGTTGCATCTTCACGTCATGATGCGCATCGCCGCTCAGCCCCGGAGTACGATACTGTGGAAGAGGGGAGGAGGAGGGGAGGAACCAGGGCAGATCAGGCTCCCAATGCTGAATTAATACCAAAGTTCCGGCATCTCGTCTGGCATTTTCGTAGGTGTACAGGTGCAGTACCGTACCACGCTTCGCCAGCTAGGGAAGCCAAAGAGGACCCTCGTTCTGCACCGGAGTGGAAGCGAAATCCTGGTCTGGGCGTGTCTAGGCACAAAACCTCGATCTGAGCCACCATCGTCATGTTCGGAAATCACATGTGCACCGAAGACCGATCCGAGATGCGAAAGAGCTGCCGTGTCAATTGTCTTGCATTGTAAAACGCTCGCTATCGAGCTTTGCTATAAGGTTGGCTAGGCCCAAGTCCAGCCTTCACCACGACCGTCCGCGTGGTCTCTCCTCTCTCTCATCCTTTACCCCATCGAATCGTAGCTACTGCGCCGCATCCCACTTTGGGTCACATTCGCCCACATCCTTACCCCCAAACAGGAGCAAGGTCGTCTGGGCTGCCCTATTTTTGCTGGCGCTTCGACTCGTCATTCAAACTTTGCTGGAATCAATCTGCTGCCGCTAGGCAGACGTTCTCCGTCGACCAGGCTTGGCCTCGTTGATGACGTGTATAGCTCCAGGCACTTGAACATCTGTCCTGGTTCCGGACTTGTAGGGCTTAGCCTCGTCGGGGTACAGCTAACAGCGTCGCATTCTATAAGCATAGCTCAACCAACACCACGTCTCCAGGCTTTCAGGCACCCTTCAGAGCTTCCTGTCTCTTCAATTGAGTCGTGGGAACGGTTTCTCGCATCACAGCCTTGTTGCTACTCGCTGCGATCTCGTTGCGACAAAGTCTTGTACTTCTGAGACCCTATCTTATCTACCTGCCGTGGCCATCATCTCGACATGCTCTCCAACCCTCTTACACCACCAAGCAGCATCCCCGCGCACTTCCAGCTCTGGCATCCACCGTGGCCATTCTCACTCCCACAGCTACTCCCACCCGGCGATTTCTCCCCGCTCCTGCGATCTGTCATCAACCCTCCGAAGCCGACTGGATCGGCCAGAAGCAGCCCCTCGCACCCGGCTCCGTCATGGCGCCGCCCTTCTTCCAGCCCGCTGTCGCCTCTTCGACGCAGCCTCCGCCGCCCCGGACCCTTCGCGCTATGCCCACGAGGACTTCAACTTCACGGCCAAGAAGACGTGGACCGAAGACAAGGAAAAGGTTGTCCGCGGTCCGTATGACTACGTGACCTCCCACCCTGGCAAGGACTTCCGTGCCCAGCTCATCGCTGCCTTCAATGCCTGGCTCGACGTCCCCGCCGCGAGCCTTGACATCATTACCCGGGTCGTCGGCATGCTGCACGAGTCCTCGCTTCTCGTCGACGACGTCCAGGACTCCTCCGAGCTGCGCCGTGGCTTCCCCGTCGCCCACAACATCTTCGGCGTCGCCCAGACCATCAACTCGGCCAACTACATCTACTTCGCCGCCCTCCAAGAGATCCAGCGCCTTGGAAACCAAGAAGCCATCTCCATGTTCGCTGAGGAGCTTGTCAACCTGCACCGTGGTCAGGGTATGGACCTCTTCTGGCGAGACACCCTCACCTGCCCCACCGAGGATGACTACCTCGAGATGGTCGGCAACAAGACGGGCGGCCTGTTCCGTCTCGGAATCAAGCTCATGCAGGCAGAATCTACCTCCGGCTTTGATTGCGTGCCCCTGGTCAACATCATTGGCCTCATCTTCCAGATCCGCGACGACTACATGAACCTGTCTTCGAGCGAGTACAGCAGCAACAAGGGCATGTGCGAGGATCTGACCGAGGGCAAGTTCTCCTTCCCCGTCATCCATAGCATTCGCTCCGACCCCAGCAACCTACAACTTATCAACATCCTAAAGATGAAGACGAGCGACGTCGAGATCAAGCGCTACGCCGTCAAGTACATGGAGCGCACTGGCAGCTTCGAGTACACCCGTAACGTGCTAGCCGTTCTCATCGAGCGTGCCCGTAAAATGGCCGAAGAGGTGGACCAAGGCCACGGTTTAGTGAAGGGTATCCAGAAAATCCTTGACAAGATGGTTGTGGAATAAACCAATTTTTGTCAAGAATGTAGGGCAAAGGAATTGAGGAACAGGGCTCGTGTGTTGGCGCTTATTGAATCTGCATCTTTGGCGGAACTAGGACGGCGTAGGGCATCAATCTTTTGTTTCTTTATTTTTTTATCGTCATTCGTTGGTCACGAGCTAAGCGGGCATCTGGGTGAGTTATGGCATCAGCCGCATCTTGTTTAGGTTGAATAGTGTACTGGTCGAGGGACGGGCAGGATCTTATTCATTTTGATACCACCATCGTGTCATACGTTGACTTGTCTTTTATTGTGCAATTTTGGGTGCCTTCCCTACAATTAATGCCAGTGATCCTTAGGACATGCATTACCGTATAATACTAGCTTGCAGTCTGCGATACCCTCCTCTTGACGAGACGGACCCATCGTCTACGCCGCCAGTCACCTCTTCTCTCAGTGGTATCCTCACCTTCTTCCCAGCTCGGCTTCTGTACAGCTTTCGCTTTTTCTGTGTCCTTTTCCGGAGCTTCCACAACGCCAGTACGAGCCTCTTTCTCATCATACATATCGTAAACCCAGCGTTCGCCCTCCGTTTCAACTTCAACACCTGTGATGATGCGCTCCTCGACCCATTCACGGCTCCAGAGATCTAGGGCCCACTTCTTCTCGCTCCATTCCCAGCCGTCCGGTGGCATGACATCCTCGAAGAATCGTGTTCCACGTGGCCTTTCTCCGGCAATGCGATATTGTGATAAGGGGTCGTATGGCGAGGAGAGAACACCCATGGCTCCCACTCGCCGGCTGCAGATATCCGCTGCAACTCAAAAATCTCAACTTCGCGGGTCTCCGGCGCGGAATCGAGAATAACATCGTTGTATATCCACTTATCAAGTGACGACTTGGCCTTTTCCTCCCGCGGCTGGATATGCTCCTCCCTCGACACCGCCACCAAGCGGGCGACGTTTGGATGGCCCATGCAGATAGCAACCCAACCGGTCAACAAGAACACAAAACGCCATGGTAATAAATGTGCCGTAACCGTCATCACAACTCCACCAATAAAGAGAAACTGGAAAACGGCAGAAGACAAGGCTTCGTTGCTAAAGTTCGTTAAGGGTATAAGCAGCTCAATAAACTTATCATGTGCTTGGCTGAAGTCTTCCATGCAGTTCTGTAGATCACGCATATTACGAAAGAAGTCCCGGCTCAGCTCCTTTACCGGTTTCACGGTTGCCGCAGGAGCCAGAGGAGGTCCTCGGGGCGTGTAACCGACATTCTGCTCGCTCGAGAGTGTGCCCTTTGGTGGAGCCGGGTGTCTTGCCAGGAACGCCGGGATCAGAACACCGAGAATCAAGACTGCAATAGGCAGCACGAATAGCAGGTACGGGTCGAGGCAGACAAAAGTATAGACAGCGAGCAAGGACATGGTGTGGGAGGCCTGACGCCAGGAGAGTAGGCGGAACACGCGCTCTTGGAATTTGAAGACGACTCCTATGCGCGCATTGAAGCGGCGGAAATTGTTCGACATGGTCGTGATGTTAAAGTTCGGCCGCTGCGCAAAGGCGGGCGCCTTGTCGTCTGGGATGATTGGGGCATCGGAGCCGGCATTGTCGTCGGTTGGGATAACTTGCTGGAGGAGCCTGTTGGATAACACAGCTTAGCACGGGCGCAAGACGGGTGGCGGGCCCAAGGCAGCGCTCACTTCTCAACAAGGCGGTCCTGTATGCTCGCCCGCTCTCTGATCGCCGCGAAGCCACCTCGTATGCCCATCTTCTGCGGCGGCGTGGCAGGCTCCGGTTCGGGCTGCGGCACGGATGCTGACGCAGTGGCAGGTTGAGCCTCCGGAGACTGCGGGGAGGCATCATACTGGATGCCGGCCAGCATCTCGGCAGTAAAATCGTCCATGGCCGGTAAGAGGGTGGCGTGTCGCGCGGGTTCAAGACATTTTGGAGATGCAGGGGTTGTGAGGAGAGAATTGGAATGGAAGGTCTGGATGCGACAGCATGTGACACGGCACGGCGGA
This sequence comes from Albifimbria verrucaria, assembly GCA_020081605.1. Lineage (NCBI taxonomy): Eukaryota > Fungi > Ascomycota > Sordariomycetes > Hypocreales > Stachybotryaceae > Albifimbria > Albifimbria verrucaria. Next base: position 3,977,214 of record JAHREC010000013.1, read on the forward strand.
TGCTGACATCACATGGAGGAGGGCGAGTCAGAGCCGGAGCGCAGGTACCGCACCAGCCACTAAGGTGCTAGTGAGCGTTGGACGATAAGGTGCATCGAACTGTACATAACGATGTCAACCCAACGTCTGTCCTGCATCAAAAAATGATATGGGTAGAATCTGGGTAAACAGAGCGAGTAACTTCTTCGCTGCTACAGGTGACGAATCCGGTCATCGTGGAAGAAAGCCAAAGATGATGCAACTCAACCTTCGTCTATCCCAGAAAGCACGTGATGAAGAGTGATGAGAGTGACGACGGAAACGGTTCACGTCCGGGAAGTACACCAGCCACTAGACATGATGAAGTGCGCCTCCATCCTGCCGTGTAGTGGATCATTGATGAGGCAGCATGAGACCTGATTCAATTTGGTTTTATGTCTTGTCCAAGGAAGCGGTCGACAGCTGCCTACTTTACCTTGGTTCTTAGTCGAAGGGGTTCGTGTTAATGAGAGTGGGGACTCCAGATAGGAGGCCCAAGGTGATCTACAGGGTTTTCGCTTTGAAACTAAATTTCTCGGCTATATGGTGTAATTACGGTAATCACAGCAGCCTTCGAAGAGCAGACGGGTGACACTATCGGATGACAAGATGGACGTGATTTTGTTTGTTGTTTTGCGTGCTCCGTTGGCGGGACGGTAACCATGGACGCAGGCAATGCACGCAACTCTTGAGCAGCCAGGGTCAAAGAAAGGGCTGGATCCCTGTTGGCTGGCGTCTTGACGTGAAAACTGGTGAGGGTCCATCGCTGCTCTGTTCCCCAGAACGAATGAAACCAAGGCCAACCGTTGGCCCATCAGAGCCACCATTGGAGCTGGAACGAGGGTACGATGCAAGCAACCCCGTAAACAATGCCGGTTGGGGCCAATCAAAGCAGCGAGCCAGCAGTGCGCATCGCTCATCACCATGAAGCCATTGCCGGGCGTAATCAAAGCAGCAACAGATGCGGAGTGCAATCTTGGGTCATGTTTCGGAACGACGTAGGTCGAAGGGCCATTGGTAGTGACGGAACGGGAGAGTAGCCAGGCCGTTGCGAAATGCCTGCTTTTGGTGTCGGTCGCGATAGGTAGCTACTAAGGTACCCAGGCATCCCAGCACCCAAGCCCAGGCTTAGCCATAGCTTAACCCGATGTAAGGGTTGAGTGCCTGTATTGGGTAGCTTGCTGGACGGGCGGGCACCGAATAGGCAAAGGTCAAGCTAAGCGTGAAAGGTGAGGGAACAGGTACAGGTACAGGTACAGGCACAGGCACAGGCAGGGGAGGAACATGTTCCTCCTGTCACGCGAAAACCTTCCAAGACATGGTGTCAATTGTTGTCCTTTTTCCATGTGAGGAGCCCGCAGCTCTTTGACGCAGAACCGACGTGTACGTGTTTCGAAGACGCCTTGCTCTTTGTCTCAGAAGGCCCATAGACCGTCATCGTCTCACTCCAGGTGCCAAAGAAAGCAGGCAAAGTGCCAGCCTAGTGCCTACCTGCACCATCAATCACCATGTTGAGGTTGAGAGGTAGGTAGTGTAGGTAGGTACCTACCTAGCAGGTAGCTACAATGGGAGGACAAAGTTCCGCCTACCTTGCGATTTCAATTAGGATGTAGTACCTTATTATAAAGAAGTCTTGAGAATATTTACAATGCTCTTTCATTTATTACCTTAATATTATACATTTCTTACATCTTTAGCCGTTTATTTTCAAATATTTGGTTGACTCTTCGTTAATATATCTGCCGCAGGTAAGCAGAACTTTTGGACCTCCCACTGCAGGTACAGGTACCGACACAGATACGACATGGGGATGGGGGATGGGGATGGCAGTTGGTGATAAACACTAGACTCTAGGTACCTTGCCTTACTGCAAGGCACGCACTACCTAAGACGCCTTACTCAAGCACCACCCACCCACACACATATCACACAATTGCCATGGTCTCACCACTCCACTACTCCATGAGTAACGGCTATCCTAATTCCATCTTATCATCTTAAATTGGCAGGGGAAGATAGACATTCTAAGCAACTAACGCAGTCAGCGGTCCCTAGCCTCTCCAAACGAGATACTATGCGCGCCGCGTGTCAGAATCTCAACCGCTTTGCCTGCCTACGCTTACCCGTGGTTTTGGATTTCGTGCCGGAAAATGTTAAGGAAGGTACATGGACATGGACGTTCACGGGTCCACCTCGAGATGGCAGCCGTGCATCTCAGGTCCCTTCCAATCACGGCCTGGATGGCACTGCTGTCTTTGTCCATCCTAGGCTCTATCCGACCCACACCTTACCTGCTAGATCCCCCTTCAGGGCCTACATTGCCTGACCTTACCAGACCTCGTAAGTATCATCTGCTCGTGCCAGCCGCCTCTCAGTCCCCTTTCCATCGTAAAAAAAACACCCGTACCGTACCGCAGCGTCCCGTACACTGCTTCCGACCTCTCCTTTTCCTTCGACCCACGTCTCATCATCGTCCACCGCCGTCCTTTTCGCAGAGAGCCAGTCTCTCGCCGCTGGCCCTTCCTTCGACCGCTCCAGCACTCCCACATCCTCTCTCTCTCCACTGGCCCGCAGCCGCCTCGATCGCGTCCCTTGCACCGGAATGAGGTAGCCGTTCGAATGCACTCAGCTCCCTGACCGGACTGAGGCTGCTTTGCGTGTGACACCCACTCCCCGTGTGACGCCTTAATACTCCGCCGTTAATTGCGTCGCTGGGTGTTGGCTCCATGGTTCAGGAGCAAAGACGACGGCTTGGTCGCGACCAGCAAATCAATCACCCACTCACCAGTGAGCCCCATCCCAGCTGCCTGCCTGCTCCGGCATCACCACCGCTTCCCATCCTCTTTCTCGCCCACGAACCATCACTGACTAGCTGGCCACCGAATTAGCTCTAGGCATAGTTCATCCAACCTCCCGTTGCCTTCTTCTCACGTCACCAATCCCGGGCTCGTCTCCAATGCTCCAATGCTCAGCGCCTCGTCCGCCAACAACCATTCCCTCTTTTCGTTCGGTCGAAATGGGGAGGCGTCTCAGTCCGAACACACCAACACGACATACGACTTCCTGCCATCTGTGAGCTTCGATGATCTCCAGACCAGCATAGAGTCAGCCTCGAGCGAGCTGAAATTGACACATTCGCCGTCCCCAACACCAGACCGTGCCATTCTGGGATCCTCAGGGATACCCAACGACAAAATGACGGACAGGCCGAGACCTACTAACAACAATGGCTCCTCCAACCCGCCAACATCCACTCGACCGGGCAGGTCCGGTTCTATCCTACGGAGGCCCAGTACTTCCAGTAGACAACCCAGCACCGCTTCTACTGCATCGCACACGGCCGGTCCTGTCGAGGCTTCGGTCGCTTCAATGGCCATTCGAAGTCGACGCCAGAGCCACTATCCTCCTGTTTCCAGTGCGAACATGACAAAGCCACCACGCAAATCCGTCGGCCCTGGTATGCTAGGAGACATCGACCCGGCCGTACGGATCCCTCAGAAAAGGCGCCCTAGTCTGCAAGCAGACCGATCTATTGACCTCACAAGGACGTCAATAGACAGTTCGTCGGCCACCGGGTCTGACACGACAAGAATCTTGTCCAGTTCAAGAGCCGCCAAGGCCAAATCAGTGCAGCCTCCGCCGCGGCCTAGCCAGTCCATGGGCAGCACCCTTACTCCTGATCACAACAGGTTATCGACTCTCGCCCCGCGTTCACCACGTGCGGGCGGTAAGACTTATACTCCCTCTTCTTCGGGACGGAGAGCGTCTCTGGCTCCAGGGAGCCATGGGTCGCATGCCACCGGCCTTGGAGCTAGGACCATCAGTCCAACTGACACCAGACGCATGAGACGAATGTCGACCTTGCCGCAGTCTCAGAGTTTAAACCATCTCACAAATGTTCCTTTGCCAATAACGGGAGACGTGCGGTCGGATTCGAGATCACCATCTATGATTCCGAGGAAAGCATCGGCCACACCCTCATCCGCTCGAACGACGCCGGATATTAGCAGGAAGTCATACAGTTCTGGCCTCTCGGTGGGATCGAATGCGAGCGCCAACACGGTCAGAACATCTACCGGCTCTTTACAGCCACGGGGACCGCACCCCCTCTCTCATCTCGATTGCCAGCCCCTAAGCTCACAACGGTTCATCTCCCTATGCCTCACGACGATGAGGAGGACGTACCTCCGGTCCCGGCCATTCCCAAGGCGTACGAGTCCCCAAAGGATTCGCCTGCCGATGCATACTTCATGGAGAAGAAGAAAACAGCGTTGAGCGGGTTTGATGCCACAAGCATCCACAGCAATTCCACTGGCAGCATCTCAATGGCTGTCTTCCCTGAGCCCACCAAAGTTCAGCGAAAGCCAAGTACTAGAAAGAGCACGCATGTGCCAATGTCAGCGGTGGAAGGCGAGAAGAAGACGGCGGCGGCGGCTGCTTTTATGGGCAGGAAAAGCCTCCAGCCACTGGCTCTTCCACCTCTCAACCTGGGCCCATTGAGTATTCCCACGGCTGAGAAGGTAGCAGCTCTGCAGGACCATAGTACTGTCGACAGGCTATCCAGCCCACCACCATCACGGATGATTCCGAAGACACCTACAACACCTATGACAGCATCCAAGAGTTCTTTCTTCTCCAAGAGCCGGCATGAAGAGATTATGGACATGCCTCCGCTCAGGAGCAGCAGCTCCTTTAATCACAACCATCACATTTCTCCAACTCCTGACGTCAGTTCTTCGGAGTCATCCGCCGGAGTAAAGGAGTTATCACAGAAAGCCAGCTTCTCGCCATTCCTGTCATCCTCTCTGCCCAAGAATGGCGCAGAACCTGGGTTTTTAAAGAGGTCAAGAACAGGTGGTGACGTAACAAATATGTCTGGAAACCTGTTCGAAGATCACGGTTTACAGAAACCCGCGGGACCTCGGCCACCCACTTTAGAGAAGCCCAAGCAGAAATCACCACCTCCAAGCCAGGGTGAGGATGAGCCATCCACGCCGTCGTCTATTACATCCTTAAGAAGGAAGTTGAGTCTGTCTTGGAAGCGAGGCAACACTAAAGGTGGCCCAACTACCAGCTCCGATGCCACCGATAAAGCACAAGGTCATCAAGAAATGCCACCACCCCAGATTCCTGCATCCATGATGGCTTCTAAGTCATCAAACCCGGACCAGTCGACCACATCCATTGCTAGTAAACAATCAACCGGTGGTTACTTGGAATCAAGAAGGAGAAAGAGCTCTGCTGGAAGCTTGAACACCCTGGGTCCTCATGACAAGACAAGAAGCGATACATGGAGCAACTCGCCTACAGTTCCTGCGCCAGCACCTCGCCATCCTTCCGTGATGCAAAGAATTCTGAAACCCAAGGCATCCTCCACCGTGATGCGAAGTCTTGACTCCTGGACTGCTGAGCTCGATAAGGACGATTTGGCTGCAGAGGAGGAGATGCGCAAGCTGGGGTCTCGACGGAAAGAGACGGAAGTGGCAGCAAGGACTTTAGATGCTTTGAGAAAAGGGCTACCCCTAAGGAGCGAGTTGGTGCACAAGAAGCTATCCGTATCGCTATGCTCAACATTTACGAACGAGGAGAGATCATTGATTACAATGACGTCTATTTCTGCGGCACCCAAAACGCCCACAAGGTTGTTGGTGACCTCCAATCAGACGCACCCAACTTTGGGTATGACGACGAGCGAGGCGACTACACAATCGTCCCTGGCGATCACCTTGCATACAGGTATGAGATTATCGATATTCTTGGAAAAGGCAGTTTTGGGCAAGTCGTCAGATGCATCGACCACAAGCTTGGTGTTCTTGTGGCCATCAAAATTATCAGGAACAAAAGAGGTTCCACCAACAAGCTCTTGTTGAGGTCAATATCCTGCAGAAACTCCGTGAATGGGTAAGTCGAGCAGCAATGATCCGGACAGAGACGCAATACTTACTGTGAATTAGGACTCCAAGAACAAGCATAGCATGGTAAACTTCACGCAAAGTTTCTACTTCCGCGGGCATCTCTGTATTTCAACAGAGTTGCTCGACATGAACCTCTACGAACTCATTAAGGCTCATGCTTTCCGCGGCTTCTCACTCGGCATCATCCGACGGTTTACAAAGCAGATGCTCAGCTCGTTAAACCTTCTGAAACAACACAAGGTCATTCATTGCGACCTCAAACCAGAAAATATTTTGCTGCGTCATCCTCTACATGCCGAGATCAAGGTGATTGACTTCGGGTCAAGCTGTTTCGAAACAGAGAAGGTGTACACTTACATCCAGTCACGATTCTATCGGTCACCAGAGGTCATACTTGGCATGACATACGGACTTCCCATCGATATGTGGAGTGTTGGTTGCATCTTGGCCGAATTATACACAGGTGTTCCTATTTTCCCTGGTGAGAACGAGCAGGAGCAGCTTGCGTGCATCATGGAGGTCTTTGGACCACCTGAAAAGCATCTCATTGAGAAGAGCACAAGAAAGAAACTCTTCTTTGATTCTAATGGCAAGCCTCGGTTGACGGTATCATCCAAGGGTCGCCGGCGCCGCCCGTCTTCGAAGACGTTGCAACAAGTTCTAAAGTGTGACGACGAGGCGTTCCTCGACTTTGTGGCCAGGTGCTTGCGGTGGGATCCGGACCGAAGAATGAAACCCGAGGATGCAATAAGACATGAGTTTATCACGGGTCACAAGACCATGGCGCCACTTGCCAGGATACCAGTGCGAGATTCGTCACCTGTGAGGCGCACCAATACCGTCTCAGGCCCTCGCCCGCTCCCAGAGCCCCCAGCGACCAGTACGAGAGTAGGCCCTTCCGCAAGAACCGGACCAAGCCCACATAAGCCATTCTCGGGGGCTACTAGGAGGGCATCAGGTGCTACGGCGGCTACCACGTCGAGTGTGAATAAGCGAACAAGTGGTGGCAATGGCGGTCCCGGCAATATCCCAATCGGGACAAGCAGTCTTCCCCGAGCTGCTGGGCGGAGCGCAAGCGGAAGCAGGATCTTGCCGCGGCTGGTGCAACGGTTGCTATGAGCCGGCGAGTATAGATTTCAGAATTGAGGCGAAGGCGTTTGGAGGCCTTGGGAATTTGGAAGACAGGGTAGCATTTTCTTGGCATGATGGGTGTTGGTCATTTGCTTAATAGCATTGCGCGCATGATGGATCTTCCCGGAAGACGAGGGACGGGCCCGGATCCGCAGCACAGAGTATTACTGAACGAAAGCAGCACTTGTTGAAGGCTGCTGCCTGCTTGCGACGGACCTTGGCCGCGGGCGCCTCCCAAGGCTATCGTGGCAATACGACGTACAGGCGTAATTGTGCGGCATGACGGAGCGCGTGGTTGCTGTCAAATCCAGTTTTAACAAAGTACATCGGGTGCGAAACACCCAAAAAACACATATTCATTGAATGGCATGTATATGATTCACGGAGAGGCTTAGCAGTGGCTTCGGGGAAGGGTAACTTGGGGGCCGCAATCAGGCAGGATTTGCCCGGCTAAACGATGAAAAGGGAATTTTTGTTTCCATAGGGAGGGCCCCATAGACAAAGCCCCTTTGAAGATACCTAATGCAAAGACAACGGCTTGAAGCTGGGCTGCATTGAAAGCAGACAGACAAGCGTAATCGAAAAGTTGATCATACAGTACAGTAACCCTGGAACTCTGCGCTTATTTTTCTGCCACCCTTGATGCCTCGTAGCGTAAAAGAAACCCGAGAAGATCCTTGAACAGCTGGAGAGGCATGCAGTAGCCGCGACGGATGCATGCGGGCGAGATGGGCATAGTCCGGGGCCCGGGCAACGGTGTGCAGAAGCAAGGGACAGAAAGCCACAGATGTAAGGACGGGGTTCCCAACACACAGTACAAGGGAGGCGCATGGCTGGGACCTTTCAAACCCCCATGCTGCTGGTGCTGGTGCTTGCAGAGACACCAGCTTGTGGGGAGGTGAGCCGAGATGACGGAACCGCGAGATGACACGGGAATGACAGTCCCAACGCAACAAGGGGTGGGAGCAGTTGTCAGCAGCTAGAGAGAAAGGATGGAGGGGTGCAGGCGCGTGCATGTGTTCGGCTTCTGTGGCTGCGAGAGGTAAGAGAGCTTTTTCCTTCCCCAATTATTCTTTTCTTACCAGCCGCAAGGAGATATATGTTTCGTGGGGAAGATGGCTAGTGTAAACGTGGGAAGAGAGCATAGATCGGCCAAGATTGACGGCAGCTGTACGGTCTGACGAAGCATGGCGACTGGAAGGGAGGGGCGTGATGTGACCTAGAACACCAGAAAACCCATATGCTTATGCGCGATCACGCACCCGGAGAGAATGTTCAAGTAGAGAGACAGAGTGGGTATGGATGAATATAGCAATGCCCTTGCGTGTAAGTAAACCACGGTATCGACCATAAGCGACTTCGCAAACCCTCAGACTGGGTGCCTGGGAAAGCTTGGCCTGTAAGGCTTGCAGACCGGATGCACGGCCGCAGATTGCCGTGGAGATGGTTCTTCGGGATTGGACAAGTTCAACACGAGGGTGAGCGAGACTAGAGTGACCGGAACAACGCCCGACAACTACGGGGCCAGCATGGCGGTGGGGACGACAGGCGCCAGTCTTGGGCCTTCTGGGGTATTGTCCCAAGATGAAAGGATGGGCTATGGCAAGGAAGGGTTAGGGAAAGGGTCCGAGATGCCTCGACGTCTCTTTCTCACCAGCCGACTGAATAGCTTATTTTGCAAAGGTTCCCAGAGCATCTCGTTCCACGGTTCAGATCACGGTCAGATTCGACGAAGTTACCGGCGTTTGGCCCTGCACCGGCGACTCCGGAGGCGGAGGGGCTTTCGGACGGCGGGTCCAGCAAGCCACGAGGGAGGCGCAGCTGGTGGACCATACCTGCCTAGGAGGTACAGTACAGTAGTAGTGGCATGTAGATGCAAGGGTAGCTTCGTTTCTACCCATTGAAAGACATGGCATGAATACGCTCAGGTGCTTGGTTCTCTTTTCAGCCTGCCCCAATTGACTGGATATCCCCAAATGCGGATGGATGCGTACGAGCCGGCAGACTATGTCCAGCGGCGCTTCAGCATCGATATCGTCGGCTTATACGCACCGCTTTCGTAGTAGAGCATCGGTGCGCGCTCCCCGGAGACGTTGTACCCGTCGTAGTCTAATGCAAGCTAGTGTCGGGGTATAGTGGGGAGCGCGCGAGGCTGAAGAGGCCAAAAGGCCCCAAACATGCAGAAGAACAGTCGTAGCCGTGAGAATGAGGTCATTGTCTGATACGCTCGGCGGTGTGGCTCAGATACTACAATGCATACAGAGCTCCAGGCAACGGTTCGTGGTACGGTCGGGAACCCGAGGTCGCCGATAATCATATGAGGCTGATGACCATTTCTGAGGGCCCAAAGCCGATGCCTTTTGACATGAAGAGCCACAGTGTTCGGCCCACCTACTATTACCAAGTGGATAACCCCGTAGCCCTGTCATATGCCGTTGATCTTCTTCCAGCCTCGTTCGCTGTGATGTGAGCCAAGCCAAAGCCATTGAGCAATAATATGTTGGCTCATCCTGAACACATCAAGTGATTATGCGCAGCACCGCTACTTTTGTGGCGCAATGTCCAACAAATTCGGATACTGCCGAGCGGGCCGCCAAAGACCCGTCTTTATCAAGTGTCTCGAATGGAGTTATTTGGGTGCCTAAACTGGTTGAGGATCCTCACGGGATCATGGTGAAGCAACCTCCCAACTCCGTCGGCTGCATGGATGGATGACTCGTTTCAGTCATGTGCCTTGCGGCCTTGCGGACATGAGCCAAGTCATGGAGGCATAGTGCAGGATTCCGGTCACGATGTATCCTCACTTGTTCAACCTAATCATATCACAACATATGTCGTCTCCTCAATATAGCATCCGTCGAGTTGCACAGAATCTGCGCCCAAGCTTCGCCTTGTGATCATGGTAGTTATGGTGGTTATGGTGGTTAGGAAGAGTGCAAACACTTATTCCTCCATAGCAATCTAAACTGTCATTGGCCCAATAGTCGACCTTGTCCAGTAAATAGTCGTGGCCGAAACTGGCATGTCCTCAAGCCCTGATCAAATGTAGTGATGAAGAAGCGCTAATGCATATTACCTACCCAGTAGTCGTAACCGTAGTTGCCCAGTTCCCGGTAGGTGATGTTAACACGCAGTGGGGAATGAAATGCATCAGTTGGTTCAGCACGGTTGGGGAGGGCGTGTGCATACTTAGAGTAGAGAGAATGGTGTCCGCTGCAGGATGTGGCTGTGGTGGTGTATGTCCCATCCTCGCCCTGGTCTGCAGCCATGGGTGACCATTGTACCTCGTTCCGCCGATAACACCCATGCTTGTGTTCTCTGAATTTCCGCCCTGACTACTCTAAATGAAGATTAGTTGCCTTACCGATGCAATGGTGATGGAGGGCAGGCATGACGATCATGGTCTCAGGCTCGTTGACGGCCAGCGTCGAATGACGCCACTCGAATCAAGACACGCAGCACGGGCAAAAAAAGTACGCATGTTTAAGACACACATGCGCATCATCTTTCTCGAGGGTACCATTGCGGGTTGCAACTACAATCACTAACGCGGGATGTCTTGATACAACACACGCTGGCGTACCAACTTACATTGTCCATTGATGGTTCCAAATCAAGAATCGCATCAGCGCGAGTGCGATGGTGAGCACGTGCTATAACTCCAACAACATCTCTGCACACATGTATTTCAAGCCTCGGTAACTGCTGCCTGGCTGGTGGGCTCGAATGCTGACAACAGGCTGGTGACGGTGCACAAAATATAGGGGCTTTGGCACAGCACGATTTTTAGATAACTCTGCCTATAATCACGAGTCTTGTGAAAATGGTTACTAGATACGATAGCTTCTCCTTGGAAGGGTGGTTAGGTTGGGCGTAGCACCAGTGGGGTGTGACTTCAAGGAGCGTTGTGAAAGTTGATGTAAAGAGGGAGTGTGCGCAGGCACAGCCTTATGGCCCCTCTCCCCTTCTGATGTTGCTTGTAGTGACCAAAGTCGGTTTCCGGAAACTCGCGGATTCTTGTTTCTCATTCCAACATTCTATTTCCAGCATTGTCCGATGAAGCTCCGAGCAGGAAGACAGAGGATGGGTTAGAGGTGCGGTTGAATACAGAAGAGAGTAATCCACTTCCATTGACATGAGATGGGCAGATACGGCCGGCCATGGACGGGTTACGACAACGTTTTAGTTGTCTCCCAACTCCGGCTGCATGACAAATATGCAGGATAGTGCAGGGGATGGCTTGGATGCGAACAGAACCAAATCAGATGTTGGTGACTATGGCGTCTCCAGTCCCGCATGATAGGTCATTCAGTGCGTAGCTTCCTGTAGCTCTGTAGACCGTGTGCAGATGACGCTGGATAGTGGTAGTGAATAGGGTGCCAAAGAAATGAAAATGCTCAAGGCGACAATTACTACGGCTCGTGAGATAGTGGGTTAGGATGGAGAAAAGGCCATTTCAGGAAGTCGACGTGTGTCGAGCTTTGGTTTCATGCTTGATGATCTCAAAGTATTCAACGCTGGAAGAGGAACCGGACGGAGAGTAAGATGACGAAACAGATGGATCCCAGTTGTTGGCGGGTAACCAAGCAATGTGTGTCCTCGTGCGTGTGATCCGTATGCCATCCCATGCCCCAAGTGCCGAGGAGCAAGGGCAATCGAGCAGATGGGTCAATTGGTGCTCCCATTGGCAGCCACGGCGAGTGGGTATCCGGTGACGAGGACATGGATTCGACCCTGGCTTTGCGCTGGACAGGGATCTGACATGGGTACTGCCACAGAGGGTCAAGTGTCAGCATTGCCCTCTGCGTTTGAGCCTGCAGGAAGCGGTTTTTAGTCGTCCTTGAGTGGGAGAATCTGGTTACTCGATAATGCCTTGCGAGAAACCTTGTGAGACTTGATCTTACGGACCCATCCGAGCTCCATTGCAGTTGCCGGCGGCGGGTTTTGGGGCATGTCTGGCGCATCCCTAACCCGGATGCACGTCCGTTGAGAGCATTGCTGACAAGTATCGAAGGGACAGCGGTGACGATGGCAGGCCTTCTGGAAGGAAAAACCATCCGGTTACGGTTCGAGGCGTGAGAACAGGTGGTGGAGGAGACGTGTAGGGAGCGCGACAATTTTAGAAGCGTTCGATCTAGTACGTCACTTGATCGTCCTTGTCAATGGGAGTCACACCTTTACCGGTTCTGTGAGCTCGCTGGTAGGTTGGTGGCTTCATGACATTATCAAACGGGCTGTGATGGCGAGCTGGTCTCATGCGCGGCACAATACCACGGTCAACTTGGATGCCTAGTGACCGTAATGCAATGCAATGCTTCCACGACGACAACGATATCCCGTAGTATTGAAACGTAGCGAGACAGGGTTAGGCGGCTGCAATTAGCAAATGGCATTCATGACCACAATCCAGGGTAGGGCAACCGAGTACACAGTACTGTAGATGCGATGTTGAAGTCTCCAGGGTATGGTCCCTACCATGCAGCACTGTGGATTGGAGTGGACTGGAGTGGACTGGAGTGGACTGGACTGTCCAAGGTGAGGTTGGTTTGCCTGTCTGCATCTTACCTTAGGTAAGGCAAGCACTAAGGTGGTTGATGGTCAAGAAAGGCAGGTACAACCTCAGCACTCGAGGTAAGGGCAGGTACCTGCCTCATGTATGTAATCTCTGCATGGAATATTCTATCTTTACTCGATATTTCCTCTTTTACACATTTCCAGCAAGTATTCGCAGTTAGTTCGCATCGCCCGTCTAAAAATCGGCTTCCTTTACTCATCACCACCGGGAACGAACAAAAGGAAAAAATTGCGATTGTCTTTTTCGTTTCTTCTTCCCTTCCCTTCGAACCCTAGTAACGGGCAACTTCCCCTGCCGTTTTCTCCTAGTCTCTGTCTCCGTCTCTCTCTTTCGCGTCCCACCTCAGGGAACTAATGTCATGATTTCGTCCCATCTTCTCAGCCCTGCTAACTACCTACAGATAGTACTACTGCAAGTCAATCTCACCCACCGCCTCCGATGTGCAGGTCACCCATGATTTGCACTCATCCAGTACCCAAAGTGACCTTTTCTTATTTCGGACACAGTTCCTTACTGCGCAGTGAGCAGTGGCCCCCCCTCTCCCATCCCTTGTCTCTTGTCCCCAGCCGTGCCTTTGTGCCCCCGGGCTGGTTTCCTTCTCCCAGAATGACTCTTCACGATGTACATGCGTACGGGGTCTTCCCACACCCCTCCCTAACCCCCAAGCACACACACACACACACAATTCACACACACGCGCATGCACCCAGAGACATACAGAAGCAGACAGACATGCACGCCAGCCAGACCGATTTGGGCATGCCTATCACCTTTTTTGTACCGTCCGTCCTCACCACACACACACAGACGCATCTCTCTTACACACCTTGGCTGCGCCCTTGGTCGGTTGAACGCAACGCAGACCTCGGGTTATCATTTCGGCCCCCACCAAACCAAACTATAGCTCCTCCGGCCCTTGCAATGGCTTCTGCTTCCTTACATGGTACCCAGGCATCATCCCTTGGCCGTCCCCCAATTTTGGCTCCCCGTGGTAGTAGTACGGGCCCTGCGCCATCATCGCCCACGCCTTGCATTAGCCGCGCTGCAGCCTTAGTCACCTGTCAGGATAGTCAGACTCTTTGCATCTCGTTGGCGTCACTGGTGCCTGGGACTATTCATACCTGTACTGCACAGAGCGCAGCGCAGCGCAGCGCAGCACGGTACGGTACCGTCCCGTACCTTGCTTTACCTCACCTCACCTTACCTTGCCTTGCCTCGCAGGTACTCTGGTCAACGATGCTAAGCTATGGAGACTAGCCACGGGTGTGCTCCGCCAGGAGTGCCGGTAGCCATGCTCCAACGCCTACCTTACCTCATTCCTGCGAGCCCTGCCGCTCTGCCTCTCTTCCTCTTCCTCATCCTCCTCCTACTCCTCTGCCACCCCCAGGCTGCAAGTCCTATAAGGCTGCGATGCCTCGTCCTTGGATCTCAATGTTGCTTGCCTAATTCTCCAGCCTTCACAGCTCTTCTGCAACACTCTCTTTTGTTCAGTCTTCTTTCGTTACTCTCGCTTTCCTTGCCTTGCCTTGTCACCATCGTCAAAGCCACATTGTCCGTCTTATTTATGAATACCTCCCCGCCAACATAAAGAAGCCGGTTCAAAAGCAAACAAGAAGCGCTATCAGTCCAAGATTGCCCTTTTCAAACTATCGCCAACTGCACCACGAGTAACCGACCGCCCTTTTTTCTTCTTCTTATTCTTCCTCCTCCTCCTCCTCCAACCCAGTTCCTTCGTCCATCCCCAGCTCTTTCACCAAGGCACTCCTCTGCGACCTCTTCTGCGACCCGTACCCCGCCACTTGACTCCAACACAGAACACCAACACCAACATCACCAACAGCCAGGATGTGTTACCAACTGCTGGAACTTTACTCGGCTTGCCGTTGCCTCTACTACCAACACGCCGTTGATCGCTGTGTCGCCTATGGCAGCCCCGGTCACCACGTCAAGCAGCGTCACATCTATGTCGGATATGCCTGCAGCGCGCATTCGAGCCACGGAGCTCAGCATGCCTCTCAGTATTCCTACTCCGACTCGGGCTACCAGAGCGGCCACTCCACCAAGAGCTACAGATGAAACGTGATGTCTTCGGTTCTGGGTTGTCAGTCATGGCCCTTCTTGCGATTGACCCGATTCGAGTTTGACGACTGGGTTGCCTACCTCTACTCGATGAATCCGTCGCGCCTCTCCTCTCTTCTCGTGCGCCATAGCCGTCAGCTGGCCTCCTCGGCTCCCGCCGCCATCCATTGAGTAAATCTCCTGGCGGCGCACTCGCACCTTCTCTACCATCTCCCTCACAGCTCGCCCTCCTGCTCTCGCCACATGATTCGCAACGAACGTACCGAAGACATGGGAATGATATTACGAGTTTGACGTCACCTGGATGTTTCCCGCCATTCACTTAAGACGGTCATGAAAGAGCTTGCTCTATGTAACGGAATCAGTTGATGACGAAACGAACCATTAACCCCTCCTTTTCTTTTTACGACACGGCCTGTCCGACCCTGGGGTTATCAGAGACGCTGTTAGGCGAAAGCTTCTTCATCTCCATTCTTTCATTCTTTTCTTCTTACTCTCCTATTTATTTCTAATTCTGTGAGGGGGTGATCCTCACCTTGCGATTGTCGACTCGCTGTTCCTTCCTTGGTGGTGGATTGCGACTTTCCGGATCCACGACGACCATGCAGAAGGCCGAGACATTGCATCTGTGGAGGGACTTGTTACATTTCTCGCCAGTTCGACTGGCCGCCTCACGGCATGTTTTCATGAAAACAGGTGGCGTGACCACCTAATTTTTGTTTGGGCACTCGGCTGGCAGGTTCAGCTGAAAGGATAGAAAACGGTATAGACGGTCGGATACCACTACTAACCACAAACTCATGTACTTGTCACTTTTGCTTTATTGGTTCGTCGGCTGCTGGTATCGCTTCGCGTCATATCCAAAGGGATTGGGAACGTATCTGGGAAAGACAGGATATACCTGGCGTTTGGATTGACTGGGACTTTTGCAGGGTTCAGGCGGGTCAACACTGGACACCTTGCCTTTTTCTTTTCCGTTTTGCTTTTTTGTTTTTCCTTTTTCCTTTCCGTTACTGTTTCTCTCAATGTCTATCTCTATGACTGTCGCATCACACAGCTGTTGTTTCCTTTCCGCCCAAGCGGCGAGTTTCTGTTTCTGTCATCACCTCAGTACCATGCAAGACATGTACCAACACAACCCTCGCATTGATTGCGCAGACTGCTGTCCAGCTACAGCCAATGGCTGGTACCATTGATCAGATAGAATAGAGCAAACAAAACCGGGGCACTGGCTGCCCCCAAACAATCAAATACAATACTACAATGCTCATAACTCACCGGAATTGTTTTGTGTGAATTTTCTGACGTCGATGTCCGCCTCGTGTATTGGGGTCTGCGCAATTAGCCACAACCCCAAATCAGGGTCTCACCAGGGAGGCTCGTACGACAGAAGGATGGGAGTCGTATTCATTAATTTAGAAGCCACCTCGGGACAAGCCCATCTTAGCCATGTGCGGGAGGGAGTTGTGGGTGACGTGTTGGCCGTCGTCATCATACGGACACGGAAACAATCCTGGTAGCGACCAAGATGGAGCTCCTAAAATGGTAGATGCAACGGTAATGGTCAATTGCAGCGTACACCTTTCGGGGTGAGGGGTCAGACCATGGCCTATTTAGGCGCACCCTGTCCGGCGAGTAAGGTATGAGTGCGAAGAGTAATCAGGCATTGTGTGAGGCAATAATTCACGAGCCTCTCCAAGGGAGGCTGGACAGAAGAGTGAGTGATGGGATACATACAGTCGACGAATTTTTGAGTGTTGGCGCTATGTGGGACTAGTAACCTTTCAAAAATAGAAAGTTGCCTAATTTGGCTATATGGGGGCCAAAAGTGCAAATCCGGCTAGTCAGCCTATGACAGAGCACATGGCTCATCTTGTAAACGAGCTGGTGGTGTACGGATTTTCTGTTTTATTGGCGGCATAATCCGTCGTCTCCGTATGGTGAAGAGAGACGCGATTGCTGATCGACCCTGGAAACCACACTAGGGCACCCCGCGCGCGCTTGGGGATGAGAAATCGAGAGCCAAGAATGGCATGGGAGAAGGTGGAATCCAAGGTGGGGAGTGAAGAGGGAGGGGAGACACGGGACGGATGGCCCTGAGGCTCTACGGTGTAACCGAAGGCTGGCGTTGCAACCTTGGTTTCCCATAGCGATAGGCAGTTCCACCCAAATTTAACATTCAGGATTACAGGTGTGCTAATTCGATCGTGGCCCTGGGGGCAGGGTGGCAATAAAAGAATGGCCTTTTCTCTGGACAGCAAATGTAGTTATTTGGGGATACACAATGGCCGGCTAGGTCGCCGCGGCACATGTGCGTAGTAAAGAAGGAGGAGTAAGACCTGTGTTGGTTTGGAGGCGTATAATTGCCTCTGCATATGCTTCATCCATGCCCGATAGTCAAGCAACTCCTGGGGCCATCTAGATGGCTAGATCGGGTCTGCTTCCAAACTTGGAATAATGCCAGCTGTGGAGACAGGGACGTTTGTTTGTGTTGTTGGCTGGGCTTCTCTTGGCTCAGCCCAGTTATTCGCAAGGACGGATGGCGCACGTTGATAGGGTCGGCAGATGTGGTGCCACGTGCAATGCCTGTCCGCCTATGTTGGATGCAGCGTGAAGGATTCTTAAACGGCCTCTTCCAGCTCCGCAGGTCGTGGAGCACGTTGGCAGGAGGATTCATCTCAAGGATCCGGGTCATGAGGCGGGCAGGCTGCGTCGGCGAGAGGAAGAAAGGATCACTGTGGAGTTCGGTAGTCGTGCAGCGATGTCGCAGGGCAATTTGGTGAGGATAAATTACAGTATCGTAAAGCCCTTGTGGTTGGGGCCATACCCATGCTTTTGGAGGGACCTAGGCTGTGGATACCTCTAAAAGATGGAAAGCTATAGGCGTGCGGTGCTATATCCACGCCGCCATTGAGCCGTGGATAATTAAGTCACAAGTTGAATTATGCTTAATCCAAATTTCGTTATGAAATGAATCTTGAGGCCGCATGTGACGTGGTCCCGGACGATGAGTTACTAGCTGGACGCGCCTACTCTGGCCTGGGCCATCGCCTCTCTCGCTGGAGGCAATCCAATCCCATGACCGAATTTCTGGACAATGAACAAGCCTCGAGTTACATTTTACATGAGTTCAAAGAGAGTGTTATGAAAAGAATCAACGTTGAGTACAAACCTTTGAAATGGCTGCCAGGAAAATGATGTTAGTTATTGGCTACAGAGAAAATCGATGCGGCATGCGTCATGAATTATGAGCGTGAAAACAAGATCTATGTGCCATGATGGATGAAGATAAATAAAAGGCCGGGGTTTCTGTTATTTATATTTATATTTGTTTTTATTTTTTGTCTTCACGGGAAGTCTGACGGTGGAAATCTATACCATCGTGTCAGTTCCTTCCCAAGTTCAAGGCGTCATGTTGTGACCTTGAAACTCTCTGGGGCTGCTCCTGCAGTTAATGAGAGATAGCTGGGAAATAAACAACTTCGTCCAGCTCCACGATACCTACACACCAAAACGCATCTCCGCCAACCTCGCTCCAGTGCCCTTCATCATGCCCTTGAACCTGATACCTTCCGATATCATATCTAGTTTCGCTTAGCAATATCAATCATCATTATTGTAATGTTCCTATTCTTTTCATCCTAAACCTCACCGCTTAGGCCCTACGGCCTTGCTCCTCGGCCTCCCCAGTCACCGTTCTCAGGATATCAACCACCCAAGCGACATAAAAGCAATCCGAAGCGCAGTTCAACCGGTGATACGGCCACGCCAACGACCATCCCCTGGTCTTCGTCCTCATTCACGCACAACGGTGAAGGCAGCTCTCAACAGCTTCCCAAAGATATACCCGGAACAGTGCCGCCTACGGATCTGGCCATGTTTGCGAATTTCTATAGCCATACGCAAGCTCAAGAGTCAACGACTTGCATCAACATGGACATTGGTGACTTTGACCAAACACCTGCGCCAAGCGCTCGGCCTTCCTTTTCTAAATTGCGAGACGACGAGGATATCCTGCCTGAACCTCCTCCACAGGAGACAGGTGGTGTCACTTACCGACATCATTTGCTGAAGACATCGCCGAGCGGGCCAACACTCGTTGACCGGAGCTTCCCAAGCCCCCAGTTCTTAGTTGCTCGTCTCTACCACGCGGTCTCACGCCCCAGAAAGCAAACCAGCTTTGAGGGATGAAAATCGACAATCTGCGTCATCAGCCCAGTCATCATCCCTTAATCATATCCCATTGTCTACAACCCGGCTAGCAAGGCAAAGCGCAAGCTATGCTATGCCTCTAGGAGATCGGGATACCAAAGGTTCAGTGTCACATGAACGTCAGACAGCTACGCAGTCTTCGTATTCGTCAGAGTCAAAGCGACCAAGTTCCTGGGAAAAGGATAACTCACATGTGGTATGGCCAAATACGAGCCAGAACTCCGAAAGCTTCACCAAAGACCATCGTAAGCAGCCAGGGCTATCGCAGGACGTTCTAGGTACTGCGTACCCTGAATTGTCTTCACCACAAACCGCGAGGAACCTCTCCACGTCAATTAACTATCCGCATATATCTCGTTCACTTGATCAAGATATAAAAATTGATTCCGGTCTTCGCTCTCCAAAAGTTAAACCATTCAACCCCAATCAGGGACGTTGGGAACTTCGCAAGATGGGCTCCAAAGCCTTGAAACCCCATCTTCGCAAGTTGAAAGCAAGGAAGCCTACCATACAAATGAGAAGACCGATGATCGTACAAATAGCTTCGGATTTCCAATTGGACCTGGTAACCCATCAGGGGCACATCGATGCCCCGGGAGAGTTGCAGCATTTGCTCTGAACAATTTACCCAATTCTGACGATGTCTGTGCCCATTCAGTGCACGAAATGGATGACTTGGGACAAAGAGTGTATAATTCGACCCACGTGGCTTTCCGAGAAATGGTTGATCGTTACCCCGATAAAACAAGAGCGACTTCTTTGCCGCAAAGAAATGGCCCTAGTCACAGCAACTCCCCATTGATGCCGTCACCTCAAATGCACCGAAATGAGGCTAGGCGACTAGAGGAGTCGATGATGCATCAAATATCTGCTTCTCGAGCAGGGTCTTTGGCAGAACAATCCTTGACAACTTTTGGCGGCCGGCAGTATCGCATACCACAATATGCCGGACGATTTCTCAATGTACATGAGTTCATGCCAAACATCAACAGCCTACAAGCTGGGCCGTATCTCCAAGAAAGGAATGGTGAACCTTTGGCATACCTAACCCCTGGTGATCCCAGTATACCGAGACTTATTCAATCTCCCATCAAGGCTGGTATTGAAAGACACCGAACATCTCAATGTACGACTTACCCAATCTACTCAGGGCCGCAGACCCATGGACTAGAATACTGTGCGTCGTGTCAAGTGAAACTTCCATCCGGAGGTCACGAATCCCTGCAATGTGCAACTTATCCTATGTACAAAGGCCCAGATGTACATGGACTGACAAACTGCACCACGGGACCGCAGGCTTACAACATAGCTCAACATGAAGTTGGTCAATGCTCAACATACCCTGTTTATAACGGGCCGGATTTTCACAGTATCGAAGAATGTCACCAGCAAGCTTCTGAAGGATTGCCATATCTCCACAGTATTTCCAACTGTGCAATCCATCCAGTTTACGCAAACACTTGGAGGCATAGCGTGGACGCTTGCGTCACGTATCCGACAAATCTAACGCCAGGTCTCCATGAACCGTTGGATTGTTCACAGTATGCTATCTACGCTGCTGGGCAGTCTCAACACGATGTAGAGGGTTGTCCAGGATACTCTATCCGGAAACCATCCTTAAAATACTCAATAATGCAGCCTTCCGCCTCCAATTTGGCTAATGATGCTAAGCAATATACAAAGCAGCCAGAAGACAAAACCCACCAGGACTCGAAACAGGGAGAAGAATTTACTTTTGTGGAACCAAGTGTCGCTCGGAGTTCTGATATAATGGCACCCAAAAGTTTTCAAGAAACTGCATTCTCGCAGCCAAATCGTACGATATGGCCTGTGGACATGGAAGCTCAAGAAGAAGTGCTTTTACAGCAGCCACAACCAGAATTCGCGACCTCTAGTGGATCCTCCGAAGAGTCGAATCACTTGGTGACACGAAATATGTCAAAGAAGCCAGAACGTGAGAGCTCGCCTTCTGCATCAGCCCAAACAGATTGCAGAGAGTTCGAACAAGGCTTAAAGCAGGTTAAACATAATATCACTAAACCCTTACAAGACCCAGAACTGGCGTCTTCAAAGCGACGACAAAGTAGCTCACCCAATTATCTGTCGATAGGAGAGCGTGAAGCGAATCCACACCATGTCAAATCTACAAATAGATGGCTACATGACTTCTTCATGAGCCAAGACTCGTACAGGGGCAAACTGACCAAAATGCCTGCTGATAGCAAGATCGACGTTTCGCAGTCATCACAGCAGAGGCGACCGTCTGAGCCCATTCTTCCGAGTACAGCCCTGGCAAAAGATACACGGAATTTAGTGCCACAAAGCAATGTTTCGGATCCAGGATTTGACACTCAAACGTTCAAGAGCGCCGTGAATGATCTCGAAACTCTCCTAAACGAAGTACTCACATTCGCTGCTGAGGTAATTGATGGCTCTTACCCACACTCCCATCAAGAGAATGTCACTTCCCTAACGGACCTGTCCTCTTCTTCTTGCTCTATTACTAATGAATCACTCGGCTTCCAAACTGCCCCAGATCAAAATGGTAATGTGAAAATTGGGACGCAAAATACTCCAGCTGAACTCTACAAGAGTGAGTTAGATGTTAATAGAGCCGATCAGGGACGACCATACTATCGGCACGCAGCGACTTTCTCTGGCCATCCAGAACGTCTTAGGTTGAGCAGCGTTGTAGAAAAACTTGCCAATAGTTTTCAAATCGGCCGGAGCCAGATGTATGACACGGGAGTCGAGATAATTCTGATTCGAGCCGCATACGAAAACCCCTTGTCATTGAGGTCCCGGAAAGAAATTCAAGCAGGGACAAGACGCGATGCGTTGAATCGGTATTCATGAGAGGAGTTTCTCAACCAGGAGTTCCAGAAATTATGCGGAGAGCTTTGGATCAAATATCGGACGTTCGCAAAGCCCATTGCACATCCAGTGCAACCGAAGTTGTAGACTTTGATAGCCCTTTGACGCAGGTAAGACTACTACACGAAGCGTGGTTGGCCAACATTCACAGCTCAGAGCTCGTGGAACACGAGAAAATCTTCCAGCACGAGATATTGCAGGACGCGCCCCACATCATGAGCAGGCCATCAGTCTTCGAGGTAGATCACATGTCAGCTTAAGAGACATACAAGGATTCAGCCTTGCCAGGTCTCATAAACGGCAGCCCATTGCCAGGGATTGGTCCCCGAACCGCAAGAGATTCGTCGCAGCTGTAGCTTGTATCAGTACTGCTGTTGTTGGCATAATTCTAGGTATTTACGCTGGTTTAGTACCATCCATTCAGTACTATATCATCGACACAAGTCGGATCGCTATACACGGGAATACTGGCTGCTTTGCAGGCTTAGCGTTACCTATCTTCTTCTTGTGGCCTCTGCCCCTTCTGCATGGGCGGAAACCCTATATATTGTCAAGTCTGGTTGTTGCAATGCCACTTCTTTTCCTCCAGGCTATTGCTATCAATTCGCAGAGATTGACCAATACCACTTAGTGGAGAGTATTGCTTCTTGTCTCTCGAGCACTGATGGGTGCCTCACTAGGGTTTGCAAGCATAAATTTTCACTCTACCCTTACAGACCTCTTTGGAGCTTCTCTAATGAGTCAAAATCCTCACCAGGAGGTCGTCGACGAATTTGACGCACGACGACATGGTGGAGGTATGGGGTTTGGCTTGGTATCTGGACATGGTGCTGGATTGGGTCTCTAGGCGTTGGCTTTCTTATCGGCGCCTCAGTCATTGACCAGAAGCCTCCTGTGTGGGGGTTTTATATCAGCATCATACTTGTTGCCATCGTTCTCGTCTTAAACATTGTATCCCCAGAGGTCCGCCGGTCACATTTCAGACGATCACTTGCCGAGGTGAGAACCGATTCAGATGTTTCTCGGAGGATTGCCCGTGGCGAGGTTATGATGCATCGAGTTAAGACAGGGCCAAAGTGGTGGGGACAAGAGGTCTATCACGGCATCGTCCTCTCGTGTGAGATGCTTCACCAGCCAGGATTTGCGGTGATTGCGATTTATTCAGCTTGGATTTATGCTCAAGTCGTCTTGATCATTGTGCTTCTCGGTTCATTGACAAGTCGATTCTACCGTCTCCGATCACCACACGTTGGGCTCCACGTCGCGAGCATAGCTCTGGGTGCTCTTTAGCCATTCCATTCCAAAAAGCCAATCTATTCTCTAGGTCACGGAAAGCTCAGCTTGATTCGTGCAAGGCAACATTGGAAGGGAAAACTTCGTGGTCCTCCCATCTAGTTCGCAGAGCCATATTCACGATATTACTTCCTATAGCGGGCATCTGCTATACTGCGGTCTCTTCCGGACCCCTGTGCACGTGGCCCTTCCGACCATATTCGCAATCTGCATGGGATTTCTCTCGTGCTTAGCAATCTCAGAATGCAATGGATTGATAATGGAGACATTCGACACCTCGGACATGTCACCAGGAATGACGGGCAAGATGCGTGATGCGTCTAACAACATCCAAAAGAGAACCAACTACTCGGCGTATCCACGAGTCACAGCGGGCTTTGCCATTATGCATTCTTTTGGTTTTGTTTTAGCTGCGGGAGCGACGGCTCTGGGAGGTCAGATCAGCAGAACACTAGGACAACAAGTTACCACAGGTGTTGTTGCCGGTATCCTTCTCTTTCTGACTATGCTGCTTCTTCTCGTTCTCATCCGGTTTAAAAATATTCAGATCATACCGAGCTCACGGTCTGCTGTGATGGATGAGATTATAGAGGCACGGCGATTGTCAGTTGTGAGACGACTATCAGCGCCTGACGACCCGCAGGCCACAATGGATGAAGAGAAGGCATGGCGCCCTGTCATGGTTGGCCATCCAGTGGGCAAGTTTCGGCGGATGAATCTTTTGGAACTTGGCAGCATGACGCGTTGGCAGGAGATCCGAAAACAGAATGAGCTAATTGACAAGAATGCGCATCTCAACCGTGTCGCTATAGACCAAGGCTTAGAAGCGCTTGATGACCACATGAGCGAGATTCGAAAGGATGCTCACGAATTACTCCGCAGAGCAAGTGGGAGAAACAAAAACTCGAGACGCTCGCACCGTAGCCATCATGACAGTGACTCAACACAAGAGATTGAATTGGAGGCAATAGGTCCAAGCGCCCCCACTGCTATGGCATCGTCTTCCTCCCAATTTGTTGAGCGAGATTGCTTCATGGGCCAGGCTGTTGCAGAGGTCAACGAGGATGAAGTGGTAAAGCGTGCGACGTCTCGCGAGCGTCAATGATGGGGTGAGGACCAAAGTAACAGCTACTGATAGCAAGCAATGAGACCTAGTAAAGACCGCAAGGAATATGAGAAATAAGAGAATGAATGGAAAACCTAAGTTTACCACAATGTATATTTGTATTATCAAACACTTCCTGTCCAAACTCCGTTTTTCTCCATAAGACCCCTGCTAATACTATGCAAGTTTGTCTAAAATGTGACCGAAAAAACTACTGGTACAATATCTGTGTAATGAAATGGTATATCCAAGGAGTGTAATCATTATCATCTTCTCGCCCCATTTTCAAGTGATGGGCACTTCATATTACTTCATCACTGCACGTTAAGAAACAAGTCGTCACCTCGCCTCGTAGGCGTCAACCGGGGACCCATGTCGGCGTCGCGGGCAAATCGCCCGGCAACCTTGGGGTCATGTGAACACCGGGTGGAGGGAAGTCGTCACGGCGCCAACGGTAGGCCGCGGAGGACGGGTGACTTGTAGGTATCGCCATATTGGCGGCGCGGTCAGAGCCGACGCGCTTGGCGAGGAGAGAGGAGCCGGTCGAAGCCGTCCGCTCAGAGGAAGGAGAGTGAAGGTCGGTGGAGGATAAGCGGGGCCGGGATTGCTCGGCGGCCGGGACGGATGGTGGGGGCATGTTGGATGTTTGAAGAGGAGGGAGAGGGAATTGCTGGGATGTGCGTCGGGGCGGTACGTTTGAAACGTTGCTGAGCGGATGTGGCGCTCGCACGGATGGGGGTTTTGGACCCATGGCGGGTTGCTGCAGGCGACTGGGTCGCACAGACGGTAGCATCGTGCGATCATCAACCTCGGGGAGGCTCGAACAACCCTCATGGTGGGCGAGCCTGTCCTCACGAGACCAGGGTTCTGCATCGGCGGCCTTTGTCCGCGGGGTTCATAGGTTTGTTAGTGTTCTGCCCTGGCTGCATTATGCCCAGTGTCGGGCTGGGCTGGCCAGGAGGGGAGTATAAGAGATTGCGCTTATTAGGGGTAGGATGTTAAGATTCCTACCAGCGGCAACATTTCTGTGACGGGCTGGCTCGTCCGGGTTGATTTTGGGAGAATTCCCGCTCTTTGATCTGGGTGACTCAACGACGGGGAGAGGTAGGTTGGCTGTGGGGGAAGAGGCAGGGCCAGAGGGGTTGACATAGGGATAGGTGTAGGTAGCTCCTGATGTTGTTGTCATCGGGGATGTGCAGATAGTGGTCACTCCGCTATCGCTAGAGGCTGCTCTTGGTCGGCCAAAGCTCCTCGAGGTTGAGCGATGGGTAGATTGCCGTCGCAAGTTCTGGTTCGAGGAGAAAAGAGGGCGTGGGACGTTACCACCAGCTTGGTATTCATTTGGTGGGCGTCCTGCAAGCTCAGCCGCCGACTTGATCTCCGCAGGTGGACCCAAGGACCGCTTCTGCGTCGGCTTCGGCTCCGAGGGAGGCACTCCAGCTCGCGGTTTGACGGGCTGGGGCTGCGCAGGTAAAGGCCTTCCCGTCGTGCCAGAAGACTTGGGCTCTGCGGGAGAGCCATCAAGCTCGGCTACATGGGAAGCGCTCTTGGGGCCGCCCAGAACCCAGTTGCCATTCTTGTCAGCTACGTAGTACGTTGTCGCAGAGAGTGGGCCGGCAGAAGGTGGCCTCCAGATTTGCCCGTTGGGGGACATGGATGTGCCTCCGTCCTCTTCGAACTCGGTCATCGTACTGTCTCGCCGGTGCTGAACAAGCGGCAGAGGTGGCAGGGATTATTCTGCCCTGGAATTTGGAGCTTGAGCTGGGTCGGAGCGCGTGCTTTGCCAACCGCTGCGGCTCTGGTAGATTGTTTGGCTGCAGTCGGCTTAGGAGGCAGGGGCTTTGCTGGTGAGTATCTGCCGGGCGATAGCCTGCCAGGTGAGCTCCTTGGCTGGCTTTGCGAGCTAGAAGGTGACGGCGTTTTCATGGGCACGGCAAGCTGCAGGACGGGCTTCGCTGGCAGAAGCTTCGACATACGTCTGGAAGGGGATGCCTGCGTGGCATTACGGCGCTGAGACGAAGGACTTGCTGTCGCAGGGCTTGCATCGCTCGGCCTCCATGTCTTGTTCAGATACGCAGGAGGTAACGGCGGAAGCGGATCTGGCGACGGGCCGGACGTTGTATGCCGGCCAAGCCAGGAGCTGGACTCGTTGTCCGGGCCTTTCTCAACATTGTAGCCCCAGGTGTCTCGGGTTGGGAAGAAGCCTGTCTTGACACCAGGATACTTCTTCCGCCGATAGTACCGAGCCACGAATATAGCACCAATAGCGAAGGCAGCAGCGGCTGCAACACCAATGGAGATTCCCACAACCTGTGGGGTGTTCAGAGACTCCTTAGTAGATGCTTTATCGGCGGTCCCTCACCCGGGGGCGGTACTGGGGCAGTGGTGCCAAGGTGACTGATTGCGTCTCAGTTGATGATGGCCGAACCGTAGTGCTGAACGTCGTAGAGCTCGATGTTCGAGGCCTGGGGGTGGTGAGCGGACGAGTCGAGGAGGTGCGTCTGGTTGAAACAGATGATGTCGTCCTTGTGGTTAGTGGACTGCTGGTGGGACTGCTGGTGGTCTCAATCGGAGGCACAGTGACGGCGCCGCTGCCAGAGGGAGGCAGCACGACGGTAGCTGTGATGACTGTGTGCGTGGGTTGAACAGCATCTTCGACATCATCACAAATACCCAATGCTGTACGAATGACTGAATCTACTCATCAGGTTAGTCATCACGTCGCATACTTGTTGATTCTGTCGAGCTCACCACTAGCTTCGAAGTTTGAGCAAGAACCAAGCAATCGTTCCGCAGTAATACACTGCAGAGCTCCCTCACTCACGGTGAAGCCCGATGCTCCATTCCGGCGACATAGACATTGCAGGGACGGTAATCGTCCACAAGGATTAAGCCCGTAATTAACGGCCAAGAACGAACGGAAGCACTGCTGGGCGCAGCCGGGAATGAAGTTGGCAATCTCAAGCCGCAAAGTAGGCAACACAACTTCAAGTGCGTGTGAAAGAGTGATGAACCATAGCAGGGCGAAGATGGACCGCTTTGTGGCCATTCTATGATGAAGCATCTGGGAAGCTTCAGGTCAGCATCCACGAGTTTGGTATGTCCTGTAGCTTTAACAAGTCGATCACACAGCGGGAGAGCAGATAGCCCATCCGCTTGTATTCCGGGCCGGATGTCATGTCTTCAGGCAGCGGGAGAGGTGAAGATGCCTAGGCCACGCGACATCGGGGGCAGACTTGTGCAAAGGACGTTGGGGCTCTTTTCACGTACAACTCAAAACTGGAGGGAGGACGGGCCAGGTATTTGAGATGGCCAGCATCCCATCATGGCTCACGCGGACACAGACAGGAAGAAACAAAAGAAGGCTCTCAGGCGCAGCACAGGCTCCGCGTGGACGGGATGGACAGGATGTACATGCATGCTCTGAGGCGCATGCTGGAGATGGATGTAAAGGTGGGAAGGGAAGGGAAGAACGGGGAGATGAGATGAAGATAGAATCCGCGGCGTGGCAGACCGCTGTAGAAACATTTTGAATAGCTGCAGTTCTAAAGACGGCCGGCCACGACGTGGACGCATGAGGGGCTCAGCAAGTGGTGAATGCCACATCGGAGCCGCCCATGGCATGGATGACTCTGAAAGCGGTACTGCCCCTGCCAACCCAACCCTCCATTCGCTTCCCCAGGGGCCCACGATGGCTCGTCCCGAAGTCAGCCTTGCTCCCTGCTGGCCCAGTGGTGCCGCCCATCTTTAGACGAGAAGGACCCGTCCCCGGGGTGCCATGCAGGCAGACGGGAGAAGAGCGAGGGGGCCAACGAAAGGCGGGCCCTATGAGTGGACAGCGACGCCGCGTGCGGCCATCTCTTTCGACAGCAAACCGATTTCTATTTTCGGGGGCCAGAGATGCCCGTAGTTGCATGGCACTCGCCAATCGCTGGACGTGCTGCTCTCTGCAGCCCAAGCCCAGCTGCACATCGAGTGGCTGTGGGATGCGCGTTTGCAGGCTTAGCCGCTGCCCCCTCCCTTTCTCCTCTGGCTCTCCTCTGGCCATCGATAGCCGCGGGCTGGGACGGTCAGCGCCAAAGCAACCTGATGTGACAGGGATGTGGTGAGGAGAGCCTGAGAGACGTGACCTGGTTCGCCTGTTATGCTCGATCTTCACGTGATGCCCCTCGACGTGCAGCAGCCTGGCCGTCCAATTGCCAGCCGCGTATAAGCTCCCTCCCACTCAGATCACCAGGCATGCCGCCGCCGCTCGTCCCCAGCGCCCGGGTTGTTTCGAATCTGAAATTACCGGATGTGATGAATGGTTCCTCTGCAGCGGTGAAGCAAGTTTCGAGGCCATCTGGTCTTTGCGTACGGACCACTGGTTCGGCGGCTTGTTGGCCATGGTGGAAACCCAGCCGACCGGCGAGCCTGGTCAGCAACCCTCACGACATGGCACCAAATCGGGCATGGCCACGAGGCTAGACGTGGACAACCAGAGAAGCAGAGAAGGGGAGTTCACTATAATAGAATCTTGGAAGTTCCTCCGTTTCCGTTTTTTGGCATCAGCTCTTATTCCTCGCGTAAGCACTGCGTCGCTCTAAAAACGCATCCAACAAGACCACCAACATGGCAGCCTGCTTACAGTTTTTCTTTTTTTCTTTTTTCCACGCTGATAGTGCCTTTGAAGTTCCTCTCCTACAAGTGAACAACACTAGACGTCTGCGGGCGCCAGATGAAGCCATGGCCCCTGCTTATGGTCAATGTGTGCTCCAACTGATTGGTGTACCCAAACGCTTTGACAAAGCCCCTTCCATCGGCCTGCATGGCAGAACCGATTCATCGTGTAGCCCCTGACCCTCAGGTGAATCGTCCTCTCCAATCATCAGGCGCTGGGGAAACGCGACTGCTTGTTCCGTTACATCATCCAGAACATGATAAACACGACCGGGCGCTACGAGCGTGGGGGCCCATACATGCTATATCTCTTTGCTTTCTTAATATCTCTAAATTATATGCCATATCCCGTTGAGAAACCCATCACAATCAAGCGCCTAGACAGGCAATACGCCAACTCGTCAAGCATTCTCCTCTTCCATCATCGTCAACCCCAGAGCCGTGCGCCTCGAGCCCCAGGAGGCACGAGTCATCATCCTTCACACTGCATCCATCTCTGTGCGCACGCATGCTCCTCCTCGCCGCTCGGACTAGGACCTCGGGACGCCAACGCCTTCCTAAAGCGAAAACACCAGTAAAGACGGGAGTATAGAACAAGGCATGTCATAACGTGTTATTCCAGCCCATATCTAAGCCTCCCTCGTATGCAACAAACTTGCAAAGCAGGATAGTAGCGTATACAAACAACGACACGCCGCTGAAGGACCTCTTTGAAAGCATCAATCTGCACCACAAAAGAAACGCTCGTGCAAACTGCGGAATGGCGGGTGCTCATCAGATGGCCATCTCGGCTTGTAATTTCCTGAACTCGGCCTCCTCATCGTCTTCTTCGATGGGCTGCTTCGCACGTGAAACCGCTTTGAATATGTTAGCATGGCTTGAACCTCAGATGTACGGGAAGGGTCCTCACGCTCTGCATGCACAGGTGTTGGCAGCTTGTGGACGTCGTCTAATACAGGCGGGTTGCCTGTCTTCAACATCTGCTCGTCCAACTGCTCCTGCTGCAACTCCTCCAACGCTTCTTCCAGTTCCATATCGTCCACGGTGGTGCCAATCGGATTATTCGTGATCGCGTTGAGAATCTCCTCGCCGATCTCATTCTGCTCCCGAATCTTGTCCCTGTCGCGAAGTGTTAGCTGTGTCACATGCTTCTCTTCGAGAAAAGTTTCCCATCTTATGACGTACATTGTCTCTTCCACCTTCTCCACGGTGTACTTGCCATGAATTTGCTTCATGGCCTCACCAGCCTTCGACATTGCCTCCAAGGTCTCCCGGTTGATGTTGGCCGATTCGATAGCGTTGATCTGCTGTTCCAGCGTTCCGATTTGCGCCACGGTCTGCTCTAGCGAGTGTTCATGTTGCTTCTTGCGCTTGAGGGCCGCCTTTGCCGCTGTAGAGTCTTATCAGCCATTGTTGCAACCCCTAGCGAGAACCCGTCTGCGCGGAACAGAGACTACGTACCGTTCTTGTTGGTGCTTACGTACTTGCGAGCAAGTGCGTCTTGCTCATCCATCTGGGTTTGCAGGTACTTCTCCCGCTTTTGCAGCATGTCAAGCTGCGATCGTAGAGTGAGGATGGCATTCTTCGGAGTATCCTTTCGCTTCTGCGCTGCGGCGCCGCCAAACCAGCCCCACATGATGATCGTTGGTGAAGATGTAGACGTAGTTGTCAAAGGAAGGTCGCGGGTTGTAGAGGACTGTAGGCGCTTATCGCGGCGCCAGAGAGTCCTGTGTGTTGCGGTAAAATGTGTTGATGCTGGGTTGCCCGGACAGGTTCGGTGGATGGTGGGGTTAAATCTGCGTGCACGTCAGAACTCAAGCGCCTGCGGAAGCCATCAGGGTGCCGTGGCATTTCGAGTGGTCTCACCGTATATTTGAGGGTCGCTTTCACGAGTTCGCCGTCGGCTTCGTCGTTCTGTCACGAGGTCAGAGTCGTAGAAGATGAACTAGGCTCCCGTTACGTTGGAGGTCATGCCGTTGCCTCAGCCGAACCAGGGTACTTGGTAGCGGGCGATGACGGCACAAGTACCATTCGGTCATAATGAAGTTTAGCCGTGAATTTTCCGGGATAGTCATGTGATGCCTTCATGGGTGACTGGTACTAAGCAAGTCATGACCTCCCCATCCAACTGACAATATGAGATGATTGTCATTTATAGATACCTTACCTAATTCTCGAATTGGATACGCCGTTTGTGAATAGGTAACTTTTACAATTCTCACCATCTATCTAGCGCATAAATTGCCCTTTATACATCTCAATGTTATATCAATTGACGTCTGACCGTCATACATACGTTAAAAAAGTCATCCACGACATACTTAGAAATTCCCGTTTAAGGATATTCAATGTCATTTTTATATGCCTAACTCTGAACTCCAGTCCCACAGACTGTTTGTCTCAGTCTTATCAACCCGTCTCCTACCATCTATTTTGCAACCAAACGGCCATTCGTTCCTCTTTTCCCGTGGACTTACATAGCCAAAAATCTAAAATTACAGCGAAACATCCAATTCGCCAGCCAGTCCCATCTGGCAAACCTGCCATCTTAAAAGTCTCCACAATGGCCACCAAAGCGCCCAGCTAACCAGTTTGCCATTTCCATGGGAAGAATGCTAAATCCTCGCAACAATAACGGATTGTGCTGGCTCCTGAGGACGTCGAAGAGCAGTGAAGAGCATTGATAAGAGTCTAACGCCGTGGTCTTCGTCGGGTGTAGGCTGGTTCGTCCTGGCGGCAGCCACCCGAGCCCCACACCAACCAAGGAAAAGAGAATAAAGAATATTTACAGCGAAGTAAAGGTTTCGTGTTGTGAGAACGGATCAGACGTTTCCGCCCTTCTCCTCGGTATCGTGGTGCCAAACAACATAGTTGGGAAGACCGATGACTTCATAACCGGCGCGCTTTGCCATCTTAGCAAAGCCCTCGGTTTCGGCTTGATTCTCGAAGGCATAACAAGGGAAATTGATGCCTAGAAAAAGTCATTAGTATAAATAACAGAGACCGACCAATCCTTATTCGTCTCGGCATACCTGAGCGATGGACGTCAGCCTTCACAAGGATGTTGACGCCGCCAATGCCATCAAGTTCCATTTCCTCGTCCTTGTTCTCACGCCAATCACCCATTCTGGCCATGTATGTCCGACCGGTATCGTACTGCTTATATCCTGTAGTGTAACATCAGCCTCCGGGTCGTCGCACAGGTGGGATAGACCACAAACCTTCAGCAAGAACCACATCCTTATCTAAACTATTTGTCAACTTCCGGCCTTTGTCTGACTCAACCCATGAGTTATAGTCGACTAGCAGGCATGTTAGTAGGTGTACCAGCTGGTGATGCGGCATTCTGTTAACTTACATCGTCCTTCGATATCAACGCCCTTTTCATAGCGATGGAACCAAATGTCTAGAGCCTGTCAGCAGTGTTCTTCGGACCTATGATGCATCGCAATCATACTTGGAACAAGAATATCTCGATCATGGGCGATGAAGTCCTCCAGAATCTTTTCAGGGCTGTCAACAATATCGACATCGCGCCAATATACCCAAGAGTGTTCTGGTTTCAGCGCAGTAGCGAGGAGGTAGTTTCGTGCTCGGCCAAGAGCCTTGCGCCGTGGGCCTTGGGCCTCAAAGGAGTGCCTATCCTCCACGTTCTGGCTCAGGTGGAAATGAAAGTCCTTCTGGATGATCTTTGCGCTTCGGAACGGTATCTGGTCGGGACGTTTCTGGATGCGATCCAACTCAGCAGCCAAGACGGCGAGTGTATCATCTTGAGAGTCGGAGACCAGGAAAGCGAGATCTATCAGGCGATGCGGATATGTGAGTTCGGCGAGAAGTTCGAAGTACTTGGAGAGGAAAGGGGCGGCGTCTTTCAGAGGGGTGAGAATGAGAACCCTCTCCTCGTTCAACACCGCCTTTCGGGTGGACTGGATGGGGTTGAGGTCGACGTGTTGGATGGATGGGGATTCGACCTCGAGGGCGCGTGGTGGTTGAAAATGACGGGAGTCTGAAGATGTGCGTTCCACCGGGCCTGCTCGTTTTGCGTCATGTCCATTGGGGGTTTCGACGGGCCCCAGCAGTAGAAGCTTATGAGCGTCAGTACAAATGCAGCTGCACGGGTGAGCGGCGCGTTCTCTTACGTCTGCATTTCAGAGGCTGAGCTGGTGATGCCTCTCCATAATAGGAGGAGGATGCCAGTAGCGGCGATGAGCAGGAGGAAGCGCGTCTTCGTCACCATGCTGCGTAGCACTCGAGAGGGCGGCAGCTGTGCCCTGGTGGCTTTCCAATTCAGTCCACCTTTTGGAAGAAGCATGGTGAAGACTGTAACAGAGAGATTTCTCAATCGGGACAATGGCTCGGGCTCGCTGGGGGCGTATGCTCAAGGGCTATTAATCGCAAGGCACGTGGTTCTAATGCGAACCGCGTACGGTGTCCTGTCCAACAGGTCGCGGGGAGGATGAAGATCGCAAGATACGCTCGGCCGATTGAAAACGAGAGACTGCCGCGCCAGGTGCAATGGTGAGGCTTCGGATCCTGGGCGGGGAGCAAAGCCAACGTTATTGAAGCCGTGGCGGTTTGCAAATGCTGGAAGGGGTTCGATGGGAGAAAGAGAGAGATGCTGCAAGCAGCTGCCAAATCAGCAAATCAGGATACTTACGAAAGCTTAACTTGGATAGGATACTGCTAGGATACAATCAAGCTCGCGGCAAGGGACGCGCTATTCCCAGCAGGCCTCAAGTACCTCTTAGGTCACCCGCTAACCCTAGCATCCGGACATGGTGCGCCATGGGTGCTTTTGGGGTTGCCCCAACCCGGTTCAGTGTCAAGGGGGCCCTGGATCTGGGAGTGGATTGGAACCCACTTGCTGACGCAAAGCTTTGATGCCATCGAGCTCCCGATCCAGTTGCCTTCAGCTTGTTGTCATGATATGCCTACCCTAGAGGGGACGTACTGAAAGCCAAGGCCATGAAGGGTCTAAAGAGCCATCGTACTTAGCCTTGTCCGGCACTCCAATTAGATGAATAAATTCGTCAAATGGCTTTTCATTTTTCTTTTGTTATTTTTTAAAGATAGAACTTTCATTATGCCTAGATTTTTGCTGTTAGTATCTACCCACATACCAATATGCTACAATGCACCAGTCAATGATGCTCCGTTTGCCTTGTGGCCTGAATCAGCTATATGACAAGGAAGGGCGTGGCGAAACTGGCACTCCAGCTCCCCAACTCCTGGCTTACATATCCCCATGTCACATACCATTGACCTCTCAACCACCGTGCGATAGTCGCTTGTCTCGCTTGCCTCCTTCAGAACTCAGAGCGCCTTCGTGCGACCTGAAAACACACACCCAGATATCCTAGCCAGGAAAAGGCTGCAGTCATATACTGTACGTGGCACCGGCGCATTCTCATACATGCGATATTGGCTGCCGTGCAAGCCCATAATAACCAGACTTGCGCACAATTGGGTTGTACGGAGTACGGCAACCGCTTCCTACCAACCTCTCTTCAGCACATTGCCCGCAGCCGCAGCAATGAGGAGATCATCACGCTTAAGCAGTAAGACAGAAGTGGAAGTCTCACCACAGGTCATGCCTCCACCACCTCTACCCTCAGCTGGACGAAAGAGGAAGACGTCGCCGGAAGCCAAGTCAGAAGGGCCAGTCACACCGGTAAAACGGCGCGCGCAAGCTAAGAAAGACCCGCCGCCGTTGACGCCTACGCCTAGCCAAGTGAAGCTCATCGCTGAACCCGCCAAAGAGACAAAGAAGCCACTCCATGGCGCCGTGACTCGCCTAGCTGACACGCAGTCTACCAATGCACCGCTGCTGTCGCCAGAAACCTCTCGGTTAATAGCATCACGCAGGCTGGACTCTGTGTCTCCGTCCAAACCCCCAAGAGCAAGGACGACAACTGCAAACTTGCTCGAAGAGGCTTGTGCTCATCTGATCAAGGTGGATGAGCGGTTGCAACCTATAATTGAGAAGCACCACTGCCGAGTGTTCTCACCAGAGGGTCTGGCAGAGAAGATTGATCCTTTCGAGAGCTTGACCAGCAGCATCATATCCCAGCAGGTTTCTGGAGCTGCCGCCAAGTCTATCAAGGCAAAGTTCGTGGCACTGTTTGAATTAGCCGACGAACAACGCTTTCCACGCCCTTCTGAGGTGGCCACCTGTTCCATAGAGCGTCTCCGTACAGCTGGCCTGTCCCAGCGTAAGGCTGAATATGTCAAAGGCCTAGCTGAGAAGTTTGCAAGCGGCGAGCTGAGCGCGCAGATGTTGCATGATGCACCCTATGAAGAGGTGTTTGAACGGCTCATTGCAGTCCGTGGCTTAGGCAAATGGTCGGTTGAAATGTTTGCATGCTTCGCCCTCAAAATACCCGACGTATTCTCCACGGGAGACCTGGGTGTGGCTCGAGGAATGGCTGCGCTAATCGGCAAAGATGTGAACAAACTGAAGGCTAAAGGCGGAAAATGGAAATACATGTCTGAAAAGGAGATGGAGGAATTCGCGGAACCCTTCAAACCCTACAGGAGCCTGCTCATGTATTATCTCTGGCGTGTAGAAGAAACGGACATCAGTACGTTGGAGTGAGGAGCATCATGAGTGTGTGGGACTGAGATCATGGGAGATGGGCGTGAAAGCAACTACAAACATTTTAACTCAACACCGTGAGAGGCACCCCTTTAAAACCAACAACTAAACTAAATAAAGAGACAGTAAAGGATGAGAAATCATGTTTTAGATGTAATGAATATATTGTTAGAATTGTACTATATACATAAGATCCTGGGCCCATTTGGTTGTGCCAGCTTTTTCGTCACGGACCAGGATGGCCTGAGGATGAGTGAGAGCTGAAAGGGCGAAAGCAAGCTACCAATATGAATACATTACAAAAGCCCTAATTTTCAACAAAACCAATTCATACTTGATATGCCACCAGTAGACACTATAGGGGAGCCACACACGAAGGCTGTCGGATGCCGCTACCATTGATGATTCATTCTTTATCCACACGCCTTGAAAATATATTTGAACAGTTGTGATACTGCTAATTGCGATAGAGGGTGAACTTAGGGTAATAGCTGTTCGCTGGGGATATCTTGCATCGGATTATGGGATTGACTGGTATCATCTGTTCAAAGCCATCGACATCTCGATGAGAACATAACTGCTCTCGTGAAAAAACTGCATTTCGATAATGGGGTTTAGAAGTTTGTGCACTCAAGGGCAAAGTGACTGCCGAAAGCATAAAACGCAACATGAATCTGAGATTAGTTACCAAGACAGGCTCGCCATTGTGCTCTCATTCATTCTAAAAGTCCAATAAATGCACCGGGTGGAGCTACCAGTTGTTCATCTGAAGGCTATAAAACCACTGCTGATACCAATCTCTGCCACAACGGTTGGGCGTATTCAGCCAATTTAACTTCTCTGTATCATTCTATCAACCAAGTAGTATTTATCCTAGAGATCTATTGTAATGCCCTTTACCACTGTGTAGTAGCTCTATCATACAAGCTCGTCCGAGTTGTAGGGACAACAATTACCAAACTCCCTACACTACATGGCATGTGCTATTCTCCTATATGATACTGAAGCGGCTATTGATCCGAGCATTAAATCGGCCTCTACGAAAAGTATTGCTGCTTCAGCATGCTCGACAAAGCGACCTAGACACAAGAGATCGCGAGACCTTTCAACAAGCTCACAAGGCTTGAAAACGACAAAGAAGGTGGGACACATAAGTCACTATAGACTTTGTAGAGTTTATCCAAATGAACGAATGTGAACTCAAGGTCCTCATGGTTGGCTCAAACACCGGTATAATATCACCAGCTATCCCCAGGAACCACATTCTAGGCCTTCTGTTCCATGGCAGAATCTACTCAATGACACTAGCGTCTAAAGCCATCTGCAAGGAGAGGCCAGTGGAGCTTCTGGCCTGTAATAATGACTGAGCAGGAAGAACAAAGCGACCTGCAAAGATGCTTGCGGCGGAGGAAGCGATCATCCATGACTTAGACACCTCAAGAGTCTCCCTTGACAGTGGATATCATCTGTATCCGACTATTACGGAGATTAAGGGGTCTTCGTATACATGAGAGCATGATCACTTCTGAACGTGTATAGTTGGTAGGTGAAGGGATTGAATGGTTACGATTCATGATATATTGTTGACTGAGACATTGTGCAGACCTGTCAATACCTAGTACTGTGGCCTCGCTGTAGAGTATCACCAGCCACTGACGATTCAACGGGGTTCAAGTGTCGCATATTGATGGACTCGAGAGTTTGGTGCTAGAGATAGTATCGTATGGTCGATGGGGCACTTGCAAGTGGAAAATCGTCTCGACATATCCCATTTTGCCCATGATGAAACAGGCTAGTCGCTGTTTCGGCTACTCTGGGATGGTTTATCTGGCTGATCCAGCCGCTGTCACAAAAATTGGAGTTGCTCAGACTAGATGAGTGTGATCACAGGCAGGTCTCATGTTGATCGTTGTTTCATGACACATGTAGTTCCATGGCCTGACAAGCGGTAAGGAATAAGAGACGATCACACAGTCATTGTATTTTAACTTATGTAAGGCCTGGTAAAGAATGTCGCAGTAAAGATGCGGCGCAAGGCTGTCGAACGAGTCTAGTTACGAAGTTGTAGGATATAGTTTTGTAAAGGGGCTGTTCAAGTATTGTTCTGAGTTCGCGAGACTGACTGCGTAATAATAGTTTTGAGAGGGGCGGATTGAAGCAGCACGGTGTGCTTGCCAGGCCACAGGTAGGAGATGGATGAAAGAGAACCATCAACTATTTAAAGTTTGTACTGTACAGTATGCGAAGCTTGTTCTTTTTAGAATGTTCAACGTTTTTAGATGCTCAAGTGTGTGAGTGGCATGAATTTTATTGCACAGGCACCCATCCGTCTTAAGCTGGGGTGCTGTACAATAATACTAAAATCAGTCGTCTAATTCAGTCACTGGGGATGTTGCTACAATTTGCGAGAGTCGTTTTCTTTCCTTTTTTACCCTTTTTCTTTCCTTTTCTTTCCTTTTCTTTTTCCTTTGCTTGCCGTCTTGGCTGTGAAGACTTTTCGGAGGACTCCGAAAGGAGTATTTTTACTCTTGCATGCAGAATTGTATGGAAATGTGAAACTGTACAGTACAGCACAAGACATTAAGCAAAGACAAAAGGAAAATAAATAAATGGGCATCTCTGCCGGAGTGAGCCTGTTGCCGGTGCGACCAAAGACAATGCGCTAGGTGAACCGGTATGATGGGTTGGGTTGGTTACCTTGGAGCAGCGGAACAAAGAGTCCATTCATGACGACACAATTGCCGGGACCAGGTCGCTACACAACATCGGACATCGATCGGGTCAATGGCATGGGAAACCGGAACGCGTCACAGCGCGGGTTTTTTCCTCCCTCTAGAAGGTTTCTTGCATGGAGCCACAGCAGCACAGCCTGTGTGGATGGCAAAGAGACCCACGCAGCGCCACACAGGAACTGCATGCCAAGCTGTTTGAACTGGTGTCAGAAATAACAATGGTTTGGGGCAATTGGGACGTCCAGAGCGCACCTGGTCACATCTTGGTGTCAGAGTTGCCACATTAGGGGGCGTCCGAAGTGATCCTCCTGGCTGACTGCCTCCTACTTTCCGAGAAGAGGCTCATGCTGAGTTGCTCACATGGCAATTCACGATCAGGACTTCTTTACTCATCCAAGGTCTGGGCGTGGTGTGGGTGGTTTAAACTATGGCAAAGGGGTATGCGCAGCATGGTATTGCTAAATAAAACGCGACATCCCATCCAATCTCACTCCGGCATTCCACGCCAGCAGCATACAGTACGAGGCCACGCTACTACCACCGTGGCAGGGTGGTGGGGAACATACATCGACGATTGCCAATCTTCACACAGCCATGCCAGCAGACATTGCAAACGTACACATTGGGCCGCAGCTTTACAGTACCTGTGTGCTCGAAGAGGGGAAACCAGAAGAATGAGAGAGAGAGGGCCAACGTTTTTGTAAAACAGGTCTTGGGACCAGAGTTTTACAACATTACTTTAGGTAGCCATTAGGTTCGAGGCCGCTTCTGGTCCAATCCAGGTAGGTGGGTGGGATGGCATTTCGTTGGGCTATGAGTTCCTCGTATTTTTCTTGGGAGGGGGCAATGGTGCGTGCGTATACACGATATGTATGTATGTATGCTGAAGAGACAAGACGCTATCGAATGGCCCAAGATTAATTCGCCCAGGTGCATAGACAATCCCAATCCAGTCCCATTATCAAAGCAGGCCGTGGTTTCGATGCTCATTCATGATAACGGCCGCCACCAGCGCCAGCCCGAACACAGCAGCCAGCAACGCCCGCAAGCTGCATGCTCGTTTGTTCTAGATTTAGACGACAATGCCTCTGTTACGCATCCGATGCCAATGGTCCAACTTGCCAGGAAACAACATGAGACGGAATCGATGCGTCACCGACGACCGACGACTGATAGGTGAAACACAACCCCTTAGTAAGGCAAGGATCGCAGCACAGTACACACGGCAGTCAACGGGAACTGCCATGCGTGGGCGCAAATGCAAATTGTCCAGATAGTGAGACGAATGTGTTTCCCAGGTCGCTGCCGCCAAACAGGTTTCCCCGTCACGTTCACCCTCGGCAAAAAAGCCCAGAGGCGACAAAATGGCCGAGCATCACGGTAACACCGGAGCAGACCAAGATTATACCTAGTCCAGCTGCCTCATGGGCAATCAAAGACAAGCCCCTGCTTGCAATGACCGCAAAGCCTCCATCGAGGGATAGTCACTGGGTTAGGCAGGGGCTAGCGTGGGCCAGGCTCCATTAGCCAATCTCGCCAGTGCCAAGGGGAAAATCAGTCTCGACGGTCGCTGCGGGCCAAGGTTGGTAGCGTGCAAAGGCACGGCAAGGTAGCTGTACTTGGGAATGCTCGCTACACCTGCGGGACAGGCGGGCCAAGCTGCGATCGGCTCGTACCGATACGTGGCGCAGGTACCTTCTCGTCGAGCCGAGATCATCGTATCCAACCAATTCCTGGCCCAGGCTATATCAGGCAAAGTACAAGGTACCGTACGGTGTGCCATCCCTGATACCGGCACGGTGTGCAAGGGACAGCAGAACCACATCATCCAACCAAATTGGTACCAAGGCGACCAGGATCCCTCCGTTCTCCTGCTAACAAGGACTCTCGCTCCCTCTCGCTCCCTTTCTTCCCTTTCCTTCCTTTCCTCCCCGTGCCCATCCATTTGTTGTTGCGTCCGCAGCTTCTTTCCATTCGAGCCGCTCGTTTAAAGGCCAAGATCAACGCCCTCGATCTTGTAATTCTCCCTTTTCTTCTTTGTTGTAGCTTTTTTAACCCTCTCTTCTCCGTCCGTTGCCGAGGTATCTCTCGCCGACACGAAGAAACAACCACATCAATAGTAGGTCCAATCTCCTTCCCTTCCCATGTCTTGGTCGTTGCCGTGCACCCTGTTGCCTCGCAGTCGCCCTCTTGCCCTGCCTCGCCGTCTGCGTGCCCGCTATCTACTTGGGAGCCTGCTCCTCGCCTGTCAAGCTTGCCGGCCGTGACAGCTGTCGCACTTGCAACCTCTCCTTTCGGCCTCACCTCACCTGTGCAGTATTCGCGTCACGCCTGCCTTCGATACCACGCAACAACGTTCGAAGTCACAGTCCGAAACGTGTCAATCGCCCAAAGCTCGATCATTTTCAGCACACAATATCATTTGCCGTGCGATCCCGCGGAATCCGGCTCATAGCTTTAACTTGACCACCATCATTCTTTTTGATTTTGGTTCGAGATCCCCGTTTGCATATCGGCGCGCAAGACAACCTTTGTGAAATTCTCGCTCGACTGCAGGCAACGGCGACGGCAACCATCACGACCACGGCGGGACTCTACAACATAACCAGCCTTGTTGCTGACCATTTACCAACAGATAACCATGCATTCCGCCAAGCTCATTCTCGCCCTGGCCGCCACCTTGGCCTCAGGTAAGCTTGCAGTCTACCATGGTCTGCTGCAGTTGGCTAACCTTTCACAGCCAAGTCCTGCGACAAGGACATTCAGATCACTGCTGCTGACCAGGTCTTGGACTGCGACGATGGTGTCGCGGAAAGGATGTCAAGATCAGCTCCGATCTTAGTGGTGCGCTCAACATCAGCGGCCTGAAGGAGATTCAGGGTGACCTGGTCATTGCCAATGCCTCAGCCCTCATCTCTGTCTCTAGCTCCACCCTCACTGCCATTAAGGGTTCCCTGAAGCTCGACGGCCTCAACCTCCTGGAAACCATCCAGCTGTCTTCTCTCAAGACTCTCAATGATGTTGACATCGTCAATGCTTACCGCCTCAGCACCCTCGACCTTGGCAAGATCACCAAGGCCGGTAGCATTCACATCGCCAACACCTTCATCAGCGACTTGAGCAACCTCAAGCTCGAGAGTGTCGACAGCCTTACCTTCAACAGCAACGGACAGCTGAAGACCTTCAACTCTGATGATCTCACCGAGATTAAGACTCAGTTCATCGTCGAGAACAACGGCAAGGATATGGATATTTCCATGAAGAACCTTGAGTCTGCTGGTGAGATCCAGCTCGCCAACATCAAGAAGTTCGATGTTTCCTCCCTCGAGAAGGCTGGAGCCATCAAGCTGAACAAGAACGCCGAGCTCGAGTCTTTCAAGGCCCCCAACCTG
The DNA here is from genome assembly GCA_020081605.1 of Albifimbria verrucaria. Taxonomy (NCBI): domain Eukaryota; kingdom Fungi; phylum Ascomycota; class Sordariomycetes; order Hypocreales; family Stachybotryaceae; genus Albifimbria; species Albifimbria verrucaria. The sequence goes on from JAHREC010000013.1 coordinate 4,018,794, forward strand.
ACCGAGGTCACCAACTCTGTCACCTTCATCGACAACAAGAAGCTTACGAAGATTGATTTCCCAGCTCACCAAGATTGGCGACATGACCATCCAGAACAACACTGCTATGAAGGATCTCTCTGGTTTCCCCAAGCTGGAGTACGTCAACAGTGCTATTAAGCTGTACGGCAACTTCGACAAGTGAGTATTGTAGAAAGGCTTATGGGGTTGTGATGACTTACTAATACAATAATAGGATTGAGCTCCCAAGCTCAAGGCCGTCAGGGGCACTGCCACTGCCACTTCCACTACGGATATTTCTGACTTCTGCGATTACTTTAAGAAGGCTGAGGAAGACAACATCATCCAGGGTGAGCAGAAGTGCAGCTGGGACAACCCCGATGCCAACAAGGAGGGTAGCGAGGACAACGGTGAGACCACCGGTAGCGGCAGCAGCTCTGGCAGCAAGAACGGCGGCAGTGGTGACGACAAGAAGGACGGCGACAAAGACGGCGCTGCCGGAACTGTCCGTGCCAGCATGGCTATGTTTGGACTGGCCATCTTTGCCGGAGTTGCCCAGCTCCTGTAAGGTGATGAAGATATTCCCGGCTTGGTATTGGCGTCATTCTTTCTGTCTATCTATTGTTTTTCCTTGGCAAACATAACGGGCGTCCTAAGTTGAGGCGTAGCATATCCAGTGACTTTCTGGCTGTGCTTGCGGTTAAGGGACAAAAGCTAGAACTTAATAATCGACTGTATTTTTTCATAGCTGATCTTGCGACACGCCGTTTCTGCTCCGAACAATTGTACACCGAAACGCTCAGGCACTCCAGCGTTCTACAAACTGTCGCCAGATAGTACCAGGCCGGCGAAATGTCCCAATGTGGACGTCTTCACCAGCAAGTCACAACAAGCCTGGGAATACCCAAGAACCACAATACATGGGAAATCAAGGATGTTAGATAGGAAGCAACGTTGTCACTCTGCTTCGTGCATTGATTTAGCTGTAGCTTGCTTTATCTATTATCAAAGATGGACACGGATTGCTATAGTCACTATCTAATATTGGGTATCATCATATAATTCTCGCTTTGTGAAATTCCGATCCGTAGTTAAATTGATCATGGACATGTACGGAGAGCAACCCGTTCACGAGTACACCCCTTGTCGAACTTCTCTGTGTCATAGAATTTTGAGACAATCGCGTTGCCATTGAAAACCCGACCATCGAGCTCATTGACCGCCTACGCATACATGATTAGCATTCACATCCTTGGCTCGTCGTCGGCGTGGGAAATGAGAGCGCGGCACTTACCCTCAGTGCTGAGACTTGGTTGGTAAACTTGATGAAGACTTGGCGGTTCAACTGGTCAATGTATAGTCGCTCGACTCGACCGTACTACTTGCTGTTAACTTCCATCGCGATTGTGGTTTGAGTATGCTTACCTTCTCTCCGCATTCTTCACCAATCTCTTGTCCTAGGCCCTGTTCGATCTCGGCTTGCAGGTCGGGCATGTTTTCCAGCATGTTCCTCAGCACGATGACATCAGTCATGGTACCAAACTTGCCCTCTTCTTCCTTTCGCTTCCCGCCAATGATCTTACCCTTGCCACCAGGCTCGGCCCAGCCACCGCCGTCGGCATCAGCCTTCTTGCGACGCTTCTCAACTTGAACACGTAGCGGGTTCACGATACCAGACTCATTGGCTCCCAGACCGGTTCCCTTGGACCAGCCGTACTTGCTCATGAGGCGTTGGGCGAATCCAGCCTGACCAGGGCGGTTAGAGCGAGGTTGTGTATCGTCAGTCTCATCAGCCTCGTCATTGGCACCAAAGGCCGGGGTGGGGAGTAAGCGCCATCGTCATCAATAGGTTTGGGCTCAGACTGCTGCGCATATCGTATGGGAGCTTGCGATATTATTGCGCCATCAGATGGCGGCGGTGGAGGTCTACTGTCTTCTGGACGAGTCGGTGGCGGCGGCGGCGGCGGGGCTGCTGGCGATTCGGTTCGCTGTGTCTGTTCTTTGGAGATTGCTAAGCGACGAGCGTATGCATCGTCGGCGCTCTCATCAAGCGGTATAGCGGGTGGAGATTGGGGAGGCGGCGCGAAAGCGTGCGCAGGCGGAGGAGCGAATTGATCTGTAAGGGTTTGGTTAGTCTGAATATCGTGATAGGAGAGTCGCGTTCCATACTGCTTGGTATATGTCGTGGCTGATCGTCTTCATCAGAGAAGTCGCTCTCATCTGACTTCTTCCGGTGCCGATACAATAGAGCCTTCCACTCCCTTACTTCGTCTATCTTCTCGTCGCTCCTCATATATTCTTCCACATTTGTTGGCCTTGAGGGATCGTACATCTCGTCCCAATCCGTCTCAGCATGAATGTGGTGCTTCTTCTTCTTGTTCCTGCGTCCACCACGCTGGCGCTTCTCACCGATCCCATAGAGCCATTCATCCTCCTCAGTCGCGGCCCAATCGGCAAGGGTGTTTTTCGGCGGCGCAGAGGAGCAGCTGGAACAGCTGGAGCAACGGGAGGCTTTGGCGCTGCCTTGGGAAATGTAGACTTGGGTTTGGGCTGCTTGACTTGAGGACGGCGGATTGGCTGGAAACGTAGCGCAGGGTCAACGGGCTTCTTGGTGGCCTGGTCGGCAGGCGCGTCGTTTTGGTTGTAGAGTACTGGAGCGGACGAAATGGTTGCAGCTTGAGAAGCGTCGCTGGGGTCGAGAAGGTCATCATATAGAGAGAGCCCCTCGCGGAGGAGGGGAGGTGGTGGAGCTGTCATCGAAGGAATTCAGTTGGAACTCGTGATGCGACGGGTCAAGGGTGTGGTAACAATGTCCACGACAAGCTCAGAGCCGAGCAACCTTGCTGGCTGTTGCGCAGAATTGTACTCTCAAGCTTCGTGTTCCACGGAAGGGGCTCGTATTCAACAAGGTAGGCTAGCCAGGTAGCCGCTGAACCTCAAGGGTGGCTGCTTGTCATATATATAAAGTCAGTGAACGTAGCTCAAGGTCAACTGTGAAGGTAGTAGCAGGTCGTGGTTGATAGGACGCCTTATCGCCTGTAGAGCGGATAAACAGCGGACCAGCCGCCTACCTAACCGCCCCTGGCAGCTGGAGACCCCTCCATGCAGCTTTGACCCCGCCAAAAAACATCGGGCTCAAGCTCAAGTTAGCACCTTGAGTCTCTGTTTGACCCGCTCCTAACTTCCACCTCTCACCTCCATCGCGCAACTCCTGCGCACGCCCTTCTCCGTTTCTTTCACGCGTCAAAGGACACTTCGTCGTCTTCTCTGGTAATCAGGCGCTTGATACCGAGGCGCATTCTACATTGTATAGCTATCTCGGACTCTACTTAGTCGGGCCTTTGTGCTGCCTACTCCTTGTCGAACCCGAAAGCTGCACCTTGTTGCCCGTCCCTAAACAACCTTTGAGGATCAGACATCAATCCCGTGAAGAACTTCGTCGCCACCATGTCCGACCTCGCCAGCCGAATCACCGACCCCAATGCGGAGGCCGAGAAGCCTGCCGAGGAGAACACTGTCGCCGATGCTCAGGTTGATGGCACTGTCGAGGATCTAGGAGGCTCCGGCTTGCAGGAGCCTGAGTGGGATGTTGAGGTTTCCTTAGCGATCTCCAGAACAACGAGGCGACGCCTTTCTACTCGGCCACCAAGTGGGAGGATCTTGGCCTGTAAGCTTCTCCACAATCCTCTCACGATGCAAACGCTTATGCTCTCAATAGACCCGAACCTATCCTCAAGGCACTGTTGGCCCTCAACTTCCTGAAGCCATCCAAGGTTCAGGGCAGATCCCTTCCTCTGATGCTTAGCGACCCCCGAGGAATATGCTGGCCCAGTCCCAGTCTGGTACCGGCAAGACGGCCGCGTTCGTCACCACCATCCTTACGCGTGTCGACTTCAGCCAGCCAGACCAGCCTCAAGCGTTGGCGCTTGCGCCCAGTCGAGAGCTTGCTCGTCAAATCGAAGGCGTGATTAGGTCTATTGGACGATTCATTGAGAACCTGAAGATCGCGGCAGCTATTCCTGGAGCTCTACCTCGAGGAGAACCTGTTCGTGCCAGCATCATTGTTGGAACTCCTGGAACGGTCATGGATTCTGTTAGACGCAGACAGCTCGACGTATCCAAGTTGAAGCTCCTCGTGCTTGACGAAGCTGATAACATGTTGGATCAGCAGGGACTCGGTGATCAGTGCATGAGAGTCAAGGGTACGTTCAAGGGTTCCGGCATGCTCCTTGAACTTGTGATGACTAACCTCATGCTACAGAATGCTTCCTAAATCTATCCAGATCCTGCTCTTTTCCGCCACGTTCCCGGACAAAGTCAACAACTATGCCTCAAAGTTTGCGCCAAATGCACACGTGCTCAAGCTCCAGAAGAGTGAACTTACTGTGAAGGGCATCTCGCAGATGTTCATTGATTGCCCCGATGGAAATGCCAAATATGAGACTCTGTGCAAGCTTTACGGACTCATGACAATCGGACAGTCGGTCATCTTCGTCAAGGTCAGTATTATCTTACAATCCATCATCTCTGTTACATTGACTGACGCCTAGGTAGACCCGTGAAAGTGCCAACGAAATCCAGCGACGTATGACGGCCGACGGCCACAAGGTATCAGCCCTGCACGCCGCTTTCGACGGTAACGAGCGAGACGATCTTCTCAACAAGTTCCGAACCGGCGAGAACAAGGTGCTGATCACCACAAACGTGCTTGCCCGTGGTATCGACGTTTCGAGTGTGTCCATGGTCATCAACTACGACATCCCGATGAAGGGAAGAGGCGATGCCGAGCCTGATGCCGAGACATACCTCCACCGTATCGGACGAACCGGACGATTCGGACGTATCGGCGTGTCTATTAGCTTTGTTCACGACAAGGCGAGCTACAACGCCCTCAGCTCCATTGCCACCTCTTTCGGCATTGATCTTGTCCACCTTGACACAGAAGATTGGGACGAAGCAGAGGAGAAGGTGAAGGAGGTGATCAAGAAGAACCGTGCTCAGGCAAGCTACGCACCGAGCGCTACGGATAGCCGACCTGCGGCGGCTGCTTAGGGACAGCCCTTGGCAGGCATGGCATACCCGCCTGTCTACAACCCAAACCCTCGGCCGGATCATCAGCCAGGTCACCAACCTATCAACGTTCCTTTGCAGTCATCGTTCTGGTAGTGGTTGGACTCTAAGGCAGTGGTGCTTGAGGCAAGGGGTGTGGAGACGAGGCATTGGAGGACAATATTACGATTGATGGCATTAGGAGGAGAAAGGAGATACCAAAAGAGCCGAGGACGGAGTTGCTTCTCAAAGAGACCATGACGTGGGCATTGCTGCATTAGATGTAGGAGGAGCCAGTCATATGACATTTGCTGTAAATGAAAAGCACAACTAATTGAACAATGCCCTTGCCGGTGACATATCATAATTCGTGATTAGGGATGCCACAAGCACATGAACAAGGCGCGCGAAATTGATTTGCAGTCATGCTACGGCACTGTATTCAGCTGTGGAGGCTACCTTGCGCATCACAGACCTACGCATGCCATGCCCTGTCAAGACGGACTGGACTTAGTGCAGTGTCTCTCATGTTGTGAAGCCTTGCGGATCCACTCCGAGCTCACCGCCCAAGATAGCGATAGCATAGTCTGTTAAGTCAACAAGAGACAAAACACCTGAAGAAGCAGCCACCCGGCGGGGCTAATGAGCTCTAGTTGCGGTGACGCACGATGAAAAACTCTACGAAGACATGATGTGGTCCTGGAGGTTTGGAAACCATTGGCTGGTTGGGGGACGCAGTGGACGAGGAGCTCCACTGAGTGCATTGATGGGAGGCTGACGATCATTTCATGTACCAGCCTCATCCTGTTGGCGAAGGCCGCCTCACCCCAGCCTCGCGACCAGCGTAGGTAGTAGGTGTTTGGCATTGGCAGGGCGTTGTGAGGAGAGCATGTCATCGACGTCGGCCTGTGGCTGGTGGTCGAAAGGCTAGGCTAGGGCATCCGACTTGCGCGGTTAGCGCAGTTGAGCTCTTTGTCCAAACTGCTGGTTGCATGCCTGGTTGCTTGCTTGCTTGCTTGCCTGCCTGGGTTTATTTGCATGCCGGTGCTGCTGCGGTGCTGACTGACTTGACTGACTGGACTGACTGGACTCTGACCCCACGCAACGATCCGGCCGACAGCGCCGGCTCTGGTTGGTGAGGTGACTCTGGGGTGTTCGGGAAACATCGCAGGACCCCCTCCCGTCATGGATGAGAGACCCAGGACGAGGCTATCGGGGCGAGCCACGTTGCATGTCGGACAAGGCCAATCCCATCTAAGCGTTTCCACCCAAAACAGGAGCCCATTGGGAGGAGCTGTGGGAGGATGGGATAACCTCCTCGGTACCGTGGCTACATGGTTTGAGGCATGTACGGGCAGTGGGTAAATAGAGTGCCAGGGAGGGTATGTGAATAGCCAGACACACCTCAAGGCGAGTGTGAGGTTCAGTAGCAAGGTAAGCCGGCATGATGAAAGGTCAAGCCAGGTCAGGTTAGGTCAGGCATGGGCATCGTCACAGGAGAAGCGTACCTGACGGTAGGTATTTCCAGTGGCTGGGGACTTATACGGTACCTACCTGGTGAGGAGTAGAGCAGAGCAGTGCAGAGCAGAGCAGAGCAGAAGCAGCGTAGAAGCAGTGCAGTACTGTAGGTACATCCGGGAGTTTCCTTCAATGGCTTGCCGCTAGCTAAGGTACATGACAGTAGCAGCTGCATGTAACCGGAGCCCGAACGTCCAGGCACAGACAGAACCTTGGAAGACCCGCCAGCGCACCAAACATGTGTCGTCGCCGCCCAACCTTCTCTCTCTCTTTTTTTTTTTGCCCTCCTAATTTTTCTGTCCCCATCCCACACACACACACCATGCTTGCTCCATGCTCCACGCTCCAATGCTCCATGCATCCGTCCTGTACCGCGCCGAGCTAGGCCCCGGCCATGCTCACACCCGCTGCTTAGCTGCAAGGTCTCGTTGGCTCGTCATGCACGCCGGTCCCGTTTACGCCGTTGGGCCGCTATCCATCCCACGGCGCATGCGATACGGTACAGCGACCCCATCCCAATCCGTGCTTTTGTCATGTATCGAATGTGGCTCCAAGCCCAATCGACCCGCGACGTGGCCCTCGTCCTGATTGCGTGGGCCAATGAGACCCAGGCACGACTGTTCGTCACCGTCGCGCCGTGTGGGCGTCCGTCTCCGGAACCCGATGCGACGGGGAGTGAAGCTTTCTGCACCTCAGAGACGTCCCTGGACTGCACTCCTCCTCCTGCTTGCTGCTGCTGCTCCTCGGCTGGCTGGGGCTTTCACTTGGGCCCGCATCGCCTCCATCCCAAGGGCTCCCTGCCTTGGCCTTTTTTTTCTCTCGTCAGGGCAAGCACATTCTCCGGGGCGGGCGTGCTAGGATGACCTCTAGTAGAGAGACCCATATCGTTACCGTGGTGTCGATCGATTGCGTGCAATGATATGTTTGGCTTCCCACTTGTTCGCATGTTTTCCGTAATCCAAGAGTTGCATCTCACAAACCACCCATTCCACGTCCTTGATACCACCATTCATCTGCTTGTTGCGCTGTCCTATCACCCGAGGTCACATAATCCTTCTGCGTAATTGAGCGACCCAGCCAAGCGTTTCTGTGTGTGTGACTGCTCGACGCCTGAGCATTTCGACGTTCCCCATTGGCGCCCTACCGCATCTACCCGATTTCCCGATTCAGTGCTTCTGCATACAAGACACCAAACCAATATAATCGACCTGCCGGACCCTCATCCTCCTCTTCCCATGGCGCCAGGAGTAGAGAGGGCAGTCAAAGTATGGCTTCAGCCTATGGGTACGAGGTCAGCCAACATAGGCTGGACCTCTCCAACGTGCAATTCTCCAATTTCTCTAACATTCAATACACACAGGTTTCAGACTCAGAAGATGAGAGGGCACAAGAGCAACGTGAGTCCACCGCAGTCGCTATTGTCAGAAGCCAGTGAACTGACCATGTATATGTCTTAGTCGACGAGACTCTAGACGGCCAGCCCAACCCAGAACAACAGATTCCCCAATTCGTTCCGGCCCCTTTATCAAAAAGGACAAGAAGAAGGAGAAGAAGAAGGCCAAGAAAAATGAGAAGGCAGCTGCTGCCGCGGAAGCAGTAAAGGCTGAGGAGAAAGAGAAGGAGGTACCAAAGAAGCTCCAGCTCCACCGCCAGCGCCAGAGCCGTCGCCGCCAGCTGAGGACGACTTGTTCACAGCCCACGTCAGCAAGAAGAAGAAGAAAGGAAAGAAAAGCAAGGCAGACAAGGGAGAAAAGGCCGACACCTCGTCGAAATCCCTGCCTCCGCCTGTACCCGCAGCCACTGAAGATAAGGAGAAGGCCGACGAAGCTTCAAAGGAAGCACCCTCAGAAGAAGCCGCGCCCAGCAATGAACCCTCAACCGAAGATGCCGCCCCAGAACAACCTCCCGCAGATGACTCCCCACAGCCGACCCTCCATCGGATCCTCCCGCAGAAGCCCCTGTGCAAGAGGAACCGGTGAAAGAAGCAGAGCCCAAGGAGGAACCCCAGGAAGAACCTAAGGTAGACTCCACGGAGGAGGCGTCGAAAGACGATGTTCCTCCCGCGGAACCCGTGAAGGAGGAATCCAAGGAGGACACACCTCCTGAGGAACCCGCAAAGGAGGAAGCTTCGAAAGACGATGCTTCACCCTCGGAACCTGCAAAGGAAGAGCTTCCAAAGAAGACTCCACAGATGAGGTGCCGAAAGATGATGCTCCTCCCGCAGAGCCTGTGAAGGAAGAGGCTCCTCTCGAAGAGGCTAAGGAAGAGCCTCTAAAGGAAGAAGCCAAGGAGGAGGCACCGAAAGACGATGCTCCTCCTGCGGAGTCTGCAAAGGAGGAACCCAAGGAGGAGACCAAGGAGGCCACACCTTCTGAAGAGCCTACAAAGGAGGATGCTCTGAAAGACGATGTTCCTCCTGCGGAGTCTGCAAAGGAGGAACCCAAAGAGGAACCCAAGGAGGATACCAAAGAGGCCACACCTTCTGAAGAGCCTACAAAGGAGGAGACCGCTACTGAAGAGGCTAAGGAGGACACCCTTCTGAAGAACCCGCAAAGGAGGAAGCTTCGAAAGACGATGCTTCTCCCGCGGAGCCTGCAAAGGAGAGGCCAAAGAAGAGGCACTTCCTGACGAGTCTAAGGAGGAGCCTCCAAAGGAGGAATCTAAGGAGGACGCCTCTCCTGGAGAACCCACAAAGGAGGAGGCCCCTTCAGAAGAGTTTCCGAAAGAAGAGCCGCCCAAGGAGGACGCGCCGAAGCAAGAGGCCGCTCTTGAAGAGCCTGTAACAGAGGCACCTAAGGAAAACCCCCGCTGAGGAGTCTACCAAGGAAGAACCTCCCGTTGAAGAGTCTGCTCCAGAAGAGCCCCCGCCTGAAGAACCCCAGGCAGCACCGCCGGAAGAAGATTTCAATGAGCAAATCAAGGCAGAGCCTACGGAAGAAGCCGTTTCCAAAGAACCTGTGACGGAAACACCCAAGGAAGAGCCCTCCGCCGAAGAGTCCACGAAGGAAGAGCCTTCTTCCGAAGAGCCTCCTAAAGATGAGCCCAAGGAAGAACCTAAGGAAGAACCTAAGGAGGAACCCAAGGAACAGGCTCCTTCAGAAGATTCTGTCAAAGAAGCACCTAAGGACGAATCCCGGTGGAGGCGCCTCCTCAAGAAGCACCAAAGGAGGAGACCAAAGAAGAAGCGCCGAAAGAAGTAGCTCCTCCTGAAGAATCTCCAAAAGAGGACGATTGGGATACTCCAAACACCAACAAGAAGAAAAAGAAGAAGGACAAGAAAAAGGGCAAGTCATCTGCTACTCCGCCTTCCGAGCCCACCCCGCCAGTCGAGGCGGTCGTTCCTGATGCTGTAACAGAGGTAGCAGCTTCACCCGCGGAGGTTGAACCGGCTCCTTCAGAAGATGTCACCACTAAGGCGCCTGATGCTACACCACCAATCGATGAGACAAAGACTCCCGCTGAATCTACGACTCAAGAGGGTGAGGGGATACTTCAAATATTGATAAGAAGAAAAAGAAGAAGGACAAGAAAAAGGGCAAATCATCTGCCACTCCACCTTCCGAGCCCACCCCGCCAGTCGAGTTGGTTGTTCCTGATGCTGTAACGGAGGCGACAGTTTCAACCACGGAGGCCGAACCAACCCCTTCAGACAACGTTGCCACTGAGGTGCCTGATGCTACACCACCAATCGATGAGACAAAGACTCCCGCTGAATCTGCGGCCCAAGAGGACGATGGGGATACTACGAGCACCGACAAGAAGAAAAAGAAGAAGGATAAGAAGAAGGACAAGAAAAGGGCAAACCATCTGCCACTCCACCTTCCGAGCCCACCCCGCCAGTCGAGGCGGCCGTTCCTGATGCTGTAGCAGAGGCAGCTCCAACCACCGAGGCCGAGTCAACCCCTTCAGAAGATGTTACTGCTGAGGCGCCTAATCCTACACCGCAAATCGAAGAGACACCAGTTCCTGCCGAATCTGCAACCCAGGAGGCTGATCGGTCGGTCATGCCCGAAGTGGAGGCGGAAAAAGCCGCAGCCACCACCGAGGAAGTGAAGCCAGCTGAAGATGAATCTAAGCCTGTGGAGGAACCCGCAGAGACAGTTGATGCCACGAAGACCGAAGAAGCCCAGGAAACCGCTCCTTCAGGTGATGTAGCTACCGAGGAAGCGGAGGTTGTCGCCCCGGTAGCCCCTCAGGATGCCGGCACCAGTGGCGATGCTCAAGATGCCGACAAGACAACTGAGGCTGATGATAAGGAAGCGGTAGCTGAAGCCAACGAACCCGGGCCTGAGTCCGAACCTGCCAAAGAAGAGGAAGCTTCTGCTGCCCCACCACTTGAGGAAGCCAAGTCTGATGAAGTCAATGCTACCGACGCCAATGACAGCGCTGTGGCCCCTTCAGAGGAACCTGCCCTAAGATTAAGGAGGAACCTTCTTCAGAAAGTCCGGCGGAGGCTGTCGCCCAAAATGAGACTGATTCCCAAGAGCCTACCGCCACAGCAGGAGAGCAGGAAACCACCATGGAGCCTAAAGAGGACACTTCCGAACAGCAACTAGAAAAGCCGGCCTCAGAAGCACTTGTAACTGAGGTTGCTGAGACCTCTGAACCTTCAGAAGCTACAGAAGAGCCTGTAGCAGAAGCAGCCGCAACTGAGTCCACAGAACCTACTGAAGTATCTGTGCCCATCACATCCACCGAGACCGTTGAGCAAGACTCAGTGCCCCAAGAAGAGGCTACTTCTGAAAAAGAAGCCGAAAAGGAGCCTCTTGGAACTACCGAAGAGGCAACCGAGACCGGTCCTGTGGATGACTCGAAGTCGTTGGATGCTTCGGCTTCAGAACAACCGGTAGTTTCTACTGATCTAACTTCGGATGAAGTTGTTGCTGATGGAAACGGCGATGTAAAGACAGAAGCGACGCCTGATGCTGAGGACGACGCCAAACCTACTGACGTTGTAGAAGCTCCTGATGCCAAGACTGATCTCGATTCCAAGGAAGGGCCAGATGTTGCAACCAACGAGGCTGAGGCTGATAAACCTTCGGAGCCTGTGGAATCAGCCCAAGAAAACTCTGAACCAAGTGCAGATGAGGAAGTGGCCTTGAAACAGTCTGCCGTCGCCATAGAACATCAGGGCGAGGTAGATGCAACAGCAGAAACCTCAGCTGTAGAACCCACAGCGCAGGCAACCGAGCCAGAGGCCTTTGAAGTAAAGAGTGATGGTGATGCCGCGGCAGAAGAAAAGGACGCAAACCAAGTCGTCGCTGATGAGGCTGCTTCACCTGATCAGCAGGGGCAGAGGCAGCAGGCCCTGATGCATCCCAAGATACTGAAGAGCCAACCACTACTGAGGCAGACCCCACTGAAGAACCAAAGGCGGCTTCTCCCAACGAGGAAAAAGCGGATAATAACTCTGCTGTTCCAGATGCCAAGGAAACACAAGACGTGCCAGAGCCGAAAAATGACATCGCCGAATCAGAAAATCTGGCTGCGGCGGCTGATTCCGCACCATCAGCAGACAATGCTACCTCCGAGGCCGTAGAGACATCTGTGGATCAAGCTGCTGAAGATGCTAAGCCTGAGGTAACTGATGCCAACATACCAGTTGCTGAACCAGAAGAGCCAGCAGCCCCGAGTCAGATAAACAAGAAGGCGACGTGAATAACGCCGCGGACCCGGCATCAACAGCTGCTGAGTCTGGTGCTACAGCGGAGGTTAAAGCTGAGCCTGATGCTGCCGAGGGTGAAACACCCGTTCCGAATGATACTGCACCAGCTGCAGATGCCGACGTTTCTGAAGCTTCTCCTGTCGATAAAGATGAACCCGCTACAGCAGAGCAGGTAATACCAGCCGAGTCCCAGCCACCAACCTCTGAAGATGCAGAGACTGCACAGGCCAGCACTGAAGATGAAAAGCCTTCTGAACCTACCCCGGAGCCTGTAGCAGAGGTAGAGGATTCAGGGCCTGGACCCGAGGAGCCGCTGGAGTCAGCGCCTGATACTACTGCTGAAGAAGCTGCACCAGTACCGGCCGAGACGAATGATATCCCTAAAGAAGAGCCAGCAGCAACAACAACAGCAGAAGCTACTGAACCTGACACCGACGATAAGCAGCCAGTAGCAGGCCCTGAGACTCCCACAGAGCAAGGCAAGGAAGAAGTGGCCGATAAGCCTGTTTCAATTCTGGAAGATGAGCCAGAGGCTCAGGCTAATGACGTTGGCATCGAAGCTGATAAAACCGCCGACCCTGGCGCCCCTGAACCGGATACTGCAGCCGCCGAACCAGAATCTGCAATCGAATCCGAGGCCAAAACTGTCGACGAAGAGGTACCTAACGTGACTGAAGCTTCTGTGGAGGCAGCTGTGGCTCAAGACGCAAAGGAAGTTCCAGAGGATGCTCCACCAGCCGATCCCGAGCCACTGGCAACCTCAGATGAGCCAAAGGCGGCTGGTGACGAGGCTAAGGAGCCTGAAGCTGTTCAGGAAAGTGAAGCCGCTGGCGCTAATCCCGAGGTTGTAAACGAGCCAGAGGCTGTTAAAGATGAACCCTCAGCTCCAGAGCCTGCAGCAACTGATAGCAACACCCAAGAACCGGAGGAGCCCGCAGCGGCTGAGAGTACTTCTGAAGCAGCAGTTCCTGAGCCTGAAGTCTCCATAACAGCTGCACCGGGCACTACTGAGCAAGTGCCCGAACCTGCCGATGATGCCACTACTGAAGCTGCAGATGTAGAACCTACAGCCGATGCCTCACCTGAGGAAACCGTGAAGGCAGTTGAGGAAAATGTTCCAGAAGCTCCAGACAAGCCATCTGAACTTGCCGCTACTGAACCTGCTCCAGAGCCCCCACCGAAGTCGCTGCTGAAGCATCTGATAATGAAGCGCCCGAAAAGCTCGATGAAACGCCTGCTGACAAGCCTGCCGAAGAACCCGTGGAAGCACCCGCCGATGAACCCGTGCAAGCGCCTGCTGATGAGCCTATCGAAGCGCCTGCTGATGAGCCTGCCGGTGAACCTGCTGACAGCAAGACAGAGCTTCCCCTTCCTCAAGAGGATCCTCAGCCAAACTCGAATGAAACACCAAGTGAGGACAAAGCAGAAGACACAACAGTTGTGTCAACTGAAGAGAAGCCGGCAGAGAAAGAAGCTGAATCATCTGAAGCTGTTGCTGCAGAAGCAAGGCCCGCTGAGACAGAAACAATAGAAGCAGAGAAAGAGGCTGAAGCATCGGATAAGCCTGTGGAAACAGAAGGAGGTGATACTAACCCACAAGCGCATGAGCCAATCGTCGCAGCAGAGTCCCAAGACAAGGCCGTAGAAGAACCAGCGCCTGAGGCGACCTCACCAGCAGTGGACGCCCAGCCGGCAGAAGCACCTGCTCCCATTCCTGGAGATGAGGTAGCGAAACCGACTGATGATGTGCCAGAGCAGGACGCACAAGTAGCTGAGGCTACTGCGCCAGAGCCAGAAGCTGAAGTTGCTGCGGTACCAGAGCCAGAGCAAATTATTGAATCCGAACCAGTGATTGAAGCCATCCCGGAGGCTGAAGACGAGGTACCTGCCGAGTATGAGCAGGCACCGGCACCTGATACCGCGGCAGACGTAGCTGTGCAACCTGCAGAAGGACCTGAAATCGATGAGGAGACAGGTCTCTCGATACTGAGGTGCCTGAAGCGACAGCCGCTGATGCGGATAGGACGCTCGAGCCGGAAGCAGAAATTATACCTCCAGTTGAGACAGAAGTCCCTCCCGAGCCTGAGGTTGCTCCTGCGCCAGCTCCCTCAACAGACGAGGCCACGAAGGCCCTCGAAGAAGAAGAGAGCAAGGACACCGTGGGACCCATCCCTGGCGAATCTAAGCAAGCAGAGCATGCAAAGAAAGGTGAGGAAAATGATTCATTTTCTACTTCTTCTCTTTGTTTATCAGATCACTATGGAGACTTGGCATTCACTTTGGAGGACTCGAACTACAATGATGTTTCGGCGTTAAATACACAGGAAGACTCGGTTTTGCAGGATATACCCACAGATGAGGTCTACGCAGGCCCCAGATCCCAACCTGATCAGTCAGAATTATCTGAACTAGCAGATGCTGGCTTAGACAAGAGCTTCTCTTTCGAAAATCAAGTTAGCGCGGGCATTGACGTTAGCAAAGAGGCATCACTAGCAGAAGAGCACTACGATGGGCCAGTGACAGAAGAGTCTATGCTTGACGAGCCTGTCGAGGCCTTACGCAGTGCTGGGAAAATCGTTGGCGCCCAGGAAGACACCACAGAGACGCTTTCGACCATTGACGGCAAACCTTTGCCTGACAGTATGCCTTCTAATATGGCAGAAGAGCATGCAACGAGCGAACCCGAAACTGTCTCGGCTCTCATCAATGACGAGGACAACGACCAAATATCCGTGCCTGCTGAAGGAATGGCTGCACAAGGCAATGTCTTGGAACCCTACGAACAAGGCGATCCGAAACTCGGCTTCTCACTCTCGGGTGATATCCAAACTCCTCATCTCGCGAACCAGGAAGTAAAGGCAGAAACCTCAAATATTGAAGCGGAACGAGCGCTGTTTGACATGTCCTCTGTCGAGCCCTTTGCGCTGCAGTCGGACGCTGATGATGCGATGAAAACTCCTGAGCCAGGCCAAGAGACAACACAACGAGGCCAAAGCACAGAAGAGCCTATTGAAAGCCAACGAAACACGCCAGAGCCAACCCAAATCACTTCAGAAAGAGAATCAAATACTGCCTCAGGTGATGCCAAAGAGCCCGAGGACTTGTCAGTGAAGACATCACCTGATATGCAGAAAGCCACGTTGTTATTTGATGCTCCATCTACCGCAGCGCTTCAGCCTGTTGCCGAGCATGAGACAGATCATAATGATCTTTCTCCAACACAAGCAACACTAATGGAGACTTTCAAAGATCGCGACCAAGTTTGCTTGGTAACTTCGAAGCATGGGCTTCAAGATTTAGCCGAAACCGTGGTGGAGGTCAAATCGCCCAGGTCTGATGAGGAGTCCGCTGATGCACTGATGACAACCAATTCCGAAGTGCCACCAAATAAAGAATCCCAGGTACCTGGAGCGCTTCCTGAGGTATCTGCTGGAAGTTCTAAGGAATTTGTTCTTGACAATCATTTTGATGAATGCCAGAAGGCTGGAGATGATTTGGATGCCCTGTCGTTGAAGAGACAGCCCCGAAGCAGAGATTCAGGATGAACATTCTTCTCACGAAGAAAACGCTGCGCAGTCACTAAGAGGAGGCCAATCTCGAGACGCCGATCAAACTACACATTGGGAGAGCAGACACGATACCGCAGTTGGTGTTACCGCAACTCCTCGATCTATGGGTACTCAATCATCTGAGCCAGAGGTGATGGAACCAACGAAGTCCCCACAAGATGTTAAACAAAATGAGTTACCGACAATTGAAGCATCGGATGTTGGTACTGAGCCAGTCGAAAATGAACATCATGCTATTCTTGAGGCTACAATCAAAGAAACCGACTTAGGACTTGCTGAGTCTACTCCGGCATCTAAACCTGAAAACGATGAGACTCAAGTCAACCTGCTTGCTGAAAATATTCCATCAACGCCAAAAAGGCCAGCCCTTGCGCACCCATCTACCCAGACAGACGGACGACTATCTTCCAAAAGTTATGGCAGTTTGCCCCATACCCCAATAGCGGATCTCGAGCTAAGAGATACGAGGGTTGCAACTCCTGCTATTGTGCTTCCTGATGCCGAAATGATTAGTCTGCAACGGAGGCGTACACTTCGACGAAGAGAGAAGCTCCTACGTCAAGATGCAGAGGACACAGTTGCCGCTGCTGTGATCATTTTTGCAACAGCTGAAGTTTTGAGTCCCCAAGGAAGTCCTCAAGCTGCACCTCTTCGAAATGAGATTGGGTTGCCTATGTTAGATGAAGCTGCCAACTTGGATCTCTGGAATGCCGAGTCTCCTGTTATTCCGCCATTGTTGGTGGAATTTGATGAGGAATTTGGAATTAATAGCAAGTCCTTTGCTGACGTTTTCACAGACGAGAGAAGCAGAGAGTCTGGATCGCCGCGAAGCGATAGAGACAGGGAGCGGCACCGCAGGCATCGTCATTCTCACAGCTCATCCCACTCTGGCAGAAGTCGGGGCGAGGAAGAAGGCAGAGAGAGAAGGCGGAGATCTTCTCATTCCTCCCAAGCCTCCAATGGCTCCCGCGACACCAACGGGACTCATTACTCTCATCGGTCATATCGGGAGCGTGAGGCCGCCAGAGACCAGGCAGCTCACCGCGAAGGCTCTAGCCGTGAGCACCGTTCTCGTCGCGATTCCACCCGAGAGCGTGAGCATGGCTCTCACAGAGAGCATATACGTCACAGCACCGATGGCGCGGGCTCGGGTGCGCCTAGGACACCACCCAGGACTCCACGCCGTGACAGCGGATTTTCCGCAGAGAGCTCTGGCAGTGGCAGTCGAAGACACAGAACTCCCGAGGAGCAAGCTGCGCATGAAAGACGTAAAGCAGAGCGACGTGCTAGAGAAAGAGATCTTGAGCGCCAAGAAGACTCAGGCAGGGAGAGGCGAAGCAAAGAGGTTCAATTTGAGGCTGACCGTTCCCAACGTCGCTCCTCTCGCCGGCACAGTCATTCTAGCCGCTCCCAGCCCGAGCCGCCCAAGGAACCACAGCCTGTTGAGAGAGAGGACACTGATGACGTTGTACTCCCCGAAAAGAAGTTCTTTGACGTCAAACACTCAGAGGGCATCCTCCGCGGGAGCCCCCTACGCCACCACGAGAAGAGACTATTCCGCTCGAAGGTCATCAGGAATCCCACGACGTGAGTCCCCTCGAACAGAAAACCCGAAGAGGACAAGCACCTCGCGATCGAAGCATAGTTCGAGCCGTCGTTCGACAGACGATACCCGCAGCAAGCTTGACCGAGCGCGCGAAGAGGTAGCCGCCGAAGCCTCAAGGGCCGCAGCAGCAGCAAGGGGCCCACCTGAGGACGCAGCCAGGAGGGCAAGACAACTAGAGCGAAGCAAGGCTAGGGAAGCCGACAAGAAGTCTGGAGGCATTAAGGCCGCGTTCAAGAAATTGTTTAGCTGAGAGAATTGAGGTCATTGGCTTGGAAGTACACGCTACGAGAGGAAGCACTCGGTGTTACGAGTCAACGAGATATGTATTATGTGTTACGATAGCTTTCTTTACAGAGGGACCATCAGCTTGGTTGGGACTGGAATGGGTTATGAAATGACGTTTAGTTGATTACGCATTCAATGATATTGTTTTAAGCTTGCAAGCTAAGTTACTTTATGCCTACGCGTAGATTACTTGGATCGATTTTATATCGTAGGCTCTCTCCACGAGTAGGAGTTTTTGGGTGTTCACATGTGGCCGAGCAACTGTGTCGATGCTTAGTATGCATTGATCTCGCAGGAACCTTAAGCGAACGGGCCTAAGCGATATGTATATTCACGGCTTGACGAGCGGGTCGTGTTGTGAAATTGGAGGTTTGAGTTATCACTAGGAAGCTTTGAGTTCCTCAGATAACAAGCCAAAGGCCTGGGCCGTGAGTTGAAACATGATATAAGGACGTCATCACTAGACGAGCGAATAGCCAGGGCAGAGCGATATCACTCATTTGCCTCATTCCAGCCAGAACACCATGCAACTGTCTCTCATCTTAGGGCAGGCCATGCTCTTGAGCAGTGCCTGTGCCGCACCCATGAACCACGTTGGCTCCGGGAGATTTCTCGGACCTCGCCGCCTACCTCTCTATGCCGGATCCAATGTTGCATTTTCAAACGAAACGCTTGTCAAGAGGCAATTGCCTCCTTACACCGGCACCCCTGTGGAAGCGTGGCCAGCCAAACGACTCCTCTTGAGGAGCGGAGGCTGCCAGAGTACCCTGGTGTAAATATTAATGGCAGTCAGGCCCCAGCTCAAAAAGAGATGGCCAAACCCAGCTGCTCACCAAGCGTAGAGCGGTAGAATATCCTGGGTCCAATTTCTTCGAAAAGAAAGCGAAGGAAGGCTGGAACGAGGCACGCGAGCCTTTCTGGCCTCAGAAGTACGAAGACAACAAGAAAGAATGGCAATACGAGGAGAAGGATTATAAGGAGGAGACGCTCAAGGAGAAGAATTACAAGGGGCAGGATTATTGGAAGAAAGGGCATGACATGGAAGATTCCTATAAAGAGGAATATTACAAAGAGAAGGAGACATTCGAGCAGGAGGATTACAAAAAGCAGGAAGCGTTCAAGGAGAAGGGCCATGCAGACAAGAAGGAGGACCACGACTACTGTGGGTGTGACTGCAACGGACCCAACCCCAAGTACGTACCACAGCTCCCAAAGGGATTCTGGAGCTTTGAGTATGACAATGAGGAGAAATGGTGAGAGGGGAGGACTGGGTGCTCGTCGGATATGGATGAGTGGGAAGAACCAGGAAACATGTGAACCTAGAGGAGACGTGCTGGCAGCCAGACGCTGTGATGTTTGTTTACATTATGTCAAGGCTGCACATGAAAGGTCTAAATAAAACTGCCGAGAGGAACTGATATGATTAATGCAGATAGACACGAAATAAACACATCTTGCCAGCTTCTTCCGCGCTTCGTGTCTGACATGAGCATTGCGTGTCGTCGTGGGTGACAATAACAAAACAAAACTTGATTAAAGTATGGTTACATTTAACATTATATAGGTTACCAAAACAACGGGATGTATTGTGAGATGTAGATAAGGGTTAAACACTAATTGGTTCTTGAGTGTAAACATTATGAAGGTTGTATGCAGGCAGACAACCTGGGTCGAGGCTAGACGCGGAGATTCGCTTACGTCACTTCTGGAAAGCTGGTATTTCGATTCAACAGAATCTCAAGACCCATGTATCGTGGAAGTTTTCAGAGTAATGCAAGATCTGTGGAATGCCTCCAGCTTCAACACATTGCATCTCCTTACATCTCACTTACACGGTGGATGGACGTTGATGTGGGGCGTGTTAGTGGTGCGGTGCTGCTCATGACATTACATAAGCACTATCGGATCGGCGATTTATTGATCCACCGCAGCCCTAATTTGCGGCCCCAATCTGTCTAGCACAATCAGTTTCAATTAATCGAGCCGAGAAATTCCTCCGTTTCCCTGTCACGACTACATAAAAAAATACTCCCACCACCCTCCTCAACCTAGGCGCAGGATATCACCTCTTTGCGTTCTATATCACCACCGGAACACACACCAGTCACAATGGCTCCCCAGACAGTATGTACTTGACGTGCGCTTTGCTGTAGGCGCCTCCCTCCCCGTCCTCCTCTCTGCTTGAGAGGGGTGATTGTCGAGGCGCCAATAAACATGCAGTAGGCTAAGGTCGATTTGTGTTATAGCAGAAGAAGTCCCAGAAGCAGACGAAGAAGGTAAGCATTTTTTCCTTGACACGTCTTCCTCGCCGGCCGTTGACTAACATGCCTGTCTCAGTTCGTCATCAACGCTTCCCAGCCCGCCAGCGACAAGATCTTCGACGTCGCTGCCTTCGAGAAGTTCCTCCAGGACCGCATCAAGGTTGAGGGCCGCACCAACAACCTCGGCGACAACGTTGTCATCCGCCAGGCTGGTGAGGGCAAGATCGAGGTCATCGCCCACAACGACCTGTCCGGCCGCTACCTCAAGTACCTGTACGTTTTTGGCCCCGAACCACCGTCTATTCCCGCGAAGCCAAGGCCAAAGAAACTAACCCGATGTCTTTTCTACCCGCAGGACCAAGAAGTTCCTCAAGAAGCAGCAGCTCCGTGACTGGCTCCGTGTTGTCTCCACCTCCCGTGGTGTTTACGAGCTCAAGTTCTTCAACGTCGTCAACGACGAGGCTGACGAGGACGACGAGTAAATGGTGGTTTCTACCAATGTCGACGCAAGGAAAGGTTAGCGCAATTGCGACACAGCGAGAGGATGGGCCCAGACGGCGCCGTCTTCTAGAAGTAGTGCCAATTGAAGCACGCCAAGTTCTATCGGCGTAAAAGAACAAACTCATTGGATTTTCCCATTCTATATCGTGGTGACTTTGTGTCGTGAATCTATGCTCGCTCTAGTAAACAAAATATCTTCAACGCTTTGTCTTCGTTTCTAATAAACTTTTCGTGGTTCACGGCAATGCCCGCATAACGCCCTCGAATACCAATAACGCCATGGCGTTGGCCGGGAATGCTCTCAGGAAGCACGGCAAGAAACCCCTCCAATAGCCGGCCGGACCCGACTCTCGATATACAGTGACGGCGGCGTCCCTCCACCGGGGAAAGCGCCTTTGACCGTCACCCAAGCCACCGCCCAGCGGATCTGTCATGACGCGCTGCTTGACCAGGTCGCATGGGTAGCTTGTCAGCCAGAAGGCTTGGGCGCTGAGTCCTCCGGCCCAGAAGTTAATGGCCGGGTCACTCATGCGAGTGTTCTGTCGCATCCATCGCGAAAGCATATCGTAGCTGCTCCACCAGAAGAAGAAGAAGGTGCGGAAGAACAGCGTGGCCTGCAGTCCGTGGAAGAGGCCGCGGATGCCGTGGTGACGGTATATCTTGGCAACGCAGTCAAGCGGCCCGCTGTATAGGCGGTCGGCTTTGTGCGCCGAGTATTGGATCTGTAGACGGGCCTTGACGTGCTCAACGGGTGCGGCGATGAAGCTCACGGTCCAGCCAGCGCCGATGCCCGCGAGGCCGTGGCCAACCGAGGGAGGTGGTCGCGGTCGACGCGGAAGACGTGCTGGGCCATTAGGCGACGGTAGACGGTCAGCGAGCCGAGCATGGTAGAGTCCATGATCATCCAGCCAACGAGAGGCGGCGTCGCGCCCTTGTACAGCCCACGGACTCCTTCATTCCGGATCGTTTGGACGACGCACTGTAGCGGCCCGCTGAAGCGCGATGCGTCGGTCGTCTGGAGGCGGACCTTGACGGTATCGAACGGGTGGCCAACTAGAACCCGGGTCAGCAAGCCGAGACGAGGCGTCGATGGGCAGTAAGACATGGACTGGGCTCCGCGCCATGCAATGCGAAGCAATGCGAAGCAGCACGCAACCCTCTCAATTGAGCAACGGGGACCACTCACCAGTCAGCTTGGCGATGCCGCTGAAGATGCCTGCCACAAAGCCTCTGTAGTCACTGCCCTGCTTCTTGCTGACGGGCTGCTGCGCCGGAGCGTCCATCTCGGCCGCAGCGGCGCTGGGCAGCGAGCTCGTGGCCATTGGAGGGGACCGGGTTGGGCAGCAAACACTGAGGCGCAACTCTTCGACAACCGAGCCGAACGCAACCGAGGGGAGGGAGCTTGCCGACAAGGGCGGTTGCGAGGTCTGCTGAAGCGGGAGGAGGGAGCTGGATGGGTTGAGCTGGATGGACAAGGGCCCCTCCATTGCCGGCCGAAGCTGAGCGTCCTGCCAGCTATTTAAGTGGGGGTTCGCACAGTGTTCGGCGCGACAATCGGAGCTCAACACACCCCTTCCTTGCATGTGGCATGCCCTGGCATGAATAAATTTTGGAAAAGCCTCCAAAGGGAGAAGGATCATCACATAATTCGACATAGCACAGAAATAGGTAATCTAAAATGTAAAACCAATGGAGATGCATACGAGTCTGGGAATTACCACAGCTAGTCTAGAGTCTAACTACAATACAACTTCAACCAAGTCTATAATCCTCTCCTCTGGTTACTCAGTACTTACCACTTCCTCACTTGACTCCTGTATAAGAAACTCACGATGCTTTAATCACACACTCGCATCCACAAACGCACACATTCAATCAAGTCCAGTCAAGCTCAAAGTGGTCCTCTCATCTCCTCTTATTATCTATTCTTTCCCTCAAAAACCTGAGGTGTTTGTTTCAATAAGCCAACTGTTCTGGTATCTCCCAAAATCCATCGTCCACAGTGATTCAACGCAACAAATTCCTCGCTAGAAACATGCCGTCGCTGTGTCCCTCTCAGCCAGCCAGATCCAACGCTTTACTGCAGTACCAAATAGCCATAGCCGATTCATGTCGTCGTGAGAGCCCGTGTATAATCAAGCAAAAACAATAATGCAAAAACACCCTCCATGGCGCGCGGTTCGTCATGTCATGCTCAAGATGCTCCCTATCGAATCTTCCACTTCTCCTTTTTCGATTTGCCCTCCTGGACACTTTTCTAAGAAGTCCGAGTAGTTGTCCTACTCTCGGTCCCCGCTAAAAGAAGGCCTTCTATGTTCAAGGCCTGTTTCCCGTCTGTTGCCAGATCGTGGAAACATTTTGATTGTGGTACACTGTAAACACCGATAGCGTTTACTGTTAATAACTCCGTCGTACAAGGCCTAAATGGCAGTTGTACAATCGGAGTTTGTATGTGGTTATATATGTGTGTATAAGTATGTTCAAAGCTTTCCCAAATGGTGGGTGAAAAGCCGGTGGATGAATTTAGAAGGTCTCCGACTCCTGGCTGGTGGTGGTGCCAAAGGTATCTAGAAATGGTCAGTCAATAATTCTAGGTAAGAGTTCTTAGATCATAACATACCCTCTTTCGGCGACGCTCCTCCCTCGCGGCCTCTTCCTCTGCACTCTTGGGAGTCATGGCCCTGGGCCCACTAGGTCTGCGAGTGGGTACACCAAGTGCGCCGCTGAGGTTGCGGTTCTCCAGCTTAGGGCTGCCAGTGTAATGGCTAGCATGTGTTCCGCTCAGGGTGCCGTAGCCGCTCTCATAGCTCTGGTGCGGAAGGGGCTGCTCTTTGCCAGCTTGGAGATGCGGTTTGACTTGGGTGGTGTCTGGGCCGTGGGGCTGTCTAGGGGCTCCTTGGGAGGACGGGGAGGTCCAGACGGCTGCTGCGTAGGGGACGAGCCCCAGTACTCGCCTTCGGGCACTGCCGATGAGGTATTGCTGTAGCGGTTGGTGTTAGGTGGGAGGCGGTTAAGGCTTGTCGCCGACCCAGCCCAGTCCGCAGACTTGGGCGTCATTGGTGTATCGAAATCTTGCGCCGAGTACTCCAGAGCCGTTCGAAAACGCTCCATCTGTCCAGGTCGAGGCTGTGGGTGCTGCAAGTTGAGCGAGTTGCGATGAGCCTTGTACTTGGGGTCCTCTGGGGTCATGAATGTCGATGGCGGTGGGCCCGACGTCACGGTAGGCTCAGTTTCCTGAGGCAGTTCTGGCTGGGAGAATCCAGAGTGAAGCTTATCTGCCTCGAAAGGTTCGCGCCTGTAGTTCTCATCGTACGAGGCTAAGCTAGAACCAGATCGGGATGGGGGCGGGTAGTCATCGTATTTGGTGTCTCTCTTAGAGCGGAAGGCTTTACCAACACTCGAGGCAGTTGTTTCTGACCATCGCGAGATCTTTGGGAGCCATCCAGATGAGCTAGTTGACTTGTGCTTTCTGCCTTTCTCTGTTCGAGGCGTGTTATCCGCGCTCAGTGGCTGCTGGTTGGTGGTCCCGGTGTGGGGTGGTGTGTTGAGCGGGACAGAATCACCACGCTGCATCTGGTCTGGAACGACAGGGCTGAGCATCAATGGATCCTCGTGCTCGACGGCTGCATGAGCATCATCATAGGCGTACTCTTCGTCATTCTCTGGCACGGTACTGATTCTGTGGTCGGAGAACTTGCGTTCATTGGCCAGTCTTGACGACTGTCCTCGTGGCTGGTTCAAGGAGAGGTGCCCGGACTGGCTGGCGTGGCTAGCTGTTGAGTTGCCCTCGGGCTCATAACCCTTGTCTTGCTCGTAGTGGCCCTCTGGCTGCAGGTTCTCGAAAGATTGACCCTGACCAATGGTGGGAGCAGTTTGCGCCTTGAGCGTGTCAACCTCTCCAAGGAGCTGGATAAGCATGTCCTCGATACGGCTCAGGTCGTTTGTCCCTTTGGCACTAAGACCCTGCAAAGCTCTTCTCCAGAGGTTCTTCTTCTTAGCGCTAGCATCGTCAATGGTGCCTGGGCGCGAGCCGCTCTGGATGGATCGGGTGGCAGTGCCAGGGTAAGGTCGCGGGCCATTGATGGCCTTCTGGAGCTTCTCCGTGTTCTCTGCGTTGGCGAAGATGATGTCATCACCAGTGTCTTGCATGAGGTCCTTCATCTCACGGAATGAATTGCGCATCTCCAGAGCGGCGTTCATGAGCAAAGCCACGATTTCAGTATCTCGGGCGCTTCTTTGGGCATCGCGGACCATGAGCTAGATTGTATTAGCCAACATGCTAAAAGAGCAATACTCAACTAGATAAAACTTACGTGTTGCATCAGAGCGACGATATCCTTGTTCTCGATGCGCTCAATACCTGCACCAGTTGCAGCGTCGTAGAAGGGCGAAGCCATGCCCTGTGACATCCCACTAAGGTGACGGGTGTGGTTCTTTGCAGCCTCGTAGAAAGGATCCTCGGCTACGGAGACATGAGGGTTCATGATGCTTACAGCCTTGCCCTTGGGGTAAATGTCAGGTGTTCGGTTGGGGCCATTGGACTGGTAACCCTCGTCATACTTGTGGCCGCCAAAGCTAGGGCTGCCCGGGTGATACGGAACACTAGAACCAGGCTCAAGACCTCGCACCCGCAAGATGCTGTCGTTCAAAGCCGGGTTATTGATGGGGCTGGCGTCCTCATAGGGGTTGGTGACGAGAGTGTCTCGCTTATGTTCTTCAGAAGTGCGATGCCAGTCCTCTTGGTCCTGGCTGGGCTCTCGGCTGTGCGTTGCGGCCATGCCAGCAGCGGCGCCGAGGGCAGCGGCTCCCACCACCTCAGTGATTCCCAGCCCCTTGCTATGGTCCGCCTTCTCTGCGTCGGCATAGCCAGTAATGTCCTGCTGGGTAGGGGTGGCTCGGCCATCGTATTCATCAAGGTGTGCCTGCCCATCAAGACGTTCCTGCACAACTGAAGGGCTTGTCTGTGCGTCATCGTCCATGTACCCGTATGCAGGCATGGGGTTGTCAAGGTCCGGGAGACCGCTCGCACCCATCTTTGGCTGCTCGTCGTACTCAAGACGATCGATGCTGTGAGCTGGGGTGCTACGGGGTTCATGACCCTCCATTGTCCGTTGCTTGAACGACTTGTTGCGGGACACACCAGCGGGCTCGAAATCGGCTTCCACAGTCGATGCGTCTTCGACAGTGGCCTGCATTCGCGCTTCTTTGGCCCTCTTAAGAGCTTCAGCAGCCGCACCCACGGCACCAGCGGTAATAGCAGCCTCAGAAGCCGTTGGGCTATCCCTGTACTTGGAACGAACCTTGCGGCCATATTCATCCACCTCGTACTCAGAGAACTCCTGTGATTGAGCTTGAGATCTAGCTCCAGGAGTGGCGTGTCGCTCATCCTCATATTCGTGTCGGCTATCAATCGACATCTTCTCAGGGCTCATGCCCCGGCTGCTCTGTACCTTGGAGTGTGCATCGTAAGATACGGTAGAGTCTTGAGGACCAGCATAGTCGTAGCCCGACCCGCTTGTAAGCACGGATTGCTCGAGCATTGAGCCATCAACAAGCGAAGCAACGGCAGACTCGAGGGCGGGGTTTGATGGGTGAACGATGTTAGGGTTGGCACCAACACCCTGGACCGTTTGGCCAACCGCGGAATTGAGGTCGGTTCCCTCATCCGTGTATGTTGAGTGTCTGTAATCACCTGTAGGGCTCCTGAGGCTTCGCTCATCGAAGTCCATGCTGCGGATATTGCTGGGGGTAGAGTCCAAAGAGTGAACAGAGCGGCTGAAACGAGCAGACTTCTCTGGTGAGTAGACATCGCTTCCTCTCGAGTTTCAGGGCATAGGTGCCTCGCTTCCGCCCTCGGTATAACCAGAGACACTGGGGATAGGGCTCAAGCCACGAGCTCCTGCCTGGTAAGGAACGTACTTGAGGGGTGGTGGTACATCCTGGGTGCTGTAGTAGCTGTTGTCATATCCAGTTTCAGGATAGTCTGCAGAGTCGGCAGGCTCGGAGGGTTCATTATAGTCGTTGAACTTGCTAAGCGGTACCTTTCTACCATATTCATCCGTTTCGTACTCTTCGCTAAATTCTGACTTGCCACGAGGTAGAGCAGTCAAGTCGCCATGGGAAATGTTTGCGTGCTGCGTACCTAGGCCGTGGTGAAGATCTCCAGGTGTTGAGTGGGCACCTACAGGAACAGTACGCACAGGCCCAAGCTCTTCACTGGCTGATTGGGGTCTATCAGAATCCGCAGACAATATTGATGTCCGCGTCAATTCCGAGGGGTTGATATCGCTCATGAGCGGCATCGGCGGCATCGGAGGTGCCGTGGTAGAATCTTCTTCCTCATCATCATATTCCTCCGCATACCGCTCACGGCCAAGGCTGCGGCTTCGGGCAGAGTCAGTCCGCCGACGGCGCCGTTCGCGTTGTTTCCGTTCTTCTGACTGGTATGTATCGCCTGAGCCACTTGAGAGACCTTTGGCCAATGCCGCGCCGGCAGCCCCGGCAGCGGCAGCTTTGAGAAGATTATTACTACGTTTGGGTGTGCCAACATCGCCTTCCAGAGGGTAGTCGGCATCAAGGGAATCGCGGCTGACGCTATGCAATGACGTCTCGTCGTAATCATGGCGAGCCTCGCGATTCCTTCTTTCTCTGTTCTTGCCATCCCTGGTCAAGTCACTTCGCTGTCCAGAAGACCGCCTGCGGTCTGTAGAGACTTCCTCTCGAGAAACAGAGGTTCCAGTCGAGGTAATGGAGCCGCGGCGGCTCTCGCGCTTGCTTTGCTCTCGCTTCAGGGCGCTTAGTTCTGGTAGAATTAACCTTCGGATAGCGTCTTCGACGGTTTCTAGCAGTTTCGGATTGTTTATTGATGATTTCGAGGTACCCGAGCGCATGGAATGTGCATCCATTGACCGATGGCTGGGTGATAAATTAGAAGACAAGACACTGGATTCACCCGATACGGCAGAATCCTGCGGGTGGCTGCGACTCGATCTTCGCCTGGAAGCTCGGCTTTCGTCTGCAACATATTCGCTGACACTGCTGGTTCGACTTTTAGGTCGACGCTTCCTGTCAGGCTTTTCTCTTGACTTGTCTGTCAATTTCGCGCGTTCTTTGCGCATCCTGCTGCTGGTGAGCTCGTCGGCAGCAGCTCCAGCAAGCGCCCCGTTGCGGCTGCTGCGGCTAATGATTCCCTCGCGACGGGCTGGAAGAGCGCTTAACATCTGTTGAGGGCCCTGAGCCGTCCAGGAAGCTGTCGGCGGGGATGGCTGAGATTTCGGAGGCGTTGGCGGGGTTGTAGCTGACGGTTGATGGAATCAGCGGGCTTGCCGGGCGGCGTCGACGATGGCCGCGATCGATCTCAATGTCGATGGGGTTCCTCGATACATTGGATTCTTCGGTCGCTGATGCGTAGGACGCCATGCTGTCAGCATCCTCTGGGCCAGGCAGTTCTATCTCGCCAGACGAAAGGGCCTGGTCTAGGGGATTCTGTGTGTTAGGGAAGCCTTTCGAGAGCCCTTGGTCTCGGTGACTTGAATGTGGTCGCCCTTGCCCTTCTTGGAAGGTGTCAGGCGGACGCGAACGCTGGGTTTGCGATCTGAGGAGCCGGAGCCAGACTTGCCGCCTTCGAAGTATTCGATGAGGAGGAAGTCTGAGAGCGATTGGCTTTGTGGCCGCGCGTGCGAATGGTTACGGGAGTTCCGTCTTCTGGAAGCGAGTATGTCGACTTCTCATCGCCAGGCTTGGAGAGCTCGGTGGCTGTCAGCTCGGTCGGGGTGGTGGTGGTTGTCTCGGTCTCTGTGGGCGCAGGAAGCGGTAGGGACCTCTTGCTGTCAAAGCCCATTGTGAAGCTGGGAAGAGAACCGGCGACAGGAAAGGAACGTGGAGATGGATGACGATGCCCAGGTACCAATCCACGACCTGCCTCGGGGAGAAAAATCAAGATAGTCCCTGGAGACGACTAGGCGACAAGGAGGAAAGGACGAGGCGGGAAAGTGTGGAGAGGAGGGGGAGAGAGAGGAGGTTGGGTTCAGGACGAGGTCAAGACATCCGGGATAGGGCCAGGACCAACGGCTGCGACAAGAAAGAGTCGACGGAGTCAACCAATGCCCGATGGGAATCGCGGGGATGGTTGCACAGCTCACGAGCAAAAAGAAGAAGAGGAAAGAGGAGCGGCGAGATTGAGGTCTCGAAAAAGAGCAATGTGGCGGAGGCTTTTCGAGACTCGGTAGTCCGTCTACCTATCTGATGGATGGACGGATGGAGGTGGAGGGCGGGCGCCTTACTGGGCCAAGGACTTTGGGCGTGGAGCTTTGGGTGGTGCTCCGGCAACCGCAGCAACCGGGGTCAATGAGAGGCCAAGGATGGGCATGCGGGTCGGGTTGCTGCAGGCTTTGGGAGTGACTCGCTCGGAGCTGCGAGCAAGAAGCGCAGGTTATTCGCGTAGAGGCAAGTGTTGCATGCAAGCGCATGTGGGTTAAGGAGGAAACTCGTCGACGCTCCGGCCAGGATGAGTTTGAGGGAGGCCGGGAGCAAGCAAGTTAGAGAGAGAAGAAAGAGGAAGAGGCGGTGGAGAGTGTGGGAGAGAGAGAGCTTGGGGTGGGCAAAAAGAGGAGGCGAAAAAGAGGCTGGTGACCACCAACTGGAGACAGCAGAGCACACAGGCACAGCACCAGCAAAGCAGAGAGCACAGCAAAGCACAGCAAAAGGCGATAAAGGCTGGGCTGGGCTTGGGCTTGGGCTGGGCTGGGCAGGGTTGCCTCGCTTGCTGGGCAGGGTTCTGAGGGTTTGTTATTGTCCCGAAGCGGCTGGGATTGCTTGATGAGCTGGCGGTGCCGATGAGCTTGTCCAATGAAGCTTGGTTGGACTGGGGGTGGTTGGTGTTGGGCTGGTGGGCTTCTGCGGGTGAGCTAGAAACTAGGAAGTCTAGTGGTAGAAACAATCAGTGGGCCTGCAGTATACAAGAGAAGAGGCTGGGTTGTGTCAAGGAGACACACGACGATTGGTATCGCGAGCCTCGCAATTGGCACACCGAGCCTCCATCGGAGCAGCTCTCTGTCATGCAGGAGCAGCAGGCAGAGGTAGCAGCAGAATCATCGTCACAGAGAAGCAAGCAGGCAAGCAAGGACGCACACACACACACGCACACACGCACGCACAGCACGCAGCACAGGCTTCGTCCCGTTCGTCTCCATATCCATCCACTTCCACCGATCTTAGTGACACAGGCGGACGACGGGCGGCGCGGCCCAAGAACCGCCACTCCATCGACCTAGCACAGTCACGGTCATGGTCATGCCTATCCGTGCGGTGGTGCCTTTTTCCTCTTCCTTCGAGTCGCAAAAGATGGGGAAGACCCGACGTGGCCCATGCGTCTTTGGCTGGGAAACCGTCCAGGGATGAGGTAATTCGCAGGGGTCTCCGTCTCTCGAAGGCTGGTAGCGATCGCGCCTGGAGATGAACATCACACTCCATCACCTCACCGGACCGGCCCATCATACCGCAAAGGCTGGGATGCAATGTGATAGTACGGATTGTGGCCAGCCATATCAAGCCCCACGAGCTCTACCGTCGGAGCCAGCATTCCCACCTGTTCTGACCTGACCTGGCTTGACCTGACCTAGCTTTGATTATCCCGTCCCGTACCTTGATTCTCTTCCAATCCAATAGTCTGGGCCCAACCGTCTCTCGAAACCTTAATTGGGAATCGACAAGCTCAGGGTTTCCTCTTTTCGTCGTCCCAAATGGGATCAGCCTTTGCTCCATAACTCAGACTGACCTTCTCCTTCATTCCCCACCGCCGACAGCACTTCCACATGGACATCCGAGGCATTCACCTCTCCCATCTCACATGCTAGGCCCTCTCCAGGGACCTTGACTTCATGAAAGCGGCACCCGTCCAGTCTGTCGACCTTCGGGTTCGCTTCCGTAAACCGTCTGAATCACAACCGCGGCGCCACGGTGCAACAATCTGTCCACTACGCACGCAACACCGCACGACATAACCCAGGACGTCTCCGCCGTGTAACAGCAGATCTTTCAGCTTGATTGTCGCTTGAATCTGTGCCTTCCGCCGGTCTTCGATCGCCCTGAGGGCTGTGCCGGTACAAATCGCACGTTCCATCTCGGCCTCACCACTCATCCCCTCGTCATACCTTCTTGTGTGTAAACCATGGGTCAATCACGCTTGTCTTACTCAACCACATCCATTCTGGACACACAGTGTTGTAAATACGGCAAGGGAAGCCCTCCTGCCTCGATCTTCCCATCGCACGCCCATCTTACATGGTACATGATTCTTCTCGGTCTCCCCATGCCCAGATTGGCAGGGAGCGACACGATTCCGAAAATCCTCAAGTGACAAATACATAATGCCCTGTTTCAAAACCTGCGTATCCCCGACCGTCCTCAGCGAATAAATCGGCCTCCGTCTCCTTCAGTGGCGCTGCATGCCCGATCCTTTAGTTCCGTGCCTGTAGACACACTTCTCCGGTTTCAGCCCGCCGGCTCCCTGCATTTATCTTCACTTTCTGCATACCGCTTCGGAACGGAAACCATAGAACCATAGAACCATACCCTAGCAGTTCGGGAGGTCCGTGGCTGAGCCATGCAAATCGCACAAGCCAAAAATGCATGAGGAAAATAATGACAAGATTCCGCTCAGACAGGACATGCTCAGCGCTGCAACGCTGGGTACCAGGTTCAACACGAGGACCAAATCCAACTGAGTGACCATCTAAGCTACCTTGATCTTTGTGGCATGGCCAAATCGCAAGACTATGGTGGTCCCATCCCTGTGCAAAGGTGATACCTCGTACATTCAAAACGAGTGTGAAAACAGCGTGGGTGAAGTGTCCCTCATAAGGGAAATGAAACGTATAAAACTATATCGGCCTACAGTTATGGTATCGTGCTCCAATAAGTCAAAGTATTAAATCACACAGCGCCCCAATAACACGGGTATCTCCTTTGGCCGGCACCAAGACAAGCCCTCAAACCAGAATCGCCCGCTAAACGATGCTGAACGAGCATCAATACGCCAAACCCCAGATGCAACCCCACAGTCAGCACGTATCAATCAAGCAGTTGTTCTATTCTCGGGTAAAACGGCCGGGGCCGGCACGGCAGGGTAATCCGGCGGACTCATTCCCGCCTCCAGATCATCAGCGTCAGAGGATGTGCTCTGTCTCTTGTATGGCGGTGGTGCCTCGCCCAACTCATTGAGGCCTTCGTCTGGTGTTGTGTTCTGTGCGGTGCGCCGGTTGACAGCCGGACGGTTAAACACCGACGGCTGCGTCTCGTAGCCACGGCGGCGGCGGCGGCAGTAGACAAATAGCGATGCCAAAATTGTGGCAAAGACAAATACAACGGGTATAATGGCCCAGGCAAAGGTGTTATTTGAAGCCGGTGGGGATCCACCAGCGAGCCGGAATTAGAAGACATGTTGAGTGTTGATTCCGAGGGAATCGGATTCTTTAATGAAGTAGAGGAGGAATGACAGTGGTGTCCGCCCTGCGTCCCTATGCTAGGCTCTCTTCAAAGTGAATGTGACGCTTCCAGCCCTCGTTTGTTATACTGCGAGTGGGTGCGAGTGCATATGATTGTGATACGTTATGATATGTTGTTGCACAAGATGAGTGGTTGGTTACTTGCAATCGACTTCCTCAATACCAGGCAAGTCGTCGGCGATAACCGTCAACTGAGAAAAAAACGAAGATTGGAGCGAGACACAGGACAGTATTTAATACAACGGGATAGGCGGTAAAGGCTGATTCAATTCCTGTCTTGAACGTCATCCCGTTGAGGGGGATTTGCGCGGGCTTTTAATCTAGACCCAAGCCCGTTCGCTTTCCCTTTCCCCTCTCCCTCCCCTACCACCAACGGGAATACTGATTCCATGCGACGCAACCACACCTGGCGCAGCTAGGGTCGAAAGCCAAGTCTTGTCGCGTGGGCGAGGACCAGCTTGCGTGTGTCCCGGCGCCGCGGTGCGGAGGTCTCGACCACTGACGCCGTTCCTGCGGCGCAACAGACTTTTCCCTAACACGGCTTTCTCTCCTGATCGTTGCTTTGGCTGGTTGGTGCCAAGCTCCTCGGCAAGAGACCATCCAAGAGCCCAGAGCTACTGTGGATGGCTGACGAGCATAATGTTGACCGCTGCTAGATTGTCGTTGGACGGCCAAGGTTCTGGTAGTCTGTCCAGTGGCTTGGAGGGTCGCGTGTTTACGACAGGCCAGCGATACGGCAGGCTCGGCACGCCCTCAGCATACGCACCATGACGCTGCCCCGTCTCTATTTGGCATCTCGAACTCTGGCTTGTGATCTACCTAGCTAGGGTTTCTCGGTTATACGCTGCCGTTCGGTACTTTGCCTCATGATCCAATCGAATGTTGCTGTCGGCATCAAGAACCGGGCCGGACATGTAAAT
This sequence comes from Albifimbria verrucaria, assembly GCA_020081605.1. Classification (NCBI taxonomy): domain Eukaryota; kingdom Fungi; phylum Ascomycota; class Sordariomycetes; order Hypocreales; family Stachybotryaceae; genus Albifimbria; species Albifimbria verrucaria. Next base: position 4,051,672 of record JAHREC010000013.1, read on the forward strand.
CCAAATACTTTTACTGAGCCACAGGAACAGCCACCCGCAGCAGGGACCGTAACAGGCACCGTAACAGGCACCACAGCAGTGGAAGCTTAGCGCGGTCTTAGCCATTGGCCCCGTTAGTTACTACCAGATCCATCCATCCCGGCAGTGTAGCTCTCAGCCTTGACATTTGATTTTCCCCATCACAGTTCCCACAGTCATCATTCAACCATCCCATCGGCCCATCCTCCCGAATGATCTTCACTCCTCCGCGTCACCATGCCCCGTGCCATTAGAGGTAAGCTTCCAGAAGCATTCGTAACCTCGCCATAGCTCGGCCTGGCCGGCCCTCGTAGCTAACCGCATTCTGCCTTAGGTGTTCTGATCGAATGCGATCCTTCGATCAAGTCCATCATCGTGAACATCGATAGCACAAACCACGACTTTATCATCGAGGACCTCGACGAGGAACGAGTTGTGGTCAAGGAAAACATGGTCCACCTGCTGAAACAGAAGCTGGAAGACGTACGTCTGCGCTCTGCCCTACCGTCTCCGCCGTCTCCGTCACAAAGCATCCATCATGTCGTCCGCCCCGAACGAGAATTCACTAACCCTCTCTTCACACTGCAGCGTCTCAAGGAGAACCTTCCACCTGTCGACGAGTCCGGCTCTGAGTAATCATTTTATACGCTCCCGATCCGCTTTCTTATTTCCACGAGACCGAAATGTCATGACAAACCTCAACCGCTATATGCTGCGCAAACGCAGGTTTTAAACAGTCAACATATTTATAGCTTCTACAAACTACAACTTCTCAAACCTCGGCCGCGTCTTCTTCAGCCCGCTCATCAAAGCCGCGGGGAAGTCCTTGCCCTGCAACGCCACCGAGTTCCAAATCGTCGTATACCTCAAGCTATCAATCGTTCCATGCTCCCGACCATAGTTCAACAGCTCCTTGGTGCCCTGCACTGCAACGGGGCTCTTGGTGGCAAGCAGCTCGGCCAGATCCAGCCCTGCCTTCACCGCTCGTGCCTTGTCCTCGTGCACCTGGCTCACGAAGCCAACCGACAGCGCCTCCTGCGCGGAGAAGTCCCGCGCCGTCAAGCACACGTCCTTGACCCACGACGTCGATCCGACAATCTTGGGCAGCCGCGCGAGAGTGCCAATATCCGCCGCCAGGCCGATGTCAACCTCCTTGACCGCGAACCGAGAGTTGGAAGAGCAAATTCGAATATCAGCGCAGCAGGCAATGTCAATTGCCAGGCCGATGGATACCGCGTGGAGGACGCAGATGACGGCTGTGTAGTAAAGTTAGCATATCAAGTAAACAAGTCCAATAACCCAATCACTCACGCTTCTCGCACTTCTCCATGGCAGTGATGGAACCCTGGAACTCTTCAATGTGACTGCGCATCGCCTTGGCCTTCCTTGCCGGGTCGTCCACTTTGGCGCCCAACACATTGTCCTGCGACGCCGCCTGCACGTCCAACCCAGCCGTGAAGGCCCTGTCGCCCGCACCACTCAGCACGATCGCCCGCACTTCTGGGTCCTCGCTCAGCTGGTTGAATAGACGCCCGAACTCGAGCCATACCGGCTGGGAGAAGGCATTGAGCTTCTTCGGCCGGTTGATCTCAACGTGTGCGACGAACGGCGCCGGTGTGCTGACCAGGAAGTACTCGTACGAGTAGCCGTTCAACGGTGTAGCGGCGGACATCTTGGTAACACAGGGTGTGTTTTGTTTCCAATTTAACTGAACAGGTACAATTGAATGATTGCAAGTTCAAACTGTTCCAAGAGTCGATACAAAATGAAAATGAAAAGGATTCAAGTTGGAGACTGAAAGATGGGCGATGCTGGCTAACGGTTGTTCTCAAGTACGTCTCGGTCTTGGCCCCTGTTGCCGAGGTTTACGTAGGAAATGGAGTGAGCTTACAGGGTCTCACGTGGGGTTAAGCTCGGCTGACCCACTAATGGCATTTGATGGGAAGCACTTCAGTCATTCGTTTTTGTGGGGGAACCATGGTCGTCACAGTTAATTGGAGGTGGCATGTGGTAGATTTGTTGTTTTGTTCATTATACAATGCTATGGTATGAGTCTATTACAACCAACTGTACAACAATTCCGTAAGAGAGATACCTAGCCACGTTTATCCGTAGCAATGGCCCCTCGATCGCTCCTAGCCAGGCAGCGCGTACTCCTTGTAACTGTTCCTTCAAGCCATGATAAATGCTTGGAAAGGGCGGCCCACGCAATGGGAAGTGCCCGACACACAAAAGAAAACCCAATCAACTTGCGCCTTGTCCAACACTTAGAGCAGCATCGTTCCAAACAGGGCGAAGAACAGAGTAACACCTGTGACGAGGAGGGCGCCATTGCTACCATGAACGGTGACAGCAGCATTGTCGTTGTCATCGCCATCACCAGAGTCACCGTTGTTGGATGTGCTGGTGGGAGAGGCCTCACCGCGGGTAACGCTAGCGGACGCGGTGCCGCTGTCCTCAGCATTCTGTGATCCGTCACCTTCCAGGCCTGGACCCTTGCCGGCGCCGCTCTTCATGTACTTCTGAGCTTGCTCAGGCATCTCAGGCACCAGGCTAGGGTCAACGTTCCACGAAGAATCCGATGTTGGGCATTCAACAGCATGGGTGGTGGTAGCAGCACCACCAGAGCCAGTGGGGGCCGGGTACTTGCTCAGAGCATCCTTGAACAGATCAAATTCGTCAATCTTCTCAACGGTGCCCTTGAGGCCACCCTTGAGGTTGACGATGCCGAAGTCGTTCTCTTCAATCGAGTACTCGTACATGAGGCCACCAGAGTAGACGCCAGTCATCTCGTCGCTCATCAGGGCAGAAACCTCATCGAACTCACGAGGACGGTTCTTGATGCAACCCCACTCAGAGAGGCTGGAGTTTGGGTTAGCAATGCTGCTCACTCACCCACTAGGGGTCGGGGTGTCTTACAAGATAGGGAGACCATAATCAGTGAAGTTCTTCACCTTTTGGTTCCAGCCTGACTCCTGGAAGTTGCTGTTGCACCACGAGTAGTCGTTGAAGGCAAAGAAATCGGAACGCGTGTCGTCGCTGCCGCAGTTGAAGTACTCGGCGCTCTGCATGCGGTTGCTGGCAACATCAGCAGCAGAGTAGCCGACTGGAATCTTGCGCAGACCACGCGAGTTCTGGTAGTTCTTGATGTCACGAGTGACAGCCTTGACGTAGGGTGCCGCCTTGTCGGTGCCCTCTTCGTCGTTGATGACCTCGTTTCCGGAGAAGAAGGCCAGGGTGTTGTCGTACTTGGAGAACATCTCAATGGTGGCGAAGACGCTCTGCAGGTACTTGGTGTTGTATGAAGGGTGAGGGTCCTTTCGGTTGATCGAGTAGGCCGGGTTGTTGACATCGAGGACCAGGTAGATGCCGTTGTCGCTGAGGGCCTTCATGCACTCATCGTGATCCTTGGAGTTGTCGACAGCGTAAACACGGATAGTGTTGATTCCGAGGTCGGCAAACTGCTTGATATCACGGTTGCAAACATCAGGGTCGGCCAAGGGGTCCTCGTTGGCGGCGGCACCACCAGGCTGGTAGTCAATTCCACGAAGATAGAAGCGTTCCTTGCCGGCCCAGAAAGCTATAATTCGGTCAGCCGACGCCTCGAGGGATTGGGCAGGAAGAGGAGTTTGAACGAACCGTTACCGGAGGCGGAAACGACAGGCAAGTCGGCACGCTTGCTGGGGCTGCCTCAGCGACCTGGTAGGGTCGGCGGAGACGAGGTTGAAGGCCGCAAGGGCCGAGGCGAGAGCAAGACCCTTCATGGTTGCTCGTGGTGTTGTTGTTGTTGTTGTTGTTTTGTTTTTGGAAGAGAGAGCTTGGTGCCAAAAATCCAACGGTCAAAAATGGTGATCAAGAAAGCGAAGCGGGTGCTGGTACGCGATGGTGAGGGAAAGGATGAACGATGGGTGTAGAAGAAAGGGGCCCAACAGCGAGAGGGTTGGACACGGATGTTCAAACGATTGGAGAAGAAGGAAGAAGCCCAGGGCGGTTTCCGTCAAAGAGGACGGCTGGGAGAAGGAGAGAATAACTACGTGAAGAAGGGAGGAAGGGAAGAAGAAGGGAGAAGAGAGGGAGGTGGAAGAACTGGAATGGCTTGGATTAAAAAGCAAGGCAAGTTGAAGACAATGCCATGGGAACGGCAATTCCCATTGGGCATGTACCCAATCACGGGCAGAGCACAGAGCACAGCACGGCAGTACAGTACATCAGGAGAAGCGCCAACGAACAGAGAACCACTCGACATAGGCTCGAGGGTGGGTGTGATGGACAAGACGTGCCCACCGCTACAGCTAAACATACCTGACCTGGTTGGGCATGACTTGACCTGATATGAGCTCTGGGGATACTAACTTGGGGGTATGTCTAGCATTGGTGGAGATGGCTGATACCTTAGCTCGGTCTTGCCCCGTGTTTGTCCTCATCACGCTGCTGTGTGCTATCAAGACGGCAGTGGGCAGATGGACCATGCCCTGAGGAGGCGAGTGTAGCCGGTTTGTTTACGAGGCAATCCCATAGCGAGGTGTGAGATGACATTGGATAGGACCAGGCAAGGCAAGGCAACCCGGGAAGAGAAGTCAAGTCAAGGCATGGGTACAGTGGACGTGAAGCCTGCATGGCAAGATCTGGCTTATTCCGAGTTCCGGTACTCTCCAGGGAGGTACAGCCTGGTACGGTGCAGTGCATGATTCTCCTCGAGCCCCGGCGTATTTTTTAGGTACCTACCTTGCTGTGCCCTTTGCTTCGACTAGCTGCAGCGACTATCAAAGCCACTTCAATGTTGCTGGGCTTTACACTCGTCGTCTCCTCGGTACGATGCAGCACACCATCTTTCGTTTTTAGAGGCGATGCGTGTCCAATCTCGAGCCCTCCTCTTTGTTGCATAGTGTGCCAACCAACACACGTCTTACCAACACACGTCTTACCAACACACGCCTTACCAACACACGCCTTACCAACACACGCCTTACCAACACAACATCTTACCAACACAACATCTTCCCGTTGACCAAATCAACAAAGAGTATTACCGCCATAGTACACCCGCTACAGTCTCTGCGCCGGTATAACAGTTGCAAAAATTGAACAGAGGTGGATTCACTTCGGTCGTCGTGACGTATTGTACAGGGGCTGCCCCATATTGCCTTTCTTGGGTAACCCAGGGGTGGGAGACGACGGGTGGTCAACAGTGCATCGTTCCTCTGCATCTTGATACGGGGACTCGAGAAGCCACGTCGAAACCTCGTAAACCACCGGAAAACTAACAATCCGTATATATATAGAACTTCAAACTAAGTGCCGCGGAACTGGCCTTGATTTTATCCCTCCTCGGATGTTGCGGATGCCAGACATGGCAATTGTGCCTGTTGGATGTCAATTACCATGATTCCATCGTCCAGCCTGGCGCTAGAGAGATTTGACATGCAGCGAAGCCAAGTTTTCGGTAAGGATGGAGCCAAGTCGATTATCGTCCGGGTTCCAGACGACGCGCGTACTGCACAGACCTACCAGGTAGTTCGGGTTTCGATATCCACCACCACATTCATCCATCTTGGTTGGTGCCAGCCAAGACGTCTGAATCGCCAAGACTCTGCCCAGCAGGGCATGGATGCTCACATCTCTATCTCGTCCATTACCCGTTCGTTCTATTGCGACTCTGTTCTTTGGGCGTCCATTGTTGGCGGTATTCAGTCACCCATTCATGGCATGAGCACCTCATCCACAGGCTCCCACTTTAGCACTGCATTAACATTATACCTTGGTCCAACAACAGCGGACGAATCCACCATCTCCATAGCCCTCTTCTCTACGCACGCCCCTCCCACCCCTTCCTGCATGCTCTCGCCCCGACTGGTTTGCCAAAACAACCGTTCATTTTCTGATTTTATGCCACCACCTGAGCTGCACAGCCCTTCTGCCAGACTCGTCGTGTATGTACAGCAGCTCACGGCATCTTCGTCCCGAAGATTGAGGAATAGGTTGTCGCGCGTCTGTCACAGCCGTCCTAGCCGTGCCAACAGCTTCCGTATACGAGCTTCGTTCTTTGTTGCACCCTGGCTCAGAACACCTTATCCTCGGCCATCTCGTTAACCCAGACCTTGAACTTTCCGTTACTGACAGCAAGAGGTGGGCTCGCGACAAAAACCCACTCCCTACGTACGGTGGACCGATCAGCATAGCCAATATCCCTCAAATGCTAAAAATCAAGGCCACAGCTCGGTGCCTCCAGGCATGGGAAAACTGGACCCAAACAGCTCCGGCAGAGCTTCTAGCCAAGGCCCGATCGATCTTCAGGGGCCCTTGCCACATCGACGAATTCGCTCCATTATTCCATGAGCCTGCGCTCTGCCCATCACTCTCTGCCAGGTGTGATTGACAATGTCTAATTTCCTCCGCTCCGAGCAACGGGCCGTCCTCATTATCCTCGCCTGACGAAATTTCACCTCGTCCCAAGACCATGCGCCGTTGTTGATCCAGGTTTGATACCGATCGCCTTGACGTGGACGGGCCAGGGCCAAGCATTCTTCCCTTTTCTCAAACAAGCATGGCATCTTGTTTCACAATCCCCTGATGCACGGTCATCCCTCCCCGCTTCCTTATCCCTACACTTCAAGACGGGCCAATTCAGTATTTTGATGCACAGAATCAAGTAATCTTAGCCTTTCATTGAGTCTTGTCACTTGATTTGGACGACCAGCGTTGATCTCATATGTGCGCTTCATGGGATTTGGGCTGGCTCGTCCATGTTGGCTGATCCGGAGATCGTGCGACTCGTGGACAAGAAGTAGCAGACGAACACTCTAATTCTTCTCAAAGCTCCACCTGTTCACTGACTACATGATTGCCTGCCATTTGTTCCCGTTGCACTAGGGCAATGCTATTAATTAAAGTGCAACACATCAGAAAACGTAGCATGCAATGATCCAGCAGACGGTTACGCTTGGTAATGAACCGGGTTCGATCCAACAAAATCGGTGGTGTATATTAAATGCATCTATATCCGGACAAGCACGCCAAAATCTGTACCATATCCAACCGTCATCAACTTTTCAAGTTACACCTCGTCAACGCTAAAGATCTCCTGGACACCTGTCCAGCTTCCCCGTGCGCGCTCTTCCCAATAGCTATCCTTGCCCGACTTCAACTTCCATACCTCTTCGCCATCAGGTGCATTGTCTGATTTCACAAACCACCTGGGGCTGTGTGACACGCCCCGCTCCTCCATGTCGCGTCGGCGAGCACGTTGTGCCTCCTCAAGTTTAACCTTCCAGATCTCGGCTTCATCCAGATTACCTTGCTCCGCAAACCGCTGGTCGGGCCGCAATCTGCAATCCGTGGGGTAACTTTCCCTCCTCGACGTCGGTAATTTCATTTAGGCTTGCTGCAAATGTTGTCAAACCATACGTGTGCGAGGCATCATCAACTAGCTTTCCAATTCGCCATATCTCGTTGCCGCTGCCTTTGCCAGGATCCACTGTGCGGAGAGCATTGGTCCATGTACCAGTCAAGCCACTACCCGTGTTGCTTCCATTCGGACTGAATGTATCAACGTGGACATCTTCGGTCCTACCACCAAACATGCCCTTGCTTCGAATTCAACCACGGCCTTGTGGCCTGTGGTGTCGTTGGTGACGTTCATGGTACCAACAGGCTCGACGTACTTCTCGCCCATGACCACATTTCGTAGGAACATTGTTGCAATGTTCCACGAGTATAGCTCATCGCTCCCATCAGGTAGGCGGAGAACAACTCTCACGCGGCCATCGGTGGTAATCTCAGCACTCTTTCCCCAGAACTTTTGACCAGGTGCCGGTGACTGAGAGAATGCCCAGCTCGACGACTCTGCGTGCATCGCCAGTTTGACGGGACGGTGCTCTACCTTCTCCACGAGAAGTCTAAATCCACCGGGGACTTCCTTTTCAGAACGGACGAGCTCAAAGGTCTCACCAAGCAGCGGGTTGAACGGCTTCCGGATGGCACGTTCCTTGCTTCGTCCACTGCTGAATTGTGAAACGGCAAATGCAGTAACATAGAGCAAGCGCTCCGTGGGTGTCCTTTGCCTAGCGGCTTGATCAAGTAACTGTGCATACTCCAATTGTTCGGCAAACTTCTGCAACAAAGACGTAGGCTCATTCGCTGATACTGGCATGCTAATCGTACTGAGATCCTTACCAACATTCTTGCGCACAAATGCTATAAGACTTGGAGGAGGAACGGTTGCACGAGGAATCGTGGTTCTACGAGCAACTGTTTTTCCGATCGGCAAAGGTGTGAGTGTTTTGGCTTTGGGGGAACAGCTGGCCGACGCTTCCAACGCCAGCAGTGTCTTCATCTTCCACGGAGGAAATGGAAGAATTATCCTGGAAAGAGCCATCATCAGCACCCGAGTCTGGAGTCTCATCCTCACTACCGTCGATCTTGACAACCCCTTGCGCAGCATCCTCGGCATCAAAGAACTCATCAGCCGTGGAAGCAGTGTCTATGCTTTTCCGAGATGCGAGGCCTGCTGACAACGGTATCGTGGATCGACGGCGCTTGCTGTTATTAATGAGATTGGTGAACTCCGTCACGACAGAATCAAGATCGGCGAGGAGAGCCTGGCAGTGGTCATGCAACGAACCCTCCTCTTGCGCTGGTCCTTTAGACTGGCGCTTGGCTAGTTTGTTGGAGCCGTTTGCAGCCATTGCCATTGCTGGGCTTCCTGGTGATGAGGCGGAGGATGCATTTTGCAGGAGAGCGGCCGAGGTGGGCAAGGCGGCGCTCGACTTTCGCTTCCAGAACGGCCTCTTCTCCTGAACTGGTGTAAAGTAAGTGTCTCCTTCCTCAACGGCACTCGACGATGCGGGGCTCAAGTATTGGCCTGTATTGGCTGCGGGCTTGGGCAATGCCGCAACCTCTTTAGTGAGACGGCGAAGCGCGTCGCGCGTACCAACAACGCGGCTAACTAGCGTTTCTACTTGGCGCCATTCGTTGTCCTCGATGTAGTTGGGAGCTTGAGTTACTTGAGGGGCGATTGTGTCAACCTTTAAGCTTGGTTTCGAGGCTGGCAGTGTTTCGAGGCCCCTCGCGAGACGGCTGGCTTTCTCCAAAGCTCGTGCCCATTCCTGAAACTCTTTGTCGTTTGGTGCCTTCAGGTGCCAAACCTCGGCCCGGAGTCGATACTGATTTCGCGTCTTCGCTCGTCGGCGGCTATGGCAGCCAGGCTCAGAGGGATTGCTCCGCGGAGCGCCGAGGATTTCGGGTTGTAGTAGTAGGAAAGGGTACAGGTGGAATAGTCGAGGGAAAAGAAACGGCGCGCGTAACCTTGACCTTTCTTGCGGCGTCGTTTGGAAAGATTGCCCGTATGACAATTAGCCGATGCTCCAGTTTCGCTTGGCCCAGATATGGAAACAGCCCTTCCCGCGACGTTGTGGCTATGGAGGCTATCGACAGAAGAGGATGCGACCCCGTCTAGGCGCGGACTGCCATGCTGTCGCAAGCTGACCTCACTGCCACGAGCACTCGGCAGCTGGAGATTGGGGAGATGACTAGTGGTCTGCGGAGGCGCTCCTGTGGGATAGGTGAGGACGACGAAAGTAGCTGTCTTGGAGGTTTGCTTGGAAAAGGTATTGTCGAAGACCAAGCCGTACATGCCACCCTGTCCTTGCTGCACGTCATAGGTGCCCATGGACACTTTGTCTGCCTCGCATTTCCCACACCACTTGATAGGGATGAAGCCTTTGTTTGCCAATAGATCTTGGGCCGTGGTCTCCTTCTTAGAAAACCGACTCGATTTCTGCTCGTTGGTGCCTTGTGTAGGTTCGAGATCGCCTCCGGTCGAGAGAAGCGTGGTCGCACCGCTACCTGGATGCTTCACGATGCCAAAGTTTCTGCATATTACCGTCAGATCCAAACAGGGGGGCATGCGATGTGGAATCGTCAAGAAGAGGAGATATGAGCTTACATGGACTTTTTATGAGGCTGAACGCTCCATGAGAGGGTGCTGCCTTCGTCGACCTTGACCCAGCGGACAATGTACGACTAGTTGGAGTGTTAATTGAGGGTCGCAGGCTGCAGGGAGTCATGCGCACCTTGCTGTGAACCTCGAGATGCTCGATGCCAGCCATGGTGGCTAGCTATGACGGGTACGTCGGAGAGGGGCGCAACTGCGGTGCATGCGGCAAGTAGCAGGAAGGCCCGGAATAGCGGATATTTCAGACGAGGCGGCACCCCATGCCGCGGGTCGTATTTAACAAAACAGAAGAATGGGTCGTCGGTGACGGAGACGTGGCGATGCTAGAAGATGGTTGAAGCTGAGTAAGGGGAGTCGTGGGTGAGAGAAGGCAGAAGAAATGGCCAATTTACAACCGCGTCGAGGCTACTGGTTGGCGTACCTGAAAGGTCGAGGCGCGGTACCAAACGTGCTAAAAGCAGGTCTCCCTTGTGCTGACGGGCAGAGCCACAGAGGCTGAGGCACGGAGCACCAATCGACCTGGTCCGTGTCGAACAGGCAATCTACCACAAGTCAGAGCGTTGGAAACAAAACTCGAGTGGGATGCCCTGCTGTCCCAACGTCCCTGTGGCTATTGGACAGGCACAAACATCTCCCGTCTGCACCATGGATTTGGCATATGCATCATCCGTTTCATGGAGGGTATGAAATACCGCATCGGGATGCTGATGTTGGCTAAGTACTTTCCCGATACTCGGCAAGGAGCTGGGCTTTTTTGGTACATAAGGCTGGAAACGAAGGCAACCCTTCCATGCAGGTGCTTCTCACCCATCCATGAGCCCGTAACTCTACCCTTTATCGATCAACAGCGGTAGAGGCTACGGGCAATGCCTCGCGCAAAGGCACCAGGTTCCCACGGTGCGGTCGCATACTGGTGAATGCAAATCCGAGTATTCACAGCCACAGTACCTCCACTTAGCTCAGGAAAATGGAGCATCTGCGGGGACAGCAGTGAAGTTGGTCAGTCGACGTCATTCAGCAAGCAACAGACTTGGACTATCATCGACGGCATAGTTCTAGGAACCCTCTCGAGCTGATTGGCGGGCTTAGTACTGGATGCGTGGGCTTACGAGATAGAAAAGTTTGTCGAGAATGACGATGGCCAAAACCTGTACGGGGATCACCCACCTTAGATACTGCTCAGGTAGCTGTCTCAGCCTCGTGGCTACCCTACACTATCGTCGCAGTAAATATTAGGGCACGTGTAGGTAAGGCTACTAGGTAAGGTAAGCTTGATAAGCTACCTACTACCTACTAGGTAGGTAGGTAGGTAGGTAACTACCTAAGTAGGTAGTGGATAAGCAAGCAGGCAGGTACCCTTCACGAGATAAGGGAGAGGATACATTGAGGAGCGTGTTGGCAAATGCCGGGTTCCCAATCCACAGTCGTCCCATAAGTACCTAAGGGTACGGAGTACAGCTGATGAAACCCCTCTCTTAGCTGAAATATTTTATGCCATGGATTTATGCTCAACAGCTTTTAAGGCCTTCCACTTTAAGGCCTTCCATATCCTCGTTACTGAGGGGCGGAGGGGCTGAACAGGGCTGGCAAGTGGACATCGTGATCAGAAATCCCATCTCCGAGCTCGGTTCAGTGAGTTACGTGGGGCTACCGGATGGTTCCCCGTCTGCAAAGTGGTTAGCGATTGTGTGATACAAGGGTGCAAAGCATGCCTGTTGGTTCTGTTGCCCTACCAAGCGGTCACGCCCCTCTTATCCTATTACGCACTAAGGAACACTGCCAAGCCCCACTCAGTGCATCCCGCAATTGCACTGATCAATGCCTACTAACGGGCCGCACTTTAGTGATTAACGGTCCGCTAGGATCGACACCCCGACAGCCGTACAGCACACGACGACTTCACAGTTGAGGCTCGTCGCAGGGCTGAGCGGTCTGCTATAGCATCGTACTGCAAACGTTTAACTGCTGAGAAATAGAAAAGCCAGAGAAACAAAACAAAAACAACACTGACCCAAATATATAAGCAGCAAGTGTTGCATGGTAACCAGTCTGATGGGAGGGGACCTACATTAGGCCAAGACAAACGTGTTGGTTGGGCTCGATGGGACGGCAAGGGATGCGGTCAGACAATGCTACATGCTACATGCGCACCTGTAGACTCTCACGTGTGCACATCTCTGAAAGCTGTTCACAAACCGTTCAGGGCTCAGATCTCCTCCACGTGACTGCGGTGAACCGAGAGAACCTCTCTGAACTCGATATAAAAACCGAAACATCCCACTCCCTTCTCCTCTCCCTTCTTTTCCAGTTACACAACAATGGCGATCTCATCCCTGAGCCCTGGTACTGATCAACCTGACGCATTACCAGGTGTAGCACATGGCCAGCTTCATCATGTCGTCTTCATTGTACGGCCGAGAGGCAAATGGCGTTTGCAACTGGGCTTGAAATCACGTACCGTGGCGATTACGGCTACAAATCTCTCCAGGTAAGGATCACTTTTCTCTCTCGCGTCACCCCTCACCATTCTGTATGATGTAACAAAATTTTGCCGATGTGACAGCCTGGCGGCTATGATCACAACCTTTCTTGCTTTGGAAGAGCGACATCGTCTGATAGCAGAACATGAACAAAGATGAAACCAGCACTTGTTTTTCGCGGGGAATACTCGAAGCTAACATCTTAAATCCCGCTTTAGATTCCGAACCTACCACCTACAAACACTCTCACGCTGTGCGGCATCAACTGGTAGGGGACCGTGGACTGACACTACCTTGTGCATGCAATGCCCACCTCCTGTTCGTATGTGCCCCTCTCGGCCACATTATCATTCGTCATATATAGTGGGATGATGGGATCGCCATGCCCAGCCATTAGTGAATGAGAAAGGTAAGACGCCTACCTAGCTAGCATAAACTCGTGTAAGCCGCGCGCACATGTGGTTCTGTCTCATCGCGCTTGTCAGTGAAACCCCTGGGCCTAAGGAAGGGGACTACGTCCGATGCAGCATAGGGTCTGCTCCCCGCTGTTGCTGTACGGGCTTAGCTATGGATCCCCTCCCAGGGTGCTCCATGCCTGCTGTGGTTAGTGACCTGTGTTAGCTGTGATGGTTCTAAAAGCAGAAGTTCTGGGCCTCCAAGGCACGGTATGCTCGAAAGAGCGAAAAGGATCCACCGGCTACAGGCCAGACGCACGACACCTGCCCAGCCTGGACTTCTCCTATTCCTTCAAATTAGCGGCCACCAGAAGCGATAGCCTCCTCCGCAAGTGGTTGGTCCTGCCACTGTACCTTGTACATTGTACCGCCACGGACAGGCACAGGTACACTTCGGTTTTCTCCTCCACGTGCTTTTCTTTTTCCCCCTTGCTCCTCCAAATCGTCATCGAACGGCATTGGCGGGCTGCTCACGACAACATCTCCTTATCGATGCCCGGTGTTGGTGCTGCCACGATCTATCCCCATTGTAATTCACTAGAGCTATGACTGTTGCCTCGTTCTAGGCCATCTCGCCCTCCCTTAGACCGTCTCCTATCCTCTCTCCTCCGAATCGATTCGATCGCAGCCGAGTCCTTTTCTCACCCGCACGTTTGCGACGTTACACATATCTGCCATTTTAATCCTGTACGGCGTAGCATCGCCAACTATTGGCGCAATATGGCCGGAGCACTGAGCAAGCGCCAGCAGGCGCGCAATGAAAAGGTTCTTCAAGATCTGGTCAGGAGCGTCCCTGGCAACAACCAGTGTGCCGATTGTCACGTCGCCAACCCAGGTATGCCAAACCCGTACATCCGTTGTATCCAGTAGTCATGCTACTTGATCTCTCATTACACTTGATAGTTGGCTAACTTGAAACCTTTTTGCCAGCCTGGGCGTCATGGAGTGTACGACCAACCCCTTTCCGAGCCTCCTCCGCAGTGTGAAGTCGTCTCGATGTGCGCCGCTGACATTGGGTATATTTTAGTTGGGCGTCTTCTTGTGCATGCGATGCGCCGCCATCCACCGCAAGCTAGGCACACACATCTCCAAAGTCAAGTCTCTAAGCATGGATAGCTGGTCCAACGAACAAGTGGACGTGAGTCCTTTCTGCACCATGTCCGTTGCCCTGCTTGCGCTTACCCTGCCAATTAGAACATGAAAAAGGTCGGAAACGTTGCATCGAACAAGATATATAATGCCGACAACAAGAAACCACCCGTGCCTGTCGATGCCGACGAAGCCGACTCTGCAATGGAACGCTTCATACGACAGAAATACATGAACAATGTGGTCACCGATCCCAAGCGGTCCAGGAATGTCCTCGCAGACGAAGGAACGCCTCCACCTTTGCCACCGAAGAATTCAACAAAATTTGGTTTCAGATCGGCTTCTTCCATTTTCCCACTCTCTTCGCGATCGAAGAAGGAGGCAAGAAGTTCAACTGGCCTAGAGTTTGACCGAGGTGCCACTTCTCCTCATCTTGCCAACAAGCCATCGAAAGTGTTTGGTGCGACGGTGGACTATGATGGGCCTGACGAGACCGAAGCGAAACTGACGAGGCTACGGGATATGGGTTTCTTCGACGCGCAGCGAAACGCAATCGTGCTCAAAGGGGTCAATGGCAACTTGGACCGGGCTGTTGAGGCTTTGGTCCGCCTGGGCGAAGGGGACAAACGCTCTCCGACCATACAGGAGCCGCCTCGGCCACTGCGGACGTCCAGGTCCTTGACTCCCTTGACCCAGGGATCATCAGGTCTGGGGATAGGCATGGGTCTGCCACAAAAGACAGGGCAGGTTCAGCAACCATCAACGCCTTCAAGCGTATCCACGAACCCCTTCGACATGATGCCCCCAGCGCAGCCGCAGACAGCCCAGTCCACGGGCAATCTCCAGACCAAGAACCCTTACAACATTGCGCCATCAAATCCCTACGGAGTTCCTGGGCAACAGGTTGACTTGATCAACCAAGCCTTCCAGAGCCTGGATATCTCTGCGCCGCAAGCCCTCAGCCCTTGTTTCCGCATCACACTGGGGCGCTGCTTCGCAACAGGCTTCTCATCTGATGTCTCAGCAACAGCATGTGCCACCGGTCCCGCCAAGCCCTCAGGCTTATCACCAAATGGGCTTCCAGGTCAACACTGCTTTGCCCCTGGTATTTCAACAGCAGCAAATTCAACAGCAAACCAGTTACAATCCGTTTCTTTCAAACGCGACTAACAGCCCTGTCCAGCAGCAGCAGCTTGCGCCACAGCAAATATCACTCAACACCGCTCAGATTCAAGGGTCTTTGTCTAGCAACCCTTTTGCACGATCACCAACTCGTATCGCCTCACCAACCTTGGGTCAAATACCTGAGCAATTCCAGGCCACGACATTCCAAAGTCCAGCTCTAGGCCAAGTAGCTACGAAGAACCCATTCGTCTCCAGCCCTGTGCAGTCACCAGCACAAGCGACCAATAACCCCTTCAGCTCACAAGTCCCAGCCCAACAGCAATACTACTACCAACCACAGAGAGCCGATACGACATCAATAATGGCCCTGTATAACCAGTCCCAATCAACCCCGAAGCAAGCACCAACACCCGATTTAGCGCATCAAATGCAAACATCCGCCAATTCTCAGTTGCAGCCAATGACGACGCAGTCCTTACCGGTCAGCCCAATTCCAGGGTCTCTCGCTCGCAGTGCTACGCTTCCGATGGCAAGTAGCACGAATCCGTTCCTAAATTCGGGAGCTGTTGCCGCGGCACCGGATCCTTTCGCATCGGACAGGAAAATCAGCCGAGAGAGCATGAACTTGGGCCTCGATATGGCGTGGACGAATGGACGACACAGTCCGGATGCATTTGCAAGCCTCAGCGCGAGGCATGCATAATGATAAATGCCATATTTCGCATCATTTATGAATGTACATATTCCAGCCACCGGCGATTTGTATGATAAATGTCACATTAACAGCTGTGTAAAACTACGACAATCCTCGCCATACTTCTCTCCTTATGTTCGCCTTAATTTCACTGTTGGAGCTCTCCCACCGTGGCGAAGTCCTCAAATCGAATTCCTTTCTGATTCCAACCCTCGCCTACAGGCTCGGCAACCTTGCTCCAACCCTTGATCAGAGCTCTCCAGTAACATACCTCTGCTGTCAGACTCACGTAACCACGGATGGCAAATGTTTGCCGCTGCCGGTAGGCAAACCCAGCGGCGAGATCAGGACTGTTTTCCAGCCATTGCACCATTGCGGCGAGATCAGACCAATCACCTGCCACGAAGATGACGTTGGCCTCTTCAAGAGGGATTCTACAGGCCATGCTTGTCGGACGCGCTTGGATGGGTGTTGGCGAGATGATGCGCTATTCCCGAGGAGGGTCGAGGAAAATATAGGCCGGATGAAATGCGTCGTATGCTGCATCCACTCGAGGGCAGGGGTGAGGAGGACGCTCTCACATAGCTGGTGGTATTGCAAGCGGCCGCTGTAGCCGATGCCTTCAGTATGTATAATGTATTTGTAACGGCAAAAATCCTCGATCCTCAGAGCGTTGGAAGCGTCCACGCTATTGGTTGTCCAGTTAAGTGGTTCTACATCAGCCCACGGCTGCCCACTGGCCATGGCAACAAGGTCATGGCGTAGCCGTGGGTTGGAGCCGAAGCCATTATTAAACCACGTTGTGCCCCGCCAAACAGCTCGTGGAGTTTTGCTTTGGAAGGAAGCTCAGCTTCAAGGGCGGTAATAGCTCGAGCGATGGAAGCTGTGGAACCGAGAAACGGTAACGGCCACGACCAATAGGCAAAATGAGGCATGGGCCAAATGTGTTTAGGGGTAGGTGAGATGACAGGGCGTGCATACGACATGGTATTTCGCAGAGGAATATCTTTGGTGGAGAAGGCAAAGGATGTGTTTGGAAGCAGCTCAGGAGAGGTGGTGATGGCGCGGTGGATCTGGTGAAGAGTTGCGAGTTGGCGGTGACGCATCGTATCTGAGAGCTCGCTCTTGTGGGGGCTCGAACTATATAGAGCTGGAGAATTGAGAATTCGAGTATTAAGACAACAAGAATAATTGGTCATATACCTGTCCTGATTCAATTTTGGCCTGCAATACTGCCCCATCGCTGAAGGGAGTTGGAAACTTCCCAAGGACACAGCATCGTCCACCTCTTTAGTCAACCCAGGGAATGTGCGTGAGCAGTCACCTTCGTCCAGAGATAGAGTGTCTTCATACTGCAGGCCATGATGGCCTGGGAGGTAACATGGCCAGGACGTCTGACTGTAAGATCATTGTGGGCTGAAAGGCGAGAAGAGAGGCTAAAGAGGATGAGGAATAGAAGAAGGAAGAGAAGCAAGTGAAACCTCGCTCGTTGTTTGAACACCATGACTCCTTCAAGTTCACATTATCGCTGTACACGCAGTTCTATTTTCACGATGCCTCAACAACATAACCGGATCAAGCTACGATATTTACAGAGACACGAATACTCTAGCTAGACCTATTGATTGATTGACTATCGGCCCTGTAACCTACATTCTAGAATGAGATGGAGCCGGCATCATATGTTCCGAGTGACACACATCACCAGAATATGCAGTGATAACTTGACAGGGACATTGTACGCGGGAATCCTGGCTCATGCATACCACAGTCGGCCAACGAAAGCACTGGCCATATGTGCTTGGCTGGTGTTTGGTCAGGACAACGCGGGGACGGCTATGACAGGCGCAGGTGGCCTGGATCTTCAAACGCCGGAGACCAATCAGTATATGTGACAAGCCCATCCAGGTCTTCGCGATGCTTTAATGGGTGCCGACCCTTACTCGATGCCGTTTGGCATGCATGCGGAGTTGCAACGAAACCCATGGTTTTGTGCCGAAGCCCCGCGTCGTACTTGGTTCTGGATGGAATATGCCATCCTCTCAACCAAATGCAGTTAACACGTTTTGATTGATTCTGTTGTCACTATTGCCTAAGCGAAACACCAGGACGAACTCCCAATAATACACACAAACCCTGACAAGACCAAGCATCTCGAAGCTGTCAAGATTGTCCCAGAGCCAAATACAAAGAGTAGTGCGCGCTTGCGCCAAAACGTACAGTCAATGACCACACCCAGGAGGTCATCAAACGAAGCCGGACATATCCCAAGCTTTCCACATCATATTGCTAACTGTTTCACTACTATTCCGTGTTGATGACGGACTGTGTGAGAATTCAACAAAGGTCCCTGCCAGTCAGATTGGCTGTGGCTGTCATGCTCATCCCATGTGAACACATCTCTACACGGCTCTTGAAAACAAGCCATGAAAGTCTCAAATTCTCTCGTATCATTATTAGGATCGAAGGAAACCCTGTTCGGTTGAGGGTTCTTTTCTAATGGACCACAGCTCGTTGCAAGTCGATCCTATCATCGTGCATCAGCGAGTTCCTCTTTACCCGAGGACAGATCACCTAGACGTACCAGGTCCAGCTGGATTGGACTGTCTGTCCGCACAGAATAGATGTTGTGTCTCATTTCCACTTCGAATTTGCCAGGCCCGTAGACGCTTCGCAAGATATCCACCAGCCGTCGCGGGTTTGTGACGAGCTTAGTATGTATCTCTAGGACTGGCATTGTCCGAAGTACACTTGGAAAGGTGCTATTTGAACGTATAATGAGTGGGATATTGTCTGGCGCGTTGGCAATGTAGTTGGTTTATTGACTTAATAACAAAGGCCTCGAGTCAGGCATGTAATGCTGAGAATACGTGAAGTGCTAAAGTGGTATAGTACAGGAACCACAACATTGGCAACTAGTGGGAGGCTGTCCTGTTATTCAAATCCAAGGCTCCGAGACCAGGGCATCTCCGTGCAATCACGCAGGAATCTGTTCTGCCCTGGCCCAGTGGCTGCCTCCCGGTTCTCCTAGTCGGTTAGCCATATGGGAGCGTCTCATAAGGCCAGGCAAGACAAATGAGGCTGGAAGTGAATCGCTGTGGCGTTGGCCAGACGGTACTTTTTGTTTCATTTGTTTGAATGACTCCAAGTTCCTACCACAAAAGGAATAAAATGTCACATTATCAATCATTTCCAGGCGCCAGAGGTGTCATGGGGGCAGGAGCAATCATTTCGGTGTTCATGCTCAGCCTCATCCAAGACGGGACACGTTTTATGCATCAGATAACGGGTACCCTCCCTAATCAATCCGGGCCGGCACGCCATAGTCACTTGACACCATAAAGCAGGACGAGGATGTGATTACCGTGGCTACGATAATATCACACAGGAGACGTTTTCGGGGCATGCTTCGCAGCACACGATCGCTAAGACCAGAATCACCCGACATGCCCTCATACAAAGGTGCCAGTGGTCTGACAGCCACCAGGTCCGACCTCACACCCTCTTCTATGGAAGCTGGGGCGCCACGCTGAAAAGGACGAGCGGCAGGGGTGGCAACCTGCGAGGCAGATTGCCTACTAAGACGGGACCTTCCGCCCCCACAAAGTAATTCCTTCAATCAGAGCCTTGTGTCATTCAAGCACGAGAAGAGACGAATACATTGAGGAAACGACCATGTACCCGCTGTCTCTACCCTTGTTGTCTCAGAGTAGGGAGCCCTGTCTGATAAAAAGTCGGAACCGGAGCCATTCGGAGCTTAGCGACCCACTATACGCGGACCGGTGTTCGTGTTACGGGACCACGACGGCCCCACCGTGTGTGGTGTATTACGAACAGCCATGAAAGCAGGTTTCTCGGAGATGCCAGGCGTAATAAAGCCAGGAGTAAGCTGGATGTCGGATTGAAATCCATGGTGACCGAGCCATTGTCATACCTAGGGTGGGGACATGGTGTGTAACCCCAGCCTGACAGGATGCCATCACACCACCTTCGAACCTGACTTCAACTCAATGATAGTGAGGAATGGGTTCCCTTTTCTGGTACTTGTCGGATCCTTTCTAAATCCGGTGCGGGTGGTGAGGCTTGTATGGCTTGTATGGCTTGTATGGGAAGGGTTTCTCGCTCCTGAGAGAGACAGGTCCTTATGTCTCCCGGCCGTTACAGTTAGGCGAAAAGGCTTGACTACATTTAAGCAAATAAACAATTGAATGGCAGCAAAAAGGAGGACATTCTTATTCTTCTCAATACGGATCCAGTCTGACAACTGATCACCCAGCATCAAGCATGGTTTCAATTGAGAGTGAATAGGTATATGGCCATTTGCTAGTCCTATAGCCCTTTCGCCTGTCGTTATGACATACTATTGCACACAGTACCGTCTCATGTCGCAACAAACCATACCCTCTTGCATTATCTGTGGTTTGAGGGTTGAATAGCTGGTTCTGATCTGACGTCCATGACATCTATCGAGGACTTGTGAAGTAGGTGGGTGATAGGGAGGGCCTAGACATGTCATGGATACTTCATCAGACGCACTTTGTGCCTCAGCGACAAGGTTGCTATGGCTCATATGAATAGCAAAGCCAACGATGCAAAGGACCATGGTTCATTCCTGGTTAGCCCATCACAAGTAGCCATGATCTCGATATCAACTTACTATTTTCACGATCGAGTTGATTGCGGGTGTTCTTGTGTCATGCACCGTCATTTAAAATACCCTACGTCATATTATAGAAACAAAGTCTAGGGGGTTAAGAGATAGTATTGAAATACTCTTAAGACTAAAGCCGCTAGATGATTCTGGGCCACGCGTCATTGCTGATTTCTAAAATACGTCAGTCAATGATAGACACATGTGAGACTGTTTGTCATTTACGTGGAACAATTCCGGAGAATGCGTGATCTCGTATAGATTACCTTCCGGGTATAACATCCGATGGCTTGAGTTTTGTTTCTCAAGACCGCTCCACTTCTCTTGGTTTCATGTTCACGATAGCATGCAATGGTGTAATGATCATAAGCGCTGAAAGTGTATACAGGGTAGCTCGGATATACCCCAGGATGTGTATCTGTTGAACGTTCTCTGGCCTATACAAAGATATCTAGGCCAGGTACATCATTGCAACCGTGATGTATGGTTCTGTCTATAAAATGTTTACTAGATTCTTGAGGGTGTAGTTGTGTGGCTGTTATGACCACCTCCTGCATGGCTGCAAGTGAAGAATTGGCTAAGATGAAGATGCTGGGTTCGCCTTAGAAACAGCCTGTGGTCGACTGGCCTTACATCACAGAAACCATGCCACAGCTCAACTCAGCTACATAAAACATGAAC
This sequence comes from Albifimbria verrucaria, assembly GCA_020081605.1. Classification (NCBI taxonomy): domain Eukaryota; kingdom Fungi; phylum Ascomycota; class Sordariomycetes; order Hypocreales; family Stachybotryaceae; genus Albifimbria; species Albifimbria verrucaria. The sequence continues at coordinate 4,072,817 of JAHREC010000013.1, forward strand.
AGCACACCTTTGAACCCGTCTACAGGAGCGATTGCAGAGATGTGGCTCAAAAGGAGCACCTTTATTTCGGGAACAGTATCTAGTCTGTAAAACATCAAGACCACCCAGCAACTAGCGGATCACCTTGATCCAGCCATCCGATATGGTGTAGTGGCTAACATCGCTCGCTCTCACCGAGCAGCCCTGGGTTCGATTCCCAGTATCGGAGTTTATTTTTGGTGGTCTCATCATATTTCCGAGGACTTTTTGCTCATCATGGTTATTTGTTTAGTAGGTAGGTACATTGGAGGGTTGGTTGATCTTTTTGTGTGTAAAACAGAGTAAGATTATCGCATGCAATAATCAAGGGAATACATGGTGGCCTTTTACAGGCCCATTAAGCGCTCTGGATCAAGGGGTCGCTTGAGATATGACCAGTGTGCCCGCGTGCGGTTAGACATGCATAACTGATAACAAGCACTGGTTAATTTTGGTGCAAACAGGCCGCAAATGGTCAATATGGCTTCTGAACAAGGTACTCCACGACGGCTGTCCCGTGGGCCCCACCAGACACGGATGCTCGTCGCGACCCGCGTTCTCAGGCCCATCTTGCTTCAGTATTCTGTTCAGGCCTGGATGTCGTAATCAGAACGGCAACGATAGACGGCATTCAAAATGTTCATAGGCGTCTGTGGTGGTATGTCGCTCAATTCTCCCTGCTGGACCGCACACTCACTGCTCTAGGTCTCTGCGCCGGCAAGAAGACGGTAGCTCAATACCTGGTTGAGCATCATGGTTTCAAGCACCTCTATCTGAAGAAGTCGGATGACGCAGCTGGCTCTTCATCGTCAACGTCAACGTCAACGGAGACTGCGTCTCCACGAGCGACGAGTACGGACTCATCGTCGGCAGATTTTGCGGGGCCCTCAGCTCCAGTGCTCTCACAACCAAGAAAGGCTCCAAGTCTGAGTCTGGGACCTCACTCTCCCTGAGGCCGCAGTCTCAGTCCCACACCTTCGACACCCCGAGGAACTGCTGGACTTTGTCACCAGGCGCTGGCGCAGCCGCTTCGTGACGACGGATATCCCTACGGAATCCGTCCTCGATGTCTACACGCGGCGGCCCTTCTTCCTGCTCCTGTCCATCGACGCCCCACTGACTGTCCGCTGGCAGCGCTGGCAGCACCGCTCAAAGGCGCAAGGGGCGTCTGAGATGAGCCTTGAAGACTTTGTGACGCACAGTGACACCCACCTGTACGATCCGCACGATGGTCTGCAACCCCTAATATCTCGTGCTTCCGTGAGACTCCTCAACACGTCATCGTCGCTGGCGCACCTGTATGCCACGTTGGGCAAGCTGGACATCCTCAACCCGGACCGGCTGCGCCCCGGATGGGACACGTACTTCATGGAGCTGGCATCCCTTGCTGCCCAACGCTCCAACTGCATGAAGCGCCGCGTTGGCTGCGTCCTCGTTGGACGGGAAAGGCGAGTGATTAGCACGGGCTACAACGGCACTCCCCGCGGCCTGCGCAACTGCGCCGAGGGAGGTTGCCCTCGCTGCAACGAAGCCAACAGCTCTGGGGTCGGCCTGTCGACGTGTCTGTGCCTCCACGCAGAGGAGAATGCCCTGCTCGAAGCCGGCAGGGAGCGAATCAGGGATGGGTCTGTACTCTACTGCGACACATGCCCGTGCTTAACATGCAGCATCAAGATTTGCCAAGTGGGCATTAGCGAGGTGGTTTACGCCCAGGGTACAGCATGGACAACGAGACAGCCGACGTCTTCCGGCAGGCGGGTGTGAAGCTGCGGCAGTTTATCCCTGTGAGTGCTTTATCCTCCGAGTCCATTGACGGTAGTCACGTTCCTAACGCTCATAGCCGCCGAATGGTCTCATTCACCTCGAAAAGATGGAACTATACTAAAGCTTGGAGGGGAACCGGGTCTTGGGAGGGGAGCGGTGGGTTGAACGGATGACGTCTTCATGATCGATCCAGAGTCCCTGAGACACTGGATTAAGCTAGAATCGAAACCGCCCAGATAAGCACAGGATTCAACTACATCATCAGAAGCTGGTCCCTGAAGCTCGAGGAACCACCTAGACCAAGTGACATCTTTCCCGTTGTCTTAGTACAGTGTGAGTGAAACTCCGATTCCGTCATGGCTTCGAGCCGACAACGCGGCAATTTCGTCACGGTTCGACTCGCTTCCATAATATCCAGACATGGGGGTAAATACACCTTCACTTTACAGCAAGGCTGGGGAGTACTATGTAGACGTTCAACATGTGAGCTCTTGTGGTTCTAACAACCAGACTCTGGAACCCCTGCGTGACCCTCGCTGGACCTCGTTATAAATATACCTAGGCGCGGGGACTCGTATGGCGCTCAGCTAGACGCCGCTGTGTAAGACAAGTAGGCTAAGTAGGCAGTCTACAGACCGTGGCCCTTGTCTTCTCACCTGTGAGAACCAAACAAATTCCTGGCTCAGAGGCATTGCGGTGTGTTTTAGGGTTAGGTTAGTCGAGATCGAGCCCCGTACAGGCGCTTTCGCGGGTACGGAATATGCAGGAGAATGCAGCTTATGACCTTGGAATAGGGTCCAGGAAGCGGTCAGGACGGTGTTTGTTTCCACCTTGTGTCTAGTTGCATAAGTAGTGCGCGTCTCCTGACATGGGATGCGGTTCCTAAAAACTACCGCCTGAAGGTATAGGTACTGTACTGACCAAGGGACAAGAGAAAGAATGAGCGATTGGCATGATTGAAAGATGGGGTTGATCAATGCTAGAGCTGCAATGCAACCTTTTGCATGGAAGAGCTATTCCGAGGGGTTGGACCGGAACCCGGAGTTCAGAGCGGCTGGTGGCCCTCACCCCACGAGATTGAGATTGGATGGTCTGTCCAGTCATGCCACGGTACATGCTGCCCGGGACGACAAGACGGCTGGCGATAACCTTGATCAACACAGGCCAGGCTTGTAAAGCTCAGCCGTTGCCGCACTGCGTGGAGCGCAAGCCCCTGAGAGCTAGGAGGGCCATTCTAGAAAAGAAGCGAGATGACATGGGGTGACGAGCATGAAGGCAATAAAGTTGCCAAATTAAACCCGTCTATTGATCGTGTTAATCCCGGTGCGGGTGGAGAGAACGGGTTTGTTTGTTTTGATCATCGGGAAGGGTTCGCGTCATCTCACTTCGAAAACGCATGATGGAATAGATGGACCAGCGAGATTGCACCAGGGCCCGTCATTAAACGCTGATGAAGAAGGACGAGAAGACGAACCGAACGGGTATCATGGATGTTTAGGAGGCATCCGCCATATGGTGGGTTCTCACCGGCGTGTGAAACGGACAACTGAGGTTCTGGACGAGGACCCTGGATCAACATCCGCGAGCCGCCACTTCTGCGTCAGAGTTACTCACTGACGGGCTACGGTATGTGCGTGTGTGTGGCCAAAGAGCTAGCTCTGAAGCACCTGTTTCGTTTCTCACGTCAGGGATCCAATGGATTCTTAGTTGATGGTGCATTCTCGTGCACGGCGGCCAGCAAGCGGACCGGACCAACAACGCCCTAAGCGCGAGTCCATGGGCAATCGGGATCGACAGAACTGGGAGCGGGCGAAAGCGACCTAATCCTAGGCCATGCGCCGAACCTGCTCTTGGTCTCTCCCCGGGCAGTTCAGTACCACAACCACAACACAAAGGCTCCTGGGCGGAGCCTAAACCAGTAGCCCATGGCTAGTTATTGCAACGGGCCCTTGGGACCCTTGTCTAGGTGGTGAGGTGTGGGCCGGCACGCACGGGCAGGGCGGCGGGTGGTTGTGAGCAGGTGGGCGAGATGGGACGGATTTGACGAAAGAAAGCTGGGACATGTCGCAGGCCCTTCTTGTTGTTGCTGCGAGGGTCTTTTCGCACCATCCCTCACCAACGGTTTCAGCAAGAGGATGCCAAGCAGAGCGGTAAAATGATGCCCAAGCGAGAAGGAGAAGGGGACGGACAGGATAGTGGTGGGTGCGTGGGTGCGTGTGTATGCGTGTGAGTGTGAGTGTGTATGAGTGAATGTGTGTGGCGGAGTTTGAGTCAAAAAGTTTGTTTATTTTGGAGTGTTGTTATCAGAGGGGTTGCCATATTGGGACAGGACAGGACAGGACAGCCTGACGTTGCACAACACCGCACCCAGCGCACAGTATGCAATGTCTCTGCTTCCCTTCCTGTCTTCTTTTACGCTGGCGCATTGTCAGAATCGTGTGGAGCTCACACGGGGTACACGCCCTGAGGACCACGCGAGATCAAAGGAGAGAGGGAGACAGAGAGTGAGAGAGAGAGAGACAGGACAAGACAGAGAGACATGGAGGAGAGACACATTCTTCCATTCACAACAAAACACTTCTGTATTTGGTGTGTGGAGGGCCATAACGGGGAAGTCTGCCGTGGGCCCCGCTCGCCAGCCAAGTACCTCGGCGCTGGCCTTGGGTCATGTTGGCGGCCTAAACGTGGCCGCGGGTACTTGGGGGTACATGGGCGTCTTCGCCGGGGCCCCTGTGTGTGGGGCTCAGGCACGAGACACGCGCCTGGTCGCGACGCGCTAGCCAGGATAGGAAATGCTGTAAACAAATGCGTCACCCACTTTTCCTCTGGCGCGACTCTCATCCACATGCACAGTTTACATCCACTTTTCCTTACTCTCTCTCTCGCTCTCGTCAGTCATTCACCACACGCAAGCCCAAGCCCAAGCCCAGTCCAGGCTACGGGATCTGTCACCCGCCCTGTCCTGTCTCTTTTCCCAAGGTACTGTCCCCACCCCCAGTCCACGCTTGGCCCAGCTTTCCCATGCCGGGTTACTTCCCAGGATTTTCCGCAGCAAGCACCGGCCCCCAACCCTTCCTCCTGATTGTACCTGTTCGATCCGCGCTCCCCTTCTTTGCCACCGTTTATCGCTCCTCATCTGAATCCTCTCTTTTTCTGCTTCCCGTCCCTGATTTCCTGACGTCTTCGAGTCAACAGACTATCCCGCCGATCAGCTACGCTATTATGTGTTGAGCAGAGTGCTCCTCCCCGCCCTTACCCATCCGCCAAACTCGCGCAACGTACGCACGCACTTGGGGTCTCGACAAGTCTCGATTAGCCGTGGGTGTGTGGTTTCGGTGTCCGGTGTGTTAAGAGTGTCTGTGTGAGATAGGCCCCCGATCAGCAACGGGAACTCCAAGTCGATCAGCCTGTCTTGCGCCATGTTGTAACAGCCACCGCTTCTCTTATCTTATTATTCAGCGACTCAACCATCCATTTTACGCATCCCAACCCTCCAACTCAACTCAACTCAACCCAACTCAACTCATCCCCTGGATCCTGCCCGAACCTGGCACCGCACTCACCAGCCGTTTCTTCTCCCGCCTGCTGCATCTTCTTCTACGGCAAGAGCTATGAAATGATTGCGCTGTCTCTGGACTGTGTTTCCCGTTGAGACCAGCGCTCTCCTCGCCTACGCGCCTCCCCGACCCTCTTATTTCAACTTCTCCGTCTGTCGACGCCCTGGAATCCGTCCCTCTCCGCTCCGTCGCGCATCTTTCTATCACCTCAGCAAGCACGCTTTTTGCTCGACTATCCCGGCTGACTGCATCGATCCCACGCTTGCTCCTCCTCTCCTTCAACACCCTGATGTGAGAGCCTGGCCGCAAATATTATTACGTCGCCTTCGCCGACATTCCTCACCCGCGAGGTCCATCAATTTCGCCATACCCCCTCTGGACCTTCACCACCTTGCATTCCACCCTCCGCCACCATGTCTTTCTCCAACAGCAGCGGCGGCACCCTTGCGCTGCCCTCGCCAACTCACGCCCATACAATTGATGTGAGCTCCGCCGTCCGCACCCTGCGCCGCTCCATCTCGAGATCACCGTCTCGGTTCCTGTCCCGCACTGGCTCCAACAGCTGTGACAACACCAGGCAACCTTCGCCTCAGTCACCCTGCCGACGTTTTGGCGCGACTCCTCAGCAGCAGTCGTATCCTCTACCGCCAGCCGTCACCCAGTCGGCTCCTCCCGCTGGCTCCTCAGCTCACGCCTCGACCCCGCATCAACCATTGACTTTCACGCCTCTACGACCTAGCCTTAAGCTTTCGCTTCGCTCTGCTAAGTCAGCAAAGTCATCAACCCCATCACGGCCACTGCGCTCCCGCACATCGCCTAGGAGCCCCTCAAGCGAGCTCTGAACAACGTCTCCGACTCCGGCAACTCTCTCATATCAGCGACTCAGCCTCTCGCAGCCGTGCTCGACTCCCTAGCAGGCCAGGAAAACATCAATACTCAACCTACCCCCACGGTTCAGAAGAGCTTGGATAAGCCCAACCGTCATAGCGTGCATCTTGATGTCTCTGGCGCATCTTCCCAGTACGCTTTCTTGAGGACTGCCAACACACCCAGCGCCTCCGATACCACCACCACCACCACCAACAACAACACCTACATGGTCCCGAGCACTGGCGCCTTGAAGCGCAGCGACGCGACGATGAACCTTGATCACCCTAATCAAGGCAGCCCTATGGCTAAGCGACGCAGCATGCATGGCGTCTCCAGCCTACCTGGGGCTCAAGATCTTAGCATCTTTGGGAATACCGCTTCCGTATCTCAGAGCTTTGATATCCACGAAGACTCACCCGCCGAATACGAGCTGTCGAGTTTCAATGGTGTTCCTCTCCGCGATCAGCTACCCGTTGCTTCTCCAGTATCAAGCCTCCCGAAACGGACATCATCTCTTCGAAAGTCTACTTTGCAGCAGCGATATGGAGAGAAAACTTCATGGGGAAGACGAACTGGCGAGCGGCAGCTTGCGCAGATAAGTGCTGACCCATCGAGTCCTGCGCGCAACAGGCCGCGTCTGTCTTCCGACCACTTTCTACCTCCTCAGGTCGCCCGGGATGGGCCTTTGCTACGCCCAGTACTTCCTCCAACTCTACAACTTCGGGTCAACCCGAAAACAAGAGTCACCAGCCACACCCGCTCTCGAAGACTCTAACTCCCTCGTCTTCTGGAAATAGTCTCACCGAAGTACCACCTTCTTATTTGCCTGTCAAGGTTACCGAGAAGTCCAAGCATCACCCTTTTTCTCGCTCGCTGCCTCTGAACGCAACGAGGCCCACCCCTCGCTCCTCTTACGACTCGTCCAAGGTTGTTGCTACACCTAATCGCTCTCAGAAGCTATGGCTTGGTGCTTTCAACTCGACAGGACTCATTTCCAAGGTCAACCGCAACCCCGAAGAAGAGGCCGATAAGAAGATTGCGCCTCCGGATACGCCTTGCAAGAAACACTCGAACCCATTCGCTACCTTCCCCCCTGCTGGCAGCGTGCTGAAGAAGAGAGGCAGCAATCGGTACTCGTTTGGTGGCCTCCCTTCAACTCCTTTCAAGTCAGCGGCTATGGACGCCCCAGACACATTTGGTAACCCGAGAAAAGGTTTGGGTATCTTCCAGCGCGGAAGTGCGTCGCGCAGCGCTCGTCGCGGTAGCGTTTTGAGCCTTGATGGCGAGGATCGCAGACTATTTGGCGAGATTGCAGAAGTACCAAACCCATCCGACAACGAAGCCCCCAACACCTACAAAGAACACTCTCACACCAAGTGCTAGCAATCTCAGTACCAAGTCGGTAGAAAGCCCCAGCGCGAACCGGACATTTGTGGCACCAATGTCAGCTGTCCGACCAGTCATCTCAAGGGAATCAACTTCGAGCCCAGTTGATGGACGACGTACGCCACAGACTCCACGGGAAGGAGTTCTTCCTCTGGATACCAGCCGCTTGTCTATTTCGCAGGCTGCTGATACCATGCCCCCGCCAGTAACCCCTACTACAGCCCGAGACTTCCGATCATCAGCCAGTATCTTCGTGACTCCTGTCAATGTTCGGACCAGCAACGTTGATATCGACGCCAGCTTGTACTCAAGGTTCGACAAGGTCGAGCAAATTGGCAAGGGCGAGTTCTCGACTGTATACCGTGTCACGCAGACAGATCATCGGTGCACATTGGACATGACCACTACGACCCCGGTCACAGCCCTGGCCAGAGCCCTTCAAGAGGACAGATCTATGCAGTTAAGAAGAGTAAACACCCATACTACGGCCCTAAGGATCGCGAGGCCAAGCTTGGCGAAGTCCGTATCTTGCAGGCGCTGACGCACGCTGACCATGTGGTGCGTTATGTTGACGACTGGGAACACAACTTTCATCTCTATATTCAAACCGAATTTTGTGAGGAAGGAACACTTGATAAGTTTCTTTCCAACGTTGGTCGTGGAGGACGATTGGATGACTTCCGCATCTTCAAGATCCTCCAAGACCTTTGCTTGGTAAGTCTTATCTCACTGTCTAAGCAACCAATTTACTAACAATTACCCAGGGTTTGAAAGAGATTCATGACGCTGGCTTCATGCACCTTGATATGAAGCCTGCTAACATTCTGATTACTTTTGAAGGAGTGATCAAAATTGGCGATTTTGGACTAGCGCAGCCTTGCTCATCGGCACACAGCGTGGACGTCGAGGGCGACCGTGAATACATGGCCCCAGAGATGCTAAAGGGAAAAGTTGGACAGCCCGCAGACATATTTTCTCTTGGTCTCATGACATTGGAGGCTGCTGCTAACGTGGTGCTTCCTGACAATGGACCTACATGGATCGCCCTGAGATCGGGCGACCTCTCGGAAGTTCCAAGCCTTACATGGAATGCCTCGAGCAATGTTGAACGTGATGTGGCAGGAAACCCTACTGAGTCGCATAGTTACGAATTCCAACGTAGCCAGTCTCGGGACGCGGCTGGCCTGTTCGGCTCTTTTAAGCGGTCTGAACTGCAGCAACCACCAGACTTCATGATCGATGCTTTGAACTCCAGCTCGCTGGATTCAATTGTTCGATGGATGACCACCCAGGAACCCTCAGAGCGACCGACTGTTGAGCAGGTTTTAGATCTGGAGGGTTTACGCTGGGTCTCAGAGCGCCGTAACGCACCGGCAACGGTCTATGAAGGCAACTGGGGACCTGCCGAATTATTTCCTATTTCAATCGCTATCGATAGCGATACCGAGATGACCGACGTTTGAGAAGCGAACGCTCGGAAGATTACTGACGTTCCGACACCATACAACGACCAGAGAGGTTGGTGTCATATAATATTGTGTGACTTAATGGTGCTTGGAGGAGGAAAGATTGGGAATAATCCGCCCCGTGCTGGAAAGAGCACAAGTGGATATGTAAGGGCCGGCTCTTGGTATGGCGGTCGATGTTGAATCTACCGCACTTTACCAGGATCTTCGAACAATGACACGATACGACGGTATTACGACATATGGATGGTATCAGCAGGTGGCTTTTTTTTTGTCTCTGGCGTTTCGTCTGAAAGGAAGAACTATTACGATTTGGAGGGTGAGAGGTGGTCTAAAGTTTTTGGAAGCATCATTATACCCCAAGGATCGGCCAGTGTTGCCCGCTTGTGGAGCGGCATTTCGTCCGAGCAACGATTCGGATGGAACTAAACGATTTGGCACATCAACCATCCTGATCCACGGAGTTTGAGCTCTGTGTGTTCATGTGCAAAGCTTGAGGAAGAGAAAGGGAAAGGGAAAAGGAAAGGGAAAGGAAGGCCTATAATACTGAGCCCGCATCGCTGCGAAGAATGTAGAGAGGCGATGGCAAGGGCGAGGTTCTACGAAAAGCTCTGAAGCACTGACGGATAGAGCGAGAGCTTCAGCCAAGCGGCGACTGTCTCCTTGGAGGCGCTTGATTGCTTAGCTTCGAGAACTGAATGTAAAGATACTACACGGGGAAATAGCGCATAGAACGGGGTGTGAAGCGAAGGAAAAAGGTTGGGCTCGCCGGACTTCAGCGGCATCGCGACGAAGGAGGCCGGGGATGCCTATCTGTCAGCAATGGTTTTCTTACGACTAAATGGGCATGAACATGTTATGACAATAGAAGATATCTGCTGCAGAAATAAGAAATGTAATCATATGCTATTGAAATCTGGTGATGAGTGACTTGTGCCTCGTGATCGGAGACGTGGTGAGACCTGAGCCTAGCCGCACATGCCCATGTGAGTGACTAATTGGTAGTATGGGCCAAGCTTAGATAAGGCTCCTGTACGGTATCAACTCCAACCAAGTGAGGGTTGTTGAGATGCAACTTCCCATATGAACTTGAATGCTCAACAACAAACACTGCTGTCGAGATTTCAGGATCTTTGACCATTTCTAACCCCACGACAGGCGGCCAAAAACACATCTTGCGAGTACGCTACCGGCCTACATTGACAAAGGACAAGCGGGGTCCCGTGTCTACATCATCGCCTTAGACTCAAGTTGACCACCATGACGATCGCCACCCTGCGCGGCGGCCAGGCAGATCTGCCGTCATCCGAGAGCACGGCGTCGTACTGGCATACCGATCCCTCAGAAAAGCTACTAGGTCATCGATCCACCTCGGAGCTTCCAGTCGAGGCTGACGTTGTCATCGTTGGGAGTGGCATCACTGGTGCCTTTGCTGCTCGGGAGCTTGTGAAAGGCGGGCGGAGTGTACTTCTTCTGGAGGCGAGGGAGGCGTGCTGGGGTGCCACTGGAAGGGTAAGTCCTTTTTATGAATATGTGATGGGAACGCGCTGCTGCGTCTTGTCTATGGTTGAGATGGCGACCTTTGGCTGACGAGTACATGAATATTCTGTGTTTCTTCAGAACGGCGGACACTGCCAGCCTATCATCTACGCATCTTTACCTCATATTGCGCGTTTCGAGCTCGCCACCTTTGACTTCCTCCAAGGCCTTGTTGCTGAAAACAACATCCCTTGTGACTGGCGCACCGTCGGAGGCGTGCATCGTCTTGAGACAGAAGAGCTTGCTTACCTCGCGGCCCAGCACCTCGCCCGCCTTCAGAAACGACACCCAGACCTCGCGGCAAAGGCAAGGCTTGTCAAGGACAAGGCGGAGCTAGAAAGCCTGCGAGTCACCAACGCTGCAGCGGCGGTTTTCCAGCCTTCTGCTGCAAGGCTATGGCCGTACAAGCTTGTGGCATGGGTGCTTGAGCAGCTTCTTGCCAAAGGCTCTTCCAAGTTCAACCTTCAAACTACTACGCCGGTGACACATCTTCAACGGGTCTCTGCTTCGTCTCAGCCGCATGAAGGCGAGGCGTCGTGGATTGTTCATACACCACGAGGTCAGGTTGCTGCTCGCCATGTCTTGCTTGCAACTAACGGCTACACATCACATCTGCTGCCAACTATGTCGCGTCTTCTCGTTCCTGTGAGAGGACAGGTTTGCGCTTTACGCCCGCCACCGCCCTGCCGTCCTTTGGATCATAGCTACGCATGGGTGTCGAACTTGAGCGACAATTATCTTATCCAAGCTGCAAACGATACTGATGGACAGGTTCTGATTTTGGGAGGAGAGCGGATCGGCGCGCCGGGAGGAGATGTGGGTGTGACTCGCGACGATGAGGTGGTTCCTGAGGTTGGCCGACGTCTACGCCATGCCTTACATGATGCCGTTGCACTCATACCCTCCAACGGCAATACCTCATCAGAGAAGGAGAGGGAACCAGACTCTCTGAAGGCGTCACACGAGTGGACAGGCATCATGGGATTCACACCGGACGACCATCCCTGGGTCGGACGTGTGACATCGACACTCCTTGGTGGCGATGACAAGGATGCTCAAGGCTTGTGGATCTGCGCTGGATATACGGGCCACGGCATGCCGAGAGCAGCACTATGTGCGGTTGCCGTGGCAGAGATGATCCTGGGACGTAAGGCAACTGTGGAACTTCCTGACGAATTCCGCGTGAGCGACCACCGGATTGAGAAGGGTATGAAGGCTGAGGGCGTAGGAGCGAGCTGCGTCGAACAAACAATGCTGGAGGAAATTTTGAAGGCGGAATACTAGATCAAAGATGATTTGTTGTACCTGGCAGCTTGATGGCGCGGGTAGAATGAGAGACACATTTGAGATATTCTGTTGTAAGCAGACAGAAACATGAATGTAGTTTGGAGGGACTGTAGATGAAAGGCAGTATATACGAATGCTCTATTGGCAGAGTGGTCTAGTCATGTCTCTCTATTGAGGACCCATTTTGTGAACGCATACATGGCAGATCTTTGAAATAGTTTGGGAATACATTTGATATCTGTTTCAGTCTTCATGTCTATCACCTCATCTTGTATGAGATATCCTGTTCTTAGTTACCCACAAGCTTTATTAACGTATTATTCAAGCATGTGCCCTACGAAGAACACCTATCAAATTAAATCCTTGGTCGAGTAGCAAGTTCTTGTTTCGCCCGTTCGCGGAGGATCTTTCTCAAAATCTTGCCCGACTATAGGTATATGTTAGTCTGTTTCGTTCAAAGTAGATCGAAAAGGGTAGAATCCAATAACGCAAGTCTAGAATCGTACCGGGTTCTTGGGAATGGCATTTGTAAAGACAACTCCGCCACTCAACCACTTATAACGCACGACACGCTCCGCAAGCCACGAGGAGATTTCATCTTCCGATGTGGTAGCTCCAGGTCGCCTGACTATATACGCTCGGGGAGTTCCTCTGTACCAACGACAGCGCCAACCACGGCAGCATCAATCACGTCGTTGCGTTCGACGAGGAGGGCTTCGAGTTCAGCTGGGGCGACCTGATGCCCATTTACCTTGATTAGCTCTTTGAAACGGTCAACGATGTGGAAGAGCGTGCCGGTGGCGTATTCCTCGACGTACGCAACGTCTCCCGTGCGAAGCCATTCTGTACCCCTTCGTCTGATACGAACGCCTCTCTCGTGGCGCTCGGATTGTGCCAGTAGCCACGCATGACATTTGGCCCTGATATCCAGAGCTCTCCCGGGACCATGGCCTCCGTGATGTCTCGCCCAGTCGTTGGATCAACGAGACGTGCCTTGCAGTTAGGCATAAGTTCGCCCACCCCGGACTTGAAGGCCTATTCGGATCCCACGCAATAGCTGTGCAAGTTACTTCGGTCATACCCCATCCTTGTCGAAGCTTCGTATCCTTTCGATTCAGCAGTCTGTTGATTTCCTTCTGCGTGTCTACAGCTAGCGGTGCTGCCCCGGAACCCAGCATATCGAGGCTTGATAGATCAGCCTGTTGTGCCAATGGGTGTTTCGTCATCAGCACCAATACCGGAGGCACAGCCATCAGTTTTGTTATGTGGAAGTTTTGCACATGTGAGAGCATTTTGACGAGGTCAAACTTCTGCATGATGTAGATTGGGATCCGTTCATAAGGAAGGCTGGTGATGAAGTAGCCTTGGCTGAAGGCATGGTACATGGGCAAGAAGCACAGCGCAGCTGCATTCCTGTTCCTCGCCTCATATTCGGGATGGAGTTGGTTCAGTGCTACTACACCAACACCATTTGCGACAATGTTGTAGTGGGTTATCTCGACCCCTTTAGGGAGACCAGTCTGCATATATTAGTAATTTTGTGGAAATCGTAGGTCTAAAGTACCTACTGTGCCAGAACTGTAATTCAGAGTGCAAGTGGTGGTCCGAGGATCTGCTGGCTCATCCCAAATGAAGGCTTGGCCTTCATCACGGGATGCTAGGAGATCTGTCCAATGGCGAAGTCCACCATGTTCCTTGTATGCCTTGCTTGTTACATCTAACGGGTCTGCATCCATTATGAATACCTGATCTTGGTTCATACCAACAACTTTGGCTGCCGATAAAGCCGTGTCAAGGTGATAACGTCCCGCAATCATGAATGTGGCTTGGCTGTCTTGGAGTTGAAATGCCAATTCATGGGCAGAGAATCCAGGACTGGCACCAGTAAAGACACCGCATGCCATCCAAATGCCGAGAACCATAGGTGGGTAAAAGATACTGTTACCGGCAAAGAGCAGAACCCGATCTCCTGGCCGCAGCCCCTGTTTCAGCAAACCTAGAGCAATACGCTTGGCCAGCAGACATGCTTCTGCAAAGGTAAGGAAATGCGTTCCAGGGCTGTCACTATCAATCCATGCTTTCCGATGTAGATCCTCTGTTGAAAGAGAACTGAACACCCATTTCTGAACCGAACACAGGGGTATTTCTGCTTGAAATCGAGACTTGATGGATGCTTCTCGAGGGCGTAGTTGTTGCTTGGTCTGCTCCGCATCCATACTGATGAGGCCAGGCGAGGAGCGATACGGCGCCATAGTAGCACAGGTGATGCTTGCAGCAGCACCAAGACAGACTCCTGCCTACGTGAAGTTTGAAGACCATGCAGGAAGAGAAAAAGGGGAATGCAAGAGGTGGTTCTCAAGCGGTTGCTTTTGTAAAGGACGCCACCGCTCATTGCATGCCTTGAACAGCCCATAAGATTACTGTATAATATGCATATACCGTTAGCGAGTTTCCGGGAACAAGCAATCACTGTTTCTGTAGACTGATTCGCAGGTCCCAAGCTGTGGCGCTGAGGGCACATAAGTTCAGGGCTTTCATATAGATGGCAGCCACACGGCTCGCTCGACATTGTTATCGACTAAGTGATTCGTTAAAAGTAGATAGCGATCAAACTGTGAGATACACTGGCAGCGGTTCGCCATGATGCCTTCATCGCGTCGGCTTTTGGATCAACTTCATGCAGTTACCTCCAATGTCTGACCTTCGTGGTGAATCGGCCTCTGGATCATTGATGCGATGTGTATACAACTTAGCAAAGGCCAAGAGTATCTGTGTGAAAGCCACACATTACACCGGGCTATTGTGACATGTAGATTGGCAGCTTGTCCCACCTAAGGATCAAAGACATCGTCAACAGCCGAAGCTTGTGCTTCGCCCACAAGGCCACTCCACTCGCATTAACTTACATACGTCTCGGGTAGTGAGCGAAAGACGGATAACGGAGAGTTAAGTAAGCTTATATTATTGGGGTCCTCTATTCCCTATGATTCAGATTGGGACTCTTTGGGCTGATGGGTATTATAGCCGCCGCAGGCTACAGCCAAAGTAGCCGATATCGCCCTGTTAACGAAAGGCTTTTGGGTAGCACGAAGGTTGACTGGCTTCGTCCTCGGGATTTAGTCCTGCTGTCACACGTACTTGAACATAATGTGATCAAAGGTTGGCTGGTCACACCCTCGTCTGGGCTGACTACCAGCGGACATTTGGCATGACCGAATAACCAAACATGCTTGCCTTTACCCTTGCTGACGACCATGATCTTAGGAACGGACTTTGAAAGAAATCACGGACAAAGACTGGATCTGGACACTGGCGGTGGTGTATGGCTGCTATTGGCGTCTCTGACTTGTGCATGCTCGGCTAGAAGGGATAAACAAAACTGACGAGCCTCGTTAGCGGTAGAGACGTGCAACCTTGGCCATGAAAACCACTACGAAGCTCAAGTAAGCGAGAATACAGAAAAGGAATGCAGCTAATGCCCATGTTTCACACGTCTCGGAGTATATTCACTGTGTGCTCTCCGGATGCGTGGGCTGATGGTGAGGCGTGATGAATCTTGTACTACTAGTGTAGTAGCGGTCAAATAATAGGCGAGTCACAGGTTGGAAACTTTTCCAATAAGCTGATCCTACTATTGAATATTTGCCATCAGCTTAGGTCGCTAATCATTGAATTCTGTTAGACACCATCAATTACATTTCACAGCCCGTCGTGTCGTGCTTCTCGTTGATCAAGGCCACGCAGCTATGAGGCGTCGTGTTGAGGCAGAAAGATGACAACGTCGTGACATGGGAGCTTGGTTGGATTGTGATCCGAACGAATCATTCATCAGAAGAATTGAATATGTTAAAGACAAAAGAGCTTCATGGCTATCTGGTTTAGAGAGGCACAGCCAGAGAGAGAGGCAGAGGCACAGAGAGGGTAGGTCTTGAAGCCAGCCTCGAGACCTCGGGCTGTTGCCGAGATTCAGCCGACACAGCCAATCATAGCTTCGTATTTTGCAAGCAATTCCCCAATGGCAAATGCCCTTCTCGACGACGTATCTGGAGCTTCCTCTGCATCCTCATCGACCACCTTTCCACTCCGCCCGACGATCCCGCCATTGATCCGTCCCTCAATCATCCACAATGGCGAGCAAGCTCACTCCTCCTCTTCCGGTCCGCCGTCCGCGCTGCCGCCCCGCGCGTCGCTCGCCCTAGCTTCCAGACCCGCGCCTTCTCCTCACATCATGCCGTTCGAGCGCTACCCTCAATGTGGTACGTCCGTCTGTTCCCGTCTGCCCCTTCCAGCTCTGGATCGTGCGCGTCGTTATGTAGCGGGCCATTGGCCTGTGAAGCCCACGCCGAGCGCCCGTCCGGTGCAGCAGACGACCCGGACTGAAGCCTAGCTAACGAGAAGCCTTCCGCCAGCACCGAAACACCCCGAGAACAACCCCGATATCCCGTTCAAGTTCAACGCCGAGAATGAGAAGGTCATTGCCGAGATCCTGAAGCGTTATCCTCCCCAGTACAAGAAGGCCGCCGTCATGCCCATCCTCGATCTCGGCCAGCGTCAGCACGGATTTACCAGCATTAGCGTCATGAACGAGGTTGCTCGTCTCCTCGAAATGCCCCCAATGCGCGTCTACGAGGTTGCCTCTTTCTACACCATGTACAACCGCGACCCCGTAGGCAAGTTCCACGTCCAGGCATGCACGACGGTACGTTCCCTTGACGCTCCACCAGCGTCCCCAAATGCCCTTTGAGGGATTCTGGCGACGCGCTCATCAATCGAGCATCTGAAACAAGGCACGAGCTAACCGTCACAGACTCCTTGCCAGCTGGGTGGCTGCGGCTCTGATGCCATCGTCAAGGCCATCACCAAGCACCTCGGCATTAAGCAGGGCGAGACCACCGCCGACGGCCTGTTCACCTTCATCGAGGTCGAGTGCCTCGGTGCCTGCGTCAACGCCCCCATGGTCCAGATCAACGACGAATACTACGAGGACCTTACTCCCGAAACCACCGTCCAGCTTCTCGACGCTCTGAAGGCGAGCGCCTCCGCTACCAGCAGCAACATCAAGATGCCCAAGGCTGGCCCCATGACCGGAAGACAGACGTGCGAGAACTCCGCTGGCCAGACGAACCTGTTGGACGAGCCTTGGGGTGTAGAGAAGACGAGGTCGGACCTGTAGACTACTGATACTGATAAAGGGTGTACGTGTGTGATTTTTGGACGCCGATGATGGGATTGTACATAAAATGAAGCTTGCGTTTGAAAATGCCACACGGTATAGACAATTTTGGGATTTAAGGCCATGAATCGTGTTTTCATATCAAGTGAGGTGATACAGAAAAAGCTCGCTCGGTACATTCTTGTGCCTAAATGGCTACCCAGCATCCATCCAATTCTTACTCAAGCCGCAGGATCCAGCCATCGGCGAGCGTTTTGCCACTTCCACCCTGACCACCCAGAATAACAATACCGTTCTCTTCCAGATCACCCATAGGAGCGCTCGCAGCCCACCCTCTTGGTGAAGGGCGCCCTCATCTTTTCATCGTCATACGGGCCCATTTCCAACTTGGACCACTTTCCTTCTCCGGTCTTTCGGCCGACAGCCTGCAGCATGGCAGCTGTAAAGCTTGCAGGCGTCATGCCCAGTGGGGACCTGGAAGGCCCAGACGTCGTCGTGGAAGCTGGCGCCGTTGGGGTCGGAGCTTGGTGAGCTCTCGCCCATGGAAAGGACTAGGAATTCCCGGCCTCCGCCGTTGTTGATGGCTTCAAGCGAGGCGCCACTGCGAGGCGCGGGCCAAGCTTGAACGGGCTCGAGAGGAATTTCAGTGGAGGACGCATCGGGGTTATCCTCAATGATGCTCTGCCAGCCGCCGCGTGCATGAATGGACATCTCGCCTCGGGTCACACGGTCATCGAACATTTCTACTTCGAGGTGCAGGAAATCAAGGCGGCCGCCGAGCTCCTGCTCTCCATCAAAACCGCCGAATCTGAACAAACGGCTCTTGCTAATGCAGATGGCTGCGCCGGACCTGGCTGGCTCTGGCGCGGAAGGCATTTCCGTCCATGTTCTCGTTCGGACGTCGAAAGCCCAGATATCGTTGGTGCGTTCACCGCCGGCCAAGACACCGCCATGGACGATGAAGGTGCCGTAGCCCTCTGCTTCTTGGTCAACGGCATCTTCTGCTACATTGCCAACAATGGGGTCTTGGGAATGCCGGTCTTGGAGATATCGCCAATGGCCCACTCCTGCCAGGTCATGACGGACTTCTTCCGAGGGGAGGAGCAAAGTCGCGGGGACGATCAGTGGCAGTGGCACAGTGGTGACTGCGCGCAGGAGGGTAGAGAACAATGCTGCCGCCCGGTATGGCGGGGCAGGGTCATGATGCGTCCATGTTCGGGTGCGAACGTCAAAGATCCAGACACGACCAGCTTCCTCGAGAGGTTTGGAGTCTTCGGCGGCGCGACCGCCGAAGACGAAAATGCGACTTCCAATGACGGCAGTAGCATGACCAACTCGGGCTTGAGGCACGTCGCCCATTTCGATTGAAGTGGCGCGCTGCTTGCCCTTGCTCTCAGCAGGGCTTGGGGTTGGAGACCCCGACTCCAACGGGACCTCGTCAAGGTCCTTCTCCGCGACATCCGGCGCCACATCGTCTGCGCGCGCCGCTACAGCATCGGGTACGGCAGCGACGGCCTTGATTCTGTAGTAGTCGGCGGCAGCAGCGCTGAAGGGCAGAGTAACCACATGCACGTCGTTGTCGGTAGGCTCGCGGCCGTTCGTTTCGCCGCCGAAGATGTATGCAGACCCAGAGATGACATCGAGGGAGTGGGAAGACCGGGGAAGTCGAGGGATGTCGATGCGTTCCCAGGTGCCCTTCATGGCGCTGGACTTGGCCTTGGGCGACAACAAGGACGGCATCTGCAGCGTGGGCATCTGGATTGCCGGCATGTGTGGCATGGCGGGGACGTTCTGCTGAACATTGTCGATGAGGTCAGCCGTCCGGCGCCTGATCATGGTGAATGACTCCATGCTGTCGGAAGCTGGAACTAGCTACGGAGCGGGAGATGGAGAGGGAGAGAGGGAACGGATGAGGAGGAGCAGATGTTCAGGTTGCGAGTTAATTGGACAGCGGCAAAGGAAGCATGAGCTCGGAAGCTGACAGCTGACTGGACGCAGGTCAGTAGCAGGGATGACGTAGCGAGCGCAAGTTGAGCTCCAGAGAGCTTGGATGCTATACGAGAGAGGGAGGGTTGGAGGAGATGGATGAAGAGAAGAGTTGCCAATGGGGAAAAGAATAAAACTCAGTGATGCATCCATGAATTGCCAGGTTCGTACGGCACCGTCGTCTGAGCCACAGCTGCGGACCTGGACCAACTGGTGATCATGATGATCGAGAAGTTACATGCTGACGACGCCTAGGGTCAATCTCTGCCCAGCCCCTCTAGGCCCATCCGGCCCTGTAACGAAACCCCCACAGCTCCTGTACAGGAGGAGAGCTGCACACCTACCTATATTTAGCGCCTGCAACGGTCGCCCACGCGAGCGCCCTGGTGGCAGGGAAACGGAAAGGGAAACGGAGGAGCCAATACAGTTGATGATGGCCAGTGGATGGATGGGTCGACAAAGTGTGCGCCCTGTTTGAGGGTCGCCCAGCCTGTTGTTGTTCCCCAGGGTTGGTTGTTAAGCACATGTCACAGCAACATTGATTGAGTAGGCGGTTTTAGGAACAAGCCAGCTCTTCGTCTGATCATTTTACAACCCCACGTTTCGTCTATTAATTGATATTAATTAGTCTACCACCTTTCACCATTGCTCAAGTAGTCGTAGTTGCAGTAATTACCACTAACTTTTGACTAGTCTGATGCTCTGAGGGCCGGCCCAAGCTTCTCTCCGCTTGCGCCGTAGAGAGCTTTGAATGGCAGATAGCCAGCGTGCAGACAATGACAATATAACCCATGTTGTAGCCTCCACACACCACATACGACCATATCTACTAGAAAATTCAGGATCCCGTCCGCTCTCCCAGGAAAACCTAGTAAGAGGCAGATTAGTAGCTGGGTCGGTGACGACCAGCGAACACCGGCTGTTGTATGTTTACATTTTTGCCCGTCTGGGCTAATCCTTAGTCTCCTCTCCACTACCCACTAGACATGAAGCCCGCTTGAATCCTTTGATGTTGCTGTTTTCACTCGTGCAGTGCTTCACATCACCAGGTATGCTTCCCATTTTGCAAGCCTCTTCATCGAGTGCACATACACGTAGCCGTTTATACGCAACGCAGTGGTGCTTGAATAGGCAACAGACTTCCGTTTCTACCACGCCGATTCGGCCCCACTTCTGCTCCGAACATCCACAGCAATCGTGCCCCTCCATCCATCAATCCCTCCCTTGCCTTGCGATTTTCTTCCCTGTTCTGCCGCATCAATGCCTACCTCTGACTGACCCTTGTGGGAGAGGCCGTCATACATATGGACAGTTATAGACAGCGGCAGCGGGCGAGCCGGGTCGTAGAGAGGAGCGCAAACGAGCCACCCGCGCGTGAGTTATTGCCCACACTCCTCCCCTGCACATCGCCGGCAACCGAACCCAGCACTGACCCGCATATATCTCGAAGCTGTAATGATTGTCGCCGGCAGAAGGAAAAGTGCGACGGAGGTGTCCCGTGCAGACGATGCTCTCGATTGGGTCGAAGGTGTGAGTTCTCTGCACCGGTTGCCGATGAGAGAAGCCACGCCGGAACTTCTGCCAACGTAAATTCAGAGACCACCTCGAGGTAGGGGCTATGATCTCATCTTTCCTTGGAAGTCATCATCGCTGATATCTGAGAGGGGTCCGGCATTACATCAGTATTCATCAGATCTTTCAAAGCGCCTAGAGTACTTGGAGCGAATTGCACGGAGTGTAGCTGGGAATGATACACCTTTAGATCTGCAATCCTTGAAGAACCTAGCCGACGATACAGGGGGACAACGCGGCTCTGCACTTACAGCAGTGTCGTCTCAAAGCTCGGATTTTGATGGCGTTGATGAAAAGTTTAGCATGCAACCGCTGCAGGACAATATCACACGTGAGACCAGCACTGTGTCCCAGTGTTTGAGCCAAACTGATGATTGACAACCTATAGACTATTCAGGAGAGTTCTCCCATTGGAACTTCTCAATGCGCATCAAGGACTGGATTGAGAAGACGGCACCGAACCATGGCTCAAATGCAAGTGCCTCTTGCACAGATCGATATCATATGCTCACGAAACTGACTATGCTCATAGCAACAAAAGACTTTGTTCAAAGAGTACTATCGGCCGGAGGAGCTCCGATCCTCATCCAACATCATGTCACTCCTCTCTCTGCTCCCGCCCAGACCAATTGCCGACTTCCTTGTTCATTCTTTTTCAAGCACGCTGTCGTGAATTACTTTTTGTTGAGCGAGATTGGCTCAAGTATAATTTAGAGCTTGCTTTCAAGGATCCTCAGGCTGTCTCACGCCGAGGTGTTGGTGTAGTATGCATTATTTTTGCTGTTCTTGCTATAGGAACACAGTTTGCCTACCTCGAGTCCTTAGGGGACAACACGAACGGCTCAAGAGAAGGAGAACCGCCTCCAGACAAGTTCAGCGAAGACTCAGTCGGCATGGTTTTCTACCAGCAAGCCTGTCGACTGCTCCCAGACGTTATTACCATCTCATCACTAGAAAGCGTGCAAGCATGTCTTCTCTTAGGCATGTACACACTACCAGTAGACGCATCGGGTCTATCATACATCTACCTGAATCTGGCCATCAAGCTGGCAATCCAGAACGGCATGCATAGAAAATATTCGGGAGAAGGCCTAGAAGCACATATTCGTGAGACAAGGAATCGCGTCTGGTGGACAGCATACACTATTGAGAAGTAAGCACTTCGAAACCCACAAGTACAATATAAAACTGACATTGCATTAGGCGCGTTGGAATCTTTCACGGAAGGCCCACGTCGATTGCAAGCACCGATGTTGATGCGGATTTGCCAACAGACCGCTTCGATATATGGCCCTCAATAAGCACAACTCAGACTGCGCATCTCTTAGCTACCCTTGAACTGAATCAAAGACTCGGTCAGATATCACAAGAAGTGTATGGAAATTTGTTGTGTCCTTCCGTTGCTCTTACTGACTGAGCCTCCAAGATCCATTCTCAAAACACAACCTAAAAATGAAGTGACCGAGAGCTTAGGTCGCCTAGTCAGGCTTCAGAATGAACTCCGTTCGTGGTGGGAATCTTTATCAGAAGATGTCTTCTGTAAGGAACCGAACTTACACACGTCGATTTCGAGAAACAGCATGCACCTAAAACTTGAGTACTGCTTAGTACGCATGTTTGTCGGCCGCATATTCATCCTCCCACAAGAGGGAGGGAGGAACAGCGCCAGCCCATCTACATCAATCACGGAGCCTTCAGGCGTCGCATCAAGGAAGAAGCGGTTACGATTGCTTTTAGTAACCGATTGCGTAGAGGCAGCTCTGGCAGTCATAGAGACCTGTCGGGTACTTCGTGCCAGCATAGGCCTGGCTCGAGCATCATACACAGAGTTTAGCTCATGCCGTGCGGCCCTTCTGGTTATTACTGCGCAGTGTCTCTACAACCGGGAGGATGCACATAAGAAAGCTTTGCGAGATGGACTATCAATGCTCAAGGAAATGTCGGCTGGCAGCGAGTCGGCTCAATCCGAGATGTCGTTGATCGAAGCCTTTGAGGGCGCCATTGCCAAGATTGACTCAATGGCTGACAGTTCTCTACCCACCAGCACCGAGTCAGAATATGCGAGGTTCAAGAGATGGGAGCAAATATGGAAAAACGACGCATCGCTGGCCGATGTCATGAATGAACAAGTGCACGAGCAAACGCCCTTGCCACCTCTGCCATTTGGTCCTCCAGTACAAGAGGGTGTTTTAGAGGAGGGAACTATGCCTGCGCCGAGCACCACGTCGTTCTTTGGGATGGATGGAAATTTTGCATCTTTCCCGCAGAGCTTAGACGACCTATCGGCTTTCTTCGGCAACGATTTCGGAAATGGTTTAGACACGATGTGAAAGCTAGGTGAAACCAAATGAGCAAGCGGAGGAGTTGTGGATTTGTCTACTAAGATACTGGGAGCGAAATCTAGCAAGACATCGTAATACATATGTACAGAAATGACTTGGTTTCGAAGCTGATACTAATCGATAATGAAGATAAAACTAATAAGAGTAAATAATGGAATTAGTCTTGACTAGAGGGCATTGACTTCTACGGTATTTACTGGTCGCCGCTGATAAGCTGAAGCTATTTGGCAATGCGGCAATACCTGATTTGAACGGCGAATCTAATGGGTAAAAGATCTGATTAAGAAGATAAGCACATGGCTCTTAGCGTGTGGGGTGAAACCCCATGATCCCCAAACATGCCGCTGATAGGATGTGCGGTAGTTGCATTTAGTGGATGGGGAGCATCCGGACCGGGATCGGAACCGGGAGCGTAACTTGGACCGGCCCGGTCCCGGTGCAGCTTCCATCCGGAGAAGTCGTCGGGACTCGTTTGAGTAGAATCAGAATGCTCGAACATTCCAGTGAACCTGGATATTTTTATCTAAAAGAGACATATGAAGACTTGGTCAACATCGGTAAACTCATCAATTCTTGGAAATAAGCAACAATATACACAGTGTTGAGATTAGAGAATCAAAATGTCCAAGCTAGCTGATTACCGTGCCCTCGTTTTCGACTGCTATGGCACCATTATAGACTGGGAGACCGGTGTTATCAACGGTCTACAGCCTCTTCTGGACGCGAATAAGGCCACTTTCTCTCGCGAACACCTCCTCAACGTCTACCACAAATGCGAAGCAGCCCAGCAAGAGGTCACACCCGGCTTAGCCTACGATAAGCTCCTCGCCACCATCCACCCCCAGGTCGCGGCCGAGCTCAAGCTCAATGCGCCGTCTGAGGCCGAGAACGAAGCTTTCGGCGCATCGATCGGCGCCTGGCCCGCATTTGCGGACTCTGTGGATGCGCTCCGCCGGCTGTCAAAGCACTACAAGCTGGTTATACTGTCCAACGTGAACCGCGATTCTTTTGCAAAGTCCAATTCAGGACCGCTGGAGGGTGTTCCTTTCGATCTCATCATTACTGCGGAAGACGTTGGAAGCTATAAGCCCGACTTGCGCAACTTTGAATACATGCTACGCAAAGTCAAGGAAGAGTTCGGCATCGAGAAGAGCCAGGTTATTCAGACAGCACAAAGCCAGTTTCATGACCACCACCCGGCGAAGAAGATGGGCATCAAGTCTAGCTGGATTACGAGACCCGGGGCAATTATGGGAAACAGAGACGATGTGGTGTACGACTGGAAATTCGATACATTGGGGATATGGCTGATGCCGTTGAGGCCGGAGAAATCTAGTGGATTGCCTAATACTGTTTAGATAGGCCATCATGATTTAAAAATAGCAACTAGTGATCAATTCTATTTATTCCATCGCATTGGATGCTTTATGTCTGGGGTAATCTATACGCAGGCTGCAATACCCGGTTGCCGGTTCCACTGAACATGGATGGTATATGCATGGGGAGATACGTTTCGTCACTCAGTTAGACAGGAAATGAGCGCTCAGAGCTATGCTAGTTTTCAATATGTTCACTATACATGATTATCATGAAGCAATAACGGGTGTTGTTCGTAGTATATTGATCATCATTCACATTTCTTAAGATTATAAACCATCTTGCTGTACAAAATCAATCGCTATGTCTAAATGCCTGTCATGACCATCTTTGTTACGAGATACTCGTCAACGCCATACTTGCTTCCTTCTCTGCCAAAGCCACTCTGCTTAACGCCTCCAAAAGGTGCGGCTGGGTCGCTGATAGCTCCTAGTGAACAATTAGAAATGGGCGACGTGAGTTAAACAAAAGCTCAAAACTTGCCGGTGTTGACGCCAATCATTCCAACCTCGAGGGCTTCAGCAACTCGCCAGCAGCGGCTGGAATCTTTGCTGAAGAAGTAACCCGCCAAACCAACATCGACGTTGTTGGCCATCTCAATAGCCTCCTCTTCGGTATCGAACGGGAAAAGAGCGGCAACTGGGCCAAAGGTCTCCTCATCGCAGATCTTCATTCCGGGCTTCATGTCCGCAAGTACAGTGATATCGAAATAGTTTGGTCCAAGAGGAGCCGCTGGCCGCCGTGGAGTACACGTGCGCCCTTCGATACGGCATCCTTAACGTGCTCATCGACTTTTTGTACAGCACGTTCATGAATCAAAGGTCCGTGGGTGATGGTTTCGTCGAAGCCGTCACCAACCTTGAATGCCTTGACAGCGTCGAGGAGGAGTTTGCTGAACTGGTCATAGACATTTCGGTGAACTAGGATTCTATTGGCGCAGACGCAGGTCTGGCCTGAGATTCTGAATTTGGATGCGATCAGGCCGCGGACGGCAACTTCCAGGTCGGCATCGTCGAAGACGATAAAGGGTGCGTTGCCACCCAGCTCAAAGGACAGCTTCTTGATAGTAGATGAAGACTGGTTCATCAAGAGCTTGCCGACGCCAGTTGATCCGGTGAAGGAAACCTTCTTGATCAGTGGATGCGTCGTCAGAATGTTTCCAATAGCTGCTGTGTTTTCCAAAGCCGTCACAACGTTGACAACACCGTTAGGAATGCCAGCTCGGTGAGCAAGCTCAGCCAATGCCAAAGATGTTAAGGAGCCTCAGCAGGCGCCTTGCAAACCACGGTACATCCCGCAGCTAGCGCTGGTCCAATCTTTCGAGTAATCATCGCAGCAGGGAAGTTCCATGGAGTGATGAGTCCACAAACGCCAACGGGCTCCTTGAGCGTGATGATTCGACAGTTCGGGTTGCTGGCTGGGATCGTATCACCGTAGATACGGGGCGCCTCCTCAGAGAACCATTCGAAGAAGCTAGCGGCGTATTTAACCTCAGTGATAGCGTCTGCCAGAGGTTTTCCATTTTCCAATGTGATAATGCGGGCAAGGTCGTCAATGTTTTCCAACATGAGGTCTCGCCAACTTCGGAGAAACCGCGATCTCTCGCGTGCAGGAGTTGTGCGAAACGTTTTGAAAGCCTTGTGAGCGGCATTAATAGCAGCCTCAGTGTCCGCAACGTCAAACTCGGGACACTGTCCAACTTCTGCTAGTGTGGAAGGGTCTTTACGATTTTAATGTCAGTTTTACATCCCCAACAGAACCCCTCGAGATCTGGACGTACTGTCAACTTTGAAGACCTTGCCAGATTTGGCACCAACCCATTGTCCATCGACATAGGATTGAGCTTTGAGGAGTGAGGCATCACGCAACTGAATTCAGTGGTCAGCACCAAGCTTGCCATAGCATATAACAAGGTAGATCCAGGTCTAGCTGCTTACCTGGTGGGTCGTCTTGACGGTCATTATGAAAGCGTTGGGGGTATGATAATATGCAAAGGAAATCAAGAAACAGCGAGAACCCTGAGTAAATACATCAACCAAGGCCGACGGTATCCATATATGAAGGCGCTTACCATAACACATTAGTAGTAAGACCGGTGCGATTCCGGCATCCTCGTTATCATCACCGGAGTGGATAAGTGGGTCCGGCTACGACTGCCCGGTCCATTGTGAGGGACCGGCCCGGTTGCCGGTCCACGTTAACCCCGGGTTCCATGAATCGCCTGTGTGGGTAACATCGGGGACGTCTCACAATATAAATCTATGAGAGTTGCCTCAACTTGATCAACAGTCAGCAAAGCTTCGCCATCTGGTTTTCTTGATACCCATTTTCGTCAAAACCACATTTCGTTCAAGATGACTGTCTCTCAAACACTCATTCAGGTGCCTGGACCGGTTTCCAAGGCCACCACGGAGCAGATTGACTCGGTGTTCGATGCCCGTGCCGTCTACTTTGTCACTGATTATGATAAGAGCTCTGGAAACTAGTATGTTCACTATTTGTGACAATGCAGTATAAGGTGGTAGCTAACAAACTCAACAGCATTGTTGATGTTGATGGCAACAGCTACCTCGATGTGTAAGAATAGCCCTTTATTGTAAGCGGTAACATTTACTCATTCGGTTGTAGCTACTCTCAGATTGCTTCCATTCCTGTTGGATACAACAACCCTACTCTGATTGAGGCGGCCAAGTCGCCAGAGATGATCTCTGCGCTGGTCAACCGACCAGCCATTGGCAACTTCCCTTCCCAGCAGTGGTACAGCATCTTGAAGAACGGCCTGCTGCGCGTGGCGCCTCCCGGCCTGGACAAGATCTTCACCGCTCAGTCTGGCTCCGAGGCCAACGAGCTTGCTTACAAGGCTGCCTTTATGCTGTACCGTCGTAAGGAGCGTGGCGAGGGCGTCGAGTGGAGTGAGGAGGAGATCAAGTCATGCCTCAACAACTCCAAGCCTGGCTCGCCCGAGCTTGCCATTCTGAGCTTCGCCAACTCTTTCCACGGACGTGGCTTTGGCAGTCTTTCAACCACCCGTTCCAAGGCTGTGCACAAGCTTGATATCCCTTCGTTCAACTGGCCCCAGGCCCCTTCCCTGCGCTCAAGTACCCGCTTGAGAAGCATGTTGAGGAGAACGCCGCCGAGGAGAAGCGTTGCCTTGAGGAGGTTGAGAGGCTCATCACCTCATGGTCAGTTTTTCTGCCAAATGCATTTGGTTTCTAATCTAACCCTCTCACAGGCACTGCCCCGTTGCCGGATTGATCGTGGAGCCCATTCAGAGCGAGGGTGGCGACAACCACGCCTCACCAGCCTTCTTCCAGGGTCTCAGGGACATTACCAAGAAGCACGGTGCTGTGATGATCGTGGATGAGGTCCAAACTGGTAACTATTGACTCCACTACTATACATGACTGGTTTCCTGATGCTCATGCGTATTACAGGTTTCGGTGCGACCGGCAAGTTCTGGTGCCATGAGCACTGGCAGCTGAACAGCCCCCTGACATGGTGACCTTCTCCAAGAAGGCTCAGACTGCTGGCTACTTCTTCGGCGACCGCCAGCTCATCCCTGACAAGGCCTACCGACAGTTTAACACGTTAGTTACTGCGCCGCAGCATGATGTAATTAAAGCTAACCATTCAATAGCTGGATCGGTGACCCAGCCCGAGTTATCCTCAGCAAGGCTGTCATTGAGGAGATTCTGTCCAAGGACCTCGTCAACCAATGCGTGAGTTCCAAGCCGTTCTATTGGTGATGCAGGTTTGCTGACTTTGTAAAGGCCCGCGTTGGTAACGCTTTCTACGCTGAGCTCGAGAAGCTGGCGTCACGATATCCGGAGCAGGTTAAGAACCTCCGTGGAAAGGGTCAAGGGTTCGTATTTACACGGGAATTCCATTCGTTGAGCAAGGCTAACTAGCCTGAAGCACTTACATCGCCTTTGACACAACTGATGCCGCTGGCCTGGTTCGCTCAATGAAGAGCCTGGGAGTTAACATTGGCACTTGCGGCGTCTCGACTGTTCGACTACGACCCATGCTGATCTTCGAGGAGTCTCACAGTAAGTTGCCGCGGCTGAGATATTTTCTGAATCAACATCGCTAACCAAGACCCAGTTGAGCCGGTGATCGCGGCGCTGGAGAAGGTGCTCAGCACCACTGCTTAATAGATTTGATTAATGCGATGAGCTTGCGACATAGGAATCAGCCATGATATTTGGATGCTGGTTCCGGGGCTTTCATGGTATATGCTTCCCACGATTTTGTAAATAAGGCGCATTATTTAGCTGTATGAAAGCGATTGAATTTAAACCGTATACCAAAGCTACCAGCGTATGGGGTCATTAACGGTGCGCCAGTAGTTGCTGAACCGCCGCGATGGCTCTGTCGCAGATCTTCAAACTGCCACCCATATATAGATCTGTAGGCCACCAACAGCATACATATGATCCAATTGACACCAGACATGGCCGTACTTATGCAGGCTCGAAACACGCGGCCGGACGGCTCAGCCGCAAGATGCAACGCACACTTGCAGCCCTGTTCTATAGTGGGCGCTTAATCTGCAGCACCCTGGTCAGCCTGATCGACCCGTGCTACCATAAACTGCGCCCAGCCTCAATTGTGTCACTGTCGCAAAGCTTGTCTTCCTTCCTCGCCGTCTGCCGTATTTGATCAAACACCGACTCGGTTTGCAGCGCTGACTCTACATCATCTGGCGTCATTCATGGAAGAGCTATACAGGAACCTTAGCGACCTCAACAATCTACGTTGGGACAGGGCCAAGTCCTTGGATGCCGATAGCTTCCAGGCCACCGAAATATGGCTCGATGAAGCGTCAGGAAGACAACTGCCCGGACCAGAGGCGTCCATGTGTCGGCGGTGGATAGTTGGCTTGGTGAGGAATCGCAGCAGATCGGCCCCAACAGCCTCAGTCTGATTGCACGGTTTGTATGGGTCAAGGTTGATGATAAGAAGTGCATTAACGTGCCACGGCCCGTCCTGGCCACTCTCAAGAAGAGCTTTGGGGTCGAGCTAGCCTATGATTATTCGATCAGCTGCATCAATGCCATCACGGCATTGCCTCGACAGATTGGGGAAAAGGCCGAGTCGCAGGCTTATTCCTTCTGCTACCTACCGAAACTTGCAGTCATTTGGTCGCACACCGAGTTCAAGCCGCCTACGGCTCGAGGTCCAATCACGAAGGGTCTTATACTAGTTACCGAGGAGTATGAGAAGCCACTTCGGAAATCGCTGGAGAAGTCATGGAGCTATGGAATAAGCGCGCATGCCATGTTCATGGCATTGTGCATCAGCATTTCTTTTGGAGGGCAGATCGATGTCATCCACGAACAGATCAAAGAGTCGCTTCGGGTGATTGAAGAAAAGACAGGGTATCACGCGTTCCAACGTGGAATGAAAGGACCAGCTCAAGGGAGCGATACAGGGCAGACCATAGCAGACGAGTTGGGCACCCTATCCAAAGATTCCAATGGATCTGCTACAAAGCTAGCCAGCGTAGAGCGCAAAGCGAAAATGGCTGGCAAGCTGATCCAATTCATTATGAAGAACGTGGACGAGGAGGAAAGGAGACGAGGAAAGAATGGTCCGGTTGATGCAGCGGCGCAAGAAGGGTTAAGAGTGTTGCGAGGGCATGCTGCAGTTCTCGAAGACAGACTGGCCATGAAAGAGATGGATATGGAGTATACGAAGAGCCGTTTGGAGGTTCAAATCAACGCGGTAAGTTTACAGTTCACCGAACGAAGGACTAGCAACGCTAATGGTGCATCATGAAGCTCTTCCACCTGGTCACATGGAACGACAGCCTATCCAACTTGGACCTTGCGGCGGGGACACACGAAATCGCCGAAGCCAGCTATCGCGATGCGTCGTCAATGAAGACGCTGGCGTTCGTGACGATGTTCTTCCTACCGGGCAGCTTCGTGTCGTCGCTCTTCTCGACGGACCTGTTCGAGTGGGACAGCCGAGATCTACGATCGGACAGCATGGGAGTGAAGCCGACGCCGCAGCTGGGGCTGTACTGGGCCATCACGATCCCGCTGACGGTGCTGACTTTTGTAGCATACTTTGGGTGGCTGATATACGAGAGATGGAAGAAGACGCGCAGGCTGCAGGGCAGCCGAGCGCAGGCGACTTTGTCGGATCACGGCGAGGCGAGGACAAGGGCATCGATCGCGGCGGCGCTGGACGTGAGGCGGAGGGCAACACGGTTGGAAGCCAAGCTGTCTGGTTCGTCCGGATAAGACGAGACAGCGGCTGGATGGATGGATGGAGGTTCTAGAACAGTTTGAGGGCAGATATGGTAGCATTGAGTGGCGAACAAGTTGAAATTTTCTGGCCACGGCGATGCCGATCCTAGCGGTCGAGACCAATTTTCGAGGTGAAGAGGAGTGGTTTGGTTGGACCGAGGATCAAGACAAACAAGGGCAAAGAGGCAAAGACCATCCCCGGAAGCAATGCTCCAATGCCCAGGCTCTTGGGGGCTTGGGGGCTGCTCGAGGCTGCCAGTCGCAACCCGCAGGGCTGCTGGTCCCCACTACCGCTATGCTTCAGTGGATACAGCGCACCGCTCCGCTCCACTACGCCTTTCCCATGCAGATCTCGATCGCACCGCACCGTCTGCATGGAGAATCATGCATTTCAATCAATCTCTCCCGCGTTTCCCATCCTGGCCCCGGGGTGCAGAAGAAGGCTCGTTTTCCGTGGTCTCTGGGCACGCGTCCATTCATTCATCACCGGAGTAATCGCTGCGGGCATCCATATTATTCACAAGTGTCCCTCTCCGCAGGCCACCCACCGCCAGCACGTACAGCATCGAGCTGTGCTGCACCGTAGTAGCATCAAATTCCAATGACGCAACTGTCGCCGCCGGAGTTTCGCCCGTTCCACTAGAGCTGCCCGCTTCTTCGCCTACACACGTTTTCCTTGCCTTTGCCTCGCCTTGCCGTGCCTGCTCACCCGTCTTGCCGTCCAGCCAGCGCATGGCGCCTGTCGCATGCACCGTCTGCCGATAACCAGTGCCCGATAAGGGGCCCGCAGCACCTCCACCCTCTTCCCAAGGCCCGATCCTCAACCTCACGAGCGAACCCTATCCCGCATAGTCGTTCCCGCCCCAAACTTCGAGTCACCAACGGCGGGTTGTGTGGCTGCGAGACGAGGCGACCACCGTTACCTTCGCTTCGCCTCGTCATGGCCGGTTCCGCCGCCGGCGCCATCGTCCCGGCGCAGTTGGGCTTCCTCGCCATCTTCAACCCCTCGCTGGGTTACACGGACGAGACCGTCGAGGACCAAATCGTTTACTACGCCTCCGTCACCACCCAATCATCCCCCACAAGCGCCGCCGCGCCGTGGTCGACCGACGGCCGACATCTCCCAGGAAGAACGCAATGAGCGTCTCCGCCAGATCGGCCTCGCCCAGGGCATGGCCAGCTTTGGCCGTGGCTTCGCGGACGGCGCCTCCGTCGACACCATAGATACCGAGAAGTCGAGGCTGGTGCTTCACGAGCTGGAGCCTGGATGGTGGATTCTAGCCGTAGGCCGCCCGTGTCTCGAACCCTTAATGCTTTCGTCCTAACCTTTTGTGTGTCTCAGAGTATCGATCTAACCAAGATCCCTTTGCCCCCGCGGCTCCCCAGTAAGAACAGTGGCGAGAAACCAGAGGAGAGATATGAGCACTCGACCAAGGAAATCAAACCCGCCAGCCTCCTGCTCCGAGACTTGCTGCGCGCGCACAGCATCTTCCTGATGCACCATGGCTCTTCGTTAAGCGCTTTGTTTGTAAGATCGAAAAGAAGGAAATTCATTACCGTTTTGGGCCGCTACTGGGACTTGTTCCTCTCCACCTGGAATGTCATGCTGCACGGCAATCCCATCCGCGATGTATTTGGCGGCATCAACATCGCTGCGTCTGGTGAGCTGGGGTGGGTGTTGGTGAGGAAGACCGCGGCAGCGGCGAGCGGGAGGTGTTGGAAGGCTTGGTTGGCAGGATTGAGGGCCTCGTGGATCTCGTTGTCTCCAAATTCGGCGAGTATGAGCCCGATGCAGAGGCCGACGGTAAGGATTCGAGCCCTTGGTTGGGAACGGGTCAAGAGGCGCGATCAGAGGACGGTGCCATCTTCCTCGGAACTGGGGCTGTGTCACGGAAGTCGCTGAGAGATATCACACACTGGATGGAGGACTTATATACTTGGGGTGAGCATGCTTACGGCGTCATTGACAGTCCAACATCAGTTCGTCACCGAAAAACCAGGCAAGCTGCCAAAGTCATTGAACAAGCGCGAAACCCCGACAGTGCTCCAGAAACTCCTGCTTCCGCAACAGAAACTACAGCGCAAGTAGCGGAGGGACCAGAGCAGAAGCAGCAGCAGCAGCAGTCCTCGCCAAAACCAGACGAGCAAGACAAGGACCGACAGGAGGGCGGATTTGAGAAAATGGTCGGTTACCTCAAGCTAGGTTACGGGACCTACTGGTCTCTTCCAGGTGCTTCAAATGAATCGCCTGGGTCAACTTCAACGGCCCCGGGTGCCCAAAGTGCTGCTAAGGCGCAAGATGAGAATAAATCACGACCGGGCTTGCCGCACCGTGCTTCGTCGCACGAGGACACGGGACACTTCCTCATCGGCCTCAAAGGCGATATTGAAGAGACACTGAGTGATACCGATCTGAGCCACGACTCGGACAATGTCGACGTCGACGTCGACCACAACTCGCGCACACTCCTACGGACCATCAATGTCGAGCTGGAAAGCGAGGCAATGGACCGTGCAGAGGCTACTATCGTTCGTGATTTTGAGCACCCCGCCAGCATCTTAACACAGTCGCAGGTCGTGGGCAACATGCTTCCGGGCTACGATTCCCACGACCTTAATAAGGCCATTAAGCTTCGCGTGGTCGTATATGTCAACCGGCCTTTCATCTTCACATTTATGTTTGCGTTGCGCACCGACTCTCTCGCCTGGGACTCTCTATATAAGTCCCTGCACTACCAGCTCGCTCCCTTGAGGAAACCCTTGCTGACGTCAACGCGGTATCGACCTGAACGCCCCAACGTTGGCCCTGTGGCCTCGAGCATTCACGAGCTTGTGTGGGATCCAGAGCTGCTCACTATTCACTGCACTATTCCTAACATACCGGAGCAATACGCACCTACGGATACGTGGTCGCGAGCAGATGCCCTCAGCACGCACCTGCAGCTCCTCAACATCTACGGCGCCACACGGTCACCAAAGGTTACCGATCTTGAGCGCACGCAGAAGACGAGCCGCGGTTGGTGGATTGTCTGGACGCGTCTCCTTCAGCGAAAAGAGCAACAACGGCGTAGTGAAACAGCTGCCGGCAACCTCAATACCATTCGCGAGTCTGAGGACCAAGATATGGAGGGCTCTCAAACCGATGCGGATGGTGATGACAACGATGAAGACGACGTACCAGGCGTTTCAAAGGAGATATTCCTCGTGCGCTGCGCAAGCGATCACGCCCGCTTCCGTGGCGTGAGCGGGTCGTACCTCGAAGCGGGCACCGGCTCAGAGGGCGCAGGCAAGCTGGCCCAGGGCATCGGCGTCGACACCCGCCGCTATGTCGAAGAGTTGCTGAGCCTTCTCTAGCCAATTCATTAGTTATTGGTCGTACGTTTCCTTGTGTACATTGCCATACCAAATACAAATATAGATGCGGCTTGCCATGCACTCCTTCAGATACAAGAGCAAGGAGAGCACTTCATGTGCAATTTCCAGCGGGCACTTAGGATAGCGGGAGTTCATTTGCATTCGGGCATCCTGAGGATCTCAGATCCCTCCAGATGAGGCGTCTGGCGGTGGTGGCATTAAAGACCATTGGTAGTGCAGCCAGGACACATAGGGGTAGACCAGCCATGTCATACGGGTTTCATGACCAAATTGGATGAATATATTATCTTTTCGCATGGTTATATAACCACTACTGTATGAAGTGCCGTACACATAGGCCAGTTTGACGCGCGTGTATTTCCCGCTTGGTACCTAGTTAAGAGCAGGGTGTGTGAGCATACGGGAAGGATTTATAAGAGGATCACAAGGAACATTGAAACTTGTTTCATGATAAAAGTGAATCAAAACTGTCATATTGGGATTGCACCAAAATAGTTTTGGTATCTAATCCAAGAGACCCCCGTTCTTCCTAACCTGGAAGACTGAGGCCCATGTCTATCATCTATATGTACACAGAATGGTACCATTGGGGTGTCCGAGTCTTAGCCGGCCCCGAAAATCCCGTGAATTTTGTTCCTGGTTGAAGGGTATAGCCCAGTGAAGTTTTGTACCGTTTGAATCCCCATTTATATCCAAGAAAGAAACGTGGCCATGTTTACTTACTCCCGCGCTCCGGCGTGGGTGAAACTGGCAGGCTGAATCGTAAAGTCATAAAATCCCTTCGCAGCGCGACGTGACTGCTTCGGGGTTGGGGGTGATGAGAGGGTCTGAACCCGTCCTCAGAGACGCACAGCTAAGCGCTTAGGCGAAAGACCAGGTGCAAGGCATGCGGCCAGAGTCGAGGCCACCGAAGAGCTCCTTGTAGACCTTCTCGCTGACGTCGATGTCTCCGGCGACACAGCCCATGCACTTGTCCCTGACAACGGCGGTGGTGGACTTGCCGCCGGCGGAGATCTTGATGGTCTGGCCGCACATGGGGTTGCCGTTGGACTGAGTACCCATGTCGACGTGGGAGAGAGCAACAATGTTCTCGCTCTGGTCCTTACCAGAGTCGTCATCACCGCAAGCACCAAGACCGACAGCGTAGTAGGTGATCTCGCCAGAGTGGCCGCTGCCGCTGCCGGTCTCGCTCTTGGGCTCATCCTTGGGCTTGGTCTCCTCCTTGGGCTGCTCCTTGGGCGCTTCCTGAGGCTGGGCAGAGGGCTGAGCAGCGGGCTCCTCCTTGGGAGCAGCGGGGGCAGGAGGGGAGGAGCGACAGAGGTGGTGGTGGGCTTGGGAGCGGGAGGCTCCTCGACCTTGGGGGCTCCTGGGTGGGCTGGGGAGGAGGAGGAGGCGCGCTGGAGGAAGTGGATGAGGAAGTGCTGGTGCTGGTGCTGATGCTGGTGCTGGTGGTAGGCTCAGCAGGAGGCGCCTGGGACTCGGGAGCAGGAGCAATGAACTGGCCATCCTTCTCAGCGGCAGAAGTAGGCTCGTCCTGGCCGGGAGTGACCCAGACGGTGCTGGTGGCATCGACCATAGCGGTGACAGTGACGATCTCAGTCACCCACTCGGTCTCAACGACAAGGCGCTTAGCGTGGCGGTGACCGTGGTGGCCGTGGGGCTGGGCCGCGGCAGCGGCGAACAGCAAAGCAGAAGCAACGGAGATGGACTTCATCTTGACCGAAGGATTGGTTTTTTGTTGTTGTTTTTGGTGAGAGATGCCGGGGCTACGTTGTGCCAAGGATGATTGTTTATGCGACAACTGATCAACAGTAGAACCGCAAGCGAACAATCGAAGGAATGTGCAAGAGCGAGGAAGCTGAGGAGTCCTGCTCAAGAGACTTGAACTTGATAAGAATGAGTGGTCTGAGGGACAACGAAACCGGCAGGCCAAAAGCAGAAAAGGGAGTGTAAGTGTGGTTGGAGGGAGAGGGAATCAACAAAGATGGACGGGGATCAGCGTGGTTTATCAACGGCGACCCAAACTATAGGGAACACGCAGAGCGACGAATTACCTAATGGAGGCAAGATTCAGGAACGAAGAACTCGCAGTGGCCAGGACCCGACCTCCAAGAGAGTCATGGCCGATCACCACCCGTGCCCGAGCTCCGTCGCGCAACAAGGGGTGGAGGTGGATACGGGGGAGGGGCGTACGCTATAGCGAAGCCATGGTTCTGCTATAGTCCCGCAGTGAATCCGAGGGGCGTCCACGAGGAGGCGCGCGTGGAGAAAGCATGGAGGGCTAAGCTTGGACTAAGACAAGGAGCTTCCAGGTGGGCTCACCGGCCAGGTACCGTACCTTGCAGCGCAAGCAGCGCTGGCAATGGTACCGTGTGTATGACTCCTTGATCCGTGCGGTAGGACAAGGGACTTGGCCTAAAGAGGGTACCGCACAATCCAGTAGTCCAGGGTGACAAAGACGAGAAGTGGAGATGGTGATTACTGGGTGGCGTAACCATTTTTCTTCTCAAAGGAAGAACGAGAACAAAAAGCACGCAACAGGGTCGGCTGTGTGAGTGGGTTGGTGTCAATGGTTGGTTGAATCATTGGATGGGATGCATATGATGGCGACAATGGCGTGAGAGAAAGAGATCGATCAGGTACTGTACAGAGGCGAAAACTCAAAGCCAAAGGCACCGCGGAGAAGATGAGACGAAAAGAAAAAAATAAAATATCGATGAGAGAAAATGACGACGGAAAAAATCCTCAACAGCGTTTGCGCCGTCGATTTTTGGTAAGCTCGTTGACGCACTCACTCCAACACAGGGCAGACTGTCAAACAGGACCGCAAAACCAAACCAAACCAACCGACGCGGCCCCAACCCAGCCCAACGCAACACAAGCCGGTGACAAGGTGGCATGGGCATGGGCATGGCATGCCAGCAGGGGCGCCACGACAGCTAAGCCTTTGACCCGAAAGCAAGGCCACGCATCGCAGCGCATGGCATCCGGATCCCCGCCGGCATCCTCCTCCCAGCGGTAGTGATTGGCCCTCCTGCAAGGGACGGCGTCGTTAGGGGCTGCACGAGCCTGTCAGGTACAGCCGTCTAGGCCAATCACCCGTCTCCAGTGCCTGAAGGAGGGTGGCCTTTGTCCAACTCGAGTTACAGCCTTTTTCTTGTTTCCACTGTTTATTATTTTTTTTTCTCCTTCGTCTTTGTCTAGGGCTTTCTTCGTTGTTCGAGTCGGAGCAGAGTTCTCGTCTCGCACTAGGGTTCTTCCGTACTGCACAGTGCTCTCTTGTAGTATCGCAGGTCGACTCCTATGCCTGAATCGCTTTCGTTACCATCCCCGTGCTCATGTGCCGGACTTTGTGCGTGGCGGCAGACGCCTGTACCAGTGTTTCTGCTTCCGACATGGACGTCAGCAAAGCCAGCCACGACCTTGGCCAGGCCCTGCAGCCGGGGGCACCAACCCCTGTTGCTTAACCGGTGTCAGAGTGTCATGACTTTTCCCTCTTTGACAGCGGTCCTTTTTCACATGTGCGTGCCTGGCGTAGTACCTCAATGCAGCGGAGGAACAATGCGAATGGCCTTACAATGGGCTGAGCGCGGGTTGCCTCCGTACCTTGCAGCAGCAGACGCCAGAGCAGCATCCTCGAAGGCACTAAATTGTTTGCCGTTCTTCCCAAAAGCGCAAAGCACGCGTCATTCGCGACTCATGCCTTGGGTAAATCGAATCAATCATCTGGCCGTCACTCGATTCAACCATAAACCATCGTGCCAGCTCACTTGCCGCGTCGCCTCCGCTCCATCCGCCATCCTGCATGCAGTCCAACGTAGTCAACCACATTTTCGCTCACCCTCCATCTTCCAACGAGAAAACTTTTCACCTCCGCGCGTTGTCTCTTCCCCTCCTTTCCTCGCCTCCCTCCCTCCTCACCCATCTGACCTGTAAGATAGTGGTTGCGCAGCATACTATCCCCTCCTAGCGTGACTTTTTGCCTTTCAATATCCATAGTGTAACAGCATTGGCGGCTGCAGGTCCCGTCGCCCCATCGGAAAAAGCACGGCACGGTGCGGTGGCTAGGGTCATAGAGCCTCGACTAACCATGGTGGCCTCAGGTAGGACAAACAGCGACCGCCTTTAGGACAGGTGGATCGCCTTGCTCCGACATCCCCTAGGCGACCACGGAGACGATACGTTTGCTGCTGGGTCTCCCGCCTCCTGTCCCGCCTCGCCTCGCCTCAAGTTCGTCTCACTGCTACTGGGGCATTCAATCGAAACTTGGTGAATCCAGACCCGTGGGTTTGGGTGAGATGTTTGACCGAACAATGCAACGCGGCTTGTCCCAAGTTCTTTTTAGCTATTTTTGAAATTCGATGTCGGGAGCTGAGACAAGAGCTTTTCAATGCTCCATATAAGCTTCACTTCTGAAAAAGAATTCAAACTCACCATGCATTTCCCTTGTATTCCATACTCCACACCTGATTCCCATTTCACTCAGTGGCTCTGGAACACAAGCTGTAAGAATCATTCACGGCATCCTCGAACCCGAGGGTCTCTCCAGTAACATGCACATGGGTTGGCCTAGCCAAGGCACACAGCGAGAACGCCTTGCGATCAAACCTGAGCTGATATTACTTCCTTGCTTCTTTGCGCATGGCCCTCCCCGTTCGCACCGCGGCCACCACTGCCGCCTTTGGTACGGCTCGTAAATGAGAAGAGGAACAGGGACTGTCGTTGGAATTGTGGGCGATCTTCATCAAACAGCTCCTCCACATTGAACGCCTTCTTGGCCGACTTGACAAACTGCAGGTCCGCACGTCTCCTTTTCTTGAAGCAAAAGTACACCACCGCCTCCGGGTTGAGCTCGAACAAGTCGCGTAGGGTCTGCATCAGCAACGGGAATGCTGGCTCAAAGTAGACACACTCGGCCGCTATGATAACGTTGGGCTTCTGATCGATGACGGTTTGTGGCAGTGCCTCGCCCCTGTACCTTATCAGCCCTGATCTATACCATGGGCCAAGGCCAAGGCCATGGCCTCGTATTTCAAGATGAACCGTAAAGAACGCGCGTATGTATTAGGGCACCCACCAATTGAGTATCAAAGCACCGGCGCTGGACTCGAGGTCGTTGAGCTGGATGTTGTGCTGCATCAGGTCCAGCATCTCGAGTTGGTCAGTCAAGAGCAGTCTGTTCTGTATATCACAACCCTTGGCTACGGCCAGGCCAACTAGGCCGCCGCCTGCACCAAGTTCTAAGCTGCAAATGGACGAGTCAGCACTGCTGTGGCCACGGGGACGGAGTTGTAGTTGTAGTCGAGGAGCACACAAGTCAACCATGTAGGCCGGCGATGGTCACGGCGATTCACAAAGGGAGGAC
Source organism: Albifimbria verrucaria (assembly GCA_020081605.1). NCBI lineage: Eukaryota > Fungi > Ascomycota > Sordariomycetes > Hypocreales > Stachybotryaceae > Albifimbria > Albifimbria verrucaria. The sequence continues at coordinate 4,112,151 of JAHREC010000013.1, forward strand.
AAACATGCGAGCGTCTCTAAGCTTGTCACGGTGATAGCGTAGCAGGTGCTTGCCCAGCAGCAGGCCGGCGGGCCACGTCTGGCCGCCACAGCCAGATCGGACATCCTCGTGAACCTTGATCGGCGCGGGAAGCAGGCCGTCAAAGTCGAGCTGCGCGTTGCCCTTCTCCTTGAGGGTCGGCAGCGGCGCAAAGTCCTCGCTGATGGTAGTGGGGTCGAGTTCGGGCGACGATGGAGGGCTGGCCATGGTGATAAATGCCCCTCCTACCCCTCGTCGAGGGCGGCTGTTTGCTGGCGAAGGGTATACGGTGAAGTCAGGAGGGATCAGGAAATCTGGTCAGACGGTCCTGCCTGAGTATGCCTTGCCTTGGACAGTGAAGATGGAAATTTACAAATGCACGTTCATGCTGTCGTCCCCGTTTCAGTCTCGACTCTGGTCTGGACGCCAAAATCCCCAAATGGTCCCCGCTTTCGCTATCATCGCAAAGGCCACGATAAGCAAGCATCTGCCCGCCTGCCTGCAGAACACAGTACTCTGTTGAGGAGCTGCCTAGGGAGCATGCACTGCAGGTAACGTAAGGTAGGTAGGTAGGTAATTAATAGTCCAATAAGTAAATAATTATTTCCCTTGTTAAGTTCAAAAGGGCACTCGCTCTATGGGTATTGCCACCCTGTATAAGGTAAGGTAGGCAGTTGTTCCTCATACTCCCAGCGGACCTTCCTTGCCCGTGCCGTACCAGCGCATGTACCTACCTGCTGGTCCTTTGCTTCAATTCTGTCCTGGAAATACGTAGGTACTCTAGGTAGCCTTTCCTTACCCTGCAACACCAACCATCTTCAACCCCTCCATCTCCATCACTTTACGCGCTCTCAGGCTCCCTTGGACGCGCCCTGTCATTCTCGCGTTTTCCATGAAAGGGATTCCCTTCGACAATGGCGCTAGTGGCTTTCTATCAGCTGCCGAAGACATGGGTGGCATCCCATGTCTCACCCTCTACCGGTGCAGTTCGCCGGACCACCCAGAGGAATGAGGAGACTGAAAATCCCAACCTCTCCCTCTCCCACGATAGGTCCTTCGTCCATATGCCATCCCGCTGGCACCAACAGTCGCAGTCCGAGACACTTGCCTCCTCTCGTAATGGACCAGTGCCTTGACCGATTGCCGACCTTCTCTTGTTCTCCAGGATGCACCTAGAGGAATGAAGGGAGTAGTAACGGCCAAATATTACCAGCCATCATCCCAAGTAATGACTACTCGCCATGCCCATGACCATCCCACTGCTTTCCTCTGCTCTGATTATGCTGTTTGTCCCTTCTCTGCTCTCTTGCAGAATCTTATCCATCTTGCCCATTGCGCAGTGTGCTGTAGATGGCGTCTTGTACTATCTGTGCTGTCCCGACAATCTAACAGTAGCGCTACTCCGCGCCTACGTCGCTCATCCACAACATGATATTTCTCTCCAACCTCATCGTGGCTCTTGAGCTAATACAGATTGCGAGTGCCCTGCCCATCATAGCCTTCCCCTCAACTCGCAGCTCCCGCCTGTCGCCAGGATAGACCGAGATTTCTCTTATACATTTTCTTCATACACCTTCCAATCCGACTCCAGCATCACTTACACACTCGGGGAGCATCCTAGCTGGTTATCACTCAACGGCCACGAGCTTCGCCTGTTTGGCAAACCCGACGACAAGAGTGTACCCCTGGCGATGTCGTCGGACAGTCCGTGGAGATTATTGCCACCGATGCCGCAGGCTCCGTTTCTCTGAATGCGACCCTCGTGGTTTCTCGTCACAAAGGACCCTCTGTAAAGATACCAATCGAACAGCAAATGAGCAAGCTTGGTCTTCATTCGGCACCGTCATCACTGCTCACATTTCCCCAGACGAGCTTCAAGTACACATTCGACCCAAACACGTTCGATCATGAGCCCAACATGATCAACTACTACGCAGTTTCTGCGAACAGTAGTCCGCTGCCATCTTGGGTCAAGTTTGACCCCAACACACTGACATTCTCGGGCATAACACCACCCTTTGAAACATTGATACAGCCTCCGCAGACATTCAGCTTCGAACTTGTTGCATCCGACATTGTAGGCTTTTCTGCCGTTGCCCTGCCCTTCTCTATTGTGGTGGGCACCCATAAGCTCACTGCTAAGAACCCTACCATTACACTGGATGCGATGCGAGGCTCCAAAGTGAGCTACGATACCCTGCGAGAAGAAATCAAGCTGGATGGCATGATGGTCAAACCCCAGGACCTGAAAGTCTCGACAAGCGAGGTGCCCCTTGGTTGAAATTCCATTTCGATACCTGGAAGATTGAGGGACACCGCAACAGGACGACCACTCAACAAACTTCACCATCAAATTTGGAGACACATTTGATGATGCCCTGGAGGTGGTTGTCGATGTTAAGGTTGCCACTGGTTTGTTTCAATCAACATTCGAGGATCTTGAGATTAAGGCCGGAGAGGAGGTAGACCTAGATTTGGCATCCTACTTCCGCAACCCCAAAGATATCGAAGCGAAACTGAGCATGGAGCCATCTCAAGATTGGCTCAAGCTTGATGGGCTCGTGTTATCGGGGAAAGTTCCTGAATCTGCCGTTGGAAATGTCAAGGTCAAAATCGAGGTGGCATCTAAGAGCAATGGTCTCAAGGAGACTGAAGGCTTTGAAATCCGTTTCTTGGCTCTCAATGAACCGACAAGTACTTCTACCTCGGTCGAATCGACCTCGACGACAACCTTGGCGTCTCCAACCCATACCAAATCAAAAGAACCCTCCGACCACGACGACTCGATTGAGGCTGGGACTAGGGGCTTTAGCACAGGCAAAATTCTGCTCGCAACAATCCTCCCTGTGCTCGCGATTGTCTTTATCATCATGCTTCTCGTCTGTCTTTTGCGTCGCCGTCGTCGTGATAGACAGAACTACCTGTCCAGCAAATCACGCATGAACATCTCTAAGCCTATAATAGGCAGTTTGCGCATCAATGGCTCAGATACGTCGGTGCAACATGTAGAGAAGGCTGCAGGCGCCGGGTTAGCAGAAAAGCATACATACATGCCACCCCAAAGAGGCTATGCGGAAGTGGCCTCACAAATATCTACAGCATCAAGAGGGTCCGACAGCTCAGGCAACCCTCGAGCCTTCGAGTCCCCACGAGGTTATATGGCGGCGGCAAGAGACGCGAGCCGTCAAGGTACAGAGGACCGGGAGTCGTGGTTCACCGTGGAGGGATCGGGGACGACGCCGGGAAGCGACGCCACAGTTCATGGACCACATACAAAGAGGCCTTACCTTGAGTCGAGGCAGCAGCTCTTGCCTGCGCCAGAGTTCTATATAGAGTCGCCCGAGGGTTCAGTGGGTGGCTCTATCGACCTAGGGATTCCAATGTTTGACAATAACAACCATCACCATCATCAAAATGCCGGGCCACAGACGGCTGTTCTCGCCTACAATGCCACAGGACAGGTCAGGACTCGGGAGAGCAGTGATGCCTTATCGACAACGACTTCAAGCTCTGCAGCCTTGCCAGGATCTGGCGGTGACAACAATTACAAGATTGCTAAGAGCATCTCGATCAGCAAGGCTCCTCGAGCACCAATGGCAACTGTACAACCCCACAGTCATTGCAGCCGTCGCCATTGCCCAATGACTCGTCAGATGAAAGAATGAATGAGCTTCGAGCGCTCAATCGGGCTCGAGTATCTAGTCACCAATGGCTCAGTCGACCTGAAGAGGATGACACATGGTACGACATTGACCCTTCCAGCCGAAGTAAGAGCTTTGGGACGGATTCGGCTTCTTTCAGATCAGGGAGCACTGGAGAGCAGGTGGGCGACAACCCACGCGTAGCCCAACATATGACGAGCTTGTCAAAGCGGCACCTTTCCACCCCTCGAGACCGAGTACAGTGATGCTTGCGGGTGTGTTGCGAGACGGCACTCAACCAGGAGAACGTGGAAGCCAGGAGTGGATGTCGCCGAGTAGATGGGGAGCCAGTGATCCGGGGCTAAAGCGGCGGACGGAGCCGGCTCCGGCGAGCCAGTCTTCAGCCAATATAGATACCCAGGGGTTTACGTCCGTCATGCAAATGGGTGGAATGGAGGGGGACCTCTGTCGAGCAACCGACTGTCACGACTTACAGAGACCTCATCGATAGAGGGCGCCGGCGACAGGAAGCCGTGGAGAACCATGGACCGCGATAACATGACGCCAAAGGTTTCGGAGGAGCTTCAAGATGTTCATATAACGATGACTTAATGCGTTGGAATTTCCTTTTCCTTGTATAGCGTGCGGGTACGGGAGCGTGGTTATTATTGGTGGCCTGTTATCTTCCGCATACAGGTTTCTTGTCATATTGTTATATAGATATAGTACGGTATGATACCACGACTGATAACAATTCATAGTGTTTAGGGACATGCAACTAGACCTGAGCTTGTCTGAATGTCTAGGACTAGAGTGAAGGCGTAGTCCTCAACAAGTTGAAGAACATGCCCTGGCCGGAGGGGTCGGCGACCGCGTCGAGCGAGTTAAACGGAAGCAAGACACCAACAACAGCACTGGAGGACGGCCCAATGCGGATAATCATGCATCAAGATGGGTCTTGCGAGGAATTGGCTTCCCCTTTCCGATGTCTAACGCATACATGACTGCCGCTTGGCTATGTCGATCAATTCACAGATTCTAGACCTCGGGTCTGGATTGAGGCTGTCCGTCGACCTCTCGAGCCCAGACCAGGGCACAGACTTGTTGAATGAAACACCGACACTCCAGACTAATACAGTGTAATTGCTATCGGGACCAGATAAGGGCTGCGTCCGCTTGATTCACGTGTGTACGTGCATATTGCGAGAGGTGTGTGTGTGTGTGTGTGTGTGTGTATCTGTCTGTAGGTGCAAGATCCACAGCGACTAAAGAATGGGAAAGGGAAAAAAAAAAAAAAAAAAAACCTTCCGAAATAATAGGTTGGAGAATAAACCAAAAAAACCAAAAACAAGGGTCTGGCTAGGTAGTTGGTGCCTCTTCCCCACAGGATCTTATCTTCCTTGCCTTAGTTTATTATGGAAGCCAGGTGGACTTACATAAGCGTATGTGTTAACTCTTTCACGCAGGAAATTGTTAGGTACATGGCTAACGAAGAGAGGCATAGCGTTGGGAGAGAATGCAATCCATGGCGTGCTCCTCGCTGTCGACAAGGGAGGGAGCAGTAACATGCATTTCCGCCAGCCCACGGTTCATCCGGTCTAAGAGCTGGGCTTGGAATTGGCGCCTTGTTTCGAAACGGTAGCTTAGTCGACGGGGCTTGGGGGCTTCCTTCACCGAGGAGAAAGGCTTGCAGCAGAAACAGCTGGTGTAGATAGATAGTAGATATTCACACCGGGAGGCGGCCGCCACACTTCTTCCTTCTGCGAGGCACACATGGTTCCGAATCCGGATTCAGTCAGGCACATGAAATGTAGGTTCCCTGGGGTTGGATTGCAGCCGAGCCGGCTCGGCTCACACACATGAGATGTGATGGCACGTACGCCTCGGAATTATTCCCAAGGCTGACTGACAGCCACCGCGCACACGCGACCACCAGTTCCGTGCCTGACCAGGGAGGTTGTCGACAAAGTCGGTGATAGACCTCGTGCCAGAAACAAGAGAGAGATATATATGGATTCTCCGAGGTGGAGAGCGGGCGCAGGCCTTCAAAAGTCCGCAGGGGACGGGGCATAGTCTCAACAAGACATTGCATTGTACAGTACTGTACTCTGTACAACGTCATAAGATACTGTTGGTCGAGCGAGAGGAAGAGAAGCGCCGCACCCTCGCATAGACGATTTTGAGGGCCCCTAGCTCCCTGTCTATCTACTAGGTTGATGTGGAAGGGCCTTTTCTAGGACATTTGCCACCTCAATGGACTGCTACTGTCGATAAGGCGCACGGCAGATCAAAGCAGATGACAGGAAGGGCCTGCAAATCGTGACCGGAAGATCCTTTGACAGGGATTCTGCGTCCCCTACATGCTGTAATTCGGTGCCTCTCAACGTGTGGTGCGGTGCAACGACGTCAGGTGGACAAAGATGCAAACTAAGGTAGCAGTGACATTGCTTGTTGGGGTCTGATGTTTCCCCTCCCTCATCCCCTCTGTCTTTTACTGCTATGGCCCCCTCCCCTCCCCTCCCTGTGGACAGATCTTTGGTGCTACCCAAGGGCGAAAAAAATTCAAAAATCCCATGCCATGCCATGCTACGCCGCGTCGTTGCCGTTTGTTGCGCCTACCCACCTTTATCGTTGGTACCGTGTGTACTATCTAATGGCTTGTACCTACCTAGAGTAAGGTAGAAAGTGCTGTAGAGCATACCTAATCTAGTGCTAGGTCGTAGACTGGTTGAGACGAGGCCCGTCAGGTATGCCAGGTACTGACTGTACCGGCTGTACTTGCTTTTCGTAAGACAGAAGGCACGGGGGTACTTGTCGGGCATGTACTTGGGTACCTGGCCACCATCAGCGTATCGCGGCATGTACCCCGCTTCCGCCCACCTCAGGCGCAGGCGCAGACCAGACCAGACCAGACCAGGCCAGGCCAGGCCAGGAGCACGTACCTTGGCCTGCCTGCCTGCCTCGCCTTGCCTTTTGCCTTGCCTCTCTGCCTCTGCCTTGTGTCGTTTGGCTTGTCGTTTGGCTTTGGTTTTGCCTCTGCCCGAATTTGCTTGCTTTGCTTGCTTACTATACACTGCCTTGCCTACCACCAACCATCCGCCTTGGAGCCAGTGCCTCCTACCACCACTACCACCACCACCACCACCAACCATCCCACTCTCCATCACCAAATTCTCCCACCACCTCATCCACGCCCGTTCCGGTTTTCTCTTCCTCCTCCCCGCCTCGCCCACAACCTCTCTTCCTCGCTCAACCGCCCCTCGCCCTCTGCGCCCACGAACCTCACGGTAGCAAAGCTACCGACCCACCTGTCACAGCCATGGGTCAAACCCTCTCGGAGCCCGTCGTCGAAAAGGTGCGTCTTTGAAGCGGGAGCCGCGGCCTGTTTGCCCTCGCCTCGCCGCGCGCGTCCCAGCAACACCTCGTTTACCCGCTGCCTCGCTTCCTTCACCGTCCTGGTGCCCGTGACCTTGACTGCGATTCGCCTGCCCTTCTGTCCCCTCTATCCTCCCTCACTTTCTTCTCTGATTGTTATTGTCCCTGTCCCGTGAGCGTAACGACGTCAGTCGCTGCCCGCTTTCGGCGCACACACAAAAAACCCCACCATGTTTATCACTGCTCCTTTACCTCCTCAGTGAACCATTTGCCGTCTCCTGCCCGCACGCGTCTACACCTCTCTCTCTTTGTGCGTCTAGGATGCTGACCCGCCTCGTGCTCCCGCAGACGTCCGACAAGGGCGAAGATGAACGACTCATCTATGGCGTCTCTGCCATGCAAGGATGGCGCATCAGCATGGAGGATGCACACACAACCGTCCTCGACCTGATCCCTCGGCCGACAAGTCCAAGCCCAACCCCGAAAAGCTCTCCTTTTTGGTGTCTTTGATGGACATGGCGGCGACAAGGTGGCTTTGTTTGCTGGCGAGAACATCCACAACATCATAATGAACCAGGAAAACTTCAAGTCTGGAAACTACGCCCAGGGCCTCAAGGACGGATTCCTTGCGACGGACCATGCAATTCTTAACGGTATGCGCAGCGTTCTGCTGTCCCTGGCTTCCGCGCCTGTTCTCCTGCACTGCTGCCACTTACCAGCCATGTTCGGTTGATCTGATTCTTTTCTTTGCTGCCATTCAGATCCCAAGTACGAAGAAGAGGTTTCCGGTTGCACCGCCTGCGTCAGCTTGATCGCAGGAAACAAGCTTTACGTTGTGAGTTGCATCATTAGCTCTCCGGAAGGTCAACACGCCGAATATCTGACATTCCTTTATTAGGCCAACGCTGGTGACTCGAGAGGTGTTCTGGGCATCAAGGGCCGTGCCAAGCCGCTGTCCCAGGACCACAAGCCCCAGCTTGAGAGTATGTCACCCCGCTACCCCTCCCCAATCACCCTGTATGCCTTGTATGGCGGCCCTTGTGACTAACCGTGTCTCTTCCACAACTTTCAGACGAGAAGAACCGAATTACCGCTGCTGGTGGTTTTGTGGACTTTGGTCGTGTCAACGGCAACCTCGCCCTGTCGCGTGCCATTGGTGATTTTGAGTTCAAGAAGAGCGCTGAGCTATCCCCGAGAACCAAATTGTTACTGCATACCCTGACGTGGAGGAGCATGAACTTACCGACGAAGACGAGTTCCTTGTCCTTGCCTGCGATGGTGAGTTGAAGACCACTTCCCAACCCCTCCCGTTGGTCTCCACCGTGGTCCTGGGTTCGCTGACATAGTCATAGGCATTTGGGATTGCCAGTCTTCCCAGGCTGTCGTCGAATTCGTTCGACGAGGTATCGCTGCCAAGCAAGACTTGGACAAGATCTGCGAGAACATGATGGACAACTGCTTGGCGTCAAACTCGGAGACGGGCGGTGTTGGCTGCGATAACATGACCATGGTCATTATCGGCTTCTTAAACGGCAGGACGAAGGAGGAGTGGTACGAGGAAATTGCGAAGAGAGTTGCGAACGGTGACGGCCCCTGTGCCCCTCCCGAATATGGTACAGTCATGCCCTAGCTGCGTCCATGCATATCATCAGTCTTTGCGTCCTTGATTATCTTGCATTGCTGTTCCCGTGCGATCCCATCCCTCCTCCCCGCTACCCCTTTCCCAGCACCTGGTAAGCTAACCACCTCTGTCCTTTCCCAGCGGAATTCCGTGGTCCCGGCGTACACCACAACTACGAGGATAGCGATAGCGGCTATGAGATGGATGCAGACAATAAAAGCAAGAGCTTCGGCGTCGGTGGGTCTCGAGGTCGAATCATTTTCCTCGGCGATGGCACTGAGGTTCTTACTGGTTCAGATGATACTGAGATGTTCGACAACGCGGACGAAGACAAGGATCTCGAAAGCCAAGTTTCTAAGGGCGCGGCCTCCAACGAATCCAGCGCGACCACGAAGACGGACGGAAACGACGCCTCGACGACGCAGGACGAATCGACTACGAAGGAGAGCAAGAAGGATTAGGTGGTCCTCTTGAGCGACGGCACTGACGACTGCGACGACTTCGAAATGACTAGCTATTGAAGCTAAGCTTACATCGGGGGCAGACAGGGTGGGGTTATGAATAGGGGTTACGGGTGTTTGGCAAAGAGGATTAACGGGCGAGGAGCATGAATGAGGGAGTGAGGCCTAGACTATCATTGTGATTCCCTGGTATTCTTTTTATTTTCTTCCGAAGCCGTTGTGTTGTTGGTGTAGTGGCGCGGTACCTGGACCAAGAGAGAAGCCACTTCGGGATTGTCACGCTACTCCCGTCACATCCTGGATCTACAAACATCCCATCCGTCATCCTCATCGTTGTCATGACTTGAGCACACTAGGATTAGAAGGATTTCGTCACCAACCGCGCTCCACCATGTCATGGCTGAAGTAAATGTACATCGATATTTATCTTCCCCTAGGTCCTGACATTGTAAGTATACCATGCCGAATCATCGCTTGCATGATCCAATCCCATATATGCGCCAACGATCTACAGTAAATACAAGGGTATTTCCATGCCCATGTGCCTGAGTATAGTCTAAAAATGTCTGTTGTGTTTTGTACACGGCCACGTCCATCTGGCCTAAATATACACGTCCCAAGTAGACCCTTTATGTCTGCTGTGTTCTTACACGGCCATGTCCTTCTGGGCCATACACGCACTTCCACCTAGCTGTTCTTAATGGTTCCGCTCATGATTGGGCCACCTTCTCAGCTTGCCGTTCATCTTCGTCTGGGGTGAGGAGAATGTTGGTCCTCGACGCTGGCTTGTCCTCTGTGATATTCAGATCATTCCCATGTCGTAAAGGTTGCGTTGCTTCTTCCTCTCGAGGATTCGTTTCCAGACTTCTATCGCTATCATACTTCGACGCGTCCTCGAGAGTAGCATTGTCCGGCGACTCATCCCTGGAAGCAATGGATGGGCCACGCCAGTTGCGTATCATTTGCGTTGGGTTGAATCCGCCGTTAAGACATGCATTCACCTTTCCTGAAGGGCCGGTGAGCTTGAGCACCATGTGCCGCACCTTCAACTGGTCGCTTGTTATCTCCCCTTACGCAACTGCATGCGCTGCATGTGGAATGGAGAGTCCATGGTCCGCAAGGCAGTTTCCAGTACCTCATCTAGTGGTTTGGCGAAGCTAAGCTGTCCATATTCTTTGAGAATTGCGTCTTGCAAACGGCCAACCACATCCTTGCCGTTTTGGATGCGGTTGGTAGTAAACTGATCGAGCAACGCCTTCGGAGCGAGACAAAACCCTGTTTCGAGCCAGAATCCGTGCTTGTATCTGCCAAGGAGCACGTCGCGGACGAGCTTACGCGTAGTGGTTCCTAACTTGCGCTCAACGATGCTGTGAAAGAACGCAATCCCGAGTGCAGAGGGCGACCTGCACTTAAGAGCCAATCTAATGATGTTGTCATATGTGCTTTCGTCCATCTCCAATCTGTTCAGGCGCATTTGCTTGAGAGCCCAAAGAGCAAAATCCCAGTTCTTGTCAGCGACACACCACATGGTGATGTAGTTGATAGTTTCAATCCCGACCTGTTGGCCATCGCTCGATTCCATGGCCAGCAACTGCTTTACTTCCTCGACCCGGTCGTGGTCAGAATGCCTGCACCTCAGCAGTTCCTGGATAATGGCATGTCTGGCATTGTTTGTGAGCCAGTCCTCTCCGTACAGACGAGTCTGATTCTCCATGAATTTCTTGAGGGACTTTCTGGCTTTGAATGCAGTGAATGCGTCATGCGAGGCCATAATCCTAGCAATCCCACGGCGGGCCGCAAGATCGTTTAGAAGCCCTAATTCATACATGACGGCAATGATCTGTCTTCTGTATTGAGCCTTCTGAACAAGCTCGAGGAAGAGTAGCCAAGTCCCGGCGTTTGCACAGAAGAAGCGACTTTTCATCTGCTTGAGAATCTTGTGAAAGTGGTATGGATCACCTCTAGTAACACAACCATCAAGCATGATATTGTAGAAGTTGGTATCCATTGGCAATCCATATTCCTCAGCCAGTTTGGACAGGCGAGCCCCTGCAGCACGGTGGCCGCCCTTGTGCATTATGCATCCCATAGCCATCTTGAGGGCACGAGCTGTAATACAAGGCTTTGCCGCAGGATCTTCAAATGCATCCATGATGAGTTTGACCTTGACGCCATCGGTGTCGACAAACGTTCGCCCCTCTTCAGTTTTTGCATATAGAGGTGTTGCAAGATGTGGACGCAATCGACCGAGGACAAGCTTCGCTATATATCTTCGAAAGTTTTCCTTGGTCCAGACATCGGGTTTCGGTATATCTTCATAGCGCGTGTCGATCCAATGGGGAGTCTGTTCTCGGTGTGCCCAAAGACTATCCACATCATCTCTCGAAAGTGACACGTCGCCCTCGGCAGTTCCTTCAATGATGGGCCACAACTGCTGCTGCTCATAGTCGAATGCATCCACGCTGCCTAGTTTGAAAGCTTTGAGCTCTGGATATGTTGCCGAGAGCTCGTCCACTGCTCTTGCGAGGGTACCACTATCGCCACGCAAAATTACCGAATGCGAATCTAGGTGGTCGGGCGATACACGAAGGATAGATTCCGAGCCTGTTATAGGCTCCATGTATTTGACAGACTTGGCCTTCAGTTGCAAGTCGCACGAGTTTGGAAGTATGACCCGCATGGCTGCCATTTTTGTTGACTCTTTTGAGATTGCCAGCGACTTCAACGCCATATAGGTTTTTTCGAAATCTGGCATATCTTTTACGCCATCGTAAGAAAGGATAATGTCGAAGCCGACTTGTATTCTCGATCGGTATTGCGCATGATGAATGTTCCATTCTGTAGCTTTGGCGGAGGGATATGATCGCAAGTCAGGAACGAATGGAGAGCTCATGTTCTCCTTGACTTTTGCCTAATCACCGGACCATCCGCCAGGAATGCATGTCTATAAAAGAGATTACGGTCATGATTTCCGCTGGCATTGGCATTGTCGTCGTTATTTTCTTCCGTAGGCTCAATGGGCGACGCCTCGAGGTCCGAGTCCTTTGCAATTTCCCGAAAGGGCGCCAAGTTCCGAATCTCGTTGTAGAATATCTTCGAATATCGTGAATTGGGGCCTGCGGGAGAGCTGTGCTTCCAGCATGCTTGCTTGATGCCGTAGCTGCTGGTCCATACTGGGAACAGGCGGGCTCGAGAAGCTGCTGAGGCTGTGATCAGGGAAGCGCCTCAGGGACGGCGTTGCGTCGATGACGAAGCCTCCATATTGAGCCGATGCCCAGCGACATTTGCCATGTATACGTCGGACCGGAAAGTCGTGGGTGGCTATATGCGCCAAAGAGACATGATTGAGCAAGATGCGTTGCGTTTCGGAAAACCTACCAACTACGTCGTCCTTATCGATAAAAAGTCATCCTTAGTTCACCACGGGTATGTCACGTGGTGACAACCAAACGTCGCGGAATCTACCAAGTAACCATGCTTGATTGGAATGAGATAGACTGTCAATTCCATTAGAAAAGTTATTTATCGTGTTTCGTTACGTTTGGGTATAAACCCAGCACTAGAATGGCTATCAAGATGAATTCGCTGAGTGCGATGCTTCCATGACCCCAATATCAATAATCGCGCCCCATCCAAAGCTCCTGAAGTAACAATTTACCTGACCACGAGTGCGCCGTTGCCCAGCGCAGGGATATATGATTTAATAGAAGGGTATTGTGTCAGAGGTAATGAAAATTAGTCGAGAAAGAGTGTGGTTCATTTGGAAGGCCCTGGCAGCTTTCCATTGTTCGGTTCTGTTGGCCCGCTCTGGTCCACGCCTTGCCATGCCTCATGATCCCATCCTTTGCTACCATCGACGGCACCTTCAGTCTCGCCGTTCTCAGCCATTTGCTTGATATCACTCCAATATGCAAGCTTTCGAGTTTCTTCATCCGCATGAGTAATGGCGGCTTCAAGTGCCGCCTTGCGGTTCCGTAAGTAATCACTGTCTTTCTTCTCCAACTCTTGTGTTGTCTCGTCGTAGATCTGCGTCAGTCGGCTGAGTAATATTTTTCTCGACGCCTGGAACACAAACAAAGCCATCACTTCGTGCATCTCATGCTGTAGCTGTTCCAGGTCTATGGCGTGCTCCAGGTAGTTTTCAATGGCCTCTAACTTCTCCCGGTCAATCCTAGCAGCTTTCAGAACCTGGAGCAATGCCTCAACGTCGTCGATTTCCATCGTTTCTTCCGGAGGCCCAATGCTAGAAGCCCTGGAATTGCTGGTCTTGCTAAGAGCAAGGCTCGCGGATAGGCTGGCTTGGGAGAGGCGTTTCGACTCGGAAGCGGATCGCACGGTGAAGTAATCGGTGTTGAGCATATGGGGATCAGCCGAGACGTCGTCGGGGTTCTTCTTAGCCCTCTTCCGGACCCAGGCTCGCCTACGAACAAACGAGTTCCACCATGTTGGGCCGTGCCAAGAGAAGAGCTTCTTTTGGAAAAGGCAAAGGAATATTCCCAGCCGTGCTCGTCCAGGCCCTCTTGGTGATTGATGCGCCACTCTGGCCATACCCACTCCCAGGAGGGGTCAGGGACTTGTGCGTTGTGAATATTGGTAGGTGAAGGTTTATGATAAGCGTTTGCTAAGGACAAGTCAGTCATTGCTGATGGCTCGTAGTCAATTGATTTGAGAAAACCTACTCCATGGCGGAGCGTCCAGCCCCTAAGGCCTTGGAAGAGAAAAGCGCAGTACCACACAAGAACCCTCCTCGCTCGTTTTCGTAGAGAATATCAATGGCACTCTCCCTTTCCTTGTGACGCTTATTGGGCTTCGCATCGTGCTTGGGCGGATTAGGCACTATGGGTGTAGGTGCTGCAGACTGGTTAGCACGTCGTCTGCCCTGAGCGTAGAGTCGAGGCAAGGGAGACTCATACTCTGTACTTCAATCGACGGCCGCAATGCGCCCTGAGGTAGCTCCTGTTCTCCATCGAGCTCGGCAGCGGGCCGCTCTTGGATTTGAAACCCGTCATCGTCTGATCTAGAAGACGGGCGCTGCTGGTCCCCGCCATTGGAAGACCGAGGGGCAGGAGAGGTACCTCTTTCACTACCGTTGGCCTCAGAGGGCCCTGGCTTCCTCGAGGCAGAGCCTTCGTGGTCGATGAGATTAATCTGGTGATCGTAGTCTCCAGGTTTCAGACCAGCCGCGCGGCGGGAACTGTGAACCTTGCGCATTTCGACTGCTAGATGAGCATGGCGCGGACCATCTGATGGGCGCGAGTCGGTAGCACGTACTCCCGGGCCAGGGACTGCGACGAGATGAAGAAAGGGACGAATGGGGACTGGCGACAGAATCTAGACAACAAATACACGGCAGAACCAGCGAGCAAACGACAAACAGGGGCGATTTCAGGATTTCAGGGGCTGAAGAGAATGGGAATGGATGATGGTGGTGGTGGTAGTGGTGGTGGCTGCGCTTGGCCCACGGGTACGTAGCGCAGCGACCTTGCCTTAGCACACGCCTAGTTGAGACTTTAGCGGGATGCGAGCCTGAACATCATAATGCGGCCATGACGGAAATAGAAGGCCGGTACCCGAGCTAGCAGAGAAAGCTCTTGGATCGTGAAGCCAGGATTTTCGCCCATGGAAGGGGTCTGCGCGGTGGCTCAGCAGAAATAAATCGCTTGGTTTTATTTCGCATTACATTACGGTATGTACCTTGGAATCTCGGTTCCAGGGCATGGGGCAATTATTAGGTACCTTACCTTAGGTAGGTAGGTAGGTACCTACGTACGTTAGGTCAGTGCTGAATTTCCCCAAGTCACATGCATTACAGTAGAGAGAGTGCCCCAGCCAGACCTGGAAGTAGGGGGAAAACTGATGTCATCACCATCCCCGGTACTTGCATCCCCACACCAGCGCTGCACTACGTCATGTATCTTCCCCAAGCTCCCTGTGACGAATCACCGTCACAAGAGCTTCGCAAGCTGCCCATGGCAAGGCAATTGGATGAACGCAGCCCTCTGCTGCAAGGCAAGACAAGGTCGCCTGTCCAGCCGCTGCAAACCGATAAATGCAATTGATCCAGCCAACCGTTTCTTCCTCCCGCCCATCCCTTTTCACGATCCTACTCCTCATTCTTCCCTCGTCAGCTTTCCTCCTACATCTAAGCTTCCTCTTCAGTCGCAACACAAACAAACCCATCAGCACCTACCTCAACCTACACAATCACCATGTCTGGCCGATCGCAATTGCCCCTGCTCCTCGGTGTCACCGCCGCCGGTGGTGTCGGCTACTACCTCTACTCTGCTGGTGGCAGCCCCAAGGCCGCCGAGAAGAAGTTCGAGAGTGCGTGAACTCTCGCTCCCTCATCGACTCGCTGCGCTCATACTAACTGTCTCGTGCAGGCGACGCCCACAAGGCTGCCGCTGCCATCAAGGGCAACGTCCCCGGAAACTCTCCCAATGCCGAGGCGGAGCTGAAGAACCTTGGTGCTGAAGCCGGCGCCAAGATTGACAAAGTCGTACGTTACCACTCACTTCGTCTCATTCACTTCACCTCACCTCCTCGCCCTACCCAAAGCTCTCATCGTATTTTCCTCCTCGTCCCCAACCATGTAGCTAACTTATGACATCAGTGGAGTGAGGCCGACAAGCAGGCTGGTCGAGCCAAGAGCAACGCCGAGGCCTACGCCAAGGAGGCTCGCGCTGAGGCCATCAAGTCCGTCAACAAGTTCGACGAAAAGGTCGAGGAGGGTGCCGCAAAGGCCAAGAGTGGCATTTCCAGCTGGTTCGGTGGCAGCAAGTAAGGAATCCAAGGATACCAGGAGTTTCGCGCGTTTGGTTTACCCACTTTGTATGGTATTGCATGTCTATTCAGGATGAATAATAATGACAGAGTTACACGCTCACCCATCAACATTGATTGTCCCAGGACAAAATATTGTACCTTGACGCCTGCTAAACTATCGAAGTGCTCTTTTGACGCTTCTAAGAAATAGTTTCCTGTTTACCAATAACCCAAAGCCTAGTCCCTTCGGCTCGTCTAATACACCACATTTAACAAAAAGTTTACAGAGAACCACACACGCGCGTCGACCCATTACTGCTCTAGCCCTGCCGCAACAAGCTTGAGGATCTCCTCGACGCTCTTCCTCGCGTTCTGCGGATGCTTTGCGACTGCCTGCCAGGCTTCTCCATGTCGAGGCTCGTTCAGCACACACTTGACGATAACGTCCGCACGCTTTTCCTCCGTTCCGTGCTGGAGCAGGAAACGGTAATACCACGCCCAGCTATCGCCGCGATCGCTATCCAATACCAACGCCTTTTCGAACCAGTTCTGCGCCTTTTCTAGCTTACGGTCGGCCCAGAAGATGCGGGCCACGGCGACAAAGAGGATGGGGTCGTTGTCCACCTTCTTGATGGCCTCCAAGCTGCGCGGCTTGCGTTGCGTCCGCGCTTCCAGGTGCCAAATCTGCTCCTCCCATAACAGACCACTCTTGGGCACCTCCTGCTGTGCTCGCGCCATCATTGACTTGGCCTGAGCAATGTTACCAGCCCGGCGCTCAAGTCGAACCGACTCACACCATAGCTGCGCATCGCTCGGGGACGGCAAGACGCGCTCGATCCAATACCGAACGGGCCTTGACCACCAATCCTTGGCCCTCCTCCAGACGGGAATAGAGGAGCCACAGGGGTACCGACTTTGGCACTGCCTTTACGCCTGTAGCGTACGCCTCTCGAGCCTGACCAATCTTACCCATGTCCTCGTAGAGCTGGCCCTTGAGCATCCAGAGCTTAGGCGCCGCCGGAAATAGTTGCAAGGCTTGTAGAACCAGGTCGAGTGCTGCCTCTGTATTGCCCAGCACTCGCTCGAAGACTACACTCTTCATCCAGACCCGATCCGTCGGCGCTTGGTCTCGTGCAATCTCAAGCAGTTTCCGCGCCTGGTCTGCGTTGTCGTTTTCTGACTCAAGTTTCACAGCCGCCAGCCAAATATCCTCATTGTTAGGGTTCTGGTTGAAAGCTCTCTTCAACACCAGTCTGGCGCTGTCCACCTCACCAGCCTGCCATTTCTCCTTGGCAAGCATCATCCAGAGATCTTCGCTCTTCGGGCAAGCCTCAACTGCCTTTTCCAACACCTGCCAGAGACTCTCCTTTGTACCGTGGTTGCGTTCCAGGTCAGCAGCCGCTAGCCATAAGGTCTTGCTGTTGACGAAAACGCGGAGCGCATAGGCATAGATAGCCCTGGCAGTTTGGTATTTGCCCCTATTGATGCTCGACCTAGCATCTTCCATCCAAGTATCCTTACGATCGTCGTCCTCGTCCAAGCTCCAGCCCAATGTCTCGCGAATAATGTTTTCGCATGTGATGGTAGCCCCTTCCTCCTCGCATTTCTCGGCCTCGGCAATCCACTCTTCTCGCTTGGGCATTGCAGATTCTTTCACCAGGACCTGCACAGCTCGCTTCAGAACGTTGACCTTGGTTCCTTGTCCGAGCTGCTCTTGCAAGCGTGCCGCAGCAATCCAGATCTCATAAGACGTCGGGACCGCCTTTCGCGCCTTGTTCAACACCTTTTGCGCATTTTCAGGTGTTTCCAAGCGCGCCAGTGCCAACCAGAGATCAACTGACAACGGGATCAGCTCTGTCGCCTTGGCTAAGAGAAGCTTTGCATCTTCAGGGTCCTCCTCCAGATTCACAGCTTCCTTCCATAAAGCCTCTGACTCAGGAATGTAATCCAAGGCCTGTCGAATAACACGTTTCTTGTTGCTCGGCAAAGTCTCTAGCCTCATGGCCTCAACCCATAGCCTGACCGATCTACCGTTCGCTTCGAGAGCTCTCCGTGCAATAATCTTGGCATTTTGAGAGTCATGGTTTAATCGAATATTCTCAAGCCATGCATCCTCGCTCTTCGGACATCGCGTGCAACCCTGGTCAATGGTTTTACGTGCTGATACGATCTTTCCTGCCAGCTCTTCTAGACGAGCGGCAGCGATCCAACCGAGCGCATTGTTGGGGTTCGTCTTGACAACAGACTGTAGAAGTTCCCGGACTCGATTGATGTCTCCGACTTGCACTTGCGACTCAGTCATTTGTAGCTTGTTGAGGTTCGTGATATAGCCCTGGGGATCGATACTGGTCGCGCTTCCGGATACTGAGTCGCTACCGGCGCTCTGCGATGCCTGTTCGAGCCTCGACTTTAGGACCTTGTCTCTCGCCGCACCAATCTTCGCAAAATTGGTCATCGTTCCATCCGCAGCATCTCCTGTGCCGGACGCCGCCCCATCGTCTGCGACTGTTGTGCCGAGCTCAGTCGAGTCTCTGGCTGCTGCAAGTACGCTATCGGGAACCGCATAGAAACGCTGTCGTAGGGCCTGCTTGCTTCGTCTGTTCTTTCCTGTAAGATCTCCAACCTCCGGAAGATTGGCCCATTCTTCATCGGAGACAGCTGCCAGAGCGCGCTTCAAATCCGAAAATTGTTGTTGGATCTTGGGGTTGTTTCGCTCGTACTCCTCTCGCTCGGCTTTCTCACGGGCCTCGCGTTGTCGTTTCCTCCTATCCATCCTCTCGTCGACCCATTCCCAGATCTTATCGGCTTCTTCATCATCCTTGTCGTATACGCCGCCAGCAAAGAGCCCGACTTCATTGTCAGGGTCTTGGTATCGCTGCTCGTCGTCGTCATCGCCACCATCATCCTTCTCCTTCTTGCCATCGGGAGCTAGACCAAGCTGCGCGGCACGCTTTGCGAGCGCCTCTTTGATTTGGTCTTCGCTAGGACCGTCTCGAGCTGGTCCAAGGTCCGATCGCGTCGTGAAGCCGGTAGCACCTCGTCCAAGACCTGCAACATAGTTTTCTGGAGCCGGCTGGCTCAAGAAGTCGCGTCGCCCAGACATTGTGCGCTTGTGGCCTTGAAATTGTGTTGAGCCAAGGCGTGCAGTTGTAACAGTTACAGCTGCCTTTTAAGCAACTGAACGTCGCAGGTGTGGATTCTTAGGCTCCCAATTCAATGGTGTGCATATCCTGCAGCCTGGTGTAGTTTTGCAGGCGAGCTAGAGCGTTGCCACTTGAACATTGGCACGTGCCACACTTGCACTTGACACCGGTCTCTGCACACCTTATCGATAACATTTTCTTTTCTAAAAAGTTTCCTGCATCCGCCCCTCACCGATCAGATAAGCCCACGCACACTCGCCATGGCGAAAACGAAGACCACAAAGCGCGGCAGCGCCTCGAGCACGCCCTACGATCGTCCTGGCAGCGAAAAATCGAACAGCAACAAGAACAATGTCTTCAAGTTCAACACCAACTTCGGCCAGCACATCCTTAAGAACCCCGGTGTCTCGGATGCGATCGTCGAGAAGGCCTACCTCAAGCCCACTGATACAGTCTTGGAAATCGGTCCTGGTACTGGTAACCTGACGGTCAGGATTCTGGAGCGCGCCAAGAAATGTATTTGCGTTGAACTGGATCCCAGGATGGCGGCCGAAGTTACCAAGCGAGTTCAGGGAACACCCGAGCAGAAGAAACTTGAGGTTCTACTTGGCGATGTGATCAAGACGGAACTTCCTGCATTCGATGTCTGCATTTCAAATACCCCATATCAGGTATGTTGCAGACTACATGAGTGTCTGTTTCGGCATTGACTAACATGCAACAGATTTCCAGTCCTCTGGTCTTCAAGCTTCTCGCCATGCCCAACCCTCCCCGCGTATCAGTTCTCATGTTCCAGCGCGAATTCGCACTTCGTCTGACTGCCAAGCCCGGTGACGCTCTGTACTGCCGTCTTTCCGTCAACGCACAGTTCTGGGCCAAAATTACACACATCATGAAGGTTGGCAAGAACAACTTCAGGCCCCGCCTCAGGTCGAGTCGTCTGTCGTACGTATCGAGCCGAAAATTGGCAAGGACCGTCCCAACGTCAGCTGGGACGAGTGGGACGGTCTGCTGCGTGTTTGCTTCGTTCGCAAGAACAAGACCCTCCGCGCAAGTTGGCTCGGTACTAAGGAAGTCCTAGCCATGGTGGAGCGAAACTACCGCACTTGGTGTGCCATGAACGGTGTCCCGATTGATGAGACCGTGGTGGAAGATGATTCGGAAGATATGGAAATCGAGGACGCCATGGATGCGGATGATGCCGGTGGAATGGATGTGGATGGAGGTGAGGGCGAGGGAGAGGATGATGATGCTCCTGACTTTTCAAGGAGTTGAAGAATGCCTCTGCTGCTACCCCCAAGACAAAGAGCAAGCGCAAGAAGACCAAGGTCGCCGAGCTTGTGCGAGAGAAGATTCGCAAGGTGCTGGAAGATGTGACTGAGCTGGCCGACAGACGTGCTGGAAAGTGTGACGAGAACGACTTTCTACGGCTACTGTTTGCCTTCAACGAAGAAGGTATTCATTTCTCATAAAAGACGGTGTTCACGATTCGCTTTAGACAAGTTTACGAGGTGTTTTGGACGGAAAACGGGACAGCTGGCGTTGAATGGTCGAATTTATGGTTAGAATCGACTTTATAGCTGCGAAAAGCGGGTTCGAAATGAATTGATCCATGTGATTGCTATCATGTTCAGGAGGCTCGCATCTATGGTGATAGTCCTATTTCTGTAGAATGCCTGGCGTCTAGAGATGTCTCAAAGACCACTTTCGCCAACACCACACCTTAATTATAGCCCAGTCATAAGATAATATGATTGTGTCTCTAGTTGCAAGGTTTACTTTGACCTCGAAGACTTGACTTGCTGGCACTATTCCATGGTTCTCTAACTTGAATCACACAGACGTAAGAGTAACCCTGAGCAAGCGGTCCATGTGAACATCTTATGCATGAATAGATCACTTCGATGAGGCCGACACAGCGAGCCAGCTGAATCCACACTATGATATTGCCTGGCGATGTCTATCGTTGAGGGTAACTAATATTCTCAATATATATTGTGGTATCTCAAGTCGATTTCCCAAATCTCGGTTGTCTGCGAACCTAAGCCTATTTACAAATGCACTGATGGCCTTGTTGCATCCGGTTGAATCCACTGTCGCTCCTTTGTATGGTGTCATAAAGCCGTTACAAATACAGAAGAGTTGTTGCCACTGTTCCTTCTAGTGCTGAAAACAATCAATCTCCTCCGCAGACACTTCCCTTATCCCTGTTGCTACCATGCTTTTATACGCTTCGCTTTCCCAACTAGCCGTGTGATACTTGACGGTCGGCCAAGTATATTGTAGGCATCTTTGTTATGCTTCAAATCGCTAAGATGTGGTTTATTTACCACAGTACTCCCAAACAGAAAAAAGAACAAAAAGCACCGAGACTGGCCAACTTTCGACTTTCTATAGCCAATAAAAGATGGGTCCGTGCCATGTTTCTCAAGAATTTTGTAATCATGTCGTTGGGGATGCCAAGTCCAACGCCGTTGCTGCATTTAGATGTCGTACCATGCGCGCTTTGAAAAAGAAAAAGAAATTCAAGCCAAATATGTGACAAAGGAAAGCCCGAGCCGGCTAACCTTTGCCCTTGAAAGGGCCCGGTTTGCCGGTCAGAAGATGTCCGTCGTGGTGTTGGGCCTGAGGGACGGATCGTTTGCGGAGTTCGGCTTGACAGTAGTTCTCCCGGACACAGTGGCACTTCGGATACGGGTGCTTAGTGGAAGACTGTATTTGACAACGCCTTTGACTATAAGGTCAAACTCGTTTTGGTAAATACGCTCCCACCGCCTCGAACCACCAGAGGTGTCGTTGCCGGGATTAGCCAACTGCATTTCGCCAGTCGACGATGAGGTTCCCTGATGGAACAGGGAACCCTCAAACGTCAAGGGGCTGTCGAACTCCGTGATACGTCCCAACAGAACATTAGGTTTTTGATCATCATCATCCTCCGGATCTTTGGGTGGATCGTTAATGGGATCATCCAGAAGGTGGATTTCGGGAGTATCAAAGTCATCATCCCACCAATCAGAGGCTTTTCCGGCGAACTCTGACTTGGCGAATATTTCGAGGTTTGCGTGATCGATTGTCACGACAACTATATTTGGGTTGTGGGCTTTGACTGTAACATCAAAGATCAAGACTTGCTCACTCGTAACAACGTTGTTAATAGATACGATCTCAATGCTCGTCATTGGCTGGGATGTGGCGAACATAAAGCCAATAGCACCAGTAATGACCAGCAGGAACATCATCGTGAGAACAAGACAGGCTGCGAAGCGATTAAGATACGACGATCTCCTCGAGAAAGACTGCGACTCCACCTGCCGGAGGGTGTGGGGACCACGACGAACCCGGCCTGATCGAGCGGATCGAGTTGAACCGATGAGCGGTGTGCGTTCGTCATCAGCCCCCATACCCTCGTCCATGTCGTAGTTTGAGGACATCTGCATTGCTGATCTTTTGGTTTGTAGATGTCCGCGCGAGGAATGGTTGTTCCTTGGGCTCGGTGGGCCAGACGAGTTTCGTGATGCTGTGCCGGTAAGTCGAGTTCGAGCGGCATTCGGGAAGGGCGATTCATTATCGAAGAGCGATGGATGGCCATTGCCAGGTTGTCGACCCCAACGACCGATGTGGTGATGGTGTCTTGTCGTACCTCTTCCAGAGCCAGCAGTACTGCGACCGGAGCCCTTGCCATCCTCATCGCCGGTTAAGCTATCAGCACCATTTCCGTTAAAAGTGTTGACAAACTTCATATTCTTCTTCGGTGGCTGTGCCGGTCCTCCGCCCTCGAGAACGCTGTAGATGGATCGTAAATTCTGCCTGTCCGCCTGGCTAGCCATCGATGTAGCGCTGGGCGTTCGTGAATGAAATCGGCGTCCAGGCCGATCAGCACCGTCAGGTGGGTTAGAGTCGTAGACGAATGTCTCCTCAGAATCCGAAGTGTTGGCCTCGTCCACTGCACTGGCAATTTTAGCCTCGAAGACATCGGCCTTGGATGAAGCTGCGGAGTACGAAATTAGCATGTGAATTGGCAACAGAAACCCAAGCACAACTTACCATTTCCTGAACTGACGACCGGCTGCTTGCGAATCGTCCGCTTCTTGTCCTTCTTTGGCTTGATAGTTTCTGTGCTGGGTTTTGCCTTGAGCGTACCACCGCCTCCCTCAGCCTTAGTTCCTGTGGTAAGCGCAATTTGTGGGATGCTGGATACGGTTTCTGTCTCAACCGTCATGTTTTGAGTAGACGTCTCTTGCTTGGCCTTCATTTGCTTAGAGGACATGGCGCTGGATTGTCGGGTCACCGGCGCAGGAGGCACTGAGGTGGGACGTCGAGTCTCGACCCGGTTGCTGCTATCACTGCCGCTCTCTTGCCCTGGAAGGTTGGGTCTTGATCTTAATGCCCGGGTCTCATGGATTGCGCTGTCGGAATTGTTGTCGGTGGGGAGCTTCTCTTTCAAATGCTCCAAGAGAACAACGTCTGTCTTGGGACTGGGAGAGTTAGGTAGGCTGACTTCTTGGACCGTTTCGAGTCCCCACGAGTTGGGGTTCGCATGCCCGAGGGATTTGCGAGTCTTCCGTCTCACTCTCTGAAGCGGTCTGCATTGATTCGGCGGGTTGAAGCGATGGGACAGGTCGCTGGAAACTAAGAGGCGGCTCTCCATCGCCTCGGCGCATGGAGCTTGCACTTGCTTTGTTCAGGAGGGGCGGAGGTGACCGTAAACGCGGCGAGACGGGCCATCGCGGGCTTTCCGAGGCAACGAAGGGTTTTTGAGGTGCGGGAGATTGAATTTGAGAGTCCTGGGTCGCGGGAAGGAGGGTAGGAGTGGTTGTTGCCGAGAGGCTGCGTGGAGGGAGCGTGGGACCAGGGATATTCGACCTGGTCTGACGTGACGGACTCATGTCTTGCTGGCTGTTCTTGCGCGGCCTATTGCCGCTGAGCCTGGTGTTGGAGTTCGTTCTCCGAGGATACCGGACAGGGAGGAGTCGCGGGAAGGTAAAGGTGAATGGGTTGTGGAGTTGCTAGCGGTTGACACCTTGAGGCATGGCCTTCGGGGCCGCAGGAGTGGATGTGCCGGATGCATCTGGCGGCCCAGTATGACGGATCGTCGTCGTGGTGGTGGTGCTGCTACTGGTGGCACTGGCGGGCTGCGAGACACCGAGAGCGGCATCAGTCAAGGCCGATGACTTGTCCATGACTGCGGGAGTGGGTGAGAAGAATCGTGGGGTGGACGCAGAAGATGCATGCCAGAGAGACGAGCGTTAGGACAGTGGATGACTGGGGATGCTGCGGGATGAAGTGGTCATTGTGGTTGGCTCGTCATTGATGCACGGCGGCGGATCGGTGGGCACGAGCAAGCAAACGGACGGGGAACTCGAGTGACGAGCAGGTAAACGGGCAAGCAAGCGAATGGACAGGTAGGGTGCAGAATATGGAAAGACAAGAATTGTTTTGGGTTGGGGGATGGGAGAGTGAGGAAGGGGATTGGGTGCCAGGATTATAGTGTGCGAAGAATGACACAATGTATCGGGTTCTGGGTTTTGTCTTCCTGTGATGGCACGGGAGCTCAAAGCGGGCTTAGCGTCCTTGGGGGACAGAACAGACGTCGAAGCGAACAGAGTCTGACGCTACCTGGCATGTACATTGGGTACACATGTCTCTGGCAAAGCGCCAAGATTCACTGGCCCCCGGTACCTCGTTGCCTTGAAGCCGGCTGAGTTGGCTGGGTCCCAGCTAGAGGGACGCCTAAGATGGCAAGGGGCCATTCCCCGAGGTACCTCATGCTGCGTGGAGCGCCATAGCGCGGTACATAATTGTCTTTGCTCTGTTTGCAGCCCGCCCAGGGAAGGGGCCTGGGAGGAAGGGCTTTTGAGGTGACGTCCTGGTGCAGTAGCAAGCAGAAACGAACCCAACCTTGTTGAGCGATTAGAAAATAATAATAATAATAATAATAATGATAAAGAAATGTTCCCAAAGCGTTTCGAGCTTCATGGGTGAGACCCTCTCATTTCCCTATGAGCCCTCGGTAACTGTCCATCCCAAATGGCATCGACACATGCGAAAAGACGGTGCCTACTTGTCGCAAGGATTCATGGGAATTGGCAGAGACTACTGTAGCGGTACCCATTCCGGCGACCCAAGGGGAAAAGCGTGACGTTGTTCCCCTTCAGAATCTCGTCATGTATCGTCTTAACAGCCAAGGCTTGGTGGTAGCATGACGCAGTGTACCCTCTACTTGTCTCCCTGCGGAGAGAAGCAGCCGGAGAGGGTTAGGATGGCAGGCCGCGTACCTCTTCCAAGTACCCTCCTTGTAGCTTAGCCCTCTGCATTCCCGTACTCGATACCTGCCTTACTGTACCCAGCCGTTTGTTCGTACCCACTTCTGCCAGGTACGAGGCAACTGCCCCATCCCAGGTACCTCCCGTACTTGAGCAAACGTGACAAACGGGAGCCTGAGATTAGACGCTTTTGTCACCATGCCAACATTTGCCCTGACTTGCCTCACTGTCACTCTCTTCACCAGGCCATCCTTACACTATGCCGCCCAAGGACGCATCCCACCGTCAGACATATGGAGGCGAATGACACGCGATTCTCCTCTCGCCTTCATCTGTAATCAAGGCAACCAAGTAGGTGTCACCCTCCCCCAGCCGCCATGTGGTGCCGGTGTACCTGACAGTCCAGTAGAGCGACATCACCACATTTGGCCAAAATGGCAGAAGGCTCCGTGCAGCCATTGGCTCCGTGCCCCTACTGGATCGGTGCTGGCAACGCATTTTCTCGACAGATTACCCATGTCAGGGATCCAGGTGATGCCCCCGGCGCGCAGAGCAAAAATACCTTGGAAGTGCATGTGGTACTTCACGTCATGAACCATGGTGCCACGGGAAGCAGCCTCGCCCTTCCGCAGCCCTGGCTCGCTCCTCCGCGCTACCAGAAGCCTTCTCGCCCTGGGAAGAATCTTCCCTGAAGCAAGGGGGACAGTGTCCCATCTCCGCTTACCCACCTTCGATCCTGATGCTACTGTGCTCACCTGCTGTCTAGTTTCGCATATGAAGCGACTCCCACGATGCCACGAAGCCCGCCGTCTTCTCCATGACCACCAATTTTATCATGCGTGGCACTGCCTGCATGCTGCACAGGACCCAGCGTTCTTTACTCAACCTCGTTTCTGGGTCCCTGGCCCACTGACCTGGCGGCGTTCCACCGGTTTTGTCCATCACAAAATGTGCAAGGCTGCCCCAGCACTCAACCCTTCAGTCGGTGCCATACCCTGACAGCCAACCGAGAACGCTACCCACAAAATTTGTCGGGTACCATAGTAGCTGCTCACGAGCCGTCCAACCCCATGCTTCCTTGACCAGTCCCAGCATCGAACCAATGTCATGCAAGGCAATTTCAAGGCCTTTGTGCCATTTTGCATGTCTCGATGCCTTTAGCTGCGGAACTTCCGGTAACTGCTGGAGACGATGTTGTAAGCAAGTCGTTGACTGTTATTATGTAGATCATAAACACATTGTGGCACCGTAATAGCACCCACTAACTAGCATAGCACCATCCCGGTCCAGGCAGTGATTCCAGCAAAGGACCGAGTGCACATTCGACCAGTCAAAGCCAAGCCTTTCCTTTCTCGTGATTTTGGCATATTGCAGGCTGACAACCGCCTCGGTATCACGTTTCTTGTCTGGCGCTGGAGGGTCGTCCCGTCCCATCCGCCCATCCATCCTGCCTGCATTCAGGATGCTGATTTCTCCCCGCTCTTTTGAGCGAAACATGCTTTCGAGGAAGAATTGTCATCTCTGCTTCTTCACAATAGGGACATATGATCTCACGTGAGAGTTTGTGGCTGTCATGTTCTTCATCAAATCGCGCCTATTCTTTCCCTTGTCAACAAGCATGGTCTTCTAACAAGCCATCTCCATAACCATAGGGAGTCGCTTATCGCAGTAGTCATTTCTCCTGGCCTCTTGTGCACTGTCGGTGGCCTTTTCTTAGACCACTGCGTTTATGCCTGAAATGTTCCAGGAACCTTTTACTGATAATTACGACTGGTCGTCCTGAGTCCTCAAAGCTCCACATGGTCACTAACAGAATGTCAGACCCATTCCCTCCAGAGTGCGCCCAGCCTCTCATAGCCTGACACGCATTCCCCTGTGCCACACACTGCGGGTAAGGTATGGGCTCAGTCCCTCTCGAGGCCCGCAAACCCCGACGTCCTGCGGACAGTGATGGGGCGCACTCCGATCTGACTATTTCGGTTATTGGTTCTTTTGGCAGCCCATTTCTCGATGTGTGCATGTCCGATTCGTTGTCTCAGAAGAGTGTGGCAGAACTCCAGCATCTCGTGGCACTTCTGCATCAGCCACAGTGCGGCTGGCCTTGCTGAAAACCAGGTCTCTCGGTGTCAGGACTTGAAATAGGCAATCCGGCAGGCCCTGGCTCGGTAAGCAGATCCCATCGGTGGCACCAAAAGCAGGTGTAGGAGGACCGCATGTCATAGTACCTCTCAACGCTTCGGGTTCCTGCGCAGGTGATCAACCAGCCCTTGTCCATTCGTGCACGCTGAGCTGTCAATCAATGCCAGCGCCTGTTTGCAGCGACACCGCCAGGCTAGGGCTCGTTCCCTGCACCTTCCTCTGCAATTTCTCTGCCAGAAAATGCTGTTACCCGACATGCATCACAGTTGTTGGCTCAGGGATAAGGAGTCATAGCTCTAATTTACCAATGTTTACTCCCCGGTCTAGAGCCTGTTCAATCTTCAAATGTCCACATGATCCCCAAGGTCTTATAATTCAGGGTCCAAACTAATGTTAACCCCAGACCGGTGCTTTTGGACAGAGAATCCACAGAGTTCCAGCCCTCTGGAGTAGAAGGGCGTATGCATAGTTTGCGTGTATTCCGTGCATGAAAAGAACGCACTACGCTGTCCAGCATGTAGAGGCGGAGCCCTTTCGCCAACGGCGGCGAGAAATGCAGAGCGGTGCGTGAAAGCGAGACGCAGCTTGAGCATGTTTTAGACCCTGAACTGGTCCCGACGCAAACATAGAAGCGGCACACCAGCGGTCAATCGACGGTGAGGAATCCCATTTTTCGACCATTTTCGCGTATATAAGAAGAAAAAATAATGTGTGTATATATGCCCATTATGAGACAAGTGGATAATCCTGAAGGCCCGACTCCGCTATATCCCGCCAGACGTGAGATCATACATGGTGATGTGTCCACCGCCCTAAACCGCCCAACTGATTTACACAACCGACCTGATACAACCCCCACGCCGAAGTACAATTGTCCTAATCCAACAGGAACATGGTCCAAAGAGTCCAAGCAAAGTATCGAGGGGTGTGTTCCCCCAAGATAGGGTATCTCCATCATGTTTACTCCGGAATTGGTTGAGCGGGCTGAGCCTCGTCCTTCTTCCCCACGACCAGCCAGAGTACCAACTCGCTCGCTTGTTGTCCTTGACTGCATCAGGGTTCTCCTGGACCAGTCTCAGCGGGCGGGGCTTGCCGCCCGCAAACGTCGTCTGCTTCTCCTTCTCAGACCGAGGGGTGATTGTGACGGCGGTGTAGACAGGTCGCCCGAATCGCCGCTGATACTCGAGGTCTCACTTCGCATGCCTGGGAAGTTGCCAGACGACGGGGCTTGGCTCCCGCTCGGGACACGTGCTGCAGCGTTGGGGTTTCCACCCATGTTCACGGGGAGAAATATGTCTGCGAGTGTCGTGGGTTTGTCAGAGTTGGCGACGCTGGCCCCCATCAGGGCCCTTATACATCTGGCTGACGAGGCTGGCGGCGCCGGTGAACTGCTCACTCTGGGGTCGCGACCGGCGGGTGCTTGTTGTCCGCGACAAGTTGCCGATAGGGATGCTCGGAGCCTTGTCCGGGTCAGTGTTACCCAGGGCAGCATACCGCTCATTGGCATGACGGAAACAGGGCGTTGCTTCGGCTTCGTAGGTCCGGCCGCCATTGACTTGGCACGCTGGTATATAGAAGACGCGCCATTAGCCTGCGGCGGCGCAGGAAGATCCTTGTTCGTATCTGGCAGACCCTTAATGTCGCCAGATTGATCCAGAATCGACTCAAAGTCCTGGTGCTGAAGTAGGCGCTCTATAATCTTATTAATATATAATGTGAGTGCCTTGTTCTGCTCCTTCATGGACTTGAGCTCGGCCTCCAATCGTCGGTCGCCGTCGCCTTCAGCATTGTCGGCCTCGGACAGCTCATCAGCCAGGCTCGAGCCACCGGTGTTCCCTTCCAAGGCGTTCAGGGCGTCTTGGTTGGAGTTGCTGCTCATGTAGCTGAAGTCGTTCTGGCCAAAGTCGCCCTTGAGTGTCTTCTCCTGGAGGAGGAGCTGGTAGCTCTCATTGTCCTCCATCAGGCGTGCGTTGGCCATACGAGCCTCCATGAGGAGCCTCTCAACCTCCTGCAGCCTGCCACCCCTTGGTTTTCTGACTCGACCAGCTTGATCTGGGCCTCTGCAAGCTCCAATCGCAATGATTCTATCAGCTTGTCTTTTGCAATATCAATTTGGAGCTATTCCGAGAATCGCTTCGTTGGAGCGAAGAGGGTGGCGCAAAGCTGCTACCGTCAAGGGAAGGGAGGCGTTGGCTACAAAGAAATGGTCAGTAACGTACGTGGAATCTTAGGAGAAGATTTCGGTTCAAAGTACCTTGTCTTGATGGCCGGCTCTCGTCTTCGTTTCTTTGAGCAAGGTTGTCCTTGAGTCTCTGGATGACGGCCTGCATTTCCTCCTCTCTGTTGGCCAGCTCTTCTTTTCCTTGAGAATGGAACTCCGTTCAGCCTCGTAGATGGACTCCATCTCCCGAATCTGGCGGGTGGCCTCTCTCTTCTCATTCTTCAGGGTCTCAACCTGCTCCTCATATTCATGGACCTTCTCCTCGAGCTTGGCCGATTCCTTGACGGCATCGTCGAGCTTGGATTGGAGGACCTCGGCCTGCTTCTTGTACTGCTCAGACATCTTCTCTTCGGCCTCGAGGCGCTGCTGCAGGTCTTCGACGGCGGAGGCAACCTCTGCGCGGGCGTCCGAGTCGGAGTTGCTCAGCCGGTGTCTCTCCGGGCCATGCTGCGCGAGCGGAAACGGGCGTACCAGTGCGCAAGGAGCGGGTGCGCGCATGCCCAGTGGGTGTCGAGGAGCGCGAGGAGAGCGTGTGAGGGACGAGGCGGCAGCAGGACCAGTGGACTCGGAAGTTGATACTCGGCTCACGGGCCCAGGCGCGGGCCGCTTGGTAGTGGCAGACATGTCGCGGATAGCAATGGCGGTGGGCTAGGATGGAGACGTTTTGCGCGTCACAGCGCTTGCGACATGGAGTAGCGATATTTCCCGTTAGGGTTGGCGAGACGGAGAAATGGAGGAATACGAAACAAGAACAGCAACAACTAGATCAGACTGGTAGGTGGTTAGCAGGCAGTCTTGGGAGGTGGTGGGAAGAAAAGGGACCAGGCCAGGCCCAGGCCCAGGCTAAGTTGAGCCAAGCCAAAACCAGGGACGGGTTTGTGGTGCAGCGCAGTGCATAGCGGTATCCGTACAGTAAGGGTAGGTAGTAGGTAGGTAGCTACAAGATAGTGAGTGGTAGGTACCTACCTACCTACCTGAGGTAGTAAGTAACGTTATAGCCTACCAGCCTGGCGCCAAACTCAACTCACGTCAGAAGCCACTACCGTCTCCACCAGCAATTGGAGTCGATCAAGACGGACAGTGGACAAGTTCAACGGATTACTGCAGCTGCTTGCTGATGGTTGGTGTTGTCGTTGTTGTTGGCACAGTACTGTAGTAAGATACCGTTGCATTCACAACTGACTGTGCACATACAAACAGTTGCCACGGCTCATCAAATAGCCCTGAGGCTAAGCTCACCTTGCATGAAAGGGGTCGTGGATGTTAAAATGGCAGTGTTTCAGCTCCCTGGGTACGTACCCGTCCCTAGCTCAAGGGTAGGTAAGGTAGGTGTAGCTGATTGTAGGTTGCCTTAGCCCAATGTAAACCTCCATCACCCGAACAGGCAGTGTCACCAACTGCGGCTGTGGTACTATTAGTGATGTTGTATATCTGTATGTAGACGCAGATCCGCACACCAACATGCCTCACTTCAGCCCTCAGCGCACCGCCTCAGGCGCGTCATCTTGATCTCCGTCTGGAGTTGCACCACGTTTTGAGCGAGAGGCCGCCACGCGCCGGGTTACTGGGGCTCGTCTGGGGTGGGACGCTCGCATTGACGACTACGCAGATCTACTCACATGCTTGGTTTCCTCCACGTCGCCACCTAGTCAGGGAAACGAAACCCCGTCCAAGGCGCATTCGAGGCGCATTACCGTTGGCATGTTTGTTAATGCTCCATTCCTCTGCCTGATTTAGCTTCGATCAGGGCACCTAAACTTCCGAGAGGCAAGAAGGGAAACTCCCAGGGTTTGTTAAGCAGCGATGTAGTAAGAGTATACAGTTTTAGTACGAATCATATTCCAGTAATAGTGTACAGTATAATTGACTTTTGGCAATGAATCCCAAGGACAATACTCAACTGTAAACCTAAGGCATATCTGATATACATGCCCTCGCCCAAACTCCAAGGCGAGCACTCAGAAGACTCTTCTGCATTGAACCTGGACCCCGGGCTCCATTACATCTGACCCGATAATTTTACTTGGTGTAATTTCAAACATTGGATATGATCTACGTGTTCCCTTGTGCCAACGGAGCCCATCCCAATCAAGCTTCCGGGCTTACACGCTAAGCTTGCACTCTAGCCCAGCTAAGGGGATCATGCGCGCTCATTCCCTTCCCACTTATATCAGCATCATCTCCCTTGTTATTCTTTCAATCCCGTAGCTCTATTGGCCATGTTCGATGTTGACTATGTAGGCATCATCGCAAAGCGCTGTCTCTCGTGGTGATAAACGTACATATTTTAGTCCTTTGATACGTGGATTCCTCGGCAGGTTCATTTCCACAACAGCGTAAGGGAACCCCGTAAATTTTACTGTATACGTTTATAAACAAGCAAAGTAAACTGAAATCATGCTATAGCTGTCTCTATCATAATGGGAGCCATATCATCACGTGGGTCGTGGAGACGATGCTCCCAACTCAGACGCAGGTCGATCTCCTGTGGATTTTATATATACCATGAGTTATAAAATAGCTACCAAAATATGCACAGCAAGTATGGTAGTTTACATCAAAACCTCGGGCACGAAAATAAATTGCGTAAATTTGGTCCCGTTTTGGGGTTCTCGGGTCCTAGAGTTGCTAATGGCGGTTATACCTTGAAATCGCCCGCGGGCGTACTCTGCTTTCTGTAGACAGCATTGGCACAACGCTCGTCAGACACTTTACCGACAGTTTCATACAAACGCTTGAAAGTCCTTGTAACATTATATTTAAAGCGAGGCATATCTTTTATGCTTCTCCTCCATCCACCTACTTATTCATAAGGATATCTGAGATAGCATCAGTATGAATAGCCTGAAGTAGCAATTATTCTCTGTTATTGTTACCTATGAGCTCGAAATTAGTTGCTATCAATCATCTGAGGGTCTCCTGCACAAACAAAAGGTCTATAAGCAATGGCTTGTAGGGCGCTATTTCTCTCACTGAGCAGTACGCACTGAAGCACCACGGCGTTCTGGCCATGTCTCTTGCAAATAAGCGGCGATTTGTTCCTAAGGCAGGCGCCTTTGCATTTCGGATATTATTAAACAACTCTACAGTGCTTGTTACCTAGCAGATCATACCAGTTGCCGACCTTAGAGCTGCGAGGCCACTCGCTATGTAAGGTATGTGTTGTCTACGAAATGAAGGACCAGGGGATCACGGCTACTGTGATGGAAAGAGACATTACTTCGATGGCTACCGCTGCTGTGAGTATTCTGCCTGCTAGACAAAATCCTCAGTGGTTGCCTTCAGCTTGATACATTCGTTGTCATGAATGCTATCAAATGCGACGATCCCTCTCCTCACGTGGTCTACGTCTAGCGACACACGACTTTGTATGGTGCCGTGTGTTTTAATCAGGGCTCTAAACACAGCCAGCGTCTTCAGAAAAAGGTGTAAACCAATATCTAACCTTCAATATAGTAACGGTAATGGGTCCTGTCACAGGCTTCTTCTGATATATTTGTGGCTTACATGCTTAAGATTTGCACCTCACTCTGCAAGCATTGTGTTCCTGAAAGTTGACGCGAGCAACAACAGTATCTTTCATGCTAAGTGACCCGTCATAGGTAAGGTTTTATGCTCATGCTCTTCGCTTGGTTAAACATTAAACAGTCCTAAATACTTCTCTCCTCAATCAGCTCCTTGAGGTCGCCTCATCAGTATATGTCAGCATATGATGGCAATCTCAACGGCCCAAGACAGGTATACAGTCATTAGAAATCCAGAATGACTCGACGCTATATTGTTTTACCCAATGTTAGGTCAGGATCAAAACCCAGCGGGTGCCACAACGACATTCGTAACCAACCAGGAAGGCCGAGGATCTCATCATGAGCCGAGCTCCATTAATACAGATTACCAAGCCCAGGTATGGTGACGCAGGTTCAAGTGGCCAAAATGAACGGATAGTTCCATTCGCTGAAAGAAATAACCGCCAACACAGACAAACTACTCTTGATCATAAATAGCATGATCGGGATCATTAATAATCGCTACGCCGAAGAAGCCGTGTATCCATGGCCTTAGGTATGCCTCGAACTTTCGTATTCAAGTTGGTCTGGAGTGGACCTGGGACATGGCCACTTGCATGGTCTAGAAGCCGATTTCACAAGCAAGATTTTGAGTCCTACAAATCACTCTTGTCACACGATGTAGCGCTCAATTGATAGTTCCGTCTAACGGGGAACGAAGGTCATGGGTTGTATTTTCCCATTAAAGTGGCTATCTTCTGCGACTTAACCCGCGATGGAGCGCAGTCCAGAGCACTCGCTTGATGGCGCGAGGGAGCTCTCGCTACAGAAT
Organism: Albifimbria verrucaria; assembly: GCA_020081605.1. NCBI lineage: Eukaryota > Fungi > Ascomycota > Sordariomycetes > Hypocreales > Stachybotryaceae > Albifimbria > Albifimbria verrucaria. Next base: position 4,146,136 of record JAHREC010000013.1, read on the forward strand.
AATCTCATAACGTGTCACATTGACTGGTATATCCACATATGCCCTTGACCCCATTTTAACCCCGAACGCCTTGTAATGCAGAAAGCCCGCAGCTTAAGCCTGCTGGTCGCTCAGGATGTCGGAGTCACCGGCATCGAGGATAGCCATGGTGGAGCAGCGGAACAGCTTTCCGCAGGCGGTGCCCAGCTCGATCTGGAAAATCATACAAGTAAGCGATATGAACCCTCCAAAGTCTAGGTAGATAGACTTCTTCTCTGGGCAGGCCGCAGGAATTGCTTCCCCGGTCACAGCACATGTGAGAAAAGCTACGTGTGCCCCTAGGACGGAACGCCCTCGAGGTCTTTAGCAATGTGAAAATGGGGCTGAACTTACGTTGTTGCCAGAGAAGTGGTGGATGGGGCCTTGGACAGCATGCTGTAGTACTCGAGCTCACTCTTGCGGAGAGGAGGAGTGTTGCCAGCAATGATGATGAGCTTGGCCTTGCCGGATCGGAGGCTCTTGAGGGTAGACTTGTAACCCAGAGTGACTGCCAAAATTGTCAGTCGCCAAATTCCAATTCAATTGCATGCTCGTCGGGTGTTCAAAACTCACCCTTTCCGGACTTCATAACAAGCGCCAACTTGGAGTTGATGCTGTTGGCATCCTTCTTGCTCTTCTTGACGGGGGCCATTGTGACTGTTGGGCGCTGGGCGATCCGGGACTGACTGGCTGGATAGTTGGGTGATGGGAATGAGAAGCTTGTGAAAAAGACGGCTGCAAATTTCGGTTTTGGATGTGTTCGTGATTGTCAAGTGGGGCAGGAGTCGCTTAACCCTAAGTCCTTGTCTCCTTCCCTGTCAAATAATGTGAGCAAGCCGGCGTGAGTCAGTGGAAGGAGCGCCAACGCCACCAGGTTCGGAAAAGCTTTCCCCGCCTTCGGACTTCGGAGAGCCCTAGCAGCGCCCACATAATCTGATTTCAAAGCAAACGAAGGAGCGACTGGAATCAAGTCGAGGTTGTCGGGAACTTTTAATTGCCCTGTTTTCCCCAAACACCATCACCAAACCACACCTAACAAGCAGCCTCACAACATCCGACAAGATGGCGCGTCGTCCTGCTCTGTTGCTACCGCTACTGCAAGAACAAGGTGAGCTTTACAACTTCCTCGCGAATTTCGGAGTTTTGGAGGGGTTTTGCGGTGGAAAAAATCAATGAAGGAAGCAAACGTCATGGAAGGATGAAGCGGGAACCTCGTGCAGCATCTACTGCTGCGTTCACACATCAATTTCAGGACACATCAACTGACTCTGCATCTCCCAGCCGTACCCCAAGTCGCGCTTCAACCGTGGTGTCCCTGACCCCAAGATCCGCATCTTCGATCTCGGCCGTAAGCGTGCCAACGTCGACGACTTCCTCTCTGCATCCACCTCGTCTCCAACGAGTATGAGCAGCTGAGCTCCGAGGCCCTCGAGGCCGCCCGTATTTGCGCCAACAAGTACCTCGTCAAGAACACCGGAAAGGAGGGTTTCCACCTGCGTGTCCGCGCCCACCCCTTCCACGTCGTCCGTATCAACAAGATGTTGTCTTGCGCTGGTGCCGATAGACTGCAGACCGGTATGCGTGGTGCCTGGGGCAAGCCCAACGGTACCGTTGCCCGTGTCAACATCGGTCAGATCATCATGAGCGTCCGCACTCGTGACTCTAGTACGTTCAAATGCCCTGCGTGGCCACTTTTGCGCGAATAACGTATACTAACCTGCTCGTAGACCGTGGTCTGGCTCTTGAGGCTCTCCGCCGCTCTCAGTACAAGTTCCCTGGTCGCCAAAAGATCATTATCTCCAAGAACTGGGGCTTCACCCTCTCCGTCGTGATGAGTACCTGGAGCGCAAGGCTGCCGGCCGTGTCAAGGTCGACGGTGCTTACGTCCAGTTCCTCAGCAACCACGGCAAGATCGAGGACAACATCCGCCGCTTCCCCGAGGCTTTCCAGTCCGAGGCTTAGACGATGGTAGAGTGTGTTGTCATCTGGGTTTAGGCTGGCGTCATATTGGCATGTCAAATATAGGCCTCATTAAGGAGAGTCTATTAGGCAAATCAGAATCATCGTGTACTGAAATACCATTTTCTCTAAACTTGGTGAACTGTTGAGCATGTCGATTGCTTGATTTGATTCGCGCTTGTGGTGACGCGTCTTCAGGGACGTAATATGGAGCTTGTGAGCCTCAGTACGTGAAGTTATGTCCAGTTGGGGGCATTTATCTACTTGAAGTATTTCCAGACATTTGCACCATGCCACTTGTCAGATGAGTGGTCAACTATTTTAGTTGCATCGTCCTCGGCATCACAGGGCCATTGAGTCAAACAGACAGAACCCACTTTATGGCTCGTGACCGCTGGCGTAGAATCTAACCGTGATGATGCATGGTCACAGGAGCTGTTTATCTAGTGCTGGGCTATCAAGCAAAGGGCCCCAACAACCATATCTCAAACTGCGTGCGTGTTTGCTTGATGCCGGACGGCTTCCATAGTTTTGCAGAACCTGTTTGGGGTGGAGGGGAGGTAAGCTGAATGATGCAATATGAGCTGGTCATACAGTACTGCACCAGACCCTCATCAGCTATTTAAGTTCGCCGTTCAAAGCGGTACACAAACACAAAGACTCTCATTCAAAAGGGGCATGGCTGGAGGATTGCTAGCGTGCAGTACTTGGGATAGATGACAGCAGCAGATGTGGAATCCCTCTCCTATTTCCAGCCTGTCATCGGTGTCGGCGATGGATAAGGATATTACTGCTTTGACCGCCAGCATGGGAGGTACTGCATATCGTAATCCATTTGAGGAAATGCGTGATGGGCGGCGGATGGATCGGTGGATGGATGCACTGATAAGGAGCCCCGTTACAGGTGGCTGGAGGTGGATGAGCGCTAAATGCGGATATTACTGTTCTGGACCTGTTACTGTACTGTGCTGTGCTGTGCTACGCGGTTTGGCGGTCCAAGGCGGTCCTACGCTGTCGCTGCGCTGCCGCTGGGCTGCATTAGACCCAACACACGCGAGCAGCCCCAACCGCAGATCAAGTCGCCGCTGACCGGATCAATGACACCCTCCTGGACAGCCTGGTTCGTCCCTAGTTGTCTCGTTGTCTCTTGCTTCCCCTCCCTGGAACATCGCAACGGGACTTCCCAGTCATCTGCTTAGTGCTTTGTCTTGTCTTCCCTTCGAGTCTTTACTCCTGCAGTAGTGCTCTACAACCCATTCGAATCGGCACTCTGCCTGCCGTGCCGTGTCCGTTTACACGACCTCATGCATTGAGCAAAGACCCTTGGGCCTCTTAAAACCCGCCCAACCGGACCCTGGACGCTGTGCCTCTCGGCAGCACGCGCCCAGGCGATACAGCATCACCACCATCATGGCATTTCAACAGTCAACTCGGCACTCGACTCAACGCGTTGCACGGCCCGATGTCGATGGCCGAGAGGTTCTTGGTCCGCGCCCAGCGCAGGAACACTCAGATAGACGGCCCGACGAGTCGCAGACATGGGTGCTCTTCTCGCCGGCTACAGATATCACCACCACGTCCTACCTCACCGAAACGGAACAGTCCATCCAGACTCAGCCACGATCTCGGGCGACGGGGTTGAACACGGCCATCCGATCTGATCAGGACACAGAGTCTCGCCAGTCGTCACTGCTGTCCGCTATCCTTGATGATGCCGTAGACGATGACGCCGAACTCGACAGTCTCGATAGTCACCTGCCTGAATTCCGGTCCCTGCCCGGCGTATATGCATCCTCTCAGCACGCCAACCAGCCACACACCCAACCGATATTGCCTACTCATGACGGTCTGGGCTCATTTCGATTGGATCAGCCTGCCCTCGGGGCGGATGCCCAAGACAGAATCTACCAGTTCGAGAGATTCAATCCTCGAAGGCTCAACCAGAGACAGGAGAGTTTTGACCGTGCCCAGCTTGAACTCGAATATGAACAAAACCAGGTGGCTGAGAAAAGACAGCGGATCGAGGCTTGGCGGCTGGAGCATAGTCGGATCCTTCTAGATGAAGTGCAGCGGGAAACTCGGCGGAGACGGCAATCTCAAACGCAACCGAGTCATCTACATGTATCTGATACCGTGTTGAAGTCGCAAACCCCAGACCCAGATGCGGAATCGGATGAGCTGACATGGCATGACGAAGATGCTGCTCAGCGCGGGGGCGATGAGGGCGGTATTGTCGCCAGGTACACGCGGAAGGTGCTAAAAGACATGTTGGATATTGACGATAGGCTCCTCGCCATACTATTTGGAGAAGCCATTCCCGACGAGGAGGAACTATCAACAACGCCGCGAGCATCGCAATCTATGATCCAAACACCCCAGACTCAGCCAAGGATCAGTCTTGGCAAATTCAGATTCTTGAGCGGGTATCACGAGAGCTTGGTTTGCTGGTCAACCAGCTTTCGCAGCACCCGGTGCATTCTCCACCTATGCTCGAGTCCAGCAAATACCCCTACCGTACGCGGGTCTCCCTATTATCCCAGAGGCGCCAGCTGCTGTACAGCAGCCTGCAGCGCACGACGAGACCATTCAAGCTTCCTTTCCAGAGTTCAGACCTACCATGGAGCTACCATCTCACCCGATCGGCATACCCGGGCGTCGAGCGGAACCCTCGGCTGAGGCACGAGAAGAAACCGGCTGGAACAACACCTTTTCAAAAGAAGAGTGGGAGCAGGACCTCGACATCAAGCTAGTTTTCCGATACCTACGATCGCGCTTCACGGCACGATGGGCCAACACACCGACATCAAGCACATCTCACGTGGCCACCAACAGCACACAGGACATGGCCGCTAAGGCGGCACGAGTAAGGCAGCACCACCCTCTCACTTCGAGGGCGCGCCCTACGGAGAGGCGTACATTCAAGGCCACAACACCAACCAGTCCCGTTGCTATACGACATCACAGCAGCTGCGCCAGTCAGAGCACCAGACGATCGGCCAGACGCAGCAGCTGCTCGTCTCGGCACTACTGGGACATTGGAGGCTCGCTCGGGACGGGATCCGTGGTTGCGCCAACCGGGCCGATGGGCAGCTGGGGAGAAGTCTAAACAGAGGTTTGCGGCCTTCATGTGTGGGGACGATGACGATGCTTACGGCTTTGTAACATTAGCGGATCAATTTGGATGGGGTCTTTTTTTCTTCTTCTTTTCTTCTTCATGGAGTTGGGCGGGGGCAGGCGAATGTGTAGATGATTTAGAGAAACTAGACATGATATACGCAGAAACGGTCTCGACACTATTGCTTGCTTATCCCGGCACGTAAGCCACCCACTGGTCCAAGGTGTGGACAAGGCTGCCCTTTCGCCCCGTCTCGACAGTTAAGCTCAGCCAGTAGACTGTGTGACTATACCAGGCCAGGCAGGATTGACAACGAGGATGCGGGCCTCCGCATCTGCGCAAACGAACTTTGAAGATGGCTTACGGTCCATGGACTGATCAGCTTCGCACGGTGATCGAGGACCCAGACATGGAACTCGACATTCCTTGGCCGTTCTTGGACAATCGAGGCGGGAACCACGAAGGAGAGATGGCCAGCCGTTTGAGTCACCCAGCACAGGCCACGGCCAAGTTGTGGTATGCGGGCCCTCCCGGAACCAGAGGAAGATATCCCATTGGGCCAAGGTGCACAAGGCGACAGGCTGTGTGGGGTGGGAGAGCTTGGAGAGGTTGTCGCGACGCGGTCCAAGCCTTGAGGTACCTTTCAGAGGCCCAATTACGTGTAAAGCACCCATGGATGCAGGTGGTGCTGGAGATGGACCACTTAAAGGGACTTGTGATGTTTATTATTCTTTTCCTCTTACCCTGCCTTGCCCTCTCTCCCCACCCCTCCATGCCAGGGATTGCATCTTGAAACAGGCCGTTTTGGTGCATGGCTTGAATTTTCTTTGCAGGATATGCACTAGTTCATGAGATGGATGGTGGGAGCAGAGAGGGGAAAAAGAAAGTAGGGGAAAAGTGTTTAAGGCGGTGATGACCGTGAATTGTGAGGTCAAGTCAAGTCAGGTCAGGTCAAGTCAAGTCAAGTAATGGCTGTTTATGGAAATGGGGAACGCGACTCGAGAGTGTTTAGCTCCCGCGTAAAACGACACTACTGTACCTACATGCTATCTAAGGTACTTAACTTGCCTTGGTAGTTGCATGTAGCCAGAGGTCCCAACGTTCACAAGCTCAAGCCGTCAGGCGCTCATACCCGTGGATTGCAGATAGCGGTCGATAGCTACCCAATACACCACCTCAATTGCGCAAGCGTTTTGCAAGATGAACTTCCCGTTTCCTTCCACGAGATTCCGCAGCGTTCACGATCAGGTGGTGGGCGATCCATGTCTCCAGCACAGCGAGTACCTTAGGCAAGGCAACCTTGGACAGGGGTGCTGGCGAAATGCGCGTCGACAGCGTGTTTTGGAGGGAGGTGCAGCAGCTGGTTCCCACACCCCATCTGTCGTCTCGCTCTCTCCGTCTCCATTTCCATCTCCTCACCCACCTACCTCGATGCCCGCTACGCATCCTTCTGTGCAGCCTTGCCCCAAACTTTTTCCTCGTCCAGTCCATTCATTCCTCTCATCCCACTTCGTCCCTCCGCCCGTCCATCGTCTGAGCAATCGCTCGTCACCACCTGCAAACCGTATAAATACCCCCTCGCGCCCGCTGCGGTGCCGCCTGGTCCTGTCTCTGATACATCGATCCGGTCAGTCGCCGCCTCGGGATATTTCCATACAAATCATGCCTGCCTATCGCATCGCATAGAACTGATTCCCAATCACAGTGCCATGAACTAGACTGTCCATCTACGTGCGGCCAGGCTGGTGCTTGCTTAGTCCACGTTAACGTCTCCATCTTCCGTCGTATAAGTATCCTTCGCATCCCCTCGACTCCCCATCGACAACCTCAGTCCGTCCAGAGACATGCGCACCTAGGAATCCTAATGGCTGCGACCCCGTTCCAACCCTCCCATTTTGGAGCGATCCCTTTCGATATATACAATGACGCGCCTCCCACTCCCGTAGTGACTCCTACCCTTCCCGGCGGCGGTTGCAACTTTGTGGACCTCACCCCGGAGCCAATGCCTCCAAGTGCGGTTGCCGGCGTTTTTGGAGCCGTCAGGTTCCCGGGAGCCCTGTGCCCGATCAATCTGGATGGTGTTTCTGTGGCCATCATGCCTGTTACCACGATGATTCTACTAGCGACGGCCAGGTCACCCAGGTCAACAATCCCGAACAGGAGAACGAACGACCTCGGAATGGACGCGACCCATTGAGCCCCGTACTAGGCCTGCCTCATACCGACGCCTCGACCCTACCAGGTTTTTCCTTTCCAAGCTTTGGGGATACGGACAACTTGTCATTTATTCATCGCGATCCTCAGGATATGGTCCATGGCCCAGGACTTCCCTCAAGTGCTCCGCCAGCAAGTTCAATGCCTGATACCTTGGCTTGGGGCGATAACCCGATGGACGCGCTCTCTCCTACCACCGGGTTACCTCCGATCCCCCGCAATGTCTCATGCCATCCCAGACGGCTTCCACCACATCGTCCGTTCATGCCAGATACAACAGACCCTTCGCTGGCAAGGGGCTACAGACACTAAGTAGTGCTTCTGCAGCCAAGCTTCGATCATCCTCTCAGCAGGAACCCAAAATCAATAGCTCCGCTACACCTACAAAGGACCATAGCTTCGGACGACAACTATCTGTGTATGGCTCTCAAGGCGAACCTAGGGTGGGAGGTCGTGAGCCACCCTCAAGTGGCGTTACTCACGAAATGTTCAAGAACATGTCAGATACCGTCAGCAGTCACGAGCAACGACTCGACAGATTAGAGACTGTCTCCTTCTCCGCTGCCGGTCATGACGATTGCCAGGAAAAGATTGACCACTTCGATCTCCGCGTGACGGAACTTGAGAGTCGAATGGAGGAGGTAGAGAAACTGGCGGGCAATGATAATGCCAGCGTTGTTGGCCGGCGCACAGAAAAGCCCGATGATACCGCATCACAGAGCACCGTTTCTGTGGCCACCAGCATCACTAGCCGCGGTGATCGTTCTCAAGAGCTCTATAGCCAGGTTCAGTCACTTCAAGCCCAGGTTGCCCAACTGCAGTCTGCGTTACCAACTTGGAACCAGCCCTGGGAGGTGGAAGTGGTTTTCTTGCCGTTCCCCTGAAGAAGATATGGCAAAGCATCCATCAGTTCAAGCCCGACACCTCAATTGGCGGAGAAGAGTGGACACAGATGACCGTCAGCTCAGCAACTCTCCGAGCCCAGTCGCCATTCCACAATGAATGGGCTCCTGTAGACCACGATACCGATTGGCTGTTGCCCAAAGCTTGCAGCGATAAGAGCATCTCAGATAAGCGACTCCGCAGCCGTGGCCTCATCAGAGTAGTCTCGGTCAAAGGGCCAGATGCTCGGAGCGTGAACTCAGCCATACACTCCGTCTTCAGTGACGTGTTCCGGGAGATGCAGATGCTGCAACGACCGCAGAATCCTTATCCTCATTTATCAAAATTCCTAGGCTTACAGTCAACCTGGGTGCCACTACGTAAAATTCACAAAGATTCACGACTTCGATTTCTGAGTCCAGCGGAGATGGTCAGCCCAGCCATGTGGGACGTGCAGTTTCTGCACTCGGTGATGATGAAGTCGGCGGAACCTAGGTTGTTCGTCACTCATCCAGACGCCTACGTACAGGACCTTCAAGCTTTTGAAATGGGCTGGTCCTGGCAACGAATACGGCAGCTCAACCCAGCAGGTCCGGACGTCACTGAGTCCCAGGAGGTACCTGATGCGGGTCCCCTCGAAGAGCACTGGGCTTGGAATGAACAGATGGATGAGACGCCAGGATTCCATGGTATCACGAGGCAGACGTCAGTTGAACATCTCGTCTCAACATCACCTCATCTACAGCAAGTCGGCCCCTCTAGTAGCAAAGGTTGGAGGTCTCCCACACCAACGATGATACGAGGACAGTCTCCAATGCTTAAGGGGCGAAGGGGCTCGCGACCACCAAATATTCGGACTGCCTCGGTGCCCTTGTCAGTAACCACAAGGTTCTCTCCAATGTCAGGCAGACGTGTAGTCTCAAGCAGCGAGAATCGACGATCTATGCAGGGCATCCTAGCTCCCCAGGCCAACGTCCTCAAGAGACGCCAAACAAGGTCGCCTAGTTATCACCGCTTCACACCGCGCTGGACAGCCTCACCAAGCCCGATGCCACTGGGCCTCAACGAGTATCAACCTGCACGTGGGACCACCCTTCGCATACGCGACTCCCACAGCAACGCACCCCTTCAGGAAATCAGACATATTCGGGGCAGCAGCGTGGTACGGAACGCGCCGGGATATCCATCGGATGAGAACATTAACGACGACTACCCCATGGATGTTTACGAAAATAGCTCGGATGGTCTATATGACGATGACGAAGAATATGAGGAAGATGAAAGCGACGACAGCGTCTTGCGGGTGACTCACACCCACGGTGATAACGAGCATGACTCACAACATGCACAGCTGCCTGAGGATGAGCCGTGGCCTGGTATTGAGGATCCTGATCGGATATCCGACGGCGAGAACGTCGACCCGAGACGAGCTGATCAGCGAAGCGACACGAGCAGCCAGCCGTCTGAATACCCGAGTACCCAAGCTCAGTGGCCACCTACTACAAGCACGGAATTCCATATTCATGAGGATGATGACGGGAGATAACAGAGTTAGCTGTACTGTCCCGGCATTGTGAGATGTCCTAGGTTCGAATGGCTTTCAGTTGGCATGCGAGGTGTATCAAAGGCCATGTAAGACGCCCACCCACCGACGGTGACTTTCTCCTTCTTGTTTTGTCTTTTGGAATCACCTTCCTCGATTCAACACATATAAACGTTTTCTTTTGTGTTGTCATAAAACCTTGTGGCGCGGCGTTTGGGACGAATACGAACCATGAAACGATGTGCGACAAGACATGACAGTTCCAAGATGAGGGAATATGAGATTTGGCGAATCATGCGATGAGGAAGGGAGTGGCGAGGATACGCTGAATTGTTAAGATACGTTATACCCTTCTACGAGTATCATTTGGAGCGAGGAATTGGGCTGGCAGTTTGCGTGGCGGGATACAGATTTCACGTTGTATAGATTATAGCTGTGTACATCACAGACCTCTCTCCCATATACCAGAGAATCCCATCTTTTACATTACTTCGGACGAAACATGTCACATGGGTTCCACGCACCACAATGAAGCAAGAGAAATCAATGTTTATTCGGTGTATCCAACCGTTTCATTTCTTTTGATCGTCATCAACGCTCTCCGACTCTAGCGCGGTATAGGGTATCAAATCCGAACAAAGGAGAGGAAGAAAAAGGCAAAGGCTCTACCGAAAGAACAGCAGTGCAAGCTCCACCAAAGTATAACAAAAAAAAAAAAAAAAACAATATGCAAAAAAGAATCATCCAGACGCATGTCTCTAGTGAACCTGACTCCGTAGCCAAAACCCAGGCGGTCGGGAGGCGCTCCAAAGGCTATGAACCTTGCCCGAACGCCGTAGGGCTGGAATGCAAAACCATATATATATACTCGATCAGCGTCATGGCTTCAACCTTGTTCTTCAATGGAGACCATGGAGTGCGGTCGAGCTCTCGAAGCTCTCCAAGGCATTCCTTCTGTAGTCGGAAATCTCGCTGCTCGTAGCTATCCAAAAAGGAAATTCTGAATCCCATGAGGGTTCTGACAGCCCCTGTATGTTTAATACCACGTTCCCTTGGGATCCATCTCATGCTTAAGGCGACATCTCTCTGTCTGGCAGATTTTGGACCGTCCCAGTCGCTTGAACTTGAGGCCTCGCGGCCCGCTAACGTAGTGGTACTGGCCGAAAAAGCGCCACTGCCGAATATCCGCGAGAGCGTAAACTCGGTCCCCCAGCGGCCCTCGAAGTGAAACCACGAAGTCGGGGCATTAGGGTTGGAGGCTGCAGGAATGAGGCTCTCAGGCTTTCGCAACGCGCCAAGCTCGTCGTCCTCCTTAGGCGACTCTAGCGTGTAATCGTAGTGGTAGGCGTAGTTATTCAGCGCCGGGTCCCAGAGAGGACCCTTGTCGGTCTCGTCCTTGAGCAGATGAAAGGGGAGGATGTAAGGATGCGTGCCGGGCAAGGCGTACATGGCATGAGAACCAACGGCGGAGTAAATGACTGGGCGGTCGCCAGACTTCTCCACGGCTTCGTACGTGTAAGCCTGGCCACCCTCGTGCTCAGAGAAGAAGATGCCGCGAGGGACACCATTCTCAAAGCGCATCATGCAATGTTCCCAATCACCGACATGGTTGCCAAATCGTATGCCAAGAACTGTTTGCCCGAGGTTGTATGAGTAGAAGAAGAACCAGAATGCATCAAGAACGCCAGAGCCCTTGTCCACTAGTACAAGCACCGCAGGGCCTTGGAGTAGCCATCGGCGTTGGGCTTGTGGCCGTGATCAGCAGACGGAGGTTTGTTGTCGCGACGCTGCGATTGAAAGCGAAGCAGGCGAGGGTCGGCGATGCGATGTAGAGGGTGCTTCTTGTCCACATCGTACCACGTCGTTGGCTCACTGATACGTCCTCCGCCACTGGGCCTACCTTGCGACCACTTGTCGTCGCCTCGGTCCGGGTCCTCTGGGAAAGCGTTGGGTACGTTGTAGTGGCTATGCAGCCATTCGGGACGAGACTCGACATCATCGTTGCTGCGCAACGTTACGACACCGTCGTTTCCGTTAAGCTTGTGGAGATTGTGAAGAGTCCAAGGCTCCGTGCCATTGAGGTTCTTGTCCTCCAAGTAAGGGGTCATATGTTCAAGGTGTTCCTGAATGTCGGAAGGCCAGAACTGCTCGCCAGAGTAGAGATGGACAAGAGGCGCATACTTGAGAACGTAATCCGGTACATCCTTGAGGACCCGACGGCGCTCCTGAACGTTCCTCTTCTTGTTGGGCTTGCGCGGGGCTGGTCAGCGTCCCACGAACGCTTGCTGAGTTGCCTGATCTCCTGCCATTCTATCCAACGCAGCTCCTCCTCCGTCTTGTTACCGGCGGACGGCAGCGCGGCGGGATCGCCCCGAAGGTGGTGTACACCGCACAGGCTGACCCATCGGCATAACTGGCGATCTAGGAAGTACGGGCTGCTGTTGACCCAGCGGCGGTCGCGGATACGCCTCGCTTCGTTGGGCTTGGTCGGGTCGAGGACCTTGGGGAGCAGCCAGGCACAGAAGCTGAATGTGAAGAAGATACAGAGGAAGACGGTGGTGCGGCGCAAGCAGTACATGGTTTCGGTTGGGGCGGTGGCCGGCGACTAGCGCTCGAGCCGTGAAGCGAGAGACCTTGGCGATTGAGGTCTTGGTAGGAGACGGGCTGGGCGAATGTCTACGGCCAAGGGCGCAGAAGACAAGCCGGACTCGTCGTGCCCGAGACCGGAGTGATAGAGGGACTGATGCCGGTGGGAGGGGCAGCAAGGAAGAGGATGCGGAGGGAGAAAGAGGAGGGAAGGGGAGGGGGACGTAGAGGCACGGCGGATGGGATAGACCAGCTATAAGAGCATCGCGAACCAGGCCTTTGCTTCTCACAACGCCGCCGGCGGTCATGGGGTGGAGGAGTAGAAGAGGGAGACTGGGGAGAGAGAGGCGTGAGGACGAGTCGAGGCGTGGTGCCAAAAGGACGGGTACGAAGCCCATGTACCTTGCCTTGCCCAGAGTAGAGCACAATCCATGGTCCGTCTTGTACTACCCTACCTACCTACGGTACGCTACCAGATCCGCTTACCTGGCCCACGCGCTTCAGGGCCCAGAAAAAAAGCCAAGGGGTGCACAGGCACACATGCAGGTGCAGGGCGCAAGTGCGGGTGCTTCCACGGCCAGGGCCACGTACCTGTACGGGCTGGACCTGTATCTTTCAGGGGTTCTACGCGCTGTTTTGGCGCAGGCACCGGGGCCTGAGCTACCAGCCCAGCAGGTACCGCGGCACTCACCGAAACAACCTCCTCCAAACAGACCGCTGAGCCCCAAAGGCCAACCCCGCAGCCGGATTGGTCTAGACGCTGCGGGATCAACAGTTGAGTCTGCCAGGTACTTGGCAGCAGTTAAGCATTTGGAAAGTGCAGAAAGAGAAGGAAAAAGCATTGCGGCTGTTGGTTGGGATACGATTCCGTCTTCGCTCAGCCGCTCTTCTCTCATGCAACGTCTCCTTTCTCTCTCTCTCGGCCTCAACACGGTATCTGCGCCACGGCTGAAGCAATCGCCAACTCACCCAGGTTTTGGCTTGCATTGTCCCCATTCTCCATCCCCATTCCGCTCAGAACCCTGGACATGCAAACCGTCAGCCCGTCTAGCGTGATCCCCTAGTGTTCTTCTCCTCCTCTCCTCGCACACGTACAGCATCTGTACCCTGAACAGGTCCCAAACAGGCATGAACTTCAAAGGGGCGCTGCATCGCCCCAATGCCAATAGCCGTGCGTCTGGCGTACCGTACCGTATTTTGTGGATAAACTGTCTCTAAAAACGACTGGCCCGGATAGCCCTCTGCCGTGATGCTTCTGAAGACGTGTGCGGGTTGCGTGGCCACCCCAACTTGGACCGCCAATCTTCGACATCTAAACGCAGGTGGCTTGCGATGCGACTCTTCCTTGGAACCAACACTGGGGCCGGAAATTATAGAAATTTTCCGGCATCATCAGTATACGCCGGAATGTTGGTACCGTACGCCATGGCCATTCATAGCAGTGCATCAACGACTGTAACTAGTCCGCCCCATGTTTCTTATTTTCTCCTTTCAACTAAATATACGGCTGGGATCTTCTTCTTAGAGCTAACCCTCCCTGAATTTCTCCTTCGAAACACACACACCATGGTCTGACGGGTTGACACACATCCTTCCACATAAAGATCAGACATGCAAGCCACTCAAGATTCATGAGGCTGATTCTGACGGTGGGGAGAGGGGGCGCTCACATCACCCAAACCTTTCTTGACATGGTCAGAATAATCTCAACTAAGAGAAGCCCCTTAAACATGACATTCGCCCACGCCCAACCGGTCGCTTCAGGCTGGCCCCGTGTCTAAAATTGTCCACTCGAAGCCCTTGGGTTACTCATGTGGCTCTTTCTATTCAACTGAGTCGCCCCAAACAGCACGGGGTCAAGACGGCGGCTCCATACTAAACGAGATGACGAACCACCATCGTCTTGGCCACCACATGGCGTCGTAACGCCCGATTAACTCTTAGCGCAAGGCTGTCGCTGGTCCCTTGTTCGTGGATCTCTTCTCCCGATATCCCTCACACCAACTTGAAGAGCCGGCCATTTCCCGGCCGCTTAGGACACAGCCAATCGCAGTCTGCCTAACTGTGTCGTGGCCCAGCAATACCTTCTCGGTTGGCTACTATCGCCTGGTCATTTGCATTGTCTCTTGTTTTCTTGCATCTCCAAATCTGCAACCGTGCCATGGTCATAATTGATATCCCGTGTTTTTCGTGCGCGTGTGATACAATGGCGGCAAATCCTAGAGGCGGGCGGCAACTCGTGACCCTGGCCCATGCAGTAAAGGCCACACCGTAAACCTGGTCGATTCTAAATCCTGAATTCATGCATGCGCAAGACGCCAAAGTCAACAAGCAGTTTCGACTTGGTGTTGCCATCTCGATGCAACTGGGAGGTGCGCTTGAAGATCACCATGTCAATCTGCCATGGTCACGTCTTCATCGCTTTCGATACGCTCGTCAGCAGTCCTTGAAACAGGATCCAACTCCTCGTCCTCGTCCTCTTCCTCATCATCCTCGCTCTGACCACCTTCCGCTATGGTTTGATTTCTGTTTTGGTAGAGGTCTTCCCATCTGTGTGGCGTTGGTGTCGATAACGAATCAGGCTCCACTGTAGACATGTCATCGTCAAGGCCTGCAACCTGGCCATCACTCCTCTTGCCCCGGCCTCGAGGCCTTCCAACCCGTCGACGACTGACTCTTGCCTGCTCTTCTATGCCAGAGGCCATTTTCCGCCTGCGAGGCTTGGCATCAGGATCTTTGTTATCCTTGAAATTCTTGCCCTTGCCGTCCCTAGCGTATACAGTAACGTGATCTGTCTCGCCTCGTTTCTTCTTGAGCGCCATAAGATTTTCCAAAACCGTGTCTGTTGAGCCCGTTCACCTGTCTTATCCTTGCCTGTAGGAATCCTGATATTCCATTGCTGTCGGATTGGCGCCAGTGCGTCTTCCGCAGGAACTTTAGGTTTCAGTATTCTTTCGGTCGTCAAGATTCGTGAAGAGCTTGCTGCTAGCAGGTCGACTTCACCTGGTAGGTTTCGAAGGGCAGGCAACGGGAGGGGGTCGTCTTCCTCTCGGTTCGCTAAGATGGCTTCTGTCCCAATCACTTCCGCCCATTGCCCTTCGAATACTCGCCCCGATAAGATATCAGGGGCCTATGGGAATGAAGCTCCATGATCTGGATGTCCTCTGTCGGAACGGCTTCCTTCTCCTGATGTTCATCCTTGTCTTGTGCTTCTCCGTTTCGTGGGCTCTTTTGTGTAGTCGCAACCTGCTTCTCGACTGTCTTGCTCGCAGGTTTAGCACCTAGCAGCCGTGGGTCTATGTCGCCCGCATCGTCAGGCACGGCATCGTCCGCTTCAGGTTCTGGCAGCGGCTCGTCGTCGTCATCCTGGTCCGCGTGGCCGCGCTCCGCGGTGGGAATGGTTTGACCTTCTTGTTCGGGTTGCTGGTCAAGCCAGTTCTTGTAGTAGCCGCCGCGACTATGGTAGTGGACCTTGTTTGCCTTCTCTTTGAATTCTGGGTAGGAAAGCTCAATGGTGAGGTAGTAGGTCTGGCCGGGCTGTCAGTACACGACGGGCCACCATGTGGACTGGTCAAACAGACCTCTGTTTCTGTCGTGGAATATTCGTACTCCCATTCGTCTTGGTCGTCTCTTCCCATCGACTGCAGTTCGTCAACAGGGAGCGCTCTCAACTCGCCCTCTGCCTCCGGCGCTGGGTGTTCCACCGGGGTCGCCATCTCAGCGGTTGGGTCGGCGGAATGCGAGGCTTCCCGTGAATTGCGGTCGCAGCATTTACTTTTATTTTCGTGCGTGCATAAAGGTTAATCGCAACCCATTGAGGCGATCGCAGCCTAAGGATCGCTGCTGTCAAGGGTGGTGAAGGTTGGCCAGCGGTGATGTCGCCAAAATATAAATATACAAAAGAGTTGATTGCCTGTTTGGGAACGAAGCAAGTCGGTCAGCGATGGCATTACAGGGATCAGGCGGGGCAATTTGAACTGGGTTGGGCTTGCCCTGCTGTCGCAACGCCGCAATCGAGCCCGTTTCTCGATAAGTCCACCAAAAGGCTTTGACTCACAGCCCATAGCCCTTCGCTTCTTCCAGTGACATGCTGCTGTGCTCTTCCAGATCTGCCCAGTCTTCATAGCAGTGCCTCGCGACGCACAACACGCCCTCTTCCATCCCGAACTTCGCTCCTTTCCCTCTCTGAACCTGTGTTGGCCAAACGCGGGCCAAGATGCCCACCGTTCATCTGTTGGACTATGTTGCGGGCAACATCAGGAGCCTGGTAAACGCCATTGAGAAGCTGGGCTATGAAGTAGAATGGGTCAAGACGCCTGAAGATGTCCCCAAGGCAGAGGTACTGCCCCTTTGCAACCGCCTCGCGATTCTGCGCACAATCTTCTCGTGATGCTGACCCCTGCAGAAACTTATTCTTCCTGGAGTCGGCCACTTCGGCCACTGCCTGACCCAGCTGTCCCAAGCAAACTATCTGCCGGCGATCCGGAAACACATCGATTCCGGCAAGCCGTTCATGGCGATATGTGTCGGCCTTCAGGCGCTTTTCGAAGGCTCTGTCGAGGATCCAGACGTTCCTGGTCTTGGCTTCATCAAGGGCTCGCTTGGCCGCTTCGACGACAGCGCAAAGGCTGTACCACACATCGGCTGGAACAGTGCCAATACTGCGGGCCGACCCATGTACGACCTCCGACCGGACTCCAAGTACTACTACGTCCATACATACCGGTTCCCCTACATCAAGGGCGAGCTCGAGGCCCAAGGGTGGACCATTGCGACGGGCACCTACGGCAGCGAAACCTTTGTTGGTGCCGTCGCCAAAGGCAACGTTTATGCCACACAGTTCCACCCCGAAAAGTCCGGTGTCGCTGGTCTGAGGACTCTCAAGGCCTTCCTTACAGGCGAGGGCGCAAAGAGCCTCCTCGCTGACCCTGCCAGTAACCTTCCTGACGTCAACTTCAAGGATGCCCTGACACGTCGAGTTATTGCATGCCTTGATGTCCGGGCCAACGACCAGGGTGATCTTGTCGTCACCAAGGGTGATCAGTACGATGTTCGTGAAAAGGGTTCTGACCGCAACGTTCGCAACCTGGGCAAACCCGTGGAGCTCGCCAAGCGATATTATGAGGAAGGCGCAGACGAAGTCACCTTCCTCAACATCACATCCTTCCGAGACTGCCCGCTGGCCGACCTGCCTATGCTCGAGATTCTGCGGCAGACGTCACGTACCGTGTTTGTGCCCCTGACCGTCGGTGGTGGCATTCGTGACACAGTCGATACGGACGGCACCAAGGTGTCAGCTTTGGAGATTGCCACCATGTACTTCAAGTCTGGTGCCGACAAGGTCTCTATCGGCTCTGACGCCGTTCTCGCTGCTGAGGAGTACTATTCCTTAGGCCAGAAGCTCTTCGGCAACACTGCCATTGAGCAGATCTCGCGCGCCTACGGTAACCAGGCCGTTGTAGTCAGCGTTGACCCCAAGCGTGTCTACGTCCCCAAACCCGACGCAACACGCCACAAGCTCGTTAACACAAAGTTCCCGGGTCCCAAGGGCGAAGCCTATTGTTGGTACGCGTGTACTATCAAGGGCGGTCGTGAAACCCGTGACATGGATGTCGTCGAGCTTGTTCAGGCCGTCGAGGCTATGGGTGCCGGCGAGATTCTGCTCAACTGCATCGACAAGGATGGCACCAACAGCGGATTTGATCTGGAGCTGATTGAGCAGGTCAAGAGCGCCATCAAGATCCCTGTGATTGCATCCAGCGGTGCTGGTAATCCAGGCCACTTTGAGGAGGTCTTCAACAACACGCGAACAGACGCGGCGTTGGGAGCTGGCATGTTCCACCGCGGGAGTACACGGTTAAGCAGGTCAAGGACTTTTTACAGGAAAAGGGACTCAGCGTACGGCAATTTGAGGGATCTCTTTAAGGGAAATATATATATATATATATATATTGGAATAGACAAAAATAATAGATCAAACGACTTCAGAACGTTCCACAAATTTTCCATTTCAACTAAGGCTAGCAACGGCATCCAACTCCACACCGTGAAGCTGCTCCTTGAGTGACTTGTAAATGTAGGAATAAAGCTTTGCATAATCAGGAACATAAGAAAACATCGCGAGTAAACGCCTGATGCTACCCGGCTCCTTGTGCAAAGAAACAACCAGTAAAAAGGAGTGCAACTGAACTATGACTCATGCAAAAACAGCACTTCAGATGCGTAGTTAACGTGAAGAGCATGTAAAGAAAGCCCTCCTCCGGAAGCAGCGAAGAAATGAAGTAAGAGGTCTTTACACCTCCATGCCCATGAAAACCCACTGGTTGCTAGTGACATCGAGGTCATGTGCCCAATGGTCAAGGGTTGTCAACTCAAAGCCGACCCATTGCAGACTCTTGGTCAGTTCGAGCGCCTCTTCCGAGGGATGCGTCGATCAATGCAAGTGACAATGCGGGAACAGTCCAGAGGACCATCGGCAAGTTCGATGAGAGCCATGAGACTGGATGAGATTATGTGTTAGCCACGTTGGATATTTCAATGGGTAAAAGCATGAATGCTGCAGTGACTTACGCTCTCTTTAGGTCTCTACCCAAAACGCCTTCAATATCGAAAAAGACAAAGAGGGTTTTCTCCTCTCCATCATTCGCGACGAAGGCGCGGAAGCTCGCCCTGCCAGCATAATCCCAGACCTCTAGCCAGGCGTCAATGTCAAAGCTTGGAGGCTTGACTTCGTTGCCATGACGAGAATGCTGGGCCAAGAACTGGTCTTCAGGTGGCGGCGTGTGCATATAAGCAGCTGACAGGCCGGAGCCATGCATCGGCGGGTTCCTCTCACCCAGAAAAACCGCCTTCATGGACTCGCAGAAGAATCTCTCACAATCTTCCCTGATCGAGCGTGCTGCCCCCTCGCCGGCCCAGGCGGCGGCCTGGGATCTCGCGCTTCTTGTTCTTGGGCAGAAGAGCGAGTTCGTTTGACGAGGTTAATGCGGCGAGGGGGCTTGTAGGAGGGATGGAAGGCCTGAGGAAGGGACCTCAGGAATACCACTCGGCCCCTGAAGGAAGAAGAATGTTAGCAGAGGGTTGGGAAGAGGTAGCGATGCGGCTCGGCTGTGAACATACCTAGAACCCCGGTAGTGCAGTAGTGCAGGCCCTTGAGCCCGCCGGTAGAGTCGACAAGGTAGCAGGAGGAGAGGACGTTGACCTGGTGGACAACGGCGTCGCCGTAATTCCTACTACTATTATTACTTTGGTTACTAATTTGCGCCATTGTTCTTAGGTGACCGTGTAAGCTGCTAAGTGATGGTTCGGGTGTGGTGTTGACTGGAGGTCCGACTCGGCGTTACGGTGGCGAAGCAAGATGACTCTTGGAAGAGCAGGCGGTGAGATGGTTCTCGGATGGTTGACGGATGGAGAGATTGAGATTTTGTTTTCCTTCTTTGCGAGCGCAGCAGATGGCAGAGAGCCTTTGCTATGTTTGACGGGGCAACGATGGGGAGCAACGGGGTTTATCTCTGTGGAAGATCGGTGGTGAATGTCTCGGTGCAAAGGGATGGAGGGAAGGACGGAGTAGGTAAGAGAAAATGCCAGAACTAGTCCAGCGGGAAGCCACCCAATTGAACTGTAACCGGGCCCGGTCTGGACGCTACGGCGTACAGTGCGGCAACCATCTCGCCACTAACCCGGGCTCCCATTCGCCATTCCTGTCAGTGCTGCAGCAACCATGAGGCCCAGATGGGGTCACGACCACCGTTTACCAATCGCTTGGGCCCGCCAAGCACCGTTGTGCACACTGTGTTGCCCTTTTTTTAATCTTTACCATAGTATACCATGGTCATGCATCCCAACTTATTTGCTGGCTGCAAGCATTCAGTCACATTCCACAGCAGACGTTGACTGTAACATTACGACATTTTGCGAATAACAAAGCCATACCGTGCGGCTGCCGTTGGTCATGGATGAACGCAAAGCCATGTTTTGATCCATTCCCTTGCATGCACAGTCCTGTACGGTACAGCATCTTGAGCATGTCCACGACAGTGCGTCAAGTCTGCTTCGGCCCAAACCATTGCCAAGCCCGTACAGTGCGCATAGTTAACCCCGTCCCATTCGGCATCACCACGTGCACACCTCCATTTGGGCTCTGCTACCGAAGCATCCGCCCAGTCGCAGGGTTCATGGAGACACATGCCGAGACTGGCCAGTATCATCTTGGCAAATGCGAACACTGTGACGAGCGATACAGTACCACGATGCACAAATCCAAGTTTCCACCCGTTTGCAAGCCATGCTGGTCTGCTACCAACCGTTGAATTGCCAATTCTTGCCTAAAACGCTAGTGAACCGGTCTCATCCGCCATGTCTTACAGCATGGCCAAGTTCGGTCCTGCAACGTTCATCCCCGCATGAAAGCCTCCAATATTGGTCCGACCACCCTTTTAACCTTTTATGAAACCATCGATCCTGCGTCGGGAACAGAGTGCACGGCGCTGCTACATGTCCTATTATGCCCTCTTGTGCTAAGCTATAGTATGTTACCTACCCTGCACTTTTGGGTGTAGCTTAATAGAGCTGTGGAAAGACACGGCACTTGCCCATCTTCGTCAAATACAGATATCTTCAGGCCCGATCCAATGCCTGCCGAGCAAAGAAATCGCCACTTTGGTGTATTGGTAGCCAGTATGTCCGGGGTGGCAACATGCAGCCTGGAAGGGTCCGTCAAGCAAGGAAGTATTGCATGAAATCAAGACATGACCGCAACCGCCGTGAACAACAAGGACGGCAACAAAACCAGCGGTGACACAACACACTTTCGGGGATAGGTGCTTAGTGCTGTATGTAGGATGCCAACGCACTTCTCTCCTATATGATTTCGAGCCTGCGTGAGGCAACATATTGCAAGGAGTAGTACCTAACATGGCTCTTCAGCAGCTGTGTCCATTACAGTGCCGAGGAGCCTGTATACCCTATACAGCCCGTATGCCATAGGAAACTCTATATTTCCTTGGTTAGTTACAGTACGTGGCAATAGACCTGTGAGGTAGAAAATGAGTAGTGAGAAAACCGAGAGGCCACGAAAGGCGATAAGTCAGAATCAGATTTATGAATATATGAATTGTACAGAAGCGTTTGTCAAGGTACAAATTAACATGCAAAGTGCCGTGTGTTAGAGGCTCCACTCGCCGGAAGGGAGCCTTCACGTGTGGCCTGGAGCAGCCTCCGCCTCCGATAAGATAACCCCGGACGTTGCATCGATAATCTACCTCCGATCGTCTTTTCATCTGCACATCATCCGCCACCTCTTCCCACCAGAGACACAGGCGACTCAAAACAGATCGAGCTCGTGCTACACTCCTCAACTGTTCCAACGTATCGTCTGGTCAGAAAGCCCATGGCTTCCTCACCCGCTCCGTCCGGCCGGCTGCCGCACGCATTGCCCTGGTAACCTCGGCACGTCGTTTTCTTGCCACGACGGCTTCCCGCTTCAGCGCCAGCGGCAATGAGAATACCGGAGAGCTTGCACTTGGAGAGCTTCAAGGCGCCAAGTTCAAAATCGAGCCCCTGAGGCGCGTGGGCGAGGATGATGCCACCAAGCGTGCTCGACTTATCTGTTCGCCACCCCGTCCTCCTCTCTTTCTTGACTTGCAAAGCTGGACACAGACAACTAACCTAACTCTTTCCTGCAGACCAGTCCCGCAAACGTGGCACTCTTGAGTCCGACCTGCTCCTCTCTACATTCGCAGCAACTTATTTGCCCACGATGAACTCGGCCCAGCTGGACCAGTACGACCGCTTCCTCGACGAGAATGATTGGGATATCTATTATTGGGCCACGCAAGATCCAAAGGATGCCACCACAGCACCGACTCAAGACGAGACACCCCGTGACCCCCTGGTGGCGAGTGGGCACAGACAATTGGCAACTTCCGCCCAGCTTACCGACCTGTCCCTGTGCGCTGGCGAGACAGCGAGATCCTTGCGCTCCTGAGAGCCCACGTTAAGCGACGCAGTGTAGATGGAGAACAAGGTGATGGCATGGCGTTCATGCCTCCACTGGACACCAAGTAGACAGCGCACCGAACCTACACATGACTTTGCTCGGGTGTTACGACCAAGAGAACAGAAAACGAAGCCATTGGCCGCTTAACGATATACAACAACACGGGGACACAAACCAGCGGTCGTTTAAGCGACTGAAATGCTCGCACATCATGATGTTGCGTGGTGTCGAGTCTAGTTGTACATAACTGTACAGTATTCCATGTAAGATGATGTACCTTGATACATGGGCTATGAAGGGTCTTTTAATGACCACCCATGCGAAAAACCTTCATTCAATTAGACAATGATCAAGAGAGTTCTCTATCGTTTGAACATTTCCTACCTCGTTGGGTAAGGGGAAAACCGATGTTTACAAGTGACCAAAGCAGACCCAACGTCTACCTATCCTGCATAACAAAAATTTGCTTAAGCCGCGTCGTTGCTGAAGACGCTGAATTCGCCAAAATTGCTAATTAACATAGGAAAAATGAAATTTCCGTTGGTAAATCCTTAAAATGGGACCATTCTCGTGTTATTCTAGAGCATAATACATGTATGAATGTAACTTGGCTCGTTCAGGCAAAGGGCGCACATGCAATTCCAGCTTCTACGAAGCCATATCAGCCACCTGGCGACGATAAGCTTGGTAAAGGCCTGCATTTGCCATGGTGCCCTGTGAAGGAATAAGGATTCTGCTTGTTTGCAAATGCCTTATTGACGACACCCATTAATTGATAAGTTGAAAAGATACACTAAATATTAGGCAGCTAACACATCGGCAAAAGGGTTGGGGCAGGTATGACAGTCCGAAAACAACAACATATTACGAAAGGAGCGTCGATTAGGATGTCTAAACATAAGTATCAACCGTAATTAGTATAAGAATTGCTTCGCTTTTGCAATACCAATATTTTGCCTCTTTAATTGCTAACAGCTAACTACAGCCCCTATGACACTGAACACTTCTTACGGTGTTATTGACATATTAACGGTTAAAGATGAATATGTTTGTCGATATATATATATAAATTAACTTAAATGCCAGGAAAGTTTGATAGTGGATACCATGACGGGCCATGCTGAGGAACGTGGTGAGCTGTAACAATTTGGAGATGAATTATTGACTGTTTGATCCGAGAAACATAGCTTATTCTGATTTGTGATGGCTGGAGTAGGTCTCCAAGGATATGAATCGTAGATTCCAAGCTTAGATCCAAATCAAGCTATCATTGGTAATTCCATACTGTACATTTGACAACTCATCGCTAGGTATCATGGCGAACAGTGCCAATCCACAACCACAATGTGATAAGTTGGGGATGATTTGTCTGACTGACGAACTTGTAAGTCACCAATAAAAATGGGTTTACATATACATGGTGATCGTGAGAAATAGAAAAGAATGGACTCTGCACCACGAAGCAAAAAAGGCGAAAAGAAAACATACAACAGCCGGTATTCGCTGGTCGTCACCGACCCAACTACTAATCTGCCGATTACATGCTTAATTAAGGGAGAGCGGACGGGATCCCATGCTTTCATGCATCTATGGTCGTATGTAATAGAACTGGGTCTGGAGGAAGCCTATATTCTTTGACTGACGGTTGCATGCCAGAAACACAAATGTCAATATGATGAGAGCTGATGAAAAGAATATATCCCTCCTTACTTGGCGCGGATGTTACAATGTAGAATGCTGTATTTTGTAGAACAATACTGCTAGATATAAAATCCCAAGGGAATCAGTCTCAGTCTCAACTGAGTGGTCTAGATAGGTATTGTTGGATTGGTAATGAAATGCCTGGTGATTAATGGCGGGCCTTACTGGTTCACCTTGATGCATTGCATTGCTGTAGGTACCGACGCAGCCAAAGTGGGTGAGGCAGACAGCGCGCCAAGAAAGCCGAACGGGGTTCTAGAAAAGCAGTGGTAAGAGGTAGTAGGTACCCATGTATAGGTCTCTCCATGCGTACCTCTTCCAGTGTTGACATAGTGAGGCATGGTAGGCAATACAAGGCTTAGTGGCTGCCTGAGCTGCAGTACCCGCGGCGGGGCAGAGGGAGGTACTTCTTCCACAGCACTCTTTCCCATGCTACAGCTACATCATTTCAGACACCAGACCATTACAACCCGTGATGGCTTACTGTGTCATATGACTGCCCTGAACCGGCCGCTTCTCCAGAACGCCTCACCATAGCTTGCGCATCTACCCTTAAGCAAAGACAATCCGGGCTCTTCGATTTTGGATATTCATCAAACCGCCCACGACGACTGGCGCACAACGGACACAAACACCGCGATCCCCGTCCCACCCCACCTCATCCGCCTCGCCTCGCCTCGCCTCGAGCAGCCGATCTCCCACGCGTTCACACCGACGCCATGGCTGCGCCGCTTCAATTCGCGACGTTTACGTCGGAGATCGAACTGCCCTTCTACTCCACGCTCTTTGCGTCAAAGCTTGACTATGACAAGCTCGACGACTCTGCGCGCCTAGTGCTCGGCCTTTACGAGCCACGCGCCGAGGAGCCAGACTCAAGCTGCAAGATGCAGATCCTGGGGAATGCTCTAACGAGCCAGCAGTGTGTATTTCGAATACACCGTTAGACTCTTACTGAAGAAGATCTAGGGCACCCTTGGAACCGCTCGGGCCGAGGGTATCATCAAGAATGTGAACACGCTGGAGGACTTTCGTAATATGGACAAGACTGCGATGTTGAGGACAGCCGGTCGACAGGTAAACCGCCCTGATTCTGGCTCTAAGCGATCAGTTTGCTGACAGTGGCAAGATCTGGGATGCTATCAACGACGGTAGCATCTACTCTGTTCCGTCACTACTTTCATCCTTCGTGATACTTTCCTTCGCCGACCTCAAGAAATACAAATTCACATATTGGTTTGCATTTCCAGCACTGCACTCAGATCCACAGTGGAAACGATCGGGCTCCTCGCAACGTCTCACACCCGATGAAAGTTCCGAGTTGGCGGACAAGATTGGCACATGGAGGTACAGCGTCGATGGACGCGAGCACGGCTTTTCCTCGTCAAGAAAACCCGTGGACAACAGCTAGACCCCGAAGATGGAGAACCTGCTCACAGGCTTTCGTTCCAATGGGAAGTTGCCTCTCTTCGGAGGTTCGAGGATGGGTTCTTCAGCAACGTACCTGAGGAAGACCGATACGTTGCATTCACCGACCCCTCGACACATCCCGAAGGACCTGGGTGGCCCTTGCGAAACCTTCTGATCCTGATCAGGCAACGTTTTAAGCTCAACAAGGTGAATATTCTTTGCTACAGAGATAGCTGGTCTAGAAGACACGAAGCTAGAAGCGTAATTCTTCCCCTGGAGATGCAGCCTGTAGACGATATGGAAATCAAAGAGATGCCCAAGGTGACTGGGTGGGAGCGATCGAGAAATGGCAAACTCCAAGCACAGCAAGTTAACCTTGGAGAGTACATGGATCCTGCGAGGTTAGCGGACTCTTCGGTAGATCTCAACCTCAAACTCATGAAGTGGCGTCTCGCCCCGGATCTGGATCTCGAAAAATCAAGAACACCAAATGTCTCTTGCTAGGGGCCGGTACCCTTGGTGGCTATGTCTCTCGAAACCTGCTGGGATGGGGTGTGCGGAAGGTTACATTTGTTGATTATGGCAAGGTATCATACTCAAACCCAGTTCGACAGCCACTGTTCGAGTTCGACGACTGTGTCGATGGTGGAAAGCCGAAAGCGCCACAAGCAGCACAGATGTTGAAGCGTATCTATCCTGGCGTGGATAGCGAAGGACATACACTGTCAGTGCCCATGCTGGGACATCCATTCACGGACGAGGCCAAAACCAAGGCCGATTTGGAAAAGTTGGAAGGTCTCATCGAGGCTCACGATGTGATCTTTTTGCTTATGGACACTCGTGAGTCGCGTTGGCTGCCCACAGTCATTGGAAAAGCCAACGGCAAGATCGTCATGAATGCTGCCTTGGGTTTTGACTCCTACGTGGTCATGCGACATGGCGCGGAGAGCAAAGACGACGGGAAGATGTCCCTTGGCTGTTACTTTTGTAACGACGTGGTCGCACCAGCTGATGTAAGTGTCTCCCTCACTTCTGCCATCCTATAACTAACCAAGCTATAGTCTATCAAGGACCAGACCCTGGACCAGCAGTGTACAGTAACACGACCAGGCGTAGCCGCCATCGCATCAGCACTCCTGGTAGAGATGTTGACGAGTTTACTACAACATCCCCTGGGTAATGAGGCGCCAGCTCCCCAGCCCACTGGCGGGGTAATTCCAGAAAGAGACCCTCCGAACCATCCATTGGGTCTTGTACCGCATCAGATCCGTGGTTATGTTTCCACCTTTCAGAACATTGTCATTCGTGGACAATCTTACGACAGTTGCTGTGCGTGCAGTTCCAAGATACTGAACGCATACCGTAGCGACGGGTGGGGATTTGTGAAAAGGGCACTGCAGGAGAAGGATTATGTTGCCGAGCTCTCGGGTCTCGCTGAGGTGCAGCGCAAGGCTGAGGAGGCAGCGGCCGACATCGACTGGGATGAGGAAGAC
Source organism: Albifimbria verrucaria (assembly GCA_020081605.1). Taxonomy (NCBI): domain Eukaryota; kingdom Fungi; phylum Ascomycota; class Sordariomycetes; order Hypocreales; family Stachybotryaceae; genus Albifimbria; species Albifimbria verrucaria. Next base: position 4,173,051 of record JAHREC010000013.1, read on the forward strand.
GAGACGGTGGAGGAAGGAGAAGGCGAGTTGATCTAAGTCAATGCGCCAAATCCTTGGTAGAAACATCACAGTCTGAGTCATGTTGTACGGCCAACGTTTCAGGAAAGACAAACCTGACTTGGGAAAGAAGGGTTGATGGATTCATGATCTGGACGGTGTTCATTTTTGTCTAGAGCTGGAGTCTGGCGCAATCGCATGGTAAAGTTCTTACAATAAGTCTGTCACAAACCACCACTGCATGATGAATGGGATGCCGGCCGACAACTTGCCAGTCGACCGTCGTGTATCATATGAGATGGCTCTGTCGCACATCGTAACGTGAAAGGAACCCAATGGCAAAGTTCCCCAGCTATGCCGCGCATGCGCATGCCATTTCCAACCATGTACGGAGTAGACATGGCGCTCCAGAGAGCGGGGCCCAGCGCTATTCACATGTCTCAGCTGAAAAGAGGGCGCCAGCACGCCCGTCTGTTGCTGGGAAACAAGAGGGGCGGGTGGTGAGAAGCACCGAAGGTGCGAGGACGACCGGAATCGCCGGGATAGGACATCACGAGAAGTGAATGATGAGCATGGAGGTCTCGGAAACGCGCGACTGCTGATCGGACCGTGGGCTTGGAAGCACCGGGTCATAGCCATATGGCTGGTTGAAATACATTGCTCGCGGATGGAAGGGGGACAAAAAGTACGCCATGGCGAATAGGCGTTCGTACAATCAATCCACTTTAGTTAATTAACTGGATCCTGGACAGTTACCATATCAGTTGGTCACCAAAAAGGGCACGGACGTCATGATGTAAAGATTATAAGTGGATTGACGGGTATCGAATTATCTACTCCCATAACAAAAATGCCAATCGCCAGGAGGCTTGACCCTCCAAACTGAGAAAAATAGAGAAATCGGGGTAATACAAGGTAACCAGAATCATTATGCTGTCAAAGCGGTCGTGAAAGTTGTCCTTGCTGAGTGGTGGACATTATTTCGGTTGCGTGCAATTAGGCCGACAAGACGGTCCGGTCGGTCGTAGCGCCGACGCCCTCGGCACGAGCGGGATACCCTCATGTCCCAGCGTGGGTAGTCATCTCCTGCGGTGCGCCAGTCGAGGAATCTTCGAGACCAAGGATTACCAGTCAGGCGTTAAGCCTGGCTGATGGAGAGACTTTAATTGGCCGGCTGGGGTGGAGGGGCCCTCCGAGCTTAATACTTCAGAATGATGTAGAGAGCGTGGATGATACCAGGCAGGTAACCTAATTAATTGTGTCAGCAACTGGCTTGGTCAAGTGACAGAGGTCGTCGTATGGCGGGGAAGCTTACCCAGGATGGTGAGCAGGATGTTGATGAAGAAGTCGGCACCACAGCCACGCTCGAGGAAGACACCAACGGGGGCAGGATGATGGCAAGGAGAATCTTGCAGATGTCGCTGTGAACGGGGCGCAGGTCAGCCTCTGTGTATGAAAGAACAATGAACGAGACCGATTGTGTCGTCTAGATGCGCATTCGTCTAAGTGATCCCGAGTCGCGCAAAGCAAAGCAATGAAACCCAACGAGCAGGCTGAAATGCGCTTCGTGAGGGGTTGCGGAAATCATAGACGGAAGCTTCGGTAGACGACAGAATCGGTCTTGTTCTGAAGGGAGAGAGCCAAGCCGGCTTACCTAGCGGTGAAAGGCATGTTGGCGGTTGTGTAAGACGGTGTAGAGTGGTGAAGATGTGGTGTTGGTGTGCGAAGGTGTAGAGACGGCTGTGTATATCGAAATGGTATGATGAGGGAAGAAGGGAAAGAGTCGAAGATGGTTGGAGCGACGAAGGTTTATTTATTTCAACTTGTGTCCCCCTCCCTCCCACTGTCTCGCTGTGCCTTGGTTCAAGCCAAGAACGGCATCACCGCACCGTCGAAACCTGCCTTACTTTGCCGAGCCAAGAAAAAGGTGCTAGCTGTTTCCGCTGTATCTACCTAATCACAGACATGCCAAAAGGTACCTGTGCTTCATGGGTGGTGGCCAGTGCAAACACCATCTGGGCCTTTTCCTGGGCGCTGCGTCATCGACTCCCATGCTGGGCGTACATGCAACTAAACTTATGATAGCACACAAGGGTCAGCTGAAGGATGCCTGCTATGCATTAGTAGCATACTATCTACTCTCTACATGGGACGGTACGGTACAGTACAGTACCTACCCAAGGTACCTTGCCTGAGTCGGCCAACTGCCGGATACCTCGCGTTTCCGCAGCGATTACGTCCAGACCCGCGGGTGACAGTGACAAAGACACAGACAGAGGACCCGCCCCATCTCTCCCGTTGTGCAGACCCGCCTCGCCCAGCCCCAATCCCAGCCCAGTCCGGCCCAGCCCAGGGCCACAGGGCGGACATAACGCAACGCAGACAAGGACGGTACTATGTACGGTATAGTACAGTACAACCATCTGCCTCTCGGGAAATGCGAGCCTGGGCGTTTTGCCCGTGTCGAGCCAAAAGTCGAGAGAAGCACACCCATGTGGCCTACGTCATAGCACCGATTCGCTGGCCCTGCCACACCCACATCCTATGAGGTCAGGGTCTCCGTGGTGGGGCTCGGCCAATCGTTGTACGCAATCATGAGGTATGCGCCACAATCACCCGCCCAACCAGCCACACCGCCTTACATCACTCCCGAGCTCTCTCAGCCACATACAACACGCATCTTTACTGGAGCTGGCGTATACTTTTGGACGTGATGCAAATCTGCGAACCATCTTCCATGATTCCCCGGTGACGGAATTGCAGATCTGGGAACGCGTCTACAAATCACGATCCCGACCATAGCACAAACCATCCTCAACCGCTAGACCAACGCACAACAAATCAGATTTATGCAACGCTGTGCATTATCTTGTTATTTCCAAATTTGTTTTTTTCCCTCTTCCATCTTTAATCTAACCGCATGTCTATGACCAGGCTTGTCCCCTGCCAAGCTGTGATTGTCTTAGCGCTCGTTGCATCAGGCGCTGTCTCCAATGCCGATTCTCCCGGACGGCGAGCTTGGCAACCTTCGATTACGAACGCAGTGGGGATGGCTCGACAATGCAAGCAACCCTTTTTCCTCTGCTTGTCGCATTCCGCTAAACATTACAAACGGCCGCGCTTAGTGCGAACGGTTTGACTCAGCCAAGGCTGAATAAATCTAGATTGATCTTCTGCCTCCCATCCGGCTGGTAGCTGGCGAGCACCGATAGTGTAAGCCAAGCCCCATTGTAGTCTCTGCGCTTGGTGAGGAAATCTTGGCGCCCGAAACCTAGTTTGTCTGAAGAGGTGTGTTGGATGACACATCCTGCGCATGTGCGATCCTCGAATCCTCCCAACTGTACCTATCCGTCATGTCTGAGGTCATTCCTGCGAAGAACCTAACCAGGAACTGGGCCAAGTTCACGATCCGACAAGTTGCACGTCGCTAGATGCAAGGGAATGGCGACCCGGCCATAGTCCATTACTATCTGTGTGTAGGCTTTTGTGATCCGCGTGGGTATATTCTTCTTCTCAACATGCACCTGGCAAGGCATAACCAGAGACCCTTATGTCCATGAGAGACTCAGGCTCGCTTGCATAAACCTCTAAGCGCTCAGTCCTCCTTCAGCTCCGGTACACCAAGTTGCTTCCCATATACCAGCGGCACGCTGCCGCAGATCTTGGCAGCCAAACCAGAACCGAGAAACATGCCAACGACGATAGTCACAGGCCACGCCTGCCAGTCACGATCCCAATCGAGCGGAATAGGCACGGCACCAAGCCAGGCTCCAAGCGTAGCACCAAGCAGAGCCCCAAAGGTCTCGTCCAGGGGCGCGGATGCCCCTGCGATAGCGAGCAGAGCCTGGCTATCCACCCTCGAGCGTAGAATATCGGGAAGAGGCCTAGCAGTGCAAAGTGCGCGGAGCACAGCAGAGTGCGGAAGACGTGGTCGAGGAGCGGCGCGCCGAAGAGGACGAAGAGGATATGAACACCGGGTGTCACGAGTGCAGTGAGTAGGAGAGCAAGAGCCGCGGTCTAATCCGATGAACCTCGTTAGCCACCAGAGTAAACGTAATTAGAATATCCGGTTTGCTTACCACAGCTGGATTTGGCCCTGTGGCATCTGCCCTTCTCTTCTCGCCAGGACGTTGCTTCCTTGCGGCAGGTGAGCCCGCAATAGGGAGGCAGAGAATGGCGTACGCAACTTGGACCGCAGCGACAAGCGGAAGAGATACCTGCAAGGCATATTCAGGGTCCGCCACGAGCCATCTGAAACCTATAAAGAGAAGTCCTAGGAGCGCCACGGGCCGTAGAGTCGCCAACAATCCAGCCAGTGGGGTGTCGAGGAGGGCGACGGGCTGCAGCGCCGGCGAACCCTTGGCCGCTGACGACGAAGTAGAGGTCAGCGACGATGCAGCAGTCGCGCTGTGTGTGTCCTGCTTTGCCGGCGCCATTGTGATCAGGACTGCAGAAATTGGTGATTGTCTAGTTTCTAAATCGAGGAAGCTTCTACACCACTCAATGCTTGAGCTCCATGCCACGAATTGCTCGATAAGAAGTCACGTGGAGATTAAGCATTCTGAAGGTTTGTGCTGACACATCCATGACCTACCGTTTTAGGAAAGAGGGTGTGCGATCTGAACTTTGTTTGTGTAAGTGAACGAAAGCCTATCATGTTAGTCGCAGATAGCCATATTGGGTAGTATGGCTAGCAGTATGATCTACCTACTGGCGGCCCAGAGATGTCATCGCGACAGAAGTTTTGTATCGAGTGGTTTGACAAAGCAGATTTGGATATAGGACAACGGCATTCAATGCCATGCAGATTCCGGGGTCCATGACTCCACCCGGCGGCATCCGCCAGGGCATTGGTGGCACCACCACCAGCGTGTAAGTGCATGGAATCGAACCACCCGCCAAATCCTCCCCAATGCGGCTGTGCTCACTGCTGTCCAATGCTATAACCTATGTTCCTTTCTCTGAGCTGTGAGGAACATGGTATGATGTGCTGGCAAACATCGTCCCATGCGACTTTTCGTGCCGCCCTGCTGGTTTTCGTAGTTGGTCATGCCGCCCAGCTTCCCGGTAAGATTGCCGTGACTGGACATTGTGAACATCTCATATAAAGGATGTCCGAATCTTACTCCCACATGGTAGTACATCTCCTCTCATCACGATAAATAACAACATCTCTACTCAGTCCAATCAGACGCACCTCACTACATTCACTTCCAGTGTGTATTATTACCTGGCAACTCGGTAAAAACCCCGATACTTAGTCAACCCAACACCACACCATCTTCCTACCACTCCCAATCGAAACAATGGCCCCTGCTGCTACCAGAGCTTTTGCCCAAGCCATTGCGCGAAGGCACTTCTCAGTCTCGGCTGTAGCGCGTCAAGCTCGTGTGAACCAGAAGCATGCTTCCGTCCAATGGGGAAGACTGTTGACACGACAACTGGGCACCATGGTCTAGTGAGTTCAACCAAATATGTACCCATCACCATATGCCTCTAACAATCTGTAGCTTTGTACCTGCTGCCACAGCCCTTCTCACTTGGCCCTTATGGTTGAAGGCTGGCTTTGACGGCCACATTTAAATTTGGAGCACGCGACTTTAACACTGCCCAGATAAATCCAGTCTTAGACTTTGGGAATGGTTACTTATAAAGCCTTGTTCGCTTGGACAGAGGAGCACAGTCACGTCAGGTGACGATCTGTATTAGGAACTTTGCATAATGCGGCGTTGATGGACCACATTTTTCTAGTATAAATGACATCTTATTCAACCATACATGTTCAAGCCACGCTGTATCACAACTGTTAGATAAACCTTTTGTACATCATCCAGAGTTGCATTAAAACATCATAATCGTGATACCCTACGCCCATCGCTCTTGATATATATAAAAACAATTAAATCCCATCTCAGTCGCGCATACTCCCAAAGCAACTGGTCTGCATTGGATAGTGGCAGCAGTCCAGCACCCAGACCGGAAATGACGCCGAAATAAAGACCACCAACCGCGTCACACTACTCTTTGCCATCCATATAATTGGTCAAAGGCTTGTGTACCCAGCCTGCGCGCCGTTTCTCTAGGAACATGCCGCCTAGGAATGCCAAAGCCGCCGCAATGGGAACAGCTACACCGAGGCAAAGACCCATGGTAAGCCTCCATCGCTGGAACGTGTTGTTCCAAATGATCTCGCCATGGGCGTCTATGTACTGTTCTATATGTCCTTGAAAGGATGCGAATTTTGATGAAATGTCATCCCATTCAGCACTGCTATTCGTCGAAGGGCGATCAGGTTGAGAGATATTGAACCAGCTGTAGCCGGCTAGCATCGTCCCCAGGATTTCACGGGAATTGTTTTTACCCTGGAGACTCGCAGCATTTTCCGCCAGGTCGATAAGCCGGAAGTTTAGCCACCGATCGGTTGTAAAGTCTGCAGCGATTAGCCCTTGCTTAAGATTGGCTGGCAGAGATGATAACTCACTGCGAGACCATAGTACTTGATGGTTAGTCCAGTTTTCATCCACGTTTATTAGTTGGACCAAAACGTCGAAATTTTCATCTACATTCGACCAGTCGATCCGGTGAATGCCAGAGGCTGAGATGGCACCGAGACCCCAATACTGGCTGGAACCACCCGGGTACACATTTGGGCCCGCGGTGCAAGATTTGCCGGCCCCCAACCTCTCGTCATCAGTAGTAGGACACCAGACAAAGCTGGTAAAGCAGATATGACCGTATTGGCATTGTGCACGGTTGTATGGGTTGAACCCCAAAGTAGACGATACTAACAGGCCGATGGCCAGAATGCTGTGTTTCAGCGTGAACATGTTGCCGAAGGGTCTGAGGTCTATCGGATGGACTTGAAAGCGACTTGGAAATACTGAATCTTGGAGGAGGGGACTATGGCAGTGATGCTGTCTCTGTATGCTGGGAAGACGACGGCGCGCCCGCAGATTTTATCTTTGAATGCATCACGATACTCATGCTACAAGTAGGCGGGTTGCCGTGCAACAACAAGTCCATACCCAGTGAGCAATGTGACGAGTTACAGCTTGACGAGGGCCGCGTCATTCAACTGTGATATGAAATACCAATGGCATCCATTATCGTGAGGCTATTCTGCAACGTGGGCGATGTAACTATGATGTGTGTAAGCCGAGGCCTCACTGTTGCCTCTCCAACGCAGCCCCTTGCAGGTCAATAAAGGAAAGCGAGGCCCAAAGAGGAAGAATTCCGCACATGGATGTCGACGTTGGTTGCGCAGCCTGTCCAAAATCGTCTTCACAACCCTGATGCTGGGCGTTTTTGTCGAATGGGAGTCGAGTTTGCAACCGCTGCATGTGAGAAGTAACGCTGCACGTGACTTCGCGTCGTCACCTCATGCACGCGTCGACGCACTGCTTCTGTCACCGTTGAACGCAACCAACATCATCATGGTCTCCACGGGCAACGCGCAAATCATCGAGATTCTTGACGACGAAAGCTCGGCATCGGAAAAAGAACGTGACTCCAGGAAACGCAAGGCTGTAGAACCTGCTTTTTCAGAAAAGGTCCTGTGGACCGATGAATCTGATAATGGACCAGCAAAGCCCAAGCGGAGGGGCAAACGCAAGTCCTTACGAGCAGGCAAAAGCAAAGCCGGATCCAAGAAAGACAAGATAGAGCCTTCAGAGTCAGATGTGGATCTGGCCGATGTTCCCGAGTATCTCCAGGAGAGAAGAAAGAAATTTGATGCCAAGAGGAAGCAGTATCACGATGCTGCCCTGATGTTACCACCGGATTACACCGACATCAAACTTGATGAAGCAAAGGTATTTGGCAATCTGGAGAAACGCCCTTGTTTTGATGAAAGGAGCGGCGTAAAACCTTGCCGGAAGCATGAAGACATTGAACTTCCCAAGTCAGGAGGTTTCATTCCCGCTTCCATCGCCCAATACCTCAGAGATTACCAGGTTGAAGGTGTAGCATTTCTTCACCGCAAGTTTGTCTTCCAAGAAGGAGGCATTTTAGGTGACGATATGGGTCTGGGTAAAACTGTCCAAGTCGCTGCTTTTCTTACTGTCGCCTTTGGCAAAAGTGGTGATGAACGTGACGACAAAAGGCTGCGAGAAATCCGATTTCACAGCGACCGCTGGTATCCTAGAATCCTCATTATCTGCCCAGGCTCGCTCATCATGAACTGGAGGAACGAGCTTAACAGGTGGGGTTGGTGGCACATTGACCTCTTCCATGGTCCCAACAAAGACGATGTCCTCGGGACGGCACGTTCGGGCCTACTCGAGATTATGATCACAACGTATGATACTTATAAGAACAGCCGCGGATCAGTCAACATGGTACAATGGGATGCTGTCATTGCCGATGAATGCCACCGGCTCAAGGATCGCTCTTCTGAAACGACCAAGGCCATGCGGGAGACTAACGCGTTGTGTCGCATCGGACTCACTGGTACCGCCATACAGAACAGGTATGAGGAGCTGTGGACTTTGCTTGATTGGACCAATCCTGGCTACTTTGGAACAAGCACAGAATGGACACAGACGATCAGTAAGCCGTTAATGGTAGGCCAATCTCATGAAGCAACCGTTGCGCAGCTCAGTCTTGCCAGACAAACCGCCAAGAAACTCGTCCAGAATCTCCTTCCACGCTACTTCCTACGTCGCATGAAATCGTTGATCGCTCATCAGCTACCTAAAAAGACAGACAGAGTCGTTTTCTGCCCGCTTACAGAGCTCCAGAAAGAGGCATATGAGAACTTCTTGAACAGTGCCGAGATTGAGCTTTTGAGATCCATATCTGATACATGTGAACATGGGAAGAAAAAGGGCTGGTGTTGTGGCATCTTCTTGCCCGACGGCCAGCGATGGCAGACTATCGTTTTCCCTAGCATGATGGTGCTTCGAAAACTTGCCAACCATCTTACTCTACTAGCCCCTCTACTACGGACTTGGAAAACAAGCATGAGCAGGAGCTTAGGACGCTCCGGACCTGCTTGCCCGATACGTGGAAGGCTCTTTACGACCAGAGGGATCAAATACGGAATCTTGTCAATCCGGAATTTTGCGGCAAGTGGAAGATTCTGAAGAGGCTGCTAAAGTTCTGGCATGCGAATGGCGACAAAGTATTGGTTTTCTCACACAGTGTACGACTACTGCGAATTCTCCAGCACTTATTTACCAACACAAGTTATACTGTCAGCTACTTGGACGGCTCTCTTAGCTACGAACAGCGGCAGGAGGTTGTTGATAGCTTCAATTCAGACCCCACGCGGTTCGTATTTCTCATATCTACTAAGGCTGGCGGTGTTGGACTCAATATCACATCGGCAAACAAGGTTGTGATAGTCGATCCCCATTGGAACCCATCTTACGATTTGCAAGCCCAGGACCGGGCTTATCGAATCGGCCAGACCAGAGATGTTGAAGTCTTTCGCCTCATTTCCTTGGGCACGGTTGAGGAAATTGTGTATGCTCGACAGATTTATAAGCAACAGCAGGCAAATATTGGTTACACTGCCTCGTCTGAACGACGGTACTTCAGGGTGTACAACAAGACACGGAGAGACAAGGAGAGATCTTTGGACTAACCAACATATTCACTTTTCATAGCGACAGCAGCCTGCTTCGCAATATTGTCAACAAGACAAATATTGCGGAGGCCAAAGCAGGAGTTAGCCTCGCAGATGTTGATTTAGACCAAGCCGTGAAAGACGAAGATGGCATCAACCTGGTCAAGAAGGAAAGTGAAGATGGTGAAGATGGCGGTGTCAGCCAACTAGCCACTCTGTTAACTGCCGAGAATCAGCAGAAGCTGCTAGAGGATCGCAAGGCAACCGCACCTAAAAGCGACGTGGTGCAGGCCATTCTCAGTGCTGCAGGTGTGGAATATACTCATGACAATTCCGAAGTCATCGGGTCATCGAAAATTGAAGAGCAGCTCTCACGAAAAGCAGCTATGTCATCATTCTCAGAAGGAGACATTCAAGGGCAGAGCACGCTATTCTCTGACCTCAATCCTAGAGGTGGCCTGCACTACATTTATAATCCTCCCGAGGATGTGCAAACCCGGCAATTTTGTGAAATGGCCCGAGAGTTTGGATTCACCAGCGCCACCGACTTCGCGCTCGTTGTGGAGGGCTTATCGCAAGAGGCACGAAGGAATTGCTTGGACATGTTTTACAAACGTCGCCAGGCGCAGTTGGCAAAAGAAAACAAGGAAACGCCAGGGATAAAGAAACAGGAGCCTCCAGAAATCAAGGGTGAGACGGGCGTTGATGATGACCACAAGTTCCACGACGATTCAAAGATCAAGAAACAGGATGCTGACGAGAATTTGGCCGTGGATGAAGTTAAGAATGGGTCAAAAACGCAGCAAGACGATCACGTGTCGGGATCGAAGCAGGAAGCACAGAATGAGATAATTGATGCGAAGCTAATCAAAACAGAGAATAAGAGAGCTTCCATCTTTCTATCTGATGACGAAGACGATGAGCTTTAGGTACGGTAGACGGCGTTTAGGAAATAAGATACCCCGCCTCACGTAAGGCATTGCTTTTATGAAAAAAATATCCATCTCACCTGTCACTTTCTCGAGCTGTAATGCTTAACACCATTTTTCGCTCCCAGGGCCTCACTTAGTCAGAGTGCCCAGAACGTGGGGAAGAACTGCGTAATCAGGTTCGTCCACTGGCTGCGCCAGATCGATATCCTTCCAAACCCCAGCCTGCCTCAAGCTGGTTCCGGTGTCGCGGCAAATGCGGCAAGATCCAATAAAGAACGACCAGAAGAAGTTGACAAACCCTGGATGAAAATGAGTCATTAGATGCGGTAAGCAGAAACATGGCGAGAGAGGATTGAATCTTACTCTGATACAGGTGCAGCGCTGGAGACGTCCAAGGTATCTGGACGTGCTCATACACATACCACCGACCGCCGGGCTTGAGGAGCCTATGGAGCCGCTTAATGTTTTCTGCGGGCTCGGGAATACTGCAGAGACACAGGACAGAGACGATGGAGTCGACAGTGCCGGGTTTGATGGTGGTGCCTGTCCATGCAGTGGGGTCATCCAGAGACTCGATGCCGACGGGGATCACTTCATAAACGTCCTCCATGCCGAGTTCCTCTACGCGCCGCTTCAGCGTCGCAGCAGATTTCAGGTGCGGCTCCACGCCGTAGATCTTTGTAATCCTTGCACCAGCATTCGCCCTCTTACCTACGCCCGCACCCTCCTTCGAACCCCTCCCCACGCCGCCTACACGAGCGAAGACATCTGCCCACATACCCGTCCCCGCTCCAATCTCGAGCACGACACCACTCACGGGCTGGCTAACGACGTCTTCGTGGACCTTGCCGTCGCGTACGCGACCCTCCAGCAGTGGCACAACGCGAACCTCTGCGCTCTTCTTGACGTTGGGGCCGACGGTGGCCCAGAAGTTACCGAACAGGGCATCGCAGAAGCCGGACAGGGAGAACAACTCGCGCAGCCTGCCCTCGGAGAGAAGCTCTTTGACGGTTTGCGGAGCATGGCGAAGGGAAATGCTCATGAAGATCCACGGATAGAAAACCGTGAGTAACGTTTCCTGAAAGGACTGGGACACCATGGTGGTGGCTGCTCTGCCCACTGGCAGACGGGACGTTCTGGACGGTAGAATTTGCGAAATGGTGCGGAGAAGGGCGAGAATATCACGCAGTGTGGGAGAGTGTGGGAGAGTGTGTAAGAGGGAAGTTGGACCAGCCTCCAAGATGGATGGGTGCGATGCCGGAAGTGGATGGTAGCCTGACGGGACCGGCCGGTGCGGGTCTGAAGCTCCGGCCAGTGAACAGGACAGGCGTGCTATCCCCAGATGGCGTCAGACAGCTGGGGTAGAGACCTGAAAATCACATGTTCTTATATTAATCCCGTGTTGCAATGCTGCGTAAGCTGAGCTGGGTATTGTCCATTTTGCAGGTTTCGCATACAGATCTCTAGAAGGTGGGCCAAGTGGCTATGAGTGTGAACTACCCAGAGCAATACGCCATCGCGTCTTTTGCAGATTCATGTCACGACGAGAGAAATCAAATGCTCTCGTGGCAAATATCAAATCCACAGAGAGCTTCACAGCAGCTTTTAAAAGAGACATGACTGAAGGGGTTTTGTGGGTAGCCATGTTTTTATTGAATTTCTACTGCATCGCATTGTCCTTTTCCAAAGCGCTTTTCTAAGCAGATTACGCAAGGACGATCCCATGGCCTCTATAAAGAACACAGACATTGCGTAGCCACGCTATTTTGAGGTCATTCTTCGAGAAGCAGCGTGGCATGCGACATATGCCCACATAAATGCTTCACATATCGCGGTTTTAGAGCTTCCTGCTCGAATTTCGGGCCTTGATCATAACCCAGCCACATGATTGCTATGAGAATAGCGAGGGCCTATTGAGTCGATACTTCGACATCTGCCTCTTTACCTGCGGACGAGGCTGCATTCTCATCCGCCTCTGCTTCGTCCACTTTGGGTATCGATGTCCAAGCTAAAGCTTATGACCTTTCTCAACTCTGTTCTCACTCTGATAGATGGTTGCTCAGAGAAGTTCGAAATCATCCAGCTGGTCGCGGTACTTCATGATGTTCTTCTTGATCTTGCTTCCCACCGCCCACGTCACGAAATCCTCAGTGTTCCTGGTGATCAGCAGCGCGGGGTCTGTGACCGTCTCCGTGCCCACGCGCACGTGGCCCTGCTCGATCATCTTGGTCGCGGCCTGCACCGTCTCGGCCATGCGTAGGCGTGTCATGACGACGGGCAATCGGCGGCGCGCAAAGGCGCTGACAGTGACGTTGTTCTCGACGGCGGAAAGCTTGGAAGTGGAGGAGAGGATGCCCATGTCGTAGAGCTTGTTCAGCAGGAGTTCCTCATGCTTGCGTCGGACAGCATTGTCGGGAGGGAGGAGAGAGAGACGGTGCGCGAGCTGGCGTATCGACTAGATGAGAGTTAGGAGACTGAGTCCTTGCATATGGAACGGAGCCCCGGGAGGAGATACTCACACCACACATGCGATTGTACTTGTGGTAGTCCTCGACCTTGGTGATCATGTAGCGACGAATGACAGCCTTGTCTCGGTGGGCATTGTCTTGCTTGTATGTGATGAAGTCTGTCTTGCGCAGAAGCTTCTGCTCGTGATACTTGAGTTTTCGCACCATTTTGACGATTCGGGCCGGAAGCGATCGACAGCGGCTGGAAGAATATTATGGCAGAACTGGTTCTCTCGAGTGGAATTGAATCCTTCCGAGCGAATCGAGTGGGTAGGGTGGAATGTAGAGGGCCGGTTCCGAGCACACGGCAATGTTGGTGGTGAAGTCGACGGGCCTTCAAGAAAATTCCAGGTGGGGCCGATAAGATAAGTTAAGTGATAATGGGAAGCAGAGCGCATGGGCGGAATTTCCCGTGCGATTCCCGATTTGGTTCCGCGTCCAATCCAGGCTCCATATCGAAAAACCTCCTAGCCGTTGCTGCAGCTCACCCGTTGAAAACCATCGAGTAGCCACAACGACCGATCAACCACGACCATGCCTCCACGGCTCTCTACCCCCAGCGCCCTGCGCGCTTCGTCCCAATGCCTGCTCCCCAGGTTCTTCTCGTCCACCGCGACCGTCAACAACCCTCCCTTCCCGTCACCGGCCCAGCGCTCCCCGAGGTCGACGACACATGCCCACCCGAAGGCCTCTTCCTCCTCCGCTAGCAGCGGCAACAGCATCGTCGACATGGTCAACAAGTCGTCTCGCACCAAGAACGAGCGCTTCCTGAACCCCGGCGAGGCCGCCAGCAGGGTCATGTCCCGCCTGAACCACCGTGCCCAGGCTACGGCCCGCGACGCGTTGACGTTGCTGGAGGACCAGAGGAACCAAAAGCTCGCCAAGGACTACCTGAGGCAGATGCCCTGTATCTGGAATGCCGGAGACGTCTACTCGCCCCGCGATATGAGCTCCCACCAAATGCAGAAGTGGCGCATGAGGGCCCAGCGCAGCGGCGACGTGGTTGATGCTTTGGGTATTCGCCCCGTGGACATGTACACGGTATGTTCAACTCTTCAATTGAGTGGGAGAACAAGTAGTATTGTACAAAATGCTAACATATCATTCTTTCTTGCAGAACTTTTCCATTCTCAGCGAGTTCACCACTGGCTCTGGCATGATCAAGCACTCCGCAGAAACGAAGCTTCGTCCAGTCAACCAGCGCAAGATCGCCAAGATGATCCGACGTGCGCAAGGAATGGGTCTCTACCCTACGATCCACGACCACCCGGAGATGATCAGAGAAAACTTCCTGCCCCAGAACAAGCAATATTGAAGATATAGTGAAATTGCAAGGGCTGCGGATACAGGCTCTGAAGGCTGAGCCACCTCCCGTGGGATATGTACAATAGTTTTCGCCCTCTTTCTTTATTACATGTATAGATGTACAAGGCCGCCATGATATGTCATACAATATCTTGTTACAGTTTATGCCCTCAAGACCCTGTTGATCTTGTAATGCCACAGCGAAAGCTCCGTCATGCGCCGTCCCTTCTTCTCTAGCTCAGCCCACGCTTGACGGTACCGTTTTGTAGCCCAATCCTGGAAGTCGGCCTGAAGTTTTTGCCCAGGCAAGGCATTGTAGGCTACGCCCAAACTGTCTCGTTGTTAGCATGGGAACCAGTAGATCGTCTCAATGGGTGAACTCACGTCATCGCATCCGGCTCCGAACCAACGACGGAGGCCATCTGCGTGATTAGGTTGCGCACTTCCGGCTCGCGGCCACTGCCTGCAATGGCGCCAACGTATGCAATGTATACCGGCGCCGGAATCTCCACATCCATTCTTTCTAGCTTCTCCCAGATTTCTCTTGCTTGCGCGTCCCCATGTGGCTTCTTCTCCAGCGTCCAAAACACCGCTTCTAGACTGGCATAGGAAGGACCCTCCTGCGACCGTGTGATCTCGTTCCAGCAATCCAGTGCCCTCCATGGCCTTCCGCACGCCGTATAAGCCAGCATCAATGCGGTGTAGAGCCGGGGAGTGGGCTGAATAGTAGTATCCATCTTCAACATATTATGTACCATCTCCAAAGACTTTAGATCAGAACCCCGCTGAAAGCCTTCCAAACAGCTAATATATGTTTCAGCTTTTGGGTGATAAGATTTATTTCGATGAGCTCGCATGTGTCCAAACACATGGGCTGCCATGTCTGACCGCTTGCGTTCGATGAATGCCTCCATGATCTTGACACGACGCTCAAAGCTGGCGTCCTGGAAGAATTGTTGCAGAAGCTGGTAGGTACCCCAAGCGCGAGCAGTGCTGGTGTTGGGGTCAACGCAGAAGGTGACGAATGCATTCTGCACGACCTCCCGTTGCGCCTCGCTGTATAAGAAAGAATGCCCTGACAAAAGATCCATGACATCGAAATGTTGATCGTTTTCCAAAAATTGTAGGCAGAGAGATGCAACAGTGTTGGGCTCAAGCGGAACATGTCCCTGATCTACAGATTCAAGGACGCTTGAGATGAACTTGAAGTCTGGGGGCGATTGCTCGGTGAGCGTTACCAAGAAATTGTTCATGATGTGGCGGTACTCTTTGAGTATCTGAGGCTGGGAGCCTTTGCCTGGCGCCACTGTTTTGAGATCTTGGAAAGACTTCTTTGCCTCATCCAAAAGCCCCGTTTCCAGTTGCAAGCGGAGTACCATGAGGCGTGTTTCCACATGTGAACTAAACTTCTTGGCTAAGTCCAGTGATAAGAGTCTTGCGGCCAACGATGCGTCCTTCAGGTCTACTGAGACCTGCAGGAGGCCGTTGAAGGTGCGTTGATCGGGCAGCACAGAGTTTTCGCGATCGACCATGTGTGACATTATGACGGCCACATCTTCGACAGTCTTGCCTAGAACCAGCATTGCTTGGAGTAGTACATCCCAATATTTCTTCTTTGGCTGTGACTCGCCCAGCTCCAAGAAGATGGGTGTTGCCCAGTCCTCCAGCTCATTGCGCATTGCAAAGAAAGCAATATCATGGTAAACTTCAACATTGCTATAAGCTTGGTCGATCGGCTTCGAGAACCACTTCTGTGTTTCGGGAATGCGATCCAATTGCGCAAAGAAGCAAGTCACGGTCTTTTGCAGACCAGCATTGTAGGGTACGCCGTGCGTCTCAGCGTATTCAACCAGTTGGACTAGCTCCTTCTCGCAGTTCTCACGAGCCAACCCCTGTGCCACGACTTCCACTAGACCACCTTCTTTTTGGATGTATTGTTGGTACACAGGGTCTTCCCACTTGGCATATAACATGCTGAGAGCCTCTTTTGAACCGCCATACAAACAGAGGGAGCGGACAAGGTAGTCCCACTGTAGCTCTAGGGGCGTGGGCGACCTTCGTAGTTACCGTCCTCCCATGCAGCATACAGGGCTTTTGCGAAATCGAGATGGTTCGTTGTTCTTTCCTGTGGCTCAATGTCCAAAAGAACTTTCCGGGCCATGGCGAGGTCAGCCGTCGATAAGAGCGAAACATTTTGCTGAGATACTACGGGCGCGGTGAGGTACTTCAAGAGTCGGAGACACTGCAACGCTTGCGTGCTATTCAATGGCGTATGGTTCAAGAGTTTCCACTGCATCAGATTCCTCCAGGCGACAAGGAGCTCTTTTCGTGGTGGCGGTCGCACATTGTCGAGCATGCGACTGCGCCAAAGCATTATCTGCATCCATCCCGGTTCATACTCCGGTGCTCGCACGGATCGGGGGCTTTTCGAATAGAGCATTAAGGAATGTTCGCTGAAAGGTCCTGGGAGTCGCCGAGCGAGGGCATGGCCTCCGATGGACTGGGATCGAGTAGGCGGCGCATGTAGGCAGACGGGCGCGGTGGACGAGCAGACGTCGAGCTTGGCGGGCCAACGCTGGCCTCATGATGGATGGTTCTTATAAGATAGCGTGCCTGGGTCTTGTTAGTGTTCGTAGGATGACAATTGGCGCCTGGCTGGCAGCAGATGAGCGTACGATTGCATGTTCGGTAACGGGCGTGTTCCAACAATTGCTGAAGCCGGGTGAAGCTGCTAACTGTCTCTGTATAGCTTGATAGGTGCGAATATTTTTGGGATGGAGGTTGATGGCCCGTAGTTCTCCTGACGGAGCACTAAGTAAGGTACCTGAGGTCCTGCAGCTGGTCGCTAGCAAACTTACCTGAACTAAGGTACCTGGACAGGGCCATTGCACTACCAGTATCGTTGAAACTGCGACTTTCATCTACCATAGTATATTCAGGTTGACAGTCTGCTTGTCCAAACAGACAAAGCTATGTTGGAAACATTTAAACCCGTTGGATTGATGCTTTTAGCCGGGTCGATGTTTGCCTTTTAGCTTGGTTGCTGAAGATCAAAAGAGGTCGGAGTTTGAAAGCTCAATCATTCATCCGGCATAACCAGTTTTAACCTCCGTCTGCACGTGCTTACATTTCATGCTTTTGAGGGTTCCTTGAATACTGTAGTATGAAGCATGTAAATGAAAATCTTCTCGTCTATTCGTACTCCCCAATTATGTATCTGCAAGAGGCTAGCCACAACGTGGCGCTATGAAAGAGAAGATAACCCCACAGGAAGCCGCGTCCAGTTGATGATCGGACAAGATCAATGTCGATCCTGTAACGGTAACTTGATCGATTACAAACCATTGTACTGTACTGAGCGTTGCTGAACTCTATCGGGTCTGCCATTGCTGTAGCATGTGGTTGTGTACAGCACTGTGGTGATGTGCTGCGTGACGGGCCCCATCGGATCGCCATGAACCAACGTCGAAGCATTAATAATCCACCTTTTCACAGCCATGGCGAAACCTTGCCCGAGGATCATTAACTCCGAACATCGCATTTCACGCTTCAGCTTATTGCCAGAAAAGGGTCAATGAGGCTGTTTTGAAGGCGGCCTTTGCAGGTGCTAGTACGCATTTGGGCCAAGCTTCCTTGCTTTCATCTTGATGCACAGCTGGATCCTGCGCGTGCTGTTGGCTTGCTCCCGGCAACGCGGCGTCCCACTTGCATCATCGGAGGCACAATTCCCTCACCTGCTAGCTTATGGAGATATGGGAGGTCCATGGGGATGACTCTTATGTGAGAGAGCTACGTGCCGGTTTTAACATAAAACCCGGTGCCCTCTCGTATATATCGGGTGGGTTTCAATGACAATCACAGAAAACCCATTGAACGTCACGGACAAGAAGCACCGTGCCAGATCTCCACGCCAACCTTTGGTCCACATCAAGTTCACACGCACCCCCAGAGCTAGAATTGCCAAGATGCCTCTCATCGCCAAGTCTCCCAAGGATCGCATCATCCTAGGTCTTATGACCTTTGGTCCTTCCGAGGAACTAGGCGCTCGCGTTACTGACTTGGACACATTCAACAAGGCGCTGGACGTCTTCCAATCGAGAGGCTACAATGAAGTAGACACAGCTCGAGTCTACATTGGCGGCCAGCAGGAGGCGCACACACGTCAAACCAACTGGAAGGAGAGGGACTTACACTGGCCACCAAGGTCAAGTACCCTGCCAACCATGGTGACAACACTGCTGAAAAGGTCTTTGAATCAGTTGAGACCAGTCTGAAAGACCTGGGCACCGACTGCATCGATGTGAGAGCTGAATCCCTGCCTGATGTCGCATAGCTCCCCACTGACCAGGTGTCGTAGCTGCTCTATCTGCACCGACCAGACCGTGGTGTTCCTTTCGTAGAGACGCTCGAAGCAATTGACAAGCTGCACAAGGCCGGCAAGTTTGTCCAGTTCGGTATCAGCAACTTCACCGCCTACGAGGTGGCCGAAGTCGTCATGACATGCAAGTACAACGGCTGGGTGCGACCTACCGTGTACCAGGGCATGTACAACGTTATCACGCGTAACATCGAGACGGAACTCTTCGTCGCGTGCCGTCGCTACGGCCTCGACATCGTCATCTACAACCCCATCGCGGGCGGTCTCTTCTCCGGCAAGATCAAGTCCAAGGACATCGTGCCTGAGAGCGGCCGCTTCTCCGACGTCAGCAAGTTCACCGGTGATGCCTACCGCAAGCGCTACTTCCGCGAGAGCACCTTCAAGGCACTGCAGGTCATCGAGGCGGCCATCGAGAAGCACAACCTGTCCATGATCGAGACTGCGCTGCGGTGGACTGTACACCACTCTCAGCTGAAGATCAAGGACGGCAATGACGGTATCCTGATCGGCGTCTCGAGCGTCGAGCAGTTGGAGAACAACCTGGATAACCTGGAGAAGGGACCTCTACCGGAGGAGGTGGTGCAGGCACTGGACGAGGCCTGGCGGGTGTCCAAGGCTGACTCGACCGAGTACTGGCATGGCGAACTGACGTACGGCTACAACCCTCACGAGGTCTTGTTCGGTGCGGGATCCAAGTAAGGCAGGGTTGCGTGCAGCCTGAAATAATATATGCAAAGTCAGTTTACGGCAGGGAAAACGCTGCGTGATTGTCCAGAGTGATGAGAATTGGCCCAGCACGTGAATACAGATGCACGCCTAGAGCATTGCATGTGACCCTTGAGACCTGTAGAAGCAGGGAAGTGAGAAGTACCGGTGACGTGGTCAACGCCCATGGCCCCCACAATAGAGGATCCCCACACGCCGGTACCCTGTGGTCAGCGGGTTGTGCGCTGTGAGCGTATGTACTGAGGGTCCTCAGCCGCTTACCGGCTTCAGTTCCAGCTCCTTAGCGGCCTTGGCTGGAGTAATTTTTAACAACTAGAACCCTGAAAATGCCCATGAACCATCCCCCTACCGAAAGTACATATTAGCAGCATTTGCCTGTCGCAGTAACCCAAGCCAAACCGTGTCCCCTCCGTTTGGAATTAAACCCCGGCCTTCCGCATTATCGGTCCGGAACTAGGAACTTCCTTTCGGGAATTGCCATCTAAAGTCTGAACTGAGACCTTCTTAGACACTCAAACTTTCCACCCCGTTTGCATCTTGCATTGTCCCAACCGGCCAGCATACACCCGAGCGCAGTTTCTTTGCAGCAAGGCACTGCTTCCCAGAACACCACCTTGTGCGCCCGCGCAATTGTCACATGCCACCACCAACAGAACCGCGCGCATCCCATTTCAAGGCCTGGTCGCAGCCCTCCTCGCACTCTCGGGCTCCCGACCGACCCTCCCCATCGTGAAACCGCTGTCTTTTTCCCAAGGATTAGAATCTACAAACCTCGACAATGAACGGAACAACTGACCGCGTCGAAGAAGGGCCTCGCTCGGCCGTGCCCTTGCTCTCCAAAAGGACGACCATCGCGGCCGGCAAGGCTTGGCGCCCCTTACGACGAAGATGACCACGACGACGACGATGATAACAACGGCCCATACCATCCGCCAATGCTACGTCCTCCGACTCTGAGCAGACGGTCCACGATGCGCAGCCGTAGCCCTAAGGAAATGGCCGCCGCCAGGGCCACGCGCAAGAAGTACACGTATGCTGCTTTCTTCCTGCTCGTCAGCCTCGTGTCCTTCTGCGTGCAGACCGAGCTGAGCGCATACATCCAGCATGATTTGGGGTGGGACAAGGCGTACTGCATGATGTACTTCACTCACGGCTCGTGGATCGTGCTGTGGCCTGTCTTGCTGCTGGTTCAGCGAGTGCAGAAGCGAGATCTGTCCTGGCCTGTCTTTTGGCAGAGACACAAGCAACTCCTCTGGACCACGGCCATTATGGTGGAGACGAGATCCCTTGATCCCCACAAGCCTGCGGTCCAGCATCGTGCGCAACCGCTGCGCTACATGATTCGCTTTACCGCCATGATCACATCTGCTCTTACCATTGCTGGTCTCAGCTGGTACATTGCCGTCAGTTTGACTACACCGTCAGACTTGACAGCTATCTACAATTGCTCTGCTTTTTCGCATACGTCTTTTCTGTGCCTTTGTTGAAAGAGCCACTGCGACTTGACAAGTCTATTGCTGTTCTCATTGCCATTGGTGGCGTTCTTGTCGTGGCTTATGGCGATACCGACGACAGCGAGGCGGAGGCTGCAGGCAACGGCCGCTTTTTGGGCAACCTCGTCATTGGAATCGGATCCGTCTTGTACGGCCTCTACGAGGTCCTTTATAAACGCTTTGCTTGTCCACCCGATGGCACGTCTCCAGTTCGGTCAATGGTGTTTGCAAACTTGTTTGGTGCCTGCATCGGTCTCTTTACCTTGACTGTGCTCTGGATCCCCTCCCCATCCTGCACATTCTCAACATTGAGCGGTTCGAGATCCCCGAGGCTTCCACTTGCTGGCTTATTCTGGCCGCCACGCTCTCCAACGCTACTTTTAGCGGCTCGTTCCTCGTCCTCATCTCGCTTACGTCACCTGTCCTTTCCTCCGTAGCCGCCCTGCTCACCATTTTCATCGTCGCAATTGTCGACTGGCTTCTGACCGGCAAGCCGCTGAGCGCGGCTGCGATGGGTGGCGGCTTGATGATCATTATTGCGTTCTTGGGTCTCAGCTGGAGCAGCTATCGTGAGATGACGGAGCAGGAAGCGCACAAGCTGGCTGTGGACTTTTCCGACAGCGATGAAGACCTCCGTAGCGAGGATGACTGAACGGTTTTCATTGGACTGTTGATATACACAACATCTGTACATAGTTTCATTTTTGGTTGTGGTGCATTTTTGGTCTGCAGTTGCATTCCGTCGGGTCATTTGGGCATAGACATTCGACGTTTCCAACATATGGGTATGTTGGTATATATCTGGAGATACCAGAAGAACTGGTCTAATTGCCGTTTGCTGGGTATTGGGCATTTTGCGGCGTTTAGAGATATAGACAAACTCGCCTGTTATCATACATTTCGTTCCCAGAGTGTTGCAGTGTCCAAAATAATGACTACGTTCAATTTTGGGAGTCAAGCTCCGCGTTTACATGTAAGAGAACGCCGGCCTCCACGCCCAGTTTTGAAGAGAATGAACCCATGGGTTGAATTTTGTAGCATTCGTCGGCTTGGACAAATACTCATAGCGTCAATGTACTGACCATCGAGATGACTTTGGCCCAGTTCGAATACTGTTATAATATAATTCAATTAGTCTCAAATCATGCTCATCCCTTATATTGGGTTTTTCATAAACCATTCATTTGGGACTTATCACCTAACACAACTTGTATCGAACTGACTGTTACAACACATCCTGAGATATCATGTCGAAGTTTGAACATCTCTACTTCCTCGTGTAATTATGAAACAGAATCGATATCATCAACATCTGTAGAGTGGAACAACCTTGTTGGCCTCAATCACATCATGGGATGAGCCATAGCTGAAGCCTCGGGTTGCTTGGAGTTGTGGTTTAGAGATTCGACAATCTCGTATACTCACGCCCATAAGTGGCGACAATTTCTTACCCAAAGTTGAAGGTAAACAATGGCGAGTTTATCACCTGGCAATTCCAGCCCTTTCAGCAACTCTTGCAAACACCTGGGAATTTCTAGGAAGAGCGACCTCAGCTGACCAAGGCACTGCACCAGCTGGCAGACAGTTGCGCACTTCTCTACCAAGACAACTCTTAAACAACGGGCGATCACCACGCCAGTTTGTTTTTGTTTACTCTACTACACAAGACGAACGCGAGGATTTGCTCACATGCCCATCTTTCATCTCATGTTCAACATTACCCTGACTCCGCGATTTCATTAGCTGGTGCTCTGGTTAATGCCAGTCGATATGCGGATGGCTCACTATAATCCTGTCTTCTTCGGAGAATCCGAGACTGCAAAGGAAGGGTTTCTACGAGCACGCGGCAAAGCTACCGAGTCATTATGGGAAGAATATCAGGCAGGAGAACACATTTCTGCTGTTGGATACTTCGATAAGTCCGTCGACTTGATTCCCTCTTCCAACCTTAATGTGCGCCAACTCATAGACCCTGAGACTGGGGAACTCAGCGGTGTCGACATTGTGAAGAAGTCTAACCCACTTGACCTCAACTTTATGGGATACGATCCTCAGCAGAAGTGCTTTGCTTATCGAGGAGAGGCCCGACTATTCGACCTGTTCGTATCATATATTAGTGAACTCCTCAAGGGCAAGCACGTGCGTACCGTTTGCAAGATTGCCGAGGTGAGGGTAGCTGGTGGAGGCTTGCCTGCCAACATGACCTTTGAGGAATTTGCTGGCCATGTTGAGGTCATCGAATACGGCATGTGGTTGCTTGATTCAGAGAGTGATTCAGGTAAACTCACCGTCCTAAGAGCTGCTGGGATAGAACTGACCTGCTGCAGAAGACGAGGAACAAGCACGAGCTTCGCCTATCTCAAACGAGTTGCGGGCTCAGGAGCCCTGCCAGGATGAACAAAATATGGAGCATATGGATACTTGCATCGATCAAGGGTACACACCGGTCAATGGATCAGAAGACGAGGTTACACCCAGAGCGGACTCAACTCTAGCAGACACGAACTGCATGCCCTCCACATCTGCAGCACAGGGCCTGGATGTTCGGAACAGCGGTCGACGATACCCACTTCGAGCCAGAAGCATGCCCACTGGGGTCATTTCAGCGCCGACCCCGAAGCCGCCCATCAACAAGAGCACTCGGTCTAATGCTGGCAACAACTGCAGGAGGTCGAAGCGCAATCATCACTAAAGCCTTACGGCAGGGCAATAGAAACCTGTTTTGCTCTCCCACACTGGCTCCAGATGCATGCTATAATGTAGGATATATAGGTTGTTAGCTCATAGAGCGCGCTTGTTGGTGGATCTGTGAGATAGCCCGCTTGGCGAAGGATATTGCTTTGGCTTTGGCAAACTTAGGATGAAAAACTTCACGGTGGTAAACATGAGAAAGAATGGGTATTTGTGGATCAGAAACCACTTGCATGGTCTATTAATTATGCGTGCTCTGTATTAAATAATGCAATAGTATGGCTGCATGGTGCCGAGTCGCGTTTATCTTTCATAACCCATCGTGAAACAAAGTCATTAAGCCGTGATAGTGCAGCTTCCCTTCATATCCTCCAAATGATAGTTTACAGGCCGCAGTTCTTGGTGGAGACCTGGGTGGCCTTGGCGTCGACACGGCCGAGCTGAGCAGCCTGGCCGTTGGTGAGGGCGTTCATGGCATCGAGGGCGATGTTGAAGCCAGCAGCGGCGTGGTCGATGGCAAGGACGTTGATGGACTTGCCCTTGTACTCGAGCTTCCAGCAAGTGCCGCAAGAGGCGGAGTTCCAGCCAGCGATGGCCTGGGCGCCACCGATGTAAGGGAACTTGGGCACGTTGCCCTGAGTCTGCCAGCCGTAGCGGGTGATGAGGCCGTTGGCACCGTCGGAGCAGGAGACGGCGGTCAGGAGCGGCCACGGTTGTCATAGCCGGTGTCGTAGGAGACTGATGGAGCATTTAGTGTAAGCCAGAGACGTAGCTGGTAGAGTTAGGTTTGAAAGGTCACTTACCAGTAATGGCCGAGACGGCGGCGGCCATGGTGGCGAGGCTGAAGAGGTTGGACAGCTGCATGTTTGCGGTTGTGGTGGAGGTTTGTTGGGTAGGAAGGTGAGTGAGCTGTTGGACTGAGGCTTGAGAGAAGTGGATGAGAAGCAGGATGAAGAATCTCAATCCATCACGCACCCAGCTCCCTTCTTATATTTTTCTGACGAGACGGGCCATCGGGCAGGATCATAACAGAATGGCTATTGCTCCGCAATCCGACACTTCACGCAGCGGCGGGGCTGTGATCACGAAGGTTCCCAGCTTATGCCAGCGACCGCCCATCATGACGTTGTTCTTCGTGTTCAACGATAGTGTCGCACTGATTCGAGAAGGATGGACGACCCCACGGCAGATGCCGCGAGCCGGGGTCAGCGCTTCGGCAAATCCAATGCCCTGGAGAAATAGTCCATGGAGGCATTTCCTTGCGGGTCTGGCCCTTGCGCTGTGAAGGCAGTGGAGTGGTGGGAATGTGGGTTCCTCGTATTTGCTCTGTTTTTGCCTGTCCGCCCAGCCATGGACGTCCGACCGTTTCCCCAAGATCAGCGGCCCATCGCACAGCAGCAGCGGGTGCCATCGCATTAGGAAGGTTCACATTACGGCCGGGCCGTTGGCGACGGAGAGGCGAACTAGACCACGGTGCATAAATATAAACGAGCAGGGACCGGCTCTCTCTGGCTCGGATGCATGGTGGTGGCGGGCCCGTATCGCGTGTAAGCCTCACACAGCATGCATCAGATGCAGCACGTATCCAGCGCCCAGATGTTGGCGAGGGAACGTTGGGCAGGGCGACTGCAGGCGGAAGAGAAAATACGAGCCTGCGCTGGGATCAGGTGCTGAGGATGCTGAGCCCCGTGAGCCTTAGCCGCATGATCATCGTCAGACTAGGGACGATCCAGAACGAGGGCACGCCGGCAGCAAGACGTCAATGCCAGCGTCGGGCGATTCCTGATGTCCACTGCTCGGTCGAGACTCAGAATCAGACAACATGTGTAAACGAGGTTCGCTGCAGCAGGTCGATAGCGTCAGGGACAGAAATAGAAGCCTAGATCTTATAGGTAGGTAGTAGGTATGTACTATGTAAGTGCTGTGAAGGTATGTGCTGTGCTGTATTAAGACAGGCAGGTCAATAATTGACAGAGAGCGACGTCCCAAAGTAGGTGTAAGCCAAGAAATATTGAATCAATGGCAGAGGCACAGCTCAAGACGTCCGTCCTACCCTGGAGCACCTCATGCTCCGGGTGACACAACCCCACTACCCTCCAAAGCTCCGGAATCGGGAGCTTCAGATGCCACAAACTTCTCTGTACCACCGGACCTTGGATCCAATTGAGGCTCCGAACAAACCAGAAGCATTCTGACTCTTCCTGGCGCGTGATATCCCTACTGTTTCAACTACAGTCATGGAATCATTCGTCATCAAGACACCATGCTCCAGCGCCAACATTGGCCCGGGCTTCGATGTCATCGGCCTGGCGCTGTCGGTCTACCTCGAGCTGCACGTCACCATCGACAGGTCTAAGAAGTCGTCCGAGCACCCCATCAACTGCAGGGTGACATACGAGGGCCAGGGCGAGGACTCAGGTGACATCAGCCTGGATCCCCGCGACAACCTCATCACCCGCGTTGCGCTGTATGTGCTGCGCTGCCACGACCAGCGAGAATTCCCTGTTGAGACCCATGTGCACATCAAGAACCCCATTCCCTGGGACGGGGTCTGGGAAGCTCCGGAGCGGCCGTGGTTGCTGGTGTGATGCTGGGCAAGGAGGTTGGCGGTTTGAAGCACCTGGACAACGAACGGTTGTTCGACTATTGCTTGATGATCGGTACGACTACTTTGGTGTGAATCGAACAGGAGTGTGACTAATAAGTATATATACAGAAAGGCACCCGGACAATGTCGGCGCCGCCCTGTACGGAGGCTTTGTCGGAACCTACCTCAAGCCGCTCACGCCTGAGGACGTTGCGAGAACAGAGATCCCCTGAGTGAGGTGCTGCCCGCACCGGCCGGCGGTGTCGATACTGGCGAGAAGCCTCCCGCGCCCCCGTACGGCATTGGACACCACATCAAGTTCCACTGGGCCAAGGAGATCAAGGCCGTTGCCATCATCCCGGATTTCGTAGTCGCCACCCACAGTGCTCGCGCTGTGCTTCCCGAGAAGTACTCGCGTCCCGATGTTGTGAGTTATCAAACCAGAGCGAAGCCATGTAGGTTTGGCAAGGCGCTGACAGCAATTCATCACAGACCTTCAACCTGCAGCGCATCGCACTGCTACCCGTTGCACTTGGCCAGTCGCCCCTGATCCCGAGCTCATTCACCTCGCCATGCAGGATAAGATTCATCAGCCATACCGACAGACGCTCATCCCTGGTCTGACCGAGATTGTCGAGTCCATGTCTCCCAAGACGCAAGAGGGCTTCCTGGGAGTGTGCTTGTCTGGCGCCGGGCCCACGATCTTGGCTCTTGCTACCAGCAACTTCGAGGAGATCGCAAACAGCATCATCCAGAAGCTGAAGCAGCACAACGAGAAGAAGGATCTGGAATGCCAATGGAAGGTCCTTGAACCGGCCGAAGGCACGCAAGTTCTGCGTCAATAGTGGTGATCACTTTTGACTGCAAGCGAGATGCGGAAAGGATATGATGATTTGCTACGCCACTGTGGCGGGCACAATAGCACACGGTACCAGAGATAGGGTTGGCATCACATCGCCTTAGCATTTTCTAGCCAAATCAGTTCTGCAACCAGTAAAACGGGGTTGGTCACGATGCATGACCTCATGGGTTTCTGTGCATCTGCGCGACGGAAGATGCGCACTGATTTGAATGGATAGATATGGTAGCAGATATCATAAGATAGAAACAACTTACGAAAGCTTTCTGAACGTTGAAGACCCACAAGTGACACATGGAAGATGGTTGCTCAACCCACTATATTGGGTTGCATGCGTGTATTACTACAAGACTTACTAAGACGTGCACCATGGGTATACATCTACAGGAACGGAACGCTTTGTCTGCCCGAGAGGCCGGCCGCCGGATGTAACGCCCGTGTTAATCCCCACTTCCTTACGCGAGGCAGTAATGCTCCGGGTCGTCTCGTCCTTTCGATGTCCGGAGGCCCCGGCCCGCCGTGAACCTCGGTATCGTTCTCGTGGTGGGCTTGCGTGTGATTGGACCCAATCATTGTACGCGCACAAACGATTTCGTGAGGATGACGGAACTGGAGAGGCGAGAAGAGGTAGCCCTGGACTGAATCAGCTATACAGAGTAGAAATGTAAGGTATGCACTGTACTGTAATTACTTCGTGCCTCGGCTGCAGCTATGACGCCTTTCGGGCTCCTGGCCAGAATAGGAAATTTCGAAGAAGCAGGCCAACCCTTTGCCTTCGCCGACGTAGGTTGCGCCTTTCATTGGCTGCTAGTCCGACCAGCCCCTGGTACCTGGTATAAGATCGGTGGATGCGCGATCAAGTCACTAGGAATAATCCTCCGGGGCCTCCCAACGATTTTCTTCTTCGACGAGACAACCAACGCTCTCGAGCACCACGACGCGGATTCCAGGGAGGCGCATTTTCTGAACCGTCCTCTTCGAATAACGGCGATCGCGGAACACATGCTATCGCAGCAGCAGATCTGCTCCGCCGCTACCTTTCTCTGCTACCTCCGCGTCATCCCTCTCTGGATCGTCGCATTGCTGGGGTTGGGCCTGATATCCA
This sequence comes from Albifimbria verrucaria, assembly GCA_020081605.1. NCBI lineage: Eukaryota > Fungi > Ascomycota > Sordariomycetes > Hypocreales > Stachybotryaceae > Albifimbria > Albifimbria verrucaria. Next base: position 4,201,199 of record JAHREC010000013.1, read on the forward strand.
TCCGTGCTTATCTTATTACCACATCCCCAAGGATTGCCAAGCAAACATCGAAACAGCTGCCCTGAAAAGGAGACTGATCCCAAGGCGATAAACCACCGCGTCTCCCTCTCCTTCATGGCATCGGCCGCCGGCAAGATGACCAGGTTATCAGTCCTCGTCCCGATGCTTGCACCCGTCGTCATCGGCTCGGCGGGCTACGCAGCCTGGCGCCTCAACTGGGAGACGGCCTTGCGGTCGTTCTTCACTGGACCTGGCCGCAGCTCGCGCATTGCGCTGCTGCTGTTCATCATTTTCAACTGGAAGAACATGCCTCTGGCTTGGACGGTAAGCATCAATTCCACTCTAGAGGTTCACTAAGAGTGTCGCTAATCATAAACTGCCTTGATAGTATCGAGTCTTGTACACCATCTTCCACCACACGGTCGTGCGCAAATCCCCGAACTCGGCCCCAAGGCTCTTTTCAAGCCCATGGTCAGCCAGACACATGCGCCTCTTCTCGAAATCGATTATAACCTTCACAAATCCAACTCCACCTATTTCGCCGACCTCGACGTCTCGCGTAGCCATCTAGTCACCTACCTAGTCCGCCCCAGTCTGCGCAAGGTCGCGCAGAATGAAAAGACTCGCCTCGTCCTCGATCCGGCCACTGGCCGACCCTCAAAGGTTCCTCGGTGTCGCCCTCGGCGCCGTCGAATGCAGTTTCAAGCGCGAGATCGCCGGCTATCGCCCCTACGAGATGTGGAGTCGTGTGCTGAGCTGGGATCGCAAGTGGTTCTTCATCGTCACACACTTCGTGCCCCGCGGCGCCGCCAAACCCACCTCATGGTTGGACCCTGGCTTCGCGCGCTCGAAGACTCGTGGCTCTGGTGATGCGGCTGGCGGCTGGGAGAAGAAGATTTACGCTTCCGCTATCAGCAAGTACGTCTTCAAGGTCGGCCGCTTCACCGTGCACCCAGCCATTGTGCTTGGCGCCTCTGGCCTTTTGCCAGAACGGCCGGGTGGCTGGACCAGTGGAGATAACCAGCTGGGCGACGAGAGCGTTGACGTGAGTGATGTTGACCTGTCAGTTGAGGGTGAATGGGATTGGCGTCGCATTGAGGCCCAGCGCCGCAAGGGCATGAATCTGGCCACCCATTTCCAGGAGTTGGATGGCCTCATCAACGAATTTGACGGCGGCAGGCATGGCGCCCTAGGCAAGTTTGCTCCTGGCTAAGTCACGAGCATGCACGTCTTGTATAAAAGTCATGGAGTCAGGGCGGTATGGGATGGCTGGTGTCTGGTGCTTTGATCATGTCAGTTGACCTCTGACAGTTTGGGGTAATAGGCACGCGTATAGACGAATAGATGTTGATACATAGTTGTACCATTAAACACATTATTTCCATAATTGAGGTCCTGAAAACCCTTTGCAGGAACAGTGACCCAGTCTTCCAGTGCTGGTAAAGACAGTTACGCCACAACGTCGAGTACCCAAGCTGCTGTCCGTTGACTCCATATCGTTCCCAAATCCTTTTCCGTCGTCAAAGTGTTCTTTTCGTAAAGCAATGAAGGCCAATGCCTCCCAAAAGACAGTGTACATATCATAACAAGGCTGCAGCGGCAGCCACCACAGCTACACCGGTCCATCCCGCGCTCGTGCCACGGGCAGCAGCTCCTGGTTGGTCGGATGGTTTTACTGAAGATGCCGGGACGATGTTTATCTTGCCTTGGGCATCGAGCTCTTTGCAGACGTTGCCAATGGTTTTGGCGACCGCTATAATATCATGTTAGCAAATACACATCCATCGAACCCCCAAGAATAGAGCAGGTGTTCGATCGGGGAAGTCATCCATACCTCCAAGATCTTCTAGGTCGCAGCCCGCCCTGATCATGCATGGTGAGACGGTCCTAGTGATCTCTGCTGTCTTCGAGCACTGGCATACATAATCTGTAGGTGCACAGCCGTGCTCTGACGCGCCTTCAACGAGACACTTGACAGCACACTTTGGCAGCTGTGACAGAATGGTGGCAATATCGGTGGCCATGGCACCACCAGCCAGGATTGGTAGAACGAAGGCGGGCTTCATCGTGACGTAAGGGTGAGTAGCGATCTGAAGGGGCCCAGGCCTTCGATGTAGTAGGTTGTTGTTCACTTCACCGTGACAGATGGTGACTCTCTCGACACTTGAAGAATCTGAAGCTGAGGGAGCGCAGAGGAATCAAAGTCTCACAGGTTCTTTGTCGCGCCAGGGTTGGGTAAGCAGTGCAGGGAATAAGGTATATAAGTCAAGGGAATCGGTAGGGTAAATCCCACGGCAAAAGCAACAAGGGCCAGAAGGCTGCGGCGTTTTCAGCTACGCTTCATGCAATATAGCAATATAATACGAAAGAAGGCACCCGGACAGGCCAAGCACTGTAACACTGCGTATCGAGATTATATTAGTACGAGGCCGGGGGTCGAGAAGTTTGAGCCAACAAATCTCTCGGGGTGGTACCGGCACGCTGGTATATTGATATGCATCGCCTGCTGCCCGTCCTGACCGGGGACCGACCTGATTGCCGAATCATGAAGCATCTTGGGCCTTCTGGTCACTGGGCCCCGGATGCGCCTTGACATTTTAATCACCTGGGATTGGCGGAAATGGGTATGGAGCAGCCAACGCGGAAACACATTGGGAGGGGGAGGAGGAATCACGACCGGAGGCGTTAGCCAACAGCCTAACGCACAGGAGAGGGGACTTTGGTGGGAGTTGAATGGTCCAGCAGCGACGCCGCCGTCACAGTTAGGCTCCGAACCACGGTCCTTTCTTAGGGCGTAGCTTCTGGCCTGGGGAGCTAAAGAGCCAACGGCGTGCCTAGAAGAGAAGAGTGTTGAGGAATGGACATGAGCCCTGGTCATCTGAGGGCGCGCTCGATAGTCCGTCCGCCAAGGGGCTTTCGTTCAGTTGCGGCTGCGGCGTTTCAGCGACGCATTGGAACGCGTCTAGCTTGGGCGGAGGGCGACGGCGAAGAAGACCTGCCGCGTGCCTGTTTGCTTTTCGCGATGCTGTCTCGCATCATTGATCGTGTGCTGCTGCAACCAACCTCTGTCCTCCTGCCAGGGTACCACCTCAACGTTTGATTCTAGAGCGCAGCACCAGTGGGACTCAGGTGTGATGTGACTGCAGGGCCTGCACTGCGTGCCGTGTGGATGGATGGAGCCAGGGCAGGGATTGACCCCGTACTTTTGCCCATCCTAAGCCAACCGGCTGCTCATACAGCCATTCCCCGTCAATGCAACCCCGGTCGCTGTGCTAGGGAAGGAGAGCGAGTCTCTTCAGCCTTGGGGCACCCACCCACTGAGTCAACAACGTGGTTCGGTTGCGGACGGTACGCCTGTGGGCTCGTTCTCTAACAAAGTGTGCGTCCGGTTGTCGGCCGACTACCTTCTAACCCCCTGCGACGATGTTTCGGTTGACGGTCTGCGACCTCAAGTGCTCCGCCGGGTGGGGATGACTGCCTCCGTCGTTGCTTTGGAGGGAATGGCCCTGCGGGACTAAAACAGCGCCGTGGTAAAGGCTGCAGTTCCAGCATGTAGCTATGTAATGTAATCGTTGCGCTGCCGAATAGGAATAGGGGAAGCCAGTGGTGGTGTCGAGGAAACCCTGTTCCTGGAGGTACTCTGTAAGCATCTCCAACCGGTACGCTCTGCATCCGGCGTTGCCCCGTTCTGCAGCAATGCAACAGCCAGCCTTTTCGGAAAGATTTACATGGGCTCCAATAATGTGCCGAGTGGTTCAACGACATCTCGTTGCGTTGAGATGCAGGCAAGCACAGCACAGTGCAAGAGGATGAACTTGGTGACGCCCCGAGAACCGCCACGATGTGGCTTCGCGATCAGCCACAGAGTATGCTTTGCTACCACCACTGTTAGATATGGAGAATCTGTGTAAGAAGTTTCGTCCACAGGTAAATAATGCTTGAGTGTTGGTTCCGCTAGATCTGACGTGATATCCTAAGCCGAATATACAAGTTAGATATTCGGAATTATGGGATTGAATAGTGCGCAATGAGCCAGAGATATAGGTGTGCTAATGAACTGCACATCGTTCAGTGAAGTTCGGATGATCTGAAGATTACGATTGATATCTTATCTCCTGAAAATTGATTGAAGTCTTATAATTATAGAAATGACAGGTATGCTTAATTTGTGGGAAGCGTTTCGGCATAGCTGCTGTCTAAGTGCCAGAAATCCTCGATTGCAACCTTTTATAGCCCCCACCGACCCCTATCCTCATCTCCTTGATATCTTGATCAAAGTAGCAATGTGGCACAGTTATGGTATTTCCCTTAACAATTGAGCAAAAGGTGCGATATTAATAACCGGTTTCAGACTTGATCTTGGCAACACCATTGCTACGCTGCTTCATTTCAGGGTGTAGTAGATGAACAACGCTCAATCCAATCACAAGACAATTTTAAGCTCCGTAATCGACAGAATGCCTAACGAAGCTCTCCTAATTGTAGCAGTTGGGTCTTTAATTTCCCTGCTTCCAAGGCGAATCTATGTCTTATTGCCCCTTCCCTCCGCTTTCTTCCACGCCGTTCTGTACGTGGACAATTTTTCCAGGTGCTCTATTTTATACCTTTGATTCATGGGTTCAAATAACGAAGATAGCAGACATATTTCTGCATCTTCATATCATCATGCAGGCCTAGAAGTCGTTCCTGATAGTGTTCCAAAAATCGTCATTCCTTCCCAGGCAGAGCTCCAAGTTATCCACGAAAGCCCTGGGCTTGAGAAGCATTCACAACTGGCACCTGAGAAAGTCGACAAAAAAGCGAATGAGACAAAACAAAAACACGTTGGTGGAGGAGGAAACATTTCTTGATAAGCGCCTCCTTACTCTTTATTGCCCTGACCGTTGGAGCTGCTGTTGGAGGCGCTCTTGGAAATAGAAGGAGAGAAGATTCTAACGCATCCGCTTCTCCAAGTACCGTGGTAAATGCTTCAATCTCGTCACTATCAGTCACGTCTGTGTCTATGATAGGATATACCGGCATGCTCTTGGCCTACATAGACCAGCATGGTAGTGTGAAATATCATGTACGAAGTGGTGACGACTACCAAGCAAAATATCCTTGGTCTGCGCAACAGGTTCTTGGTAACGAGAACAAAATATCGAAGAGTTCTGGTATTGCAGTTTCCACCTTAATTAACTGGGTTGATGTACATCCAGAGGTTAGTTTGCTCGTTTAATTAACATATAAACCCTTTTACATACCCGATTCCTGATTTATACCTCTATTCAGATTACCTCTATCCGGCCTTCATATTTCATGTTCTATGTTGACGAAGGCTCTTTCATAAATGAATGGACTCTCAATTTTACCGATTACACCTCTGGATTTACGGTACATAAGTTTGAAGGACCCTTGAAAGTCATGAGCAATGCCAAGCCGGACGCATACGGCCCATGGCTTGTCTATGAAAGCGTTTTAGAATCGACCACCATCATCCGAGATCGTTCTGATGACAACCGGTATAATGACACGGTGGGACCATACACGTCGAGAGTCGTGACTAAAACGACTAAACACTTAAAGAATGGAGCCAAGCAAATAGTTGTTCCTCTCATGACCAATGTCACCGACTCTGAGAATTATTTTTATGTAGGTTTATTGTATCAAGCCGATGATGGGACCTTAAACTGGAACAATTTTTACGAATCCAGCATCGGTAAATATGGTAAAGAAGACAAGTTCGAAAAGGACCCAACATGGCCCGCAGGTATGTCCGTTATTCATATATTGGCAGATGCTGTTCCATGCAATATCCTCATTTAATCTAGAATTCCCGAATATCACGTTACCTCAAGGACATTCGTTTTCCGCTTTTGCCACCGCACGGGCTGAAGGTGACACCCGCGTCAATCTATATATTCTATACCAAGACGAAGATTGCAATATCCAACAAGTTTGGACAGACGACGGCGAGAAATGGCAATTTGCCTCACCGGAATTACTGAGAAATGCAGATGATGGAACCGATATTGCGTGCCTCACTATGAGCGTGGGCGGTGCGTCTCCTATGAGGTATCCGGTGAGCTTGGTACCCGACACACCTTTACGAAGATGCTTCTTCCAAAGAGGAAGCGCTCTCGTAGAGGTTGGGATGCGTGACTCTCAGTGGGAAGAAATTCAGACTATTTCAGTTTAAATCCTCGAACGTGGTCCTCGCTCTGCTTCTGGATATGATTTGGAGGGCGTGGAGGGATGTTATGGTAATGCCTCTCACAATGCAAATTCTGTTTTGCTGAGGTGAGTCGCCTATCAGCTGTTGCATGCGTATTGAAACACTCGCGGGAATCCCCCAACTAACTACTTGGATAGAATCCTACAAGTCTCCAGCAACATGCAATAGTAGCTTTGCTGGGCTACGTCGGGTTACAGCCAGGCTCAGCTGCTGGTCAGTCCTCATACATATATTAGTACAGAACCTGATGGTGGGTGAAATAGTTTGATCTAGATGAGAGCAGACAGTCCTGTTGGCAGGCTAAACGGACAGATACGGGCTTTAGATCATATCAATAGATAGATAGATGTAGATGTAGAATAATCTACTAATAGATCAACATGCAAACGAGTTTCTATGCTTGCTCCGTAGCGAAAGTGATGTGCTGAGAGTCGCACATGCTGCCTCTACCGTTCCAAGGAAGGGCATGATAATAGCCCAATCAAGTAGCATTGAGTGGCGGATGATCATGAAGAGCAGCAGCATTTTGATGATGATCAGATGTCCATATGAGAGCACTGGCCTGACCAAGCTGGTTTCAGCCACCTGGTAGCTTGACACACAAGAGTTCCAGTGATATGGTAAGCTTGTTGGAGATACCATGACAAGTTACAGCACGCCTGGTGACGTTTCACCACCAGAACAACACCAGCTACTTGAGCTCAAGCCTGTCATTTACGGGTACGTCAGAACTCATGAGACCCCCACCTGGCAGCTGTCATACATATGCTGGTGCTAGGTGTGAACCGTGCAAATACACGCGAACCTCGACGAGAGGTAGTTTATCCACTCGCTGAGTGGTCTACAGACGCGAAGCCTTTACTCAAACTATCCTAACTCATGAGCTGGGCAGGTGATGATAGATATGACCAACGCCAACGAGGCAGTCTAGGTCAAACCAAAGGAAGGTTCAAAGTTCTCAGAGACATTTGTATGGTAGTCCACAGTGGCGAGAGTATATCTCGCCTCAGTGCTTGACTCTAATATTGGTCATCATCATATGAACTTCGAAGTCCTTCCCAACCCACCAGCGGAGCAGTCCCCAAGAGCTTCCAGCGAAGCCCAGAGTGATAAAAAGAAAAGGGAACTGCTGCCGGGGGCAACAGAAGGGAACCCCTCTCGCCTCAAGAATAGGCCCCATCGAGTAACTCGGCTTGCACCGAGCAATCGCATACCTATCAACCTCGACAACAAACCCTCGGCACCCGATGCCACACCCGCAGACGTCACACGGCCACCCACCATCCACGCTGCTCGCCCATCACCAAGACTCCGCCTCAAATGCCCCGGCACGGACTCATATCTTCATCCATGGGGCCGAGACACCGAAAACGAAGCTCAACGACGGGTCCGCGGGCGCAGATTTAGCAGTGGGCAGGGCAGACGAAAGGAAGAGGGCCAAGGCGCTGAGGTCAGCCGCAGTGCTTCTATGGCGGCGCGTTTCCGCATGCTCAGTAAAGAGCCCGTCCGGGGACTTTCTCCCAAAGCATCAAAGGGATGAGACGCCGCATTGCGCGGCGTCTCTGTGTGTGAGCTTCGAATAGCGATTTGTTGAGCGAGAGGAGGTTGAAGGAGAAAGAAAAGAAAAGAAGCTGGAGCTTTTTTCGAAAATTTATGATATTGCGGGGCGGCGTGCGCGCATCCAAATCGGAGGCGTGTTTTTATCACAGAAATTTCTTGGGCTGCGACTGGTCAGCAACACGCGCTGCCAGCCAATCAAAGACGGCTATCTGGAAGACTGGTAGCTGCCTTCATGCCTAGAATTGAAAGCTTCCAACTGCTCACCGCAGTCGACAGTCGTAAAACGGCCGGCCATTCCCTCGCAATCCTCAACTCAATCCTCCGCATAATCGAGGACTTCGAAATCCTCTTCCTGCCTTTCTGCTGGACGAGTCGCACACAGCTCACCAGTGGGACGGCGCCTCGACGCGCAAATCCCAGACAAACACTCGCGAAGTCGTCATTGAAGCTTGGCCTCTTCCTCTCTCGCACCCACACCAGCTCTCGATCTCCTTCTCTCAAGCGTAATCATGTCCACTCTCTTCGGCTCCGCTGCCTCGTCGTCGTCGACGCCCACTCTCGGCGACCTCAAGTCCGACGTCGCGCTGAGCGACCCTCCCACCGATAGTATTTCCGACTTGGCCTTCTCGCCTGCGCCTAATGGACCCGATTTCCTCGCCGTGGCTAGCTGGGACAACAAAGTCCGAATTTACGAAATAAACCAGAATGGCCAGAGCCAAGGTCGCCATGCATACGAGCATAGCCAACCGGTTCTCAACTGCGACTGGTCCAAGGTAAGCGGGCCCTCCTTCAGCACATTGGTAGAGCTTCCCCGGCTAACTATCTCCCAGGACAGCACAAAACTTGCGTCTGCCGGCGCAGACAAGAATGTCAAGGTTTGCGATATTGCTTCGCAGCAAGATATGGTGATTGGTACACACGACCAGCCCGTACGTTGCGTACGATTCTTCGAAAACAATGGTACTCCCATGGTTGTTTCGGGTTCGTGGGACAAGACAATCAAGTACTGGGATCTCAGAGCGCAGGGCCCGGCCGCCACTGTTCAGTGCCAAGATCGCGTGTACACGATGGATGTGCGGGACAACCTCTGCGTTGTGGGAACTGCCGACCGATATATCAATGTTATCAACCTCAAAGACCCCACAAAGTTCTACAAGACTTTGCAGAGTCCGTTGAAATGGCAAACCCGAGTTGTCAGCTGCTTTGCTGACTCGATGGGTTTCGCTATCGGTAGCATCGAAGGCCGATGCGCCATTCAGTATGTCGAAGACAAGGATTCCAGGTAAGGCTTCTCGTATACCCATCATAGCACCGTGTGTTTGTTGCTAACTTATTCGCCTACAAACAGCATGAACTTCTCGTTCAAGTGTCATCGAGACCCTCCATCAAACAACGTGACCAATGTCTATGCGGTCAACGACATCTCTTTCCACCCCGTCCACGGCACCTTCAGCACGGCTGGCTCCGATGGTACGTTCCACTTCTGGGACAAGGACGCAAAGCACCGCCTCAAGGGATACCCCAACGTCGGCGGAAGCATCACGGCTACTACTTTCAATAAGAACGGCTCGATCTTTGCCTATGCTGTGAGCTACGACTGGAGCAAGGGCTACCAGTTCAACACCCAGCAGTACCCTACCAAGGTCATGCTGCACCCGATCAACGGAGACGAATGCAAGCCTAGACCCTCTGCGAAGAAGAGGTAACGGGTGAGCGCCAAGTGATGAGAGATGAAAGGCTATGATGACACAAGATAGCCAAAGGAAGCAAGGTGGAAGGACGAAGAAGGAAAAGGATGGGACGACTGACTTGGGATCTAAGAAAGACGTCCTCCTATGGCAGATGGATTGCTGTTTCTCTGCACTGTAAACTAGCTGGTGGCAGAAGATGTTATAGTCAACAAGCAACAAAAAAGAGGAGATGATACCATGGGCAGATCAACCATTACACAAAGCAACTGTATCGTAGGTAGTTAGCACTGAAAATCTATTCAAGACACAGGCCACACTCAACTGCATTCGCATAGGGCGACCCGCTCGTTAGAAAACGCTTCTTTGGAACAGTTTCTGTAAACTTTCGACTACTTGCGGCGTATAATAGACTCTGTCTAGTAATTCCATCTAGGGCGTGTTCATCAACTACGTGCATCATTACCGGCTGCGACCTCGGCACATTCAAAGTCCTTAAATTCACTGTACTGAACATCACAGTCATAGCATTTTCTGTTTTGAACGTCTTTCATTTTGTATTCATCAACATCCCTTTGCGACCCGCAGACCAGGGTGCAATATTAGATAACATGCAGGTACCGATAATTATATCCACTTATATCAACTCCAGGAAACAAAATTGCGGCCCCTCGTCGAGGGAGACTCCCGCTCCGCCAGTAACCACAGGCATTCCGTTAAAAATAGTAAAGCAAAAGAAAACTCATGAAGCCATGACTCCGTGGCGGCCCATCAAGACGCACACCCCGAAGCCTGACCCGTAGACATGGTCGTAGAAACATAGGAAAGCCAGCAGACCTGCAGAGGCGTCTAAGCGGTCTTCTGGTTGTTGGATCGACCGAGCACGTCGTCCACCATGCCCCTCCAGATGTCCTTCAGCATGCCGACCTCTTCCTGCTGGGCGGGCTGCGAGTCGTAGACAAACTTGAGCTCGACGCCGTCCAGGCTGATACCCTCAATCTCAGACAGGGCGTTGGCAGCGACAACGTTGCTGGGGTCGGCAGCGACAATGGAGATCTGGGGAATGGAGACGGGGCCTCGGCGGTGAGGGGAACGTGCTGGGCGGAGTAGTTGTCCGGCATGAGAGGGACACGGATGCCAAAGTCGCTCGCGCCAGGGCATCAGCGCCGAGAGAAGGCAGACGAGTGGTATCGAGATGATAGACGGGAGCGGCGGTGGAAGCGCTGCTGTGGAAAGTCTGCATCAGGGGCTTGGCGCGGTTGGCGATGGATGGCTGAGGAGTAGGGCGGTGGGTGGTGGTCAGACCACGAGAAGACTACATGCCGGGTTAGATGCTACGTCGTCGGAAAGGCGGTGGGAAGATTTACATCTTGGTGCTCGCTACTCCTTCTGTTGCGCAGAAGCTCTGCGTACTTGGGCATCAGGACAGCGCCGGCATTGTGAACGGGCACGGCACCGGCGTTGAGGGTGCGTGCAAGCTTGGAAACAGGGGCGGTGACACGGGACATTTTGGTTGATTGTCGTGTGTGACGGTTGAACGTTGCCGCGAGGGTGTTTAGTGGAGGTGGGTGAAGCTTGTGTTGTGTTGCTGTGATGTGCTGTGTTGTGATGTGTTGAATGGAATAGATGAGGATGAGGTGGCGAGCCGAGATAGATATAGAAGATGAGATGGGGAGGATTAACAGTCACGAAAGAAACCCTGAGTGTATATGACGGTAGATGAGGAGAGAAGGGTGAGGGTTGGGTTAGGAGATTGTAGGAGATTCGGACATCGGCAACAATGTGTATAAGACGGGGATAGCCGTAAGAGGGGTGGCAGAAAGGAGGACATGGAGGTGGAAGCGGGGAGCAGGTTGCAAGGGTAGCTAGCTAGTAGCTAGCTAGGAGAAGACATGGGCTGTCAGTCACAGTATGGATAAACGCCGAATGTACATGCGCATTGTCAATCGGTGGCATTTTGGTGAGGGAGGGAGGGATGCCGCGTGTGTGGCAGATGATGGGATGGGATGGATGCATCATCTCAGGCGGCAGATGGGGAGCTTCCGGCAAGGTACCCACAGTGCGCCGCCAAGCCACGGAGGGCTGTACGCGGACACGGGATTGGAATGGCCGAAGGTAGACGATGCAGCGTAGGCGGGTGGGAGAGGTACTCGTCCCCAGAATCCCCGAGTAGCTGGACAGTGCCAGCTTGGGGAGGTACGAACACGGCATTGTCCCGTGTGTCGTGTCCGGGTTAACGCTCCAGTAACACAACGCTGCCCATTTCTTGTTGAGGATGCGAGGGTGGAGATGATGCCGCAGACAACAAACAGCTACCGGAATGGCCTTGTTGGATTTTTTTTTAGACGGCGTGGTTCTTGTTTCTCAAAGCATCCTAGCCTCGCCTCTGATCCTTGAGCCTCTGGAATGAACAGGGCCCTTTGGCCTCTGTCCTGCCATGTGGACAAGGGATACAGCAGCTAACGCTGCGTTTGTTGGATGAGACGGCACTGGCACTGGCACTGGCACCGGGACGTGGCAGAGGTACCCTATGCAATGTACCTCGTGCATCGTCTTTCTTCACCATCATGGCTCATTCTCCCTCATCCTTTCTCCCATCGCATCCACCATGACATGCCTAAATTGTTCAGCTTCTCGTCATCGCCGTCGCTCTCATCGACGATGCAGATGCCGAACTGCGAAACTTGTGCGACGAGGACCTGAGTCTCAAGGGTTTTACTGACTATCGCCGATCAGCTGTAAGACAAGCCCCATCGGCTGGTTTTGCATAAGCATAACCGCCCACTGGGTCACTTTTTCGTTCCTCACACCAAGACATGAATCAATCAATCAATCAATCTCCCCAACAGCGACAGCGAACACGAAACCCTGGCCAGCCCATGTGCTTGCGTCGTACCCCGATCAAGCCATGTTTCCCATCAGCGCCTCGCTATTGCTTGACCGCCTGTAACCTAGTCAGGGGCAGCACATATCCGGTGCCCATCACTTGGAGCTAGCCAGCGCCGTCGGGGATAGCTACGTCGATCTCGCCGATAGATCTAGCCCACCATCAACACCAACCCAAATTATCGTCGTGATCAGCCTCAACACCGCATGCGGATGCAGCTTGGCGAAGCCACATCTAGCAAATCCGAACTTTATTTCGGCGATGCTCCTACGGACATTGGCCAAGTCCGCAGGCCACCAGAATGTAAATTACATACATACATAAGGGGACCTGAGTTCCCATCGGCGCGAACCAACTACACGGCCCTGCTCCGACGGTTGGGAATCGGCTGGCCTTTGCTTCACCCCTTGGGCTCCCTCCTCATGCACCAAGGGTCCGACGCTTTTCTGGTTAGGTTCTTGGCTTCGACTCATCTTTCCACATGGCTTCTATTTCGCTTTCCGCCTCGCTAAGATAGGGCCTTCCAATACTCACGATACGAACAAGAGTCCCAACACCACCACAACGCAATCGTCAGCAACCAAGTTTTGGAAGCCATCCCCGTTTGAGGCCTTGCAGTGTGATGACAAGTGCTTCCCGTCACATCCAGCAATCTTGCCCACTGTGGTCATCGCAAGTCAATCTCTAACAGACTGCATGTTGTCGGCGAAGCGGACCGAGCTCTACGCGATACCGGCTCCCGAATCCACGGACATGTTGTCCATGGACATCAAAGCCTGGAAATCTCCCAGCAACCAGCCACGCCTACCGTAGCACACAGTACCGCGTGATTAGTGCATGACGTGGGCCACCCCATGCCATGTGTAATTTATGCACCTCCCAGCACTCACCAATTTGGCTGTGCGTCAGTGCAGCTCATTTCCAGGCTCACAAGACCCATGAACTGTTGAGATCAAGCGTTCAACGGTGATTCCGAACACGGAGCTAGCACCGCCACAGGATGACGCCTCGTATCCATGGCTAGTCTCTGAGATGGAATGTGGCTGAGAGCCTCCACCTGTTCTTCTTTCCAACGATGCATACATGATGAACGATGCGAGACATTCACTCTGTTAAGTACCGAACTGTTGTCGCTTAAATCAATGGACCCCTGCCTCTAAATCTCAGTAATACTTCGATTATCTGCTACAACATATCAATGGGGAAATACTGTTCTCTTTCTGCATCTCGGTCATTGTGACTTACGCACGATTGGAGTTACTGTTACCATGAATTTCCATGTTGACACGCAGGCTTTACTTGGCTCACCGTTTTCCTATCAACGACAACAAAGGAGATTTCTGTGACCTCTCATTCGTGACGTTCTGGATCGTTTCCCGCGACATCTACAGACTTTTGGATCTTTGCTGACATATATTTACACCAAAACCTGCATTCTGCTTGGTTCCATCAATGACCCGCCTTGCAATGGATACTTTTCGTTGATCGAGGCTAAAATCGTCTCTCCATCATATGAAAAAGCAGTACGATGTACCTTCCTCGAACTTTTGGTCACATATAGGGTTCCTTTCAACAGCATATATGGCCCCTGGCCGGAAATCTCTCGGATGACATACCAGATGGTCTTCTTCTCCCGGCGACTGTATTGGAGCAATGGACCAAAGAAATGAAGGATATGCCACTTTCAAATGGCTCAAAGTTTAAGATGCACGATCCGAGGCAAACCACAGAGCGGGCCCGACTGGCTTCTACGCTAACGACTCCAACCGATCGGTAGCCTACGGTCATGGAGAATCCACATCATGGCGTGACCTCGTCAACGATTCTGGCGCTGTCCAAGGAGAATCCACGTCATGGGCGCAATATCGTCCTCCATCCGGACGTTCCGCAGCATATCAAATGTCCTCTCCGTGGTGATGCTGTGCCGCTAGAGTCTCAGAAGTGTAGCAGGGGCACCAATGGTGTCTCTACGGACCCAGCTGGGACGCTCCAGATCTTGAGTTTTCTAGATCTTAAGTTTAATCGGCTTGGACGTGTTCATTCCCTTAGATTCTGTGGATACAGCCCCTCTCGGCGTCTGTGCCATGAGAGTAGTATATCAGCCTTTTGGGGAGGGTTGTCAAGGCATCGTCATCTTTACACAATCGTTCATGGCTGATTGCGGAACTTCATCATGACTATTCGCAAGCGCGCGGTTGACTCAGATAAAGGTAAACTCTCCCAATTGCTTTCTGTACAGCCGCGCCTCGTATTGTTACGCGCAAAAGTGCTAAGACATCAATGCCTAACCCACTCTTCCCGTAGTCTGGACCACCCTCATCACGAACTTGGACTACCTCCCCGGGCTCCTGACACTTGAATACTCTCTGCGGCGTGTCAAGTCAGCCTACAGCCTGCTCGTGCTTTACACGAACACATTCCCCGAACGAGGCCGTGCTGCTCTCCGAGCTCGTGGGATTGCTGCGCAGTGTATCCCTTATGTCCTCCCATCAAAGAGCAAAGACTACTCAAATGACCCAAGATTCTACGATTGTTGGAGTAAACTCACTCCCTTTTCCCTGACGGAGTATGACCGTGTTGTGCAGCTGGACGCCGACATGCTTGTCAGGCGAAACATGGACGAGCTTATGGAGCTGGAGTTGGATCCCCATTGTGAGCGAGACAGGCACGCAGGAGACAAGCAAGCGTGTCTTCGCCGCTAGCCACGCTTGCGTCTGCAACCCTCTCAAGTTCCCTCACTACCCGAAGGACTGGATCCCCAAAACTGCGCCTTCACTCACCAACACAACGACCCCGATGCTGCCCAGACGCAAGGGATCGATCCGTCTGTGGGCCCCTAGGCTTCATGAACGGTGGCTTGCAGGTTGTCAATCCCTCCCGCGTGCTCTACGACCAAATTCTGGCATATATGGACGCTGAGGCCAGCAACATGGACTTTGCAGACCAATCCCTCTTGTCAGACCTCTACCGTGGCCGCTGGGTTGCCCTGCCATACATTTACAACGCCCTCAAGACGATGCGCCGGAAGGGCGTGCACGACAAGATATGGCGGGACGATTGCGTCAAGTGTGTTCACTACATACTGACCCCAAACCCTGGGATGAAGTCGACGAGAAGGGCAAATGGACAGGGACTGATGAGACGCATAGGTGGTGGGTGGACGTGAATCGCGAAAGGAAGGCTGCTGAGAAAGTCAGAGGCATATGCGACGATGACTTTTAAACGTTAAGGTGGTAACTGTAATTGTAATTGGCGTCCACATGTTTGCCCCATTCTCCAGTTATTGCCTTTTTAATGGCATCTTCAATGTGATATTATATCAAGATCGGCATACAAGTGTCGGCAAGAAATCTTTATATTTCGCACCTCAGAGTGGTCATGAGAGTTCGGTATAAACATGGGCCCCTATACACGACGACTGAAAATCCATGACTCCTTGCATGCGCCGTCATACGGTATTGGCTAGCTAGAGGAGAAAAGCAAGGAAACCCAAACTCCCTTTCCCTTCATAATGCACATTCTCAGATATAGTGGATAATCCAACTCCAGTTATGATGAAATGAAATCCAATAACGTCAAGAAACCCTGGCGATGTCTCGATCGGGCCTTGCTCCCCAAATCACACTCCTATTCGCCAGTCTATGATGCGACGTTGATATGAAAACGATGCCGTTCCTCCTATTGTTATACTGCTCCAACATGATGGCCATGGCAACGTCTTTAGAGTCGATAAATACGCTGTTTAGTAATTCAGTCTTGTTATCTTAAAGGTGTCGTCAATGCGTTCTAATTCTTGCATACGCAGGTCGTCGTACAAGGCCTTAATGTTTCTTGTATTTCTATACAAGCGGTCAGTATGAAACGACAAGAGAGAGAGAGAGCAAAAGAATTTGAGAAAGCGGGACTCGCCTCATCAATCCTGCGTCTGTTGTGAGGATCAATTGTGTTTGTCGCGCCCATGAGTGTTTGTCCAATCACCTTCGTAACACCAACAGCTGGGCGGAAAATGATTGTAGGTGCTCTCTTCCAGACTGCTTTGGCTGCCCCTGCAGCTGACTGGCTCTCCATGACTTCTCCTGGGATTGCAATGATAGCATCTCTAGCCATATTTACGTCTCTAGTCAGCGAGCGGTAGCCACCACGGATACCCTGAATAACACCAGTCGGCTGATCAGCATACAGAGAAATCTGCTTCTTTTCCTCAGGGTCTAGGTCATCATCTTCCCAGTTGCCATCTGACTGTTGTTGCTCTGTAAGCATCCCTTCGGCTCCCTGCAAAGCGTACTGAGTTCCGACTGCAAGCTTAGCTCCCAACTTGACGATTTCAGTACCAGTGGTACGAGCAAATGCCGCCGCTCCCTTAGATATGCTGCGTATAACGCGACCATCCTTTTGATATTCCTTTAGAGGGATCTCAATCAAGTCTTTAAACCCGCTGCCAATATTGACCAAGGAGCGGACTGGCGCAAGTCCTGCGATTACACCAGGCAGTTGGTTGTTCCTCACATCAGGCGTCCAGATGTCATTCAAGGTCTTACCCAGCCTGTCGAACCCAGAAACACCGTATATGATGACATGTCGCAAAACCATTCGTGATTCTTCTAGGACAATGAAATTCATGAACTCCGTTGTGTGGCCTGATCTGAGACCACCGTAATCGACACGTTTCGGTTTGAAATCAAGCTTAACAGGCACGCTGTTGATTTCGGCCCGTTGAACGAATGGCACATCGCTTGGTGACGCGTGAACGGGGACCTTGTCGTCTTTGAATTCAAAGAATCTCGTAATGAAATCCAACGCGTCTTGATCTACATGGAGTCTCAATGGGAGGATTGTGGCTCGCAAGACAATCTCCGAGGCGCCTAATTCTGGAAGTGGCTTCACGTTCAAGATTTCTAGATGAACCATGCTCGTTCCCAATTCGCGCTCCCCTTGGTCTTGGTCGTAAGTGGCAAATTTCTTCCATGTAGATGTCGGGACATGGTCGAAAACATCCAACGTGTGAATGCGCACGTCGATGCTGCTCAATGTCTCTCCGCCATTTGGAGGAAAACTACCATATCCATGTTGATGCCTTGTAGCTCAAATGTGATTTTGTGATGCTTGCTTCGGTTAAGCCTGAGTCTCTTGGCTTTCGGCTGGTGCGGGCGGGCGGTGCGGTTGGTTGTGGCCGTGACAGCTGTGGTTGCCACCGATTCGGTCTCCGTCGCATTATCATTGAGGCCTTCATTGATTGCTCGAGTGAGCTCACCAGGGTCTCGGTTTGCTGGAATACCAATATAGATCGAGTTGAAAAGAAAATCGCCTATGGTTTCTTCGTCCTCAACTTCTTCCTCATAAATTTGCTGGCCTCCCAAGCGTGATTGACGTTCATATGCTTTGGTCTCGACTTCGTGTACAGCCTTGTTGATAACTTCACGGGTGTGCACCCAGTCATAACCATCAAAGAGATTCCAGATAATATGAACATCTCTCACAGATACACGTAACGGGCTGCGCTTCACAAGCTTCTCTGGTGCCGCGTCATATGTGTTCTTGTTTGAGTTCCAAATTTTAGCAGCGCTACTCTTCTCTGAACCCCGACCATAGAAATCCTCATGGATGACGAGATCATCGCTATCTTGAGACACTCTGCTGGAGCTTGGGTTAAAGCCAGTCAACAAGACACCCTCATTGGTATCCTCCATGAGGGTGCCATGAGAAGTAATGGATTCTTTTGTGGCGTCGAATAGCTCTTCCACATCTGCCGGCTTGCCGTAGAACTCTGACTCGATACGTAGAGAGCTTTCGCCTTCGTAGTCGGCAGACGAACCACTTCCCGCCATTTCTTGGGCAACGGCGAAATCTTGATCGAAGTCGTACTCGCCTTCTGGCTTTCCGAAAGCCTCAGCAGAAATTGAAGCCAAAAGGTCTTCAACAGGAACGACGTTTGTGCGATATTTGTTCTCCTTGCTTGGTGGTGTTGGTGGTGATAATGCATTTGCCAACGTAATGAGAGTTTGCATGGAATCAGCACAGGTCTCTAACACCAAGAGGTCATCCCGAAGCTCAACCTCTACTTGCTTTTCTCCATCCTCGCCAGGCTTCACATCGACAACTACCTTGGCTGAAGAGATGTAACAGATGTCGACGTAGCCAAGAGCACACATACTAGCCACTTGCCGCGAAGTAGTTGTGGACGACGATCGACGTCCTCTATTAGCAGAGGGTGAGTTGGATGTAGTTTGAGACACATCGTCGATCAACAGGATAGATGCCTTATTTATGGTTGCTGTGGCCTTTGTCTCTACTTCTTCTGGAAGCACAACTTCCACATGGGCGTCCGTCAAGGCAATTACCATCTTTGATGGCAAATTGAGGGGTTCAGGCCAAAAAGACAATCCTGGAAACCAATATGTAAAGTGGTCGGCTTCTTGGACCTTGTTTTCTCTATCGGTGAGAGAGGATGAGGAGCCAATGCCGTATGCGCTTGGTCACCAAGGCTTGCCACGGACGCAGCGAGACCAGCCTCAAAGTCTTGCGGCGTGGCATCTTCTGCCAGGCCAAGTATGTCCATGATGGTGGGCACCCGGTAGTCGATTATCAGATCATGTAGTTTCAGCTTGATAACCGGTTCAATCTCATCGCCAATCATCCGAGCCATGATGACTGGGGTTCTGCTTAGAGTCTCTGACGCAGATACAGCCGCATTGCCTACAAGCTCCTCCGTCTGGTTCCGCTTGACTGAGAGTCCACGAATAGCTATCGCAACAAGCGATGGCATGGTGATATGTCCAACCTCAAGTGTTCGGGCTTCGACACCAAGATATCCGAGTGTACCTCCGAAGTCCACGCTGACGCCAACCTTTGAATTTTTCCCAAGGTAAGAAGGCCCGGCCGGTCATCCTCTGGTAGGTACTTGGCGACTCCAGATAGTTTGGCTATTTCTTCACCCAGAGCCGGAATTGTGGTCAGCTGGCCCATGTTTTTGACCCTGACATTCAAAGTGTCAATTGAAGCTCGTAGTACAGAGCCTTTGCGTCTTTGCCTCAAGAGGGTGTCAACCATGATTTCATCATTGCCTTGATCAAACTTGACCTTTGAAGGTATGATAAGTTCAAGAAGAGTCTCAAGATCTGTGTCCTTTGGAGTTGTCAAAAATCCAGTCGAACGCCGCTCACTTCGGTAGTAATGGCAGGCTCTGCGGAAGAGTTGTGCAGATACGGCCCGGACACGCGCAACCTGCTGCAAGCAATTGCTGTGCCTTCTGACCTATTGACGAGCTTGATTGCACTTGTTTCTGCGGCGACGCTGCAATCCTTACCCACTAACTCGACCAAAGCACCTCCAAACCTTACGTTGATCTTGTTGCCAATCACATCGGGTTTTGCCGGCGGGTCACTTCTTGATTCGAAATGTACTCCCTGGGTTTAGCTGGTGGCGGTGGTGCAGGCTTCAGGCTTGAGGAGGGGTTGGATGTCATAGAAGCGCTCATATTTAAGAAGCTGCTTAGCCCGCCAAACCAACTAAAGGTTTCGTCAAGTCTCTGTAAGTCAATCTGAACAACGCAAGGTAGTGTTTCGACATCCACCCGAACGGCATCTGCCGTTTGGATAATCTTCATGCCAATATCATATCCTTCAGAAAGGAACGTATCTCGAACAGACGTGCTCATTGGCTTAGCATTGTCAAATGATATTATGTCACCATTCGCGTATCCAAAGCGGAACTTTTGCAATTTTATGTTCGTTAGCACCCCGGTGCCTTTAGGCGACTTGTCTTTGTCCGTTGGGGCAGCCGTTATGGTAGTTGGCGACACTGAGACGTTTAGGTCGTGAAGTGTTGCGTTCAGGAGAACTTCTTGATCGAATATGAAAGCTGCTGGGTCAAGGAAGCGCTCAGGGCTATCTGCAACCCCTCCTAGCCTGTTGATGAAATCAAACGAGACTTCTTCGAGGCGAATATCGAGTTCGGGTGCTTGCTGAGCTTCAGATGGGGTTTCTTGGCTCTTGGGTGAAGGTGTGTATCCCTCCTTGAATGCTTCCAGGAGTTTCCCAGCAACCATTGCGAGTAGATAAGCCAGTGAAGCATCAAAGGCAATCTTTGTTGGCGACAATATCACTTCTGTAGCATTGGCTTTCGTATCACCTTTGGTTTCGGGAATCAACGGCTCACGAGGCTTCACAGAGGCACTATGAATGGAGAATGCACCAGGAGCCTGGGGATACGCAGACCTGGCGAGTGATTGAGACAGGTGCGCAACCGAATCAGGTAGAGTGGTCTCTATCTCGACATGCTGATGGTGGGATGGGACATATATGGAAATGGTTTCAAGGTTGAAGATCTCCTTCACAAGTCGAGTCGGGCCTTTTGGTGTATCGCTGTCATCAGGTTGTGAGGCATTGATTGGATCAGTCGTTCCAGGGTCAACTTCATCCGCCACTGAAGCCTTCTCGAATTTCGCAGCCAGGCCAGAGCCATCTGAAGCAGATAAGTTTGGCTCCAATTCATCTGATTTCGTTGAAGTGCTAACAGGAACATTTGCACGTGCTGTCTCATCATCGGGCAATTCATCAGGATCATCGTCCCAACCTCCAGGCATTACCGGTTTGTGAATCTTGGGAGCCTCTGGCTGATCCTGGGCCTCCTCTGCTACATCTGAACCTGGCTTTTCGTCTGTTGCAGTTGGGACCTCAGGTTGAGTGTCGTGTTGAGATTCCGTTTTCGGAGACGGCGACAAAATTGGCGGTGGTGAATTTTGCGAGAAAGCGCTCAGATACATACTCTCAGCTTCTTCATGGGTATATATATGTGATTCAGCAAGGTTATTATCTGATGATTCCATGAACATGTTGCCTAAAAGCGTCGAAGAATTCGAAGATCGCGGTATAGGTGCCTGCTCCGAATCTACATCAGGGGCAGCTCGGTTGAGCTGTGAAGACCAGGTTGTGGAGCCCGGTACTGTATCCGAGAAAGTCATTAGATCTGAGCCATCCCCATTGTCTAGATTTATCGAATGTTGACCCAGGGGTTCAGAAGACATGGTCGAGTGAAACATGGAATCTTCAATTGTAGGTTGAAATTCATGATAGATGGATGCACGAGGAGTGGCCGGACTATCGTCTTCTGCGTCGCCGTCGGGTCCTGATAGATCATATGGAATTCCAAGCGCCTCTTCGCTGTCCCCTAGAGGATACTCTGGATCTGAGGAATCGTCTTGGTCAGAGAGATGCTCACGAAAACTCTCCTGCAAAGATGCCATGGGTTGTTCCTGGAAACTCCCTTGTGATAAGGATGTCGCTTGTCGCGATGGGGATTTCTCGTCATAATGGGCGACGATGCAACGGATGGCGAAGTTATTGAGGGTGACCGTGTCAACGCTGAGAAGAGGTTGGCCTCGGAGATCAAGTATGCTCGCACACGGTTGAGTGATATGTGCCTCTTGCCCTCTTTCGAAACGTGCGTTGGTGATTCGGCCTCATTCCCTGACTCTGTGGTAACTCCTTCGACATGTACCCCATCCAGAGCAATTTGGAATGAGACTGGTCCAAGCTGCGAAGAGCCTGCCTCAACTGGGACTTCCATATCCAGCTGAAATGTGACACCTTGAATTCTGATCTGCATCCGGTCCAAGATACCATGGAGGAAAGCAGCTAGAAAGTTAGGCAGTGATAGTGGCTGGCCAGTTCCAAACGCCGGCTCGTCCTCGCTACCGTCATCGCTGCTCATAGATACTGAAGTGCCCAGATCACGGGTCTCGGTGGCTAGGGCGTTTTCAAGCTTCTGCTTCTCGGTGAGTGGTTCCGATTCCAGGAAAGACTGAGCCAGGTCGACGGTATTAGGGACAATCGTTGAATCCTCGGTAGCGCTCGTGGACGACGGCTGCTTCGATTTCCCATCGGCGCCAAGAACCTGGACCCTCACATCTACACCGTCGACTTCGATAACGATCGGGCTTGAATAGAAATCCATCGGAAACGTAACTCGTAGTTGAAGAACCTTCGCCTTGGCGAGCTTAAACGTCTCGGGTAGCTTGAGCAGCTTCTCAAGTTTCTACAACAAGCAGCCAGTTAGCCAACCGCAAGATTACACGGCTTATAACGTGAGGTGACTTACCTGGGTCCTGACTCCAACATCTCGGAACTCGAAGACGCTATTTCGGCCGATGGCAAAGTCTAGGTTGGAAACGTCTAGGGCGTCGGAGTCCAGGAGCTCTATGCGGGACAGAGCATACTGCAGCAGCCGCTTGGGCATGCTGGATGCCTGGAACGACTGCCAGAGGGTAGCCATGGTGATGGTTTGCCTGGATTCGCGCAGCTCGCAACGAGGCCTTAAGGTTTGTACGAGGCCAGAGATTCGATGGGAAGTTCACCGGCTGAAAGGACAGTAGGGTGGAAGGCTGCCACCCGGGTTGTTATCGAAAGACCCCGGAGCGGTGCGGGGACCAAGGTCATGGTTATCGAAGAAGCGATGACATGAGACTCAGGGCGATGGGCAAGATGGGGATGTCGGAATGCGCAGTTGGTAAGTCAGGCCCGTACGTGTGGTGATCGGAGAGAGGTACGGCGCGAACAGGGACGCTGCAGAAAGATTGGAGGATAAGTTGTGTAGGTAGGGACGAAACGCAAAGGCGACATCGAGGTCATGGATGATACGCAGGACGAGTTAAGCCGAGGGTACTTGGAGTCGACAGGTACCTTGAGCACCGCGTTAGCCTGGCGCGCCAGCAGGGTAGCAGGTAACTTACTGCTACGGTAAGAGGTGGTTGTAGGTACTAACCCATGTAGCAGCTGCTGGAGCCCCACCAACCAGCGCCGCCCCAGCGCCGCCCCAGGCAGCCCTTAGCCACTCCCGGTCACCCTTGGGCAGCGCTAGTGGACCTGCTGGCTCGTGACTCTTCCCACGTCACTCAGGCTCACCACAGGGTCCAATACCGCGTCATTTGACCGTCCAAGCACCCGCTGCTGGAGGTGAGTGGGCCTTGTCAGTTTCTCCATATCCGCCCTGCCTGTTTATCTTACCTACCTTATGCCATGTATAACGCTCTGATAAGGGGAAGGGGGAGTCTCGCGTTTGTTGTCGGCAATTCTTGTATAGCGAGATATACTAGGTACCTACCTATCGATATAGTAAGACAGAACATTGAAACTTCTGGGTCGTTCTTCAAAACCTTGTGCACGCCATAAATATTCTTGTCTTGCTTGTAGTAAAACTTGGTATATCTGAAACTACCTACCTAGATATTGCAGCCAAGAGACGAGGGACAGACTTTTCGCATAAAAGCTTGGTATATTTAGTTGCGCTTAGTACTCATCGTCCTCGTTTCCTTAAACATGGTTTCCTCAAACAGTAACTTGAGTTTCCGAATATAACTCTATCCATCACTCGCACACTCCTCATTTACTAGATTGTTTCTTACCTCCGATGCATGTACATTTCAGCTATCCGTTTTGCAACCGCCTCTCCGCTCCAGTACGCGCCTGTGCTCGTCCCTAGCGCGACAAATGGTGCTGTGTGCTCGCCCGCGAACCATAGGCCACTCTCTGGCAAGCCCTGCCTCATGGTTTTAACATCCTCATCCCCTCCTGCAGGCCGACTGGGAAGTTGGTGTAGCTTCCGAACCCGGCCAATTCATCATTGAGCCACTCCGTGGCCAGGCCTCCCAATGGTTTGCAGCCGTCATCCGCCTCGGAGTAATTCGGCAGCCTGGAGTAGTACGGATGGAAGAAGCTCGCCATGTATTCGTCTTTGGCTTCCTGATTTGGCAAGCTTGCCAACTTGTTAACCAAGAACCGGGATTGGTCACCATACATATAGAACAACAATGTCGGGTGCGAGTGCTCAGGGAGAGGCCGGCCATCTCTACCACCTCCTGGTTCCATTTGTTCGGATTCGTCGACGAGGCGTAGTCTGGGAAACCCACTGCACAAAGCCTTTGACTTTGTCTCCTTCAGCATCAGTAGGGAGCCAAAAGGCCTTCGGGAAGCTAATGTAAACCTATATCACGCGTAAGTGAGTCTGTCAATAGCCGCACGTTGATGCGTTAGAACCAATACCTTCTCAAGGCATCCGTATCCTAATGAGCCAATCGCTTTGGTCAATCGTGGAGGAAGACGAGGAGAAAACGCGTCGGTGTTGCGTTTTAGCCAGCCCAAGGGCGCCGTGACAACAACCTCGTCAAATACCAGAGTCTGTCCGCCTTGCAAAGAGACTTGAACACTGTCTCCGGTGCCGCTTCGATATGTAATCTTTTCCGCCTTCATGTTCAAAAGAATTTCTGCTTGGGTAAGTACAGGTCTAGATATGGCCTCCAAGATCTTGCCGTATGTCCCCGAACAGTACAGATTTTCTATAGTCCAATATTAAGAAGTGGTCACAGGCCGCTACATATTCATCGACTTACCTCCTTCTATACATTCCTCGAGCCAAAAGAACTTCAGGCTCTGTTGAGAGATAGGGCTACCGATGAAAGCACCCCACATCTCTGCCAACTGCAAGATGGTTTTCCGTGCAATTTCGTGATTCTCTTCGCTGTCTGGTATCTTTTCGACGACCTTGTCTTTGAAGAAGTCGAGGAGACTCATGTTTTCTGAAATAGAACGACCGTTCTTATTGGAATATTGAAATGCGTCCTGAATAATGTCCCACATTATTGTCGCATACCGCTCGCCCTCCTTCACCGGTAGCATTTTACCAGACGGGTCAAACACATATGTCTGGGCATCAGAGCGCTCCAGAGATGTTCCGGTTTCTTTTGCGAGATCCATCATCGGGTTATCGTTAGTTCCATGTATCCAGTTGGGTCCCATATCAGCCAGGCGGCCATTAGGCAGAGCCTTTTGATGGACCCTACCACCGATACGATCGCGACCTTCGATTATTGTGACTCGAAACCCATACTGCAAGAGAATATCTGCACAGCGAAGACCAGAGAACCCGGCTCCGACGATGCCGACATGAGGCTGACCCCTCGCATTGCCCAGGCTCTTGTTCTGAAAAGGTGTAAGTATATATTGCTCACTCTTAGCGATCGCACAATACCTGCTTAGAGTCATCCATTATAAGATGACTACTGATGACAAAGTGCCGTTTAGCGTCGGTCCTACGATATATTTCAGCTGCTCTGAGATCCTCATAGATTTTCGATATCTGCCGGTTAACTCCATTGCGAGGACGCAAGGAGGTGAAAGCATCTATGCCCATGGTTGCAACAACTTTGAGAATTGAGGGCAAAGGATTTAATAGAAAACTCAGGTCTTCTCTAGCGATGTGACCGTTCAAAGAGGGGATAAAGTAGATAATGGCTTGGGATCCCGATTTATACGGGACGGCAGGACCTCAATATCGCGCACTTGCTTCAGAGACGGACTCAAGATCCTTGATTCATCACCAATGCAGTTGGACGTCACTTAACGTACACTATGCAGGATCTTGCGACGAGCGATAAACGATTGTCAAGTACGTCTTGGTCAACCAAAATCACGAGCCGTCCTAGTTCAGAAAGGCAAGTCATGAACAAGAGATCAGCTGAGGGGCCACATCGAGATGACTATCCGCAGCAGCAGCCGATATTAACCTCTCCCGCCCTTTACTAAGTCCCAATACTATCAGAGGAGATGGAGGGTTACCAAAAGCGGATGATATGACTTCGGTCGGCTCCGACTCCAATTTTGTACCGACCGAGCGGTTGTGGGGAGCATCAGAGGTGTGATAAGACGGACAGGTAGCTAACAACCGTCGCCAATATACCCTCTTCAGAGCTTCTTCTCATGGGCATGGCAGATGGCAGCTGTAGGGAAGAGGCAATTAAACAGAGGTATGAAAAGAGGACTTACGTTCGGATAGAGCGGAAAGGCCTCTGAAGCGCTATAAGTAGGGCTGGTGATCTAGCGACTCGCATGCTCGTGAGGAGCTGCAGAAAATGAGTTACCGTAGTCTCCCTCAAGCGCAGCAGAGGGCACGATAGCAATCTTTTAGATCAACAATGGAATATTGGTCGCCACGCGCAGGGCCTTCAATTAACCCATGCTGAGTGGGTATACTGCCTGGCCCGGCCCAACCGTCAAGCCTAGCTCCGCAAAGAATAGAACCATGGCGATTGCCTCTAAGATAGTGGATTAGATCGCCATGTGCCGTTGCTCTATTGATTTTCCTACAAGTTCTAAGGACGAAAAGGCAATGCAACGCTGCTTCAGATCCAAGCAACTAACATGACACCCTCTGCCTCTGCCTCTGCCTCTGCCTATCCCTCTAACCAAGATCCAAGGCTTCGATTAGTGTGCAGGAGAGCATCACAACCCTGCCAATGATATTGCATCAGTACTAGAAACGACTCGGCTCCGCAGGGACCCTGGTCTTAGAATGAGCCAATCAGAATGAATATGATTCAGCATCTTGGTGTCGACTCCCACTCTGGAGAAGCCGAGGCACATGCGGGTCGACCGACCGATGCCGACCAGCACCCTCAACTCGAGAGCTTCCCAGATTCGAGAGTCCCTGCACTATTTCTCCAACTTCTTCTTCCTCGCCTCCAACCCTTCCATTAATTCGAGCCTGCTCCTCTCCTCGTTTCTCCCATACCCATTCTCATAGGGGACTTCCTCCAACAATCAATCTTCCTCTCTTCCGCTCACTCTCGCCCTCCCTCCCTTCCTCCCTCCATCCTCACCACAATGGCCCCTCCGTCAAAGACCTTCACTCGCGAGGAGGTGCGCAGTCACACCTCCGAGGACTCCCTCTGGTGCGTGATTGACAACACCGTCTACGATCTCACCGATTTCGTGGATGCTCACCCCGGTGGTGAGTCTGTCCTCCGACAGGTCGCAGGCCAGGACGCCACCAACGCATTCTACAATCTCCACCGACACGAGGTCCTTTCCAAGTACTCCGACCTCGCCATCGGCACCATCGAGGGCCAGAAGCCCGAGGTCATCACTCCCCAGCCTGGCGACTTGAGCAAGGTGCCCTACGCCGAGCCCCTATGGCTCACTCCTCAGTTTAAGACTCCATACTACAAGGACTCCCACCGCCGCCTTCAGAAGGCGATCCGTGAGTTTACCGACACCTACTTGACCCCGAGGCGCAAGAGTGCGAAGCGACCGGTCGATATGTCAGCCAGGAGATGATCGAGCGCATGAGCAAGCTGGGTATTCTACACATGCGTCTGGGCCCTGGTAAGCACCTACACGGTGTTGACTTGATGAATGGTGCCGTCAAGGGCGAGGAGTTTGATTACTTCCACGACCTGATTGTCTCCCAGGAGATGTCCAGGTGCATGGCCAGAGGTTTCATGGATGGCAACATGGCCGGCATGACTATTGGCCTCACTGCTGTGCTTAACTTCGCCAACGACGAGGTGTTCAAGAAGAAGGTTGCAGATGAGGTGTTCAGCGGCAAGAAGAAGCTGTGCCTGGCTATTACAGAGGCCTTTGCTGGCTCGGACGTTGCCGGCCTAAGGACAACCGCCGAGAAGACGCCAGACGGAAAATACTATGTCAGCTTTGAATGATCCCTTATCTCGTGTACGATGCTAACAGCTTGCAGATCGTTAACGGCACGAAGAAGTGGATCACCAACGGCTGCTTCTCTGATTACTTTGTCACTGGTGTGCGAACTGGAAAGGCTCTGAGCGTTCTGCTGATTCCCGAGGTGAGGGCGTAGAGACCAAGGCTATCAAAACCTCCTACTCGCCTACTGCAGGAACTGCGTACGTTACTTTCGACAATGTAAAGGTTCCTGTCGAGAACCTCCTTGGCAAGGAGAACAATGGAATCCAGATCATTCTCAGCAACTTTAACCACGAGCGGTGGACCATGGCCTGTATGTTGTCCCCGCCTAGACCGTGACCTGCACGTACTGACTCTGATCACAGGTGGTACTGCCCGTGTTAACCGAACTATTGTTGAGGAGTGCCTCAAGTGGTCCAACCAGCGTCTTGTCTTCGGCAAGCGTCTGGTCGACCAGCCAGTCATCCGCCAAAAGTGGGTTTCTTGTCCGTTTCAGCATGTTCCTCTGGCTAACCCAAGACCCTCAGGCTCGCCAAGATGATTGCCCTCGTCGAAGCCAACCAATCGTGGCTTGAAACCATTACTTACCAGATGTGCCACATGCCCTACAAGCAGCAGGCCCAGCATTTGGCTGGTCCCATCGGTCTGCTCAAGCTCAGCTGCACCCGTGCCGCCAAGGATATCTCCGATGATGCAGTCCAAATTTGGGGTGGCCGCGGCCTGACGCAGACTGGCATGGGCAAATACATTGAGATGTTCAACAGGACGAACCGCTTCGACTCGATCCTTGGTGGAGGAGAGGATGTCCTGGAGACCTCGGCGTAAGACAAGCAATGCGCAACTTCCCCAAGGCCATGCTGTAGTCTTGAGTAGTCCAAGGTTCGAATCATAGCGGGCTTGCTTTTCTCGTCTCGAGAGTCGGTATATAGGATAGAAGAGCTCTAGCCAGACTTTGCTGTATTAGTATCACACTACAATCACATTCTTCGCGGGTAGATGACTGGTCCTTACCTGGCCCCGCAGAAAACGCTGTAAACCTCAGCATTCTTGCCGTGACACAACCTGTGCCCTTAAGAGGTTCATTGCCAAATGCATACACACTTGCTACTTGCAGAGCCTCCCAAATCACGTCAGCCGTGAGCTTTGAGAGGCACAGAAGCAGACAACACACACGAACATTCACACCGGGGATCTCTCCCATCACCATGAGAGTCAACGCAATTCATCTCGTCCTGACTACCAACTGAGCAAACCGCGCACCCTCCACTGTTTCGGCCCATCCACATAAACGGTGGAGCACTGTGGCAATGCCACCAATCGCCATATTCTTCTGACTCACAACCCACATCGCCTGTAATCATTCTTCTTCTCTGTGGCTGACTTTGCAGTCGGCCAAAGCCCTTGATGGTGAGGCTGGTTCAGATCCAAATCCAAGTTCATCAGACTGGTAAATGTAGGTTGCATTCGTAAAGTTCCGCGCAACATAGGTCGCATATCGGTTATTTTGAAGTCGTATCGTTCATGACTGGCGGAAATAGTTCGTAGCCTATGGTAGGACAGACGTTGAGAAAAAACACATGAGCAAATGAAAAACTACCATCGTGGGTATCATTGAGCTGCCACGCCAACTTTTCTCTTGCCGAAGTAGAGCAGAGAGAATCGATCCTGCCCGTTTAGTTGTTGGGGCACTGAGCCTGGACGTGTCCGGACTGCTGGCACTTGTAGCAGATCTTCTCACCACCAGCAGCCTCCTTGGGGCAGTCACGGGAGTAGTGGCCGGACTCGCCACAGTTGTAGCACTTCATGCCGTTGACACACTCGCCTATGGCTTTCTTAGTCGCTTATCAGTAAATGCAGGGAAGTATCACTACTTACGGGACATGTGGCCGTAACCACCGCAGGAGTAGCAGGTCTTGCCAGCGCCGCCACCGAAGCCGCTGCCACCACCGTAGTTGTTGCCGAACGAGGGCTTGCCGCCGAAGGATGCAGCCTTGGTGCAGTTGCGGGCAATGTGGCCCATCTCACCACACTATAGAATGCATTAGCATCCGACCGAGTTATCCAATCACCATGCACCGACCTTGTAGCACTCAGTGGCCTGGCCGCTGCCTCCGCTAAGGGGCAGTCACGGGAGATGTGGCCAGCCTGGCCGCACTTGTAGCAGGACTTGTTGTCCTTCATGGGCTCAGTGCAATCACGGCCTAAAGATGTCAGATTGTGAATGACAAGATAGAGACAGAAGACTTACTCATGTGACCCTCGCCTACATCTACAATTAGCAGATGATCTTTGATTGAGTTATCAGATTTCAAACATACCACCGCAGTTGTAGCTAAAAGAATATTAGTATTGCATGAATGAAGAGACTGGGGAAAACACTCACCACTTAGCAGGACCCTTGGTAGGACAGTCACGAGCCTAGAGACATAAGCTTTGAACTTTCGCTCGGATTAAGAAAAGAATACCTGATGGCCGGTGGAACCACCTAGAAAGGACGTCAGTTCAACGTTTCATGCAATTTTTTCTCTGTAAGCCACTATAACGGCGCCAGTGGGCCGAGTGAGGAAGGTTCGCACAAGCAGGAGAGAATGCGTCTCATCCAGCTTATGTGGTAGGAAGGCAGAAGAACAAGTGAGATGACTTACAAGAGTAGCATGCTCCGCGAGAGTACTCCATTTTATCGGTAGTGAAGATGATGGTAGATGAGCTGATAATTTTAATGGTTAGTTAGAGCGAAAGACTTGATAAACCAAGGTAACGTGATGTTTAATCAAAGAGAAAAAGATGACGGGGCGTTTGAATAGAATTGACACATATTCAGCAATCCGCTAGCACGGAAGGCTTTGCGAAGCGTTGTGGCGGCATTCGGTGAGAATGGCCATGGCAGAGATATGCCACTCGGCATGTTCGATGTGAGATAGTGTGGAGGAACCCCAACCAGGGTTGATGAGGCACTGGAGAATTGCGCAAGAGTCCAAGTACTGTGAGTGAAGGAAGACGCTTCTCATTCATGACCAGGTACGTCGCACTAGATCTGGCAAGATGAAGAGGCTGTGCGATGGTAGAGGAACGAAGCAATGCTCCACAGTGATACTTGGTGATGCTGCTCCGTTTCTCAGGAATAATTTTTGGGAAAAATTCCGTTTGATAGGCTGGTGGGCTCTTGCCGTGTGATAAAATGATGGATGTTGAAGTCGCATTGAGGCAAAATATGAAAGCAGCTCAAACTTACTTGATTGACGAGCCGAGATCGAAAGATGACGGATTAAGGCGTGAATTTGGTGCGGATGGGAAAAGTGGTGAAGGAGGGTTTGTGATAAAAGAGAAGATTTGAGGAATGGTGGGATGCTGTAGAGTGCGTAGATTATTGGTGGGCTAAGCATTTGGTGCGTGGGAGAATCATAGTGCCACATTAGCTACCAATCACAACCTATGGAGCTACATTGTGTGCCACTCAATCCAACTGTGGCCACCAGGTACTCCTCGGTACACAGTGAGCGTACCGGCTGAGTGTCTGCCTTTCAAGCTATAATAGCACGGGTGGCTCATGCTTGTGGTTGTGCAAATTTTTGCTAGCTCACCACTGGAGTAACACCTCACCGTGCACTGCACAGTGCATTCATCTCCCTTGGGTCGGCACCTCGCCTCTGCATGGTCACCCGACCTTTTGCGGATACCGTTCGAGGAAACAGGCATCTAGTGATGCAGGTGGGGAGAAGACAAGGGACCAAGGGAGCTGAAGACTCCTCATGAAACTGTTGTTTTATAACAGTACTTAACCGAGGATTATCGGATGAGGGGAGGACAAGGAAAAAAGAACGAAATACTAGGCGTAACTACATGTGGTAAACGACAACATAAAGACTCTTGGATGACCTCAATTGTTTTCTCCCAATAGCTGTCACTGACCTTGAGATGCTGCACCCTTTCTTTTCTTTTTCTCTTGTTTATTTGTTTATTTGTTAGTAACCTCTGGGCTGCTACGATCGAATCGACAGGGTAAACGGGTAGAATGAATTGCATGAGACTAATGTGAAAGTTCTTCACACATCCTTGGCGGCCTTAATGCCCTTACAGAGTCAGTTAGGGTCAGCAGCCGGGCTACTGCGAAGCGTGTAAACGGGCATTGGCGCGAGAATTCAAGACTTCCGGTTGTTTTTGGAAAGGCATCACAGCTCGCGACTCCAGACATTACAGGGCATACGTGATAAATACGGACGGTCTGATGGTCATCTCAAATTGGAATGTTGCGGAAGTCGGTCTTCCGTCCGTGCAGTCCGGATGAATATCTGATCGGGACTATATGTAGCAAACTGCGATAGCATGAACAAGGGTTGTTTATCTGGCGTTTCAAATTTCCCGATATCAGCTTCCCCGGTACGGAAGAAGAGCAAATGTGTTCCCGGCTTTGGTCGGCAAGTGCATGGGATGGGAATCTGTAAATATTCAGGGTCCTGGTGTACTGCACTTACGGAGTAAGGTACCAAGGTAGGTACCTAGGTACTTAGGTAGCGAGATGTTTGATGTGATGGCAGGTGGGTGAGACAGGTTACAGAGGTACTTCACAGGCTGGCCAAGGTACCTCCCGGCCTGTGCTGTTGAAGTCTGGGGTTCTCTCATTTTTCACGTGGCCTGGCGTGGTCCGCGCTGTTGGCCGCGTCCCGTCCTGCGCGCGTCCAGGTACCTGCACGTTAGGCACTCCAGCTCGGCGATGACGATGACACCCACCCTTTGACAACTCAGCAAATCGTCTATGTCTCCAAACGCGGGCTGTAACGGTCGAAATGGATTTTTGGTTTGAGAAGGGCCGGCCGGCAATCTTCAAGGCTTTGACCCAAGTCTGCGACCAAATAGACAGCGAGTTACTCTCAGGTACTTCTTCGCCACACGCGACTTACCCAACAATATGCTGACTGGGACGTAGAGCTAAGCGGAGCGCAAGAGGCGCGTAGAAGTGGTACCCATCACGAGGTATCAGGGCCCCTTGAGTCTGTAAAATCGAATAGGAGCAAATCAGGAGAATCGCATGAAGCTCCGCGAGCGCAGCCGGCTGCCGCTCGCGATGTAGGCAACGATGACGTCGCGCACAAGACGGTAGCCTTCGAGGGCCAGCCAGTGACTCGTGGTCATCCAAGTTCTTCAACGCTGGTGCCACCTCTTAGCAGTGGCCCGTCAGTCCCAGATGAGCAGCAGAGAAATTACAAGACTGAGTATGCAAATTTGAGTGCTAGGTTCAATGCTCTGTCGGAGAATTTCAAGAAGGCAAAGGCTGCTCTCGAGAAGAGGAAAGACGAGCGCGACAGATGGATACAGCATGCAAACCATCTCGAGAGCAGAATTAGAGCTGCTGAGAGTGAGCACAACATCAAAATTCTCGAAAGAGGTCATTCAGTAGAGGGCCATATTACTCGCCCACCTATCAAGACGCCCTCACCAGCGCAATCGTTCATACAGGAGCCCGACCACGCTGGGGAGGTGGCAGAAGAGCCAATGCTCCCATTACCGGATCCTACAAAGACATCTGCCAATGGCGAGAGCGTACTCCCAGACTCTACTCAGGGTGAACCTGAGGATGAGCTTCCTCCTCTGATACCGTCGGACCCTCCAGCAAATATCATCATAAAGCAGGAGCCCTCCTCGGACGCTCCGGTGGTTGTCTCGGAACGAGCCTTACGGAAACGCAAGAGAGAGGACACCACTGCCGATGCTGCTACGTCTCGTAAGATTAAGACAGAAGAACCTGGCAGCTCCAGTCCAATTGTTCGAGGGAATACTTTTAAATTCAGCCCGCAAGAAAGCATAGATCTTGGTGAGACCTCTGGTATAATGTCGACGCCGCGCAAACCTAAGGATTCGGAAAACTCTAGAGTACCACAACCTAGAAATGAGAATCTGGCTTCAGTGAGGACGCCGGCCCCATTGATGGTGCGACCTGACGGCTTCCCACAAACAACGCGTCCTACTCACTTCAACTCCGCATTGACACCCATCAGTGTCAATCGACGAGTTACACGTTCGGGTGGCGACAAGCCTGCACAACAACCTCTTAAGAAAGGCCTGGGTCATGGTATTGGGGTTCTGGCTGAGAATGGTGCCGTTTATGAAGCGGAACCTCCAGCCCCAACACCGACTGGGACTCGACTTAAGGCTGCTGCCAAGGGCAAACTTGAAGCAATGTTGAACAATGCTATAAGCGATGATGAACAGGCTGGGGCTTACATTACACCACGACAACGGCGGGTGCCGGGAACACCAAGGGATGAGCTGCACGTACCTGCACGTCGTCAACTCCCTTTGATAAGAATCAACGAGCCAGTGGTTCTCGAGAGAAAACTGTAGCCTTGACTGCGACTAGCAAAAATATACGCCATGCACAGTCACCGGCACAGAAAACAGATGCAAGTCGGACACGAAAACGAGAAGATGCATCCATCTTGCGGAACAAGCCTCTCTCTGAATTGCGATTGGACGATTTCAAGGTTAACCCACTCGTCAACGACGGAGAGGATTTCGCATTTTCCGAGGTTGTGAGGAACAAAGCTGACAGAGCCTGCTTGCCAGGTTGCACAGACATGCTATGCTGTGGCAAGCAGTTTCGTGCGTTGGCAATATCTCAACGACCCAACCCACCTCTAACGCCAGCGCAGCGAGAAGAGGAGCAGAAACTACTAGAGGACTACTTAGGCGACTATGCCTATCGTTTAAGAGACATGGGTGAAGAAGAGAGGATGGAACTTTGGGTCGAGGCCAAGACGCAAGAACTGGCAAATAAGTACGGCAAGCATCGACATCGGTTCTCGCGCATGCAGTCGCCTCCTGGTTTTTGGAACGCAGACTTTCCCAGCACGCAGGAACTGGAGGCTGACAGATCCGAGGCATCAAAAGGCAACAAGCTGCGATCAAGGAAAGACATCGGGAGGCGATGCGCCCAGGAGGGCGATGGCTGTTCAGAGACGAGCAGCCTACATTCCAATGATGACCAGCCGGGCTGGTGTAACGATATAGCGTGAAGATACAAATAGACTATCAATGATATACTATACCATGTATGTTAGTGCGTTAATGGAGAGTTTTGGGAAAGCGTTGGCATCTGCAACCTAACGTCGCAACGGGCTGTGAGGTTGGCATGTATGTATGATGGGTTGAGTTGGAATCGTGTGTGTAAGTGGCCGGTTAAACCGAGGTTGAAGAACTCCGGAGAAGGTGAGAGACTGCATGCCAACGCACAGATACGCAATGGATCTGTGCTTCAAATTTTCAAAAAAAGTCTCCAATTTCATCTTGATGGGGAAACTAAATGAGGTAAAGCACAGTAGTAAGCAGAGGCTAAGAGCAAGGTAGAGCAACCTAGTGAGCCAACGTCCTGGCGCACCTCTAGGCTTGGCGGAATTGTGCCTCTACCTGCTCTGCTGTACCTTGCTTGCGGTTCGGTTCGGTTCGTTAGGTAAGGCAGGTCGCATGCCGTAAATTTTCCACTATTTTCCACCCGACTCCTCGCCATCAGCTTGATGCAACCGCCAAGGTGCAACACTCGTTGCTCTCCACTCTTCCAAATCTGTTAGGGATCCTACCACCGCCTCTGCTCCGTCAGGCCGGCCCTTGCTTGCTTCAGCAAAGCGCGTCGCGTGCCTCGGGCCTGCCCAACCGTCCCAGCCTAGGATCTTCCAGGATCCTGCGTCAGTCCGAACTCCGAAGCTCACCCCAAAGCCTTGGAGGCGAGCCAAACGATCCACGATCCTCCGAAGCCGTCCGCGACGACAGGTCAGATGCGGGAGTCGCACTCTTGGGCGACACCCGTAGCTATACAGATCCCAAGCCGGCAGGATGAGTAACCGCCATCTGCCGGCTGGGCATAACCTACAGGGAGGAGCTGGAGGTGTCCACGGCAGCGATATGGGTGGTGGTCCCGGAGGTGGAGGAGGGCCTCGAAGGAGACCTCCTCCTCAGTACATGCCTCAGTATCATCAACCCATGAACCAGATGTACCCGGGCTACGCGCCGTACGCTCCCCAGCAGTACTATGCGATGCCGCCCCAGTATCAGAACGGTTCGATGCCATCGCCCACATACATGTCCTATCAGAACTACAGCCGTTCGCCGCCCTCCATGCACCAGTATGTGCCCATGGTCGGCGTCAGTGTTCCTCCCAGCTATCCTCGCCATGCCCAGCAGTCTCCCGCTCTCGCCACGCCCTACCAACCTCCGCCGCCTCCGATGCCGCCTCACACCCCGTCCTCTACACACTCCTCGCAACTACCTCCCCGCCTACACCACCAACGCCGCAGATGCGCGAACCAGTCACCGCACCAGCTCCTGCGAATTCAGCTGCCCCTGCCGCTCCTACTGCGCCCGCAGTGTCGGAGCCGGTACCAGTGACATCATTCACTCCATTCCGTCCTCCTGTAAGTGTTAAGCTACCACGTGTATCATATATAGTCGTTCTAACGTATGTCAAAGCTGCCCTGGCTCTCGAGGCCTGACCTTGATTTCCCTGTCAGAACTACAAAATCGAGGAGACGGAAGAAGGCCCTCAACAAGGACAATACTGCTGTCTCGCTGCCAACAGAGCAGCATGGTACCGCAGAGGGCCAGAGTGACGCCTCCAAGCATCCTACCGGGACATCTGGCTCCAACGCTTCTTCGGTCGAAAACGCATCCGCCTCCCACGCAAAGCCTCTCAGCGACGCAGCTGTCGGGGCTTCAGCAGAAGGGTCTGCTCAAGCTTCTGTTCGTGGAAGCGGTCCCGTGGCTCCTGCCCTCCCCAAACTGGGACGAAATCAGCCAAGACGGATCATTCTCAAGAGAACACGTCAGAGGTGATTGGAGACAAGATTGAGGAGGAGAAGAGTGGTGCAGAAGCAACCGAATCCGAGGCTAGCCATGCCCAGTCTGCCCAAGCTAGGGCTGCTCCCACCAGTTGGGCAAACCTGTTCGCGAGACCTTCCGCAGCTGGTCATGCCGCTTCAAGCGTGGTCAATGGTGCAGTTGCAGGAGAAGCTACGGTGAACGGTGGCTCAACAGATACCATAAATGGAAATCATCTCCCTGCCTCAGCTGCCTCAAAGGCCAACGCGCTGGCGGAGGTGATTAGAGCGTATCAGGTCCCCAAGGATAAAATCTCATTCCTCGAGCCTCGGGGTCTGATCAACACGGGAAATATGTGCTATTTGAACTCGGTAAGTTTACTGTTAATGTTGGGTCCTATATTGCTTTACTAATTGGATAAGGTCTTGCAAATTCTTACCTTTTGCGTTCCATTCCATGATTTCATGGATCAAGTGAGCAAACGTGCCGCTCATAGCTTCAAAAGCGACACTCCTCTGATTGATGCAATGTAAGTTGAGTGTGTCTTCATATGGCATGATTTGACTAACAATTCCGCAGGATCATGTTTATGCAAGACTTCAAAGTGCTGAAGACTGCTTCTTCTACCGAGCAATTGCGACGCAGTCTCAAGAGTGAGGATCTCGACAAATTCGGCGAGCCATTTACGCCTGAATTCGTTTACGAAGCCATACGGCAAGACAAGCGCTTCGAGAACATGAAGGTAAACTGCCACTTTCTCAACTACGTCTTGTGGATTTGCACTGACACAATATGCAGCGTGGTCATCAACAAGATGCAGAGGAATTCTTAGGCTTCCTCCTTCAGTCACTCAAGGATGAATGCACCCGCATTATGTCAACTTCTAATGTCAATGTTGACGTAGAGACTGCCTCTACTCATTCCGGAGATCAAGCCGATCCGTCTGGTGATTGGCTGGAGGTTGGTCGCAAGCAGCGTGCTGCCGTTACGCGATCATCTGGATCCAGCTCAACAACGCCAAAAACCCCCATTGACAAGATTTTCGGGGCGAAGTACGTTCTGAGCTTCGTGTACCTGGAAACCAGGATTCGATCACTATTCAGCCTTCTCAGCCTCTTCAGCTAGATATTGACTCCGATGATGTGCGAAACGTCGTCGATGCCCTTCGAGGTGTCACGCGACCAGAGACCATCAAGGGTGACTTCAAGTCTCCGCGTGGCAAGGATGTGTCAGCCACGAAGCAGGTCTTTATCGAGTCGCTTCCCTATTCTCATACTGCATTTGAAGCGCTTCCAATTCGATGAAGGCACTGGCACCGTGAAGAAGATTGCCAAGAAGATTGGCTACCCGCTGGAGCTCGAAATACCTCGCGAAGCCTTGTCAAGGCAAAGCCGACAGACAATGGAAGATGGTGTGATGCCCAAGTACAATCTGGTTGGTGTCATTTATCACCATGGAAAGAACGCAAGCGTCGGTCATTACACAGTTGATGTGCGCCGGCAAGACGGAGACAGCTGGATTCGTATCGACGACACCTACATTCGTTCTGTCCGTAGTGAGGACGTAGCGGAATCAGCTGCAGAGGGTGAAGTGAGGGAGGCCAGGAAGGATACTTCCCTGCCCCATCTGCCAACCGATTCGGTGCTATGAATGGCGACGATACTGGCGATGAGGAAGGTTGGAATCAGGTCCAGAACTCGGCAAGCGGTACGAAGCGTTGGAGCAGCGCTGTGAACGGCACCAACCATGGAAACGCGAAGGGCAAGCAAACCAAGGATAACATCAAGGATAACAGGGTTGCCTACCTTCTCTTCTACCAACGAGTCTAGAACGCGGACCACTTCTGCTAGGAAGACCCTTCATCGAACATCTTTAGACGGAGATTTATTCAGGGAAGTCAAAGACGGAAGATTTACCATCATCTTGGATGAAGCAGTCAAAGGTGAATGGTTCCATTTCTCGTTGGGTTGGGCCTCTTTGCAGGAAAGGCTTTAGGTAATGAGATGACGGTTCATATATACCCCCAGCAGCCCATTCAAGGCGTCCGGCGTGTAGAGGATTGGAAGGATTGGGGTTGGGAGGGGTTGCTAGTTTATCGTGGATCTCTAGTAGTTGCAGAGGGTCGTGGAGCACGAGAACGGGAAGAGAAAGTCGAGTTGCGACTATTCAACTGAGCTGTATTGATGTGCCATGTGAAATGGCGCCGCTTACATTGGTCAGTCTTTGTATCTTTTGTACAATAATCTGGTCATCCTCGGCCATAGAGGGCGACGTTGTAGTCAATAGCAAGAGGGCGGATGAACATAAGAGAGAAGATTAATCAGAAACCAAGTCTATACATAGGATACACAACAGCGTCTAATCAAGTCCTCAAGGCCATGGGTTTTTTCTTCCCTGAGATGAATCCAGCTGTTCCACTCCCTCGACTTCTACTTTGATACATATTGAACCGCTGCCGTAACGCACTTTCTTTCCACGCCTCCCGTACCGCGAGACCAGATTTAGTGCTTCTTGATGATGGTGATGGAGTCCAGGGCGTTCTTCTCCTCGATCTCGGCGTGCACCTGGTCGATGTGGGGCTGCAGGTAGCGGATATCCTGTAAGTCAAGCATATCGCGTCAGTCATCGTTGCCATTTCGCTATTAGGGGCCGGGAACAGCAGCCAGAGAAGGGTCTTGGGCCGCCGTTCTCACGGGTGGTGGTTTCGGGTAACGTACATCCTCGGGCTTGGTCCACTGCTCGCGGGGAGAAGCTTGTGCTGGACGCTGCACTGGACGGAGCGGCGGATACGGTAGACGCGGTCGTACTGCTCACGGGGAGACAGGCGGTCGAGGGCAATCTTGTGGGCGACACGCTCCTCCTCCAAGAGGTCGTCGTACCTGTGCCGAGTTAGCAACTTTTGTCAGCCCCCGGTGCTCTATTTTCCCCTTTGCCTATCCACGAATAGGCCCAATTGACTTGTCTCGAGCCTTTCCCCGGCAAACAAAAGGCGGCATAGCTTCGTAGATGGAGGAAACAAGGGAAAAGAGGGAGCAGGGCGTTCCATACCTCAGTCCGTACTGGCGGTAACCGGCAGCGTTGGCGTACCAGTTGGCGATGGGCATGAGCGCATTGCGCAGCCAGGGGCGGGCCTGGACGAAAGGAGCGAGGGTGTACTTCATTGTGTCGGAAAGTTTGATGCGGAGGGAGAAGAGAGGGTCGGGAGGGATTCGTTGTGCGGGCGTTCGGAAATCGTCGTATGCGCGAAATGGTCGTTGTCCAGCAGTAGCAAAAGTTGGGAGAGCTCGGGTGTCACGTGATGGCCAATTGGTGTCATGGGTCGGGAAAAGGCAGCCAAACGGCTTCGAGATAATTGTGCATTACATAATGTATCAATTTGGGGGATCGTACTACACGCACGTGATTTCGTCCAAGGAAAAATTAAGTGGGCCACCTCCGGGTCGGGTAGGATAGGGACAAAGGAGGGAGTTAATGATTGAGTGACAGCCGAGAACGGACGTGGTACTGTACCGCTAAGCTGGTATACCAATGCTGTACTATGTGCGTTGCCCAGCGTGATGCCATGAATTGAGGCATTGGGGCTGGGAAGTGCGGTTCTTGCTACGTTGGTAAGACTCGCTGCTAAAAATACCATTTGTTTTTGCTTGCATCAAAATTTACCTCCATCCGTGTCTGTCTGAATCATTGTCTAAAGATTGCCAATTCCGGCCAACCTCTCAGGCGTCCAACGTCCATCGGTAAGAGGTACCTGCGTGACCGTGGGCCCAACAGGAGCCAGGCCGACTACAAGTTTCCCGGTAAGATGCGATATATTAAGAAAATACAACAAAGGAGGCATCTCAAAAAACCATCATGGGCATTTTCTATATACAAACTGTCGGGATTGCCAAAGCCTATGCAGGACTGTTTACTCCGGGTCACTGCAGCTGGGATTGGAGAAAAGAAAACGGTTTACCCCAAAACCCAGGAGCTGATGTCATGGTCAAGTACAATGTAACATCACCAATCATGGCCAACTCTGCATCACCTCGGTACTTGGCACGCAAGAGTGTGCATGCGCACATGGGCATCTTTTGGCGGTTCAGCCGAGATGCAGACATGGGAAGCCTCGGGTTCAGAGGCATCACGGCTTTTATCTTTTTCGGTGGTTGATATCATAATTTAGTACGGGTTTAAAAAAATCGTTCCCACCGAGGCCCGGCTTGCGATGGCTCGCTCACGCCATTGTTGGCCGCTGTTTCGCCAGGGAATTGGGGCCGTCCTTTAGGTACCTCGTCAGCGCTGACCTCGCTATCTCTGCCCTCCAACCCTGCCTTGGCTTTTGTCCGACTCTCCGGCAAACCCACACCTTCCTGCTAGCCTACTCTCACTTTCTCAACGCAGACACTCGACTTGGTCACGCCTCTTCCTCCTCCACCCACTCCTCCTCCTAGCCGAACCCCGGCCGCCTTTCGACTCTCCCCTCCCGGTAATCGCCAGAGCGCATCGCTTCCGCATCGACTCGACGAGCATCGACTCTCCTCCTCTCACAGGTCAATGGCCGGCGGCGTTCGCTAGGCGGGAACGGTTACGGCGCGCGGGAGCGTTCCCGCAGTACCGGCAACTGGCACATCTCGGGATTTTGGATGCCCTCGCCCTCGCACGATCCTGTGATCAAACGGGCGGGCTGATACCATACGCTGTGTTTTTACCAATTTCTTCCTCCTCACCCCAACTCTCCGACGCCGCTCGCCGACCCCTCGGAGCTCAATCGGATCAGCTGCATCTCTATCCGGACCCCGAAATCCCCGTCATCTACGTCAGACATCCCGTCCTCAACCGAATCCCTCCTCACCACAACAAATCCCGGATCGAAGGGGTGATGTCTCACGACCAACCGCGGCAGCCTGTCCAAGGCTCTGCAACGGATTATGTGACATCGTCATACTCTCTTGGCTCCCCATCCACCGCCTCCGGCACCACGATGCACCAAGCAGGCTCCGCACCGCTCTTGCAGAGATGGGCCGCTTCTGCCCCGACTCGCAATTTAATGCCTTGGCCGGAGCCATCGGCGGCTTCACATCCGGCGTTGTCACTTGCCCACTCGACGTTATAAAGACCAAGCTGCAAGCCCAAGGAGGTCACGCGCCTGTAGACAAGGGTCGGCATGCAGGCCATCCTAAGCTGTACAACGGCCTGGTTGGTACTGCCAAGGTCATCTGGCGAGAGGAGGGCATCCGAGGCATGTACCGAGGGCTTGGGCCAATAGTTCTCGGGTATCTGCCGACATGGGCAGTTTGGTTTACAGTCTACAATGAGAGCAAAGGGTGGCTGGCTCCCACCACCGGTACGTTACGTCTCGTTTCCCAAGAGGGAGCTGGATCTCAGCACCAAAGCATATGCTAACACGATAATCTTCTGCTTCTAGAAAACCCTCATGTCATTAGTTTTTGGTCCTCCATAATAGCCGGTGCAAGCAGCACCATTGTCACGAATCCGATATGGGTTATCAAGACGAGGCTCATGTCACAGAGTCATCTCAAGCCCGGTAGTCAACACTATTCACTCTTCCCTAAAACAGGAGCACACCTACCACCAGGCCAACGCTGCAGAACCCCTGGCATTACCGCTCCACCATCGATGCGGCAAGGAAGATGTACACCTCTGAGGGCATTGCGTCTTTCTACTCCGGCTTAACGCCAGCACTGCTCGGTCTCACACACGTAGCCGTTCAGTTTCCCACGTATGAATATCTAAAGAAGGCTTTCACGGGGCAAGCCATGGGTGAAGCACCCAGTGAAGGAGCCAAATCGAACTGGGTGGGTATATTGGGTGCATCAATTCTCTCCAAGATACTAGCCAGTAGTGCAACATACCCACATGAAGTCATCCGAACTAGACTACAAACGCAGCGGCGACCAGTTGCAGGCGAGCAGTATCTTCAAGGTCTGGGCATCGCTGCTTCAGGACCGAACCAAGGAGGCCAGGTACCTCAAACACCAAAATATAGAGGTGTTGTTATGACTTTCAGGACCATACTTCATGAGGAGGGATGGCGTGCATTCTACGCGGGGTTGGGCACTAACATGATGCGAGCTGTCCCAGCGGCAACAGTCACCATGTTGACATATGAGTACGTCATGAGCCAACTGAACAAGGCCAAGGCGGAAGGACAGGAAATTTTAGGGCACGCTGAGGTGGCGTAATATTATACGAGGATTGCCGCGTTTGAAGGATGAGTGCGTGCGTCCTCGACTATCCACGGTCACTCGGGGGCCGGAAGAGGGAGGAACTGTGTCTCACAAGAGATTTCTTTTCTTGAATGTGTTTGAAGACGGAGCAAGGCTCATATACCCTTTCTCGG
The DNA here is from genome assembly GCA_020081605.1 of Albifimbria verrucaria. Lineage (NCBI taxonomy): Eukaryota > Fungi > Ascomycota > Sordariomycetes > Hypocreales > Stachybotryaceae > Albifimbria > Albifimbria verrucaria. The sequence continues at coordinate 4,244,181 of JAHREC010000013.1, forward strand.
TTGTAGGTATAGACAAATCTGTTTATTACGATGTCATCAGGGGTTGGCTCTGGTTTGCCACTCTCTTCTCTTTCATTCCCATATTTTACCACTTGCATCCTGGCGAAAACTGGGTTTTGAGACGTTGGAGGAGGCGGCTTTGGAACACAAGGCAGGAGTTGCGAGAATGAAGCGGGGGTTGGCGGGACATGCTGCATAGCTACTATATTCTAGACACAAGAAAATATGACGGTTAGGATTTACTTTCCATTTGGCTTGATATTCGTACATGCAGGGATGACTATGATACCTAGATGAACCAACCCAGTTGGTGAAACATTTTGGTGACTTGTCATTTACAGACAAACTCTTTCAACCGCATGCTATGCATGGAGTAGATCTCAGTGTTGAACATCTCGGCAATGATTCATTACATGGCTAACTCCGGCAATCTCACCGCTCAGTTTCGGTACTCAAAGTGATCAGGCCAAGGATGCCTGGTAAGATACAAACGAGTTCTTTTTTCCCTTTCTTTGTTACCATATATTCCAATTCAATGGTATCAAATATCGCTGTTGGGTTTCTCGCGATTCCGTTGTAATCTTTGGTTTCTCTGCGACAGCCAGGTCAGCCTAGAATATCATATGGGTGAGTATTCTCGGGGTAGTACTGCCTGATCCCGGGCCGTACGGATAGACGACCTCGTGTACCTAAAAGTCTCAGTCAGCCGGGTACGTCTACCGCACAATGCTACGGGGCATGTTGTGAATAACGAAGACGGGGAGTGTGGTCTTACACAAAGAGCACGCATGCCATGGTGAAGGCGGCAGCAGGCGCCATGAACTCCTAGGAAAGCAGTCAGATTGTCATCTTTGCATGTCTACGTTTGTGCGGCAGCTGACATACACGAGGGTTCATCTCGGCAAACGGGCGAAGAGGAGTGACAAATCAAGGATGGGGTGAGGGATAGAGGAAGCTTCGCCGAGTCGGAGATCGAACGATTGTTCTGGTTTGGTGCATAAAAAACAGATTGCCTTTTCGGGCGAAACTTATGCACGTCTTCACTTATGTGCTTGGCGATTCCGTCAGCATGGCTCACTACTGTTAAAGCACCATCTCCCCACACAGAATGGGAGTGTTTTTGTTTGACAGCGAGTCCCTCCGCGGTGGCCCAAGCTCCCCGTGAGCTCTAGCGGGATTGATTGGCTGGCGCAAGCGTGGATGCACCTCAGTTTCCAATGCGACGGGCGCTTGTTCATCCCCCATGGCCCAGGGATCCTCCTCTGTCCCAGGGCCAGTTCTAGGCCCCTTCGGCTGGGTCGCACCCTTTGACCTCCGTGTTGTTGTTGTCGCAGACCTTTCACCTCCTCTTTCCCTCTCCTTTCCTTTGCGAAAAGCGCGCAACACCTCTCTCCCCAAGGACAGCAGTTTGAGAAGCCTTGCCGACCTGGTTTGCTTCGAGCCCACTTTCACAGAGTTCCCCAGTCCTTTCCGCTCCCACCAAGCCATGCCTGTTGAGTTGCGCAAGCGCAAGCCCCGGGAGGAGCCTGCGCCGCCTCCGGCTCGCAAGAGGAACAGCAAGGCGGCCAAGGTGGTAGACAAGGTCAAGGAGGTCCTGACTGGCACCAAGGCCGACAAGGAGCCAGAGCCTAAGAAGGAGGAAAAGGTTGAGGAAGAAAAGGTCGACCCTGCGCCAGTCGACGAGGCTCCCGCCAAGGCCGTCGCAGAAAAGAAGGCCCCTGCTGGCAAGGTCGCCGTTGGCGACACGATAGACCTCGAAGGCTTCGGTGGCGAGATCGAGACCAATGATGGCAAGAAGACAACCCTGAAGGCGCTTGTTGAGGAGAGCAAGGCTGGTGTCGTGCTGTTCACGTACCCCAAGGCCAGCACCCCGGATGTAAGTTCACTTCCCAATTCCACACATCTCATTCCCTTTCTCGGCGCAAAGGAATCGCGCGTTCCTGTAACAAAGACTCTCACTTACGCGACGTCCCACTCTGCCAGGCACCACCCAGGCCTGTCTTTTCCGCGACTCCTACACGCCTCTCACGGCAGAGGGCCTGGCCATCTACGGTCTGAGCACCGATTCGCCCAGGGCCAACACCAACTTCAAGGAGCGCCAGAAGCTGCAGTACCCGCTGCTGTGCGACCCCGCCTCCACGCTCATCGGCGCCATCGGCTTGAAGAAGGTGGGCAACAAGACCCAGCGCGGCGTCTTCGTTGTCGACAAGCAAGGTAAGGTGCTGCTCGCCGAGGCCGGCGGTCCCGCGGCCACCGTCGACGCGGTCAAGAAGCTGGTTGAGGCGGGCAAGGCCTAATAAACCAACCATCGTTTCTTGTCATGCGGCAGTGGATGCTCGGTTCTTAAGAGGGTTGTAGCTAGCGTTCCGGTATAATACGTCTCTAGGATGGGAGTTTGGGGGACGTAGCCTGCCTGTTGATTTGTCTAAAGCCTGTCCGTTTCCTTTGCGTTGGAGCGTGGGATGACCTGGGTATACATAGGGTCTTGCGAATGAGACTAATTTTTAAAAATGCTTTCGTCACTGTCAACTTTGCTACTATGTGATGTTCCTCTCTCTGGTACCAGAACAGACTATGTTGTTGACTTAGTTGAGAAGTTGAGGACTTGTCTCAAGGTGAGATTATATCTCAAAGATAATCCCCGTTACCTACCATTGAGTCTACAAATCGTACACACAACACGAATATGGGAGAAGCATACGAACAAAGCACGAATCAGCAATACAACCCAGGCGTAAAAATGCATTGGCACACTTGCGTGTAAATGACTTCAATGTCCTGCGTGAGCTCGGTGCTGTATAGGGTAGTCACTGCATGGACGAGGCAAATCGGCACAACCTCGGAGCTGCGTTAACCTCCGTCAACCACCATCACAGTTCCAGAGATCATACACTGAGCAAATCACCAACTTCAGCGTCGAATTCCCACACCAGCGCCAGTATGTCGTCCAAAGCGGTAGCCAAGGCCGCCGGCGGCGTGGTCTCAATTGCAAAGGTACGATATATGCCTGCCCTGGCAGCGCGCCGCTCTCTCAATGGGAGCTCCAGCCCTTGGTTGCCAGCATCCCAAGCTGGGGCAGCATGCAATGGGGCACGTCACTGACAGAAATTGCTCAATACAGAAGCAAACGGTCCAGTCTACCGGAATCTGGGAGGGCCTCCGCAAGTTCCTCGCCATTGACCCCAACCGCTCCAACGGTGTTCCCTCAACCCGTACTACCGCAACCCTGCTCCCGGCTCCGAGCCCACGCCCTACGATGACCCCGTGACGGTGCCCGCAGGTGACATCGCCGACAACGCTTACTTCAAGCGCGACACCCGCCGCGCGTACCCCAAGCTCAGCGTCGTCAACCAGGCCGATGCCGTCGCCCTGCTGTCCGTCGGCAGCGCCGCCCAACCCAAGGTCGAGCTCATCGGCGAGGCTGGCCAGAAGCAGCTCGTTGCTACCCAGGAGGAGGCTCAGGCCGGCCTGGCCAAGGCTCTGGAGAAGGCCTCGCCCAAGGACGTTGCCAAGGACCTGTTCGTGAACGGCCTGCCGCCACTGCCTAGCGGCCAGAGCCTCTCGTCTGGTTCGTGGGACGTGCACAAGTACAAGTTGTCGGAGGAGAACTCGTATCCCGAGGGGTGAGTGTGCAACTCTAAAGATATATGATGGTTCAGTGGAATGGAAAGTTGAAGCTAACACTACTATAGATACCCTTGCCGATCATTCCAATGAGATGGACCCGAAGGAGCTGCTGTGTACATAGAGATATCGAAGTGAACTGGGAAGAGAGGGTATAGACTTTCCCATAAACAATCCAATGCTATCATGTTTCCTTTTAACCGATCCCAAGCGCCGTCCTATGCCGTGCTATCCTGCTAGCCCTGATGCAAACCAATGATTGTGAATCGCCAACCAAACGCCGTTGCCCAAAAATAGAGACTTGCTCAAGAGGTCTCTTTGACACCGGAGCCCACCATGCGCTCAACAATCTTAGCCTTGCCCTGGGCGCGTTTAATTCTGTCGTCAAAGTCCTGAACGGCTTCGTCTGTGTTGGCCGTGGAGAGGGTATCCGGCTCCACGAGAGCGTACAGGAGGCTCACGTTCTTGTCAAGTCTGGCATTCGCCGGCAGAGGCGGCAGCTTAGAGGGCTCGCTGGAGGACTGAGCAGCATTTTCCGTAGTTTTGGTTGGTAGGCGGTTGGCCCAGACGAGGGCCTTGCTGGCTAGACGGCCGCTTTCAAGAAACTTGTCGAAGCCCTTTTCCATTCCGAAAGAGCGGCCCTCGATGCGGCCGGCCCGGACACCGTCCTCGAGGCCTTGGTTGTAGCCCTCTCTGTAAAAGCGGTCTTCAAGATTGAAGACATCGTCTAAGGGATCGGCGGCCATGACTATGGTGTTGTAGCTTTTTACGGTGTAAAGGAAACAAAATCCGTTCATATAATGTAAGTGGAATGTGTATTCGTGTCTGATTATAGGGAAAGGAACCGAATCTAAAGGTGAGCAGAAGAGGTTTTCCTGTCTGTAAGTGAGTGAGTCTTGAGGCAAAATTGAGGCACCACTAACTATAGCGTGGCCACGGCGGGGCACCGAGAGCCTGACTTGCCTACCATTACAGATGCATGCCTTACCTTGGCAACATTCGCATTACGGTTAGATGGGCGGACGAAACACAAAATGACATTTTATTACACGATTTATGAAAGTGCATGCAATCATATCTGAATTACGTTTGTATCTATTAACGGCGTCAGAGTCTTACTGATACTGGTGTCGATAGGCCTTCACTGTAATATGAGTTCAGGCACAGCAAGTTAGGTACGTGGGGTAGATCTGTCAGACACAGTACCGTAGTACTCTGTACGCTGTACGCTGTACAGCAGGTACATAGTACCCTTACAGCAGCTGGCTCTGGTGGAAGGTCGGAAAAACCACCATGTAAATCCTGGGCTTGGGCATGGTGGGGTGCCACGGCAGCTTCGTGCTCGATACTCGCTCGTCCCACACACCTCCCACCATACCATATCTACACCTCAGCTCTCTCGACGACGACAAACGCAGCCAAAGAGAGTCTGACCATCACTTCCTAGAGCTCAGGTTCACTTCTTAGCTCCATTGTCTCCGCCATCGGCTGTCCCACCCGCTCTACACACCTCTCCGAGACCACATCCCCAGCCATGGATATCCGCCTGCTCTCCAGCGCGGACCTTCCGCTCATACAGCACGCCAACCTCGAGAACCTCCCCGAGAACTACTTCCTCAAATACTACCTCTACCACGCCCTGTCATGGCCCCAGCTCAGCTACGTCGCCGTTGACGTCTCGCGCCCGTCCAAGGGCCCCTACGACTACCCCAAGATTGTCGGCTACGTGCTCGCCAAGATGGAGGAAGAGCCCGCCGACGGAGTCCCCACGGTCACATCACCAGTCTGAGTGTCATGCGAACCCACCGTAGGCTGGGAATCGCCGAGAAGCTGATGCGACAGAGCCGTACGTACCCATGAACCAGACCCGCGGATGCAGCTGTGAATGCATTGATGCTGACTATGCGCTTCGACTTGTAGAACTTGCCATGGTCGAGACCTTCAACGCAAAGTACGTCTCGCTACACGTCCGTGTCTCCAACGTTGCTGCCCGCCACCTGTACGAGGACACCCTCCGCTTCCGCAACGAGAAGACCGAATCCAAGTACTACGCCGACGGCGAGGACGCCTTCTCTATGCGCCTGGACCTCGACGAGATCCGCAACCAGATCAACAGCGAGGAGGAGGATGCTAAGGAGAAGGCCAACGGTGACCACCCAGACGAGGGTGAGGCTGTCGGCGAGGTGGGCCGCGACCCCAACGTCGGCAAGGACAAGAAGGTCAAGGTCGCCGTAGGCCGGGGTCTCGGCGTCGGTGACCTCGTGGAGAAGAACGAGGCAAAGCAATGAGCGCCATCGTGGCACTGCACAGACACACCGTGAGCGCTCTGCTGGGTGACGTCGCCATGTAGCGGCGCCAGCGTCTTGTTGGAGAGAGAGAGGGGCTTAAAATTGCGTGGAAGCCCGCAAAACGGACGGCTAGATAAAAGTTGCCATCGCTTCAGCTATAACCAGGCTTGGGGAGGAGCGGAGCGGGAGAGGCACCTAAAACTTGGAATGGGATACGTTTCATGGCATCTGATGGCGCAACCTTTTACACATTGTAAATGGATTTTGGTTACCTCAATATCTGAACTACCTGGCCTCATTTAACTGCTCATAGAGCATCCCCTTCGTCTATAGTGTCGTTGATGTTCTTCTTTGTGGATGTCCTGATTTGTGATCTTGCATATGGCTTTCAGCTTTGGCACTCCTACGAAACACTGGTAATAACCTGAACTTGGTGTTTCCTTGAAAACATGGAAAGTGGAATTTGTAAATTGCGTGGTATCATAAAAGCCAGACCAGCCATTCGTCTCTTGAGCATATATCATCAATCTCCTCATACCCGAACTTCATTATTACAAGCCCCTTGACCAAGGGTCTCACCTCACTGTGTTGCCAACTCCCGAGCATACGCCTCATCCGCACTCATCCGTATCCCTCAAGACTTGCCGTCAGCGCCTGGATCTCAGTTTCCAACGCCCCTCGCTGCACCGGATTGTGGATATGCTCCACCTGTGACAACTTGTTTGCGACCTGGATCTCGAGGTCGTTGGCCGTACGGTACAGCGCTGCCGAGGCAGGTCCTGGTGGTGGCGCCGCAGCACCATTATCCTCAGGGCCTGCTTTGCTATCATCTGGCCATGCGCCAGGAGCATGACAGGGGTCACCCGAGTTATGGCGACTTGGACCGAAGGGGCTGAATCCGTATCCTCGGCCGGAAGCCCTACCGCGACCGCAGTGCCCATAGCCACCCCAAGCACCTCGCCGGGCGAATGGGCCATGTTGACCGAATGGGCCGTGTTGGCCGAATGGGCCTGGAGGTGCATTGGATGGCGGAGCTCCGAAGAAACCATACCCGTGGCTAGCATTGTTTTGAGGATGGAAGGGCTGAGATGCCCCCATGGAGATGGTATAGAAGGGGCCGAGGGCATCGAGGGCATTGAAGGGGCCGAAGGCATCGAAGGCATTGAAGGCATCGAAGGCATCGACGGGACAGAGATACCCGGAGGGCCCGGAGGAGCGACAGGCGCTGATGGAGCTGCGAATGCTGGAGCTCCTGAGGGCCCTGACGGCGTTAGTTGCTAGGCTCTGCCTTTCCTCAGATCACTCTCGGCCTTCCGGATTTCCTTACGGCGTTGTTTCCTCTCCTTGCGCTCAGCCTTCTTCCTCTGCCGGCGCTCCTTTCGCTTCTGCCGGCGTTCTTTACGCTGCTCCTTCTTGAGCTGCTTCCATTGCGCGCTCAGTGCTTTGGCTCGTGCCTTGAGCTCCGCCTCGGTCTGCCGAGTAGGTTGGTTATCGCCAGGATTGGTTGGAGGAGCAGGTCCTTTGAGCTCTGCCGTGAGCTGCTTCACATCGGCCTTGGTGCGCACCTGGTCCGGCTGCGCCAGCCACGATGAAAGCCGGCTGGTGTACAGAGGGAGCTGCTGGGCGCGTATATCATCGTAGTCAGGCAGTGAGCCAATGGATGAATCGCTAGAGATGGAGTCCTCAGACGACACCGATACGTCGGAGGGGAGCGGGCGCGTGGCTGCGTGATACCGCTGCTTTGGGCATGCCGGCCACGCTCCTCCTGAGGGTGGCTTTGGGGTTGCCCTTGAGGCGGACCTTGAGTCTGACTTTGACTGCGCCTACCCATCAAGAAGGGCAGCGGGTTTGTGGTATATGAATGCACTGGACTACGTGCCTGCTCGCCCGGTCGACTCATACGGATGCCGCGATTGTCAAGGACAAGCCGCCCAATGCGCATCTGGTTGGAGTCCACAAGGAAATTGTCGCCAATTTGGATTCCGTCCTCGTGTAAGTGTATGTTGCTAAGCAAACTACCGCGCTTACCCGACTGTGGCTGCGCGGATGGTCCAGCATTCGAATGCGCCCTGTCGAAGGCAGCATCCCACGAGCCTGGCATGCTCTCGGTGCCTGATGCCGGGGAAGGCAGATGTTGATGCCTCTTGGGAGGAAGAATTCCTGGTTCCATTGTCGCACGGTTGCCTCGACTTCGCTTCGCGGCTGGGGGTTCGTGGTGACTCTGCAGCTCTCTCGCGAAAGCCATCCAGCTGCAGCTCAGCATGAGATCGCCCAGTGCTGGGGCGACCGGCGTCGCTTGCCTCCTCAGCCCTCAGCTTTCTGTCGATGATAGCTTCATTGCCCTGGGCCGCATGATTAGGGAACAGGAAATTTATAAAGGTCGCCCAATCCTGGGCGCTCACGTCCCGCTCTGCCAACTCGGTTCTGTAAGGGAAATCATCAGGCGCCGAGGTGCTGCGCACATCGATCACATACTCAATCCTCGGACCCGGTGCATTGGTAGGTGGTGGTCTGGTATTGAAGAAGTGACTGCTCGCGGGCTGTTGCGGACTTGAGGACTGGCGCGGGGTCTCTGGCGGGGTGAAGACAACTTCACCAGTAGAGGAAGAGGCTACGCGAGATGCGCTGTCACTGCTGTTTGCGGGACGACCGCCCGAGTTGGAGTAAATATCCGTCTCTGAGTATGGAGGCGGAGGCACATTGTCGGTGGTGGTGTGTTGAGGAGTGGCGTCGTCGCGACCACTGCTGTTATTCGGCATGGCTGTCATGTATGCTATGAGCCGGCAATGGCCAGTATATGCAATTGATTTCCAAATATGACAATTATGCAAGCTTGGGCAAAGTCCCTAGTCGGGGTGCAGGCTAGTTGACGAGATGTTTGTTGACTTGATTTCACGACAGGTGATGCGATGAATGCTGTGGAAGAAGGGAGGGCACGGGGCTTGGAACATGTTGTCTCCTTCAGCTATCTATAACCTACGGCTACCGTAACCGCCTTTTGATCCTCCGGGTATAAGTCAAAAGTGGTAGCAAATCAGGTGCATTTGGGAGAGTAATGCCGAGCGGGAGTTGCTGTTTGCTGGCATCGAATCGCACGCAATTGACGGCCCTTCCTGGCTCCCCAAGCCCCAGGCCGCGTGGACCTTCAGCTACAGTAGTACTAGGTAGCAAACACGCCACAACAGGAACTTTCTTGGTGCGGGCAGCCTGTGAGCTGAATGCGTGGATTGATTTGCATGGCGTCCAAGCTACCCCACCATAACTGACATGGCCCCGGAGCGGGTGTCAGCCTTGAATGCTGCCTATGGATCGTCCCCAGGGTCTTCGTCTTTGAGTGACGCGGCCACGCCTCATAGCCCTGAAGGTCGGACCAGCTGCACTGCAAGGGTCGAACTCATGGTGGGGACCCGAAGCTTGGTAGGGCTGGAAAGGCCAAACAAAACCACGGGTCCTATGACAAAGGTCCGGCATTATCATCAAAACATCGTTTCCCTTGTCCGGCGTCATGGGCGCTACAGATGAAAGTCGGCGTCTTCCTGCTTGTAATGGTCTGCAATCAGACTGGACAGATGGTCTCGTGAATGTGTGCCACTGCCGACAATGGTTAGCAAATCGGATCAAGCCCAGTCAAAGTGAGGTGAAGGAGGCCTCAGCGCTTACAGGTTGGTAATGTAGGTATCAATGAATTCTGGGGATAAGCTCTGTCACGGCAGTTCGGATCTCAACGCCGCTGACCATTGGGCCGTCTGCAAAGCTGACGTAGCTCGACGAGTCACCCCATTCAATCAGCGACGCCTCGTCAAACGGGTTCTCGGGGCTCAGTTTGTACACGCCGCCCAGGACAATGACAGCGTTACCCTGCTCCTTCGCAGCCCGCGCAATGGAGGCCGCACCTGCGTCCGTGACGACACCACCGTTGGCAACAATGGCGCGGGCACCCAGGATGACCTTGTCGACGCGCGACATGTATGCCATCAAGCCACCATTCAGGATGTTCACAACAGTGATGCCGGCAGCGGCCAGCTTTTCCTAAACACTGCATTCTGCTCCTCCTCGAAAGCTCTGCGAGGCGGCTCCGTGGCCACGAGCACCGTGAACTTGCGTTTTAAAGCCGCCCGGAGGATAAACCGTTCGACCGTCGGCGAAGGTTGGTGAACCAGAACGTAGTCTCCGGGATGAATTTGAACCTCTGCCAGTGCCGCAATCTGGTCGTCCACCTGGCTGATCTCATCCTTGATCTCCTCAATACCATCAATGACCTCTGATCGTAGCGCATGCACCTGACCCGAGTGACCCCTCCAGGACAGGGTCGACGCGCCAGACTGGCCAAAGGGAGAACCTTGCATAATGGCATCTGCATCCGTCGGGGGCGAGGCGGACAGGAGGTGGAAGAGAGACTTGGGGACGTTGACGGAGCTGTAAGAAGCGAGAGGGTTGACTCTTGCTTGGGGTCGAGCATTGTTGGAAATGTAGTCGCCCGCCGAGTCCTGCTTTGTGTAGGTCGAAGGAGGCCATTGGTGATCCAGACTGGCGGCGTTGGGGATAACGTCGGTCGGTGTCGTCAATGTCTCTGTCGGAACATCGCTGGAGGGTTCGTTTCTATCTTCTGCAGCCTCGTCGCGGATTAACCCTAGGACTCTGCGCACAATGTTGGCAACGACGAGTTCTTTCGGTTGCGCCTCCACCAATCTCCGGCCGGTCTGGCTAACGTTCCGAATGAGGCTCTCGACGTCGTGCCATTTCGACCGGGCAACAACCTGCAGGAGAATGTGGGCGGTGGCGACGGCACAAGGCTCAGATCCCTGATCTGCCGCCTTTTAAGGAGTCTAAGGGCAGCGAGGGTCAGCACCACTAGTGTTTTCTACAGGAGATGCATGGCCAGAGGGAGACACGACGTACGAGATCAGACTCTCTATGGACGCCTCTAGGGGTTGACCTTTGAGAGACTTGAGGTACTTCTCAAGGTCAGGCGCGTAGCCCGCGGAGAGGGAGGGCATCCTGGTGCTGTGGGAATATGATGTGGGGAGCCAGATAATGACGGGTGTGACGGGGAAGATGTTGGACAGCCCAGGCCGAGCCGAGTCGAGAAAAACGGTGCCTTGGACGGTTGTCGTAGGAAGTGCAGAAGTGCCAAGGTGCCAGGGGTTGCTCCGACGGTCGTTGTGGGCGTTACGGGCAGGCTGGCGCAAAACTTTGTGCAGCAGAGTATGGAGTTGATCGTGACTCAATTAATGTCCCGAAAGGTACGTGGGAAAAGAAAGACCGTGGTGGGGCTCGGACTGTCTTGCTCGACTTGTGCTCACGTAAATTGTGCCCCCATCTTAGACCGTTCGACCTCGCGTCATCGCCATTTTTCCATAATTAAAGTCCTCGGGCTTTGAGTCAAGGTCCGACTCTTTTGAATAAATGAAATTCTCAAATATTTGGTTTCAAAACTAGTCATCCGTTTCCGTTCGAGCTTACAAAAATAACAACCTTATTCTGACATGCAGTTTGATATCCGTAGATGGGTTTCCGGTATCATCAGTTCTGCATATGCAATGGTTGACCAGTCATCTCATCGAGAGAAAGAGAGCCTATTGAGTAAAAAACAAATAAAAAATAAATATATGAATAGAAATAAAAATAAATAAAAACCCCTGAATGGTTTGCATTCCTGCTTTGAGATTGACGCTACAGTCGGACTGCATAATAGATCTTGCAGCCACGAGTTCAAACGACTGATAACGGCCATGTACTGACAATCGACTGGTCATTTCATGGCCTACAATGCTATAACTGACCACAAACCCTTTGCGGAACACCCATTCAAAAACTTGCATGCTTAGGACTGTTTAGGGTCAACATCCGCAAACGTGGTGCCAATCGCAACCTCGTCAAACCAAACCTGACGGAAACCCTGGGTGCCCACCATCTTGTGGTTGTTATCATGCCAGCCGTTGGCATACAGACCAACACGGAACTGGAAGGTGAAATCATCGTTGGTGGTTGTGGAATTATTAAACTCCTCGACAAACTTGTTCCCGTCCAACCACATCTTGAAGAACCCTGTGTTGTCGCTCTTCCAGCGCGCCTGAATGACCACCTTGTGCCATGCGCCAGCCGTGATCGTCGTCGGGGAGGTGAAAGTGTAGATGCGGCGAGAGCAGTCGCCTTTTCGGTAGTTGCCACCGAGGAAGCGAGTCTTCAAGCGGTTGTTGTCAATCCAGATCATCGTGGAGGGCATCCAGTCATCGTCATCGCAGCCAGCGCCCTGACGGTCGGCAATGAACTGAGCAATGTTGTACGACTGCGGTTGGAATTGCCATGTGTCCGAAAGGCGGAACGCGAAGCCATAGAAGAGTTCATCACCTCGCTTGTAACCGTTGTTGTAGTTTACTTCGGAATGATAGCGGCCCGTGTAACCTTCGACGAATGTCTGGGTCATTTTGAGAGCTTTGTCGGCCTTGTACACGACATTGGAGACCTCGCTAACCGTGCCCTCCTTCTCTTTGAAAGGCTGACTGCTCCATCCATCAATGGTTCCAGGGTTGTAGAACAGCCGGGTAGCTTGTACGGCACAAGGTAGGAGACCCAGCGAGGCGGCCAAAAGCTTTGGAATGCTAACCATTTTGGCAATGACAATCCTGTGACTGATACTGAAGGATACTGAGTCCTACCCGGCATCATTTTCTTGGTGGCCGACCCCGTTTTATATCTCTGGCAGTGGCATCTTCAGCTAGCCGGTAGTGCCGATGTATCGATTACAAAATGCTCGATCCTTAATTACCGATCCTTGAAGAATACTGTTTGGCTAACATGGTTGCAATGTCGATGCCAGCCGTGTCAGTTACGACATTCCTTGTTGGGAAATTTCACCAGATACGTCTATAAAATGCCGGTAACATCGTATAGTGCTTCGCCTAGACCGACTATTGTGTCTTTCTGATGCTTCTTTTGAGCATAGTAGAAACGCTTTGATCCCTCTAAAGATGCAATGCGACTGTGATTCAAGAATACGCTTTGGTGGGTGTGATTTATGCTGTGATTTATACTGTGAGGTTGGACTCGTCAACTCCTCGGCAACAACAACGTAGAGAACCGTTGATTTCCAGGTCGAAAGATCAACAGCTATAAAAATTACATAAAACAGCTTTTCGAATACCCAAGGAATCAACTTAAGCATACGGGTTCCTGGAGCTTTATGAGCGGGCCGAGAGTAAGTGCCGAGGCCATCAGCAATAGTGTGTCCCCTTGAATAAATCACCATGGCACTGCATAGTGTGGCCGTCGAGGATTTCCTCATGAACCCAAAGCTAAACAGTTTCTTGTGCCAATTAAAGTAAGCGAAAGGGAAGCTATGAGTCGCACCAAAATGTTGTGCGGAGGGCTTGATAGGTCACCGACTTGAGCGCCAAATCTGCACATAGGAACTCGGCCGAATCTTGCTTGGTGTGCTGGCGCCGGCGATATCAACCCACCAGATGGGCAGTGTGGATGCAACGTCGAGCAGCAATGGCCACTTTGACGTTACATCAATGACCACCCACGCAAACGACGACGCAGAGCATCGAGCTGCATGTGCACGTAAAGAGGGTAGCAGAGGCGCCAAACCCCGTTTGTACCCGCCGATCTTTGCGCTATGTTGAAACTCGGCCAGTGCGGAGGGCCTGAATTGCCTATGCGTATGCGTATCCGTATACCAGCTCGCCATTCGACCAGCTGTCACAGTTAGCAGGCTGTTTCGGAGGCGAGGCCTGCCAGGTTGCCATTGGATGGTTGGTCTATGGCAAACTCATAAAGACACGTTCCCCGTTTGACGGTTTTGTACTGTATCGTTGTTTGCGGCTACCGTATGTACCTGTTGGGACGGTGGGCGAGGGACCGATCACATGCTTAAGCGGCCAGTACTATGTACAAAGGCAGATCCTTGGGCATGTGAAGAGCCGTCGCAAAGAACGAGCTGCCGTGGGTGGTCGCAACAAAGCATTCCCAGTGACGGCGAGGTCTGGATTTATTACAACATGGCTGTATTTATCCGAATCCGAGGAGGAGCAAAGCCAAGTTGTTGCGCTTACAGCCGTTAAGTGAACTCAACAATCGAAGAGAATGGGAGGACTTCCATTGGCCCCTGCCCACAACCACGCATCACATCAACCCCAGTCACTCAACACGTGCGCCCTGCTGCATGATTCTGCCCTGCGGGACACTTCCGAATTCCACTCAAAACTGTACATAGTAGGGGCCGCGCTAGAAGTCGCCCCTGTAGGGCCCTATGGCCGCTGTAATCCAAGGCACGCGTGCCCCGCCAGCACCTCTAGGAAGTTTTTAGGTCTCTGAGCTACAGCGACTTATTAGTTAGTTAGTGTCTCAACTTTTCCGGGCTAAAGCTCTACCTTACCTGTCAGTCGTTGTCTCGCGACTCTCCCAGACAACGCCACCCCCAAGCCCCGAGTCATCAAGTTTCCTTTCCTCCTCCCGCATGGCCATCGCATCGCGAAGCTGCTGCGCACCGCTCGCCCTGCCCTGCCTCGACCTTTGAACCATCTCCACATCCTTTCCTCCGACCTTGCGACTCCCACGAATACGTTACCCCGCTTGTCCAACCATCCCGTGCGATACCTCGGGAGCTGGGCCCGTCCTCCGAATCTGACGAGGCATCCCGGGCTCGGCGACACGATTCCGCGCTCCCTTCCCTTCCCTTCGACCCAGTAGATAATTCCCGCCAACCTGTCCAAGCCGCCTCATGGATTGTTCCTCCTAATCACCATGAACTCCCTCAACATCATCACTTCCCGCGTGTCGCCTCCTCAACTCCTCCCCAATCGCGATCCAACAGCATCAGCTCAATCGGGCTGAGCATAGGCTCAGAAGACGGCGAAAAGTCTCTCGATCAGACCGACGAAAAGGCTGGGCACTCCGACACCGCTCCTCTACCACACGATCCTTACGATGAGCCCAACTACGAGGGTGAGAAGCAAGGCGCCATGGAGGACACGCCTCTGCTCGATGACCATGTCGCTACCAGCAAACGCTCTAGCTGGTGGCATTCCTTACCACGAGATCTAGCCTCGGGCATCTTGGGGTCTATTCGTTGGGTGATTGCCACGCTCACGTCGCCCGGCGTCTACCTGCTCGCATACTTTTACAACATCAATGGTGATTTTAGACCATTGGCGCAGCTCAAGAGACTATTCGGTGTCAGAAAAGGAGACGGCACTCGCATGGGTGCCGACGAAGCCCACGCTGTCGCGGAGAACGAACATCTACTACGGTCTAATTCTACCAGTTCAAAATCAAATAAATCGTCAACTTCGTCACGTCCAGCGGCATCTTCGGGGTCGTCATCCTCTGGCTTATCTTCGGATTCAGAATTTGACGAACCTAGAACGGCCAAAGGGCGGCACGCCCGTTCAAAGTCTATGCAACCGTCGGAGGAGATTAACCCGGCACGACGGTCAATTAGAATCAAACTACACAATGACGATGCCATGCGACAGCGCAAACACAAGAGGGCCCAATCGGCCGTGGCCAGGACCAAAGCCAGTGCCGTCGAAGGGGAGGACATGGCCGCGCAACTCAAATCTCCAACATCTCCGATTTCAGCACTTACCAGATATCCAAAGACACCGGCGCCCCCACGCCCGCTTATCCCTCGACGACAACCGTCCTATTTGAACATAGAGATCCCACGAAAGCAGAGGAAGACGTTGGTCTTGGATTTGGACGAGACATTAATACACAGCATGTCCAAGGGAGGACGAATGAGCACTGGTCATATGGTCGAGGTCCGTCTGAACACGGCGTCTCTGGGAATGGGTGGCCAGGGCAATGTTGGACAACACCCCATTCTTTACTGGGTCAACAAACGGCCCTATTGCGACGAGTTTCTGCGAAGAGTAGTCAAGTGGTTCAACTTGGTCATCTTCACAGCCTCGGTGCAAGAATACGCCGACCCGGTCATTGATTGGCTAGAGCAGGAGAGAAAGTTCTTCTCGGCGAGATACTATCGCCAACATTGCACCTACCGACAAGGCGCATACATCAAAGATCTGAGCTCTGTTGAACCGGACTTGAGCAATGTGTTAATCCTGGACAATAGTCCGTTGAGCTACCTTTTCCACGAGGGTAAGGCACATCAATGAAGAAGTCTTTGAGGCTGCATGCTAACCCGGACGTAGATAACGCAATCCCCATTCAAGGATGGATCAACGACCCGACCGATACCGACTTGATGCATTTGGTGCCGCTGCTCGAGGGGCTGCAGTACGTGCACGATGTGAGGGCGCTGTTGGCGTTACGTGGAGGAGAGGAGGGCAGCACGCGGTATAGACACAAGGCGTTAGTCGCATTTCGAATTGGAAGGGTTTCTTTATAGACAGGAGGGTTCAATTGCCTTGGCTGTGTGATAGGATGGCGTGGGTTGATTTGGGGACTGGTTGACGAGTGAACCCATTGTACAGTTATGGATAGCCTAGCCCGGAGGTTTCTATCCGCTATGTGTTCTTAATCAAGTGAAGTGTAGCGTGAACATAGTAGAAGGCGAGTAGTAGTTCAGTAGCAAGACTATGGACGTTCATGGTTTCGGTTACTGGCTGAGTGTTTGAGTGAGACGTGCAGCGCTATCTGATTCGTCATAGTAGGCCTTAGCAAACAACCATTTTTCAAAACAAAGAAGGAATAAGAAAACTGTTGTGCGCAGGAGTTGATGTCATATTGTTTAACATTTCCATGGCGATCAGGGACCACACCTATTGTTTGTGCATGAGGCTGAGAGACACCGGGGCATGGCATTTGGTGAGGTCAGGGTTTGGACAGAATGAAGGGTCGACTATCCACCTTGTTGATAGCTCCTCCACGACTATGACGAAAACTCACCCAGTCGAGACATAGCTTCGATACTACAAGCATCATACATCATGCATTAGTTGGCAAAGTGCCAAGGAGAATGTTCGAGCGGAGCTACCCCTTAATAGCGGCTCAAACAGGCAACATGTGAATGTGTTTATTTGAGCTACAGCTCGGAAAACAAGGATGAGCTTTTTAGAGCAAGGGCCCCACAAGCCTCGGAGCAGAACCATGCTTGGTTGATAGGAGAGCAATTCGGATATGAAGCACACGATCTCGGTTGGTACAGTCGTTGCTGTTCTCAACGAAAAAAGAGCTGGGATGACGTAGCGCGCTGGTCCTCGCTAATGTCCAGCTCTCCAGCGGGTCCAAGTCGTTGACGAACCATTTCATCAAGCTCTCCGCCTCTAACCGTGCCGGTGGGCCTATGCACAGTGTCGCCGGCTTGCTGCAGAGGCTACTGTAGTACAAGTTTAGTAGTAGGTATGAAGGACAGGTCGCTTTACAGTACTGCCAAGTAAGTAAGGTACCTACTAGGTAGGTAGGTAATGCGGTTGCTGTAGTATCTCGCTCAGAGTAAGCTTCCTTGCTTTGCCAGGCCAATGCTTGTTGCACCAGTGAGCGAGGTGAGGCATGCAGCAAAAGTTGTCCGGGGCACAGGCAAAGGATGTGCTGGGGCTTGCCCGAATCAGGCTAGGCGACCCGAGGCATCGTGGAGACGCGAATTGCTTGTTCACATCACGCAACTGCCATCATCCAGGAATAAATGACGGGGTAGAAAGCGCTTTGCGGGTCAGTGCAGGAATCCAAATGGCGACAAGGGAAGTACCTGTCCTTGAACTGGGAAACTCTGTATGCATAATGCCAAACAATCCCCATCCGGCCATGGCAGGGGTGCCTGAATGTCCAGTAGCGTCCAATCCCCAAGTCCAAGTCCAAGCCCCCAGCTAAGGCACCTTGACTCCAAATAAGTGGTGACATCATCGACGGCCGCTGACGACAGGTCGAATGAGGTGGAAGGAGCAATGCTGGTGAAACCTGCCAGATCGTGATCTAAGGAGACGGTACCAGAGTACAAATACTTAGCAGCAGCTGTCCCATCATTCTTTCCCTTGGCCTTTTCTCTCCCATTCAAGATCTCGACCTTCACACCATCCCAAACCCAACAATCTGCAATTCCACATCTCACTCACCTACAACAACCCTCATAATGTCGCTGCACTGTAAGTTTCGCCCTTGTCGACTTCTGTCCCCCCTCCTCCGAAAAAGCTAGACAGAGAGGGGAAGCAATTGACGCTGCACTCACCAATTGAGCTCGCATTCGCAGCATTCGGAGGCGGAACACGGATGAGCTTGAAATCATCGAGTCCCAACTGACACGGCTTTCTCATAGACCTTCCTCCCGTTAAGCCCTCGGCTATTGCCCTCGGCCTGGCCTTCAACCAGGGCGTTGAGCTCGCCGTCCTGGCCCCTGTTTTCGGCCAGACCTACCACCGCTACAAGCTGGCCAACACCCAGGAGGAGTTCATCAAGTCCAAGGAGACCACCAATGCCGCCATCGCTTGGGGCACCTCCTTCCTGGGCTCTGGTCTCCAGAGCTACGGTGTCGCCGCCCTCATCAACGCCACTGGCACCCTGAGCTACAAGGGCGCTGCCTACCTCGGTGGTCTTATCTTCGCTGCTACCTCTGCTCCTGCCGTAAGTAACTCCGTGCCATGAAGTTGCACGCATCGTACTAACAATCGTCCCGCAGTTCATTACTCAGCTGTTCACCGAGAAGCGCCCCGTTGACACCGTCGGTGTCGGTATCGCCGCCAAGCTGGTCGAGACTATTGGTCTGTCTCTGGTCCTGACGTGGTGGGGTACCCGCACCAACCCCTTCTCTTAGAGGAAGGCTTGTAGCTGAATGAGCTTGGCTCAATATCCTAAGGCAACGCAAAGTATGCCTTGTGTGTCATTAGAAAGGGGATACCCGTCGTGAGAATGGATATCAGATCTCGCAACACCATAATGGGGTTACCAGTCATACTATGTAACTTACCTACGTAAAGTCAATTGACTAATAGTGTTCATATCTTGTCCCACTGCTTCTTGTGCAATGTTTTCACTGTGTGCCAGCGTTACCGGCTTAAAAATGCGCCATGCCTTTATCTGCCACGACTCGGATCAAATAGAGACTGCTCATTTACGACTGCCATTTGGGCCTTGCTATTGTCCAAATATTTTTCCATTCATAATGCATACCTGAACGCCGCCATAACCGGTTGGCCGTTGTGGAGACCAATGCCACTGGTAAATGTTACACCCAGACAGTAAACCACGCCAATCACCACACAACGTCCTGCCAGACCATCACTAAGCCTATTTCTCAACCAGATAGACCTGCCTTAACCTTCTAAGCTTTCGATTCTCCCTGGGTCCAGACCGCTTGCTTGGCGTACTCCTTCTGCATGTACTTGGCAAGCGACGAGTAAGTCTCGCTGTAAGCCTCACCATCGTCCTCGCCGTCCTTGTCCTCCTTCTTGTCCTTGGGGTCCTTGGCCTTGGGGTCGCGCTTCTCCATGATCATGACGACGCTGGTTGGGCGCTTGGTCTTGGCGGCGGCACCGAGCTCGGCTCGCGACGAGACAAAGATGAAGGGGACGTTGTGGTCCTCACAGAGCACGGGGATGTGCGAGATGACATCCATGGGGAGATGTCGCCGGCGATGATGACCAGGCCGGGGAAGGAGGTGTAGCCGGGAGCGGAGGGAGGGGACTTGCGCAGGGCCTTGACGACCTCCTTGACACCACGCTTCAGGGTGTTGTTCTTGGCGGCTGTGGGGACAGGTTAGCTATTGTACAAGCACGCGAGCGACGGGACGGTGATGATTGCTGAGGTTAAGCGGCGGTACGTACCCTTCCTGATGGTCTTGTAGACCTTCTTGGTGCCCTTCTCATCTGCCAGCGGCACGGCAAAGGAACGACAGTGCGCTCGAGCGGCTGCTCGTCGCCGGCAGGCTTGTCAACCTCCATGTCCTCGTCGTCCTTGGCCTTCACAGGCTGGGCGCTCTGAGCGGCGGCATCATGCTGAAGCTTCTCCTCGAGAGCAGCGGCAAGCTTGTCCTTCTTATCCTTCTTATCTTTCTTGTCCTTCTTGTCCTTCTTGACGCCGGACTCGTCGCTGCGCTTCTTATCCTTCTTGTCCTTCTTGTCGGGCTTCTCGGCGGCCATTGCTGCGGTGTCGCTTCGAGTGAGCGAGTGCTGAAATATCAATTGGGTATATTTCAAGTGGGATTTAACCGCACGGTTCTCCTGGTGCAATTTCTAGGAAATTTGCGAGGAGATGAAGGAGTTGAATTGGGTTGGTTGGGTGATCCGTCGGTCAGTTCCACAGACACCCTCTGAATTTTTTCTGCAAAACCACACCCAAACTTTTTCTTGGTGGAGGGAGCTTTTCCAAAATTTTCGGCGCCTGGTACTGCCGGTTCCGTGGTACGGACTCGACTCACGTGACCTCAAAATTCATAGCACGCGAAAATCGACATGGCAGAACTGAGCCGAGGGATATTGGCTTGGTTACGATGATAAATGACATAAAAAATGGATAAAAATAAGATTTGAGCTCATGATGAGTACGAGTAATCTTTAGATATAACTGTCATTATTTATGATACAACGTAAGGGCACATGGTGGCCGGCAAGGCATCTGCATTTGGCAAGGAGAGCCAAGCGGAACACATCATACAATGCAATCAAAGACGTGATAAAACATAATTGGTAGTGCGAAAGAGGTCTATTGCTTCCCCAGATCAAGTGTTTGATGTACAATGGGTCCGTAAGGACCACCTAAACCAACATGCGTTCCCCATTGCGCTTCTATTCTTCGCTGCCAACCTCGGCACGGCCAGCCTTGGAGTTGAGGTACTCGTTCCTGCGGAGCCTGGTTAGCAAGCAAATCAATTGTAGAAATCGGTTGTTGGCGGCCATACTTCTCAGTAGCCCAGTTCAGCAGGTAGTAACCCAGGATGACGGGGGCAGCCAGTAGCCGAGCTGAGCCCTGGTGCGGCGGAAGGTGTTGAAGACGGCATCGTGGCCAACGCCAGCGAGAACGTTCTGACGGTTGGCAGAGATACCCCAGTGGATGATACCCTTCTGCTTGGTACCGCCTATGGACCAGTTAGTATTCAAGTATCGAAGTCGTGCGTTCGCGCGCTGTCTGGCGTGTCTCGCGGTCCGACTGCAGCATCTCCTCGTCCGTTGAGTGACTCAATGAGTTGTGCAGGCCAGCCTTCGCCTTCTTTCAGGAATCGAAGTCCACATTTCGCCTTAGTTGTCGTGAACGCGGTTCATCGTCTTGCGCTGACAAAGATATTCCACTCGGTACCAACTAGGCCATCCATCTCGAATCGTAAAAAAGGCACTCACCAAAGTTGCCCCAGTCACCAAG
This sequence comes from Albifimbria verrucaria, assembly GCA_020081605.1. NCBI lineage: Eukaryota > Fungi > Ascomycota > Sordariomycetes > Hypocreales > Stachybotryaceae > Albifimbria > Albifimbria verrucaria. The sequence continues at coordinate 4,265,348 of JAHREC010000013.1, forward strand.
CCAGCTGCGCAATATCAATTAGCATCTTTAAACATCCATAAAGGGCCAGCAGCCGGTGCGAGGGCCCCGAGGTGATGCCATTCCCAACCGCGGGAAAAGCCGCACCTCGAGCCTCGCTACCCGGCTCACGAGAGGCTGTACGTACTTGCCAACCTTCCAATTGGGGCCGCCGCCGCCAGAGCTTCGGAGAATCTGTGTCGGTCGCATCGTTGCTGTGTTGAGGTGGGTTTTCGAGTCGTTGTAGGGGCGCTCGGTACAGTGAAGTGACGGGGTGGAAAAGGTCAGGATTTCTCGGAATGAAAGACGTACCACATCGGAGACACAGTGCACCCGCCCCAGCCGAGCTTTCCCGAAGGGTACTAGCGCCACCCAGCTGTCCCAAAACTTCAGACTCCTCTCTACCGTTACCTTAGAGTAGTGTATAGGCGTGCTGTAGCTCTACGACTCGACGATCTCTCACCCCGTCATCCTTCCAGCTCTTCCGGCACCCGCACCGAAGAAGCCCCCGCAACTTGACCGTCGACGCCTTCACAATGGCGAACATCGCAAGGGCCCTGAACTTTGCGTACCGCATGGCCGTCCCGGTCACTGCCGGCGCTTTCATTGCCAGCCAGTCCATCTACGACGTCAAGGGCGGGACAAGAGCCGTCATCTTCGACCGACTGACCGGTGTCAAGGAGGATGTTAGCAAGGAGGGCACGCACTTCTTGGTTCCCTGGCTGCAGAAGGCCATCCACTTCGACGTCCGTACCAAGCCCAGGAACATCGCCACGACGACCGGTAGCAAGGATTTGCAGATGGTCAGCTTGACGCTGCGAGTGCTGCACCGACCCAACGTTGAGGCTCTGCCTAAGATCTACCAGGTAAGCCCTTGAGCACCCGAGCCCGGCGTTCCGTGGAAGAGAAAAGTCCTAACGAGTTGTCCAGAACCTCGGTGTCGACTACGACGAGAGAGTCCTGCCCTCCATCGGCAACGAAGTCCTTAAGGCCATCGTTGCCCAGTTTGACGCCGCTGAGCTGATCACCCAGCGTGAGACTGTCTCCCAGCGTATCCGCAACGATCTGACCCTCCGCGCCGCCGAATTCAACATCGCCCTCGAGGATGTTTCCATCACCCATATGACCTTCGGCCGTGAGTTCACCAAGGCCGTTGAGCAGAAGCAGATCGCCCAGCAAGACGCCGAGCGTGCGCGCTTCATCGTCGAGAAGGCCGAGCAGGAGCGTCAGGCCAGCGTCATCCGCGCCGAGGGTGAAGCCGAGAGTGCCGAGACTATTAGCAAGGCCATCGCCAAGGCTGGTGACGGCCTCGTGCAGATCCGAAAGATCGAGGCCAGCAGGGAGATCGCGCAGACGCTTTCGGGCAACCCCAACGTGTCGTATCTACCGAGCGGCAAGCAGGGTGGACAACTATTGCTCAATGTTGGTCGAGGCTGAGCTAGAAGTGTAATGGGTGATTCGAAATGGGATTTGTAAGAAAGATTTGGACTCCCCGCTTAATGCTGGTGACGGCATGTATATCCATGAGATGGCTGTGTATTACTACATGAGAACTATAAAAGGAGTTTGCCATATACATCTCTTAAGAATAGAGACTCTCTGTTGGCGTCCTCTCACTTGTGCTGAGCGTGTAATGCATTTGTGAAGCGTGAATGGGAAATCATTGTTTAAAGCATAGGAAGTTTCGGACGAATCTCCTCATGTTCTTAGTCTTGGCTGTTAATCCCTTGAGTAAATCTCTCGATTTGAGTTGAGCATCAAACTCATAAAGCTAGCTGTCGCATTTGGAGATATGCTAATGGATAGAGCACCTCTGCTTAGCAGAGCCCGATGGCACCTATAGTTTCCAGTATTTATACAGTTGGCCAAGCCTAGTAGAACCCCTTATAGCAAAATATCAAGATTCTAGGAAAGCCTCTGTCAGCTTCCCTGTGCTCTCGTTTCCTTGCCCTGGAGGCGGCGTGATCTCGCCATCCACAACCTTCCAGCCCTGCAGTTGCATGCTCTTCCACTCATCCATGATCTTCAGTCTTACCAGCTCACCCGCTGCCCTTGCGTCCTCAGCCGAATCGTGCCCGACTACATTCGGTCCTGTCTCCTGTTGAATCTTCCGGTTCAAATGCGTGCTCATGAGGTGCTTCAGGCCATAGCGATATGGCAGGCCAAGCTTGTGCTTGAAGAGTAGAACCGTATCTACCAAGGTCGGGTGCACTATTCGCACAGCATTGAGATCGTTTTCTAAGCCGTGGCCGATCAAGGGTGTTGTGGGAGATATCAATGAGAAAAGCAGATCTCGTGCAACCTCTGGGGAAGAGACGATTTTCAGTTTCTTCTTAGAAGACCGAAGCTCGCCATCCTCACTACCTGCACCAGCAGTGTTATCTTTCGTAACTGGCCACGGATCATCGGCAGACCATGGTTCAGCCTGAGCCATATCTTCTGGCCAAACTCCTGAAAACCTAGAGTTAAGGTCTAGAATCTCCCCAACCGGATGTACCAAAACGTCGAGCAGCTCTTGTCCAGTAGGCCACGACGTTGCCGTCAGTCGAACAAGCTCAAGACCATGGACAGTATAGCACATCTCACAATCGAAGCAAACTGCCCTGTCTGCCGGTGCAAGTGGGTTCTCGGGGTTTCTGCAAAGTTGAGGAGAAGTGCCAGTCGCTTGGCATCCGTGACTTTGTAGACATGATGGTCGTGAGCGAAACAACCAGCAGACTCGCCAACTTCCTGGTTACAGCACAAATACCGTTTAGGTACCCTGGCCTTATCACCTGGTGTCTTTAACGGAACGTAAGTTTTACCCCAATGAAAGTTGCACTTCCCTTGAGACGTGAGCGCTCCGTCTTCTTCTCGACGTCCCGGAAAGACTTGGAATCGTTGTTGGCAGCGGTCGCACTTCTCCCAACCCTTGGACATTTCTAATCCTTGACGGGCTTTCTCTATGTCCTCTTCTGATGGCACATTCGGCACGTATCCGTGTTTAGTAAGGTCATCGATGGGTGTTAGAATGCGGCTAAGAAGCTGAACCTCTTGGGTTCGATCAAGTCCGGTTTCGATCTTCTTAGGCTCGTCCGACGCATCTTCCCGCGGCGCTTCTTATTAGCCGCTTGGATCTCTTTGGACCTTTCTTCCTTCCACTGCGCAACTCCCATACGCTTGTATTGCATGACCTTGTTCTTCATTACGTTGGCATAGACAGCTGCCTTTTCGATGGCGAGCTTCTGCTCCTCATCAAGAGCTCGCACGATCAGATCTTGTGCTGTGAGAAGTAGTTTCTGCTCTTCGTTGTTGGCATCTTTCTTGAGCTCCGTATTGAGACGTGTGAACTCTTGATGAAGTAATTTTAGTAGTTTAAACCGCGTCTCATGACTAGCCGGCGAACTCTTAAGCAGCCGAGGGTTCAGAGTCTCGGGCTTAGTTTTCTTCACACCTTGTGGTTGAGTTGGGATGGATCGCGAAGCTGCGCTTGCCTTAGACTGAGCTGGTGATGCAGTTGATGAAAGAGAAGGCCGGCTGACAGAGCCAGTGGCTGGTCTGCGCAAGGGAGGAGGCGATACTGTTCGAGTGGCAGTATGCAGCTTGCTTTGGACCTTGCCGACAGCTTCTTTACCTTCTCCAGCTCTGGATGGAGCATGGTTCTCCTGTGGAACTGTATCGAGCTTCACCCTTTTTCGAGGGACGTCAGGTATCTCCGAGGTGGGTGGCTTCGCAGCAGCGTGGTTCAAAGCCGACTCGACCGGCGGCGTGGTGATAGTGGGTTTTTGTCCTTTTCATGGCCAAAGATGCATTGAAATGCGGTGCAGTTATCGCCCGCAGGGCAAGGAATGTGCTTGAGTGCGAGACTCATGGTTGCACAAGTTGCAGGTGAAGGCGTAAACCCTCAAATGGCTGTATAGGGGCTGTGTGTGAGGTGCCGTCATGAGATAGCACTGTGAGAATGGAAGGCTGCTGACGGTGCATAGATCAAGTGGCGGGGGTTTGACAAAGAAGATAGCAGTGAGAACCCGAATTAAGAGATGGCAAAGAACCCCCAAAGTATGTTAACGCCTGCCCTTGCAAATCAATGATGTGGTTGCAACATTTTTTTCGTGTTCAGTGATGAGGAAAGGTGAGGTGGTGTTCAGTGTCAGAATAGTCAATCTCTGGCTTGCATAACTCCCTTAGGTGCACTGACAACTGGAGCTTGTTAGTGGCCCCAACATGACACAAAAGGTGCACAAGTTTGTGCTCAGTTGACGTCCCCAGAAACCAAGGAAATAGATTGGAATGTTTCATTGCAAAAACACGTGCATGGTTATTCTACAAGAATATGCATTTGGTTTGAGAATGTCAAGATTCGCAAAGACTTATCATATCGTATGCCTGCATGAGATTCAATGGCCGTGGTGCAGCTATGGGAGGGCGTTGGTAACGGGAGGTTGGTAAACAATGAGAGCATCGGAGCAAAATAGCTTGATTCTGAAAATTCAATAAACAACACGTGGTAAATTAAAGAAATAAATAAATTATGAGTCAATTTGGTTCAGAGACGCGTGAGTTGTAACTCTTAGTTGTTTGTTGATGTATAGGTATCGAGATACCAGGTAGTGCTTATGGATAGTGCGCCCCTTGACTACCACGGAGTAGAGTGAGCTGGACAGAGGTGCTCGTGGGTTGCCTATAAGGATCTGCCTTGGGCAGTTACAGGTACCTAGTATCCGTAGACCCGTATACCTAGATGCTGTAATATTACAACACACCCTCCCAATACTATGCCGCCATAGCTCGATGGTGGCACTGCGCCTCTTTGGTCGTCATCGTCGATGAGTAAGATTAGATAGATGACCGCATCGTCTGCCACGTCCAACGCCCATTCCGCTAGGCTCCTTCTTTTACGTGGAGTTCATTAGCCTGCGCAAGATTTGGACACCCCGTGCTTTAGCGGGAACAGCCGACTCTTAGGCCCCTCTACCGCCCCAGCAGTAAGGCATCCCCTGACGTACATAGTACACACCCCACGGCCCCATTCAATATCTTGGGGCCCACGCGCGCATCATCCCCAACGACTTTCTAGAATTTCTTCACCAAAAACACTCGTTAGCTGGCGTCTCTGCCCACCGGCCCTCGGCCTTCACATTGTCGCTGTAATGGACCAAGCTACCGGCGGCAGCCTCAAGGCTAATCATCTTTGCGTTCTTGTCCACGGTCTATGGGGCAATCCTAAGCACCTCTCCAATGTCGCAAAAGCGTTGCGCGCCCGCTACTCGCCCGACGAACTCTACCTGTTGCTCGCGAGGCGCAACAGTGGTAGCTTCACCTACGATGGCATCGAGCGTGGGGGTGAGCGCGTGTGCGCCGAGATAGAAGAGGAGATGCGGCTGATCGAGCAACGTGGCGGGAAGATCCAGAAGCTCAGCATTGTTGGCTACTCGCTGGGCGGATTGGTCTCTCGCCATGCCGTTGGCTTGTTGAATGCCAGGAGTCTTGGACAGAGTGCAATGCATGGTACCGTTTGACTGCCCTGAACCTTCAGGCCCAATGTGACTCACCGTAAAGTAGAACTTCGCGACATTTGCCAGTCCTCACCTCGGCGTGCGAACGCCACTCAAGGGTTGGCACAATCACATATGGAATGTCCTCGGCGCGAGAACCTTGTCCATGTCCGGTCGCCAACTATTCACAATTGACAACTTCCGAAACACTGGCAAGCCTCTGCTGTCCGTCCTGGCCGATCCAAACTCCATCTTCATGAACGGACTGCGCAAGTTCAAGCGCCACACCCTGTATACCAATATTGTCAACGATCGATCGGCGGTGTATTACACCACTGGCATTGCCAAAACCGACCCCTATCGTGACATGGACCAACTCAAGGTCAACTTCCTCAAGGGCCGAGAGGGTGTCATTTTGGATCCCACGAACCCATACGTTCCTCGTCCCAAGGTTGCCGAACCCACGTCGGTCTCGTCTATGACTCGAACTGGTATGCTTTGGGCAAAGCGTGGGCCCTTTCTGGCAGCAGTGGCCCTAGTGATTCCTCTGGGAGTTGCCACATATCTGCTCAACTCCGTTGTACAGACTATTCGTAGCTCAAGCCGCATCAAGCTGCACGAAGCTGGACGCGGGGCCTCAAGGTGGAAGAATACCGTATGCCTCCCCTGATGACTGAGATTCGAGAAGAGGTTGAGCATGCGTACGAGACGCTCAACAGCTCGCAGAACCAAGCTTACCTCGCAGCTGGCGACGACGATGTCCAACTGAATGCGGAAGATCGTCAGACAATGGCGCGAGAGAGAAGGATGTCAACACCGGGTCAACCAACACTGGCCCTGTCCGCGCATCAATTTGACATGATTCGGTCACTAGATACTTTGAATTGGAGAAAGTATCCAGTTTGGATACAACACAATCCGCACAGCCACGCCGCCATTATAGTACGTATGGACAGGAAGACGTTTGACGAGGGCTGGGTCGTCCTCGATCACTTTGCTAACGATGAATTTTTGGGATAAACGGAACATAGAGCATACAGCAATTATCCACGATTGACCCTGTACATAGCTAGACACGAAGTGTACGTTAGGATTGTAGTTTATTATGTTGTGTAGGCTGGGCATGAAAAGAAGCATTCGAGGCTTTAGGAGATTTAGATATAGAGGCAGCATTCGGTTACGGCGGGGATAACTACCTTAGGTAAAACTAACCATTGAAGACATTGGTAGTTCAAATACACACACTGATGAGGTGGAACTCCTCCTTGGTACCCGTGCGTCGAAACCACACCATGGCGGATGATGAGGGAAGACTACTCATGCCACGATGACATCGCGTTGCATCAATACATGCAGCCAGAGCCAGCGTCATGCGAATATCTGACCACCAAATCCCCGATCAATCCAATGGCGCCGCCGGGCTGCCATCAGAACCGTTTCACGTGTCAGGACGGAGTCCAAGTCACGTGGTTGCACCAGCTCTATGATGGATTTCCCGCCTTTGAGCGCGTGTGGCCAATCAGGGGTCGTCTCGTGACTGGGGTGGCAGGATAGCGATTAGCTGCACAGCTTCGCCAGCCAGCCAAATCCGCTCCTCCAGATTCTTCTTACCCGTCGCTTTCCCCCATTAAACTGTGCGATCCTCTGCACGAGTTCCATCCCCTTCGCCCCTTCTCTTTTCCTCCCTCGCAGCCCGCCCTCATCTGCGACCATTTGTATGAACACCTATTGCTTTTCGTTTCTATCGGCAAGCTCAGACAACACCGCCTGAGGTTAACCCCGGATCCTTTATCCATGGTCTATTCCGCTGCGCCCGAATAAGCTGGTTTTCATCTGGTACACATCGAGACGCACGCAGCACAACCTCCCAATTGTAAAGATGGTTCTTACACACACTACAAACCACACCTACTCTCACCCATTTCCTACCGTAACCCTCGCCTACTTCCTCCGTTACTATTCACCGCGCCTCAATCCATTCGCCACCCACGTCCTTAGCACCGACACCATCTCCAGTCATGTCGACCCGGTCACGCAGCGTCTTCACACGACGCGCATTCACCTGAAGAAGAGTCGAATGCCGACCGCCGTCTACAAGCTGCTTCCTAGCAGCATCACCGCTGGTGGTGAGGGTCCTGGAGGAGAAAAGGCATCATACGTTCTCGAAACGAGCGTCGTTGATATCAAGGAGGGATGGATGAAGACGGAGAGCAGGAACCTAAACTACGCTGGTGTGCTCTCTGTTGTTGAACAGCAAGAATTCCAGCTGCCCGGCGACAAAGAACGCAGGGCTGCCAATGAGACGGATGTGACAACGAGCGTCGTCTTCAAATCGAGGCTCGGAGAGAAGATTCGAGGAAAGATTGGCCAAGCTCAAGAGGATGGCTGGCTGTCTGGTGTGATGGGTGGTTGGGGTGCCAAGGGTATTCAACGAAGCATTGAAAGCCTTGCATCCACCAAGACTCAGGCACAGCTTGGAAAGAGTCGCGATGGTATGCGTCTCGTTCTGGAGCGAATTGGCAACCTCGGTGTGATTGGGGTGCTTGAGAGCCTTCGCAAGGAACGACAGGCCTACAATGTTTGATTAAAACGAAGGAGGAAATGTAAGATTGGAGGGACGGATGCGAGCAAGAGAGACCGTGCCGGGATATCATACCCGCGTCTGGGCCTTGCGGATACGATCACGCATCCTTGTTGTACATTATATCTGACGGTTGCAGCATGGCGCTCAGTGATTTCTTGGGCTAGGGGCGTTATGGGAAGCGGGTTTTAAGGCTTCTGTGTGCTGTGGAGGGAATGTGTTTTGTCACAGACGTCCATGTGACATCCCTCTCTTGTGAAAATTGATATCGAAGAAAATCAGAATGTTATGAAGATTTACAATGACTGACATGCACGTGTCTTTGTCTCGCTGCTGTGAAGAAGCTGGTGTGTTTTATTCAATCACCACATCGCCGCATACTGGATGCTGGATTATGGAATATCGAATGGTCAATATCAATGCTTGTAGATAACTATGCTGCCGCTATGCCATTTCGTGCCTTGGGCATGCGTCCCCAGTGAAGCGTCTCATGGTGAATAATATGGCGAGGAAGCCCAACCTCCCAAAATGTCTTGAACAATCCCCATCGTGTTTGCAAGCCTTGTTGATAGTGATAGTTCATATCATGCAGTATGTAGAGCTAAGCTTAAATCACATCTAGTTAGAAACGCGAGCAAGCCATCTGTCAGATCTTCCTCTTGTATGGCCGATCTAAACCACAAGGGAAGATCGCCGAGCAGAATCGCGTATGAAACTCGAGCTTGAGCTCGGCCATGCTATCCGCGGGTAGCATGGCAAGCGTGGTACAGTGAGAAAGTCTGTCGCAAACACTGTTCGAGCTCAACCCCACCATCACGGGCATAGCGCGGGGCCTCTTGTTTTCCAAGCTTGCTCCGAATTAGCAACGCTACGTAATTCTTTGAAGGAAGAACAACGCGAGACCATGGCGGAACCTCTGTCCGTTCTCTTCGTCTGCCTCGGCAACATCTGCCGATCGCCCATGGGAGAGGGCGTCTTCAGGCATATCGCCAAGGAGCCTCAGTACGAGGGGAAGATTGGCCTGATAGACTCGGCTGGAACTGGTTCGTAATGTGCTCTCTCAAGCAAGGGAGTCGAAGGCTGATCTGTATGTTGTAGCTGCTTATCATACGGGCGAACCTCCTGATTCGCGGACAATGGCAACGCTACAGAGCAACGGCATCACAGACTACAGGCACTTGGCTCGCAAGGTAAGCTCCTCGACCCCAGTGCTACGGTTAGGGATAACCACGCAGTGGAAGCTAACTCGAAGACATGGAATAGTTCCAACCCAGCGACCTCAACAAGTTTGATTACATTTTCGCCATGGATAGATCCAACCTCCACGACTTGCAAAAGATCCAACGAAACAACCCTGACAGCAAGGCCAAAGTGATGCTATTTGGCGCATACGGCGAAGGGAAGAACGGTGAGGTCGTAGCGGACCCGTATTATGGCGGCCAGGACGGATTCGAGAAGGCATACGAACAGTGTACAAGATTCTCGCGCAACTTCCTCAAGGACGTGCTGGGCGAGTGACGTCGAAGGCTATGAGAAGGCTTAAGTTATATGGGAGAAGGGAGTATATACCCTTCCGCAGGATCAAAGCGGATGATTGAAACTTTTAGAACACCTTGATATTAGTAACAATTCAAGACAAAAAAGGCACAACTCGTATAGTAATGAGCAATTTGTGAGTCTTTGCGGTTGTTAGTAAGAGCTGTAAGCTAGTCCTCACGATCCCTGGGGGCCAGACGAGGCGCGCGCAGGCAATTTGAAGTAGAGCCAATGAAGCTCACGAAACGATTATAGTGGCCGGGACGATGACGAAGAATCGTTCAGCCCTATGGGGTTTGGTGGCCGCCATGGTCGGTCTCGTACGGGGCTAAACAGGTTCCATCGTCTGAGCCAAGTGTGTGGTGTCAAGGGAATGCTGCGACCCGATCTGGGGGCCAGGTTATTTGAATGCTTCGTAGCAGCATGTGGGCCTAGGAAGGGGTTTATTTTCTGACCGAGGCTTGTCGAAGCACTGTAAAATACGATACGGGTGCAGTACCTGTACGGCGTGTGCCTGTACAGCACAGTACAGTAAGCACTTGGAAGGGCCACTTGATGCGAAAGGCGCCCGAAGTGGAAATGAAGGAAGTGAGACGTGAGAATTGCGCCAAGTGGACAAACAAAGGAGGGCCACGAATCCAATCAAACTCGAAGCCAATCACGGTTTCGAGACGGGATAGAGCAGTACATGAAGATGAAGATGAAATGAAATTATATATTTCGAAATAGCCTGGAAGAAGCAAGATGGCTCTCGTTTGGGCAATCCTTTGATTGAGCACGCTGCACTGCCCTGGCAGAGCTGGGTAACAACTGTGCGCCGGCCTGCCTGTACCGGTAGGGACCGGCCCAGGTACAGGTACAAGGCTTGGCCAAGAGATAACCGGAGCCACCAGGTTCTAGGAGGAAAAGGAATGGAGACGGTTCAGACCCATGTGCAGCACCCGCACCGTTCATTTGGCGAGTCCTGGTTGCGGGCGCCTACAGGGGCTTCGGACAACCTTTGGATTGGCCCAAGGCACCAACTCAAGCACCACAGCACCTAAAGTGGCCCCAATTAACTTAAGTTATTGCTGCGAAGCTGTCCTCAAGTTGGTGGCGTGCGGGGCGGGGCGGCGAGACCCTTTGAAGCACCCCTCCTGAGTGAGCTGTGCTCGATCTTACCTCAGTGCGGTGCGGTGCGGTACGGTACGGTACGTTACAGTACTTTTACCTTACGGTAGCTGTAGCGTTAGGCTGCTGCTACGCTGCTGCTGCACTGAGTACTACCGAGTACATACGGCAAACAACGCCTGCTGAACAAGCACACCAGAGAGCCGCAGCAAAGTCTCGAAAAAAGGTCAGGTACCTGTACCGTCCCGTCGTGTCCTTTCACCAACCACATCAACGTACCTTGCATCATATCCAGTTCCCATATATAAAGCAGTCAGCCTTGTCTCCTTGTTGCATCTCGTGCTGCCCCTTCTGCGCTTTCATCTTCCAGCAACCCCACACCTGGCTAGTTGCTTTGGTTTCTGCATCGCCTTCATTCCTTTCGTCGGCGTTCCTGTAGAGTTTCCGCCTCGTCGCTTAGCTTGGGCAGCATTGTTGCCCTCTTTTTGCTTATCTCTTCCCTCCCTCAAACACCCCCTTCCTCGGCCAACCAACCTCCATCGCCGTGGGCCTCTCTCTCTTCACCAAATACACCTTCGCCATGGCAGACCTCCAGGGACGGAAGGTCTTCAAGGTCTTCAACCAGGACTTCATTGTCGACGACCGCTACATTGTTACCAAGGAGCTTGGCCAGGAGCCTATGGTATCGTCTGGTGAGCATGCCACCCGCGCCCAGGCACATACCCCGCCGTTGCTTTGCTAGGCTGACCAGAGAACCCCGCGTCTTGCGACTTCACAGCGCTGCCGTCAACCAACAAACCAACGAAGGCGTCGCCATCAAGAAGGTCACCAATGTCTTCAGCAAGAAGATTCTCGCCAAGCGCGCTCTGCGTGAGATTAAGCTCCTGCAGCACTTCCGCGGCCACCGCAACGTGAGTGCTTACCATCCTCGTCACCGTGAAGCTTTGCTGCGGGGTTCACTCGGCTAACCGCCCGCCGCGCCAGATCACCTGTCTCTTCGATATGGACATTCCGCGACCGGATAACTTCAACGAGACCTACCTCTACGAGGGTAAGTCGCTGCGATCCGTCGCCCGCGCCTAGCACGGCCCCTTGCGCTTCTCGGTCCCCTTGACGCTGACCTTGTCATCCTAGAGCTGATGGAATGCGACCTGGCGGCTATCATTCGTTCCGGCCAGCCCCTGACCGACGCTCACTTCCAGTCCTTCATCTACCAGATCCTGTGTGGTCTCAAGTACATCCACTCCGCCAACGTCCTGCACCGTGATCTTAAGCCCGGAAACCTGCTGGTTAACGCCGACTGCGAGCTCAAGATTTGCGACTTCGGCCTCGCCCGTGGCTTCTCCGTTGACCCCAAGGAAGATGCCGGCTACATGACCGAGTACGTTGCCACGCGATGGTACCGTGCCCCCGAGATTATGTTGAGCTTCCAGAGCTACACCAAAGCTAGTACGTTGCAGTTGCCCCGCTAAAGTAGTTGAGACGAAAGTGCTGATGGTTTGCAGTCGATGTCTGGTCCGTGGGTTGCATTCTCGCCGAGCTTCTGGGCGGCCGTCCCTTTTCAAGGGCCGCGACTACGTCGACCAGCTCAACCAGATCCTGCACATTCTGGGTACGCCCAACGAGGAGACCCTGTCGCGTATCGGCTCCCTCCGTGCTCAGGAATATGTTCGCAACCTTCCTTACATGCCCAAGAAGACCTTCCCCAGCCTCTTCCCCAACGCCAACCCCGACGCCCTCGATCTCCTTGACAGAATGCTGGCCTTCGACCCCTCGTCCCGTATTAGCGTCGAGCAGGCTCTCGAGCATCCTTACCTGCACATCTGGCACGACGCCTCGGACGAGCCCGACTGCCCCACGACCTTCAACTTCGACTTCGAGGTTGTCGAGGATGTTGGTGAGATGCGCCGCATGATTCTGGACGAAGTGATGCGGTTCCGCCAGACTGTCCGCACGGTTCCCGGAGCTGCTCAGGGCGGCGTCGGCCCGGGACAGCAGGCTCCTGGCCAGGTGCCCATGCCTCAGGGAGGCAACCAGTGGAAGGCTGATGACCCAAGACCACAGGAGTACATGTCTCAAGGAGACGCGCTCGAGCAGGAGCTCCTGGCCGGTCTGGACGGACCTAGGAGGTAAAAATAGCAGGTGTGCACATGCTGTGGTTGGTTAAAAGTCGGAGAGAGGGTGTGCTGTGCTTTTGCGTCCTGGAGAAAACTGGATTTTGTGAGCGATCTGCAAGCGCGTGCTACGGGGAGCAAAGCGTCGGAGGATACTCCGTCTTGTCCTTTTCAATGTGTTGGAAACAAGCACCCCAGCACGGATGCTGGGAGGGTCAAGCGTGAACATAATCAGCGATTGGCAGATGACGGGAGATATTATTACACACGAACATTATTGCAAGAGCTTTGGGAGGCTGTCTGCTGTTGGTTATGGCACTATGACTCGAGTTTCGTTTTTCCCGGTAGAAGTCCGTTTCAACTCATTCCATGACATGAAGATTCATTCCGTTCAATGACAATTTACATACCCTGCTCGAAGCCCCATTTGCAACGGTGATGGTTGGTCATCTGGCGGCTGCCATGCTATATTATGAGGATACTATGATACATGGTCAAGACCAGGTGCAGCAGGTGCTTGTGAAGAAATCAACCATGGACTTTTTGCCTTGGCACATGGGCTTGCGCGCCATCTCATATCAGGTGTGGCTGTCGATTTATCTGAAAGAAACCCAAAGTGGAAGGCCAGGGCCTGAAAGCGAGGCCATTCGTGTTGCCAATTTCCCCAACCGCCCAAGCCACCCCAGATCCTTTTACCATGCCGTGCCGTCCCGTGCCGTGTGGGAGGACGAAGAATCGGGCGGTTGCTCGAACGCCGATTGTGTGGGCATTTGCGCAACGTCGTCACGAAAAGATGGGCTATTAGTGTAGATCAGCCACGAAGATTATCTTCATAGGACCGCTTGCGCGACGGGTCGCTGTTTCACATATAGCACATTCTACAATCATTTTTATGGGAAATCTTCACGGCGGGAATCGGGACGACAGAGAGCTCATTTCATGGAAAAAGAATTCGTAATTTCAGAATATTGGCGCGCAGTGCTACCTCTGATGCAACGTTTAATTAAGAAACCCACCACCCCAAACACCTCGGAACACCAATACCCATGAACTGAATGTCTAAACGAGGGAGGCCGTGGCCCAATCCCGCAAATTCGTGCTTTTTCGTACCTCAAAGGGTCTTAATCGAGAGAACCGAGGCCCGTCTCCATACAATATGTGCCGCCCTTCCGGAACGAGTAAAATAAATGTAAAAAGAAGAAGTGAAAACAGGGGTATTAGAGTCGTAACAGCTTTCTCGGGGTTCCATCCCCGTAGCATAGTCCTCAGCTAAGCATTTCCCTCATGCATATTTTTGTGGTTTTTCTCTTATCATCGTCTCGATGTGCATTTGTGTGGCGCTTAGCCAAAGAACCAGTAGGTGGTGGCGTAGCTGACACTGTCGTTGCCGGGTCCGCTGGCGCAGCCGTGAGAGACACCGCCGGCAGTCAGGACACGGTACAGGTGGGTTGCGCCGCTGGTGCCAGGGAGAGCGCCAAGGTAGAGCCAGGCGACGGCGCCGGTGCCGTCAGGGCCAACATCAGCGCCGGCAGGAGCATCAACGCTGTCGCTCTTCTCGCCGATGTACTTGATGTTGCCCTTCTTGACGTCGAAGGTGGGCTTTCCGTCGGCGGCAAAGTAGTGGTGGCCGGTGAAAGGAATGGGGTCGAGACCGGCAAGCTTCAGAGGAGCATCGCGAGGGAAGGGCTTGGTGGCCGAAGCGCCCTTAGAGCCGTTGATGCGGTCTTCGGTAACGGGGACGAAGTTCAGAGGCACGTCGTGGTTCCAGAGGGCGGTGCTGGCAAGAGAGTTGAAGGCCTCGAGGGTGAGAGACTTGGGGCCCTGGCCAGGGTAGAGCGAGGTGACGTCGTAAAGCATAGCGAGAGCACCGGTGGCAGTAGCCTTAGCTGTAGGGTCAGAACCGCAGGTGTAGTTCTGGATACCGAAGCCGAGGGCGATGGCCTTGAGAGTCTTGCCGGCGGGAGGAGCAACCAGTTCCTTGGCTATCATGCAGTGTTAGTATATACAAGAATAACAAATTCAATAAGATGAGTTGACTTACGACCACCGTGGACGGGCAGGACAGGCTGGGTCTTGGGAGGGCACCCAGGACCCTGCGGCTTGGGAGGCACGGGAGTGGCCAGAGCCAAAGCCGCGGAGGCGATCAGGAAGAATGTCTTGGTAAGCATGTTGGCTTGTTGTTGAAGTGTCAAAGATCGTTGACGCGGGTGGCAGCTTGGAATGGAAAGAATTCAAGCAAGGCGAAGAGCGAAAGATATATAGAGTATGAGCTGCTCGGCGGCAACGCTAACACACACGCGACAGAAATAGAACAAGAGGCGAAATAGCCAGTGAAATGGTGTGTTGTACCCGCCTGGGCGCTTAGAGCTAATGGAGGTGGAGGCTTGCAGTAGTGTCGATGGCGGACGGGGAGGTTTGTTTTTGGCAAGGTAAGGGTAAAGTATTGCTTTCCAGAAGCAGAAATAAGAATATTATGTGGAGGAGAATCGAAGCGAGACGGAGATGATGATGAAGAAGAAGAAGAAGAAGAGATGAAGGGAAGATGCTGCTGTAGCTTGAGGGCTCTGTAGTTTGGGTTGAACGGGATCGAGACACGTCTTATATCCCCTTCGTCTCATGGCGATGGAGACTGCGAGGCGAGGCGAGACGAGACGAGGCTCGCTGGAGCAAGCCTCAGGAGTTGGCTAGTACGGAGCACGGTAACGACTGTACGAGAGGAGAAACGGATGGCTGCGTCTCCGTGCAACCCCGGTCAGGACCCTGGCAATAATGAATGCAAGGCAGGACCGGGATCTGGAGTCCTTGGAGGAGAAGAACTGCGCGTGCGCGTGGGGAGGGGGAGGGGAGGCAGAGGTGAGAGGGGAGAGAGTGGTGCAACGGTGGGTAGCCTTGAGGATATGCAGATGCAAGCCTCGCCGTCGCCTGGCCGCTCCAAGACGACCCTAGCGCCTCCGTGTGGCTAGGATGGATGCAGAAGGCGAGCCTTTGCCAATTCGAGCAGGTTGCGGTACGGGTATGACAGGTAGCTGGCCGCGGCCGAGGGCATGGGCATGGCATGGCATGGACACATGCACGGCGCTGGGCTGGCAGGTCGTTCAGCTAGTCGAGCACAGACCTTGGCAGAGTGGGAGGAAGAGAAGGGAGAGCGGGAGGCAAGGGTGGTACCCAAGATGCCAAGGGCGAACGAACGGTGGCTGGGGGCAGTATGAACCCTTTGTGGTGGGAGTGGGAGGTGGAGGAGGAGGGAGAGGAGGGTAAGTGTTCACCTTCACCGTAAGACTCGGGGTGGGTGGTTGGTGATTGATTGTTGAAGAAAGCCGGTCAGCAAAGTTGTGAGTTGGAAGTGTCTATTTTGGAGACAAACGGTGCACTACCTACCTACTACCTCTCTACCTACCTACCTAGGAATGTGTACTGTATGGCTGGGTACAGTGTAAATAGAGTCGAGATGCCGCTTATCGGCGAGGGGTCGAGGCCATTCTCAGCAAGCTTTCCTCAAGGGCGCCGTCGTCTTCGTCGCTCGTTGCTCGCACAGACCAGACAGTCAGTCAGACAGACAGACAGATAGTCTGACTGACTGAAGAGCAGCACAAGAAATGGATCAGCGTTATCTCCGTCTAGCATCGCGCGGGGTGGAGCTGGAGCTAGAGCTAGGCCTTGGGATGGGATGCCGGGCTCCACCTCGTGGATGCGACCAGACCCTTTTCTGTCCCCATCATGGCAATGTGCTGTGGCCAGAATCCTTCTCTTCTCCCCAAGAAGAGCAGCTAATGCCTCACTTATCAGGGAGGAGGAGCCCTTTGCGCCATAGCCTGATCTCCCCAGCCAATATTGTTTCCATGTGGATATCGTGGCCAGGGGCCCTACCTAGAAACAGCGGGACGATATTGTTTCGATGTCTGCACTCCTAGGCCCACCATCTTCAGTACAGTAATTACAATACTGTATCTCCCCGGGCGTACAACAGAGACGGCACAGGATGGAGAGCCCCGTCCATGTCAGCTATCTGAGTGGCGTACCGTCTTTTCTTCTTTCTTTCCGCCGTTCCACACCATCAGCTTTGCCATACATGCGACCCATCGATTCTTCGATCCCAATTATCACCTCATTTGTCATATTTTGTTTTTAGCTCACCATCACGTTTTGCTATTCTTGTAATCCGTACGTGCAGCGCACTATCCACGTCTTGTGCGGGTACAGCAGCAAGTCGCCGACCTGGTTAGTCTTGAGCGGAAGGATAAGCGGCAATTGGGCTTGGCACCAACACCACAAGTGCTGACACGACAGGGATTCTTCGGCTCTGCAGAAGCGTTGGTTCTTGAGCCATCCACCCATCCATCCATCCATCTATCCCATCTCTGGCGTGTCGGCGACGATGGGCCATCAGCGAGCCTTGTTGGTTCGTGTCGATTCCGTGTTAGCGTCCACGCATTCTAGAAACAACAGCCCAGCCACGTGAAGCTAGTGCACCCTGTTGATCTCTGACCTCGCATGGCTCCTGATGATGAAACAATGAGCTGCAGCTATGCAATACGACGCTGGCTGCAAACTTTTCTCCGTCCTCCTCTCTCTTGCGCTCGGGCGCAGACCGAGAACCCACGATGGGAAACCAGCTCAGCTCAACCAGCTCAGCTCAACCAATTTGTCTCTCACGAACAAGCAAACATTGCGCTTGGTCAGTCATAGCAACCGTTCAAAAGTAGAATGGTGGCCATCTTCGCCCAGATCCGAGGGCAGTGCTTGGGCGTTGAACTAACCATAACTCGTCCCCGGATACTATTCGCCCACGAACAGCCTTATCTCTCCGTCCTCCTAGTCTCGTCTCGCAAGTCTGCCAATACCAAAACAGATGCGGCGCAATAAGCTTCCCGTTGGCAGTCAACTTCATTAACCCATTACACCCCTGAGACTATACCGCAGCGAACACCAAGGCCCCTTTGTGAGTTGAGTTCCCAGCCCTATGGGACCCCTCAGGGGCTTCAGGCACTGGTGAAACCACGCCTCTTTCCTCAAAGGAGCCTTCCGACTGAACCATTGCGACGCCACGAAACATCATCTACGATGGATAAAGTCGAACTGGTAGAATTACGAGATGTGCCTAGCTCCATGGCTCCTATCCCTGCATAGTTTAGTTTAGTTTCGTTTCGTCTCCAGGAGTTGTCAGGTTTCAGGACCGTGGTTGTGCTTTGACAGCAATGGGGAGCCTCGCGATTCCAGACCTAAAGATTCAGGGTTCAGGCAACATACCCATGTAAGTGCACAAACCCAAACAAAAATCGGATGGTCGATCGGGCTTTGCCTCCACATAGATGATCGATACGTTTCCATCCAATTCAAAGAAACGGATCCGAAACACCGTGCTTCAGATGTTTCATCAGCAAAGGCTCTCGGTAACAAGTAAATGAGAGCTGAAGACAGATCCTACCCTCGGAAACTGTTGCTCGTCGGATATGGTCCAGTAGTCAACCGACCGAACCCTTGTCCCATCCCCAATATCCCAAAGGCCAGTCAATTCAGACGATGCAAACGCACAGCGCACCCAATCTAGTCCATGCCTGCTGTTAGTGCGTGCAAGTCTCACGACTATAGGC
Source organism: Albifimbria verrucaria (assembly GCA_020081605.1). NCBI lineage: Eukaryota > Fungi > Ascomycota > Sordariomycetes > Hypocreales > Stachybotryaceae > Albifimbria > Albifimbria verrucaria. The sequence continues at coordinate 4,283,751 of JAHREC010000013.1, forward strand.
ACGTCCATAGATGCACGGGGCCCGTGCAATTAGGTAAGCTTTGGCTGATTCTAGGGTAGATCTGCAGGTCTCGGCGCCTTCAGAGGACAACGAGCCAGCCTATCTCAGGCCAGTATATTGAATGGGCTGGCTCTTCAATGAACCAGCCCATAATCTAGGCTAGTATATCATGTGCTGAGTCCGATAGTACATTAAAGATTAATCGTCGGAGCGCCGCTGCGGTTTTTGTGGGCTGCAGTGAGTGGACCAAACAGGCGCTGTTAAGCACGAAAAATGGCTACCATTTCGTGCAGCTGATGATGGGGAACAGAAATAAGATCACTCAAATGAGTTCCCAGATTTGTGCCTCAACGAAGCTAAAGTCATTTAGAGGTTTAAATAAACTCGTCCCTGTTAAAGACGGTTGCCGATATATGTTCTCATTATATATATGCTGTATTATCATGCTACCCGGTCCAATATAATTCTCAAGGTACGAGAGGCTACAAGTAACAGCATGGAATTTGCAAGCAGCAGGGGTTTAGCGTTAAGATGCAATTAAATAAGCCGTAGGCATAGAGCGAGACCTCCATGTCATAATTCAGCACCATTAATATTATAAGTCGAATTTTACAACCAATCATACTCTCCCTCTTCTATCACGGAACAGTATGTATATTTGAGTAATACGGAAGCAGAGTATAATAATTAACCCTCCTAGAAGCGGCCGTATCCTTTACCAGTACTATGGACTCCAAAGGTCTCCGTGACACAGTACACTGCGAGGATGCGGCTTCATGACTACCGGTAGACTATGGCTACATTTGTGATTGGTTGAGTAAATGACAAAAGTCGCGCTTAGCGCCAGTCTGCATGTAGGCCAGAATTCTACTTATGCAAGGCTCTTTAGTTCCTGCATCACGAGCAACCCCGTAAAACCGGTAATGGAGTTGATTGGTTTGACCAACTTGTTCGAGCACATTCGGCGTTGTGACTGGTAATGGCGGCCGCGGTTTACTGTACCACCAATGCTTGGAATAGTTGACTAGTACAGTCTCCTGCAAGGTGGTGTACACTTATACATAGGCCAAAAATCCGAGATATCAATCCTTTTCAGTCCTCACTCGTTCGAAAAAGAGAAACACGAGATGGCGAGGGGCGTCGGGTCAAGCGGTAGCAATATGTGCCCACAACGTAAATCACCAGAATATAGGTGCAAGCAGTGTCTTTGACTGTTGGAGGAAAATAGAGACAACCATTCCTAGTGCTTTTCGCCTACAAGGGTAAACCAAGCTCTCTCGTTATCATCATTAGCTACCTCTAACCTAACATAGCCTTAAGGACCTTGATTTGCTCCTGAATACTTGATCGACTCGTGCCGCCCTTAGCCGATTTCGCTTCAACGCTTGACTCATACTTGAAAACGGCCACAACGTCATCCGGGAATCGGCTATCAATGGCCTTCAGTTGCTCAAGGGTAAGCTCATTCATCAGGATACCCAGCTCCTCACTCTTTGCTACACATCGCCCAGAGATGTGATGGGCCTCGCGGAAGGGTACACCAATTTTGCAGAGTCTTTCAGCCAAATCTGTGGCGACCATAAAGGGATCTAGCGCAGCCAGCATCCGCTCTGGCCTGATGCTGAGCGTGGCAATGATACCGTTTGCGATCTGTATACTATCAGAGATAGTCTTGACATGATCCAGCATGGGTTCCCAGCTCTCTTGAAGGTCTTTGTTGTATGTGCTGGGAAGGCCCTTTTGCGTCATCATGAAGCCACTCATGTGGCCAAAGGCTCGGCCAGCCTTTCCTCGTAGCAACTCAAGACCATCAGGGTTGCGCTTTTGCGGCATCAAAGAAGATCCACTAGAGTAGCTATCGGCAACAGAGATGAAGCCAAACTCCGTGGTGGAATATATGATGAGGTCCTCAGCCCATCGGGAAATATGCTGCATAAACAGACTGCCCCATTGAAGGAACTCGGTCACAAAATCCCTGTCAGAAACAGCGTTCATAGAGTTCCAGAGGATACCATCAAATCCAAGCTCTTTGGCCATCATGTCACGATCAATGTTGAAGACATTACCGGCAAGAGCACCACAACCAAGAGGGCTCTTGTTAATCCTCTTCAGGCACTCGCGGAGTCGGTCAATATCATTCAAAAAGGCGAAGCCATATGACATCAACCATTGAGACCAACGAATTGGCTGAGCACGCTGGAGATGTGTATATCCAGGCATGAGATGGTCACTAAAATGGTCAGAAGGGGATCAGCTTGGCCAGAGGCAGGATTATTGAACTTACATCTCAGACTCAGCACGGGCGGTAATGACCTGAACCAAGGCAACAAGCTGGCTGTCGATCTCTTGAATTCGATTGCGCAGCCACATGCGCATGTCACAGACCACCTGCTCGTTTCGGCTGCGGCCTGTATGCAGCTTGCCAGCAATGTCCTTGCCAATGATTTCGCCAAGTCGGCGCTCATTAGCAGTGTGAATCTAGATGTATTACATTAGCCAGAGTAGCCAGAGAAGTGAAGTGAAGTAGTGCCTCACATCCTCATCGTTAGGCTTAATGACAAAGGTAGCGGCGTCCCACTCTTTTAGAACCTCGTGTAGACCTCTCTCAATTTCGGCAAAGTCGTCATTCGAAATAATACCAGACTTTGCGTTGGCACGGGCAAAGGCGATGCTGCCAAGAATATCTTCCTTGTAAAGTCGCGAATCGTAGGAGATACTCGCGTTGTACTGATGCATGAGGGGATCCATGCCGCCTGTCATCCGTGAGGTCAGTACTGGAGCTTGGTCGATGGAGGGGCAAGGGTTGACCGCTGCCCGCAAATGACGAACCAGTGAAGCGTCCACCCCAGAGCATGCCCTCGGCGGGCGCCTTGTCAGGAGCCATGATGGACTGGATGATAAACTGGATAGCTACCAGTTTTGTGTATGTCAATTGAAGTCGCTGCGCTTCGAGGAATCAATTTATGTCTGGTGCCGTCAATTGGTGCTTGATCAATCAGGGCGGACGGAGCTTAGGATTGAACAGTCAGTCATACAGGAAAATTTAGCGGGGCCGAGACCGGCCAGCAGTACCCCTAATGACTCACGTGACAGCGTCATACCAGAGCTGTAATCGGGGCATCGGCACTTCAGGGAGCATGGAGACCAGCCGGAGGCGGGTCACCGGGTGAGGCCGCGGCGGCGGCTACAGACGTGGGTTGTTATCCAGGCGAGGCGGCTTCGGGCTAGTGGCGCTTATGTCGGTTGCACCTTTTGAAGCATCTCGAGAGATAGCCGCACCCCGTCAGCAATGACTCCATCCCATGCATGGTTAAGCGATACTTGTCTTCCAAGTAGCAACCTTATGCGAGGCCGCCGCTCCTTCGCGGCTTGGCTTGCCCCGAGCAGTTGCAACAAGTTGGCTGATGCGTGCATGACAAACGTCTCTAACCGCCGGCCAAGAGTCGAGCCCAACCTCGCTTTGCAGCCAGGATATGCAGCGTTGACGCGGCTCTCGCCCATGCTAGGCATTGTTAGTTGGTCAAGATCCATATACAAGCGTGGTGATTGGAAGCCTGCTTGCACCACTTCAAGACCTCGTGGCACCCCTCATGGGTAGCTCGCTTGACAACTCAGGTTATTCATGGGGCGCCGACTGCAACGTGAGCCGTCAGCTGTCTACTTGTGGAAAAGTACGGCCAACACCAAAGAAGCCCAATGAATCATGCCTACATTTCGTCACTTGGCTAGGCGCATACGAGGAGGTAATTCGTCTTTTCGTCTGACACTCCTTCAATAAGATCTTGGGCCCGTATGCTGGCCTACTTTCATGTTGGGTGCCGACGTCTTCGAGACTTTCATCAATGGCATCAACGAAATGGAAACGATGGGGCAAACGCGGCAACACTGCCTTCCCAGGCGTCAATTAACGCACACACCGAATGCCACGTAAGCACACCAGCATGCTCTTGGTTCATCCGCAGCGCCGCCAACAACCCTCATGGACTTACGGGTCTCAATCTTTGCAGCTCGGTCGGGCGGACCACCATGTGCATAAATCTTGGGCTGCTTAGAAGTGGCCAATCTTAGCAAGTTGGAAGCTGTCTAGAAATAGCAGGTTCGGTGTAGCAAGACATGCCAGATCTAAAGATGGGTTCACCAGTAAGTAACAAGCATTCGCAATCGGTCAGATTAATAATCTGCCGGTATATCTCACCTGCTGGTGCCGATGTGTCCCAAGGATCTTTTCTTATCAAGTAGTGCCTTGATGTGACTCTTCTTTCAACTCAAGCTGTCTCTGCAACCCTTACCATAATCCTCGTGGTGTGTGACTTTCTATAGCTTAGCTTATGCAACCCATGAATAGGGCAGCTTAGTTATTAGCTGTGAATAAAAATATTGTCGTCTCATACGTTTTGGAAGTAGTCTTTGAAGAACCGAGTGGCTTTTCGACGCATTCAAATGGGCTTTCTGGTAATCCAAGCATGCCTACCGATTGTTTCAGTAGCCACCAACTAAAAATTATCATGGGTTAGCTATTGTACTTGTTTCTCTACATGATCATGCATAATTCCATTCCACAGAGTATATTGAAAACTGTTGCTAACCTCTAATACTTGAATCCACCATGTCATTGCAGCATAACGGTCTTTCGGTATCTCTAAGAGTCTAACTTCTGTGCATCTTCTTTCATAAGGTGATGTTGTCTTCTCCTTATTGAAACAACAACCGTTAAAGGTAGGTACATCATTAAACCCGACAATTATGTCAAAGACTTAAACAAGCTTCACAAAAATGCTTGTGTGCTGCATTTCAGGGAGCATTAATATCCTCACGCTTCTCCCAAGCCACCTCAGTTGTGGCCCAGATACCGGATGTGCAAAAATAATCACCCTCGAACCTTTCCATTTTAACATGATTGCAGTTTCTGCTGAGGCTGTATGAACGACACTTACGAAGTTGATCGCAGCGACCACTTCCTGTAATCTCACGGACGTCACCTTCAGAACCTGTATAGCCTGTACCGCTGAAGGCTTGGATAGTACAGGCGGCGTTGCTAAGGTCAATAATGCTGGCTGCAAGAGTAAAGGTTGCCTTGAACTGCATTTTGAGTTTACGAGGGAGGGATTATATGAATTGGATGATATGACAGTTTAGTGTGCTTTGTCAAAGGGATAGAGGAATGAAATATTGAGTATGATCTGGTGCTTTACTTCAAGAGAGTGTGATCCCTGGACTTTTACACTCAATCTCTACATGAGAAAAGATGCATCAGAGATGAAGAATCTGAGTATAACATAGGTGTAAGAGCTTAAGAAATACATATCCCAATATATGACATGACCATACATTTCTGGAAGGGATAAGAAATACAGTCCACACATGGGTATAAATATACGCTTCTGGGAGTTCTGCGCACTCATGATCTTATAGTGCTATATGATACATAAGCTTAGATTAGTTGGGCTTACGTCAGAGTTCACGAAGTCTTCGTCAAGGACCTTAATGCTTAGTACTAGCGACGAGACCAGTCTTTTCTGCATCACTAGCTGGTTCAGAGCCACCGGTGGAAGTAAACACGAAGTGCCTGAACAATATTGTTGTCAGTTTCATGGTGATGAGTTGGAACAGGGCTAATATGTATAAGTTAAGGACCAAAAAGGGAAGAGATATTGCTCAAGGGGATATAATTTTGGAATAACTTGTGTTGTGTCTACAAGATCTTCTTTGTCGGTTCGTCCCATAGTTCTCCCGTTGATGATGCAGGCATGTACATTCAATAAGTACTAAGGTAGTTGGTTAAGGTGGTTGAACTCTGGTGTACGCGTGTCCCAATCCAAACACTTGTGCCAGTACTTTCGTGATTCGGGTCAAACTGCAAGCCTGGTCGATAGATCCCGAAGTAAAGTCTTGGTTTGGGCCGAACCGACATTGGTTGGTATCTAATGAGTCGGATGTGCCGAGTTGAACCTCGAGATACTTTACTTGTTGTGAAATTAGGTGAATTCAGTTCTCATTTAATCAGGTGTTTCTTGTTGCTTCACACATCCTGTATTGACTCATTGGGACTATGATTCTATCTTTATTGAAGGTATTTGTTTCCTTTACTCGCTCGTGAGAGCCGTTCGCGCTCGTGGTGGCTAAGTAGCAACAGACTACCCTAGAGAGTTCGGATTTGTTTTCTTGCCTACAGGGTCGAGGTTTAACCGCCCAAGCTACGGCACATAATGTGGCTCTCTCATACTCCTCAAAGCTACCTACCTTTACCCACCCTTGTATCCCAACTCGGAGAATGGACAAACAAAATCGACCAGTCTTCTTCCCGTTTTATGCCAACTACTACTGCAATGAGTGTATATGACCTGCCTGATCACTTGATTCACGGTTTGTATTGACAGTGCCACCTGGGGCGGTCTGTTGGGCCAGCCCACGTCAAGCAAGCATGCCCCAACCAACCATACTTCTCCAATTCATCCAGAACATAAACATTGCTCAATAACAACGACACTCTAAATCTCGCGACCGACAATCGAGTCTGCACATCGCGCAAAGGATCCATTTGCCGGTGAGATCGCTCGTCGTACCGTTCTCTGTCTCGCACGCCACCGATAAACCCTGACCCCGACCCCGACCTCGACCACCAGTTGAAGATGGCGTCACTGCCCCAGACTGAGGCACACCGTGATACAGCCAAAGCACGCAGGCAACTACGCAGGAAAGAATACAAGCTCCTTCACCGTATTCAAAGGAATTTGGAGAGGCAGTACAAGACGCCTATCCTAGATGACGACCAGCTGGCTGAAGTCGGCGTAATCCGCGGCGCTCCTTTCGATATTGATACCCATGATGTTCTTGATTTTGATTCACGATATTTTCTTGTCGGCCCTGCTGACGACGTAGATCGTGGCATGGAACTGGCTAGGCAGACTACTTTGTTAAGGGAAAATATTGAATGGCGCTGCCATGAACCGATTGAATACCATTCGTTTCGGAACGCCGACGGAGGTCTTCTCGAGTGTGAGGCTCAAGCCACTGCGCGCAACGCTGAATTCCGTGATATATTCTGCTGTAATAATACCGGACAGATATCTGGCTGGGTAAATCACTGGTACAGGATAACAACCCCTTTCCCAAGATCAACACTAATAATTGCTGCGGCAGCTTTGCGAGTCGAAGTAAGGCGCCATTCTTTCGGCAGTCTTGGGAGTCTCCCCATAATGGCAAACCAGAAGCCCATGTCTTCTATAGCGGTCACTTTTTCATGTGGCCCAATGGACCGGAGCCACGCCAGCAATGGGAGCGCAACCCCAACGTACCACATGCCATGGCCACTGTATACGACTCAAGGGTTCCGCGTGACGGAGGGCTGCTGCGAAGCGAGCTTCTTATGGCGATCCGACTTATCAAGACTCAGTTTTCAGATCTCCATATATATCTTGACCATCGAGTCTGCCCCGTACGTAATGGTTTGCGGTTTCTCTGCCTTGCATCCTCCTTTCTTACCACCTTTCAGATCCTTGTTGTAAGCTTCCATGGTCGATTTTCTGCCCGCTTAGTGCAGGCATGCGTCGAAAATGGCCGTTTCATCGTGCGGCCATCACGACTACTGAACATGCATGTCGCTACAATCACGCACGATGTGCGTCTGGCCCTTCAGTGGTTGAATTGTCGCCCAGTAGGGGATACGCGCTTCCCTACTAAAGAGAACGAGACTTTCGATAAAGAGGGTGGTGTGGAGGGTATCAGGGTAGGCCTTTCACAAATCAAATGCGAGCAGTTGGCGTGATTGTGTGGGTAGGTCAGGCCGTCGCGTAGCCTGCGCGGAAGCTATTTATTAATAAAAGGCAGCAGTCAAGCGTAACGATGGCTACATACAGAACAGTAGCCTACATTACTGGACAATGATGATAAATTATAAACCTAATTACTGGATCTATTCACCTTGTTCCATTCGTTGCGAGGCTAATGGTCTTCAATTGCTTCCATGCCGGTTCCTCTGTACAAGTATATTTCGACATGGGAATTTGCTAATCAGGAATCGTCTACATATTGCTTGCTTCTTGGCGTGTTGGTTGTATTAACGCAGTAATATTCCTTCAGCGTTGCAACATCCAGGGACCCCTACGTTCTCCGGCGCTTAGAGCCTCCGTCTTGTTATAAGGTCCATAGCGCTGGCCGAGATGTTGGTGATGGCAATCACCAACATGATTCAGTATCAAAATAACACTCAGCAATGGCTACCCTTCCCTGGGCGGCTTGTGCCCGCTTCCCATTTGCCAAAAGCTTGCGCCGGACGGCAGAGAATCCTAATTTGCCAAACCAACAACTCAATCGTCTCGAGCTTGGAAGGAGGTAGTGTCAAGTGATGACAGGTAGGAAGAAGTATTAAAGCCCCAACTATCTCCTCTTCCACTGACTTTCGTTCAGAGTCTATCATTCCATAGCAATTTCATGATTTTCCTGTTTGGGGTCAACATTCAATACAAACACAGCACCCTCCCTTCTTCTCATCAGTTACTTTCATCTTCACTCGGTTGAACTTGAATAGACACCACTCGAAGTCCCGTGGTATTCACAGTCCGGCTATGTCATCCGTCCAGTTAGACCTAAGTGTGCCGGAGACGGTACATGATTGGAGAGGACAAGCTCAACACTTTCATGACGAGGACATGTTACGATATGACACTCTTGCTGATGTTTCGGCGGCAAAGCCCAGCTTTGGTATTGGATCTGCATCCAAGGTCATTTATGGTGACTGGCTACACTTCAGAGTCCTTTGGCGTCGCCTTGACACCCACCCAAGCCATTCTAGTATCTTTGGCAGCTATGGCGAGGAGTGGAAGAGCAGATCCAATATGCTCATGAGGGGTCAAAATTGGTATGCGTCTTTTCGCAGCCAGGAACGCAATCCTTTGGCCTGGTATCACATGGCCGGCTGGAAAATGAGCGCTCAGGAGATCACCTCAAGACCGCAGGGTTTGATCAACTCCACATCCAAAGGTCCAAACTTTGTTGGGGACAATCCATTTGATTTTAGAAGCGTTCCACCTGCGGTGCAGTCTCGCCCACGACGCGCTTCTCCCAGGGATTACTATGAAGGCGACTCGTCACAATCTTCACCGAGTCGTGCTAGTAGCAGAAGCTCTTCGGACGCTGTGCCAGCCACCTCACGAATCTCCCTTCTAAGAGTAACGAGCTGGATTATTCGGGTGGCTCCGGAGGTTCGCACCGAGGCAGTAACCTTCACTCAAATTCGTCACCTGAGTCCGGTCAATCGTTCGAGAACCGCCTCGTCAACAAGTTCCGCCCGGATGAAGCCCTCATCAACATGTCCATCATCTCCCTGCTCCAGGCTCTATGGTTGCCGCTGCAGCAGTCGCAGCAAGATCAGGAATACAGATTTTATGACTGGTCAATCATTCATCAACAGTTCGCCATCTTGGTGCAGACTGCTGATAATGGCCCGAGGAAGAATGTTTTAACCGCCAAAACAGATGGCTGTTTTCGAGCACGGTTCGCTGAAGATCCCGATAAGAGCGATGTGCTCGCAATCATTGAAGTTAAACCATACCGGCGTTCGACCTCCAACAACTCTCTACCTGTTCGGATGCAAGAGGGTGCTGAGATGGCAGCATGGATCACTTCTGAGTCAACAAAAGGATTGCTCCCATCCAAGCCGGGTGTATACAGGTAAGTTCCAAACGAATCCCTTAGTCATAATATGACCAAGTGAGATATTATTACAATGCTGACTCTGAGATGGGGATATTCAGGCGGCTCCTGATTTCACAGGACTTTGATGAGGTTTACATCAATATTGCCGAGTTCGATGATCAATACATCCATTATATTAGAGGACCCCATTCTTCCTTTTCTATTCCTCGAGTACCAGGCGATTCTCCAACACGACGGGGAAGGACTGATGAACTAGACACTAGGAGGCGAGACCCTAGGAGGCCTGAGCGAGACCCAAAAGGCAAGGGTTCAATTGCAAGCATGTTTAAATCATCTCAACGTGAGGCGCCGGTTACACCAGCCAAAACTGCAATAGCACCAGCCAATCTAAAGCCACAAAGGCCCGGGCAAGGTGGCGCGAGCATGAGACCGGCTCCTTCGCAGGCTCTGGCCAACCCAGGGTTTCTTACAATATATGAATATGCGGCTTTTGAGCTGAAAAAGCCCGCACACATGGAAGCATTATTTTCATTACTCCTTAGCTTGATGACCCATCTTGCTAGGGATGATAAGGGCACTCGATTCCGCGGAAAGGAACGGGATGTAATATAGAATCCTCTCACTATCTTACTCGAATCATTTGCTCGTATTTTACAATTATTTTATTTGAATTATTCTTCGTATTTTCTATTATTTTGTTCGAATTTTGACGTATTTTACTTGTATATATATTTAATTACCTTATTCGAATTATTTAAGCATTTTACTCGCATCTTCCAATTATCTTATTTGAACCATTTACTTCTTTTCCTCTGTAAAAACTCTTATATTCAACCATTTTCATTCTCATTTATCATCGATGCTTGCGGTCTTCATTTGTTACTACCCTTTTACCAAGACTCATAGATTCAATCCTTGTAAAACGATAATCATGTGGGAATAGCATAACATTAAGAATACAGGCGATGACCGTGCAATTATGGGGCTCTTTCTCAACCGCGACCTGAGAAGCTCTTGTTATCAGATGCTGCGACTTACCGGTACTTCCGTGGCGGGTATTATGCGATGGAGCATGAAATATGTTGTACTGTAAATAACTTTGGTTCTTTATAGGATGTTGGGTGGGTGATAAATATAGAGATGGTACTGTACAGTAATGAATGTTCGCACCATGTCTGCTACGTTATCATTGTAGTGGTCCGTGCGAAAACGTCTTGTCGTGATGAAACGGACTGCGACAGTGCTGGTACAGTACTGAAAAGGGCAAAAGTGCAGGCTTGCTTAACGTACAATATAAAAGTATACAGTAATGTACTATATATAGGTTGAGTCATTTCTTTCAAATATTTCTGTTCTGTGACTTTGTCTCCTTGTTCGTTGTTTGGGCGGCTCTTTAACCAAGGTACGTACCTACTCAGTAAGGAGCTTGGAGCTTGGTTGCATACAACGGCATTCACGATCCGAATTTCAATCCTCGAAGCATCTGGCGCCAATCAACACCAAAATGTCGCGCCGCGCTCCTAAGGAGAATATATCGAGACCGTACGCATCAAAACCACAGGCCCTGCCTTGATCAGTTGCTAATGTACCTTCAGGACACGGGTAACAAAGTTGCTCGCAAGGCCATCCTCGTCGGCACCCAAAACATTATGCTCGGCGGAAAGAATGTCATCCAGCCCGAAGTTATGATCCGAGGCGACCTCGTACGCACCGCTCCCTCCTCCTCATCGTCTGGCTCCGCGCCGCCCAGCAATACCGCGGTTGCGACTGGACGTTACGTTTTCCTGTCTCGAGGTGTCCTCCTCCGCCCTCCAGGCAGGATGTACAAAGGCGACTTCACATACATGCCTCTCCGCATCGGCGACCATGTTTTCGTCGGTCAAGGGTCCGTTATTCAAGCTGCTAGCATCGGAAACCATGTCTCCATCGGCAAGGGCTGCGTTGTCAACGAGTTTGCTATTATAAAGGACTACGTCAAGATCTTGGATGGCACCATCATTCCTTTTTCTATGGTCATACCGAGCTTTTCGATTGTAGCCGGACAGCCGGGCAGAGTTGTGGGCGAGATACCCGAGGGGGCCTTGACGAGTTCGAGCTTAGAGACCTTTACAAAACTGTCGGCAACAACCCTCAGCCACCCGCGCCATGATCTTGCGGTCTGTCTGCAACCCAGACTTATGGATTGCTCTGCTCACCATAACCTACGCCTATCATGCTTTTGTGTGAACCACTACCGCCAGTGACAGAGACCTAGCACGACAACCCTGCAGCGCAACACTAGATATTGGCGTGTACAAGCATGCAAAAGCATAACGCTACCACGTCAACGTGTCCTTATACCAGTCTTTGAGACTCCCAAGTCAGATCAGGGTGTTTACGGTATTACGATGCCACTGCCATTGAGGTATCCGATACCCAAGTAACGGCCAGAATATTTGTCCAAAGATACACCATAAGAGGGATGGCCCGGCCCCAAAGCCTATTAGAGGTATGGACGGATTGCTACTAATCTGGCAATGTAGAGACTTGGCAGTAATTGCATAATTCTCAGTTACTCCGTTATGCATTGCAAGATCTATCTGATGTATTCGGCTTTGTTGGCTGCAGGGAATGCGATTTAGCTAGCTGATTAGTACATCAGGGCCTCAGAACACCAGATGTCTACGTGCCAGGACCTTTCATGACGCTTCAGCTGAGCTGATGATACCAGGAAACAAAACACATCAAGCTGTTGGCATAGCTTATACAAATTAAAGGATACCCTATATAGGTACCTACATAGGTAGTTGACGGAAAACCGCCTAATAAAGTATTTGTGCCATAGTTCAGTATCGACAGTGCCATTACCGTGATGATGTCAGGCATTAATCTAGTTCAGCCACATCAATAATTGATTGTGGCAGATGTGGCTAACGCAGTCAGTACCTCACGTGAAGATGCCCCTCATGACTAAGCTGTCTGCTCTCTAACGGCTTAGCGCCGGCAGCCCAGCCAGTCTATCGCAGTGGCCCATGCAGAGCTAAGCTTCATGAAGTACTCGTGAAGGCAGCCTCAAGGCTACGTACGTGCTCGCAAACCCATCCAGCAAGCCAGATCCTCAGCTCAACACCCTCTGCGCTCGCCATCTATTCCTTACCGAAGACGAAGTTCATGACAATCACTGCTTAAGCAGTCACGAACTCTACGATGCCTACCACCACCGCCGAAACCCTCTCGCTAGTCACCAGAAACGTCTCCGTCGCACCCCTCGTCCTCCTCTCCGCCGTCGATCATTACAACAGAACCGTACCAAACAATAAGGCCAAGAGGCGAGTTGTTGGCGTGCTCCTGGGTCAGAACGATGGCAAGAATGTGAGGGTGTCGAACAGCTTTGCCGGTATGTTGCTCCATGACGACATCCTTTCCGGCTTCGATCGTTAGTTGTACCCATCGTCTAACCTGAGCTATGTAGTTCCCTTCGAGGAGGATGACAAGGACCCCTCAGTGTGGTTCTTGGACCATAACTATGTCGAGTCTATGAATGACATGTTCAAGAAGGTCAACGCCCGCGAGAAGCTAATAGGCTGGTATCACTCCGGCCCCAAGCTCCGCGCATCGGACCTGGAGATCAACGAGTTGTTCAAGCGCTATACACCTAACCCTCTGTTGGTTATTATCGATGTCCAGCCCAAGGAGTCCGGCGTGCCTACCGATGCTTACTTTGCTGTCGAAGAGATCAAGGATGTAGGTCTATTGACAATCTGGCGGACCAGCGAAGCGAGCAGAGCCGCTAACACTCATATAGGACGGCACCACTACCTCGAGGACATTTGTCCACACTCCTTCGATCATCGAAGCTGAGGAGGCGGAAGAAATTGGTGTTGAGCACCTGCTAAGAGACATTCGCGATGTCGCTGTCGGCACACTCTCTACTCGCGTGACCAACCAGCTTCAATCACTCCAGGGCCTGCACCTGCGCCTGCGTGACATTGGTGCCTACCTACAAAAAGTCCTCGATGGCCAACTGCCTGTCAACCACGCGATTCTCGGAAACCTACAAGATGTTTTCAACTTGCTGCCGAACCTCTCCACTCCCCAGAGCGACGTCAAGTCCGGAGGTGGCGAGCTGGCTCATGCCATGAGCATCAAGACCAACGATCAGCTGATGGCCATTTACCTCAGCAGTTTGATACGTGCCATTACCGCATTCCACGACCTGATAGAGAACAAGATCCAGAACCGACAGCAGCAGGAGGACAAGGAGGCAAAGAAGGACGACGCCAACGGCAAGGACGACAAGAAGGAGAACGGCGTCAATGGTGCCAACGGTGAAGGAAAGGAGAGCGGCGACAAGGACGCCAAGGAAAAGAAGAAGTAGTCCCGAGACCTGATGTATAGGCCTGGGTAGGCGAAGAGGATATGTAGACCTTAAAAACCCATCAAGCCATCGTGTCCCACGTAGGGAATCGCGAAGGTTAATGCTGGGACAGGATCACGGTCCTTGTACAATGATCATGCACGTCAGATTTAGACACGGCGATAGTAATACAGCCAGAAACGATTGATGGCATTAGCATATCATATATCTGCGGTGATGCCAGCGAACTCTTCCTTGGAGATGAGCCGAGTATTAATCTCTCCCTTCATCATAGTGCTACACCGCTGCGCCAACAGACACGCCAAAAGATGTTTGCAGCACGGCGCATTCCCACCCTGGCTTCCATGCCTTTGTCCCCAAATGACCAACTGTCGTGCTGCCCAGGTTGCAACTGCTCATGCGCCGCCTCTGCACCTTGCTTTTGTTCCATAGTTCGTGCAGGGAACGCTTCCAGGGTAAAAGTAGCGCAAGAGCAGTGCCATGCGTCAAGCCGTACGAGATAGGTCTGTGACGAAGACGAGGTTGATAGGGCGTCGCGGGTTCGCCGGGTTAACGTGGAGGCCACAGACCGCACAAGGTAAACCTCCGGTTTGCCACCACCACTCTGATGAGAGAGCGCCGGACTGCCCGGCTCTTGTGTTTCCTTAGTCATGCCATCGCTTCCAGTAGCCTCCTGTTCTTGGTGGCTTGCATCCGTCCCATCACGGGTGCCGTTCAAGCTAAGCTTGGTCACCAGGTGACGGTCCAGTAAATCGAGTGCGGGTAGCAGCAGGGTCGGGAACAGAACATGCAGCGTCAACAATAAGCGGCGGCGATCGCGCGGCTGGCTACTCTGCGCGACTTCATCCACTGCTGTGGTGGTGGCCGTGGATAAGGTGTCGATTAGAGACGTCAGTGCCTGACGGTGTGAAGGAAGGCTTTGCATCCTCTTGGGCCTTTGTCAACGGCCCGTCTCTGAGTTGAGACAAGCCCAAATCATGTTTTGATTTCAGCACTATTCTCAGCCTAGGAACATCGACCTGGTGAATGCAAGGTCGTATGCTTTAGCATGATGACGAGTAGTTGTTGACAGAGGAAAGTGGGTTGTCTTGTCGAAAGCGTCGACCCTCCAAAATGTTACGCAGTAGCTTAAACATCTCGTAGTTCAACAAAACACTTTATATAGAGCTATAGCTTGGCTTCTACCATATTTTTTTGTTCTACGACAATCCGTACTCCTCTATGCAGTTTTTATATAGTACAACATCTTATATGTTCTTTTGGGACCTTGAGGTCGTGCATCTAAACCCACTCCTTGGGATCCTTCAGCACATCCACCAGCCTCTGCTCCTGCTCTTGGGCTCCGGCTCGTGCATGTACTTCCAGCTAGCCGTCAACGGCAGACTCATCAGGATACTCTCGACACGCGATCCAGGTGTGTTCAGGCCGAATGCAGTGCCACGGTCGTGAACCAAGTTGAATTCCACGTACTTGCCCCTACGGATCTGTTGCCACTCCTTCTCCTTCTCGTTAAAGGGCAAATCCTTGCGCTTTTCCAGAATAGGCACGTAGGAAGGGATGAAAGACTTGAGACAGTCTTGGATGAAAGCGAAGGTGTTCTCCTGGTCCCGCTCGGCCTCGTCCAGATCGTCGAAGAAGATGCCACCGATGCCTCGGCTTTCACCGCGGTGCTTGTTGTAGAAGTACTCATCGCACCACTTCTTGAACCGCGGGTAGTAGTTCTTGTCGTGAGAGTCGCAAGCCTCCTTTAGCGTCTTGTGGAAGTGAATGGCGTCCTCATCAAACAGGTATGACGGGGTCAAATCACTGCCTCCACCGAACCACCAAGCCTGGGAAGTGCCATCAGGGTTGGCCGTCTCGAAGTACCGGTAGTTGAGGTGAACAGTCGGGGCCATCGGGTTGTGAGGGTGAAGGACCATGCTGAGACCTGCGGCGAAGAAATCGAGCGACTCCACGTTAGGGTCAAGAGCCTTGTGGTTTACGCGCATCTTCTCGATGGCAGGCTTGGGGAGCGAGCCATAGACGACGCTGACACCAACGCCGGCCTTCTCAAAGACGTTGCCCTCTTGCAAGACGCAGGTGATGCCTCCGCCACCGTCCTTGCGGTCCCACTCATCCTTGCGGAACTTCTTGCCGTCTATTCTTTCGAGCTCTTGGACGATGATCTGTTGCTGTTCCTTGATGAATTTTTCCATTCGCAAACGCATGGGTGAGTCGTCGCCGACACCGGCCTCGCGCTTCTTCTGAGCATCGAGCTCAGCTAGGAGGCGGGGTCCAGCTTTGCAGCGTCGCTTGAGGTCTATGAGTGAGGGTATGTCAGCAACTGTAGCGAGGGACAGGGTTTTCCATGAGCTCGAACCATGTTGTAGGCCAACGGAGCAGCAATGCCAAGGGCTGCAACGGCGCACCAGATGGGAAGTGATGACGAAGCCTGAGATTTGCTGGACCATGAGCCGGTTGAGCTTGTGAAGAAGCGTCTCGTCGAGTTCAATTGGCCAGATCTAAGCTGTGTAGAGGATTGAGAGCGAAGCTGCGCAATCATGCGCTGAGCCTGGCGGCGGGCGGCCATGACGGCGGTATTTCAAAGAACTGCAGTCGTCCGTTGAGCCGACGCGGATTGGCCAATGCACTGGGGCAGCGAGGCTCGGGTCTGCTGCTGCCCAGGTTGAAGCGGTCGCGGCCGACGATGGAATCAGGTGGTGTTGAGGATGGGAATGGTGGGGAGAGAAATCGAATGTTCGAAAGGCTTGTCTCATGGACGGACCCTGACGTGGTCTGGCGCGTTGGGTCCAGTCCCAGTCCACGGGTCAAGCTGCACTACGGTAGGTACCTGGCCGCTACTTCGGAGCTGGCCTACCAGTTGACGCTAATGACGGGGACTTATCGAGTGATCGGCCCGCATCGGCGAATGTGAAGAGGTGCCTTGCGAGTACCTTGCGTTAGCTCCTGGAGCTGACTAGCATGCTGACACCTGTTTGGGTATCCAAGTGGTTTTCGGATAGACCCGTTGCTTCGAGTCGAGGCACCAGTCTGGAATCGGCATTGGAATCGTCAGGCCTTTTTAATTCCTCGCCATGGAAAAGACGATCGAATGGTGGTTCTGTGGTCCGTAGTGGGCAGGCTGAAGCTCGTTCATGGCGTTAGAAGTGGATGGCTGGCCCTATTCCATGACTCTTGCTGGGAATAGCTTGACCTGGAATCTTTACTTCCTACGGAGTACTTTGCCGCCAAAGCACATGATGGTGATTACGTTACCAAATATCTGAGGCCTTCCTTTTCTCAATACCCAAGGCAATAATAAAGCAAATTTTTTCTCTTCATTGTTTACACTATCTTATATCATCCTACCTTGGGTGAAGATGTGGCAACGCCGTCAACCTCAAGATGAAAGTTCGGAGATGTTTACCTTACACATACAGCCTCCTGCAAGCCACATGGTAAGATGCAAGCGGTTAGAGGTGGCTTAGATGTATGTCCAAGGCAGATTATCTGTCCACTGCGTTTCTGCTTCGTCTGAGTAAAACCACATTTCCGATTGCACCAACCTGGTCCTCGGTCTAGGTGTAGAGTCACTCTCCTAGACATGGCAATGACAGGCACGGGCTCACCTCACGGCATGCATTCCGTCTGAGCCAAGAGCTGCACTCACAACGTCAGTCATCCGCATGGCCCGGTGCCTGGCGCTGGCCACACATGCGCATAGGTCATCGTACCTGTAATTCTTAATTTAGACCCACGTTACAAATGGCAAACAGCAGTGGAACAGCGAGAAATCCCGTTCTTAGATGAGGAAATGTACGAACCGCCAGGGTCCCGTGATCATGGGTGCCAAAGCACTGCTGCCATCTGACCCTCCACCACACATCACCTGTCCAGTTGACTGATATCAGTGATTCACCGCACATAAATACGCTAATGCACTTTGGGACTAGCCTTTCCAGCCCCGCGTCACTGTCACTGCCCGCCTTGCCCGCCTTCCACCCCCATGATGCCTGAGGTCCCCTGTCCCTTCCCTCCTACCGCCACTACCTGTCCGTCCACGCACGCATTTGCCTGGCCCATCTTGCCGCTGACTCCCCCACCTGCCTGCCTAAATCCACCCTGAGTGACCTCCCAGCACGTACTTCAACTGGAGTGTCGTCAACCGACACCACCTGTACTTCCTTTCTCCCTCTTACATCAACTACGCCCAAATCTTTCTCTGTTATCGCCATAACAGAGATCACATCACGCTTATTCCACAACCTCGAAACCTCGGATCTCGCTGATCTCCAGCTTCATCCGCCACCATGCGCAGCAAGTTTAAGGACGAGCATCCCTTCGAGAAGCGAAAGGCTGAGGCCGAGCGCATCCGTCAGAAGTATGCCGATCGTATTCCTGTATGTTCCCTCTCTTCTTTCATCGAGACTTGCCGTGCATCGCTTCTTTCTACCCACGATGTCGCAGTCTCATGCCCTCTCTGCAATAGATACAGCTAGCTGACACCGCTCTTTCAGGTCATTTGCGAGAAGGTCGAGAAGAGCGACATCGCCACGATCGACAAGAAGAAGTACCTCGTTCCTCAGACTTGACCGTAGGCCAGTTCGTCTACGTGATTCGCAAGCGCATCAAGCTGTCCCCGAGAAGGCCATCTTCATCTTCGTCGACGAAGTGCTGCCCCCACCGCTGCCCTCATGAGCAGCATTTACGAGGAGCACAAGGATGAGGACGGGTATGTTGACCTTTCTCCACGAGCTTTTGACCATTTTGCTGATATTCTATCAAACAGTTTCCTCTACATCACCTACTCCGGCGAGAACACCTTCGGTGACGCGTGATCTCACATAATTCGCCGATCAACGACTACCAAGGATGATGAAGGCGTTCCGGTCATGCTTCTTAATGATATTCAGTGATGGACGCTATAGGATTTGTGGTTTCTTGCTTTACTGCTGGCAGATGGTTTCGGGATGGAATAGATCATGCGCTTTCCTCTATGCGTGAATCTCATGAGGCACCAGGCTTTTGTCAGCGTTGGGAATAACCAACCTGCGTGAACGGTGAGGCAACGCCTCAAGCACAGCATGGATCAAGGATATTTCTCGTAAGCTGCCGATATACAGGGCCTTACTCGCAACTGTGCACCCTAGCACGCGCCAAGATGGTGTTACAGTTGGGTACCTGGTATGCGCAACGCTCTTTAGGTTTACTTCACCAGAGGCTAGAGGGATTATAAATGTGCAATATGCTTGGGTACGCCACCAATCTTGATTGTCTGTTGATCAAAGTTTCTCGTGTATATTGCCTGTGGCAATTCGAATCTTGGGATTTGCTTGTTCGCTTAGTGTTTGATCGGTACGAATGGGATAGCCTTCTGATGGCCATTCACGAATTTGTCCTGCAACCAGTTACTCAGTACTTTTGAATGCAACCTCTCTCCGATATATCAATTATTAGTGGCATTTTACGTCTACTAGGGTAGGCTCTACATGGCATGTTATCCTTCCTGCGCCAAATAGATCCAACTACTTGAGACCACTCTATAGTTCCCTTGTACCGCCTCTTCTGTAGTAATGAAGAGATTAACGCTCAATCTTCCTTCTTTTTATATACCAAAATTAGTCATCGGTCATCGTTGGTTTGGTCATTTCTGAAATGCAATTACAGCATATCGGAAGCTTCCATTCGCATAACCTCGTCGCATGGCACGGAATGATTGAAGGAAGGCGATACCATCACGGCCTTGGGAGAGCGCAAACGCCCAGAGCGAAGGGTTCTGAACCAGAGACCATGTGATGTCCCTAGTCACATGAGATCAGTATGGTTTCTATGTGTACGAAAGGATATGATCCTACCATGTCTGACGGACTTGCTGGCTGATGTCTTTCGGCTCCGCGAAGACCTGCAAGCCCGCCTCCTTGGCCAAGTCGACATACTCTTGTTGAGTGCACAAAGGTGGGAGAAGCATACCATCTGGACAACGTTAACTAGGGTCGTTTTTGACAGATGTGCATCATTTACCTTCAATGGGCTTGATATCATTCACAAACGTCTTCTCATCCACGTTTACATCCTTGAACCAATCGGCCAAGGCCAGCTTACCTCCAGGTCGCAGGACGGCATAAGCATTCTTGAAGAAGAGCGCCTTGTTGGGGAAGTGGCTGAGAGCTTCGCTGATCCAGACGGCGTCAAAGGTGCCTTCTTGACCAGAGAAGTAGTCAGCCATCTTCTCGGCATCAAGCTCAATGAAGCGGACCTTTCCTTCACCCAGCTTGATGAAGCCATCAGCGTCCGGCGAGGCGGCCTTTGCGGACGCGTCTTCAGACTGGAGCTTCTCTGCTTCGGCTTTGGTGAGGCGGTTGGCGATCTCCACTTGCTTGGTCGAAATGGTGATGCCGGTTACGGTGCAGCCATGCTTGCTGGCGAGGTAACGCGAGGTGCCGCCAACACCACATCCAACATCTAGGACATGGCTGTTCTTGGGCACTTGAGATGAATCAAGGAGGAGATGGATGAGGTTCAATTGGGCAGTTTCCTTGGTCTCGGTAGCTTGGGACTCTTCCGTCGGCCAGTAGCCATGGTGGATATGCTCTCCCTTCTTCACGTCAGCATGATTTCAATTAATTAATGGCTCCTTCTGAACACAACAGCCTGTGGCCGGGTATGCATATGGCCATGGATAGACTTGGTTGTGGAGGGTAGGAACGGGGCCAGGGGTTCATCTGTTCCACATACCACAGGCTGAGGTAGTAATCACTAGCAAGATCATAATGCAACTTGATACGATCCTTCAAGGCTTGCATTGTGGTGTGAGCAAGCCCGAGGGGCGTGTCATACTGCTGGCTTAGAGCAGTGGTCTCAGCAGTGGTGGCCATGGTGTAGTCGGTATTAGCGCGAGTGGGGCTTAGGGAATCGATTATGGTGGTGCTGGAGTTCAGGTAGCTGGAGAAGATATAGAGGAGCTTGTGGACTTGAGTGGTTTACAGAATATGGTCTAGACAGCGCGGTGACGATAGGATATAAGGTGCAGGGCGAGGTGAAGGAGGAATGGCTTGGACAGCTTGACAAGAGGGTGTCTCGAAGCTACCCCGCTAACGGAGCTTGTCCCTGACCTCAAGACTTGGTGAACGGATCAGTGGCCGCCATGAGCTTAGCTAGAATGCCCTGTTTCCGATAGGAAATCCCACCTCCTGAAAATCCAAAACAGTTCTCTACACTACGTTTGTCTCATGATTGGCACCGGTTCTGCCTGGTCCGGGGTGCGCAGCAGTTGCGGGCTATGCTACGCTTTTGATGTTTGGGCTCTTGGACTCTCTCTCGTGCCACCACAATCTTTTCTGGTCAAATCTGAGTGCAGCCGCATCGCGCACAGTTGTGCACAAACAATGAAGAAGCTGTTTAGAATGACCCATTCGTGGTCCCACATCAGAGTGTAGCCGTCACTACTATACCATGGGTTAAGCCGGCCTCTCCATCGTGACCTTGCGGACTACTCCCGGACCACGGCCGAAGGACACAAGTGACCTTTGAAAGAAGGCTGCGGGGTAAAATGAAGATATGAAGAAACAGAAGAAGATCGAGAAAGAAAGAAAGAAAGAAAAAAAAAAGACAGAGAAATCTCAGCTTGAAAAGTTCCATCTATACTACCGAGCTCAGTCTGGCACACCGTGGGACTGTTAACACCCTGGGCCTTGGCGCTTGAGAGCATTGCAGAGTCGGCGAATCGATAGGCCGTCGATGTTTCGTTTGCAGTATGTCGGCGCCTGCAGAAACGCGCTAACGTCAGGGAGCGAAACATTAACTGCTAGAGACAGATAGCCACGCGGGTAACTGTGGCTCAGACTCGGGAACCCGTGTTTAGAGCTTTGTTCAGCTCGTGAAAGACTGCTTTGCATAGTTACGAGCACCAGAAGAGGCGAGTTGCGACCGGCATTCCTTTGTTGGCTTAGAACAGCTGTTCCTTCACCGACGTCATTGCTTTCCCAATGGCGTCCCCGCTATTTGGCCCTATTTAGCCATCTTTTGTCGTCAAGCTAACCAGGTGGGTTGATGGAAAAGAATCCTGGGGTTTTAGTGTGGTGCTTCCTTTATCTTCAGTCTTAAGAGCTTGTAAGCAAGGATGAACAAGCCAAAGAAGAAGGTGCTCCCTTTGCCACGAGTTGAACCTGCCAAGTTCACGCCATGATTCTATGAACGGTTTACGTCGGTGGTACCTATATGTAAAGAAAAAGACCATCCTAGGTACTGTCTGGCACACAATTGGGGTGCTTGGTACTACCTTACCTCCACCTTACCTAAATAAGGTACCTACCAGCCTAAAGGTACGCAATCACAGTACCTTGCGTTAGTATAGACCCTCGTTCACCCTCTTCGTTGTGATTGATCAAGCTTATCCTGCGATACCCTTCGTTTCTGGAAAAGGCTCCGCAGGCATCTTTTCCTCTCGCATCACAAGACCGCAAAACAGGTTTACCCTCGTCTGCCAACTGTGTGGCAAAGTTGCCCTGTCCAGGCACGATCAGCGGCTACCGTGTGGTGGAGAAGACCCTTCTGAACTTTTGGGCAGGGGTCTGTGGCTGAGCCATGGGCACTTGGTGCCTTTGATTGGCCTTGAGCTTCTCGTTGCCAGACCTTGTTCGGGCTGGCCTCTGACGATCTCGAATACCTTCAACTCGCAAACCACCCTTCTCGGCCCTTCATCACCGCCAGAATGGTTGGATGAGGGACCCTTTCCTCGCATGCTTGCTTGGCAACCCCGGAAAGCCACCGTCCAACTCCCGAATAGGCAATCCGGCCATGTCGTCAGGCTGCATGCACCCTCACGTATCCCGGATGAGCGTCTCTCGTCCAGTCGATAAATGCCACCCCAAAGCGCCCTTTCACCTCGAGGTGGATTTTGAAAAGATGGACACCCTTCATCGTCTCGCTCCACGGGGTCCCCTTGCACATTTGCGTGACTCAACGGATTCAGTCTGCTGGGCAAGACAATAAGTGCCAGCTGTTCGCCCCATTCACTTGGTGGCCTCATTGTCCCGCAATCACAATATCCTATTGACACTCCCCATTGTGCAAGATCACGGAGCAACCTGAATACACAAGCAAGCCTGATACGGCTACCTCAGCAGACAACCCGCTAGGCCTTTAATCTCGGCCTTTGCTAGACCTCGCTCTCCAAGCGCCCGACGCCAGATTTAAAGCCCTCGTCGTCTTTCGTCGCACAACCCCTGCAACTCTGCTTGACTGGCTGGCAGTGGTCGGTCCCGGCGCTTAAACCACAACTCCAAAGCGCTTGTTCGCCGGCGACGAGCAGCACCTGGGAGGCGCTCTGTAAACTGGGTCTATATCCCGGTTGGGGCCAATTCATTGGCTTGTCTGCTTCACCACCGTGTAATCAATGTAAGTCCTTCCCGCCGTGTTTGGTCCACATTCACAGGCGCCGCTTCTCTTATTATGGCTGTTCTGGCCCTGCCCTTTCACTGCATCTTTTGTTTTGTCCCTTTGTCTTTGCCCATCCATTTTCTCTACAAACACCATGGAATCATAATTTGGTATTCGTTTGCAACGAGTCACGATTTTCTTTACGTTGTTTCCTTTTCCATTTCTAATTTATTTCTCTCTTCTCATCTTGCCCACTTACACAGCATATAATCATTTCCCCACGCAATCAATAGACAGGGCTGGTTTCCTTCTTCTTTTGCACGCATTTCCTTACGGCAGCCCTCTACAATCTTGCATCTTCTCTGTCACGGTTCTTCATAGACAAGATCATCTTACCAACCATGGATAGATTCAACATGTTTTCCTCACGGAAACGTGACGAACCCAAGTCCTACCCGGACCTTCCTGACTCTCTCCGGTCAGACTCTGTCGAGTTGTCCGGAATCCGCAATGGCATGACGGCTCGGGCTGATACCTCACCCTACATCACGCCCTATCTAAGCCTTCGTGCCCGACTCTCTCAAATATGGATCAACCGCTGGACCATCCTTCTGCTCCTTGTCCTCGTTCGTGTCGTACTTCTGATAGGACAACTCAACGACAACATCGGCGGGGCCAAGGAAAAGGCTCTCACAGCCTGCACCAAGGTTGAAGACGTCGGTAGTGCCATGGCATCCATGCCTCATTACCTCTCGCTTGGCGTCAACGATCTTGCGGCCACTGGAATTGAAAAGGCCGTGAGCGCCATGGTCACAACGCTGAATCTCATGCTTAGCGGCGTGGAAGGAATCATACTGTTCTTCATCAGCTTTATCATCTCTACTTACACCTGCTTGCTCACTGCCATGATCCACGGCAGCCTCGACGTCGTGGCATCTGTTACCGAGGACGCCACCAAGGCTTTCAATGATATTGTCGACAAGGCTGCTGGCCACATCGAGGAAATCGCCGATGGCTTGGAGGGTTCCTTAACAAAATTGTTGAGGGCATCGAGGATTCTATTATTGGAAATCTCCTCCCCGACATTCCCAAGGTTGACTTTTCCAAGCCCATCGAAGAGCTCAAGGACTTCGACATCAACGCGGACGACTTTGTCAGGGACGTGCGCAAGTTGAACGACGACCTGCCTACCTTTGAAGAGGTCCAAAACCTCACCAAACAGGCGGTTTCGCTCCCATTCAACTTTGTTCGCGACGCTCTCAAGGATGCCTACGGCGACTACAAGTTCGACAGGGATGTCTTTCCTCTTGCTCAGAAGAGACAGCTTACCTTCTGCTCGGATAACGACACTCTGAACAGCTTCTTCACCGACTTGTTTGAAATGGTGAAGAAGGCACGGATCATCTTCATCGTTGTGCTAGCTGTCCTTGCCGTTGCTGTCATGGCTCCGATGGCCTGGCTCGAGATTCAACGCTGGCGCCGACAGCAGAAGCATTCAAAGCTCATCTCGGGGAACCAATACGATCCTATGGATGTGGTCTATATTGCATCTCGTCCCAACACTGCATCCTGGGGTATCAAGATCGCGTCTGCGTTCCACGGCAAGAGGCAGGTCTTGGTCCGATGGTGCATTGCCTACGCCACCTCACCGCCCGCTCTCTTTGTTCTCTCCCTCGCAATCGCTGGCTTTTTCTCCTGCCTCTGCCAAGTGATCCTGCTCAAGGCCGTTAAGGACCAGGTACCTGCCCTTACGGAAAAAGTGGGAGAATTTGCCGATGGTGTTGTGACCACTTTGAAGAGCGTCTCCGACGACTGGGCTGAGGGAGCCAACGGTGTAATCATCGGACTCAATGATGACATTAACCAGGACGTCCTTGGATACGTCGTCAATGCTACGGATGCCGTCAACGATACTCTAACAACATTCCTCGACACCATGAATGAAGGTCTTGAGACTGTTTTCAACGGAACCATTCTCCTCGATCCTATCAAGACAGTACTGCACTGTGTGATTGGTATCAAGATTGAGAATGTGCAGGATGGTTTAACTTGGGTGCACGACCATGCCAAGGTCAGCCTCCCACTGTTTGCCAACGACACCTTCAGT
Organism: Albifimbria verrucaria; assembly: GCA_020081605.1. Classification (NCBI taxonomy): domain Eukaryota; kingdom Fungi; phylum Ascomycota; class Sordariomycetes; order Hypocreales; family Stachybotryaceae; genus Albifimbria; species Albifimbria verrucaria. Next base: position 4,309,226 of record JAHREC010000013.1, read on the forward strand.
CTTGGAGCCAAAGAGTCTGTTGACGGAGACTCCGATCTCACCACGTTCCTGGCCTCGCCGTCATCAGTGTCAACGGACGAAGTCAGTGGCGCTGTGGAGCATGTCACCAAGTGGCTCCACGACAACATCATTCAAGAAGCGCTCATCTCCACCGGTATCCTGCTGGTCTACGTCATTGTAGTACTCATCGGCGTGATGAGGATGCTGGCCGGTATGGCTATGCCTGACCGTGGCCGCGCTGAGGGAGGCACGCGCTTCACGGGCGAGGAACGTCCCCACTGAGCCCCCGGTCTCAAGCGAACGCCGAAACCTTTCCTCGGTTTGGCTCCGACTCAGTCGAGGACAATCAACACACCAGGAATGAGTTTCGAGATGAAAAATTCGCCTCTGGATCATACGGCGCGCGTGCGCGACAGGTCCCTGGCCACGAACGACAGAGCTCGTACGGTCACATTGACCTAGGGGCAAGTCGTGAAGTGACGAGTGACGGTGAGCGTGAGACATGCAGTTCATTCAACTCCGGCTCGGCTGGACCGTGCTGTGACAATATCCTGCTGTGGCATCTTCGAATAGTTCGAGTATTCATTCAGCGTTGACGGTTTTGGATTCGTTTTCTTTTTGTCCTAATTGCCCAGTTGACCCATGTAGAGAGGGCTCTGCGGAACATGATACCACCCATATTTCTTATATTTTGCGTTTGCAGTCAAGCTTATTACTAGTCGGTTATTACTAGTCGGGTCTATGTTATGCAAAGATTGAAGCTAGTTACCGGATCTGTCTTCCAATTTTTTTTCTTTTTCCTTTTTGGCTTTGAGCAGAGCGCAGATTGTTCATTGCTCCAGATTGGCATAGTCTAGAAAAAAAAAAAAAAACCACCAAATTGCGGCGCAAATTTCTCTCCATCAACCTCTTTGAATGTTTTGTGAAGTGCCATTGCGTGCAACCCGTTTGTAATTACATCTGCGGCTAAGACTTTCCTCTTACCTGCGTCTTCAGCATCGCTTAGCAGCGCCAATCTGTCTGTATTCGTCGCCTGTTCAACACGGCGTTCCACAGAGTTGGTTTCGGAGGGACTCATCCCCAGACCAGCTGGTTTCCTAATAGGGCAAGTCCGGCTGCACCTGCAGATGCAACTGCAAGTTTTAGCGCCTTGCGTCAGTGACACCGGGCGGCGGCAGGACCGAGGGACATAGCGAGTCATCGCCATGCGGTACCTCCTCACCAACAACCAGGCGCCCCGCTACTTCTCCCCGGCCGTTAGGCGGTACCTGGGCCGAGGTGGCGGACAGCAACAGCAGCCATCCGGAATCGGTGGGCTTCCAAAACTTCCAACATCCCGCTTTAAAAGCAGACTTGCCTCCCTCTCCATACCGCCACCTTCAATCTCCAAGTCATCTCGCCTCGTCAAGCACTTTGCAACGACCTCTATACGTACCGACGAGTCTAAGACCGCTATGGAGGCCATCAAGCAGACTTTCCAGCGCTGCAAGGCCCAGGGCCGAGTGAGTATTGCCCTCAATGACCATCGCGGGGCATCATCGCCTCTGGAGGGACACGTTACTGACGATGGACTTTTAGGCCGCCCTGGTCACCTATGTTACAGCTGGCTACCCTCGCCCTGAGGATACGCCTGATATTCTCCTGGCTATGGAGAAGGGTGGTGCTGGTGAGTAAACGTCCATCGTGTTGACACCGCTCTGTTCTTGTGCTGACGAAGGGGACAGATGTTCTGGAACTCAGAGCCCCTTTCACCGACCCCATCGCCGACGGTCCGACTATTCAAACCTCCAACACTGTATGTCTCCTAGTCGATAGTTCGTTAAAAAGAATCCGTCCTGACTCAAATAGGTTGCTCTGAGCAATGGCGTCACCATCCAATCTACCTTGGAGATGGTCAAGACTGCCAGGAGTCGTGGCCTCAAGGCCCCAGTCCTGCTTATGGGTTACTACAACCCACTCCTGAGCTACGGAGAGGACCGTCTGCTTCAGGACTGTCATGCTGCAGGCGTCAATGGCTTCATCGTTGTTGACCTGCCCCCAGAGGAGGCTATTTCTTTCCGCAAGCTTTGCACAAAGGGAGGGTGAGTTGAATGCCCTATATCTACACAACATCAAGTCAGCCATAGCTAACCAAACGCCTTACGACTTTTAGACTTTCTTACGTACCTCTGATCGCTCCCGCTACCTCAGATGCCCGCATGAAGATTCTCTGCCAATTGGCCGACTCCTTCATCTACGTCGTGTCGAGACAGGGTGTCACTGGCGCCCTTGGAACGATGAACGCCAACCTGCCAAACCTGGTTGAGCGCGTTAAGAAATACAGCGGAAACAAGCCCGCCGCTGTCGGATTCGGTGTTAGCACTCGCGAGCACTTCAAGAGCGTCGCTGGTGTTGCTGACGGCGTCGTTGTGGGAAGTCAAATCATTACCACTATTCAGAAGGCTGAGCCGAACCAGCTCTTCCCCGATGTCGAGAAGTACTGCGCCTACCTTTGTGGCCGGGACGCTCTGCCCCAGGATGAGACGACACGTGAGGTTGGCGTGATTGAGGCAGTCGCCAATGCCAAGGAGCCCAGCGGAGAGAATGTCACCGTGAACGCAACTATTACCGATAACGACCGCATCACAGCCGAGGAGGATAGCGCTCTGGTTGCCCAACTGGCCGCGCTTCACGGCAAGATCCCCGAGAGATTTGGCGAGTTCGGTGGCCAGTATGTTCCCGAGAGTCTTATGGACTGCTTGTCCGAACTGGAAGATGGCTTCAACAAGATCAAGGATGATCCTGCATTCTGGGAAGAGTACCGATCTTACTATGAGTACATGGGACGACCAGGTCACCTGCACCTTGCTGAGCGTCTGACAGAGTACGCAGGCGGTGCCAACATCTGGTTGAAGCGAGAGGATTTGAACCACACCGGTAGTCACAAAATCAACAACGCCCTGGGACAGCTGCTGCTGGCCAAGCGTCTGGGCAAGACCAAGATCATCGCCGAGACTGGTGCTGGTCAGCACGGTGTTGCAACCGCTACTGTCTGCGCTAAGTTTGGAATGGAGTGCACCGTCTACATGGGAGCTGTAAGTGGTTGACCTGGATTATTGGATGATGTACTGGATTGCTAACACAATTAACAGGAGGATGTTCGCCGCCAGGCTCTCAACGTTTTCCGAATGAGATTGCTCGGAGCTAAGGTTGTTGCTGTCGAGGCTGGTAGCAGGACTTTGCGAGACGCCGTCAACGAGGCTCTGCGTGCTTGGGTAGTCGAGCTTGACACCACCCACTACATCATCGGCTCAGCCATCGGACCTCACCCCTTCCCTACCATTGTGCGCACATTCCAGTCCGTTATCGGCCAGGAGACCAAGGAGCAGATGCTTGAGAAGAGGGCAAGCTGCCCGACGCTGTTGTCGCCTGTGTTGGTGGAGGCAGCAACGCTGTGGGCATGTTCTACCCTTTTGCTAACGACCCCAGTGTCAAGCTGGTGGGTGTCGAGGCTGGTGGTGATGGTGTTGATACCGCAAGGCATAGCGCTACTCTCACCGGTGGTACCAAGGAGTTCTGCACGGTGTGCGCACATATGTCCTGCAGAACGAGCACGGTCAGATCTCCGACACTCACTCCGTCTCGGCTGGTCTCGACTACCCAGGTGTCGGCCCTGAGCTGAGCTCTTGGAAGGACAACGAGCGTGCCAAGTTCATCGCCGCGACGGATGCCGAGGCCTTCATTGGCTTCAGGCTGATGAGCCAGATGGAGGGTATCATCCCTGCACTGGAATCAGCCCACGGTATCTACGGAGCTATTGAGCTTGCCAAGACGATGAAGAAGGGCGAGGACATCGTTATTTGCCTTAGTGGCAGAGGAGACAAGGATGTGCAGAGTGTCGCCGACGAGCTTCCTAAGCTGGGACCTAAGATTGGCTGGGATTTGCGATTTTAAAAGTGGTTTGAATTTGTAGTACGGGCATAGAGCGGGACGGAACGGGCAAAGGTGCGAAATTTGCATCATATGGTACAGAATCTTGGTTGGGCGTTCTATAACGAAGTGTTTTTATACATGGCATGAGTATTGTTACATTTTGGAGAGATAGAAAGAAGACGCTTCAAATGCACTTTTTCATGAATGTGAAGGTCTCGCTTCCGTCTCTGCCTTTGATGCGCCCAATGTCTCGGCGCTCGCCACTTCCAACTCATCAATTTCCTTCAGTAGCTGTTGCTCAGCCTCATCTGATAGTTCCTCCACATTCTCAGTCTCCAGAAGCTCGGCTTCGTTGCCAAGCAGGAAAGCGTTGCCCACGAGCCCAAGCTGGGCCTCGAGTTCAGCAGCCTTCAGCCCGTCAACGGTGGCGCGGCTCCTCTTGCTCAGGGGCCGGGGGTAGCGAAGTCGAGGGCGTATTGGATGATGTCGTCCCGGTCCACAATCTCCTTAGGCTCCAGCCCCAAGGCGACACGCTCTTCGTTGAAGCGCTCCTGCACGGGGCGCGACTGCATGAGCAGCCAGCGGAGGTTCCATCCACCGGGGCCGAGCTCCTTGATGCGTGCGGGTTTGGACTTGAGGAGGTAGTTCTCGAGGCCGTCCTCGCGGCGGATCGTCTTGAGGACGCGCAGGGTCAGGCGGGTCTTGACGTTGGCGCCGACGGAGGGCAGGAAGAAGCTCTTGACGTGAATGTTGGGCTTCCAGTAGCGCGGCGACTTCTGTTTATGCTTGTGGGCGACCCTGTTTCCGAAGCGGATGCGCGCGGAGCCGTAGAGCCCGCGGTTGGACTGCTTGTAGAGGCGGCGCTCGCCGTAGGGGTAGGGCGGGATGACATTGGAGGGCAGAAGGTGCGGCTTGACCGTCTTAGTCTGGCAGGGGACGGTCGTGGAGAAGGGTCGCAGGGAGGATTGCGAGGAGGCGGCGGAGAAGGCGGTCGCGGGGAGGAGAAGGGGTTGGCGGCGGCCACGGCACGGGTCAGGCGAGCAGAGGCTGCCATGGCGGTTCGGCTCGGGAGGGACAGCATCTTGGCTGCTTGGGTCCCCGGGAAAGGGGAGGATCGAGATACTGGTGATGAAGTAGCGATGTTGTTATTGAGGCATCAGTAGGGCCTCAATTGGGTGGATTAGACAACACCCCACACAGCTGGCTGTGTCCGTCTCAATTGTCCACACCTGGAAATCTGATGATAATTTTTGGGCGACGGGATGAGTTGGAGCATCCCAAGCTCGGAGGTGCCGATGTTCCGCGCCGAGCTTGCACCATCAAGCGCAGGCGGGTCAGGTGACATCGTGTGGCTTTCGCGCAGCAGCACCAACGTTGCAGTGGCTTTGGTTCCTGGGTATTCGACATGCCGAAAAAGTAATCAGCTCTTGTCCTCCCTCCGTTATCAAAGACCCTTGACATTTGATACTTTACGAAGTGACGAAACCCTCCCATAGCCTCAATTGATTCGAGTCACTTCCCCTTTTTTAATTTATGTGGCACTACCATGTTTCCCGGTGGATGAAGCCGTCCTCAAGAACAACCCGGACTTTGCCAATCTATACAACAAGCTCACCCACGTCATCCTAGAGCCGGATGGCTCGACGAAGGATGGCCCCGCTGCTGCTGAACGTGCAGCTGTGCAGAAGGTATGCCGGTGATGCCTTGCTTCTGCGTTATGTTTTTGGACTGCAACACAGCCTATATTCTCAATTGGACGTTCCGCTTCTATCTCTTGCCCGTGGCTAAACCCATCCCCTCCGTCCAGGAACTCGAGCAGCGGCGCCTAAAAGCCGCCAAGCACCACCTCCTCGCCCGCGCCATCGCCACAGCCGTCCCTCCCGAGTCCTCGACTCGTAGACGACAGCCTCCACGGCCCCCAGCGCTCCCCGAACCCCTCCTCGACCTCCTGCTCCTCCTACCGCCTCTTCTCGCGCCCGACGCCCCGGCCCCGCCGTCGCTGCTTCTCACCAGCCCGCCGCTCTCCGACCTCGAGACGCTGCTGCCCGACCTCGCCGCGCTTGTCTCCGCCAGCCTGCACAAATCGGTCCTCGACCTCACCCGCGTCGCCCACCCGTCCACCAACCCGTCCTACCTTCACCGCCACGTCGCATCGCTGGCCCGAACCCACGCCGATCTGACCGCCCAGCTGCGCGACCGCCGACGGGACCTTGCCGCTCTACGGCACGAAACCCTCACGGCCCTGACGGCGCTGCTCGACACCTACGGCCAAGCACTTACGCACCTGATTCGCGCCCTCGAGGCCAAGCATGGCGTTGTGTCGCGCAGCCTGGAACTGCGTGCCGTGCAAGTTCAGCACCGTGCCGAGTTGGGCGCTGCCGAGGCTGAGCAGACGCGGTGGACGTTAACAAAGGAGATTTACACACCTGAGACGGCTGCGGCACTGTACAACTACGGCGCGCATCTGAAGGATGCCAAGAGTCGCACCGCAGAGAGAGTCAGGAGTCTAGAGGACGAGCTAGCTGAGTACGGTGTGGGCGTGCAAGGTGGAGAGGGCAAGGAGAAAACGATGAGAGAAATGGCAAAGGTATACCGTGAGATGAGGCGGCAAGTAGACGACGTGCAAGTCGATCTGGAACGGTTACAAAAGGGTTAATGTTTGCACACGGTTGCCAAGGTCTGAATTTTTGGTGGAAATGAAAGTTATGAAAGCACAGCAAGCGATTGAATAGCCCGAGGGCAATCTGTCTATTTTCGTGTTAAAGAGATTTTGTTACATATGCCGGCTTCACACTATATGCAGGCCCATATCCTTCATTAATAGAAAGCCATGAACATTTCATATTTTGTCCACTCCATCCGGTCAATCTGATGTACTGTTTCCAGCCTCACACTCTAACCCTTGACCTTGAAGATGGCCTCGGCCAGGTAGCCGACATTCTCGCTGGTGATACCGGCAACGGAGATACGGCCGTCCTTGGTGGCGTAGACGGAGTACTCCTTGGCGAGCTTGTCCATCTCCTCAGGGGTCATACCAGTGTAGGCGAACATGCCGATCTGGTTGGTGATGTGGGACCAGTCATGCTTGGAGCCGAGCTTCTCGAGGTTCTCCTTGAGCAGGGCACGCATGGTGATGATGCGGTCAGCCATCTGCTTGACCTCGGACAGCCACTGCTGGTAGAGCTTGGGGTCCTTGAGGATCTCGGTGGCAATACGGGCGCCGTGGATGGGGGTTGGAGTACATGGGACGGATGAGGATCTTCAGCTGCGAGTCGACACGCTTCTTCTCGGCAGCATCAGCGCAGAGAAGGGAGAAAGCACCGACACGCTCACCGTAGAGACCCTGGTAGCAGGTTAGCATCAGATACCTGTCTTTGTGAGCAACGAGTTGTAGGCAAGATGCGACTCACCATGTTCTTGGCAAACGACTGGCAGAGGGCAATGTCGTGGCCCTGCTCGACGAAGTGGCGGACAGCGAAGGCATCCTTGTTGATGTCACCGCTGGCGAAGCCCTGGTAGGCCATGTCGAAGAAGGCGAAGTGGTTCTGCTGCTTCACAATCTGGGAGATCTCCTTCCACTGCTCCTCGGTAGGGTCAACGCCAGTGGGGTTGTGAGCGCAGGCGTGGAAGAGGAAGACACTGCCGAGAGGAGCGGCAAGGAGGTCAGCCTTGAGACCCTCGAAGTCGAGGCCAATGGTCTTCTTGTCGTAGTAGCGGTACTGCTCAACCTTGAGGCCGGCATCGGTGAAGACAGCCTTGTGGTTGGCCCACGAAGGGGTGGGAATGAAGATCTTCTTGTCGCCAGAGTAGAAGCGCTCAGGAAAGCGGCACCAATGCGCAGAGCGCCAGTGCCGGAGATGGTCTGAGTGATGGCGACACGGTCAAGGACAGGCGAGTCGGCGCCGTAGGCTAGCTTAGCGGCAAGGGCAGGGAACTCAGGGACACCGGTGATTCCGGCGTACTCCTTGTTCAGCTTGGAGTCGACGACCTTGAGCTCGGCCTCGCGGACGGAGGGCAGAACGTATGGCTTGCCCTTGTCATCTCGGTAGGCACCAACACCTGCAGGTTATGATGATTAGTCGGACGGCTTGGACAGGAAGACGGAGCTGTCGCGTGCGTACCAAGGTTGATCTTCTTCTCGAAGGAGTCGGCCTTGAAAGCTTCGGTGATACCTGTGGAGCAATTGGTCAGCGATTTGGTCATCGACGGGATGCGGGAAGAGCTGTCGCAGTAGACTCACCAAGAATGGCCTAGATAGTGCGGACGGAAGACGCAGCTGGTCAGCCAAGGACACGACGTTGTTCACGAGGGAATTGTTACTCACATCCTAGAACAAAGATTAGCAATGGCTCTGGAAGGCAATTGAGCGGCGATGGCAGAGAGGAAGCAAACATACAGGAGGACCCTGAGGGACGGTGACCCAGGTCGACAGACCGCGGTAGGCGACCAGGTTGCGGACGGCTGGGCGAGCGGCGACGGCCTGGCGCGAAGCAATTCGAAGCGACGACAGCATCATTGTGGGCGAACGAAACGAGGATGGAGGAGGAGGAAGACAAGTGCAAAGCAAAGAAGCGAAGTGAAAACTGGCTCGCTTCGTGGCAATGATGAGAGGTGGAAGTGGAAGGGAGGAGCTCCTTGCCAACGAGACAAAAAAGTTGACGTGGTAACGTAATAAGGCAAAAGGCAAGGGAAGGAGGGATCGGAAATCAGATCATCGGCAGGCGTGTGAGTCGATTGGCACGGCTAAAAGCGACAGCCTGCCTACGTTTAAGTACCTTACTTACCTACCTACGTGCAGTACAGTGACTAACCTTCAGGTGGTATTACTACACCCAGCGGCCAGCGGCCAGCGGCCAGCGGCCAGCGCAACTGGAGTGGGGCTACCCCGGATGACTCAGGCAATGACTGTCTCCCGTAGCTGAGTACAGAGTACCTACTAGGTAGGTGCTGTACATCTTTTTCCTTCTCTTTCTTATCTGCTGTTTGCTTTTTCCCAGACCGAAGCCCTCCCTTTCCTCCTCCTTCCCTCAGGTCAGAGCCCTTGGCTTCACGATGCAAGTATGCCGTATCGTCTCGGTAACGCACCGGCAAAAACCCTCCAAAGAATATACCCCGTTGACATGTGGGTTGCTTCAACTAGTGTCTTCCCTGCACACAAACATGGCTAGAAATCATGCCACTTAACCGGTACCGGTCGCCTCGGAGTCACTTAGCCAGTCATCCACATGCAAATACAGGTATCACATCATCACCATGCTTTCCTCCCAATACCCACAAGCCAGGAACCAGTCATTGAGTGGCTCAATTGACTCAAAGCTTACTCTCAGCTCCAACCTATCCGATACACCCAACCAGCTCACAGTAACCCGGCCCGGAATGGTCGATTGTGTCCTACCCGGCCCGGCCCGGCAGTATCAACGCCACGAGCAAAGCCGGTAATCGCGCTCTTTCTTCAATGACTCTTCTTTCAATTGTCTTGGGATTATTATGTCATCCAGTCATTACTATATACATGCCATGAGTCCGTCATCTGCCATTCATTAAATGTCTCCCTCACTGCCCTTTCTCCTGCCTTCCCAGCCCACGCTCATCTCCGGGCACCTGGTCCGCTATTTGATCGTACTGATTCATTACCGTCTCCTCCACCGTCTCGTGAAACACGTCAACATGAGTGGTCGCGAATTTGCGCGCGCTAATCTTCCGCTCGAAGAGCACATCCAGCTCGGCAAAGGTCCGTCCGTTGGGCTCTGGCAGGCGAAAGTAGGTGTAAATGATACACAAAAAGCAAATGCCGCCCTACACAAGTATCGAGCAAGGTTAGCGAATGAGCCCTGACCGATCAAGAATCCGACTATCTTACCCAAAAGAATCCGGCATAATTACTCCAGTTCCAGGCACTAGGATTAAGCATATATGGCGTCAAAACACCATTGATGATGCCCACGATGTTGCTATAATCAGTTAGCAACTACGTCAGCAAGCGACGCTTCGGGTGGCATGAAGCAACCCAATGCAATCTGGTAAGAGGGCAATCGGTACTCACTAAAGGTTTCGTCCAAGCACTACCGTCTTGATCTGCAGGCGACGGGACGAGAGCTCGCCCACAAGCGAGTAGCACACAGTGCCAACCGTAAGTTGATAGATCAACGACCAAACCACCATGATGCTTCCCGTCGCCAAGGCACCCTGCTCTCTGTGCTCTTCGGGCACTAAACCGAGAAAGCCCAAGACGAACAGCATGGTACAAAGACCGCACAAGCCGTACAGATACAAGGTACGGCGTCCGATCCCTAGTGTCATCAGACCCCATGCGCCGAAGACTCCAACCATATTGATAGCATATTGACCAAGAGCGAAGGAATATGACTTCTCCGTGGTCAAGCCGGCTTGTTTCAGAAAGTAGGTCGAGTAGTTGGAAAAGGAGTTTCCGCTGAGATTCTGGATAGCCCAAACCATGCAAACAATTTCCGTACGGCGCAGGTCAACACCCTTGAAGCAATCCCAGTATGAGGCACCAGCGGTCATCTTCTGTTCCAGCGCGGTGGTGTGCACCATCATAGCAATCGTCTCGTCGGCGTCGAAGTCGGTTTCGCGGTCGAGGCTCGTGAGGCGCAGCAGGGACTTCTTAGCCTCCTGGGTCTTGCCCTTTCGTACCAGCCACCAGGGTGACTCGGGCGCAAAGTAGATGCCGATAAATAGCGGGAGCGGCCACATCCACTGCAAAGCGTAGGGGATACGGTAGGCCCATTCGTCCTCGCGATCGAGCATGCCGTGGATAACACCAATACCAACTTCCTGTCCCAATCCCCAGCAAAAATTGATGTACGTAGTCAAGTAACCACGTAGAGCGATAGGGCAAACTTCGGAGGCGTAGGTGATCGTGATCGTCTGGAAGATGCCCCAAGGGATACCGCACAAGATCTCGGCAACCAAGAGAGTCTGGATGTTTTGAGCTGTGAAGAAGATAGCAGTGAAGCCGGCAACCAGAACAAGACATGTCATGACAGTCCAACGATATCCAAACCGCTCCGAAGCAAAGCCGTTGATAAAGAGACCAATGATTTCACCACATAAGACACCCTTTCCGATCAATGTTGTCAGTAAATGAGAGCTCTGACATATGAAAGAGACGGGTGCCAGCTTGAATGGCAGATATCAACTTACGTTACTCAATCCGGCCTGCCACTGAGCAGGGACCTCATACGTGCCGTCCTCTAGTTGAACACCATATTTGCGGTTGAATTGAGGAAAGGCGTCTATTAACGAGTAAGCAATTGAGCTTTCAAACAGCCTGTAAATGCGCCACATGTTGACATTGGAGTCAACGACGGTAAGTAAGGACGTACAGAAGTTGTTGACGAGACTGATATCGTATCCTTCCATGACGATACATGTGGAGATGAGGATACTCCAAAAGATGGCCTTTGGGTACAACTTGATGCCCTGGAGCAGGGTCATATTCTGCTCCTTGGCGGCGGCGGCTCTGGCGTTACGAATGACCTGGCTCCTGCCATCCTTTTCGGAGTAGTCAGGGTCAGCGGCATGCGCCGGAGAGACATCATCTTGAGGCAGGCCGTCAGGTTTGGAGGCATCGACCTTGTCCTCGACATAGTGGTCGCGTGGCTCATTGCCAGATGCGTTGGGCGGAGCAGCCATGGCGCCGGAAGCACACGCGCGCGGTGGGTTCTTAGCTGGCAGATGAGGCTCCTGTTAAAACCCCGAATGGCGTCCAAGAGAATTGTCCCAGGGCTTTTCTCAGGGTTGGGGATGTCAAAGCTCACGACGTACAGAGCACGAAATCGAGGGGCATTCCACAAGGTTCAAATTCTTCGGCGGCGGCAAAACGAGAAAAAAATCCAGATTGCGAGTCGCTCAGTAAATAAACACAACTGGAAAGAAAAAAGGGATTGGACGATTTCTCGGTCCAGCCGGAAGGCAGGTAGGAGTTTAGCGGTTTATTTAGTGCCGAAAGATATTTCTTCCTCGGTTTATTGATTGTTATGGGCTTTTGGGAGAAAAGAAGTGGTTCCTTTTGGTCGGCTCCGCGATGTGGGGATATGCAAACCAGCATCTACTGTCCTGCGGTGTAATGAGGTGTCCGTGCCGGAGCCCGCATTTCGCTTGGCCAATCTCTTGTTCGATTCACGTCCATTGCTTGCCTCGAACCTAGGCCAGGACACCCCATCGCTTCCGTAAACAGTAGAGTTGAGGGGACGAACTTTCTAGAGCGTCATGTGCGGAGCCGCTTCCTTGCTGGAATGTGACGTTGCTCCGCGATGCTACGCAGTTCCATGATGGAGAAGTCTCGGTGAAGGTGCAGCGGACATGCAGCGTGGGACGAATAGGGCGATGGCCTTGATCGTTGGACCAAAGATGCAGGTTGATGTTTGAACCAGTTCAGTTCCGTTCCAGGATTTACTCGAGGTACGAAGTACATGGTTCGAGGAAAAAAGGTCACATGGTGTGGGGTAGTGGGAAAGAGAAGAGATGGAAGGCACGAAGGGGTAGGTTGGGACGAAGAAGGTGGGACAAAAACACAACAAACACTTTGGTCACAATCATCGTGTGCCGTGCCCAGATACCATATATATATATATATATATATATATTTATATACATATGTATGCCTTTTCGCATAATTACCTACACATCAGCCTCAATCTGACAGGAATTGGCATCATGTTCAATGCCAATGTCTTGGTCTGTCCGGGGACCGCGGCGCAGGAAAATCCTTCCTCTCACTTCAGTCGCCCACGCTAGGTCACACGTCCTTGACCGTCATGGTCTCGTCCATTAGTCGCGCCGGCAATTGGGTCCTTATCCGCATCTGCACTTATGCATACAGTACATACAGCGTCCTCTAACCAAATGCTATGTAGCACGTCAGGCGAGCATCGTCTCTCCGACGATCCATCCATCGCATATCCACAGCACAGGCCTCCCTGTCCAGGCCATAAGCGGAAGGTCCTTTCCTAGAGCTTCTCGTCCGAGGTGGTTCCACTTCCGCGCCCGGGACTACCAGTGAAGACGTTGGATTAAACGCGTTCGCTTACTTGATGACTTACTCAAAGAGAAGCCCCTGGGCGCAATCGACTCAGCGGCCAAGGGCTTGAAGAGCCCGATGTGGGCCCTCCAGCGCACGATGCTACGTGAGCGATGTACTAGCAGGTCAAGAGCAGGATCGTCTTCTGCTTCTGCTGTCTGCCTTTTCCTCGTATACAGCGGACGCTTCGTCATACGCTAGTCAGCTGACCTTGCTCAACCGTTACTGACGCTCGACACAATGGTGTTTTGTCCCCAGCTCTTGTTATCGGCTCATTTAAGCTGGCCATCTCAAGCGCGAATCTTGCGTCCAAAATAGGAAATTATACCACAACGGTTGTGGTGATTCCCCTGCTCTCCCAGATTACCGATAGTCCTCAAACACTTCAAGAGATGCGATTCTGAGACGCCATCTCATCAATCTTACCTTTAGGTCTTCTCAGGACTGTGCTCTTCAGTTATGACTTGAACATGAGACCTGTGCCGCCACAGCACATACACTAGTGTATAGTCAACTTGCTCTTATGCTCATGGTTTGTCTTCCTGTTCAACCCGTAGTCAACCCACACAGCCCTATCCTACCTTATTTCGCCATGGGGCTGCCCTATTCGGCTATCTGGGTCTGCCCCATCCCGCCCTCGTCCGCTCCTACAGTCTTCTCCGTCCTGTTCCGTGCTACCTTCGTCCTCTTCAACGCTTCATGCTGCCCTGTAATTGGCTACTTGCGTCCGTTTTCACCGGCTCGGCGTCCTTTCCTGATCTCAGTCCCTTGGCTATGCCGTGGCCTTCCTCTTAGCCTAGTTGTGGATCCCACCACCCGTTGTCAACATGCTGGGAGCTGAAATTGGTACAGACCCCTGTCTCCCAAGACAAACCTTTTCGACGATATCTTCTCATCTCTCCTTTTCTTTTGCATATGCCCAGACTTAAAGATAGACACAGCTCAATGCTTTTTCCAGGCATAACTTGATGATTGCCCCCAACTATCTCTTTGCCTCAACCACTTTCTTAGGAAGCCTCGAGCCATAGCCCATCCATACTGCTATTCCAACCCCTACCACCATACAACCCCTTCGACCCCACCAGTCTCTTGGCGCGACGCCAGTCCTCTTGGCTGCTTAGGTAGAAGATTGTCAATAACATTGACCGAAGCACTGCAACCCCATCTATAACGGGGACGTGGGATGGATGCGTGGTCATCAGCCAGAAACGTTAGCGTCCTCCAGCCCCTTGCCCAGCGCTGATAGATGCACGAAAGAGGCTCCGGAGATGTCGAGAATGGCCATCACGCCCACAATTGCGTTGGTGAACCCAGTCCCTTCCCTCCCAGTTCCATGTAGGCGGTCTCACACGTGGGACTGGGCGTAACGGTTCGAATGTAGAATGCCCTTTGATCAATGCCCTGACGCCGTCCACATGGTAACTGTCCACGTAGTTCTGGACCGGCTACCTGGCTAGGCGGAATCTACCATCCTTCCGTTCTGGCTACAAACTGGGTGTCTCCGTTACTTAGCCTATCCTCATTTACCCATCCTCATTCCTGGCCAAAGCCCTACCGGGGTATCTCCTCAGGGTTCCCACTCACGTCTTTACTCATCTTCACACCTGCAACACCACAGTTCGCATTGATCTGTGGGGAGGCAACGCGAAGCAACTCTGCGTGCGTGCCCCGAGGTTGATTGGGTTTGACATTGGGAAGTCTTAGGAACGACGACAGAGGCCGACTCGAGTCGCCTCTTGGAAGACTGCGACCATGGATCGAAGGGATATGGACTCGGACAAACATGTCAACGAGTACCCTCTGCAGTACATCGAACATGACCCCCAAGGCACCATGCAGACCGTCGTATCCAGGAACTCGATGTATGCGCCTGAAGCCCTGCCGCCCTCTGGCTTGGAGGTGATGAAGGACAAGTACGCAGACTCGGGCGAATACGCGCCGGAGGCCCTACCAAACTCAGATCTGGAGGTTTTGGTGAACCCAAAACAGAGCACCACAATCTCCTCCAAGCCGTTACCGCCGGCTCCGGCGTACGAGGCCGTCATTGCTACCAACAACGTTCCCCGAAGAAGCGCAAGCTCACCCGGAAGACCATCATCATTATCGCCATCGTCGTCGTGCTCGCCCTTGTCGCAATCATCGTTGGTGCTGTTGTTGGCGCGAGGAACAGTGGCTCCGACCGAAACGAGAAAGCCGACCCAAGCGAAACCCAAGACGAGTCCAATGATCAGTTAACATCAGTACCTCCAGCCATCGTCCCAAGCCCCAGCACCAGCAGCGCCGCCCCAGAACCGAGCAGCAGCGGCCCGTCCGTACAGCTACCGGACGAAGATGATGTCAAGATCGGTTCCTCATTCAGCGCCTCGTTCACCTTTTATGGTTCTGCTGACGGTGGCGACGGCGTGAACTGCAAGACCTCCGAGAACTCTTGCGGCAAACGGGCCGAGGTAAGTTTCCATCTCTCATCCCTATGCTGATCAAGGCCCCCATGACTGACCATGCTTGAAACGCGTAGTCTGGCTATGCCGCTGGTGTCTCTCAAAATCTTTACGGCAACGGTATGACCTGCGGCACCTGCTGGCGCCTACGCGCCGACGTGGACGCCGGCAAGGAACTCGTAAACCGAACCATTGTCGTCCTGGTCAACGAAATTTGCCCAGCCGAAGGCTACCCCATCTGCGGCCAAAAGAACCTCACCAGCGTCAACAGTTTCGATGCGCAGGTCAACTTCAACCTCTGCGGAAACACCGGCGCATCAGACGCCCTGTTCGGATTTAATAGCGGCGTGGACATGGCCATTGGAAAGGCAACGAGAGTCGACTGCAAGGAGTGGAAGGGCAAAGTCAAAGACCTCTGGTGAACGAGGGTCAACTAATTTAAAGGGATTTTTTCGCAAAGGGAACGGAAGGGAGGGGTTCAGCGCATAATGATACCTTTGCTTGTTTGGCAAGCCGGCGGGCACGGATACGAATGTTTTGTAGAATTCACTCTGGTAGAGACAGCGCCTGCTCTACGCAGTTTTACTATTATACACGGGCGTTAGTCCATTTCGATAGAAGCCAACAACACTCGACGTCGAACCAGGAAGTCGAACAAGTTTCCCATCTCTGACATCATTTCTTCCAGAAATCTCTCCACCATTCTTTAAGTCCGTACGCCTTCTCCTGCCCTCAAGATGCACCCTGACAGTGTCCTTGCCAGAGAACTGGTCAAGAATGCTGTTCTTCTTCTCAGGGGCGGCCCATGATGCCAGGCCAGCAGACTTTGGCCGCGTGGCTCTCTCCTTGATTTCTCCAGCCAGACGTGGTGCTACATCGGCAAAGCAGGCGTCTAGCTCCCTCTGTAACGAAAAATATGGCTTCTTTGCCAGATCGGGAGCCATAAGGTTGTAGCTCCGTGTAATAGAGTTGAGATTCTCAATAGATAAGTCCATGTAGGCCTTCTCGGCTTTCTCCCAAGTCGGATCACGGAATGGACGGGATAGAACCACTGGCTCTTCAGGTTCCGGTACAGCTGCTTTAGCATCCGCAGCTGCCTGTACCTGCTGCCGCATCTTGACCATGACCGGGTCTTCTGTTGTGTTTGTAGGAACAGGAATCTGGTCAGTAGTTCTCAGGCGCGGGTTGTGCACCATCTCCGCCGCGGCATATTCCTCGGCTCTCTTCATCTGCTCCTCTAACGACCCTCCTTTGCGGAAATCATCCGTGCAGCATGGCGTGTCCAGTCACTCCGCAGACGAGCGCGGAATACATTAGCTGCCCTCGACAGATCCTGCTGCTTCTCAATCCAAGGCGGAACCAAGTCTTGCCGCTGAATCATCTTATTCATGATGTACTCAGTCGTATCGATGAACGGGTTGTCTGCTCTAGGGTCTCTTTCCACGGCTTTCCCACGCGGAATATCCTTGAACTGGCCTCGAGCAA
Organism: Albifimbria verrucaria; assembly: GCA_020081605.1. Taxonomy (NCBI): domain Eukaryota; kingdom Fungi; phylum Ascomycota; class Sordariomycetes; order Hypocreales; family Stachybotryaceae; genus Albifimbria; species Albifimbria verrucaria. Next base: position 4,326,104 of record JAHREC010000013.1, read on the forward strand.
TAGCGTCTTCGATCCGCTGGTTCGCCAGGGCTGTCAGCCCCGAGATTGTATTCGGCACGGCGCGTGCGGCCGGCTCGAACCTGTCTCGAAACTCCTTTCTTAGAGCCTCCCTCTCGCCCTCACTGAGGCCCTCTTTCTCTTTGATACCCATTCCAGAGTACAATGCTGCCCTGTCTTTCGCGCTGGCAGCCCGTTGCCCTGGACTCACAATGGGGCCCTTCTTCAGCCGCATATCTACTGGCGGCGGTTCGTATTTGCCTCGGAGTCCCGGCTTCAACGGCTTCTTTGCATCATCAAGCATTCTCAACACCGCATCCTCGGTTGCCTCCTGGCCCGTCCATGGCTGCGAATGCGCGATATGGCGAGTGCCTTCGCCAACGGACGAGGAAAGACCTGCCTGAGCAAAGGCACCGGAGAACTGATTCCGGAATTTAGTATCTGCGATCTTATCGAGCAGCTTCTCCTTGAGCTCCTCTGAGAACCCTGCGTCTTCGATAGCTCGTCGTCCAGCAGCTCCGCCAGTGAACAAGGCTTCCTCAGTTGCCTCCTCTAACCGGCGCGCCATAGGACCTGGCTCCGCCGCTTGGCCCGACGCGGCCCGCGTTGATGATTTCGATCCATTACTCGTGTCTTTTGTGGCATTTTCCTCAGGGGTGGTTGATGTGCTGGTCTTGGAAGAGTATGATTTTGCTAGTGGTCCCCTGCTGTGATGTAGAGTACGGCGACAGCTTCGACACACGAGACCTGTCTGCAAGACGCGAGTGGCCATTGCCTGCGGAACCGCGAACGCCTTTGTCGAATCTAGTTGAGTGGCCTTGTATAGAAAGCGAATGCGATCTTGCCGAGGTTTACAGAATTTCACATAGGCAACGATATCTAGTTATATGGGTGCCGTAAAATAAAGGTCTACCTCATGACTTCACTTCCGAAGCTGAAGTGGCGATAAGAGCTTATGTTAGTCAGCTCGCCATCACCGATAGCACCAATAAGCCAGCCTCTAAATCTGGCTCCCAACGGGTCGTCAAGGCTTCACGAAAGAACGAAAATAATTCATTCTCATAATATAAATTACAAGGTCAGGCGACTAATTGACTCATGCAACAACGTGATTAAGAAATTAATTGTCTCATTCAGGTATGATTTCTTAGCTGCGTCACTATAGTAAACTCATCACCGTTGCATTTACCATGCTTTCATCTTCCACTCCCCATGATATCACAATCCAAACGCAACCTTCTCTGAGCTTTCCAAGGGTATCATAATCTTCTACAACACTGAGAGACTCCACAGAGTCTTTCCGATCCCGCTGAGACGATAGTTCGTTCAGTATTCTCAGCAGCTACCACGCTAGCCGGACCCGGCCACCCAAGCAAAGCCTTTACGAGCTTCTACGGCCATACGGCTCGAAGGGGAAAAGGGCTGATACGATGGCAGAGCCAATGAAGAGGGCCGCGCAAACGTAGAGGGAGCTGAGGTAGCCGTGTTACCGGCGCTAGCCACCACGCTGGAGATGATACCCATGATACGGTTGAAGGCGACAGCCATGCCGTTACCGGTGCCGCGGTGGGCACTGGGCAGAACCTCAGGGGTGTAGGCATAAAGCGTGGAGTAGTAGATGTTGATGGCGCAGGCAGTTAGGCAAGACATGGCAACGTCAACCTTGTCCGTCTTCACGGCGGTGTAGGCGAAGAGGAAAGCCATAGAAACTAGAGCACCAATAGACATGGTGTAACGGCGGCCAAGTAGTTTGGTGTTGCACATGAGAGCTGCAATAATGGGACCAGGAATACCGCTGATGTTGGTCAGAGAGTAGTTGCGCCAAGTCTCAAACTTGGTGCGTTGGAAGACAGCTCCGTGTTCAGCCATGTAGCTCCTAGTCTGGTGTTAGCAAGTAAAGAAATCAACTAGAGCAATATTGAGTGAGGACTTACGGGAGGAAGACGTAGAAGAGCGGGTATGCGAGACCGATAAGAGTCCATGAGAACCAAACCAGAACAGTCGAGATGGCGATCTTCTTGGTGCAGAAGAGACCGCGGAAGTGAATCAGGGTCTCACCCAGGGAGAAACGACTTGAGCTGTGAGCGGAACGAACAGTGCCGCAAGCCTCCAGCTTCTCCAAGGTCAGAGAGCAAGGACGGTTGTACTTCTTGGCAAGGTATTGCAGAGTCTCGATAACTTGAGCATCGTCGCCCAAGCCGAGGAGGTACTTGGGTGTCTCCTTCAATCGAACAACGGTAATTCGAAGAACGGACATGGCAAAGACGATGGCACCACCAGTAAACATGACATATCGCCAGCCATAGTTGTTGGCCTTGGTGCAAGTTTCCACAGAGGTGCAGTTCCACTTCTCAGGGACAAGGAAACCCCACGCAATGAAACCGGTGACGGCCTGGCCAACACCCCACCAAGCGGCGAGGAGAGTCAGAAGCCATTGCTTGTTGCCGGGAAGGTATTCGAGGAAGACGGTGGTATCCATGACAAGGTTGCCGCCGCCACCAAAACCAACCAGAGCCGTGAAGACACCGAGGGATGCCCACGAAGGCATGGCACCAGCAAGGATACAGCTTCCGGAGCAGATGAAGAGAGAGAGGTTGAAGGCCCACTTGCGACCGATGATGTCGGCACCGAAGCCCCAGAAGATGGCGCCAACAAGCAAACCGACGTAGGATGCGAGGTTCAAGCCCTTATCGTAACCAACCTGGCCGAACTCGAGGAAGGCTTGGGCAGAAATAACGGACTGGAAGAGGGTGATCATGGAATCGACGGCGTAACTATGCGTCACAGATGTCAGAAAAAGCCAGACCATCGACAGGGCAAAAACAGAACAAGCATTGTACGCAGCCAACTTACCCGAAACCATTGAGGAAGAAGAGCTTCAAGTGGTAGTTTGTCCAACCGATTTCGTCAATCGCCTAGGAAGAAAACTCGTGTTATTGGGCATGCTCAACTTATGGTAGAGGATCCAACTTACATTGTTGACGAGATGCATCTTCATGTCCATGGCAGGATCGAGATCTTGGAGCGCAAGAATATCCTCGCCTTTGAGCGAGGAAGTGGCATCGCCAGAAGTGAGCACACCAGGCTCGTTGCCAATCTTGCTCTCAGCAGCGGCAGGGTCCCCTCGGACCACAGCCTCATAAGGAGGTGCAGCATCAGACTTATCCATGGTGAAGCAGAAGCTTACGCACGGATTGCTTGGTGTTGTTATCGGGGAGTTGTCGAGGATGCGACTTGGTATTAGATTGGCGGGGTGTAGTCGCGGGTCGTTCCGTCGCTGGAAGCTTGGCAGAGGCGACTCGGGAGCTCGATTTGAAGAAAACCAAGGCGGTAATGATGACAGCGCCTACAAAGCTGGCTAGATGTGGTTGCTTGGAATGCGCCAACAAAATAAAGCTCGAGCTTGCGAAAGCTGGAGGGAGGGTTGAACCGTCAAGCGTGGGGCGTTGAACAGAATTTGGTTCTGTTCCTGCAGCGGAACAGACTGGTCTAGGCCGGAGTCAAATCAATGACACCAAAGGAGGCCTGTATGGGCTTTAGGGACCAAGAGGAGGAGAGTATGAAGGTGAGAGAGAGAAAGAGAAAGAGAGGAGAGCGAAGCAGGAGAGACGAGGAAGACGATCAGCGGCGCAGGGGTGATTTAAAGCTTCCTTGTCCCAAGACTGGTTGCTCTGCACCGATCCAGACAGCCCCAGAGGCTACCTTACACTGCCTTAGTTCTCATGGCCAGCTCTGGCGAATTGGACAACTGCAGCGCCAAACGACCAGTTACCTAGTTGCCTTAGTGCCCATGTCTCCAGAGGAGAAAAAAAAAGAGAATGCCGGACCCTTGCACCACAGTGGTCTTGCCCCGGCTTGTCGCTCGAGTGGCCGGGCTAAGCAAGGCCTTGGCGGGAACACGAAAATTGGGTATGATCCAATGGTTTACTGGTCGCAAAGATCCCAGGCTTGTCCCTCTTGGCTCGAGCTCGTGGTGGCACTTTGACATTGCGCTAGAGCGGTTGTGGGCTTGGTGGACGGGTAGTTTCGCAGGAGAGCTGGCTGGATGCAAAAAATGTGTTAAAAGGAGAGAAAGCAGCTTAACGCTGGTAGAGACAGAAAAGAAACGCCGTTTGCTATGAGGCACCTGCTTTAGGTAGACAGCGACTTTTTCCCCAAGTGAGAAACACTTAGAGTAAGTAGCTTACTAACTAACTACCTCCTAACTACCTACCTACCGCTGGTCTGGTAACGAGTCCCGAAATAAGATACCAACGACGTAAAACTAACAAACATTGCAAGCTAGCTCATGAGCATAGACAAAACAAAACGATGGATGAATCGCGGCGCACACCGTCTGCAAGAACAGGTGGGGCCGCCAGGTAACGAGCCATGCCCTGTCCCGCCCATCTCCAGGGATTGGTGAAGTGCTCTGAGAAGTCCTGAATGGCCAGAGCTCGGCCCGCGTGCCATGCGTCTAGCCATCTGATAGGTCATCATGAGCACTCAACCGTTGCATCAAGATCGCGTGAGAAGTGCTAGGGTTCTTTGCATTTCATCGTTCTTGTGCCAGCCCCTCTAGATTGACTCGTCTACCTCGAGCACGTTTCTGTCTTTTGCGGCGGGAAAGGAAAAGAAAAAAAGGGGTGATTAATCCGTCGCCTTCATCTTGCTGCCTTCATTGGCATCTCCAGTGGCACTTCTCCACTCATGAGTAGAGAAAGGATCAGGTGGAGAACTGGAGTAAAAGAGCCGCCGTTTGAAGGCAAATTATAGCTATACCTGCTAAGGGTAAATACTCCCATAAGGGCCATCAGGCTCAGCGACGTGACCAAAGCTGTTTTCGTGCCCTTCACAATACGATGCGATGCGATGCGATGCGATGCGATGCGATCCATCATATCAGGCAACAGCTCGTCAGTGGCGTCAAACTCCCGGAACCAACACATCCAGGATCAAGATAAAGATGGCTGACAGGCGGTCATGGCTGTTAGTTGCTGTATGCGACTCTCACCCACGTGAACATCTATTACCGCATACAGTAGGTGGGTACAATATCTCCCTCGCCTCGTAGACACACGTCCATCAGTCAACACCCAGCCAGCCATGTCTGTTGCTCACTTGCTCGAGCCCTCCTCAACACCACCAACTTTTGTTGCTCGGTGCCAATCGCTCGGTGCGAGCTAATGTAGCCTGTATGTACGGCAATATCGACACGGCGCCTTCCGGCGGGTCTTTCTCAACGTGGCAACCCAGAAAGTGGAGAGTCGGACAGGGAGGTCAAGAATCCAGATATCGACCTTTTGCCATCGTCTAGGTGAACAGTGGCCAGAAACGCCCCTTTGACTAAGGGGAAAATTGCCGGCTGCTAGTGTTGCCTTGGCTGTAAATCAATGGTCCCAACCTGGCGCCCTTCTGCTTGCCCTTGCACACCGATACTAACCTTGCCAGCGCACGAGCATCTTCCAACTCTGCCGCAGCCAGCGCATCCTCGTCGCCTTCCGTCGACCACCTCCAAGTTGTAGCGAATCAGACCCCTGGCATTGTCGTCTGCAGAAGCATGGCGTCACAAGACGTCTTCCCTGCGTGGGGAGTCGAGCTTCCGTGCAGTTGGGTGTACAGTATTGGCCCCGCCATAAATCCCAGCCCCGCCAATTCATATACTCTATCATTTACCCTGTACCTACTCCATACAAGGTAATAAATGAATGAGTGGGTGGTGCACTTAGATGCATGTCTTGTGATACGTTGCGCCCGGCTTGTTCATGGTAAGCTGAATCTAAGTCACACCATCTGGTTTCTCCCACGTGTTTGACCGCTTATCGGCGTTCACCGGTCGAGTAAGAATTGCTCAAACAGTAGTCGAAGTTTTGCCTCGACTACAGACATCTATTGTCATTTCATGTCCTGCTAATGCAAACGCTATTCAACCAAAGGGTAAGTTCCTATAACCACCCAAAGTATCCTATGTGGCCAATGTTTTCCTCCATGGCTGATTATTTATGATTTTTTTCGCTGTCAACGCCTGATAGTAGTAATTTCCCAACCCTGATACCGACCCAAAGTCATTATTTCATGACATTAGAACCCAGGCCACTATTGACCTGAGTTTTCTTCACGCACATCCACATGCTCCTCACATTTATCCAAGAAGATCATATGTTCTTCTCCTGGCATGTCAGATTCGACCGCCTTCCACAACTTCTCGCTCCAAAATCTCAACCTCCCTGACTCTGCCGTTCTTCGTCTCTCCATGACCCACCTCGTCTCCCCACAGTCTTCCTCTTTCATGTAGGATATGCTGTCAGCCGAACCTTTGTGACGATGGCCCATACCAGGCCGACGAGTTGGAACAGCTGTTTGGCACTCAGTGGAGCTAACTTCTGACACTGCTGATAAAGGCCCATCAGGAACATCGTGATACGAAGGTATCTCCACCTCAAGTGCTGGACCATGAGATGACTCACTTCGCATGCTGTTTCGATGTCCCATTCTCGAGTTCATCGGGAATTCTGTATGCGAAGGCATGGGCGGCGGAGGCGATGCCAAGAAAGGCATGCCCATTGTAAGTGTAGGGCTTCCTGATATGCTACCAGCTTCGGAGTCTCGGCTCATTGTAGAAAAGACGGAATTCTTTCGGTGGTGGCTAATATTGTGCACCGCGCTCGCGCCCCATGGTGAATACTCGGAACGCGGTGATCCTTCCCTACTGGAGGAAAGGCTGGCCTGAGAGCCGCCCCAAGCCCTGGAGCGGAGCCTCATTAGAGCAGACAGTGACATTTGATCATCACCACGTTCGGCCATCATTGCTAGCTGAGCAAGCCCGGGACTCTGTATTGGTGTACCTGCTCCGAAGCCTGGCACACCCAAGCTGCTCATAACAGAGTTACGGTTTGAGTACTCCGATCGTTCCGTGATGGGTGTTAGATTCGGCTCTCTTGATATCAGTCTACCACTCATAGTACGCGCCAGGTTGGGCATGCCTTTTGGCCCGAAAAACCCACCATTTGCATATTCGTAGGACGTTGAGGCACTAGAGTTATGAGACACATGTTGCTGGTTGATTGGGTTGGCATAAAAGCCAAACTCTTGTCCATACCATCCATCTGAGTCATTTGCAAGAGCACTGGCGTTCGCCTCAGCTATGATAGCATCGTCATCAAGACCGAACTCATCGTCCATATCATCATAAGAGTATAGATCCCCTATGTCGTCGTTTCCGACTACATCGTCGTCCTCGAAGCTCTGCTGGTGTTGCATGATGTCTGAGACGTCGCTACTCTGGTCTTCAATTTCGTCTCTCGGGGTGATGGCTGCCTTTGGAATTTGCCCGATGCTGCCGCTTGATAGGCTGCGGCCGCGAGTGCAGCCTGATATGCCGCCACTGACTCTTGTGCAGTGCTTCCATTAGGTGGAACGGCCTCAACCGATGCTCTTGAGCTTACGCTATCTCGATCATCATCACGAGGCTTCTGGAGGTCAGCGCTTAGCGATGTGTGTGCCGTCGAGTGTGAGACAGCAGAGTTTCCAGAGAGCTTAGAGGCAAGGTCAGAATCTCCTTTGACGCCGTCTTGTCGAGCTGCCTGTCGGAGAGATTGCGCCTGTGCAAATGCGCCAGGTACAGGACGGCCGTATTGATCTGTGTCGTTATTGTCGAAAATAGATTCGTCAAATGGTGCTGTATCCCATTCGGGACTGGCGGCAAGGTCTTCCGCAAACTCGTTTTCGAAACCAGTCATTCCGCCGTCAAAATACAGATCATCATTACCAAGTCCTGCGTTTCGTTGAGATGACACAGCCGGAGCAGTGGCCAGCACAGGTGCTGTACTGATCCCGCTTGTCACAGGAAAATCAAGACCTTGGATTCCCAGCCCTGAATGCTCCACGCTTTCTGTTTGAAATAGGGGCGATGGTTGAAGTGGTGACACCGGTATATCTCGATAATCCGGAGATTCGTGTGTCACGGCAAACCCAATGACCTTTCCATCGGCGTCCCGAGGCGTTATCATCATACCGGCGCTTTGAGGACTCGCCAAGGAGGATGTCGGATTGGACCGAGAGAAGACAAAGCCAGCAAAGTTCTCCTGGTCATTATTTGGATTATTTTCATCATCCAGGAAATCGTCTTCGTCCTCATAATCCGCATTGATTCCAGGTATTGCTTCCTCAAAGCCGTCATCGTCGTAGTCTGCGTTGACTCCGGGTATTCTCTCTTCGAAGCCATCATCCTCCATCATAGCGTCATAGTCATATGCATCGTCAAAATCATCATAACGTGAGTCCCTAGGGCATGACTCGTCTTCTGCATTCTTCTCCAGAAAACGCTGCCGATGCCTCTCTTCTAATAGTTTTTCCTGTTTGGCTGCGCCGATCATGTCGAAGCTGAATCTTGACGAGGTGCTCTTCATATGTCGGGGTAGAGAAGAGATTGGGTCTCTGCTAGTCGCTTCCGAAAGTGAGATCTTTTAGAGAGAACTGATCGAAGAGAGGCATTTGTCCTTGGGATTCCTGATGAATCCTGCGCTTGAACATGAGAATACTGTGAACTGCTGACTGAAGAAAGTGGTGTATCGTCTTTTGGTGGAACAGGGGGCCGTTTTTGTCATTCAGTGAGGGCCCTCCCGTCTCCAGTACGTCGGCACTGTACAGTGGCATGCTCGGAGGCGAGTTTATAGACTGGGGTGACTCTATGGCGAAAGCCCCATGATTATACTCAGAAGCACTGCTGGGGAGCTGTGGAGACGCGCCATACTGTGTACTTTCACGGCCCTCAGCAGGCAAATTCTTGCGACTGCTCGTCCCACTGGCTTGCGCAGACTTTGTAGATATGTTACTGAGGTTAGACTCGCTTTGAGGAACATTCTTCTTGTGCCTAGGGGCACTAAAATCGTGTACTCGAGTACCTCGTATACGAGGGTCGTAGACTGGCTCCTCCCGGCTGGTTCCTAGAGGAAGAGGCAAGAGATCTGGTACGTTTTGATTATTCTTGCGTCTCAACAAAAGACCCGACATAGGATTCTTAAGAAAAGGCAAGCTTTTCTTGCCTTTGGGAGGCTCCGCAGTGACGATAGTGCTTAAGACGGACGCAGGTTCGGTCGCAAGCCGCGTACCAGCCGGACGGCGACCGACGGTCATGGATGCAGAACTCGGCGACGTTATCGGCACAGCATAATTGTTTGGTTTGGAAAGTTTCGTAGGTTGTGTCTTGGACATCGTGGTGACGTCGACTGGAGGTGGCGGCCTGGCTTGGATATGCGATGCTTGGTTCTCGTGCGGCGAGGTCACATTGTCTATCAGCTGATAGCGGCCAGCTGCCTGTTTCTCTAAATCTCGTCGATAGTTTTGCAAAGCAACGCCTCCAATGAAACCGGAGTCGTTATTGTAGGGAGACCGTGGAACTTGTTGAGATCGAGGTTCTTGATGCGGGGCCCCGTTGCTGTCGGTGAGTCGCAGCGTGGGAAGATCGGGGTCTGCGGAGGTGACTCGAGTGATGGGAGGTAGGGTTGGCGGCAAATTGGAAGAGCCAGAGGACGGCGGGCGTCCATCGTGAGGAGGTGAGAGAGTGTCTGATAGATAGGGCGAGGGTTGGCCACTGAACGAAGGACTGGGCGGCTGGTCAGGATACGGAGAGGTGGGATTGGAGTGGCCTCTCCGGTGGAAGCGCAAATGGGACAGCATCTTGACCGGCTGAGTGGTCCCTAGGGATCGATCGGGTTGCGAAACCTCGTCGGGCGTAGAGACAGAGGCGGAGGGTGTGTCGGATGCGCGATCATGTCTCGAAGCTCATGAGGCAGCGCATTGTCATTGCGTTGCGTTGCGGGCGAAATCGGGCGAGCGTGGGGAGTTGCGCCAATGAGGTCGAGAAGAGAAGCAGCGAATGATTGCAAGCGCGGCGTAAGAGAGAGGCAAGGAGGCGCGTGGGCAACAAGATCAGATGAATGGGAGCGAGTGCGGGTATTGTAAAGGATGGGCAATTTCGCATGAATTGAAACGGAGCGTAGAATTTCCCAGGTCGAGGGACGAAATAGTCAGTCTACAAATCAGATACCAGGCCAAACCAGGCAGCTTCCATCTAAGTGGGATGCACGTGCATGTACTGCCCTGTAGCTCTCCCGGGCACCATTTGCCAGTGCTTCGCCCTCGTCTGGGGCCCGATAGTGAAATGATCAGCAATCGGGGCCCTCTTCTTTCTCGTTGCAGATTCCCAAACAATGGAAGGGCAGAGCTGCTTTCACATCGGCGCCGTCATTTGTACGGATGCAGCCGTGTGTTCAGGGCCTGCAGCAAGGTACCCGGAGGTCAAAGTACCTCCTGACCCGTACCCCCAATTTAAAGGCTGCATTTGGAACTCTGCGCATGGATCTTTCACGATGCAGTGGGTACAGAGTAGGTAGGATTATCTCCGTCTCCCTGTCGCGGCTCGCTATATTTTTGCTTTTGGACAAGCACGGCAGCCCTGTCCCGTGTCTGGGTTTGGAGAGGGCTCTCCAGTACCGTGATAGAGAGGACGGACTGGTTCCAAATTGGGCCTGCCGCACGGTTGCTCACCCCTTGCTGTGGATGCAGATTTGCTGAAGATGTCGAATTGCGTAGAGACAAGGCTACGAATGCGTTTTATTGGTCCTTTCTGTGACCTGCGATAAGCTTTCAAGACATTCCGTTAAGGGACCAAGCCAACTGTTCTCGAAAACCAGAACCCGGTTTGCACTGGTCCAACAAAGGGTCGGCCAGCCCTTTGTGTCGAAGCTTCAAGTGTTAAACAGACTTTGGGGAATGGTATGCTAACGGGAGCTACGGTAACTGTCGTATGCGAAATATACTTGTATGGCAAATTGTATTTATTCGTCGATATGAAACCCCAGGCAAGATACTCGCGATTCAGCAGTTGGCTGCCAGATTCTGCATCCAGTATACCTACCACCTACCTTGTCTCAAACCTAATAGCTTGAAGCATCCTAGAGGTGTCTTTCCTAGGTACCTACCTACCTAGGCACCTGGTAGGCTGGTATCTACCACCCATACAGTCAATTTCCAGACAGATCGAGTACTGGGTAGAACTTGGACCAACCAACGAATGGAAAGCTGTGATTAGTTCATCGCAGGGTTACCTTAGTACCTAGGTAGGTAGGTAATGCAGGCGTCTACCCATACCTTAGTTAAGTGCTCTACAACTTGGCATGACCTCATCTCACATCAGCTAGATCTTCGAGGCTTCAGCTACCGCCTACTCACTCAATAATGTCACTGTCTGTTTTAAGTAAGGTAGACAAGATTACGGGTGATTTACCATGCTTCCATCCATGTGGAGCCTCTACCGAACGTATGCCGGCGGTCACTGCTCAACATCCCTGCCCCTTACAAGCGTGACGATCTTCCCTTCCCACTGATCAGTTTGATCAGCTGTTAAGCAGCGCCACTAACAACCAGGTGCTGAAACGATTAAGCCTTTGGCTGTGGAAACTGCGAGACAGTCAAAATCAAGTTTGACAGTGGCTGAGTTTAATGTAGAGTATGTACGAGAAAGCATCGCGAGGCTCAATCCCCATCTGCATCTCGTCCCTTAGCCTCTCGGAGGCATGCCTACTGTTTAGACAGACCCATGCAACCATTTGCCTAAAATCCAACTTAACCCACCACCTCCTATGTTTGAGCATGTCGTGGCAAGGCCGCCAAGCGTCATCATGCAGTTGAAGCATGCTTTATTGTGCTGTACCGGGAATCCACTTGTCTGGTGCACGGTCACGAGGCACACACACAGCCTGGGGCATGTGCCTGGTTACAACATAAAGGAGGACCTTCCCACCATGCGCTCACGGGCTGTTGTTAGCTGAGCTCGCCTTGGCCATACTCTGTCATAGTCTCTGGCCGCCCGTCTCTTTGCACGAGTCACCTTAGGCATCCCACCTGACCCTTCTGCCTGCTGCGACCACTCTGGCACGCGCGCAACAGTCATAGTCATTGCCATAGCCACAGTCTCGAGTGGCCAGTCGCCTGAGGCGCAACTCGCAACAGCCAGCATCCTAAATAGAGACGATTCGGCGACCCGGCCCGGTTCTGTCAAGATGGCATCCCTCAAGCCAAATCGCTCGACTCACGCTGGAGAGATGCAGCTGCGCACCAGAAAAGAGAAGAAGTTCGACGAGATTGAGGCCGGCCTGCCTGAGCCGAGACCCAAGCCGACGTCATTGCCGCTGTCCAAGCCTGGAGCTGGTACGATCCTGACGCGCCTCAGCAATTGGTTCCCTTTAGCAGAAATGTCTCCAACAAGGATATCGTCTGGCTCTTCGATAATACTGCCTTTCGGTCGTCAGCCACCAAGTCCTGGCAGGCTGAGTTCGTTGCTGCCGTTTTTGAGCAGGACCCAAAATGCAGTGTCGTCGATATGGTGACAAGCATCGCAAAGACAATTGGCTTGGCCGACGACGCCGAGGAGCGCGCAACGATTGAGGAAAGATTGCTGCCATTCTTGTGGGATCTCCGAACCTTCACAAGGACGAGGGTGAACATTCTAGGAAAGGAGCTCAGGCTCGGTCCTACAGGCATCAACGGGATATCAACGAATCTCCTGAGGACTCCTAGCTCTGATGCCGGTTCGCTTGTCAAAGCATCATCTAGCACACCCAATGGGGTGCAAGGTATTCTAGAGATGCAGACGTACTACGCCGAACCCGAGGGCTGGGGCATCATTTCCGGTTTGTGACTTAGACCTCTGAAGGATGGTTCAAGGAAGCTAATTTTGTAAACAGATATTGATGACACGATCAAAGTAACACTCACCAGCGATCCTATTGGAATCCTACGAGAAACCTTCATCAACCCTGCTACACCAATTCCCGGCATGCCCGAGTTGTACGCGCAGATCAAATCTCTCTTGCCCCGAGATACGCCATGGTTCTATCTCTCCGCATCGCCTTATAACCTCTATCCGTTCCTGAAAGAGTTCCGAGATGAATACTTTCCACCGGGCACATTGATTCTGAGGGACACGAGCTGGAGAACAATCGCCGGGCTGTTGTCTGCCTTGACCACTGGCACGGAAGAGTATAAGGCAGATCGTATGAAAAAGGTCAACTCATGGCTGCCGAAGCGGAAGATGATTGTTATCGGAGACTCGACGCAATCAGACCCCGAGGCATACGGAGAAATGTAAGCTGTATCTGCCGAGTACAGGTATCAGCTCTTGTTTGCTAACATTGTGGCAGTTACCGAACGGTGCCCGGTTGGATTAAGATGATCCTCATTCGCAAGGCAACCGATATAGCTGCGATTGGAATCGATGAGAAGAATGAACCCGAGCGATTCGAGGAAGCTTTCAAAGATATTCCTCGGGAGGCATGGCATGTCTTTGAGGATCCGAACGAATGTATTCCTCTAATCGAGGAGGCTCTGAGCAGAGGCTAGCGGGGCTGATGCGGGATGACACGTCAGAATTGTTAAGGGAGATGTCCTTTCCGCTGGAGATTATTTAGACCTGTACATTGCCGGTATTAATGCCGTTATGTTGGATGGTGAGGACCGGAGTCTGGAGTACATGCTATTGCGAAGAGACGGACGGGACGAATACCTATGATACCTTGCTGTTTTACAATAGACCTTACAATACCTTTGTGCCATATTTTCCGATCTGAGATGTCATAGTATGAATGAGGAACGTTTCGGGCCAAAGAGACAAACCCGAAGCGCGATTAGTGGTAGGACGGAAGCACTTCCGAAGCACTCCGGATATCGCGTGTGGCAACGTGAACGACCCGCATTCCAGCCCTTCATGGACCGAAGCTTGGAATAGGGTTTATAGCCCACGCCTGGGGTACTGCTGGGGTGTTAGTTTTAAAAGTGTTAATGACGGGTCGGATGACGGGATTCATTCTGGATAGTGGATAGGTGCTTTTGGCATGACGTCCAGAAGTGCCGCCGCAATCTTGTCAGTGAACATGTGATGAGGCTTCTCACGTCAACCAGATCAGCATCGAGGAACACTTGAATGTCGAATGTACTTTGTACGAGCAACGCGAACACGAGGAACATTTCACATGTTGTGTCACCACCGGCCCGGCTCATCAGCGACCAGGTCCTAACAGAGGCGTGCTTACAGCCGGGACGATGTCACAATCAGAGACTAAGCCGGCCAACAAGCCGGCCGCTTGCGTCCGGAAAGCCAAGCGCCGCAGCCGGAGCAAATGCCACTCTAGCCCTGGGCCAAAGCCAGTTTCACTTTTGCGGCTCCAGGAACCGCACGTGCGAGGCCAGGCCAAGAATCTGCAGGGTAGCGAGACGCAAGATGGGATGGGGAAACCGGACTTCGGATCGATTGTTGCATCGCGTGTAGGACTTGAACGGACTTGGGCAGCAGGCTTGGCCTGCAGGGGATATTGCCCGAGCCCACATAAGGCAGGCATTGGCAAGTTCTCAGAAGCGCGCCAAACGACGATATTTGATGTAGGTAAGAGGAAAGGGCTCGAGGAGAGGAGCCCTGCCGGGTTAACCCTGGTCTCGCGCGGAAGCTAAGGCACGATCTCAGCAACAACTCATACGTAATTGAGTTTATTCACTGTTTGCAGCGCCAGGGTGGATCGGTTCGACTGTTATCTCTGAGCTACTCAAGCTACTGCCCGAAAACCCCAGGCTTCATCCCCCTGGGTGGGCGCGAGTCGTCTCATGTTCGGGGTTAAGGCGCTTTTGCTAGTGCCGAAATCGGGTCCTCGTCTCCAGTGGCGGATGATCGCTTCGGCACGCACGCGGTTTGGACATGATGGACGGGGATCGGCGAAGGCAGACGGACGTTGCAGTGAGGAGAGCTGCGTGGCGTGGGTTGTGTAACATTGCGACGTGCGCCGGAACCGGGGATTATGCATGTTGATGGGCGGCCTCGGTATCACATTTTCTTGTTGAGTTTTTGTACCGTTTTTTTTTTTTTTTTTTACGAACACGACTCGAAGGGCTTGCCTGGGTGTTCAATCACAAGCCACGACCTGAGACCATTGCATGGTGCAGCGCGTAAAAAGCACATGGGGGTTCACGTTATAGAGAGATAAAAAAGAGCGAGGAAACCTGGTCGTTCACTTTGTGGGGAGGGCGGTAAGAAGCCCCTCCTAACATGACACGATATTCCCAGCTTGGTGGCACCATCTCACGGGAGCATGACAAGCATGTACCATCGAGAGAGGGCCGTGGTAAAAAGCGAAAAACAAGAGCCTATAGCCTAAAGCAAAGCCAGAAAAAGGTACAAACAAACGCATGCAGGGCTGGCAGATGGCGTGATGCATGTTGGAGATGCTGGGCCGATGGTCGGAATTCGGGGTTTATAGCGCCTTGGTGTTTGGCTTAGCCTGCCTGTTCCTGTATTTACAGCGTGAATTACCAATCGCCCAGCGTGCATCTCCGTGGCCAACCGCCTAAAGCCCGAAAACCCCAGCAGAAATTCCTCGACACAAGCCAAAAAGTCCTCAAAACGACATCCCGGTGCCCACTTTTCGACTCGAACAGGTACATGCACATGCACACTTCTAACCTTACCTACCACCTTTAATAAACCAGACACCTAACCCAACCATCCTTCTGGACGCCTGTCCCTTCTTTTCTCTTCCTCTCTCTCTTCTTCTTGAACAACCATCACGCGACACCATTGACCAAGTCCTCCCTTCTTCCCACGCGCTCTCTCTCTATCGCTTCTTGACGTTAAACGCTCGAACCCGCTGCCAAGCTCCAATTTCCCCGACCCCCAATTGTTTCCGGCCTACCTTCAGCTATCCGAGCCGTAAGACACAAGCTTGCAATCCCGACTCGTTCCGAACTTTTCTCTCCCACAAACTTCCACCCCCAAACCACCAACGCACAATGTTCGCGACTCGCTCCCTCCGCCAGGCTGCTGCTCACGCCGAGCGCACGCCCTTGATCAAGTTCATTGGTCCTCGCACCATTCCTTGTGAGTTAATTACCCTCCGGAGCCTGCACGCCGGCCTTCCAGCCTTGTCCCCGTAGCTCGGCATTGTCGCTAACCTGTGTTTCCTCGCAGCTTCCGTCGACCACACTCCCCGTCCTCACCCTGCCTCTCCCAGCGGCGCCCTTCCCGAGTCCTTCGGCGGCTACGGAAACAGCGGCTCTGCATCCCGTCACGCCTCCTTCAGCTCTTACCGCGACCACGCCCAGCAGCATGGCCCGCTCCAGAAGTCCATCCGCGCTGAGGTCGGCATCGGTGGCACCCCGGCTCCAGCATGGGCTCCGTCGCTCCCCTACCGGCGTTTTCTTCGACGTTTCCGAGCTTCCCGCTCGCTTCCGCCGTGCTCCTATCGACCTGAGCGAGATTGAGGCCGTTGAGTCGGGCGGCGCTGCTCTCATCGGATAGATCAATTGACGTTTCTCGCAGGCTCTGTGTAGAACAGAGCTCGGGTAACGAATAAAATAAGGCGATGAAGCGAATTGGTTTTTATCATATAGAGCGACGGGAACGGGAGGACTTGAGGTCTCGCGAGCGTGGTTGAGGAGCAGTAGGAAGGCGATTATCCCTCTGGGCAAGGCTGAGAAAGAATACCCGCAGCTGGCTGCAACATGGGAGAGTTGTAGCTCGCTGTCGAGCTGGGTTGGCTTCCCAGGGACCTCCATCACTCAGACCAATACCCAGAGGAGAGTATCCCGCCAGGGAAGAGTGGCCGCTTCAAGTCACAATGAGCTACGAGTGATGTGGAGTGCCCAGAACCGTCTTTCCCGAATTGCAGGCACAGCTCAACGCGACCTGTCCTGTCCATTGTTGGCATCAACGCCATGGCTCATCTAGCTCTGCGACTTTAACAGTATAGAGCATAGTCGGTGGTTTTGTTTATGCTTTGGAAGCAAGATTCCCCTCTACATCGCTTCGGGTTCAAGAATAGATATATCTGCAATGAGAATTGTCCTACAGAGCTTGTTATGATCCGTCCCATTTGCTGCGTGAATGCCGTGAAATGCAAGTTGTGGGATGTTCCCTGCTTGTTAAGAGTAAACCTTTGCATGCCGAACGTTCATAGCTTCATCGCACAGGCATCTGAGACTCGCGGCTTGGCTGAAACCAATAACACATGATTCGTCAATCCGACTTGTTGACTCTAATCCGGTACATCAGTAGATGCTTATTGTGGTAAAAAGCTCACATTATGACGTTCGGCAGTCTTGGGAGATCCACTATGGAGCCAGGTCCCCGATGTTTGCCATGTAGTCTTGGCTCCTCGATCCAAGGGATGAATCAATGATTGCGCATGGTTTAGACACTGGCGGTAAATGTGTGGAGCCATGTCACAATTTAATTCTTCTCTGTTGGTCATATCCTAATTCTCTCATGTTAATTTTTGGTACTCGTATATACTCAATCAAGAGCGTTTTGTTTTAATATCCAACCCGGACATTTGATGCCAACTGACCTGCTGGATGAGTGCTAGAAAGCGTTACGATGTCAAGTAGGCCGAAACCTTTCAGGTCCAATACTGAGTAGCTATTGTGATACATCAAGTATAGCCAAGGCGTTGGGAAGTTGGTTGATAGAACGTATACGATAAGCACCGCATTCAATAATCCTTTTGGCGTGAATGCATGTCTTGCTCAAAGCTGCTTCGCTACTTTTGGCTCGAAACTCTCAGGTTGAATAACGATAGTTCGTCATCGTCCTATATGTATTGAATAAAACCAGTCGAAAGGTGGGTGACTCCTTGTAGGAACACGGCGAAGCATTTCCTCGAGGCATATTGTGTTAAACCACCACGCTGCTTAGGACTCTCAGGAACAAGCTTATGACAACTTGTTTCTGGGCCATATAATTACTCCATAAACGGGAGTTGGAACAGTGTCAACGCAGCCTCGCTACTTACCAATCGACTCGTCTAGGGATGTCGGTCTCTCCGTATCAAACAGATATGAGTGAAGGTTCGACCATATGAGTAACAAATAAGCCACCCAAGGTATCACTGAGTCGCTCTGCACATGATAGGCGGTCCTATTCATAAAAGGTAAGACAAAACCAAGATCATTGAGCCTTTGACCATATACTCAACACTATGGCTTGCTTAAGCAGTGAATGGATATTTCATGCAAAGGACAGGGCTCACGCCTGCTGCCAGTTGGCATTTCTGAACAACTCAGCACTTGAGGATGTGTTATCAACAAGTTTGGCCACGCAATTGACACCTGCGAGTACCTTTCCTCTTTGAGATTCAAACCATGTAATGTCCTGCAAAACCTGGGCTTCTCAAGTCGATCAGGGACATCAAGGCTGATTCATCGGAGCTAATGTCATGCACGGAGGATATAATTGAAAGCGACGTTACAGATAATATCGGGGTCCCTGGCCTAGCCCTGCTGAAATACCAGTCTAGGCATCCGATAGGCGATTTAGTCGAGCCGGTCTGCCGAATCCCCTGGGCGAAACGGGCCGTGCGTGTGTGCCGGTATGCGAACATCGGAACAGAGCATAGCACGTAATGTGAACCACGACAGGGATGCTGACCACAGTTGGCTGCTTGAAGTAGCAATGAGTAAGAAAGGAAAGACATGTAATTCTTACAGTAACTTCTGGATTTGAACGACTGGCTTGAATGCCTGGCTGGCAGTGAAGTCTCGCTTGAGACATCTTGCTTCTGGATTGGTATCACAATGTGCTCCCGGAGAAGAATAGAGACACACATTCACATCGAGGTGAGCAAAGCTGACGTGGTATTCAGCTGTTCGAGTAATGGACCTGCGCACAACAGAAACACCACAAATCCCTGCGATCCCAGGTGGAGCAAACAGAGCAGCCTCTCATTTCTCAGTCAGGGTTGCAATGCCCATCACAGGAACACAATAATATCGCGCAACGAGAGAGCTGGGCGTGTCGAAGCAACCAGGAGGGGGTTGTTTTCGGAGCATTGAGTTGCACCATGTAGGACTATTGATGTTCGGCCTCAAACGATATGGAGCACGGACGGCAAGGCAAGATAAGAAAACAGCTGATGTGGAATAAGGCTAGCAGAGGCCGTCATCCTGCAGTGAGAACTTGAAATCCTGGGACGTGCTGCCTACAGCTTCTAGCCTCGCCTTCTCTGCATGCTGAATGAAATGATTGGTTCACTGCTTTCATGCCATGTCAGAGCTGCTGGCACATCTGATCCGGAAGCAGGCAAGGGAAACGACTTCGGTCTGACGCCAAGGCATAACGTCTTGTCACGCGCCAGCGCTCGACCGGACCAACGAGGCTGCTTGAAGCCATTCATTCATTGATTGCCTTCTCAGGCGGAGATCCTAGATGGGGAAAACTGTGCGTCGTTGGTCTCAAGATGGGCTGGCAAACCTTGTCGGGCTCGCGGTTAGGAATAATCGCCACCAAATTGCATCAGAGGATTTTTAAGCGCTTCTCGTAGCAGGCTTTGTTCCTTTGTTCAGGAAGATTTTTTCCAGCGTTTAGAGTTTCCCGGGCAGATCTGGCCTGGTTTGTGATTGAATTTAGCATGGCTCTGCAGATCGGTGAAGACTGAGTTGAGCGGCCTTGGCTGTTTGGATTGACCATCCACCTTGCCATAGTGCAGCCACGCGGCTGGCCTAGCGCAGCTGACAAGCATTCAACTCTGATGGTAAGTCTAAGTTTTTGGCCAGAAAATGTCTCCATCGTGGAGAGCGAGATGCTGGAGAAAACATCGCGGGTCGCCCCGATGCCGCTGTGTCATGCAGTGGTAGGTCTCCATCGCCCCAAGGTGCAAGGCTACTTCTAGCCTAGTTGAGCTATTTCGTCCGAGTCTTACGAGGCCTAGGCCCCGGGACATGAGAGGCCATCTCTGCTCATTGTTTTAGAATTGGTCATTCCATTGCCGTCATTGCAACCATTCATTGGCTACGACAGTCGAGCCGCTCCGCTGGCACTTCGGCGGTATTGTCCTGCTTCGGTTTGTCGTGCTAGGCTGGCATTTCCCTGGTATCTGGAGTGGAGGTGGCGTTAGTCTACCTATCTTGCTCTCTCTCTCTCTTGTGTTTGTGTTTGTGAGGAATCATTTCATAAATGCCATTATGAATGTCGAGTACCGCACGGCACAGTATGCATAGCAACGAAGCATCATGCAGGGACCCTTTGAATTGCATGTCCCTCAATCGATCGATTTGGCAATAGCAATCCCCATCGCCAATAACCCTGGCCTCGGCCAAACAGATCGGTGGTTGTGAAGTCGGTGTGACCACAACCTCTTACACCACATTTCATCATGGGAGGTCCAAAAATAGCGCTGCCAAGCATGCGGCTCACATTACCCTTGACGCGCCTGGCGAGAAGCCGGCTGGGCATGCGTCAGCCACAGCAATCCCTGGCAGTTTGGCTTGGCCGACGGTACCCAGTCAGGCAGGCCAGTGCATTCAACTCCCGAGGCTGGTTATCCGTGCCAAGCGACTCTTGGTTCTGCTCTCGCATTGTCAGGTACCGTTCATCGCCAAGCGTTCGCGTAGAAACCGGTCATCACGATGCGACGGTTCGGCGCACTCAATTCAATGGGCTTCCCCAGAGCATATTACGTACAACCCGTCTGGGAAGCCCTAGCCCGTGGGCCTCGGATCCAACGGGTCACCCTGAGCCCCGAAGCGACCGCTACGTGTCCAGTCAGGATGGTTACTATTACGTACGTATTACATTTGCATTGTGTTGGCGATGGGTCTTCATCCCCAGAGACCTAAAGCATCAAGCTGGAGAAACACAATCGATCTGGTTTGCGGGAAATAGAGTGAGCGTCTGTCACAGACGGTCGTCAACCTTAATGAGAGTTCTCCAATATTTAGTCGTGTAAGTGATTCGTGGGTGCATGTATCAAGTCTACCGAGCGCAGCAAATCCGCAACAACGAAGCAGGATTCCCGTGGGTAACCGAGGCCTATGGACGTTGCCCACATGCGTGGAAAGTCAAGAGAGGACATTAGTGCCTTGTGGCAGACCCTCGCCCGGCACATTGCTGGCAACGCTTCGATCGACAGTTTCCACGCCCCTGACGAAGCGGCTTCACGATGGCGAATAGAGATCAGCAAGTGCAAGATATGACCGCGAGGCGTTGTGATTATCATGGCTGTCGCTTCTAGAAGACGCATTCGAATTCTAGCATTCGTGACAATTGTTCCTGTACTGCACTCCTAGGGATCTGCTGTGCTGGTGTCGAGCTGCTGTATCACTGTTTCCAGATGATCAGCAACACCTGCATATTGCGCTCCACAACTAATACAGTCACGGACTCCAACCTCCATGCAATCATGACTGGAAGCTTTGGGCCTGACAGGCAATACGAACGGCCATCCTCATTGCTGATTCGTCATGTAATCTTAATGGTGCCACTATACGCGCCGCTCACCCGGCCACGGCAAGACTGTGAGGAGCCCAAATGTTGGTAGCAGCGGTTTTAGTTCCGGCGACTGCGTCCCCCTGTAACGCCTACCCTTGCGAGGGCAATTGGGCGGGTAATTCGGAGCTGCTGGCTGACCTGCATGTGCCGTCACATCGTGGCGATCAGTTATGAAACCGAGCAAGCTTTTGTTTGCGTGGCTGCCGCACCGCCCAACCTGATGACGTTGATATTTCAATTTTGTAAAATGAGATTAAAAATCCTCTGGTTAATCATGAGCGAAACGCGTTCACGTGTGGCCGGGAACATCATGTCTCGCTTGCTTAATCTTCAGTTGGGAAGAATGAATTAATGAGTAAATGCAGCATCGAAACATCCAGAGGGCCCGCACATATCTGCACTGTCCTTGGGAGTATCCGCACGGCGGCGTGCCCTTTCCCCAGGCAAATGCGCAGCCCAGCCAACCTGGTTCCGGTGTGGAGCTATCACCCGTGGTGTGTTGACAAGGGGGTGGAGGACCACACCATTGTGAGCAACCGGCCGAATAGGCCATGGCAGAAGCTCGTTTGGAAGACTGCATGGAAGCACACTATCGCCAAGAAAGCTGCTAATTATGCACACACAGGGAGGACCAAGCCGGGTGGGACTCTTAGTCCTGGTGAGGATTACAGGGGCATATCAGTTTGAGTCTCGTCATGACACAGATAAACACCAGCGAGCCACCAACCAGGCGCTGCGCACCTATCACCGTGTGGAGCAAGATTGACTTATGCGTATCAATGAGCGGTGCCTTCTGAAGACGTAAACATGGGTCGAATAACCAAGAGCGCGCGGCCCAACCAAGGCGAGGGAAAGGTCGATAGGAGTGTCGAAGCTAAGGATTTCGGGAACACCGTTTTGCCAGCTTAGGATCGGCATGACCAAGTGTGCTACCGTGCGGCGAGTGCCAGCCGTACAACCCGTCCCGTCCCTATCCCTCTAAAGGCTCTGGCGTGTTGTGACGAGCACCCGGGGAAGCGTTGGGCGGGGAGGCAAATCGACGGCACCTGCGATGAGACGGTCGTTTTTCTCCATAGACTTCTCTGGACTGACTGACGAATAGACCTGAGCCGGCACTAGATTGGCCCAGACTTGTGACCGGGGATTTTTGGCTCGGGCGTCGGCCGCGTGCTACTAATGACTTGGTCGCAGGACAGTCAGTATCCATAATGTCCCCAATCCTGTAGTATCCAATTGTAATGGATGCGGGGATGGTGCGTGGTTCTTTTGATGTTCGCTTGTCCCACCCCTGCCCCTAGCCCCATTGCGGTCAGCAGTCGAGGTGAGGGCCAGCCACTTCGTAGTTGCCTTGTCTGGATTTGGGGGCATGTCTTGCCTGTGCCGTGATTTGTGTCTGTCTCGTCGTCGGGCTTGCATGAGCTCGGCTGAGCTGCCGCAGCTGACGTGCACATGGCGATGGCTGTGGTCGGGCGCCTCTTGGTCTTGCATGCTTCGAGAAGATGCTCGGAAGGAAAGCATTGGGTGTGAGGCAAAGTGAGGGTGCTGGCTCCAAGGAAGGCAGTGTGTACTGTATCGTCGAGCAATTCCCAATCAAGCCACACTCCTCATCCTGCACATCTCCCGGATGAGGGCAAGCCGACCTAGACCCAAAGCCGTCGTGCCGGACGGACACAGATGGCCTCGGACCATTTGCTTGCCCCCATCCACCCTCCACGAAACATCATCCTCATCCCCATCCCCATTCTCATCCTGGAAATGCCGCCTCCCTTGACAAAGTGGATTTGCTGCGCTTCCGGTACCGGTAGCCATTGGTGGATGCGCCTCCGTTTCGCCTCTCGCGTCTGCCCTTCCCCATCTCAGGCCGAGCAAAGCTTAGTTTGGAATCGCCCCTAGTGGTGTGTAGATGAGGAGGGAGGGAGGGTTGGTCCGTGGTGAAGGTGGATGTGGATGTGGAGGTAAGAGAGATACAGTCGGTATCATGCTCGAGATAGAAAGATACGGGGCCTTGTTAGTGTAACGTCCAGATGCCTTCCTGGCCATCACTGGGAAGCTGCACCCTCCCCACCCCTTCCTGCCCTTTCCTTTTCCTGTGGTGCTCTCTCCGTGTCCAGGTTTGTTGCTCCCAGATTCCCCATCTTATTAAGAAGAGCTTGATCCCCTTCTTCAACGTTTGTTGACCATCCTCACCGTCTCTCCCCCTCCTTCTCTTCTCTCCTCTTCCTTCTCGCCCCCAGAGGCTTCCCGTCTGTTGATCTTATACCACGGGCTCTGCAATACTTCTCTGGTGCGTTGTTGAGTCGCATACGTCCTGTCAACGATGGATTCAAAGGACACCGTCGGGCCTTTGGCCGACGAGAAGGGCAGCAACAGCCCTACCTATGAGGGCAAGACTCATGTTGCTACCGGCGAGCATGTCGATGCCTACCGCAGCCAAAGCTTCTGGACCCGCAATGGTCTCAACTTCGAGTCCTTCAAGCCTCGCGAGTATGGCCTCGGTGTCGTTGAGCTCGAGCGCTCCATGAAGCCTCGCCATCTGCACATGATCGCCATCGGTGGTTCCATTGGTGCTGGTTTCTTCGTCGGTTCTGGTGGTGCCCTCAGCAAGGGTGTAAGTAGAGCTCATCCTGGCCCTACCCGCGGCTCTGTTCCGTAGCTAACGCAACTTCCATAGGGTCCCGGTTGGCTGCTCATCGACTTCCTTATTATCGGTATCATGATGTTCAACGTCGGTACGTCAATAGCTTGTCCCCATCGCTTCCGTCTCCCCGCCGGCGTTCGGAATAATGAGTCGATCGGTGCCCTAACTTTTCTTAGTATATGCTCTTGGTGAATTGGCCGTCATGTACCCCGTTTCTGGTGGTTTCTACACATACTCGACGCGCTTTATTGACCCCTCATGGGGTTTCGCTATGGGCTGGAACTATGTCTTCCAATGGGCTGTCGTCTTACCTCTCGAACTCACCGTCTGTGGCTTCGTCATGCAATATTGGACGACAAGTGTCTCGGTCGGAGTATGGATCACCGTTTTCCTGATCGCCATCATTGTCATCAACATCTTTGGTACTCTCGGGTACGCTGAGGAAGAGTTTTGGGCCTCCCTGTTCAAGCTCACTGCCACGGTCATCTTCATGATCATTGCTCTCGTCTGCGTCCTGGGCGGTGGCCCAAGTGACGGCAGATACGACCACTATTGGGGTGCTCGCCTCTGGTATGACCCCGGTGCCTTCCAGAACGGCTTCAAGGGTTTCTGTTCCGTCTTCGTCACCGCCGCTTTCTCTTTCTCCGGAACTGAGTTGGTTGGCTTGGGTGCTGCTGAGGCCAAGAACCCCGTCAAGGCGCTCCCCGGTGCTATCAAGCAAGTCTTCTGGCGTATCAGTTTGTTCTACATCCTAGGTCTCTTCTTCGTCGGTCTGCTCATCCGCTTTGATGACCCTGGCCTGGTTTCCACCTCTGATTACACTGACCCTGCTACCTCCCCTTCGTCCTGGTTGGCAAGTATGCTGGCCTCAAGGGGTTTGACCACTTCATGAACGTCGTCATTCTCGTGTCCGTCCTATCCATTGGCGTCTCGGGTGTGTATGGCGGTTCCCGTACTCTGACTGCCCTGGCGCAGCAAGGTTACGCCCCAAGCTCTTTACCTACATTGATAGGTCAGGTCGTCCTCTGCCCTCCGTCTCGGCTCTCATCCTCTGCGGTTTCCTCGCCTACATCAACCTGAGCGCCAGTGGTGTCACCGTCTTCAACTGGTTGAATGCCCTGTCTGCTCTCGCTGCCCTCTTCACCTGGGGTTCCATTTGCCTGGCCCACATTCGCTTCCGCAAGGCTTGGGCCTACCACGGACACACTCTCGATGAGATCCCTTCAAGGCCATCGGTGGTGTCTATGGTTCTTGGATCGGACTCTTCATCGTCGTCATCGTTCTCCTTGCTCAGGTATGTCGATTAATTACACCATATGATTATTCAGATTGTTAATAACTTGTAGTTCTATATCGCCATTTCTCCTCTCGGAAAGAGGGTAGGCACAGCCGAGGACTTTTTCATGTCCTACCTTGCGCTGCCCTGCGTCATGCTGTTCTGGGTCGTTGGCTACTTCTGGAAGAGGACCGGCTGGCTCAGGACCCATCAAATGGATGTTGATACTGGCCGTCGTGAACTCGACTGGGAAGAGATTAACGCATACCGTGCCAAGGTTGCTGCCTGGCCCGCGTGGAGACGTATCCTGAACCATATGTTTTAGTGGGAGGATTAGATGCATGCGAGGGCATAGATGTGAAGGCAACACATCTGCGTTGCATAGGTGTGGTCGCAAAGGACCTTGATATACCCACGTGCCTCATGTTGTTTGACAGTTATTTATCATTCAATTAACAGATACCATTTCGTTTTTCATCCATGAACAATCTCAAAACAACATATGTGTTTTTGAATATGTAGCGTATGGTTACGGCGTCGTAACTTGAATTTATCGGCGTGTTTAATTTAGTATGAGTAGCTGGCGGTGGATAGTGAGGGTGGCCGGACGCTCGGGATCAGGAGACGTCAAGGCCGCCCTGGTCAGCAAGAAACTCTCTGCCGTAGACAAAGCGTCTAAAGGTTGATCGTTTCTCGATTGCTTTCTCAGATACACGTAGACGTTACTCACCCTGTCTTTAAATATAATATCGGAACTTGGAGCTGGCAGCTCTACGCCCTCTGATGACAAGTTGTGGAGCCTCAACGAGTTGACAAGATGGAGACAGATGTTAGCGTCGCGCCCTTTCAAGACACGGTACCAAACATCATATGACAGGAAAAGCAGTAGCTTATGATATACTAGTAAATCTTCATCTAGTGTGCTATAGGGGTTTGCATCCTGGAAGAGCATAAAACGATATATGAGCTCGAGCATTGACAAAAGGAGGTCCCTTCTGGCTGGCCGCGTTGCAGAGCGTCCCTTAGATCGCTTGCATAACGTTCGAGGGGCTAATGCAATGCACGCTCAAGGATTCTTTCTTGGGAGATGTGGGTTGTTCTACTGCAATTGAGCGGGCGTTGATAGACCTAGGCCGTCACCGGGGTGCGAATATCACAATGACCCCTTGATAATGCACTTTCTGCCATGGGGATGACGTCCCAGCACAATACTGTTTGCATCTTGATCTGATGTGTAGCAATGATCTGTGGACCGTGTAACAGCCTGTGTTTATATGATGATCATTCTGTTGTTATGGGAAAAGCCTAGTTTCTCAGCCATTCTTGGGAGGGAGGGTGGAGGAGCAGACAGTGTAGGAACCCTAGCTACAGTCCTTAAGAGAAGCCTTTCGCCATGAGTTACAATATATGAGGCAGTGATGCTACTGTGTAAATACACGAAAATTTGACAGTCAGTCCTGGTTGAGGTTAGATATGTGAGTTCATGCGCTCATCTGCTGTCTGGCCAGTGACGATTCATTCACCAAAGCTCCTTAGGCAAACACTTGATAGTAGAATCCCAGGTACTATTCCAGGTCTAGCAAGTGGCAAGTGCAATTAACTCGTCCAGTTCTCTCTTTGTAGGAGAATGGAGAACTCACTCTCGGCCAAGAGAGACGCTTACGGTATCTGTGGCCCTTAGTCTATCACTGCCGCATAAAGTATCCATTGCTCAACACCTTGCTGGAATCGAATATTTGTTCTGGCTTTCTTAAGTTACATGTTCACAATATGCTATCTTTCTATTGGGGATTTCCAACAACAATCCTGAGCCCAAGGCCCACCTCTAGTGCTGTTTATTGTGTAGGATTTACAAAAGCTCAGCCGAGTGGCCTCTGCTGGAGCCGCATATCCACGCACCTATAGGACGATTTTGTGTAAGTGTCCATGCACCTTTCCATCATGGCCTGCATATGTTTGCTGCAAATTAAAGCCACTCCCATCCAGTTGGTACGCAAGCGCACCAAACAAGCCAGAGCTTCTTGATTCGGATGGCCTTGAAGAGGGGCATGCAATATGCGGTAAGCTATATTCCACATAATTTGAGCATGCATGTGCAGAGGAGCTGTTGATTATAGATGGAAGAGCGGAGTGAAGCATGTAAAGAGTTGCTTAGACTGATCGACAACGCTATCTGCTATGTATTGGACATTTCTGTTTTTTAAAGCATTTCAACCTTTCCCAAACGCCCATAGTCTACGTGTTCTAGGCCCATATGAAACGTGGCAAAGCCCAATACTACATACATCAACTTCAACCCGGAAATCAATGTGTATTAGTGATGCCTTCTTATCACCAACTGACCTTACCGGTTGACCATTACTTTGACATCTCCAACTACAGCCCGTGCCACCTTTTTAGCATAGTTCTCTCGTCTGCCTCCCTATACCGCTCCCAGGTATCCAAACCCTCCCTCGCCTGGATGCTGAGGGTTTCGTAGCCCGCTTTGATGACTTCCGTTACTTGCTGCGTTGTCAAGTTGCTCGGCTTCTTTTCGTTGAGCCTCCGCCTTCCGAGAGCATCTGCTTGTAGTGTGTGGACACGCTGATGAGAGTATCAATGGAGTTGCTGTGCCTGTTTGCCAGGCCGTAATTTTCCTTGAACTTGGTCAGCACTTCGCCCGACTCCACCACTTTGTAGAAGAGGTCGTCATAAGCGGCAGGCGATGGTAGAAAAGCCTCGCCCGCCGAAAGCGATAGCGCTACCAGGTTCACCACATGATCTAATAGCGTATCGATATGCGGCAATCCTTTAGATCCGATGTATACGTGGTAAAAAATCGGATCATAGACAAGAGCGATCGGAAGAACTCAGACCAATGATACTTCAGTCGCGTACGAGAGCGGGACAGGTAAGAGATGATTCGCAACATGATCCCAACACAGAGTGTGTAGAGCTCAACATCTAGCCTCCTCCTCAAATTGTGGTTGATACCATCCACCATGGTGTCAAGAATCGTAGTCGCCAATACTCGATCCCCTTAACCAATGGTAAAAATGGTTGACGATGTCGGCAAAGGCGCACTGATACCGCAGATTCGTCACTGCAAATCCTCTTGCAGATAACAGGATCCTCGATCAATAACCGGAAAACCATGAGGTTCAAGTGCGCATAGTGTGTCGATCGGTGAGAAAGGTAGGCGTGTTGTAAAAGATACGACGTAAGAGAGATATAGCTTGCGATCGGCTGCTCCTCTCCCTTGCCAGAAGCTGGTAGTGTCACTAGATTGAAGCAGAAGAGCTTGTTCGCATGGGAAAAGTCGTAGGTCGCTAAAAGAATAGCGGCGTTCTCTTTGGGTCTAGAAACATTGTCAATCACATCATCTTGAAGAGTGTTGGTCGTGATGACTTACAGTTCTGTAAACATTTGTTTCGCAGTTTCGGCGTCGTATACCGGTCTCTTCTCTGGGCGTGGCCCTGGGGCAATAGCCCCCAATCCAATCATGTTGAGCGTGCTGCTGAAAGTCCAACCTTCGGGAAGATCATCCTGGACATCAAGGTAGCCAGATCGGACCCCTTGACAGGTAAGCCCAATACAGCGTATTATCTTCTGAATTGTCGTTTCATTGACAAAATCGTTGAGACGCAACTGGTAAGGGTTTTGTATCTCGAATTTGTTGTAATTCGCTAGGAGACCGATGAGTGTAAAGGGTTCCAACACCTGTCCCGGTGTTTCAGAGTCTTGGATGAACTAGCCAGGTGGTCAGCATTCAAGTCCTGAGGACCCCAGATTGCTTGCCACAATCACCTTCGTCACTGATGGAAACAGGTCTCTCTGTATCATGTATGTGAGCAAGGTAGTCTGGTAAGCGCCAGAAGTGATTGCCAGTAGCACTTCCACTGCCTTGTGCCGGGTTTCCACTTGTTGCAGGTCTAGTTAGCATCAGTTTGCGCTTCTTGTATTTTGTGATGCATACAGTTTGCGCCATTGCGTATGTTCGCATCCAATGTGCCAACAAATTCTGTGAAGACGGAATCGATGTTGTCGAGGCCGGCGAGTACGGTGATGATGTCGGAGCTTGGGTGCGGATATCTCTTGGAGAGGATGCTCGAGAGGAAAACGCTGAGTGTCTATCGCAACGTCAAAGGGGATTGCTTGTAGAGGATATGTTGAGCCTCACATCGAGGGCGTGCAAGCGCGCAGTGTCCTGGCCCCGTCGAATCGTCGCAATGGCGCGGCGAAAGAGGTCTCGAGTCTGATTCTCCAATAGCAGGACATCGGTCGGGCGCAGCTCGTCCAACAAGGTCCTTAGAGTCTTCCGGTCGGGACGCAGAAGGAAGAATTCCTCCAGAAACCTTCCGACTTGTCGTAGTCGTCTTCATCCTAAGTCGGGGACTCTCGGTTAGCCGAGGCGCAAGCGATGGACATCAACTTGGATAAGGCCCATACCTTCAAGTCAGGCGCAATTAGCTAGGGTAGACCGATGGGGACTGCGAGCAAGGGTGGGCAAACCTTGAAGACGGCCGCGTAGAGCTGGACGATCTTCGG
Organism: Albifimbria verrucaria; assembly: GCA_020081605.1. Lineage (NCBI taxonomy): Eukaryota > Fungi > Ascomycota > Sordariomycetes > Hypocreales > Stachybotryaceae > Albifimbria > Albifimbria verrucaria. The sequence goes on from JAHREC010000013.1 coordinate 4,355,828, forward strand.
AGTGAAGACCTCTGGCTGAGGCTGGCGCGTGAGGGTGAAGCCTCCATGAGAATGCTGAGCGTGGCAGGATCAGACCTGGAGGTCTCACAAACGCGATAACGGTTGATTATCAGTGGCTGACGGAATATCGGGGTTCGGCCGTATCAAGTAAACACTGGCACACTGTGCTTGCTCCTGACCACAGCGTGGCCTCGCACGACTTGCTATTTCGACCGAGGCTCACTACGAATTATCTAGTAATTTTACACGTACACCAGAATATTCCTTTCGATAGCTAAATTCCTGTTTGTTGTTTCTTTTCATTTATTCCACATCACATGCCCACCGCCGTAGATGGCCCTTATCATGCAACATGCTTGGTTCTATGTGCTTGAGACTTCAAACAAATAGTAGCAATTACTCGTAAAAAATTGAAAATGTCCATCGTCAAGGAATCAATTGATCATATTGAGGGGCTTCCACTAGTTTCTATGTCTTTGCTAAAGCCATATACGCAACTCCGGGGTGACAACGCATGCTTCCCTTTCACGAGCTTTGAGGTCATCATAAAGTTGTTGTGAAGAACGCATCTCAGACTCCGCTAGACGCAGTATGAACCGACAACATTGATTTATTTATTTGTATGTTCAATTCCGCTCTCTACCATCTTACCGTTTGATTCGTGGCTTCTAGACCAAAACGTGTCTGTTTGGTCTCCCAGAGCACGTTGTAAGTCAGCCATTACAAATTTGAGGTATCGTGCTCTTGCGATTCTCTCCGTTTTCTTGCCGTTTACGTCCTATCCGTTCACATCTTTGACACTTTAATGGTTCTGCTCCGACTCGTGGAACCAGTGACTGTCATTCTCAATACTCACGGGTACGAGTCTTTGTGAGTACCACAAATGAGTTTTATTACCTGCATATACAGCAGCATGTGACTCGTAAAGCTACTCTCATGGGGCTTGATAGGTTAAATGAACTTTCTTAATCCTTCGTTCCTGCTTATGCCTATTTTCAGGCATCTTATCGAAACCGAAGTGTTCCTTGGGCGGCTCAGAGCCCTGTTTGCAACAACTTCTCATCATATGCGGATCGGCTCCAACTACTTGCTAGGAACTGAACCAAACAGTAACAAGTTTACAGCATCCAGAAGTAGCGTTTAAGACATATATACGCTTGTTTCTCCGTTTAGTACTAATACCGTCATCTAGAAGGATGGATATCCACCTTATTGCATTGTCGAGCTTCCAATCGGTTGGGCATATTGTAGGGTTCGCCATATCTTAAGTCGGTTCGTTTTATTTGTCTTACTTTGATACTCAAGACCTCAGGCTGGTGGGAGATTCAAGAAAGGTCCTTTTTCCAACACCGATCCAGCCTAGAAAGACTTGGATGAGACATTGTAATGACTTCCAAAAATGAAATGCCTATACTTTGACCTAGCTTGGTATTTAAACACATTTTATACATTTCAGTTCTTTACATTCTATTTCATATACGATGCAGCTCTACAACTTCTGCTGCTAACGTAAGTAAAAGTAGCAAAAATATCTTGCAGCATTTCCAGATCATTTTGCGAGCTTGGTATCAAACGAACATGCAGTCGGCACGTACGCTGTGCAGACCAGTTTTCCATTGGCAAAAACCCAAAGATCATATATTATCACTAGGCTACATATCAATAAACTTGAAGCCTGCTAGCTTGCACCCCTTTGGAACAGTTTTGCTTCCAACCTGATTCGCATATCACTGTGAACTCAGGCATAGGGCTTTATTCAGGTAATGGTCCTTACTGATAACAACGTGGAACAATTCACAAAAGGGCTAAGCTTACGCCAAGCTATACCAGTGTTAACCGATAGCTGATCTAAGAAGTAAATACATAGACTGGAACAAAGTATACGAGTCTCATCTCTATACTCAGCGCATTATGATGGATAAGTCCAGGGTAGTTCGAAAGTGAGACTCAAGCGACCCCAAAGAGCGTGACAGGCACAAGCAGGTTACTGAGTTTCTTTATTTGAACTGTTCTAAAGTTCTGCCACGGTATATCTCGCCAGTTCTGTTTTCAATGCCAGTATCGTATCCTTTGGAAAGACCTTAGGCCTTATGCATTATGCATTATGCGATGTTTCACCGAGAACTATCTCGTGAAGAAGAGTTCTTAACACACCTCAGTAGCACAAGGAGACTGTCGTTCTACCCTACACTCACACGTAACTGAACATCAGTTCCGTCGGAGAAAACACCGAACATACCTATACCCATTTCATTTTTACAACATTCCTGATTGATCCGCTTTGGGATGGAACTATCTCAGGTGAACCTCCACACGTGGACTCGACAGATCAAGAGATCATTCTACATCTCTCCACCTAATGGCAAACCCATTTCGATGCAGTCACGAGCATACTCTAGATCCTTGATAATTCCCCACTAGATGGAAGTGTTATCACATCCACATTTGTTCCATCTCCACTGAGTCTATTGCTGGGAATGCTCACCATGTCTTGACCTGAGTACCTCAATTGGGTGATAATTTAGTAGATCTCCATGGCAGATGGTAGTAATATGATCAGCGACTATTACCCATGCTTCAGTCATCTCCCAGTCCGTCGAAGGAAATGAAGTCTGGGGATAGATTCGTGTGGAAGGTTGGCCCACTCGTCTGCTCAGGGATCATCCTTTGAGGAAAAGACGTTGATAGAAATATCCTTGTCACTTCTGAAACAACGAACGTGTTCCACAGTGCCGGGGCCCTTGGCCTTGTCAACGCCCACCCGCTATCACATTACCGGCACATGGTGTTGAAGCTTGGCCACGCGGGATGAGTAGGTAATTTAGATGCTCATACGAACCAACACAATCGGACATTAATCGGTGAAGGTAGACTGGAGCCGACGAAGGTAGCAGCATCACTCCCTCGTATTCTGGCAGCTCAAAAGAGTGACAATCTAGAGAGTGTAATGAGGGCCCACTACCTCTTGTACTCATCTGCGCGATGCGCTCCTGTAAATCACCACAAGCCACTGGCCCTAGCTGTGGCTCCTCAGCTCCTGGAACCCTGCACTGGCCACCCGTCGACTCGACTGAAATTGCCATTCTTGTCGGTGAAGGACCCAGGATTTACGCAAGTCCTCCATCATCAAGTGATGTAGGGGCCATGGCTCGCACCAACAACATTGTTGGTGGACGCCTCTATGATAAGACAAAAGCAAACAGGCATAGGCATGCAAGTAGAAGCACACCGATCACCAGACTTTGTGTAATTTGGAATGGCACATGAGTTAGCTACACTTGGTAGGTAGCAGTGGCCTTAGTCACCTCAGAAGCCGTCCACAGCCAAATGCGAGGGTGTATATGCGGCGTTGCGGTATACCAACACAGCGTAGCTAGTATTGGTTTTCCTCTTCATATTACGCAAACACACATGAGGCAGTATAAGCTATGAATCAACTTTAACGCTCTTATGAAGTGATGAGCAAAGACCATTTGCTCTCTGCTTTATGTCGCATCTCTCGCAGCACCGTGGGTCCACCAGTGTGGTGAATGGGATGGCCCATCTCCTTCATAATATTGTTTGGGCAGAGACAAAGCCACGTGTATATTGCTATCGCATCATTTCTGACATGGTATGTCGTAACTTAGAGCAGAAGTAGACGGCAGGTGATCAGATCACAGATTGGTCAATGTTCATTGAAGAAGTGGTCAAGTCGGAGTGTTCTTCCCACTTTAGGCCAGGCCATAGCACAGGCCCTATATGTCACGACATATATCATTTGAGGCTTGTGCCGCCCTGTCGTCAACGTAGCATGAAAGGATCTGCACGATCATATTGACTGTCGATCACTCTACCAGAGCCTGTCCGCCCAGCGGGTACAAATTCGGCAAACCAGCAGCCACGGGCTCTGAGAGGAGTAACACACAAGTACCATGTTCCCGAGGAAACGGTTTCTCTAATGCTACCCTCACAACACTGAATGAGGATAACTGTGCGGAGAAGACGCGGAGGCCACCTCCTTATTGCATCCCATGCTATTTAATTGCTTGCCCTGGTCGGGTTGCCTCCTAGGACTGAGCAACGCAGCAAGTGTTGGTGATATAGAAGGTGTTGGTCGGCGCGGTATCATCAGTATTTCCCATCCGACATCGCCCTTCCCGATGCAACAACCGTGTCTGCCCCGAGCTTCTTCCTAAACAGGAAAGACAAGTGCGCCACGTCCGGTTCCTCATCCAACTTCTTTAATGAAGCCTGTGGTGCTTAGTACGCTTCATCAAAACAACAATGGTCTGATTCCGAGCTACCAATTGTGAAGATCCATACAACTAGGATCCACAGTCATCTGGGGAGTGTCGTGTTGGTCTTGGAGAAACTGGGGTTCAATGGTAACAATCGCGATCGTAGATCTACTCCATAGGTGGCCAAGGAAGTGCAAGATGCGTCTACCGGAGAACTGGTAGAGACGTCATCCCCGTGCAAGGAGTTCGTGAATCATGTCGAGATGTTGTTGGGCATGGAAAGATTGTCGCCTTTGAGTGGGCACGCCATCCACCCATCGTGACCCCAGCGGAGTTGCTGATCGGCACTCGTAATATCCATCCACTCCAGCCTACGTCACGTAGCGATGGGTACCAACTCAACTAAATACCTCTTGTACGGATTACTTGGCTGAGCAAAACTTGAGCCCAGTGCAAGCAAATCAGATGACTGGTCCATAAGTGTCATACACCTTCAAAGAGTATGCCGCCACGTTCACGGATGAGCCCGGTCTCCTAGCACAATCATAATACGTGATAGGCTGGCTTTGCGCATCGATTCAACCAGTATGTTCCAGATCATCATTCAGCATCTCTAGTCTGGTTGCCATTCCATAGCGGTATCCGGCACAAGTATAGTGCGAGCTCCGTAGTGTCATTAGTGGCGGCGATGCGTCGTCGTGGTCTGTCGAACAGGGCTGGGACCACTATCGTGATGTGCCACTCCACTTAAGGGACCAGCGTGCTGTGTAGTCAATAGTTCCCCACTATCGGTGTTTACAGCGCTTAAAGGCCAGGCGTGGTAGGGTGAAGCGTCCAATGTGTAGTGGTGCTTGTCTGAGGCGCTCGGACGGTTGTCGATGCAGAATATGGATTGACGAGTCGGCTTTCCGTATCCCCGACCAACGCGGCCCCAGATAGTCTAATTTCCCAACACCTGCCCGAGTCGAGAAGCGTTGCCAAGCCGCTATATTGATGATTTTCGATACTATCAGCTCAGTCTAGTAACTGATGTGGATGGCTCTGGTCGATCCCAAAAGCCATTGCTAGACCATCCATATCCCCGGCAATGCTCACGGCTAGCTTTCTCATGGAGAATGCATCCCAGCTTCGCAGTATCTTGTCATTCTCAGTTATTCCGTTGGGTGCATCTCTAGCTCGGCTAATAAATATAAAAAAGCCTCGATCCAGCTGTGGTAAGATCCAGCAGGCACAACATGCTGGGCTGCTGACCTGTTGTAGATGTGTTGAGCTTGTTCAGTAATGAGAAACAAGGGAACCGCTCAGGACTATGGGGACCTCTTGGCTCGGGTGATTGCTCAGACGTCTTGACATATTGTTACAGGACCCTACACGAAGACCGAGCTCCTGGTGGTGGTTAATTTGGCAGCTTCGAGTCCCATTATATTGCGGCTAGCCCACATCGCGTGATGCAAGCTACAGCTACTGAGGGAGCCACGGCAGCTACGCGGCTTCGTCGGCGGACTTCCGAGCTGTCAGTGCCGACAATTACTAGCTGGATTTCGATGAGAGGCGTGTGCTACATTATAATGGACTGCTGGAGGCCAGTGTACGCCGTGTAGACTGGAGATATTTCGGACCGCTGAATACACCGAGAGCGAGCAAAATATGGACCCCAACCTGCTACCATGAGTAACCGATACTAGCCATGACTTGGGGAAAATTTCGACAAAAAGCTCAGGAGGCTTCACTCCGGTGCTTATCCAGGTTCTCAGCTTGTCAGTTATGTCCGCCATGCTTGATTGGAACCAATTGGCTCCATTTCAGGGCGGTCGGTGAAGATTGCTTCTACCAGGGTTTTGGTCTTGTACAGTACTGAGGATACCAATGCCCAAGCGCGTACATTTACAGTTTGGCGTGTGCGAGACTACCCTGTAACTCTGAGATGCAGGGACGAGCATATGGCTTGAGGAGCTCGGCAGTCGGCTGATATGGCATTCTTGGGTTGATCTGCAGACTCAGGGCGGCCCTTGTTCTTCCAAGACCACCGGTATCATGTCATCCGGTCTCGTGTGCTTTGACGCTATTTGATAACCAACAACGTAACCAAAGCCCCGCATACTTAGGCATTGTGCAGCCAGCTGAATGCTAGGTATCGGAGGCAAAGTTCAGTGAGAGCATCAGCCACCCCTAAAGTACCAGAAGGATGGCACATTGAGTTGCGGCTCAAAGCCCAGACACCTCGCCCTAGGACGCTGGTGTGCAGTATCAATGAGCTGAGCCTCGGCAATTTCCTCTCTTACTTCAGATGAACATGAGGTTCATCAACCTTGTTTCTTGGCGTATTTCTGGCCCCGTAGAGCTTGCAGCTCCTGGGACTGCGTTGAAACAAATAATCTTCCCCCAGCACACAGATTCAGGACTGTCCCAGGTCGTGACCTAGACTCCAGGGTTTATGGTCTGGGAATGTCTCGTAGGAGCCAACCTCCTTAGTACCGCAACACTGCCTTGCCGTCTGTTTTGTGTGGCGGTATGACCATGTGTGCAGCGAAAGTATGGCATCTGACGTGGATCCGATTTTATCAAAGCTATGTCATCAACGCGTTTGCTATCTAAGAGAGCGGTGTAAGGCAAGCGGTGTGGGCTTTTCCAACGCAGTAGACCTCAACTAAAACCTGAGACATACATATTACGTCTGTCACCCCTGGTTTCTCGAAGAGAGGAGCTCGCCACCACACTGTGGAATGCATGTCCTCAAAGAATGGCATCCACAAAAAAAAAAAAAGATCGCTTCTCCTGTGTAATCCCACGACTCCGAAGGAGCAACCATACAACAGCCAACGAGAGCGAACATGCTGAATTGATTGATATGGTGGCCGATGAGTTGTCCGGCCAGTCACCGGGGCGTGCTGAACCTGGTATATCCTGACCGAACAACTGGTCCCGGCGGTGGACATAAATATTGCTCGGGCCCGCCGAGACCGACCCACGGACAAGGCATGCCGCGAGCACAGAGCGCGGAAATGCTTACCGTTCTCAATCGTGGACCCTGGAATTCCTAGTGGCCGATGACGGGTTCAGAACGTGCTTGGCCAACTGGGAGTACCTAGTGTAAAATACTACGTAGTAAGTCAAGCTACAGTTTACCTACGAATATCCTTCCAGTACGTCAACTCACAATTCATGAGAAGCCCGCAGTTTTTCAGTCTCAGTGCTGGCAGCTGCACGTTAACTTCGAGTTACATATCGCATACAGGTCTGCGCCCAATTGCTGTGCCTGGAAGTATTCAATTGGCGAGAGTGACAGAAATAACCAATATGATCCTTGTGGTGGCAAGGGTTCAGGCCGGACCAGGGGACACCCAAGGCCCTCGATAGTGGGGTCCCGGGGCTCCGGCTGCGATCCCTGCTGCCGGCAGAATAGGAAATTGCTGGTCACAGACAAGCGGCAGGCTCCGTCGCTCAACATTGGTTCGGATTGCTCTCTGTTCCACGAGGGACAGGGTCTGCCATACGCGTACCGAATGAGTGTGAATAGGACGTGGATACTCACCCATTGGAAGTGTATGCGCAGAGGATGTCCAATGAGTGTGTTTTGAACGAGACAAGAGGAAATACGCCTCAATGTTGACACCCTAGATGCAGTAGTATGGATAATAGTGGCGTCTGGAATCAAATAGTACGGGCATATATTGAGCTGAGCAGGGCGTCGAAGCAATTGGATGCCATAGGTTGGAGTATTAGGATTAAGTAAGCATTTCCTTACTAATGTTCCTGGAAATGTGACTCTGCAAAAGCACGGGCTGCGCATGTGACAACTGCAACCATGGTGCAGCTTGTTAGACGGAGCCACCAAATCATACCCGCAGCCCTAGCAACCAGTTCCCGTATCAATCTTGTAAGCGCTCGATGAACACCTCCTCTGCCGCGTTCCCACCGTATCGGATCTTGCCAACAATTTCTGTCATCAGTCACCACAGTATTTGCGACCCTCCCGCATGAATTGGGCCATGGCAACGGGTTTCGCGAGCCTAAACCATCCATGCTTCCATCGAATCGGAGCAATACATCTTGACCGGTGAGAATTAGGCCGACAAACACGAATGAGCCTTCGCCCCACGCATGTGGTTGATGGCGGCTTGGAGGTTCGAACTGTCTAGACTTCCGCTCCGCATCGCCATGCACTCCTTGCCTATGGATGGCCTATTCATGATGCTCGCCCTGCCGGGACATTTCCGTCATTGGATGTTTGATCCCCACGGATGCAATGTCTCCCGTACCGAGCGCAGGGGGTTGCTCGATGCATAAGCCCATTGCGGCATGTCGAATCATGCATCATTGAAGAAGACAGCAGACATGACAGAATAATACCCGAGGACGACGGGACTGCATATCGGCGATGCATCGAGGCCTTATCGTTCTGCGGCTGGCCCTCCCTGATAGGCCTTCCGATCATAGGCAGATGATGAATCTGGGCAGTTAAGCCATTTATCACAAGAGCTGCCCGTGATCAGCCGTTCACATAGAGTTGAAGCGACCACTCAGAGGGCCAATCCACAATAGGCAAAGCCTTCACCCAAAACACCGGACTGGCGTATATTTTAGGTCATTGCTGAGGAAACATCACTGGCGATGTGAAACCGTCTCAACTTTGGGACGGTCATAAGGTATGTGATCATGCACTCGGCGTGTCACATTTGGCTGTCACTGCGCACAAGAACTCGTCGTCTTGACACTCTTAGGTACGTCATGGCTGTTTCCGCTACACATTCCGTCCAGTTCCCCGATTGATTGCTGTCTCGGCTCCGCGGAGTAGCCACATGTCACGGAGGCGAGGTGAAATGTCTGATCGAATGATGCGCCGGAACCATCTGCTTCCATCCAGCTCTCACCAGGGGCGCAGTTTGAAAGTTGGCTGGAGGCTCAGCGCATGATACCCCCAAATCGCGTCAATGCCCAACAGCATTTTCTGGCGACGCGAGTCGGAGCTTGTATGGGATGACTCGCTTGCGTAGAACCCGGATAGGTAGATGATCAGCTTGCTGCATGTATGTGCGCCAGCTGGGTCAATATCTGATAAACTAGTCCTGCTTGCGTCGCACGTCCACCTTCTGCAGAGGCGGCTTGAGTAGTCACAACATATTGTAACTGCAACCCCATTCTGTCGAGTCTGCGTGGGATTCTATTGCAGATTGGGAGGCAACAGGAAGACTCGCTTCCATGCGAGGAACGCCTCGTCACGTTTCCTGGAGTTACACCACACGTTGTGTGGCTGGGATTGCACGCCCCTCCCCACTACTCATATCGTGCGCGGCCGCTGTTTGCGAGAATAACCTCTAAAGACTCTGAAGAGTGATGTTTGGGTTTTCGCTGATCTTACATGAGAAAAAAGGCCGAGACTTTGGCATACATGACGTTTGAGATGGTCGTAACTTGTAAGGGGAGAGACAGTACAGTGGGGGCAGTGGCAGACTCCTAAAACGGCTTTCGTACAAGCGGTGGTCCGCCAGCCCTGTACCCACATTGAGCAACCCTTAGCTTGCATCGCACCACGGTCGAGGTCCTGGTCGCAACATGGGTTTGGGGGCTTGGGAGGATGCCCTTCCCGGTGCCACTTCCAGCGGTCCGTAGCCGATGAAGCCCTCTTTTGGGCATCCCTCCCACCCTCCACAAAAGTTGCCGGCCAGAACTCGACATGGTACCTGCAGCGGGTTCTTCGAGGGACCTGGGACCTGTTCTGTGAATAGGTAGGTAAGCTGGAGGGGTACCTTGTAGCAGCCAGTGTCGATAACGTGCTGAGATCTCGGTCTTCCCGCTCTTCTCCGAGCGGGAGAGCAACGGCCTCAGAACCTTGACCACTACTGGTGATTTGGAAATTGCAGAGGCACAACTTCAGTCAGTTCATGATCTTAGATCGCTTGCCTCGAGGTGAGTACGTGCTCCGTGCTGTGGGTGCATGTAGTACAGACCAGGTAGGGCAGAGCGGAGGGGCACAGAAGCGTCTTCGTCTTCTCGCGCAGCCACTCCTACGGCCGCTTGTAGGAATTTACCGTCCCTGTGGGAGCGACGAGTGTTCTGCGCGTCTTCTGGACATGGTTCAAACTCGATGTATCAACGGCACCAGTGGACCAGGCGGCAGAAACAGGTGAGCATCCCCACTAGGTTGTCGACCTCCTGCATCCCCGACCCTGAGCATCCCAGGTTGGGAACTGAGCGACGGTTGATAAGCCAAGATGAGGCATCTTTACATTGAACGTACAGAGAGATCCCTGGCCGGTCAAGCAGCGCGGAATCATGACTTGGCCGCGGGACCTGCTGAGAAGAGAGAAGCCGCCAACACACGCCGCTGGACCGACACAAGAAGCAGTGTAGCGTGGAGGCCGTACTCGATCAAGGAGGAGCTTCGTAAAGAGCTTGGAAAACGAGCTCCAGGTGGCATCGTCCCGAATGTAGCCTGCATGGCCGGTGCCATATACGGGCTAGGCCAAGGGGTCCCATGGAAGCACCCCTGAGGAGGTGCAGTGATGTGGGTGAGTCGGGTGGAGAGACAGGAGTCCCAGGTGCCTGTATCCCTGCACTAGCAAAGGTAGGCGGTGGCTTTGAGTTAGCGTGTCTGTCTGCCAAAACAGCCCCTTCTTTCTCCTCTCGTCTCCTCTCTCCCTCCCTTCCCTTATCAGGACACTTTTTTCTTCCCTCCCCACCCACCCAGCCAGGAGCTGCTGTGCCGTGCGTCACTGTCACCTCTTCAACCACGCACACCACTGCCCACCCTCCCGCTCCCCCAAACGCCAGCCAGGGTGTCACCGGTTCTTTCGTCCACACCAAAGGAATGCACTCTCTTGTACGCTCGGGAATACAGCTCCCATTGGAGCGGTCAATCGCAGTTGCTGACGAAAGGGGCGTGCGCCTGGAAAGCACAGTGTCATCCACAAGTCGACAGAGCTGGAGGATCAAGAGAAAAGGATAATGCAGACGACTTGAGAAGTCAATTGCTCACTAATTCTCCCCAATTGACGTTGGCCATCAACTAACGCCTGAGGGTTATCACAACTGCATTCCCCAAAACACGCGTTCGTGGCTCGAGCGCACATCTCTTCGTCTTTTCTTCTCTTCTACTCTTGCTGCGCTCGCGCTTGTCTGTTCCAATTCCCTATCGCTATTTGGTTGCGGTTCAAAGCCTCATATCCGTCCTCTTTGCTGAATCATACAGCTTGCTCTGGACGAGGCTAGTTGCTGCTCTTGGAGTGTCGCCTAGGATAGTGCTCGACAGCTACCTGCTAGTTCCGTACCTCCCTCTCACGCCCCCTTCTCGCCCGCTTGAGCACATTGCTGAGCCCTCGACTCCTGCTTTGACGGATCCTCAACCTCGACCCGGCCTGACGTGACGACGATCTGCGCGGGAATCGACGACGTTGCCCTGCCCTGGTTCTCTCTGACATGTTCGTGGAAACCGCTTCAAACCTCATCAACTAAAAAAAAACGAACCCCGGACCCTGGAGCCTTTGCCACTACTCAGAACCAACGGTACGTCCGCCTGCTTGGACAAGTCCGAGCCCTGACCCCTGGGAACGCACGGCCAGGATGTGGCCCTGCGACCGGACTCGTTTTCTCCATACGTTGCCCTGTACAGTCATTGTCCTGCCCTGGTCCGACCATACTCTGCGCTCTCCACGTTTGGGCTGCATTTACAAGGCCGTTCTTGCCATGTCATTGCCATGACCCGCTGTGACATGACATTCCTCTACAGTCCCTCCTACCTTTCCCCCTTCATTCCAGTTACCAACCTCAACACTACTTCCATAACATTCAAACTTGTTGTCGACAGCTGCTGACATCACACTGCGCCCAGCGGATCGCATACCTCGCTTGTTCGGTCGACCTTGTGCTGGTCTGCTGAGTTGCTGGAGCACCACCACCACCACCACCCACGCAGACTCGGTCGCCCTTGACAGCACCGATTCCTAGCCCGCCGGAAAACAACACCGACGCCAATTCTTTGCGATTTTCGAACAAAGCATCGTGGTCGCCAATTGACTGCTCGAGCTGCCACCCGAATTCTATTGGCTTAGATCTCGACTGCCTTCTTCGTTGTGCGACCTAGGAGAGAGAGCTAGCTGGTTGTCGTTTCAACTCGGCTTCCGGACCGAATCGACAACTCATGACCTAAATTAAGCGCCGACCGCCATGTTGAGCGACGGTTCCATCCGAGCAAGTCTACAAGTGGCTCCTTTATCGCTTGCGAAGTCTCATCAGGCTGTTTCCCATGGATCAACAGAGCCCCATCAGCATCAGAAGGACGTCTACCTACAATCACACATGACGCCACCAACGACACCGAACGGGTCGCAGGAGGATTTGACGCCGGAGCAAGCGACCCCCAGTATTTCACAACTTTCTAAGAGCCTTCTATTCCTTCCACCCGACCTACGCCATCGCCGACTCAAGCGTGACCCTACCCTTAGACGAGGGCGATGTTGTTCTGGTTCACTCGATTCACACCAATGGCTGGGCCGATGGCACCCGCCTGTCGTCTGGTGCAAGAGGCTGGCTGCCTACCAATTACTGCGAACCCTATGAACCCGACGACCTGCGCAACCTGCTCAAGGCTTTGCTTAACTTCTGGGACCTTCTAAGGAGCACATCCGTGAATGATAGCGAGATCTTTGGCAACCAAGAGTTTATGAAAGGCGTTATTGCCGGAGTTCGCTTCCTTTTGGTAAGGCAAACCCTCAAAATTTCTCGAGCTATCCTCGATTCTAATCCCGTATGTTCAGGAGCGCACCAATTGCTTGAATAGAGAGTCCGCCATTGTACAACGCAATGATAGTTTACGGAAATGCCGCAAGGGTTTGTTATCCGAGTTATCATCACTGGTTAAAACTGCAAAGAAGCTTCAAGATGGTCAAAGAGGAATGGCAAGTCCGGCAGAGGACGTCAACGATATCGTTGACGAGATGATTTTGAGAGCTTTCAAGATTGTGACGAAGGGTGTACGGTTCCTGGACGTACTCGAGGAGGACAAGAAGACCCGTCTTCCCGCTTCGGTGACCGTCATGGCCACGGTTACAGAGGAGGCCTTCGTTCCACCTACCCTCCGGCAGACCGCGCAGCATTTGATGACCAAAGCCAGGATCATGGAAGCGATGCTGGCTCCCGCGCAACCGTTGATGATGCAAGTGCCAGCGTTGCTACATCTGAGTCAGGTGAAGCTTCAAGTTTGCTTGCTGTTGCTACTTGGAACAAGCGCAACTCCCTTAACTCGTCGGGACACTATGCCTTGCATAGGTTGTCTCAGTGCAACCCTTCGCAATCCAACCGCCTGTCGGCCAGCTTCTCTCATCGCATGTCGCTCGCCGGTCCCTCGCCCTTGTCGAGGCCCCACCATCTTGTCTCAGAGCGATTGAATCGCAATCACGACAAATTCTTGTCCCACCTCGGGTCTTTCATTGGTCGATTGCATCTCCAGTCTCAGTCGCGTCCAGAGCTGGCCATGGCCATTAAACATTCTGCCACGTCTGGAGGAGTTGCTTACTGTTGTTGATGCCGTATGTAATCATAACAACTCCAATGCCCACGCGTTGACCCAGGCTCGAACCATATTATTTGAGCGTATATACGATCTGGTGTTTTCGGCTAGGGACACCCTTGCTCACGCTGCAACCGAAGAGGCCGATGTTATTATGCTCCAAGATAACAGCCTTCTGCTCATGTCGGCGACTGGCTGTGTCAGGGCGGCTGGCGAATGCGTAGCCAAAGCCAAGGCGGCCATTGAGCGCATTGGCGACTTTGAATTTGAGCTTGAAGAGAACGTTCTCGGCATTGATTTGACTATCCTCGACACTGTTCCGCAGCTGAGGCAACGAACCGATTCAGTGGCTACTCGTTCTGATGCTGGAAGCATTGCTGACTCTTCTCGAACATCGGAATCATCAGGCCCAACTTCACGACGGCCAACGCTTGCCTCACTGGACAAGCCGTTGCCCGAGGTCCCCGAGATTGATGTGTCCATTGAAGGACAGCAGCAAGAGCAACCTACTATCCTACCTCGCTCTGTCGGCGTGAGCCAGAATAGTAACCTGTCTGTGACATCAACGACGATGCCCACCCGCGCCGCGTTTCCTTCCCTTCCCCGAATCGCTACTACCCACTTACCTCCTCACAATGCCAGCCCAGTGGACCATAGTAGCCATGGGCACGATTTTTCAGCAACTCACTTTGACAGTTTCGTGGCTTCTAGTGCTGGAAGTAGCGCCACCTATCTGAGCCGTGATTCCGAGGCAAGCCTAATATCTCAAGGCTCTCAAATTTCGACTAGAGCTACAACACCTGACCACACATTAGTGCCTCGGAATCAAGCATCGATGTCAGACATGAGTGCGACTGATTGCGCTCCAGCTCAGGACGATGTTGACGACGTCGAGTGTAGACTACTTGAAAAGACCTTTGCGCACGAGCTCATGTTCAACAAGGAGGGCCAAGTTACTGGTGGCTCGTTACCGGCTCTGGTCGAGCGGCTGACCACTCATGGATCGACTCCTGATGCGACATTTGTTTCCACATTCTACCTTACATTCAGATTATTCTGTTCCCCGCTGAAACTCACGGAAGCTCTCATTGAACGCTTCGAATACGTTGGCGAGGCGTCTCACATGGCAGGACCTGTACGACTTAGGGTCTACAACGCTTTCAAAAGCTGGCTCGAGTCTCACTGGAGGGACGAGACGGATCGAGTCGCCCTCCAACTGATCATTCCTTTCGCAGAGCTACGACTTGGTGCTGTGTTACCATCTGCCGGTCGTCGCCTATTGGAGCTTGCACAGCGAGTTTCCGGCGATGGATCTTTGGTTCCCCGCCTCGTTTCGTCCATGGGAAAGAATAATGCATCTCTTGCTCAGCTGGTAGCTGCAGACATCCCAACCCCACAGACGTCTATCACAAAGAGCCAGCAGAACTTGCTGAATACATTCAAGAGTGGCGGAAATATGCCCACCATATTGGACTTCGATGCTGTGGAGCTGGCGCGACAACTGACGATCAAACAAATGAACATTTTCTGCGCCATTCTGCCTGAGGAGCTTCTTGCTTCACAATGGATGAAGAATGGTGGTGTCAACGCGCCTAACGTCAAAGCCATGTCCGCTCTTTCCACGGACTTGTCCAATCTCGTGGCCGACACAATTTTACAGTACCCAGAGATTAAGAAGCGGGCTGCAGTTATCAAGCAGTGGATCAAAATTGCCCAACACTGTTATGAACTTCATAACTATGATGGCCTCATGGCCATCATCTGCATCTTGAACAGCAGCACCATTAGCCGTCTTCGCAAAACGTGGGATGCAGTCTCTCAGAAGAGGCGAGAAGCGTTACGATCACTCCAAGAAGTCGTCGAGCCTTCGCAAAACCACAAGGCCCTCCGTACACGCTTGCACGACCATGTGCCACCCTGCCTCCCCTTCCTCGGCATGTACCTTACTGATTTGACATTTGTCGACATTGGCAACCCTGCCACAAAGCATATTTCTCTTGGCAACGATTCGGAAGAGGACGGTCAGAATGACTTGACAGTTGTCAACTTTGATAAGCACACTCGTACAGCAAAGATCATTAGGGAATTACAGCGTTTCCAGATCCCATATCGCTTAGTTGAGGTGCCGGATATGCAGGAATGGATGACAGCACAGATTCATCGTGTTCAGGAGACTTCGGAAGGCAACGTGCAGGTAACATACTACCGAAAGAGCCTTTTGCTGGAGCCTCGAGAGAGTGCTGTGCGCACTCCCATTGAGCCCCTACCCCGGTGACGGCTGGTCCTCGAGGGGATCTATTCGGCTGGATGACACGGGACCGTGGTGGTCAAACAACTACGGCATAGACGGGAAGCTCGCGTGGCCCGCCTTGCTTTTTCCAGTCCGAACGAGTGTCGATGATCGGCTCTCAAAGCATTTTACCCAACCTACCTCTTCGCACATATTGCCCATCGTACTTTACATTCGCCTTTGATACCCCAATTTACAGATTTTTTCTTCTTTTGTTTTATCATGTCTCATGTACAGCCTTGCAGACTTCATGGTCTTGATAACCGCCTACATCGTTCATCGCCACACATTCTGCTTAGTGAGAGTTGGTGTCAGATGCCGGTTCACACATTCACTCAGTCGCTTAGTCGACCAACCACAACCCTTTCTCAAGTGTACCAACATAATTTCTCACGGAAGAACAAGTGCGCAAGCGCGTTGAAGCACCCTTAACAGGTTGCAATATATCAATGCACACTAGTTGTGCAACTGAATACCGACCTGCAAAGGTTCGCTTATGGATGCAGATGGGAGGGACACACCTCTACATTTCCTGCAAAGTCGGAAGCATGCAGGGAAGGAGCCAGAGGAGCAACCTCCCCGGCCGGTTGGATTATGCATACCATCAACCATGGTTTCAGGGTATAGGGCCAACGAGGAGTTTGGATTTCAACTTTTTTTTCTTGTTCTCAGGGCTACGAGGGGCGTTACAAGGAGGCTGGCATTGCTTGGACAGGGGTTCGGGGAGTTCGAAGGAAAAGGAAAATCAAATTTGTTGGTTTAGCTGGTACAACGCAGCGAGAAGCAGCGCCAGGGAGCACAGCATTGTTGAGATGAGATGCCGTGTATAGCAGCTCCTCCGCCTCATGTATCATACCGATGTACTAGGCGACGATATTTTCTAGTTGAATAGTGAGGAAACTAAAGCTCCATGCACCTGACTCCAAGTTTGCGTAAAGCATTGTGAAATCACGTTTTACAAGCTACAAGTCCGGGACCCCTTAAGAGCGGGAGACTGCCCATGGCTTGATATGGAAATTTGGGAACCGCCCGCTTTGCAACCAGAGACTCGGTAGTAATACATCAGGGTAATGCAGAGTAGTGATTAGTGCTTTTCGAGGTGCCACGAGCAGTCCACGTGTGCGAGAGTGGGATGAAACCAAGCAGGGTTTTCGTAGTCTGGGGTGCGTTCTATGTTGGTTCCCGACCAACAGGCGAGGCTGGAGCACATGGGGAGCAGATATCGGTTCTCGGGTGCTGGAGGTTGAGATGCATGCATTGCTTGTCGCGTGGTTGCAACAGACCCACGTGTAGGTTTGATAACGGAAGTGGGTGTGACCGCTGCTGCTGATAGAGCATGATGTAACGATGAATTCAGGTCAGGGGAAAGGCCAAATGGAGGCAAGGATCATAGCGAGGCTAACGTCTGGCTTGTGGTAAGGCTTAGGATGAATGCTGTGCGAAGCAACCCTTTGAGTAGAGAGAATGAAACCTTCCCCAGCCTCAGTCACGCCCGTTGGTAACACTGGCCAGGGTGCTGCGATTTGTCCGAGACATCAAGGAGAGAGAGCGAAACGGATGTCGGCAGATGATCAAGCCATGGCTTAAGTGGCGTAACGGGGAACCAGCATAGTGAGATGGTCCTACAGTAAGATGGTAATGGCAATGCCAGTCACGTAAGGGGATACGAGAGATAGGACGGGCATGCTGTATAAGCTTCCCCATTGCGGCGGTCCAGGAGTCCACGGTGTTTATGTTTACTGGTGGACGACAGCAGACAGGCCTGGCAGAGGCTCTCCCGATCCTCCGATCCCCCTATGAAGCAAAGTGCTGCGCGTACAGATAAGTTAACAAGCATATTATGGCTGGTCCTGTGGCTTGTTTTCGTGAGGGACCATGGACAAGGTCAAGGGTCGGTAAGCAAGCTTTAGTGCCACGGCGAAAAGGCGGATGGGAAAAGCTATGCGGAGAATTAGTTAAGGAAACGTTACATTGGGGATTGACAAGTCAAGGTAGCTCGGGGAGAGACAGGGGTGTAGGGAAATGGAACAGCGACCAATCTCTGGTTTTGGTGACCCCATTCATCGGCTTAGCCAAGGGGACTAGGCTGGACTAATTAACCTGCAATTACAGAGTACAGGACGGCACGATCGATCATCAATGCGTCGTGGCTATCAACGGCCTTTGCTCCAAGCCGTCAAAGGCAAGGGGAGAGGGAATGATTCACAGCCTTGGCCAGCTGACCGGACGTCACATGCTATTCGTATGGCATGTATGGACGGACAGGAATTACGAGGAGGAGTGGCTTTCCTTTGGCGCAAGGTCGTTGTTTCGTCACTTGTCGCATTTGGCAAAAGAAATCCAAGGAGAGATCGTAAGGTAATGGAAAAGAAGAGGCGTGTATTTTATTACATCGGGCTGGATGTCAGGTGCTATTGTCTGTTTGGATAATACGCATGAGGATGTACATATAATACACATATGCTTAACTTGGTTGGCGTCTCAGGTTCTCTCAATCAATGTCTTCGTTAAATTCTAGAAGATGACTTGCGAAAAGAAGTGTGTTAAAAAGAAAGAAACACAAGAGAGAAATGGAGAAAAGAAAGAGTTTGTACTGCACCGTGCTATGCCGTATTGTTGGAGCAAGGGTGTAGTGCGGTCAGTACGGTACGGTAGCATGTCTGGTTGATAGTCACTTCGACACGAGGATGAAGAGGAGGGGTTGGAAAAGCCAATCAGGCAACCGGACGGTCAAATTCGGGCCTTTCTTATCGATCCGGGAAGCCGCCACCAGACCAGGTTCATGTACCGGTCGCTTAGGGCGAACTGCCCAAGATAGAAACGAGCTGGGGAGGAAATGGTTGGTGGTGGTTGGGCTCTTTGGTCGCGGTGCGGTGCGGTATGGTGGTGGAGGGTGGTGGAGGTGGAGGTGGAGGGTGGTGCATGCACTTCACTGTAGGAAGCGCGATGTGCACTGGACTGGAGGTACAGTATGCACCTAGGTAGGTACTGTAGGCAACCTGTGGTATGGTGTGGTGGTGTGGTGGGGACTCTTAGTCAGTATCGTACTAAGGTATCTCCCGCTGGTGACATGGGGGGCAGCGAAACGGAGCAGCATTCAGTTCCTGCGAATACTACTTACTTACTGCGGTAGACTGCGAGGTGAACAAGGTTAACTTGGTGCTGATTGTTCAACATTGATGATCATGGGTGACGGACCTTGCATTTACCGGCACCAGGATGCTTGCGACCAGCTCATCCTGTTGCTATTATATGGGGGCTTTTTGGACAGTCATTTGATGTACAGCACTACCTAGGAGGTAGGCACTGATATGCATGTACGTTGATAGAAGAGAAGGGCCCCCGCCCTGGACATGCGTCCCCATGAGGTTAAGCTGCCGTGTAAACGGTAAGGAAGGAGATCCTGGGAAAGACCCTTGACGGTTGTTTCTCTGCACCCAAGTCGCGTGATAAGGATAGGTAGCGTCGTAAATGGGCCAGAGGCTCTTTTCTCCCTTTCCTTTCCATCTCCCTTATCGAACCTACCTTGGTACTGTACATCCATCCCACTGCACCGTACAATATTACTGCATCCGTACCGCCGCCGAGGATTGCCATCGCTGGTTAGCCCAGCATTCCAGCATCGGCTGGCCATGGTCATGGTTACTGTGCCTACGGGGGCGGTTCGGGGCATGGCGCCAACTAATCAAACGAAGCCGCCATCTTTTTCCTTCTGCCCCCTCTTATTACCGGCGCGTGCAGACACCAAGTTACATGCTTAGAGGCTTTCGGCAGGAGCCGAGTCTTTTCCATAGTCGCCGAGGATCACGGTAGACGACCGAGTTGCTTCGACGATGCCGATGGAAGCAACCTCAAGATGAGCACGTGTAGAAGAAGTTACCACTCACTGTATCGAAATACCATGGGTAAGGCACCTGGTAGGTACTCTAGGTAGGCACTTATATGACCAACTGAAATACCAAGGTAGGTACGGAGTGCGGATTACAGGACTGTCCAATTCGATCCGGTCCCCAAAGTCCCTGCACCAAGAG
This sequence comes from Albifimbria verrucaria, assembly GCA_020081605.1. NCBI lineage: Eukaryota > Fungi > Ascomycota > Sordariomycetes > Hypocreales > Stachybotryaceae > Albifimbria > Albifimbria verrucaria. The sequence goes on from JAHREC010000013.1 coordinate 4,375,874, forward strand.
AAAGCACAGACTTCTTCTCCCCCTCCTCCAAATTCCTCTTCCCCATCTTTTGATCTACACACTTGTGATTCTCCAACCACTGCTGCACACCATTCCCCACCCCTTGTCCATTGTCACGTAACCTGCCCGTCGTTCGTCTCACCCTCCATCCAAGCCCGACTCGTCTGTACGAGACAACAGCACAGCACCGCGCAGGATGTGGCCGCCCGCCGGTTCAGCCCTGGCCTGGCCCGGCCTTGCGCTTGCACTTACACATGCCTGGACCATCGGGGTCTCGCATACAACGTGGTGCCTCTCCCTTGTAGCCGTCTGAGCTACAGTATCTCCTCCTGTCCGTCGTGAGAACAAGGCCGTCCCTACGTTCGTTTAGCAGTTCGTTGCTACCATCCTATCGGGTCCTCGGACTTTTTGCTACCATCCACTTCCCACTGCTCCCAGCGTCACATCTTCCAATCATCAAACATACCCGACCCTTCTCCCTCCTCAGATGCCCTCGCTGCAGGACGTCGTCGTATTTCCAAAGCTCGCTCGTGCCATCCATCCATCCAACCATCCAACCATCCATCCACCCATCCCATCCTTCCGTCTCCAACCAACGAGACGGCACGAACCACTCTTTGCTGTCCGCCGTCGGCTCACTCACCTCGCCTTTCATCTGACTGGCTCCACAACCCTGGTCTTCTGCTACATGCCTACCTGCAGACCCTTGCACATTGCCGGGTGCTACCCTCCTCCACACCTTGTGCTTCCTGCCAGCCAGATCGGCCTTGCTTTTGTGGTCTAGACAAAAGATTGAAATACTGACAAGCCCGCCCTGCCCCGTCCTGATCCTCTTTCTTGTCTTGTCTCTCGCTCCCACGGCCCAGGGTCTCTTCTCCTTGCTTCTTCTCGGAGTCCCCTCTCTTCCTCAAAGGCACAGCGTCCCTCGACCGGCTTGCAGCGGGTCTGAATTTACACCCTTGCCTTCACCTCACCACACATCTCTCACCGGCTCTTCGTCTTCATCGCAACCATGTCCGGCCCCGCCACTGAAGCCAAGACCGAGTCCTTGACGGAGGAGAAGCCAGCTGCCCCCGTCGCCACTGAAACTCATGCAGCCACTCCCGACTATGTCGATCGCCCCGCTGGCTGGATGTACCGTGGACGTCGCATCTTCGGCAGAGAACTCTGGTACGCTTCGCCCAAGGTCCAGCTGGTGATGGTGTCCTTCGTCTGCTTTCTCTGCCCCGGCATGTACAATGCCCTTACCGGCCTCGGCGGTGGTGGCCAGGTCGACCTGTCAGCTCAGACGGATGCCGCCACGGCCCTCTACAGCACTTTCGCCGTTGTCGGTTTCTTCGCAGGTACCTTTGCCAACCGTCTGGGTCTCCGCCTGACCCTCTCCATTGGTGGTTTGGGATACTGCATCTATGGCGCATCCTTCCTCAGCTACTCTCATAACCAGAACAGGGGCTTTGTCATCTTTGCTGGTGCTTTCCTTGGTCTCTGCGCCGGTCTCCTGTGGACTGCTCAGGGCGCCATCATGATGTCTTACCCTCCCGAAGAGAGCAAGGGCCGCTACATTTCGTGGTTCTGGATCATCTTCAACATGGGCGCCGTCATTGGCTCTCTCGTGAGTTTTAACCCCGTCCCCCTACTAGCTGGTGTCATTTTCCTTGGTATATCATGATTCTTTCTGCTGGTTCTTCGGTTTCAGTAATTGAGGTCAGAGGTCTTACCTCGACATTTGCGATTAAATGGCATATACTTTACCAAAGCCAAAGCACTAACTCGCTTCCTTTCTTAGATCCCCTCGCACAGAACGTCAACAACACCACCGGCAATGTCACGGACGGAACGTACGCTGCTTTCATTGTTCTCATGGCTCTTGGTGCCCTCTTGGCCCTGTTCCTCGTCGACGCCGGCAAGGTCATTCGTGAGGACCACACCAAGGTCATCTTGATGAAGAACCCTTCCTGGTCCGGCGAGTTTATTGGTCTCTGGGAGACGCTCTACAAGGAGCCCTGGATCCTGCTTCTGTTCCCCATGTTCTTCTCTTCCAACATCTTTTACACCTACCAGAACAACGACATGAACGGCGCCCACTTCAACACCCGTACTCGTGCCCTGAACAATCTGCTCTACTGGGTCGCCCAGATTCTCGGTGCCATCATCGTTGGACACGCCCTTGACTACAGCAAGCTGAGCCGAAGTCTTCGTGCCAAGATCTCCATTGTCGCCCTCTTCTCGCTGACATTTATCATCTGGGGTGGTGGCTATGAGTGGCAGCGCCACCAGGCCTCCCGCGAGGTTGTGGAGGCGGCGGACAAGTCCTACGAGCCCTTGAAGGTGGACTGGACAGATGGCGGCAAGCGCTTCATCGGACCCATGTTCCTCTACTTCTTTTACGGCCTGTTTGATGCTGTGTGGCAGACATCTGTTTACTGGTAAGTGCGCGGGTGCAATATCGGTTTAGAACATTATGTTTGGAAGACGGAGACTAATTTGCACACAGGTACATGGGTGCACTTTCCAACTCGGGCCGCAAGGCTGCGAACTATGCTGGTAAGCTTCCCCAACGATACCTGGGCTGCATAATGATGCTGACAGTTGGATGCCAGGTTTCTACAAGGGCGTGCAGAGTGCCGGCGCGGCCATCTTCTGGCGTCTTGACGGCCTCAAGAAGCCATACGACACAATGTTCGGTGCCACCTGGGGCTGCGTTGCCGCCTCGCTCCTCATTGCCGCCCCGTCATCTTCTGGAAGATCCAGGACCACGTCCCCATCGAGCAGGACCTGAAGTTCAGTGACGAGACCATTGAGGATGTCATTGCAGGCCCCGTTGACGCCAAGGCAGACGAGAAGGCCTGAGTCCGCTAGGCCAGATGCTGCTTGAAATTATATAGTAATTCGATGAGAGGAGATGGGCGAAAGGATCATGATAATTTGGTGGGTGAGACATGATTTTCGAGTTGTAACCAATACCCTGATGGATTGAGCCTTGAGCGTTAGCTACTGGAATTTGGTAGACTACTACGAAGAGCATTGCTGAAGCTCATGTACTTGAGACGAGCTGGAACCTGTTGCCAGATAATGCCGTGAAGTGTCGTGAAGAGTGGCTTGCAAGGTACCGGGATTTGAGCGGTACTTCAATAAGCTAGCGCGGAATAAGTGACGGAGTGTTTGATGGGAACAAGACGTAAATAAGGGTACCTACTGACCTACTAAGGTAGGTACACAAGGGTCCCAGGGTTCAGCAGCCACCGATCCAGGCACGGTGTGAATTGACCGATGGCAAGATCTTTCTTCATGTTTTAAGATGATATTGGCTTATTTCAATTTATTCCTTTTTCAATCAATATGGCAAAGAAAATGTTTCTCCATGAATAAATATGAACATGAATCCTTCAGTTGAAGAGGAGAGGAGCAAGCAAGTAGCATGCTGCGACCAGTTCGTGTTCGTCCTGTACTGTAAGCATCAGGTGATTTGACAAACGGCAACCGTCTGATTGGCTCGGCCCCGGGGACCTCGCTTTGGCACGGGTCTTTTTTTCTCGGCTGACCTCTAGCTCTGGAGCTGACAAAGAGCACCGTCATAAATCTTTCCGCCTTCACAAACATCCTAACCGCTCGTCCCCTGCGCGTCCCTCGACATCCTGGATACCCGGAATTTACAGACCTCTCTCTCATGAACTCTTCACTTGCGCCGCCATGAGTATCTCTCGCCACATGGCCGCGGCCGCTTTGCGACACAGTCGCACCGCCTTTCGGCAGCCGTCGGTCTCCGGGGCCGCTTGCTCGGCCTACTACCACGCCTACTCGCTGCCCTCGAGCCCCAACACCTCGGCGCCCAGGAATAGCGACGTGCCGGAGACGTCGATAACTCAGCCCGAGCCTCTGCCAAAGGTCCACGAGACGCGCCCGCCGCAGACGCCTGCTCAGGCCCCCGCCACTGCCACCACCACCACCTCCGCGGCACCGCCGCCCCGCCGTCTTCCCCTCCTGCGGCTTCCGCAACCGCATCGACTACATCTAGCACAACTGGTACCGCCCCGGCCAAGCCTAAGCGACAGCGCCCGCAGCTCCGAGCGCGCAAGGCCGCCATGAAGCTCACCCCTCAGCGGTGGAGCAATTGCGCGCACTGCTGGATCGACCGGACCCCAAGCTGATCAAGGTCGGCGTGCGCAATCGGGGTGCAGTGGGCTGGCCTACCATCTCGAGTTCGTGGATAAGCCGGGCGCTTTTGACGAAACGGTGGAGCAAGACGGCGTCAAGGTGCTGGTGGACAGCAAGGCTCTTTTCAGCATCATTGGCAGCGAGATGGATTGGCGTGAGGACAAGCTGAACCAGAGATTTGTCTTCAAGAACCCGAATATCAGTGAGTGGCCCGGTTCCCTCTCGTTCTAACAGGAAAGCAACGCTAACAAATTGACAGAGGAGGAGTGTGGCTGTGGAGAGTCTTTCATGGTGTAGACCTCAGCATTACAGGATGGATAGACAGGCTACGGAGTTCAGTGGCTGATTTCGCCGCAGCGATGTAATACGTGGCAATTAAAGAGGAGGAGAGTTGAGCCGACCAGCCCGAGAAAGCTGGATCAGCCAAACCTGTATATAAACATGGCTGCGTATCGGTTTGGACATTTGGTAGCGGAAAGCATTACGACGGCCCGGGCAAAGCACAGCATGCATAGTCTGGCGTAACTTTGGCGTTCATTGGGTGGGAATAGGCATACTTTGTACACAGACATTTTGCATACGAATCACACCTCTCATTGATTGATGCTATCTGATGTGCTGCGTTGGAACATTTGTCTACCCTGCGGGAAACAGGTTATTATGTAGTGACGGGAACTGAGCATTAGGACAATTAAAGGATATTCATTGTCAGGTCTAAACTCATACAACGAGCCAATTCTCACCGTGAGAGTGACTCATTCGTCGCCTGAGCACAGAATCTATCTTCCACCTGATGAAGGGACGCGTTGATGGTCACATGACTTGGCGTCATGGCGGCGCCCGTTGCTCTAGATGTGACCAGCCAGAGGCGTCGGAGCGCGAGCAACGCCCTTTCTTGATGACAAGGTCGTGCAGAAAGCGTCGTTGCTGATGCTTTATAATATATGATGACTCAATTGACGCATGCTATATCAATACCAATTGATGAAGTCTCTTGGAATTTCAGATTCTTGTTTACGCACAACTGATACCTCTTTCTGTGTTGAGTGACAGCTCTACCACCACTTGAAATTCACACCACTCACGATCATTATAGCAGCTAGGATGAAGCGCAAGGTTGCACCCGCGGCGGAAGACACGAAAGTCGTCAAAGTTGTCAAGACGGCATCGTCGGCATCGTCGGCAGCACCTCCCAAACCCATCGCCACCATCACTACCCCGCCAACATGGACGTCCAGCTCGCCCTCATCGCGGCGGCCAACACCCGCACGCCTTTCGAGCGGCGCGTCTGGACCGCGCTGTGCCAGATCCCGCCTGGGAGTGTCTCGACTTACGGGCTGCTGTCGGCGCATCTAGGGTCGTCGCCGCGCGCCGTCGGCAACGCCCTGCGCCGCAACCCTTTGCGCCGGGGTGCCGTGCCACCGGATCGTCGCGACGGGCGGTGCACTCGGTGGGTTCAAGGGAAGATTGGGCCCAGGGACGGAGAGGGCATTACTTTGCAGGAGAAGAGGAAGCTGTTGCGGTCAGAGGGCGTCAAGTTTGACGAGAAAGGAAAAGTGCTGGGGACACCGTGGGCAGCGTTCACGTGAATGTCTTTATGGTATTGTCGTCTCCCGTACAAGAGAATATTGAATGCTAGCGGAACGACTGATATCAACGGGACAAGTTTGATTTGAGACTGACAAGATGGGATAACTGCGGGTTTCAGTCACCATGTTGGCATTTGTCATGTATGAACATGTACATTACCAAGTATCTGAACTTTTAAAGACCAGCTTCTTTTTATGTGACACACCTATCTATCTATATATCTGTATATCTATGTATCTGGCTCAAACAACGCCAGTGGCACGTCCAGGGCCGGCGTTCCAATAATATCTGCCCGCAAAGTCTGCGCGTGCCAGTCGCCACGGTATTCTATTCTCTCGTATTTCTGTGCTAGTCGAGCCACTGCGCGCGGAGATGGTTAGTAGAGTTCTTTACTGGCCGACAATCGTTCCGTAGGACTTACAGCAAAAGGCCATCTCAGTAAGGGCAAAATTTTGGCCGACGCAGATGCGTGGGCCACCGTGAAACGGTGTGTATGTCCATGGCTTAGGGGTCCATGTTTCCCATCGCTCGGGACTGAAGATGGCAGGATCGGTGAATGTTGCTGATGTGGGTGGGTAGAGGTCGCTGCGGGCGTGCAAACCTGTCGTCACGATGGTGACAGTATCACCTTTCAGTAGTACTATATCTGGTCCTCCATTGACGCCTGGAACCGTTGTTGTACGCAAGGCCTGACGCATATTCATGGGTACAGCAGGATGCAGCCGCAATGTTTCATTGAGAATGTGTCGGAGGTGCTGCAGGTCTTTAAGGGTCTCATACGTGGGGCGGCCAGTCGTCCCAAGCACGGCGATAACCTCGCGCCGGAGCCGAGCCCATGACTTGGGGCAGTTTGCGAGCTCATACATGGCCCAAGACAGTGTCGCGGCGGTGGTGTCGCGGCCGGCAAGCAGCACGGACATAACCTGGTCGCGGATCGTTTTCGGGTCTCGAGAGTAGCGGGCGATGCTATGCAGGAAGCTGTACTCCTCGTCTGACTTGGAGAGCTCTTCGAGCTGGGAATCTGAGACTGCGAGGGCTCGGGCGATAACCGGTTCGATGAAACTTTCTATTCTTTTGATTGCTTGGTAATATTCGCCTTTCGGGATCAAGGGCGCGATTGGACTGGACTTTGGCGTCAGCGGCTAGGCGACATGTTGGAGGATATTTCGCCTACTTCAGAACAAAGATATACATCTGGATGCGCTGCGCAACTTGCATAGCATTGGCGACTTCGGAGTCGGGGCTGTAAGCGAGAATTGAGGTTAGAGAGCGTCTTGGGATTAAAGAGCATGGCACATACTGGTCCAGGCTGTGAACATTTTCTCCCAGCAAAAAGTCTGTCGTAGTATCGAGTGTCCAACGATAGAACAGATCTTTCAATTCTACTGTTTGACCGGACGGTGGTAGCTTCGAAAGGAGTTTCTCCGTGCAAGCGTCGAAGATGGCAAGATTCCGCAGCCTGTCTTTGATGAACATGGGGCGAATCATGGATCTGCTATCATGCCAAGCCTGTCCGTCGACAGCAAAGATGCCGTCGCCAAGGAACGGACGCCAGAGTTTGTGCCATTGCGGCCCATGGCCAAAGTCGGCGAACTTGGTCGCTAGGACAGCCTTGATCTGCTCGGGGTCACGAGTGATGAGGACTCTCTTGGATCCTGTAAGACTAAACTCTGCGAAATGCGCATCTCCTTTGGGGATGCGGCATCAAGAGTTTCGCTGCACCAACTGGGAAGTCTGTTGTTGTATTGATTCTTGCCAACCTGCCAGTAAAGTCGAATGCCTACTATAAAGTCAGTACTTCATGACTGCTGGACCAGCGTCAAAGAGCGAAGATTGCAGAAGACTGAGAAGTCTGAAGGAGACGCACCGTTGAATAAATCACAGGCTAGAATAGGAGCGCGAACACCGCCTGCTCGCTTGATTTTGACATCCACAATGCGATGACGGACCCAGACAAGGACGGGGAGGAAACAAAACAGAACAAGGACAGTGGTCCCGAACGAAGGGACCGAGAGAATCATTGCCATGGTGGGGGTATTAGGTACATTAAAGAGTCACCAGACAGCAATTCGATAGAGGAAAAGGAAGGGGACAGAACAAAAAGCAGAATATTGAAGAATACGCGGCGTGGGTCTAGACATCATATCACTTGGTGCTCGCACAGAGAAGCCCCGGTACCGCCGATTTTGGAGGACTAAATTCCGACGCAACTCAGATACGTGAGGGATCGCAGGGGTACAATCCGTTACCTTGCTGACGTCTGGAAAGTCTTTCATGCATTCGTCAAGTCAACATGGCGTTCTGATCCTAGTCAAGACGGAGTCCGGGACTGGTTGCAGGGCCGGTTGGCGAGCTGCAGCTACGCGAGACCCTCGATTCATAACTGAAGAGAGCGCTCATAAGCAGGAACTAAGAGGCAAAGTGGAGGCATCGTAAAGCGAATCCGCGGCAGAAAGCTGATGTTACGGCGTGTGAAAGGTGTCAATGTGCGGCTGCTTCAGACGTCAATACCGGGGTGGGTTGAAGATTGAATCTTTAACCGAGTTGGGCAAGGTTTACAGAAGTGGGTAATGTTAGGGGTCGTCTAAGGTATGGCTCATCGGCGCTTGCTATTGGCTGCGGTACGAGAGTCCTCCCAGATGGAAGGAATTTGCACACTGCCCAAAGCATCCAACTCCGATAGGACAGGACACAAGCTGAGGACTGGACCGCGGGAAGGATTGATTACAAAAATGGTTGAAACAGATGTCCATAATTATTACCGAGTACCCTTTGCGAGCATATGCATGTGCTCCAGATGCCAAGCGGATTCTCAACGGCGCCAAGATAGGAATATTTGGACTAACAGCGCGCATGTATAAGTTCACTTACTCACACCATTGGTCATATACAGACAGCGTACCGACTTGTTTAAATATTGGAGCTATTACTGATGCTGGATGTAAAAATATCAAGCATTTCACTTCGCTCGCTTGCAGATTAATTAGGGATTACTCCAACCGCTATGTGGGTTGTCATGAGGATCCTGTTCTGGCGTGGCTTGCGCCCTCCCTCAGAGACCAGCCCATGCATGGAAATGCCTCCGTCCTTGTCAATGACCAATTGAACCACACGCCTTGATTGGTGGCTCATGTCTCTGATGGTGAGGACTTGCAATGAAGGTTGGGTTAAAAGAACGAGCTGTCGGTGGTTTTACCCAACCAGCGCATGCTGCTACGTTGCATGTCAAGACGAAAAAAGAAAAGAAAGATACATATATACAACATGGCTCCTTTGTTGTATCCAAGAGACATGCCTCTGCATATGCAGGCAAGATCTTTGACTACCATGCAGGTATCACAACGGAATGCAGTACACTACATGTACTAACATAGGGACCTTAGCTAACATGCTAGAAGGGCGTATCACCACTGAAAGTACAATATCTTTCACTAAAAAAAAGAGAAAGAAAGAAAGAAAGAAAAAGTTTGCGAGGCTTACAAGGGCAGAAACGCCGTTTCATTAACTTGGAAAGAAAAGAAGACGTCTTCAAAACTCTACACTTAATTTTCTAACCCAACTAACTGATGGTTGCACCGACAATCTCCTGTGCACGTTATCGTGACCTCTCCATGATTGGTGTTGTTGTCGGGTGCCCGGCTAAGTCACTCCGGCGAGACTGTTTTTCCGAGGCCAGCCAGCCCGGTACTTTCCGGGCTAAGCCTGCGACAGGAATCGTTTCCTGATTGAGCATGCTTGACAGCTTCGTGTCTTTGAAACCAAACCTCAAAAATTCCGTCTGTCGACAGAGTCTGTCGACAATCCCCATCTCCACTCCCTAATTGCCCTTTCCTTCCATCAGACATCTGTCTTCATCCCGTCACAATGTTCAGACTCGGCCGCAGCCGCACCATGGCCTCGGCCCTGAATGCTTCCAAGGTAAATTCCATTGGACCCTGGAAGGGTTGAGCTCTATTTTGACCAAGATTCTGATTGCCGCCTCTGTAGCTTCAGGTTGCCCCTCCGTTCGCCTGCCTGGCATCGCTCAGCAGAAGCGCGCTCTGAGCATCCACGAGTACCTCTCCGCCGATCTTCTGCGTCAGGTAACACCTCCTGCCCCTTATCGCTCGCTACGCGACAATGGAACAAAAAACTCACCCGCTTGTCTCTACAGTACGGTGTCGGTGTCCCCAAGGGCTCCGTCGCCAAGTCGGCCAGCGAGGCCAAGACGGTCGCTAAGGAGATTGGAACCGACGACATGGTCATCAAGGCGCAGGTTCTCGCCGGTGGCCGTGGTAAGGGCACCTTTGACAACGGCCTCAAGGGCGGTGTTCGCGTCATCTACTCCCCCATGAAGCCGAGATGTTCGCCGAGCAGATGATCGGCCACAAGCTCGTCACCAAGCAGACCGGCGCTGGCGGCCGTCTGTGCAACTCCGTCTACATCTGCGAGCGCAAGTTTGCCCGTCGCGAGTTCTACCTGGCCATCCTCATGGACCGTGCCACGCAGACTCCCGTCATCGTCTCCTCCTCCCAGGGCGGCATGGATATTGAGACCGTCGCCAAGGAGAACCCCGAGGCCATCATCACCACCTACGTCGACATCAACGCTGGTGTCACCGACGAGATGGCCCGTGAGATCGCCACCAAGCTCGGCTTCAGCGAGCAGTGCATCGAGGATGCCAAGGACACCATCCAGAAGCTCTACAAGATCTTCCGCGAGAAGGATGCCACCCAGATCGAGATTAACCCTCTGTCTGAGACCTCTGACCACCAGGTCCTCTGCATGGACGCCAAGTTCGGCTTCGACGACAACGCCGAGTTCCGCCAGAAGGAGATCTTCGAGTGGCGCGACACCAGCCAGGAGGACCCCGATGAGGTCCGCGCTGCCGAGTCCAACCTCAACTTCATCAAGCTCGATGGTGATATCGGCTGCCTTGTCAACGGTGCCGGTCTGGCCATGGCCACCATGGATATCATCAAGCTGAACGGTGGCCAGCCCGCCAACTTCCTCGACGTCGGTGGCGGTGCTACCCCTGCCGCCATCAAGGAGGCCTTCGAGCTGATCACCAGCGACCCCAAGGTCACCGCCATCTTCGTCAACATCTTCGGTGGTATCGTCCGCTGCGACGCCATTGCCACCGGTCTGATCAAGACCGCCGAGACCCTTAACCTCAAGATCCCCATCATTGCCCGTCTGCAGGGTACCAACGTCGAGCAGGCTCACAAGCTCATCAACGACTCCGGCATGAAGATCTTCTCCATTGATGACCTGCAAAACGCTGCCGAGAAGGCAGTTCAGCTGTCCAAGGTGGTCAAGCTGGGTGAGTGGAACAACACATCGTGACTGAAGAGTTCTTGATGCTAACTGATTGACAGCCCGCGACATTGACGTCGGTGTTGAGTTCTCTCTTGGAATCTAATTTTACCTTAACTATAGACTGGTTTATATCACGTGTACTATTTGCAGGGCTTAAGGTTGGAGAATGGGCCCGTACAACGACGGGCATATTCATTTATAAAGCGTGCATCGGGCTTCCACGACGTAGGTAGTTGGCGGCTGGTATGGAGTGTTGTGAATAAGAGTATCAGAGGCTTGTATGCTCAATGACCTGAAGAAGTGTTTGTCCGTGAAGCCGTAAGCCCATAGTCTAATAATACGCTTTGATGGATGGATAAGTTGATGTGCGTGTCGAACTGGGGCGTGCAATTGTGTACCAAATGGATGGTGGAGGGAGTGTGCCATGGAATTGGAGCAGCATAGCAATGCAATGAAGATCAGAGCTGCGGGATCGTCGGCAGTGTCTATGCCATCAAACATCATTTGTTGAAAGAGGATTGGGCTATGAAGTGCATGGCTGGGCTAGTGGGTGACTATCTGCAAACCTACACGTTGGCCTTGCCAGAGGTCCATTGACAGAGCTGCTGTCTGGCGGGGTAACCATTGTTGAGATTATAGCTTGGTAACTAAATGCGTAAAAGTCAAAGAGATGCTCTTGAACGTGTACTGGGGAGCTCTGTGAAGTGTGCAAGTATGTTTGGGTAAGTACATGGGACAACACCATAATCGGCCAATGCTTTGCGATGATGTGGAGATGATAGAGGCTGTTGTCTCTTTGCTGACAACCGTAGTTACGAGTATGACTACCTACTAGATACATGAATGACCTCGTCGACTTGCGTGGATGATGCTACGACTCTTGAAGATGCAGCTCTGTCGAGGTTAAACCCGGACGTATCCGGGGCGGGCCAGAACCGAAGATACCGATGGAGTGGGGCCTGGTTGACCCATAAACGGCCGGGTGGCCGTGGTCTCGTCTGCTGGATGGACGTGATGCAGTCGTCACTCCCGCTACGTTACCTTTTTTCGTGGCACACCACCAACACAGCACAGCATATAAGATGCCCGCGAGACCCCCGGCCCCTAGCCCTGGGAAAAGGCGACTGCAGGCTAGGCATGACTGGTTACACGTGCAGCCCTCAGGTGCTTGGCATGCTTGAGGCCCAGACGGTCTAGATCCCAGACCCTTGGTTCTCCTGCCGTTCGCGGTAACTGAGGTGCATCCCTAAAAGATAAGCATAAAAGCTGGACACGTCCCCGTTTTATTTGTGCGGAGGAGGGTCTCTCGTCGTGCCTTGCTGACGGGGTTGCTGTTCTCTCGTCTCCTCTTTGTTCGTGACCGTTGGTGCGTGGAGCTCTCCGTCTTCCCCTCCAGCTGAGACCGCTCCGGAAAACCACATGATGCCTTCGCAGCGCCAGAGCTGGTTCGCGCGCCACTGCGCTCCTCCACCCCCGATTAACACTGCGAGCGCTTGCCCTTGCACGGCGTGCTACAGCGGGAAGACGGTTGCCGCGTCACCGATCTCGTCGTCGTCCTTTTCCTCTTCCTCTTCGTCCTCGCCGAGAAAGCCATCGCGACGGGTGTACCAGTCGGGGCCCGGAAGCGACTCGAGAATAGCGCTGCTCACGCCCGATTCGGACGACATGTCTGTCAGCAGCTGAATAGGGGACTATTATTTCGACTATCGGACCCATCAAAAGCCGATTGATTGCTAGAGGGTAACGGTAGGGGTTACTCAATGAGCCAGGGTCTGGACCATGGCATTTGTGATTGGAATCTTATAAGAACCAGAACACGAGGCGCTGGCTGGGTGTCATTTTTTTGAACTACACACGAAGGCGTTCGACGGAATGAATTTAGGGTTGGCCTTCTTTTCTTATTCTTATTCTTACCATGTTTTGGGAGAGGCGGCGGAGTTTGGATCCGGGTGACGGTCACGCGGTACCCAATGAGATGAAATAAAATGGAACCGTTTGGGGTACTTGGAGGCATCTTCAGCTGCCCAACTTCCATTGTCTACGTTACCTTACCATTACATGCTACCCTCGGGTTTGCCCAATTACATGATCTCTCGTGCCTCGTAGCCTCCCCGTTCCCAGGGCTATTTGTTCCAGGATCGCGGACAATTCTCCGAATGGTGCGGAGCTATCGCCAGTCGCTCCGGTGGGTTTCTGGCATTCTTTCGCTCCCTGCGCAAACGAGCTGCGCTTCAGACACTTGGGCACCTGCAAACAAAGGCCCGGTTCCCCATGTCTCTCTCTCCTCTCCGGATCCTCTTGCGCTTGGTGTTGAGACAGAGAGAAAAGCGGCGCCAAGCCCAACTCTGCTGTATCCTCCCTCTGTCCCACTGTGTTTTCCACGTCATGCATTTCCTCCATCAACTGCATTGGCCTGCTAGCAATCTCCATGCATGATTTTTGTGGGAGCTATAACATCAATAGTATTTCCGCCATTTTCCCCATCTTCTCTCGCCTCTTTCCACGAGTTTCTGTCGCCCGTTTCCTTGAAGCTGACCCTGGTTGGTGATCTTCGCGATCTGTAGCCTCACGACCATTGCGCTGCTATCGACATTGACGTCATCCCGCCCCTTTGCCGCAACCTCTTCTTCTTATTTTGCACATGCTGCGTCTCTATAGCCGCGAAAGATCGTGGTAACAGACGATTAACCGATTTCTGCGTGTTTTCCTCCCCTCCTTGTCTGTCTTTACGCTACAAGCCCAACCATGGCTCCCAGTGTAGACCCCGCTATCGTCCAGGCGTTGGGCCTTGATCCGGACCAGACCAAGGTCAACTCCCACGGCGGCTCTGGTTTCTCCTCTACCTTCAAGCTTAGCAGCACCGTCGATGGCAAGCCTGTGGACTACTTTATCAAGACCGGCACCGGCGCTGCCGCCGAAGTCATGTTCCGAGGTGTGTAGGCCCCGAACTACGCCTACACGGCATGAATGTCTTATGCTGAAACACTATGCCTCCATCTAGGCGAGCATGCATCATTAAATGCCATTCGAGATATCGTCCCGGACTTTTGCCCCAAAGCATACGCCCACGGTCCCATGTCTACCCCCGGCAAGTTCTTCCTGGCCACCGACTTCCTTGATCTCGGCTCCACAGCCGCCGGCGGGTCCGGCCTCTCCTTTGCTGCGAAGCTGGCCAAGCTACACACGACGCCGGCCCCGATCCCCGAGGGCTTCGACCGGCCCATGTTCGGTTTCCCCGTCCCCACGTGTTGCGGCGAGACCCCCAGGAGAACTCATGGCGCTCCTCCTGGGCCGACTTTTACGCCGAAAACCGGCTGCGCGCTATTCTCCGCGCCGCCATAAAGAAGAACGGTTCTGACGCCGAGCTGTCCGACGCCGTCGAAAAGGTCGCCTCGAGGGTAGTACCTCGGCTTGTCGGCGATGATCGCCTCGGTGCAAGTCTCATGCCTGTCGTGTGTCATGGCGATCTATGGAGCGGCAACCACTCGCGAGGCCGCATCGGGAACAGTACCGAAAGCGAGGAGGTCGTGTTCGATGCCTCTGCCGTCTACGGGCACTCCGAGTACGACCTTGGCATCATGAAGATGTTTGGTGGTGCCGGACGTAATTTCTGGGCCGAGTACGAGATATTAGTACCCAAAGCAGAGCCCGAGTCTGAGTGGGAGGATCGAGTCCTTTTATACGAGCTGTATGTGACGTTCCCAATAGTCCTATCCATGCATCTTGTTCTTGTTACTTCATTCTTGAAAGTGTATTTTCTAAGAGCTGACCAACTTGACAGGTATCACCATCTTAACCATTTTGCCATGTTTGGCGGTGCTTACCGTGAAGGAGCAATGTCCATAATGAGACGACTAATATCCAAGTACGGCAGCTAAAAGGAGGAGATGGAGAGATAGAGAATTAAAAAAAAAAAAATGGGAAAAAGAAAATCAAAAGCGTTGCATTTAGAAAAGGGAAAAGTTCCATGTGAACAAGTCTTTACTTTATTCTATCCATAGACGTTGCAAAAATGCCCGGTCACCCAAGAGCGTTGGCCCTGTGTATATGAAAGACTCCGGCTCTATGTAAATAGGTGGTATATACAAGTCAACGCTGCGTGATAAATAATTCATATCCCCATATCCCACTGTAACTGCATGGATGATACGTTGCCAACGCTATGCCAGCATAGCCTGACGCTCTGGTTGTTTCTGTGCCGTTTGCGGTTCTTTGGCCCTTTCGGCTGCTGGGAGCTGCTCGTTCGGCACGGTGGGCAGCTCCTGTCCCTGGCCGGTTACCTCGGCTTCCAACGCCGCGAGCTCGTCCTCCACCTCCTCCTCGTCTTGGTTTGATATCTTGCCGCCCAGCATATCGCTGATTTCCTACAGCGAGCGTTAGTTAATTCAGTTAGAAGCATATCAGGGGCAGGCGCGCTGACTTTCTGGTATGCAATCGCATCAGCAGTCTCGCCCATTAGTTTCTCCACATGCTCGATACCCCCATCTCGGCGTGGATATCCGAAAGCACTTTCGTGCCCTGCTGCAGACCAAATACGACATCCTTTTGTATCAAAGCGAACTCGACGCTGGACGTCAACTTCTCCAACTGCTCCAGCTGCGCGTCGGTCTTGGCGAGCAGCGTCTCCTGGTACTTCTTCCGCCGCAACGCTAACAGTGCCCGCTTCTTGTCGCCTTTGGCGATCATCTGCTTCGCGATTTCCGTTTCTTTGTCGGTCAGGACCGTGATCTTGCGCTGGTACTGGTGGAGTCTGTCGCGCTGGATCTTCATGTCCAGGATCGCCCTGAGGACGAACCGTCAGTATCGGCCATGGGATGGATGGGTCACGCGCGCAATGACCGCACGGGGATAGGATGCGCAAACATACTTGTCCTGGGCAGTGATCTTACTCGAATTTCCGCCCATGGTGAGGAGCCGTAACGATGCGTGGCCGCAACAAGGCTTTGAAACTCGAGTTGTAGGTTAAGATGCTGGAGTTGATGCACAATCAGTCTGGGGAAGGATCACCCTTCGTCATCGTCGGGGCATGTGGCGCATGGCAGGACCAGCTTTATCGATAAGCTGAAACGCATTGCATCCAAACGGTGGGGCCGAAGGGTATCAAGGTCCTTAAGTGTAGGTACCTCCTGTAGGCACGCGCGTGACAACATCTTGACCTACGGGTGGGCAAAATTTATGAACAAATCCCCTACTTTGCCATATTTTTCAAGGCTTTCCCTACCTTTTCGTCCTTCTTTTCCCCAACTTGATATGCCTGTACAGTATCATGGTGTATTGGTGCTTTTCTGGTCTCACTAATTTTGTCCCCACTGTACTCCGTAGTCACCCACTGTAAGTCACTCACTGTAGCTTCATGCAAGTGGGGGCAACGGAAAAAAAAAGACAGGGACCAAAAACCTCTGGAAGCGCATCGCGATTTCTGTTTGACACCTG
Source organism: Albifimbria verrucaria (assembly GCA_020081605.1). NCBI lineage: Eukaryota > Fungi > Ascomycota > Sordariomycetes > Hypocreales > Stachybotryaceae > Albifimbria > Albifimbria verrucaria. The sequence continues at coordinate 4,392,350 of JAHREC010000013.1, forward strand.
GATGGCATCTGGATAACAACATCTGGATGGCACCTTTGTGCAGCCTCAACCCTTATAGAACGGTTTATTGACTAAGCCCATTCGCCTCTCGGCTCTTTTCTTCTTCTTTTTTCTTCTCTCTTCATCCATTGGTCCCCTCAATAAGACTTTTGGAATCATCTCCATAGCGGCATCACCACCAAACATGCGGCTGGGAGCGCAGAGACCTCGCGCCCAACTACGTCACAGTCTTGATCGAGACGTCTATCAAATCGTCAAGAAACTCGAGGAGGCTAATGATGGCAAACCATTCAAGAATGAGGCGGCTATCTACGATGCGATCAAGAAGTCCAACTCCAGCTTGAGCCGACAGAAGAAGCGAACTCTCGAAGATTCGATCGAGAGGGTCTGGCAGGTTCGAAAGGAGGAGCTGGGCGATTCGGAAGACTCGGAGGCAGATTTGGAGGAGCCAGAGCCCAAGAAGCCAGAAGACGACCGCTTCCTCCTCAACAGGCAGATGACCAAGCACTGGAACGTCCAGCCTAGCCCTCAAGAGTCCAGCGAACCCAGACCAGCGAAAAAGCGACGCCTCCGAAACGGGGATGAGAACGACGATCAGGCAACGGCAGGCGACTCGACCGGCCCTGGAACGCCAGCCGCCAACGGTGTCCTTCCTCTCGAAGTCCCAACAGTCGAGAAGCTGAACAAGGAGACGCAGAAGAAGACGTTGAAGTCGAGTCGGTTCCTTGTTGAGAATTTCTCCGAGCTGCCAGCGCTTGGTGGACTTGGCGCCGTACGGGACGAGCTGCTGCAGCAGACGCGCTACATCCTCAAATGTCCGAGTCTCTACATGGAGAACAACTGGCGTCGACGTCCCGGTATAGTCTTGTCTGGACCTCCTGGTGTTGGGAAAAGATCTCTTATTAGGTCTCTGGCGGCGGAGCTTGGTGTCCCACTGGTTTCTCTAGCGGGCTGCTTTAACGATCCGGATCGTATTGAGAAGAGCCTTCATGAGGCTTTCGACGAGGCCATGCGACTTGCCCCTAGCATCATATTCATCGAGCATTTGGACTGGTACATTGCGAAGCAGGGGTCTAGTGGGCACACCGAGCACAATCGCCGAGCCCTCGTCGAATTCACAAAGCAGATGGAGCGCGTTCAACAAAGCCAACCCGTCGAGAAGTTTGTGCTTGCCATGGCCACCACTTCCCATCTCACAGAAGTCGATCCCGTCGTATTAAAGACGGGTTTGTTGGAGAGCACAGTTGAGCTGAGCATACCCGACTTGAAGGCCCGACAGGACATCCTTTCAGTACTCACCAAGGATATCGACCTAGCAGATAACGTCAGCCTCGAGGAATTATCAAAGCTCACGCATGGGTTTGTGGGCGCTGACATGGTCAGGATGATGACTACGGCGCAGCAGCTGGCTACAAAACGATACGTTGGTGCAAATCCGGCGCTGGAGCTTATGCTTGAAGCCGGTACTTCAACGACGAACTGTAGCAACGCCGAGAGCCCTTATATTGGTCAAAGCGCTCTGGCTCCACCACCAAAGTTCGCTATGGAGTTCAAGGATTTCGAAATGGCCATCAAGGGTTTTGTTCCTTCTTTGAGGAAGGAAGGCTTCACATCGATCCCAGACATTACGTGGGAGCGTGTTGGTGCACTGGAAAAAGCTCGCAAGCAGCTTCGAATGTCCATTATCGGTCCTATCAAGGACCCCGAGACATATCAGAAGTTTGGTCTTGTGCTCCCAGCGGGCGTCTTACTCTGGGGCCCCGGGTTGCGGCAAGACGCTTGTGGCACAGGCTGTTGCCAATGAAGCCAAAGCCAGTTTGATTGTCATTAATGGCCCGGAGCTTCTCAACAAATACGTTGGCGAATCGGAGCGTGCTGTCCGCGAACTCTTTCAACGTGCGCGTTCATCAAAGCCATGCATCTTATTCTTCGACGAAATCGACGCCATTGTTCCATCTCGTGGCAGTACCACAACAGATTCAGGGACGCGAGTCGTCAATGCTCTTCTGACTGAGCTTGATGGCGCGCGTGATCGTTCGGGTATTTACGTGATCGGTACGACAAACCGCCCCGACATGATAGATCCAGCCATCCTACGACCTGGACGTCTCAACACTCGCATATTCATCGACCTCCCAACACCTACCGAGCGTGTTGATATTCTTCGTACCATCTACCGGGCTCGAGTCTCCAAGGAGACAGCACAAGCTGAATTTGATCTCCTGGAACGCATCGCTCGCGACCCTCGCTGCGACAATTTCAGTGGTGCAGACCTTAGCGGTCTGCAGACGAAGGCATCCGAATCCGCGCTTGAGCGGTTCTATTCTGGTGAGAAAGAGATTCCAGAGGTAGATGAGAAAGACTGGGAGTACGCGCTATCCAACACGCTGCCCAGTGTAATGGACCACGAGAGGTATAGGAGACTTGATTTGAAGCTTCGTGGTGTCAAGAAGTGAGCTCTTGTTGTGAGGAAAGTCTTTTTTCTTCTCATTCATAGGTACACTAGTTCGCTGTCGCTGTATCATGCAACGCAAGAGCACCTTGCTACAGTGGAAGAGCAAAAATAGCTTATATATCTTGACGAACAATCAACGAAATATCTAATAACAAACGATGGAAAACGTAAGAAACTTGGAGTAATTTGCTAATATATTGAGCAGATAATAGGTAGTTCTCAAGGCTTCTTCTTAACAAGACCCTTATTGCTAACAGAAATTGTGAGGTAGGCGAAACTTTTGTCCTCTCACTGTAGGCTACTCATAATGAGTGAACATGGTTATCTCAAGGAACACAGTAACATGGGCATGATTAATCTGGGTTAGTTACTGTGTTTTAGCGCCTAAGAAATAGGCAAATGCATTACCTCAAAGTGATGATGTCATGCAGACTAAATTTTTGCGCTTCAGCCTGGGACAACGGGTTACAAGCAAGTGTTCTTTCTTAGAATACTGATCGATAAATCTCAAAAGAAAATTCTTAAATTAATACAAAAAATATAAGGATATGCTTAGATATTTATTCAAGTAATATGCTAATCTTATCCGAATCTTATTCTAATTTGCATCGGTCCTTATTCTTGTTTATCAGTGCTTGCGGTCCCTATTTTATTGCTCCTGCTTGGCAGGCTAAGATTGGCTACGTGTAAGATTTTTTTCTCTTTTCGTGACTTGGACTCACCCTGTTTCTTTGGCTTCCCAAACAGGGAGGTTTACACGAACATGGTGTGGAGTCATTATAGAGTTCAATTGATGTTTTGCAACGCACAGTTCAGGGGCGAATTTTAGTGGGATCGTATCGCACGTGGCGAGAAGAGGAGTTTGAATAAGTACAAGAATAGTGATGACGTCTCGACTATTCTATCATAGTCTATAGTAGTACACAGTCGTCGCTTTCTCCGTCTATAGAGATCCTATCATTACATAAGGGGTGGTTGGTTTAAGCAGTAGACTCCTTGAGGTAGCTGGATAAAATGGTTAGCCTATGTTCGTAGTGCAAAATGCGTCATCAGGTGCGAGGCGTCATGACGGGTTGCCGTCATGATGCTCTCGCTTGAGGACATATGCAGTGATAAGGGTACTTACGCAATCAGGTCGTTCCTGTCCTTCTCCTTCTTGAGACCACCGAAGGCCATCTTGGTACCAGGGATGTACTTCTTGGGGTTCTCGAGGTAGGCGAACAGGGTGTCGTTGTCCCAGGTGATGCCCTTCTGCTTGTTGGCGTCGGTGTAGGAGTAACCCTCGACGGAACCGGTCTTGCGGCCGAAGAGGCCGTGCAGAGCAGGACCGATCTTGTTGCCACCGTCCTTCTCGACGGTGTGGCACTGGGCGCAACGGGTCTTGAAGAGGTTGGCACCCTTCTTAGCGTCTCCTGAGGTAAGATGTCAGCACGACTTGTCCAGTAGGTGTTTGGCGACAGCGGTGGTGCGAAAGATGGACAGCGAGGAGAAGATGCGACAAGGGAAGCCAAAGGCAGGGAGCTGTGAGATACTCCGGGATTGCGAGTGGTCTGCGCATGCAAACACCATGACGAGTGGCCACCAGCAACCTCGAAAATGACGCAGCGCCGGCACGGTGCCTGGGGCGTTCATGATCTGTTCTGGGGTCGCGGCCATGGAAAACGAAGGAATCGTCAACCGAACGGGTCGCTCTAACTGCGCGGGCAGCTTTCCATGTCTCTCGTTGTGTTGCGCAGCCTCAATGGCATTCCACGAGCGCACGTCTTCTCGCTTCCGGCCACCTTCGGACCAAGGGGAAAAGGACGAGTAGAACGGGATCGTGACTTACCACCAGCCATTTTGATTAGGTTTGATTAGAAGGGATGAGTCTAAAAGTCTCGTTGATCGTAAAAGTAACCAAAGAATCCGACAAAAGGAATCTATGGATGTGTAGTGAGGATGATGATTTGATAAGTAGAAGGAAGGAGAAGAAAGAAAGGGAAAAATCTTTGGGCGCGCAAAATATCATTGACAACTGGTACCAGGAGCGTGCATGGGCCAATCAAATCGCTGTAATTACCTATAGAGATTCATCATTACCTTTAGCTGGGGCGGAATAAATCGGAGACCCATCAGGGTGGTCCAAGCCTCGGCTGGGAAGATTGATGTTCCCTGTTTTTTTTTATCTGACGATCGGATGAACGGCGCTGGTTCGGCGAGGCGAGGCGTTGGCTCGGCGAGCTGCTGGTGCAACACTCAGGCCATAAGGCTTTGACTCCTTGGTGTCGTGCCAATATCCAGCGAGGGATAAAAGCATCCACAGCGAGTCATGGATAGTTCAGCGCCTACAGTAGCAAACGCAGTTGAGGCTCTTCACGTGCATCATTTAACATTTGCAGAATGAAACATAATCACGTAAATAGTATGTCATTAGCTAAAACATGCATTACCACCATACATACGTACCTGCAGCGACAGCTTGTCAGATGTCCCAGGTACAGAGTACCGTAGCCGTACTCTGTACTTCCCTACTGCCCTCCCTGGGTAGATGATTACATAATAAAGCCCAAGTACGCCTTGCCTTAGTTGGGCAAGTACCTCAGGTGCTCAACTGTGAGGCCATCGCGGAAAAAAAAGCTAGACCTTTGATACTCAAGCCTCGTGTCGGTCGCAACACAGCTCATTGTGCGACAACCCCAGCTCCTTCGAAATGGCGTCGAGGACCATCATCCCGCGCTTCCTGCTGCCTCTCCAGGGCCCTCTCTGGCGCGGCGTCCGCATCCCGCTCTCGCACAACGTCTACGTCCGTTTTGCTTCCAACAGCTCCAAGGGCCCCGGCGGCAGCCCCGACAAGCCCATCGTTCTCGAGAAGCCGCTCAAGTTCAATCCGCCCTCCCACGGATCGCGTCTCAGAAAGAACATCCTACCCAAGCACTATGGTCCTCAAATGACGCCCGAGGAGCTGAGCGCTCAGAACCAGAAGGAATACCCTGGTCTCATGGCTCCCGAGGGCACTTGGCAGCATTGGTTCTGGCACAGCCGCTGGCTGCACGTTTTCATCTCTCTGGTGAGTTCATACATGCCACAAGCGCCCGTTCGGCCTACAGACCATATCACTAACGCTCAGCCTCTTCACAGGGAACCCTCTTCGCCATGGCAACCTGGACCTTCTATATGAACTACGCCTACAACTCCCCTTCAAGGACCTCCTCCCTTCCGGATCCGACCTCTGGTCCGACCCAATCTACTTCTTCACCCAGTGGAAGAACGTCATCGCTATGCACGAGCGTGACGTTAGCGAGAAGGCCGTCGAGTACCGCCGCCGCAGCCTCGACGACGTCGCCAAGCGCAAGTACTACATGAAGATGCACGGCATTGAGGCCAAGGACCCTGTCGCCATGGTCTTCGGCAACAAGGAGAGCCCTCCGGAGGAGGAGCTTGAAGCTGCGGCGATGGGCCGTGAACCCCGCCAAAGCCAGATGCCGACAAGGCAGAGCCGCGGAAAAAGTGGTTTGGCATCTTCTAAGGGTGTGCTTGTACGTTTTCAATAGCATAGATGCTGAGTCTCCGATTGGCACGTAACGCCGGTCTCGTTGTACATTAGGTATAATATCAACCCTGCAGACGTAATCCAACGTCATGCGGTATTCCAGCTCCATCCCATCTAGTCCAGCGCCTTATGACAAATCCACTCCATCCAGACCATCTAGTACCTCATCAGCCACACCTCCCTTCTGCAAGACAGATTGTATAATGCCATCCATGACAGCAAACTTGGCTCCGCCCAGAGGCGCCCTCCATACACCTTCCTCCTGCTGCTGGCCAGCCCCTTGTGTTGCTGTTGATTTGGCGCCCCGCCGCTTGCCGCTGTATTCGCCGTGCTGGGCACACCAGGCGGTGTCAACCTCGAGGGCGGATCAACAGTTCGTACGGAAAGCAATCGCAGCTCTCTTCCAGCAGAATCTACATCCATAGCCCCGTCCTCGCTGCCACGCTTCGTCCTGACCTCGGACACGGACACAGCCAGCGCTGTTTCCGCCACGGCAAGCTCCTCTCTCGCAGGATCGAATATGATGTTGTCGCCGACCGTGACCACGAGGAGGGTGATTGGTGGCCTTGAGCCAGTCGCAGCTCCTTCGCGAGGGTACAGAAGCTCGGCTGCCGCCCAGTCGTCGTCAAACATGGGGTCTTCGTCACCCTCTGATTTGAGTCGCGGTAGCCTGGTTGCTAGCAGGGCTAGGTGTGTCGTGAGGAGAGGAGCGGTAGTGGATAGGATAGTGGAGGGATATGAGCAGAATCTGTAGCATAAGCGCATTAGTTGGCCATTCGTGAAAACTTCCAAAAGCCCACAACTTACGTCGAGATACAACCTCCAATGGAACCGACTGTTGATGTACAGCTTCTTCGCAAACTCTCCATCTGCCAAAAGCGACTCCCTCAACATCTCTGCCAGAAACACCGTCGCTGCGTCGTCATCTCGGTGCCCAGGAATTTCGACTGCCATCTCTAACCAGTCTCCCTTCACTTTGATCTTGTCCTTGGACCGTGAGCCCACGTCTCCCTGTGCCGCCTCTTCGTCGTCGCCGCCCAGCAGCGCATCCGCCGTCTTCTCGATCTCAGCCTTGACACCGACTAAAGCCTCAGTTCCATCGGCAAAACACACCCGTGCGCTGCCGTTTGTCCCCGGCAGGACCCCAGTCTCGGCAGTCAGAGGCCGGAACTGAGTCGGCGTCCGGCCATCAGGGCGAATCGGTGGCTTAAGTGTGAGGGAGCTATGGAGGTAGGCGAGCTCGGCCGGTGAGAAGAGAAGTTGCTGCATAGCCATATTGACTCCCCAGTCTCGGATGCAATCGATTTCAGGACGCTGCTCCGGTTTGGCCCTTGGATTTACTGTGGTTGTTCAATTTGGCGTTGTGTCCTAAATTTTTTGGTATGCGAACGAGATAGGAAGTGAGCTCCAACTGAGTGAGCGATAAGATCTGGTTTAGTGGGGATCCTCGTGGAGGGGCTAAACAAGCCCAGATGCCAACCTCATAACGCTTTTACAAACCACATTATCCCAATTCACAAGAGATAATCAACGTCACATTCATATCATGCAAATTCCCTATTATTATTATTTTCTTTCGAAAAATCCTTTACACACATACCGTACAAAACTAAACCATACAATCAGGAGCCAGTGCCGATATGTCAACCTATATATTGGCATAGTGCCTCTACACTGGTGCTTCCAATACGGCCAAGGGAGTAGGATGTGACTCCCAGTGTACGTAAACATCAAATGAAAGGGAAGCCTGCTGGGTTGAGCCTTACTGTTACAGGGAGGTATTGATAAACGAGGAGGTGTCTGCTATGCCCAGAAAGTTAAGAAGGTATGTGGTTCTGGATCAATCACAATCTCATCAGGTTCATAATCAGTCACGCTCGACGCTAAATAGATCTGGGGCGTGCTTCTAGATGGGTATCCTCGGAGCGCCCGAAGGATCTCTAGCCCTGGAGCAAAGCAACTGTACAAGATATGCACCACGGTCACGCTGCAGATGCCAGATACAACTCAGTCTCATAATATCTAATTAGCAGTCGGTCACCAGAATGGCAATTTGAGGCGTGACTACCTACCCAAATCAGACACCGACGACCGCATAGCTTAGCAGGGATGCTAATCAAAGAAGCTTCAGTCTGCCCCATGGTTCCCAAGAACTAGGCAGATCGACCTTGCCGAGTCAGGTCCTAGAGCTGCCACCAGCTCGGCAACACTAGCCTTGATACCTGGCCAAGCATGAATGGTCTTGTTTTCCCAATCCACGAGGTCCGAAGTTACCAAGAACGGGGCCGAGGGTAAGAGGAGTGGGATGTTGTCAAGGTCCACTTTCTCCATGTCAGTGATGGATGCAACTCCAGGCATGTTCACCTGAAATAGGGATTGCCCGATGTCGTCGTCATCGGTGTCGTATTCCGATGTCTCTACTGTTGTTGCATTGCTGCCTTGTGATTCTTCGTGAGTGGCAATCGTGCCTGCATGGTCTCGCTGAAGCTTTCGTTCTACCGCCATGCTGACGAAAGGTTTCTTGTCTAGAAGGCTGAGAACCTCCTTGCTTAGCGGGTCCCATTGCGAAGAGACCGGGTCAAGGATTTCTTGCGGCATGTAATCAAGTTTGTAGCGCATCTTGGGACAGCTGTGAATGTAGAATCCAGGATACCACCAGCCATACCCTTCCTCTGCAGCTAGAGCAATCTCATAAAGCGCGCCCAGTTTTCCAGGCGAGAACTTGTGTATGCTTTCGTCGTAAAGGAAGTATACGGAGCTAACACAGTTTGGCAACAGATCCAGCACCCCAATAGCAACCAGCTTCTCATCTAATCGGTAACACTGATGATAGGACCCAAGAAGTCGTTTTCGACCATCCGGCATAACCAAGATTTCACGCCGCAATGGAGATTTGCACAAAAACGCTTGAAAGTCCCTCGTGATCGTTCGTGCGGAGCGTCATGATGCACAGCTTGTTGGTAATTGTCATACACACTGTACTTCTCCTCGGTGAAATTGTCCCGTTCCAACGTAACAGTCAGCTTGTGTGCAGGCTCAGGGGGTGTCTTTAGCCGAGCATATTCGGCTTCATGGACCCGTTCTGTTAAATGGAACTCGTTGTTTCTTCTTTTGGCCTCCCCTTTGGACTTTGGGAAGAGGCGAGCAGCTTCTTTCATGTATGAATCTCCAAGTACATGGTTGTTGAAGCGGTTGACAGCCTGCCGCTGGTCTCTTGAGGGTTTGAACTTGCTAGAGTCCAGACGAATCGTATAGTGAGGGCAGCACGATCTTCGTTGGTCCGGGCGATATAGGAGTGTTCCTGATCGTCTCCAACTTCTGTCTAGCAGAGATTGATAGAAGGCTGCACTTAGGGAGCGAGCATTGGCATAATACGCATAGCCTACATAAGCAGGTTAGTTACGTGGACAAGGGAATTCGAGTCCAGGACTTCAGCGGCTTCGCAGCACCACAGCCATCGATACAGATTCCCAGGGCCTTGGTGTCAGATAGCTTGAACAGCATCATCTGCAGCCAAGACCAGTCAAAGTATCTGAGAACGTGCTCTCGCTAAGCCCGGACAAGATGACTCATATGAAAGTGAAGAGTTCACGTTTTGACTGACTCTGATTACGATTACCACAGTAACCGCATTTGGGTGATGATGAATAGCCTATTCTACACGTAAGTATACAGTCACAACCTGCAAGGGTTCATAAAAGGAGCTATCTGGGAAAGCAAGCAGGCAGATAAGTTTGGATGGCCCCTATTCATTAATGAATATCCAAGGATTAGAGAAGCAGAAGCAGGTAGTAGCCCAGTGACAATCGCCACCACTTGAGGCGATGTCAGGTAGATGCATTGTGATTGTGACGCATCTTAGAAAGCAAGGGGACCAAAAACGAGGTCAAGGGTAGTATACCCCGCGAATATCAAAGTGGTGGGGGCATATGAGGATCGTGTAAAAATCTGGTGTTGTGGTGGTGGTCTCGAGACGGTGAGGACTGATGGAGTGACAGCGGCAGAGGCAGGCAAGTCATCAACAGGACGTAGAAGAACCAACAGCAGCAGGTAGGAGCAGCACGTGTGCAAGCAGTTGGAGGGTGGTAGAGACAAGCATTACTCACCGATTGGCGATATGTACTCGTAGTCGGAAGGAGAACTGTCAGGGGTCTGCACACTTGGTTCCATCATGGGACCTAACGCCGTGCAGCCGCCGGCGAGCTAAGGTATGGAGAATCTTTTGCCTCACACAGCAGTCCTGGAAGTAGGTAGGTAGGCAGGCAAGCAGGTAGGTAGGTGAATGGGGCCCGCAGGCTGGTAGGCCAAGCCAACGACTAGCCTCCCTGAACAGGCAAGCCGACGCGTGGAGCGAGAGACGGGGAGTAGAGCAAACGGGGGTTGGCGGCTTAAGTCGTCGTGCTGATGAACAAGGTCGAGGGTCTGGATGGAAGCCAAGTGTGGCGCTGCATCAACAGAACAGGGACAACGGGCGGTGGCCGGCAAGGTGTTTTAGCATGGAGCTACCGCATATGATGCATACGATGCGGTCGACGATCCGTCAGGTTTCTAGTTGGGTTTGGCAGGCGAATGCGGGCTTTGCAGGAAATGCAAAACGACGTGTTCCACTGGATGATGAAAGCGGGGTCAGGAGTGCTTCGAGCGCAGCCGAGAACGATGCTCTGCTCAAACGAGAGGTGGGAAGACGTTGCGGCAAGCAACCGTAGACTTCGGATCCGAGGCAAAGTCCCGCTGGTTTGTATGTGGATGGAAGCCGCCAATATCATGAGAAGATGTGAAGTCGAGGCCACAATTTCCCGAGCAGGCAACAGAAGCTTGGAGGATAAGTTGCAATGTACCGTACCAAGTAGGCAGGCTGCTAACGTGCTGTAGGTGGGACAAGGCACAGCAGGAACAAAGGTCGGTAAGGTAGCAGGTAAGGTAAGGCAAGGCAGGTAGGTACTAAGGTAGGTATATGCTGTACATGCTGTACCTACAGTCTAGTAGGTACTTACAGTACACACGCCTGCTGCCAGCCAAGGTACTGCTGACTTCCTAGCGTTGCGAGCAACGACAGAGGCACCACACCATAGACAGGGTTGGATGTAACCCAAAAAAGCAAATACAGATCTGGAAAAACCCCACGTTGTCTTGCTTGCCCTGCTTTACTTAGCACACCTGCTGTAAGCTCCCTGTAGCTACCTTAGTAGATGCCTTGTCTTGTCTTATGTACCTGTTCGACTTCCATCATCCCACTCATGCCTCGAGTCTTCGTTCAACCACAGCTGGGGCCAATACCGACAAAGACTCAAACCACCCCGCAAACGCCCGAGCTGTCCCAGTGCATCATGGGTTACATTCTCGCGGATGGCACTCAGTGGCAAAGCCAGGCTCAACGCCAATGCTGGCTCCTGGCAACCCGACTGGCAGTCACATCGTGGCGGTTCCAGTCGCTGAGGTGGGATGCCTCGAAGTCGGCTTCAGCCAATACGGTTATTCCCGTTTGCCTGCCTGGAGACCAAGCGGCATCTTGTTAATCGGTACTGGGATCCGTGCGGCTGGAACCCAGAGCTGCTCAACCAACGTCAAATGCCCAGTTGAGCCAAGTACATGGACAATTCCGAATGACAACTGCTCACGCCTCTGTAAAGCATTGGGCCCAATGCAAATCCCAGGTATCAAACGCGTGTTTCTTTATCATCTGCGGCGATCTGCAGTGATTTCGGCGCTGCGACCGTGACTGGCCCAGAGTCTGAAGTTGAACGTGCGTAATCCAGGACGGGTTCGTTGGGTGACATCAACCACTCAACATACCCTTGCCATGCGAGAGCAGTCGCAGGTCCGCCGGAGCTTCGACGAGCTTCGACATTGCCAAGTTGCCCAGGTATTGCCGCCTTTGGAGCCGACTGTACTCGCTGCTCCGTTTTTTTCTGCAGACATGAAAATGGCGCTTCGCACAGTAATTCGTGGCTCAACCAGACACAGCTGGGCTCAAAACTTCATGGCCGTTGGTTTGAGGGACTTGCTAGCTTCGAAGAGCAGGTGCCCAAGGAACTAGCACGGTAAGGATTGCATGCATACCATCCCAATTCCACTCTCCGGAGCATGGGTTTGCAGGCTCCAGAGTGACTGGCCTGGAGGTCCACTGACTTGCATCGAAGCTCGCCGGTTGCCCAAAGAGACCTGCACATCCCACCTCTCTGCGTACCGGGTCCCATATGGATGGAGCTTGAAGCACGTCTGCATGCAGGGCCATGTCCGGTTTATGGAGCAGAGCAATCTAGATCATGACGCGCTCTCCAGTGAGCGGCAGGAAGGATCCTCAACGGCGTCTGTCGTTGTCCAAAGAAAAATGCTCGTGTTTTGGTAATCCGAGCCGTTCTTGGCCGTTTCGACAACAAGAGATCCTCGGAAGTCTTCTCCCCTTGGCCCAGGATCGACATACCCTTACGGGCATGACGCCGTCCGTGTTGCGGGCCCTTGGAGAAGTGTCGTTGAACCGCCACGTCGATCTGCCCTTCTTACCTGGGCGTGTCGGTTTGTGAATCCCACGGAGCCTCGCGTGCATTGCTGTGCTGTGGCTTTCCTGCATTAGCCGAAAGAGCGAGCGTGGTCACGGTACTCTCTAGCTCTGCCGTCCTCCCACCCCATGCTTAGATGCTTAGCCTCAGAAATGTTCACAGACAGGCAAGGTACCTTGTGCAGGTGTTAGGTGTGTGGATGGGGATGTGCCTTGCCAGCGAGCCGTGAATACGCGGTCCCCGTGATCCTCCCCCCATGGGTCAGCATCAGGCCAGTTTGAACGGATCCAAGCTTTCTGATCATGCCGCCATGAAACCGCCATAGAGGCAGAAGTAAGACTATAGACTCACGCCGTGGGACATTTCTCTTGTTGCCCCTTGAGCCACAAGGAGGTCCTAGAAGAAGGAAATGAGGCAGTGAGGTGTAGTGACACACTTACTTACATGCGATTGGTTGGTAAGGCAAGCTTAGTCTTGAATTCGCCTCTGATTACTGGATTTTGCTTTGGCCTCGAGTAGCTCACTTACATGCATCTGAGACTCCATTGTTTTTGTTCACCTGCCTACAGTAGGCGCCTGTCATCTGTATGTTGTTCTCTGCCCCGGTCAGTCGGAAAGGGCCGTCACCCATCACCCATGCCTGCTTCCGACTCGAGTCAGGATGCCAAGCTCCCATGCCACTACGACGGATGTTTGTTAGCCTGGGTATAAAACCAGCGGGCTCCTTTCCGCTGGGCTTGGTGCCCCTCCCCTCCATCTGATACTATGGCACGAGACATGCAACGACATTGTCGCCAGCAGAGCAGCCTGCCTCTGCTTCCCGGAGCTTGTTGTTATTTGCCCTACGAACCACCTCCCCACTGAGACTTTTCTTTTGACCGCTCAAGCTCACGAGTGTCGTCGCCTACATAGCCTCAATCCTCTCCTAATCCTTCCCTCCACACGTCGTCATTGTCTTTGTCACAGTCAGCCTCGCCGCTGACACCGCCGGTATCGTGTCATAGCCAGCGTCCGTTATCCGTCAGAGGGTACTGGGATTCAGGCCTACCCTGCACTACTGAGCCAGGTCTTCTCGTGCACATACGTACCAAGCTTTTCCCAAGGGGAAAAAAAGGAGGTCAAGGTATGTCTAGGCTGCATTGTGGCCTCTGATCCACGAGAGAAGGGGTTGACAGCAGGAAGTAGCGAGTATCCACGAGGGCACCTTTGTCCGACGACGCTTCGTTCCGACAGTGTGGGCGCCTCAGAATTTTGCTCCGTTTTTCGCCAGCACCTACCAGCACCAGCACCAGCACCAACCCTTTCCCTTTCCCCTAGTTAGCACCTGTCTGGCCTGGGCTGCACGGTTCCACCCTTATTTTTCCTCGTCTCTACCAAGGTAGATTCAAATCGGGCCCTGGGGGACCGACAATTATTGCCCGCCGCCTCCCCAGTCTTAACAGCCGATCGACCTTAATTCTGTACCTGGTCCTTTCTTTTCCCCTTCCACTCCAACGACTCAGCACCACTCCCTCCCACCCCCGGCCTCCCGGGAACGCCTGGGCCCCCAGCAGCGACCACAACAATATCAACCACAAAAACAGCCTACCTTTTTCGTGGACGATGATGAATTGCGGGCGTCTTTGATCCAGTCCCGTCTGCCCGTCGCAGCCCCTCGACTCTGGGCATACCTTTCGTTACATTCTGGGTTCCTGGAAGCAAGCCGTGCAGGTCCGAATTTTTTTTCTGTGACCGACTCTAAACGCTGCCTGCCCGTCGCCGCCAAGCACCGAGCCCTTTGCTGGCCAACAACAAACCACTAACATGTCGGGGTCCGGAAACGGCGGTTCAAGCAGTCGCTCGATGCAGTCCCGAACTGGCAGAAGTAAACAACGTACGTCAACTCAGTCTTCGCAAATGCTACAGAGTTCTTTTATTGTGTTGCGCCTGTGGCTTTTGGCCTGTACCTCTGGGCGGCCCTGTCAAGAATCCATGAATTTGTGTTGAAGAGCTTGGATACGCTTGCCACCCCTTGATTATTTCTCTCCTGCTTTCCTCCCTCTTTCTATGCGCCCTTCATTTTGCGAGCGAGCATCTTACTACACCGAAGCTGGGGGCCAGCACTAACCTGCCTTTTTCTTGTGTAACAGGGTACAACTCCAAAGGAGAGCGGCTCGTCGCTGGCGTCGTCCCCCTCACTCCCGATGCGAACTATGTCCTCCTCATACAATCAACACGGAGGAAAGGCTGGGTTTTGCCCAAGGGAGGATGGGAGTCAGATGAGACGTGTCAGGATGCCGCGGCTCGCGAAGCTTGGGAGGAGGCAGGCATTAGCATTCAGATCGACTACGATCTGGGCAACTTCGACGAGAAGCGCCCCCAAGACGTCCAAGGAGCGATCTCGATACTACTTTTCCAGGCAACCGTCTTGAGCGAGCTGGACGACTGGCCAGAGAGGCACAAGCGCGAGCGGCAGTGGTTCACCTACTCCCAGGCTGTTGAGGCACTGGCCACCCGCCCGGAGCTCCAGGAAGCACTGGAGCGATCGACCATGAACCGGACATGACGCTCTTACCGCTGCGAACCCGGAATCACCTATCAAGGGTCTTGTTCCCACACTTTCACTAGGCATTTCCCACATCGATGCTTCGTGTCCTTTTTAGGGAGGAAACATGCGAATTCGGCCGTGGCCTCGAGATCTCCATTACTTGTTCTGCTATTCACCACTCCAAGCATTTCCCGAGGCAGTGGGATTTACATCTGCATTCAAATGAAGGCGTTGTCGGTTGAAAACACACGATAGAGCTCTCCAAGATTTTTCTCCAAACGTTATAAAGAAAACGATAGGGAGTGGGGTCCACCAAAAGGGGATGTGGTGAGGTGCATATTTTTCCCGGGACTCAGAAGCCCCGGGGTTTCACTGGCCTGTCTTGCATACGAAAATGATGATTGCCATACTTGAATTCTTTGAGAACAGGGGAAAGAGAGAAGAGGCATGCGAAAACGAGATGACGAACAGTGGTCGAAGGCCTTCACCACTCGTCTCTCAACAAAAGCGTTTGATAGACATGGGTTAGCCGCCAAGCTCAGCGCGCATAACCGAGAGTTCGCTAGATGAATTTTGTCTTCATGACAAGACCAACGAGGGCTTGAACGTATAAGCACTACTTGATGCCCATTTGACGTAGGCAAAGGCCAAGTTGGCCCTTGCCGGTGAGGCTCGGTGCGATCTCGTAGATGGCCGGACTTAGACCTAGGCGTGTGGCGTTGGTGGAAGGCTGTAGATATTCATCACTGCCACATATCTACCTACCTACCTACCTACCTTATGTAGCACAACGACGTAGACATCACTGCTCCAACCGTAACTACCTACCTACCTACGCAGACTGTTGCATTGCAAATCGCGTTTTCCTTGGACGAACGCTTGTCATATGGGGCAGTTGTTAACGCGGAATTACATAAAGACTTAAAGGAACTCAGAGACACCGAGTCTTCATCTCTTTGCAATAAAGTTCTTCGTTTACTTTGCAAAATTTTCTCCTCAGGTGCTGCTCTGCGTTTCTTGGAAGCATGTAAGTATCTAGGATAAACAACCCCGCCACGACATGTGCCCTCATTGACCTGCCCCTCGATTGAATCGAATCTAGCTCAATAAAGTCCCCACCGCCTCCAACTACGACCATACCTGTACTGAGGCAAGTACTTTAGTACCTCCCAGCTGTGGCCGTGACGTCTCCCCAAAGTACCTGGGACTAGATCACGTGAAACTGCTTATCGATAGCCCAACCACAGCTCTGCCGCTCAGTCGTGCTTCCGTGACGGGTAGACCCTGCGACACGAGATACTCCGGATTTCATGGACGCTGCCCGGAACCAATGAGACTCGCTATTCTTCTTCAATAACCGACGCCCATGGTATGATGGAGAACCTCTCCATTTCCGATGCCCCTCCGCCAGGCGGACCGCAGGCCCGCGACGGCCCGCCGCAACCTCAGGCACCTCCCCAGCTGCCGCCGCAGATGTTCACAACGGCCGCCCAGCTGTTGGATCTCACAGATAGTACGGGAACCTTCCTTTCTAATCCAAGTCCTGGAATAGCCGCCCAGCTCGCAAGATGGGCCTACTCAGAAAGGATTGAGGCTGACCTACTACGTGCTCAGAGAAACTCATGGTTGCACTGCGCGACGGCAGAAAGTTGATTGGTGTGCTAAGGAGTTGGGACCAGTTTGGTATGTCAACGACGAGGAAAGCCGGTTGAAATTACGTGCTGGGGTGTTCTGGTTTGGCGAGATGTGTTATTCTAACAGGAGGTACATGTAGCTAACCTGGTCCTGCAATCCACCACGGAACGAATATTCGCACAAAGCCCAGACAGCGCAGGCTCCGATGCCCCGCAGGGCTCTATGCCGATGTGTCGCATGGAATCTTCCTGGTTCGAGGCGAGAACGTCTTGTTGCTGGGAGAGATTGACCTGGACAAGGACGACGAGGCCCCGCCGGGTTACCAGCTGGCCGAGCTGGAGGTCGTCAAGAAGCTTGCCGCAGAGAGAAAGGCAGTTGAGAAGGCAAAGGAGAAGTCGCGCGTGAAGAAACTCTCGGCTCTTGGCTTCGAAGGAGAGAACCTCGGAGAGGTTGTCATTTGAGCAACGCGGGCCGCGAGGAAACTATCAAGAGGCACGCCCGGCCGGCACACATGGCCGGTTCATGCCCGGAGCATCGCTATTCGTATCGATGCTTGCGGCTATGGTGGTCCAGAGGCAGAATATTGTGAAATGCCTCTTGGTCCAGACGTTGGATTGCTCACCCGGAGGGCGTGCCTGTCTTTTGGGAGCCTTCCGACCGAAGCTAGTTAGTCAGTACTATGAATGATTCAGAACGTCCAGAGCCACTTCTCGGTTTCAAGTGGTGCGTCAAATACGTCAGGTTGATTTGTGAGTGGCGTAGGAACATGAAAAGCAGTGGTAGTTTCACTCAACGTGTGTCGCCTCCCCATTTGACTTATTTCTGACCACTCGCCAGTACGGCTGCAATCACTGAAAGCGACAATATATCTTGTGTACACCCATGGATGTGCAGTCGGTAGTTTATCCCTAATCCTGCTTCGCCTATGCTTTCGCCTCGCCGTGAACAGCACACTGTGATAACGCTAGACTCGATGTATAGAACGACAAATGTGGATGCACCCAACTTTGTCACTCAAAACTGCGCGTTGATATACATGGTTGAATAGTTGAGTTTGTGCCTCAATTGTGCGATGCTTCTAGTTCTCATGATAATAAATACATATATGCTGATACTTCTTCTGCCATGTCCATTATGTGCATATCCAGCCCAAATGTTAGATGTGGGGAGTTTCGTATATCTTGTTGTACATACTCCAGATTTTCTCTGGGAAATCCTACACTGATGTTACAACCCAGTATGCCCGATTGGGAACGGACAGTGAGTGAGGTAGTGCTGTGGAGCTTTGTTGTCCGCAGTTTCACCCGTTTAATTCCTACTCGTAACGTCGCCTCTTGACCTTTTCAAACATCGGTATCGGGGTATCATTATGGCCTCTCATGCCTCCGAGGAGCCAATCCGTTAGGCCAACGAACTTGGCGCCCATGCCCTGCTCCCAATTGCCGCCTTCTTGTGCTTGCTCGATTGTGTGCGATAGGATCTTGCCTTCCTGGTCGAAGTCGAATATGAATAGACCAGTAAAGGCTTTGTTGGGATCCACTCCTCGGTTCAATCGCAGGGCCTTTGCGATACTACCGAGCTTGTCTTTCTCGTCAGGAGATTTGCACTTCTCGGTCCAGCGGACAACAAGCTGCTCAGGCATTGCACCGGGCCGTCGCGGCAGGAATGTCAGAGGCTCTGAGGTCATGCGCTCTGCGAGAATCTCGAGCTTCACATTGCCAATAATGGGGACCCTGTTCCAGGCGATAGGAGAGGTCCATAAAGCGGCACTATATGCCACCCTGCCGGAAACGGTCGGTAGGTGAGGGTGTGTCGTCGGAAAGAGATGGAGGGAAATGTTATGCGCTAGGATATCTTGAGGCAGAGGATATTGTAACAATGTTGGCAAACGTTCCTGCAAGACTCTTAGAGCTGCTCAAGGTGTCAGCTTCGAGACAATCCTGAATGCAGAGAGCACCGCCGTGAACCGCTTACTCTTGCCCAGCTTCGCTTTGTTGGGATCTGGTGGTTGTTTATCGCCCATGCCCGTCCGAAGAGTTCCCGTTGCCTCAAAATATGTAGGGAGAGCCCTCCTGGCTACTCGCGCGATGCTGCAAACGCAAGTCCGATGGCGGGACATGGTGTGCTGCAGGATTGGCCACAGGCTGAACTTGCGCCTTGGCCGGGCTGAAGATGGTCAAGGTACGAGGAGACGGGGAAGAGGAGCAGCGCCGGGACGCCCTGAGGGCGGTGCGCATCGGCGCGGTCATCGATGGTCGAAGTTTCTGATCAATGGAGGCATAGGCCGAGGTGCTGTAGGTTGCTGCAAAGTCTATGGCGGGGCCTGACCTTCATAACTGGAAAACATTTGCGTGGCAGTCGTTGGATGAGGCTGTATGTTGAAGAGTTGCCATTGTCGTCTTAAGAAAGCCGAGAAAATGATGGTACCCACGTCACCAGCCTGGTGGGGCCTGATCCGCTATAATGGGTCCTGGAATGGCAAGCACCTTGCAGCGTTTCACTGAAGAACGGATGGGACGGCTTACCTAATGTAATTGTACCTGGAGTGGAATTCTACCAGGTACAGTAGGTAGGCAGGTATCTACTTTACTTTCCTATCACCTCGATCCACCATGTAAACATGCTGGGTTCCTTTTGACTAACAGTTTCATCTGAACTCAACCATATCAATGCCAAGGAGCCCTTTTTGAGAAACAGCCATCAGCTCTCGTGCTACAGATTACGACCTGACGTGATCCGGTCGATGGCCTGTTCTATCTGTCTCTGACCACTCCTGCTAGCACCCAAGCAGCCAGTCAGCTTGTCAAGGTGCAGCAAGTGTCCCCTACGGAGGTAGACGAAGGTGGCATACGCCCCATTCGCTGAAGCGACTGCAGCAACTGATATTAACGACGGCCATTTGAATTGTTCTGGTCTGAAAAACACAATGGTGGAAACATAGGAGAGAAGCTCGAATGCGTTCTGCCAAGCTGCTTCGACTGAAGAGAACACCCCGGTTTTGGGGCTCGACTTCCTGGACAAGCGTATTAGTTCCATCGAGGTTGAGAAAACGTGGGTGTGTACTTACCTCTTGGACGATAAGTTGGGCAGAAAGATCAAAGCCCCAGAGTCCCACACGACTGAGTATCGTTCCGCCCATAAGGCCACCTGCCGCGACGAGGGAGTTGTCTGCAAAGCCCCAGAATACCGTGGCCCCTGCTGCTAGCATTCCAAACTGCCAAGTGCTTGACCAGAGACCTGCCCTTACTGGTCCGATCCTTCCTACCAGCCATGGTGTGATCCACGTTGCCAGCACTTCAAAGAACACGCTCAGCGTCCTTGCAATACCAACCTGGGTGGGCGTGTAACCAGCCGAAAGCAAGTAGGTAACCATCTGACCCCAAAGGAGAGCACTGTCAGGTTGAGCATGGCACAGGCTATGGATGGTAGGAACGCTCGGTGGTGAAAGTAGAGATCAAAAGTCCATAGTGTTTTTGTCACCAAGGTTCGAATTTGAGCTGCAACACGTGTGAAGTGACTGTCGGGGGTTGTGATATCTCGGAGTAATTTGACTCTGCCCGCTGGCTCTGCTTGGCCTGCTGAAGTCCAGGGACATCATAATAGACCCGAGCTATAGCAAAGTACTCCACGCCAACTGACATGATGTTGATGGCGAAGTTAACTATTATGGCTGCTCGTGTCGAGTATGCATCAAGCAAGGCAATCGAGAAGGGTCCTAAGAGCTTGCATACCAAGTCAATACGTCGCATTTGCGCATTCATCATCCTTAGGGCCACCGAGTCATCTCCTGCTACCACTACTACCTATCGACTTGTAAGTTCATAGCCGCATGTAAAACGCAATTCTGACGTACCCAGTCTTTCTCGACAGAGACCAAGTTCATGATAGAGCATAGTTTCTCAACACAACCTAAGAATGAAAGGAGGATAAGCATGCCCATTTGACCACCGCGGCCAAGTGGTAACTCAATGGCGAGGAGGTAGAATATGATACAGGAAATGGCCACGACCAGGCGTTGAAAAACTGGGAAGATCAACAAGCATTCGTCGCAAGTAAATGTGCGATTTACCTATAGATGTCCGAACGACTTGAAGTCGGTTACCAACATCAATGTAATGCCCCACAGCCGAAGCCAAGGCAATGGCAGCAAAGCTGCGCGTCAGCGCATACACTGACAGCGGTAGCAAAGTTCCGGGGAAGACTGTCGCCAAGTACAGCACGGCGCCGAACTCGAAAAGGCGGGAGTTCCATGTCGACAGGAAATGTGATACATATAGCCGGCGAGCGATCTGAGCGCTAACGAGAGGTTGTTCAGTGCCGAAACCATTTGTATGATTTTCGTGACCAAGGAGAGCTTGACGCTCATTACGAGGGTGGTCCTCATCAGTTAAACGATTAGACGACATGAGGTAGAAGGTTGATGGGCCATGTCATTGAGAGCTCCAGTTCCATAGGATGATATATCTCCATGGCCAAGGGATAGTGGGGATGCTTGGCCTGTTAAGGTACTTTTTAAGGCTATTGCGTTGGGCGTTACGCACTAACTGCCAAGTTGAAGGGACCCTGACCACTCGGCTTTGCACCATCCGAGATGGACTGACATTTGGTAGCTACGGGTACTGGGAACCAACATGAGTTCCTCTATTGCCTTAGCCCAAGAGGAAACCTGGAGACATGCCTTTGAAACACCGCATCATTTTCGCAATAGAGGAGAGATGCTACCTACCTGCCTTAATATATAGCAAGTTAAGTTAGTATATCACAACAAGATAGGTACTCTACATAATCTCGCGAAAGGATATTGCCATGATGTTCTCAGCTTTGTATCTATCTCACGCAAACTGTGCCCATAAATAGAGGTAAGCAAGTTGAGGATGCCAAAGGAATTCCCAGGTATTATTATGCAAGCAACCCTCCGACCTGGAGATGCCCCTAGCTGATGCACTCTGCAGAGAATAGTTGGTCATTTATTATGAGACAAATGCTCAGTACCCCTAATAAGAACATGAACTCAATGGGTTCAAACAGACAAACTTGAATACAAGTAGAACAAGGTCAAAAGGCGCTACGAGTTAGGTCTAAGCATGGCCTACCAAGGCCCCTGCGACCAAGTACCGGTACCTTGGCTTGCACGTGAAGCAGTGCTCTCACAAATACGCTACAGCCACAGCGTTACAGGAGGCCATGTGCTGCCACCATGGTGCCTGGGCCTTTGCGTGACTGCCGCACGTGACCCATCAGCTGCCCTCCCACCGCCCGTTGCGACTGGACGTTTGTCCTTCCCTGACGTACTCCTACTCTCTGGACTCGTAGCCAGCGCTCCTTTGGCCTATCCATCCTTTCCACCAACATCACCCTTCTCGCCCTTATCTCCGTCCATCCTACGCCTTCCCTTCTATTAGGCGCCTCCTCGCAACAACGCTTATTTTTTCGATCCTCTCGCCTACACAAAGACCGTCAACATGAACCCTGAGTGGTATGCCGTGCCTTATCCCCCGGTTGCGATAGTCCCCTGACTAGATCTGTGCTAATCATGGCTCCAGAGTGAACCCCCGATTCTTGATCCTCGACCGCCGCCAAAACACCCATCTCCACAACCTCCCACGATTTCGAGTTGGCCATAGTCGCTAATGTGCGCTACGTAGATACGACTACCTCTTCAAGCTTCTCCTCATCGGTGACTCCGGTGTTGGAAAGTCTTGCTTGCTGCTGCGATTTGCCGACGACACCTACACCGAGTCTTACATCTCCACCATCGGTGTCGACTTCGTACGTCGCGTCGCCTCCATCGACCTCACCGAATGCGAAGCTGACTGTGGCATAGAAAATCCGAACGATCGAACTCGATGGCAAGACCGTCAAGCTGCAGATCGTACGCTATCCCCAAACTCGATATGCGGCCACGCACGCCCTCTTTACATGCGCTGACTCTGTGACTTAGTGGGATACCGCCGGCCAAGAGCGTTTCCGTACCATCACCTCCTCCTACTACCGCGGTGCTCACGGCATTTGCGTTGTCTACGATGTCACCGACATGGACTCCTTCAACAACGTCAAGCAATGGCTCCAGGAGATCGACCGATACGCCACCGAGGGTGTCAACAAGCTGCTCGTCGGCAACAAGAGCGATATGACGGACAAGAAGGTGGTTGAGTACACTGTAGCCAAGGTAAGACTCAACCCATGTGAGCAGCATGGAGCCCGACTACCAGGTGCTCTTTGGGCCACATTCATTGCTGCCACGTCGTGACATCACTAAGCCGATACTGACATCCTGGACAGGAGTTTGCCGACAGCCTGGGCATTCCATTCCTCGAGACATCTGCCAAGAACGCCAGCAACGTCGAGCAGGCTTTCTTGACCATGGCCCGCCAGATCAAGGAGCGCATGGGTACTACCACCGCCAACAACACGAAGCCTAGTGTGCAGGTCGGCCAAGGCCAAGGCGTCGGTAACAACAACAACAACGGCTGCTGCTAAATTGCGAGACTTTCGAGGGAGATGGGATGCACTGCGAGGACCAGAACGTGGCAGTGCAAACACGGGTGGTGACGACCGAATGAAACTTTCGCAACCTTTTTATCCAGCTTCTACATGTCCCCCTTCTCTTCTGCGCATAGACCGATTCATGTCCGGTTGGATCTCGCTCACTCGGCACGCAACGCACGGCAAATCTCTACATGATGGAATCCTAGGTTTGGCCGAGGCAGATAGGCCACACGGGTACACGGCTCGGTTCATTTGCAGGGAAGACGACCGGAGACTTGTCAGACATGGTGGCATTCACTGTGGAAGGCATTTCTGGCAACCACTTTCTTTACAACCCGAGCCTTTAACCTGGAAGGACCAGAAGGTTTGGTATAATATGCGGTTGTTGATGAAAGGGAAGGGAACCAAGTCCTTGCAGCAAATGTCGTTGTTCCAGTTTCTTCGCTATCTTAGTTTTTCTACCATCCCACTCGATCACGCCCATGTTCCCAATGTTGGTGGGCGGGCCGTTTGAGAGAGAGAGGTGGTGGGCTTCTGCTCTCCATGTGTTACTGTCGTTGTCGTTGTCGTCTGCCGTCCTTTGTGCTGTTGCGTACCGGTGCAGCGAGCCTGGATCATTTCTTAATACAAGGGAATCTGGTTGTCTTTTGCCGTCTACAATTGGTCCGTGGTGACGTGATGAATCCCTTGACCATTTCAATGTGATATACATGGATGCTTGGTTCCGGCTGCGCTCCCTTCCAGGCTGCCACTGCTGCCTTAGGTGCCAGGCACATGCCTACAAGAAGCTGTGTGGCGCCGAGGTCATAGTTGCGTTTATGTTCTAGTCTCCTCTTTGGCGGCCGATATTAGGTTCTCTGTTTGATCATCTAATGTTGATGTGGCTGCCTTACAAGCACAGAGTAAAGTATATACGTAACTGGGTTCAGGGGCATATCACTAATGCAGACTTGTTCTTGACAGTCTTGCAGCATCTACCATGTTCTCGAAGCTTTGCTTGTAGTAGTAGTATCCATTACCATTCACATTATATAGTACAGAAGACCATGAAATATAGGAGCCATGGCGGTGACGCTAGCATCTAGTTACAAAATGGAAGATTCGCTGAGAAATACGGGGGCCTTCTCACTCCGTGGTGACAAACAAAAAGAAAGCGAATACATGACAGCCTAAGCCAGACCTAGAAACTTGAGGGCCTTTCGGCTGTTGCCTTCGCTAGGGCTAGGCCTGTGCATGTACATTGGCATCAATCTGCGCTCCTCCATACGAAGGTCGTGATCGACTGCGAAATCAAGGGTATAATTGGAGACGTAATCTGCTCCTGATAGGTTGCGGTGTCTCCGCGTAGTTGGCCGAGAATGGGCTCTTGTAGAGCTCACAGTCTCGCCAAATGATGAACGTCGTAGTGATGTTGGTGAGAGTGATTGGGGAGGAGTCATGTCTCTAATGGATGTGACAGGTGCGATAGAAGCGGAGTGTATCTTTGGATACGGTGACAATGCCATTTTGAGACCCAGAGCCCTTGGCTTCGGCGAAGACGGCTTCTTAGCCTCCTCGGGCTTGTAGAAAGGGAAACATCGACGAGTATCTTGAGTATGGTCGCGATGAATGTATCAATCTCCGATTCGGTGGCTGTCGAGGTAAGGAGGAAGTTCGCCTTGGTGAAGGTGACATCGCTTGAAACAGACTTTGGGGACGATGGCGACCTTTTATGAGTGCGAGGTGGTGTGGAGCAATCTGTGTTCTTGCTGATGGATGCACCTCGAATGTGAGTAAAAGGGAGGTGCTCATTGCTATTGGCATCCACAATTTGTGCTACCTTCATAAGATCAACCCCAACAAGCTTCTGGAGAGCTAAAACAGTAGCAAGATGTTCTTGTGGGTACTCCAAGAGGAGATAACGGCTCTCAGAATGGAGCGCCAGGTAAGTTTCTAGATGAGGAACAATGAGAGTAGCAAGAAGGTATGGGTTATTGAACGGGTTGTCGCATGTTTGGTTCGCCAATGGCTGAGCTGTAAAGGCTTGCATGGCATTTGCGAGGAGATAGCTGTAACCGTGTTAGAATGAAAATGAAATGATTTTATCAACTGAAAGACATACCGGAAGTCAAGCCTGCCACTTCGGCTCACACCATTTGGTGCCGTTCCTAGCTTCTCCAGCCGGCCGGTAACCCTTGATGTAAAGGCTTTGCTAACATTTCGCTGTGCTCCTATAGCAATGATCTGATCCATCTTCCATTTGTTCCTTTGAGGACTGCTAGGCTCGGCATCTCCAAATAGAGGGTTCGAAACACCCTCAGTTTCGGGAAGGAGGGTTTGGAAATGACGATAGCTTTGTGACTCGGGTGGATAGTAGACACTGAGGATTGATCGCAATGTATTCTGGATAGTTACAGCCGTCTGTTGAGCTGTAACATTGAAATCGTGGAAACATTCCTTTTGGTCTGACATGGATGGTGTAGGAGTCCGAGCCGGGGTCGGAGGTCGGTCAACGTTTATTGCTGTTGCCTTGCGAGGCGACTTGGGTTGAGGCCAATCCGGGTGTGTGTACGCGAATGGATCGTATTCGTCATCATTGCTTGTTGTAGCACTGGCAGGCTCTTCGGAGACAACACTGAGTCTATATCCTTGGAACATCTGTGGCGACTGGGGTGTCTGTGGAAGGGAACCGTCATTTACCTCCCCAACGTCGCTTCCTACAGATGAGGAGCCGGGATGAGTACCATCCTTGAAAGAATCAATGACTGACTCCAGGAGGGCATCGGGAACTTCATCCTTGAAATAGATAACGAGCGTCTCCGTAAATGGAAGCAGCGGTTCCGCAACTGGAGCTGGTTTGAGGGTAGTTGCGGCGCTTGCTTGTGAGCTGCTGTTAGAGGACTGAGACTGTTTCCGCTTCTTGTCGTGAGGCACTGGGTCGATGCTAATGGTTGGCCGCTTGGGCTTGACAATGATAGTCCGGGGACCATCGATGCAGCTCGGCTCATAGTTCCAAGAGTCTCTAAGGTTGGGTTCAACCATGCATGAGCTAGGACGCCATCGCGTGGTATTCTCAACCCCAACTCCAGGACTCTCCAATGGAAGGCAGAGATCCCGAAATCTTGGGCTAGTTGTGTAAACTCTATCCAGCGACTTAATCCTTCGGACAACCTTGCGGCTAGAAGCTCGCACATCAACCAGCGAGGCCTCACCGTAAATAACATTTTGCGAAGATCGAGGGCTGAAGGGGCTGTAGACATCGGACCAAGGCGTGTTCAAGGAAGGGCTTGAAGCTTCTACTGGAGAGCTGATGCAGGATTCGCTAACGCAGCTTGTCGGGCTCTGTGGAGAAAGAGGTGGCAAGTGAGAGGAGCCGGCGGGGTTTTCGTACAGCTGGAGGAGTTGCTCGTATTGATTGAGAACGTTTCCGGAGGTAGAAGACCGCGAATCTTGGCATGCATCATCGAGAAAGCCGTGGTAGTCCTCTTCGTCGTCTTGAGCGCCGAAGACAAAAAGGGCGCGGAGTCTTGAAAGTCATCAGAGTAGCCGTACAGGGGCAAGCTAGTGCTTCTCGGCCGGCTGGCAGTGGTGAGGTCCAATTCGTTGGATGGCTGAAGGCTGGCAGTGAGACGGTCGAGGGCATCGGCGGCACGCATGGCTCTCGTTACCGGATCGTCCAGCCTGTAGTAGTTTTCGGGCTCTTCCAGGAAAGAAGTGATGGTGTCTCTCCTGGGGATTTTCGTCTGAGCATGGTCGAGTTTTACAATTCCTTGCTTGACAAAGTCCCTGAAGATGCTCTCAGCTTCGATGGCATCCCCATTAGTCTCGTGCTTCATGATGGCCCTTATGCAAAGAGCGTGTGCGTGCGAGGTGCCACCGTTCATAAATACAAGCCGCTTACTCGAAGCGGTCGATTTTTGCAGGAATTCGAGAGCGGCCTCGTTGCGAGTCTTGGCAGCATTGTGAAGTTGGTGGATGTATGTGCGCGAATCGAAGTCGTCATGTTCCGTGTCAAACGGAAGATAGGACTCGAGGCTAGGGAGGATGAGAATCTGAGGGAGGTCGGTAGAAGACGGAGCTGTGTTGAGATGACGTCCTGGTGGCCTTCGAAGGCAATGATGCTACCAGAAGTGGAATCCATGGTGGATGACTCCATTTGTGTAAGACGACAAGATGTGCGTGATGTTGGTGGATCAAGGAAGCACCATGCCGAGGATCAGCTGTGTTCCCTACCTTACCAATAAAGCCCGGGGTTGACAAGAATCGAAGGTAAGAAATATGTTGAATGGGAAGCGAGATTGGTTGAGTGTTTGTTCAAGCTGACCTTACATCAAGTAAGGGCGAAGGGCGTAGGCAAGGTGAGGTGCTGGTGAGAGGCATCGACGCAGGCAAAGGGTGCAGTCAAGCACAAGGAAGAAGACCGAGATAAGAATGAAGAAACGCCAGAGCCAGGTTAAGGCAAGATGGAATGAGACGAGGAGAGGAGAAGAGAAGAGAAGAGAGGAGTAGCTGATAGCGGGATGCTACAGAAGGGGAGAGGGAAGGAGAAAAGAAGAGTCTAATCGAGGCGTCGGAGCAAGAAGACCGTGTGAGCAGGAGGACGGAGAATGAATGATATAAAGTGCACACCCAATGGACTCAAGGTACCTAATCGGGCAGGCTGAGGGAGTGTGACGGTTGGGTAGCTTGAGTCTAGGCTTGAGCAGGGTGTGCAGAGAGGTGAGAGAGGTGTGTAAGGCAGGGCAGGCTAGCATCCATATCACGGGCGGCTGCGCAACGTAAGAAGTCAGTCTCTCCCAGATCACGGACGGGGAGCTTATGATGAGAGACGTAATCTGCTTCCCAGGCTCATGGTCATAACTCAGCCAACACGGGGCGAACGGTTCTTTGCGGCGCTGCTGCGCGTGGTGGTGCTACTGCTTGTAAGTGAGGGGTGTGGGGAGGGTGGGTGCAGCGCGGCCAACCCAGATGGGAGCGAGCCAAAGTGGCAGGGTCAGGGTTGGTTTGTTCATCATCTTCATCAACACCGAATCAAGAGTGACGCTTTTTTTTTTTTTTTTTTTGGTCTGTTGGTCCATCATTTCAATACGCCCCCTCTAGTCCTCGATGTTGTCCTGGGAGAAACGAGCACGGACATGCGCCAGGCGGGAAGCTGCACAAGTCTGTCTTCCTGACATATGCTAGCTCACAGACGAAAAAGCACAAAGCTCGGACTGGTGAACAAGTGTGAAACGGAACTGCACAGAGCCGCCGAGAAACTCCACACCCTCTCTCTACATAGGAACTTATACACTACTCAACTCTTCCTTCACGGCACACGCACGCATCATTGCCATCTCGTGCCCTACGTCGGAGCTTGTTGCTGTCCTGCCCGCTTGATTGGCGACAGTCGACACATCACCAGATGGGCGCACAGGGGACCAGCCAAGGGTGAAGCTACCTTGTGACAAGGATATCTCAACGCCAGGGTTCGGCGGCAGCCAATTGCAAAGCCCGTCAACACGGATCGACTGAGGTGGGCCAGGTGTTTGGCGCTTCTGCGGGAAAGGCGAAAGGCGAATTGCAGACCGCACGCTTGCGCTCCTCTTTTTTCTCCGTCCTAACTGACTGCTCGATGGGGCTCCTCTCACGATGGATGCATGCATGCAGGACTAAGCAAGAAAATGCGGGATGGACACACACACACACAGACACACACGCACACATCGTGAAAGAGGGCGAGAGATTTACCTACCTCTCTGATGCGGGGCGCTTAATGTAGCTCACGCTTGGGGATTGGAGGACGCTCGTGACCTCCAAGATACTCTCGACATGCACGCATTGCTGCGCTGAATTTAAAGTACAGCACCAGTCTTTCGGAGTCGCTGCTGCCCGAGCCTCTTCTCAATTGTCCGTCTTGTGCATCGCTGGTTTCGTGTAGATGAAAGCCTTGCAACCCGTCAACTTCCCGGTTGGCGCCTTGACTCTGCTGTTTAGCCAACTCGCCGGCCCTATCTCTCTTTTCTTTACCTTTGTTGCCTTGTTGCTGACGGCATACCTCGTGGCTTGCAGAGGCCCAACCAAACTCCAGCTCCGGCCTCCATCCTGAACGTGTCTCGTCTCATCCTCTGGGTTGCTTGCTCGATTCATCCCGGCAGGCCACCTTCCCCCTCTCCCTCTCCCTCTCCCCCTCCAACTCGGCTTTCTCGCCTTTACCCGTTATGAGACTCGGGCCCAGGTTTCCCAAATGACGCAGCCACAGCGACAACAGATGGGTGGTGTTGTGCACGGTGGTGTTCGTTGGTGCCGGCGCTGTGGACCGTCCTACCCAGATTGAGATGTGATACCGTGGGGCAGCAACAGGGAGCGTATCTCGGTCGGGAAGGATCTGGATGAATTAGTAGCCAACTGCTTTACCGTTGCTAGCCCAGGTAATCTTTTGCGAGCATTGTTATGGCATGGATTTCAGCTCGCATCAGGTTCGAGCCCAGCGGTAAAATGGGGCCACTTCCTTACCCATCACCAACTCTGCCTGGATCTCAATTCAGGGGTCTGTCGGTTAGGCTGCCCAGCCCAACCCACATACATAGTACGATTGGGAAAGCTCCTCAATGGCTTGTCGGTGAGCGATGAGGAGTAGGTGACGAGGGGGACGGAGAGGGCAAAAATATGCAGTAGCCGCAGAAGCACAAGAGTTGTGAATGGCCAGTATTTTCATACATGCTACCCATGGCGCGGCTTTCTTGCACATTTGTCGCCTCGTCAAACCCGCTAAGGCACTGCATTTTCAGCATTCTCCTGACCTTGACGTCTGCATTGCGACGCTCTGCCCAGCCTGCCCTTAATATCCTCCAAGTTTTGCATCGTGCAGCCCCAGCACCAACCTGCGCCGGCAAAAGAAACAAGCAGCAAGCCCACATGGGCGGAATTCGACAGCAGCGAAAAAAGAAACGAGTGAGTGCTCAACGCCCAACGGCGTACATGAATGCAATCATACTTGCATCAACCAATGGTTTTGCTTTTGCCAGGGCTGTTGCTGTTCGTCGTGTCCGGGGTACCCACGATCCACCCGAATCCAGGCGCTTGCGAGAGCCAGCCAGCCAGCCAGCAACACCATGTTGATTGATGGATCTTCTCTTGGCCATAACAAAACAGCTTATCAATCCTTTTGCCTCTTCTCCTCACCTCTCCTCGTCGTCGGGCTCCTCCACCCCACTCTCTCTACCCCTCCGATCGGCCAATGTCACCTGGGATCGTGAACCTGCCGAGAGTCCACAGCATGCGAGATATTTTTGAACGAGCCAGGGCTATGTGAACAATGAACCGCCAACTACCTAATCTGTAAGGCCGGCGCGTGTTCTGGCAGCGAGGCAATCACCAGACGGTCCAATGTGAGGCCAAGGTTGACCTACCTTCAAATGCATCACCTTGCCAATTCTTCCGCCTGAACTTGCAAGATTATCTGTCAGGGGTTGCGATTCTAGCCTACCATCAGGCTGCGGTACCTGATATTTGCCAAAAGAAAAGAAAGCACCAAAACACGTTGTGGCAATAGCAATCGGGCAACCTGGACACGCGTGTGGCTGCATCTCTCCAGTGGTTTTCTTCCGTGTGGGCCTGGTCCTGGATCTACGAGGCTGACCTGACATGCTTCTGCTTGCTTCATGCGACGGCCCCGACTTGGTCCTCAGGGCAGATTCAAGCCCCTCCGCGTTTGGGCACCGTTCAGAGGCTCAGGCACAACCATTCATTCGTAAGAGGCAAGCTGCACGAAAGCCGGGAACTGCACGTTACGAGCCCTTCCATGTTTGTCCCTCTGCCCCTTGCATCCCTGAGCGAGAGACGTCTTACAGCAGCAGCTGACGGCTGGCCACGTATGATGCTTATTGCAGCTCGGCGCCGTCTCACCGTGATTTCAACCCCTGGATCTCCGTCTTCGTCTTGTTCCCACTCATTACTGTCCAGCTCCTTCAGTGCCCGTTTCTGGAAACTCCGGTCTGGTCCACGATGGGAATCATAACACGAGTGCCCAGGTGCAAAAACTCCGTGCAGGAAATAAGGCCCGCCACTGCAACACGCCTCCCTGTCCGTCGAGTCGAGGGTCTGGTCCGGATCTCGAAGGGCTGCGCTGCTGTCGGCCCTGCTAGCTCCCGGCCTCCACTTCGACAGCCGGGCCGGTCTGTCTCACCACCATCACTCGCCGCTTTGACCGGCACTGCTATCCTCCTCGACTCTATCAACACCGAGTTCCGCCCGTTAGTTAGGGCACTGTCTGTGACCTGGACAATCATTGCCATCTACAGCGGAACAATCTGATCCCTCTCTGTACCGACGCAGGTACCGGCCCTAAGTGCGGATAGTTCTCCGCGCCGTCACCTGAAGATGTGGTCGCATGCACTCCATTTTCCCCGCCAATTTAGACTGGTTTGCTTTTTACTCTCGCTTCAATCTCTGGACACTTTCCACGACGCAGCTGTCTGCGCTACTGACCTGCCCCGTGCTGCTAGATCTTGTTGATGACGCCCACCTGAGCTTGGCTGCGTCAGTAGCCGTCTCCTTTTCTCAAGCTTTTGACGTTGGAAGTTGGATGACAACCGGGCTTTGGCCCTTGAGAGAGCTTGAACTCAGTCTGGCGGTTCCTTTGATGAGCTGTTGGTTTTACAGACAAAGCACTGCTGGGCATATGCAGCAACCCGGAATCATGACTTCAGCCCTCAGCCACGCTGATCCGATGTTCTCAAGGCTCTCTCTACTGCCCTCAGCAAGTTCTCCACCCAGAGTTGTGCAGTGAATTAATGAATCTCAGCCGTGACTTCCGGGCCCGACCGAACAGACGGATTCAATGATGGCCTGGGCCTTCATAGAACCAAGTGTTGACCCCAGAGGCTGGTTTCTCCATCTTGTCTGTTTAGACCATGATGAAATGGGGGTCCACAATCGGGATCAATTTAATAATTGCCTTGACCTACGAGTCACGACGTTTAGGTAGACTACCATCCGTGACCTCACCACCTCTCCCTGACTCAATTCACATGGCTGTTCCACAAACCGAGCTCACTAAGGCGGTTGCGCAGTGTGTATTGTACTCCAACTTGGGGTGTCGTGACCATGTCCGACGTTTTCCTGCATCTATCCGCAGACTGAGAACACCCAAGTAAAGTCTTCAGCATTCGAACGAAACGTCGTGCAACCTTGATAAGATTTGGAGGACCATTGGGGAGCAAGCTCAGAACAACGCCCAGCACGACACGACCTCTTGCCCCTTACACTGCATTTCCGTTATCGCAACCCAGGAGAGAGGACAAAGGTCTGGTCGTGCGCCTATCTAGCAGGGGTCATGCTGGGTCAACAGGGAAGGAAAATCCCGAGGCCATCACCATTGACCGACCTGACGCTACGGGCCGGTCGCGCAAGGGTTTGCTAGCCAACGGGTCATACAAATCTCTGACCCCGTAGTCATGAAATGTGTGTTGTAGTCGCCGGGACATCCTGGACAAGCCTTTCGCGCTATAAGGTGATCTTTTGCGGGTCCACCAGTGCGCAACTGAGTAAGGCGCCCTATAACATGCTCAAGTATTAAGCTATTTACACTACGAGACCAATATATCAAAGTTGCGACTAGAGATATTCATCCAACTTGTAAGTCGTCGTATCGATCGACAGCACAAAATCAGGCGTCTTGGTTCTGCCAAGGCCTTGATTGCGCAGAACCTTACAAGACGTGGCCACCGTCTTGTTGAGCCGATTCCACAAAATGTGGTGGACCAAGCTCGACTGAACCGTGCTCTTCCTTGAGTAGCACTCGAAATAGGCATACTCGTGGACCCGAGACTTTGTTTCAGCTGGCCATTCGCTTTTCTACGGCCTAAGCTGGGGTAATACAGACCTTGAGCAACACCATCATCCATGCCCTGACCCCTGGGTGCCCTGTGGTGAGAGAAGGCAGCTAGCCGTGAAAGGTCCTGCTCCAAGTATTGCATCATTATCGTGATGGTTAGTGCAGGCGTGGTTGTACGGAACTTGACATCAAATGTTTTGTTTTACTGTTTCCGTTTGATTAATGCGTACTCAGTCATCCTCCATGAGCTCCGCTAGCTCTGCCTCCTCTTCCGCTGTTAGCAAGCTTTCACCCTTTTCTGCGGGCTCTTCCTCCTTAGGCTTCTTCGCCTCCTCGATCTCCTTCACCACGGTATCCAGGTCACCCTTGGCTAGTGGCCATGTGCGCATAGTACCGTCAATGCTCACACTGCATATCCTGGTTGGCTGCCCCTGAGCATTTCGCAACATGACCAGGTCCGTTACCTCCTCATAATGCCCTTCCAATGTGCAGTATAGCCGCCCGGAAGCACGGTCCCAAACCTTGACATTCTCGTCGCGTCCTGCTGTGATCACCCATTGCCCTGTGACAAGCACAGCACGTACGTAGTCCCCATGTGTAAATGTTTCGCTGGAAACAAAATTTGCGGAGCGTGTCAGACACTTGGCTGTCCTGTCTGCACTGGCCGTCCAGAGATCGGCGTCCTCGTCTGTGTCATCGAATAGCAAGCGATAAACACTCGTTTCATGCTCGAGAATGGTGAGGCGCTCCGCGTCCGGCCTGTCGCGGAACGACTCGGGTAGCTGCTCAAAACCGTCCAACGTGATCTTCCAGCGCCGAATGTGCGGATCGCTGCTGGCGCTCACTATGACCGCGGCGTCTGGCTTGCTCAACTCTGGATCCACCACAAGATTCTGGACAGCGAGCATGGTCGTCGTAGGGTCTTGGAGGGTGTGCAAGCGCCGACCGGTCTCTACATCCCAGACGAGAATCTTCTTGTCCGCCCCGCCACTAATCAAGATGTCTTTCCCAGCGATTTTAGTGCAGACCAGAGCCTTCACGAAGTCACTATGACCGCTATACTTCCTTCCCGCTTGTGCGGATGTGGCGTCCCATGACCAGATGTCCTTGTCCCAGCTTCCGGCGAAGAGTTGCTGGCCCTTGACCCCGCCGATGGCTAGGCAGGTCACAGGCGCTTTAGGGCCACGATATGTGATGTCTGATCCCGATCCCTATAGATCATTTTAGTACCAGTGCAAGGGTGTTTGACTAAACGAAGGCCCGATTCATACATCGACGCTGATGCGGCGAACGTAGCCGGCTGACTCTGCTATGAAGATGGAGTTGGAGGGGCCAGGGGTCTGGAATGGCAGCAAGAATCTTTGACTTGAGGACCCGGGGATTCCCGTGTTTGTTGCCAGACTTGGCTGCCTTCCGCCGCCTCTCGGCCTCTGAGGCGCTGATACGCTGTCAGCTGTTTGCGCGTGATACAGAAGTTCATGATGTGTTTACTTACTCAGTTTGAAAGAAGTGATCGGGGTCTGCAGACTGCATCGTGAATGTTCTCAGCACAGTCTCTGCTCTGGTAAATCCGGTCGATCTCAGGATTTTATAGCTTTTAGGAGAAACTGCTTCTTGACATAAGCCGCCCAGCTGTAATAAATCTCAAAGGAGGCTCAGTTCAGTGTGGTTATGAGAAGTTCAACGTTGGTTGGTGGGGCAGCCGGGAACAGCTGGCAGTGCAAATCGCGGGGTCCTTGCCAAAATTCCGGGCTAGTTTAATTGCGACGCGTGAAGACGCGTCTCGCAAGCCCACGCTTAATTATTCCATCGACATACGTTGGCCGGCCACTTTCTTAAGCCGACAATCCTCACAGTTGGTCCCAAAGACAATTGCGACAACACCAAGAATCTGGCTATGGAATCAACAGCTGCTCCACGACCGAGGGCTCGGCCAGCCCATACGCAAGGAACAACGCGCTGCGCGTATACGACCGAAGGCAACCGACTTGTGACGGTCGGCTCCAACAACACTATTCGCCTTTACAGGACGGGATCCGACGGCGAACCTACAAACATTGACGATTGCCAAGAACAGAACACTTCAGTCGCTGCCGGTACCGAATTCTTCGTCGCTGGCTCTGAGGATGGAACTGTCAGCCTGTATTCTCTCGACACAGCCAACTTTGAGCGTTTCCTCCTTCGCACATCGTTACCAATTCGCGACGTTGCCTTGTCCACCGACTCGAAATGGTGCGCCGTGGCTAGCGATGAGCTGAGCGTCAAGGTAGTAAACACGGAAGACATCGGTCAGGTAAAGCATCTGCGGGAACACAATCGTGCGGCTAGGCATGTCAGCTTTGACCCCAACTCGCGGCTTGTGGCAGTATCTGCTATCGATGGCATAATATACATATACTCATTGACAGCCGAAGAGCCGGAACTCATTCGGAAGGTTGATGGTGTCATTGGTGCCCTTGATGCTGAAAGCCATGTCACGACAAAGGCTGTCTGGCACCCCGATGGAAGAGCTTTCGCCGTGCCGACCCCGACCAAAGATATTCAAGTCATTTCTAAGAATGACTGGGAGAAGCAAAGGCGGTTTGCAAATGGACATTTGGCCGATATCACAGCATTGGCTTGGTCGCCAAATGGTGCGCTCCTAGCATCTGCGAGCAAGGATGGCAAAGTGCTTGTCTGGGAGACAAAGACTCAGAGCGTCATTCAACGGCACGACTTTGCCAATGTTATGGATCTTGCATGGCACCCTCCCAAAATATCATGTCCTTGACAACCACAGATGGTGAAGTTTACATCTACCCACAGTTCCTGCCGGAGCAGTACTCGCCACTGTTGAAATTACCTAAAGAGCCGGCGCCATTCATACATGACCCGTTATCGGAAGTTTCTGGCAACCGAAGACCAGTCACAAACGGTCACGATAAGCATGAGATTCCACGACGACCCCGACGGGATTCTCTGGGTAGTCTGGCTTCTTTCTTGGATGGTGAAGGGTATGCAGAGGACGATGACTTTGTTGTCGACGATGATGGCGCTGGCTACACAACAGGTGGGGGCCAGAAAAGACCTCGTGAAGGTGGTGATGCGTTTGACGAACAGGCGAATAAACGCAGGCATCTTCTTCAACCTCAGTATCACGAGGCTTTCCAAGCTGGCTCAACGCCTTGGAGAGGAAACAGGAAATACCTGTGCCTGAATCTGATTGGTTTCGTCTGGACCGTGGATCAGGACTCGCACCACACCGTGACTGTTGAGTTCTATGATCATGAATTCCAGAGGGACTTTCACTTCACCGACACTTTCCTCTATGACAAGGCATGTCTAAACGAGCATGGTACACTGTTCTCGTGCCCTCCCAAAGATGACGCACCCGCTGTCATCTTCTACCGACCCCATGAGACATGGACTCAACGAACAGATTGGCGAACCGAATTGCCTAAAGGTGAAGCAATCACTGCTATGTCACTGAGTGATTCCTTCATCACTGTGACAACGAGTGCCAATTACGTGCGCATCTACACTCTTTTCGGCATGCCATATCGTGTGTATCGCCCGAAGAGCACACCCATGGTTACCTGCGCCAGTTGGAGAGACTACGTGCTGACAATCGGCAATGGACCTATTGGTCCTGATGGAAACACTCGTCTTTTGTATACCATTCAGAACATCAAACGAGATGAGATTTGCCAGAATGAAGATACCGTGGCCCTCCCAGAAGGTGAGACGTTAAAGAGCGTCTTCTTCTCGGATAACGGAGTAAGTCTATTTGCTCTTCAAGCATGGAAGCCTTTCACTAACTTTACACAGGACCCTTGTATATATGATTCAACAGGCACCCTTCTGACGCTGCTCCACTGGCGACAGCCTTCTCGAGCTTCTTGGGTGCCACTCCTAGATACAAAGCTTCTGTCACGTCTAGCCTCGGGGAGAAAGCATGAGACATACTTCCCAATCGCTGTAGCGGACAACAAGTTTCACTGTATCATCCTCAAAGGAGGTGACCAATACCCATATTTCCCTCGACCTCTACTCTCTGACTTTGAGTTTTCGATACCTCTCACGTCCGCCCCGAAGCAGAAGGCTCCTCCCAAAGCTGATCAAGCAGATGGAGAGGATGATGCCATGGCGGATCAAAGTGAGGATGAGGAGGATGAGCCTAGGAAGCTTGAGCAACAGTTCATGCTCAAGGGCATTCAAGCAGCTCAGCTGCGTGACCTCGTCGACTCGACTTCTCAGAACCACAGCCAGCGCTCGTTGTTGTCACGACTGGAGCTTGAAATCGATAAGACGCTGTTACAGCTACTAGCTGTAGAATGCCGCGAAGGCGAGGAGCGTGGCATGCGCGCTCTGGAAATGGTTGAACTCATGCGCGACCGTACTGGCAGGATGATGGAAGCCGCCGGAAAGATTGCGGAGCGTTACGGCCGGACGATCTTGGGAGAAAAGATCCGTGAAGTTGGCGAAAAGAGGGCTGGAGGCATGGATGAGGATGAACTCGAATAACATCTAAAAGGGATTCATGCCAGGGGCTTACTGGGTTCAAAGCTGTTTTGGAAGGCTCGAGAAGGGACTGGTCATGCTTGCATAATGATTCCTGCTGCAATGACGAGAACGCATGATGTAGACTACTATATTGGATGGTTTTGTTTGGAACATAGGTCATAACTTGAGATAATGCTATCGTACATTGAAGTTTGATTTATTTTAACCCGGTATATTTGGACATTGTTTGAACTGGACAGCAATAATTATTGGGCCTGATTGACTTCCTCCTGAGAGCTCTCAAGGGCTGTTGACTGCTGCCGGATCAGTCGATGCAGAGTTTTGGTCGGATTCGCCAACAAGATGTACAAGGAGAAAGCCTCATCTAGCCACACATGAACACGGTTGAGGAATGATTGAGCAACGAATACAATATCCGTAAAACAAATACGCCCAGACGGCTTTGAATCTAGACAATAGGAATCGTGCCACGCATATGGGAGTCAAGATCAGCTGGGCCAATCATTTTGAGCTTGGCGATGCCCTCATATAGGTAGACAGTGTAGCATTCGCTAGACTGGCAACATAGTAGCACCTGACCTTGAACTACATGTTTATGGCACACATCGAGAAAGTGGCCTGTAGGAATGGTCCGAAGCATGTCGGCTTAATCTGCCTTACTTACGTGCTGTGCATGACGGCCGGACAACATCCGGCCATGCCAAGCTTGATCTACACCTACTTGATGACATCGGATATATCGGTGGCAACCAATAATTGCGGAACCTGGCCGCTTCCTGTTGATGCATCGAAGCACTTATCGCCACAGCGTATTACTTAATAATCCTCAATATGCGCACGGGAGGGTTTACAGGGCAAACGAGCCTGGTTGGGAAAAGATGTTGTGATAGGGGTCAGTTCCTTTCTGAGCTCGACTAGGTTGTGAAAGGGCCTTTGGTGATGTAAACCATGCACTGACCATCCGGGACGCGACATGATGGTGGAGGGATGGAACATGGACAGAGACACAGAATGGCGGGTAGACCTGCCAGGATGTATGAATGGCATGATCCGGCCGTAAAAGCGATTGACGATAATGATAGAACGTGCCGATCATGTTACGCGAGGCAAGATGGAAGCTGAAACAGTTGCCAATCCGGCAAGTCGCTAGTAATTACATCCAGCAGGCGAGGGATGATTGGAAGAACCAGAAATGAGGGCTGCATAGGGCTCGCCAACGGAGGCCGTAGAATGCGGACCCACGGAACTGATGTTCCTGGAGTAAGCGAAGGGGCTCTGAACCGTTGAGGCGGCTTGCAGGTCTGGTACAGCCCTGAGATGGCTGTTTGAGGCGAAGCTGAAGGGCATCGCCACACTTACACTGGGCGGCTAGGGCATGCCACGATAATCAACTTGAGTCCAAGGTTTGTTTCTGAAAGAGCCCTAAGACCAGGAAGCATTGCCGAGACTTTCTAAAAAAAAATATTATTAAAAAATTGGATGCTCTTTGGCTCCACGGATGAATCGGTGGGCGAAACAGTGTCCACCGAGCAGGACGGAGCAAACGAGATGGTGTAACATGAGGTGAGAATGGTTCTCGAAGGTGGAACCTTGTCTGAACGTTTTCGTGGTAAGCATGAAAATGGGATGCTGGCGCCAAATCAGAAGAATCACATCGCCCGCCCGGTTCAGGAGAAATATGAGTAATGATAGATAACCGTCGAGCTGCTGAGCAGGGCTGAGGACGGAGCCGAACCGACGTTGAACAGTTCGCTTTGGGACGGGTTGGAGCCGTTGATTGGTGGTGCGCCTCGCATAGGAGGAAATGAATCAACGGGTTGAGAGGAAAATGCCCAGGATGACCCCAGCGCTGAGATCGGCGTCAGGTCTGCTGGGGAGCAAGTACGCGGCCTGCGTGTGGCCATGGCTGAAGGTGGTTTGATCTCTCGCGGAGATGGGATATGCGCTTCTGCCGTGGCATCTGCCTACCTACCTCTACCTGTGTTAGCCGAGCATTCGCATCGGAGGACTTGGCTCGTTAGGGAAGCCATGAGCGGCGCCATCGCTAGCATCTGACAAAAAGAAACTAGACGATCCGTTTCTCGTGACATTGATTGACATTGACATTAACAGCGACAGCTCTGCTGCGGCGCATGCTCATCGTCACCGTCACCGTCACACGGTAACGGCACTTCCGAATGGTTTCCTCGGCTGCCATCAAGAACTCAAGTTTCATAAAAAGCCCGGCTCTCAATAGCC
The DNA here is from genome assembly GCA_020081605.1 of Albifimbria verrucaria. NCBI lineage: Eukaryota > Fungi > Ascomycota > Sordariomycetes > Hypocreales > Stachybotryaceae > Albifimbria > Albifimbria verrucaria. Next base: position 4,432,022 of record JAHREC010000013.1, read on the forward strand.
GGTTTAGAACGTTTGGCTTGGCCTGCCAGCAAGGCTCTGGGGACGACGTCAAGCACAGGCCAGCAGCAACCGATAAGTTAAAGCACGGGCGGGTCTAGATGTGGACACGATCTCCGTCGCCTGGGCAGAGGAGGCCGATACCGTACAAGGTATGTGATTCATGGCAGCTCTCCAGGTCCAGGGAATATGAACAGCTTCGGCCTCGGGAGCCGCCATGTGGTGGTACCGCATTCACAGCCCCCGTTGTTGCACGCAGAATGGGTCCAAGGAGCGACGCCCAGGGCAGTGTCGCAAAATGACGACAGAGAGGAAGCTGTTTGCTTTTCATAGATGCAAACTCGAATGCAATGCCACCAGGAACGAGACAAGGCTTTGTTTAATGCAGTTGAAACCCCAAATCCGTGACACGTCAATGCTACGTACCTACTTACATATATAGCTACCTTACTTTACCTTTACCTTACCTTAATTCATCTTCATTACCTGCATGCGACGTCAACATGTCTTTGGCCGTATTCACATGTTGCCGGAACTGGCTCCGTCAACTGGAATTGTCACGATTGTCTTCGGAAACGCCTACCGTTAGTCTCTTTTAGCTTCACGCGCACTGTAGGAATCGCTCGGGCCGATATACCTAATACTGTACTGGCCGTCCTGTCAGAGAGAGAGAGAGAGATGGAGCGGCTAGGAAGGAAGAGAATTAATTACAAAAAGAAATCAGGGATGGGGCTCAACCTGGGCTGGCCACATGTCAAGCACCGGATCAAAAAGCCTCTTCTGCTAGTCCAGCCATCCGGCCTCACAGTGCATGCCTTGACGGAGGCGTCGAGGTTTTAGACAGCTCAAGCCACAAGTCGGAAACTACTGCCTGTTCTTAATCATTCGCCCTCGTAGTCGACAGGCTGCATGACTTGTTGTTGGCATCATCGTGCCCATTGCTCACTCCCAGAGGGACCCTGACCCAAACCACCCCTGAAGGCTGCAGGTCAACAGCAGAAACTCTGCAGCAGCAACCTGGTTCGCTTCATGCCAGGGCGCCCACGCCACGCCCCTGGTTCTTTGATCATTGGCCGCTCAAGAGGAATCGTTGACCATCCCCGTCTTCAGTTCGCCTTAGCCTGCTGCCCTCAAACACAAGTGTTTCCGAAGCTGTAGCTGCCACACGCTGGTGCTGATGCGCCGTCGTGGCTGCGCTCGCCGTGTCAAGTCGTTCCGGTCCGGGCACGGTCTGGCCGGACGCTACCGGACTCTCGCGCTGCGCCTACTTTAGCATCGACGGAGACGTGACGTGTGTTTGCCGACGGCGATGGAAGGGTAACCGAGGAGCAGCCTCCTTCTCTTCGCGAGGTGCTTCAATCGTGCGGACGGCCTCTAACTTGGCGCAGGGGACAGCCCTGTAGGGAGATTCTGTTACGGGGTGCCTCGGGCGGTGGAGTGTTCCCTGCACGGCTTTCCCGCTTCTGATGTGCGCCTCTAAGATTCCATCCCCTTCACGCCCCTCCCCCAAATAATGTCCCCCTAAAGTGGGAGTCCACCATCATCACCACCACCACTGCCACCACTTCCACCAACTTGATGGATGGCGACGACCACTTCGGGCAAGGTGAAAGGGTTCTGGATACAAACGAGGACTTGGACCGGCGCACAGTGTGATGTCGGATGATGGTGAACCGTACCCGCAAGGTAATCTCACTGGACGATGGAGCTTCGAAGGTGCCCATTAAGCTTTCGACGGGACGCCATCGCATGAACAGTGTTGGCTGGCAAAACAGTTTCCGTAGGGGACCACAGAAGCACTACCTCCTTGAAATTGGAGGTGCATGCAGGGCTTCGCCCGTTGCTTTGGGGTTTCCAATTTGCATGGCGCAGAGAATCCTCTGTCTGCATCATCTGGATCTGGTACCTCGACGAGAGGAAGATGCCACGCGCGCATATGCGCAGTGGGCCAGAAATATATCGAAAAATGCCTGATCCAGCATGACCGCTCGACCTGAACATTGGCGCATGCAGCTTCAGTCCCTTTTTCGTATGGTAAGGTCGGCGTCGTGAGAAAGTTATCTCTTCAGCTTGGTACAGCTGGTGAGAAGACATGACAAGCTGAATCTCACCCCTGGGTACCGCATCTTGTCGTCCAGCGGTCGATCAGGTACCTGCGGGCGCAGGCAGTCCTGGCGGCGGTGGCAGGTACCCCACGGGAGGGACCACTGATCCTCTGGTGTAGGTGAGCGACCCTTATGGTGTACGACGGCACTATGGTACTATGTAGGTAGGTGCTTTGGCCCGCCTGTGGCCCCTTCCCTCCCTCTCTTCCTACCACGACCGCGTGAACCTTGTGCATGGTACCCGTCAGATACATTGGGTACCTGGCCGTTGTAGGCTCCTAGCTGCTCCGCCGCATGTCCAGCCGCCCGTCCAGCCGCCCACAGCGACTTGGTCCGAGGTACACGACGGTCTCACCTTTTATCGAACCCTCCAGCTCGAATCGTCTGGGCGTGCTTGATATCCGTCCGGGGATCGGCACCCCGTTCTTTCCTTCTGACCCTCTTCTTCCTCCTTCTTCTTTTTGTTCTGTCTACCTTCTACTTCTCCTTCCATTGGAGTCCCTCCTGCTGTGTCTGAAATTGAAATACCTTGCATCCCATTTTTTCCTTGCGTCTTTCTTCTCCGTCGTGCGTCTGTTCATAGCGCTTCTCCTCTCTATCTTTCTCTTTTCTCGCTCCTGAGACGCTTCTTCTTCTTTTCCAGATTCCGCCTTTTCCTTCCTCCTCCCTTTACCCACGGCCCGGTCACGGGGACCCTGAGTAGCTTCGCGACTCAAATTCGCCGTGTTCTAGAAGCTTGAAGCTCCCCAAATGCTCGAGGCTGATCTCGACAACCGAAACCCATGCACGGTGCTACAGTCCTGAGCTGCGCACTCCGAATTACCGACATCTTCTTCACCTCATCGATCGCCCGCCATTTACTCGTTTAGCACTCTCTCTCGCGAGCCGTTTTGAGGTATACCTGTCTCAACCTTGTTTCTCTCTCAGCGCATCGCATCACAGCACTGCGCATCGCATCGCATCGCATCACGCATTGCTATCCGCAGAGCAATTCCCTTGCAGTTCATCACCTCCTGATTTTATCCACAACCGCCGGCTCTGGAAATGAGGTGATCTCTAGATCCTCACCTCCGCTACCTGCATCTCACCTCAACTCCCCTCCCACCCCCTCTCCAAATCAATGCGCTCCGCTCAGTCGTTACCCACTCTTCAATGAAGCTTTGCTCAGTTCCCCATCCCGCTAACTGCAGACTTCCTCAGCACAGATGGCAACTAGGATCGCGAGCCCCAGATAACCACCACGTTGGCGACAGACGCGCCTCACCTAATGGGCCCTCGTATTGTCCCTGTCTCCGCGCCTTCTTCCACCATGTCTGCGACCAATCCCGGCGAACCTATGGAGATATCCTCCCCGACCAATACCTCCAGCCACAGCCAGGGTCAAGATTCCGACCTGAATGGCAAGAATACCGACCGCTCCAAGAACTCCCTCCCGACCACTCCTCGAACTCCAACCTACACTCGAGCATGCCGGCGCCGCCTCCCGCCGCGGCTGCTGTGCACCAACCCAAGATAGTGCAGACGGCCTTCATTCACAAGCTCTACAAGTAAGACGGTTCTCCTGAAGTGCCACTTTGGGTCCATATCAATACTAAGACGCTTTTCAATAGTATGCTCGAGGACCCGACTATCCAGCACCTGATATCATGGTCTGCAAGCGCCGAAAGCTTCGTCATGTCGCCCTCGGCCGATTTTTCCAAGGTCTTGTCGTATGTCAGGTCCCGAAATAGCAAACCAAGTGCTTGTTCTCACATATGCTACCCAGGCAATACTTCAAGCACACCAATATTTCGTCCTTTGTGCGACAGCTAAATATGTACGGATTCCACAAAGGTATGCCATGACACCCTTCTACCAACATCCGCTTTCCGCTTATGCTCATTCTCTGTAGAGCGTGATGTTTTCCACACGGGCAACCCTGACAGCACCCTTTGGGAGTTCAAGCATGGCAACGGGAATTTCAAGCGTGGTGACTTGGTAGGCCTGCGAGAAATTAAGCGTCGTGCAAGCCGTCATGCGCTCGTCCACCGCGAGAACACTTATTCGAAACCCACACCTTCAACTCAACCTGGTACTCCGGCTGAGCCAGTGCAGCTCCCTCTTGAGACCGCTGACGCCAGACTTGCCAACCTTGAGCATAATATGTACGACCTGAGTGCGAGATTGCAGAGGAGCGAGGAGAGTGCGCATTACCTGCATGTCAAGAATCAAGCCATTCTAGATACCATGGGTCGCCTGCTCAATTACAACCAGGAGCTTTCCCGAGCTTTGCTCTCACTTGTCCCTCCAGAGAGCCACGTCCACCGAGACGGTATGTTGTACTCCTCTTAGGATGAGATAGGAGAGTCGCTAACTTGGAGATTCCCAGTCATCGCCTTACAATCCGAAATTCACAGACAAACCGACGCATTGCGTAGTTTTGACGAACCCCCGAGCCGAGCCCATTCGGTGGCTCCAGGCAACAATACTTGGGCAATGTGGACAATGCCCCTGTATCCCCACGCCAACTACCCCAGGACGACTCGCGACGGTCGCTTTTGACTGTCCCACAAGCTCGCGGCCAACAAAACTTTCATCGACCGCCAGTTCCTCCAACCTCTCTGTCAGCACGCGACGCCCATATGGATCAATCAGCGGTGCAAGCACTGCTCCGCAATCCTCACCACTGCGTAATGCTGCCGCACCTCCACCTTCAGGCCCGCAGCACCCTCTTGCCAACGTCGAGACACCTCCATCCTTGAGCAGTCTGGGCAGAAGGCACACGGCTGCGGATATTCGCGCCCATGGGTGGCAGCCTGGGACCTCGCCCCTTCCGACAGCCCACACACCGCCGGCCCCGTGGCCTTCATCTCCTGGACGGCTTGTTCCTGAGGATCAGCGCATCCGCGAATCGCTTTCTTCGTTCTCATTGCATGCGCCGCCCCTGTGCCATCTTCGTCTCGACCTACCACTCCTCCTCCACCTTTCCCTAACGGCGGCGCCGGCAATGCTGATACGTTCGGCAGCTGGTCCTGGAACTCAGCAGTCAGTCGTGAGGCCAAGAGCCTAGGCTTGCGAGATTCATCAGCACCACCGACCAGGAGAGGAAGCATGGCGCATATTCTCAACCCAAGTGATACCGTGGAACGACCCGATGAAGAAGAGGACCCCAGAGGAGACGATGACAGGAAGCGCAAGCGAATGCAGTGATGACCATCAACATTCATTACACAACCCAGCTAGTGGCAACGCCATGTTGTTGTTTGTGCGACTGCGGGACGCCATCTAATCAGATGGACTCGACACTGTGATTTTATCTACAATTAATGACATAGCGTACACTGATGACGGAACTACATACAATATACAGACATCAAAAACGGTGAATGGTGGATGAGGGGTCCGGCCACCACCCATCCTGGTGGATTAATCCATATTTCGCATTTTGGAGACACGGAGCTTCAGCTTTAAGCGAGGCGCGTGAATTCCTTCCTTTCTCGATTCCAAGGGACAACATCTTATGACGCGTTGGATATACTGTGCGTCAACGCACTGAATGCATCACTTATTGCATACTTAATTGGGAATTCAAAGGGTCTGTACGCTATGATTGGTGAGGGAGAAGCGTGTTCTTGGGGTTGGGCAGGCAGCTTGTTTATCACAGCATATGTTTGGTGGGTTTGAGGAGAGATCTATCTAGGATATACGGGGGTTTTAACGACAGGGCGCATGCCTTGAATACGTGCATGCCGTGATGATGGCACAGCCTTCATGGATGTAATTAGCGGACGATGAAAGCAAGATGAGCTTTTGGGAATCCAGTCGATGTTATTGTGCTCATTAGCTACGTGTTGATTTTAATTGTGAAACGAATGGGAGATGAGATTATCATGAAGACTTCAAGCCTCATTCTGCGAGTCGGAGCTTAGGTATAATGCGTGCTGTAACTTGGATCGGCCATGTCGAGATCAACCATCCTGTGCTATACAATCTCAAACATTTGATTATTCTATAATTCCTCATCAGGGCGCTGGTGCCTCATCTGCAACCCCGCCCAGCTTATTCTTCTTCTTCTTAGGCTTCTTCTTCTTTTTCCTTGACTGACCAGCATCTGTGGTGACGGTATTTACAACAGCAGCAGCAGTATCGCTATCTCCTGTCGTCATGGGGGCATCTGGAGATGGCGCCTTGTCTTGTGTAGCTCCATTGGGGGCTCTCCGTCGACTGGCTTATCCTCCGCAATGTCGCTCCCTTCCGGCGTAGCACCAGTGGAGGTGTCTTGCTCAACCACAGCTTGCACCCTTCGCGGCCTCTTCCGCTTCCCTAAAGCACTCCTCCCGACGTCCTCATCGCCTCGCTCCCGTCCCGCGCTGCTGCGCCTGCCCCGCCAGCTCTGCGCTTCCCGAGCAGCCTGTTGCGCAAGATTCTATCCTCCTTTGCGATGTCCGTCTTGGTCTTGCTTGCATCCGCCTCTGCGACGTATCCAATGCCCTCGTTGAGCCGCGCGCCCCGGCGCATGTCCTCCTCGTCGTCCTCTGCCACTTGACGGTGCTGCCGCCGTGACGTGGGCGCCTGGGAGCTGGGATTCATGTTCTTTAGGTTGGAGAACCTGCTGGCTATGGCCATGGATATACGGTTCGACAGCGCGGCGGCATCGGGGGCGACCGGGAGCTGCGTTTTGTTCTGTGTCGGCTGCGGCATCGTGGTTCGTGGCTGCCGACGAGCGGCGGTTGTGCGAGGTTCGGGTCAGCAGCGACTGGGCTTTTCGGTCAATTTGTATGGATATTGTAGCGATTTATTCGGAGTGTCTGACGATGGAGAAATGAACAAGTAACGCTGAGATATTACGGATTGAAACTAAGTTGATGTCGAGGATGTAAGTTGTCGTTGCATGGAATTATTTACTGACTTGTCTTATCGATAAGATCAGGCTCAACTCTAGGCGTATTTAACGATAGAGGCACGTTCTCATTCCATCATCCCATTGTCACAATGTAAGTCAGAAACTTGTGAGGATAGTTGTAATAGTTTTCAAGGTTTGTTATAATCATTAGTGAGGACCTGACTGCTGAGTCGTATGCCCAAAGGATATTATACAAGAGACATTATGTATGTGATACAAAGAGAAGCCTTACAGCATGAGGATGCTTTTATCGCAGTAATCCTTCGTTCAGTCATAGGCCTACAGTTGGCCCCCAATTGCAAAACGCCGGCGCTCCCATCCTTGTTGGAAAATGCTTACAATAAACTGTGTCAAATGCTGCCCGCGGTGTCCCTGAGTGACAGCACAAATGGAAGATCATCCAGATCCTCATGAGTGGCAAGTCGGATGATGGAGCGCGAATCATTGGATGTTCTCGAGTGTAGACTCGAGTTTGATTGTTGGCGTATAGGGACATGCCTTGGCGCCTGCGAAATACTACTATTGCTGGACTGCCGCGAGATCATGTCCGCTCTTCTACTTCTGGGTGTAGTCGGCGCGGTCCGGTAATGCCGCCAGGTGTTTGCTGAAGGAGTCCTCGGCGGCCGCCGGATGGAGCTCTGTGTGCTGACGGTGACTGATCGGGATAAAGTGCCAGCGGGAGATGAGGGACCTGTGCCTGCTGGCGCGTCGTTATCAATGTCGCTCTCGGTAGGTGCATATAGCTCATCTTCGCCATCGTCTTGTTGGTCCAACTCCAAAGCATCCAGGTCTAATGGCTTCATCGAGCGAAGAATCTCGGCAAAAGATGCATAAGATCCTTGAACTGTGCGCTCAAGACCGGTTTGGTCGCGAATCGAGCATGTTCATATTGCGCCAGGAATTCCATAACTGTAGGGCCTGGCTCGAGAACTCCCAGACTTCCTAAGTGATCGAGGTAACCACGGAGGCTTAGGTTAGGTTGCCTCTGCAACATTGCAACTGCTTCTGCATCTAACACGGGAGGCTGCGACTCGGAGGTGGGATCAGGCGGAGCAAAGGTAAGTGCCTTGGCTTCAATAAGATTCGGAAGTTCGGAGATAACCGTGATGTATTGTAGATTGGGAAAATCGTGGGAGTTCGGCGATGCCCAGCCCGGGTGCTCGATATTCGCCCACATCTTCCGATTAGGCAGAATAGGGACTGTGCCTGCATCGCCAGTTCCCGTTCGAGTCTTGGCCAGGCGCAGCGTCACTGGGGCGTGGTCCTGGTCTTGTGAATCGTCCTTTGGCTGGACCCTCGGACGCGCCTCATACGCGATGGTAGCACTGTGGTCCAGCCCCGCCTGAATCATCTTGTAGACAGCATTTTTGAGATCGGATTTTTCGATCGGGACCCATGTCTTGGGTATTGATGCTAAGACGGTCTTGTTGACATACAAGCGGATGGCGTAGATGAAGCCGACAATGAGGATGGTGGCCAAGAAGCAGACGGCGAGGATCCAGATATTATAAATTTGTTGATTCCTTATCGAGCGCACGATGACATCGCCGGGAGTAATGACCAGTAAAGCGAGAAGGAGAACATATAGAAGCAGATAAAGAGACCGGTAGAGGGCACGAAAGAACGTTCGCTTGTGCGCCATGTCGGCCATGCTAGCTCCAGCCAGGGCGGACCGACCCGGAAAACTCGACGGTAATGGATACTGGTAATCGCATGGCTAAGGTGGCGGAGGATCCATGGATGGCCGTTGGGTCCGAAGCACTGCTGGGGAGAAAGGAAACCGAGTATTGTATTGCTGTCGAGGCGTTGAGGTGGATGAAGGGGAGAGTGAGGCTGGTAATGAATGTCTAATTTACCAAGACCTTACTAAGTAAAGCGCGGGTACAGGTAGGTACAGGTAGGTACAGGCATTTTAGCACTACTGATACAGGGATCGTTCTAGGGGAGCTTTTTGTTTGTCTCGCGTGGGGCAACTGGAAATGACGTCTGAAACGTCACAGCTTGGACACTGACACTCAGATGCACAATCCTCCATTGATCAGAAACGAACCCTCTTGGTAAATGTTTGATATGAGCACTCTGCTACAGCCTACAGGTAGCCACGTACACGGTTGACACTGCCAGGCTACGGCGGGTCCATACACCTGCTTGTGACAACACCTTTCAGGCGTTGCCTTGGTCTGACGGCTCACTGAATGCCCACTACCTAAGGTACGAGCACTAACAGCTTACAGCGAGCTAACGTTAGCTAACAGGGTCTTGCAGTGCTCACAGTTATCTACTCCCCAACATATCCGTGACTTTTTGATAAACAAAAGTAGCCATCATACATACCCAAAGTCATCATTTATGACACTTGCACTGGTCTGTTCTTAGCAATGCTGCATGCTGCCTTTGTGTTTGTCCACTCTTTGGCGTGAACTGGTATCTTCATATACATAGCGTCTAAGAAACTTCCTTGCTTCCGTTACAGGCACGTCGGTTCCGTTACCGGACCTCTTCCATCTCAGGACCCCTCTGGCTCCTGTGACGCCTCGATGCGTTCGAGTTTTCTTTCGGAGGAACAGCCTCCTTCACTTTTGGCTTCTCCACAACCTCGGATTTGGGCTTCGACATGACCTCCTTCGCGGCACGCAGATCGGTCGAAGTCAGGCGCAGGTCGCTGCTGTATGGCTCAAAGTGAGCCAACACAAGCTCAAGACCGGCCCGCATAGCATCTAGCACCTCGTCCACCTCAGGAGTATCTCTTACTCCGGTGACGTCGGTCCAGTGTGTAGAAAAGCCTGATTTCAAAGCCTCGACCTTCTTGATCACCATCGTGAGTGTCCTCACAATGCTGGCAACGTCTCTGTGGACATTGCCAAACTTATCCTCCTGCAGACTCTGTACGGCCAATTTGCAGAGCGCAGCCACAGCATTGGTATACAGGGTTGGCTCTACGTGGGGCACACCGAGCACAGTAGCTGTGAACCGGGTGCGGAAATCATGTCGAAATAATGGGCCAATGTAATCCAGTTTGAGCAATTGAACAGCGAATAGCTCAAATTGGCCCTTGACGTGATCTGGAGTCATTGCCTCTTGCTGCTCCTTGGTCAACATCCGGTCCTTGGCCTCTTTCCAGTGCTTCTTCACGATCGGGCTGAGTTTCGACGCAGGGGTCTCGCCAGGGCTCCTGGCCACATAATCCACAGCCTTCTCAACACCTCCTCTAGCACTCGCTCTGCTATTGGAGATTGGTTCATCGCGCGGTGGAGCTGCGACTCGGTGTTTCTGTAGCTCAACGGGAGGCTCCGGCTGTACCAAAGCTGGGGTTTGCCATAGTCATCAACACGAGTCTCAATGCCTTTGATCACATCCATACAGATGGCGTAAACTTGTGACCACATCGGTCCATCCTTGCGGTCAATATCGTCGAAGATTGCCTGCCTCCTCACGTCGAAGTTCTCGGCAATCAGGGCAAGTTCCCACATTGCGAAGCACTAGTTTAAGTTAGTTTCTTGCAATCAACAAACGGAAAAACGGACAAACCTTGATCGGGAGCTTCTTGCTCTTCAACCCGCTGAGGAGACTGCCATTCGGGTCTTTCGATTCGGATGTAAGCGGCTTGCCGTTCTTCAGAGGTGCCTTAACCATGAAGGCAGAGAAGGCAGTGTTTCCGGAAGCCCAAATAAATGACAGCAGAGTTCCAGCAAGTACGCATCTAGCGATAACATAGACATCTAGCGGCCATGATGGAGGAAGAATGCTTGTCTTGGGCATGTTGTAGAAGGGTCGCATGAACATCAGAGTCCAGCTCCACACCGTCGATCGAAGGAGGGTGTGGTAAAGCAGTACCGCCACTGGTATCGTTGTGATAGACTGCGATACACATCCTATAAGCACCACAGGGAGTTGTGCAAGAACGTTGCCTAGTGATCCAGAAGCGGCACCCTTCTGCTGTTCGCCCGCGGCGCTCAGCTTCTTTGCCTTGCCGAGATCGAGACGATCGGCGTCGCGCTGGTAATGGTAGACGGTTTGGAGTATAGCACACGTCACCATGTAGCACACCAGGAACAGCGGGCGTTCGTTAAGTCGGACTCGATCACCACTGAATGGAGTGACCCATCCTAGGCTTGCCGTCTCCGGCATGGACCAGAGGAAGACGTGGCTAAAGACCAAGCTCGAAATTCCGTACCAGAATGCAGTCTCATATGCGTAGAAGCTGGTAAGGGAGGCGCACAAAATCTGCCAACCGGAGCCGGATGTTCGAAGTCCAACGTGATATTGCGCGATACGTAGAATGAGGATCGCAAGCCCGCAGGCAAAGATAAGAGCGGTTCGGAAGCCGGCTGGACCTAGAGGAAACCATGACCAAAGGACTATAACGGGATGGTCAGCATACGAATTGCTTCACTTGGAAGACAACAGCGTGCTACTCACAGGAGCTCCATTGCGTCAAGATTAAAGCTTCCAAATAGGAAACAGCCAATAAGACAGTCGCGGTTGAGGAAAACCGCCTGTGCAAAGCGGGTTGGAGGAAGTCCTTATAAGGAGCTTTTCTTACTGCGGTGGCCGCCATCTCCGCAGCGCATCCTCCAGGGTGAAAGAAATTGTGGAAGTTGCTGCACGGTTCCAAGTCAATTGGGACAGTAAATAAAAATCACCAGCTAGCAACAAGCTGTTTGGGTGCAGGCTGCGCTACGCCCGCTTTGGGCAGGGGTCGATGCAGTAATCATCACGTGACGATATGCGTCCAGATAAGCGTCGGCGGGACCGCACCTCCGACCTGTTACGTAGGAGGTGCGCCTCATTGAAGTCACGGGCGAGGCAGCAGACCAACTTGAATCAACATCAACATAGACCGCCGGAGTGAATTTGAAGCCTTTCTTTGGAAGCGCCCGCCCATTCTCGTAACAAATCATTGGGTTTACAGTCACCGTCTCTCTCTCTCAACATGTCCTACGACCAGCTCTCGAGCCTCGAATCAGGGCGTCGCGGCGGCTACAGCGACGACCCCGGCTTCAAGACTTGCTCTATGAGCTCAAGAGCAAACTGCAAACGCTCCTGAGCAGCAACCGAAAGCTTTCAAACGATGTCGGCGTTCTGGGTACGAAGCGAGACACCCCTCGCCTGAGGGAGCGCGTGCATCATTCGATGGAAAAGACTCGCGACATCTGCAAGGAGATTGGAGATGGCATCAAGAAGCTGCAGACGTGGGAAGATCTCTCGGTATGTCATGTTATCCACATTTATGGAAACCCAGGCACTAACAATCCCAGAAACAACAAAAATATGAGCAAACCAAGGTTTCGAGCGACTTCCAGGCTGCTCTTCAGGAGTTCCAGGGTCTACAACGTACCGCATTGGAGAAGCAGCGCGCCTCCGTCACAGCCGCCCGTGCTGCACATGATTCGGAACCGGGCCAGGCCGACGAATCTTCCGGGGCCAACTGCAACAGCTGCAGCAACAAGAGCTGTCGCAGCTCGCTCCACAAGACGAGGTGGACTTCCAGGAGGCCCTTATCATCGAGCGTGAGGAAGAGATCCGCAACATCGAGCAGGGAGTTGGAGACTTGAACGTGCTGTTTAGGCAAGTGGCGCAGATTGTTAGCGAGCAGGGAGAGCAGCTGGGAACTATCGAGGATAATGTCGAAAACGTTCGAACCGACACACGCCAGGCCGACATTGAGAACCGTCAAGCGGCCAGGTACCAGAAGGCCGCTCGTAACAAGAGCTGCTGCTTGCTCCTCATTTTGGCCGTCATTTTGACGATTGTGTTATTGGCGATTTTCTTGGACTAGAGGATGAGTGCTTGTAGAGGGACTTTTGTTATGATTGAGATGGCGCTTCATTCTTTGCCATTTGGCGTCTATTGGGTATTTGTATAGTACTACATAGTGATCCCTCCCGGCTTATCGTACATACGGGTTACAGTTGTTGATTCAGTTTCCGCATACCCTAGCAATATTGACTATTTATTTCTTGGAAGCAATTTGGCTCGTGTTTCTCAGAAACGGCAGGACTGGCCTTAGAGGTGGCCGAATCCTCTCGGGCTTTTTCGGTTTGGGGATCAGCTTCTCCAGCAGGACGTCGTTGACTTGGGTGAGAGAAAAGATGCCGCCCAATATAAGAAGATCGCACTGGGCAGGTCGGCAAAGAGCAGAGGAAAGAGAGGGACGGCTAGCGAAGCTCTGCCGAGGGCTTTCTGCAACATGACAATCGGAGCCTGGCGAATTCCAGAGTTGTCAAGTGATAACAAGTCCCGGAGGCGTTCAGTGGACATCTTGAACCACGAGTTCCGGGCAAGGATGGCAGAGCAAAGCACAGGCAGGACAAAATAGGGGTCCATGGCAGTAAGGTCGGCAAACCATAGGCTGCCGCCTTGTGACAGAGATGCATCGAACAGACTGCTAGAAACCACGTTGTTCGTCGAACTTGACGTTCCTGCACCCAATGCGTGGCTGAGGGCGCCTGTCGGAGCGCCACAGAGACGCCTGAGAGATTCCGAGACGACGACAAAGGGAAGAAGCCGAGAAGAGGTGCAAAGGCCTTCCATCTTTGCACGCCCCACGTCTTGTAGATTCTAGATCGCGACCTTTCAACGAGGCCCGCAAGTTTGACATCTCTCATGAATTTTGTCTGGGAACCCTCGGCGGCGGGCACAACGGCCGCATGGCGCGAGGTCCAAGCCGTGACAAGAGGGTTCAGTTTGGCCTGCTTGTACAGCAGGCGGCGGGAATAGTACTGCAGCGGCAGGCGAAAGGTGAAGTTTACGCACACTGCCGCCAAAGGGATGCTAACGTACCACGGGAGGCCAAGACCGTGCAGTGACGAAAAGCCATGCGCAGACCATGTGATGAGACCATCCACGGCGGATCCTACGGGCCCAAGGTGAAAAGCACGACGACCGTGCTTGCCATTCCAAGATGTAGCCAGGCCTTGACGGCGCCAGGTGTGGCCATAGCTATGGGTCGCAAAGGCAGCTGGTGTCCTGCGAACTAGAGACGACATGACGGACGGCTTCATGTGCCCTCGCAAGGCAACAGCCCGGCCTGGAGATGTCGAACGCGTCTACCTCGAATTACAAGTACCATGTGAGTGAGGCAGATGACGGGTGGTGACTCCGGGTACGAAGGTTGAGGCGCTAAGGCGGGGAGTATGGGTTTGTCGTGTGGGAGAGGTGAAAGATTGCATGACCCCAGCCAAGGCGCAGTGCAACACAACGGCGACTGACCCGTGAGGTCGGCTGAGGTGGGTCCTCGGTTGCAGCCGCTGCGACTCCCTTCAGGTACAGGGACAGACAGTAGGTAAGGTGCCTACCTGAGTTAAGTTAGGTACAGTGTTGCCTGCACATGTACCGGAGTACAGCAAGGTACCTGTCCCGAGTCCATCTGACTGTACCGCCATTGACTTTCTGACCAAGTAAGCCAAGATCACACAATTGGAAATCTGGGTAGGCACCTGGTAGTTCTAGGTTTCGAGCGAAATCGCAAGGTATCTGGCCAAGGAACTTTACTTACCTCAAGCGCACGTGAATGCCCTCCAGCACCAGTACACTTTAAGTACTGACATTTTGAAATACCTAAATCAGCGACCAGGTACCCATCCTAGGTAGCATGCATTGCCCCAACTGCACGCAATGATCGGCAGTCACAATGGAGTCAATGTCGATTCGCGAGGCCTGACGGCTGTCTCAGTGCCTGTGTCATGTTCGATTTGGAACCCACTGGTGGGAGAGCACAGGACGGATTCAAGAGGCCACCGTGACCAACCTAGTGGGGAGGGGGAGACCCTGGGAATTCTTCTACTATGGTATGGCAGCCTGAAAGTCTAGATGCCCATCGCTCGGGCAGGTACCTTACAGGCGGGAGCCGGTAGGCAAGATACACACCCATTGCACCGGCCACTTTAGCTGACAGGACAGGTACATAGTACGTCAACCAAAAACCCCACCTCGCCCTTAGCTCGCCGTGAGCTCTCCACCCTCCAACTCCCTTTAACCCTCTTCCAGCGACCATGATCTGTAGCTTTCCGATCCAAGCTGCCGCCCCGGGACACGATCCTAAACTCGCCTACCCTTCGCTCGCTACGCCGCCTGTTCCTACAGCCTTCTATTTTCTGCATTGACAACGATATCCCTTCGCAATGGCCGCCGACCAACCGGCTTCGTCGCCCGGCAAGGGGCGCAACCCATCTCTTAACACGCTCCTGATGGCCTCGCTGCCTCTGGTCTTCCTCTGGAGCCTGCCCGTTCTCATCCAGCTGCTGGGCTCCTCGCTTGGCTGGACCCTGCGGAAGAAGACCGACGGCCGACGTGCTCACCTCAAGGCACTCATGGATGAGGACGACAAGAAATACAGGGTGCGCAACGCAGGACGGGAAAGCAACCTCGGCGAGGAGTGGCGCAATATCAAGGCCCTGGCCGAGCAAAAGGATACGCAGAAGGACTGGGATGGCATCATCGGCTTTTTCACCCCTTCTGGTACGTTTGCTTCCTAGAAACCTCTCACATTCGTTAACACCCTAGTCAAGCAACGCCGGTGGTGGCGGAGAACGGGTCCTCTGGGCAGCCATTCGGGCCACACAGCTGCGATGGCCCAAGGCGAAATGTGTCGTGTACACAGGAGACCACGACGTAACCAAAGAAGCCATCCTAGCCCGTGTTCAGGTATGGCCCCTGTGAACAGACAAACGGCTTGAACAGTCAGGCTTACTTTTTGTAGAACAGGTTCAATATCCAGCTCCATGCGCCTACCATAACCTTTCTTTACTTATCCAAGAGGCACTGGGTTCTCGCTTCTACCTGGCCTAAATTCACTCTTCTCGGCCAGTCCATAGGATCCATGATTCTCGCTTGGGATGCCTTCTCCTTGCTCGTTCCCGACGTTTTCATCGACACCATGGGCTACGCCTTTGCACTCGGACTCTGCCGGTTCCTCTTTCCCTCGATCCCTACCGGTGCATACGTACACTATCCCACGATTTCCACAGACATGCTCGAATCCCTTGACCCAACTTCTGCTGTTGGATCTCAAGGCGTCAACGCTGGTCAGGGCACCGGCGCAAGAGGCAAGGTCAAGAAGATCTACTGGCAAAAGTTTGCCACGTTGTACTGCTGGGTCGGCGCAACTATAGACGTCGTCATGACCAACTCGACTTGGACTCAAACCCACATCAAGAAACTCTGGGGACCCCAACGCGAGGGGATGCCCGGAAGAGCCCCATCAGCGTTGTCTACCCCCGTGGCTGTCAGCGAAATGGAGGAGGAAGTCGAAGTGTCGGAGAAGAGTGAAAAGAAGAGAGGTCCCATTATCGTATACATTGCACAATTCAGGCCCGAGAAGAATCATCAGCTCATACTGCAATCGTTCGCCGAGTTCATTAAGCGTGGGAGCAAAGCAAGTAAAGATGCCCAGCTGGTGCTCATTGGCAGTGTCCGAGATGACCATGACTCGAAAAGAGTCTACCAGCTTCGGCTCCTTGCCAACGAGCTCTCCATCAAGGACCGCGTCGAATTTCATCTTGACGCATCGTGGCCGGAGATTCTGGAGTGGCTGAGGAAAGCTTCTGTTGGTGTCAATGGCATGTGGAACGAACACTTCGGTATTGGCGTCGTGGAGTACCAGGCGGCTGGGCTCATCTCCGTGGTTCATGACAGCGGCGGCCCCAAGCTAGATATTGTCGTCGAGATCGACGGACAGCCAACAGGTAAGATGCCCTGTACTGAAATTTGCACCAATGAACAACAGCTAAGATGTTTGACTAGGTTTTCACGCCACCACTCCCCAGGAATTTGCAGAGGGCTTCGAGAAGGCTTTGTCGCTGCCTGACCCCTGGCCGTTCGCAGGCGGGCACGTCAGTCAGCCAAAAGATTCACAGAAGAGGAATTTGCAACCAAGTGGTTGGAGGAGGTGGAACGTTTGGTGGCACTGAGCAAATAATGATTCGTTGACTTTGGTTGCGGCATAGACTAAAAGGATACCCCTTTCTCATCTTTTCACTTGTCACGTCTGGATGGTATAGATACAATGAGCGCTGAATTACAAGACTGGAACATAAATTACAGACTCAGCCTTGGTCATTTGGACAAAGCGGCTGATTAAATATAAGTGCAGACGACAGCATCTATCTCTGCTTCATTGAGTACACGGATATCTAAGGGTGAAGGACTTGCAACAAGTCTAGATTGACAATCCTCCGCTGTTCTTCTGCCGCGGCTCACTCGCAGCCTCGAATACTCCACTACCCAGTCTCCTAATCCCTTGGACAGCGCTCAAGCCCTCCCTTACCCATGTAATGTTGTGTTTTCTATCTACTAAGCTCTGGACAGTGCTATTGTCGAACGGGTACTCAACCATGACATAGTTGGGGATAAGCTGATCATGCAGGCGGGGCTGACGGAGCGCTTGGGGTAGAGACATGGCGTGCTCGACAAGGTGCCACATGGATAGGGCCGTGGAGGAGATGATGCGGGATCCACCAGCAGCGCCGAGAACGGCGGCCAGGGTACCGTTGGGGTGGGCAGCAATGATGGGGTGATGGAAGAGAGGGGCCGCTTCAAGGGGCGGATGAAGTTGGCCTCGGAGGGCTCGAAGCCGAACTCGTTACGGACGCCAGGGATAGAAAAGTCGTTCATCTCGTTGTTTCTGTGAAGAGGTGTGAATGGCTGTACCAAGGAGGGAGTATGCGCTTCCTTCAGCGTATGAGAAGTTAGGGAACTTACAAGATGATTCCAGTGGCGGGATCCATGAGCTGTGCTCCGAAAAGGAGGTTGACGGTTGTGGTAAGAGACGCAGCCATACCTGACTTGTCGGCTGTGACAATATGCGATGTGCCATGTCCGTCAGATGTGTAAATGCTTTTTGGGTCGTAGGAGTCCACGGGCTGCGTTTGATTATCCAAGATGCGCTGGCGAATCTTCTTTGCCGCTTTGGCTGTCAACATCTCTGCCTCGAGAACGTCAACGTTCTTGACAAAAGCCGGGTCACCAAGCTCAACGCGTGCGCCGTACCCAAAGCGCATAGCCTCGGCGAACCGGTGAACGGTCAGGTTGTTGTCGGTAAACCAGTCGTCGGCATCGTACTGCTCCATGGTCTTGAGGATGCTGAGGCAGACGGCACCACCGGCGGGCGAGCCGATGCCAAAGACGTCGAGGCCGCGGTACGAGATGTTGACAGCAGGGCCGGCATTGACTTTGTAGTCTCTGAGGTCGTCGACAGTGAGGCTTCCGTTCGACCTCTGGACAGTAGCGACCATGGACTCGGCTAATGATGGGTTAGCAAGAGTTCTACGTTATGAAGCGAAAGGTCAGGACTTACCCATGGGGCCATTGTAGAAGACGTCTGGTCCTCCCTCTGCGATCTTCTCCAGCGTGCTAGGATGAACGGTTAGGTTATTGTTAGGCATCTTATGAACCCCATGACTTACTCTGCATAACGTTTTCGCGTTATGATATCACCCAGCTTTACTAGAGTTCCTAAGACATAATTTAGGGTTGGTTCAAGCATATGTACTGCCATACACACTTACCATTAGGCGCAAAGTCCTCAGCCCATTCAGGCTCTTCGACTAGGAAATTGTACTTCTTGCCTCCAACTGTGGCATCCATATATCGTACAAGATCCTCGGTAACTAAAGATCTCGTCAATACTAGTCTCGTCCAAGCTAGATGCATCAACGCTAACCTTTGAAGCCGTTGCGTGCCACATGGATGGCGCCAGCCATGACTTGTTTCCATGGAAGAGCCTGTATCGACTAAGTATAAGAACAAAAAGAAAAAAGCAGGGAATGGAGGCGTACGCCGTATTTGGAATGGATGTACTCCAGGCCACGGACTTCACTCGGCACACCGACTGAGAGACCGCCGTAGATGCTGCCATTGACGTTACCCCAATACATGTCCTGGAAGGCAGCTGCAGGAGCCGACTCTCTGAAGTCGACGGCTTCATAGTTGCCATCGGCATCGCGCACAAGCACGAAGCCTCCACCGCCGATGCCAGAGTGGTACATGCCAATAGTACCGACACAGAAGGTCGTGCCGACCATGGCATCGATGGCGTTACCCTAGGGCGGTGTGAGTAACGCAGATGGTAACAAGAGACAGAGCAGCAGAGAGAACTTACACCTCGTGATAACAGGTCCCGGCCTATCGCTGTGCACACCATGGACTCGCTGGCAACGGCGCCGAGGCTGCCATCGGCCCCGGCGTCAAAGACCCATTGCGGTACGACACTGGCTCCGACCGACCGGTGGTGGAGCAGCAGCGTCGCCAGCACAGGGCTGAATTTAAACATCATGACTGCGAATGCGAAAGCAACTGTGAGTGAGCCGGAAGTGGAAAAAGGATGCCGCTGCGGTAATGCCTTTCCCTAGATGCTTAGCCCTGTCTATGACTCGAGGTCCCGTCTATCCTCCCACCGTAATAGCAACGTCACAGATGTCACAACCAAACGCCGGACCGGGCCCTGACCCGATGCACCGAGAAACCGCACGACGTCGAGAACCGAAGGAGCTGGGAAACCGGAGGGTGTGAAAGAGGATTAAAAACGGCATGGAGCATGCAGAGAGAGATCGGCCTTGTCATTCCACGTGGTGTCTGTCCCCTGCAGACCAGCGGTTCTCATGACCCTTCGGTCCCGTTAGCCCAGCGCCCTGTCTCCAGTGAGCAGCCGGCAAATGCGTCATGGTCGACTCCGACGAGCCGGGCCGGCGACGATAAGCAGCGGCACTAACAGCCAAAAAGTGGAGGGTGTCTCTCTTTTTGCCTACGGTATGTGCAGTACATAGTACAGTACAGTATGCAGGGGTGTGTGAGATTACGATAGTGAGTGAGTGGGTGGGTGAGTGAGTGAGTAAGTGAGGATGGTCCCAAACTTATCTGGAGCCTCCTCGATAAGAGACGTTCCCATCCTGGTCCCACCTTGGACGCCTACCGAGCCCTTGAGCCAATCAGCGCCCAGCCATTTGCGAAAAACGAAAATACTTCCAACTAACAATTTCATGTGTATACTTTGCTTTTGCTCACTTACAAAAACTCATCAGGCCGACTACCAACTTAACCTCAAGGGCGCCGGAACCGGCCCAGAGAGGAGTGAGACACCAGAGAGCGCATCGGCAAATGTGGTCGCGTCCGTTCAGAACGGCAACCTTGAGAATCACATCCATTGTCTCATCACATCCCCATCCGCATCCACGCCTCGCCCTCGCCTCACTGCGCTCGCTCACCACCATGTCGTCCACCCCAAACCCTCACCCAGCCAAGCCGGCTGCGGAACACCCGTCAGGGCCCCCAAGAGGCCCAACAACGGCGGTGGTAACGGCGGCAACAATCAGCGATGGAAGCCCAAGAAGACCAAGCGGGAGAGGAACATGGCCGAGGGTACCACCGAGGAGGTTCTGAAGTACGACATTGAAGCTCTTCTTGCCTCGCGAAAGAATGAGGCGGATGCATCAGCCACGGAAGAAGCCCAAGAGGAGGACCTCCCCGAGGAAGGCACCGAGACCGAGGTCGAGGTTCTAGACCTGTCTTCCACCGGCGACGGCCTCGCCATGCGCAAGGGCTCCGACCAGGTCTACGTCGTCCCTTCACCGTCCCCGGTGACACCGTCAAGGTCAAGGTCTTCCGCCATCTGCGTCGCGAAAAGCAGACGCTCGCCGACTTCATCTCCGTCGCCAAACCCTCCCCTCCGCGACGACTCCCGCATCTCCTGCCGCTACTTCGCCTCCTGTGGAGGCTGCCAGTTCCAGATGCTCGACTACTCCGAGCAGCTGCGCCTCAAGCGCCGCATCCTCGAGAAGGCCTACGTCAACTTCTCCAACCTGGACCCGGCCCTGGTGCCAACCGTCCAAGACACCATCGGCAGCCCTATCCAGTACGGCTACCGCACCAAGCTGACGCCGCACTTCGACGGCCCCTGGCAACCGTCCCAGCAAGAGGGAAAGAACCCCAACTTGACCTTTCCTGAGTGCCCAGACATCGGCTTCATGTTCAAGGGCCGTCGCCGCGTCATCGACATTGAGGATTGCCCCATCGGTACCGACGCCGTCCGCCAGGGCATGGCCCGTGAGCGTGAGCGCATGAAGCGCGAGTTCAAGGACTACCGCCGTGGCGCCACCATCCTGCTTCGCGAGGATACCAAGCGTTACCCCAGGACGGCGATGCCGTTCCTCCCGAAGAGCTTCCCCTTACGCCGTCAAGGCCGAGTCCGATAAGTTCGTTGACATCAAGACGTGCGTGACGGAGGAACAGCCACCACCACCGAGTATATCGGCGACTACGTCTTCACCAACATTGCTGGCTCCTTCTTCCAAAACAACAACTCCATCCTACCAACTTTCACATCCTACATCAGAGAGCACATCCTCCCTCCTTCGTCTTCGTCATCCTCCACTTCCGCCGGCGCTGAAGATGCCGCCGTTACCACCAAGGCCGAAAAGCCCATCAAGTACCTCATCGACGCCTACTCCGGCTCCGGTCTCTTCACCATCACCCTCTCGTCTGTTTTCCAACATTCCATCGGCATCGACATTGCCGCCGACTCCATTGCTTCCGCCCGCCGCAACGCCGCCCTCAACGGCCTCGGCGAGGACCGCTGCAGCTTCATCGCTGCTGATGCCCGCAAGCTCTTCGGCTCCGTCACATACGACCCCGACGAGACCGTGGTCGTTCTTGACCCTCCGCGCAAGGGCTGTGATGCCGACTTCCTTGCTCAGCTCAGAAATTTTGGCCCCCGACGCATTGTGTACGTCTCCTGTAATGTTCACACCCAGGCTAGGGACGTGGGCGTTCTGGTCAGGGGCGAGGGCGAGGGAAAGCGATACACCGTTGAGAGTTTGAGAGGCTTTGACTTTTTCCTCAAACTGGCCATGTAGAGGGTGTAGCTATATTGAACAGAGTCGAGGAGTCGGATGAGGTGCCCAGCAATGAGCAATCCTCATGACGAACCCAGTTCCTTGGCAAATAAAATAGATGAAAATGTATAAATACCACTACATTAGGGTTCTTGTTCTGTCTTGAAACCCCGATATATTCATTTGAGATTATTCTTTTCACTTTTGCTCTAGCAGTGCCTTCACCGCTTGTACTGTGACCTGCACCACCTCTGGCCTTCTGCTCTTCTTCAGACATTCCTTCAACTTCTCGACGCCATCTTCATCCTTGATCTTTTGGCGCGCCAATTGGCCAACCTCGCCTTCATGCGAGACCATATTCAAGATTGTGAATACACCACGATGTCTCAAATCCTCATCATCGTCAACACACATGCCCAGGACAACTCGCACACCACCTTCTCGCTGAAGCACACTCCGCACCACAGGTTCATAACCTGTAAGGCCTGCTAAGGCGCCACCAGCTGCGCTCCGTGTAGCAGCATCCTCCGCGTCCGCTAAGGCAAGTAAAATATGAAGGCGGTTCTTTGCCTGAGGGCTATCTTCGGCATACAACATGACGCCTTCCGGAGCCTGGACCAGATTACATATCAGTTCGACTGCTGCCTTAGAAACCAGGTTGTTGGATGACAAAAGCTGCTCCTCGATATGAGGCCATGCAGTTCTAATGATTGCTGGACGAGTCTCGCCATCTTCCAGTGATGCCAGGTTCGTCAATGCCATCAGAGACTCGAATGTCGGAAGAAGATCCCGAGTTTCAGCTGCTGGGTCAGGAGGAATTATGGAAACAAGCGGACGGATCGCAGCCGTCACTGGGTTAGATCGATTGCCTCCAAACACGAGAGAAGGATTCGTGCTGATGAGTATACGGGCCAATGCCTGGGCAGCAACGCGACGAGCAGTATCCTCTGTCTCTGGCAGTGTTGCCCAGGATGTGAGCAGAAGCTTTACTGCCCCTTGTTGGGCGAGTTGGCCACGAAGAGTCTTAGTGACGGACATGGCGTGGATGATAGAGATGATAAGGGTCAACGATGCAGGAGATCCATTCTTACTGTGAGTAACCAGAACGGGTGTGATTCCAGCGTCGAAAACTGCCTTGCATCGCTTGGCTACGTGTTCATCATCATCAAGAGGATCCGGTCCAGCAAGCTTTCCCGCCGCGTTTGCATATGCCTTAAGCTGTGACATCTTCTTTTGCTCTTCGGATAGTGCCGGCAAGTATCTGGTGAGGTTTACAAAGATGCTGAGGGCTCCATAGGTGGTTGGAGACCTTGGTGGCGCATCTGATAGAGCTTTGACTAGCTTCTTGAGCAGGTTAGGGTTGCCGGCAATGCTCTCCTTGATCTTAGGTTGCAGTGAAGCATAGGCAAGACCTTCGATCGAATGTTGCTTTTCATGATCATCTTCCCGCAGTATCATGTCAGTAAAGAGAGCTGACAAATCCTCGATGCTCGTGACGGCTGATTCAATTCGGGGTTGGTCCGCTTGATTCGGCGACGGTTTCGAGGGGATGGCCTTTAGACTAGGTGTCAGTCAGTCATCTTATCGCATAGCGTCCTCAGACGTGGATATGATAATGACCACTTACTCTCAGCTTGGCAAGGATGACGGCAGCTAGGTGCTGGACCTGCTCTGAATGTCTTCGCATGGTGATGGATCCGCCCTCGCTATGCACATTGGGGTCATTGTTCATGCTACGCACTGCCTCCTGAGGGTCTTGGTCGACAATCTCCTCGAGCCAATCGACACAGTACTTTTGAATGGCCTCGCGGCACTGGGCGTTCATGGACGCAGCGTTGAGCATCTCCAGGCATGCAGTTTCTACCTTGCGGCTTTTCCACTTCCTTCGCATTAGAGGTCCGAGAGTAGAAAGAAAGCCTTCATTAAGAAAGAGATCTAAGGTAACGTCGGGAACAATGGGAAAGATGGCGGCGGCGACACAAAAGGCAACGATGTAATCGTCATACGTGCCCCTCTCGACGCGGTCGAAGAAGAATTTTTAAGGAGCTTGGAGCCTTCGGGGCCAGCAGCTTTGAGATAGGCAGACGTAGTCAGTGTGGCATGACCACGGACAACATCGGGTTGCCTCATGTCCAGGTAGCCCAGAATAGTATCGACACAGTCGAGATCGATGACTTGGCAGATGCTCTTGTGGTTTGGATCTTTTCCTGGGCCTCTGCGTCGCTGGTGAGGAGCTTGGTAAGGCGGGCCAGGTTTTTGACAGTTTCCTCATCTTCTTTCCCCCTTCCATGAGCCCGGCGAAGAGAAGCAGCGTCTCGTCTTCCCGGGAGGCGGCCGCCTCGGGCTCATTGATGGCTCCGCGGAGGGTTTCATCCATGTTTGTGAGGAGCAAACAGGTGAGACGGTTGTTGATGGAAGAGACACACTCTTGTATAAAAGATGTTCTGAGTCTACACTAGTTTTCAGATACAGTAGTCTTGGCAGTTGGTGACAATCGTCGGGAGAGCTGAGTAAGATTCGCTTTTGCAAGGTTCAGTTGAGTTGAGTTGAGTTGAGATAGTTGGCGATATTATAAACTTATGCTGCTGCGGTCGGTTGACCCACTCAGACAGCTACCTAGCGCGGAAGGTACGAGCCTGCAGAAGAAAATGGAGATGGAAAGAAGCAGGTTTCAGTCGCAGTGTCAACCGGCTTTTTGAAACTACCAGCTCAACAAGCCAAATTGAAGCAACACCGGTCTCTGTCGAGGCAGAAGCAGATGCAGATGCAAGTTAAGGCCTCAATAACTCGGCAGTTCGACACATGGCGAAGTTTGGGTCCCCGCTCTAGCTTTTCATGCTAGGCATGTACCGGTAGTGGGCGGGTGTTTAGGACGTTACCTCACAATCGAAAATCGACGTCAGCCATTGCTTAACCTCACCCTCCCCAGCCAACCAGCTACGGAGCCGTCCGGGTTGGGTTACAGGAGCTCTGTTTAGTGGGTGCAAGCCTGCTGCAGATCGCCCGAAGCACACTAGCGTCACGTGCTTGGGCGGCTACAGCGTCCTCCCTCAGCTCGAATCACACTTGACGACAACATCGCATATATTTAAGTGAAACGCAGCAACAGCACGTCAGACCGGTGATGATGGCAGTAATTATCTCATCAACGCCAGCCTGTGTTTGTTTGATTTTGATGTTTTTATTTTTTTATTTTTTTTCATTTATTAATATTATTGGCTTTTCTATCCAGTTTGGTCGCCTAACCCTCTATCGTAAATGGTATCTAAACCCCCAGCTGGACCTCCTCTCAAGCTTGCTGCCTGCCTGCTTGTCGTGGTATCAAAACTTCCATAATCACTATGCTGGACCGGGCCTCCATGACGCAGTCTTGAAGCTGCCACTATCTGTGAACCATTCGCCGCTTCCCCAGGAACGCTCCTTGCCAAGCTTCCATTTGCCGTGTATCATATCGTTCTCTGGTCCGATCCCAAACACAAACACGGTCTCATCATCGCCCATCCGTACCATCGACGGAGCAGAGTTAAAGAAGCCACCGAGGTCCTCCCAGCTGTCTCCCCATTCACCTTCAACGAGTGCGTTGTGCTTCAGCTTGCCGTCTGTTCCCACAACGACAATATCGATCCGATCCTCGCCGGTGACAAGTATGCTTGGTACGGACAGGAAAGCCCCGCCTAGACTCTTAAATCCTTTATCCTCGAGACTCTCGCTGTCCATCCAGGTTGCATAATGCAACGCATCATCCTGGCCAACGCCGAAGAAAACGGTCCTGTTCGAGCCGACACGCGCTGCTGCTGGATCCTCACGGAAGTCCCCTTGGGTTCTGACCAAGGGGTCCAGTATGTGCTGTTCCAAGACTTCGCCATCAAACCGTGAGGCTGCTTATCTTTGTCGTAAGCGAGAACGCTCATGTAAATCGCATCGTCGTTGCAGGCCATAATGGGCGAACTGCCAAGATATTTCGATGTTGCCGTCCTCCAATTGTCTGGGACCCATCTGCCCTCGCTATATTCTTTAAACATGAGCTTCTGGTCCTTGCGGAAGGATACAACAAATGGAGTCCTTTTGCCAGGTGCGCAAGTCGATGGCGCCGTAGCGGCTGGTCCGCCGAGATCTGCCCACTCAGCCTGCCAAGCGCCCGATATGTATTGCCTGACCTGAACTGTCTGGTTACCGTCTGCAACACCAAATAGACCAACTCGGTCTCCGTTCATTATCGTGGCAGAGGGGTTGCTTATAAACGGGCCACCCAGCGATGTCCAGTCACTCGTCCACTCCTCTGCATCTGCTTGACGGTACAAGTAGTTTCCGTCCGAACCTAGTCCAAATATCATGAGAGAAGACGGCTGCGAATATCCCGGCACTACTGAGAGTACAGATGGGCATAGTTTCTCATTACATGCCGAACTTGATGCTTTCAATATTTCGGGAACGATGTCGGCGTCCCGAATGTCGCCGCGCTGGTGGGCGATTCGCCTCTAATCTTCGTGATTGCTGGAGACTCGGAGGGTCGTGTCGCAGCATCCGAGGAACTGATGGCTACTATTAGCTGACCCTTCTCATTCGGAAGAACCGAGAAAAGCTCAATGGATATGCTTTACCTTTCGTTGTTTTTGCCCACCAATGTCCCTACTGTCGCACCGACCACAATCGCGACCACAGCCAGGATTCCTACAACGATTACGATCCACAGTTTCCGTCTAGACCAGCCATGTCGGGATTTGGCGCCCGTTAGGGGCTGTTCATCAGGCGGATCATATTTCTCAGACTCTTTAGACGGCGACTGCTGCTGCTGCTGCTGCTGCTGCTGCTCTACCACGTACAAGTCACTGCCCATCTTGCTCGTATCAACATGCAGACCATCAACAGTCGCAACCTCAGGGGTTCGGTCGAAGGTACGACTTCGGGCAGATCTGAGCCTGGCGACCGCGAGTATGCCATGACTGGCACGAGATTAGGGAGGGTGAGTGACACCTTGAGCAGATGCTGCGATGGATAAGAAAAGCATTCGAGAAGCTTCAAGACTGGTCGCAAAGTAATCCTTGTATTTGGCCTAGCAGGAGAACGGACATACGTCAGATCACCGGTGTTAAGACCATGGCTGCGGCATGGCTATTCTAATAACCTAGTTCTGATCGTTTCAAATGAGTTCGCTACAGCATGCCCCCGCCGTGGTCCTACGGCAGGGAAGTACGCGAAGAAGAAAACTGGACATTATTGCCTTGGCAGATGAAGCTGGCACACTGTCTCAGGCTGGAAGTTCTGTAAGATTTCCCCAGCCGGAGTCGCACAGCATGTCAAGGCCGCCCCAAAGATCCTCAATCCATGTCCAGCTACACCATGTCGAGCGGTGGTTGGTTGATCGGTAATGGAGTCTCAATCCTTCCACTGCCTATTTCGAGGTCTTGAGGTTAGGCCAAGTCCTCATGTAGCCATCAGCTCTTCCACGCCAGGAAAATTTCCCCGGCAGCCCCCAACAACAAGGGCCTTTGGTAATAAAGGATTCTATAGTGCAAAGTGCACGTCACTTTACTGTATTATGGTTCAGTCCAGCTCAGCACAGGCCCGTTTTTATGTTCTTTGTTTATGATCCAGCTGCTTTCACTGGCTAGTCGTGTTGCGTCTTCATGCATGATCGACGATCTGCCCTCGCAGCCTGAAACTAACAGAGGCACAGCCACCGTTCAGCTAAACAATTCGGCTGAAGCTTTGTGGAACATGGCGGGCATGGCAAGGCAATTATACTGATAGGCCAGAGAGAAACTTGCAGGTTGGTTATGGGAATCACTACAGTAGTACGAGTGAAACATTATGAAGCAGACTAGACTGCAAGACACAGAAAAGGGATAGAATAAAATATCGTCAGCTAGACCAAATCGAAACTGGTTTGATTATACCGAAATATGATGCCTGCCCAAGATTATCGATTAAGGGTTGAGTAATAATTGTCTGCAAGGTAATCCCATCAAGATCCATACGATGGTTGATTACATACACATATTCAAATCACCACCGCAGAGAACATGGAGGATTGCTAAGCTCAATTCCTAAACCAGTAATCTTGGTAATCGAGAGTAGCCCTATGATAAATCCATCGTACTTCAGACAAGGAAGTTTATGTAAGGCTGTTCCGTCCTGTACTGGAGGATCGGTCGATTCAGAATGCATGGGAGTTCTACTTTAGCACTGTGAGCAGGCTTCTGAATC
The DNA here is from genome assembly GCA_020081605.1 of Albifimbria verrucaria. NCBI lineage: Eukaryota > Fungi > Ascomycota > Sordariomycetes > Hypocreales > Stachybotryaceae > Albifimbria > Albifimbria verrucaria. The sequence goes on from JAHREC010000013.1 coordinate 4,460,041, forward strand.
CTCACTAGTAAGCATACAAGCATACTCCAGCCTCAACGCTGTACCGCCAGACCGTTGCACTGTACTCTGTACTACTGCACCGCTATACCTGTAGCCAATGGAAGCTGCCTGGAAGAGGTACATCAGCCCTGTCCAAAATGGGCCCCACGTCAAGCACGCTTTAGGTACCTTGCCTTACCTTACCATACCTTACCTCTACCTCACCCTAGCTGATTCATGATCCAACTTCAGCTTTTGGTTGCATTTTCGAGATACGCCAGCGCAAAGGCAGCACGACCTCAATTCTCCAGGTCAATCGCGGCGCGCCTCAATCCCCTGGGGACAGAGGCCCCAGCGTCCCCTCCAGCGAGGCGAAGTCCCAGTTTTCGATCCATCTGCCCGTTCGCCTCCCATTCACGTTCGTCAGGTCGCCGCCTCGTCGAGGCACCCTAGTTCACGATGGACGCTGTTGACGTCTCGGACCACTACGAGGTGACCACCGCCGAGGAGACTCCTTCGCTGCTCTCCATCATCATCGACACAAACCCACGAGCATGGGCCGCCCTCGACGACACCCTCCCCTGTCCACCGCCATCGCCAATATACTCATCTTCGTAAACGCCCATCTCGCCTTCAGCAACGTCAACCAGGTTGCCGTCATCGCCTCCCACGTCAACCGTGCGGTCTGGCTCTACCCTGCACCACCTCGACGTGCCTCCAAGGACGCATCCGGAGATGTGCAGATGCAGGATGCGCCGCTGGATGCTTCCTCTGCGTCTGCCAACAAATATTCTCAGTTTGCTCAGATCGAGTCCACAGTTCTCTCCTCAATCAAGCAACTGATGAAGGAGACAACCGAGGAGGATCTCGCCTCTACAACGACACACCTATCAGGGGCCCTGACCCTCGCCCTGTGTCATAATAACAAGGCCTCCCAAGCCTTGCAAACAACCACAGCGAACCTCGCAGACAGCACGAAAGCCAACACATCCATCCCTCCTCCTTTGAAAGGCCGGATAGTGGTGATTTCTGTTTCGGACTCGGAGCCCTCTCAATATATCCCTACCATGAATGCCGTCTTCGCAGCCGCTCATGCTCAAGTCGCCATTGATACCCTGGCCCTCGCCGGCGATCCCACCTTCCTTCAGCAAGCATGTTTCAACACAAACGGCACCTTTCTGGTAGCCGAAAATCTACAGGGCTTCCTCACATATCTCATGTTTGGCCTAATAGCAGACACAGAGGCTCGCGAGTCCCTCATCGCACCAACACACGACTCGGTGGATTTCCGGGCTGCTTGTTTCTGTCACGGCAAGGTGGTGGATACTGGCTTTGTTTGCTCCATCTGTCTCAGCATATTCTGCGACTTGCCGGAGAACACAGAATGTCTGACATGTGGCACAAAGCTGGCTTTGGGTAATTATGGGGCGAAGCCTGCCGTCGTGCCCCGGAAGAAGAAGAAGAAGAAGAGAATAGTCAATGGCAGCATACGCGAGGAAACTGGGAGCGCCACGGGCACACCCTGTCCTTGATTAAGAAGCCATTCCTGATACGACTTTTGGTGTGTCGACCACTATCAAAAGGGTATCATCCGGCTCGTATACGACACCCAGAGACCGGTGTCACACACCAACTTTCAAAGACGCATGGCTTATTGTCATAATCTGCCCAACGAAGATTTAGCATGCGGCTGACTGCCGTGGAAGCGGTCGTCATGCCCCTAGTTGACTAAGACTTCAGAGCTATAGAATCCTTGATTCGTGGAGCTCATATATTGGAAAGAACGATGTGATAGGCTGGCGTTCAATTTGGGCACGGCTGCTCTATGTAGGATTAAGAAAGTGTTCATGACCATTGTCAATTGTCAATTGACAGTGGACATAATGCTAGACGGCTTGATACCATCTAAAAGAAGAACAGGACGAAGACATCAGCGGCTCTTCGCTCCAATGTATACAATACACAGTTTAGGATAGCAAGCTCAATAAGATGGGCGCGAAAAGCACGATTAGAGATTCATGCGTGAGCCTGTGTCAATACCATATCTGGAAATATCTATAGGAATGGAGGGTATCACTGAATGGTAACACGCTAAGCAGAAAACAATACCCTTCGTTCATAATTCGACACCAAGGGTAGTACCGGATCCATTATCCCAGCAGACCCGTGCAGACCCAATGCTCGAGACGGCGTGTTCATAAGAGGCTGGGCAATTCCACATGATTTCAAACGTCTGTGACACTGGGAGCTACCAAAGTCTGGTTCGTGGCAGCTTCAATCTCATCGTTAGGACAGTCGAACTTTACGTCCACCTTGAGCGATTGTAGCCCCTTCCGGAAGTCGGGACATAGTGCATCGGGCCTCCTTCTCTAAACCACCCATAGACGCCAAGGCAAAAGAGTCCGTGTTGTGTGCAAAGTACAAGTAATATCCTGAGCGCGTCTTCTTTACAACCATGACTCCAATCGCACCTGCAGAGTGGCAGTTCCTCACCCCAGGGTGATTCATAAAGTCGTTGGTAATAAAGGACGACATAATGGCATCCTCGTCATCGTCCTGGATGATAGTACCTTTGGGCCCATGGCGCATGCCGTGGTAGATTCGTTCAGCACATCTCTGAGAAGCCATTGTGGTGGCCATATGTTCGCCCGTTCCACTTGTAACGGCTGCCACGGTGACTCCGTCTTCATCATCCTCTTCGCATGGTACGACAGCAGTACCAATGCCAACCAAAGCCGCAGGCCCAAGCCGGCCTCGGTGCTTCATTCCGATGCCTCCAGATGATGATCCAGCAGCGATGTGGCCTCTTTCATCTACGGCGATTGCACCAATAGTGTCGGTTATAGAATCTTCTTTGTCTGCATTTGTTGGGAACTGCCGCTTCATCTGGCCATGGTCTCCAAGGCCTATCCCAATTGCTGAAGCATATGTTCGTTTGATCCCATGTTGGTTTTCTGTGCTTTGGGGAGGTTCCTTCGATAGATGCGTTTCTTGTGTTTCTTCATCCGGTAGACAAACAGGTGAGACTGAGCCATCCGGAAATGCACCTGGTGTGTCATCTGTGTTTTTCAGCTTGGTACGGGAGGTACGTTTGCGCAAGTTCCGACCTGTATTATCAATAAACTTTCCAGGGCTTTTCCAGGCAGTGGATATTGGCCCTCCATCCCTGCTGACAGTCGAAGAGCTTGAAGAGGCCGGTCTTTGATCAGGAGAGATACGCACTGATAGAGAGTCTGTCGCTGCACTTGGAGACCCTCGGCGTCGAAAGTAGGCCGACGGTTCTGGACTACCAGAGGCTTCTGTCAAAGGAGTGCCAGCATATGGTGAGTCGGGCTGGCCTTCGTTCCAGGTGCCGGCCATGACAGCTGCTCTGTAGTCACGGGCAACTGAGCGCTGGACGGGCTGGGGTGTTGCAGTGTCATACTGGCAAGGAACACAGCTCAGATTCGAGCTAGGGGTTCGACAGTTGGATTTGTCTCCTTGGTCTTGGCATCCGCACGCTTCAAGTCCTCCTGCCACCTCAAGAAACGATCACGGGCATTCTTGGAAATGAGATACTCATTGGCTAAGGTGGCTATGCCATGTTCTTCGGCAAAGGCCCGAGCCCCTCGCCTACCAAGGCGTTTGGGGGTACTCTGCGAAGACTCAGGGGTTGGTTGCTCGTGTCCAATATGAGCTTTGCAAGGGATATAGGGTTACGAATATCTGTAAAAGGCAGAGTTAGCTAGGGTTCACGCATTGGAATGGTGCCGCAACTGACTTGGGACGGCGCCGCATGCACCACTGCGGCCAAGGTGATCAACGATGGTTGCATCACACTCGACGGTCCCATCAATGGATAAGTTCGAGCCGTAACCAGCGTTGGTGATCTCCTTGTCCTCGAGGATTCGTAAGGCAGCTTCAATTGCCTCGGTGGCGGTAGCACCGGCTTTGAGAAACCGCATCCCCATCTCTGCAGCACTGTATTTCTCCCGTCAGCGAATATCAGGTAGCAAAAGAGTTCGTTGGGGCATGCTCACGCTACACAGGCTTGGAGGTGGACATGCTCATTCTGCTGGCTATGGAACCCAGCTCCAGCGTGGATGAAGATGGCGGGGACATGTTTGGTCTTCTGAAGCTGGCCTAGATGTAGGACGCGATCGATGGCACCATCAGTGCCGAGAGGAGTGTGTGACATTGTGACGAGCTTTCATCGTTGTAGCAGCTACTCGTCATCCGGGGACCGACTGTCTCCGCCAGTATCCTTGAGGGATGTACGGCCCAAGAAAGAAAGAAAGGGAGAAAAAAGAAAGAGATAAGAAGAAGAGGTGCGACAAGATAGTTGTAGGGTTCCTGAAAACGATTGTGGTAGAGCGCGGTGTCGCAGCGCGCGATGGTATGTAAGGATGGAAGAAGTTTTAGGGTTGCAAAAAGATCAACTCTGAGAAGGACGGGTTTCTTAGGATGAGTTGATCCAGCGTGGAAGCGTCACGGAAGCCAGCATGCATGAAACGAATGGAATGTTTCGGGCCCGTGGATTAGTTGGGGAAGGGGCGCAGAAGCAGGATGAGGCAACCGTTGGTAAATGCAAAGTATGAAGCGTTCACCAAATTGATGCAGGTGGCATATTTTGGTTAACACGATGAAAGCAACGAGGAAATGGTGCTTAGCAGCTGCTGGCACTTGGTTCGGATGAGTCTCGCTTTAGTTACATGCTGTATAAAATACAGAAGAAATCGTGACAGATCCGTTGTTTACAAATCATTGGAAGTGCTACATGAAGACGACAGCCAACTTCTATTCCTCGGTATGTAAGCAGCCAGTCGTGTAGTTTGAGGAAAGCTATGAATCAATCACTGGTTGATCAACGATTGCCAACCCAAACCGCCTACCATCCAGGGTAGCTCATTCCCACACAGAAGGGAAAAAAAGAATGACGTTGCCTGGAATATAGAACCCCGTTAGCTGCAACGATGCCGATACGCCCAGCTCCAGCCACAGCAGCCACAGCCATGGCGGGGCTTCACCTCTGCTGCACCACCACAGTTGAACCCACAAGGTACCTCCGACCTGCCTTAGAACCAGCCCAGGTGGGCACGTAATACCTTCCCCAGACCTGTACCCAGACCTGTACCCAGCCATACTCGCAGCACATCGACATCCACGTACGACGCCTCCTGCACTGCGGCTCAACCTCCCTCCGTCTCCTCCTCGACGACCTCCTCTCCCTCTCACCATCCCCTCCAATCGAGCGGCTCTCCAGCCTAACACACCCCCATCATGGCGAACCAAACTCCCGCCGTTGTCATGGACAAGTAATCTCACCCAACCCAACCTCTCCCTCCACCCCCGCAATGACCGCGATAGCTAACCCAAGTCCTCCAGCGGCACGGGTTTCTCCAAGCTCGGTACGAGATGCATCAACGTCAACCTTCTTCCGAACTCCTTCCCGCTAAATCGTCCAAATAGGTTTCGCCGGAAACGACTCGCCCTCCTTCGTCTTCCCAACCGCGATCGCAACCAAGGGCCCTGCCGGCGGTAGCGGAGGATCTGGATCTGGTCGACCAGCTGTTGCGAACAAGCCGTCCTTCCTGACCGGTGGCGCAGGCCCCGGAGGCCACCTGAGCGGAAAGAGGGGTACCGAGGACCTAGACTTTTTATCGGTGATGAGGCCATCAGCGCCGCCGCCGGACCGGGTGCGTAGCCAGGCTCGAGACAGGATATCGCATGAGCCCCTATGCTGACTTGCCAGGTTATGGCCTCCACTACCCCATTCGTCATGGTCAAATAGAGAACTGGGTAGGTTTCGCGATCAATGCCCGGATTTCATGCCATTGACTGGTGCCTAGGATCACATGGAGCGTTTCTGGTCCAACTCCATCTTCAAATACCTCAGGGTCGAGCCCGAAGACCACTACTTTTGCTGACCGAACCTGTGAGCGAGACACCCACGCCGATTTACTGCCAATTGCCGTCGCCTCGTCTAACATGAGAACAGCCTCTGAACCCCCGAGAACCGAGAGAACACGGCCGAGATCTTCTTCGAGTCGTTCAACTGCGCCGGTATGTACATTGCGGTGCAGGCGGTCCTTGCCCTGGCGGCTTCGTGGACTTCGTCCAAGGTGTCTGACCGTTCTTTGACCGGAACCGTCATCGATTCGGGTGATGGTGTCACCCACGTCATCCCCGTGGCCGAGGGCTATGTCATTGGATCTTCAATCAAGTCCATTCCCATTGCTGGTCGAGACATCACCTACTTCGTCCAGAGCTTGCTCCGAGACCGTGGCGAGCCCGACTCGTCGTTGAAGACTGCCCAGGAGATCAAGGAAGAGTACTGCTATGTCTGCCCGGACATCGTCAAGGAGTTCGCTCGCTACGACCGCGATAGGAGCCGCTTCGCCAAGCACGTCGTTTCTTTCCCTGGAGGCCGCCAGGCCACGGTCGACGTTGGATACGAGCGATTCTTGGCACCCGAGATTTTCTTCAACCCCGAAATCTACAGCTCCGACTTCCTGACCCCTCTTCCCGTTGTTGTCGATGGTGTGATCCAGCAGTCTCCCATTGACGTCCGTCGCGGCCTATACAAGAACATTGTGCTTTCTGGTGGTAGCACTCTTTACAAGGACTTCGGCAGGCGGTTACAACGTGACATCAAGCAGCTGGTGGATGCCAGAATCCGAGCCAGTGAGGTTCGCAGCGGAGGAGCTCGTAGCGGTGGCTTGGACGTTCAGGTTATCACGCACAAGAGACAGCGACACGGACCGTGGTTCGGTGGCAGTCTCCTCGGCCAGACGCCGGAGTTCCGATCCTACTGCCACACTAAGGCCGAGGTGAGAATATTGAGAATGATTGCAATGTTTGAGTCTGATGCTAATATTTTCGTAGTACCAGGAGTATGGACCGAGCATTGTGCGGAGATTCGCCCTCCTGGGTGGTCCCGGCGGCGCCTAAGGCGATCTACGTGTGAGTGTGTATATGCTTAGACGATGCAACTGGTCACGGGCGGTTTAACAAAATCTGGAACCGGGAAAAGGAGAACAGGGGCTGCGGTCAGCCTGCAAGTGACAGGTGCAGTCCGCCAGGGTGATGTGGAGGTTTTCTGTGTCGAGAAGCTTGAGCGTGTAGTTTTGAAGGAGCTAGATTTAACGGAAGATAAAATCCAACAGTTGAGTTCCTACGAGGAGTGGCATGTAGCTGCATATCAGTATGCATTTCATTTGCCATGCTCATTTGCGAATTGGACTTTGTGATTCGGAGCATAAAGGCAAGGAGATGGACATCCGGGATTAGTTGCACGGTGACTGTATAGGTACTGCACGTAGATATATGACTTGATTCATGACGGATATCTTGCTAAATGGGCGCATTGCGGCCGATACAGCTTGATAGAATACGCGCGCCTCTGCTACGGCTTGATGCGCAAGAAACAAAACCCAAATGCCGCTCGTCGACCCAGAACTCCTTGACAATGACAGGAAAACAAGAAGACGACGACATCCCGGAGAAGGAGAGGATGGGTGGAGCGGGAAACAGGCCGCCTAGCCCTTTAAAACATGATATAATCCTTCTCCTCCTCGCCCTTCTCTATATACCGAGTACGTGGAAAGCAATACGGAGGTTTGCTTTACGCAGCAGCGGGGATCTCGATGGACTTCTCGACGCCGTCGGCCTTGGCCGAGGTGATCTTCTTGCCGGTCTTGGCAATCTTCTCGAGGACGACCTCGTAGGGAGGTCAGTGACGACCTTGGCGTTCTGGTTCTCGAGGGAGACCTCGTAGCTCTCGACGCCTGTTTGTTTGTCTGGTTAGCTTGTGTTGGAGGGGAGGCGCTGCGCCAGACGAGGGAGGGGCAAAGAGGAAGGGAGAGAGTATGACAGAGTCGCGGACCAGAGGCGGCCACGGTTATGGAGACAGATATGGCTTGTACGGGGAGAAACATACCCTCGAGCTTCTTGAGGACGCGGTCGATAGCGCCGGAGCAGCCGCCGCAGCTCATGGTGACGTTGAACTCGTAGGTGTGCGACATGGTGTCTGTTGTGTGGCTTTTTGGCGGGGTAGTTGGTGGTGGTGGTGGTGGTGATGGAGGTTTGGTTTTGCGACGGGGATGTGCTGGAATGAGAAGAAGAGCTGTAGGAAACAAAGTGAGCAGCGGGTTCCTCGGTATATATATATAAGATGACACGACACGACACGGGACGGGGCGGAGGCGTGAGCTCACCTTTTTGAGATGCGGTAGGACGTTCAAGTTGGAAACAGGGGTCGAGCAATTAATAATGCCTCTAATCTACCTTACCTTACGCTCCGGTAGGTACAGTACAGACGGAGAAGGGTACCTGCCTACAGCGCAGCACGCCTTAGCTGACCCCTGGCTGTGAACCACGCCTGGAGGTACAGCGACCGCTCGCTGGGAGCGGGTACAGTCCACAGGTACAGGTACGCCCGTCCCACTTGGGCCGACCGGTGCGGCAGCCCCGTCGAATTCCCATGAAACATGCTCAGCGGCAACATCTGAAACAGGCCCAGTTGGCGGTTTCTGGCTATGAGGGATGCGGAAAGAAAAAACATGCTCATGGCGCTGATTGTTGACGCCATTTTCCGTTGTCCCGCTAGCAATCAAGGTACTCTCCCTTTGTCGGGACATAGGTGGCCTCCTGAGGGACCACTGTAATGCTGATGTCAATGGCAGTGCCCTTTTTCGTTATTTATTTTTGGCATACTCGTTCCCCGTAGGCTCAGTAATAATCTTCTCGCAAGTGCTCATCGCTGGTGGGGCCTCTTTGGCACGCTATGTCTGGCGTACAGATACTTCACATCATCTCCAAGACCTATGAATACGTCGTGTGATACTCTTGTATGTGCACATTCAACAACTATATGCTAACATTTAGAAAAATAAGCAAACCTGGCTTCCATGTCATCTTAGCCGAGAGAGCAAATAAACTTGCTTTTGCCGTCCAGCTCCTCTCAGCCTCTCCGCTTGGCGATCCAACACGGACACGCTCGCCTCCGTTCCCATCTTACACACGGACAACACAGCTACTACCAACCTGCCCCATCCCCTAGAACCGAGCCACGACCTTGTTCTGCGTGTCTTGCAATGCCCACTCGCTTCGGCTGGTCTTGCTGCGCACCGCGTCCGCCTGCTGCGCCGTGAAGCCCTTGGCCTCGACGGCCGGGTTGTATCCCAGCCCGGTCTTGCTCGCCACCGCTGCCGAGTCCAGCTTCGGAGCCGTCGCACCGTCCGCCCGGCGGTACACTGTCACAACCACGGCGCCGCCCAGGCCCAGGTTGTGCTGCAGGCAGTACTGCGTGTTCGGGACGGCGCGGTTGTTGGCCCATCCTCGCAGGTGCCACACCAGCTCGGCGCACTGGGCGATGCCGGTCGCGCCGAGCGGGTGACCCTTGGAGATCAGTCCTCCTGAAGGGTTGACCAGGTATCGCCCGCCGTAGGTGAGATCGCCGCGGCGCACCAGCTCGTGAGCCTTGCCGGGTTCTGAGAGGCCCAGTGCGTCGATGACGATCATCTCGTTAGCGCTGAAGCAGTCGTGCAGCTCCACCACTTGGACGTCGGCTGGCGTGATACCAGCCTGGCCCATGGCCTCGCCCACGGCGTGCCGAGTCATGTCAAAGCCCATCAGGTCGATGGCACTGCGAGAGAACAAACTGGGTGCGTCGGTGGCGAGGCACTGGCCCGCGATCAGGACGGCCTGGTCCTTGAGGTGAGGGCGGGCGTCGAGGAAAGCCTGGGAGACGAGAATGGCCGCGGCACCGCCGTCCGACGTGGGGCAGCACTGGAGCTTAGTGAGAGGCTCGTGTATCATGGGTGCCTTCAAGACCTGGTCGAGGCTGTATACCTGCTGGAATTGCGAGTAGGGGTTGTTGGGAGAGTGGGCGTGGTTGACACGGGCGATTTCAGCAAAGTCCTCGGGCTTAGCACCGTACCTTTGAGGTGGTAGAGGTTAGTATCTTTTTGGACGTAGAAACCGTGACTTTGCGTGCGGAGGGAAGACTCACTTCTCCATGTACTCACGACCAGCGTTGCCAAACATCTGGGCGGCGCCGGGAGCGTTGGTGAAGCCTCTCGTCTCGGCCATCATCTTGCCCGAGGTGCCGGTCGGGTTCTCGCGATCGTTGAAGAAGGTCTGCAGACTGCCAGGCATCATCTTCTCAAAGCCGACAACCATGACGCAGTCGGCAGCGCCGTTCTCGATGAAAGTGCGGCCCATGGCGAGGCCGGTGCTGCCGGTGGAGCAGTTGTTGTTGACGTTGTAGACGGGGATCTTGGTCATGCCAAACTGGTAGAAGACGCGCTGGCCGCAGGTGCTGTCGCCGTAGCAGTAGCAGGCGATGCCCTGGTCGACATCATCGTAGTTGATGTGAGCGTCCAGCAGGGCCTTGACGCCGGCCTCGAAGCCCAGCTCTGTGTAGTCGACCTTGCCGCGGGGCTTGATGAACTTGGTCATGCCCACGCCTAGCACGTAGACGGGTGCCTTTTGCTGCTTGGGAGCCATGATGGACGAGGCAGATTATGTGACGGTGCTGTTTCTCGTGAGTTGCGAGGTGTGGTTAGCTACGCGGTGATGGACGGATAAAACACACGTTGTCTGTCGATGGAATGGGTCGAGGACAACTGAATATGGATCCTTGGGTATGGAAACAAATTCGGAAGGGGTATCACTATTAAAGGGATATGTTCACAGAAGAATGGCAGAAGCCGAGGCTGGAAGCGAGAGGCCAGGGTATTAAAGGCAGGCGAAGCAATCGCCAGGTGCAGCTTAGCTAATGGACTTTTCGCACGAGCAGCTATCAGAAAGAGGAAAGCAATTCGGTGTGGCGACGATGTTGCAGGCGAACGAGGTGCTGGGGCCCGAGTCTTCCCCAGCTTTTTCCCTTTCCCGTCGCCCCGATGCGGGGAAGCCCCTCACTAGCATGGCACCTGAAGATGGGGAGCCGAGGCAACGCAGGCCGAGCCGAGTTTGCGACAACCGTGACGTTTGGTGACGACTGGCTGTCTGGGTGGTGATTTTCGAGGGCCCATCTGGTTAGTGAAGTTGTTTAATTGAATAGGATTGTGTTGCTTGGATTGTTCGGAGAGTTAAGCACCACCACGTGTGAGTTGCTTGCTAACACACCAATAAACCAACCAACCGTCTCTGACCCCAATAAAGACGTGTGTTAAATGACATTGACAAGATGAAGACAAGAAGGTCCACGTAACGAAAGCCTCAGAAAAAGAAACAGAACACAAAGGTAGATGTAATTTATTTTCAAGCCCCATAAATGAAACAAGAGGAACACAAGAAAAGAAGAAAAGAAAAAATAAAAAAAATAAAAAAATAAAGCAGTCCGAGAAAAGCAACGTCTAATATCCGTCAATGCTATAGGGTAGCCAACACTCTAACTGTTGCTGTTGCTGCGACAGGGCCTCCCGAGCATTAACACGCTGACGCATACCATCAGCAAGTCCCAGGCTATGGAACTGTGATGACACAAAATGACACTAAAAACAACGCCCATCTTCAACAAATAGACGGGCGCCCCAGCTCCTTTCAAATGACAAACCCATAGGAGCCGTCAACCGTTGCGGCAGACACGTAATGCCCTTTCAGCCACAGCCTGGCCGTGAAACAGGAAGTGCCGTCTTAGTTATCACAAACGCCCTATCGGTTCCTTCAGACGCTCCGCCCTGCTCGGACTCGTTTCGCAGGGCCAAATCCCACGGCTTCATACGTGCCCGGAAGAGGCTAGCCGTCGTGCACATCGCCCTCGCTGATTGGCCCACTCGCAATACCTTCTCGAAGCGTTTCCGATTCTGAACCCAACAAAGCGCCCGTGTCTCGCAAGGCGCTCCGTTAACGATTATGTTATTGTCGTATTGTAATAATTGCGTTTTTCTTAGTTTGTTGTGACGATAAGCAAGCCACCGCGTGGCCTTACGCCCCGTGGATGAAATTGATAAACCAAAATAAAATAGGCCGTCGTTTCATTTTACGAGGTTTCAACCGGTAAAAGTGACTAACATGGCAACCTAAATGTAACAATCGGCCAAATTTGACCGGGCTAAGGCTTCGGCTCCGAGAAACCACCTGCCCGGCCGAAGTGAACTGGTGGGTCAGCCAAAGTCACGCCGCCCATCCCGGCCGAGTGGCAGAACTCCAGCAGTTCTGCAACTAAAAATCCATCCGTGGCATCCACGCGCCAATGCGACTAAACAAAACCCGGGCGCCAAAACCACATGGATCCGAAGCGGAACCGAGTGCGAGGGCCAACACGCTGCCGGAGATGTGTCAAGCAGGCGCAACAGTTGCCCATCCTTCAAACATGGGGATAGACTCAGAGTATATAAGGTCTCGGCCATGCCCGGATACATACCTGACTTGCATCCTATCCACTCACCAATAGCACCTTGCACACCACGACCGACATCTTACACCGAGACGCAGACACTTGACAGACTCAACTCTTTGCCATACACCACTGAACTTTTTCAACCACTACCAGAAGAAGACAGACCAGTTCATCATGCATATCTACATTGTCGGAGCTACCGGCCGCAACGGTCTCATCGTTGTTGACGAGGCACTCAACCGTGGTCATACCGTCACCGCCCTGGTTCGCAACCCTGGTGCTCTCAATCATCACACCAACCTCACCGTCATCCAAGGTTTGTACTCACTCCCGCTCTCATTCTCTCACCTACCCTTCCCCTTTGCCACTCTTTCATCTGCTACGAAGAAATATGTTCTAACCGTCTCCTCCAGGCTCTCCAACCAACCCCAATGACCACAAGAAGGCCCTGGCCACACCCCAGCCGCCCTCCGCCATAATCTTCACCCTCGCCAACCGTCGCAATGTCGACCGCAACGCTCCTCTCGATATCCTCGCCACCTCCATGAACGCCCTCCTCAACGCCCTCCCCAGCATCTCGGCGTTGCCCAAACTGGTCATCAATTCCACCCAAGGAGTCCACGACTCGTTCACCTCGCTACCATGGGTCTTCAGCGCCCTTTTCCAACACTCGTCCATGCACTACGTCATCAATGATCACGAGCACCTCGACGACCTTGTCCGCAGCAGCAAACTGCCTTTTGCCATGGCTCGACCATGCCGGCTCGTGGATGGTCCGGCCAAAGAGGTCAAGGAGTACCCCAGCGACGGAAAGGGTATTTCTTGGCTGCCTACAATCACCAGGCATAGCGTTGCCGAATGGCTGCTCAACGCCGCCGAAAGGCCAGATTGGGACGGCAAGTCACCTGTCATGAGCAACTAGGTGTAAGGAAATTGGGGATCTTTAATTGTTGGAATCATAGACGGAGGCAGGACATGGGAGCCCTTGATAATGAGAATGAACCTATCTTTACAGAGTTAAATAACTACTAATCATACATTCCTTTGACTTGCTTCTGGCCATTTGTGAACGATTTTGTAGTAAATCAGATCCCATTTTGCACATGAATGCTGTACACAGCTCGCCGACTTGGCTGTCCTGCATCATAAACCTCGCTCTAATGTTTCACTGTGGATCCCATCACCAAAACACCTGTATAATCGAAACCCAACCCTCGAGCTCTTTATCCATCACTTCAACAAGAAACCGTCTCCACACCAGACTCGGGTTGTAACATGATAGGATAAACAAAAATAAAAAGAGAACAGATCCTCCTTGGTATATTAGCCCCGCACACCTTTACACACACGAGATATCTTTTTGAACGTCCATTGTAACCCAGGCACAAAATAATACACCCTCCCATTGCTGAAACCCACAGCAATCGACGACGAACAGGAGACGCTCAGATACAGTAAAAAGAAATGGAAGTGACACAGAAGACAAAAAAGGTCGCGAACAACTAGTTGTAGCCACGCCCGTGTCTGCATAAAAGCAGACCAACAAAAAATCTAGACTAGCCGCATAGTCGACCATTGAGCATGTCGCGTATATCGAATCAATCCCAACCATGCCAAACAATCCATCCACCGAAATCCCCAATGGGTCCCGGCATGTTTACATTGTTCCTTGGTTGTACATCATGGGCATGCGGTTGTGTGCATATGGGTCTCCCTGGAAAGCATCCGCATTGCCAGTTGTGTGGGGCGCAGGCCCAATTTTCTCATGAGTTAGATTTGTCGCCCTCAAGCATGCGTCTAAAACAGATCGAAGCCCATGCACTATCTCATCGGTTTTGGGTCAGGCGTTCTTACACTTTCGAGAACCACCGCCAGGGAGACGATGGCTTTGGTATCTGCTCCGCTGACGTTACGGACCAGTAGATCCAATGTCTTTTCAACGGTATGGATCAACCGCGCTGGTGACCAAAGCATGAGGTTTTCTGGTGTATAAGAAGGGTAGTCGTCCGATGAATCAGGAGACATCCTCAGCGCTTGATGAGTGACGGCGCCTTCGCTGTTGGGCTGCACAGCGGATCGGATGTAATAGCAGACGCTAAACGCGGCCTGCATAATGTCGCGCTTCAGAACCTGGTGGTACATTTCCGCTATGTCCTGGAAGTGCGACAGAAGGGGTCCAGCTCGTCAAGATATTTCATGATTACCATGGACGATCTGAGATAAGCTCGAGATATTTGAGCAGGGGCGTCGGTCGTGCCAAGGGCAAACGGACGGTATAAGGCAAGCAATGGCCGGCGCACATGCATATCTAAAATAACACGGGATCGCCATAGCTTGCTCTTTTGGTTATCGTTCATAATGCCATGCCGGGGACAAATGTAGTTGATGTCCTCGAGAAACCGGTCGAGTTTTGAGCCAATGTCTAGGATCTCCTGGTAGTCACGAATTGTGTCAATGCGGTGGACTAGCTGGGCAACCTTCATCCGCACACCCAAAGTCATGGCTGCGTAGACTTGCATCTGGTTGTCTGTCTGCTGGTCAATCGGCTTCGTCGGAGGTAGGTCTCTCATATCCGGGAAAAGATCCGAGTCATCCAGGTTTCGAGGCGGCCGGCAAGTGAAATCCCCATCGCGGAGGAGACATGGTAAATTGCTGTGCAGAGACATGTGGAGATCCATGTCTAGAATGGTGAACCATAACCGTCTCCTTATTTCGCCGACGAATACCGTCATACGAGGCTCATATTCGGAAGGATCCTGGTGGAGCCCCATGGTCATGGCCAGTCGGACGATGAACCCGAGCTGTGTCCATAGCTCGTCGGCGCGGCGAGTAATCATTCGCTGAGCGTGCAAGAGGAGAACCTCCACTTGAAGGGTGGTGATTTCAACCAATTGCTTGCCTTTTAGCCCATCCAGCCACGTACGAATCAAGGCGCAGGCGGTTGGAATGTGAACACCTTCGGATCGTTCCGGGCCCATGCCCTTGGACTTGGTCTCGAATCGGGAGGCGATTGACAAGACGCACAACAGCTGTGGAACAAAGCACTCTGCTTGTAGCTTGCCTTCCCAGTAGAGATCGTACTGCTCAGAAAAGGTGGGGACATGAAGGATTCGGTAGATCGTTTCCGAGGTATCGATGTAGCTGGCCAAAAGCCGATCACACACGGACTTTTTGGGTAGTATGTCCGTCATTCGCTTGTGAACGGGCATCATTGAGTCGACGAAAACGGTAATGGGCGCCAGGGATTTGCGATAGTCCTCTTGTAAGATTTTGTGTAGGCGGTGGAAGCCCGAGAGCACTTCCTTGGCGCCGCCGACGGTGGCCTGGGCAGCCATGAAATCCTTCGCCTCATCAAACTGTCAAGTGTCAGCTCGATGAATGCGCACCTCAGCATTGGGGAGCACGACTTACCAGATTCATGAGAATGCGAGGATCGTTCTGGCCGAAAAACCTCGTCCTCAAAGCCCCACGCTTGATGGACATGCCGCGAATTGTGTCAGGCGGCGCAGCGAGCATCTTGCTGCCGCTCGCCTCGGTTCCGGCTGGACTCCGAGACAGTATCTGCTTCTCGAGTCGCTCCATGCGCATAGCCAATTCCTCGAAAAGATGAGCGGTTGACATCGACTGTTCTCCGTTCCTGGTCGGCACGTGCAGAGACTCAGAGGGTGGTGCACCTTGAGCGGAGATGCTGGAGCCAGGAGCACAGTGACGCTTGACCTGCCTAGGTGGTTCGTTCGTTTCGGTGTCGGAAATATCAGACAGGTTGGAGGATTCGTGCTCGGCGGCGTATCTGCACACCCGGCCCGACTTTTGGCATTGCGAACATGGACATAGGCGATCGCAGCGGAGCTTGCGCTTGCGACATTCGGTACACGACTTGACGGGCCGGGGCCTCTTGACGCTGCGAGGATGAGGTTGCTGGAGAAGCTGGGTTTGTTGTTGCTGCTGCGATTGCGATGGTTGTTGCTGCTGCGATGGAGGTGGCTGGCCGAGGGTGGGCGTCTGCTGGCGATAATTATGGGGCGACGTCTGGTGCGGTAGAGGCGCATCGTGCGCATTGGCGGACGCGAGCATGGCTCCGGTGGAAGCTGCGGAGGGCTCGGAGACTGGGACTGGGACTGGGACGGGGACGGGGACAGAGACGGAGGCGTTATGGGCAGCCATGGCTCTGCTAATGGGTGGTGATGGAGCCGGCAGTCGGAAGACGGCAAAGGAGGCCGTTGGTGGTGCAGGTGGCAGGCGCGCAAAGCGCACGGCGGACATGGCTGGTCGCAATGCAAAGTCAAGACGGACAGAGCATGGGAGGAAAGGCAAGGTGGGCCAATGCCGGGTGGGAAGCTGTCGTTGGGAAATCTGGAGCTTTCGGGGCAAAGGCAAAGTTCAAGGGCCAGGCGGCCGTATCGGCCAAGCTCCGTAGGTCGGATGTCGCCCCTGGACCTTTTCTTCCACCCTGGCTGGCTCGAGAGACGGACCCGTGTTATGGAGCCCAGCGCAGCAAGGGATGGGCGGTCTTCTAGAAGGCAGGCTAGTCACGCCGCGGTGCTAGAGCATAAACACAAGATAAAGCAGAGAGAAGAAGAAACAAAACCCCAAGTGAGAGAATCGGCGGACCAGAAAGTTGAAATAGGCCAAATGGACAGAACCCCTGAGAAATTAAAGAAAAAGAGGGAGGGAGGGATGGATGGATGAGAGATGGGAAGGGAAGGGTAAGGAGAGAGGGAAATAAAAAAAGATTAGAAGGTCGGCTTGATCCGACGGCAGTGCTATGTGCCATACCATACCCATGCCTTGCCATACCAGGTACTTAGGTGCCTGTACGGATTACCTCACATGCTATCTACTACCTACCTTAGTACCTACCTGCGTGCATTATCTTAGGTAGGTAGGTACTAGGTAGGCAGGACTGTACGCTACAGTACGTGCCTAACCACCTACCTGATGCCATGTTATCCTTGTGCCCGCGTAACAGGCAAGTTGATGTAGCGGAGGCGCGCTGGATACCTGGGCTTGGCACGCCGTCAGTGGTGTGGAACCAGGTACCAGTGACCCCGGACCCCGTGGCTACCTTAGCTAACTAATTACCGTTCTGGTAAAAAGAGCCACGAACCCACTGACTGAGCTCCCTCCCACTCGGACGGAGCTCGCTCACTCACGTTGCTCCTTGTCTTAATAAGGTACGGTGCCTTGGAGAGAGTGGGGGCCAGCCGGAGTTTTTACCGAGCATTTCCCTCCAAGGTATGGCAGGGGAGAAGGAGAAAAGAAAAGGAAACGAAAAAGGAAAAGAAGAAAGAGGGAAAAAGGAAGCACGAACGGCAGATGAATCGGCCTGCGCGCGTGCTGAACCCGTGGAGGTGCTGAGCGTTGCTGATGTTTCTCACCCGCAGCCTGCCTGCAAGTACCTGCCTGCCTACTCGCTGTGCCTGCAATGATTTCTCCAGGTACCTACTAAGGTAGGTAGGCGCTGTAGCTGCAGTAGGTAAGGTAAGGTAAGGTAAGGAAAGGAAAGGGAAGGGAGGTACGCAAGGTACCCTGTCCACCCATCCACTACTCGGAGGTACGTACCGTCCACAGACCGAGCCTATCACCTTGTCCCACACATCACAATGATCACATACCTCCGGCCTTGGACACGTGATTCCGGCCGCCAAGATCAACAGGCGATGCGATGGGTTTGATGGAACCGACCCATCGACCGGGCCGGGGATTGGAACATGGGACGAAAGAATACTGTACCTTGCGCGAAGGATCGTCGGGATCCATCCCATCGGAGTAGAGACCAGTAACCCAAAATTGCAGTTAAAAATCGTGCACGAGTATACTGTACCATACCAGTATTCTTCATTTCAGGCCACCCTTATGCGCACAATCTTGCTCACGTGCGAACATGTGACTGTGCCTACGTGTGCTGAGCGGGAGGGAAGGATGAGAGAGAGAGAAAAAACAATAAGATCCTCATCTCAGCACATATCTCATGCAGGAATGGTCACGGCAACATCCTTTGGAGACCGCAAGCCACATCTGACGTTACCAGGACGGCCTCGTCTACAAGAAAATCACTGCCTTGGCATATTATCGCATGTCCCCGAGTATGCATAGGCCTGTACAAGCGTGTGCGTATGCGCATACACGCACACGCACGCACTCGGCGGCCACGAAATGGACAGACACGGCACTTAGTCACGTCCTACTGCTCTTCTCATCTTACCCACCGCAGCCACCCTCGCCCAGGGTGGTGGTGGTGGTGGTGGTGGTGGTGGTGGTGGTGGTGGTGGTAATGGTTGTAGTGGCAATGAAAGCAGATGAGATTTTCGGCAGTTCAGCACACAGAATGCCATTCATGGTGGGTGACCACTGACCGGTGAGTAACTCACGCTCACGCTCACGCTCACACCCATCATACCCATCCATACCCATACCCATGCCCTGGACCATCCAAATCCGAGGCTCGAACTCTCCGATCGATTCCTCCCGCTGCTTTCACCTCCACCAAATCATGGCCACGGCGCACCCGGGTCTGCTGCTACGTGGTCTTCCGACCTAACTCCCTGTGCGACTCGACTGCAATGAGCGCGATCGGCTGCACTCGCTGCACTCGCTGCTTGCCTTGTCCCGCACCGCCCTGACAACAATCTCACTCCACCGACATTCGCCAGCGTGACGGCCACGGCTCCGCTTCGTACTCATCACTCCCTTACGCGAGCCGGCACTGTCCCGTGTCTTGCATGTCTTATTCCAAGGGGCGAACCCATGATTCTCGACGGCATGCCGTGCTGGGTGTCCCCAAACAGGCCATGCCCACAAGATGCCTGCCTACCTACATCACATACAATACAATACAATACACATGCACTCATACCAAGGTCGGATTCCAACCAGCTCGGTCCCGGATCAGGCTCATCCTCCTCCGACTAGCCTATCAGGCAGGCCTACACGTGCGTAAAGGCAGCATGATGAGAGAGGCCCTTAGTCAAGCGCCGGATCCGAAGGGCGTTGGACCAATTTTTAAGATTGCCGACTACAACGTCAGCAAGGGCTGGGCTAATGGTGATCAACCTCCGAACATGGGCACAGAGCTGCAGGACTTCGCTAGCCCGTCCCGTCCGTCCTTTGCTTAGTGACCTTTACGCTAAGGCCCTGGCCAATGGTCCACGCTCTAGTTGTGCTTCTAGAACCTAGAATCCTGCGAACCCCAAGTCATCTCCGTTGCTCCGTAGCGCGGGTCGGACATATCCAGCCGGCGCCGCCGACTCATCACTTACATTGCACCGAAGGCCCTAAACCCTGGCCTGTGCGCTTACGCCGTCCTTGTTCACTTTGCCAATCACTCTTGTTGCATTATACCCTCTACCTTAGTACCTCAACTGCCTGGCCTGTGCTCGCCGACATCGTCATCGCGCTGAGCCGTGTCGTTGCTCCTCTCATTCCCACCCACCACTCCATCCGCCTCCGTGTCCTCTTCCGGCCACGCGCCCGGCAACCCATCTTGCCCACCTGCCTCTGCTGCATTGTCCCGCCGCCCCTGCGACGACCCCACATCATCAGCACCGCCATTGCCCCCAGCCCAAGCATTCCAAGCACCTGCATGATGCTTCCGTACAGACCGGGTTCGTTGCCAAGCTGTGCCTGGCCTTCAATATCTCGGCGGAGCTCCTCGTCGTCGTCATCGTCAGCATCAACATCCGAATAATCCGACTGCTCTTCGACGCCTGCTTCCCCAGGTGCCACCACCGCCAAGCCCCCTGCCGCGTTGGCCGTAGCACAAACCTCTCCAGATCGCCCTGGCGGCGAGCAAGTAGCCAGGGTAAACGTGTCGCCGTGCTTGTGAAGATGTTGTACTCCTCCGCAGGCGGTAGCGGGTCGGAGTCGTAATTGGGCTGTTGGTTCAGCAGCGCCTGAGGAACCAGAGCTAGTAGAGATGTATCACCCTCGAGGTATGCCAGTCGTGCCGCTGCCAAGTCTGCCGGCTCATCATCGCTGGGGAGAGAGGACACATCCACTCGTGGCAAAGCGCCAGCCACGCTTCGCAGGAGTGCTGTTGCCTGACTGTTGTTCCACAGATCCTTTGTCTTTGAAATGTAGAGCTTGATCCAGAACGACCTTGCATCGCTATGTGAGCTGATGCCCCAGATCGAAGGCGGGGCGTCAAGGTTCAGTTCTTGGAACAAGGCACAGTACAACCACGGCAGCTGCTGCATTCCACGGGTCAGGTCCTCTTTGGCGCCATCCATATCTCCCAGTTGTAGCTTCGCCAGCACGATGCTTTGGCGGCTGTATTCGAGAGCATTGTATCCCACAGGCGACGTGCTGAGGAACGTCATGAAATCAATCAGCCAGCGCGATTCGCGGGCCTTGATGGCAAGGGAGTGTATGTAATGCCGCACAGCGTACGGGTCGCTAGGGTCCAGGGAGAACATGACCTTGGCCCATTCCAGAGCCGTCCTATATGTCCCCTTTCTGATCAGGCTCAAGAGATACCGGGAGCTAGCCAGCCAGAACTCCCGATTCTCGGGTCTCATGAAGTCCAGTCGAGCACGGCCTTGTTCGAGATTCTGCCGGAATGATGTAGTAGCGAGGCGCCCGAAAGTGAAAAGGGCCCTTTCGCACAACTCTGCAGCCAGTGCCATGTTCTGGTCCTGCTTGGCCACATTGCTGACCTGCAGCAACGTCGATATGTGATATGCTATGCCGTGTTAGCTGCGATAATAAAGCTTGTAACTATCAGCTTCACTTACGGTTCTGCTTGAGCAAGTGCACTAGGCGCATAGGGTCGCCCGAGGCCACAGCGGCGTGAAAAACAGTTTGCACTTCCTCGTAATGCTTTTCATAGGAGTAGGCATACTCGGTCCACGATCTATCGGGGCCTTTTGTATTTCTTTCATGGTCAAGCCGCCAGCCGATTCTCGCGGCCAGTGCTCTCGACCCTGAATGAAGATGTTACGCCTCAGTGTGACCTCTGGCAACTTGGGCGCTCCTGGTCGCTCGCGGAGGAAGGTCTCAAGATCCACTTGTTGTTGTACTGGACCACGTCTCCGGCGGTTGTGATCCTGTTCTTCCTCAGCATCTGCCGCCTCCATTGCCTCCCGGCCGAACATGTTCCTCATCTCATTCATGGCCTTTAGGTGGTAAGGGTTGATGTTCAACAGTTCGCTGGCACGGTTGGCCGTCTGATCGCCTTCCCCAGTTACTCCCCAGGTTTTTCTGAGCCCAAGTTCAATTCCTTGAGAGCCTTGTCAATCTCATCGTCATTGTCTTGCACAGGAGTCACCTCTTTTTCGTTGACGGCCTGGCCAGCCTTCTTCTTCTTCTTTTTCTTCTTGCTCTTCTTTGAACTTGCGCCCGGTTGGGGCTCCTCGACAGCTTTTACACCACTATCAGGCGGTTGTACGTCATCTTCGTCGTCTTCAGGCTCTTCATCTTCCGCATCATCGCCACCAAGTGCAGCAAACAAGCTCACTCTGGGCTTGGCTGGAACAGGGCTGGGGTCGTCCGAAAGCTCGTCGTCATCTTCCTCAGGTCTTTGAGGAGCGACAGAATCTGCTTGCTCAAGCTCCTTCTGCCGCTGCAACTTGCGCAGCTGCCGTGTCGACATGGTGAAGATTCCTTCAGGCTGTTTGTTCAATGGTACTGTAGGGTGACAGTCTATGAGAAGCCACTGCTCAGAGACAAAGACAAAGAGCGAGCGTTATGAATGAAAATATGACCTTGCTGGCCTTAATGGTTGCATTTGAACCTCTATGGTCCCTGGGAGGCGAAAGTTGAGTTCGGCAATGAGTCAAACTTTTGATTTCCAAGAGTGAGCTCCATGCGTCACATTATTAGTGAGGTATTCCACAGAGGTGACGTTAAGCGGGGCTCAACCACCACCTCTCTGGAGCTAAGCCATCCTGCACTGTGCCATATAGTCCAAGTTATCTGTCCAAGCAGTCCTCTTACTGTACATTCAATGAGCGAGCATCTTTGGTGCAAGACGTCTCTTCACTACACACAACATAAACGCCATCTTAAACCAGCCATTCACTTTGTAGCACATCCCCAGCGTTTTGGTGATTTTTGTATATTTATTGTCAGGCAGGCGTCGAACTACGCTATTGCTCGATCTTTTCTACCTTAATCATCACCGGAACTTGCTATGCCTTCAGCATCCAAAGTTCCCTCCTTGTCTAGCCCAACTCAGCTTTGTTATGCTGATGCTCGTCGTAAACCTCCACTGAATAGATGGTTGCGTTCAAAGACAATTGTCGAGCGCATCGACACATCACCGCCCGTGGCCCCGACTGTCATGCTACACATGTGATAATCCTCGCTCTCGTGAACATCCGAACTCCAAGGCTCCCGATTTTGGCAGCTAATCATCTCCAAAATTCACGCAGGGTGTGGTCATGTCATCCCTGCTCCTGTAAAGTAAATGCGTGTCTCCTTCTCCAGACCCAAGCTTTTGTTACATCTCGCCAAGCAAAAAGCAAAAAGAGGCATCGAAGCCAATGCACCATCCGTATCCGATTAATATGCCGACCGTAACATTCATGCAAGTTCTCCTTCTTTCGTGATGGTTGCTGGTAGGTGTCAGAGTTCTGTGTACGGTCTTGTAGTAGCCATAGGTCGGCCCCGTTGGAGGTCATGGCAACACGACTATGTTTAGTCGGTTTCAGTCGTCTGATACTGTTGCCTGTTGCCTCCACGGCCTCCTCGGCTAAAACCACGACCTCCTCTTGAGCCGCGACCCCGTCCGCGACCCCGGTAGTTACGGTAACCACCGTCGACACTGCCTTGACCAAATGTCTCCATGTTCTTACGTTGCTCCTCTCCTCGCCACTCACGGCCACCAGGCTTCTGACCTCCGTTCTCAGCCCTCTCTCTTGCCTCACTTGAGATGTTGTCGAAGAAAGACGTTGACTTGTTGTATGCTGTGCCAGAGCCAGTAGGCGGGGGCGCCTCGACTTCCGATGGCCCAGCAGGAGCCGTCTCTGTAAGAGGCGATCCGGCAATGGCCTCCTTGACAACATCGCCCTTGTTGAATTTGGCATTGGATGTGGCAAAATCGAAGTCCGAATCCGGAACGTCGACCTTGGCGGCAGGAGGACGTCCTCCCCGTCCACGGCCACGGCCTGGAGCGCCTCCTCGGCTAGGGTTGGTGGTAGCATTAACCCTCATTTCATTGACCTTCTTGGTCAAGTTGTCCATGGCATTTCCTCCACTGTTACCGAGCTGAGCCATTGCAACAGCAACGGCTGCCCTGGCCGCGTTTGTCGCATCCTGGACGCTGTTCTGAGGTGCAGAGACAGTAGCCTTGGCGTTGGCGTGTCCAGCCTTGTCCTCGGCGTAAGCAGACTGTGCCGGTCTTCCAGCCATGCCAGCAAGAGGAATGACGGGGTGATGCGATTATGGTTTCTGGGAGCAGTGGGTGCCGTCTTAGCATTGCTGGCTGGCTGAGCAGCAGCGCCGTTCGCTGCAACATTTGTGGCAGCAGCGACAACCTCCTCTACTGATGGCTTGGAGTCTACAGGCGGGGTTGGTGCTGAAGAAGGCTGTCGGCCGACTTGAGCGAGGGGTTTCGACTCCGCAGAGCCAGCTTGTGTAGCAGGTGTAGCTGGCTTCGACCTGTCGGCGCCAGGTCCGATAGGCGCAGGTTTAGCGTCCGAAGAGCCAGCTGCCTGCGGACCGCCGCGCTGGTTGCCAGCTTCAGGGCCTGGTGGTCCACCAGGGCCGGGAGGAAGGGATGGTTAGCCCAAGGGTTGGGCCACCGGGGCCGCCAGGACCACCGGGGCCACCGTGTGGAAACCCTTGACCAGGTGGGAACCAGCCAGGAGGAGGCGGGTATGGCATGTTACCAAATCCAGGTCCAGGTACTGGACCAGGTCCGCCGCCTCGACCCCAAGAGCCCGGAGGAGGGGGCCACCGTAGAAGTTGTTGGGAGGATAGGGATTCTGAGGAAGCCTCCAGGTCCCGGGGAGGGTTCTGCGCCGGAGGCTGACCGGCAGCACGAGCACGAGCCTTCAAGGCTAATGTTAGCAATTTGAATACTGATATGTGGGCCATGAATAAATGTTTGTGATTCTCCTTTGAAATCAGAAGGAAGGCAACGGAAATTTCGACATTATTTTTGCGCTTTCCGACATGACAATAATGGTTTACATCCGCAATAATTCATCATAAAGGAGGTGATATAGAAATAGAAATGGGTATGACTTACGCCGACAATTGCTGGGTCATCTGGCATAGCGGGAGGGGCTTGTTCTCCTTGATGCTAGGGTGTTCCTCGATTCGCAAATCCTTCACATCGCTACCACGGAAGACGATGTACTCGTACACTTGGTCTGACGGGGAGATTTCCTCTTCAGGTCTGCCCCTACGACCTTCTGTGCCGAAGGATCGAACATTTTCGAGAGACACGGTGGACTCATCGGAATTGATCTCGTGCAAGGTTCCAACGTAGCTATTGAGGTCAGAAAATTTCAACGCTGGTCGGGTTGACAATGGAGTAACGTACCGAATATCACTCTTGGATATGAGAGAAATGCGAGACCTGGCCAGTCATTAGGGAGACGCGTGGTGGCAGCGCACAACAGAAGCGAGCATACCCGAGGAATTCAGACATCGCAAGCTGTCAGAAGCTACGTTCAGCACGTAGCAAGCTTGGAAAGAAACCCCTGACAAGTAAAAATGAAGCTCTAGATTTATTTGCCCCCAGGGCGATGGGATGTGAAGGGCGGAGGAGCCTGGGTTACTGGTGGAAGGCAGAGAGGCAGATATGGAAGAGTTCATGGACGGATTGTGATTTGCTATAAGATTGTGTGACCGCGATCTACGGGCTTTGCAGAAGCTAACCCTCAGCCGCGATATTTGTAGTTGTATCGGGTTGTCTACAGTGGGCTCAGACACGACATCCTCTGGACTCAGTCATTCCTATTCTCTGTGTTTATTTTTAACATACTGCATGTATGTCCAGATCAAGACAGTATTTATTATATTCATGCATGATTGATAGGCTCATGTATTCATAGATGATCTGTGACGATCTCCTTTGGAGTGCGATCTGTTTGTGTTCATTCTATTCATTTGATGCATCATGTGCCCTTTATTTACCTAATACCACCGGCAGAAATAACAGTTCAGGAACCTACCCTTTCTAACATATAGACGACCTCTTCATTTTTTTGGGTTTGGATGAAACCTACTATTCACCTCAGTTGCCGATCAGCATAACTCCTGTCTGACCTGTTTGTGGATCTTTATCCTGGATTTAGATTTATATCATGGATGTGTTATGATTTCAGGCTAGTCGGAAGCATAATGTTCATTTTTGTGTTTATAATATCTCTCAGAGGATGTAAAAATGTCGGATAGCATGATGTCATTCATATCCTGGATGCTGCAACTATTCTACTCCGCATCGCCTATCAGAGTCTATCAACAACACCTCATCATTGTATCAGCCTATTCTCAGCAAGCTATTTCTTCATGACAGCTATGGATCTTCTAAAAACCATATATCGTGTCACTAGAGTTGCCTGGCCAGGCTGTCAGGTTCTCTGATTAACTTTGGAGGCAGGCGGCTGGAAACCGGATACTGTCCGGAGGGTTGATTTCAGTTAGTTGTGAAAGAGAAAGAAACTGTGAGCGGCTTTATTTCCGGACAGCATCAGAGAGGATTGACTGGGTTCTGTCAGTAAACAGATCTCTGGCGGAAGGCCAGCGAAACATGAATCGATGGATTGAGATGTGATGAGAGAGAAGCGCAGTCTACCAGCTTCCACACGCATCGACGTCGGCTTCGTAGTTGCGAAAGCGCTGGTTGACCTTGGCTCGGGTAGAGGTCGGGATGTTTTGCTTCTCGAGGCGCATTTGACCCAGCTGTAACGAATCGCCAGTTAGCATGCTCAGGGACATTGCCATGAAGAGTTGGCGCAACATACCAGCTCATCTGCCTCCTCTAGCGCTCGTTCGGCTTGACTGATGGCAGCCTTGCGCGGCTCCCCGGATAATTCTGGGATCTGTTCCAATTTCTGGGACAAGTCGGCTTGGACCAGCTTCAGTTCTGTCTCGTAGGAGCCGAACAGCTCCGAGCCGACGTCGGTATCAAGGGGTTCGCCATTGTAGGATGGATGGTGAAGCAAGAAGAACAAGAAGCAGGAGGGTATAGATCAGGCACGCTCGTAATGTAGAAGTGCAGACGATGGTTCGTAAGTCGTGATAGGAATCGACGGCAGTATCGCTTGGGTGTGTCGGCAGAGGTTGTTGAGGTTCGTTGAATGTCCGAACGTTCTCTCTGGCTCGGCCTCGTCAGCTAGGGTGGTTGGCAGGTTATGTCATGCGGACGGTGGCCAATAGACACGGAGCGCCCCGTTTTCGGTTGTTGCAGCCTCACAGGCTCCAGCCATACCATGCTAGATTCCGACACGTGACTGAGCTGAGCACATGGTCTGTGCGCCCTCGGTCCACAGCAATATCTTGCAGGAGCATCGGATTTCATTTTTCTCTTTTCTTTCTTCTTCAAAGAAAGTTGAATCCCCGGAGAATGAAGAAAATAGGCTCCACGCGTCGACTTTGTCATTGGCGTTGAGTTGTATTAACCGGGCAGATTGACGCAGGATCTCCTGCGCGGCGCTTTAAAGAATTGGTGGCTAGCTTCTACGTTAACCGATCCCGTTGAGTGTTCGACATATCTGTCAGAGCAGAGGTTGTTTTGTAATGACTGTATGGTTGCATGCACGTAGCTCTTTTTGCAGCAACAGCGTTTATCCAGACGCCCTTGTGTGAATTCGTGCCTTGATGCTGCGTATTGTTGGTTCTCCGGCCAAAATTGGCGGGCTTCAAGATCGAATTGCGATAGCTGCAGACGCAAATTCTGGGCGCAAAATGAAAAGCAGCCATCACTCATAAGCCACTTGTGGCTCACCAACCTGGACCCTGGCAGAGGAGTTTGCTCATGTGAGCTCATCTGTGCCCGTAGCGCATAAGATCACCGGATGCGGATCCATGAGGAAGCTTTGCGAGCGTTACTCCCAGTCGTTCCCAAAGCGAATTGAGTTGGGGCTAAGCTCTTGATGCCTTTGTGAACAGCCTAGTAACCGTCTCTTCGGCTCCGCATGGCACAAGCACAGCACATGTGAGTTTACCTACCAGCTCCCGGCCAGTCCTGCATGTCTCACCGTACCCTCCCTAAATGCCTGCATGAGATTGGACGGCGTCATCATGCTTGGTGTCAGTGGCGCCGCGTGTCTGCGCAACAATGGCCCCTCAATGACACTGCACTGCGTAGGCCGAGGTGGACACGGCCAGCCAGCATGAGCTCCGGATTTGATCTGTCCGCGTTCTCATTCCCCTACTTCTTCACGCCTGAGCTCGTTGGCCTGCTGCCCTTGTCTTCCTATCCATGAGTCTCAAGCGAGTCCTGTACATGCTTGCCCCAGTGGTGACGTTCGCCTAGGCCTCCATCTTACCTCATTCACTTGCTCACTAATTCCTTGGAGCCGGCCCAGTCGTCCACATGAGTGGCCCAGTTAACAGATGGCACAGGAAGAAGGTGGCCATTATCGGCGGCGGATCTGCCGGCATTGCTGCTCTATGGGCCTTGAATGGAACCTATCACGATGTCTATCTTTACGAGGCCGCCGACCGCTTGGGCGGCCATACTAATACCGTCAATTGGAGGGTTGGTAGATTTTCAGCTGCTGTTGATACTGGATTCATCGTTATGAATAACCAAACATACCGTGAGCGCCTTGTCTATTCACCGAGTTGCATCGCTTGGTTTCTTACTGGTCGGCAGCCAACTTTGTCAACTTTTTGAAACGACTGCATATTGACACAGAGCCTACGCAAGTGTCGCTTGGATTTTCACGCGACCAAGGTGCATTCGAATGGGCAACAGCCAGTTTCAAGGCCCTATTCTCTCAGCGTAGAAACATCCTCTCACCTCGCATGTGGAGGATCTTCTTCGATATTGTGCGCTTCAACCACTTCGCCATAGACCTTCTCTCAGCAGATGGCGATGAATATGCGCAAGGTCTCGCCAACGGCGTGACGAATCATGTAGAGACCATCGGCCAATATCTGGACCGGAATGGGTACTCGCAGGCTTTCCGAGATGAGTATTTACTACCCATGGTCGCTGCCGCATCATGGACCAACCCGGACAAGACAACGCTGGATTTTCCGGCGACGACTCTGGTCCGCTATCTGTAAGCGAATGATGCTTTTGTTCATGTACAGACGCTAACACGTGTGTAGATGGAGCCAAAACCTCATCTCAACCATCTCTTCTCGACCGCAATGGCTAGCTCTGTCACAAGGCTCCCACGCATACGTCAAGGCAGTGATGAAAGGCTTCCCATCTAACCACCTCTTTCTCAAGACGGCAGTGAGGCACGTTGCGCCTGAACCGAGTGGTCGTGTAGTTGTGTACCTCGAAAGTGGCAAGTCAGATGTGTTCGATCATGTTATCATTGCCACGCAAGCCGACCAAGCAATGTCTATTCTCAAGACATCTGGAACGAGCCAAGAATTATCCATTCTCTCCAAATTCGAGACGTCTCAGACCGAAGCAGTTTTGCACTCAGACTTGACCTTGATGCCGAAGCGACAGAAGGCCTGGTCCAGTCTCAACTACATCACACAGACGATGCGACCGTCCCGTAATGCAAATGTCGACCGAGTTTCGTTGACATACAACATGAACGCACTGCAGCATATACCACGGGAGACATTCGGTGATGTTCTTGTAACTTTGAACCCGCTACATCGGCCCCGGCCGGAGAAGACACAGGGCCGGTATTATTACTCACGCCCGCTCTACACGCCATCGGCGGTGGAGGCACAGACTCTGCTGCCGAAGATCCAGAACACTCGTGGCATCAGCTTTGCGGGTTCATGGACCATGTTTGGGTCCCACGAGAATGGGTTTAGCAGCGGTCTCTACGTGGCTAAGGAGCACCTGGGAGCGAAGCTACCGTTTGAATTCAGGACCCGAGCCGCAGCCGGTATGAGAGACCAGGGCTTAGTTTGATCGACCATGTTTTCCGATTTGTTCTTCTTCTTTCATATGTGTTTATCATACAAACGACACAGGTGGTGGCATCTTTCGGAAGACGAGGCCTCGCTCCCATTACGCATGGCCTGAGCAGGAAGCGCTTGAAAAGGAAGGCATATTGATATGAATTTGGAGAGTTAGGATGATGAAGTGTTACCGCATAGCCATTGCGGCGGCCATGTATGAAGGGCAAGTCGAAGTGTAGAGCTTGTACATAATAGCCATGACAAGACCATGGAAATTTGTTCCATGTCGCATGTATTCAAACGAATGAATTTATTGACATTTTATCCAAAAATTATAATTGATTTCCTGAGTCTGCGATTTATGCTGTAAACCAGTCTCTGAGAGATATGACCCTTGTGTGGCAGCGGTTTTTAGCGCCGACCGGCTTCGGTCCCTGCGCCTACCGTCCCGCTACTGGAGCTCGCATCAGACCACACCCAAAAATCGCATTCTCGAACTCGAAAGGTCAGGATCCCAGAGTGCCCGCAACACACGCGCAATGAACACTGCACCGCGGCTGGTCCAGAGCTCCGTCGGAGCTCGCTCATCACAATGGGCTTGCTATTTCTGTCGCCATGCGCCGCCGTCTCCCTTCTTCAGGGCCCCGCGACTGCGCAAACTGAACGTTCCGGGCGTCCGCAGATCCATTTCGACTTCGACGCCGTATTGGCAGCAGACGCGGCCGCAGTCAGTCGCCTCCGATCCGATGGAACAGATACGCGCCAAGTATAGCAAGCGAAACACGTCATTTCTGTATGGACCCTCGGCCCGCATGTTCGCCAGACAGAGAACGAGTGCAAGGACATCAACCTGACTCTTCTGATTAGGTACTATGCTATCAGCTTGTCAATGCTCGCGGGAGCACTCGGATATGCGTCAGTGCCGTTGTACAAGATGGTTAGGATTCGAACGCTACAGTCTTGCGAGCCCCTGCTGACTCTTTGCTTCAATAGATCTGTCAGACTGTCGGTTGGGGCGGCCAGCCCATCCGAGTGCACTCCGGCATAGGCGGTGACGGCGATATATCCAGCCGAGTCATTCCCGTCACCGACACGAACCGTATCCGCGTAACCTTCAACTCCTCCGTCTCCGATACCCTGCCGTGGAAGTTTGTTCCGCAGCAGCGCGAAGTCCGCGTTCTTCCCGGCGAGACGGCCCTGGCTTTCTACACAGCCACCAACCACGGTGACAAGGACATCATTGGCGTTGCGACGTACAGCGTGACACCACCGCAGTGTGCCCCGTACTTTAGCAAGATCCAGTGCTTCTGCTTCGAGGAACAGCGCCTGAATGCGGGCGAGACAGTGGACATGCCTGTCTTCTTCTACCTCGATCCAGATCTGCTGAATGATATCAACATGAAGAATGTGGAAACCGTCACCTTGAACTATACATTCTTCAGTATGTGTCTGCCACTCCTTGTTCAGATCCAGCTTACTAACTGACTCAAAATAGAAGCCAAGTACGACAACAACGGCAGATTTAAGTCCCCGCGGCCCCATAGATGGATGAAAAACAACCTGTACAATAGTCTCTACTCAATGGCAACTGTAGCTTCTATAGAATACCAGGGTGCCTTGCCTACACCAACAGACCAGTGGCATCACTGATCTACTGTACTATTATAAAATGGTTACTCAAATAGAGTCAGATCTCTCAATTGCTCCGTTTATATATTCAAATGAGACTTATGTTCAAAGACAGCTGACAAAAGCACTGCTCATACGTTGAGCATGATGACCCAACTACACAACCGCGCATTGCCCGTCGTCAATTAACTGTCCAACCAGTATCAGCCTTACATTCAGATATCCAAAAACGCCCTAGTGCACCATCTTAATCCAAAGATAAGATGACTAAGCGGGGCTACATTCTTTTTGCTGGTGGGGTTTATCACGTGTGCCCCATAACTCGCCTAAAATTTCTCCCACAACCAAAAACCACCAAATTTGTGTCCGTCGTGTTCCTTTCCGTCCTCCATCACCCAACGCCGACCTCACTCAACAACGACACCGCGTTCGTACTAACCCCAATCGCCCACCATGGTCAAGGTCAACAAGCGTAAGTGCTGCCTGAATCATCAATGAGAGAAAACAATTGAAGAGTGAAACTAATTACTCGCAACAGAGGTCGCGTCTTCCCGCCGCAAGAGCCGTGCCGCTCACTTCAAGGCTCCCTCTTCCCAGCGCCGTGTCATCATGAGCGCTCCCTCAGCAAGGAGCTGCGTGAGAAGTACAACGTACGAAAGCCTGCTGCATGTCGAGCTCGGGAGAACGATCACTAAAATCTCTCAATAGGTCCGCAGCATCCCCATCCGCAAGGATGACGAGGTCACCGTTGTCCGTGGTTCCAACAAGGGCCGTGAGGGCAAGGTCACCTCCGTCTACCGTCTCAAATACGTTATCCACGTTGAGCGTATCGCCCGCGAGAAGGCCAACGGCCAGAGCGTCCCCTGGGTCTCCACCCTCCAACGTCGTTATCACCAAGCTCAAGCTCGACAAGGACCGTGAGGACATCCTGGAGCGCATCAAGCGCGGCCGTGAGCTGAGCGCTAAGGGCAAGGTCACCGCCTAAGCGTTTCGTATACCCGCGAAATAAAAAGCACTTCGAAATGTCATACGAGGGAACAACAACCAGGTTGATGAGGAAATGGGCACATACTCCGGCGTTTTGCGATCTTTGCGTTGATACGCAGGTTGGGTCTACAAAAGGGTAGATGAATTGAGAATTTCAAAGTTCTCGATGGCCATTTCACCAGCTTGTGAAATGTTCCATGGGAGGCGTTTCCCGAAGTCCATTTTGCTGCATTCATGCGATGTGATGCTCCATGAGTTGCCTCAGAACTGGGCTGTACCGTCCGCTCTGTTGCTGGACTGATCTTCGTGACGGCCATCACCGGACTCGTAAACTCGTAGTGTCTCTCCGTCTTCTCCCATTCCCCCTTCCCCCAAAGCACATTCCCGCTAGGATATCTCCGCGTTAACCACCTAACCATGGTTTTCGAGGTATACGACTGGCGAAGAGCAAACCACGTAGGGGCAAACTTAGTTATCATCGCTCCTACGCTCGCCCGAAGATTTTCACCAAGGACTGTAGTCAATGCCGATGGAAATTTGATGGTGAGGTACATATGTGCACAACCTATGTTGCGTAAATATCAGCCAGCACACCCTACTAGAGGTGTTTGGCTGTCCAGTATACCAGTATACCAGTATAGCGTCAATTGAGGATTTCTTCACTCTATTTCTCTTGCATCATGTGACATCAGTTCATGAAACTTCACGACGGTACGACACTGGATGAAGATGAATTCAATGCTTTGTCTTAATGTAGCAAGTTATTCACTGTAGTAGTATACCAGCAACGTATGGTATGCTAAGCTATAAGAGCAATCCGCAGGCTCTCAGTCAACATCCGAGCACCGTATTACTCTAACATTATTCCGTACATCAGTCATTGCTCCTCCCATACTTCTGAAACCTCCAAACCTAAACCACGCAATGAAATGGTCGTGTCTGTTTTAGTCAAGCAATACTTTCAAGAATTGGCCAACGGGCTGAATTAGGGTACCGGTAAACCCGGTATGGTGGAGGCTTCTCGTGTGTATATCATGCAGTTCTTAATAATAAAGATGATTATCAATAATAGTCTCAAGTCCGTCGACCGACCTTCGTAGCACTGATGGGAGATATGTTTTCTAGTGGGACGTCATTCCCTTGCGGCTGCTGCCGGGTCGGCTATCTCTTCGAAAGCTTTGTCGGGGATTGTGGTCTCCGGGAGGCCGATTCTCACCTCTCTTCTCTGGTGTGACGTTCGCTCTGTCCTCGTGAATGGCCTCTACGACTTTGTTCTTGTTCAGCCGAGTCGAAGCGTTGGCAATGGTAGGAGTCAATGAGGCAGTTGCATGACCCGTATAATTAGGTAGAACTCCCTGAGCGGTCGTGGACGAGACAGTTCCTGGGGTTGCATTGGCACTAGTTTTGCCCTTCTTTAATACGCTTTGCCATATTTCATTATGGGTTTTCGTTCTGCCATTCCGGTTAGGACGTTAGTCACAATAGATCGAGAAGCAATCAACTCACCCAGTTCGGCCCATGGATTTGCGCCCTTTGAAAAGCAATGTCTTGTCATCATCTCCATCATCAGACGAGCATGGCCCTTTGGAATCGGTGGAAGTGGAGCCTCGTGTAGAAGAAGGAATCGCCTTCCGGCCGGGGTCATACTTATGACTGGTAGGTGCAACACATGAATCAGGTCGTTGGATCTCTGAGC
Source organism: Albifimbria verrucaria (assembly GCA_020081605.1). Lineage (NCBI taxonomy): Eukaryota > Fungi > Ascomycota > Sordariomycetes > Hypocreales > Stachybotryaceae > Albifimbria > Albifimbria verrucaria. The sequence continues at coordinate 4,493,652 of JAHREC010000013.1, forward strand.
TCATTCTTGGATCGCGCTGGGGTAGAGACTCGGACTGAGTAGCGTTGCCAATGTCGTGGCGTTTGGATCGTGGTATCGGCCGGAACCATTGCGATTCCATTTCCGACCTCAAACTTGGCGTATGGTAGCTCCGTCTGACATCTTCTGTGGGAAGATTGCGAGAGCTTGGAACTGGAGATGTGTCTTTGGTCGGAGACGGTGGATAGAAGTCTTTGCCATCAAATTTGGGAAGCCCTTTTGAAGGTGCGCGGGCGCCATTCCCCAATACATGTGACGCGCACGGAGCTCATCCTCTGTCAACTCGCGGTTGTATACATAGTCCATATTTCTAGTGAATCCAGAAGCAACATCAGTCGGAATTTGGCCAATCAGGTATGGAGCGGACTTTCTGGATCCAACATAGTAGCTGCCGGAGCGGCCTGCGAAGGCTGTTTCAGGAGAAGAAAGCCGATCAGCTGGACCATTCTCGTTGATGTTCTTGAGCAGACCATGAGACGAAAAATCCCCATTGCAGGGGTCTCCTTCAAAGGTACCCATACGAGACGCTTTGTTGTTGGGTTGAAATGGAGGAGCTAGAGCTGCGGTGACTGGCAACCCTGTTGTCCTCTTCGTGGGCTCGCAATATTCGACCCCTTCGGCAGAAACCCTGGCTGGTGGAAACGCGCAAAAAGATTTGGTTGAATTGATATCTGTAGAAAAGCGCGATGGAAGCTTCTCCTTAGTAGCTTTAGCCTTAGATGTCCGCGATGCTAGCCCTTCCTCCGGAGAAGTACAAGAAGGGTCATGTTTGGCTTCACTGGTCGTGGAAGACTTGGATCGAACGCTATCGTGTGAGAACTCCGAGTTGGTTACCTCAATCTTGCTTGGATAATGATCTTTTTCGAAATCCAGCTGACTCTCAAGATTTTTCTCGAACTGCTGAACTTGCTGACGGACGATCTGTGCCTGGGACTCCATGCCTTTCTCATCAATCTGATGCTTGTTGTATTGGAGTTGATCTTCAAGATATTTGAGAGAACCTCGAAGGACTTCAATTTGCTTCTTAGTAATTTCACTTGGCCGGATAGACGAGATAGGTGGCTTGTATGCAGGTGGGAGGTTGGCAGCAATTGCAGCAGAAGCCGATTGTCCATGTTGCGACTGCATTGAGGTTGAATGATGATCCTTGGGTAAGTCCACTGGCGCGGTAGAATGACCGAGCGAACTTTGAGGAATGATCGGAGGACAGTGCAGCCCATGAGTGGCTTGAATTCCATGCAAAGGGGCGTACCATATGGATAGAGTTGACTTCCAGGATGCATCATCCATTGACCATTGTATAGAAAGGGACGACTGGGATCAAAATGCTCAGGTGACGATAAAGAAACAGTTTTGGTAGTTTCTGGAGCCTCGCAGGTGACCGAATTACTGCACTTTGTTGGCTCTGCAGAGTTTCTGATGGTGTTGCTTGATGGAGACGCCTGGACTGAACCTGGTAATGGCATACCGAAGGCCCCGCCGATGGTGAATCCCACTGGCCATGGCATCAAAGGGTATGAGTGATGGCTTGGAGGCGGGGCCGGGAAAAACCCTGGAAACATGGGAGGGAAGGCTCCAAACGGTGATTGTGGGATTGGAAAGGTCGAGTAAGCTGGAGGTTCTCGCGTGAACGATGGGTTCAAGGTATTCCCGGTGGCCTTCTCCTTGGCCCATTTTGAGGTGGGAGATGAAGACCCTCTGGTGTTGGGGACAATGCGTCCCCGGCGGTAACACGGACATGAGTTGGTGAGACGACGGCTTTGTAGAATCTCTGAAAACCCTCGTCTTTCTGGGCAGACAAAGTGGACGGTGCCGATATGGGTTGGACTTCATCATGCTCAGAATCGGTTCGACCGCGATATCTCCATTCAGAGTCTGTACCGTCCAACTGGCGAGACAAGACGGGTTGAGGCAGGCTGTAGTCCGTTGCATCTTGCAAGGACTCCAGGGTCTCTTCTTCAATCAAAGGCAGTGAACGACTAGTAGAGACTCGAACAACTTCGGCTACAACCGGGGTTTAGTTAAGTTCTGATGCAACAGAATTCATCAACACTCACTGAGGTCCATGTCCCTTCGCAGTTTGTTTTGGAGCCGATCGCATAATTCTCTTTGCACAGGCATGTTTCTCATCCGAAGAAGGTCTCGTGCGGTGTATGTTTGAGAAGCCATCCTGAAGTCAACGAAAGCAAAGAACAGATAGGACCGATGGTTTTCGCGAGAGTAGCAGTGAAAGAGAGTTGGGAATCCACTGTTGTTGTCTGAAGGTCGTAGACTGGCCCGGAGGAACTCCAAAATGGGAAGGGTCTGCGCCCAGAGACTTGAACTGTCAGTGATTTTCTGTGCCGCAAATTGAGAATAAAGGAACTGGGGTGAGTCATGATGGGGTGCAAGCTTCTGAGAAGCATCTATTGGATCGGCGAGTTGAACGAAGACTTGAGCACAGCGATGATAATTGTGCAGTAAGTTATATCGGATGAGGGGATGCTAGAAGGGGCCAATGTTTGATCTCTCTGTTGGGACTCTGACAGGAAGCGAAGAATCCGCCTCGTTCTTCTGGATTTTGTCAAGACCATTTCAAGGGATGGTTGACAGAATGCTTGAGAGGGCTGTACTTTAAAGATTATCGTGGAGTCGTGCTCGAGTGTATTGGTCTAGAATACCAAAAATATGCAAAAAGCGGGCTTTGAGGTGGCGCCGAAAATGGTTGGAGAGATCAAAGAAATCAAAGGTATAGCAAACAAGAAGCTGACTTGGATACGATGATCACCGTACGGGGACACAAGCAAAAAGAATCTTGAGATGGGTGTGTGAGGAAGAAAAAGAGAAAGAAAAAGAAAAAGAAAAGGTCTGATGTCGATGCCCTGGGGAGGTGTACGAGTGTGGTGCAGGTGAGAGAAATGTGAGAAGCTAGCAAAGAGAACTTACTTGACAAGTGCCAACGACAGCAATCAGCCAAGCATGCGCACCGAGCGCGGGCTGGACAAAGGACAGTAGCAGACGTTGAGGATGATGAGAACAGAACAGTAGGCAACGAAGGGCGAAGAAGTAGGTCGATTCGGACACTTTTGACGATAGCAAAGTAATCACGACAATGAGCTGTACAGTAGATTGGCAAAGACGAGATGACGAGAGATGTATGACAAGGACAGACTGGACGAGGGCCAGAGACGCGAGCCGAGGAAAGACAGGCAAAGACGAGATGTTGAGCAGGAGGAGAGAAGGCGATCAGAGCAGGGGCCAGGTAGTCAACGGCAAAAGCGCAGGGTAATTGATGCTGAGGACAATTGGAAGGCGTAAGAAAAGCTCGCAAGCGCAGAAGCAGCCCCGGGGATAATTTGATGACGTTTTAGCGATGATTTGTGGATGTTAAACGGGAAGGTGAACGCGATGGAAGCTACAGCTGCAGTTACGGGAGGAGATGCCAGCTCCGGCTCTGCAGGCACCGGGCAAGGCTGAACGAGGTAGCGTAGCCACTGACTTCCTCACCGCCCACGAGTTTGTGTGGCAATTTTGGATGCCTGAATCAGTGATGGTTGAGGTCGAGTGCTGTTAGAGGTTCCAAAGTATCGCTGCCAGCTGTGCCAGCTGTGCCAGCTGCCACCATTTCTAGCCGAGTTCGTGGTTTCTGCGCACCTTCCCCCTGAGCTCTGTTAGTGGCGATTCATCCGAAGCCATGAAGCAGCGGGAGTACGCAAGTATTTATATTGAAGTAAGTATAGCAAGTTCTGAAAGCCGCAGTATGAGTTGACCATGTCTTTGATTTGCGCAGACAGTGCCAGCAGCTTCTTCTATTCTACCCCTTCCTGCCATTTACTTCCACTCTTCCTTGTCAAGTGAGCAGACACTCACTCCATATCGTCTAGATAACATACAAACAGCCAGCATACAAACTTGCCTTTTTGCATTGCATATTCAACCGCCCATCCCAAGCTTCCCAAAATGGCTCCAATCTTGTACTCACATGCATTTCTGCACTTCTACCTGTTGAAGTAGCCCCGGGCTAATTGCCGACTTGGGCTACCTCCCGGGATCTGATTGGGCCACAGCAAAACACCAAGCCCAGTCTTCAGCTTGAGACATTCACGACCCACAACCCCATTGCCCCGTTATTTGGACATACCCGAGGTATATAGACCATGGGCCTCTTTCTGGACGCATGGATCCAAAACGCCACCGTTCCCTTTGCTTTCTCTCTTGGTCAGACCGCTGCTTCCCGGTACCATCGCAGCCCCATCACTACACCAACCAGCTCAATCATGGCCGAGCCGCTGAAGCCACACTGGGTTCAACCCTCCCATCCTGAGATACAGGAAGTCATCATCAATGAAGCCAACTTTTCCTCCAAGAGTCTATCCAGAGTCTCTCTGCCGCCCAACACGGTATACGCGAGGATGACATTCCCCCATGCACGGTCGCACCAAAGGCTGGCTACTCGACGGTGCAATTTGACAAGGACCAACATCTTGAGCTGAATAGTGATCTGCTATATATTAATCACTCATGCGAGCCATCTCTTGTAAGTCTTGCCCTCTGGTCTTCTCGTGGAATGCGATACGCATAGGTAGGACTGCTTCTGACCTGTCCTTAGATTTTTGACACTGAAAACTTCAATATACTGGCTGGCCCCAACGGTCTCAAGGCCGGGAAGAGCTCACTGTGAGTTATCCATCTTGTTGCGTCCCAGGCCCGACTGTTCAGGATCATCAATGACTAACTAACGTTTTTTCGCGCTCAAAGTTCTTCTACCCTTCCACCGAGTGGGAAATGGCACAAGCCTTTGACTGCCTTTGTGGAAAACCCACGTGCCGTGGTAGGATTAGTGGTGCCAAGGATATGCGTCCAGAACAGTTAGAGGGCCTGTGGATAAGCAAGCATATAAGGGAACTACTTGATGAAAAGTCACGACAGAACTCAGAGAGTAATTAATGACCAAAAGTCACGGCAACACGAACCATTGATTGCCGCTTAAGCATATATAGACGATTCGATAGACGGCTAACGTGACAAAAAGAATAAAGACCTATTTAGGCTGTACCGAGCCTGGTTCCATAATGAATGACATGCATCTCAATAAGATTAAGCTCAAAAGTGAAGCATTGAAGCTTCATGGACATGCACCAAGGACATAAAAATACCATTTTTCAATTCCACATTACGATCACCATTTGATTCCAATGTCTACACACTGCAATAATTTGTCGGACATAGAGAGATTTCCAAGCGGTGTTTGGCGCTTAATTTCGCTCTGGACTGTTTAAAAGTTGGCAAAGTGGTGGGATATGCATTGAACCGTCCCATGAACATGGGTAGAGCCCGGAAATATTTGTATTTGTTTGGTGGAGTTTAATTAGGTATGCAAGTGAGGTTGCGTCACTGAGGCTCAGTGAATGGATGTAAGCCATGGGTATGGGTGGCTGTGACTTGGTTGCTTACATCTCCGTACTCTCTTACCAGGTAGGGAGTCCTTGGTAGTCCTACTTCCTTATCCGTACAGCCTGCCTAAGGTACCTGGGAAGGTAGGCAGGGTACTTTGAGCTACCGGTAAATATTCCAAGCAGGAAAAGGCTACGTCTTGCAGGCAGCTATTGCGATGCAGGCAGCAAAAAGAAGGCGCGAACCTCGTTTTTTACTTTTCAGTTGCCTGTCTACCTTGCCCTTTCCCTCTGTCATCCACTCTTTTCTAGAGCATCCGTTCCGCAAGAAACGAAAAAGAGAGGGGAAAAATAATAATAAAATAAAGAGACACCAAATTTCGACTACGAGTCAACTCAGAACTCCCAGCTTGGTGGCCCGTGGGTTTGCATTATCCTCGAGCCCTCCGCGACAGGTTCCTTACTAACGTCCCAGCCAAGCAGTTAAGCAGATTCACAAACATCCGGTTCTTTGCGACACAGGCGAACGCCTTAGTTTGTACGGTACGGATTAGATGCAGCCAAAATTGTTCTGATTTACGTTTGCTACATCTTGTTCGGCTGGGCCTCTTGTCCACAAACGCCACACATGCATTGCAGCACCTTGATTAACACTGCTACGCATGGATGAAAACCATGCACAGTTGAAATAAACTTGATGACCGCAGACTTTCGTTGACTCATCAGGCGTTCTTCTCAGCAATAACTCATCCCAATCTCTCTCTGCTCTACTCTATCAACAGCTGGGCCAAACGCTGTTGCTGAGCTCGCAGCCTTGCCTCGTCCGAAATGACCTTGAAGCAGTTCAACGCGGATTTGGGTGCCGCCAGATCCTGCACATTTCAAGGGGTCAGCAATATTCGGCGTGGTGATTCTGATGGCGAAGTCGTATTCACCTTTACCCATGAAACTTTGGGCTGTTCTATGGATATACAGGCTTTGACACCTGGTACGATACCTAATGCTTTATGGGCTGAAGGGAGGCTGACCTTGACATAGACCCGGAGTCCTATCCTCAAAAATCGACCTTTTTGATATTCACAGTAGCAGAGCTTGCCAGCTTCGACGTTGAGTCAACCTTAGAAAATCTGACTCCTGACTGCAACGGCAGAACTGTACACGATGTCATCGATATCATCTCGCAGAAGCTGACAGCACGGCTGATGAATCCCTCGGCTAGCGAAAGCGAAGATAAGTTTTTGAGTGATGATGACGACGACGACCTTGATGACCTTGAGGGGTTTGATTGGGAACTTGGCATTCATCCCCCTCGGATGCGGAGTCAGCGAACCTCATATCTACTCAAATGCCACGAACTGTCCGAGAACGCCTCAGAAGAGATCTAAATGCTACGAGATCGGCCGGTATACGGGTGGGCCTACTCAAACTAAACACCTCGCAAGTTGCGGATACCATCTCTCTGTCAATTCGTGCTTCGAAGCTTGGGATCTTGGAGGAAACTCTTGAAGCGTGGGGTCTACAGGCCTCGGATTATTTGGTTCTGCTGCTCCATTACCCCAAAGGGTATCCGTCGATATCGGAGTTTCTTAAATCTGCACCCAAACAATCTGATCTTCGCCTGCATTTTGGGAAATGTGCAGCACCAAAGCCATCCATGAAATCAGCAAAATGGGCTTTTTCTGACCCAACTAGCAGAAAGTTGAGAGCAACAGAGAAAGAGACTACCGACTCTGAGTTGCATGATTGCAAGGATGATTTTCATCATTTGCACATGTCAACCGCAATTGATTCGCTACTGAACGAACAGTTGAGCGCTTTGATATCTCTCCGACGATCCTATAGCGTCTCTTGGGACAATGCACAGAATCTTCTCTTTCAAACCATTAGAGATCTGAGTGCTGGGAGGAAGGATCTATATGAAATGCACAGTGAACAAAACGCGGAAAGCGATGAAGAGCACATAATAACCAAAGCTGCCCCCAAAGGGTTGCATCACGACCATGCCATGGACAGCGAGGAGACTTTCAATGTATCTCTAGTCTGCATGCAATTTGCACTCAGACGTTTTGCGAAGTGTACCAAGTACTGCATGGTTTGCCACCAAAAATGCAGGGTAACTTCGAGGCAGTGAAGCCTTATGTCTGCTCAGACTCACTCTGCTTGTACCAGTACCTTTCATTAGGACTCGGAACAACGATAGAACACGAGATAATCAGCAGCCCCATGTTGTAGACCTCCTTATCAGCTTTTTCTACGCTGCTATCAACCAGAAAAGAGTTAGAGAGTTTCCACGAGGTCTTGGGTTGAAAGCGTTCTCAACTGGCACATTAAAAGAGCCCAATCATCACTTTAAAGTTGACGCATATTTCCCAGAGAGAATTCTTAGATTTGGAGGGGCAGCCAAGAGATCAAACCATTTTTGAGAGAAGGCAAAATTTTCCTGCTCATTGTCTCTTCCATCGGCAGTGTTTCTACAGAACACACAATCGACTATGGTAAATATCATCCTTTAATCCACCCTTGGTGTTATGATTGCGTTGTTATGCATGTTAAAGGCTAGTGGACTGACATGCTAGTAGAGTCAGAGAGGCACATCTGTCAAGTGAATTCAATGGGAGAGAACATTTGTCATTTCCAAGTACTGCAAACAAGCTTAGCGCCTTTGGAAGCACATCGTAACAGCCTGGATCAAACGCCTCAGTCTTGGAGTTCTACCACCAGATTGAGCAGGAAGAGTAACTGGACAGAGGCGATGATATTCCTTCAAGAAAAGGAAATGGATGCCCTGGATCAAATTGAGCGGGATATTGCCTTGCTTCATCTGATGAACCGAATACCTCCGGTTCTAGATATGCGGAAGTATCTGATCGAAAAACCTGGCTGCCCCTCGATACTATGACTTTGTTGGACGCCAACGCACTGGCACTTCTACGGTGGATCATTGCATCGAACACCTCTCTGCTTGTACAAGACGACGAGGTTCCCAATCCAGAAGTCACAGTCCCACAATATCATGTCAGCAAGCGGAAGGTCTTGGGCTTAGAAGACGGATGGATGCAATTTCGGTTTGTTCAAGGTTCTCCGGAAAAGGAGCTACGTTTTGTTGAGGAGCTCGAGTCAATGAAAGAGAAGAACTCGATACCAGAGAAGTTTCCTACAATGTTTGCCTGGCATGGCAGCCCAGTGAGCAACTGGCATAGCATCATCCGCTCCGGACTGGACTTCCAGTCTGTGAGACATGGGCGTGCCTATGGCAATGGTGTTTATTTCAGCAACACAATGTCTACTTCCTTGTCCTACACAGGGGCTACTCAGAACTTGGTTGGTCTAAACATGGTAAGCTGCATTTCGTATCACTTTTATTTCACTGCCATAATATGGCAATTTAACTCAAGGTCCCAATACTGACTGCTAGTTAGGGCTTATACTGGCTAAACTCCCATCTAAGAGTCAATTCTGCGATCAGCATCTGTGAGATCATCAATTGTCCGAAAAGTTTCGTGTCTTCGGCCCCATGCTATGTTGTCAACAAGACAGAATGGATACAATGTCGCTATCTGTTTGTGAAGGTCGAGCCTACACCGCAAGCTTGCTTGGAGTCTCTATTCAAGTCTTCAGACGATCCTTATGATGGTTATCTTGCTCTGGATCCCAACAGCCAGCCACGTGGAAAAAGTGGTCAGCCTATTGAGATCCCCTGTCAGCACTGCCGTCTGGGCGCCGTCTTGACTTCGAGACCCGGCTCTTGCACAACAAAGATTTGCTACCTCTGGCACCATCAAAGCTAAGTTCCATGAAAAAACCAATTGATATTAGCGACGATGAAGAAGATGATGATATTGACCTTCATCTGCAGTTGGATAGTAGTGATGGAGGTGAAGATGAATGGGTGCAAGTTCATGAAGGAAAACGACGTCATGATGCCTCAATAGATTCTACGAATCTGGCAGGTCGGGCAACAAAATTGAGAATCACAGGTCAAGGGCCCAAGCTGAGTCCAGATGATGCTATGGTTGAGCCGAGGAACCACACGTTATTCCGGCCGGGAGTTTTGGATCTAGAGTCACTTCCAAAACTTCCAGAGCCGGAGTGGGCATCTTCTATGGCACCAAGCGCGTTGCGCCTCATGAATAAAGAAGTCAAGCAACTTGAGAGTCTTCAATCCTCTAGCAGAATTGAAACTTTGGGGTGGTACATTAACTTCGAAAAACTCAACAATATTTTCCACTGGATCGTAGAGCTTCATAGCTTCGACTTAGAGCTCCCATTGGCACAAGACATGGAGAAGCTCGGACATTCAAGTATAGTGCTTGAGCTACGCTTCGGCAGCAGTTATCCTATATCACCACCATTCGTTCGCGTTGTCCGACCACGATTCAAAACCTTTGCACAAGGCGGCGGTGGACACGTCACTGCTGGCGGAGCCATTTGTTCAGAACTGCTAACCAACTCGGGCTGGTCACCAGCACTGAGCATGGATAAGGTCTTCCTAGATGTTCGTTTACGGATTTCTGATATCAACCCACCGGCACGCTTGGTGCAGTCGTCGCAAGGCGACTATGGTATCATCGAGGCTGCAGATGCGTATCGCAGAGCTGTTCGAAACCATGGCTGGGAGATACCAAAGGATTTGGATGATATTGTGAGAGCTACTTGGAATTGATATGACGGGGACTACTCAGGCGATCAGTCCCAACCCGATGGAATGAAGAACTATGTGAGGCTTCACGGTTAGATCCCGGTGCATCGGATGTAGCGCATATCACCAGAACATGGAGACGAGCAGACTGTTAGTTCGGTAGACAGGCAGGGTTGTTATTTGGCAATGTTCGTTTTCTTACATGGTGTTGAAGATCACCCGGACTTTTAAGTCTGTAGGCTGAGTCATATCTATGATCAGATCCTGAAGAATGAGCACGCTACTTGCAATCTCATACGAACAATGTGATACAGAGTCTAAGTTATGCATTGATATATTTAGTCTTCATACGAATGACATTCCTGCCAGGATGGAAGGAAACACTAGTGTATAGCAGCTGACTAGACAACCATAGTCTAGGCACAAACAACGCGCCTTCAAGAGGCGAACGTGAGAAACTAAAAACTGTTACCACCACCGCCGTCTAGCAATAATATGTAAGTCTACGAGGTTTCCACTGTCACTACTCTGCTCCCAACACACAAAGAGAATCAACATGAAACCCGGTTCCATCCCTCGGACAGGAACGGGCGCATCTGTCCAACCTTGCGTAATCAAGAACAAAACAGAACAGAACAGAAAGGCAATGTGGGTGGACGCAATGGGTCTCAACCAGTCCAATCCGTGATCTTTGTTGACTACAATTTCCGGTCTCACGCGGGTCCCGGCACCTTGAACAAAACTTCGTAGAAGCATTTCCGGTCCATAGGGGCAGCAGTCCGCTTTAAGAGCCATAACAGTAATCGACAGAAATGAGTGAGAATCCAAAAATAAACCTATAGGGATGAATTTCGCAGATGACAACTCCACGATTGGGCCCAAAAGAGAGATTTGTTTTTGTGTTTTTCATTTCATTCCATGAAAAAGACCTCGGTCTGACTAGGCTGAGGATATTGCATCTTTGAGCATATGCATGATTCCAATGGGATTGAGAGATACGTAAAGAAAATGCATGACATCCGTGATGTTGAAAAGAAACCGTGCCGCCCTGTGACCAGCCCGGCCGCGCAACGCCATGGAAATGTATCTTTGGTATAGAGAGTCGTCGGGACTCAGAACAGATAGAAAAGTACGCGCCTTAGTGTTGGAAAAGAACACTGATGGACTCGCCGTGGTGGACTCGGCGAATGGCCTCGGCGAAGACGGGGAGATGTCGAGCACCTCCAGCTTGGGGCACGCGCGGCAGTGTTCCTCTTGGGGAACAGAGTTTGTTACAATCATCTTGTCAATGGCCGAGGCATTGACTCGAGGGATGGCATCTCCACTGAAGACGCCGTGGGTGATGAGGGCATAGACCTTGGTGGCGCCCTCGCGCTTGAGCAGCTTCGCGGCGCGCGTAACGGTGTTGCCTGTGTCGACAATATCGTCGACCAGAATGCAAACGCGGTTTGCGACATCACCGACGAGCATCATGCTGGCATTGCGTTGCTCGTTAAATTTTATAGGCCGACGTTCCTGAGCGTCGGCCGTGAGTCAGAGTCTAGAAGAGACATGGAAAGGAAATGGAAGGGAAGGGGTGCTCATTACCTTGTGAATGAGGGCGAAGTCGGTCTTCAAGTAATCGGCGATGAGGGTGGCGCGCTTCGCACCACCGGCGTCCGGGGACACGATAACGGCGTCTCTGTATTCGGGGATGTTCTTCTGAATGTAGTTCTGGATCATGGGTTTCCCGTAAAGGTTGTCGACGGGAACATCGAAGAAGCCTTGGTATTGCGGATCGTGGAGGTCCATGGTGATGATGTGATCGGCGCCGGCGCATGTGAGGAGGTCGGCGACAAGGGTACCGGCCTGGGCAACCCACTGCTTGTAGCCCGGCTTCGGCTTGAAGGCCTTGATGTTGTTGGGGTTCTCGTAGTCGTGGGTGGTGAAGCTCGGCTGAGAGCCGTGGAAGCCATCGGCGCGTTGGGAGCGAGCGACAGAGCCGGTACTGGAGATGGTATCTGAGCGCTTGGCGGCCGCAGGGAAGTACTCGGGGCCATTGGCGCCGTTGGAGCCAGTAGAAGCGCCATTCTCAGCAATGGTGCTCTTAGCAAGCTTCTCGGCAAGGTTGTGAACACCATTGAGGAGGCCGCTGCTTCTGGGGCACTCGGGTGGGGAGTGGAGGGCACACTCTCGAAGGTGTAGTCTTTCCTGGAAGGTTCTGAGCCAGTAGCCAGGGAGCGCCAGCCTTGTTGTAGGGCCAGTCGGGTTGCCTCGAGTAGGGGAAGAGAGGAACGACGGCAGTGACACGCTTAGCAGAGCCGGTCTTGCAGGCGGAAATCATGATGCAGAGGTCAATGAGATGATCGTTGACATGGCCGGATCCGGACTGGATGATGTAAACATCCTTGCCTCGGACCGAGTCCTTGATCTCGCAGCGACTTTCGCCGCCGGAGAACTTGGACAGGATGCGATCACAGGGAGGGATGCCGAGGATGTTGCAGACATTGTCCGTCAGCTGAGGGTGGGAGTTGCCGCCCAAGAGGACGATGTTGCGAACCATGATGCGATGCGGTAGCGGCTTGTGCCGGCTGTTGTGACGCAGTCAAGTGGAGGGAGGAAGATGGAGGGTGGCGGAGGGAGACGAGCAAACGCGACGTCCCGGTTGACCTTGGGTGAAGCTTCGAGCGCTCTCAACGACGGCCAAGGGCGATGAGTGGAGAGGCCAAAGTCGTCTTGCCTAGCCGGAGACAGTCAGAGAGAGGTTCGCGAGAGGATGGAGTCGTAGAAGCCGAGGACTTTTGGAGGGAAGTGGAAGAAAAAAAGCTAGCCGATGACGGAAGCAAGCTAGACTCAAGGGTGGGAGGGAGGACGATGAATGAAACTCTGGTTGCGGCACCGTGCGGCAGCGAGAGGGCAGATCAATCACAAGAGGAGCATCGTGATGGGAGGATAGAAGAGAAGCCAAGGTGAAGATGGACTTTGACGATGCTTCTCGCAAGTTAGTCTGTGGAAAAAGTAGTTACGGGCCATGGCTAGTTTCGAGGTGGTGGGAAGCAAAACGCAGCCCCAGAACCCCAAAGACCCAGAGGGGCCAGACTAGAAGGGGACTGGAGGAGCAACAGCGAACGAAGGGTAAAAAAGAGAGAGAGAAAAAATTTAGCACTGCGTGGTTGGTGGGGAGTCAATGCCAGGGCACCGGCCACTAAGGTAAGGCAGCTGCCATGCACGAGAGGCTGCATCTGCACATGTACATGTACATGTAGATGTAAATGTACAAGTGCGCAACAAGCGCAAGCATATCCCTTCCCTCCCCGCCTTGCCCGCCTGTGGCTCCACTGCAGGCAGGCCCTACAGGACACTACATGCATAGTACAGTACAGAGCAGGACGGGACGGGGAACAGGACAGGACTGGACTGGACACGCCAGGCATGGCAAGGAATTCATGGCGCTGCTCCATCCGCTATAGTTTGGGGAAAGGGCCCTGCGACCCGGCGCCGTCCAGCATCATTACGCTGTAACACTTCCTCCCCTCTACGCTACTGTACTTAGGTGAGGTACTGTAAGGTACCGCCCAGGCCATATGCACTGGACACGCACTTACTTGTGTGTCACTGAAGACGTTTTACGTTACGCAACAGGCGGCCAGTCAGAACGACAAAGAAAGGAGACGAAGCTGAGAAATGAGACGGAAAACTCATGAGTATGCGAGATTGGTTCCAGTTCAATCCGATACGTAGTGAATAATCATACAACCGCAGTGTAACATTAATCTACCCATAAGCTAATATCGATTTCATCTTCGTCTTGAAGAACAAAATTCAGACACCAGCGAGGAGGTAGGTACTTACGGCTGGCGTAGGTACCTTGTGTACCTCACAGAGACAGACAACCAGACAGCTTGAGCTAACGGTTCCCTTGCGTGACGTAGCACGTCTGCCCGTGCGGTGTATGCGCGATTACATGTGATGGGCTGGGCTTCCGTCGCCAGCCTCTCCATGTAAGCTGCTTACCGCCTAGCCGGTAGCAAATTTGCTCAGATGGGCGTGAGACTGACCTCGCCGTCTCGCTCTCAGCCTCTTGGGCCAACCATGCGAGCGGGAGGTAGTCGTGCACGGCACAGTAAGGCACAGTAAGGCTACCAAGGCTACCTACCTACACAAGCTACAGCACCTACGATGGAGTCGGTTCAAGCCGAGAATTGACGCTCGACCCGCACCACTCAACTGATGCGTCAGACCGATAAGTCAGGACAAAGTGCTCAGGCTCTGCAGCCTGCATGCGCGCGAGATCAGAAGCCGACGCCACCATCAACCCGTTGCATCGAGACGCAGCGACGTCGCATCGAGGCTTCAGTTGAGTTGCGATGCAGAACCGACCACGAAGCCCGCAACCAACCCATGGCTGGAGAACCCTTGTAGCCCATTCGGGCAACCCAATCTCATATTTCACTCAAGGTACCGGTACATTACTGACTGCATTGCACGACTAATTGGTCACTCACCAAACCATGCAGTCCAGACATGTCCAGTCACAGGCGCAACGATGCCAACATGAATTTTCCAGCGAGGGTTTTACCGCCCCACTGATTGGATACCGGTTTGGCGGGGTTTGGTTGGAGGGGTAGAGCCGTAGCTGAAAAGGGCCTAGCGTTGCCACCCAGTAGCTAAGCTAGAACGAGAAGTCTTATGAAGGACAGAAGGAAAGAAAAAGAGAGAAAAAAATTACAGAAAAAAATGAAAGACCCAAGATGGAAAAGAAGAAGAAAGCGGAAAAGAGATGCAAAACAGATACAAGTGCAAAATAAGTAAGTAAAGAAAAAGAAAAAAGAAAAATTTTAAATATAATGTACCACTGGTATAGTTAAGTGAGCCTCATCAGCCAAAATTATCGAAATGTGAACGAAGAAAACATAACATAAAACGGCATTCGGCTTTCTCGCGTTCTGTTGTACCTACCTCCTAGTACATATCACTAGTTCGCCCGGCAAACCGCCTACGCTGCAACTAGAGGTGGATGCTTAGGCCCCTACTAAAAAGCTAACCCTGCAACCACCGTCAACCAAAACTCGGCATCACGCCTCGCTGCTCGCTCTCACCTTGCACCGGTACGCCCGTTTCCTTGCCAGGACCTAGCCAATCATGAAGGTTCTTGAAGCTCAAGCTGCCGTCTTGACCAACTATGAGGTCTACCAGCACGCACTTGAACAGCGCGACCGCTACAAGCTGAAGAAGCGTCGCGGGCCGCCTAACCTCGAAACCGTTATCAAAGAGGTTTGTTCTTCCCTCGCTGCACCACCTCCCAATTGACCCTATGCTCTATGTCACTGACCTGGCCTACAGCTGCTGGACTATCTCCAAACAAAGCCGAGTCCCTTGGGCCAAAAGCCGCTCACATATACTCCCGAGTGTGTTCCACAACTTCTCGAGCGACTCCGACCTTACGACCTCTCCAAGGGTGAGGTGGTCATGATACTCAACCTCCGCCCAGCTTCTATCGCCGAACTGAACACCTTTGTCGAAGACATGGCCGATCGCTTCACCCCGGAGCAGCAGGAGGAGATTGTGGGCATCGTGGGCGAGGTGCTTGGCTACCCGGAGCCTCCTGCCGACCAGGGCGACGATGGTGCAGCTGATGCTGATGTTGCCATGGGCGATGCTGCCTCTTGAGACCCAGGGTCCGCGTTAAAGCTGTGGCTTGCCATGCGATCCTCTATTAGCGGCGCTGAAGTGACTCACAGCACCGTCCTCAGGTGTTGTGACTAACAAAGCATATGGCATATGCTTAAGCTTATTCAAGTCTCATCTGTCTCGGCCAAAACATCAACCTCGAACTCTTGATATGGATTACAACTAGACCGTCAACATGAAGACGTGAGCCCTCCCGTGTGGGCCAATAAAGCTCGAATAACCGGGCAAGCGGTCTGCTCTGAATACATCTCCCTAAGACCCGGGACTGTGAACATCGGCGGCGTCTTCGGATGTGCTAGAATTTAGGCACCAAGTTTTAAGACAGCTGGTTTGTCACGGCTATAGACATCATCGGTAGCGTTTCCAAAGCTGTTATCACCACACCCCATAGTATCCTCAGCGTCAGCATCGTCGGTATCTTCGGGGTTCGAAACAACCGGCTCGTCGGGGCCATGGATATTATCGGCGCCTTCGAAGGCCTTGGGAACCAGGCAAGCCAGTGTCATGAGGACTGTCAGAACTCGAGCCGGCTGGCTCGTCAGAATCGTCAGCATTTTTGGAATTCTAGATATAGACTCTCAGCGTCACGGGTATCGTTACAAAGCATTGCCAGGGCTCAATGCAGTCGGCGCGTCATGGAGTAGCTTACCCAGCTGGCAACGTCATACCTAGGATTCAGGATACGCGAGCTCCCGTGGCACAAATGCATACTTAATAACTAGACAATAATGCGAATATTTATCGGCTAATTATCAAACGTTTTCATTATGCATTGAAGTTGCTAGATTCTGTTCAACATTTCGCTGAAGAGGTGAATGGGCAACCCTCATTGGTTCCGTCGATCAACGCAGGATTCATGTCCGACAGGTCAGATGCATCTCGCCATTCTCTCTAAATGTAGCGCTCTCCTGCTCTGCGATGCTACCGCTGGGTCATTGCCTACATGACTACACAGCCGCCCTCTGTCTGGCCGCCCTCTGCCGTTGTCGTCTGGATTGCCGTCTTGCAGATATCCTCAAAGGCCGGTTTGAGAAGCTCACCTGTTACCGCTGAGCATTCAACATACCTGTCTGCCCTCAACGTCTGCGCCATTTGATACGCCTCCTGCGGATAAATGATGCCATTGGGGTCTGTCTCTGATCTCAAGTCCCTTTTCAGCCCGCAAACAATGACGGGCAGCCCGTCTATCCGAGTGAATGTCTTCTTGATCTCATCGATCCACTGGGTCGCATGGTCAGCGAGGAATGGGGAACTGGGCTCGGAACAAACACACATATCTTTTCATGTTGATAAGACTTAATCGCTGGCTGATATCATAGCAGATGATGATGACGTCTGGGTCCAGCAGACGCCAGTTCTCCGGGCTTGATGTATCATAGAAATGGAGGCGGTATTCTTTACTTGAAAGCTTGATGTCGAAGTTGAACGGCTGGTCCATGTCGCGAAGGAGTGGGATGGGGTTAATGTGCTCACTGGCGCTCAGCCTCCTGAGGTTGAGCGAGAAACCCTTATCAGCAAAGGTGCTAGAGAACCTGAAGGGTGATCTTGTGTGTGTGTGAGAGAGAGAGGCTACCTACGATAGAAACGTGGTTTTACCACACTTCTCGTCCCCACTAGCAACAAGGTGATGGCTTCGGGTTCCATTTTGAGACAGATTCTACAGAAGGGGTCTAAAGTACATGTCAGATTGATATTCCCTGGACCAGTCCGGTGGTGAGGAAGGGATATTAGCGCATGAAGTTGGTTGAATTGATATCCAGCTGGAGACGGTGGCGTTGCCAAGGGTGCATGGTAACGTTAGTCCTCCGTACCGCGATAGAAGGGGCACAGCCACAGGCTCACCAGCCACACGAAGCCCACCCACACTTGCAGCACTACCATCTCCGGTACCAGAACCAGTAAGAGTAAGGCAAGCAAAGTAAGGCTTGTGAATTTGCTAGGCTGTGAGTCCGACCCTTTCGAAAAGTCGTGCCTCTGAAATTTACTCCACCAACTTACATGTGGCCCATTCAGGCAAGACTGGGTCGCAGTGTCGCTCTGAGGGACATTGTCAGGGCATGCACATTTTCTGAACCGGCCGCGCTTGAACGGGCTTACTCATCCTCGGCAAAGAAGCGCTCGCGCAGGCTTAAACACAAGATCAAAATGTCTACCGACGCCAAGTATCAAAGTTGGACCCGGACCGGCCTCATCCAACGGGTTGCAGAGCTCGAGGCCGAGCTGAAGAGTCAGCGTGTGGCACCAGTTCCGCATCCCCAGCGTGAAGCTCATGCCCGGCAAGATGGTGTCTCACCGGCGCAATCTTCTGCTGCTACTGCGAATGCAGAGCAACCCGCGGCTTCACCTCCACAGAAGAAGAAGGGGAAACGAAAGATGGATCCCTCGAGGTATTCTACGCGGTACATTGCCTTGAAGCTGGCATATCTTGGAAAGCGATATGGCGGCTACGAATTCCAAGCGATGGGTAACCTGCCCTCCATCGAGGAGGAGCTGTGGAATGCCCTGACAAAGGCTTGCCTAATCTTCCCCAAGGACGAGCGTGTCGTCGACTTTGAGTGCTGCGAGTATTCAAAGTGTGGCCGCACAGACCGCGGTGTCAGCGCCTTTGGCCAGGTCATTGGACTCAGAGTCAGGAGTAACCGTCCGTTACCCAAGAAGCGAGTCAAGCTGGACGAAGATGCCGAGGCTTCAGAAGCGAAACCTGCGGACAAGATGGATATTGAGGCTGATGAAGACGGTGAAGTGGATGAAGCACCGCCATTCGACTCCGTTCGTGACGAGATCTGCTACCCGGCAGTCCTCAACCGTCTTCTTCCTCCTGATATCCGCATCCTTGCATGGTGTCCCTCTCCACCACCAGGATTTTCCGCTCGGTTCTCATGTGGTGAGCGAAGATATAGATACTTCTTCACGCAGCCTGCATTTGCGCCAGAACCTGGATTGCCAGCTCCCAACAGCAGCAGTGGCAGCGGGGTGGACAAGGAGGGATGGTTAGACATCGATGCGATGCGCGATGCAGCGAAGCGCTTCGAAGGAGAGCATGATTTCCGCAACTTTTGCAAAATCGACCCCGCCAAGCAAATCACCAACTTTGAAAGAACTGTCTATGAAGCCGACATTGAGGAGGTAATGGACGTCAGCTCAGATATACCACATCTGAAGGACGCAGCATTCACGCCGTCAGGCTTCGACAATAAAGAAGCAGTTCATCCTAAAATCTATTCCTTCAACGTCAAAGGCTCCGCGTTCCTTTGGCACCAAATTCGGCACATGGTAGGTGTGCTTTTCCTAGTGGGCCAGGGCCTTGAGTCATCATCTATCGTCACGGAGCTACTCGACGTCAAGAAATACCCAGGACGGCCACGATATGTCATGGCCAACGAGACGCCCTTAGTCCTCTGGGACTGCATCTTCCCCGAAGATAGGGATGTGCGAGGCAATGACTCTTTGGACTGGGTTTACGTGGGCGAGCAGGTGCCGACGGGAAGATTCGGGCCTCACAGCCTTATGGACGGCCTGTGGGAGATGTGGCGCGAGCGAAAGATTGACGAACTCCTGGCAAATCAGCTTTTCCAGTACGCTGCGCGACAGGGAGATATGAGTAAGATGCCCGTGGCGACTGGAAGAGCCAGTGCGGGTAGCAAGAAGATCTTCGAAGGAGGCCACAACGGCAGACTGGCAGGTAAATACACACCAGTTTCGCAACTGGTGACGATTGAACCCCGAAGAGCAAAACGAAAAGTACGCCAAGCGCAAGGGCTATTCGGATGCGAATGATATGCGGGTTAAGAAGGGGTTCCGCAATGCCCAAGTCGACTAGACAGCGTAATTAAAACGAGAGTTACAAACCAAAGCATCTAAAGAGCAAGATACATAGTTGAAGCGCCTATGGGCGAAGACAAAAATCACAAACACATCCTTTCTTGAAAACCAATTCAGTGATTTTGTTCCAAAGATGTAAGCAGGCAGTCGTTCATTCATTAGGGGTATCTATATATCATGAGCCTGGCTGGCTCTTCTCCTCTACCTTTGTCTCATACAAGCATTTTCTCACCCCTCTCCATACGGTCTCTACAATTTTTCTTCTTGGAAGTAATCCTGGAAACACAACCACAACGTCGTCCTCGCCTTCGACAACCACTACGAGGTAGTATCGCACCTCGAAGCCTCGGAAGGCTTCATTGATGAAGATGTCTTGAATCTTTTCCGTAGGAATAAACCGTGTAGCTGGGCTGGTAAGATAGGTGGCGGGACTTTCGCTCGTCTGGACACCTAGACCGCGCAGCACGAGAAGGCTCTCACGGGCGTATACTCGCAGGCTGAGGATGTAGAAGGCCACCGCCGCAGCGGGAAGCAGCACCGGCAGCGGGTGACGGGCGGCGAACGGCGCAATAAAAACACCCAGACTTGAACGCTGCAGCACTTTCAGGGCACGCGCAATCCAAGCTACCCAGACGACCTCGTGAGACAGCAGCCATGACGAAGACGTGGCTGGCTGAGTGGGAGCGGAAGAGGGCGACGTGGCTTGCGGGTCGAGAGCCTGGCCGAGACGCACAGCCAGAACAAGCGCAAGGGCGAGCGCCAGCGTCAAACGCAAGAGCAGTAGCAGGACCCGTAGTATCTGCAGCCCCAGGGTCTGAGGCGGGAGTGTTGTGACGGTGAACTCGGCGGTCGTGGGAGACGGACGGCGGATGCGCAGCCGCGGGGCGGAGGAGAACATGGCGAGTATAGATGCGTAATCCGGTGCAGAGTTGGAGGTATGTGGCTAGGGCAAGCGATGGAACCGCCGTGTGACCAAGTTGAAAGGCGGAGGAGCTTGAAGCATGGGACGGAGTGGTGGTGTGTAGATGTGGTTTCGGACGGGGCTTATCGCGGAGTGCTGAGAGGAGCCATTGGAACGTAATAATTAGGCTGCAGTCGAAGAGGTTCTATGGACAGAGGCACAACCTCAAAGGCTCATAGAAGAGATATACAGTGTAAGGTTGGCTGCAATACAAAAATGTGGTGTAATCGTGCAGACCAAGCACCTTATCTTCCATCCAGATAGCTTGAGATATTCCAAGTTGGAGGGCCAGCAATGACAGGGGACAGGTGTAGCTGGCATGCTGCTTACGTAAACGCGACAAAGGGTTATAGGATTAAAAAAGTGCCCCAACTAACGGCTGTAATGGTCTAACGGTGAAGGCTCTCAATTATCTTGTGGCAGCCACACCCAACCCCGTAAGATCCCTTCGCGGCGCCCAGCCCGAACGCTGCGGTGGTCGCGCACTCGCATAGGTAACTTGCGATGCTGTCTGCGGCCCTAAGCAATGGAGATGACCCTTGAGGGAGGATTCACTCTGCAGAGACCTCTCCCCGTCGCGTGGCGGGCTGGATTACGATCGTGAAGGGTTTGGGTTGGTTGTTCGAGATGGAGAAGTCAACATCATTTTTGTTTTTTGCATCCCCAAACACTTGTCTCTTGGTCTAAAGAACCTTCCAATTCAATTCAGTGCGTTCACGATTTTATATATATATGTGAATAAGGTGATTTGACCGCATTGAGTACCCATCTCAATATCACAAGATCCCTTCAGCAAGTCAAGCGGGGCGTTGGAACAGGCCTTATCACCAGCGAAATGTTAGAATTAAGACGTACACACGTATATACGCCACTTTCGGATGCTCGTCTTCATTTCATATCAGTATTATGGTTGCTAAATCACACTATTTTCTCGAACACGTTAAATAGAAGATATCCTTAGTCCTCTCCTCTCAACCCCACCATCTTTGTCACTATAACAGTCACTTTTCGTAGCAATCATATCATGAATTTGACAAGGGAAAAAACAATCATTTCTCTCCAATAAGAGCGCTATATAATGGCAAATCTCAATCGCATACACCATACAATAATTTTCACCAACTTCATCTTCCTCTTGTCCCTGCACCCAAAAGTATCTCGAACAAAGTTGCCGTGAGGCATCATTGTATAAAACCGTCCATCTTCTCTCGTCTGATTGTAACATCTCTCTTCCAAACATCTCCTTCTACCCTTCCACCTTTTCCCAACACTTGGTCATGAATCGTAAGTTGTAATTATCCCTCAATCCCCTCGAACCATCAAAATGATGTCTTGCGTTGCACCTATGCTTAAAGATTCGTGTATCCGCAAGGGCCAAGAGCAAATCAAACCAAATCATCCTAGTAAAGACGAAGCAAAATAAGAAGAAAGAAAACAGGTCTTGGCGTTTCCTCAACGCTGATATAACAACGTAATGATTTCGCGCCAGCATTGTGCACTCCTGCTTCGTGCCTCGACGCTGACATCGTAGACTTGATCAAAACCTGTACGCTCTCAAGCTCTGTTTAAATGATCACTGTCTTTCAGAAAAACAAAACGCCAATCGCCATGCACTAATGCAAATGGGACAACGTAACAAAAATTGTGAATGGTGTCGAATGCGCAATTTCACCGTTCAAACCACAGTCGGAACCGCTTCCTCTAAATCATCTCACTTCGGTGTAGACCGGTTGACATATGCTTACTACCAGCCTCAATCGGTGATCGAACAATGTCTCGATCGTAGAGCATCGGTGGAGGTGCCCCGGCAACGGGCGATCTGACCGTGTGGTGCTGTTGGGGCGTCGGGACGCTTTCATATGGAGCTTCAATAGGCGGCGACCGGACTCCTCGCCCACCATCTTTTCGGCCACGGCTAGCTGAACGGAGGCGCTCTGTAGCCTTTGAAATCCGTGACGAAATGCTGTTCTCTCCGTTGCTTCGGCCACGGTTATGACCCCTCGAAGAAGGTGGTGCTGGTACAGAAATCACAGGTACCATGCCGTCGTTGGGAGCCGCGGCCATAACCACGGGCGCGGACTCGTCCTCATCCATGACAATCTCAATCATGCCGGAACCCAACGCACCATTCTCGTTAGCTCGACGGGTGTGGGGAGAGGAGCCGGCGGCGGAGGTGGTGGTATAGCTAAATGTTGTAGCTCTTTCAACATGGGCGGAGGGGAGGTGGTGGCATGGGTTCCTCGTGTGATCGGCGTCTCTCTCCTCCCAAAACCTCATCAATCCTTCGTACCTCACCGCCAAGGCTGCCCTTTCTGCCGTAACGCACAGGACTCGGCTCGTCAGGAATAGGCGCGGACATGCTTCGAGGTATCATCGGTCGCGTTGGTGGCTGATAAACGGTGGATGGCAGCAGAGTCAGCAAGTCTCCTCCTGCCTTCGTATCCCTTTCCTTGTCAGGAGAGTGCTCTGGCGAAACACGGGGTGTGAGTCGTTGAGCAAAAGTAGTTGGAATAACCGGGACCTCAGGGGATCATTGCTAGTCTTATTAGTTTGGCGCTCGGCTTCGAGGAGTAGTCTCATTGCTTTGGGGGTGGCTGGAAGACCGATGGGAGGTCCATTTCTGGCGTACATGCTCTTGGGTGGCTCTGTAGCGCTGCGTGGGTAAAGATCATCCGAGCCCGAGTCGGCTGTCTCGACTCCGACTCTTAGTAGGGAGGGTGCAATGTCGCTTGGATGTGGAATCATAGGCGCCTGTGGTCGCTTGGCCAGTGATTTGCGCCTTTCTTCAAGCTCTCTAGCCGCCTGTTCCTTCTTCCTCTGTCTTTCTTCTTTCATGCGACGCAGATCACCAGCATGCTCTGTGGATGCTGCGCGCCCATGTACGTGACTACTCGTTGTCGTAGCCGTAAGCGGCTCGATTGGCTCATGTC
Source organism: Albifimbria verrucaria (assembly GCA_020081605.1). Lineage (NCBI taxonomy): Eukaryota > Fungi > Ascomycota > Sordariomycetes > Hypocreales > Stachybotryaceae > Albifimbria > Albifimbria verrucaria. The sequence continues at coordinate 4,517,064 of JAHREC010000013.1, forward strand.
GACGCGTTTCTGACCGGTCCCTTCTTGATACTACTGGCGAGTTCAGTCCATGGCTGGCGCTGCGACTGTGCTTGGCTCTGAACTCCTCCTGAGCCTGCATGGCCTTCTTGAAATCTTCCTCGTCCTCAGATCCCTGATAGTGATACGCGGTAGCTGACAAAGGGACTGGAGATGAAGGTGATCGCTGACCAGCTGGTTCCCGGCCTTTACTCCTGCCCCGAATATCTAGAGCCGGTGGGTGCGCCCTCGAGTCAGGGCTTCTGCGGCGACTGCCACGGCTGGAGTTTCGGCTGCCTGATTTCACCTTGGATCCGCTAACCTTCCTCACTGTAGACGGCTCACCAAGCTCAGAATATCTGGGTGTGCCGAGATTTGCGAGATCCTCCGGTGACATGGGAATAGGGACGTCGGCGATCTCTTGGGTTTGTTCCAAGTTCTAGAAGTTTCGCGTCCTCGGTCCTCGGAAGCCTCCCGCGACTTGGTCCTCCTCTCTACGCTGCTATGTCTACCACGAGAGGCATCCCTTGTTCGTTCCTTACTACCATGTCTGCTCCTTGAGCGCTTCCTGTAGTGTTGTGCAGCTTCCAAGCTATGAATGTAGTCATCGCGGTACTTTTGGTTGTGCCGCAGACTTCGACCAGCACTCGAGTTGGATGTAACAGAGCTCGCAACAGAGCCAGGCCCACGTCTGCGGGAAGGCCAATGAAACTTTGTTGAAGAATTAACTGATTGTTCTGGCGACGTCAGATCAAGACCTTCTGGACGTCGAATAGGTTGCAATTGGAGGTTAAGCCCTTGAGGAATCCGATCGCGGGAGCCGTTTCGGTGCCTGTCGCGGGCTTCTTGGATCCTAGTCATCGTTTGGTGGTCTGGAGAGGGTGGTCTATCGCCTTCTGGGTCCCTCACGACTCGTTGATAACGATCTCGCATCATCATAGGGCTAGCAGTCGCAGCGCGTTGAAGAGCTGTTCCAGCGTTAAAGTTGTCATCCGATATGGGTAAGATCTGGTGTTTCTCCGCTTGAGGGTGCCACGGTCCAGTGCTGGGCTTTCCCGAGCTTCCTTTCTGAGCGCCCCACGATTGAGATCAGAGGAATCTCTCCGATGGAAGGCAAGCGTCCACGTCCAAACATCGGCCCGGTACCACGTGCAGAAGTAGGGGTATTAAATCTGCTGTTGCTGGAAGGACGAAGGAATGCTGTCGCTGCGTCATAGCCCCCGGCGAAATGGCCGACTCTGCAATCGGAGTCACACCGGCTGCCAGAGGAGTTTGGCCACCATCACCCTGAGCATAGAACTTGGCTTTCTTTTCTTGGTCTCCAAAAGATGTGATCAGTTTCAGCGCAGACGTCTTCGCGATACTTCTCTGGGGGCCACGCTGGATGCCGGGAGGCGAAAGCGGTGGACTCAGGATTTCGGGAATACTGGGTGTAATGTTCTGGAAGCTTAGCTGAGCAGCCGAAGGAGATGTCCAAGGTTCTGAAGATTCCTGGCCTGTGCAGGCAAAACAACGAATGGCCAGCTGCCGTTCATTGTGTTGGACTGCCCATTCTCCCCATTTTCGAATAATGGCGGCTTGACGTTCCCAAACACTGGGGAACGCAACACATGTCAAGATAAGAGCCTCCATGTAGCGCTTGTGTGAGACATAGGCTTCAATCGCATCGTTGTGGTCTCCCATGCCAAGCATAATAGTCACGGCAACGTGGATGTCGCCACTCTCGAGGAGCCGCGATACATACACGCGACCAAGTTTGTGCTGGGATGCATGTCCACCAATGCCGCTCAACGCCAACAGCATCCAATCCGAGGATGTCATATTCTCTGAGCTCGCCTCCATGATATCAGAATCAATGTCTCCAAGCCACTTTGCCAACAGAATCCGGCTGGCGGAGCCTACTGGATGTCGGCTCATCTCATCGCGAATAAGGTCCTCAACCCCTTTTGCCAACCGAAGATGGTGCTGAGCATCTGCCGGCGAAGATCATCATTGGTCAAACGGGTATTGTCAAGGTTTGTAGGTGGTTTGTAAGGGATATCGCTTAATCGCGTACGAGTATACTTGAATAGGTCATGCACCTTGTTGTCATCTGGGCTACGTGGTACCTCATTTCTCAGCCTGGAGGGTCTGTGAGATCAGGAAGAAGAAGCCATCGAGGGACCGCTTGTGGAAGCGATGGTATAGCCCATTGAATAGTTGTCAGCCTCTCGCTTTCCGACGGTTGATGACCTCAACGAGGAGCCGGCTGAGATGTAGGTGTTCTCGGTCATACCACGAGATTTGAGGAGCCAGTATAGCGCCCCGGCGTACGAGAGCCGGTTGAGGATTTGGATCTAGAAGATAGCTCACTTCGGCTTGAAACAGGACTGGCAGATTCGTAAGTCTCATTGCCAGATTCTTGACCTTGTCCGAGTGCAATGCGAGCAAAGGGTGACAAATGATCCTCGTCGCTCTCGGAGACGCCGTTCTCGATGGGTATAGAGCTCGTTTCCGACTCAGAGGTGTGGATGGTAGTACTTGAGTGTACTGACTTGGCCCCAGGCTCCTCGATAGAGTTCGGTGGCGAAGGCGGTAGGAGGTTGACGGGATGTTGGACGTTGGCGACCATGATGGCTGGTGAATTGAGATCAAACTGCTGCACAGTGCTGTTAGGTCCGATGGTAAAAAGTGTAGCACCTGGCCCATAGACTGCTAGACTCTTGACGTGCTCTAGCGTGGGAATGGAATCGAATGTAACGTGCTTTGTGCGGACATCCCATGAAAGTGTCTCGCTGCAGATAGTCTCATGTTAGTAAAGGTCAACCCAATGTATTGCTGCAATGTGCCACAATCGCTCTTGGGTCATACGTACGAATCTGAGAATTGGATAATGCGGCCGTTCTTTGACCAGCCCATCCAATTTGCACCTGCGACGACAGTGTCGCGCCTTTTGAGTAGCCTGACAACCTTGGCAGGGTCTTCGGCGTTATGCGATTTGGAGACACTCCAAACTCGAAGGTCACCATCATGGGTCTGCACAGCCAGCATGTCCGATTTCTGCCGGGATGACGAAGCATGCCATGCCAATGTGACAATGGGCGAAGGTGCTCTTTGTGTGGTTAAGTTGTGTAGAATCGTGAAGCGAGGTTGAAGTGTTGCAATCAGCAAGGATCCATTCTGATAACTGGCCAGCTGTTAGCAAAAACACAAATCAGGTTGATGGCATTGGCTTACCCGATCGCAAAAGTCCGGCAATCTGCAGATGGCGCAAGAGCCGTCACAGCAATTTGGTCCAGTGTCCTCGAAGAGATGTGCTCAGATGTGGTGGGTTCGAAAAGAATAATGCTTCCCTGGGTATTACCTGCGAAGGTGTAAGTGACCAGGACGATCGTCGCTTTCGCAACAACATTACTTACCAAATGCAACATTTCCATTGCGCATCCATGAAGCGACAGTTAGGTGCTCATATGACGCGAACCGAGCGACTTCATCTCCTGTCATGAGGTCCCAAACAATGGCAGTCTGCCCTGCGTCATAGCTGACAACGAACCGACCTCCGCCGACATCGCTCTGGTTATCGACAGCCAAAAGCAACACCTCATCTGCGTGTCGAGAAAACCTTCGCTCAATTGTGAGAGTGTCATGGTGGCAGCATACTATGGACGATCCTTGAGCGTAGAGGAACATGGAGGCTGTCGCCGCAGAAGGGTCGAAAAACTTGAGCTCTTTCGTAGATGGCATGCTATTGAATTCTTGCGGTGGTGATGAACGTGACCCGGCAGTCCTGCCCGAGCCCATCGAGACTGCGCGGTTCCTCGATGAGGCGGACATGGCTTGTGAGGTAGACATGACTGGCTTGGTTGCTTTGGAAGGCTAACCAACTGTGAGCGCAATAATTGTCAGTCAATAGAGCTCGAGAGATATGGCAGTTCTGCCGTCCGAAGGCTTGAGTATCACAAGCCTGTGGAACGAGAGGACGCACCGTGCCACAATGTTGCCAGTGAGGATATACCTCCTCTAAGCCAGGGACCCTCTCTGGCGAAGCCCGATGTATGGCAGGCAATTGTTCTCAAATCTGAACCATTCCGTTAAAACACGCTGCAGTGTGTTCAGCGAGGGGCGTCCGCCACAAATCGTTTCCCGGCGAAGTACACAGTCGGGCCTTGGGGTATATCCGCCCACAAGAGGCGAGAGTAAGAGGAATATGCGATGTTGGCGCAACGTCGTCAGACGAATGTCGTCGTTTCAGGCCGACTTAATTGCGCAGCGACGCAAGGCGTATAGGCGGTAGTTTTGGATAAACAGGAGAGAGAGGAATGTGGCAGATTGTGGACGGAACGGTGGTTTTGCACAACGGCGCAGGATGTGCAGCGAACAGGCACAAGTGCTGTGACTGCGTGAGAGGGTGGGCTCGAACCGGCGCTTATTGGTGCAACTCGAGTATCTCGTGGCTGGGACAAGGGGTATGTCGAGCTGATGCAGGAGGGTTCCGCGGTTGCACACAGAGAGGATGGCGACTTGTGCTATGCTACGCTCGATACACAAATCGTCACAACGAGACAGGCAAAGGGGAATGGAGGGGAGGAAAGAAGAAACGAGAGAAGCAGAGAGAGAAAGAGAAGAGAGATGCAGGATGGGACGCATGCATGCACAGTACGAGGGACGGCGATGAGAGATGGGTTAGGGTGTGATAGGCCCACGAGCGCGGAGTCAGGGCAGCGCCTAGATGATGGTGGGCTGGCCTGTTAGTGGACGAGGTTAACAAGCCATATAAAATTAGAGACCTGCACAAGGTGGTGACTGGAGAGGGTAGCGGATGCATCCAGTCCAAGCCAAGAAGATGGGAGGTTCAGGGATGTTCCCTCCCCCACCTTCACCTCATATCGGTCGTCAAGCAAGCCACGAACCCCATGCGACTGGATGGGCGGTTGCGCGTGTTGTGGGGACACCCGGACGAGGCGAAAGGCGAGGGCCAGGGCGAGTAGAATAGACGCAGGGCCAAGGACGAATTGAAAAAGCAGAATGCCATAGCCATTCGCCCCGGATTTGTCCGCGTGCTCTGCGTGCATGTTGGCCTATCAAGCGGCCATATGGGCCAAAGCTTCTAAGAACGATGGTGCCGGGTCCGCAGGTTTCCGTGCGAGCAAACCGACCCGAGATGGAGTGCTTTGGGCTCGCGTGGCATGGCATGTCGAGTCGCTCTCGTCATCCCAGGCCGCAGGCTGGTGTATCCCTTGCGGGGTTACAACCGCCCGTCACACAGGAATAAGCAAGCGATCCGTCGATTTTTTTGGATTTCTCTTTCTTAGTACGCACGGGCAGGGCAGGGCAGGACAGGGCATGACAGGGCAGACCGGGGACGGACAGACCAGCCAGGGAGGAGGGTTGAGTGCGTGCGTCAGTGAGCCGGCGCAAGTGAGTGCGTGAATGACCGAATGTTGGCAGGCTTGAAATCCCGGGCGACACTGTGCAGCTAGGTGCCAGGGGCGATAGCACAGCGCAGTGAGGATTCGCCAGGTAAAGGCACAAACAGAGACACAGAGCAGAGCAGGACGGTGAGAGAATCGAGCTTCAGGTTTAGAGGCATGTGGTTGGGCTCTGGATTTGGATCGGGGCAGGGCAACGACAGCAGACGTTCAATGGAAGGAGGCGACGTAGCGCCGACGTTGGCTGGAACCGCTGATTGGCGGCTCGAGGTGCAAGGGACGGGCCAATCAGCGTGGCCATCACGCCTATCGACAGGGTCCCGTCGCTTTGTCACGCATGGGCTCCCTGCACCATCAACCCACTACGGTCGGTCCCTTCCCGCCTCCGCCAGCTGGGTGGCCCTTGCTGCCCTGGCCGCCCCACCCTTGCCGATTCGGTACCCATCCAGTTCGCAAGCCTATTAAGACGGTACTTTGCAAATGCCACCAGCCCTCTGGCGCCAGCAGGTCGAGCAGGCCTAGCCGGCCCAGCAACCCCCTAGATAGGAAGGAGCTGTCGTTGCGACCAGGTACACCACCATCAGCAAGCAAACCAAGCAAGCAACAACAGCAAACGGCAACAACCGCATGGCAACAGCAATAGCAACGGCAAGAGCATCAGCAACACCGGATGCGCCTGCGCCTACGCCCGCGCCCGCCTACCTGCCTGCCTGCGACTGCAACTGTAACCGCACTGGCTTACCTGGTCTTGTCTCGCTTTACCTTCCTTGCCTTGCCTTGCCTTGCCTTGCCTTGCCTTGCCTTGCCTTGCCTACCCAACTACCTAACTAACTACTGCAAATGCAACTGCAACTGCACGTCCATGCCCTTGAGGCTTGTCCTTCTAAAAATGTGCCCTGCGCTCCATTCACCTTGCATCACGCATTTCCTCCTTCTCAACAACCTGGTAATTACACCGCACCTCCACATATGCTTCCTTACCTCTGGGACATCCAAAAATGAGGAGAAAAAAGCAAAGAAAAAGAGGAAACAAAAAGAAAAGGAGAAAAAGAGAGGGGTGCAGAGGCATGAACCCAACCGTTCTGTCTCGGTTTCATCGCCCTCGCACAACCGTGGTTCACCTCGGGTCAAAGCAAAAGAAGCCACAGATATCTGCAACGGGCATTGATGTGATCAATCTAACCTTGATGAGTGGCGCCCTCCTGCGATACCGCTCTCAGCATCCCTTTTCCCCTCGAACGGATTACCACCTTTCCGCGAGGCTTGGCCATGGCATGCAACGACGCAAGGATCTGGGTTCATCTATCTTCGACCGACCAACACGAGCGAACCCAAGGGGGCCGGCGTAGCATGGAGGCCGTAAATAGATACCTGACTACAACGCTGCTTGCCGTGGCTGCTCTGGCCGCCACGTCGTGCCACGATGGCATGCATGGATGGCCCGTTACTTTGCTTTTCTTTGACCTGCTCTGCTTTGCTTTTGCGGCCGGTGAGGAAAGTCTCTCTCCGTGCCGGCATGCAATGCATGATGCGGGCAAAGGCCATGCCAATCCCATCTATAGATTGCAAGCTCGTTGGACACAGTACGGAAGTATCGTTGGGAAGCATCTCGACCCGCAGGCCGGCCCGCCGATTGCTGAATCATCCCCAGCCACCCCTCGCGTCAGGGGACGGAGCATCGATGTGCATTTTCTGGGAGCCGTTGCATTTGGCTCCTTATCACATCCCTCTAGTCATGCCCATCTGAGAATGTCATCCAGCAAGCTAGGAGGCGCTTGTTATTACCCGATCCACCCCGCAACTATAGGTGATCTAGCTGATAGGTCTACATGCGTTCTCGTCCACCGACAAACACAGGCCAAGAAGCGTCATCTGACCGGGACTCATGAAGCACCATGCTGGCTCACGAGCTTGAGACGCCTCAATTGGGCCAAATCCTATTTCCAGGGACGCTGGCTGGAGATGTCGCCAAGGCAGTGCGCCTCGTTTTCTCTGCAACCGCCGATGTTTACATCCGAAGCTGGCGATCGATTGCCCAATGCGTAGCAAGCGGCTGATCGTGCCGCTGGGGCCCATGCCGGTTAACCAGGTCGCCTCCCTGGATGATGCTCATTGTGCGCTTATGTAAGTAATACTGCAGACGTTTGTCGCGGTAGTTTGGTTTTTAAAGTCATGCCCCTTGTTATTCCGTGGTGATCACATTCAGTCTTTTGATCCTCAGCTATAAAGGCAAGGGAACTGGACAAGGATCCTCAAAACCCCCCTCACAGAAACGTAGGTGCATGAAGGCGCGAAATTTACACATGATGTGCTGCTGTTGTGCTCAGTCCACTTACTTCTCGATTGGACCAATCGAGCAGGCATGTATGCAGCTATTGCCGGAAAATAGAGATGCTTAGTACTTCGTGACCTCCCTGAACATGATTGTGGTGCGTTGGCTGTTGTCTTTGCATTAGCTGACTTATAAAACGGTTCATATTCACTAATTCGGTCTCGGTTATGCCATGCTTTCGGATGAGCATCCATTGACACATGAGGTTTTTTCCGAGTACAGAGCAAGGCTTCAGAGCTGCATAGACAGAATAATGAAAACCAATATTTGCCGGAAGCATGTGCCTGCAGATGGTTCCAATCGCTTCAGTTCACTCACACTCCCACAACGGAACACTCTGGATAAGATAATCTCAGAGATCAAGTGATGCCAAGTCTACTCATGTGTCTTCCCAGCATCCTGAGCTGACGGCCAACCTCAAGTAAAAAGAGGCTAACATTGCACGGAAGCCCGAAGCCCTCTGGACCGAAAAAGAAGCCTTGGCACCATCACGCGGCTGTCGGCTGGCGCCTTTTCAGCTCAGTTACACTATCACACTCTCAGCTTCGCCATGGATCAGCTTAAACTTCAACAGACAGCTTCATATAACCCTAGGTCATCTTCGCATCGCTTACATGGGAATAGGAGCCATAGCGCCATACCGTCGAACTTCAATCTCTTGGACAGCCGAAGGGCGCAGTTAGATGAGCCAAGGACACTCGCAATATGCTCGTGCCGAGATTGACACCTCTTAGGCTTCATTTAATGGGGGTTTCATTTCCCATCTATGGAAACACGCTTTGACCTTCGAAGACCATGGTCGCAGGTGTTGAGCGTAGTAACGGCTGCTTTCTAAACACGGAGTCTGGGTACCAATCTCAACCTGGTTTCCTCCAAGCCGCTATTGCCGCCATAAGTTCCTTTGATACACGAATTACCCCTTTCAATGTCTATCAGGCTATTTTCTCACGATCACAAATGGAATTTCTAGCTTGCGCAATGCCTAAGACTAGAATACAACAGCCATGGGCATTGCCAATCGTCACATCCAGTCAAAGCATTTCTCTCATGGCAACACCCTCCAGCATTTGTATTGCCATCTTGTATGCTTTGTAGCTCCATCGCAAGCTGACATTTTGAAAGAATTATGGTCCATTTCTATCAACATACAATGACAATTAGTGACAAGTAGCGCAAATGCTTCTGCATATTGTACTCTCAGGGGTCGCGTGGCAGTTCGTCTGACATGAGTGGCTACTACTCCGCCCCAACTTGTCCCATAAAAGACGCCTGGTCCCGATGTCTAAAAGAGTATTGAGAGTGGCACTTAATACATCTTGGTGCTAATGTTTTCGACTCCTTGAGGTCTATATCTGTGTATGGATGAACTTCTGAGGTTACATGGTGTATGCATTGCGTAGCAGTCTCAAACCTGTGACATTCGCTTGTCTAGAGTTCCCGGGCTAAGTCAACAAGTTAATCCAATAGATTAAATCATCTTAACAACCCCATGGCAATAGTTAGGCGGCTACCAAATATTCCCTCGGACAAGCGCACGCAATTGAAGCCTTCATGTCTGGCCAGGCGTTCCAAGTGAGCCCGCAATAATGTCATTACCCCTTTATCAAGGTTTATGGATTGTACTCTATCTTGTCACAGCATTGCATGAATATGATCGACACATCATTCGGTCTCGCCGTCGCCATTTACTTTCCTAGACCCCAAAAGGAAGCTCTGGCGGTATGTTATCACAATTTACAAGGCTCTGCCTCGACCCATCCCAGTCACATTCAACTCATTGGTGAAGGAAGGGGTGATTGAGATGGATGTGGGGACGTGTGTAAGCCGAGCTAAATCGCCTAATCACAAGAGATCATCAGCAAGCCTCATGCAAGAATGTTCTCCAGGATCTTGCCGGCATGTCCAGTAGACTGCAGCGGATATGAATCACATGAGGGGTCGTAGGATGAGGCCACTTGTGACTTTGATTGGAGCCTATGAGTGGCTCTTTGAAGCGATCTGTTTGATGACTCTTGACAATGCTGTGCGCGAGATAAACGGCACATATGGTCTTCATAGAGATGCTCTCAAAGTCTTTAAGTTATGTTCTCGTTACATAAACCAAGAGATCGTGTCTTGTATGATCAGGCATATCTATTGACTACAAACTCGATTTGCTTGCAATCGCAAGACTATAATAGGCACATCGGATGGGGCCCATCTTGTTGTTATGTTTCAACTTAGACAACATGTTCCACCACGAAGGCAAGTAACCTCGCTGTATCATCAGGGTAGAATCTATTTGAGGGACCGAAATCTGGGTCAAGGCAGTATCCATTGTCTCCTTCAGCTAGGGCATCCTAGACAGCGATCTTCTGCCACACTTATACACATCTGTTTGGGGCATATCATGTCGCGCTTGCCGCTTAAGAATACTTCAAGCTCAAGGTCCGTTCCGTCCCGGTCGGACATCCCCGACTCAAGTTCTCAGTCACTGTGGCACCGCTGACTTCAATAGTGTCAGGTCGCTCGTAGCGCTACTATTAATAAAACCTTTAGCTGTCACGTTCATGTTAGTCCATGGGTCATATGATCATCGCTCGACCATGGAAGACCTATCATGCCCTGTCGTGATAACTCATAGCATAAGTCTCCAAGGGCGAATAAGAGAACAGTATGGCGGTAGAGCGATATCATTGGTACGAATCCCGCGATTACGCAGGGTGTTGATTGGACGTGAACGATTTGCCATCTGCAGTTTTAACCAACAGAATCGAGCGGAAATATAGCCACCACCGCTCGGAGCTTTGCAGGTGATCGTCCAGATTGGCAGCTGAGCAGCCGTCGCATAACTGGGCCGAAAGCCGGAAGTTCAACATGACTACATTCACGACAGGGGTTACGGATATTATCTGCGATCTTCACCCCCATCCATATCCCGGAGCTGCTTGATTAGTGTGGTATCAAGTGTACTTCCTACCCTATAGAAAACTAATGAGACGAAGATGCATGATGAATCACTTGAGATATCAATCCGTAGATAGAGTTGCAACCATTTTCTCGTATTACCTGCACACATAAGAGCAATATGGAATCAGATCGTTATATACATCTCAAGGTTCTTTAACGCCTGGCGAAACTGCCCAATGTATATTGAAATCCTTAGTTGGGTCATGGAGTTCATCATTGCCTTTCGAGTTCAACCATTTCCACAGCATGATTGTAGCTACTCATTACCAAGGAGAAACAAACAGCTTGGGCACAGGAATTTATTTCACACACCTTGAAGTACTTCCTCAGAAGCTATAAACACCGATACTTTACTTTACATCACACTTACCATATCTCTTACCGTTTGGTCCATTCCCAGCATCTCGGTGTATCCATAATAGACAACGAGATGCACTAGAGCATGAGTCGTGACCTTTGCGAGAGCTGTTAAATTAGACATATAGGCAGAACCGTCCACTTGATTGTTAGGTACTGCTGCATGTCAAATTGCAAAAGTGATGTCATGAGAGACGACGATATGAACTATTGCAGTGAGTGGATGGATTTGACTTACCTCATACAAAGGAAGCCCAAGGTGCGAGTATGTTGAGTACACGTCTAAAAACGCGTTCGATAACTGAACTACGTTAGTGGTCGACCGTCTTTGTGCCATCATCTAGTGACTTGCTGGTCGGTTGAAAACTGGTAGCTGTGACGAGAGGCGGCATCCGCAACTGTAGTTTTTCATTCATTAAATTACCGGTCTATGCTCTAGTTCGCGAATATCCTCACAGTAGTGTCCATACTACCTGTCGCAATAACACAGCGGATTTGGCTGTTTGACGGATTAGTTGCTTTCGCGTCTCCAGCGTCTCCGTTGGCTCCTCCTCCATTAGCTGCAGTGCCGTCCCGACTGGTGGATGGCGCCCATCTCAGACAGGTTATGAACTGCTCATGCGCGTCTTCTAGCACCTTGACGCACTTCCCTTGTTGACTCAAGTCCCAGCAGCGCAGCGTCTTGTCATCTGCGACTGACAAGAGGAATTTTCCACCAGGATGAAAAGCGATGGCGCTTACCCAATTATCGTGACCGATCAAGGTGCCGAGGCAGTTGCCGCGGGCATCCCATATCTTGATGGTTTTGTCACGGGAACCGCTCGCCATGAACTCTGCCGTGTTAGTTGGTGGAGGTGGTGTTTTTAGGCCGGCCCATTCAGCAAGATGTTTGTAAGAAGCCGGGGTGCTATGGCGCAACACGATATCACATTCTCGTGTCCGATCAATGTTAAGGTGTTCTCTGGTTGTGATAGGCCTATATCCCACAAGCGGATCGTTCGATCATTACCCGTGGATAAGAGATATCGACCATCGATAGCGGGATATACATCGCGTACCCAACCGCTGTGGGCTCGTAATGTATGCAAACAGTAACCGGTCGCAGCATCCCATATTCTCAAGGTTTGGTCTCCACTCGCACTGACGAGCAGTGTGCCGGAAGGTATAAACCGAACGGTATTGACTCCATGATCATGCCCCTGTAATGTGCGGACGTTTTTATAACCATCCGCAGGATCCCACAGTTTGATTGTAAGATCAGAACTGCAGGAGGCGAGCAAGATATTCCCCCTCGGTCCACCAAAATCGACGTCTCGGACAGACTGCGTATGAGCCTTGATGGTTCGTTCCAGCTCGCCAAACTCCCAGTCCCAAATCTTTATATTGCAGTCCTCTGACCCTGACGCCAGGGAGGAAAATATCGGGTGAAAGGCGATGCAATTGACAGTGTTGCGGTGTGATTCGAGCGAAAATCGAGGCGGGGATCTGGGAAGCCATGCCGCTGGGTCCTGGTTGCGTTTGGAAAGAAATGCAGGCGACGCATTGTCAAGTTCAGATTGCATTGCTGCACATCGTGTCTCGAGTTCCATAATCTGGGAATTATCGGTCAAAGGCTGGCGTCAAAGTGAGCGAAGAATGACTATCCAACCTTTTTCTGCAGTCTGACAACGCTGGTCCATTTCTTCTCCAAAAGAGTCTCGTATTTCTTCGCTGTGTCGGCATCAAAGGCTCCTTCTCCCCAAGCAAGGTCCTCTCTCAAGGCCGCGGCAGCGTTGGAAAGCCCACTTGCCGTGAGATAGGCAATTATCGATTTATGCCTAGGAGGTTAAGGTTAATCAGGAGAGTGGCAGCTTTCCCTTGGGGTAGCTTACAGCTCCTCGGCTTGCCGACCAGACAAGATGCGACTCATCGCAAGGATTAAGCCCCGCGCGCCAGCACGAGGACAAGGGAATAGAATGATCGAGCGAAAATGTGCCCAGTAGTAGAAGATGTCGTGTGCAAAGGGTTTGTCCTTGTAATGTCGGTATCGGACCTTGATGAGGAAGCTAAGACGGCGCGCTCGTTATGGACGAAATTAAGCGCAGGGGGACAGGCTAGGCTTCATTCTTCATAACCAACAAAAGTAAAGAAAATTCGTTCATTATCGTCAGTATCATTGGCAAGGGTATATCGTTTGATGGAATGCTTCATAGGAAACAAACCGTTTGCCAGACAACTTGATACCTGAGGGCCACGTGATACGGATCATTCCCGGCCGCGATGAATTGATTATGACATAATCAGGTACAGAGACCAGCTTGAATGCCTAGGTGGATACCTACCTCCTAGCTGTTGGGTACCTACCTCTAAACAGAGCTATCCTAGGCTAGCGTCTACTGTAGCACGCCGAAGTCAATACCGACCTACCAGGTAGGTACTGAGCTACACAAGTTTCTAAGGTTACCTACCCCTTAAACACATTCTTTGCATTAACACTCTAGACAATGCTCATACTTGAATGAATCACAAATGTATCAGGTGGAAGGAAAGTGAGGACTAGGTAATGATAGCAATGTGACACTGTAACTGCAAGGAGCAACACCGAGACCTGGATTCGCATTATGTAGCCCACTGCCACCAGGAGTCATTCACATGATGGGGCAGCCTATGCCACCCATCATCAACTCGTAATTCAGGGCGGCTCACTCGAAACTATGGAGCCAGGAAAATTGTTTATGTATAACATGTGCCTTCGAAGCATGTAGAGCCAGGATGGAATAGAAGCACTCAGAAACCTGATCAAATGTATAAATAACTGAACAATCTTGATTCAAGTGTGCGCATGGAAATTATTTGGCATAATTTAGGGATAAATAAACTGAACATATTGAGAAACTGTTCTGAGACTTTGTAGTAAGTAGTACTATAGTTTTTCGTAAACTGGATGAGGAGTGTATCCTGTAGGCAGGTTGTAGGTAGACTGATTCATCGATTTCGTGCGATACGACCATACTAGGCTCAAATTATGCAGATGGCTCCGTGATTCTCCTACTTTGGCTTGAGGGCATCTTCTTCCTACATGGCCTTGGACCAGTGGCACATCGGAGAGATCTTGGGGACCATATTGGAGGAGTTCGAAGCAGGCGTCGAGTGGGACCGATCCGGGGTTTGCTGTGGGGCTGTCTCCGGAGACTTGAAGACTATGTGACTGGCGTATCGGGTTGTGAGCTTTGATGGGGTGTGGTAATGGAGAACTCTCATTGAAAGTAACTGAATGGAATCATCGTTCTAGTGATAAACATTTCTTAATCAACAGCAATGCGCACTGATCTCCTATCCTCACAAGTGACGATGTGATGCCTCTATGGACTGAAGGTAAGCTCGGCTCTGCAGCATGGGCCCTATATGTGACCAATAAGTCATATGTACGAAGGAAATTCTCATCATGGGTCTTTGTAAGAAAAGCACAGTTTTAGACGATAATTCACTCGACTATATGTGAAAACAATTTCAGGATAGAACATGAAATAAGATATCACCTACTTACATCACCAAGCTTGGCAATCACCCCAACCCGACTTTGACGCGCACCCTTAGAGCTTGATTGTCAACTTCAGTGATGACTCATTTACTTGGAAAAGATGGCTATACCGTTAAGCGGAAGAGGCTTCTTGCTGTGTGATCAAACTTGAAGCACATAAGTGATCTGAGGTCGATCGCTGGTGATGGGAGCTCAGTCGGAATGGTGACAATGCATTTTCCTCCTCCGTACTTTTGTTTTTGTCTTCGCCTTTTGTTGTATTACCTAGCAAGCTCTTCCTACACTCGGTTTTGTTTCGAGATGAAACATGCAGTAGCATCAGTAGTCACAGCAAGGGCGGTTCATTCATATCACGTTACGTTCATATCGGAAGCTAGGACCAAACTTGGGAATAGGGATCGAGCTATTGTATCTGAACTGGTTGGGAACATGAAAGGTATTAGTCACTGATGGTTGGGAACGTGCGTTTTGTGGAGACGAGGTGATCCGACCCCATGGGGATGGTAAGATCTTATTCTGATGGTGGTTATGGCCGAGCCTCGGCAAGTCGAGGTGTGAGATAGCCTTTGCTTCAAGATTAGATTCTTGAGATTGGAATTTTCTAACATGGTTTTCAAATTTTCCATAATAATGGAGCCTGAATCGGCGATGGAAAACAAAGGTATTACCTGGCTAAATGTAGGTATGTCTATTACATCACACTCATGGCTTAGAGATATGAGGATCAGTTGACAGGAATCGTGAAAATTCATCGGTAATACTCGGTAGTAAGATGCGAGTGCATTACTCTAGACGGGGTGTGTCAAAGGCTTGTGACAGGCTTAGCGGCACAGAGCTGGTCATACTGTCACAGTAAGGCATGCCAATGTCGCTACTTGATAGCGAATCAGAGTGACTACAGCCGGCTCGCCACCCGGCCTTGATTTTCCTCGGGACCTCCATGGCAAGTTAACGTTGCTTGCTAGACACGGCCATGGCAATCCCGCAATGTCGCATTTTTTTTTAAGATTTCGATCCCTTACAGAGGGGCGATGTGACGGATCTGCACCTCAACGTGATGCTTGGGTCATAGACATGCGACGAAGTAAAGCCAACTTTCCCGCGAGCCTGACAAATTTAAATTACTGGGGGTGTATGAGGGACTTGGCAGTCATAGATCATGGAGGAAGCCGGATGTTACGGGCGCACGTTCATATGCAAGCAGGCGAGAGAGATGAATGTCATGTATGAGGCATAATGCAGTAGTAAGATTGAACTGGGGTATCTCATAACTAACTAATAGATCCATCATTAAGCATCATCCAAGGATGCATCATAAAAGAAATGCAAGGCTTGGAGGTAAAAGCATGGCCACCATGTCCAAAAGAAAAGGGTATATCGATCGCTCGAGGTTCGCTAAATGGCGGGCATTGAAGCCCCGAAACACCCCATAAAATCATCATTTCCTCGCAGGAATAGCTCCGTATCAAATAGAGCACGAGGGATAAAAAACCAAGGATGGGAATAAAGAACTCCTCGGCCATGCGTCGCTTGCTTGATCCGTAAAAAATGAATTCCAAGATAAAATAAAATAAAAGCCCAAGCACTAAAAGGGAATCATCCGGAATCAGGAGCCCAGTTGAGCTAAGACTCGGATAATACAGAAGGGAAAAATAAATAAATAAATAAAAATAAGAAAGAGGTGTGCAAAGGTAGAAAATCGTGACTCAGTGTGAACCACAAAGCGGCGGTGACACGGAGTCAGAAGCCGACAGTCGGACTTCTCTCCCTTGTTCCCCGCGCTAATACCCCAGAAATGAGGCCGAACAGAGTCATGGAGGCCAAGCCACAGAATCACCATCCCGAGCGCCATGAAATGTGAACCCGACGGGCCCCGACAGGTTTCACGGCTCGGTTACCCTTTAGTCCTCGGTAGTTGGGGAGGAAGCGTCATCGGAGGCCATTTTGGAGAAGGCTGGCCGAAGCCGGTTTTTTGGGGGCGGCGACCTTGGTTGTGCGGCTCAGCCATTGTTTTGGCTGTGTTGACTGATGCCTGCCTGCTGGTTGCGTTGGGGGCGGGTGTGTTCAGGCTCGGCTTCCGGGCCTATCACGGGCAAGGTGCCATGGGGCGTCACCCTCCCTTGGGGCGACACAAGAAAGAGGCTTTCTCGCCTGTGACTGCGCGGAGGAATGGCACACAGAGCGAGCTGAGGTGAGTGGCTTTGTTTTCCTGTTTGCAGTCGTCGCTGACGTGTGCCGACCAACTGCGGTTTTTCCGCCATGCCGTGTGCTCGGCATCATCGAGCGGCGAGTGGGTGATGCATTCCGGTATGTTTTCCCAAGCGGTGCGCCGTGTTAGTGGGTGTTATCATGACTCTTGGTGTATGGTGTGGGGTGTGGAGGTATCATGTGGGGTGCGAGATCATGCGGGCCAGTCACCGCTCGTCTAAGTGCGGTGTAGCTCAGCAGGTAGCTATCGCGATACCGGTGTTGTGGTTGTTGTTGATGATAGATGCGGACAAGAGAAAGTGTGCAAATCTTCACTCTCCGTTCTCCTGGATGGGTGTCATGGAGCTGAGCTTGCTCTTGGGACTCTTCTTAGGGCTGCCGCGGCGCTGCTGCTTCTTCATCATGGCCTGCTGGCGGCGACGCTCCTTCTCGGTGACCATCTGGCGCATGAACTCGCGCTGCATCGCGGCCCGGTGGCGCTCGGCGTCCATGAGCTCGACGTCCTGGGTGATGTGGGCCGGTGACTCGATGAAGCCCGGCGATGCGCTGCCAGAGCTGGACACGCTGTGGGCGTCGTCCTCGAAGGGATCGGAGAGGAAGAGGTCGTCGTCGGAGAGGAATGAGGTGGCGCGCTCCTGGTGGTCGCTGTCGGACAGAGATGAGCGGCGCGGCCACGAGGAAAAGCGCAGGTTGCGTCATGCTGGCGCAGGTTGCTGGGGGTGATGTCCATGGGCGCCGAGAGGACGCTCATGGAGCTGTAGGACCCGTAGGACCCGTACATGGTTATTGCTTTGGAAGTATGTGTGAGTGTTCGTGAAAGTGTGCAGATATTACTGCTTCGATGCTTTATCGAAAGGGCCCAGGGCAGATGACGGAGAGATGCGTCCTGGGGAAAACCTGGGGTGGCCCGGTCCTTTATCTGACGATGTTTAAGTGCTCGGGTATTTCAGGTGGACGTGCAAAAGCCTCGGCCGTTGTCCGTCCGTATGTATTCGGAATCCGTGCGCCCGGGTGGGTGTGTGACTGGGTATCCGACGCGGATAAAATGGGTGGGGAGAGTCAGATATAGCGCGTGGAGGCCCAGGAGTCAGGATGATGGTGGTCCTTTTTAGCGGAGGATGAGTGAGCGGATTGCTTGGTAGGCAGGGCGGGCCGATGCTGGGTGGAGGAGGTGTCCTGTATATAAGTTGTCGTCGAGGGAGGTTGTAGGAGGCGGTGGATAAGAGAAATCAGATAACTGATTGTTGTGTGTCGAGGACAAGGGAGAAGAGGAACCAGAAGCAAATACAAGCAAGGGATATATGAGGATGGGTTTGCTGAAAAGGCGTGTTGTCGCGACACAGGCAACAAGGGAGATATAAGTAAATCAGGCAGGGTCGGTTCTTATTGCCATTCCCTGCAAATACATGACAGCGCGAGGTGGTTAGTATGAATCATCCGTACAATCAAGGCGTAGGAAAGGGGGCGTGTAAATCGAGGAGCCTTATGGAGGTCCAGGTGTCCAAGATGGATGACACATGCACCGGGCGCGCGCACGCATTCTTCTGACTCTCTCCTCCATATCAGTCAATCAATCCAGCAATCAATCAATCAATCACTCGCCACACCCCTCCCTCCCCTTCTCCGTGTCCCTCCCTTCCCTCTTCCCCCACGCTCGCCGCCTAGCCAGAGTGTGTGGACGGACCAGAGTAGTGCTGGAAAGGCGGTGTTCTGACCGCCTCCTTTAACCATCCACGCTGAGAAAACGGCCTGGGCGGTGTGATCTTGCCTGTCGCGCACACCACCACACCCTTTTCTGCCCTGGCTCCGTCTGGTACTGGCTTGTGAAGATACGGGTATGCTTCTTCTTATCCGGCTTCCACGGGTACATGCTTCCGCCGGGTGAGCGTTCATCCTAGCCTAGTGCCGCCGAGGGTAAGGGATATGGGGGACGCGACCGGTAAACCAGGTTGTCGTTCCCCGAACTATTATCTAGCCAGCCAGCCCATGTCCCGCGGGAGCGCCGCGGGTTGTCGACGCCCGAGCAAATAAATCCAAAGCCAACGTCTGTAATATTGGCAAGCACATTGCAAACTGGCAGTAAGCGCAACGCGAAGGGAGCCTGGTGACGGGGATGGGTGGGTGACCGCAGCGGGATGGCATGGCACAGTACCGTATGGGGAGGATGGGATGGGATGGGATGAAACGGAATGCTCACCGCCCCCAAAAGACGAAACCGAAATGCCATTGCCTATAGTTGGCATTTGGCTCTCTACTAGGCAATGTGTACCAAAAGAGGCAGAATGATTTGGATGGGGTGGCCTCAGAGGCGTGTGGGATGGGCCAACTGAAGGGGTGGCGTGTAAGGGAAATTCCCATTACCGTCTTTTTGTCCCTGCTTTGCCTGCCTCGTCCAAAGACTAAGCAAGCAAGCAGGCAGGAATACCGAAATCGCATCCCAGTTTGCTTCGTCACAACTCCGTCGGTCGGTTGGGCGGCAACGGGAACACCGGGCTTGTTTGATAATTGAGAGAAATAAAAGTTTTCAATATTGTAACATGCGATGCAGTTTTCCCATTTCTCATTCAGCTTTTGCTTTTCTTCTTCACCCCTCGTTTGCTTGCTGCAAGCCCCGATTAATGTAGGTCATGCAAACAAGCAAGCAGGTTTGCTCTGGAGAAATGCTTAATAGCGCCTCGGGTTCACCTCCGGATGCAGGGAGGTATGAAAATTTTCCTCGATCCTGCTAGTATTCAGATCTGCCATGGAGGAGACAACGTGACAGATCGGTTTCTTCATTCTGCCTTTTCTGGGGAGGGAAAACAAGGGAGAAAAGAGACAAGAAAGATCTATCACATTGCAGCCACCAGATCAGGTACTCGAATACACGTTCAGTAGAGTAGGTAGTTTTCAATCAAAGTAACAGGGAATAGAGAAGAGAAAAGAAAAGAAATCAATAAAAATGAGGAGACCTGAAGAAGGGCTGCGCTGCTGCTGAAACGGGCCGCTCAGCTGCGACCGATTCGATTTTTCTTTTACCTGCGCAACCATCGCTTGCTGCGACTTTTCCGGTGATGTATCGCGTATCGTGCTGGGGACGGACGAAACGCTACGGATACAGGCAGGCATGATGAATCAGTGGATACGTTATGGCGTTTGCTTCTTGACCCAGAGGTTTAGGCACATGGGGAGGGTGAATAAGGTGCCCATGCGCTGTACAGGCCACTATTGGGCCGTGGTGCAAGGTGTCAGTCAATGTGCGGGCCAGCTCATTGCCAACAGAGCAGACAGCGCAGCGCAGCGTAGCACAGCACTGTGCTGTGCTGTAGCCCAGGCCGCGGTGATGCCCATGCCCATGCTGATGCCTTGACCATGGTGTAGAAGGCTGTTGTTTCATCTGATTCTATACTGTACGGCAGTCTGCCGGTTTGCCTGCCCTGACCGTCCAGGCAAGGCATCAATCGAGACAATCAGGAGCGGTTCCGGTCTTCGGTGTCGTAGTGTCGGTCTGCTTGCCTGCCCTGTTCTGCCTCATTATCGGGCGGTCAAAGCAAACGGAAGGTTCACGGGGTAAAGCTCAGCCCAGCCCAGCCAGCCCAGCCAGCCCAAGCCTCACGAAACGGCCCCTGCGTGACTTACTGTGCCCTCGGCTTCGGTCACGTCAGTCGCCTGGGCGCTCATCTAATGGCCGTGTGCATACGATACAGTTCGTACCCGAGGCACCGTGTCATCACCGTCGGGAGCCAGCGTGGGGAGCAGGCAGAATGAGTCAGATGGATGGCATTTCGCACCGCCATTTCTCATGTCACCGCCTTGCGTATGCTGTACAGTCGTACATAGAGGTGTGTAAGTGTGTCTGCGAGAGCTGGACGCTACGTGCTTCGCAACCCAAAGTCCCCAGGCTCGGACTGGTGCTACGCGACGAGGCTCGGTTGGTCGCAGGCCAACTATTGATTAGATATTGATCAATTTTTGGTTTTCATTGTTCAGCTCCCACGGTGGGATACCACCCAACCAACAGGCACCGGAGACATGCTACCCTTCCCTTTTCACATGTCTCTACCTGCGCGTCGGTCGCTTGCAACCTTTGCTGTAACGTGGATCGGTGCTGCAGACAGTGTGCCCCAGAGAGCGGGTTTTCTGATTGTGACGATGCAAGCAGGTGGAGGTGTGAGCATTCTGGCTTACAATTCACTCGGCCCCTTTGATCCTTCTACGGGAGCTCGTGTCGGACTACTCGTCGTATAAGAGAACTATTTCGAGACGTAGAGAACCAGCTCAGTGCTATTCATACACACAACGTGGCACGCGAACGGGACCCAAAGGATCAGTGGGCGTGGGCTCCTTTCGCGTGGCATCCCCATGGCACGTCTATTCTTAGGGGCGTGTGGGAGGAGGAACAGACCAGCGCGCACACTCCCGCATGGGGCCGGGGCGCTGCCATTCAATCCTGCTCTATCTACGGATTACGGGATGTCTAGATAGTGTCGGTGGGTATGTAGGTACTCTGAGTTTTCGTCTCCTTAACCCCCACTTCCGGTTGGTTACTTGGGCCCTGCGACGAGCGTTGGTGATGTTGCGACAGACAACCCGCATTGTTCTGCCCACTGCCGAATGGTCGGGCCTCACTTTCACCCTGTGCCAGAGGCTGACCGCCTTCGGTGTTCTTCGGGTCTTTGGAACGAGCACGGAGTATGCCGCCGAAGCGCTGCCTGTCGCGAGATTGTCCGGCCGGCATGTAGGACCCCATGGACCCTTATTTGGCTCGACATGTCTGAGTGGGGACCTTCTTTATCATATCTCCGACCATCGCTGGGAGTCGATAGGGCCAGAGCCAATGGGATAGCCATGGCGGTTTGCCCTGATCCTCGGTGAACAACCAGCCTTTGCTCCGAAGCTGGGCGGACTGGGATTAGCATTGGGACTTCCGGACGGGGTTGGGGTTGGTTGTTTCTAGTCTTACTCTCCCGCTCCGCTTACCCGCCCCCATCATCCCCGCGACGATCCCCTTGGCCTTCCTGGAAGCGACGAGGAAGAGGCACAAGCTGGGGTTTCAACCTTGTCCGGATAGGGCCTCCTGGGCCGTGCCCGGAAATAGGGCCTTCTGGATGAATGGGAGTTGACCGCATCCACACCCCTCCCACACTGCTGGATGAATGAATGGAAACTCTACAGGGCAAGTAAGTAGGTAATCTAAGGTCAGCAATTAAGATCAGTTACGGTATCCACATCTTCCCTGCTTCCCCGCCGTTTCCCGCTACCCGCCATCCATTTCAGCGGCGTGGCAATGACTAGGGGACACAGCATTCGTCAAAGGCCTTGCTTGCCATGCTGTCGGGGAAGCGAAGGCGAGTAATTTCTTGCATCATTGACCGCTTCCCGGGTATGCAACCTACCGTCTTCCGCATTTCACCGCCTTTGCTTTTATAAGTGATAGCTCGCGCCCCGTGTAACGGAAACCCATGAGATGATGTAGATACCAGCGGTGGAGAGACGACGAGTCAGACGCAGGTACCCAACGGAAGAGCGCATGCAAATGGAAAAAATTTCGTCTTGTCTCGTCCTGTATCACAATATTTTGGAAACGAATACCACCAGGATGCAACACGTAGCAGGCTCAGACTCAGACCCGGGTTCAGGCATCGTGTATCCTCCCGCAGGTTGTGCCCATGGTCCTGTGCGTAACAAGAGTAAGCAGGAGCCGCGATCCTCTGTGCCGCACTCTTGGGTAACATCTCCTGACCAACCCTCCATGATGCCTATTTGTGTGTCACCGTTATGGAGCGCACGTACCCGCACCGCTCTTCAGCCCCTACGTATATGCATCGTGCCCTCGTGTGTGACCCGGACGACCGGACACCCGCAAGGCTGCATATGCTCTCACTCCGAAGCGGGCATGTTTCGCGCTCGGAGGCAATCCGTTTCTGTTGGCTAGGTCGTGTGTCAAAGCCAACCTTTGGGCATGTTTCGAATCATGGCATTCTGCCTCAGCAGTTTGCCCGTGTTCTATGAGCTGTCACCGGGCTGGAGGGTCCGTGTTAGTGGTGGACCGTTCCCGGCATGCTGCCCGGATCAGCGCATCGACTAATTTCTGCCTTTCCAGCTATTATGTACAATGACTAGGAGCTCCTCGGCCACATGCCTCATTCATGATCGTGTAGGTTTGGCCGGATTGCGCGGTGCTGACGCTAAGCAGCGCTAAGCAGGAAGCCGTTGCCCCTCTGACATACCTTAACCCGAATCATCTCCGCCCACTTAGCCAGCCTGAGGCTCTTGGAAGGAAATCAGCTCTTCCTCAGCCCGCGCTAGAACATCCTTCGTCTGGAAGCCTGCCATTCCTGGTTACAGCACGCCCCTCCAATGTAACCTCTCCGCTCGTCATTTCGTCTTACTCGCAGCAGCCCACCACCAGTTCGCGTCGGATGAACCAAGACCAAGTGGAATGAGTGATACGGCGGGCTTATCTGCTTAGGTAGCATCCAAATCAACATGTAACTTGCCCGAAGCGGCAGCATGTCCCGTTTGGCTGATGCTCATGGTCAGCCTTATGGGGTGGAGGTTCTCGTCCATGTCATTGGGCGTTTTGGCGGATGGCTTATAACAACCACGCCGTTCCTTCGCCCGGTCTTCCTCCCGGAGTGCTCGGGCATATGTAATCTTCATCTCCGCCCTCTCGGACACTTCTGAGACGGAGTAGAATGCTTGGAGGGAGTAAAACCAGGGACTGCGAGAAACGATGGGTTGGTATATGCACTGACGTAAAATCAGTCCGCGTTGATTCTAGTATGAACGAAATAAATGTAGAATAAAATTAATATAAACACCTTTGCGCAGTTTCATTTACTGCATTATTTGTTCTTATTTATTATTATTTTTTGAAAGGGAAAATTTTAAGTGTATTATTCGGATTAAACCCAAATATGGCTGGCCTCGGTGAACACCCCTTTTCTGCTTACCACTTCTGCTTGGTATAAGTGAACATTTTCAGCAATCGCCGATATTTGTTCTAAGTATCCCTATTTTGTGGCTGGAAGCATGGATTTTTATAAGCTTGGAAACACACTTCCCTGACTCAGGATTGTCAAAGGCGTCACGGTTTTAGTCCAACTCAGCTAAGTTTGTTAATCAATATCCGCACATGAAGTTCAGACAACCAGGGTTTCTATGACAGGATTACTACTGTGAAACTCGAATCTTCGAGCCACCTCTTTGTCCGTAGGTTTGGGTAACTCGGGTAGTAGCCTTAGTGCGTAATAATCCGACCGGACCAAAAAGCAGAGGAGGCTGCATTGAACGTAAAGATTCATAAACATTTCGTGATATGCCCATACATAACCTATCCTATGATCCATTGGTTGCATCGTATCGACTTGATGTCCCCATTTAGAAAACATTTTAGTATGTAAACCTGAAATTGGTGACCTCGCCTGTCTCCTGCTCCCGCTTGTCCAGCTGTTGGTTTTTCCTTTTGCACATAAATCTGATAATAACACACATAATCATCGATAAGCCACAGCCTACAATGATAATACCACCACCGGTCTGGTAGCGCGGTTCCTGGGATCTGAGGAAAAAGTATGGGGAGAACCAATGCGTGACCGAAGAAGCACAGTTAGCAATGGCAATCAATGCTGCACGCTTTGTACGAGGCCGAGGTACAACAGCTGTTTCCCAAGGGATATGGATCTAAAATAGGTATTAGCACGAAATCAATGGCAGGTTGGGGCGATCGGGCTTACGTTGAGTGCAACGAAAGGACCGGTGCATAGCAGTATGAGACTGAAGTATCTGGCACCCACGTTGAGAGTGCTGATCATAATAACGGCACCAACTAGAGCAACTAGCATAGGAAAGAATATATGGAAGCAGTGCTCGAGGTGGCGGCCAGAACTCCATGATACGGTGAGTGTGGCGAGGTAGGCGATGGCATATGGCGGAGCCTGAACAAGATACGTGATCGTCTTAGAGAAGCCTAGTGTCGACATGACGGAGGGCATGAAGTCTTTCATGCTCTG
Organism: Albifimbria verrucaria; assembly: GCA_020081605.1. Classification (NCBI taxonomy): domain Eukaryota; kingdom Fungi; phylum Ascomycota; class Sordariomycetes; order Hypocreales; family Stachybotryaceae; genus Albifimbria; species Albifimbria verrucaria. The sequence goes on from JAHREC010000013.1 coordinate 4,541,829, forward strand.
TGAAAGCACTACTGTGAAGTGCAAGGCCGCAAAAGCCCAGGTGAATGGATCTTTGCATGCAAGCCAGAAGCCGCCCCAGTAGTCACCCTCGTCATCCTCCGAAATGCCACCATTGGAGACAAGCATGCGATATTGCGCCATCTGGGCTTGCTCTTCGGTAAAGTAGGGCTTTTGGTATTATTTGGGTAGTTCGGAAGGAACCAGAATCCGAAAATTCCAACCAATATGGACACAATGCCTGGTTTGATGATGAGCATTATGAAACCGGACAATGGGACGTCACTCACCTTCGAGGATAAAGAACCACTTCCATGATGCCAACCCAGAAATACCATCCATGTTGGTTAAAACAGCAGCGGCCAATAGACCAGAGATGATGTTTGAGACAATGTTGCCTGCGTGCCAGATGGCCATACGAAATGGCGATTCGGCTTTGGTATACCATGAAGACGTGACAAGAGCAACAGCAGGAACGAAAGGACCTTCCGTAAGTCCAATGATGAATCTGCAAAGCATGAAGCCCCAAGGCCGAGTAACGAGAGGCATGCAAATGGTGACGACAGACCAGCCCAGCATGATAATTGGCAACAGAACCCGGGGCTGGCCCTTAGCGATGATGACATTGGCAGGAATTTGAGATATGATGTAGCCGACGTAGAAGAGGGAAATTCCGGCTGACCATTCGACATCGCTCATGTGTAAATCTTCTTGCATACCAGCGAGTCGAGCGTTGGAGACATTGACGCGGTCGAGATAGCTACCATTGGTAAGTATACCTGATATCAAGACCACAAGGGTTACTTACTTCATCAAAAGCATCATAGTAATGTAAGGGAGGAAAACCCAGTCAAGCTTTTTTAGTACTTGCTTGTTCAACTCTTCAAGCTTCTCCTCTGAAGCGTCGGCAATCAGGGAAACCGCTGACGCAGGGCGTGGAGATCCAAGCCATGGGCATTCCCGTTGGCCTCAATGTGAAGGGCCGCTGGGTCCTTGGCTAGAGAGTCTTGGGACTTCCTGACCTCAGCATCGGAGGGTTTGCTGTCTTTAGGTTGGTTGGCTGACATGGTGAATAGCAAAGACAAGATTTCTCAAGTTGCCCCGGATCTCTTTGAAGTTTGGAGAGAAACCGACGAGGGATGAGATGCCACCACCCAAGATTCTCGAGGAACCCCAGCCCTCTTATACAACGAGAAGAGAGAGCGCGCTGGGTTCGAGGGTACCCCGGCTGCTTGCGACTATGCTTCCCGGAATTTCTCCTCACCAACCCCAGGTCGAAACAAGTATGGGGATAAGCCTTGCCATGAATTGACCAAGCAACTCCAAGACAATTGACGCTAAGCTTTCCCCAACCAGCTAACGGTACTTAGGTGCGGAGAAGGCTTCGGTGGTGATCCGCAAGAGGTGTCAGGGCCATCGGACCACGCCCGATACCACAATTACTCGATTATGATGGTGGGCCTAAGGAGACACGAATAACAATAGCATGTCGCCAAGGCCGACTAATACAAGCATCAGTACTAAGCTTGAGTTAAGAGCCCATCATCGGCCAAGTCTAGGCTATTGAATCTGAGCGCCAAGATGATTCCTGAACATCGCTGAAGCATCACTCCTGGCTTTTGAACTAGGCCGCTGATTTACAATGGGAGCGGTCCATACGCCTACCAGTGGCGCTGCTTTTAGAGCCAGTGCTTGCGGTCATGCGGACAACTGCCAGAGTCCTATACAAATCCTGTCACTCTTTAGTTAACCGTTCAGATCTTAGCTATCTAATCATCCTGCTGGTTTGTGGTTGTAACTTCATTCAACAGAACTAGAAATGGAATAATCTGAACATCGCTTTTGTAGAAAGTTGAAGTCGTCTCTATGAACAAAGTGTGGAATGGGCTACCCTGGTGACTAATTGATACTAAGTCAAGGCCCGCTGCAAGGCGAGGACTACCAAGACTTTGCGTATTGAACTTTCTGAGAAGTAATTGATAAAATTGACTACTTTTCCCTAAATCCGGACTGATACTAACTTAGCAGTAGAGTGCTCAAAGTAAACCACCCTTGAATGTATTAACCACCTCAACACCATGCCCCCACCTGGTGATACTTCAAGCATATAGTAGGGTGAAACATCAACTACAATCCCATGATCAGATGGATCTAAATGCTTGGACCTCTACCAAAGAGCTATCTTAGCAGTCCAGTATCTCCCCGGTTGATAAGATGAAGCGGATTGAGGTGGGAATAGTTTACAGGTGGCAGCACCTGGTGAGGAACATTCTCATACACTTCTACACTTCACTATTGGCCTTTTTCGAAAGAAACATCAGGAATTGTTCGGACCGGTCATTCAAGGGATGAATAAATTCACCGGCCCTCCCATCTGCTACCAAACTCTCTCCCTCCCTTCTCACCTCTCCTAATTCCGAGTCCATTTGACCCCATCGCCTCCATCCCAAATCACCTTTCTTGGACATCGCGACAGTGAATGGTATCGGGGAACTTCAAGGAGGGCTAAAATACTTTGTCTTGTGGTTGACTTTCAGGCACGCAAACCACAAGCCTCTGCCGCCACCGTAATTCACGAACCTCTGCCGCCATCGCCAGTCACGTACCTCCGCCGTCGTCGTCAACCACAAACCTCCGCCGCCATCGCCACTTTCTGGCACGCGAACCACGAGCCTCTGTCGCTTCCCTCTCCAGCCGCAAGAGGAGAAGAACACCAAACACAGAGTGGGAGCTCGTTCCAACCCGCAGGCCGCCATGTCACCTCAAAAGCCTGCAGTCAACAGGGGCAGCCATCCGCCAACGAGAAAGACCACAAATGGTGTTTCGAAGTCGCGGAGTGCCAGATCTGTTAAGTTGGTCCCAAACAGCTACAATGACGAAGATGCTTCGCCTTCAGGTGCTTATGCTATGCCTGATGACCCAGACGCCGAAAGCGCTCAGGACTATAGCTGTATTGCTGTTCTTCGACTAGGCGAATACGGCAAGCAAATCCCTGAATTCCAAACACAAGAAGCGAACCAGGATTGGACCCAACATTTTCACCCCAACCCATCCTTGGGAGATGAGTCCATTCACACCCAGACTCAGCAGTGGACCAGTTGTAAATACCCTCCCGGAATCTCATTCATGCACACCTTCACACCAGAGGGCCAGAATCCTGGATTCTTGAGCAGATATGCTGGGTTCTCGTCAAAAGCGCAACTGGTCGTCTTTGCGGATAACATAGGTACTTACAACTCATGATTTTGTTCAAGCTTGCTCGAAATCTGCTTTCCCTGCCTGTATCACTTCTAGTACTAATGGGCTCTAGTTCCTGATATCTGCCGCACGGCACTCCTCTTAATGTCGAGGAAAAAACAGACCACAACGGATATTCAAAAGCATCTTGCAAACGAAAGCAATGAGCAGATCATGGATACAAGACTTTCAACCCCTGACGATGTGCATGAGAAGATGTTCTTCGAGAGAGTCAAGCGATGCTATGCAGATTTCGCAGAGATCAAAGAGCCAACCAATATCTATTCAGCGGGCAATTCTGCAATCATCAACAAGGTGTTCAAGAATGCGAAGATCCAGGCAATCCTCCTCGACATTTTTTCTGGCTGCCAAAAGCCAACATTCATTCCGATCTCCACAATGATGACTGGTAGCAGTGTTGGGGACCATGGAACAAGATTGGATGCGGAGGCAACAATTGTCAGCAATGCTATCCAGATCTTGTTGTTCGCTACGAAGGGATAGAATTCCAGCAGCAACTACAATCGTTCTGATACAGAAACCAAGCGATTCCCAACGCCGAAAGAGATGTGGAACAGCGAGGAGGGCTTCATCGGACAGTATACCCTCGAAGACATCAACCGGGCAATATGTCTGTTCTTGTATTCTGCAAGCAGACGTAAGTCTCGCGCAGAGTTGCTCGGAACACGAGTGCCTACCGCGGCAATTGAGAAAGGATTCTTTGGGTATCGTACTACGGACCTGAACGAGGAGACCTTCGAAGCCCTGGAAGAACCAGACAACACTGAGCCTCAACATAAGACCCTAATTCCAGCGAGAGAGAACCGAAATGACGGAAATCCTCTCCATTCCCAACACAATTCGGCCAAGACTGTCCAGCAGTCTGCTAATAATGCGACGTCTTGTGATGCGGAGCTAATTCAAGTCATTTCTAATGATAATTCCACGGACGTTCCCGAACCTATCACACAAGCTGGGAATTCCGCGCAACTGGCTGAGGTAACTGCAGAAGCCGACAACGAGCCTCGAATAAATGTCGCACTTGCTCAAATCATCAAATCCGCCGAAGAAAAACATGGAATAGCCCATGTGGATGATGTATATGCCGCGACAAGAAAGCAGCTTATGACATTTGATCATGTTTGTCCGAAGGAAGACGCGGATGACTTTATCCTTCAGGCTACACAAAGCGAAATCATCTCAAAACTACTAGATGGACAGCCTGAGAATGAAAACAAAGAACTAATTGAATCAATGCGTGCCGCCTTCTGCCTTGATCGCTTGTTCAATGGGATTCAAGACACCGCACAACACCCACTCAATGAGTACTGCGATCGCTACGGCGTCGGACGCTGGCCGGACTTGAAGATTTATCCTGGTCAGACTAAATCACATTCACTGTTGCCGCATCAGCTAATCAGTAAGTTAATTTCGGTTGAGATTTGACATTATGGTTCGGGGAACATCTAAGTCCTCCCTGTACTTATTACCTATACATGTCAACAATATGCTAATTACTCATAGATGCTCATAAAATATGCAGCAGTCTCATGTCTGAACAGCGTAGCCAGTTCCTCGGCGACGAAATGGGTCTTGGAAAGACTATCTCACTCGGCGCTGCAATTCTTTTCCGAAATCGCCTTCAGAGAACCATCCGTGATGACAAGTATTTTGCTAGGCTTCATGCTCAAGGTATTATGGATGTTGATGGACACAAGCACGAAAAGTTGTCGAATGAAGAGTGCCAGGACTGGGGATTCCCAGTGTTCAAGCCGTCTCTGGTCCTTTGCACGGTCAATGCTATAGGCAATTTCTGCTCCGAAATTAGGGGTTTTCCCCAACCATTCGCATTATTCTTTACTATGGTCACTGGAGTTGCCCTATAGATTCTTCTGCAGAATTAGTCTCTAGAGCCGAATTCAAACCGTTCATGGATGGTTTGTGGTGCGAGAGATTCAAGCCAGTGGTAAGAAACCCTTTTACGATGCCGCTTGAGCAACATGCTAACTATCTAGACTGGGCTAACTATCATAATTTCGAGTTATCCCACATTCTATCTGAGGACCATTTTCCGCAAAGGGAGCTATTCCTCTGGAAAGAAGGCTATGGCCCCTCTCATGGGAATGTCATGGCTGAGAATTCAGATACACCCGAGGATGGTGAAGAGGAAGAAGATGATGATGATGATGAAGAGGCCCTGGGACGAGGTTCCAGTAAATCAGATGCTGGAAGATCTAAGAAGCTTCGCTCCTATAATTCGAAGGATCTAGTCGATTCTGAAATTACTATCACCAAAAACAGTGCACGCGCTGATGGCTACAGGGTCAGCTACAACTTCCGGATTCCTCTGGAGGCGTCGCCTTTGTTTGGTCTTGTTGTCCTCGATGATGCCCACATAGCACGTAACCGAGGGTCGTACTATTGTCAAATGGTCTCGATGCTCAATAAAGAAGGTCTGTTATGGATGACGGGAACAACACTATACAACAGGCAGTCAGATATGGTCGCTCCTCTCATGCTCATGTGGCAAATCCTGGATATTGATTGGGACTACAAATCTGCAAAACTCGGCGACTTGATGGGTCTATACCATCCAGAATACAACCCGATGCTGGAAGAAAATAACATCAACATTGGAAGCCGACAAATCACGACTCAGGGCATATTTTATAATATGGACTATTCGAATGGTGCGCTTGCCAAGATGAAGCAAGCTTTTGATCAAGATGGCCGTCGTCTTTGGCTGATGTGTCCTGGCCTCTTCGAAGATCTTGGGTCTGAGACTGAATGGAGCATTGAATTTGCACATCAAGTCCTCAGGAGCGTTTTTACAAACCTCCAATGCAAATGGACGATGAGTTCACGCATAGAATTGCCCGACGGCACCAGCTACTTTCCTGGAGCAAATATCCCTCCGTATCAAACAATCACCGAAGAACTGGGCTCTGACACGTACAATGGCCGTAATGTCAAGGCGGCCTGTGATGAAGCTATTGTGCAGCTTTTCGTACGAAATGCTACAGCAGATACCAGACAACCAACCTCTTCGGCTATCCCTTCCTCAGAGGCCAGGTGGTCAAAAATGTCGGCCGCAATTGTCAACTTCGGAGCTCATCGGCGCGGGATATTATATTCAAATGACGCCCGATACATAGTCATGCTTGACCTTAAAGCCGCGCGTGAGCTTCTTGGTGATAAAAGAATACAGAAGACGATGCTGCTGCTCTTCAGCCTCAAATTCTCACAGAAGCTCAGTGTAAAACTCTAGTAAAAGTGCATCAGGAAGCCACATCTACTTCTGTCGGATTCCTCAAAGTCTGGGACGTAGCAATCAATGATATGTCAGGTGGCCTAGACTTCTTTTACGAGCAAACAAGAACCGACGTCAAAGTTCTACGCCCCAAAGATTGGGGTGACTTTTTGACGTGGTATCTGGATGGAAACCCCACAATGGCTCGAGTGCTCCGGCTTCTTCATCGCTATGTTTTTGAGCAAGGGCGTCGCGTCCTAGTCTTTTGTGATGTTCCCATCATCCAACTGTGAGCTTTATTCTTTCCCTTCGCATCATCTCAGAACACTGTTTCAAAACCCTCCCAATCATCGTGCTAACCTATTATCAGATTGACTACTGCAATCATTAAGTATGCAGGATTCGCCGTGGCCGCTATTCGTTCCATCGACTCTTCAAGTCGGAGGCAAAGAAACATTAAAGAATTTTGCAAAAGGAATCGACCCTGGAAGTCCTGGTTGCAAACATACGCTCGCTGGATTGCGCCGTGAGCCTCCACCCACAATGTTACACCGGCATCTTGATCAATTACACATGGAGCCCAAAGCACGAGTTACAGTGCATGGGACGTATACACCGAATCAAGCAACGGTTCCCAGATGTGTGGCATTTGATCAAGGTCACAAGCACGTACCATGATTTCCAAGAAATGAATCTGTGTAGGAAATGGGTAAAGCTCGCCATCACAGAGGCAGACCTAGCCGGTTGGTACCCTCCTTTCCTTAGGGAGGTTGTTCTTTATGAGGCCATCCGAACCCGTTGGAATCAGCCTTTTAATAGGTACGCCTGGATCCTAATGAAGGGCATCAATCCAGATGCAGGCTTTGATTTCAACTCACCAAGTATTCGTATCCTTGGACATCTACTTTCATTGCTGGCACGTGTTGCTGTGCATTGTACTGAGGCATGCCAGATATGGTTACAAGAAAACAACAAGCACCTTTGCAAGGCTCTGCATTATATGGCCTCTCAATGGTCCGGCAGCTCTGCCGAGGCTCTCCTTGAAGAGAAGAACCTAGAGCGGCTAAGAAAGGAGTTTCTACCAGAGCTAGAGGCGGCTGTTCAGGATGTCGTTGAACGGACCAAAGAAGATGACGAACTTGACCAACGCCTGCAAAGAGACGATGAGATAAGTGAGAAACGACAAAACCATACGGGTCTTGCTACTGGCGGTGTTCAGGGAGCAGAATGCGAGGATGATGCTCCTGGAGGCTCAGACGAGCTTATGGGTGATGACTAGGATGCAGATATTGGTGGGGGCTTGGAGTGAACTCCGGTTGATGATATCTAGAACATGTGACGGATTGGGATCCATGGGAAAGCTGGATACATTTAGAGACCATCCTTGGGAGACCATTCAGGTTCTTGCTTAAGGTAGAGAGATATTTGCTTAACATGACCGTTCTTGCAACCATCCCTGGGGCCCTTTCCTTTAGTGTCAAAACTTCCTTAAGCCTTTTTTCCCCTGGTACGACACCAGGAGCGAGAGGGAGTCTTGTTAACGATACAAATGACGACAATCAGTTCACTGGTGGAGATTATCAGGATCTGCCAATAGAAAATGATGAGCATGAAGAGAAGATCTAGAGTGTCTGATGACCAGACTATTGTTCTTGGGAAGGGTTTCGGACATGGCCCGCTCAGGGGCAAACTCATCGGACCAGACGCGGCTGTCCAGTGACAGCCTCAATAGTGGATCAGGGCTGATGAAGCTCGAGACCGAACAAGCATTGATGATGGTCTGTAGGCGAGATTCTGCCACAGGTTCATCTTATGGTTGTGAGTGATACTCGGCACTCGCTGGAATAGGGTCTGAGTGGGTGCTGCAAAGTCGCGGGGCTGTTGGTTCCGTTTGGGGATGCAGACAAGGGTTGCTTCAAGTGAGGCTATACCTGTGCGGGCATAAAATGGTTCGGTGTTTTCTGCTGCCCCATGGGGTATTGTTCAGGGTTAAACAAGTTGTTAGTTAGCTCTGAGTTTGTTGGTAAGAGATGCCTAGATGGCGAAGAGAGAGCCCTCTCCGGTGGTATTTATAGGTTCGTTCTACCATTTGTTTTCATGCCTTGAGCTGAAGCTTCATGCACGCTGACAAGTCTGTCATCTGTCATGGAATCTAGTCTGCAAAGTTCGGCTGTGATGGTATAATTTGTTTTGTTGTTCAACTTATATGCGATGATGTTATATTGATCTATAGCCTCACATCAAAGGGTTGTGGTAGGGATTGATGTAAGAAATCTTGCCCAGAGAAATCAAGACTACGAAATCCACCAGCGGTTGCTGGAAATACATAACGTTAAGTTAGAAAGTTCTACACCAATGTTGTCTGTCTCGGTGGGCTCAAGCATGGATGGACCGTGGAGGAAAGTTGGGACTAAATGCCACAACCCCAGAACTAGTGCCAGCCAGCATTTGTAAACCAAACCAAACCAAACCAAACCAAACCAAACCAAACCAAACCAAACCAAACCAAACCAAACCAAATCAACCCAAATCAACCCAAATCAACCCCGCGTCCAACATCACCATTCCACGTCGCAATTGTCACGGCCCATTGCGCAGCACGTCCAAGGCAGGAATCGACGTTGAGCGGTGCGCGTTGCCATGGTGTGCTTCTGTAGGTGACATGTCGCCAGAAGCGCTCGAGGCGGAGAGGAGCAAACACCTCCCTGCATGTCGACGGTGTCGCGTGCGCAAGATCAAGTGCAACCGAGGCGCCCCGAAATGCGCCAATTGCACCTCGTCCAACGCGGCCTGCATTATCGTGGATCCCATCACCTCGGAGCAGTACCCGCGCGACTACATTCGCGAGCTCGAGGAGAGAGAGCGCCAGCTGCGCGCAAATCTTGACGCCTCGCCTTCGCACGCCTCGTCGGCACCCTTGGCCCCTTTGGAGCCTCTGGAGCCTTTGGAGACGGACCAGGACACGCCTAACAGCCTTGCCCCGACTGTCTCCGCATATCGGAATAGCGCCTTTGTCGGAGACGGCAGCGGGTTGAGGTACGAACTAGCTCCAGTCTTGTTGTTGACCAGTCCCCTGACCCTCTCACCACAGCTTCCTTCGCCATATCCTGTCAGATGCAAAGTGGCAGGTCTACAAACCCCAAATTCTCCATCATCTTGCAGAGCGGAACCAGATTCCAGAACGAGATGTCTCGGCCAATGTCCTGCCGTCCGTTGACGAAGCAACTGCGCTGATGCGGAATTAGTGAGTTTGTATCAGCCGTAGCTGGCGCTTCCCGCCGTCTAACCCTTCCAGCTTCGCACGCTTCCACATAAACCATACGTTTCTCCTACGCCAGGATGTTTGGGACTTGCTCAACCGCATGTATCACCCTTCGCCGGGCCAGACACCTTCGGCTCAGGACTACTTCCGCTTGTTCATGGTCTTTGCTCTCAGCGCAGTTACTCGGTATCGCAAAGGCCTGAGCAAGGATCATCCTTTGGCTACTATCTTGCCGCTCAGGAGTATCTCTCGGAGATACCTCTCATCGGCACTCTCGATGCGATCCAAAACTTCCTCCTGGTTGCCAGGTTTGGCATGTATCACCACATCGGTTAGCCGGCAATTTTCTGTGCGATACTATTCACTTGATATCTGACATTCCATCTTAGGCACGTCTCTCTGGGAGATTGGCCGTTTCTGTATGCGCCAGTGTGTTGAGTTGGGCCTACACACAGCGCCACGGCGTCGCCTCAGTCTCCTCGAGGAGCAACATCGCCGTCGTATCTTCTGGGAATGCTACATCCTGGACTGCTATAGCTCCGGGGTCCTAGGCAGACCTTTTGCCATATCTGATCAAGACATCACCGTAGATCTACCAGTGGACGCCGATGATGAAGTCATTACCAACGCCGTCATGGCACCTTCATTATCAAGCATCACAGTGCAGCCAGCAGCCCATCCGACAGAGCTATCTGTCTTTATCTTTTGCATAAAACTCCGCAAAATCACATCCAGGGTTCACCATGAATTCTACGCGCGCCGAGGGAAGAGTCTGAACAGCGGTGAGGCTACTCCCATATCAAACTTCTCTTCCGGTCACGTATATGTCAAGATATACCAGTTCTTAGACGAACTGAGCGCTTGGAGACAAGAGGCGCCTGTCTTCAGCGAGCCTCGGTCTCTCTACGAACGCCCTGAGTGGTATGATTTTCTTCTCGAGAAAGATAAACTTGTTCTTATTAGGGGAGCCATTCATTGCGTCCCCAGAAGAAATGGCCACGCCCCTGAAGATCTACTTATTCTCTGCTTGGATAGCGCGATCCAGGTTATTGAGCTCTATAACCAGATGTTGCAGCTCAAGTATATCACCTGGACTAGGAGCTATTTCCAGGTTATTTTCGCCGCCGGTTTATCCATCATCTACTGCGTATCAGTTGGTGTCGACAAGGATTCTGCTTCTTCTCAGCGACGTCCTGGCAAGGCTCTTACGTTATGCAGCGAGATTCTTCGATATTTCAAAATGGAAATGCCAGATGCAGGAGATTCTCCATTGTTTTTGAAATACTGCGCGAGAACCTTCTTCGAGACTTCAACGCTGCCACTTCCAACGACGGGGCGACAACAGTGCTCGTGCCACGGCCTCGGTTGCGCCAGGTCTCGAGTCTTTACAGCCAGCAGATACTTCAAATGGGGACCAACGCCAGTTCGGCTCCATCGATTGGAATATGCAAAACGCCAATGGCCAGAATAACCAATCTCATCCACAGCTTCAACCTCTAGCGCCGCCAAATCAACTACCCCTCTCCCCAATCAGCAATATAAACGGCCAGCCGCAAGACTTTGGTCCCGCCCTAGACCTGCAGCAACAACAAGATGTGCTGCTTGACTGGCCAATACTTACCGATGAAATGATGGAGCATCTAGAAGCTGGCTTGGGGAGTTTGCGTGGGAGTGCTTGATACTGACTTCCAAGGATGGAATACATGATACACGCGAAATTCATCACGACAGCTAATCACAGTGAAGACGGTTGTTCATCAAGAAAAGTGGAATCGCTGCGTATTTATAATAATCTAACTAAAAGAAACGTCACTTATTCAAACGGTCTCTGCCCATCTAAGCCTCCTTCTGGATATACTCATAAAGACGCTGGGCAGCCGCCACCGCCGTCTCCATTTGTGTTTGTGAAGTTGCTGCGCCAATGTGAGGCGTGCTCAATACACGCTGCTGCCACAAGGCACTGTACTTCTCATAGGTTGGGGGCTCCTGTTCGTGACAATCAAGGCCAGCGCCCCAGATCAGGCCCTCGCGGAGGCTGCGCTCAAGATCAGCCTCGTTAACGATGCCACCTCGGGCGGCGTTGATGATGATGGCATTGGGCTTCATGGTACTCATCTCCTTGTAGGTGATGAGGTCGCGTGTCTTGGGTGTTAGGGGAACGTGTAGGCTGAGCACGTCCGACGCTCGCAGAACTTCCTCAACTGTCTGGGCCCGTGTATGAGGAATGTCTGACCAGGCATCGGCGGGCAGGAAAGGGTCATATGCGATAATGTCTGCATCAAAGGCTCCGCGGAAGATGCGAGCAACAGCCTCGCCAATGTTCCCCATGCCTAGAAGACCCAGCGTCTTACGGTAAATAATAAGACCAGAGCATGTCTCCTTGGGAACAGGAGTGCCATTTGATTGCTGGGACACTATTCAGGGCACCTCACGGGCCACGCCCATGGTGAGCGCGAGCACTGTCTCAGCTACAGCACGGGCGTTGACACCAGGTGTGTTGAATATCTTGATGCCACGTTCTTCGCATGCCTTGGCGTCAATCTTGTCGATACCTACACCCTGCTTGCCAATGGCCTTCAGGTTGGGGCACTGAGCAACATCCTCTGCAGTGAGGTATGAGGAGCGGATGAGCAGGTACTCTGCATTCTGCCTCCAGTTTTCGTGTCCGGCATCTCCAGGGAGGATGGCGTTGAAGCGCTTGCGGCAGTATTTGATGGCTTCTGGGTGGAAGGTGTCGAGAAGATAGACAGTTGGCTTCTTGGAATCAATGGAAGTGGTTTCGACGGTATAATCACCGTTATCATCAAGTCTTCCGGGTGCCATGTTTAGGGATGTGATCTATTCCAGATCAAGAGCAATTGAGAAGAAATACCGAAAGTAAGGACTTGGAGATGCAGAAGATGTAGTAGGATGCGGCAAGCTACTCGTATGGGGAAGTCTTGGCTCTTTGGCTACGCTAAAGTGAGGGATCTTAGGGAGACAATCGCATATTTAGTCTTTACGGTTATGCCGCGGCTCGGAACTATGGATAGGATCACCGGTCCGATGACTATGGTGCAGTCATAACCAGCAGCTCGATCACAGCGATGATACTCGGAGTTGCTTGGTGTGTATAAGTGGTGTGGTCCACTGTGGGTTGTCGGAGGTGGTCCGTCGGTGGCCAGCCGCGGGACCGTGGTCGGACCTCATGCGTACCAAGCTGGATTTCTCCACATATCCTTGACAGTTCGTGCTGGACATGATGCGGAGGTAATCTGGGGTATGGGAAAGACGCGATTCCTGTTTGCATGCTCAGTCGAGCGAAGTGGTGAGCATGAATGGAATGCTATTACATCAAAGGCTTACATTTGACGATAGATCTTGTGAGGTAAAGCCTACTTGACTTAACAGTAGACGATTCTGTAGACTCTTGGTATGAATACTAGTTTACAATTCGACTTATACCCATATGTCCTGAGGTTCTGATCATAATGTTGAAAGACATCGTTACTTCGTAATTCGATCACTTTGGGCAGTGGCTTCATGTAACCCTTTTTGTATGCCTGTGATGCTAATTTTATATCATATCTGCTTTAAACTTAGGTCATATAGAGAAACAATGAAACGGCGATGAGATGCTGCTATGTCAATATTTATTTTAGTGTCCTAGTCAACAACATAGCCTTGTGCGGTAAATTGAGATTTGCTCATGTTCAATATTCATATCTATCTCATTACTATTTACATTCTATTACCCTCTATCAAGCTTAAGCCTTTCCATTCATTCCATTGACACCATTGGCCTGTTGTCCCATCACCTTGGTGTTGAGGGCGGCCATTTCAGCCCCTCTCTTGGAAGCACCAGCGAGCAGCAGAGGGCCATCGGTGGCAGCCATGACCCATCGGGCGCCCATTGAGCAGAACTTCTCGACAAGGTCTAGACGAGAGTGCAGGCCACCAACACCAACCCACTTGCCAACCTTGTTGCAAGCAGCAATGGTGCGCTCATAAGCCTCGGTGACACGGGGTTCTCGTAATCGCCAGGAATACCCATCTCGGCAGTCAGGTCGTTGGTGCCGATCAGCAGGGAGTCGACGCCCTCAACGGCGGCAATCTCATCAACAAGCTCCAAGGCCTCGAGGGTCTCAATCATGGGAATGACCAAGGTGCCGGCGTTGCAGACGGGGTTGGAGACCTTGGCGGGGAACGAGCGGAACTGGAAGTGCGGCAGGCCGTTGGTGGAGGATCGGCAGCCAACAGGCTGGAACTTAGCGGCGGCAACGACATCCTTGGCATCCTGGACGCTGCGGATGTGGGGACGATGACGCCGAGGGCACCCCGTCAAGAATGCGGGAGACGAAGAAGGGTCCTTGCTCGGGGCCCGGACAATGGGCGCGATGCCGGCATACAGCGCCGACATGCAGATCTGGCCGGTGGTGTCAAGGTCGAACGAAGAGTGCTCCATGTCGATGAGGATGCCGTCGAAACCGGCAGTCTTGGCCATCATGGAGATCTCAACTGAGCGGACCAGCTTGACACTCATGGTGTAAGCGACCTGGCCCGAGGCCATCTTGTCCTTGAGGGTGTTTGTCAAAGTGCAAGCCATTTTGAGAGTGGTTTTCTTGTTACAAAGAGGCTATCTGGGGTTGATATTGAATGAAGGGTATAAAGAGAGGAGAGAATGAGGAGCAAAAGGGCGGAAGAAGCCTGCCGCGATGCAAAGAGGGTATTTGGTTTGGGCTGTTGGTCGAATTCAGAAGCCAATGATTGCAGCCCAAGGCATACATATATATCGAAGGCCTCAATGCAACTCTCCTATTTATCCCGAGGCAATCGGAGGGCACCCTACGATGCGAAGCCGGAACCACCGCGATACCCCCACATAGGGGTCCGGGTTGCATTGTCCGTCGTGTGAGTGTGAGTCTTATCTGCAGCACCACAGAATCTGGAGCTGGCGTGTATGGATCGTCACATCGGTTCCCCGCAGCATCAGTCGCAATCAGGCATTGGCATTGGGTGGTGTAAGCCAGCCTCGGACCTGTGCCGCTGGTGTGCCAATGGTTCGGCGAGTGGAGACCGGCAACGGGGCCGTATATCGGAGTCGAGGTACGTACCTTTGCTTGGTTCATGTCGCTTTCGTCTTGTCTTGCCTTGGCACCAAGCCGCCCGCATCTCATCTATCGTCTCCAAATCTACGCGCAACTCAGCGGATGGGCGAAGGAGCGCGCAGCCAACCTCCGGCTTTCACGTGAACATACACGGAGCTGTTCCGTATACCAGAACATGCCCGCCGCTCGCTCCGCTACGCCCAATCTCATGCCCCAGGCGTGTGAGCGGTGCTGGAAGCGGAAGCAGAAGGTAACGTTAATTTACCAATCCTAAATTTATCCTTGAATTGTGAAAATCGGAAGCATCTAATGTGTGGCCGCGGTAGTGTGATCGTCAGAAGCCATGCTTGCAGTGCCGGAGAGCCAACGCCTCATGTATCGAGCGTCACATGGGCACCGTCCTAGACCCGTCCGACCCTCATGCTCACCATAGGTATACTGCCAAAATTTTCCCATGTAGCTTTTTGAATAAACACTCCATTGTCAACTACTAATTCTCTATTTCTAGCTATATTGAATCGCTAAAGGGCAGGGTTCATACCTTGGAGGCCCGCGTCCAGGCTACGTCCCCGGCGACCGCTGCCTCGTCCGGGCCCCGTCATTCCAACGCCGGTGGAAGCTCCGCTACACCGGCCGCACAGCCGCTGGCTCGCCGCGGAGAGATGCAGCGTAGCCCAAGCGGCATATCGCCCGGGTCGCAGGCCACTCGGCCACCACCCACTGATGCTTTGCATGATGAGATGGGATACCTCCCTCTGAGCGCCATGGCCGAACAGTGGGAGCAGCCTTTCTCAAATCAACATATATCTTTCCAGACTCAGGTTCAGGCGGCTACCTGTGCTTCAGGGAATAACCCTACCGTCTCTAACAAGCAGAACACGGCCATCTTTGGTCAGCTAGGCGACTTCCACCGCAGTCTTTTACGGCAAGGGGTAAACTTGGCAACCATTGAAACAGGCGAGCCGTTTGCGAGATTCGTGGAATTATTAAAATACGCGATACCCTTCTTGTCCCATGAGCAGCTGACCCAAGATTACCAGTTGGTCCTGCAGGCTTGCAAGGAAAGCAAGGTGGGTGACTTCATAACGGAGAATCCAACAAAGGTCATCCTTGTCCATCTAGCGGTCGCTACTGGACTTCTTCTTTCCAAGGACCATCGATATATGGAGAGCTACGCAACAGCTTTAGCACTGACATCTCACCAACTGGTTCCACGGGCAATCGCTCTTTATGTGATTTAGAGGCTGCGCAGATATTAACTATGATGGCCATATTCTCTATATACAGCTCTTTTGGGGTTCCACCTGGCACCTCTTAGATCTGGCCACAACACGGTGTATTGCGGCAGGCTTGCATAACGCCAGTATTTCCGGATCTGATTCCGATGATGTAGAAAAGGAGAATAATCGACGGGCCTTCTGGTCAATTTACATGCTCGATGCGTAAGTGTTCTGTATCAAAGACCTTTTGGGTTGGCATTCTGAATAGGATGTAGGTTCGTGAGCTTCTCGCTAGATCGGCCCTTTCAGATACAGGATGAAGACATCACGACTGCTGTGAGACATACCCTAAGGCGCGGTTATTGGTACAATATTTTGCTGACCTTCATCAGCCCCCGTCAAATACGGGAGAGAGGGACGAATCGGAGCAGCTGCAGTCTTGGAATGTACAGCACGCGATGCTGCTTCATGCAATGCGCAGAGATCCTTCCAAGGGCATGCTCTTCCACTACAGCAACTACCGTTACTGGAGAGAGACTGCACCACTAAGAAACCCTCAGCAACAGAATGTCTGGATACGGAGGTATCACATACAGCGCATGTGTTGCCGCAGCCTTGTCAGCATTCTAGCACTAGCCGAGGTGTCCCCTTCGAAGCAGGCATCTCCAACCATCACGGGCCATGCGGAAAAGGAGTTTACAGGTTTTCTCACGACTTTAGAGGAGCAGTGCAAACCCGAGGGCTGCGCGCTGACGACATTTGATAGCATCGACGCCTTCAACGCTGGTGTTTCGCTGGTCTATATAATGGTATGCGGCAGCCCGGCACCTTTGATACCAGATGTAATGCGCGCAGTGGTCGGAGTGGCCCACAGGGTTATGCGGCTCTTGGCCGCCATATCAGAGAGGTTCACCAGCGTGCGCAGCCTGTACGATATTTTTGGCGCCTTCACGATGGCATGCGGTGACGGAGCCTGGGGTCCTGTAGCGACTCTTGTTGAGAATGCCGACTTGTTTCCCTCGCGGGCCGTGGAGAGACTAATGCGAACGACGATTGAGATGACCTCAGGAACTCAGGGAATGGAGTCGTAATGTAAGAGTAAAAGACAAGGGCTTATTTCAGGATAAAATTTAACGAACGTATTCGTTTGGTTGGGTGAGATCGTAAGATAACGGGAGCAAATGTATAATTGTATATCAGGATATTCAGCATAAACATGTGCTGAATTCCTATTGCAGGACGAATATGTGTCTAACAATATTTTGATATACCAAGGATAACGTGGTATATAGCAATATTCTAACACGAAAAGAATAAATGAATGTTTATGTTTCAGTACCCATTTCCTTGTCTAATGCTATCAACGGGTTTTGCGAGAAACCATATCCGTGGCTAAGCTGATATTGATAATTATGGATTTCATAAACACCAATTCAAGTGCAACACAATATGCAGTTCGGACGACAACCGACGAGCAGAAGGCATGAGGGGTAAATTCCAGGGTCCCTGGATGATGCGGGGTAGAAACTACCGGACCTCCTCCGACCTCCTCAGTCCGATAATATGTACTGAGGATGAAGATGACCAGGACTAACGTTAGGGTTGTCTCCCACAAGCCATGCAGATGCGCGAGACATCAAAGGAAGCTATAGTCTTGGCTTTTGCAATAGATTAGACCACCAAGACAGTGCGTCCGTGTGAAGCTCGTTTACGTACATCATGTTGAGCAAAGACCACGGCAGCTACGAAGGATAACTTACATGATCAGGATACATGGCAAGGGTTGATGGTCCACTTGATGCTAGGATATAATTATAGTAACCTCATTGGCATATGAAGGCTACATGCAGGCCCATGGTTGTCGTCGACGGTCCTCATTCGGTAAGCCAGCCCTTGGCCTACCCTATAGAACATGGGGATAGGTAATTCAGAATAGAAGAATGAACTTGGGTGATGGTGTCAAGATATTCAGACAAGGTTGACAACTATATCAGAAATGTATGATTTGTAACCACTGCATTATTGTGTTTGACCCAGTATTACATCTTATGCTGTATAGGCCTTATGGTTTTTGCTGTCTGAACATTAGCCATTTGGCTGTTGTTACTTCAGCAGACATCCTCTGCACCCCGACTACATCTCCTGCGATCATGTACCTTTCGCAATCACAGCATATAAAAAAGACGACACCAGACTACCGAGGAAATGCGGCGAGCAACTCATGGCGTCTCCACGGCCCCGTCGTTCAATCAACTTGCACGTCCATCACAAACCTCCCCATCGCATGGCTCTATGCCCAAATCCTGTCTCAAAGAGGCGGTATATCGATTCTTCACTTCATAGAAGAGCTGTATTTCCTCGCAAACGTCCAACATGTGCCCGCGGAGCTCGAAGCATCTTTAAAACCATCAACCAGATTCGACGCGGGATGAAGCCCAAGCAAGCACGGTAGACGCCGAAACACCCCAAACTCCAGACCCAACACGCTTGATCAAACACGACCAAGCAACGGCTCTTTGCTTCCCGCTGCTGTCCCTCTAGCTGCGCAACGCCTCGAGGCGATTCCGCATCTGATCCATCATGGCCTCGGCGTCCTCCTCTTCCTCCACCTCTTCTTCCACCCGCTTCTGCGGCTCCGGCTCCGGCGCTGCCGGCAGCTTGGGCTCCTTCCTGTCCTTGAGCACCTCGCCGAGAACCTTGTCGACCTCGCCCTCGGCCTCCTCATCCTCCATCAGTCCGTCAACATCCTCCGGCAATACGTCCTCGACCATCTCCTCGATGATACCAGCCTTCATCAGTTCGGTGCCCAACTCGCGCATCGTGCCAGAGAGCTCGGGCAGGCGGATCAGCGAGTTGACGTCCTTCATAATGCCAACGCTGGCGCGGATGGAACCCTCAATCTTGCGCACGGCAAAGGCCTCGTTGACCTGCATCTGGACCGAGTTGAGCTGCGCCTTGGATGTGACGAGGCGCGCTGAGGTGCGGCGCGCGCGTATCAGCTCCTTGGCGAAGTCGCGCACCTCCTTTGCGCCTGGGCCGCGCGGGTCGGGTCGCGCTGCGCTCGCTTGTCGGCCTGCATGATGAGGTTCCTGGTCTTGATCTCGACTTGCTTGACGGTGGCGATGTCGCGATCGAGTTTACGGATGTTGGAGCGTAGCAGGGCGTTGCATTTCCGGACCTGTTCAAAGCGGAGGGCATCAAGTCAGCGTTTCCGAGGCTCCAGAAACGGCGCCATCATTAATCGGCCAGAGTTGAATTGGTCGGCTCGTACCTGGGCCTGAGGGTCCGGCTTGACAAAGTACGCCCGTAACGCCTCCATGTTGAGAGTCGGCTGGCAGTAACGGCAGAGAGGGAGGAGGAGGAGGGGTTTGATGGAGAGGTTGTAAGGAGAGGAACGGACGAGATTAAATTCGGAGGAAAATGTCCGTTCTCGGTTTCTTGATGTGATGCAGAGCCCTGCCAGGTATCAGAGCCTCATGGGTTTGGCTGCGTCTTGTCTATGAAACATGCCAACCAACGAAGCTTCTTGGTGGTATCAGCGGTTGGAGCATGACGTGTGACGTTGGCAGGCCGGCGGTCAGAGGTTCCGTGGCCCCGAGGCTGGGGCTCCACACCAGGCTGCCTTGGTCCTGCTCCCTGCTTCTAGACAGGTCGAGCCCGCTGCAGGGCCTGGATGCCCGCGCAGGCAGCGGTTTAACGATCTGCTGACTACGCTAATCCAGCGCCCTCCCCGCCAGCACCGCTGGGCTCGCTGTACCGGTACTGTACCTGCGGGATCTCTGGCGGGCAGGCCTATGAAGCGTGTACTCTCTGTTACCCCGCCACGGGCTGACCGCAACATTCAAGCAGCTTCTGGTAAGGCATGATATCGGGGTATGGCCGTTGCAAGTACCGGGCTGCATCTACGGGTGTGTGCTTTGGCACAGACTATATATTAAAAAACAGTGCATAATTGTCCGGCATAAGCAGTAATGGCACTTGGCACAATGCCATGGTTTACGACAAGCCCATTGCCCCGTCTAGCCATCGTAGTCCTGCAAGACAAAAGCTGAACCAGCACCCCTCCCAAGGTGGCGCGGGAGCTACCCTTGGTACCCAGACAGGCGCTTAGGTCGCTAGGGTACCTGTGAGAGTCTGCCAGAACGACACGGCTTAAACAGAAGAGCCTGCCCGCTGTTAAGGAAGTACTACGCGCCCAGTGGACTCAGCCGCCAAAACTGAGGTGCTCTCGCAGCAGCCCAGGTTGGGGCCAGATATGGGGCATCCTAAATCTTTGAGCTTCTTAGACATTCCATGCTGCCCCAGCCCGTTGCGCAGCCTCATTGATACTCATTACCTTAAAGCTTTCGTCACTTGTAAAATTCCCACCTCCACAACCCTTCCGCATAACACATCACAATTCTAATCTCGTCCCCCCGACACTCACGACATTCGCATACTCTAGTCCTCAACAGGCTACTCATTCTTCATAACAATCACCAGTTTCCTTCACAACAAACCACCTACTTTCACAATGGCTGAGACAGCTACTCCCGAAGGTACGTTAAGCTATTCGTCTGCGCAGCCTCTGGACAAACACTAGGTTGCGACTGATTGTCCAAGCAATCTCCTGGCGCACCCCGACAAGCCAAAGACGGAATTGCCGTGTGCTAACTCTTTGCCCCTCCTTAGTCCTCTGGGCCCAGCGCTCTTCCGTCGCCGACGCCTCCAAGAACTTCATCTACCTGACCATCTCCGTCCCCGATGTCTCCAAGGAGGACCTGAAGCTCGACCTTAAGCCCACTGGCCTGACCTTCACCGGCACCTCGGCCACCCTCAAGAGGAAGTACCACGTCGAGCTCGAGTTCTACGCCGAGATCGACCCCGCCGAGAGCAAGATCAACCACACTGCCAAGAACGTCGAGATCAAGCTGCAGAAGAAGGAGCTCAAGGAGGAGTACTGGCCCCGACTTCTCAAGGACTCCAAGAGGCTGCACTTCCTCAAGACCGACTTCGACAAGTGGGTTGACGAGGACGAGCAGAACGAGGCTCCTGAGGAGGACTTCTCACAGTTTGGCGGCATGGGTAAGTCACCCATTCATACACCCAATCACGCTGCCCAGGCATAGCATACTTGCCTGGCCTTGATTGGCCCAGAGGTTTTATCATCTATCAGCAGAAACTAACATGGTGGCAGGTGGCATGCCCGGTATGGGAGGAGCTGGTACGTAACATCATGATTCCTTTCATTCACGAGGATCGCGAGGTTGCGCACAGACTCGCAACCCCTCGGCCAGCATATGTATCGTTCTCATGCTAACTTCATCTCTTAGGTGGCGGTGACTTCGGCGGTATCGACTTCTCCAAGCTCGGCGGCGGTGCCGATGGCATGCCCGACCTGAGCAGCATGGGTCTGGAGGGTATGCCCGGTATGAGCAGTTCCGGCAAGCCCGGTGATGATGACGACGATGATGATGAGGACGACGAGGACATGCCCGCGCTGGAAGGCGAGGATGCCAAGGACAAGGCTACCCCGGCGGCTAAGTAAAGATTAAGACGGCTCTTTGGATGATGTGTACCCTCAAGGGTCTCGTTAGGAGCAGAGAGGGAAGGATATCTCGTCTTCTCCTCGTCCGCGCGGGATTCATTCGCCATGACTTAAGATAGATGACCCTTTAAATGAATCAAGGACAGTCTACAACACAAAACTATACGTTTCGCGTTGGCAGCTCGCCGTGAGATCCCATGACAATTAGCCCACACGATGGAACGTCAATGTCACCATGCACAATGAAGACCATGAAGACAGTCGCTTCATTCTCATCACATTTGAGGAATACTCGTCTACAATGACTGAGACCAGCCTCTGGGATTTGGACAGCTCAAATCACATACACAACTGAGAGCGAGACACTGATATTTAACAACACTATGTACCCAAAGGCAGTAAGCATCCTCTGGTGCAAAGACGTCAAAGTCATGATCCCAAAGTGCATGTAGGAAGCTCTTTTACACATCCACATCTACACACAACCCCTGTAGTACTGCCGAGTTGAAACATAAGCCCAGTCTGACTAAGTGCCACAGCTTATTCTAGATGATAATTTGACAACTACGATGGTCATGCACGGTGAGACAGCTAAGGACGGCTCTGGATCAATTAGATAGGAATACTGAATGTTCCCTCTTATTTCCTGATTCCTTGCCTCTTTGCTTTTGGCAATCTGATGTAATAGTAATAGAGTAATAGTTGTACACATCCCGACTTCCCTGCGCCAAAAGCATTACGTTTGTTTTTCTTATTTTGCTTAAAAGAGTTGATGCGTTACGTCAGCGAAAGCAATTGTCTCTCCACACGAAAGCAGGATTACTAGGCACTGTTAGTTTTGCTCGTTTGCGTTGTATTGTTCACGACATACCATAATCTCATCCTCCATAGCAGCGTCGCCGCCCGCCGCCGGTGCAGCTGGAGCAGCTGCGGTGCTGGCGTTCTCAGCGGCAGGGGAGCGCCACCGCCGCCAAAGTAGTCAGCCATCTCTGAGTCCAGTTCCTCGGCGGTCTTCTTAGCAGGTCGAGCGTTGCGACCACGGCGGGGCTTGGCACCAGCAGCGGCACCCTTGTTGGCAGCACCCTTTCCGGCGTTTGGTGCCTGCTTGTTGGCAGCACTCTTGGGCTGAGCCTTGGGTTGGCTAAATCATATGTGAGTAGAAGTTCGCAAACAGATAGATGACAAAACCTACGTGGTGCGTTCGGCGAGGGACTTGGCGGCAGGTGGAATCACCTTGTCGGCTTGTCCAGCACCAACAACGATCTCAATCTATACACACGTTAGATACCCGGCTTGTCACACATGTTGATAGTAATCACCTTGATGGGGCGGCCATCGACAAGCAGACCGTTCAATTTCTGGAAGGCCTTGCTAGCGCCATCTGGCTTGCCGAAGATAACGGATGCAATGCCACGGCTTTGCGAATTGGGTCCGTAGGAAAGCTCAACCCTCTTGATGGCGCCGACGGATTGTGCGAAATATTCCTATCGAGGAAAAGAGTGTCAGTGAATTCTGAGGTCGTATCGTCAAGCGAATCCGAATCCGAGCATCGAGCGTTTGTGTCTCTTTCTGGCACAGGGCCGGTGGGCGAACGAAAGTGAAATGTGTGATGGTAGCCAGCGAGCGAAACAGTGAGCCAATGAAACCACAAGCCAACATCTACTGCAACGAAATCGAGTGGGTTCCCGCCCATGCCGACAGGATAGAGCGTGCGTGCACAACCGCCGCGTGAATCTAGCCTCGAGATACTTTGCTGGCTAACAATCAAGTTGCCGTAGATCATCCCTCACTCAGCCACTCCCACGTTGCTGACCATGCATAGGAATTGCAATAGAATACTGTGAAAAAGCCACATGCTACAGCTCACTGTTTGCTCGCGAGGCGGACCCATTTCGGCGAAGACTATACCGCCAACATACCAGGGATACCTGAGCGAGTACTTCCATCGGCATGTTCACCGCCATTCCCTCGTTGTCTTCACAATCTGTATGGAAGTGCTGACCAGGCAATATCTTCCCAGATAGAGGTGAGACAGGAATGCGCTCAACTTCCGACTTAGGCGTCTACCATTTTCAGGGACTGCACTTGTCAAGGAAGGAGTACGGCGATGGCACGACGTCTCGACTCAGGTGCACGGTATGGATTCTCCAAAGAGAGGATGCGACGACGGCAAGGATAGGGAGCAAAGCCGGGAACGAGAAGGCCGAACAAAGTCCGAATGGCTTGAAGAGCCTCAACGGAAACATACCTTAATCTGCTTCTCCGTCACGTCCTTGGGCTAATTGAGGGTTAGCGTGATGTCCTGCCAGCGGCTGGGCGCGAGTCAATGACTTACCAGATTGCTCACGATGATCTTGCTATCAGCGTTGGCAGCGGCAGCCTTGGCAAGAGCAGGCTTTGCAGCAGCACCACGGGCGGGCTTGGTCGTCTTCTGAACGCCTCCGACGGGAGCAGCGGCAGCGGGGCGGCCGGTAGAGCGTCGCTGGGTAGAGCGGCGGCGGCTGGAGCGGCGCTGCGCCGTGGTGATCTCGTCGAGAGACTGGTCGAGCTTGCCAGACATTGTGAAGGGTTTTGCGGGTGTGTATATGCGAGAATGCAAGACAATGAGAGGCTATTGACAACCGAAGCTGAGGCGCCAGGCGGTCAAGAAGGAGGTCTAGTTACTGCGACTCGGGTCGAAAAGAGAAGACGGTGAATAAGCCGCAGTTGTTCGTAGACGCGTTTCGCGATGTAAGCAGAGTCGCGAAGCTCAGCCCGAACAGAAGAAGTTTCGGGAGTTGAAAGAGTTGTGGCGTGGGAAGGTAGAAACAAAGATTGCGCGGAAGGTAGGCGCAGTCCGAGAGACAAAGGTAGAATGGGAGGTGAAGGAGAGAGATGGGCAGCGGTGCGGAGGGATGATTAAATGGATGTGTGGTTGCGGAGGATGGAAGGGAGGAAAGGAGACCACCGAGGGAGGCGAAAAGCACAGGGGTAGAGGGAGGCAGCTGAGGACCTCTTTGGGGACGCCAGAGGGGTGCCTGACAGGAAGTGGATTGCTCGTCAGCTATGCCACGCGCCGCTAGACACCCTTTGGGGTAGCTTAGGCCAGTACCTGAGTGAGTCAGCCAAAACGCGGGCGCAGCGTGCTGGCAGCCGAGGTGCTGCATAAGTACCTTACTAACAGCATTGACGAATAATAAATGCATGGAACCTGAGCACCTTGACCAATCAGTACTTTGTACAGATACGGAGAGCCAGGTCAGCAAGGCTCAGCCAGCCAGCCAGCCAGCGTGGACGTGTTGGAATTGGAGGATTGGGTGCATGTCTACGGGGCATATCTTGTCAGGCCGTATTAGACTTCACCACGCGTCTTTTCCCAAAATCACACTGGAACTTAAGGGTCTCCCGTATCCCTTCCTTGGAGAGACATCCTCGATGTTCTGACAAAAGGACGTACATACCTATCTTTGGAACAAAGATACCAGAACGCAGAACAAGGAAAAAGAAAGGATTGTAGAAATCCAGACCAGCGCTGAAGGTACAGCATTGTACAGTATGTAACAAGGCGCAGTGACTGGATTACCAGTACCGGTACCGGCACCGGTACACTACATAATGTGGAAATAATTGTAGTATGAATCAAGGTTGCTCTATTCTCCTTCTAAAGTACGATGGGTTGAAAGAGTTGGGCACAAGTACTCATTCACATTTAGAAGCCCAGCTGTGAATCGATCAACGAAAATTGGTATCTTTAATGCCTATGATAAGAGGAGGCTGCTCCAGCTTTGCATCTCATGCTGATGGCAAACAGATTCGTTGTGAAAAAGAAAGCCATTTTGTCGAGGCTGTGAATAACCATCATACGCTACCAAGCAAACATCTGCCAGACTAATCAACGCTACCCTTCATGATCAAGCTTGTGCTGAGCCAAGATGTCAAATCATATGCTTGCGCCTCATGGGCCGACAATAGGTTACCGTCGCGTCCATACAGTCCAGGCTAAATCATCAAGGGCACCACCACATCCTCCCACGTCGTAGCTTTCTTGCGCAAACCGACCAGTTCTTCTTGTTTCAACTGCTCGTTTCGCTATATCAGAGAGGGAATCATGCATAGCCGTAACCATCATGCAATTCCAAGTTTCGTAGGGATGTCGTCTCTGAAGTTTTGCTTGAATCATGAGGTTTCCGAGCCCTCAGCTTTTCGGCCGGTCGACGGCACGTTGGCGGCGTTGACTTCCAGGAAGTGATAGGCCACAATGAGGACCATGGCCGTCGTGCCCAGGAAGATGGCCAATCGATAGAGGTCGTTGTCGGAGATCATGATCGCAAGCTAGTCGAAGAACGTCGGTTGAATCGATCGTGTGTCTGAACTGTGCTATAACCATTCGCTTAGTTTAGAAAATGCGGAGAAGAAAACACCGCCAAGCAGGTAGTCTTCAACTCACATGTCAAATCGTGATGATCGATGTTGCGACGAGCTCGCAAGATGATGATCCCTTGCTGGCGCGGCTGCTCAGGACAGCTATCTGGATATGGACACAGAGGACCTGACGGGCCAAGACCCACAATTCGTAATTCCCACAACGCTCACACCGGCCGGTGCCCCGCACGTGACTTCGGGTGACTTCATTCACCAAATCAAGGCCGCCCATCAGAACTTGGACAAAAGTCTTATTCGAGTGGCCATCGACCATCCCCGGTGTTAGGCGGCGTGGTAAAGACCGTTGTTTTATTCCTACGATACTGCTACGACTTCAAGGGCTCAATAAAGCACTCTTGACCTCTCCTTGAACTCTTGGATCGACTTCACCCACTACCCCGCCACCGCCCATCATGCCCCCAAAGAAGAACGAGAAAGTCGCTGCCGGCAAGAAGCCGTCGGCGACCAAGCAGGTCGAGGACCGAACTTTCGGAATGAAGAACAAGAAGGAGCCGTTGCCCAGAAGCAGATTGCCCAAATGGCAGCCAACCTCAAGGCTGGTGGCAGCGCCGAGGAGAAGCGCAAGGCTGCTGAGAAGGCGGCGAGGGAGAAGGAGAAGAAGGCCGCCGAAGACGCCAAGCGAGAGGCTGCCGAGCTTTTGAACAGGCCGGCTCAGATTCAAAAGGTGCCGTTCGGTGTCGACCCCAAGACGGTTGTCTGTATCTTCTTCAAGAAGGGCGACTGCGAGAAGGGCAAGAAGTGCAAGTTCTCCCACGACCTATCACTCGAACGCAAGACCGAGAAGAAGAACTTGTACGCCGATACCAGAGAAGATGAAGAGGACACAAAGAAGCAGGAGACGTCCGCCGACTGGGACGAGGAGAAGCTACGAACCGTCGTCCTGTCTAAGAAGGGCAACCAGAAGACCACAACCGACAAGGTGTGCAAATACTTTGTTAGTGCCATCGAGGAGGGCAAGTATGGTTGGTTCTGGATTTGCCCCAATGGCGGAGATAAGTGCATGTATAGGCACGCTCTCCCACCTGGGTAAGCCTTCCCCACCAGAGACTCGTGGATTTTACTCCGCTGACATGATGAACAGTTTCGTCCTGAAGACAAAGGAACAGAGAGCCGCAGAGAAGGCTCTACTGGACAAGTCGCCGCTGAAGACGCTGACCCTGGAAGACTTCCTGGAATCCGAGAGACACAAGCTTACCGGCAATTTGACGCCCGTTACGCCCGAGACCTTCGCCAAGTGGAAGAAGGAGCGTCTCGATAAGAAGGCAGCAGAGGAACAAGCCCGAAAGGCCAAGGAGAACACTGGTCGTGCGCTGTTCGAGAGCGGCAAGTGGAGAGACGTGGACGAATCCGAAGAGGAAGAGGATGAGGACGACGACGCTTGGAACCTCGCGAAGCTCAGACGTGAGACCGAAGCACTGCGACAACAGAAGGAAGAGGAGCGACTGGAGACGCTTTACACAGCTCCGGGTGTGTCTATACCGCAAGCACCGCAGACCGAAGTATCAGGCGCATGAAGGATTGCTTGAGGTCTCGGAGCTTCATAGACAAGGTTCCGAGCCTTGCAGAAGAGCAGGTCCAACCAGAGGCAATTCCGAGCACTACTCGCACAGTCGATCCATCAAGTACCCCCTTGTCGAGTGGTTGAATGCTTATCATCAAGATGCTACCGTTCAAGGAGTGACAGAACGACGGAGAGAGCCATCGCTCCCAGCACGGCGTCAACGCTTAGTAACCTGCCCGCTTACTGAGTGCAACCTGTCTATAGGCCGGAGCGCATCCGAGCCTGGCTGACACACTGCTGGGTCTGGCCTAGAATGATATTGGCTGGAATATCAGATCAGGGGGCCGTTTGGGCGATTGACTGATGCTATTGATATAAAATTAGATTTAGAGATATGTGAACTGAACCAAACAACGGCCGTTATCTGCCCAGTCTCGAGTGATAGAGTAAGGTTATAGTTGGTGCCGTATGCTATCACTGGCGTGTTCCATACATCAAACGACGGGATTTGTCAATATTCATGGAAACCCACAGGATCGGCACTGGCGAACGGACAGCATCTTGAGGATAGCCAGTCTCGCATTGCACAACAAAAAGAAGAACGAGATCTGTTCTGCGTTTCAAGAAAACCTCAGACACGACGCTAGCCAACTAGACGCGTCTTGTCACAGGATAAGAATAGCTCGAGCCAGGCTAAAGCTTGGTGAAGCCAAGATGTTTCTGCCTGATACATGACCAAGCGAATTCCCCACTGTTACGCGCGGGGACTAAGAAAGCAAGATAAGACACACACATACGACGGGGCAAGCTACAGCCATCCGTGGGTGTGGCAGGCCCCTGTTTGGGAGGCCTGTGGTGTTTTGGACGGCAGCTTGGGAGCAGCTCCCGCTGCATGGACGGGCGTGGCCTCGGTTTGATTGGCTGCTGCGTCGGATTTGCAATCACGTGACGCCGATCAACCGGTGCTTAGGCCGAAAACAGGCGGCACAAGAAGAAACGGGCGGCGTCCATCCGCATGGATGCTTGTCGCTCTAGCTACCAAGCTTATACGTGCCAGAGGAGCGTCCTTCAACGTTACCAGTCTGCAAGCCCGATGCGTGAGAACCGGGTGGACTTGCAGGACGTTCGGCCAGATAGCAGCGCAGTGACGGCGACAGCGTGACAGGGGGCCCGGTGCTGCGCGGCTACGTCAGAGCGGCGTTGGGGATGGATGGAAAGGAAAACCATGCGTCCAAAAGGGTGGGAGCGGGCAGAGGACGGACGTTGAATGAGGGGTTCCATCATTCCAGGTCCTGGTTCCTCTCGTTCCCTCAGGTGGCTCGCATCAAGTCCCGTACAGTACAGCAAGTATACTCCTCTAAGGTTTAGCTGCTTGGTTATGGTACTAAGGTACAGTACGTCGGTACTAAGCTTCTGGCAGCCCCTCCTTGGGTCAGTACTCGGTAGCTGGCCATCCCCGCTATAGACAAGCCCCAAACAGCAGGCCCCGTGCGGTCCAGTGCAGTCCAGTGCAGTCCAGCCTAGTACCTCAGTACTGCAAGGTACCTCCCCAGCTGCACTGGCCACGCCTATCGTCCGACCACCGACCACTGAACCGCATGTACAAGTACCGTCCTTCTCTCTTCGCCTTCATCCACCAGCTTGCTTGCTTGCTTGCCTGCCCCAGGAGGAGCTCACCTTACTTAGTACCTGCGCACGCTTGACTCGAACCTCCTCTTCCTTCCCACCACCACCATAACCTCTTTTCTCTCTCCTCTCCCTCCTCGCCTCACCTCACCTCGCCCAATCCCGCTCTCCCTCCCTCTCTCGGCTTCCTCCCACCAGCCGTATCCGAACAACATCCGGGGCCGTCCTCGGCTCTTGAGCCACTCCACCTCCCGTCGACTCGTGATATCACCACTGCACTCATAAACGGTTACGCTTCGATCTGACCTTCACCTCTCCGCTCGCCTGCGAGACACCTTATCCGCCCGTCGCCACAGGAGGGGCTCCTTGATGGACATTCGGTTCCTGGCAATCGGCTGTGCTGCGACCGCGCCCACGAACCTGGTCTCGCTCGAGGCCTCGGTTTGACAGGCGCGCTGCCCGCTGGCCTTGAACGCCTTCAATTGCTAGAAGCATGACCACCGATGCCGGCTTCGGTCACCAAGATGTCCCACGAACGAACCGCAACTTACTGCAGCCCACCGCCATGCCTCAAGCCACTCCGCGAGAGAGGCCCTACGCCTTGGTCAGGCAGTATCGCACCGAGATAGCCGCCTCCACCTCCAGTGTCTTCTCTACCCTCGCCGCCTTCCCCTCGACAGCGTCAAGACGCGCATGCAAACCTACCAGTATAAGGGCTTTCTTGATTGCGTCCGCCATACATATCGTACCGAAAAACTTGGTGGCTTCTTCCGAGGTATGCTTTGCTCGATCTCAAGCTTCATGTGGTTGGCTCTTGTCTTTGTGCTGCCAATGGCCTCCGTTTCCCGAATCGTTATGCTCGCTGCTTTAGCATTTACTTGGCTGACCATTGAATCTTCTTCCCAGGTGTCATGGCTCCTATGGCCAGCATCACTCTTGTCCGTACCGTTTCGTTCTCGATCTACCAACGAGCCAAGAAGAACTATTCTGCTTGGATGAAGCGCAACTTTGGTTTTGACGTTGTCGCCCACATGAACAAACCCGGCAGTTACCCTAACATATATACTGTTACTTGCTTTGGTGCCGCTGGTGCAACAGCGGGCTCTGTCATTACCTTCCTGGCCTGTCCTTTCGAGCTCACCAAGCTTAGCGCACAGGTCTCGGTGCTATTAGCAGAACGAACCAGTTGCAAGCGCAGCCTTGCTGTGGCTACGAGCTATCAGAACAAGGGCACTTTCAAAACCATGGCCAACATCATCAAGCACCGAGGCGCTCTAGGGCTCTATACCGGCTTGAGGCTTCATTTGTGTATGTGACAGTGCTTGCGACGTGTGACGTGCCTGGCTAACATCCAACGTAGTGCGCGATACGTTGGGTACTGGAATCTACTTCATGGTATACGAGAGTGGAAAACAGCTCGGAACAGCCTTTGGTGGCGATAACCCAAACAGCAACAAGTTGGCGGTCGTGACAGCTGGAGGCCTCTGCGGCCTGGTGTCGTGGGCTATGATCTGTAAGACACATCAACACTACGGGACGCTGAGACAGAATGGCTAACCAGCAACAGATCCCATTGACTCGGCCAAGAGCATCTACCAACGAAATGCCCTTCTCCGTTCTAAAGGAGAAACTGTTGAGCCTGCGCCGAAAATCGAATTCTTCAAGCGACACATGTACCGAGGTCTCGGGGTCTCTATGAGCCGATCCTGCGTCGTCAACGCCATCTTCTTCTCCTCTTTTGAGCTGATCAAGAAGCGCATAAAGAAGATGGATGAAGAGGGCAGGCTCTAATGTATCAACAGGGCACATATTCAACGAATCCCGGACCGGAAAGGCCGGGCATGAGGCCAGGCTAGAGCCATCTGCATCACACTTCGGCGTTATTTATGATTGTTATTAGGTTTATGTCTACTTTAAACGCTGGTATTTGACAGCAACGGTACAGGTCATGTGGGAACAAGGGCAATGACAGGGAACTACATTATACGCGAGGCAAAGGATAAGATATGGAAGCAAGACGGACACACCCAGACACGCGAGTCTAGCGTTTTGTGACATTGGGAAATTGTAGTCTTTGTTTCTTTTTGAGGATTTAATGTGGCTCAATTATGAACACTTCAATACAGTACATTACGTACCGATCTATGTCCCTCGGACCAAGTGACTGGTTCACCTGAGCTAAGGGGTTCATTGGCTTGTTTGGGCATGTTCTTTGTGAATAATGCTTGCCCATTATTTACGGAGGCACTTGAGCAGTGGTGCTATCCTCGATTTCTTGCTTAACCCAACCCGATATATCGGTTTCGGTCCTGGTGTTAATGTTGCAAGCTTGACATCCTTGCGGTCTTTGACGACCTCTGGTTTCTTCTCCTCGCTTTTGGGCAAAACTTCTGGCTCATCTTTTAGTGTGTGTTTCTGTGGTGTCTCTTGGCTAGGTTGTTTTTGTGCGCCTGCACCGAGTTCCTTAAGCACAGATGAGTCTGTCTCGTGACTCTGGTCTGGCGTGATGGGGCTGGGTGATGCAGCTTTGGATTTTGTTTCTTTTCGCCGTTTGCTAGGCTTTGTGGTTGTGGGTTGCTCGACAATGGTTTCTTGAGGGTCTTGCTCTATAGGTTTCTCTATAGGTTTCTCTTCTGCTGTATCTGGAAGTGTTGGCTCTTCAATATTCTGGGGCGCATTCTGTTTCTTTGGCCGGCCCCGCTTCTTCTTCCCTTTGCAGGAGTCTCTTCCTCGACATTAGTTTCAGTAGGAGCAGCAATTGGAGGCTCGGCTTCGGACGCCGCGCCTTTCTTTGGACAGCCTCGCTTCTTTTTGCTTTGAGTAGATGCTGTGTTCTCCGGGACTGGCTTAGCTTGAGGAGTTTCTGGCTTCTCATCCAAGACGGGTGGGACAGTATCATTTAGAGCATCAACATCCTCAGCAGATGCTACATTTTTGGGTTTCTGTTTGTTTCTGGGGTGTGATTCTGAGTATTTCTGGTGCTTGGTTCGGGCACCGCAATGGATATCACGTCTGGTGAAGAGCCCCGTCGCTGCCGGAGAGATGGCGTTATCTCTTGGTTCGCTGCTAATAGAGCATCTTGTGACCAAGGTGCCGTGCTCGGAAGCAGAACCGAATCGTTTCGGCTACGGGGGTGTTAATGTTCGTCGCTGAACCACTGGACGCCAGTCTTAATTGGTAAGTTGGTTGCTCAGGATACAACTGCGGTTGTTCCGTCATGGCGCTCGATGGAGGCATGACACTCTGGTAAGAGAGCTTTTGTGAATTGGTCAAAGGGTTCTGAGCGATGAAAAATGCCGAATTTATGGGAGGGAGGGTAGAGTCTGGGCAGTTTGCGGGTGTGCACTGTCCAGCCAGATCGTCTCTGCTTGCCACATCATTACTAGAATGAAGCGGAATCAAGTCCATGCCATCTGCATCAGACGCAAGATTGCTCAAATGATTGACCTTTCTCCGCTTCTTTCCTCTAGGTGAAGGCTCATTCTCCAGTTCGTTAGAAACACCACTATCATCAACAGCCATGCACGCGAACTCTGCACGCTCTGTGATAACTTGCTCATCATCGTAACTTTGATGAGACTCTTCAATCACTTGAGAATGGCTTGGAAGTCCGGCATTGGGACTGTCAGGTACAGCCCAGATGTCCATGGTCCCTGCCGGCCCATGGCCATGTTTACTCGCAGGATGAGCTAGATGCAGGACATTCATTAGCACATGATTCATCTTGAATTTGGCCCAAAATCTAAGGACCGTGGTTGGATCGTGCCATGGAGGCAAGTCGAGAAAAAAAAATCAAGGCCAGACTATTATACTACGTACCTGTGTCGATACCTAGATTTGCCCCGTTGTCCCCTGTGTGTCCATGGTGGATCTTGTGAGCCTGCTCCTCGGCCGCATCATTCTGTTCCTTGTACACGCTTTGGAAGAACATTAAATCAGTGGATGAAGTTTCGTGACTTGGATGGTCAGAAGAGCGTGTTGCCAGATCAGGTTCAATCGTCAATTGAGCTTGTGGACTAGCCGGTGGCGAGTACCCGCCACAGTCCTCATCATCGGAATCTGCAATCACGCGCGGCCTCGGTCTTGGAGACATTTCTACTCCTTTGGAGCATGGTATCGTGTGGCCTTATTGTTTTATTCAATCAAAGTTTCGTTGTTTGTTGGATGTAGAATCTACCTGTTTAGAAGCACGTCCAATGAGACGCGACCCTGGCGCTGGCACAACGCGCGTGCACGTGACATAGGAAATGCTTAGGTAGGAGCTACTACGGGTACGGAGTGCGTACCTTGGGTATTCTGGACTTGACGCTTCACATTGTTATGGACGGCATAACCATAATCAAAACAACGCAATACATCACAAAGCCATATCAGATTTCACAAGGACTCAAACTGAAGTTTGGTGATACCATTTCACCAAAATTATTCAAAGCACTCATCTTCACATAATTTGCACCATGTTTTTGACATCTTCTTGAAATGAATTGATTGAGAGCGTCCTATCCTAATGACGGACCTCACATGCAGCTCCCAAGGAGGAGGGTATATATTTGTATATGCCTCTATGTTGAATGCGCGCCGAACCACTTTCCAGTCCCAATTTAGCCCCTAACCCAAACTTGCTAAGCTTTTGGGGTGTAGCAAACACCGAATCACACACCGAATCACCCGCCGTCCAACCCTAACCTGCCCAAACGCCGATGTTGAAATCGTAGCTGTCCTAGAAGGATGCAGCCTTGTCATGACGTGAAGTAAACTAATAAAAACAACCGTCGCCCATCGCCAACCTTTTTTCTCAGAAACTAAAGGAAAGGCACTTATTTGGCGTACTTCTCACGGAAGTACTTGGCGGCGTTGACCATGTTGACAAGAGCCTCCTTGGTCTCCTTCCACTGACGGGTCTTAAGACCGCAGTCAGGGTTGATCCAGAGCTGGTCAGGACGGAGGTACTGAAGCATCTCCTCGATGCGGTCCTTGATCTCCTGCTCGCTGGGAACACGGGGAGAGTGGATGTCGTAGACACCAGGGCCGATGTGGCGGGGGTACTGGGAGTCGACGAAGACGCTGAGGAGCTTGGCGTCAGACTTGCTGTTCTCGATGGACAGGACATCGGCATCGAGGGCGGCGATGGCGTGGAAGAAGTCCTGGAACTCGGAGTAGCAGAAGTGAGAGTGGATCTGGGTGGAGTCCTCAATGCCGGCGGTGGACAGCTTGAAGGCCTTGACGGCCCAGTCGAGGTAGGCATCACGCTCCTTGCCAGAGCGCAGGGAAGACCCTCACGGAGAGCGGGCTCATCGACCTGGATGACGTCGAC
The DNA here is from genome assembly GCA_020081605.1 of Albifimbria verrucaria. NCBI lineage: Eukaryota > Fungi > Ascomycota > Sordariomycetes > Hypocreales > Stachybotryaceae > Albifimbria > Albifimbria verrucaria. The sequence goes on from JAHREC010000013.1 coordinate 4,576,272, forward strand.
GCCGGCCTTCTCAAGGTCGACGACCTCGTCACGGAGGGCCAGAGCGAGCTGCTCAGCCTGGACGGACTGGTGGACGTCGTCACGGGGAAAGACCATCGCAGGCAGGTGACGGGGCCAGTAAGCATACCCTTCATGGCCTTGCCAGAGACGGAGACAGCGTACTTGGACTCCTTGACGGTCATGGGGGCGGGGCGGGAGATGTCACCGACAATGATGGGAGGGCGGACGCAGCGAGAGCCGTAGCTCTGGACCCAGGCGTGGGTGGTGAAGGCATAGCCGTCCAGGCGCTCACCGAAGTACTGGACCATGTCGTTACGCTCAGGCTCACCGTGGACGAAGACATCAAGGCCGAGCTCATCCTGGATCTTGACGTTCTCCTCGATCTCCTTCTCAATGAACTTGTCGTACTCAGCAGCAGTGATCTCGCCCTTGGTGAAGCGGTTTCGCTGGATACGGATCTCCTTGGTCTGGGGAAGGAGCCAATGGTGGTGGTCGGGAACAGGGGCAGGTTCAGCTTCTTCTGCTGCTGGCTGATACGGGCAGTGAACTCAGACTTGCGGCTGTAGTCGGCCTCAGTGATCTTGGACTGGCGGTCCTTGACCTTGGGGTCGTTGGTGCGGGAGGAGGTGGCACGAGCCTGCATGGACTTGGCGTTGGCCTCAAGCTGCTCACGGACGGCGGCGGGGCCCTCGGTGACGGCCTTGGCAATGACGGCGATCTCGCTGGCCTTCTCGGTGGCGAAGGAGAACCAGTCAGCGATCTCAGGGTCCAGCTTCTTCTCGCTGGCCAGGGTGTGGGGAGTGTGGAGGAGAGAGCTGGAGGTGGCAACGATGACACGGTCCTTGCCGAGCTTCTGGATGGCAGACTCGGCGGTCTCAATGGCGCGCTTCAGGTTGGTCTTCCAGATGTTGCGGCCGTCGACGAGACCGGCGGACAGAATGGTGTTGGGGCCAAGAGCACCGATGACGGTCTCGAGCTGCTCGGGGTTGCGGACAAGGTCAATGTGGACAGCGTAGATGTCCTTGGGGAGGAGGTCCAGGTTGTGGACGATATCACCGAAGTAGGTGGTGAAGACGAGCTTGGGGATCTTGTCACCCAGGCTGGCGAACTTCTCGTAGGCAGGCTTGAAGGCAGCCTTGGTCTTGGCGGGAAGGTCGAAGACGAGGGTAGGCTCGTCAATCTGGACAGTCTCGGCACCAGCCTCCTTGAGCTGGGTAAGGAGCTGCTCGTAGACGGGCAGCAGGTTGTCGAGCAGATCGATGGGGTCCACGGACTGGCCACGGTCGGCCTTACCGAGGTGCAGGAAGCTCACGGGGCCGACAAGGACGGGGCGGGTGACAATGCCAGCCTCCTTGGCCTCCTTGAACTCGTTGACAGCCTTGGGGAGTCGACCAGCTTGAAGGTCTGGTTGTCCTGGAGGGTGGGCTTGACGTAGTGGTAGTTGGAGTCAAACCACTTGACCATCTCCAGACTGGGGACATCGACGCCCTCCTTCTGGTGGCCACGGCCCATGGCAAAGTATTGGTCAACGGGGTTGAGACCGCTCTGGGTGTATCGCTCGGGGACAGCCTGTATGCAAACGCAAAGTTAGCTATTGAAGCTACGAAAGGGTGGGTGGGGATGGTACGCACGCCGAAGTCCTGGATGTGAGAGAGGACCTGGTCGTACAGAGCAAAGTCGTTGCTGGGGATGATGTCGACACCGGCATCCTTCTGGATCTTCCAGTGGGCGAGACGGAGTCTCTTGGCCTCCTCGAGGAGCTCGGTCTGAGAGATCTTGCCGCCCCAGTCTGGGAATCGTCAGTATGGGGTACGAGGGAGATGGATGGATAGACCAGCTAGCTAGCTAGTTAGCTGGCTAGCTGGTGGGGTGGGCACTCACAAGCCTCCGTCGCCTTCTTCAGGTCACGGTTGACTCCCATACGGGGAAACCGAGAATGGCCGACTGAACCATCTTGAATGCTCTTCAGATGATCTAAGTGGTTTAATGTGCTGATGAAGGAAACTGTTTGACTTTTGGTTAGATTTTTCACGATATGGCTTTTTTTTTTTCTTTGGTAAGGGAGATGGCAGGGGCAGGGTTGATTGTGAATGAGAGAATGTGTGGCTGACATACAAGAATTGCCCTTCCAATTCACAGGGGATCAGTTAGACGAATTGACCCTCTGAGATAGAAATGGACAGGATAGGCGAGTATGAAGAGAGAAGAGAAGAAGAAAAAAAGAGGAAGAGGACAGGAGAGGCAGTGGTTTAAGAAAGGAGGGGAGGGGAGGGAGGAAATGAGATAAGGTCGGCCAGGTGAATGAGTGATGAGTGCAGGTGAGGTGAGACACACAAACAGAAAGTCGCGCCGAAAGCGGGGAGGGTAACTTACCAAAAAATTGAAGCTAGGAGTGTCAGCCAATGGCGGATCCTGGTTTCTCTTCTTATTATATTTTTTTTTCTTTCCTTTGCAGGCAGTAGATCTCTGAGGATGATTGGATTGGATGAGAACAGGCCGGGACTGAAGGGTCCAGTGTCCCCTTTTTACCTCATTCCGTTTGTTACTCGGGGTCGGCTATCAATGGCACCCACAGCGCCGAGTAGCCCAGCCTGCAGGACCTGAAGCAACAACGTGGCCGCCTTCGTTGGACCGCCCGTTCACGTTTTGCCCAGCGCAGCGGAGCCCGATGGATCGATGGATTGATTGATCGATGGATAGACAGGCAGTCAGACCAGGCTCCGCCGCAGTAGCCGCTGCCTCCGACCCGCATGCAAAGGCCTCAAATCCTCAATGGCGCCATCCATCCTCTCCTCTCCTAATTAGCAGCTCCTGCCGGGTCTGGGACATGGTTGTTTCGGTGTTGAGGTACCCTCCTTCGAAACTGGCATTCGGAGCCATTGGCTGACCGCCGGTCCAGTCGCTCACCAAACCACAGTGTGAGCCCGTGTGTCTCTCTCTGCCTGTCTCTGGTGGCGCCGACACCCTTAGACCTTTGTCTGGGCCCGGGCCGCTACGCTCTCCCTCTCTCCAGTCACCGGCGCGGTATCGGTCCCCGTGAGCCGAATACGAACCGGACACCGACCATTGCCTCACCCTGCAGCAGCATTGCCGGCCCCCATGCTTTCCTTGCTGCCCTGCTGCCCTGCTGCCCTGCTGCCTTCTTCCTTCATGGGGATGACTTGCAGATGTCGGGAGCTCTCTAGAGATACACGAGACTGGGTGCAGAGACCTGAAACAATCTCGGCTTCAACATAATTGCGAAAAACCGCGAAACCAAGACCCAGCATACCACCAAGCTGCTGCAACTTCTCGGCGCTTACTCCCGCTCCGACTTCCGATCCCGACTTATTGCGTGATGAGACGCGGCAATCCCTCTCGACTTGACCACCAGTCCCGCTGGAAACTAATCCCGTAGACGTAGACGAGCCGTCCGTTCTGTGCCCACTGTGCTAACATAAAGAGGCGATGAGACCATGGGCGAACGCGCCACTAGGACAGGCTAGCCTCCTGGCTCTTCCTCTCTGCCTCTATCTTCGGGTACCCGAAGGCCCACACGACCCCTTGCGCTAGTCGAGGTACCCCATGATGCCGCAACAACTGCTCCAGCCTTGCCACGACTGGTGTGTGTTCGTTAGACCTCTCCTCCGATTATGGAGGTAGCCACGCAATCCGCTGTATAGAGTAGGTAGCACCGTCAATCTATGTCTTTGTTCCCAGTGGTACAGATACAGATCTCAGAAATGCAAACCCGTGATTCTCATTTTATTTGAGCAAGCGTCTAACCTGGGCGCAATGCCGCCTACCAACTATTCTCTCGAGGTGCAATGCTATGAGCTAGCTCCATCAACATCTTGGTCAATCAAAATGCATCTATATGAACTTCAATCAATGCAAACACAATGGTTTTTGGCTCTTTCTCCCATAGTTTTGAAGCAAATATGTGCTCTTACTCCGGCAATCAGTGCGACATGAAACCACACGCTCTGTCGTGCAGCACATGTAGCTTCCCGGCCTCATTCAGGGCTCACAGCCTGTTCGATGGAAGCTTTAGAGCGGATGCCAGCTTTGAATCCCATTCTTTGCAGCTCTCTTGGTAGATGGTTTTCTTCGTATCCAGGTAGGGAAAGTTCGAACCCTACTTTGGCTGCCTCCCAGCCGGGTCACCAAGGCAGGATCGAGCGTCAATAAGCTTCACCATCACTTCCACAGCTACCGCCTCGGCCCCTGGCTTTTAGTCTCGCAAAGTGCGGTGAGCTTTTCCTTTTGGACTGACAATTGCTCGGGAAGTCCATTGCTGTTGGGTAAACCAAGATCTTTTGGAATATTGACTGTCAGCAAAATACCGGCCCTCGCTGTTTGTCGGAAGAATGCGATGCCACGATCTTTGCGGCTCACGATTGGAGAGCAGCCGGCCAAGCTTCGTTGACGACATCGCTCAACCACGAATTGTAAATGTTGCTCGAATTTCTCATCTCAACAAACGGGCTTTGCGTTCACAAAAGACGACGGCGCTATCGAGCTCTATGATAGACAGCCGCATCCTCAATCGGCTGAGGTACCTTATGGTAGCCCTGGAGATCTTGATCAACTTGAAGTCGATGACTCAGACCCTGAAGACGGACAATGTCGAGGAAGAACGGCATGCGGCGCTTTGGGTGTGGTTCGCAGCATATTAGCAGGCCGCATCTCCACTCGGGCCAATACAAGACGCCATTCCCAAGCTTCAATTGGCAACAGCCATGAGGAAATTGCTCGCAGGGCAGAGTTGAAACGACTCATGCATAAAAGAATCCAGGACGAGCTAGAGACTGATGACAAACCCAACGCGACTGGGGAGAAAATAACCGGTTCAAGTCGCGGCATGCCGCTGTTCGACCTCACCCAGCCTGGACCCGGTCCTCGTGATAACATCGAATTCGCTTTTGACTCGCCAAACCTGCAAATTGAATTGTCAGAGCTGGGAGCACGATGTCAAACTGGCTTACCAACCACCGGCAGCATGGGGAAAGACTGCCACGGAGGCCGCTTGTCACTATCAAGCGACGATTGTCCTCAAGATGCTGATCAAAGTGCTGACATGGGTCCGAAGACTCTCAAATGCACTTGTATGCCGGCTATTCGCAGTCAATTCTTTGCCTCGTCTCCTCTTTCTAGGGTCACCGAGGTAACCTGCTGCAGCTCCCTAGGACAAATCTCTGATACACGACGAGATAGTGATTCTCGCCAGTGTAAGAGATCCCAATCATTAGATGGACAGTCAGCTCTCGGGGTATGGCTCGCGAGTCAACATATGGAACCTAGTGAGAGCTCTACCCCAGATATTGAGCTGGAATCCCATGAGGCCAGGTTTATCAGCATATCATGTCCAGTTTCGGGTGATACTGGTACGGCGGATGAGACGACGAGTCCAATGATTTCAACTAAAGATTCCGGACTGATAAAAAATCGGGCAGTCAAGCAGAGTCAATATCGGGCCCTGCTATCCAGCAGTCAGCAAAATCGAGTGGGACATTGGGCAGCAGGCTTGTCTCTAATCTGCATCGTGGCACTTCGTCAGAAACCTCGGATGACGTGTTTTTCACCCCCAGTGACTTCGGTGAAGACTATAAGTGGGCAATGGCGTACACATCGCCCGTGGACAACTCCTCCTCTAGTTACCCGTCTGTTATGCCCAGCTTTCAGCCAAGCCCTGTTCGGTCTCGATCTCATCTTCCTCGGCTCAGCATACAGGACCTCAAAGACCTTCCCTTATCACCTTTCCAATGTAAGCTCTTCATGTCCTCTACTTTCAATATTACTAAAGTTGAAATAGATCGTGAGAATGCGATTCCCCTACAGAACCTTGAGTCTGCGGAAGACATGACATCCGCAACTGATAAATCCGACAATCTCGGTTACTGGGAGGCAAGAGCACGCCACAATGAAACGGTGCGACATGAAACAGCATCAGTGGTCGATGGCGTTTCTTTGCCTGACTCGGAAACGACTACGTTCCGTGAGCGAGAAGCTGAGCTTCTAACCATTGAGCATCGCTTCAAGGATATACTAGCCCGGAAGAAACCACTACCACCCATTGATAGCCGTTTTAAAGAGGAGTTTGATGCACCACAAGCTCGTGGAAGCATACGATCAGCCCTGATAACAAGAGTGCTTTTGTCCGCTCCCAGACACTCCTCCAGACCTAGCTCTCAAAGCAATGAGGCCATTCTCAGTCCTCTTTTCCCTCCGCTTCAGCAGGCTATACTTCATGACACAAGTCACAGCCTGTTGCCCGAGATTGAAAACAAAAATCTCAATGTGCCAGGGTCTTCACAATTTACGTCTGACCGATCCAGCAAGATGAAGCCAATCATAAGCTCAGGACGACACGTCAATCTTTGGCAACGTGCTATTGGGTTTGATTTCATGCCTTTTTCCAAGGGCACGTCCAATCACAAAATATCGGTTTTCAGAAAGAAAAAGCATCGCGTGCATCAAAAAGCCACCAGTTTCCCCATCCACAAAGGCGTGCATGCTTCGCAACTTGATCCACTCTCCATGTACAAGCCTGATTCAGAGCGAAGTCAGTCAGCATCTTATGGTCAAGGAATAGCTGGTTTAGGGTGCAAAGCAGACACTCTTGCATCAATACAAGAACCAGATATCCAACCGATAAATGAGAGGCTTCCCAAGACTAAAGATGCCATAGTATTTCCGATTCAAAGACCCAAGAACGATTCCAACGCTCTGCCGATGGCTATGAGTGCTGATATGGGGTTGAAGAAGAAATCTCTTCGGCCTACTGTAGGCCTTCCGTATTCTGCGACAGGACAATTCCTAGGCGTCACCTCGAGTAACGCGCCCCAGGGATCTGTCGGCTTGAGGTCGGGTTATTCCTTTCCTGTTGCCAGGCTGCCCCATAGAGAGAGCAGCGCTCTTTTCGCAACAAAAGCTACAATCGACAAATCTCGAGGAATACATGAACATACGGTGAGCAAGAATCGGGATGGCACCAAGTGACCCCAACAGGTTAGCAAACAATGAGTAATTACAGAGCCAATTGAGGACAGCTCATGGAAATGTAGGTTGAGGAGCCGTTACATCGCACTTATCATAGGATACTTCATCATCAACAGCATGCAGTTCGGACTCACCAAAACGCTCTTCTGTCCCCATCAAAGGTTATCGAACACACGCCTACGTACTTTCGCTTTTGGCTGTCATCTTCATGCCTATACCAGGACCTTTAATTGGCTAGAAGATGTCAATTGACACTCACCATTTCTTAAATGGCAATATGGTGGCTGTATTGGGTCACGTCTTGTTAGTCTCCACTGCTCTTCTGCGGCCACACTTTGAAGGACTACTGTATCATGAAAGCGGCCCGAAATCACAAGGTCCAGCATCACGCATCCACATGTGAGGTTGTCCTGGGAACAAATATTCTTTGATTATTATATTGCTGATCGAAGCTGTTTAACTATTCATGTTGGCTTGACTAAAATAATTGCGCAAGGCCATTGCTCTAAGCTCTGGGGTTGTCATCTGTAGAATCTTCGTTAAGAACAACACGAACAATTAACTCAACTTGTCAACTGGTTGTTTATGCTTTTGCTTTGCCTCTTCTGCTTTCCTTTGCAATTCTTCCTTCTGTGCTTTTAATGCTACACAGAAGCGTGATCTGCTTCGAATCGTTGGGCCTTTCCAGATAAAGATGAAAGGAATCAAGCACATGATGGTGCTGAGGCCACCAAGTAAACCACAGGCACCAGCTATGCCGAGGCTATTGAACATGTGCGTGGTGGCGAGAGGCAGGACCACGGCGAACAAGGATCTGAAGGTGGATGCCGTAGCGTTCGCGGACGCAGCGAAGATCTCGTACGCATCTGTGAGGTAATTCAATAGGGCCCAGAAAATGAGCTGATAGCCAAGACCAAATGGAATCCCTGCCACCATGGGCACGGCGAAATGGACGGATTCTCGAGCAGAGAAGCCGAGCCAGAAGAGAGATATGGCAAACAATGGTCCACCAACGCATGCTAGCGGCAGGCGGCGGTATTCCTCGCGGGTGACCCAAGATGACTTGGCCGCGTGTGCTTTCTTCAGAACACGTTCCCAGTAAATGAACACGGGTATCACGAGCATGGAGCCTGCGCCAATGGGGAGATAAGCGAGACCGGTCTCGCCAGGCGAGAGGCCGTAGAGTTTCTGGAAGATGATGGGAAAGGCCTGGAAGGACATGTAGAAGATGGAATAAATCAGGGCAAGGTAGGCGCAAGTGCTGGAGACGATGAGCTCGGAGAAGAGCATGCGCACCGGACGGGTCAGAACGACGGTCACAAGCTTTGACATGTCCATTTCTTCCAACTCCCGTGGGGCTACAACGCGCAAGGTAGGGTTTTCTCGACGCATCTTCTTGGCACGATGGGCAAGGAGGAGCGGGCCGTACGTCTCAGGCAGAAGAAGGACGCTGAAGATGAGTGTGGCACCGGCAAATATAAGCGCAATCCAAAACGTCCACCGCCAGCCAATTTCGGTGGCAGCATAACCTGACACAATAGGCGCCAGTAAAGGGCCGAAGATGGTGGTCTGGGAAGCCGTCAGTCCATCACCGTATACTAAAGAATATGATGAATACTTACTCCACTGATTACAGAAAAGGCTCGCCCACGTGTGGTAGGATCTCCGTAGATGTCCGCGAGTATACCGGCCGAGACAACAATGGAGCAACTGGCAGCAAACCCACTCAGAAATCGGAACACGAGGAAAGAGGGCCAGTTCGGTGCAAGTCCACAGGCCATAGTGAAGACAGTCAGGACAGCATGAGTCGCGAGGCTTAGATACCGCCTCCCGAAGTGCTCACTTAGAGGTCCCCAAGTAAGGGGACCGATAACAAATCCTATTAAAAATATAGAAATTGGTAGAACCCTCTGCTCCTGAGAAGTGGCACCATAATCCTTCGTCAGATAAGGAATTGCCATGCTGGGTAGCGAAGACCCCATTGTAGAGTTGATCATGAGCAAGACAACAATGATCAGAATGGTTATTTTCTTAGTCTTGAGAACGCATTAGCACCAATTGGCAAGACCCAGGAGTGTAAGTAGAAATATCTTACAAAAGACCAGTTATATGGGTTTCCGGGGTCATCAACTTCCCAACCTATGACGGTATGGTCTGTGTGACTTCTGGTCCTCGACCGGATGTCGTGTATGGCACCCATGCCTCGGTTCGCAGTCTCATCTTCATGGCACGATCGAGTCTGTATTTCCTCCAGTTCATAGTGATAGTCTGTTATGGAACTACTTCTTCTCACAGGATCTGAGCAATGTCAATTACAGCACAGCAATAAGCAATGAAGAGTGCGATGCTTCCTGATACTTACGCTCCGAAGTCGGCAATGTGGTGGCCGTTGGGCCATTAGCCTCGGTTGCTGCCATCTCATCAACCAATGGAGGCCCGCAGCCTGGAGATGTTCAGAGAAAGGTGAGCAGAAGAAGGTTGTATTTTATGGAATCTCAGGTAAAGAAAAAGTCACAAAAATCTGCAGTACAAAAATATGTTTGATTCTGAGCTTGACGCACAACTCTAGCGAATATGAAGCCCGTCCCTACCTGATATAATAGCCGAACTTTAAAAACTTAAGTAAAAAATTCCAGGGGATCGGTGGATCTTTGTAACGAAGGCTAGCAAATGCCATGAGCCCATCCATCAGTCATTGACGCACTGGGTATAAGGACTTTTGCAGAGGCCCCACATACGATGGGGTGCCTATACCGCGGCCATTGGCGGCTATTGTCCTCCGGGGCCGGGCATGGCCTTACTCGAGGAATTTCTCTGTTTGCTATGTGAGGGTTGGAAGCTTTCCGCACTGGTTTCGTTTGCGTAACGACTAAGCCGCTGCCGGCCGAGGGAGCAGAAAAGGCCGTGATCGGTGTGGATTTGGGTAGCATGCAAATGTGATTGATGCTAGCTGACATCACCAGTGGTTTAGGGGTTTTTAACCTTCGTCAATACATAGTTTTGGGCCTTTATCGTCATGACGGCTCGTCTATTTGACGTGAAAGGACAGGCGGCGGGAGGGTGTTTCAAATGGGTATATATTCATTGAACGGTCGAAGCTTGCCCACGAAAGGCGCAACATTGTGTCACGATTTCTGGCGGAGTGGTATCAGGTTTCAAGGTTGATTTGCTTTCCGAATCTCGCATACAGTTCGACTTTAAGTTGCTGCATCTCTTCGCGGATCGTAGCAAGCTTGTCCTCCATCTCGGTCGTCTCGTCCTCGATTTTACCGGTTGCTTGCTCCAGCAACTCCTGTGCCTGCTCGAGCGGGAGATGGAAGAAGGCGTCACCGATCTTGTATCTATATAACTCGTCAGTCACAAGTGACGGAGGCTGGTTACGGCAAGCTTACTGGATCTTCTCGTCCTCGTCGGCCAGCTCCAGCTCGGTGGACAGATCTTCCAGCTCCTCCTTCTCTTTCTGCGTGCCACGTGTCAGCGCTCCCGTTCATAGAGATATTCAGGCTTAACTAACACTCTTTCCCTTCAACTCCTCCTCCAACACGAGTTCGCGTTGGTGTAGGCGGCTGAAGCGGTTGATCTTGTCCTGATCCTCTCGTCGGACCTCGACTTCGTCGGCGGCTGCCTCGTCCTCCTTGGAGAGCTATTCATCGTCAGAAATATTCGACAGCTCCTAAATCGTATATAAAGCTTACCATGCGACGCTGCAGGATGGAGGCCATGGTGGGCGACTAAGCTGGCTAAACAACGAGACTGCAAGTCAACCGCAAGTGCACTCTAATAGCATGCTGAAAGTTGCAATTCGAGCTTCAGCATTGGTGGGGAAAGGACAGTGCGATATCCAATGTACTCGCACGGAAACTCCTGAATATACTTACTCTTTTTGCTGCGTGAATCAAATACCAGCTAAAATACACTCTGCAGTGCAGGGGTGCTTATCTGATAAAGCCCCGCCAATGTAGCATGTGTAATGTCAGGATCACCGCACTGTAAGTCTCTGCGTATATGATATGCGAAGAAATACTCCTATCAAATGAATTGATGTATAAGTAAAGACACCGGAATGGAGGCAGCTTAAGTTAAGTTGAGTGGCCTTCGAGCCCTGAACACTTTTATTGGCCTTCCGGTCGTAAGCCGTGCCAATCTGGCGTTGTTTTCATGACCCTACCCCTAGCATCTTACAGACCAAGACATCTTGTTGCCTCGAGATACAACGATAAGCTTGACGGTAACCATGGGAGTCGATGGATGCACAGACCGTTGAATCCCACGTGACAAATGAAGACAAGGAGTCAAACCTAGCAGTCTCTGGAGCACGCATCAGCCGTGCTCCTCCAGCGATCTCGGCAGTTACCGATTGGCTCCCTCCACCGTTGTTGTTGATACAGTTCTGGATCGAGCCTAGTCGCACTGTGGTTTGTCTAGCCTCGTCAGTCAAGTCACTCGAGCGTGACTTTCAGGGTCCAAGGTGTTCAAGCCGAGCTATCAACATTCACTCGCGCCCCTGCATTGCAATCAATGCCATCATGGCGCTTGGCAAGAAGCCTTACCCAAAGGCTACGTTGAAGAAAGTTATAAAAGCGCACTCCGATCATAATCTCAAGAAGAATGCAGATGCCACGGTACGTTATGATACAACGTCATCCAGGCGCGTTCTCAGCGCGATCTCGCGTCAGAGGCTTTTGCTAACACTGCCAGATCTTCCTAAATTACGTGCTTTTCATGGAGACGTAGGTGCACAGGGAGTATCGCCAGTACAGTGGACTGATCGGTCGCAGGTTGGTGAAGGAGGCTGCGATTCATTCAAAACAATCCGGCGAGAAGGCGTTGGCGGCTAGAAGCGTGAGAAAAGCCACGAGAGTATGCAATCCCTTGTTCTGCGGATCATTTTGTATGTGAATACCAGACTGACAAATGGGATCGCAGGATGCGCTCGCTAAATTCAAAGGTTAGAGCAAGGACGGCTTGTAATTGATTGTGTTTGCAAGTAATTGGGACGTGGCGTTTGGGTCATTGTTTTGAAAGTCGCAAGCACTGTATGATGCAAATGCCGTGAGAGCACGAGACCACATTGAAAGCATCGATATTCACGATTGAACATTTCTTCTGGCTAATGCCGCGCAAACACACGCCTTAGGCGCATTTTCGGGTTGCGCAAGATAATTAGTTGAATGATACCCTATGGATTCAGACCAAATCTGGCCTTTTATTGCTTCTAGACCGTCGTGCATCTCTTAGGTTCTGACTGGTTCTACCTGGACCTGTGTCACTACGCAGGGGTGAGCATTAGCATCAGGCTCCAAAAAACCGACCAGCTCTCCCACCTCTCACCCTCCTCCACATCCACATCCACGTCAACCTACAAACATCAACAATCTGTATCCGCCGATCCTATCTGCCTAATCCCCGGGCCACTGAAATCGCCTTTCATACACATCCGACTGCGTCTGTCAAATCATCTACCCCTCCTCGATTCTCGTTGCCCAAGCACCCTGCCTGGCACGAGCAGCTCCCAGACCCTGCCCGCAGCCACGATAACCGAACACCTACCCCAAGTTCCACCTTAGTCACAAGGTCGATCACGAACATGGCAGCTCCCGCAGCTCAAACCGGCTCCAAGCCCTCCAAGAAGAGAACCGTGCCTGTCATCGAGCGCACCGAGTCACCTGCCCCCAGCGTCGGCTCTGGCATCCCTGACAAGGCTGGCAGTGAGGGTTTCGAGAGTCCTTACATCAAGGAGCTCCACAAGTAAGACCTCCACTTGCGCTCGGTTACGTGTTGCAATTGCTGACTTCTCCGTTAAGGAACATTCGAAACATCAACAAGAAGATTGTAACGTGCTCCTCGAAAATGATTAGCTCACGTGCTAGAAGCTAACATGTCACATCGCAGACCAATGCTTCCAAGACCGACTCCTCCTGGCTCAGCACCCCGGAAAGTCCCTAGACGAGCTCGTGGCCAACAAGATCATCAATGCCGATCAGAAAGCCCAGATTCTCAAGAAGCCCGCCCTGCAAGCTCAAATCACCCAGCTAGAAGAGCAGCTTGTCCAGTACCAGAAGGTCCATGACCAGTACAACGAGCGGGCCGCGACTGAAAAGGCCGAGTGGGAGAAGAACCTGGAGAACGTCAAGGCAGAGGCCGTTGCGGAAGCTAAGGAAGGCTTCAAGAAGGAGCTGCATGACAACCTTCTCGTCTTGTCTCAGTTCCTGCGACTTGCTGCTTACCGTCGCGAGGAGGCTAAGGACCCCGAGTCGGATGAAAGCCAGGCCATTGAGGGTGTTCTTCTGGCCATCTACGCCGGAGATGACAGCGCTGTCAGCTCCATGCTGAAGTTGGTTGAGGGCTCTGAAGATCAGATCTGGAGCGTCCCGGGCGAGCAGCTTCAGACAACTTGTACGTTTCCAAATACTCACGCCTCCAGTTGATGGCGCCGCTGATCAATTGTAGATTCCAACGTCAGAACACTGGCCAAGGAGTACAAGACCCTTTCTTCACTGAGGGCGCGGAGGCTGAAGGTGCCAAGGAGGTCGCTACGGACCCTACCATTGCGCACGCTTCTGCAACCGAGATTGCGGCCGGCGATGCTCCCGCTGCTACTGAATCCGCACCCGAGCCCTCGACAAACGGTCTTGGCAACACCAACGTCTCTGATGATGCAGCTAACGCTGTCGCTGAGAGCCACTGGGACAACAATAACGACATGTCTATCTCTCAGGAGTGGGTTGATGTTAAGGTCCCCGGGATCCTGCTGAGACCGAGACTGGCCTAGAGGCGACACCCGCCGCTGCTGCCAACACTCAGTCGTGGGCTGACGATCAGCCTGACCATGTGCCTGAGGTAAGCATTCACATTTTCTGGGAGAGCGAGGGGCTCAGTCATTAACAAGATATTCCAACAGCAGGCGCAGGAGGCAGCACCTGCCGACCCCAACGACGGATTCCACCAGGTCCAGCGCAACCGAGGACGTAATGAGCGCGAGGGTGGTAGCTGGCGCGGTCGTGGACGAGGCGACTGGCAGGGCCGTGGACGCGGTGGCCACAGGGGTGACGGCCGCGGCCGTGGCCGTGGCAACCGCAATGGCGGAGGAGCCTCGCGAGGCCCCCGTCGAACTGAGGAGGCTTAAATTACCAGCAACGGACCCGTGGGTAAGCTCACATCCTATGCGTCTCCCAGCATAGCTCGGAGACGACTGTACACCATGTCATTGCGGCGTTTACCAAATGAGAGACCGGTTCGGCGGGATTGAAATTAAAAGAAATGGCGGGCAATGGGCATTGCATTGGACTGGCTAGAATTCTAGCTTTGGTTCCTCACACCTTGAGGGTGGATAATGGGAACTTTCATGAAACCTTTTGTACGTAACAACCTGTCTCTCCACGGAGACGTCTTCCAGGAGAGGGCAGCTGGTATACAGAACAGGGAATGTAATAACAATACCCACGTATAATGTCCATCTCGCGCGGACCTCGGCGTGATAGAGCTTGCCGATGCGCTCGCCTCATGTCTCGACCATAAAAGCTCAATTTGCCAATTTCCTGAGCTCCTCATCCTCTACCATACCATCCCACTCTTGCATCTTTATGAGATGCTTCAATGGCTTTGCTGTGACTGAGATGCGTTTGCCGAGTAATGTGCCATACTTGAATTGCAACTCAGCCTCAGGAACAAGCCAATCATTCTCCAAGAATTCGCGGTCCACTGACCCAAGGTAGATGTCGAAAAGGTCAGACCAGCCGTCAGGTAACTTGCCTGTCGAGGTGTATTCAGGGGTATGGCTAGATGGTAGCAGACCTGTGCGCCGCACCGGCCACAGAAACTACGAGATCGGGATGGGCCACAATCCTCGCTATGAAAGAAGCGCAGCCAGGACTCTTTAGCTTCAGTGGTGGCTCGCAGGGCCTCCATGGCAGGGACATAGGGCGGCCTCGAGGCATCAGCAACTGCAGCATTGTAGTCCGGTGACAACACGTCAAGGATCCGTCCGGTAATCTGGCTCGATTTTGTGTCGGGGGCGCAGGTGCGAGAGCGGATGCGGTTATCAAAGGTGCCGGTATTTGGATAATGACTTGTGGTAGACCTGAGGATGTGGCACGACGGCAGTCGTTGCAGTGGCATGTTATGACAGCGGGCATCCGTTCATCACTGTCGGGACCCTGAAATGGGTTTGATGGCCTTGAAGAAGCCTCTGGTATTGAGACGCGATAGCGTACGGCACCGCAGGAACATCCACCGGTGATAGTTACAGGCGTATCAGGGAGAGGCATGATGAAGTTCGTTGGGTTGGTATACTAGTAGAATATTGACACAAGTCTTTTGATACGATAAACTCGAATCTGTGAATTAATGTGGTGACTAGACAGCATGGCTTTATTGGAAATTCCACCGACTCTTATATGTCTTCGTGCAGCCTTCACGTTGGCTCCTCAGACGAATCTCAGCAACCAGCTGAGACTTGGCAAACACTAATGGGTGGTACGCCACACACCGCTTGTAGAACTGTAAAGCTCACTTGGACCGTGAACTAGGATGATTACCAGGCTACAAAATCCTAGCTTCGGTAGGCGTTTAGTGACTCCCTGTCCTGCGCTATTCACAAGACTGTGCAAATCGATGGATGTTGAGACGGGGATACGGATTAGTGACGATCAGCACTCATTACGTTGCGCGACAAGTTCAGCTAGAGAAATTGGTGCTATTCTATTTCTCTCGGTTCTCTTCGTTTTAATTAAAATGGCTTTTGCCAAGAACTATTGGACGTACGTGAACAAGCTACGAGCGTTCAAAGTAACTGTCATGGTGGCTTATGGGTGATGAACATACACAGTCTTGTCAATTGATAGGTTCCATGGGTTTTTTTAAATGAAGAGAAGGCAATTACAGAAATTCAGGCTATCCATGGAAAGAAACAAAGGAAGAGAGAAAGAGAGAAAAGAGAACACAGGGTTATACAGTCGTTGTAGAATCGTAGCAATTGCATCACAACCATGCTAGGAACGACACGGAAGATTAAATATGCTTATTCGCATGTTTTGGTGATACCCATCAGGTTGCAGGGTAAGCTACCATGTCGGAGGTAGGCATGTACCTATGGATGACCCCCGCATTCGGGTCATGCCCGAATAGGCAAACCGGTACAGCTTATCGGTGCTGCTTTTGAAGCCACATTGCCTTATCGGCTCCGTCAGCCTTGCATTTTTAGGGCAAGGCAAGACGTCACGGCTGGCCCCATGTACCTGCATGGTACCTCCCATGACTTTAGCCAGTGGGTTGCAAGTTGTCCTCTTTGACAATCACTATCGTGGCATCTTGCCAGGGTTCTCGCTCTAAGGCCACATCAACCTCTCCCGACGTCTTGCATATGAGTCGAGCAGGTCTGGTTCTGTGCCCCATTTCTTGCTCCCATTAGCATTGAGTTTTCCTGGTCCTTATTTTTTTTCTTCTGGGTTCCATCTTCATTCCAACCCACGTCCAACGTCCTCTCCCACCTACCAATTATCATTTTCTTGCCATATCCCCTCCATCAGCTCTGCACCGCTGAGAGTGCACCCCACCATTCAAGATGGCCTCCTTGCGGGCGTCGCCGTTGAAGCTGCTCCTCGGAGTCATCTTCTTGTTCACGACTAATGTTTTCGCGGCCGTTATCGGTGTCGACTTCGGCACCGAATACATCAAGGCCTCGCTGGTTAAGCCCGGTATCCCTCTCGAGATCATCCTCACCAAGGACTCACGACGCAAAGAAACTGCCGCCGTTGCCTTCAAGCCTCCCGGGGCGCGCCCAAGGAAGGCGAGTACCCCGAGCGAGCCTATGGCGCCGACGCCATGGCCATTGCCGCCCGATACCCCGGCGAAGTCTACCCCAACCTGAAGGCCCTCCTGGGTCTCAGCTTCGAAGACCCTGCCGTCGTCGAATACGCTTCCCGACACCCAGCTCTGGACCTCCAGCCACGCTCCTCGAAGGGCACCGTCGCTTTCAAGAGCAAGGCCTTTACACCCGACGTGGAGCCCTGGACGGTCGAGGAGCTCCTGGCCATGCAGCTTCAGAGCATCCGAAAGAATGCCGAGGCTGCAGCTGGCGATGGCACCTCGGTTCAATCCATTGTCCTCACTGTCCCTCCTTTCTACACTGTTGAGGAGAAGCGAGCAATTCAGACCGCCGCGGAGCTGGCTAGCCTGAAGATTCTGAGCCTGATCAGCGATGGCGCTGCCGTCGGCCTGAACTACGCTCTGACCCGCCAATTCCCCAACATTAACGAGGGCGAGAGGCCCGAGTATCACATGGTGTTCGACATGGGTGCTGGCTCTACCAAGGCATCCATCCTCCGCTTCCAGAGCCGAAATGTTAAGGACATCGGCAAGTTCAACAAGACTGTTCAAGAGATTCAGGTCCTGGGTAGTGGTTGGGATAGAACCTTTGGTGGTGATGCGCTCAACTACCTCATCGTAGATGACATGTTGTCGCAGTTTGTCGAGTCCAAGGCTGCCCAGAAGGCTTCCGTCGCTCTGGACGCGGTCAAGTCCCATGGCCGTGCCATTGCTAAGCTCTCCAAGGATGCGGAGCGTGTGAGGCACGTTCTCAGCGCCAACCAGAACACCCAAGCTAGCTTCGAGGGCCTGTACGAGGATATTGACTTCAAGTACAAGATCACTAGAGCTGAGTTCGAGACCTTGGCCGAGCCCCAGATCAAGCGGATCAGCGCTGTGTTCAGCGAAGCCCTGAAGGCATCCGGCCTAGAGGTCAACGACTTGACGTCAGTCATTCTTCATGGTGGTGCTTCTCGCACTCCATTCGTCCAGAAGGCACTTGAGGAGCTCGCCGGCTCTTCGGACAAGCTCCGATCCAATGTTAACGCAGATGAGGCTGCTGCACTTGGTGCAGGCTTCCGCGCCGCCGAACTCAGCCCCAGCTTCCGTGTCAAGGAGATCAGGATTCTGGAAGGCGCCATGTACCCATCTGGAATCAAGTGGACCAAGAGCAACAAGATGCTGCAACATCAGCGTCTTTGGACTGCCGTGTCTCCCTGGGAGGCCCTGCCAAGGAGCTGACTTTCACGGATCTTAACGACTTCTCCGCTACATTCTACCAGCAGATCGATTCGGAGGACCACGATATTGCTGTTGTTACAACCACTAACTTGACGGCCTCCGCTGCTGCACTAAAGGAAAAGTACTCTTCGTGTACCGACGCCGACATTCGTTTCAAGCTTGCTGTCAAGCTTGGGAGCGAGAACGGTGAGGTGGAGGTTACCAAGGCGGCCGTTGAGTGCGAAGCCGAAGTAACTGAGAAGGAGGGCTTTGTCGATGGCGTGAAGAACCTGTTCGGATTTGGCAAGAAGGACAAGACTGAGGGCGAGGATGCCTCGTCAGAGGGCTCGAAGGAATCTACCAAGTCTGAGTCGGCCTCATCTGACTCGAAGTCAACCAAGTCAACCAAGTCGGCCAAGTCAACTAAGTCAGCGAAGTCGACCAAGTCTTCCACTGCTTCTGGTGACAAGGCCAAGGAAACCACCGCAGGCGAGGAGACCAAGGAAATCAAGAAGCAATTGGTCTCTATCCCGGTCAAGTTCGTTCTGGAGAAGGCTGGCACACCTCATTTCACATCCACTGAGTTCACCAAGACGAAGGATCGCTTGAAGGATTTCGCCACTTCTGACAGATCGCGAATGCAGAGGGAAGAAGCCCTCAACCAGCTAGAGGCCTACACATACAAGGTCCGAGACTACCTTGAGTCGGAGTCATTCATTGCTGCATCAACTGAGGAGGAGAGAACCAAACTCAGCACAATTGCCAGCGAGACCAGCGATTGGCTCTATGAGGAAGGCACCGAGGCAAGCAAGAATGAGCTCAAGGAGAAGCTCAAGCAACTTGAAGATATTGCCGGCCCCATCAAGAAGCGAAGTGAAGAAGCCGCACAGCGTCCTGAACTCGTGACTGGACTCAAGACGGCTTTGAACGAGACTGTAAACTTCCTCAACACTATCCGCAGTCAGATTGAAGAGTATGAGGAATGGCATGCCTCTGCCTCTGCCTCTTCCTCTACTTCTACTTCTACATCCTCGGAAGCTGCCAAGGAGACTCCCGAGAATGATGGCCTCGAGGACGAGGACGCTCCCGCTGAAAAGAAGGAGGAGCGAACAATGGAAGATCTGAAGCAGGAGCTGGGTCCAGTGCCACCGATGTATCAACGGGAGGATCTTACCGAAGTGGAAACTCTCCAAAGGAGACAGCAGCATGGCTGGAGGATTTGGAGGCTCGCCAGGAAGCTTTGCCTGCTGCTGCTGACCCCGTTCTTCTTGTGCGGGATCTCAAGAACAAGCGCCAGGCTCTTGACCTCGCTGGCAAGGACCTTGCGATGAAGGCCGTCCGAAACTTCGAGAAGAAGAAGAAGGCCACCAAGAGCACCGAAGACAAGAAGAAGACCAAGTCGAAGACAGCAGATTCTGCACAGCATACCATCAAGTTTGGTGATGGAGAGAAGATGCCCACCAAGGAAGAGCTCGAGGAGATCGTGGCCAAGCTTAAGCTGAGGCCACAAGACCAGGAGGAAGAGCCCGAGGCAGAGAAGCAAGACAAGCATGACGAGCTATGAGAGGGAGACTAAGCGTGAATGGATACACAAACTATGATATTGGACTTAGCATGAAATAGACTACTAGTACGTAAATGTACATACCTGTGATGGGAACATGTATGTCGGCTGTGCCATCCATTAGTTTGCTCTGTGTGATATGACCGCTCCTGAGCACGTGCTACTACTGCTGCTGCCCATCATATCTCCGTCGCACCACGTACGCATATACTATGGTGTTGCGCGAGGGAACTGCAGGTGTGACCACTTACATAGGAAGCTTCAACATCAAACGTGCCGTTGAACGGCATTCGAATGGTTCTTTGGTGGTTATTGGTATGAGGGCAAGTCGTACAACATATTAAGCCGAGTATCATGACTAGGAGCTGGAAGAAGATCATGTGGTCTATTTGCTTTGCTATTGAAACTTTACAGATGGCAAAGGGGTGACAAGAAACGGGAGCTTGCAGAAGGAAGGGTTTAGAGTCCGATTAGGGAACTGGTAGGGGCAGTGCTTTAAAATCGATGTTGAGGCAGGCGAGATCGAGGTGGCTTCCTTCAACTTTGATGTCAAACACATTTGGCTACATTCTCCAAGAAGTTCGATTTTGTTCACAACACTGAAATTTTGCTCTCTTGCATGCACATGCCCTGAGTTTATCGTTGTTTCTCCCTCCATTCATTCCTCCTTCGTCTTCCCTTTTAATCTCTCCATACCACCTCCTCGCCACTGATTTACTATATAGGTGCAGCATGCGACATCTTCCCCCGTTAACAGGCCTGCTTTGCAGCATCACCTGGGCCATGCTCACTGCTGCACTGGAGAAGGCACCACTTAAACGTTTTTCATTGGAGGTTCATGACCGTACCGACACAGGACATGATTTCATACGCGACTGGCGGGCTGCTCACAGGAAATGGGGACGTGACGTTCCGGACAAGGCATCTAGCTTCGCACTTGGTGATACTGGTAGGCTCCTTTGCATCTATCTTGGTACACTGGCAAGCTTACAACCATATAGCAGATGGTCTCGTTGAAATCCACCCTGTAGGAACTGACGAAATTTTCGTTGCCGACATCACTTTTGGGAATCCGCCCCAGTTGTTGAAGATGGCGTTCGATACAGGCTCCGCTGATGTGTGAGTGCCTCACGTAGATATCTGCTCAACTAGCTGTTAATGGAGAGTAGCTGGGTGCAGTCATCGGATACCACGTATCGAACGAACCGGAACGGACCATGGGCTCCTCAATACAAACCGAATGCGTCCGAGACATCGCAAATCGTTGAGAGCGCCGTGTGGGAGGTGCAATATGGTGAGCTGCCAACCGCTTGAAAAGAATTTTGCATACTGACGCGAAGTAGTGGATGGCTCTGTTGCCAGTGGGATCGTGTATACCGATACAGTTCGCATCGGGGGTTCACGATAGACAATGCGACCGTCCAGTCTGCCCAGCTAGTCGCCTCCGCTTTTGAGCGCGAGACTGGCCTCACTGGCATATTAGGCCTTGCAAAGAGTCTCCCCAATAACGTCAGCCCGCCGACTACGCGCTTCCTCGACCTGCTTAGACCTGAGCTCGAAAACCCGGTCTTTACGGCAGACCTCAGAAGGAATGCCACCGGACGTTTCGACTTTGGTTACATAGATACGAGCCTGGCGTCCGACGAGCTCACTTGGCTTGAGACTATCCCTGAGAGTCCCCACTGGGATATCGAGTTGGACCTGACTACGTGGAAGGGCGAGAACGGCACGTGGTGGTACAACAAGTTTGCTGCCACAGTGGACACGGGCACAACGCTCCTCTTCCTGCCAAACGAACTTGCAAGCATGTACTGGGCTGATGTTCCGGGCGTGCGATCCGAAGAGGACCTCAGCAACGCCTTTGTTTTCCCTTGCAACATGACCGACGAGTTACCTGATCTTCAGTTTAAGCTGCCGGGCACCGAGCATGTAATCACCATACCGGGACCATATCTCAGCCACTCTGCGCTCAAGGCCGAGCCAGATTTTTGCTGGGGCGGCATGCAAAGTGCAGTAAACCTACAGTCAACTATCTTGGGAGGGGCCATGCTCAAGGCCGTGTTCGTGGCGTTCGATCTGCAGACAAACCGAGTCGGCTTCGCCAACAAACATCTAGTCATGGATCAGTGGCTAGCTTCGGCTGTTTAGCCTGTAGAAGGCCTGGCCAACATGAACCCGGAGCACGCATGTACAACGCTTGCTGGGGAAGAATTGATGGATTGACACCATGTTGGTCTTGCGGTGATATATACAAGCAAACGCAAACCCCTGTTGTTGCTGTTGAAACAGACATGCCATACCATATACCCCACACACCACCCATGATGTCTTGCCTCATTCCATTTCTCCCAGAGACACGCTGTCTAGTTGCCGGTTGTCGCATGCCTGCTTGCCCCAAAACCCCTTTGATAATGACCTGGAAAAGTGCCGTAGCGACCGAACAGGTAAGAAAACGTGACCGTAAAGGTCCAAATCCAATAACGCCAAGGAATATCGTCTAACGAATGACGAAGAGGGAAAACAATGGTATATATCCCTGAACCTCTCAGACCATGCAGAAAAATAAATGTAAATAAGCCAGAATGACACGCGGCGGCACAATGCTTCTATGCTTGCACAGGCGGAGTAATCTTGAGCCCAAGGGCGAGGGAACCTTTCGGAAGGAAGCGCCGTGAGAAGTGGAGGGGCTGGATACGACACGTTGAAGGTCCCTCGGTATAATAGAAGAGCGCCCTCCAGGCCTGGAGATTGGATGGTCCGACTTAATGCTCCGAGTCCAGAGAGATTGATTAGTTTGGGGAGAAGGCCAAGGAAATGGCCCCATCCCCGTATGGTTGATTACTCGCGGTCATGATCACCGTCTTTAATTGCAGAAAAGAAAAAGAAGGCAAGGTCAGCGGTGTTGGTCGTCCAGATCCGCTCGGGTGACGAGATAGTATTCACCTTCACTGGCCCCGGGGTTGGGGGCATGATGCCGGAGCCGGGAGCCGGTTGGGCGGCGCGGGCGGTGCCGGGGCGGGACGAGTGGGCCTTTTCGTCCTTGTCCTCGTTGAGCGAGCGAGGAGCGGTGACGGCTGGAGAAGAAGAGGACGTGGCGGCGGCACCCGAGATGTGCTTGTCGCGGTTCAGGCGAGCTTCCATCTCGCGGATGCGCTTCTCGATGGAGGCGAGCTCCTGGGCGTTCTTATCGACATTCTGTCTCCTGCAGGCACGGGAGGTTAATTCATGTGTTAGATATGACTAGGGAGAAAGGCAGAGAGGGTGCGACAGGGCGAATTGAGGGCGCGGAATAGGGGAGAAGCTCAAGCAAGCTGGAAGGGTGGGTGGTGTACCTCTCGTCGACTTGCTGGTCGAGGTCGGAGATGGAGTTTTCGATTCGGAAGATGTCCATCAGTTCTTGGGAAAAGGAACGGGCGATTGTGCTGCAGGATTGATGTTAGCTTCCATTGCGGCGTGGGGATGCTGGGCGATGAATTGGCGTGGGAGTTTTGGTGTCGGGCCTGGTATGAGACGGAGGTGAGGTGAGGCGAGGTGAGGGTAGCTTACGATTGCGGTCGGCGGCCATTTGGCTTCCAGTCTCGGTCGAGCGCGTCGTCACTCATGGTTGCGAATGTGGTGGGTTTTCGTGGAGATAGAAGATGCGAGAGAAGAAGAAGAAAGTGAAGAAGAGTAGCGCAGTGGGACGAGCGAGGAGATGGACGTTCAAGCGCGTGCAGTGTGCAGCGGTGTCGAGGTCAAGGTCGAGGTCGAGGGGAAGGTAAATGTCTGGAGAGAGCTTCCATTATCAGCCAAATCCAGGGCAGCGGCCCGCCTCCCTTTAGCGGATCCTTGAGGGGTGAGCTGAAGCGAAGCGTGGGCAAAGGGGAGGGAGGGGAGGAGGGGCGTGTGTGGTCAAGGGGCCGGTCGGTCAGTCAACAAAGTAGAAATTCGACCAGAAACCACGAGACAGGGCGTTGCGTCGCCCAAGACACTTCTATTTCACAACGACATGCTAGCTCCAGCTCCTACCGCTGCCGTGGCTGGTGGTTTTGGTGGTTTGGTGGTGGTGGTGACGACGGCTCCTCCGTGTAAGTGGGTGACATGTGCTCCTCGTGCGCCCAGCAGAATCATAATCACGACCGTCGTCATACATACAACCACCGACCAGGAGGGAAAAAACCTTTACACAGACTTTCCCACTGTTCACGTCAGAGCCACGTATTTCCCTATAGCCACAGTGCATTTAGCATTGCAATTGGCATTCGACAGGGCGTCGACAATGCTCCCTCCCCAATCTGTAACGCCCCGGCGATATCACGACGGAGGCTTCTTCATGCGATGCGACGCCATGCCGGTCGGCGATCAAGCTTGCTGCTGCTGCTCACCAGAGACGAATTGCCGCGAGTCCCCACCTGGTCCAAGCTCCCCAAGTTTCTTTCCGGCTCTTTGATGAGATGGGACCCAGTCCAACGGGAAATAGGGGCCCCATTTGCGCCCCGTCTTCATCATTCCCTCCCCTAGAACGTCGTGGTCCCCAGTCACCGCCAGGGTCTGTTCTCCTCCCACCCCAAAGGCCCCAAAGGTCCCAAAGGCCCCCAAAGGGTGCTGTCATTTCTTTGTCCTTGTCCTTGTCCTCCTTACGGGGCGTCTTGAGGAATTGGCTGAACCACCCGTCTTCGTCAACAAAGCATGCGTGGTATGTTTCCAAGACACGCACCCCGTGACTCTCGGACAATGTGAGGCCGTCAGCTCTGCGCGCGACGGCACGGGGAGGTGTGGCCATTGCCCGTCACATGCTGCTCCTGTTGCCCCGGGTTCTCGATATATTGCATGTCTTTGAGGTGGAATTTCTGCAAATGCGGGCGACATCAAGCTTTGATTAACACTACTTGGAGCTGGCGCCGGGACGTCGGCGGTGGAAACGCAAGCGCCGCCTTTTTCCCTTTCTTTTTCCTTGCGTGCGTTCCAACTCAAGAACAGAGGGTGATCATTTCTGGGAAACAAACATAGTCCCTTGCAATGCCTACGATGGAGGCTGCCCTGGACGTTCATGGCATTACTGCGAAAGCCTCCATGCTGGCATGGGGCATGGGCCTAGCAAGGCACGCATTAGATCATTCACCGTGGTCAGGCACCCTCCCAAAGTCACTATACCTTAAAGCGGAGCTATTCTGCACGCTAACCAGGCGACCCACGACGGCTAAGATAAAGTACATGTACCTCTCTAATGAATAGCCCACCCTCTAGAAACCACACACCCAGCTGATCCTCATAATTCTGCCTCCTCCCTCCCTCTCTCCCTCCTACATCTGGACTTTGCTCCCTGACCTCACCTGGCCGCCAGCATCAATGCAGAAACACCAAGGATCACGCCAGGCTAAACCAATGGAATTTTCTCATTTCCGTCACGGATCTATCAGCCATAACTCCACACAGGCATCTATAAGTCGACCTCGCCTCTAGCTTCCATTTCTACCCCAGACCTGCGACTAGGGTATAAGTCCGTCGAAAAATGGATTAACAATTTCATACATATCACGCCTGACACAGCCCAGAACCCCATATAGGCCATGTCAGGCGGCTCAAGTCTCTCCTTCTGAAGAACCAGCTCGTCTCGCGTCGGCCTACGCCGCCCGTATAGACCTGGCTTCGCCTCTCAGCTGTGCTCAGCCCTCGACCTCAGCAGGCCCGATGACGGGCCAGGTCACATCGCCGCAGTCATCATGTTGCCTCACCCAAGCGCGCACCCTCTCCACGTTCCAGCCGCTGGTGCTTCGCTCGTCCTGGTTCTCTGACGGCTTCGTGGGGTGGCCGTGCTTAATCGACTGCGCCGTTTTACAGATGCCGTTGCGGAACTGCCACTGCATGCAGTCGACGGCGTATCGGCATGCCATCCGGCAGTCCTCAATGCTCAAGTGCGCCTTCTCCTCCAGAGCTGACAGGTTTTCCGTCTTTGCCCTCTCAATCTCGTCCTCGTTGTGCTTCCCCGGAGTCGTGTCCATGTACCATGTATCCTCACTCAGATTGTCCCAGTCTTGCTGATGATCCTTGATATGCGACTCCACGAACCGGTGGTATACGTCTTTTACTCGCATAGGTCCTCCGAAACTTCGCTCGCGCTCAAACTCGTAAAACATGGAGATTTCCTCGCTTCCAAGGTGGTGCATTGTAGCAAGTGGCTGGCACCACTGCTCATCCCCGTACCATATAGTAGTCGGCTTCTCGCCGTTGATGGTTGGCCACTTTAAGGTCAGATGTCAGCTGTTGTATATCCAAAGGCTAGAATAGTAAAGTTCTCAACTGCAGGACGGACTCACCGTATGATTCACTACAGTACCCGTCTCAGTGCTCAGAGCCAGCCCAAATATAAAGTCACCGCAACATTCTTTTGAAGTTCTCTCGTCATATCGGTTTGCCACACCTTCTTTGCCCTCGAATAAATCCTGCATCACCGTTCTTGAAACAATGTAACCACTGCCACCATGACCAAAGGGACATCCCCTACGTAGGTTTTGCTTCCTAAGTAGTGTCGGTCTGAAGGGTCGAGCTGCTCCAACCATTTCATGACCGTTGGCCATATGACGTACGTATCAGCGTCCACAAACATATACCAATCATAGTTTGGCCTCATCTTGTAAGTCTTCTCGGCCATGTGGGTGTTTTTGTACTTATCCAAATCCCAACCTTCAGATGCCGTATCAAAAGGTTTGTTACACGCATCGCTGTCTATCGGACAATTTTGTTGCCGGAAGTACAGTTCGAAGTCTTTGTTTCCCAGCTTCACCTCTTCGAGGACTGTGTCAAGACTATCATGAATGTGAATATCCGCAATATCCTGTTCCATATCACTAAAGACGAGATATTCATGCAGACATCTCAAGTTCGTCAACACCTGCGTTGGGATTCTGGCAAAGGACTCTGACGCTCCAGTCTTCATAATCAGAAGCACGTTGGACGTGTCTGGAAAGCCTGTACACGATCCATCTAGCTTTTGATTCTTGTTTTCCGGAAATTGAAACGATGGAAGTTTTCTCTCAGACGAGTGAGACTATAACAAGCACCATCGTCGGGGCATAGCTCCGTGAGCCTCCTCGAAGCAATGAGCAAGGCACCAATGAATGCTCCAAAGAGCAAGACTGTTATGGTTGACCGCCTGCTAAGTTTCACTCCTTGGACAAGCATTTTAGCCTCCTGTGCGTAGCAGTGCTGTATTATATCGCTCCAGTCTAATCTTTCCTCTAGTACATGTTTGATTCAGCCATATATTGTCACTGGCAGAAGTATGGTTCGACATGGGCAATCTGATCGCCGGAGCTGTTGAAAAATGAAACGGCGAGCGTAGAGACACACTGTATTGCTGTAACGACTGGGTATGTAGCTTGAAAAATAATAACAGCGATGGCCAGCCTGCCACCGAAAGCCTAAAAGCTCACAGGAGGTGTGTCGTTCTTTCAGAGCCTCAAGCTATATTGGACATGCTAAGAGAAAGAGATATCTAGCTTGAAAGCCCCAGACGGCTACTGGGGCCTATTTACATTTAATCGTCATAAGAAGAACCCAGCAACGGCTGATTCGGTAGACATGGAGCAACATGATAACCGGGACCCGGCCTCGGTTATGGCTCTCTTGGTCAACACCTCTCGAGAGCTACCAGGTCTTGCTTAACCACGATAAGGTGAATGTAACGGAAAGCACGCATTTAACAGCTTATTCGGGAGTGTTACGCGAATGCAGGCTGGTGAACAAGCATGGGGTATACAGGTACGGTCGTTTGTAGCAATGGCGGAGGTAGTTTCACCATTTACCCAGTTTGTTCTCTGAGAAGGCCTGCAACTCGTTTATTCAACCTTGAAGGGAGCAAACTGCTCTTTCCGGGGTCATACTTCCAGGCACGTTGACTTGTAAGTGGTTGTGAGTGAACGTGTCACGTATGCAGCCTCAAATCCAGGCCTTTGTAGACCGAGGTCCCTGGAAGCGTTACCTTCCGGATTTTCGTTTCTAGACATACCTAACTGAGTTATGAGGGCAGTTTATCCGTGTAGGTGGCGTTTGCTCCTCTCAATTGCTGCATCTTGCGATATCGTATTACCCCACCAGCGGAGTCTCATGTTCCGTCGGGTGAGATAACGCTCTTGTGGCGTCGAAATGCGCAGGTCAACGTTGCAGATGCCTAAGAATTTGAGATCATGGCGTGATAAAGAATAAAAATGTAGAGATCGTGCGCAGGCGACCAAGCAAGGGAAACCATTTCGTGTGGTGGTCAGACGGTAAGGACAAACTTCTCAAAACTCCACCTGTTGCTGCATCACAAGGCTGCCAGGTTGATGGCTGCATCAAGGAGGCCCGAGCTCTGTATCTCTCTTCTGGTTCATATATTAGTTGCCAATTGACAAATGCTTGTTTCTGAAACTTAGTGACTTAGTTGATGGTGCATGTATGCAGCCCGAGCCCACAGTTCAAGAGGGTACTGCTCATGGTGCATGAACCAAACTAGACGCGCTGTCGATCACCAATATATATTCAAGATGAAAGTTTTACCCTTGTTTCATTAAATGGCAGATGGTTGTGATAGTGTGGTGCGATTGCAATTAGACAATCAAGTGACGGATGCTATGACAAGCATCAGTTGTGTAACAGACAAACACCCAGAGACAGTCATGGAAACTTTCAGTGACAGCAGTTGCCACAGTATTAGCAGTCTCACTCACGGATGTGCGATGATTGTATGCCTACCTATTCTGCCTTATTTGTCAGTGAGATAGAGCAATCGACTGCTCTCATATGCTTCTCAATGAGAAGACCTCCTTACAATACCACCCCGTATTTGTCATCTCGAACAAAAACGACACAGAATATTCGACATAATCTCAGCCTTGATGCAGCATCAGCCTAGTCCCACATCTAGTCCCGGATCCAGCGTATCCGGGATTAAGTCCCGTGTTCCCTTACTGGGTCTTCTGCTCGGCGGCTTGTTAGCTGTGGCGGTGTTCAGCGTTACGTTTCCTTCATCTTCAAGAGATGCACAGGGTTATACCCTTGGCAGCTACGGCGGGCCTCTAGATGAAGGGTTTGAACCCCGTTTCTACAAAAATGAACCTCGGCAGGGCAATGTGGATGTGTTAGGAGATGTCCACCGCATTGGTAGTGGCAAATGGGCACAGGGAAGCATGAAATTGAAGTCAGCATGGCTGTCTCTGAGAAGACAACCCTTTGATTACCACCTATAACGCCAAATGCACAACCTCCCAAGTACAGACCCTTAATTATCAATTCTCTGGCTTATGGCCATTTCATATTAGCTGGGCGTTGCTCGTTTTCCATCGTAATCCAAGGCCGTAAAATTCTTAATCTGGATCCTCAAGCAGATGATCCATGGGCAGACTAAATCACTAGACTACCACAACTGAAGGAGCATGGGTTGATTGTAACTCTGCTCGCTTTTCTGGGTTCTTTGTAGGATCGTTCTCATCGTCGCCATCTGCTCCTGGGTTTGCCATCTGCAGCACGGTCAGAACATGGACTGTGCGGAATTTGTGTCTAAGAGTCTTACCTCGTATTCCAAGGTCTTAATGCATCTGTAGAAAAGCACAGCGATGAGAGCACCGGTGCAAGGTCCAATCCCTGTGGGAGACATATCAGCGTGTGTTCAGACTGAAAAATGCAGTACCGTGTATGCATGTACTTACAGTAAATCCAGTGTTCTTGGTCGAATTCGCCGGTGATTACACATGGCCCGAAACTACGAGCTGGGTTCAGCGAGCCGCCCGTAAATTGCACACCAACGAGCTCGGCAATGAACAGAGCCAGGCCAATGCCCACAGGGGCGATAAACGTAGCACGGTGCTTCTCTTTGGCCAGCATGAAGATAGTGAAAACCAATTCAGCTGTAAGAAGGGCCTCGATGAAGAAGCCTTGCACCAGGGAGGCCCCGCCGCCAAGCGTCGTTCTCACGTTAAACGTCTCTGGGAAGAGATAGCGGACGATGACGGAAGCAAACAGCGAGCCCATGATTTGGGCAATAACCAGGAATGCAGCGCGAACTGGTGGGATGGCTTTGACGAGGAGCATGCCAAGAGTGACGGCTGGGTTGAACAGACCACCGCTGATTCGGAAGAAAATCCAAACGTTGACCATGAGCGAGAAACCGAAGCTGAGCGAGACATATATCAACACGGCAAGGTTGAAGCCCGTCTCACCACCCGTCGTTGTCTTGGCCTTGTCCGCAGAAGATCGGATGTTGGCAACTTCTGTACCTGCAAAGGCGAAGAACAGAAACATCGTAGTACCAATGAGCTCACCTAGCCAGGCGACGAAGTGGTTCTTCATGTCTGAGTTCATCCAATGCGTCCAAGGGATACGCATCACCTCCGCCTTCTCCTCAGGCGTCAACGCGCCCCATTCGACGCGGCGGCCACTCTCGGTGAATGTACGCGAAGAGAAGTCTCTACGAAGAGGAGCGGTGGGGTATAGCCCCTTTCCTCGTCTGTAGTCCGACGCTTTCTCGATAGCAATGCGTCGACGGAACCTTTGGATGCAAGGTGTCCTTCCTCATGTACCGGTGACTTGACTGGCTCGTCGTAGTCCTCATCGCTATAGTTGAAGCCAGGTGGATAGTGGTTGAGCAGAGCAGGTGGTGGACGAGACCAAGGTCCATGGCGGGAGCCGTTGCGTCTAAGTCGAGCATCCTCTCGCCAAAAGCGGTCGTAATCTCTTGGGTTTTCCCAGGGCAGCGGCGTCCAGCGGTCATCCTCCCAGTCTTCACGAGGTCGGTTCCGCGTTGCTCTTCTGGGGTCCTGTGCGAGTAATTGAGCTCAGACTCGTTTGGGTTGCCTTCCTTGGGGGTTGAGTAAGCCCAATCCTGACTTCGGGCTGGGACATGGACCGAGGTCTTCCTGCCTCGCTCATTATCTGCTGGGTCTCGTTTGACGACGAGGAGTTCTTGGCGGCATGCCCAGAGGCTTCTGGGGCCTGGTCGTGTATCGTAGGGCTCGATGGGATGTTAGGCAGATCGTCAGGGTCTGCAGCCCGTGTTGCAGGGTGAGCATCAGGAACTTGTGAGGCCATGATGGGTCTGTTTGAGAAATCGCCACAGTTGCACGGAGGCAAGTTTGAGGAGAGTACGAGGCGTCGAGGGCTTCTGATTTATGTTCCCTACCGGCCATGCTTCATCTTTACACTACACTCACCGCCGGCACAGCGGACGCATAAAGTGGTTCTCATCGATAATACCGTCGGCTGCGTCAGCGGCTGGTCCGTGTCTCGGCTTGGGCGGACTCTAACACGGATGCCATCATCAGGGTCTGATAGGCGAACCCTTAACAAGTCAAGACTAGCATCTCGGATCAAAGTGGGTTCGGACTCGGCAGGCAGTGCAAGAGAAGGGAATATCCATGGTCGAGTCCCCTTTCCGTGCCCCGGTCAATTTCCGCCAACTCATGCGCATTAACACGAAGCAGGGCCGTGAACCCGTGGAGACATCGCGATCTCGAAGGAGTGGACTACAAAGGTCGATCTGGAGAAGCTGGATGCTACTAGTAGGGATGTTGGGTTGAATCACGGACGGCTGAAGACTGCCGTTGGGAGTCTAGACAGGTCTTTTCCTGCCTTATTTTCAGACAGGTCAGCTCGGAAGTGAAAGCGGACGCAGAGTAACCTGCACATGTCCATCACGGGGATGAAGGTGCCTTTCTTCCCAGTCAGCCGGCAACAGCCCTCCACCACGAGTCGGTGAATCTGTTTCACGAGTAGTGCCCACCACCACCACCACCAACACCAGGACCAACACCAACACCAATTCTCCTATGACGTAGAGATGGTCCGTGAGGCATGTCAATCTGAGCAAGCATAGCCCTGAAAGCTTAATGAAACGCACGGCTCAAAAACCTGGTTCTTCCAATTGCCCTTGTCGCATCTTTAATGCCGACGATGGAGACCGGATCCGACCAGACCCTAGAGTCCGGACGAACCGTCTACTTGCTCAGGGGAACGGTGGCAGTGACACGCCATTCATGCACGATGCACGAGGCCCATTGTATCGAAGCGCGGGTCAACTTTCGAGAAGCTTGTCTGACTCAGAAAGGCATGGAGGCGAGGATCGTCGTGTGTTCTGCAACGATTCGCCCATGCTGTTTCAGTTGGGGACGGGACGGTGACTTCAGCTGACGTCTGCATGAGGGCCCCTAGATCTCGTTTTGTGTGCTGAACGCGAAAGGCCGAGCGATTGGCTGTTTGAGGCCAAAGGTTCCGAAGACGGCTGTGGACGCCGTTGCTCGTTGGCGTGAGGAATGATGACCAGTGCTGGACAAAGGTGCTTGCTAGCGGTGCTGCCAATCTGGCATCGGAGATGCGATCGAGATTAATTAATTACCCTGCACCCATCATCCAAGATTTTGCTTAGATAATCATTTCTGTAACTCACATCAGGGCGCTAACAAACCCACCAGCTGACATGAAACAAGACCCTTGAGATCACGTGAGAGCGCGTTGGACTCAACTTTCTATTGTCGTGGCTCAGTGACGGGAACAACGACTGCCTATGCCCTTGTATCGAGCGTCTGCGAGTCGTTCATGACAAAGCATGGACATTGCCCGCGGCTCCAGAAGAGCTCGTCATGTAGCCGCCAATGCTGCCCAGGCCGAGGATCAGGCACCGCCGGCTCGGGCACAGCGGCAGCAACAACAACAACAGCAGCAGCAGCATCTGACACCTGATGCTCATAGGACACCAGACCAGGTTAACGATGGCCGCGAAGCTGCCCCTCCACCCAATCCCTTTCGACTGCACCGTGGTAAGTGAATCATTGGCATAATGTTTATTTATTCTCTCTCGGTCTGTTCTACGACTTGTTCCATTTTATGCCCGGCATGGAAAAATATCCTACTGGCACAAAATTTTGTTCATGCAGTGCAACTTACACGCTTCACCCCTGCGCTCACCTTCGTGGTGCTACCTCACATCATGATTCACCTACCTCTTCACATGTTTGCGTTCCATCTTTGTGGTTTTTTTCCTCTCTCATTTGTTGTCCGAGAATGGCCTCGCAAATCTGCTCCTGTCCCTAAAGGTTGAGTCTAATCTGACCTTGATGTCTTCATCCCCAAAACCCAATTCACTCGTTTCAGCTCATATATTGCTCTTATGTTTGGCTCAGTAGTCTCACCTCTTCCATATCCCCTTCATTTCTAATTTTGAGGACTCTTTGATTCAATACACACATACAATGCCGGCACTCACTTCACTTGATCTTCACGATCGTGCAAATCGGCGAGTGCCTCTGAAAGAGTTGCCGATTGCCCCGGAGGAGCACTTCTCTATGACCGACCGCAAATCTTTCCGCCGATTCCTTCTACCGACAAGGAAAACCTGCTTGCTGTTGTGCAGGCTCTTCGTCGTCGTGATAGGGTCTTGGAACAACAATCCAAGCGGATTGTTCGCATCCTACAAGAGATCAGAGAACTGCGTCGGCGGCTGCGGCAACTTTCTCGTTAAACAGTCGTTGCATCTGGCATGAAAGCTGACGCTAACATGATTCCAGCCACACGTCGTACCAGTACACCTCGTCTAAGTCTTGCACTCGATTCGGATGAGTCCAGCTCCGAGCCAGACCTGAGTGTGCTTGGCATGGCTCGTCCTGGTCCACAGCGAATGGCCGCGTTGTCCTACGATTATGGACAAGGACGGGAGGAAGAAGAGGAGGAGGAGGAAGAGGATGAAGACATTGACGAAGCCATGTACCAAGGTCACTCTGAGCCTGAGGATATTGGCATCGGAGAGCAAGTAGAGGAAGAGGAGGAGCAAGAAGAAGCTGCGCCCATGATCGACCCCGCCACTGCTGGGCTCAAGGAGATTTCCAACCTTGGCAGGTTCACTGTGAGCAGCCACAAGCCGGGGAATGGCATTGAGGAGTTACGGAATGATGATCTCAAGTCTTACTGGCAGTTGGTGCCCCTTCCTTGTATCACGTGTGGCCATGCAAACAGACTAACTTGATTCTTAGATCTGATGGGCCACAGCCACATAAGCTTACCATCTACTTTGTGAAACGAGTTGGTATCCGGGACATACGCTTTTACGTTGATTATACAGAAGATGAGTCCTATACGCCTACTAAAATCGTATTTCGGTCAGGCACAAGTGAGAACAACCTGATCGAATTCGCGACAATGAATCTTGAGAGCCCTGTTGGGTGGCAACAAGTGCCCATTGCAGGTGCAGGCGGTGATCCAGATGGAAACACGCTCGTCTCGTACGTTTTGCAAATGCAAATACTGGAGAACCACCAAAATGGAAAGGATACCCATTTGCGAGGTATCAAGATCTATGCGTTTGATGCAGATGCAGCCCAAGGTGCCAGCCAGCAGACCGAGCCGATGGATGATATGTCCGATTTATCTGGTGGAACCGCTGTTAGAGGTGGACCTAAAGAAGGTGCTGATGGTGGACAACGACTGAGCAGTCTGGCGCGTGTTCTAGCAGCCACACGATTGGAATCGGGCGAGGGCGGGCTCAGCATTCCAGATTTTATGCGGGAGCCAGAACTCAGATAAAAGAGGGTGTGCTCCCATATACTAAATGTTGGAGGGACGTGACAAATTGTCATGTTGCTTCATGAAGCCCGTTTACTGAAGGGGCTTTTAACGTGTAACGGATTATGAGGTATGATAGCAAGTAGAGGTTAACGGATAGACAACCGAGGGAAGGGTCTAAATGTTAAAAAGACACCTTGCAGATCTGTTGAAGAGGCAGTAATGGGTTTACAACCGTCACACCAGACGAGATCCTAAAGGTTCTGCACTAATATGACAAGTTTTCCGCATCGCAAATTCCTCCGTCTAGTGATTCATCTAATACAACTTCGATGATGCCGGGTTTTCACATAGAATTCAAAGCGAGTGGAGGAAAGAAACCCTCCAATTACCCGAGCACGATTCTCCTTGGAAGGGCATAATTCTCGGCTATACACAGTGGCAAGAAAGGCTGTGACAGAGAGACAAGGATCTACATGGTAGCCGTGTTGATGTGACCCCTATACCTTCATAGGAGCGAATAGAAGTGGAAAGAGGGTCGATCTCATGAACGATCGAAGTCCTTGTAGATGGTGTGTGGGCCAACATCTCTTTTACACCAGGAAACTAGTGAGACCCAGGGCAAAGGCTTCCAATAGAAAGTCTCCCATTACTTATTTTGGCTCAAAGCTCTGTATGACTCAGAGTGCCCGACAGAACGGAATTCATGTTTCGTAAATGCTCACATCACATGGCTCAGATGACCTGTCCAAGACACGCATATTCTATGACGTGCAGTCCTTGTTGACTCAGAGGCTTATACTTGAAGTATCTGTAAGAGGATGTGGAACACAATGATATGATGTTTTGGGATCGCCTGTTGTATCATGATGTAATATGCCTTGGCTTCTTTCTTTCTGTTTCTGATGAATAGGTATTCCGGACGTATCGAATATGGTACAACAGAGATGATGACAATGGTGAACAATAAGTGAGAGTAAAGCTATTTGAAGAAGAAACGGATTGACGTTATTATATGTATGGTATCAATTCTACCAGTAGGTTCGCAAATCTCCATCCCTCGATTGAGCGAGCAACGCACCAGACTGACCTTTAACCACCTACTTCTACATCTTGCCTATCAGAGCAACAGGAACATGCTATATGATCAACTTACCGCTGATAGGTTAGCAGCTGTGGGGTAAACTTCAGGTTCAGCCGTTTACCGAGTAACCCTTTGGTTATTCTGACGTCGCGGTTCGCATGGTGTAAGCAAATGCGCTGGAGCCTTACCGTAACGCCGGTGCGCATGCGGCCCCACTTCCCGGGCCAACGTCTCCACACATCCCAAGCTTTTCCGGGCGCACTCTATTGCTGGCCGTACGGCGTTGCTAAACTTGAGGAATAGTCAGCTCGTGTGACGATATTGTGGTTACCTTGGTTACCTTCATCTTAAAATACCCTCTCCTTTGCCGTTTTCATCACTATTATGGACTCACCCGAGCGGGCC
Source organism: Albifimbria verrucaria (assembly GCA_020081605.1). Lineage (NCBI taxonomy): Eukaryota > Fungi > Ascomycota > Sordariomycetes > Hypocreales > Stachybotryaceae > Albifimbria > Albifimbria verrucaria. The sequence continues at coordinate 4,611,836 of JAHREC010000013.1, forward strand.
ATGACGCACGCTATAGTACCGACACCATGGATGGCTTCCTCGGCTTGGATCCAACCTTGTAAGCATATGATGATGCCATTGACGTTCATTACAATAAAACGGCGATTCGGGCCTTTCATTTTCTTTGTTTCTCCAGGAAGTGCCACATTCCTGGGGCACTACTAGAGAACTCTACCCCAGCTGCTCACGAATAGAAAGCTTACTTCATGAACCTTTGTCTTCAGATATGCCAGGAAGCGCCTCACTAGCTCAGTCCACCGTCGTAAAAAATACTTTCACTCGGAAGTTGAGAGTGCCAGCATTCCAACCTATGTTCCCGGAATTATTTCCTCGGCGGCATCTTGCCAACCAGGTTGAAGCCAATGCCGGACCAAACCCTAACAGGAATACAATGCAATATACGCACCAAGCACTTTGCAAGATCTTGTATCCATATTACATACTTATGAACAACCATTCAACCTCTATAATCCCTATACTTTCGGTCACTCCGAACCCATTTTGGTATCCAAATTGAGTTCAACCCAACTATGGATTATCGAAGGGCCAGACCTATTCTCACTCCATCTGACGGTTTCTCACTGAATAGCACTGACGTGCCCTAGACACCCGTTGAGAACGGATACACCCGCCTGCTTGGCGCCACCAAACGATTTTGTACCCCATATCATGATATCCTAGATAAACTGGCATCAGTAGGATAACTTGACTGCAAAACATCACGGGAATCCAAGAAATCAATTCACCTAGCATCCCTAGAAAATAGACTCGCCGATCCCTATCCCAGCACAGTGGCACACGATAATATGGGTGAGTTTAGGTAGGAATGAGGGTTTACCAACAAGCGGTTCCTCCTTAACTCAAAATTGTTTCTTCCGTCGGGGTGGCCCACGCTATGTGGACACTGCAGCTTCGTTTGTCCTGTCAGATTGTCCTAACACTGAACCAAGCTCATTGTAAGTCGTCGAAGCTTTCTAGTTGAAACCTTTGCTTCATCTAACTGGCGGACTGTATACTGAGAAGGGAAATCTTATGCGAGCTCGATGACGCAGAGGCTGTACGGCATCGGCTTGGCAAGCGGCCTGATCACCACAATCGTCTTGAACACCGGGATGAGTTGAAGTTGTAAGCCAATTATTGCGCTTCCAGGAGTCAGTAACCAACAAGGACATGCATCTATTCTAAGTCAGATCTCCGTGCTGATCGCAAAGTTTCAACTCTCCATACCAGCAGCTTGGGCTAGGATTGTAGATCACTAGAACCCTAACTTCAAGGTAAAAATACAGTGGGCATCGTGAAGAAGCAGTAGGTCTAAGGAGATGGGCGAGAGCTGAACAAGCCCGGATTTCGTCATTCATCGTGGTCAACTTCTGATGGTGGAAATTTCTCATTACTGAGTGGTACTATGAGAATATAAGTAGCAACAAGTTTCCTTGCGTTGACCTACAGGATGAGAAACTCTTCAAACAATTCTCAACCTTTCCAATCAACTACCAATCACGATTATATGGAGGTGTACGTGCCTGCTTGGGACAGAACTGACCAAACTCAACCAGCAGTCACAAAGCCATCACAGAACCTCAAGTAACCAATGTAACGAGAGGACGCCCTGAGATGGTGAGATCGTTTGTTCGAAAACTGCGCCGAAAATTACGTCAAAAGCTTCTGTGTTGTGAGAACGTCTCATCGAACGAGTCTTATACCGTGTATGTCAAGCATACTGTCCATTACAGCACCTATTAAGTGACTTATTTAGGTCCTTTAAATATCACCAGAGACAACAGATCTTCTAGTGCTGTACTTCAAACAAAACCTATCAAACGTTATATCCAACCACCCAACACCATGGCCCCAACACCAGTTTCCCCTTACCGGCTGCCTTCTTTGCGTCCCGATCCCTTTCACCAAGGAAGGTAGAAACTTTCGTCTCGCACGAAGAAAACACCAACACATTATTCCGCCATAATACCACTTATTCCTCTCATAGAGTACACAGCGGGTTGGATACTTCCAACATCTCTCAAGTGGTGTATTCCCTGAAACGCCGCGGCTCTGAGGAGCTTGGTTCAGATACGTCCGCTAAGCTCTTGAATGCCACTCATGATTCCATACTCGAATGGATCCGGGTTCAGCGCATGCAGCGTTTGCCCCCGAGGGTAGCAGCCAAGATAAAGTGCTAGCCTGGGCGCAGCTCTTCGTTGAGAGACTCCACTCATTTGATTCAGCTATTGCAGACTTCGCTGGCGATAGTTATCTCGCCACCCAACTTGCTTATGGCTATTGTGCTATTCTATTGGAGGTACGTCAATATGACATGGCCCTCGTACCAGAAGCCAGCTGATGCATATTAGTTGGGCGAGGAGAATGCACCGGCATTGATGCTGTCTTTTGGGTTCTTCTACAATATGTCTGTGCCGCTTGTGAATCTCTTGGAAAGAACAGAGCTCTTCAGTGTGTCTCAAGATGTAAGAGAACAGCTAGTATTGGCTCTCTCAGACCTCGTAACCCTGGTTGCGAGTGTCTCAACCCTATTTTCACAAGGCCATTAATGGTTTGACCACATCCGTTTCTGTTAACATCTACAGTACCTTCCCCAACGAAATCAAGTCTTTCGTAGATCGTTGTGAGAAGACTGCTGAATCTATGTGGAAGCATCAACTTGTGAAAGAGGGTATTGATGCAAGCAGAGGTAAGTGCTACATTCGATAAAACCGCGAAATGCACACTGACGTATTGGCCATTTTTCAGTCTCCGCAGTCAAGGCGATCAGGACTTGGGTTGCCCCAGAGGATCACACCCTCCATGATGTTGTGAAGGCAGCTTCATATCTTGCGCATGACAGGGAGGAGTTGACATGCCTTTGGGTAGCCCCTCACCTAACTCGGTTCTTGAGAAGTACTGATCCAGTCCTTTCGTTTACTGGCACTCCGGGATCTGGAAAGACTGTTTTGTCATCGGTTATTGTGGATCATTTGCAACATCCTATTGGTGGCGTATCGTACAATGCAATCTTCATCCCTATCAGTTAGTGAACGATCCGCCATCATTGTTTCATATTGAGCCTGCTAATGCAATTCACAAAATAGACAAAAGAATACCGGCCGAAGCAACTCCACGCGCTGTTGCTAAAGGCATCCTGTATCAGCTATTCGAAAAGCGCATTGGGAATGTGCAGCTTCTGGATATTCTTTCGGATGCTTATGAACGCGCAGAGGCAACTACTGATAAGCAAGAATATGATGAGATTGTCTGGAGCGCCGTGGAGAATGGGTTGGCCGCTGCTCTTCCCGGAGCACATGAACTCGTTATAGTGGTTGATGGCACAGACGAGATATCCTCTGACGAGACACTACTGCTTCAGAGACTGACCAAGGCCACGCTCAATGGTGTCAACACCAAGCTCATCACCCTTGGAGCGAACAAGTCCTCTGCCGCAAGTGGCCACAGCCATGTTGAAATCACTGAAGACGTGGTTTTTGATGACATTACCAGAGTCATTAGAGGCCAATTTGACCAGGATAAAGAGTTTCGTGCCTTGCCTGAGCTTGAGAAGGAGACCATAGTCACTCAGTTGTCACAGACCTCCAAAGGCTCATTTCTCTGGGCAAAACAGGCCACAAAGAAATTGCGCCTTGAGAAGAGCGTGGAAAGTCTCCGCAAGGCCATCGACTCACTTATTCACTCAAAGCCTTCAGTCACGGATTTCATCTCCAACACGTTACAGTCGTCTCGTGTGAGTGAGGATGCCAAACAGATGGTGATGTGGCTTGCTACGGCTGAACGACCGCTCTCGCTCAAAGAGCTGGGCACTTTGTCATCCATCCATGTCGATAAAGAGACCATTGCTGACCAGCATCCCGACGTTTTGGCTACTTTGAAGTCAGTCACTTCACTCGTTTTCCTGCAGGATGGTTTGGTGTACCTTCGTCATGGTATCATTAGGGCTGCAGTCCTCGATATTTGCAGCAAGGGCAATCTAACATCCTACACCAAGGATCCTCATCACGACTTGACGACGAGACTTCTTTTTACATCAAAAAGAATGTGACGCAGCAGCATGAACCCTCATTGAATGGACTCAGTGTCCATGAAACCAACCAACTTCTCAGCAAATATCCTCTTCTTGACTTTGCTGTGCGATATTGGCCTTTCCATCTAAGGCAAACCGCCGTAGACCGGAACGAAAGCGAAACGGCCACAATTAAGTCTTTCTCAAAGATTCTTCCAAGCTCTGTCTCGGTACTTTTGCTTCAAACAACTGTTTGGGAACACCTCGCCACTCCGCTTCTCTTGGCTTATCAAACTTTGGTTGTAAACATCTGTCGCAACAATCTTGGACCAAAGAGCATGACGACGCTTCAGTCAATCATCTCATTAGCATTGATATATCAGCGTATAGAGTCTACCAAAGACTCCATTACTTGGTTCTATGATGCTACAACACTCGCCAATTCGATACTCACGGCGCGTCACACCGTCACTCTGCAGATTGCACAAATGTTCTTGGATTTGACTTCATCAAGCACAACAAGCACAAGGACAGAAATTATGACCAAGAGAGAAGAGGCTTTGCTCATTCTTGTTGAATGTCATAAGATCCAATATGGCCAAAACTCAGAGACTGTTGTGGTTGTGCTTCAGCAGTTGGCCGAGCATTACCGATTGATCAGAGAGGAACACAAAGCACAGAAAATTACTGAGAGCATTACTGCCATTACTTCAACTGACAGTGGGGAGCGTGATCCGGACCTTCATGTTCACCTGAGAGGTCGGAAGGAAACGAGCCACACTGGAACAGGAGTTAGCCTCAATTTGGATTTTAAAGAACACGACGAGTTTATTGAAGGTTCTGACTCTTATGACTTCGAGTTCTTCTTGAAGAGAGCCGAGAAGTATGTTGCAGAAGGGCGCACTGAGCTGGCTGAGCGCGCTTATATAGATATTTGGCATCGCGTCAGTCAAGAGTGCCACTCTCACCATACCGAACTTTGGGAGAAACGAAAGCTCAAGGCTGTTCTTGGCTACTCTAAGTATCTCCATTCGCAGAAGAGAGAGGCCGATGCGTCTTCTATCCTCACGAGCGCTTGGGAAGACTACAGACAAAGCAACACAGCTGTGACGGAGGCTTCTGTCTCGTATTTCCATGAGATGGCCAAGGTTATGAAGTCGGTTGGACTGACATCTGCCTCTCTGAGCTTGCTCAAGCGCTGCTCTCAGTACTATCAAAGCACCAGCGGTACACAATCCACAACTTACAGAGAGATTGAAGAAAGCATTCATTCCGATTCCCGACAATTAATGCAGTCAATCAGCTCCTCGTCACATGTGACATCGGAGGCAACATTGGAAGAGATGGTTTTGGAGGCATCCAATTCTATCCACACTATGGATGAGGCAGCCTTTGCGGCCACGTTCCATCTTGTCTCCATATACATGTCTCAGCGCCGATGGCAGGACGCAACAAGACTGATCAAAAGGTACAGCGTGCCGTCTGGCCGTCGTTCTTTAATCTCAGTGTGCGAGACGTGGAACCCCTTAAGATCCGTGGAAGCTTGCGTGGATTTGGCCGATCGTCTTGCAGAGTGTCACCGTGCCCGCCGCCGCCTTAGTAAGGAGGAAGATGTGAGGCTTCGAGTGTATTACGCACTGAGAAGCAATAGGAGCCTCGGAGATAAATTGAGAGTTCACGCCACAACCCAACTACTCAATCTATTCAATAGGACTTCGCAGAAGGAGAAGACAATCAGTATTCGCCAGGAGATGTTGGACGACTATACCAAGGCTTACGGTGCTGACCACGATGCTGTAATCAAGATGCTTTGGGAGCTTGCAGATCTGACTCGACCACGACCTATATTCATCGAGTATTATCAGAAGATCATTCGTGTTCTGAATAAGAACTCTGACATTGCCACGACAGAGACCTTTGAGCCAATTTGCGTCGTGGCGAATGAGCTGTGGAATAAGGGAATGTTGACAGATGCTCTTCAGTACTACAGAGTGCTCTTCACTACGTTCTTGAAGAAACCCAAGGTCAACTCCAAGTTCCAGGAAGAGACGTTTACACGGGACATCTTCAACCGGTATGATGGCTGTCTACGCAACATCCGAAGTGATTACGATGTCTTGCATAAAGTTGCAAGCGAGTATCGATCCCAGTGCATGGTGGTTTACGGAGCCACTGCTTCCATCACAGTCAAAGCTACCTTGCATCTCGCACAGGTGTGTCAAGAGTCCAAGACATACGAACACGAGGCAATCACCATTTATGAAGAACTCCTCAAGACCAAGTCAACTGAGATTGACCACAAGGAGATTTCATCAATTTTGGATATCATGTATGAGGAGCACGCAGACGTCTCAGTTCTCTCCAGGTCTGAGTCGGTTTCTTCAACCCAGATTACTCAAGCAGTGACCATTCTCAGAAAGCGCGTGGAACAAGTACGAAAGACACGTGGTTGGGCACATGAAGAGTCTCTCTCAAAATTGACAGAATTGGTCAAGCTGTACAGCAAGCAGCAGGACACTGAGAGGGTTATGTCAGAGCTCAACGTCGCAACGGTTCATGTGCTTTCCTCTGAAACATCTTCTACACGACTTATTGCTGCGGCTTCGACCATCGCCTCGGGCTACATTGCTTCAAGCCAAGTGAAGAAGGCCACAGAGCTGAAGGCGGAGCTTTACCGTCAGATCGTCATGAAAGACAGGTCCAATACCAACTCAGTCGGATTTGATCTTGCAAACAGAGGACGTGAAAGTTTGATCTTCCTTGCGCAATTTGAGTACGACCTGCGTCGCAGTTCTTCAACTGTCAATGAGATTCTTGCCGAATTGACAACGCATTACATCTACTTTGAAGAATTCAAGAAGCTACTTAAGTCGAAATCCGGGGATATTCAAGGCGTAACCATTGCTGCTGCGCAGCTTCATCATTCTTTGATCAAAAGTCAACGACCACTTGCTGCGTCTCGTGTATTTGACGATTACTATCAGTACTTCTCTACTACAGAAGCTAAGCGTGTCAACCTTACCAAGCCATCCCAAGTTGAAATCCTCCTTCGAACTCTGCTGGAGCACTTTAGCACGCACAGGTCACGGGATTTTGTGCGCTCTGTTGGCATCAGTGGCATTGATGGGGTGACCAGACTCCTTAAGGGCCAGAGAGACGATGCGGCTTGTGACCTTGCTCGTGCTTGCTTTACATACATATCTGCCCACGAAAGCTATCGTACACCGGAGATGGCGAGACTGGTTCTAATCTTGGGCATGACTGTCGCAGATCGCTCAGTGTCTCCGAACCCTGGAAAGGCGGATTACAAGAAGATGCTTGAGACCTCGGGTGTTATCATCCAAGACGTTCTCCATGTCCTGGCTGGTATGAACATCAACCTCGAGAATGTCAGCTTGACCCATCTTAGCCGCTTGGTTGAGTTACTTGGAGAGCAGCAAGACTTCAAGACTCTCTCATGGCTGCTTACCCTCCTTTGGAACAGTCGTGAGGCTCAGCAAAACTGGCACCCATCCACCACATTTGCATTGGGCAAGCAGGTCATCTTGGCACGATACCTTGTTGGTGAGACCACGGCCGCCGTTCGCTTGGCAGAGGATATTGTCTACAACTGTCGACGTGTCCATGGTACCCGACATCCTAGCACCCTGGAAATGTCGGTGTTCCTGGCACAGCTTTACACCAGCGTGGCGCAGCGCTACCAGAATGAAAAGGTCGGTAAGGAAATGGCAAGCCGATACTACAAGAAGAGCGCGGCCATCCATGAGAACATCCTCCGGGTATTCAGCGACCCGTCTTACGCCGACATGGATGGCGGTCCCGGCTGCAGCAGCAGCCACAACGGGGACAGCGGTCACAACACCATCATGGGAGACGTGACGCCCCTGAGCAGAGAGATCTCTCGGAGGGAGCATTTGTGCGCCAGCACTTGTGGCACCTCAAGCTCGCGCTGGAGCGATTGGGAGGCTGGGCCAACAACTACAGCGAGTACGAACGTCTGAACGCGGACGTCTTCCGACAGTACGCCGCTGAACTGCAGGGTGTGGAGGAGTGGAGAGGTGGAATCTCAACAACTACGGAGCTGGTAAGGCAGAAAGCCAGGAGGACCTTTTGGATGCCAACGTTCAGACCTGGGGTCTCGTGGATCCAATGGTAAGTGTCAGGTAAAATTGCACAATCTGTTTGGACAAGGTAGGGGTGTGGAGGACTTTGATATAGCCATCAATGGTCACTCTTTAAGTAATCATTTAATAAAAACTCCATTCGTTACACAAATGAGACTATGTCGTGACTTACACACCGAATTCGAAGTATCCAATTAGACCAGTGGGGAAAATAACACATCACTTGTTACATGCCAACCGTAACAGTAACGAGATGGTGATAGCGTAGTGTGTCATAAGTGGTCATTGATTGCATTACTGAATACTAATACAGATAATGGATTTCCTCTGGATTAAAGAAGGCTGTGCCAGGAGATAACAAATCGCTTGCAGTGTGGTGACAAGGTAGTGCCCCAGTAAGCCATCACATGCAACTCAGCTTCACCGAAAGCAATGATAAACTGGCCAATATGCTGTAAGCAAGGCACAGCATCACCGAAATGGATCGTGCCATGATATTGCACCAGCAGAATACCTTGGGCTACCTAAGTATGTGCGAAGGATGCTGGTTAGGATACGGAGGTTAGACCAAAGAGTGGCATAGCACAGAATAGGATGAGCGCACCGCCCAACCAAAGAAGCAACCGAGGTGGCAGCTCCGACCAAATTATTGATAATTTGGCAGGGAGTTATTTCTCAAAGGTGGTGAAGCTTCCTGAGTAGACTGCGGGACTTGCTGGGTGGCTGGATTGGGATGTGGAATGAGGCAGTGCTAGGTCACGCTGCATGGCTGGGTTGTGATTGACCAGTGAGGTCGGTGTGGGTGTATTTTGGTTGAGTCAATCATGCCAATCTCGCAGCCAATGGGACTGGACGAAGATCCGAGAGCCGGGCCCGGATGGTGGAAGCAGCAGACATGGCACGACAATCGGGTGAAGTTGTAGTGTTGCTGCTGCTGTTGTTGTGCTTGGCTTCGGCTAGCAGGGGTTGGAGTTCAATTCTCCCCGAACCCACGTCGACGGGCAATGATGCTATAGGGTGGGGCAGCTTGCAGGGGTCAGTGTGGAGCTGGGAGCACTGCCGTAAAGTACTGTAGTGAGTAAGTTAGCGAATGTGGACTTTTGGTCGGTGTTGGTGTTGATCAAGAACTTTGGTAGCCAAGAAGAATATACAAAGGATTAAAGAAGGCAAAGGTGTCTCTGCCGCGAACCAGAGTGGTACTTTGATACCTGGGGACCTTGAAGGCACAGTGAATCACGTGCCGCAGACGAGAGAAAAGAGATACCGACTTGATCACTTTTGAGAATGTTACAGTCCAGTACCGGTAACGCACTTCTTCCCTTGATTGGCAGATGCGTCGATGGAATCATACCAACGTAACCCTCCAGGCACCAGCATTTCCGGGGCCATGCAGACGCACAGGCCAGGCCCTGCCCTCGACGGATATCGGATCCATCGTATTTTGCGGCAGTGCGAACGAACTGTGCAGATTCACCACGCTCTCGGCAGCGTCATGGCCCGGTCTGCCCCGCACGCTTCTCCGAATCAGCGCTCAGCCCAGCCCAGCCCAGCATCCCCATTTGCTTCTGCTGCATCTTTCACTTCTGCTTCTTGCTTCTGATTCTGCTTCTATGTAGTACAGCACGCTACGCCGTACGCTAGCTTCTCCGCACGCCCGCAGTAGCTTCGACATCCTACCTACGGCACCGCACGATCTCGACACCGAAACGGCAAAGGTCCCTTCCCTCCCCGTCGTCCAGCCTCAACAAGTGGCAAGACGACTTAGCACAGCACAACACGGGCGTCTTATTTCCACTTTATTTGCAGGTGAGAGGCTCGGATCACTGGGGACCCTCATGCCCTGCCGAAAGCCTAACTCACTCGTCTCTCCATAACTCCCCGTCTTGGTCAACGTCGAGTTGCTGGGCCTGGATTGGGGATGGGCTCCCCTGCACCTGGCGCAGCTCATCATTGGCCTTGACCCGTGGTCATCTGAAGACTTCTAGCTCAGCCTAAGGCTTGGCCATGCCCATCTTCGTCGGCCGCCTTACCCGTGTCTCGCCCCTACCACATGGTTCATACAGGTCGATTCCAAGCTAGCCACCTCCAACCTGGGACGAGGTATCTGCTCGTTGTCGCGTCTGGCCCTTGTCCGTGCAGATCATTCGAAGCTTTTGCTCGCGACTGTCCATTGCTATTAAAACATCCCAAACACCCCTCCCTTTTTCCGTAAATCACATCTGTCACTTGGCTTCTCTCCTTCGCCTTGACTTTCCTTTTCCCTACATTCCATCGCCAACCGGTCGCCCACTCTCCCACCCTGCCGCTGTTAGACATCCCACAGTAATAGCTAACATCCATCTACTCGTAACAATGGCTTCCACTTTGAACGGCACGAGCAGCAGCTCCAAGGCTCCTGAAGTCGAGCCTTCCACTGGCGGTTTCAGGCCCAGAACAAGATGGCTGTTCAGCCTCCCACTGAGGATGATCTCCAGCGAAGCTATGCCACCGTTGTCCGCACAGATGTTGACTACAAGGGCTGGTATGGTAGCATGAGTATGTGATCCTTTTACTATCAAACATGGTCGACCTCTCACTCACGCTTTCAAGTCGACGCTCTCGGCTCCATCATTGGAACCATGGGTGCCGTTCCTTGCTGCATCATCTGCCCCAATCCTTTCAAGACCGTTGACCAAGGTAATGTCGGCCTCGTTACCAAGTTCGGTCGTTTCTACAAGGCCGTCGACCCCGGCTTGGTCAAGATCAACCCCTCAGCGAGAGGCTCCTCCAGGTCGACGTCAAAATCCAGACCGCAGAAGTCCCCGAGCAGACCTGCATGACCAAAGACAATGTCACCGTTCGCCTCACATCCGTTATTTACTACCACATTGTCGCCCCTCACAAGGCCGCCTTTGGCATCTCCAACGTCCGCCAAGCCCTCATGGAGCGTACCCAGACAACCCTGCGCCACGTCGTTGGTGCTCGCGTCCTTCAAGATGTCATTGAGCGTCGTGAGGAGATTGCCCAGTCTATTGGAGAGATCATTGAGGACGTCGCTGCCGGCTGGGGTGTTCAGGTCGAGAGCATGCTGATCAAGGACATCATCTTCACCTCGGAGCTGCAGGAATCGCTCTCAATGGCCGCTCAGAGCAAGCGAATTGGTGAAAGCAAGATCATTGCTGCCAAGGCAGAGGTATGCATCTCTTGTTATTCCACGCCCATAACCCTGAGATTCTTGTTGCAGGCTAACGCGAAAGTGAAATATAGGTCGAATCTGCCAAGCTGATGCGTCAAGCTGCCGATATCCTCAGCTCTGCTCCTGCCATGCAAATCCGCTACCTCGAGGCTATGCAAGCCATGGCTAAGTCGGCCAACAGCAAGGTCATCTTCCTGCCTGCTGCCAACCAAACCATGGGTCCTGGTGCCATTCAGGCGGCTATGCAGAACCAGCAGACGGGCGAAGCAGGCGATTTTGACCTGGCGGGACCCAGCAACAGCAACAAAAACTATGACTTTGGAGGTCAGGACCCAAGCTTCCAGAAAGCCATGAACGCCCGCATGGTCGAGAACATCTAGACCAGGGCGTTCTGTTCCCTGCGCATTGCCATGCTGACTCGTTGGGTGGTTCGTTGGGTTGGTTAGGCTGGTCTACTTGATCTCCGAGCGCATCATTGCCGCCATAGTTGATTACCATCTCAGCAGTCACCTGAGCCTGGCTTTGCTACCCGGTCACGTCACTCGAATGCTTTTCCGTCGCTTTGCCTTATCCCCTTAAGTTTTCTCATCGCTCGTCTGCTTTTATCGCCTGCACTGCAGCAACTATAATGTCTTATGAACACGGCGACGACGAGGACACGGGGCTGCTCATCAGAGCCTAGTGCCGACAAACTACGCCTTTCACGTTTCTCTTTATATTCGCTTGGGGTTGTTATGAGTCCGTGTTGTGGGTTCGTTGAAGGCTGCTCGTCTGCTTTCCAGTTTACACAAAGATACCTCCACTACGTTTGTTGCGACTGGGATCGAGGGAGATGACGAGATGGGAACAGTGTGTTGTGAATTTCTGGTTATGATACCCAATCATCGCTCGTTTAGCATGGGCCATTTGTATAGTATAGTAAAATGTCACAATGATTTCTGTATCATCGCTCAAATATCGTTTTCGTCGTGGTTTAGCTCTTTCATGTAATAGTGATGTAGTTGTCAAAAGTCGGCATTGCATTCGCCTCATGCTTTTAGGATAGGTTATGTTCAGAAGTCAGGATACACTTACTTGTTGTCAAGCAATACTGGAAAGTTATGCTCAACAAGTAACTATTCTAGGTCATCCAAGTGACAAACAAACATGGACTTGTGGTTCATTCAATGATTCACCATTCATACAATTACGATGATTGGGTGAACACACCAAAAGATATAGGAGCTGAGAACAGTACATCACACACAGACACGTTGCAGGTAGTTAGACTTCGAACATGTAAATTGATTTCTTTTCCTTTCCATCTTCTGGCTACACAACTGATCATCCACATCCCCCATCTGTTATCGAATGCCAAGAAAGTGGAAAGATGGCAGGAAATAGAAAACACAAAACACAATTAGAACCAAATCCACGCCATTTCCAGGACCCCTTTAACGCCAAGCCAACCCGCCTTCAGCTCAAGAGCATGGTGCGGAGGACGATGAAATAGCCAGAAGCTCACTTCTCAAGACCTAACAAAAGGTATCATATGTTCACACAGGCCGGTTTGATGCGTGCCTAGGCGGTATGGTGCCCTTGCCTTGCTTTCGTCTTGCGAGGTGCGGTGCACGATTTCCGTTGTTGCCGAGCCTCCTACGCGTCGAGCGACTGGCGCTTCTTCTTCTTCTGCTTCTTCTCCTTCTTGGCCTCGGCCTCGTCAGCCTCGTCGTCGTGCTTGCGCTTCTTCTTCTTCTCCGAAGTAGGCTCGGCGGGTGCTGCCGCGGCCTTGGAAGAGTGGAAGCCTCCTCAGCCTTGCGCAGCTTCTTCAGCTCCTTCTTGCTGTGCACCTTGGGGTGCCATCCTCGTTGACATCAACATCGCCACGCTCGTACTTGCGCTTGAACTTCTTGACAGAAATTCCGGCAGCGGCAGCCATACGCTCGTAGTCAGCCTCAGAGAGCTTCTTAGAAGGGGTCTTAGCAACATCCTCGTCGCTGCTGTCGGCCTCCTCAGCATCATCCATCTCCTCATCGTCGTCCTCCTCAACAACCTCGATCTTGGCCTTCTTGTCCTTCTTGGACTTCTTCTCCTTCTTGGGAGTCTCACCGTTAGTCTCGTCCACACCGTCGGCGTCGACGTTGTAACGACGGGTCTCCTTGAGGGTGAACTGGCTGGCGCCCAGGATCTCGCCGGAGGGGGTGACATTGGTGCCCTTGGGCAGAAGAGGCTTGCCCTCCAGCTTTCGCAGGTGGTTCTCAAGCTTGATGCGGTTGCTCAGACCAAGAATGGCCCTTTCCTCATCGTCGGCATCCTCATCGTCCTCGCCGAGAGCATCGACACGAAGACCAAGGGCAGTCTTGGCAGACAGCATACGGGCAATCTTACCCTTGTTTCTGCCAGTAGCCTGACCAATCAAGGACGAGTGGTAGATGAGACCATACTTGGGTGTGTCGTGCTTAGTCTTCAGGGCACGGAACAGAGCCTTCTCGGCACCGAGAATCTGGATGGTGGAACCAGGGGCCTTGGCAAGGTTGATGAGAGAGCCAGCGTGGGCAATCAGACGAGCACCAACCAGGTAGCCAACGAGTGCACTCAGGTTAGGGGCGATAGCACGCATACGGTTCTCGAGGTAAGAGGACAGCTCCGCGCGGTAGGTGGTGTACTGAACGACCTGAGAAGCCAATTCCTGGACGTTGGTCAAGTCCTCTTCAGTGATTTCAGTTCCCATGCTGATCTCGGCAGCGGCCTTGAGAGCAATCTCAAGCTCCTCGGGGAGGATGTCTGAGAGGTCGGTATCGGCCATGTTGGTGCGCATGCCCGAAGCCAGGACGACACGAGCGTAGGCCAGGTTGTCATTCAGGATCTTGGCCATCTCAGGGAAGTGCCAGCCGTACCACTCCTTCGTTCGCATCGCGTAGACGTTCAACTCCTTGTCCATATCGTCGAGAAGCTTGACAGCCTGGATGATCATGGAGTCGAGCTTGTCGGCAGAGAACTTCAACTTGTGTCGGGACATGGAGTGAGAGAGACCCAGAGCCATTCGGTCGAGAGTGCTCTGCTCAAGACCGGGAATCAAAGATGACACATGCTCTCGAATGCCTCGGAAGAGATCCATCGTCTGCGTGCCAGAAACGGGAGAGAGGTTGAACTGGGGCAGGTTCGAGATAGCGGTGCCCAGCTTGATGTCGGCAACGGCGATCGAGGCCTTCTTTTCGGCCTTGAGATCCTCCAGGAGGGAGGTAAGGAGCTCGGGGACCTTGCCCTCCTTGAGGGAGGCGGCCTCCTCGAGGGCCATGGCAGCACTGTCGAACTTGACGAACTTCTTCAACTTCAGCCTACAAGTCATGGACTGTCAGACGTTGTTCCAAATCGATGCCAGCGAGCGACCGGTACTTACATCTCCACCAGCTTCTCGGGTCGACCGAGTTCCGCGGCAAGATCTTCATTCTTCAGCATCTTCTTGTCCGCAGCCTTGAACAGGCCGTAGCTGCAACGGTTGTTAGCATTCTGTAGCCGGACAAACGTGAGACGCAGTAGTCCCATCGAATACTCACCCCGCAGGCGTCTCGGCAAGAACGAAGAGAGACATTGTAAAAGGTTGAGATTCTCTCAAACGCCCTCGCTCGGGATAGATAGACCAAGACTTCCTCGCAAGGCGCAATTCCAATTGTTGTGCGCTCGAGTTAGAATGCGAGGTGGGCTGCTGGGGAGGAAATTTTTAGATCAAAAAGCTCTATCCTTCACTTCGAAATTTTTGGTCTCGGTACGGTGGTACCTGGTTCCCAAACAGGAAAAGCTTGAATAGTGGGGGTGGCCGTGGCTGTGGCGGTCGGTTTCGGCGTTACAAAGTTCCGCTCGCAGCTCCCAATCAACTCACGTGGGAGCTTAGCACTGCGTCTGTTACCAGGGCGTCAGTCGTAGGTGTTGGATTGTGATAGTTGCGTCAAGTCAGTTGGACGAGCATCAGATTGTCAGAATCAGCGCCTTCCGGAACAGCCGCCGAATCTTGTGAACCTTGGGCAAGGCTCGTGGTTTTCAACAGATACTCTTTTCTGCTCTACCTCGCTCAGCTATTCTGATCATCTAATCAAGATGGAGGGACTATTGTTCAACATTAACAATGGGTAAGTTGCTTGCCTAGATCAAGGCGTCACCCGCTCATTCATTGACCCCCAATAGCTACGTCGAGGGCATTGTCCGAGGTTACCGAAATGGCCTCCTTACAAGCGGTGCCTACAACAACTTGACGCAGTGCGAGACAATTGACGGTGCGTATTGAAAACACCCTCAGCCTCTCCATTCGCTGACGACGACAAGATCTCAAGCTTCAGCTCGGTCCCGCTTACGGCGATTTCCTTGCGTCGCTCCCCTAACCCTTCGACCTCTGCCCTCGCCTCCAAGACCACCGATAAGCTCATCTCCGAGTTTCGCTATGTTCGCGCCAACGCCGTCGGTTCCCTGGCGAAATTCATGGACTACGTCACCTACGGCTACATGATTGACAATGTCGCTCTCCTCATCACTGGCACCCTGCACGAGCGAGACACCAGGAGCTGCTGGAGAGATGTCACCCTCTCGGCTGGTTCGAGACCATGCCTGTCCTCTGTGTTGCTACCAACATCGAAGAGCTCTACAACAGCGTTCTCATCGAGACACCATTGGCGCCATACTTCAAGGGCAGCCTTAGCCACCAGGATCTGGACGAGCTCAACATCGAGATCGTGCGTAACACACTATACAAGAACTACCTCGAGGATTTCTACAACTTCGTCAACACCCACCCTGAGATGGCTGGCACTCCTACCGCCGAAGTCATGTCTGAAATCCTCGAATTTGAGGCCGACCGCCGAGCCATCAATATCACGCTGAACTCTTTCGGCACCGAGCTGTCCAAGGCCGATCGCAAGAAGCTCTACCCCAACTTCGGCAAGCTCTACCCCGAGGGTACCCTTATGCTGTCTCGTGCCGACGACCCCGAAGGTGTCCGCCTTGCTGTTGATGGTGTCCACGATTACAAGACCTTCTTCGACGCCGTCTCGCTAGGCGGTGGCCCTTCTGGCCCCGGAAACATGGGTGGCGGCTCTGGAGATGGTCGCACTCTTGAGGACATGTTCTATCAGAAGGAGATGGAGATCTCCAAGAGCGCCTTCACACGGCAATTCACATACGGAATTGTCTATGCCTGGGTGAAGCTACGTGAGCAAGTAAGAGCTGTCTCATCTTCCCTATACCGCCATGATAACTGACTTTGATTAGGAAATTCGAAACATCACATGGATTGCCGAATGCATAGCGCAGAACCAGAAGGACCGCATTGGCAACTTCATCAGCGTCTTCTGATTTTCCCATCCACATACCCAGTTTCGATTTTAGTGTCACCTGTAGATTAGCACCATAAGCTCGCGATTGCAAGAAGGGGTTTCCAAACATTGGCGCAAATGAAGGAGGTAGAAGTATGGCATGAGGGTTCAATTCGCCCGCCTATGGCTTTGCCCTCCAATATTGTACATAAGATGAACAAGATAATGTTACAGCAGTAGGTTTGTTTTACAGGGTAATCTGTTCCTTCCATGTAGCAGGCGTCAGCCCCAGCTTCTCAAGCATGTGTGTCCACCTCTCTCCACCTCTCTCCTTCTTCTCCATGTACTTGAGCAGCCTCTGCCTTCGGTGCAAGAGGAGTCTCAAGTTACGTCTGTTATGCTTGTCCTTGTATCCGCGGTTGTTCTGCAGCGCAGTAGCGAGGTTGCGGATCTTGGCTGTCAAGATACCGATCTGCACCTCAGGGCTGCCCGTGTCCGGTCCAGCACGGCCCGGTTGGGGTTCGTTGCTGGCAAAGATGGACTTGGGCTTAGGTGCCAGGAACTTGTCCGTCTTGTGTCGGCCCAGTTCGTCAACGATGCGTCGAACGTTGATGTGGAAGCGGTCACGAGCGCTGCTGTTCTCGATGGAGGTAATTCTCTTCAAGACCTCAACAGCCTTTTGATGTCTCTGGAGGTGCAGCTTCTTCTGTTCCTCTTCCTTCTGAGGGTCCATCTGGCCCTCGACAAGTCCGACCAATGGTTTCGATAGGACGTAGGCCTGGGTCGCAGCCTCTTCGAGCTCAGAGTCAACGAGGAAATGGTTGCGAAGAGCAGACAGGGTGTTTCCGGCGGAAGCCTTGCCCTTGGTGGGCTTTTGAGCCGCTGTGTTGGCGCTGTCCTGAGCTAACGTAGCAAAGGATTCAACGAAAGGGCTCGGCTTGCCCCAGACTGGATCACCCCATTCTTCCGACCTGGTTGCCTCCAACTCTTCACGGCGCTTAAGGTTGGCGTTCTTGCGCTGCTGGGCTTGGGCATATCGGTAGGGATCCTGCTTCGCAAGGCGCTTCTTCTCTTTGGAAGAGATATTGGCCGTCTGAACGATGGGGAGGAAGTTGGGGGTAGCCGGCTTCGCTGCTGGGCGGAGACACACTAGCACAATTGTCAGCACAGGAAAGAAGCATTGCAAGTGGTAATGTGCTTCCTACAGTTTGCAGTGCCAAGGCGCTGCAGCGCCGGCAGTCTGGGTGGCATAATGAAGATATCTGCTGATCACAGCAGAGCAACGACAACTCCAACCAAAATTTCCTTAAAGTTCCCCAGGCCCCTTCACGGCTATCCAATGCTGCCGACGCGCGACCAAAAGGGATTAGTGTATTTGTCACGTGTAAATATGGAGTTAGTGGACTATCCCAGTTTGGGACTAGTCACTTCAGGGCTCTCACCACACACATTTTCGGTTATTCTGAAGTTCTCGCGAACTTTTTGCGTCTGTTGGCACGATTTCAACACCATCCTTCTCCATCTACTTTCCTCCCCAAGTCACCCCTCCAGGAAGGAATAATCAGTCAAGATGGCCCCCGCCAACCTGCCGTCCCTCTTCAACGCCACCAGCCAGGACATCGAGACCCTGCTGGCTGCGCAATGCCACCTCGGTAGCAAGAACTTGCAGGTTCACATGGAGCCTTACCTGTGGAAGACTCGTGCCGACGGTGTCAACGTTATCAACATTGGCAAGACCTGGTGAGTTTGAGGATGCGACGCAGGCTTTTTGCACAGTCGGGCGATTTCAGCGAGAGGCGACAGGGAATCGCTAACCGTTTTTCACAGGAGAAGATCGTTCTCGCTGCTCGCATCATCGTCGCCATTGAGAACCCCGCCGACATTTGCGTTATCTCTGCCCGTCCCTACGGTCAGCGTGCCGTCCTCAAGTTCGCCGCTCACACCGGTGCTACCCCATTGCCGGTCGCTTCACCCCGGTAGCTTCACCAACTACATCACCCGCTCTTTCAAGGAGCCCCGCCTGATCATCGTCACCGACCCTCGCACCGACGCCCAGGCTATCAAGGAGGCCAGCTATGTCAACATCCCCGTCATTGCCCTGACCGACACCGACTCTCCCACCGAGTACGTCGACGTTGCCATCCCCACCAACAACAAGGGTCGCCACGCCATCGGTACCGTCTGGTGGCTCCTTGCCCGTGAGGTCCTGCGTCTCCGCGGCACCATCTACAACCGCGAGACCCCTGGGACGTCATGGTCGATCTGTACTTCTGTATGTTGATTCTGCGCCTTAGAAAGAAAGAAGAGAAGACTAACCATATTTCACAGACCGTGACCCCGAGGCTGAGGCCGAGGACAAGGTCGAGGAGGAGAAGCTCCCGGCGTTGAGGAGGAGGGCCCCGCCGCCATCGAGTCTGGCTTCCAGACCACCGGCGGTGACTGGGAGGCTCCCGCCCCTGGCTTCACTGGCGCTGCTGCCACTGGTGCCCCTGCCGCTACTGGCTGGGACGGCGCTGCTGGCGAGGAGTGGGGTGCCGCTGCTGGCAACACCGAGTGGGCCAACGAGCCCGCCAAGGAGACTCAGTGGTAGGTTGCTGAGCCCGAGGCCGACTCGAATCCTGCAGGCGACTGGTGAAGGGAAAACTTCGAAAACGGAGATAGAAGGACTGGGGATAGTCTGGGCATGGCTGTGTGCAATATTATTTGGTCAACGGTGGGCGTTCCTAGGCTTGCAGATATTTTCATCTTCGACCTGGGTGAAGTTTGGTGACACTTATGAGGGAAAGATACTCTTCTCGTAGATTTCTTTCTCGTAGGGGAACTGTGGGAAGAGGGAAAGCCCTGTGTCCCGACGGGATGGACTTAATCGTTATCCCGCCTTAGTTGCTAGATGCTTGCTGCAATGTGCTTTTGATGTTCACTCATCTAAACATTCAATGGAAAGAAGAAAACCCAACACAACGTTCTGGTCCCTATTTTCGTCGTGGGTTGCATGAGTACGTTGTGCATGTCGTCGTTGAAGTACATGGACCAATAAGTCAAGATTCAAGATCCCATTGCTTCCACGACATCACTCATGAACTGTATCCCTTGAATAATGAAGAAGGAATCTAGTAACTTGTGCCTTGATATTGCATACGGTTCGTAGCGTAGATCCCCAAGGCTTTTTTTCAGCGTCAGAAGCTGTGGAGGAAGTGGGACAACAAAGATATTCTCTTGAGTTTAACGTCGTCAGGTACAGGGTAGCAAAATTCCCAACCCACAATGGTGGAACTTGATGTTGATCACTACCCTGGAGAATAACTGAGCAAAGCGAGCAGCTATTCAATATCATGCTCTATTAGGGTTACACCTTGACTTGTTCTCTCCATTAAAAGGTTAGATACTTAGATAATCTCATGTACATTTTTCTTATGCGAATATATTAGTCCTAAGTAATTTTTAGGTGCCATGATACTGTGCTCTCTCCGTTAAGACTTACACGTTGTATTAATTGTCTAAAGCATTACTAACACGATGTTAGGAAACTGTTGGCGTATCACATAGTAGGTGAAAGCAATGCTTATTTGTTTTCTCAGAGTAGCACTCGTCTTGAAAGGCTCCGTATGCCCTGCCCGAATGTCAATGTTAGCGTCTCAGATTGGAAATTATTGTTCTTATGTGAACCTTTCCAAGGTGCGTGTGGGCTCGGCAATACATAAAGGATATAAATAGTATAAAATAGAATGGCTCTCTTTTGTAATCTGATGTTTCTAAATTCAAATTATATC
Source organism: Albifimbria verrucaria (assembly GCA_020081605.1). Taxonomy (NCBI): domain Eukaryota; kingdom Fungi; phylum Ascomycota; class Sordariomycetes; order Hypocreales; family Stachybotryaceae; genus Albifimbria; species Albifimbria verrucaria. The sequence goes on from JAHREC010000013.1 coordinate 4,632,196, forward strand.
GGTGTGTTTTCGTATTTAGTCTAATTCTTTGAGGTGTTGCTAATATCTCCTATTATTCCAGCATTCGTTCTTCTCTTCCAAATTATATGTTTCGCTCCCATCAATACCGGACATCATCTGTTGACAGACAGACATTAGCTGCACTTGGCATCAAATTTGCAGTTCGAGGAGTCGTTATCACACAGCACTGGCTTCGGGCAGTTGGCGCATTGATCATTGGCAAAGATGTACTCGAAATTCCAACCTTTAATGTCAATGTCCATGCCGCTGCGACTCGGCTTGGTGCCACAGACAATGGCCTCCCTGTCGCCCTCGAACTTGTCAATTGTGATCGTCCAACCGTCGCTTGCTGTGTAGGTGAGCTTGGCCCCGTTGCCCGTGACGGTGGCTTTGGCTCCGTTGCCGCAATCGTAGTTGTACTTGGTCTGGTCTGAGGCCCACCAGATTCCCTTGGAGGCATCACATACTTGGACACCGCTCTCCCAAATGCGGACTCTCATACCATCAGGGCCACCGAAACAGTTATGCATGAATGTATGGGAAACGAGGCAGCGTGACTTGGGTTTTGGGGAGGCGGCGGCGGCGATGTCGTGGTTGGTTTCAGGACAGCCCTTGAAGCGCACCCGCTATCAGTTATGGTTACCTCGCCATGAGGACCGCCGGTGGTAGTCCATGTTGCACTCGAAGCACATGTAGCCCCGGTAGATCAGATGGAGATGCGTCCCATGGATCCGGTCCCAGGGTTGGGAGGTCTGGATCGGGCCCAGTGCTCGCGCAGGAGAGGCTAGTCTGACAGACACCTCCTCTAGGACCACCATTGCAAAGGGTCATAGTGGTAGTGGAAAGACAGACCTTACCGAAGGGCACCATAGTACCATCATCAGGCGGCAGAGTGGGAAGATCTGAGGGTCGAAAGATCGGGACCGGCGCGGTGAAATCTGGCGGTGTACCGGTCGGGCTCGGACTGCAGTAGTAGCTGGAGCAGACCTTACCGCAGTTCGCGGTGCACAGAGGAGCCGGCAGTCCAGGCTTGTAGTCAACAGGAGGGCCTCGTGGCGAAGGTCCGTTTCCTCCAGGAGCTGACATGACTGACGACGGCCTAGGCCCCGCTTGAATCCCTCTGAATCACAATCAGAGTCGCTGTCGTCGTCAAAGTCTCTGTCAGGGCGGTCTTACCCATTGTAGACTATAGGAGGCCTGTTTGGATCATGGGGTTTGGCTCCAGCTTGATGGGCTGTGAAAGCGTTTGGATATAACTCTTGACCTGTGCAGGCAAGAAAACGGCTGGTGCCCCAGTAGTCCTCGGAAGTAAGCGATGAGACCAGCTACCATAGAAGCAGCTATACCGGCCGGGGCCGGAAAGCGTTAGCAACTATTCATGTTTCATAAATGGATGGTCACAAAGAGCACATACCCATTGAGGTTCCATCGACGTATAGGGGATAGTCCTGTAGCCGTCCAGGTTGCGGTACTATCAGTTTCACGCCAGGAGCCCAATCACCAATGTCCTGGTAAGGTGCATTGTCTGTAGTCATGTTGCCGTCTATGTCGGTGGCTCCACGAGGATTGCACCGCTGAGATTTGGCAAGCACAAGTCTGGATAACTGTTGGCCGGTCTGTCCTTGTAGTTGCCAGCAATGACAAATGCTATTCCAAGCTCCTCTTCCATCTTCTGCATGAGCATGCCTTAAGTATTTGTCAGTGAATAGCCTTGTAGTGCGTATCTTAGAGACTTCGAGTGTTGTCCACTTACACCATATTTTCAGAATAGAATCGTCCTGGGCTTCATCGTCAGGAAAGCCAAAAGACATGTTCACGATAGACTTGGCTATCTTCTAGTCGTCATCTGCAATAAGTGCCAGAGCTTCCACAGTCTTCTCAAACAGTAGGTTGCCTCTTAATCCACGAGCCGCCCAGACGAGGTTTGCCTTTGGCGCAACGCCGGAATCCCGCCCGACAGCATAGTTCGCAACAAAGTATCCGTGCCGTATATCTTTAGTAGTTCGTGTACCGTCAGTACCCCACTTTGGAGCTGTAAGTTCTCGAGGTTTTGCGTTGGAATAAGTCTAGAATAAGTGTTAGTGACTGATAATATGCACGTCCACCAAGACTTCTTACCCCTTCATCTACTCCAGTCCACCCTGGCTCTATAATGTAAATGGTTTGTCCCTGGCCACCGCTATCGTCAAATGCGTATGAATAACGATTGGTTGATGGCAGATGTGCTGGAACAAGCAGCTCCGTGAACCCGTAATCAATGTTGAAGGGAGGTCAGGTGGTATAGAAATTGCTGAAAGATGCCAATCAGGCGTGTTGACGAACTGCTCAGTTCGTTTCTGTCTGTGGGTGGACTTGGAGCCTTCGATGATCGTTCCATTTTCATTCATAGCCTTTATAGAACTTTCTTACGGCTCTCGAAGAGCTCAGGGCACTTTCTGGTACTCGTCAAAGCCCTCTGAGTCTATTGACCTCTTCGACGCAGATTTTGTAGGACCATATGCTTTTTGGATCTAACCCCAGAACAAATTGTCAGCTTTTAGAACAGATATACCGTGAGTCCAAGAGGCTCTGTATGGACTGACCTCATTGACCTCGGCAGAGTTAAAATATGCTTTCGCCTGAGGACCTATGTTCTCCACGTAGAAGAAAGCAGTGAAGCCTAGTCCGTGAGATCGAATTTCTCGATAACCATTCTTCATCCCACGCGCTTCCAAAGCGGTGTCACGCCTAGCAAGTATGGCTCTGATCTGTATCATATCGGTTGAGCTTTCTGGATCCCTTGGAATGATAATACCATAATCTCCATTGCTTTCGCAGCCCCAGTTCGGTTCGCCTCTTTCTACAAGCATACGTCTTTCATGCATTCCAGTAGCTTCTGGTATACCTGTGAGCTCAAGAGCCCTACGAGTAAGTTGACATGCCTTGACTGTCTTTGTTGCTGATACATTGGGTATGTTACAGCCCGTCACTGTCGCGCATTTGGACTTTACCTGTGTAGCTGTGGTCTTTGTCAGCCCACTGGAAACGGTTGTAGCAAAGGCGCTGGTCGTGAAGCAGAACGAGGCCTCTTCGGGAGTGCAGCCATCTGGCTTTGGAGGAGGATTAATCCTTCCACCAGGGCCCACGCTATTATTGTGTTAGTCTCATATTCTTAAGCCGTGATAGAAACATGTTCTTACGTGATCTTCGGCCAAGGAGGAAGAGTTCCCGACAGAGTGAAGCCTGGAGGCAACTTGATGAACTCGACCGCTGGGAGTCCACTATCACAACTCCTGTTAGTCGAAGCAAGCAACGACAATTCAACTTAACTTACGGTCCCCAAATTCCCTCAGGAAGTTCCATTCCCAGCCATGGATCTCTATCTTGAACTCAGGCCAACTGATGCAGAACTAATTTTATGTTAGCAATCAGGCCAAACTCTTCAAAAGTTTCAAAACCTACTGTAAAGAACCAGAGATCACAGGGTGACTTGAAATTAGGCCCATTATCATCGTCATCTTCACCATCCTCAGGAACCTCTGTCTCCACCGGATGAATCTCAAGCGAGGGTGGCCAAGTGACGCTTGGGGCGTCATCATCACCCTCAGGTGTTGGTGGGGTGTATGGAGGCTTTGTAGTTTTATCGAATGTTAGACGTGGCGGATAGTTCGGGGTGGGAATGTTGTTGGGATAATTATTCCAGTAGATGTACTACTAGCACTTGGATCCGTAGAATCATGTGGGCCTCTCGTAATAATAGGCCAAGGTGGCAGTACAATTGTTCTAACCTGTCTTGTATCACCAGATAGAGTGAGTGTTGTTGTGACTGGGTCGATATCGAGACTGGCGAGGGGCACAATGGTGCCAGTAGTTTCGCCAGAAGTGACATTGACGTTGTAATACTCCATTGAATTTGTGGTAATAGCAGGAACCTCAATAGTCAGGGTCGTTGTAGTGTCAGGGTGGATTTCGAGAGATGTAGTGTATGGCGGAATGGAGATGGTAGTAGTTGAGGGAAGAGTTATGGGCGGCAGAACGAATTGGCAGGGCGCTGAGCACTGAGCGGGTGTGCCAGAATAGACTGCAGGATCGAGATAGACGACTTCTCCAGCCTCATCATCTGGACTAGAGCCTTGTCAGTAAACATAGATGTGGTTGGTCTTGTCAAACATACGATCCTGAACCTGGAACTTGGAAATCAATACTCCAGACCATTGTTCCACCGAAGCAAAGACCATCGGCGAAATTCTTCTTTGCTGCAAATGTCTCCTCATCGTCGTACCCAATCCACTGGTCATCCCAGGTGATCTGTTTCATCATGGAGTCGGGTAGATATTGAGGCTTCAGGTTACGTCTCTTGATAAGCTGCTGTATTTCTACGAGAGACATAACTCCGTCAAAGTCCGTGCAAGGAGCAGCATTGCTAGCACCTTCGAAGGGACAGAGGAGCTGGTTACAGCTGGGATCTTTCAATGTGTATCCTCTTCCATACATAGCCAGACCGAAGTTTAGTTTCTGGGGATTAAGTCCATCGAACCAGAGTGGCACCGAATTGTTGGAGATTTCACGTATGTCAGCCTGGCCGCGAACTTTCTTACCAAGTGTTTTGACATCCGCGTCCCAAGACCCATGAAGATCTGACAAATATTAGCAATATGTCGGAATTGAACGAGAAATCTAGCATTACCGTAAGCCATAAAGCCAAAGAAGTCAACGTTTGGTTCCATTGCTTTGGCATCGAACCATCTCAGGTACCAATAGTCTGGCGCGAGGGTAATACTGATTCTGCAATAGACACTAGCAGTGGTATACCGAGGTCCGCTTTATAAGACACAAATGTCTAGGCTGTAATGATCGTTCCCAATCAATGAGAGATGCATTGATATCAATTTGTATTGGTAGTTGACGACAATAATCTCCCGTATCTAGATTTAGTCTCTATCCACCCCAAAACATAGGGCACGATGCTCACAGTGGAAAGGTTCCTACGACCGATTCTTGGCTAAATCTATGTTCGAGTTTGCTTCAACGATGATGGGACATACCTGGCGCTTGATAGTACAAGTAAGAATAATGTTACTCATATCCCTTAAGCACCCTTGACTAAGATGACACCACGCATTACAAACATTCACATATCCAGATTATTTATACGTAAACTCATTCATTAATAGAGTTGCCTACTTTACTCAAAGTGGCCGCTACTATATAAGCAGTTGAAACTATTCCATGTCCTTGCTGAGCGCCATGCTATGAATAAACGGGGTGTCTATGCTATCTCAACCAAACACTCGCCCCTCATGACCTATGCAGCGCTAATGCTGTCAAACGAACAGAGCACAGATGATCCAAAGATACATGGCTGCCACCTGAATAAATGAACAGGACCCAAGAGTGGTGGGTGGCTTCCCAAGCAGAAAAATATGTTCCTCATTCTTGTTTAAAATAGTTTATCCTCGTCAAATGATGGGGTGTAAGGGTAAACGTCAGGCTATGAGCTAATGTGCGATGATGAAACAAAATGCAATCGCTCTGCCTTTCGAAAAGAGTATCTCGTCAGGCGGTATCTCCAGCCGTGCTGTCAAATCCGGTCGCTAAATGTAGTGTTGATGCATAAATAACCAGGGACATAGGAAAACAGTGATGACGCCAGGGACTCTCGTAGTGGCTGGAAAACAGTTGGGTATCGTGGTGTGAACAAGCAGTTTGTGCTTTGCAGAATTTGTACAAGAAATGCCAGCTAATGTGGCGGGTGAAAAAAATTAGGCAGAATAAACAGTCAATTAGACGAGGCTTCCGCAACGACATCGAATCTCTTCGTCGCTGAGAGCCCCGATCCATAGACAGCGTTCGGTAATGCCTTCAATGGGTTTGAATTCGTATCTCGTGCTCGCCTCCAGTAGACGCAATAGCGTCTTGACAACCACGGCGGCGATGCGGCATCGCTCAAAGTTAATCAATGGTGGTCCAGTAGGGAGCTTGCAATCTCGGATGGACGCTGGGCGTTATAGAGGAGATCGTGGGTATAGATGCCGACAAAGGGGATACAGCCAGAGTCTGAACCCATCTCCATTTCAGCACGTAAGTTGTAGAAGTTGCGCATGGGAGTAACCAGTGCCTCTAGCTCTCTCAAAGTCTTGAGATCGTGCTCAGGCACCAGAGCCCAAGTTTTTGTGAGACGCTCGACTTCGGTGCTTGTTAAGGCAATTGTGAGCTGAGCCAAGGTAGCGAAATTGCGATATCGTCGGCAGTGTCGGGCAATGTGAATCAGCTTAATTATACACCTGGCCCGTTCCTCGACATGCTGTGTAAGCACAATCTCAGACACAGCCCATTTCACCATGAGGTTGAAGCGAGCAATCACAACCTCCACGCCATGGGCATCCGAGTTCTTGAGGAATTCGACCCAGGAGCGGGAATCGCCATTGGTAGAGTGCTTCCAAGTCATATCAATAAGTTCCTTCCAGTCGATCTCAATCAGTGCGTCTTTCTCAATGAGCGTGAATTGTTGAGCTAGAATATCCGAGTCGAACGCAAGGATGAATGGCAAATGCACAGAAAATGTGCTAGAGTTGTCCAGTTCAGGCTTAACTGCAGCTCGGGGGTAGCAGCTGTTGGAGTCGTGAGATCGGGGAGGTCAATGCAGGATGCTGTATTCCGGTAGGCGTAGTTTCCGGCGTGATGGCTAACGGCTTACGAGTGATCGCTTTGTTAGCGTTGAATCTGACCGAGGCATTCTTTACGGGCGATGACTGAGCAGAATGGTTGAAAATTCCCAATGGTGATTCGGGGTTTCTTCCGTCGATTGAGGGTGTCCCCAGAGGATGTGCCGGGAGCACAGATCGAGGAGAAGCATGATATACGACTCCTGTGCTGGCGGTATGGAACTCATCAATTGACAGTTCAGAAGATATATCTGTGTCGGTTCCGCTATCGTCATCGAGGAAGGATTGCTTCTCTGCTTCCTCGGGGTCTTCTGCCTGGGAGCAATCTCAATCATGCTGTCAGTTTTCTGGATGAACGTGAAAGACAAGCGCGACGGGCTGATAGGTCTGGCTGTCAAAGGCTCGATAACCTCATCAAGCGAAGCAGCATCGTCGTCGGAGCCTTGCAATATAGATCTGTTTGCCCATTGCCTGTGGGTTCCCTTGCTGCTGACATCATCGACGAGACCTCGGTCCAAGAGGGGAATAGACGAGTAAGATTCTTGAGAGGCTTCAGACAGGAACGAGCGAGCTCCAGTTGCAGGCCGTTGGACTGTGTCGAGATTCAGGACAGCCCGTCCGGGAGAGGCAGTATCAAACTCGTTCTGAGACTCCGAGGCTTGTTCTTCTTCGTTTACATGCAGATGGCGATGCTCTACCTTTTCGCGCTTTGCAATACTGAGATTCAAAGGCGAGGGTTGGCGTTTCTCCTGCTTGAGATCGTCGTGCTGTTGCTAGTGCTCGAACTTGCGGAATCCTCGGAAGCTCGTGTAGGCTTCCTCTTAGTAAACTTGCCCTCCAGTTTCAAAAGTGCGGCCTCTATGCCTCCATCATCATCGTCATCATCGGGTATCTGGGCTAGCTTCTTGGCCTCGGCTTCAAACGAGGGGCGCATGATAGGCTTCGATGAATGTGTGCTGAAGAGCGACAGCTTCGGTTTTGTGGGTTTCGCCGATTTCTCGGCAATCTGACCCACAGAGAATTGTTCCTGTCGATCATGAACAGATTCATTAATTGTGTCAGCCGCATCCTCAGTATGGCTCGATTGCCTGCGAACATCATATGAATCTCGTATCGACTCGGTATAGGTTGTCAACGACCCAACCGACCGAGATCTCACTAGTGTAAGCGGGTCAAGCTGGCCGACATTGGTTGCTGCTCTCAAATCACCACCGGGACGTCGGCGTAATACGCGAAGAGGATGTGGCATCGGCACATCATATTGATGGTTGAGCACAGAATCCTCCGAATATGTCGTCGCATCGAAGCTGCGTACAGAAGGAGGGGCGATCCCACTGCTAAAGGAAGCGTGTCGTCGGTGCCCGCTTGAATGAAGAGTATGCTGCGATCTGGAAGACTTGTTTCTCATGTGCATCCGGAATGTTCCGCCGCTTAGAGGAGGGTGTCGGCGAATGGTTGAGATGGATGACCGGGCACCGTCAGTTGCGACGCGACTACCGTAGCCGTGACCTAAAGTGTCTCTCCCAGGTAAGGGGTTACGAGGTAATGGCTCTTGAGGAATAGGTGGAAGGATGAGGTGCTGGTTGAAAAGGTAGGATGATCGCCGCGGCGTCCCGCCCTGGATGGCTCTGGGGGTATTAGGAGGTGTGGGATCTGCGCCGTGGGGAAGAAAGGCGTCAGTAAGGGTCTCGACCGATGGTCGTCCGGAAGAGTAATCAGGTTGCTGCGCTGCTGGATGGAACGGTCCAGTGGCATCAACAATGAGGATCGACTTGCTACCCGTGGTAATATCCATGCTGCTGGCCGCCCGAGGTCTTCGATTCTGAGGCAGGCTGTCAAAGGTACTGGACTCCATGTGGGCAACTGAGTAATTGGTGTTGCCAGGCGCAATCGGTTCAGGGTCGGAAGCTCGTAATGGCAATCCTTGTCGTTTGGCTTCCGCCAAAGCCTCCTCACGCACAGCCTTTCGGAAGTCCTCAGCAACTTCAGCTCCAAGCAAATCGATTCGGACAGGAGGGCGGATGCCCTCGCTGGCTGGAAGTTCCTGGGGCACCACAGCAGTTCCAGGAAGTCGGTTGGTCGTCGCACCGCGAGGACCTATCGGGGTTATATCCGTCAAGCTTGGTTGGGTCGGGTACGGCCCTGGGCCTTTGCTGCCAATGGCTCTTCGTACACCAGCAAGCAGCTTCTTCATGCCGGTAGCAGACATAGCACCTCCGGGGCTTTGTCCTTGAGCATGTCATCACTAGTCGAGCGGAAAACCGTCGTCATACGCTGAGATCCTGCCGATTCTCCAGAAGGACCAACATCGACAAACGCTTGTCCAGGGGGCAAGAAATTGCCACGAACGAGGCTTCCTGCAAACGGTACTGACATTAGGAACTCCTTGTCCTTAATGGATATTTTGTCCAGACCGCGTTCTCTCAGAGAGTCTGTAAGGCTGTTATCCCGCTTGTGGCCTGGGCGTACACGTTTGCCTACCAAGGCCTTGGGGTCGTTGCTACTGGTCCCGTTTGGTTATATACGGAAGTCGAAGAAACCGGGTGAGCACCTAGAGGGTGAGCATGGACCTGGTTCATGTTCCTCATCGACAAGGCTGGGAATGAACAAGATACGACATCCAGGCTTGCCAAACTCAAAGGCGAGGTCGGGCCAAGCTCTCGCTCCGCATTGGCTGCAGTCTTGTTGTCGGGTGTCTGCGGGCGATCAAGGGGTATGAGATATTCACCAATGCGGCCTGCCTTTGAGATTTCGGCATAGAAACTGGCCGAGTCACCTGCAGCGACGTCCATGAGCAGTGGGCTATCCAGTCGCGGCGGTCCCGATTGCGGTTTCTCCCAGAACGATGGATCCAGATCCGGGTCCCTGTGTCCAGCTATGCCTCCCGGCGCAATGACGGCATCGAGGCTGAGCCCATCATCGAATGCCGGACCATCCCAGTAATGAGCACACACACGTCGCCAGCACTTCTTCAACTCGGCAAGAATCTTAATCTGGGCCTTTTGGGCTTGTGCGTTTTGTGAAAGCTCTGCAAAGAAGTCGTTCAACAGGTTGCAGAAAGTGACACGAAGACCATAGTCGATAACGAAGTCATCCATGAAATAATTCAGGATCCAGTGACGAATGGCGACGAAGGTGCGGACGCGGACGACAGTGCCAGTCTCGTCTGTACGGTTCATCGCCCAACGAAGACGGGCGACAAGCATACGAAGCAGATCCTGAGACTCGAGGAAGGCGCGGAAGGTGAGAAAGAAATCAGAAATCAGTTCGTAATCCAGGAACGATGGTGACGTGATCTCGGCGACGAGGCGAGACGGTGTAGCAGCAGTGACGGCTCCGGTGGCTGGCGAGTACCGGACCAGTTCTTTATCGTCGCAAGCCGGCTTAAAGGTGAGCTCGTCAAACATGAGAGGCTCGATGACCGGGTGGACAGACATATAAGTTGGCCGCATTGGCCGCGGTGGAATACTGGACGGGTAGCGCGGCGTGCCAACTTGAGCTGAGTAGAGCGAGTCGAGTCGCGGAGTGAGCAGAGCACTGGGACTCCTGGGGCTCAGCAGGGAAGTGGGATACTAGGGACGGGCGGCACATCGTTCATTGCGGAGACATTGCTCGAATGGATATCTTCCGTAGTGGCGTATGACGAACCTCGGATCAATGGGGTGCCTTTGAGGGTAAATCGCGGTGTCCCTAATCGCCAGGAAGGAATGTTAATGTTCAGCATGGGAGGGTGGACGAGGTCCACATCCTCCATAGTCCGGGGCGTGCCTCTTCCCCAGATTTGGAGATGACGACCTTCAGGGCGCCCGTGTCTGAGTTCTTGGCGGCGCTCGCATCATGCACAGTCGTGTCTGATACGGCGCGTCGATGTTTCGTTGGGCGGCTCTGGTCCGGGCTTTCGGGAAACTTGTAGCCTTCCCTAGGCAGAGGTGAGGTGCCAGGGGTCGCGGTCCAGGCGAATTCACTCGCATCATCGATTCTCGGGGCAGCCTTGTTGAAGACGTCGAGGCCGGCAGTTCCAGGAGGTGTCAGCGGAAATGTGAAGTTTGGTTGAGGCGCCTTGTGCTGTGCAGGGCGCAGGGAGGGCCTAAGTTCAGTTCAGCAACGTGGAATCTTGCCAGTAATGTTCTAGTCACGGTGTCTGGAGTGCCAAAGGGCATGGAATGCTATGGGTGAGACCACACACCCCGCCGCCACCAGAGGCCGAACAAAGGAATGCCGCATGCCACATACCTCAAATAAATCCTGCCATTGTTTCCCACGTTGGCAACGGTAAACTGTCGCGCCTCGCGGCCGGCGGTGGTGGCATCTGCAGGTCCGTCCGGGCGGGCGTTGTCGGCGACGGAGCCCTTTCGGCTTCGCGAGCCCGTCGTTTCCATGTGTAACTTGCGCTCGGCAGCAGGCAGAAGCGGCCTGCTGCCGGCAGAGGGATGCGCAGCGTCTTGAGGGCCTTTTTCGTCGCGGGGCGTCCCTGCCGACCGGGGCGGCAATCTTTGGCGACACCCGCTTGCCCTTCACATCTCCTCCCGTGGTGCTCTTGGACGAGGTCGGCGTCGGCGGAGAGGCGGCGTGGTGCAGCGGCAGCGCGTCCATGTCGCGGGCAGGCGACGGGCTTGACCGCAGAGAATCAGGCCCGTCCATTGCCGCTGGGTGATGCTACGACGAGGTGGAGCTAGAGCGGTCGCTGCTCAGGTCGGCGATGACTGGCGAGGAGGAAGGTTGGTCAACACATTGCACGGGAGGGAAATCGGTGTCAAAGCGGTGGTTCAATGGCAGGGGAAGGTCATAGTTGAAGGCGGTATATGACTGGGGTTGGTGATATGGATGGAGAAGAGGTCGCGCAGAAGGAGTCGTATGCGATGCGTACGACGGCCTAGGCGTGGCAACGGATTGGCGCCAGAGCTCGTACTACTTGTACGTAGTAGTGCCGTATTGTCATGCGCAGGAAGTGGTGATGTTATTTTGGGGAGTGGGTGGGCAGGGCGAGGAGGGTCTGAGCGGAGGTACTTACTCACCTGGAGACTCCATACAGAATGGATTATTGTTGGCCAGCGCAGGATGGATGTGGTCGTGGCCCGGAAAGGATGAGGCGATCCGTTCCCCGTTGGCAAAGGAGGAGGAAGAGAAGGAGGAAGAGTAGGAGGGATCGGGACCAGAGGCTCGCTTGACCTGTTCCCCGGTAAAGGGCTGAAGAATTGGGAGGGCAGGGCAAGGTGGTGGTGGTGGTGGTACTGTAGTAGTCGAGCTGGTGGACAATGGGAGAGAGAGGGAATGGGGAGGGGGTTGCGCAGAGCATGGGATGGGATGTAGGTACCATAGGTAATTACAGGTACTACAAGTGGTAGGTATCTAGGCTGGCTGGGACAGGGTAGGATGGGGATGGGGTAGGATGGGACAGGGCGGATGCGTCGACATCGTAATTGTATACATGGAAAGGTACCTTGCTTGGTGGAAGTGGAAGTACATCTGGTTCCCACACCTGACGCACCCTTCACCCCTGCTAGGTAGGAAAGTAGGCGGAGAGGAGCAGATTCGTGCCAGCGATTGGGGAGGGCAGTTGAGAAACACGGCTGCTGCCCTGGGCCTGGCACCACCACGACGGGCCCAGGCGCGCGAACCTGGACCAGACCAGACCGGACCGGACAAGGGTGTGTGCTGGGTGACCTTGCCTGATCAGCAAACGGCATTGATCGGGACGTCAGAAACGTTAATTAATTAATCCAGGCTTCATATCATGATTGTTATTATAACACGACTTCACCTATGGCTGTCATGACATAACCGATCGATTAAGACAGCGGGAGCCAAAACAGAAACCCCACGAGACTGCGTTTCAGTCTTGTTCACGTCGTTCTTCCTTTCCCTTCTCGTCTCCGCTGGTCTCGTCTCCTCCTCCCCTCCTTTTGGTTAAATGTGTTGAACATGGCGCCCAGGAAATCCGGTTAGGCTCAACACCGTCTCGTGTGGCTTGACCGTTTCCGCGTGGCACCGTAAACCAAAATCCAGGGTTTTCGCCATCCGCTAGCTCGTAAGTTCAGGAGAGTAAACAAACACGGCATACATACACATCAAAAACGCGAATGAATTGTGTTCATTAGCGTGGATGGCACTACGGCATAACTTACTCGCCTGACCCGTGCGGAACAAGCGGGATGGTGAACTCATGGTCCAGTTATTAGGGCGGCGGGTCTCAAGGAAGTGAAGAGGGAAAAAGAGGGCTGGCTAGATCGACTTGGCTTGATGTTTGGTTTGGTTTTGGTTTGGCGTGGTCCGTGATCTACTAAGGGAACCTGACCGTAATGTGTAGGACCGAGCGTCAATTAGTTGGCTTTACGGCCTACCCAAGGCAAGGCAGTTGGGGCTTTGATGTGTGTGCTTCACCCAGAACTTCTAACAATATGGCACAGGGGCACGGGCTATACGTTGATCTGATATCGTGAACGGTTTGTTCCTGGCCTGCCTGTCTGCCTGTCAGCGAGCGGCGGTGCATGCTCACTCATTCACGCCCTCACTCACTCACTCACTCTCGGTGCCAACCTCAGTCAGTGGCGGCGGGGACGAGGATGCATGGGTTGGGTGCGTGCCTCGGTGCGGTACGGTACGGTGCGGTGCAGGTGCAGGTGATGGGAGAGACCCAGGCAGGGTCATTAATCAATCAATCAATGTCCTGCACCGACCGACTCGACGCGGATGCATCGCGGTGGGTCTAGCCAAAGTGCTGGTTCAGGCCCGCGAGAGTCTTGGTTGGATGATTCGGCTGTTGGTGTCTCCCTGAATCTCTGTCCCATGCAAAAACCCGCGCGTGAAGTGAAGAAAATGAAATAACCCGAACCAAATTCACGAAAGAAAAAAAAAAGATGCAGCGCAATGGAGTCGGTGACAGACACCACGGCAACGGGCTCTCCAGTTCAGCGAAGCCTGTGTCTGCGAATCGGAAAGATGGGGACAGCCATTACCACCACCACCATCTCGACAATGTACCTGTAGTACCAAGTCATGCAAGATGCGGATAAGACACTGGCAGCACCATCAAACATGTCGTGCGGATACAGTACGTGGTGCTCCTGACTCTCACACAGGCTGTACCAAGGCGGTGACTGATTCTCTGTCCCCTGCCTCGATGTTCTTTTTTTCTTCTTGGTTAATTTATCTGCTCCATCAACTGCCAACAGGGGTTATCATTCAAGAGTTGATTAAGGAGCGAAGCCCCTTGGTGTAGCAGACGACAGGGGTTGGGAGTGTGGTGGGCTCTGCTCTCCTTGTGCCTACGGGCGGGAGAGGGAGGATCTTCGGTCCCTGAGGGCTGACACTGACATCATCTTCTCATCGCGCGCGCATCGAAAGTGTAACATCCCACTCGGCGATTTGCAGGTTCCAATGCTACAGCGTTGGACGTTGGTTCCTCGATAAGCTATATTGCATGCGGCGGAGAACTGCGGACACGGCACAGCATCATACCTGACCTTGCAGTGCTTCGCCATAATGGCACTGGCATATAGACTAGACCAACATACGTATGTACGTACGCACACCTCACCGCCTCCCCAAGTTGAGTCAGTGAGCGGGCGGGCATGTGGTCTCCAGTTGAGTTGGCTTGAGTTGAGTTGAGTGGCTGGCAAGAAGGCCGCTGGCTGGCATGGAGCGCGTTTCTGCCCTCTTGCCAGCCCCTGTTCTTCGTCTCCTGGTCTTCCTCCCTCCCTCCCTTCCCCTGTCAGCCCGCAGCACCCACCACACGGTAACCCAACTTGCCCACCCAGCCCAAGGGCAGAGGCCGTCTCTAGCGCCTGGACGGTTCGTCAATGGCGTCCAACCCCGTGTGCGCCACCAGCTCCGTTGTCCTGGTTCTTCCCAAGCGTAAACGCCAGAGACCGGGTCGGCGCTGATTCCGAGACGGTCGGCGCACGAGGGAAGAGGGTGTGCGGGAGGCGGGAGAGTCAGAAAGAAAGAAAGAAAAAAGGAAGAAAAGGGGAGAGAGGAAGAAACCGGAAGGGTGTGGCCTAGAACAACGGCCCGACACCATGTTGAGGCCAAAAGTAAAGAAGCACAGGCGAGGCAAAGCAAAGCAAAGCAGGACAAAACAAAACAAAGCAGAGCAAAGCAAAACCCTCAACGGTCGTCAACTTGCTACAGTGCTGGCGGCAGCTCACAGTCCATGCCTCGCGAGCTCTGACCTGTCTGTCTGTCGCCTCCACCCGTCATCCATGCTATGCTACTGTATGGTCACGATGCGCAGGCCTTTCGCAACGTCCACTTACACATGTGCCAATGAAAATGCTCCGTACGTTGATGTCGCTCTCGGGCGCAGCCTGCATTGCATCGCATTGCACATTGTAACCATCCTCTCTCTATATCAGGCCATGAATTCGTCCTCCATTCGCTTGCACAAATCCAAGACATCTGGCTGGCTGGCTGTCATCGACGTTGCATCACCATATCCAGCTCGCCAGCCACCTGGTCATCCCCAGCGGAATGTTTTCCCACCACCACCACCACCACCACCACCATCAACCTCTCCCTCCCCATCGTTGAGTGCCGCCCTTTTTCCCTCCTGTCTATCTATTCCATCCTCATAGCGAGACCGTGTCTAACAAATGGCGACGCGCCCCTTGCCTCGAGCCTGCGCTTCCTGTCATCCCTCCCTCTCGCATCCTCGCCCAGCACATCTCCGGCTTCACATGGCGCACACGTGTGGGCTCGGTCTTATCGCTGTTGCGAATTGCACCGCGCTGGTAAGACACGACGGCAATCCCTCCCCAGAAACGCACCACGAGATCAGTCCTGCAGCCTGATCCCTCCAGTTTCGTCCGTAGGCGCAGAAACGCTGCGTCCACCGGACAGTCCAAGCGCCCTCCCGTGCATCCGAAGGCGCTGCGAGTCAGTCAATGGGGCAAGCCATGTGTCCCAAGCGACCAAGTCATGACCTTCTCGCTTTGGCTGCAGCCTCCGATGCAGGTCGGGGGCCAGGTTTGCTCTACGGTATTGGTCGCTTCTCGAGCCTGCCAAGTTTCCCTTTCCTTGGCCCGTACTTTCGCGAATCCCACGTTCCTCAATGGGCCTCTATCGCGACAGCCACGGCCGGAAAGCTCCAATTCCCTCCTCCAGGATTGGTGGGAACCTCCATCCATCCCTTGGTTCTGTAGGAACGCGCTCCTTAGGTGTCCCCGGGACACGACGGCGCTTAAGTCCATCGTGTCCTCTGTAGTTGATATGCGCCTCACCTTTGAACCGCCGGGCTAGGCCTTGCTGTCCTAGCCATGGCTCCTGGGTGATCGGCTCGATGCATCATGCACGACAAATATTATTGCGGATGCATGACATTTGTTTAATGGGGCCTTGCCAACGTGGTCGCCACTTTGTGGTCTGTGATTTCTAAACCATCATGATGCCATTTGCGCACATTGCCATGTCCGAGCAAGTAGCTAGTTCTGAACGAATTGCGCCATCCAATTGTTTATTGCTGATAAAACGCAACCTGGTTGGTGGTAACACCATAATTCTGCATCTTTACTGAGGTCTGCATGTGAATTGCGCTTCCGTATTGCAGGGTGCTTCCGACATTCACCATTTAAATCACATGCATCCTATAACCACCTCTTCAAATTTCCCGAGGCGTGGTTTCACTAGACATTGCATTCATCAAAGGAGTTATCATTCGCTTGATTTTCAGGGAGATGCAAAGCAGGCGTACCAGGTCGAAATATTTCGTAGCAATCGGTCTTTCAACATACCAAGCCCAGTCATAATTGTCCGCGTTCACTCCTCTAAATGCCCAGACCCAGGTCAATCAAGAATAACCAAAACGATGGTTTGGTGTTAGCTATTTGACTTGTCTATGTCTTTCATAGTTGTTTCTCAAAGATATCCTCTTTACCATATTACCAAATGCCTATTCCGTGCCTGGCAATGTTCTATCCTCTCAGCTCCTGGACCTTCTCTATCATCAACTCCGCAAATGTCTCCACGTCAGGTCGGCCCTGTCTAGCTTCAATGATGCAATCAAGAACCGTCTTAATGCCGACACCAATAGCATCCGAGCCGATGCCCTGCTGGACGAGGTTCAGAGCCTGGTTGACATCGCCTGAATCGAACACTCTTGACTCCTGCAACACCGTTCCTAGCTCGCGCAAGTTTGCCACTGCAGGCACCGCTACTTTTTTGGCGAAGTCCATATCAATCTCCAGCATCTTCAAGACAGATGCTTTGGACGTGGTGACAAACACCAATAATCGGTGGCCCTGTCCATATGTATTAGTCTCTGATTTGAAATTGATATCTTACTCTTGTCGGGACTTACCTTGGGTGGTTTGGACACAATCAAGGTCGTCAAGGCCTCAAGCATCACGTTGGAAAAGCGTGCTCCAATAGGGTTCCATCCAATCAAACGCTCAAAGTCATCCAGAATCAGGATACTGGCAGGAGACTTGTAGGCGTCTGCAAAGGCCTTGTGAACATAATCCTTCTTCGCGAAATCGTCTCTGTAACCAACGAGGTCTGCTGGAGTAACCATCTTGACGAAGGGAAGCCAGACTGGCTGGCAATATGCGCTGCCAACGCCGTCTTGCCAGAGCCCTTAGGGCCGTGGAAGAGAACGGAGGTGTTGAACTTTTGCGCGTCGTCCTTGATCATGCCGACAACACGCATCATCTCCTGAATTGTTCCATCAATGTGAGGTCCATAACGGATGATGCCTAGTCGGACAGCCTCCTCTAGCTCTGCCTCGGAAACACCATAAGCAGGTCGCACTTCGGTCAGAGCGTGCATGAAATCGCTTCGGTTGACGTTCAGGTTCACTGCATCCTGCTTGACGGCAGCCAACTGGCCAACCTCGGTGTGACGCGAGAAAGCTACCGAGGCAGCAGCCTTGGTTAAACCGTTCAGTTCGGCACCAGAAAAGTTCTTCGTCAGTCCTGCTAGCTCCTCCAGGTTAACATCCGAATCTAGCAGGCCATTTGTTTTCATTTTGTTGGTGTGAATCTTCAGAATCTCAAGACGTCCAGCTTCATCAGGCAGAGAAATTTCAACGTGGACCTCCAGACGTCCAGGACGCAGCAGCGCATCATCAATCATGTCCTTTCGGTTGGTCATTCCGATCAAGAGGATGTTGTTAAGCTGGTCGACACCATCAAGCTTGGAAAGCAACTGGTTGACAACGCTGTCGCCCACACCAGTACCACCTCCAGCTCCTGAACCTCGCTGTTTGCAAACAGCATCCAGCTCATCAAAAATGATGATATGCAAGCTACTCTCATCTCCCTTCTCCTTGTACTCTTTCTCGGCGTCTGCGAACAGCTTTCTGATGTTCTCCTCGGACTGACCAACATACTTGTTGAGCACCTCCGGGCCGTTGATGACTTTAGGCGGCCGGGCGTTCAGCATCTTACCGATCTGTCTAGCAATGAGGGTCTTTCCTGTACCTGGAGGGCCGTACAAGAGCATTCCCTTGACGTGGGAATGCCCATCTTGGCAACCAACCCAGGGGAAGACTCGAGAGGCGAAAGCGCGACGGAAAATCGTGGAAAACTCGTTGCCCAAACCACCGATTCCCATGTCCTCAAACTTGAAGTCAGGGCCAAAATGGCGTTGGAGTTTGGTTTGGTCATGGAGGGCTTGAGGTTGAAGTCTCCTTTGCCATCGCGATGGAACAAGACACGAGTCTGGTTTGTCAGGATACCTCGAGCATGCGACTCCTGTAAACCTTCTTTCCAGCATCATCGGATGCCATTCCCAAATCCACCAGTCCTACAGTTTTGACAACAAGTAGGAGTGGGACATTTCGAACATCCATTAGAATTCGCTGTCCAGGGGACAGCACCTGGTTCTGGTAGGTATCGATAAAAATCTTGGATAGTTCGTCCTCATCGTAGGGAACCTCGGTCTTCTTGTTGACAGAGGCGAACCCAATCTCGACATCCAAGGTGCCAAGGTATACTTGGTCTCCTGCAGCGAAAGGATCATACACCTCTCCTGTGAAGGTGTCTCTCATGGTGATGCCACACCACGAGCGCTGAGGGTCGGACAAGCTGATGCAGCCTTGGGAAACCCTGTATGGCCTTCGCCGTGACGACATACTCGCCTTCAGGTTGGCCACCTCTCAAAAGTATGTAAAGATCGGACGCATCTCGGCTAGGTGGGAAGTCTTCGGGTGATACGGCACATCTAGCAACTTGGTTAGAATCACGTACGTTGTGTCTCGAGGTCAGAAGCATAGGATAAGGAGACACTCACAGGTTACCATAGATCAGTCTCGACTGGAGAGACTTATCTGTGACTTTCTCGACTCTCAAGGGGACCCGCCTGCCACCCCCGATGGCCTCGAAGGGCCCTTCTCGCTGGGTCTGTCGTAGCCGCCGCCGCCACCGTAGCCCTGACCCCGAGGAGCATCTGCGTAGCCCTGAGAGGCGCCGTAACCATCGTTACCGCCGTATGAGCCTCTAGGAGGCTGTCCTCGGCTTGGAGGTGCTCGGGGGTTTGCACCGGGCAAACCCATGCCGCTGAAGGGCATCCGACCAGATCCACCAGGTGGAGGGGCTCTTGACATGATGTTGGATACTTGGGGAGAAGACGCAGAATATATCGAGAGTGTGTTTTGAAGCTCCCAGACGCCGGGTAGAGATTGCTTTGGCAGATTCTGTCGTTTTTATTATCGAGATGTGGTGTCGTGGACAATGGAAGATGCAAGAGTAAAGTACGTAAGTTCGAAGGCTGAAGGTAACGAGGGGCGATGACCCCAGGGTCTCACCTTTGTTTTATCGCCAACATACCCATCTTGGCCTAGTGGCCAGCTATGTCATACCTACCTGACCTTAGTTGGTGCCTAGCAGAACTACAAATAAACCCCACGCTGGCGCAACACTAGCTTGGAGGTAGGAGGACATAGATCGTTGCCTCTAGAGTCTTCTTCCGTTGGATGACTGAGGCGATGGTAATCACTGACATCTGAACCCGTTGCCCATGTGACGAATTAATGCAGGGGTTGGATCTAGTTACCTAGAAACTCTCGCTGGCACAACGCCTCAAGATGCCACTGTAAGTTCGCCGCAGGCTCTGATTCATGCCGTTGTTCCAGCTAATGACTTAGCCATTTGCTTGGGAAAAAGTCTTGGAATGTCTACAATGCCGACAACGTCGCTCGCGTTCGCCGCGATGAGGCTGCGGCCAAGGCAGCCGAGGAGGCCGAGGAGCAGCGAATGCAAGAAGTCGACGCCCAGCGCCGGCTAGCTATTCTTCGAGGAGAGAAGCCGGCACCACTTCCAGAGACCGAAGATGGCGCCGAAAACGAGCAATCCGAACAACGGGCCCGCGCAGCCTCAACACCCGGCGGATATGGTCGCAAGAAACGCAAGCGAACGGGCGAGGACGATACTGACTTCGAGTTGCGGATAGCCAAGGAGAGGAACGAGCTCTCGGTCGCTCCCCTCGAAGCTGCGCGCAAACCTACAAGCTCGGCGCCGATCGTTGATCGCAATGGCAACATTGATCTATTTGGCGACGAACGCGAAAGGGCACATGGTCAGAAAAACGAGGAAGCCGAAAAGGAAACTCGGAAGAAGCAAAGAGAGTTGGAGGATCAATACACCATGCGATTCTCCAACGCAGCGGGCAGAGATGGCACCACGAAGCCATGGTACTCCGAGGCAGATTTAGCAGCAAACGAAACAGTGTCAAAAATGTCTGGGGTAGAGAAGATCCTAATCGCAAGGAAAGGGCGTCTCAGCGCATGATCGCAGACGATCCGCTGGCGATGATGAAGAAGGGCGCGTCAAAAGTCAGGGAACTGAAGCAAGAACGCAGCAAGTTCCAACAGGAGCGCCAGGTCGAGCTGGACCAGCTCCGGAGGAAGCACGGCATCGGGAGAAACGCGCGAGGAGACACGAGCGCGCTGATAGGGAACATGACGAGGAACGGGATTCGCATCGCAGACGGCGTCACTCTAGGGAGCGCCGTGACCGTGAGAGTCGGCACGATGAGCGGAGAGAACGAAGGCATAGGAGGGAGGATGAACGTCACGACCGCGATCGAGGGTCGAGGGATCATGGACATGGTCATCGCAAACACCACTGAATTATTGAGATACCCAAACCGAAACGAAGCAAGCTATTAGATTATCTTCCTGCTCATTGTAGGACCAGCCCATCATTGCCAAAATGCCATCGCCGCCAGAATAACAAAGACACAATGTGGGTATCATTTCTCCAACCAGGGCAGCTTAATCTCCACCGGCTGCATGTGCTCAGTGGCCATGTCGGCAACATGCTTGGCGTCGAGCTTCTTCAGCGCCTCCATGATGCTGCTGTAGGTGCGCTCGCTCAAGCCCTCCTTGCGGTCGCAGTAGATATCCAGGCCTTCCTTTGTAAACACCGTCGGCGCGAACCACGTCACGGCCCACTTCTCCTTGGAGCCGTCCTCGGTCTCAGCCTCGCCCCAACCCAAGATCTCCCAGTGACTGGTGACGAAGAAGAGCATGCCTTTGCCGCGCCAGTCCCAGCCATTGTCCGCCTGGGTGTCAATGCCGTCGACTCGCTTCAGGGTGCCGGTACCCTTGCCGCTGGTGGGCTCGTACTCGACCAGGTCGTCGAGGCGCGGTCGCATGTCGCTCTTGGCGGGGAGACGGCTGTAGCTGATGCGCACGTTGCGAGCGGTGCGCCACATGGCGAGCGTGGAGTGCGTGACGGACCATGTGCGCGTCAGCCATTCGAGGTCTGGGGCCGACGGCGGGACTGGAGGCCCAGAGGTCTTGGGCGCATACTTGGAGGGTATGCTTAGGACGATGGGCTTGGCTTCAGCCATTGTGTGAGAAGGAGAGGTAGATATCTCTCGGTTTGATTTCGAAGGAAGTTTTTCGGACTGCCCAGCAGGAAAAGACAGGTAAGGCCGATGTGTACTATAGCAATGACAGGTTGGGATAGGAGACGCAGATCAGGAGAGACGGTGCCAATATATCTCGGGGAAGACGAGAGACCTTGGGAAATAAAGCCCAAAATTTCGACAAATTTGAGCCTTAGCAGCATAAAATGCCGGCTGGGTAAAACAGCAAGCAAGGCCCCTTCATAACACCAGCTGTCACGCCTTGCACAAACTCTGGGCATGGTTGCTCTGATTGGACGTACCAACACAATCCTTGGACTCATGGATACCGAGTGCCGGTCACAGATGTTCCGAGCGTGTTTCAAGTCACACCGTCTCCACGCTAGAAATTGTTGCTTTACGTCCATCGCAGTAGTCTAAACAAACATTGGAAAATACGTCATTTTGGTTAGACACGGGGCGTGGTTCGTGGCGTCTCGTCCTCTCTCCCTATTTGCTTTTTAATTTATATTTATATTGCCCTTCCTGATTGTTTAGATAACCCCAAGCAACGTAACGTTACTGCATTGCATTTACATCGGGTTGGTTGATTGGAGGAGACTGACAACTGCCGTGAGAGCAGCACTCAGGCCCCACACAAGGTCCCACGCGCCACCAACTGGAGCAAAGGCCACCATTCCGAGGAAGCTTCCACTGCCCCGGAACTTGAACCCCGAAATTCCTTACCTGCACAACCTCCATCGACGACCGCATCCCACGCCTCTCGTCTCCGGCAACCGCACTCTATCCTGCCGTCAGCCTAGCCCTTCTCTCTACAGCCTGTTTTCTTGCTCGCGTCAACCCGCTCGTTTCTCAACATGGACATCGACGCTGACGACCAGGCCATGGCCCAGGCTCTGGGCTTCTCCTCCTTTGGCGCGCAGGACCGACCACAGAAGAAGCGCAAGTACAATCCTCATGCCGATGCTGCCGGGCTCGTCAGCCAAGGCTCCCACTCGCAGGCCTCTACCGGCTCCAACTCTACTCCTATTGGATCCTCGAGACGGGTTGAAGCCCTTCAGTCTGCTTCGAACGCGGATGAAATTGCACTTGACGACGACGAAGGAGCCGACGAGAACGAATCTGTGCAGGCAGAAAATTTGCACATTACGTCCGATGCGCAAGAAGGCGCGTCTACTTCTGGGGCACCTGCACATCTGCTTGGCCTACCGCAGCGTCCTCCGCCCAGTGCAACAACCACGCACCCATCGAGCCGTGCTGAGGGCCACCAGGAGGAAAATGCGCACCGTCGCCCATGGTTCGAAGGATACTATGATCCGTCATCCAACGAGAATCCTTGGAAGCGACTAGAAACCTCTCTAGGATTACAGTCCAAGGGCTCATGGATATCACGAGATGTTGGTGCTGCGACAACACGATAGTTGCCCCAGCTTTCCACCTCAAGTGATCACATAACACGGGCAACAAGCGCAACAGGTAGCGCCCGATGTTTATTTCTATTGGCTTTGAGACCCCAGCTCGGAACGCATAGCCGGTACACCTTCACACCGGGCCACCATCACAACTGCTTGGTGGATTCATATGGTCACGTGACCCTTCAACCTACGTCGACTTCACCACCCAGCCGCCAGCTTGGCTTCGACGACACAACGGCTCTGATCACATGATTCCACCTGTCAGCCGGTGCTCTGTGGACGCTTTACGAGCTGGTACACTACTACGGACACACCAGGGAGGAGTGCTTCACGTCGGGGTAGCTTGAGCAGTCTTCATCGTTTATAACGGAGTGAAGCATTCAATATCACGCCCCATCGAAACCCTGGCTCTGGAGACGGACCCCAGGGTGTTTAAAAGGACAAAATTGGTCAATTGGAGTACATGTGCGCCATTACCCACGCCTGGCCGGTTGAAACAGTAACATCGTCCCTCAACAGGAAAGGCCCTGTTGAGACTTCCCACGCCCTTGAGCGTGGTCTGTTCCTGGTACCTACAAGAGAAGACCCCGCAACCGGAGATCGATTAACAAACTAGCCGCCCTTGATTCCCAAACTCCTGCACTCCCCACTCCCTGTCGTCCCAGCGTCTGCAAGCCAGCAGACTTGGGCGCTCCCGCGTCTCCGCAGGCGCCAGGAGGAGGCGTACTTTAACAGAAATGTCCAGATATTTTCAAGTCATCCAATCATGAATCCCAATTAGTCGTGAAACATTCACCCTCGCCCCCACTCCCGTCGTTAGCGGACGCAAGCCCAGCATGTGGAGGAACCGCTGCCGCATGCAGGCACATAAAGCAGCAAGAGATCTCGCAGCTGACGTTATGCGAGATAGCCGCGCTCGGTGCCACAGTTCAACGTCCGACCATGCGAACGCCCCTCTGTTTCCGCCCCGCTGGTAACGGAAGGGATGTAAGATGATCAATAAACACCAAGCATCAGATAACCTCCCGTTGATGATGAAAGACACAAGCTCGCTTTTCGCGTTGCAAATCACCGCCCCATAAATCGAAACACCAAACCCAACCATTGTACTCGTAGGGGTATGAATCTCCTAGTACTCAGGAGATGGGTAGCGGGCGCGGGCCTTGCTGTACTCCTTGGGGTGCTTGCGGGCGGCCTTCGCTTGAAGTGAACTGCGTTGAGTGTTAATTAGCCTCTCTCGTAAAGTCTTCGTTTTATAATATCCCTGCAATCTAACGCAGGTCTGCTCCGCAGTACGCAGAACCAGCTAGTCTTTTGCCAGATAATGAGATAAGGTCAAACTTACGATACTTTCTTCTGTGTCCATTCCAGGTCGCCACGCACTTCACGTGCATCGCGCATTCCATCTTGGAATCGCTCGCGAGTGCGTGCAAGACGAGCTTGCGCCTGTTGCTGCAACTCCAGAAGCTCGCGGTGCTTCGCGTTCAGCTTTCCAGAGCTATTGCAAATGGTGTTAATTACGCATTGTTCTCGCCCAATGGATTGATCGAGTCTCAGACTTGATGGCGCCGGGTTTGGAATCGGAGCACTCACGTTTGTGCCTGCACCGCCATGCTCCTATCAAGGGAATGGGGTTGAAGCTGTTCGAAAACCGATCTTGCATGTACTCCTGGAAGTCAACTCCGCTAGCGGACCTGGCGCTATCGTAATCGTCTGCAGAGCTGCCTGAATAGCCAGCAGAAGTAGCCGAGTAACCACTGTGGCCGTAAGAAGGGACGCCGGAGGTGGAGCTGATGGAGTCATCACACTCGGGAGGGACACAGAGTATTGGCTGTAAGTGGGGTACTGGTTTCCCTTGGAAGGGACAGCCATTGGCATGGAGTAGTGGACAGTTGAGTAAGGTCCAGACATGATGGAAGATTTATGGAGAAAGAAGGGAAGAGTATGTGTCAAGTGAAGGGTCAATGGAAGATTGGTATGGTCAAAGATGAGTACCGGTGTTGTGTATCACTGAGGATAATCTTTGCGTATGGAGAGAAACTGGGTTGCACTTGTTCAGAGATCAAGGACGAAGTGAAGAGAAAGGAAGAAGAAGTGTCCAGTCCATCCTCGATCACAATCGCCCTTTTATACTTTTTCACGCCCCTTAGTTGACATCTTTTAGCCAGAGCAATAATGCAATGGCTCCAGACTCGTTATCCGAACTGTCCTCTACCCCGTTTAGGGAACGAAGACCGGGAATATCAGATGATGACACTCTAAGAGGTAGAGCGGCAAGCAGAGACGATCGCGGCGGCTAGCCCTAGTGTGGGTCACGAAACGGTGGTGGAGGGCGTGTTGTTGAACAGCTCGTCTCCTCGAAGACCTGCCGTTGACCCGGCATACTGCAAGGAGCCAACAGAAAGGGCCTGCTGTAGTTCACGGCCCTTGGTAGGGGTAGGGTGAGGATAAAAGGAAAACGCCAGATGTGAGGCAAATGTGCGTTGGCCAAGAAGTGTTGTTCGTGCTGGGGTGTATGGACAGGTCTGGCCCTTGAACAAGAGGAATTGCTGCACATGTCAGAGACGAGAGCCTTGGTACGGAAGAGTGGAGCCATCAGTCCGTTGTGGAGGTCCAGGAGCAGACGACGATCTGTTACAATGTGCGCAACGGCTGGTGCAAGCCAAGGTAAGACGAGCCACGGGCTATGACGATGGAGCACGGAGAACTCGCAATGGCCCGGCGTGCGTAAGGGGAGGGTACGGTGGGCATGACCATATGCCACTGGAACTAACTAGTCCACTCAGGAACAAGTCCTAAAGATGCATGCCAATACTTGTGAAGTGGGAGGGGAGAACAACGGCACTCCCCGGATCCAGAATCTTCACGGCTGATGGGCGGAGGCAAGCCTTGGCCTTCCCTCAGAGGATTAGAAGCGTGGCGGCCGGATGAAGACACGCCAGGGATGTGGCACGTCGAGATTTGATATGACGACGGCACTGCGTCCTTATGCCTGCACCACTCGGAACAGATGGAGACGTGCAACAAGCGCAGCCGACACTAACAAGGAACGGGCAAAAGCAGCGCTGGATCCAGGTACCGTCGCCCATGGCCCCGGCCTCGAGGAGACTCGTAACCAGCGGCCCTGTGTCGCGGGTAGCGGCGTCGGCGGACGGAGACTGGTCGGGCACAAGTGCAGCATGTCGGGCAATTTGGGAGTGATGTGTTGATGCGTTGTCAAGATATTCACCAGAGGATATTCCGAGATGACAGGGGGCGTTTTGCTGTGCTGCTGTATTTCCGTTTCTGTTCTTGCCCATTTCCTGCCTGGATTTAGCTGCTTGTTCCTTCCTCTGCTGCTACCCTACAAATGCAAGCCAGGCATGCACATACGCAGGTTGGACCTTCTGTTACCGTTCTTGCATTTTCTACGCCGTAATCAGTACCTACGTAGCTCCTCCCTGTCATCTTCTTACCATGTACCACAGTATCGAAGTACCTGGATTGGTAACTATGATACATTAGGTACTTGATCTTTATAGTTATTTCTTGCTTCGTGGCTTGATCTTTCACGTCAAGATCCAAGGAAAACAGTCAGTGCAGAAGTCAACTGGCTAACTAATAAAATGACTTGCAGAAAACAGATATCGGAGACAGGGGCCCCTGGTACTACAGGTTTTCCCTCCAGGTCTCTGGAGTCTAGGTGGAGTCAGTTCTCCGTTACAGTAGAGTTTGTTGTCTACCCTGCAGATTTCAAAGTGTTGGTTGTAAATCTGTTACAAACGCCGTAGCCCTTTCCATACATGACAAGGAGATAACGAAGCTTTGGGGATAATGGCGCAGCGGTAGCAGGTTCTCAGAGCTTTACAGATTATAGACGACTGTCGAATGGCGAATGCATATAATGCCGTTTCGCCATGGTTAATGTGGCTAAGTTCACCTGCTGTTACATCAGGACAAGATCAAGCCACAAGCATACCAGCTAGTTGACGATGGTCACCTGTCGTGAATTGAACATCTAATCTGTGTAGCACTTGGAACCGACCGACCCAAGATTCTCCAGAGGGTGTTGGGTTAGTTTCCTGGAACTCATACATAACTCGTAATTATTGGGTCACTAGCACCAAACATAGCCACAGCAGCTTGCTGAGACACGAATAAACCTCTGATATGCAGTCGTCCACCAGTAGAGACCCTGACGAGAGATCCCCATGGCCATGGACATGGATATGAGCATGGATAACGGCCTAGCCAAAGGCGTTCTTCAGCCCATCAACGGAGGGGTGTTAGTTTGTCAACGTGCTTGACCTGCCCCACGCAGCTTGCCGTGTGGGTTTTGCAAGAACACAAATTGGCGGACTCTCAAGGCTCCTCAAGAACCAATGGTTCAAGAGCAGGAACAGGGCGGTTCGTTAACTCGGGCATGGCGGTGGTGGCATGACTATCAAGTCCTGCGAAGCATACTGCGGTTGAGACAAATGACAGCGAATTGCTGTCGGCATCGGTGAGGCAACGAGTCATATCAACGAGCCAGCAGGATGGATGTTCGCCTCGACAGTAGCCCCAGGCGCCGGGCTTGCAAAGCTGCTGGAGCCAAGTACTTAGACGCACTTGCATGCGTGCATCGTCCTGTCTCAAGCCCACGCCCCCTCTCGCCCCCCACCTCAGACCTTCGTCTCTCTCTGCCTTAGCCAGCCAGACACTTGGCCATGTAGGCGGCACCGAAAGACGGTGCAAAAGCGGCTCCCATAATGGCCTGGTAACGTGCAGCGAGCAGGGTTGAGGAAGGAGGCGAAAGCAGAGCGACAATACCGAGACGACGTACACGCCTCCTCCAGCAAGCAGGGACAACTCACTGCTGTGGATTATAGCTCAGTCTTGCACGGTGCAGGGGCCTGGATGGAGCGGGATGCGAGTTCGAGATGGCCACTTGCACCAAGCAATGATGATGGGGCACAATCTCATAGGGTGGTTGCTCTGCTGGAGATGTAGCCGAAGCCCTCCGTCGATGACTGCGTGGTGGTGGTGGAGGGTGGGCAGGGGATGGATCGTTGGATGGCGGGGGCTAAATCCACGACTCGACGTAACTCACGCCCCTCGCTCTGCGTCCTGCAGCAGTCTGCCTGCCTGCCTGTATGTCCGCCCCTCCGCCTCTACGCCGCTTTTCTCTCTCTCCCTTCTCGATGTCTCTCAAGGTAGGACGCCGCCGTACTCGTATGGAAGCATGCTAGTCCGTGGTATATCTGCCGGCTTACGGGCGTCTGCCTTGCTGTACTCTCTCTGTCCTCATCGGTAACTAGCCTGCGACACAGATATTGAGTTAAACCCGCTTCCGCCGCCCGGTAGGATTGCACGGCATGAGGAATTGGTGGCCCGTGGCAATCTTCCATCAGGCTAATCGTTGTTGGCTCGACTCCTGGTATAGCTGCCCGGACATTCAACCAGTGCGAAGGCTACCAGTGCAGCCTGCATGTATCACCACGGCATGGGAATGACAGCATCGCCTGAAACAGCTCTCAGTGGAGCATCTGTACGTGGTCATCCTGAAAATTCCATTTTTAATATAGAAGTACTTAATTGTTGTGAAACTGGTGAGAATCTGTACACGCACCGCAAAAGACTTAGACGCGCCTCATACACAGTAGAAGCAAAGCCATGTTCATGTAACATAGGCTTTACATTGCTAATTAGGTCCATATAAATGCCAAGAAAGGGGGCAAAATAGGACAGATAAATCAAGCATCATTCATTCGATTTCACAACCAGAGTCATATAACCACCCAAGTAGTAATTGCAAATCCGTGAACATTGACGAATACAAAAGATAGGAGTCTCACCCTCTTGCCAGGGAAGGGCATTTCTGAGGTATATATTTATTTATATTTACTTTGGGTATTCTTCAATTAATTATTACATAACCCTTTCTTTTAAACTAAATAAGTAAAATAAAACGGAATTTACGTGTTTCAAGCCTTGAAGGAGCTCAGGAGCAGTCTAACCTCCTGTTGACATGCTCGACCACTACAGGCAACAGATTGACACTGATGGAACTCGATGCAGTCATTTCATGTCCTAGCTCACGAGCTACACCATAACTGACCCAGCGTGGAAAAAATTCTTCGCAGGAAACAAGGAAATTCTATTCTGTACCGCGTGGTTCAGACTCTAACCACTTTTATAAGCCGCAGAGTGTGTGCAGTACCACTGTCCCGATATCGATTCTGCCGCGGCTGAATCGTGCGAGGAGATGAACCTGTCCAAGCGCGTGTCCGTCATATCTAACAAAGATGGAATCATCTACTCGTATAAAGCAGTTTACACTGGCCCCAAACCAGAACCACGAATTGTTGTAGTGTCCTTCTTGATACCATAACATAGCCCTTACCCCAACTGATCCGGGAATGAAATACAAAAGTCTGAATTCCCTCTCTTAGTGCAAGCCCACCCTCTTTATTATCTTGCTCTATTCTCGCCTTTTCAACTGAGTGGTGATAGTGTGTCGCAGTGTTAATTACCGCTATCCGTTGCTTTATGGATCGGATTTCATATGGCAAGGTCGTCTAGGAGAGGGAGAAGAACTTCAAGAATCCCCACATGCCGATGCCACTGAGAACGGGGATCGTCAGGTTGTCGTCCCACCCAAAAGGTCCACAACCTCACTGGCCGAGGCCACGAAACCGGACCAGAGACTCATTACACCGAGCGCCAATGGGCCAGTGATTGAGGCCTGCTTGGTGGTAAGGCCGGTCGCTTCAATTAGGGCCTGGGGAGGGAGAGAGTACCCTTGAACATGAAAGTCTCATCCCTGGCATGGGCCCCACGCGTGGAACTAGCCATCCGTAGAAGAAGCATGACGTAGCCACACCAACAATGAATGCGGCCAGCGACCCGGCGAGAGACTTTCCTCGTCGGATTCTCGGGGTGTATCGTCCCCAAAGACGGCCGAATGTGCTGGCGGCCGTATCGCACCAGCTGAGCAACAGAACACTGACGACTCCAACGTCCTTAGGGAAGAAATAGAGAACGATCCAGGCGCCGAGCAGGTAGAAAATGACACCATTCCAACCAGCGTATTCGGTCTCTCGCATTAGAGCTCCCAGGAGCTTGACGTAGAGTCGATTGACTGAGGCGTATCGATGTCGCAGCCAATCAGTCGCAGCAATGGGAATCAGCGCGGCCATAAGATACGGAGGGACGGAAGAAGTCTGCGTGCCGGTAACATAGAGCCAAATGACGAAGAAGCCGATGGAGACGTGAAGGACCTTGCGAGGAACCTCATGCTTGTGAACAAAGGTCCGCCAGTGCCGATGTATGGGAATAAGCCCAAGAGGACTGGGACTGCGACTGAAATCCCGCCAACTCCAGCCGGTTTGAGGTGGCGCCAGATGGCCGTTGGTGGTAGACTTGCCGTTGGCTGGTGCTTTTGAGCTTGTGTTTGATTCCACAGCCTTGGATGTCTGGCTTGGCCTTCTTGAGGTCAGGGCTGAGATCCTCTGGTGGTCGACAGGCGACCGGCTTCTCGTCCTCGATCTCCGCAGTCCGACTTTATTGTCATCCTCCTCCGCGATATCCCCGATCGATTGCGACACGGATCCCCGCTTTCGCGCCGCAGACCGTGTCGTAGGAGCATGATAGTCCTGCCCCTCTTGCTCTGACGGCGTCGGGCTGGGAGAAATGACACGTGGTGTCGAGGGAACACCCGACTTCTGCCGGAGTGACATAGTGTAAGAAAATGGCGGTAGCACCGGACAGCGGACAGCGCCTGCGATGATGCGTTGTAGTGACTGGAAGCCCGATGGCCAGAAGAAAGAATCAAGGTGTTGGTCGCGGCGGGAGGCGCGGGCAGGGGATGGCTTAGGTGAGCCAAAGAGCGAGAAGAGGCCGTGGCTATGCTGGGTCGATGGATTCCGAGATTGCGCTGCGCTGTCTATCGAATCCAGGGCGATGTTTGAGGATGCTGCAGTAGAGGACGCTGCCCCGCTGCATGATGGACAGAGACGGAAATTTTGGTTTCTGGAGTGGGAGAACGCAGACATGCGTGCTCTAGAGACAGAGGAGGCAGATGTTGTCTAGTCGAGGTTGGATCGGCATCTCCGGCTGACGAAGGACTTGGTTCGTGGCGCTGAGTTTTACTGGCCATCGGGTGAGCATGTGACTGGCTCGCGCGACCTTTGCTGTCTCTACCTCGGACCTGCTGGGCACCAAAAGTCATTTATCACGCCTCGGCCTTACGCAATGTCGTGCACTCGATTTTTTCCACTGTCACAAGCCTAGCTGCCATGCCCTGTCGTGTCTGACCTTTCAATTTCACCTGGCTCAACCCATGCGAACGCCTTTGTTAGGCCCAAGGCCCTTGCTGCTTCCCGGATTTGCCAAGGCGCTAAAGTAAAATTCTTATCGATAAGCATCACACGTGCCGATAAGATAATTATTTTCTTGTCCTGCCTCGATTTTGTCCTCCGTCCCTCCATCAGAGCTGGCGTGATCAGCAAATCGACAGGTATGGCTCCAGGAAAGGTGGTAGCGAAGAAAGACCCCAGGGCCTGGGATGCCCTGACCCCTCCGCTTGCGCAATGGATTTTGGACGGTGTGTCTACCATGGGGTTCAACCGCATGACCCCAGTACAAGCCGCGACGCTGCCGCATTTTCTGGGCAACAAAGATGTTGTAGTTGAGGTTGGTTTTTCCTGTTTCATGCGCAAGACAATTCTTTCCATTCTTTTCAAAATTGCGCTCGTGCTGACACCAATGGACAGGCTGTGACTGGTAGCGGAAAGACATTGGCCTTCTTGATCCCTCTAGTACAAAGACTTTTGCGTTTAGACGAGCCGACGAAGAAACATCACGTAGCAGCGATCGTAGTCTCACCCACGCGAGAGCTCGCCGCCCAGATTCATTCGGTTCTGCTTTCACTCCTGGAGTTTCATGCACCCTCCGCCGAGCTACTACCCCAATTGAAAGGCGACGAGAAGCGGCCTACTACCACCGTCCCCGTTATAGTACCACAGCTGCTTGTCGGAGGAACTACCACCCCGGCTCAAGATCTCAGCTTCTTTATGCGGCATAGCCCGAATGTGTTGATATCGTCCCCTGGACGACTTGTCGAGTTGCTGGCTTCACCCCACGTTCACTGTCCTCAATCTACCTTTGAGGTGCTTGTACTCGACGAGGCTGACCGCCTACTCGATCTTGGATTCAAGCAAGACTTGCAGCGAATCATCTCATGCCTTCCTAAGCAGAGAAGAACTGGCCTCTTCAGTGCGAGTGTTAGCGAAGCCGTCAGCGAAATCATTAGAGTTGGACTACGAAACCCAGTCAAGATCGAGGTCAAGGTCAAGATGAAGGATGGCGGTGTTTTGGAAGACAGAAAAACACCGGCCAGTCTACAGATGAGCTACTTGGTCAAACCCGCAACTGAAAAGCTCCCTGCTTTGGCCCAACTCCTACAAAAACTCCCCGTTGCGCCGCAAAGGAGTATTGTGTTCCTTTCCACATGTGCTGCTGTCGACTACTTCCAGCACGTCCTCCCTCTCATGCTCCCT
Source organism: Albifimbria verrucaria (assembly GCA_020081605.1). Lineage (NCBI taxonomy): Eukaryota > Fungi > Ascomycota > Sordariomycetes > Hypocreales > Stachybotryaceae > Albifimbria > Albifimbria verrucaria. Next base: position 4,664,581 of record JAHREC010000013.1, read on the forward strand.
TCGAACTTCTCTCTGTTGCCCTTGCACGGCAAGCACCCAGCGAAGGTGCGAGAAAAGAACTTCAATCGCTTCCTGACTTCTGTGTCTCCCACGGTGCTTTTGACGACAGATCTTGCAGCACGTGGTCTGGATATTCCACAAGTTGATTTAGTCGTACAAATCGACGCACCTTCAGATCCTAAGGTCTTTATCCACCGCAGCGGCAGAGCTGGACGTGCCGGCCGCAAGGGCCTCGCCGTGGTCATGCTTCATCCGGGCAGAGAAGAAGAGTATGTGAGATTTTTGGAAATTCGGCAGACTCCTATCACGCCATTAGTAAAGCCTGAGATCACCACATCGGCCGAAGAGGCTGTTGTCATCGCAGACAAGGTGCGGAACTTGGTCCGGGAAGATCGTGGGCTGTACGACAAAGCCCAGAAAGGCTTTGTCAGCTGGGTACGCAGTTATTCTGGACATCACGCGACGTCGATATTCCGAGTGGGTGATTTGGATTGGACAGATCTGGCGACAGCATGGGGACTACTTCGTATGCCGAAAATGCCGGAGCTGAGATCTTGGCAAGGAGACAAAACACTTGGCCTGGAAATCGACTGGGACACGTACGCATATGCGGACAAGTCTCGAGAGGCTGCGAGATTAGAGGCACTGGAAGCTTTTAAATCAGGGGCAACCGAGGATAAGAAGACGGATGTGAAGCGCAAGAGGAAGAACAACGAGGCTTGGAGTAATAAATTGGAGCAGCAGGAAGTCAGAAATGAGAGGCGTGAGAAGAGACACAAGAGGCGAGAGGCGGAGAAGACGTCCAAGATGACGGACGATGAGAAGCTGAAGCAAATGGAACTCCAGGACTTGATCCAGCAAGTCAGGCGGCAGAACCAGGCGAAGGCAGCGGAAAAGGACGACGAGTTTGCTGGCTTTGATGACTAGTTTGCTTGCTATCGCTTTCAGGACCGAGCCCGCAGCCGTTCAGCCGGTGCGGGAGCAATCCTTCCTTTTACCAGCCTTCGCAGCTCTGTGGTTGGGTGGAGATGGCCTGCTCGCAAGACATTTTATGGCATAGCCTCCGCTTGGATCGTGTGGCTGCATGTGGTTGTAGCGACGGGTTGGAATGGAGAGGTGGTGCAGGCCTGAACGTCACCTACAGCAACTCATTATTCTTGGCGCTCGATCTTCACAACACGTGAGACGCTCCTATCTCCAACTAGGCAAGGGACTCGGGCCCCGGTACGATGCAGATTATTCACTGCTTCAGACGGCTCGACTGAGACATCTTGCGTGGCACGGATATGAGAGGACTGTCACTTGCAGATGAGTATAGCCCCGGGCTGTGTAACGATATCTCCGCCTGGCGCTAGGACAAGCGTTGTGATTTGCAGTGCTGCATGTGTCCGGTGGCTCACCTTAGACCCGGTGAACTCGTGGTTTGCGCCCGGCTTGCAAGGCTGGACTGTTTGTCGCAGGTTGTGGGAGGAAAGGCAGATCAACAGCTTCTTCGTACAAGGACAAAACATCCCATCTCCCGCACCCCATTGTTCATGCCTCAAAATGGTATGTGACGACCCACTTCTAGGGGAGACGAAATGTGTACATTGTGTGTGTGTGGTGGTTATGTGCCTTTGAGACATTGGTTTTCTGCCCTTATAAAGGGGATACCATGGAGCATCCTTTTAATAACAAAGCGTCCTGAACCTGAACCAAGAGCGATATACCCCGTGACTGTATTTTCGATTTTACCTCTTTGATCGTGACCAAACCACACATCTACCTGGGCACTATCGCAGTAGGAGAGACGGAGGCCAACTCGTCAAGATGCCAGAGCTCAAGCCCTACAAGGGAGAGTATTATATCTGGCAATATGTTCCCTCCAGGGCGGCTGGCTTGGCGTTCGCTGCCATGTTCGCCATAGCGACACTGGTGGTTATGTTCCGCATGATCAAGTCCCGGACGTTCTTCAGCATCCCCTTTTTCTAGGTGGATTGCGTAAGTTATGGACCAGGCCGTGGCCATCTTTGAGACTTCGCTGACGATGGCCCTTACGGGGATTCAATGACAGTCGAAATCCTAGGTTACCTCGCGCGAGCTCTGGCAGCGGAGAACACCGACAAGCTGCTGCCATTTGCCGTTCAGAATATCTTCATCTTGGTAGCACCGGCACTGTTCGCGGCCTCCATCTATATGACGCTGGGAAGGCTCATGCGTAGCGTCAAGGGCGAGAGCCTCTCCATCATTCCGGTGCGGTGGTTGACGCGGCTGTTCGTGCTGGGCGATATTCTGTCGTTTGTCGTGCAAGTGTTTGGTGGTGGCATGGCCACCAGCGAAAAAGTTGACGTTAAGCTAGCCGAAAACATCATCATCGCCGGTCTGGTGATCCAGCTCGTCATCTTTGGCATGTTTGCCGTCACCACTGTCATCTTCCACATCCGGGTCAGACGGTGGCCAGACAGCGTGGCCGTGGAACTGAACCCATCGTGGAAGACGACCATGGCCATGATGTACTCCGTCAGCGTGCTTATCATGGTGCGATCTGTCTTCCGTGTAGTTGAGTACATCATTGGCGGCAACGGATACCTGCTGAAGCACGAATGGCCGCTCTACGTATTCGATGCCGCGCTTATGGCCCTGACCATGGCGTTCTACGGATGGTACTACCCCAGCAACCTGAGGATTAAGAAAGGCGGCGCCGGAGACTGGGACACTGTAGGGTCAGCTCCAGGAACTTCTTCGGGCGTAGAGCTGAAAGACCAGCAGATGCAACCGCAAGCGACGCAGCAGCAGCATCAGTACCACATCCCGGTACAGCAACAAGACGAGCACTACGCGCTGCAGCCACAGCTCAACCAGCAGTCGCACCACTCCCGATGAAGTTCGTCAACGAGAGGATTATTTGGATTCTTACCGGTAAGAATGGGATAGCAGAGAGAACCCATACAGGGAGGAAGGATCTAGGTATGATGGTTGTCGGCAACGGCGCGATGGAGTTCCGTGTAAGGGAAGAGAGCACTTAGCATGGCATTTGATGATGTATGAATCAAGTTATACCATAAATGGAAATGGGAAACGTTACATAGCTGTACCATGCCCGCTACTCTCGTGCCAGGATCGAACAATTAACAAATATGAATAAATGGAATAATAAAAGTAGAAAACGTGAATTTCACAACGTGCCAAGCAAAATGCAGGTAGAAAAAAGACCCCGGCAGGTGATCCGGCTTGGAAGTCGGAGCTCTAGTGGGGCTGAAGACGGCTGTTTCATCGGCGCGCTTTGGCAGTCCCGCGACTTCATCCGGACACGGTGACCCGGCCATCCTCAACACAACACCCTTCCTCATCGCACTCAATCCCACTCTCATACGCAGTATTTCACCCTGATATGAACTAGCAGCCTTGGATGGTGCACTCGCGGTAACGGCTCGTTGATTTCGGCGCGAGGCTCATCTCGCATCTCTCATTTTTCACCTCCCTCTCAGATGCCGCGTCACCTCCGAGGCGTCAGCGCCGCCCACACCAGCGACAGCCCAGCCAAGACCCGGCGCTCGCATCGCAAGTCGCGCAACGGCTGCAGCGAGTGCAAGCGCCGGCACATTCGCTGCGACGAGGGCCGTCCTGCCTGCACCAATTGCTCCATCGCGGAGCGCGCCTGTTCGTATCCGTCGGCTGCGACTGGCCTTGCTGCTACCCCTGCTGCTGCATCACCACGTCAGGACAGTCCAGAGCCTCGGCGCCAACGGCATCCCAAGCAGCGCGTTCACAACCTTCGAGTCACTCTGTGTCAGTGGACTCGCCCGACCCGTCCAGCGAGATCATTGCCTCGGCTGCTCCGAGTCCTTCATGGCAGGCCGCTACGCCTTCAGCGGGCCCATCAGAGAGCCTCCTGACATTGTCAATGTGGCAGTGACGACGCCGTCCTTGACATCCACTACGCCATTGCCTCTCTCTGGTGGTGCCTTCATGTACACGCCGCAGCACCTGGCACTCCTCCTTCACGCGCAGACCAAGTTTGCCGACACCATCATCACCAGAGAAGGCCACGGGTCCATCATTGTCTCCATTGCCATCCGGAACGCCGTCAACGCTCCCTACTTCATTGATGAGTTGCTCGCTGTCTCAGCCATGCACCTAGCTCTGACCTCTTCTCCGTCGACACCGTCAGCGCTGGGCTACTCGGCTGAAGCTGCCGCGTATCGCCACCAGGCCACGGAGCTCCAAACCCGTGCCTTGACTTCTTTCACCAGTGAATCGGATGCTCTTTTCCACGGTGTCAGCCAACATGAACCCGAGACTGGGTCCCTCTGCATCACACGCTTCTTCTTTAGTGCCATGCTCGCCATCCACGTACTGGCCGACTGTCTCACTCGCGACCCAGCCGCCGACTTCCACGCTTTTGTGGATGGCTTCGTCGACTGCATCCTCCTGCACCATGGTGTCCGTACCTTCATACGACCCAACTGGGAGTACCTTGTCCGGTCAGAAGCTGGAGTATTGCTTAATGACCCCAGGCTTTCAGACAAACAGGACGCCGACGCACCCAACGGCTCGGAATGTGCTCCTCTCGAATCCCTCCTTCAATCATCCGACCTGAACCCTGCCAGCATTGATGCCTGCAGGAGGCCGTCAGCACTTTACAAACGTCCTTCAACATGCAAAGGGCTCTAAACAACCCTAGGGCCCCCAACCCTGGCTCTGCATTCGCTGTTACCGTCCCCCGAGTATGTCAACGTGTTGCGTAAACACCGCCCTGAGGCATTGATCATACTGGCTTACTACGGTGTCTTGTTACATCGCTCTCGCAAATGCTGGGTCTTTGGCGATTCCGGGGCTCGCATTATCCACGCCATTTCCCAGAACCTGGGCAGCTTCTGGCAGAGCGCGCTTGGATGGCCGCTGGAGGTAATAGCCGCAGAAACGGATTGATAAGTTAAAATTACCCCAGCGATTTATGATGAGCGTTCTTTTTCAAATATTCAAACATTCAAAGCCAAAAGGGTTGTTGTTGTTGGAGGTTGTCATCCTGATACATTTGACGTACTTGCTGCTCTGGTGTCAGACGAGTGGGCAAGTGGTTTTTAATAGTCATTTCATGGCCATGGGCTACAGATAAAACAGGCATTAAAACGCGAATCACCAGTACTAGAAAACACTCAACTAGCGCTATTCAGTAAGCCTGGAATATAATATTCATTCATCTACCGCAATATGTAAGCGAAGATTTCTGTTCGGCTCTTCCGTACGTCAACACCATCGTACCCCTTTTGTGGTTGTCGTTATCGCGTTCCCTCGGGTTTACTACATGCAACCTCTCAAGCCCTAATCCTGCGCGCATGGCTCATGGAGATCAGGCCAAGAAACATGGGCAGGCCCTGCCTTGTGCTATCAGACCTGCAAGTCCATGGCCCGAGTGACTCCTCTATGGATTGGTATCACTACAGGAAGGAAATAGGAGACCTGGGCCCATTCCAGCAGCTGGCTGAAGCAGCAATGCTGAGAAAATGTGCACCAATGTCATAGTCCATAAAATTCCCAGCCATCTCCTACCGATTCCTGGGTAGTCCTAGCTCCGCCAGCAGATGGACTTTCAGTGCTCCGTTTAGGCGCAAACTCCGTCCTGAGTTCTTCGCCAAGTCACAGCTCTTCCTCCTCGAGTTCCGAAGGCTTCAGGAGACCACTGACCTTCTGCCTTCTCTCTAGGTCCGCAGCCTTGGCATCTTGCTCCTGCTGCTCCTTCTCTACGATGTACAACTCTGCATTATCGCCGGAGTAGTTCTTCATCTCGATAAGGAAATCACGCAGATTCGTGCGGAACTTGTCGTAAGTCGTGTTCCAGGTAAATAGACCTTCAACGAAGGTCGCAACTTGTGCTCTGAATTGCATGTCAGCACAGACGGCTCAGGGACAGATATTAGTGTGAGAGTTAGCCAGGGTGGGAGACTTACGGCTGCAGGTTGCTGTAGGCTTCGCGCAACATTTTGGTGATGAGTTCAGTGAGGAAGTCCTTGTTGCTCGTGCCAATTGGCTTTTGACCATCTGCGTAGATGGGGCCTTGGATTTTAGGCGGCGTTCCATCAGCAGGATGAGCAAAGTAAAAGAGTCTCATAAGCAACATGGACTGTGTCTTGAAGCCAGCCTTGTGGTCAGCATCCGTCAATACGAAGAAGAGCTCGTTCAAGATAGTGACGTAGAAACTCTGGAAGAAGGCGTTGATTGTTGCTGGGTCCGTCTTCTCCGCGATATTGTTGATGAGCTCTAGACACATGCTCAAACCAAGACCCTCAACCTCACGCTCAAAGTGCTTGAATGCATAGACGCATGAGTCAATGATGAGCTTGAACTGCTCATTTTGCAGCTTAAGCAGTGCTTTTCAAAAGATTAGCCCATGTTCTCTTGGTGCTAAGATATGTTGGCCTTACCAGGAAGCAGTGCAGGTTGATGGCTCGCAAGAGACCAAAGAATTGAACCCTGTGTTCAGGGTACTGACTGTGTTCTTTGCCAATCATGTCGATCGTGGGAGTGAACACGTTTTGCAAGATAATGGGGACTTGCTCTTCCATCATAGACTACAAGCTGAAATAAGTGTCTGCCAATTGTTCATACTGGTCAAGTCACTTACCGAAAGTTTAGTAATGATTGTGGACATGGCGCGCAAAACTTCGGCATCTCGAGCATTTGGAACGTTGCTACTGTAATCCACAAGGACGGAATCCAAAAGAGGAGGCACCATCTGCGTGAGGACAGCCTGGAGATCCTCAGCCTTGTCGATGTACGTCTCGATGAGCTTCAGAATCTCCTTCTTGATCGTACGCAATCCTCGAGTCTTGGGCATCTTTGTTGCAAGTTCACCTAGTTGGCAGTCAATATGTTGAGGTCTTCCTAAGGACATCGAATAGAAATTGGCCTTACCATCACGAATGACAGCCTCCGAAATCAGATTGCTTGCCGCACGGTACATCTGAAGCATGTCATGGTAGATGCGACCGATTTGCGGGAAGAAGTAGGGTCCAATAGAGCTGCAAGCTGATACGTTCGTCTTCATGATGTTACCGATAATCTTGATGGTCTCTGCATCTTGGAGAATGGCTGGGTTCGATGTCGCTTGCTTAATAATCTCATCCCAAGCGGCATTCGGGATTGCCATGAGATCGGCGAGTAGGCGCTCTTGCTGGTGCTTGTTGCCCTGCGCAGCAACCATATAACCGCATGCCTCGTAGAACGTATGCACTTGCTGAGGAGTGAGGTCGCAAGTAATCTTACCCATGTTCCTGACAATCTCCTCAATGAATGGCTCCTGTTCACTGGGCTGAAGGGCCACGAAATGGCGGCGGCACTGTCGAGCGATCTTGATGAACGTGTCGCAGGCCATGTCCTGAACACCTGTGGAAAGTCAGTACCCAGCCTTTTTGCTCAAGGCCAAAATCAAACATACCCTCATGAGATTCGTGCATGAACTCGAACAACTTGTTGACCACCGTCTTCAGGAACTTCCAGTGGGCCTTGAGGAATCGCGGATACTGGCCAACAATGTACATAATGTTACTGGCGACAACGGCCTTGTTGTCCTTGCCACGCTTCATCTCAGTAAGTCCAAGAAGGTCCTTGATGACCGTAACCAAGAATCTCTTCTCTGTCTCCTCATTCATGGCCAATGAAATGGAGCCGATAGCCCAGCAAAGAACGTTGCAGTTGTGCCATGACCATTCCGAACCGTCCACCTGACGGCCTAGCTTTTCCGTCATGATGGTCTCGGTGTCAACGACGTCAAGATGCGTAAGATAGACCAGAGCCTCCCGAATCGTCTTATACAGCTGAACGGTGTCGGTCTCCTTGACGAATTCTCGGACAATCTCTCCCTCGTCGTTCTCGACAATCAAAACTTCTTCGGGACGGACCATTTTCTCGATCATGACAACTCTCAGGTTGGAAAGGATCTCGTTGTACTTGTGCTTTCGAAGAGGGTAGTTCATAAGAAGAGTCGGGTTCGGTGCACCACTACCAGACATTCCTCCGCTGACGGCCATGAGGGGTTGAGATCGGTGATTGGAAGTTGCTGCATCTCATCATAAAGCTCCTGAACAAGCTTGAGCCAGTAATCTAGACAGATCTTGAAGATTTCGCGGTCGTCAATCTGCGATATCCGGATAAGGTAGAAATGACCGTGAAGAAGGTAGTCTCGGTTGGGGAGGTTCTCGATGAGCTATTGAAAATTGTTAGTTACGGGACATCAATGGCCAGCTGAGCGATGCTCAAGGGAATACACTGACACTCAGGTGTCGACCGAAAAAGTTGCAGAGGAACAAAGCCAAGTTCTGAACAAAGGCCTGATCATCCGCAGAGCTGCTAGCGTAGGAAGACTTAAAATCGAACGTTACAGGGACGATGTTTGAGATGGTGGTCAGAACCTCTGTGAACATCTTGATCTGGTTCTCGTCGTATGTGTTCGGCTGTCCAGTTCCCAGTGGTGGCAGGCCACCAATCTCCGTCAGGCACTGCAAGGTGACATTGCGGAACTGAGGGACGGGAAGGAATCGGGTGCGCAAGGTCTCGATGAGGGGTGTCTCGAAGATGTATCCCAGAGGAATCCAGTTGCAGAAGCGCAAAAGCGTCGTGAGGGTGGCGGTGACCAGCCTCTCGTCGGTGGCGGTGTTGAGGACCTCCTGGCAAAGCGAGAAGATTTGCGAGAACTCGTTGCACATGGTCTGCTTCAAATTCGAGATTTTGGTGGATGTCATGGCCTCGGCCGAATAATCGAACACTTCCTCGGACAGCAGACGGAGAATGACCATGTTGTTCTCGCAGACGGAGAGACTCGAGTGGCAGGAGGCGACAATTTCATTGATGAAGGTAGGCCAGTTATGGGGCCATTCCTGCTTCAGCACCGAGATCAGGACGATATTGAGCTTGTTGAGGAGAGTCTTGTTGGCCTCTAGTGATTCCGCAGTGCTCGAACACTGGAGGATAAACTGCACGACGAAGTTGCGGATGCCTAGGTTGGTTAGAGGAAGGGAACACGGCAAGGTTGGAGAGGACGGGGAGGCGCATGGAACCAACCTTGGCACTGCTCTCTGGGCAAAGCCTTCCATTTCCTCGTGATGAGGGTATCTAGAACCTGTAGACCCAGGTCTCCAGGGAGGTTAGCGATTTCAGGTACTTCAGGTGGGAGGATGGGATGAAGGGCGGAGGTGACCAACATTTGGTGGGGGCATATTGAGCATCCGAAAGGATCTTGTCCACCATGAGCCAGGAGTCGGCATCATTCTTGAACTATAGCAGCAGTTAGTCGACACCAGCCCACGCGCGTGATTGTTTCGTCTCGACAGGAAGGGAATGTCTCGAGGCGGAGGGGTGAAAGAGGAATCAGAGAGCGAACGTACCCTTCCAAAGCCTCACCAGCAGCTTTTTGCTAGTCGAAAGTCAGTACCTGATTTTCCCAAAGACAGTTGCCCCCGCAGGAGGAGGGGGTGAATGTGATGGCATACCTGGTCGCCACGACCTTCATAAAAGGTGCGAACGGTGTTGTCGAGCTCCTCGATCGTTGGTGCCATGGTGAATGGTGGGCGATGCAGTCGGTTGTTGGAGGTTGAAGGCGGGGAAATGGCACAGCTGCCTTTTAGGTGGGATGGTGGTGCCAGAGACAGCGACGCAGCGCACCAAACGAGAGCTGTGCGAGCGCGTCAAAGGCGAAACCCTTGGACTAGCTGGGTAAGGATCGAAGCCTGGAATAACGTGGGTAGCGGACGGGAGGAAGCGAGGCTGTGGGAGAGGAGAAGTTGGGAGAGGGCGTAGGAAGGGAAAAAGAAAATAACCCAAAGAGTAGAGTACGGAAGACTGAGGAGACAGAAAGAGTGATTAGAGAGCCGAAGAGAGGGGGTGTGTCCAGAAGGTGAAGCACAGTGATAGCACCCAGCCGCTGACACCTTGCCTGGGATGGCGGGGCTGGTTCTCTCTGTGTGCTGTTAGTGTCACCACTGTGCTGTAATAGCCGCCCTGTCAGTCGCCTGGTCACCGAGGCACAGGTACTAGTACCTGGCCCTGTTGCCTGGGAACCTTTCGCGGGGAACCTCAGCAACAACAAAGCAAACCAGACCAAAGCTTGGGTCTAACGTTAGTAGGCGTCCCAAGCACTAGCAGGAAGTAGTTGTATTTTCTACACCGCAAAACTGGTTGTAGCACATGGTTATGAAAAAGAAAAAGAAAGAAAGAAAAAAAAGAGAAAAAAAAGGTATTGCCCTTGGACTGAGCGATAAACCTCTGCCGAACACCATCATAACGCACCATGCAGCCCTACCTACCCAGGCGTGTCGCGCAGTCGTCTCTCAACTCACATTTGCGCTGGCCCAGTCGGGGACTGCAAGCAAGCTCTCTACTGCTGTCCATGACGCAGAGACGCAGGTACCTCTACCTGTGATTAAAGTGGGGTATCATCGGCTTGTTGGCTGAAGGCCGTTTTGCATGTCCAGCAGCACTTCGATATACTCTCGGACTCTCTTTTCGCGACCAGGCTGGGGACCCCCAGCAAGCTTATGATGTGTTCGGTTAGCTTATGATCGATCGGAACAATCTCGTAGATTCCGGAATGGTCCTCTGATGTTCTGCGCCATCTGTCCCGAGGGCCCCGTAGGCAAGCATCTCAACCAGCCAGTATCATGCTGCTGACCTGATCTGGCATGATATTTACCTATATTTGGCAAGGCTAGATAAAGATCATACACCGCGCATGGAAAGGTCGACTAGAGTGCCAAAGTATCGCTATATTGAAATTTGCATCTTTATTGTCGTCTATATACTGCGTACCCGAGTACAATGAAACAGATGTAGTACTGTAGTGGTTCTTCTTTGCCGCGCTACTTCCCTGCCTTAGGCCTTCTGGTAGCCGCACTCCGAAAGTCCCGTGCGCAGCGCATCTATGGCTTTGTCGATATGCTCGCGCTCGGCGCCCATCTGCACGTAAAAGAAAGAGTTTAGTAACACTGGTCAAGAAAAGGACACGTGCGCGACTGCAGGACTTACCACGCTGAGACCCATATGGCCGAAGCGGATGTACTTGGTGGCAATAGCCTTGTGGATACCGCCAGCGAAGACGACGCCCTTGTTCGCCAGCTTGGGCAGGATGTCTGTGACCTTGACACTCTCGGGGAGGTAGATGGCCGTCATGGCGTGCGCCTGGTCCTCAGGCTTCGTTGCGACAACCTCCAGACCCAGGTCGTAGACGGCCTTCTTGACCTTGTCGGAGACCTCGATGTGCTTCTGGAAGCGTTGGGAGAGAGGCTGGGACAGGACCTGGGTCAGGGCAGTGTGCAGGGCGCGGACAAGCTGGGGCGACGGTGTGGCAAAGTACGAGGGCTTCTTCGCTTCGTAGTTCTGCATGACTGTAAAGAGGGTGTCTAGTTAGCAAGCGTATCAGTCAGCTTGGCGCAACCTGACTTACTAGGCGTCCAGTTCTTCATGGAGGCAAAGTAGGAGGCCGGCGGGCTCTTCCTGTTCTTGAACGCCTCCATCGCCCTGCCGCTGAACAAGGAGATGGACAAGCCGGCAGGGCAGCCGATGGCCTTTGGCTGGCCGTGACAATACCGTCCAGACCCCACTCGTCAAAGGCGATCTCCTCGCAGGCAACACTGCAGACACCGTCGACGATGACGAGCGTCTCGGGGAGACCTTCTTGACAGTGGCGGCAAGGTTCTTCAACTCGCTCAGGACGCCGGTCGAGGTGTCGACGTGGGTAACGGTGAGCAGCTTGTACTTCTTCTCCGACAGGGCCTTCTCGATCTCGGGGAGCTGGGGCGGCCGCCGACGGGGCCGTCGAGCTTGGTAACGTTGGCGCCGTAGGTGGTCAGGCAGTCGGCGAAGCCATCACCGAAGTAGCCGGTGCTCAGAACCAGGGCATTCTCGCCGGGCTCGACCAGGTTGGCGGAGACCAGGTCCCAGCCGAGGGTACCGGAGCCGGAGATGATGAAGGGCTGGGCGCTGGGGTCGGTGGTCTGGAATAGCTTGCGCAGCAGCGAGAGCGTCTCTCCGAAGGTGGCGACGAAGGCAGGACCGACGTGGCTCTCACTACGAGGGGTTAAAAGGGACAAGTTAGCCAGCAGTCGGCAGCAATGGACGGCAACGTCACAAGCCGAGGAGGTCCGACGTCATACCTGTAGTGGCTCATAGACTGGAGGACGGCATCGTCGAACTCGATGGGCCCCGGGATGAGCAGGGTGGGATGCTCGGGTTGCGAAGACATGGTGGACTGATTCCGGCTCTGCAGATGTGATGGCTCAGAGGAAGAAGAGGCAGTCACAGGCCTCAAATGTCCTGAGACAAGTGAGAGCCTGGAGGAGGGGTTGTCGGCCAGCTTGTTGCGGGGCATCCCTCTACCGAGGATCGGCGGAGAAGCCGTATGATTGGGTTCGAGAGCCGCGGGAGCGCCAGCTTTGCTTGCTGCGAGGGCAACTCTAACTACCACTTGCGGCCTTGGCGCCGGATCGCGTGTGAGACAGGGGATCGACCGCTTGCTTGCTTGCTCGCTCGCTCGTTGTGGTTGACGACGACGAGGCAGAGAGAAATGAAGCAGGTCCAGACGTCTTGTCAGGGGATGTTTTTGCTGATCTGAAGACGCAATCCCACCGACAACGGAACGGAGCGTTTCCCGCGTCCAGTACCAGCCGGGTACCAATTGCGTACCAACCGCGTACCGCTGCACCCACCATCCGCCAGTGGATACTTGCAGTCTACGAACCGTCGGAGCAAACCCGGCCGAACCGGAGCCGGGGTTCCCATTCAGGAATTATCCCAACCTCTATTAACCAATATTAACCAAGTCATTTATCCGAATAACTATCTAACTTACATGTGTTGATCGCTTGTTAAAACATCACGCACTACTCTTACAGAAGCATCCTCGTCCAACCGAATCAGCAAACCCTCTCGTAAAACTCTAGGAGCCTCCTCGCCCCAACCTCCCAGTCCGTGTCGTTCTGCAAATGGTGTCCTGCACCAGGCACAAATGCCACTTCAGCCACGCTGCCGGCTAAATTCCCTTCGCCAATCTCGGCCGCCGCGTCCCTGTAAAACGCCCCGAGACGTTCCATGATGGGCGCTGTCATGAGCTTGTCCTCAGACCCTGTCAGCACGAGCACCTTGCATTTTCCGTCGTTGCGGATCTGTCTCAGTATTTTCCGGGGTCCGCGAAGGAGAACATCATGCTGAAGGGCCAGAGGTAGCTTTCGTAGCGATTCAATCTGCTGGCGAACTGAAGCACACTTTGCTGAGGCATGCTCTCGCTGAAAAAGATTCGTCTCACTAGCATTGGATGCGAGAGAGGTGAGTTTGGATGCCATCCATGAAACATGAGGCGAAATGAGAACCAGGGATCGGTCCTTGCCCAGTTCATGTACACCCCCATTCTATCGGCTGATTAGCATCTCTTCGGCTTGTATGTTCTGTACACAATACTCACGACCCGAATCCTGGCACCGCACCTAGGAGCGCCAGCCCTTTCACGGTGACATCTCCTTTGGAGAGAATCGCTTGGCTGAGACCACCGCCGCTGGAGTGTCCCACCAGCAGTACTTCGCTCTGCTCCCGGTCTTGCACCCATCGAATTCCGGCGACCAAGTCGTCAGAGAGCATGCGCCGCGTGGTACAGTAAACCATTCGTAGATATGACGGATGCCAGCTCTCGCCGTGGCCCCGCGTAGATAGAGCGTAGCAAGGAATGCCCCGAGCAGCGAGGAATCGCATATATTCTGCCCATACCCAGGCTCCTCCCATACCACCATGGGTGAAGAAGATGGGCACGCTCCGCGACTGCCCCGAAGGAACCGCCGAAAGGATTTCTAGAGAACCATCTGGGGTATCGATCCAATGCCGTTGTAGTCCCTCGGGCGGAGGGCGAGGCGAAGCTGGTGGCCGAGACCACCAGAGATATTTGTACGTCAGGTAAAAGTTGAACATGGTGATGTAAGTGTTGAATGCAATTGAACTATGCTGTTCTCCGGCAGCAAGGACTCATACAAACAGCGGAGGTTCATTCAATTTATAGTGCATTAAAAAGACAAACCTTCTTTACGTGTGACAACTTATTGTGTCTTGGTTTCAATCAAATTCCTGTCCGTCTCCCTTACGATTCCGAAAAATTTCGAGCTAATTGCGCCTCGTATGCGAGGAGACGTTACAACCCGGTATGTGCCGGCCTGTACCAAAGCCGTGGGCTGCGGCTCATCAGCTGGCTTGATTAAGCTAATTAGCTTACAGAGAGTAAGAAACCGACAGGAATATTATTATTGCAACTCGTATCACGCGAATTATCCCGGCTTTCAGCTCTGAGTCAATCAAGACCTACACATGTCACTACACACTACACGGCGTATGACTCTTGATATTGCCAGGCTATGGCAGTCAGCTCTGCATTCTTGATTCTCTTGAATTTTTATTTTCCCGCATTCAATCACACTCTATGAAGCAACATATTTTATCATGTAGTAACTGTTCCAATGTGAACACCATCCATCATGCGGCCACCCATCGCATAGCCATATGTGTGCTACATCAAACAAGCAATCTTCCGGCTGGAACACAGCTCAGACGAAGCAATCTTGATCCTGTTCGAAGGCCCAACCCACGCCCAAGCCTCAACAAGCCATTCATACCAGACCTTGGTGTCGTCAGTTTGGCGCCACATGCTGACCTCCAATTCAGTGTCGGCTGGGAAATACAGGGGTTGCTAGAGTCCAATTAGCATAAATATCATACAGGCTAGTAATGATTTGCTCACCTTGAGAGGGAAGAAGATCGGGAACCAAGAGATCATGTCTTTGCTCTTCTGATCGATGCGCTCTGGGTGCGTGCTGATCTCAACCTTTTCACCCTTGGTCTCCTCGACTTGGGATTCATACAAGGTTGATTCGAAGTAACCGGCCAATCCGTGGGTAACACCGCGAGTCCGGCACACGAAGGTCAGATGGCAGAATCGAGAGTTGTGATCGTTGGCACCTGCTGCACCTGCCATGCTACCGCCGCCTCCTCCCACAACACCACCAGAGCGCCTGGCTTCAACGGACTGTAACGTCGATTCAGGGATGGGATGAGAAAACTCCCAGGCTTCCTGGAACCTCGGGTGTCCGGGCACACGTTGAGAGACAAAGTCCAAAGCAAATAGCCTTACGACCCAGGGGTTTCAAAGGCGTTGGGCTCAATGGGAGCTCTTGCGAGGATATCGGCATGGATCTTCGGCGTTGAGATCGGGCTCAGGTGAGCTGTGTAGGATTTTGGTATAGAGATACCATGAGGCTTAGCGATGACATGCTGGATACCGTCTAAGCATTCGGGAGACAGCTCATTGTCTCCAAAAGATCCAAGAAGTTCAGAAATCAAGATATCCACCTTACCATAGACGGGTCCATCCGCAGACTCGGAGACCACGGGTCCCTTCCATGCTCGCATATCCGTCTTGACGACGTTAACACGACCACCCCATACGGTTTGGTTTTGGCGCAGAAGGTAGACATAGGCATTGGGGTTCTTCTCGACCGCCCAGACCTCAACAGGAACCTTGGCATATTCGGCTGCCTTGAGGGCTCTTGTTACCAAGGGGCCGCGACCAGATCCAGCGACAGCAATCACTACAACGCCTTCCTTGGACGTTGGCTTTCCAAGCTGCCTCCACTCAGTCAAAGCCTCCATGACAGCAATCTCATACTGGTTGTACTTGACAGGATCTCCTTCAAAGACCTCGTATGTCGCCGACTCTAGGTTATCCGACAACGGTTGCAAGGGAGACTGAAGCCAGTCCTGGAAGCTCGTCATGGTTGGCCCTTCAAGCGCGGAAAAGGGTGGCTGCTGTGACTCCAGCCATCTCATATAGCTCACATGGTCGTTCGATCGATTGGCCTGAGATTTAGAGGAAGCCGGTAAGTTGTGGGCGTCACTCAGCGTCGGGAAGTCTTCGTCATTGGCTTGCAGAGCGATAGTTGACAGCAGAGACTGCGCGTCTCCTTCGATATGGGACACGTCGGCAACGACATCACAAAGCAGCAGCCAGGAGCATGCTTGAGCCGCATGTATGAGAAAATCATGGCCTGGTGATGCTTTGATAGACTCGGGAAACCGCTGTTGTTCTTCTGGAAAGCCTCCGGGCCCAACGTGAGATAATGCAAAGGCTCTGCAAACCATCTGTCTTGCAAGTCTTGCTCAGGCATAACCTTGGGCATCTTCAGGGCTGATTTCAAATTAGCATATATGAAACGTAGACCACCTGATCATGATGTCCTTACCAACGAACAGTCTTGGGTTATATTCGCAAACGCTACGGACATGGTTCCACGAGTCCCAAGTCGTGAAGAGATCAATTTCTCCAGTTTGCGCTTCTGGGGCTTTCCCAGCATCAAGTGAGGAAAGCGTCTCGATTGAGCTGCCAACCACTGGCTCCTGTACATGGGAACATGCAAGAGAAACGTCAAGCGGCTTCCAATGGTAAGCGCCTCCTGGACGGCACGAGAATACTGTGCCAAGCCCTGATTTCCGCGCCCTTTGGAGGCGTCCTGCGCTGGCCCTGGGATGACGATGTTCTTGACACCACAAAAGTTTGCATAGTTAACCTCGAGGTTGAGAACCTGGCGAGAGATGTTGGCAATAAGCGGGTTTGATGAGCTAAGATCAATCCATGGGCTGATGTAGGCGGTGTAAGTGTTGACAGCAGCGCTGGGGAAAAGACCAGTGTCCTCTGGAGTCAGAGGAGGAATAATGGGGTCTGGTCGGCCAGCAGTGACAATGCTCGTCGCCGATTCACCACCCTTCTCAAGCACGGCCAAGTGAGAAGAAACAAGTTCAAAGATCCTAGACTTGAAGTGGTTGTTCGTAACAGGCGTTGTCACAAAGCTCAGCTATGAAATGTCAGGACACGGCTGCATTTTCAGCGGATTGGCGTTTCACTCACGCCTTGGTTGAGGAGGTGGCCATACTGAAGATCGGTGAGGGGCACCTCTCGCTTCGAGTTGTGCTCTCCGAGGTGAAAAGGAGGCCTCTGAGGCTCCATAGTATCGAAGACAGGAAACTCGCTCTGCTCGTCCGCCATGTTGGCCTGACTTGTCCGTTTCTCACAAACAGAATCTATAAAGGTGTCAGTTAACCTGGTGAAGGAGGGGCACGAGGCCAAGGCCAATCCGTGAGGGATGATGGCTATGGGAGCCCCAACAGGAGGTTTTCGAACCTGACAAGGTCGAGATTGACCCGGGAATTTTGTAGGAACAATATCCGATCCTGTAGTCCACGACTATGAACCAGGGTTCCTTTGCAGTAAAGGCTTGGTGGTGGCAGATATTTTTGTGAATCTTGCACAGTGTGCAGCATTTTCCCCAGGTCCAACTAACAAGGCGGTGGACATAAAAATGTAGAAGTCACTGATGGTTTGGGGATGACGTCGATTGAGGCTACACATTGCAAAATAGAGGACAGGAAAACTTGTCATAGAAGATATGAACTCATATACGCCAGTGAGTTTATTTCTCCCGTCATTTTCTAGGTCAATCGTGTTAAAAATAACAGTCATTTGAAGTCCCCAGGGCTATGATTGTACCTCTTGTGTTCTCACTATTGTCCACTACCGTCTGGGCTAAAGGATGTCTCATAAGACATGGTTTTCTCCTTGCTTGCAAAAACATATAGGGTTAATCATAGAGTATCTCGGAAGATCTGAAAGCCATTTTCTTGTTAATACACTTTGTTAAAGCGTCACATCTCGTCAACCCATACCGTGGCGCCTTATCACTGCATGACACACTCGGCACAGCAGCGACCCCACCATGATAATTAACACTGTGTACGTGCATTTCAAGGGTCCCTCTTATCGATAAGGGATCGCCTCTTCCGCCCGCCTAAGTTTTTTTCCTGTCAACAACGATAGGCAGGCTCCAACCACTCCATCAGCCTTGCGCGCAGGTAGCCAGGAACACCTCCAGGAAATGTCCGATTCAAGTTATTCTAAGGGTGAAAAGCGCGCCAGCGCAGACTCAGAAGACGCCTCCCGCAAGAAGGTCAGGAAGGACGGCGAAAAGTACAATCCCTACCTGGCGCACATGTACGAGACCGACGGTGCAGGCCGGAATGGCCACCAGTCCGAGGAACCGGGCCCGAACTCGCCTTTCGCTGGCATGAAGCGTCGCCAGACCACAGCGAAGCAGGCCTCTGCTGTAGAGGACCTCGAAGAGAACCCCTTCACCGGTGAACCGCATTCGCAGAAGTACTTCCAAATCCTCGAGACTCGGAGAAACCTCCCCGTGCACAAGCAAAGGTGAGTAACCAGTTCTTCTATGCGCGGTCTACCGATGGTTTGCTAACAATGTCAACAGGGAGGAGTTCCTTGAAAAGTATCACTCGACCCAGATCCTTGTCTTCGTTGGTGAGACCGGTTCCGGAAAGACAACCCAGATCCCCAATACGTCGTTTACGATGAACTCCCCAAGCTCACCGGCAAGCTCGTCGCCTGTACCCAGCCTCGTCGAGTCGCCGCCATGTCCGTCGCGCAACGTGTGGCTGACGAGATGGACGTCCGGCTCGGTGACGAGGTTGGTTACAGCATTCGTTTCGAGGACAAGACGTCATCCAAAACCATGCTCAAGTACATGACTGATGGTATGCTTCTCCGAGAGGCCATGCATGACCACGACATGTCGCGCTACAGCTGCATCATTCTTGACGAAGCCCACGAACGAACCCTCGCGACCGATATCCTGATGGCTCTTCTCAAGCAGATTGCTAGCCGCCGCGCAGATCTCAAGATCATCATCATGTCTGCCACTCTGGATGCCCAGAAATTCCAGCGTTACTTCAACGATGCGCCACTGCTCGCCGTCCCTGGACGAACACACCCCGTCGAGATTTTCTATACCCCGGAGCCGGAGAGAGATTACGTCGAGGCTGCCATTCGTACTGTCCTCCAGATTCACGCGACAGAGCCCGAGGGTGATATCTTGCTGTTCCTGACTGGAGAGGACGAGATTGAGGATGCCTGTAGAAAGATCAACCTGGAAGCCGACGAGTTGACGCGCGAGGTCGATGCCGGTCCTTTGGTCGTATACCCCTGTATGGTACCCTGCCACCTCAGCAGCAGCAGCGCATCTTCGATAAGGCACCCGGCCCGTCGCGGAAGGGTGGACGACCGGGAAGAAAAGTCATCGTTTCCACCAACATCGCTGAGACCAGTTTGACCATTGACGGTATCGTCTACGTCGTGGATCCTGGCTTCAGCAAGCAGAAGATCTACAACCCCGTATCCGAGTTGAATCCCTCCTCGTCTCTCCCATCTCCAAGGCCTCGGCGCAGCAGCGTGCTGGTCGTGCCGGTCGTACAAAGCCAGGAAAATGCTTCCGACTCTACACCGAGAAGGCCTTTAAGAAGGAGCTTATCGAGCAGACCTACCCCGAGATTCTGCGATCCAACCTGGCAAACACTGTCCTCGAACTGAAGAAGCTTGGTGTTGAGGATCTGGTCCACTTCGATCTCATGGACCCTCCCGCCCCGGAGACTATGATGAGAGCGTTGGAGGAGCTGAACTACCTTGCCTGTCTTGATGACGATGGCGAGTTGACCACTCTTGGTTCCCTCGCTTCCGAGTTCCCTCTTGACCCTGCATTGGCTGTCATGCTCATCTCCTCGCCCGAGTTCTACTGCTCGAACGAGATTCTGTCCATCACATCGCTGCTCTCCGTGCCCCAGATCTTTATGCGACCGGCCAACAACCGCAAGCGAGCCGACGAGATGAAGTCGCATTTCAGCCACCCCGACGGTGACCACCTCACGCTCCTCAACGCCTACCACGCCTTCAAGGGCCAGGCCACCTCCAACCCTGACGGTGCAAAGCAGTGGTGTCACGAACATTTCCTGTCGTTCCGTCACCTCTCCAGCGCCGACAATGTGCGCATGCAGCTGAAGCGCATCATGGAGACGCACGGCCTGGATCTCATCTCTACGCCATTCGAAGACAAGAACTACTACACCAACATCCGCAGGGCCCTGCTCGCCGGTTTCTTCATGCAGGTAGCCATGAAGGAGAGTTCAGGCAAGCTGTACCGCACCGTCAAGGACGACCAGGCTGTCCTTATTCATCCCTCTACCGTCCTCCGCACCGAGTTCGACTGGGTTGTGTACAACGAGTTTGTCCTTACGTCCAAGCAGTACGTCCGCACATGCACGGGCATTAGATCCGAATGGCTCCTGGTATGTCACCATTCTCTACGCATCTTAACCCCAATGCCAGTCCACATACTAACGTGTATTTAAAGGAAATTGCACCGGTATACTACGACCTAGAATCCTTTGAGCATGGAGAGGTGAAGAAGTCACTAGCCAGAGCGGCTGAGAAGAAGCGTCGGAAGGAGGCGATGAAGGCGGGCAGGTAATTCTTTTTGCGATTCCATTCATTCTGAGGGACGACTAGCCTTGGCGCTGTACCAATCCATAGAGGAGCCACTCAGGTCATGGGCTTGCAGGTTCGATGGTGAAAGCCAGGGCCTGCTTGTGTTTGTTGGCCTGATCTCCATGAGCCATGCGTAGAATTAGGACTTGGGAGGTTGCATATAGTAGAGCCGGAGAAAACACGATAATGATAGCCACAAAGGAGTGCAACGGTGCCAAGACACGGGAGAGGTGTCTCCTTGTCCGTGCTTGTTTCCATACCTCAAGTTAACTCCAGGGTGTTAGTGGGACAGATAGTTGGTCTATAATTACCCCATTGTGCCAATATCTGGTGATTACTATAGTCCTATTTGCGACCCGTCGCTTTTTAGTTATGTCAGCGTCCCCAGTATATGCGGTTACTCAACCCAAGCCGTGCATTACGAAGCAATCAAACCAGGTTTTGCTTGTGACGCCCGTAACATGCGCTGACGTGTACCTCATCACTTGTGTTTCCCGGAGGATTGCTACTATCACCATGGATCCTTGATTATTCCTGCGGTATGTGAGTTATGTGATAGAGTTGCCAACGACCCCTCTGTATGCAAACGTCCTCGCCGCAAAACGGCACCAACACGCCCCAACTGCTCGGGAACAATCCCTGGAGGCGAGACCCGCTACTGATGAGACCGTCAAGGCTGCAGGTAGGCAGCAACGTCTGATGCTAATCAAAGGCAACACCTGTTCCACGGCATGCAGATGAAGCGATCAGTTCCTCTCGCCCCCAAATCCGAGTGGGGCACGGCAAGATATGCGTGCCCTGCGCGCGTGCCGTTTCGATCGGTGATACAGTAGACATCATACTCGACGTGAAAGCGTCATGACGCACATGCCACTAGATGGGACTGCCTCGCTGACGACGATTCGGCGGGGAGCAGCTCAGACGTCATACTCGTACCTCGACTTGCATCGTAAGAGAGGCCGTGGTGCGGTGATATGCGCCATCCGACAACCAGGAAATGCACCACAGCAACCCTACCCGCAGCCCGCCAGCATGGAACCGAGCCAAAGGCTTGAGAGGGTCTTTGGGCCGTTGGTGGCCTTCAGCATAGACGTATCATCGCGGCATATCATGCGTTGGGGTATCCCCGCGCAAGAACCTGATTCGGTTACCAGCATGGCATGGTGCAGCGTGGGCGTCCAGTTCCCTCCTCGGCCGTCAGCGGGATGAAACACGGCCACTATCGCAGTGGCTTCATGCAGACGGCCAAATCGTAGACGATCCTCGCCTCCTACCTATGAGGAAGGGCTCGACACTGCCGTTGCAGCTGATACTCCACACCATGACTGCGGTTCGCGGATCATCTATTCGTGGGACTTGGGTAGTGTTTCACTGGCGGCGCCCAGGCCGCACCCACCTCTTAGCACACTTACATATGCGGCGCTGGCATATGCACTGAGAGGTATTCTGGGCCCTTGCAAACTCATGCAGTGATTTTGCCAACTTTGTCTATGGTTTCCGTGCCGGTTGCGCATCAGCCATGGCGTGGTAAGAGAGAGTGTCGACTTGCAGCCTGCAGGATTGATGACTGGGAAGGATTGAGCCCCCAAGATGCAGTTGCCGGCATCACTCGCGGCCACGGCCAGCCACGAGCAGGGTCGTCAAACGCTAAGAATACAGAGACGAGTTCCTTCCGTACGGAATGCGAGCGCGCAACTGTTGACGCATGGAGGCGTATCCACGTTTTGCAAGACAGGAGCGTAAGGCCCCGGGGCCTGGCGCAGGCTTACGTCGCGGTGTGGCCTAATGAAGCATATCGAGCGTCTTTAGCTCCCTCCCATGGCAGCCCTTCACACTCCCATCGTGGTATTTTGAGCCTCAACGGTTAGCGATGCGACCCAGAGAGGCCCGGGCCACGTCCCGGGCATGTGTTCCCTCGCTTAGTAGCGTTGGCGTTCTCGCGGCACGGCTTGCTATGTCTTGTTTTCTCGGGCAGGCGGCTGGAACGCCCACTCGCCTGCCAGCAATGGAGAAGGGTGGCCCGGGGATGCCAAGACGTTGCTCTGAGGAATCACCGTAGCCGTTGCAGCTCGTTATTATTGCGTCTCTCCCAATGGAGACCAAACCGTCACGAGAGGACAAATCAAGTGTCACCCACCCACCCGCATCCACAATCGGCAAACCAAGGTTTCTCTTTAAACTGCTGCGAGGCAGAGGGTGCACTCAGCTGTGCCGAAAGAGTATGTGATAGGGCCATGTTAGTCGTGAGCATTATGCAGTGGACAAGGATCCTCGGTTGCGGGTGGGAATGGGTGTGAAGGTCCGGACCATCCTGGTGCCCCACACGCTTTTCACATCCATCTTGGAGGGAATCGTCTGTATAGCCAGTTCCAATGGAGAGCGTCGAATGGTTGCAGTGTAAAGCCGTTTGTGGAACTGTCGTCCTTACAGGACTGACTGCGTTAGGGCTATGTAAGAGCCCGTAGGCGCAACTTGGATCATGTTCCTTCACGTTCTTATCATGACCCAATGTGCCCTTGAGTAAGAGTGATCCTAGCTTATGTCAAGCTCCTAGACCCTCAAGGTCAGAAATAAACCTTTCTTTACAAAACTGATCACAGGCGGTTGCCTGTTTTCTTCAAGACGTCGACCAAGAATTGGTATCAAGATCGCTTGCTACCAGCGGGTAGTACAGAAGTTTCTGACAGCTCATCTCTCTCAGTTCCTTCCGACACTTCTCCCAAGTGTAAGCTCGATCACTGTGATCTCAGCATCATGAACGCAAGCGGGGGTTTTACAAGTATCGTTGCAAATACTTTTTACACACAACTGTCCCAACTGGGTCTGGGTTAATAACGCGCCTTGCGCGACCTGTCTTGTGAGCGGATTCTCAACTCTTTTCTTAGGCCACGACTAATAGGTTTGCAGGCAGAAGGGAGGAAGTTGAGCATGGTGGCACGCCGACGCTGGTGGTGGCTCGGGACATAGTAGTGCCCCTGGTCCGGAACGGAGTACTACAGTATGCACTGATGGAGTTCGTCGCACCGACCGAACCTGGCGACAGCTGGACTCTCCGGGACAAGCTGAGCCAGCCGCCCCTTCATTGTCTGTTACAAGTGTTGCGCCAGAGATGCCGGCCTCATCACACGAGATTTATGAGCAATGACCCTGTAGGTAACATTGGATCATGTCGAACAAGATGACAACAGCTAACCTGTGGGGCAGCTTTCATTATTGTACTTGGAGTGGACTTCTATGCGGTGGGCTGCTTCGCCAAATTGCTGATAAGACGTTGAAGTCGAATGCGAAGCGAAGATGTGACGAACATTCAGGGGGAGGGAGGGAGGGATTGGGTTGGGCCCAAGGTGCCGTTAATTGTCTAGCTTGTCGTGTAATGAGCTGAGTGGCCACGTAGGGGACTTGGCGGTTTCGTCGCTCTTTACTTCTGTTTTCCACAAGCATCGTGGTCGTTGGACTGGTTTGATATGCCGGCGGGCAGGTATGGGGCCAAGGGAGATGTACAAGTAACCACAAGAATGATCTAAGCTTCTGGAGCTAAAATTTTCCGTCGTCCACGGTGGAAGTAAGACGGAGCAAGGGAAGCCAAGAGCTGGAGGCATGAGTTTGTGACGAGCTGTCGTCGTGGGCAGCACCAGCGCTGGAGTCCCGGGTTCTTACCCGTGCTGGTCGCGGGGCTCCGATATCCTCGGCTGCTGGGCGTCCGCTGCTGCAGGATGGCCCTCGTGAGCGCCCACAGGGCATTTTCGGGAACAGTGGACATGGGATATTGCCTGTAATGGTATAAGGGCTGCCGCATTGGGCAGTTCAGGAGCATCAGCCCAGGAGAACAGCCCACTCAGGCCAAGCTTCAAGTGGATTAAGGTGATGTGCTTCGCGACCCGCCTGTCATTTTTGGCAAAAGGATCAGACCATTGGTGATCCTGTCTTGCTCGGGGAGAGAAGCCAAGGGAGGGAGGCCAGTGGAGGTTCGAGGAGCAGGGTATGTAGGACCATGTTTGCCGCGTTTGATGAAGCCATGTGCGTGCGTGCGTGCTGGCTGGCTGGCTGGGCTGGAGCAGGTCAGCGTAGCAGCCAACAGGATCTATCACCTTGTGATGTGACTTTTGGTCCTTTTGTTGGTGATGTTCTTGTTTCGGGTAGGAGCTCGTAGACTGGAGCCGGCGAATTGAGCCTGGGACTTCCAACGGGACGAAGCGAGAGTCGCAGGAGAAAGACATCGCCAGCCAGCTAGCCAGCCAACCCAGGAGCACACACGTACGGATGGATACCACTCTAGAGCGGAGAGCTTTGTCGGGAGTAAGCTAGTTGGAAAGGATGGATGCAGCGCGCGCCACACAAGAAGCAGTCATGGGGAGAGAGAGGGAGAGGGAGTGTGTGTGAGCGAGTGTGAGTGGTGAGTGGTGAGTGGTGAGTGGTAAGTGAGTGAGAGAGAGTGTGTGTGTCGAGCGAGGTGTGGAGGGAGGGAGCCTGAGCTGGTCTCACACTGGGCTGTAACGACATAGTTAGGTAGGTACCTACTAGGTAGTAGGTAGGTAGGTGGTAGGTAGGCTGGGCTGGGGCTGGACTGCAGAAGGTACCACCATCAGTCCTATAACGTTATCAGGCAACCTGCGGTTGGCGAGCCGTTTGTACAGCGCAGCGAAGTACTGTAACTGCACACCACGGCACAGCATAGCACACCACAGCGCTGCGTTGCGCTGCGCTGTACCTACAACACCTCTCCCCAGGTGGTATTCAGTAGCAGAGAGGCAAGGTAAGCAACCAGTGGGGATGACCCTTGCCGGTTCCCCGGGCTCGACCTGTCACCTCACGGAGAGCCTCCACTATGTTTGAAGCACAGCCGTTCGTGATAACTCGGCATTAGCCAGACGCACCCGTGGTAACATTTGCCCGCCTCGCGCATGCGTGGCTTAGGTCTCTGGCCGGGCTTGGCCTACAGCTCCATGTACTATGCAATGCTTGTACGGGCCAGAATCAGACGATAGCAGCTCCCGTTCCGTCCTGCGCTCCGATGTCCTCAAGGAGACTTTGTTGCCTCCGGGCATCAGCATCCTCAGGACTGCCTCATTCCGCTCCGCCATGCTCCATTCTGCTCCGTTACTATCCTGTCATGTCTTGTCTTTTCCTGTCCTGTCCTATCCTGTCCTGTCCTGTCCTGTCCTGTCCTGTCCTGTCCTGTCCTGTCCTGTCCTGTCCTGTCCTGTCCTGTCCTGTCCTGTCCTGTCCTGTCCTGCTCGCTCCTTCAGCCATTCGCCAGATGCCCACTCTAGGTCGCCGCAACGACTACATCAAACGACGTGGAGCTGAGCCAAGCTTCTATCATTCCGTACCAACGACCGGGACTTGTCCCGTGCCACGTGCACAAACCCTTGCTCGTGGCCCCTCCGGTACTTGGAACTGCGTGAACAGGAAATTACGGTACGCTCTATGCTGGTTGGGAGCGCAGCCAGGCCGTCCTTCTTCCATTGGTTCCAGCTCGGTTTGTGGCTCGAGTCGCACCCAGCCTGCGTGGCTGCATGGCGCTATGCAATCGACACGGGTGCGTCCCTAACTTGCAACCAACAACACAAAAGGCGGCAGGGTAGCCTGCCTAGACGCAAGCCCGCGTTAGGATCGTTTATCGACACAGTAATAGCCGCTACATCACCGGGGGCACTGATCGGTGTGGTGGTTACCCAGCAAACCAGCCTCGAGAAGTGCATCAGCACCACATCCATCGGTGCAACCATCCTCCTTAATTTGAGGCATGGCAACGTCAAGGCAGCATCACGGTCACCACGAGCGGTTGAGTCCCTAACCAGTGAGACGTTCGGCTTCTTCAATCACATATTTTTACTCCTCCAACTCCCGGGAGGTGCTCCAAATAAACCTATACGACACAATATTGGGATATAATGAAACGGCATCATCGCGACCCCGCGCAAGTCGGCCCATATCCCCATGCAATATTCATTTACCATGCAGCCCCTAGAACCACTGCAGCAAGACCAGCCAAGGCTGCCAGCATCAAGGGAGGCGAAATGCTGCCTGCCGCGCCCTCGCCGTCGTCTCCAAGCCCAAATGGCAAGCCCTGGTACTCAAACGTAACATTTTGTCGGATGGTACTGTTGTAGCACTGTCCGTTTGCAATGTCCAATTTCGCTAGATCATCCGGTACATTGAAAAACATGTAGTTGTTCTGGGGATGTCCTCGAATCCTGACGTGTCGTATGGGAACCGATCGCTAGAGTCCGTCGAGGTGGTGTTGCGCAGGAGGATACACAAAACCTGATTCTTGTGGGCCTTGTACAGCGCCGGGTATGCCTTCATTACATCCGAGTTAGTGGTGTCACCCACCAAGATGAACCGCCTTCGGGGAACGTCTCAAAAATCTTATCCAGCAGGAATCGACGGATCGACAGTGTCGCAGAGGCATCGGAGAAGTTGAGTGGCCTGGTGTCAAAGGAGCCAAGCGGGTACGTATTGTAGATGAAGTCCATGTAGTTGCGCGTGATCTGTTCTGGTGTGGTAGTTAGGTAGTGGAAGTGTAGATCCTGGATGGACGAAGACCAATTGGCATAGATATCAGGCATGTTCATCCACGGTGTGAAAGGCCGCGCAAAAGTGTTCAGCAAGCCCTCCTTGGGGTCGTATATCTTGGTCACTCGGAGAATGTCGTCAATGTCAGACAGGATAGTGATGCCTTCGGTTGGTACCAAGTATGCGGTTGCGTTCCCGCTGCTCGTGCCCTGCGCGTACATGTTCAAGGTCTGGATCTTCGATGTCTCATTTCCGGGTATCAAGTGTCCGCCATCCGAGCCAGTAGTGTTACGCAACGTGATGAAGGCATCGAAATCGCCTTCGCGTGTGGTGCGATAAGGCATTGTAACATTCTGGGCACCACCCTCCTGCATGCACCATTCAGCTCGGGTCTCATATACTACACGATTCAACTGTAGCTTACCGCGTTGATGGCTCCGCCGCTTTCGTCGGGGTTAACGTCGACGTCCTGGACAAAGTTGATTGTCACGTTCCGATCATCTTGCTGTACAACGAAGATAGATTTCGTCACGTTGCGCGCCTGCGCCTTCTCGATGTCATTCAAATCTTTGACCTCGGTGTCGATCAGGAAGATGTTGGCTAGGTCATCGATCTTGTCCTGGCTGACATTAGGCACCTTGTAGACATTTCCATGAACCCGGACATTCCATCCATTGTCCGTCCAATTACCATATGCCCTAGGATTTTCAGTCAAGGCTCGTTCAAGCGAAACACAACTAGAAACAACTCACGGTACATTGAGCACTTGCGTTGGCTGTGCGTCCAAGTCACCATCCGAGATCCCTAGAGAACTCTGCACAGCAGACCCTGTAGGAAAGCCACTTGGGAAATCAAGAATACCAGAGGCAACAAAGGACGAGGCACGGCTAGCGACGCCACCAGCGAGACTCTCCACAAAGCTGCCGACTATATCCCCCAAATCTCTCTGCACAATCTCGACTTGTCCTGTGGGTTCCGCGGCAGGTGGGACAGCAGCGGCATATCGCGTAGGTTGAGGAATCGGCGCTGGAGCTGGCACAGCGGCGACCCAGCTTGCGCCAAGCACTACCAAGATCTTGGCCCCAACCATGGTGGCAATAGTCTCGATGTAAGTGTTGCAATAGGAGACGCGGACGCTACAGCCTCATACGCAGCGCAACAGGCGAGAAACGGGGAGAGAAATATAAAGGCTGAACAGCCACAAACATATGACATAGGTCACTCGAGCAACTTTTGAGGTCTTCGGGCTTCACGGAGTGTGGGAGGCCTTTGCTGGTTCCTTGCATTATTGTGACATCAGATCTCCAAAAGTAGGCAAGCCTGGCCGCGCAGACAAGCATCACACTAAATACCCTTGCAAGCCGATTGGAGGTTCGCAGCTACCAACATGGAGGATCTACACGATCTTGGGCTTGAAACTATAGTCGGCGCCAAAAAGCTTGGTTTGTCCGCACCAGCACAATTGAGTTTGGGGCTACGCTATGGCTCTCTTTGTTTTCATATAAATCAGGTTTGTCAGTTCATCTTACATAGAAGTGTCGGCATGTTTAAGCAGGATTCCTGGCGCATCCATGTCAATGGGCTGTTGTGGTCAGTGCAATTAGTCCGGTAATGGAGTATGACATCATCACCAACCTCACGTCGAATCTATCGTTTCATCCGGATTTCGCGCATCAAATTGCCAGAGGCTGACAAAGAAATACCTGCAGCATGCTGGCTTTATCGGTTACTCAATTTATAACAGTGGACCTGCATCACTAGGTATGTTAGCATGGAGCAATAATACTGAAGGATGGGTGGACTTATCCCTCGCCAGCCGGGGGTTGTCCTCCTACCATTTTCAGGCACGAGGACAACCAGGACTGCCTCCTCTTGGGCCTGTCCTTGATCATATTAGGGGCATTTTGTCTGCGCCGTAGAGAAACCATTCACCCTGTTTAATCGCAGTGCCGGACAAGCACGAAACTTTGACTCCAACACGAGATGGGTCCCAACACTGTGATCAACAAGATGAATGGTTAATCAACGAGGGCCCTAGTCAGCTGTCGCCATGACAAAACGAGACTCCTGGTCCAAAGCCGTCCTCAAATTCTTTTTCAGCCCGAACCCCGGGGAACGCATCTCTAAGGACCCATTGATGTTGAAGATTACCACGCCTTCTGTATGTGATGCACTGCCAACAAGGACTAGTTTTTGTTTCCTCTCCATCATGGCTTTTGGGGCTAGAAAGGAGGGTATTGCCGCGCGAACAAAAACATCCATAAAAATCGGCTATCATCTCACTGCCTCTCTTGGAGAAAGCAGGTGAGGGAATCGATGGGATTTTAATCCACATCGGAGGACTGGCGTCCTTGTTCATTGTTGGAAGAACCAAAAAGAGCAAGGTTAATGCGCCTGGTCAGGCTCGGTGCTGATACACCACATGCCAACAGCAGCTATGCCATGGCATGATCTCGAGCTCTCTAGCATGAGTGAAAAGCGGGTTGCTAACTAACAGCTTGCAGCTACGCTAGACATGGGAGAGGTTGACAAGGACCGGGAGCTTTGCAGAACGCAGAATTGATCGGTGGGTGTTTCTGCATGTTTCGCCAGAATCCTTGCACCGTCAAGCTGACTTGTACGGTTTCCGACAAGGCGACATCCTGGGAGTAAAATAAAGAAACACCACCGACTGTGTGTGGCCGTATCTGTGCTCCACTCGGCAACCTCTCCTGTCTGACTGCAGACCAGCTGCAACGTAGGCAACGCATGTCTTGTTAGCAACTTGCTTCCCACCCTAGCAGAGATGCCATCAAGACAACCCAATGTCGACCACAGCCCAAGTTCCAGCGGAATGGCCCGACGAGCGACCTCAGGCCAGAGGTTCTTATAAAATTACTCATGGAGTCCCTCCTCTCACGCACTAGATAGTGACTGGAATGTCGTCTTCGCCGGTCAGTCACCTCGGGATAAACCCTTCCACCACCCCGCTTCTTCAGCGGGAAGAGTGATGTCGGAGCGACACCCAGGTGATATAGAAGGCGAATCTGACAGCAGGACGCAAACTGAAAACCAGATATCTTCTTAGGGTTAAGTTCCGAACCTCATTCCTCCGGTCACCTAGGCCATGTCACTGTCTGACAACGATGGTTCACGATAAACCCCATGCAGCTTGCTGAGGATCCTGATACAGGTCTAAGAAGCGACATATTGTGAACACCCAGGATCATGGAGAGGTCTTTTGAAAACATTCCTTGCGGAAAACGAGTGCCGGAGAACTGTAGGGGAGGCGTCGTGCCAGCATAAAGCTGTTTGTTGCAACCGCAACGAAGGCGCTGTAATCTTCCGCATCGTAGGCGTAGAGCACGGTCCCGACTCCGAAGAGCTGGTTCCGAACCGAATAAGATCTCGGGCATGGAATAGTAGAACCGATCTGCACAACCAACACTGATGATGTTGGAGAAGGACGGAAACGTGAAGGGAGAACGGGAGTGAGACGCGTATTTGGTGGGTCCGTTGGCAGGGAACGCGCTCTCACGTGATGCGATACACTCCGTCATTGCACAGTGCAAGTAATGCCCAACAAGCTGTTAGCTTACATGAACAAGCTCAATCTTGACCACCAGCAACTATCAAGAGTCCTTCAACAAATCTGGTGCACAGGTACTTCAATGCTATTACCATGGCGGAACGCTCGGCTTCCCAAACATCTGAGTCACAGACCCTTAGGATCATTGTAGAAGCTGGCAAGAAGGCCTTTGACCCTTCAGCAGACCCTGCTTCTCGAGCAACCGGCTTACAAGAATGGAATAAACTCATCGCAAGGTTGGTTTGATAAATCATTAAATGTGCTCTTAAATTCTGATTTGAGCTCAGAACAACTACTTGGAATCTGATCACATCGTTAAATGTCTTGATCCAGCCAAATGGTCTTCCACCATGGCTGAGACAGCAATTGATGGAAACCTTGACCTGCCTACCTCTGAGACCGGATGGTGTGCGCAGCACCATGGAGTTCGTATTCTCTGTTCACCCGAGCAGTAGCAAAAATACAGATATGCGTGGTCCTCAAAGGAAGGCGCCAGCATCACACATGAGGCTACTGCTGTCGCTGCCAAGCTCCTTTCGTCTGTGCCGTCTTCCATGACACCCGATGCGTGGTTCGAAGGTATTGCTGGGCAGTTGTTTTATCTGATTGATGGAGATGCCGGAAAGGACCTGGCCAAAGCGGCTGCACAGATTGTAGGGTATGGAATACTGGGCAAAAACAATTTGGTGCCCCTGGTAAGCAAGATCAAATGATTAATTCCGAGGCTATGCTGAGTTTTGCGGCAGGTTCTGCTGGGTGGAA
Organism: Albifimbria verrucaria; assembly: GCA_020081605.1. Lineage (NCBI taxonomy): Eukaryota > Fungi > Ascomycota > Sordariomycetes > Hypocreales > Stachybotryaceae > Albifimbria > Albifimbria verrucaria. The sequence goes on from JAHREC010000013.1 coordinate 4,695,813, forward strand.
AGTGTTTGTGCAGCCTCTTCTTGAGAGCGTTAATCCATCTCTAATGGAGATGGAGGACACTACTTCCATGGCGTTGGGTAAAGATGATGAAGTGATTGATTTCAGCCGTGACCCTGTTTTGGTCTCCTCCCAGCGCTTGGAGCAGTCTCTACAGAGGCTCAAAACTCTTGTCACTTCGACCCCGTCCCCGGGGCTATGCAAAAGATTACTCAAACCGATTCTTCTGCAAGTTTGGGCTCTAACCTCGTGGGTTGACCCATCAGCCAGTGTTGAACAGAAATACTGCCGCGTGGCTCGAGAACTTCTACAAACTTATCTCCGGCTTTTGGCAAGGCCGATAGTATCATGCCTTTAGTTAATAACCTGCTATATCATGGCCCAGCCAACGATGCAACATTCTTTTGGCAATACTATTCAACGGCGGATAGCATCGAAATAACCATTCCACGTGGAGCCAGGACGGACACTGGTGGATGGGGAGCAATTGATGTTAAAAGTACGACGTTGGCCGATATTATCATCTCTGCATGCTCCAAAGAGGACATATCATCGATTTTCCTGCAGTTGCTTCAAGGCTGGATTCAGTCGTCTAGCAAGCAGACTCAGATCAAGATCATGGAACCCTCGGCTGAGGCAACGCTTGCATCGCCAGAGCAGGAGCTTGCAACGCTCACATTCTTACAGAAACTTATGGACAAGGCACCAGAAAAGCTCGTGAGCCAGTTTGATCAACTTATTGACCTCATCTGCCAAGTTCTCAAAGCAAACAGAAGCTCCGCACTTGAGGATGACATTGTGGCGGTGGTGCTTAGTCTCCTGAATCTGGTTATTACCGCCCCAGAATTCCAGAAGTCCGACATCAAACCGGAGGACTTGGAGACAATCGAAACGTCCCTAGGTATTCTCAGCGAAGGTGACCGAGGGGATGTGTCTCTTACCGCTAGCAATCTTGCTATGCTACTCAAATTTCGGGGTGAATTCGATGAGTCGGAGGAGCGTCCTTCTGCACCCAGCAAACGCCAAGTTGAAGATCGCCGAACATACAACCTCGCAATGGAATACATTACTGGGGCTGGTGACAACCCGCCACCCGTCGTATCCGAAGGTCTCAATCTTCTCTCTGGTCTCATTCTTGCTGAAAGTCCGATCTTGGATATTCCAGCTATCAATGTTCTCATGTCAACGCTCCTAAGCGAAAACGAGGATTTCATAAATCTAAGAGTCATAAAGATTTTCACACAGCTGGCAAACAAACACCCCAAGTCGACTGTACAGGAAATACTGGACCGTTACCTAGATGCTCAAGAGAAACTATCCACAGATATCCGGTTGAGATTTGGCGAGGCACTCCTCCAGGTGATTGAGCGGTTGGGGACGACCTTCACAGGAGAGGTTGCTCAGCAGGTGAGCGAAACGCTACTCTCCATTGCCGGGCGGCGGGGATACCGCCCAAAGACGTTGGCCAAGCAGGCAAGAGAAGAGAGACTGCAAAAACTGAAAGAACAGAAAATCAAAAAGGAAGATGTTGAAGATCCCTCCCTAGACGAGGACGGTGATGAAGATATGGACGAGGATGAAAAGACGAAGAATGATATACTCGGTCAAATCATCAAAGGTTGGGAAAGTGTTAGGGTGCAGAGGACATTCGCATGCGGACATCAGCTCTGTCTATATTCGGACGTGCTCTTGAGGTAAACATTGCTGGTATTGGGCCTACGTTGGTCTCTGCTGGGGTCGACCTATGTGCCAATGTTTTAGCACTGGAGCCTGAAATAGAAAAGGGCATTCTTCGACGGGCTGCCATTTTGGTCATCCTAGGATTTGTCAAAGCCTTGGACGCTGCGAGAGAGTCTAGGCAATCACTAGGATTTGGTCTCACAGACACTAGTCGCCAGGACATATCACAGACACTACAGTATGTTGCGGCTACGGATAACGATGGGCTTGTACGGCAGCACGCAATCGATGTTGTGGAAAGCTTGGAGAATTGGCAAATGGCCTCTTTGATGCCACAACAGCAGAGTGCGGGCACGGTGCCGCTGACGAGGCTAGCAGGATTGCAAGTCAATCCGGATGCCAGCCTGGTTGATGCCTCCGGACGACCACGGCCCCGGATCGAAGAGATTGAGTGAAATCCTTCGCTGACATGGCACGATGCCAGGTGGGCTCGAGCCAAGCCTTGGTCGGTGATTATTACGTGGTCGAGAACAAGCTTTAAGCACAGTTGGGCAATCTCGCTTGACCTTGTTGAACATTGCAACTTGGGGTCTAAAGGAATACTGCCACGAGATGGCAGTGGCTCATTTCAGGGTCATCCACAGGGTGCGCCACCGAGTATGGCAAAGATCAGCCATTTCTCAGCTCCCGCGGCACGTTCGGAGGATGAGGGTGTGTTGGCAATACTTGTGACGGAACTGGGCTCTGAACAGGCGCTTGTAAGCTTTGCATCCGTCGTCGTACAAACAAGCCCGTGTGGCTGGCGACTTAAGAGCAGGTAGGTCCATCCAACAGCACACCAGGTAGTTGAACGCTAGAAGCATGCAATTGCAAAATTCTCTCACGCAAGTCGAAAGAAATTTTTTAGATACACCATTACCGAGGCTTGGGCGGAGATAGCCCGTCCACTATGTAGGTCGGTAATTGATTTATCAGAGATTGTTTCTCCATAGGTGGCGAGGTGAGCGCGAAACAGTGAGCAAGCGCTGAAAACTTGTTTTGAAGTGAATACGTTGTTCATTTAGAAAGTGATGGGCAATATCGACCGATGTCAATCTGGTACAGGGGTATGTGAAATTTGAAACAGCCAGCAACGGCTGTTGTGGAGGGTACCGGTTGTGGTCCAATCTTGCGTATGTGTTGGGACCGAATGATACCAAACAAGATGAGCATTACGCAAACTATGGTCGGGCCCAGTTGAATGCCGAATACACGCTGGGTTTCTTTAATTTCCTCATCCTCATCCTCGCTACTCGGGCAAATGTCAGTGGCATGGGTCTACAAGGACTCGAAGACAGGATACACAGTGGAAGAAGGGTTGGGAACAAGGCTTGCTGCGATCATTCAGGCCCGATGCTAGAACTAAGTCAATAAGCTGATTCTGTACGACGCGGGCATGTTCGTCGTTTCAGATGCAGCCGGTAATGCATTCAGCAGACCAGACAGTGGATCTGTAGGTACCGAGTGGAAAGATCGATTGCACAGACTCCAATGTAGGTAAATTAACGGTCAGGCGACGTCGATCTCGAGATTGGAGAAACTTGGCACAGACTCGAGCCTGTGCTTAAAGTATGGGTCGGTTTGCACTGTCGCACCACAAATTATGCGTCAAGGTGGGATACAGATGTCGTCAACTCTCCGATGGCTCGGATGCGAGAGACGGGATTTTGCCCGGGTTGGTGTTCGAACCAGACCCTGGGCTCGGAACAAAGGCAAGAATCGAGACAGTCGGTGAATATTGGTATCACAGTGGATGTGATACAGCAGAAGGCGCGCGCGTGTGGGTGAGACAGGAGACGGTGGTGATGCAAGCCACGTACTCCTGGCTGCTATAGGCTGCCTCCCGTATTATACCGTACGGTACCGAAAGTAGGCGTGAGTGGGGGTGGCATGCATTATGCAGACCACGGAAGAGAAGGCAGAGAGAAAAAACGAAGACAAGCCCAGCCCAGCCCAGCCCAGGATCTCCGGGAAGGGAGGAGAGGGAGAGGAGATCAAGGAGCAGCCAACCTTGCCAGATTGGGAATTTCCGGGTTTCGCCTGGTCAAGGTCATTTCAGAGTGGTTAAAAGTGCGAGAGACACGGGGACGGGGACGGGGACAAGGGTAGCTAGGTCCTGTCGTGAATCCTGTTAGAGAATCCTGCTTGTTGGCAATCAATCATACATCTACAAGGATGCTGGGAGCTCGACGACGACGACACCGGGCGTTGCGGCGCAAGGGGAGCAAAGGACTTGACGTGGTAGCGACGTAGCGAGATCCTCTTGCGGCCGGTGCGTAAAATGAGGCCGTGAAATTACCTGGAAAGGCAACATTTTTCCTCGCTCAGTGACCGGGTATTGTAGACGAAGGCGTGACTTTGACCCGACCTCATCTTTGAGTAAGTGTCCGATTTACGATATTCCGCGTATAGCATGCGCAGATACCGTAGGTAGTTACCGTATGGATATCCTACTGTATTCGATATGCAGGGCGGTCCACAAATCGGATGAGACAACGGGGCCATCGTGTATTGTTGCTTCATCTTTCTTCTTCTTTTTCCTTCTTTTTCTGCGCCACTCTTCAAGACCCCCTTCCCCCACCACGACCAGCCAGATGTGGTCCGGTTTCTGCTTCACCTCGTTGCCGGAACGTGGAGGCGCGGGCATGAGCGAGGTCGTTGGACGGAGGTGGCTGTTCTGATGATGGTGAGACATTGGTTTAGCTGGCGGACGAAACATGCCATGAGGTGAAGTACCGTAAACACAGACAACGAGGTACAAAAGCGACAGGGCGGAAACAGACGAATCAAGCCGCGGCTCCCAGGACTCGAGCCAAGCAAGTTTGCCTGGGCTGGAGATTTCTGGACGTGTCACCATGAGATGGTCCCAGCGCAGCTGTACAGTCTTGATAAAGGGAGTCCTGCAGACAGGACTGACTGTACACTCGTGCCAATGTTAGGCACATAAGTACACAACGGGCGGCGCATCAGCGAGGAGGTACCCGGGAGCCAAGGAGAACAATAACCCAGGTACAGTAAGGCGTGGCACTGTAGATGCAAGGTACAGGGCCCTGCAGGCGCTGGAGACGCTAACGGCGATCGATTGGCCCTCGGGGCGTCTCATGTTGAAGCGTACCTGCATAAGGCTCCCTGGGCTAAACCGCCCCTTGCCCCTTTCATTATCTCTTGTGCTTGTGCGTGCGTTGCCGTCATCCATCACCACGCTTCCTCCAACGGCACAGCTCCTCTCCACGCCTAAGCAGAGGGCACAGGCGCCGGCGCAAACAAACACACGCACACGCCTCCTCCCGAGAGATTGCGGCGACCAGGAAACTTTCCCTATCTGTCTCTCGTCACGGACCACCCGGCGCCTCGACCTGGCTTTTCCTTGGACCTCTCTTTGGGGAAAAACTCCCTCAGCCAGCGCCAACATGCATGGCTAGACACCTTCCTCGTGGTGGTGGTACACCACCATGCTGTATTGCAGTACCACGGCGGCGTCGAAGCCCAAAGAAAGCTCATTTCTTCCCCTGCCTCCAGCCCTGACACGGGTTCGATACGACACGGCATCGCAAAACGTGTCTCGAGTTTAGAAAGGCTTCTCCTTGTGTCTACCCCGGTCCAGCCGAAGCATCAGGAGCTCGTGTTAGACGTCCCGGCACCTCTCTCTCCCCTCTACCCCGACGCAGGGCAGCGCGTCAAATTCCTGCTCTTTGGTTCAGCCTGGCCTGTGTGCGAGGTGGGGAGGCTGAGGACTCCTCTGATGAGCCGTGGGTGCGGGCCCCTATGGATCTCCCTCCTGCCTATGCGCCTGGAGCATCACCCATGATCCCTGTCCTGGCTCGAGCCTTGGGCCCTGTCACTGCCCCCTGGGATGCTCCCATCGGCGTCCCTAGCGCATCTGCGGCCCTCGCCTCTCAGTCAGTCGGTGCTGGCGAACACACGCACAATATGGCGGCAGACAAAAAGCCTCGCATCCCCATCCTCCTCTTTCCCTTCTCTCTCTTTCCCTCCTCACCCCTATCTCTCGCTCTTCAGATCGAAGTCTCTCTTTTCCAGTCCTTTGACTGCGTCATTCCTTTGAGGTCCCTTCATTCTTTCAAGCAAACTGTGTTCTGCTCGACGCGAAATTGATTTTCGCTCATTTCATATCAACTCGACAACACAAAGTCAACTCTGGAGTAGTTGAGACATATAGGAAATCTATCCGACACGACCAAGCCATTCTTTCATTCTCTTCAAGGACATTTCCCTTCAACCAACCGTCAAAATGAAGTCCGCTGTCGCTGCTATGGGCCTCTTCGCCGTCATGGCCAACGCCTACCACCACCCCCGCCACTTCCACTTCCGCCGGGACAACTCCACCACCACCGCCGATGCTGGTATGACCACCCTCACTGTCATTGCCACCCAGGTCTCCACCATCACCAGCTGTGCTTCCACCGTCACCAACTGCCCTGCCAGGCCCACGGACATTGCTACCCTGCCCGAGTCTGAGAAGGCCACCTACGTCGTCACTAACACCGTCATCCTGACTGAGACCGTCTGCCCTGTCTCCGACGTCCCCGCCATCTCTTCCTCCATCCTGTCCGATGCCGATGCCGGCTCCATCACCGGCAGCACCATCACCGCCTCCCTGTCTCCCTCTGTTCCCTCAGCACCGGTGTCGTTGTCACCGCTACCACCACCGCTGGCAACTCCGGTGAGACTGCTAACCCCTCCATCTCCACCACCGAGTATGTCACCACCAAGAGCCTGACCATCACCCTGGGCACTGGCACCGACACCTCCGTTGTCACCAGCACCTACAAGACCACCGTTACCGCTACCGTTAGCTGCGACGGCGGCTGCGGCGGCAGCAGCGGCGGCAACGGCGAGCACGGCAACACTGAGGAGCCTACCACCACCACCACTGCCACCACTACCGGAACCACCACTGTTACCGTCCCCAAGCCCTCTGCTACTGAGAACGGCACCCCGGCAACGGCAACGGTGGTGACAACGGCGGCAACAGCGGTAACAACGGTGGTCACAGCGGCAACAACGGCGGCAACGGTGGTAACAACGGCGGCAACGGCGAGGGCGAGTGCCAACCCACCGCTACCGTCACCGTCACTGCTCCTGCTTCCACCGTCTATGTCACCGTCAGCTCTGAGCCCTCCAAGACCGAGGCTGCTGAGTCTGCTCCCTCCGTCACCGGCGTCAACGAGGACGAGGATGATGATGACTACGAGGACGACGATGAGGAGGATGAGTGCGTTGACACCACCACCACCCTCCAGACTACCGTCACTGTCCAGCCCTCTACCCACGTTCCCTACCCTACCGGTAAGAACAACACTTCTGGTGTTGCCGCCCCTACCGGCTTCGCTCGTCTCCGTTACTAGACGGTGCGCGTTTGTAAGATGAGTGTGGTGGACATGGCTGAAGGCAATCTGTTGGGAAGGATGTACGCAAATCTGGACTTGAATTGAAACGATTTCATGATCATATTGTGCGCCTGTTTCCAACACCTGTGTATCAGACCAAAAACCCTGAACTTTCCGGCTTCATTTCGTGAGGATAGACTTTTGACTTGACCGGTTCTTTTCTTCTTTTGGGGACGTCAGGTTTGATGCGGTTTCTTTTCTTCTTTTTGGGACACAAAGCGAAAGTGTATGACTTCCAGCCTCAATCGGGCTTTTCAATTCTTTTGTATATACGTACACTAGTCAACTTGGACACAACAAGACAGGCCAGAGATCGCCTTCAAGTTCATCATCATTGTTTGTCTTCCGCTGTGACTGGTTTCAAAGTGACATGTGTAACATGTGTGATTTATACCACGTTGATTGGTGATTGTCTTCATCATATTATACCGAAGAGCAGCGTATCCGCTTCCACGTAGCTCTTCATGATATACAATACTCTTCATAGTTCATGTCGTTAAACGTTACATCCATCGGCACCCACTTCATATCTGCCGTCTGCTATTCTTTCTCTATGCCATTGCCCAACTTTGTAAGCCATGATCCTAAGCCCGCTGTTCCCTTACCCAAATTACGCTGTACAATATTGAGATGGGTTTCTTCCACGATGGGAAGCCCCGAAGCGGTTCACTATCCAAGAACGACCTGTTCGTACTGGTCTTGATCTAGATGCTGCAGCAGCATGTCCTGCAGAACGGCCTTGCTCAGCGCAATTTGGGGCACAATGCCCTTGGCCTGCTGGAGGTTCGCTTTGATGCTGTCGACGTGGCCGCTGAGCTGGAGGGCGAGTGGCTGAAGTACCTCTTCGTCAAGGCCCTGTGTGGATATGTTAGCAAAAGCAATTACACACGTAACATTAGACTCACCTTAAATAGACCATCTGTGAACTCGGTAGCTTCACGTTTGAATTCCACTTCAACACTATCTTCTCCTCGTTGCGACGCTGTCTTCTCGGGGGCTAGTACGTGTGCTTTCTTGAGCAATCCACGATGCTCTCTTGCCTGTGCCCTCGCTCCAGTCTCCAGTGTCTCGAGCGCCCGATAGTCGCGCTCTAGCTCACGCTCCACGCGGCTCTTCTCTTGACGAAGCAAGTCGACCGCATGAAGCGCCGGGTCGAGCTGCCTCTCGAGTGCCCGTCGAGCGTCCAGCACACGCTCGAAATCCAGCTCAGCCTCTCTGCCACCGTCACCAGCAGCGGCAGCATTTCTGATTGCCCTGCGACCACGGGGCGCCGCCATAGATGCAGGCGGGAAGGGCAGGCCCTTGTGCATCTTGCGAGCGATGCGGCTGGCGACAAGACGCAAGGCGGCAGTGGCATGGGCACGACGCTGCTGCGTACTTGATAGGCGCTGTAAGATGGGCCGGTGGGCGAGCTGGAGGATCGTCGTTGCGGCAGCGAGCGAGGCGCCGGATAAGGGACTCCACTTGTCCTCGATGACCGACTGGCGAACACGATGGACACGGGGAGCTACATGCACGTAAGGCTTAGGCGGCGAGGGCGGAGGATTGGCGTCTGTATCTGCCCCTGTTTTGAGCGGCGGCGACGCTGACCCTCTGGTTGCTGGTCATCCTCCGGCTCTGGGGCTTCAGTATCTGCGGCTGTACGTTCGCTATCAACTAGTGGTTCGGCAGCTTCAGACGGCTGTGTTGATTTGCTCTTCTTCTTGGCCTTTGGTTCGTTTGTTTCGGGTGTCTTCTCTGTTGGTTTGTTGCTGATCTGCTTTGCGCTGTTCTTAGGTGCTTTGGCACTCTTGTCCTTGAGGGCCTTGGTGTTCTTGTCCTTGGTTCCAGCAGTGGTATTCTGGGCTCCGGATGGTGATAAATCTTGTAATGATTGAGGGTCTCGAGGTTTCTTTCGGGTAGGTGGTTCCTCTTCGTTCTCTGCTGAGGGTTGTGATGATGGTCGGCCTCGTTTCTTCCTTGGGGCTGGCTCTGCGGCTTCTGCTTCCTCTTGCTCGGGGCTGGAGGCTCCTCGGTTTGTTCTGCCGGTTGCAGAGATGGTCTGCCTCTCTTCCTACGTTGCACACCCTCAGTGCCTTCCGATGTCTTCTGCAATTGTTTATCGTCTTCTTTGGCTTCTTGCGGAGGTGGGCGTTCCCTTCTCTTCCGTGGAGGGGCCTCGTCTGCCCCTGGCCGTCTGCCTGCTTCTCTCTAGAATCTTGTGGGACAGTAGTTATCTTTTCGGGCGCTCTCCGCGATCTTGTGTTTTCTTGGCTATCCGGCGCTTCGTGTGGCGCGTCTGGGTTCGTAGTAGTTTTATCTAGTGACGGTCGCCCTCTCTTGCGCGGCTTCGCATCCTCTTTGGTCGCATTTTCGGTACTGGTCCTTGGTCTTCCGCGCTTCTTCGGACGGTTCTCCTCCTCGGCATCGGCGTCGTACTCAACTGGCGCGGCGGTAGCGCTTTGCGACGCGGTCGTGGAGCTGGCGGTTTAGACGCGTTTGGTGGACGGCCGCGTTTCCGTTTCTGATTTGAGGATTCGGAAGCCTTTGGGTGTGAAAATGATGATTAGCCCAGAATAGAAGACGGAGTTGCTGTGGCGATTTTGAATCAAGCTCTCACCATTTTTCTTGGGGATATTTACGCGGGCAGTTGTCGCGTTGTTTAAATGTTGCCCACGATGCAGTTAGCTTGTGATGCCACTTAGAGCGAGCCTGTTTGAAACACATTGGTGATGTACCTTGAATTGCTCCAGGTACTGGACCCAGTGTACCACCCAGAAAGTCCCCTATCACATTTGCGGTTAGCGCGCACGAGGACAGGACCGAAGTATCGCAGCACTGTAGGTACTCTCTGTCTCTTTTTTTACTGTATGTACCAACAACAACGGGCCTCTTTACCAACTTGGAGCTTGGGCCACATCCTAAGGGTGCTTGAAGGGTACTTGACATGGCGCCCTGAATAGCAGAGCCATCAAGTACCTGCTTACTGCTTCGCCTCCCCGCCTTACAGCGTACAGGCACCCCAGCACGTTGCGTGGCTTTCACTGCTCGCTGGCTTGTTGACAATACCAAGGCACAACACCCCACACCTTGCTTTTTTCCCGGTCCCAGTGAGGCGAGGGCCCTTTGGGACTGCAACCAACTGAACCCCAAGGGTTCTTGATCCGGTGTGTTCCAGAATACCGTGCCGTAAGTTACAACCTCGTAGCCTATGTTTTGCTGGTAACGCATGTACCTACCTCGCAGGCAGCTCCCCACTCCTCTTGCGACCCCTGCCTTTCGTCACCCTTACTAACACAACAAAACTGAGAATCCTACCTACGCAATCTAAAGCCTGGGGTTGCCTCGTCCGTACCTCATTTTGAATTTTCTTCCTTCACGATCTCATTGTCTCGCGTCCGGGCCTCCACCGTTGCGTTTGCGATAAGCCCATCTTTGTTTTTACCTCAGCCTACAGCCTACGGAGCTTGCCAACTTGCGCTTATCGATAGCTCAGCTCTCGCTGGTATCTCGCGCACCACCACTTCCCACTCCTACTCCTCCTCCCAACAAAGACGTTGCCTTTTTCTTCGTAGCAACCATGCGCTTCTCCGCTTCCGCCCTCGTCGCGGCTCTGCCTGCCCTCGCCGCTGCCCAGGAGGACTTCCTGCAGCAGTACAAGGCCCAGTTCCAGAATGTCCTGGACCAGTTCGGCTCCTACATTCCCAACCCCAGCATCCACGACCCCATCGCCGCCAGCGAGGCTAAGCTGGGCGAGAAGAAGCTGTCCATCCTGACCATTGACAACTGGAAGGACACTCTCTATGAGCCCGTTTCCGCCGACACAACAACTCCCGTCGAGTGGTGGGTCCTGATCTCTGGCCGCAACAAGACTTGCTTTGGTGAGCCCTAGACGCCTTCTAGAAACATATTCATTGTTGTCGCTAACCCTCCCATCTTTGCAAAGGCCGTTGCGACAGGATCGACGCCGCCTTCAATGAGACCGCTGGCAAGTTCGCCGTCCTCCCCGGCAGCCCTCACATGGGCTACGTCAACTGCGATGACCAGCCTATCCTCTGCAACGCCTGGAGCGCCGGAGCCACCAACCTCTGGGTGTTTGAGATGCTCCCGGAGCCTGCCCCCATAGACATCTACAAGAAGAGGCTCAACGCCACCACCGTTACCTCTGATGACATTGTTGCTCTGCGCGACGCCGACAAGGAGCAGACTTTCAAGCGTGTCGATGGCCTCTTCCACCCCTTCAACGGAAAGATTGCTGAGCTGGGCCTGTCCAATGTTGTTGGTTACATTTTCTGGGGCTTCGGTCTCGTCCCTAGCTGGATGACCATGCTGGTTCTCTCCATGGTCAGCCGATCTATGATGTAAGTTGTCGACCGCTGCGTTGAGTCTGCAGCCATATACTAATAGTCGCAGGTCCTCTCGTATGCAGCAAATGGCCAACCGCCCGGCTGGTGGCCAAGCCGCGCCTCAGTAAGCGCACCGCCTGCTTAATAGTGCGCACGTCGCGCGCCTGTGGTATGGTCCGCATCTCTTGTGTAACATTTGGAGATGGAAAGAGTTGGCAACATGGGTTTTATGGAATGAGACGTGAAATGGGTTGCCGTTAAGGTGACGGAATATTATATGTAATACTTACCCTACGATGGGGAATTCATTAAATGCTTTTCCTCATGAACTCTTGTCTTCGCATGCCCTCTGCAGTGACACGAGCCCGTCCATAACCTCATCTCTAAGCTGGCTGTTGGCGAACTTGCCGTGCCGTAGGTCGCTCAATCCGCCGATTGTTTGCTTGGCCGATTCCGTAAGCGTTTCTTCCTGTTCCTTGAGGTTTGCAATCTCCGCCTCGAGCCCCGCCACTGCAGCATCGAGATCAGGAATGATGGAGTTTAGACTGTGCTTGGCTGGTTTTGCTGCAGCATCCGCGCCATAGAGCTAAGCATGCACATCATGAGCCTTCCGTTGATAGACGAATGCATTGGAGATCAATATGTCACTCACCGCTCTCTCCAGCTCAATCTCCCCATCGATTTCCTCGGTTTCCGCCTCTCGTTTAGCACGGATAACCTCCTGCGCATGACGTTTCCACGCTTTACCTCGGCAGCAATGTTGGCAGCGACAGTGTCTAAAACTTCATTGCGCTGTGCTCGAAGATCACGAAAGAGAGATCGCAGTTGCGGTGAGCCATGCAGAGCGCGAGGGAAAAGAGCCTCGAATTGCTCGAACGTTATGATGGAAGTCAGGGCTGCCGGCTGAAGGAGGAAGTTTGTGAGTATCTCCAACTCTGTAGGTGCCATTGCCTTTGCAGTTTTGCTTTAGAGGGTTCTGTGCTCTCAATATCCTGGAGATGGATGAATTAACTATCGTTGAGTACAAGTTGGTTGGTGACCCTGGCTCTCTACCCTTACGCGATTGGCAACAGTAACCCAGGACGCGTTGATGAATGTGTAAGTGGATTTATATATCTTATCAGTACTCCGTAAAGTGGATGCATGCCGCACGGTGCTGGTCTAGACCTGGCTGTATACAAATAGATACATTTGGTGCAATGGAAGAAGAAAATAAAAATAAAAATAAAAATAAAAGGCCATTGGATCTTCAAATCTTCAAATCATTGGGACGAACAACACAAAGCAGCATGCATTTGCCTCCAATAAACATGGAATCTGTCGTAGTCCTTCTCCTATTCAGGGGCGCGCAGTGGTGTGGTCAAGTAAGACGGGCGGCAATCAGTGGGCTTGGTAGCTGAGGGTAGCGCTGTAATTGGCAGCCCCAGCCAATGGTGACCACCTGTACTCTAAACTCATACAAGCAACAGCCTCCAAGGAAAACCGCGTCGCGTGAAGAGCCAGCCTGAGCCCTTCACTTTACTCTACTTTACTCGTCCATCAATCTCAGCCAGAACATCAACGCGATTATTCCACTCGCGATCTGAATCACACCGGGTCTGGTCACATTTTTTCATGATTGCCTTCTGTGCATTGTGACCGGTACACCTAAGCAAACTCATCTCACCCCTATCAACCGGAATATCCCATCTCATCCAAAAATCTTTCAACCTCTATATTACGGCCACAGAAGAGGCCAGGTCTCTGCCTCATCCTTTGATCAACCAGTTTCTGTGTATTCGTCTTCATTCACGCCTTCACTCCACCGTCAGTGCGCGTATTGCCATAGTTCATCATGGCTCCCGCGCGCCAGCAACCGGCTCAACAGTTCCACAAGGACGAAAAGGTCCTCTGTTTTCACATGGACATGCTCTACGAGGCCAAGATCATGGACGTTCAAGCTGGAGAGAAGCCCGGAGATGGTTATCGCTACAAGGTTCACTACAAGGGCTGGAAGAACACGTGGGACGACTGGGTCCTGGCGGATCGCATACGCCCATTCGACGATGAGCACAAGGAGCTGGCTGCCCAGCTGCACGCGAACCTCAAGAGCAGCACGCAAAAGAGCACGAGACAGCTCAAGAAGCCCCAAAAGAGTGGCGGCGAGTCTTCCCGCGGCAGCGAAGAGCGTGGTTCTGCCGCTGTGCAAGGTGGCAGAGGAGGGAGGCGAGGCAAGGATTGGGAGCTGGAACAGGTAAGCCTATCTCTCATTCAACTCTCCAACATCACATGCAGCCTGTCTCTACGGCCCTTACTTCTATGCTGCTTGAAACCATGGGTGGTCCTTCACAGTCGGCTATACATCCGCAATGCACCGACTAATGTGGAGGGTACTGGCAATGTTGGCACACGCACTCAGTCACACCAAAAATTCGAGCAAGTGCTCGCAGCCGAGAGGCCAAACATGGCTGGCCACCTACATTGCCTTACCCTCCTCCCTACCTATCTTATTAGGTTCTTAGAGTGTGCGCTGGACGAGTGTCATTTGTACCTTGCGGGTTGACCAACCTTTGTGGTCCGGGGTCCAACTATCTGGACTTGACTCTATCATGACCAATAACCCATTGGCTGCCACTCACCCCGAGCTCTTCCACAGCCACATGTCGTTCTTTTGCTATGCTTTTACCTTGATATCCTTTTCTTCATCTATCCATCCTATATAAAGCGGCCCTGCCTCCGTTTGATTGCCCTCCATTCACCGGGGAAATCTGCCCATGGACATCTGCATCATTCACAGCTTCTGCCCGTCACTTTGATCCCCAAAAGCCTACATATCATCATTCTCGTCATGGCTCCCTACTTCATCCCAGCTCGGCAAGTGTTCCTGAATCCAATGTACGAGGTTGCCCTGATTCTCTTCCTTTCATCTGGACACCACCAGAGGGCAAGCCAAACAAGAGAATCAACATGGGTCGCCTTCGTGTGGTGGATGATCACCTCACCAAACTACCCAAACCCAATCATCGCTATTATTCGAGGCCGCGCAAGCCCTCGCCCTCTTCAAGCCCTCGCAAGGTCCTACGCCAAGTTGCGTGCAGCATTGAAAAATCCAGCCCATTGAGAAAAGAAGACGCACTGGACCAGCCAGAAAACCAGCGCCAAAATCTACTCGGGCCGGGCTCCGTTCGGGGTCAGTCCTTAGCGACTCACCCGTGAGTGCCTTTGACCTATGGTTTCTACGTGCCTCGGCCAAGTGGCCGGCGCTCTCAACCTGCTCATTCCCCACCCCTGTCGACCCTCCGACCTTGCGATAACTCTGTCAGCAGCTGCTAACCACACACAACAGGAGGACGCCTTCCACAACAAGCCTATGATCAACCTTCCAGTGCCCGATCATATCCAAGCGATGCTGGTGGATGATTGGGAGAACATTACCAAGAACAACCAGCTTGTACCTCTACCGCACGCCAAGCCCGTGAACAAAATTCTCGAGGACTACCTTAACTATGAGAAGTCCCATCGCGAAGAGGGCTCAGCGAGCATGGACATTCTGGAAGAGGTTATTGCAGGCTTACGCGAGTACTTTGAGAAGGCTCTCAGCAGGATATTACTATACCGGTAAGGGCCAAATTGGCACCCATTATCCTATCATGTGCTGACTTGCTTCTAGTTTCGAGCGCCACCAGTACATGGATGTCCGGAAGCTGTGGGACAGCCCAGACAAGTCCTCTGACGTTAAAGGCGTCTGCGATGTGTATGGCGCAGAACATCTTGCTCGTTTGATCGGTAAGTCACGCAATCCAACCCATTTCCCTGTCCCTCCTGCGCTAACAGTACAAACCAGTATCATTGCCAGAGCTACTTGCACAAACCAACATGGACCAGCAGTCTGTGTCACGACTTCGTGAGGAGATTGGCAAGTTCACGGTCTGGCTGGGGCGAAATTGCGAAACCTACTTTGTCAATGAGTACGAGACCCCGTCGCAGGAGTACGTCGACAAGGCACGCAGTTTCTGATCGGGGTACTGGAGTAATGGGCTGCTGCTGCTGCATGCATTGGGTAGGTGGTTTCAGGAGCATAGGTGGTGAGCCAGCAAGGTAGTTGCACGGTGTGTATGCGAACGGGATGGTGCGTTGCTTATGCAACCTTGGTGGTCTGTGGGCGGTCATTGAGGGATGGAATTACTTTCCTCAAGCTCGGATAATCAACAAGGTTCCAATGCTATTCAGCATAGATACCTTCATCGGCCTCGGTCTTGTTGCAAATACTGGTTACTGGTAGAGGCGTGTGCTCGGAGACAGAACGCTGTTTGGAGATGGCGCAAGGCAATTGAATTACAGGGACAGTATAATCTTTGAGTCTCAAGTGTTGAATTTGATGTGACGATATTCACGTCACTATCGTGATGGTCTATACACGAGTATCGTTACAGTATAAGTACAGGTCCCGTCTGGGGCCGCTGAAGTGTTTGGTCCTCGACCACAAGCCCATTCGCATGCCCGCATATTCTGACGCACGCTCGGTTATTCCTCCCCATCCACATCTTCTCCTCGCCTCCTCCCTGGGCTCTATTCCGCCATGCGGATCCTCTTATCCATGCCCTGCGACCTTGTTCTTTCTTTCCGCGCGGAACGGCAGGCGGAATTATCCTTACGCCATGCTTAAACCCTCGGCACCGGCTTCTCGACGTAAAAGCCCGGGTCAGGCGTGCGCTCGGCCTTGACCTCGGCCTTTGTCAGCGCGCGGTCCACCTCCTCGACGCGCACGAGCTCCTTGACCTTGAAGATCATACCGGCGAACTGCGGCTCGACGGGGTGGAAGACGGTCTGCATGCGTCGGCGGAGGCCCAGCGCGGCGAGGATGCCGCGCGTGCGCTCCGGCAGGCCGATGGCTGAGCGGCGGAGGGTGATGCGGAAGAACGACATTTTTTTCTGTTCGGGGCCCGGCTGTTTGCTGTAAAGGGCTATAGAGCGAAATAAGTGGTCCTTGTGAGGTTCCTGGTCTCGCTCGTCGTCTCGTCGAATCTGATATCTCGGCGGAAGCACAGCTCTTCGGCGACGCAGTAGATGCGAACAATAGTTTTCAGGGTGAACGGGGTATCTAAGCTACACATCGCCAGCTGTCAGCACCCTCCACGAGTAGAAAAAGCTCAATTGGAATAGACTTACGTTTCCCAGCACGATAGTGCTCTGTAATCCACCTGTCGCTCGCTCAACCGCCTTGCGAATACCGTGAGGGAGGTATGATCGTCAAAATTAAAGATACTTCAGGTCTGTTGCGATAAGGAAATCGATGTTGGTATCACGAGACCACGTGACTACTTAGTGTTCTTACCAACCCTCTCGAAATCTCCAAGTCAATTTTCGTAAACGAGGCTACCCTGGACTATCCAGATCCCGGAGTTTTGGACAAAATTCCTCGGTGATTTTCATGGCACATTGGGGATGTGAGAATATCGAGATCGGCTGGAGTATCGCTCACCGCCTACACGTTCCATGTTCTTCTAGTCAATTGCCGGCCAAACTCTTCCTGCTCGCCAGGGGCAGATCGCAGACCGCTCATTCATGTGTACCAGGACACTTGGAACAGGGATTGAGTCTATCAATACCGTGCATGTACACACCGCCAAGTATCGAATGAGTACTGCGCGCAGCGATCTTGATCTGCATGCGACAGATTACCAGTTACTGAACACGGGGTGCTGCTGCTCGAAGCAGCACGAAGACCTCAATTGTCAATACAGTTAACTTCACATGGTATGGGCTGGCATGGCAAACCGTCAGATAGAAAATGAATTACATATCTATAAAAATTCAACCGAGTAACATGGACAGCTAGATTGCAGCTTCCTAGCACTACACGTATTGAGAAACCCGTGTCTCATACAAGCTCCTACCGTCTTCCCTTTTCCCAGCCAGGCGCACAAAATCATCAAATGCACAACGCGAATAGGGCCCCAACGCTGACTAAACTCCGATACCGCAACCTTACATCTGAACCTCAACTCTGCCCTCGGCGCCGGGGCACCTTCGCGGAGGTTGGGCAGCAGGTAAGTGATGTCATCCCAGGGGTGACGGTACAGACCAGTGCGCAGTCTCTTCTGGTCGAGGTAGTGGGCAATCAGACCAATGCTGCGACCCAGGACGAAGAGACCGTTGAGGACACCCATGCTCAGGTAGTCCTCAGCCTCCTCAGCAGAGAAAGCACCGCAGTTGCGGAGCAGGTCAACGAAGCAGACAGCAATGCAGCCGTCGACGTTGAGGATCAGGTTGTCCTTCTTGGAGGTGGTGACGGTCTCGACGGCCAGAGCGTAGTCGAGCAGCTTGTGGCTGGGGAACTTGTTCAGGACGTACTCCTTGACAAGCTCGACACGCAGATCAGGGTTGTTGCGAGACTTGACACGGTGACCGATACCGGGAATGAGCTTGTTGGCCTTGCGCATGTTGTCAACGAACTCACGGGGGCTGAGACCCTTGTCGAAAGCCTTGGTGAACTCCTCGGCGGCGCCGTCAAGGGCACCACCGAAGCGGGAACCAATGGTCAGCAGACCGGAAACCAGAGCGCTGATGAGGTCCTTGCCGGCACGGGTGGTGATGATGGTGTTCATGGCACCAGACACAGCGGGACCGTGGTCGGCAGTGAGCATGAGAACCATCTCAAGGAACTTGGAGGCGTAGTCGGGAAGTCTGCGGCGGAACCACAGAAGAGACATGACACCACCGATGCCAATGTCCTCTCTGAAGACGTCAGAGATGGGCATACCAGCGTACAGGAGCTCCTGACCACGGTCATCAGAGATGGTGGAGATGAAAGCAGCGGGCTTTCGGATGAGACCAAGCTCCTGGGCCCAGGAGTAGTCGATGGGGATCTTGGGGACAACAGGCTCAGGGGCGGGCTTGATGGTGCCGTCCTGGACGAGCTTCTGGTAGACCTCACGGAGGGTGTTGGGCATGTCCTCAAAGGTGTTGGGGACGTGGATACCAGCCTCGCGCATCTTCTGGTTCTTCATGGCGGCAGTCTCGAGCTGAGAGTTGGCGAAAGAACCGGCGTGACCGAACTGAACCTCAGTCTTGAACATGCTGGCGCAGGTACCAATGGCCCAGGCGACGATGGGCTTGGTGATGATGCCCTGGTTGACGGCGTCGATGACCTTGTACTCCTCAACACCACCGACCTCACCAAGGAGGACGAGGATCTTGCACTCAGGGTCGGCCTGGTACCTGAGCATATGGTCAATGAAGGTGGTGCCGGGGTAACGGTCACCACCGATGGCAATACCCTCGTAGACACCGTCGGTGTTGTTGGAGATGATGTTGTTCAGCTCGTTGGACATACCACCGGACTTGGAGACGTAGCCGACGGAACCCTTGCGGTAGAGCTTGGAGGCGACGATGTTGTCCATCATGCCACCAGTGTTACCGATCTTGAAGCTGCCGGGCTTGATACCACCGACGGTGGCGGGGCCAATGATGGTGACGCCCTTCTTCTTAGCGACATGGGCAATCTCGCGAGCGCGCTAGGAGGTGAACAAAGTTAGCTGACGAGCTCGAGGGGAGGGGTAGCACAAGATGTAGGCAGCTGTAAAACTTACTCGCTCAGGGACACCCTCGGCAATGATGGCGATGGTCTTGATCTGGGGCACTCCATCAGCTCCATGGTGGAGCTGTAGACACTTCGGGAGGAAGCGAAGTTGACGACGACGTCGACGTCGGGGTGCTTGGCCATGGCCTTGCTGACCTCCTGGTAGACGGGAAGGAGGGTCTCGCTGGTGCCCCAGTACATCTTGCTGACGAACTGGCCACCGAAGGTGTAGATGATGCCGGCGACGGAGGGGTCTTGCGCTTGCAAATGAAGTCGAAGTCGAGCATGCCCTGGACGGCACGGGGCTGGAGACCGTAGACGAAGCATCGGGTCTTGTCGTTGAAGAGGGCATGCTCAGGGAGGGGCTGAGGGGACGGCTGGGAGCGGCGAAACGCTGGATCTTGTCGTTGGCAGAGAGCTGAGCCTTGGTGCCATTGACACCGTTGACGGGGTTGGAAGCCATGGCGGAATGAAAGCTCGCTCAATTGGCGAAGGAACTGCTGCTCGACGTTGTTGGGGATGGAGGGGAGCAACAGGTGGAGCTACTCGGGGAGCAGAGTTAGCAGGGCAGCTCTATCTATCTATCAATCACACGCGGGTGAGAGAGAAGAGAGAGGGGTGACGAGTTGTCAACGGAAGAAGAAGAGGAATGAAGAAGGAGAAGAAGAGGATGTACGGGAGAGAAGACTCGACGAAGAGGACGAGCCGACGACTATGAGTGGTGGGGAGGGAGTGGGATTTCAGGAGGAGGAAATCTTGGGTCAATGGTGGGATGGGAGAGTCGACAAGTTGAGCTGACTTGAGGCCGTGCAAGGCAATGAGCAGAGCTGGGCCACCAAAAATTTAGTGGGGTACCCGCCCGCTGCCCTGCAGGATTATGCTGGAGCGATCAAAGTGAATGGATGGGACGCATGTACCAGGTACGTACCGCCGTCCCCGTACCGTGCTGGCAAGTACCTCGCTGGAGGGTGTCAGTGCCAGTGCAGCAGTGCAGCAGCAGCACCGCAGGGCAGGGCAGGGCAGCACAGCGTCAAGGCCGGCCCCGGGGACCAGGCCAGCGCCAGGCCAGCGCCAGGCCAGCACAGGACAGGACAGAACGAGGGAAAGCGGAGAGCCACCGCCTTGCGGAGAGTGGGAATAAGGAGAGGAGGGTTGATGCGGAAAGGACGACAGTGATGATACGAGACGAGCCCTGAATGCTTGCTTACCTTGCTCTGCGTTTGCTTATACCAACCGAAGAGGCAGCTCTTTGTTCTTCACCGTGAGGACAAGGAGATGGACGGAGACGAGGACGTATGGAGAGGAGAGCAGAATAGAGCAGAACAGAGCAGAGCAGAGAAAGAGGAAGATTCCTGTCAGAACCTAATGGAGAACCCGGGGAAAAGGGGTGAATTTGGCAAAATTGCCCGAGACCGAGAATACAAAGTAGGCGACGACTCAGATGAGAGACGGACGGGACCCGAACAACCAGATCGCGGACACGGACACGGAACGGCGATGGTGGGAGGAGAGTTGCAGTAGGTACATGCATGGATATGGAGGGGTGGAGGGGGTGTCTTTTCTCTGGAGGGGTGTTTGGCTTTTTCCCACTCTCCGTTCAGGCACGCAATAAGTTGGGGAAACGAATTTGTGTTGTAATTTTTTTTTGGGGTGGGGGAACCGTGTGAGAGTGTGTGAGAGAGAGAATCAGTGAGCGAGTGAATGGGAGGGACCCCTGTTCGAGGAGGCTACGCTACGCTGATCTGTTGAATTGGGTGCAGGGACAGGTCCCAAAGAACCAAACCAAACCGAACCAAACCAGAGACAACGACAACGACAACAGAACCGAAACGCAATGCGATCGAGGGGTTAATCGGCCTTCCCCGGCCGTGCACCAGTTCATCAATTCATCCATGAACAGGCATCAGGTACCTGAACCCAGGCAAGGCCAAAGGTAGAAACAAAACCCATGTCCCGCCCTTTTGGCTGGCCTTGCTTGGTGAGGTGGGCTGGAGGTACCAGTACATAGTACATGGGCCATGTCGTCCCGGCATCTCTTTAGCTAAGGGACTACTGTAAGGTTGAGGCGGTACGTCTCCGAGTCCCCTAGTCAGGGTCGCGTCTGTGAAACCCGCCGAAAGCAGTAGCAGCAGCATTTGCAGCAAGCAGAAGCAACTGCACCGCAAGGCCAGCCAGCAGCAGCGCCAGCGCCAGCGCCAGCAGCGGCACCAGCACGCGGGCCTAATCCTAATATGACCTACGTTGGGATTTGTGCACATCACGGCTCCCAGAAAGAAAGAAGAAAAAAAAGGAGTAAATTGCTGTATCACTGCGCTGGCCCAGCTAGGCGGCGAGTACGGATACGGCGCCAAGCGGGAGGGGAGGGAGGTTCAGCCCCTGTTCCGGCCGGCGGTGTCGATGGTTGCGGGAGAGGCAACACAGCAATCATTCAGTCAACCCAAATGAGGCAAGCTTTCGGTGCGGCTTCGGCTGGGGCCCAGCTCGCTATTACTTCATGGTGGAACTTTGAGGCAGGCAAAGTGGTCAACAACAGTGGAGGCCGCTCTAGCCGAACCATGAAATGCCTACCTACATACCATGTCCAGCGACGGCGCCGGGAGGGAAAGGAGAGGACGAGGAGGAGCTGGAGGAGCTGGAAGAAGAGCGGGAACGGAACCAAATAGAACCTGAGCAGCGTCGGGAGCCGAGTACAGTAGGTAGTTAGTTAGACTTGTTCAGCAGCCCACACACACTTCAAGCACACACGGGCGCACAGCAGCACACAGAGAGAAGGAAAGGAAGAATGAGAGAGAGGCTCTCTCCACCGAAACTCGGAGACCCGCGGGCTTTCGGTCCTCTAAATGCGGCATTCCGTTAGCGGCCGGTTCCTCGACCTTGAGTCGCTGACCACCAACAACCAGCCCCACCATCGCCATCCACCACCGCCGCCGTCTCTGTAATGTAATGCCTCCTGCAGAGAGGGACAGTAGGAGAGAGAGAGAGAGAAACAGAGAGAAATTGATGGAGAGACGTCAGTCAGCCTCACGTTCGGTACGAAGCCCCGGGATATACCCCGATGAAGACAGAAGCAAGCCTCTCTCTCTCGCGATCGGGCTACAAACAGAAATAGACGTCACGCGAAAAAAACACTGCACAATTGACCCGAAACTCTTAACCCCGGAATCGCATCTCTCGGTGGCTTGCGATTTTCGGCGGACATTTGCCATTGTCTCGTTCTCGCTTCGTCTCCCCATCACTCTCACTCGCTCATTCACACGCCAACCAAACAGGTACATAGGCGCAGTGCCTTGGGGAAAATGGACTAGGTATGGTAAATCGCTGGCCTGGTTCCACTTGGGCACCTCAACGGCTGGGGAGGGACAGGCCTTGAGGTACCGGTACTTGGGCCCATGGCTCGAGTGTCCTCCTCAGCGCTTTTCGTGGTTGCTGCGTCACCCTCCCCAAAGCTTTTTTTTCTCTCCCTCCCTCTCCTTTCTTCAGGCGCTCGCGTGCGCATTGAGAGAGAGGACAATGTGGTTTGGTGGGGGCCAAGGAGTCAGTCCGTCCGTCCCCGTCTCCGCTAGACACCGTGCCCCCGGTCCCAGCCAGCGTTGCTCCTCGCAGATGGGAAGGGAAGGGGACTTGACCGCCCAATTCGATTTCATTGAGGAGCTGTTGTTGTTGTCCCTCCGTCGCCCCACGATGAGCTGCGCTGCGCATGCCGCCGGCCCTGCCCTTGCCTTGCTGCACGCCCCTCCCTCTCAACAGCGACACCCCCTCCCTCCCTCCTCCCCCTCTGTTTGCCTGACTGAAGTTGCCCGTCCGTCTGTCTGTCTGTCTGCCCGTCTCCAGTCCAGTCCAGTCCAGTAATGTACCGTGCCGTACCTTGTGTAGGTACCTGCTGAGCCTTCAGTCCGTCCAGCAGCTACTTCCTTCCAATCCCTGGACCCGTAAAGCCGCTGTAGCTTCCGAATTTTTGTGAGGCCTACCTACCGCACGCTCTCTCTTCCCGCCTTTTTCTCACACCCTCCCTCAAGAGCTTCACATCTCCCTCCCATTATTTCGACCTTGCACTCTTTCTCAGTCATTCATCTTTCTCTCTCTCTGGGCAATTCCCACTTGGCAATTGTAAGTTCTAATACCCGTGTCTTTCTTTTACTGCTCCTCTCCCGCCACCACTCTTTCCACTCCATCGTCTCCTCGTTCACAAGCTCCCCTCCCTCACCGCGGTCCGTGTCGTTCGTTGAGTGCGCTGTTGAGCTTTGCTGCTACACCTCCCATCCTCCCCAGGTAAGAGAGACACAGAGAGCACAAGACGACTGCACCGACAACCCTCCTGACAAGACTGCAATTGACTCGTCCGTCCTCAAAACTCTTTCGCTGACCAGGACCCAAAGCTCATAGATCGCCAAGCTTAAAGAGAAGCAGTCGTCCACTCTTCGAGAATCCTCCTCCCTTTCTCAACACTTCACAACCTCCCACTTCGTTGCCAAAATGTCCGCCAAGGCGATCTTCGAGGCCGACGGCAAGGCCATCCTCAACTACCACCTCACTCGCGCTCCCGTCATCAAGCCCAGCCCGCTCCCTCGCCCTACCACCCACAACCCTCCCCCAAGCTGGCCCATCTGCACTTCCCCGAGGACGCCAGCGTCGAGGATGTCCTGAACCAGGCCGAGATCACCTACCCTGGTTGCTCCAGGCCGACGCCAAGTTCGTCGCGAAGCCCGACCAGCTGATCAAGCGACGAGGCAAGAGCGGCCTCCTCGCCCTCAACAAGTCCTGGCCCGAGGCCAAGGCCTGGGTTGCCGAGCGTGCTGGCAAGGAGCAGAAGGTTGAGCACACCGTCGGTGTCCTGCGCCAGTTCCTCGTCGAGCCTTTCGTTCCCCACCCCCAGGACACCGAGTACTACATCAACATCAACTCCGTCCGTGATGTAAGTGGCCCCTGTTCCCTGCAACTCCGTGTCGCTCCCCTTGTACGTCTTGGTGGCAACCAAGTCCGTTCTCGCACATGCACAGAAATACGCCCCAACTACGGGTTTCTCAGGGTAGACCTCGCAATTGTTACCCTCAGAGGACCGAAGCTGCGGAGCCGTACGAAAGTGGCCTCGTCCCTGGCATGGTAGCGTGGAATCGGGCCCCTCTCGTGGGCACCTTCTCCGTTGCAAATGTTCTAGGGGGCGAGTGCGTGACCTGGGACCATTTCGAACTCATGGCGCGTTGCACTCAAACACATGCTCATGGGCTACAATGACGTAGACAATTAATCGTGCTTGAAACCAATGCTAACGAACATGACTACTAGGGCGACTGGATTCTCTTCACCCACGAGGGTGGTGTCGACGTCGGCGATGTCGACGCCAAGGCCGAGAAGCTCCTGATCCCCGTTGACCTGTCCCAGTACCCTTCCAACGAGGAGATTGCTTCCACCCTCCTCAAGAAGGTGCCCGCAGGTGTTCACAACGTCCTGGTTGACTTCATCACCCGCCTGTACGCTGTCTACGTTGACTGCCAGTTCACCTACCTCGAGATCAACCCCTCGTTGTCATTCCCAACGAGGACAAGACCTCTGCCGCCGTCCACTTCCTGGATCTGGCTGCCAAGCTTGACCAGACTGCCGACTTCGAGTGCGGTGTCAAGTGGGCCATTGCCCGTTCTCCTGCCGCTCTCGGCCTGACCAACATCGCCCCCACCAACGGCGAGAAGGTCAACATCGATGCCGGCCCCCATTGAGTTCCCTGCCCCTTCGGCCGTGAGCTCACCAAGGAGGAGGCCTACATCGCTGAGATGGACGCCAAGACCGGTGCCTCCCTCAAGCTTACCGTCCTGAACCCCAACGGCCGTATCTGGACCCTGGTTGCCGGTGGTGGTGCCTCGGTTGTCTACGCTGATGCCATCGCCTCGGCTGGTTTCGCTGACGACCTCGCCAACTACGGCGAGTACTCTGGTGCTCCCACCGAGTCTCAGACCTACCACTACGCCCGCACTGTCCTCGACCTCATGCTCCGTGCCCCCATGTCTGACAAGGGCAAGGTCCTGTTCATCGGTGGTGGTATTGCCAACTTCACCAACGTCGCCAGCACATTCAAGGGTGTTATCCGCGCCCTGCGTGACTACGCTACCCAGCTGATCGAGCACAACGTCCAGATCTGGGTGCGCCGTGCCGGTCCTAACTACCAGGAGGGTCTCAAGAACATGAAGGCCGCTACCCAGGAGCTCGGCCTCAGCGCCAAGATCTTCGGCCCTGAGATGCACGTCTCTGGTATCGTGCCCTTGCCCTGGTTCCCGGCAAGTGGGAGGCCAGCAACGTCGAGGAGTTCAAGGTCTAGAGTGGATAGTGGATGTTGTCGAGGTGGAAGAGCAAGGTAAAATGGGCTTGGTTTTGGTGTTAGATGATGGTATGCCTAACGTGTTTGGTGACCATGGAATTTCATGTATTGTGGGTTAGAACGCGGACGGATCTGATTTTCTCTCTATTGTCTTCACTGGTTTTGACGGGTCAGGTGAAGGCAGTGTATGGGTATGTGACTTAAACGGAGCGAGGACGCATGAAGAGGAAAGTTTTATACTACCGCCTTTTTTCTAATACGATGTTACTCGTCAACTTGCTTTCGCCGACCTTGATGGCCTGAAAGGGGCTGGTGTCTTTGGGCTTTGCTTTTCACGTAAGACGAATGCCACGTCATGTAAATTGTCACCGACAGCAGTCGTTCGGTGACGCTGAGACTAGTAACAATTGGACACTGACGTGAGGCGTCCTTAGTCGTCCACCACAGCCGAGAACATAGACAACTGGCCGCAGCCGAGGATTTTGGCTTGACAGTTGTACGAGAAGGCTAGGCAGCGAGGCGGAAGGCGACCAAACAAGCCCGGGGACAAGGGTATTGTCATGCACTTGCACCGTCCAGCAAGCAGAGACATTTGCGTTACTGGCAGAGGCAAGCCGACGGCGACACAATCCCATGCCCGCCTCGTTTGCACAAGCATCGATTGTCTGAGGAAGAAGAGATCACTAACAGAGACACGTCGCCACAGGACTTTTCCCCTTGCTTCTCAGCTTTTCCACTGTCGCCATTCATAAACCCAGCAACAGCAGCACGCAACTACAAAAAAAAGAGGGAAGAATTAAGAAACACAGCTTCATCCCTTTAACCCAAACAATTGGAAACGCTTGGAACATACACGAGAGTGAAAAAAGTGTCTCGGTCTTCCCAACCTCTTTTTTAAAAAACAACGATTTGTGCGCTCTTCTTAAGGGAGAGGAAACCAACCAAAGACGAGACAAATTTAGATATATATAAAAACGACAGACGAAGACATGGCAACGGATTCGGACAACGCTATATCTGACGGCAGTTGCTGCCCCAGCTGCTGCAATGCGGCGGACCTCGGGACCCACGATTACTGTCTGCCATGTGGGACGAACCCGACGTGTTCTTCTGCGGTGAAGGCGGACAGAGGGGATGTTGAGAGCGGCGAGTACAAGAACAAGGACAAGGACAAGATTGGAGGCGGTGACAACGACGAAGTTTTTCAGGGAGATGGTCAGAATGAGGTTGAGGAAAAGAAGGACGGGAACAAGTCTCAGTGATGGGCAGATAAAGGAAGCGCACTCTCAGGGGTCACTGGTGTTATCAAAGCTGGATGCTACAGAGGCGTTTGAGGAGATCAGGTTTAGGTATTTTTTTCTTCATTATTTGAAAGACGCAGAACAACCAATGCCTGGCTCGGGAATGCAATATCCACACTCGCAGTTGAATAGAAAAAATGTCATTTACAGACACCAACTCTTCGTGTCCCGTAGCTGACCCGCCCCATCATCCACCTCATCTACCTGCCTTGGCTCAAACTAAGCAAACAGCATGGCGACAAGCGGCACAGCGGCAACCCACATCAACGGGCGGGTCATGGCTGCAGCGCCGGGCTTGTCCTCTGTCTTCTCGTCATCACCCTTGCTAGACTCCTCCGGCTCCTTGGTGTCCTTGTCCTTAGTATCCTTATCGTCCGTCTTGGTGTCATCAGCCGCGGTAGTGCCGGTCTGAGCCTCGTTCTTGCCATACCAGTTGTACTCGTTGCTGGGAAGAGGGACAACCTTGAGTCCGGTCATGGACTTGCCATCAGCATCCTTGACCTTCATGCTAACATCCCACTTGTTGATCTTGACGAGCTTTCCCTTGGGCTTAAGCTTGATGCCGCCATCAATGAGCTCCTGAGTGTGGGGAGGAACATCAGGAAGGGTGAAGTTGGCGTCGAAACCCTTCTGCTGAATGAGCTTCTGAGTGCAGACAGGGGAGGTGGGGGCCTTGCCCTTGGGGTCCTCGTCCTGAACAGACTTCCAGCTAATCTTGGCGAACTGAGCCTTGAGGCGGTTGTAGTCGGACATGATGTTAAGAGTGTCGCCCTTGACCTTGACGAGACCGAAGTTGTTGTCCTCCTCGGTGTATTCGTACACAACACCGCCAGAGAAGACGCCGGTCATTTCGTCGCCGTAGATGGCCTGGGTCTCGTTCCAGTAGCGGGGCTGGGGCTTGTTGCAGCCGTACTCGCTGAAGAAGACGGGAATTGAAGTGGACTTGAGGCCGTCAACGAGATCGTTGTAGGAGGAAGACTCGAAGGTGGCCTTGGGGCCGCACCAGCTGTACGAGTTGAGGGCGAAGAAGTCGGCTCGGCTCACGTCGTCCTCCTCACCCTTGATGGAGCACTGCATGTAGTTCCAGGTGTCCCAGAGAACCTCACGGACATCGGCGGCGGAGTAACCAACAGGGATCTGGCGCTTGATGTTGTTCTTAATGTAGTTCTTCAGGTCACGAGTGACGGCACGGAGGTACTGAGGAACATATTGGGCGGAGGGAATGTCGTTGATGACTTCGTTGCCGGAGAAGAAGAGCAGAGTGTTGGGGTAGTTGCTGAAGGCCTCGGCAATGGCGAAAGTGCGGTTGAGGTACTCCATGTAGTAGGTGGTCCACGGCTCGAAGGAAGCAACGGCCTCACCGACAAGAGGAGAGTTGACGTCGATCATCATGTACATACCGGCCTAGGGAGCGAGTTAGCTTGTCAATGGGGCGCCGGGTAGGTGTCGAGACCTACAGCGTTGAAGATGCTGGCGCACTCGTCGTGGTTGACGTCAGGGCTCAAGTTGTAGACGCGGATGGCGTTGACGCCCATGACCTGCAGGAGGGCAGCATCACGCAGGCAGACCTCGGGGTCGCTGAGAGGATCCTTGCCAGTGACCTTGGGGTTGTAGCCAGCGCTGCCGCCGGGCTGGTAAGCGACACCGACGAGCTGGACCCTTTACCAGTGTCAGGCTCGACGAAGTCGGTGCCCTTGATCTCCAGGGGGTGACGGCGCCCACGATGGTAGCCGCGAGGGCCACAAGGGCAGCTTGCATCTGGCGAGGATAGGTCAGTAACAGTACAGTTTGGGTTGGAGAGCGCCACGTTTGTGGGAAGGCAGATGCATGGATGGCAATACGCAGTCCCCGAGATCAAGGAATGGTGAAGCCGCTACGCCAGCAGCGTCCGCACATCTTCTAGCTCTTCCCTCAACCTGAGCTGGAGAGGATGACTTACAAGCATGGTGAGTAATGGCAGTGTGTCTGTTTGAGGCTCTGTGCGTCGTATGCTCGTGCTGGAGCAGATGTTTTTCTCCCAGGTATTACAGGAATGTCTCACGAAGCCGTGAATATGTGAAAGCGCGCGCGGGTATGTACCGAGACGAGCGAGCAAATACGTGAATGGCGACTGAGAAAGTAATTAAGACAAAAGATGGGCAAGAAGCAAGATGTGCGTGGGCGTTGATTTTCTTGTACGACGCAGTGGTTCAAACGAATGACTAGAAGTTAATGAACCTCTTTCTCTCTCTTTCTCCGGGGAAGAAGAAAAGGAAAAGGAAAAGAAGGTAGAGGCAAGGCGAGGCAAGGCAAGGCAATGATGAAACGAGCGTGTGGCGGAAGGAGCGTGGGGATGGGCGGGTGGATGGGGACGGGAAAGAACCCAGGCAAAGGGAGAGACACCAAACTACAGATACGGGCCTGGCAAAAGGCCCCTAAAAGGATTCAAAAGGGCTCAGAAGCGCCCAAATACGAAAATGGGGAACTAATCAACCAGCCTCATCGCCGGTCAGTCAGTCAGTCAGTCTTCAGCCCAACTCTGTGCGTGCTGATATGGCAAAATGCCCATTTCTCTCCCACCCACCTGGTCACCCCTGGCACCTGCACACGAGCCGGACCCTCTTGGTTTTGCCTATTCAAGCCTACCTGCGCTTTGCTGGGCCCAGCCTGGCCCCTCCCATTCCCCTTCTCGGCTGCTACCGTGCCTTGTCCCTGTCCACCATCCTCAGCACGAACCAGCCAAGAAGCATCTCGTGCATCGTCTGCCCACCAGGGGTCCCTAGACCTTGGGCCAACCAGCGTCCGCCCTCGCATCGTCCGTGGATCTCATCTCGTCCCTCCTCGACGCTTGACCACGCCCATGGGATGGACACTAGGGCAGTCTGCAACCCCTTTAGATTCACAATCAGACAGCCTGGCACAAGAAGCGCTCACCGTCGCCCCTCCGACCTAGACACGAGCAGAGGGCTAACAGACGGAGCGACGCCGCCGTTGCTCCTCCACCCTTCTGAGGCGCACCACCATCACTCTTCGTCCGACTCTCTTCGATGCGTGGGAGACCGACGAGGAATGTAACAAGAAACGGCCAACCAGGATCTGCGGCAAAATTTCACAATTTCACCATATCCCGACCGTTTCACCACACATCCGGCCTCTCCTTGGAGATCTACATCCAGAAATTGCTGTCCTCTCTGCACATTCTTGGCTCCATTACCTGCCGAGATCTCTTGGCTGGCTTGCCAACACGGACCACTACATCGTGCTGAGGTCCTCAGCATGGGCCTCTCCATTGAGCACCACGTCCAAGCAAGGCTTGGCTGACTGCATCTGTGGCGCAACCAGAGGCAATATCGTAAAATACCGCCCCAAACACCATCGTCAATAAGCCTAAAACCACCCCGCTGCCATGGGACCATACCAGAGACTATTTGCAGACGCTCGTGTTGTTTTTGAGTCAGCGCTTAGTCCATGGCATGCAGGCTAATGTATCTCTTCCGCATCTCCTCCTTCCCGTGGGTCACCAGCCAGTAGGCCCCCAAGTCGCCCGCGCATACGAACTACACCAGCGCATGCGCACGTTCTTTCGGTCGCCTCTCTCCTCGTAAAACCTCGACGTCGTGACCGCTGCACGGGGACAGAACGAAATTGGCGGCCCCATTTTCGAAACGAACTCGGTGGTTCGGCGGGCTCCACTGTGTCGCCCTACGATAAGAGAAAGGACTCCACGGCTCTCGTAACAGAAGGTCCTATGTCGTCAGTCTGGCTGTGGTCCCTCCAATGTTGATTGGCACTGAGGACTGCCGAAGCCCAACGCTTCCCGGGTTCTTGAAAGTATGTCCTCCACTAATTTGTCAAACGGTTCCTGAAGCCCTGCCAATAAACGTCAAATTCCCATGCTGTCCCAATGGGGAATGATGGCCAACTTGGTCTGAGTGCGTACCTGCGTTAGTCTAAGCCATTGCCTCACTAGGGTAAATTACCTTAGATGAGATGACTCGGAATTGTGATTGGCCAACCCATTGCGCACTTCACCGCCTGCCTTTTTGGTCCTCACGTCTCCCCGTATCACACCACGGAGGCGCAATTGGCGAGACATCACGAAGCCGTAAATGGTCCCGTGTTGAATCATGATAGTGCCCATGGGGCCGCGTCTCCCGACCTTGGTGGTGGGCTCTGCCAGAACCTCAGCCTACCTCCACCGGCCGTCGCAGTTGCGCTTCCTGCGCACAATATCCACTCGTAGGTGTCTCCAGCCCCGGCCCAAAGCACGCGCCGTTGCCCGTTCCTTCGCCGGAGCCGTGCTCCAGAGCTGACCTCGGCCATGCCTCCGTAGCTCCCCGATCGTCGGCCAATCGTCATCTCCGGCCCCTCAGGCGTGGGAAAGAGCACGCTGTATAGGCAGCTATTTGCCCGCCATCCCAACCAGTTTGCGCTCGCTGTCTCGCACACGACCCGCCTGCCCCGGACCGGCGAGCACGACGGCGTGGACTATCACTTTGTGACCCGGGAGACCTTCGACAACCTCCTTGCGAACAACGCCTTCCTGGAACACGCCGAATATGGCGGCAACCGCTACGGCACTAGCAAGTTGACTGTTGAGGAGCAGAGTCAGACTGGCCGGGTTGTGCTCTTGGACATTGAAATGGAGGTAGGATTTATGAAACCATTGTGTGACCGAGAAACACGAGCATTATCTCGGAAACCCTCCTCGGCCCCTATTTCCCGGTCGTACTAATATGTGTTACAGGGCATCAAACAGGTCAAGAAATCAGGCCTCCTTGCTCGCTACGTCTTCGTCGCTCCACCGTCTTTCGAGGTCTTGGAATCCCGCCTACGGGGACGCGGCACTGAAACTGAAGAGAGCATACAGAAAAGACTAGCGAGGGCGAAACAAGAGATGGAGTTTGCCAACATTCCCGGGACACACGACCGGATTATCATTAGTGACAATGTAGCATACGAAGCGTTCGAGGATTTTGTGTTCCAACCAGTGGATTCAGAAACGAGTTAATAGCGCTACCATAAAAGAGAAAGCACAATGAAGCCGCCGGCTGGCTGATAACAACAACCTCCCGTCTATAGCATGGTAGAATCGAACCGGGTGCCTAGCAGAGCTTGTCTACTTGCCGCAACCTCCAAAGCAACAGCACTAATCCTTCGCAAAAACATGGGGACATTGAGTTGAATTAAAGCGTAAGAAATAGTAACAAAGCTCGTAAGGTAACAGTAAAAGAAACGAGATTGTGTATCGGGAACAAGTCTGACAAATGAGGGAGCTCGTGGACGGGGCATCAGAAGGAGTCAAGCTCGGCTCGGTCAAATCCCCAACCAGTCCCAACCTCTCTAGGGTATGATATTTTTTCCTGCTCCATCGTGCAATCCTGTGCCTGGTATTATCGTCCGCATCCTCTCGCCTCCAGCGGCAACTTTGCTTAATAAAACCATGAGAAGACTATGACAACCGCTTCGTGACCACTGAAGGATAAGCTGACCTCCATGGGCACAAGGGCAAGTCAAATAAATGTAGGCGGCGCAATGTAGACAGAGGTCCTCGCCTCATATCGTCAAAACGCTTGACCTACTTCGCCATCGTGAAACAGCGTACTCTCTCCGGGACGACCAGAGCAAGCAGCCTTGCCCATCTAGTAGCCGTTCATGGTCATGCGTTGCGAGCTTCGGCTCAGCTCCCGATCGGCAGAGGGGCTGATGGGTCTGCTGCTGGCACCACCGGCGTGGGCGCTGCTCTCCTTCAGGGCAAGCAGCTGCTTGGCACGGAAGGTCTCGTAGTGGGTTTGCGAGGTGGTCTCGATGAGATCCTGGAGGTGGGTGCGGAGGAGGAAGTTGCGGAGGTAGACGAACTCGCAGTGGGTCTCATCCTCGACATTGATGACACCCCATCTGTTCTGGCGACCACGGACCTGCTTGCCGTTGACGATGATAGACTTCTCGGATCCAACGACGGCAAAGGAACGAGGCCCTGCTTGAATTAGCGACCGCCAGCTCAATGAACCGCCTTGACGAAACATACCTTGATTTGTCCATTCAGAGCACGCTCCTCGTCGTCAAACTCCTCGTTATCGTACGGGAACATCTTCAGGTTATGGAAAGCAAACTCCTCCTTGATGCGCTCCTTGAAGGCCTGGCGCTCCTCGATGGTCAAGGTATCAGCCTTGGCGATGACGGGGACAACGTTGACAACATCAGACAGCTTCTTGAGGACGACAATGTCGATGGGCTTGAGGGAATGGCCGGAAGGCTGGATGAAGAAGAGGCAGCAGTGGATGCGGGTGTCGGGAATGTAACGCTCTCGCTGCGCGGTGAGCTCCTTTCGCAAGTACGCGGAGTGCTGATCCTTGATATACTTGACGATGGGGTCCCAGCAGCGGTCGTTGTTGACGAGATCGCCGTAGCCGGGGTGTCAACAATGTTGAGCCTCAGACGCACGCCGTTCTCCTCGATGAGGTGGGAAACGGCCTGGATCTCGGTGGTGGAGCGGATGGGCTCGTCGGGCTGCATACGACCCTTGGAGTCGATGAGGTGGGAGGCGAAGATGGTGTTGATCAAGGTGGACTTGCCGAGACCGGTTTGACCTGGGGAGCGGAGAGTGTTAGCAGATACGCGAGGCCCCAACGACGATAGGCATTGGGGAGGTTGGTTGGCATTGCAGCCCGGCGCGTTTGGGACTCACCGACGCAGATGACATTGAACTGGAAGCCACGCTTGAGGAGCTTGCGCTCGATCTGAGACGTGATGCTGTCGAAGCCGACGTGGCTCTTGGGGAAGATAGTGCTGGCCATCGTGAAGATATTGAGGTCGAAGGGGTATGACGGAGCGGAGGAGAAAGGCTAGTTGCTAAGTGGTGAAGCTGCGAGGTGCCTATTCTAAGAAAGCGGATGCTTAGATGCCTGACGGGTCAATCAATGGACGAGTTGACGGCTCGGGCAGGTGACGGCGGTGAAGCGAGGCGAAGGGCAGGTCTTTTCGACGTCAAGGTGATGGTGAG
The DNA here is from genome assembly GCA_020081605.1 of Albifimbria verrucaria. NCBI lineage: Eukaryota > Fungi > Ascomycota > Sordariomycetes > Hypocreales > Stachybotryaceae > Albifimbria > Albifimbria verrucaria. The sequence goes on from JAHREC010000013.1 coordinate 4,729,413, forward strand.
GCCGGGAGGGAGACTTTTGGGCACAGATCGTGGTCTGAAGTCAACCGTCGTGTTTCCTGCCAGCAATAATTTCCAGTGGTCCAATCTGGGGAGGTGCAGCGCAGGGACCAAGAAAGGGGGCAGAGCGAAGGGCGGCTTCTGGATCTGCTGGAGCTGCCTGATTGGCCAGGAACATTCAAGTACCGTCCGTGCCCCATGGTACCTGGGTCCTCTCGCTGATTGGCTGCACGACACCTGACCTGACCTGACCTGGGCCTGGCCGCTGTCTCGGGCAACTTTTTGGATGCAGACTTTTGAGCGACCGTTTCGCGAGAATCATCCCCGATCCCCAGCCAACGAGCTCCTCTGCCGAGCTGCTCAATCCCGAACCTACCACCGACCACGACTTTGGAAGCTGCAGCTGTCGTCAATTCGTGCAGCACGAGGCAGTCGGCGTCCGGCACACCTAGTGGGCTGGCTTGCGAAATTCATATAGCCATCATCCGCGCATACGTCTGCGAGGTCATTCCTAACGCACACGCGACATTGGATACTCTTCGTCAGCTCGGAACTCGACCGACCGACTACTGATTCGTCGGCAAGTCATCAAAATGGCTGCCATCAGTGCTTCTCTCCTCCCGAGGCTGTCCTCCCCGGCTGTCTTGGGCACCTCCCGCTGGGCAACTTTCTACACGCGACACTTCACGCCCCGACTCTTCCCTACGCTCTCGATTGCACTCCCGGTCTAAGCCTCAACATCCCCGCCCTCCTCGACGACATTTGGGAGTCGATTCTGCGTGCCGCGCCCAAGAAGAAGATGTCGCATTCTCGCAAGAGGCATAGGCAAATGGCTGGCAAGGCCCTCAAGGACGTCAATAACCTGTGCAAATGCCCCGGATGTGGACAGACAAAGCGGACGCACCGGCTGTGTTCCCACTGCTTGGAAGGTTTGTGCAATTCTTTACGAGCCTCGTGCTATCGGCGACTGACCCTGCTATTAGAAATGAAGAACATATGGCGCGAGGACGACCCTAAGCACGACATGAGCAAGATACTCTGAGTGGAACGGGGACTTGCAAAGAACATGGCTTCTGTACCAGAACATTGTATACTCATTTAAGGGAGGATGGTGCACATTATTTGGCGTTGGTGGGCTTTGTTGGCCTGTGTAGACTATTTAAAATCCTTCCATGTAGACAGGATGTCATCTTGAAGTGGTTACCTCCATATCAAAACTACTTATTTTTGGGGCGCTCGCAAGCACCCGCTCAAGCACAATAGAACCAACTCATAAATATGCTCTTGCAAGATTAGCACATTCTTAAACACGTATTTGGAATGAAAACATAGAAATTAGAGTAACATTGCTCGTGTGTGCATTGAGCTTGGGTCGTCCTGTGGACATTCGAGGCCCAAGTTCCGTTGTGACATCAAAACCCCACTACTACAGCAGAGTGTGAAGTCACCACCGACTCACTCTCAACCTCCACATTGAGCACGGCACATCCGCCGGACAAGCATCCAGTCATGGTAAGCCTAGCACAAAGCCGCGATGATGATTTATTCTAACCGAGGCATAGTCTAAACAATACCTGACTGTACACACGGTGGATAATGGTCAACAAACCCGCCCTTGACCCCGCCACCGCAGCAGAGGTCAAGCCTCTCGAGAATCAACCCGGCTGACATTCAGTAGCACACGTCACCGACATATTCTCCGTTGCAGCGACTCCAAGATCGGTCCTCTCGGCAAGCGGCTCCTCTACGCTGCATGTTCACGACACTACTGATCCATCATTTCCTCTGAAGCAGTCCATCTCTGACGCTCACAAGCTTGGCTGCCACCACATCTCCGCGTCAAGAAATGGCCGTTTCGCTGCTAGCGCTGGCTTTGGTGGTGAGGTAAAGATCTGGGCTTTGAACCAGGACACAGGAGAATGGGGCCTCGAGGGCGAGATTCCCAAGTCCTCGACCAAGGCTGGTGAGGTCTGGGCACTGGCCCTGAGCGAAGACGGTAGCTACCTCGCTACAACGACTGTTGACGGCAGGATAAACGTGTATGACGTTGCCGATGAGAAGAAGCCCAAGATTCGGGAATATGAGACTGGCAGTGCTGGCTCCGGGAGCTTCGGTATGTGCGTGGATTTGAGCCGCGATGGCAAATTCACTGCCAGCGGTCACCAGAACGGCGCTATTTACATTTTCAACAATGATACCGGACGAATTTTGTATTCACTTTCCGGTATGCTCCCACAGAACTACCATGGATTCTATGAGAGGCTAACAAACACTAGGCCTGGCAAAGCCTGTACGTGCTGTGGCATTTTCGCCCGGTAACAGCAGACTCGCCGCAGCCGGAGACGCTGGCATCATAGCTCTATACGACATGAAACATGGCGAACATGTAGTAAATCTTACGGGCCACTCGTCCTGGATCACAACTATTGACTGGAGCGATACTGGCGAGTTTCTTCTCAGCGGCTCCATGGATGGCAAGGTCAAGGTCTGGTCGATTGAACGCAGCGCCTGCGTCGCCACTCACAGCGAGACGGACAAAGCACTCTGGGCTGTCAAATGGTTACCGAAAACCGCAAGAAGCGAGATGTTCTGCACGGCCGGTGCACACAGAAGCCTCTCGTTCTACCGTGAGGCTACGGGTGGTTGAAGCTAGACAAAGTTCTGTGGTGAAAGGACTACATACTACAGTACTAGAACAATGCATTATGAATGGCACCATGATAGGCATCACATTAAGTCTTGAACGAAACTTGTTGTCTAAAGCCATGACGCATCAATCGAGTTGACCATCAAGATCAACATACAGGCAGGCAGGCTGAACGTATCACGTGACCTCGTTTCAATCTCGCGTTGCCCCGCCAAAATTGAGGCTCCATCAATATGTCCAATCTCGTCATAGGCCACACATCACCTTGTCACTGTGTAGCCACCCATCTTCACACATCCACTTTCATTGCATCGACCTTGAAATAGATCGCCGGGCCCATATATCGTATAACTCTATCATCGCAGTCGCTCATCCTTATACTGTCGTTCTTCATCTATCCTAGGATTTCTCTATTCGTTGTATCTGTCGTAACAATGCCTACCACCAGACGATCAACCGGAAGTGCCAAGGCACGGGGTGCGACGTCTAAAGGACAGTCAACAATCAGTTTTGCCCACAGAGTCACCAAGAATGTGCCCAAGGACACTAAGAAGGCAATCATCTCTCCTTCTGTCAGCAAACTTGAGCAAGTAGAAGCGCCTAGCCCTGCTCGGGATGAGGTCAAGGAGATTCACGTTGAAGAGCCAGAGCACGCTGAGGAAGTAGAGGTTGAGACTAGCCAGCCAGCCGTGCCCGAAAAGTCAGAGGTGGAACTGAAGGCCGAAAAAATCACCGATGCTCAGATCAAGAAGTATTGGAAAGACATTGAAAGTCAACGAATTGCACCACGAGTACACCAGCAAGATCTGGACCTCAGTGAAAAGATTCTGCGGTATTTCGACGTGAGCTCGCAGTACGGGGTGAGTCAATTCCACGATGCCCAAAGCTTAGGTATTATGAAATGTGAGCAAGCAAATACTAAGATGTGCTATAGCCTTGCGTTGGTATTACCTGTCTCAATCGATGGCATCGAGCTGAGCGGCTGGGCCTCAAGCCCCCAGTGGAGGTTCTCGCTGTTCTTCTGAACGAGGAAAAGAACGGCAATGCCGGAATCGAGACAGCACAGATGGATCATATTTTGAACGCTGCTGCTGCCGGAGCCTAATCTCCCATGGATGATTTTCAATGTGTTTGCTGCGGAATGGTTTAATTTGTGATGAACAATGGCGTCTCGGCGATATTGGTGTTGGAAGGCGATGCTATGAGAATTGTTTTTAGACTCAAGTGGTTCCCCCATCGAAGATAGTCTTGTTCTATTAACATATTCTATCTTTTATACCCTCAGCTACTATTTGCGGCTCTTTCTAGTACCATATGCTCCTAGTTCGATGGTGGGAAATTGCTCTTTGCCAGCCGCTTCCATTTCCTTCATTGTGTCGTAGAGGAAGAAATCTATCAGGATTGCGTTCACATGTGTATCCGGATGTGCCTTGACAATCTCCCGACGAATCAACTCAACACACCAGATACTGCATGCTATTGATGTTATCAGTAAAGAAGTTTTACCGGCTGCTTGCGTAGTCTTTCTCACCTCTCAGTTGTACCTCCCATGGCGTCCCACTTTCAATCACTTTCTTGTCAGTGATGGCGGCCGCGACAGAAGGGCTGCAAGAGAGTGCGCCCAGAGAAATTAATATCTGAGGAACTCGGTAGTCGGCAAACATAGTGATCTTGTCGATGTCTCGGAATTCACCGTAAGATTCGCCATTGAAGCAAGCCCACAGGTCAGCTACAAGAATCTGAGCCCGTTTAAGTAGTCGAATAGGTTTTCGTGTGCCCTCAAACTTGTGCTCATCGCGGAAGCAAGCAAAGTCCCGCGCTAGTATGTTGACAAGACGTGCAGCTGAACCATCTGCCGCAGCAATTACATTGGTAAAGGAGCAGTTATAGTGCTGAACTACGAGTTAAAATCTGCAACCAGGCCTGTCCTGGGATTCACTGACCTCATATAGGACTCTTCCTGACTCTCTGAGGCAGTCCAGACGTTCTTGGAGCAGAGGCATTTCCTCTTCTGTGCAGGAACGGAAGACATGCCTCAAGGACTCAAGTGTGCAGTCTTCTTCACTTTGCCAAAAATGAGGATCAGTGATAGGGATCCCTGAGTACACCTTAGCGTTCATAGTTGAGATGAATTGAAGAGCCACACAAACCTTCCTCGAGAGCTCTTTGTAATGATGCTACAAGACTCCAATAACCTGTCCATCGTTTTCCTTTGTACTCTACAGCGTATCGCTCCTCATCCGGGAGTTCAGACCAGAAAGAAAAGTTGAGGAGATCCATAATGAAGATGAAGGCCACGGTGCTTTCATCTTTAGTCTTGGGGTGAAGCTCGTGCTCAGCCCAGGTGGCTGTTGAGTAATTCTTTTCTTGCATCTGAGTATAGATGCTCTCGGCAGCGTTCTTGGTCGCCCGCATGTCAATGGCGACGTCGATGCCATTGTTGTAGACGAACTCGGCACTTTCGAGGACGCCCGTCTCCGGCTCATCTTGGATCTTGAGCTTGCCTTGGAGGTGCTCGCGAAGAAGAGCCAAGAGCTCGGGATCAGCCTCGTCGTCGGACATGATAAGGGTTAAAGTGATATGGTTAATGTGCTGCGGTTGAAGGTGAAAACCACCAATATCTGAGTAAAACTTGCGACTATGGTCAAAGCACTAAGTTAAGCGGTCCGGTTTGGGGAATGGATCGCGGGGCTGCAAACTGTCTAGTGGCTACAGGTGAAATATCGTGTCTACCTACGTAATTTGAATGCTACGAAGGCCATGCCGAGTCTAAGTTGGAATGGTACGGATTCCAAGTATATAAGAGTCTAATTTGCAACTTAGCTAATTATTCAGATGAATATTTTGAGTTGGTGAGGCGTCAGTTTGGTCATCCGGACCTCAACGAAGGGTCCTGTGGTGAGTACTTAACGTTATTAGTGGGCATCTTTAGGGGACCCTGGGAGGCGATTACAGTGGGCAAGCTGTTTATTCGAACATCAAGTGAGTTGCGATGTTGAGGAAATGCCACCATCTATACAAGCAATCGAAAGCCATGTTACCCATTCTCGTAGTCTCCAATTCCTCGTCGTCTCTGAGAGTGCAAGCCAGGGAATTAATATGCTATTCGTACCGTGAGAAATTCTGGATTGCTCTCAGCTGCCTCCAGTTGCACGCATTCAGCAGCCCACCTGCTGGGTCAACAAGGCAGCCAATCACGTTGCAGCTGCACAGCTGGGATCCTGAGAGCTGCCCTGCCTACCGATTTCATCTGACCTCATCATTGGTCGCGAACTTGTTCCCGTAAAGCCATCGCAACTCAGCACCAACACCACAACCTCACGCGCCCAGTTCGGATCCCTTTACGCCCTCTACAGAAACCGCACCAACCATCACTATCCATCTCGCTGCTCGGCTTCATCCGTAGTCGAGCGGTGGCGCACTGCAACGATGGAGGCGACAAGCGCAACCAAAGAAGCCGTTGCTCCGACTACCTCAGCTTCAGCTCCAGAGCAGACGCCTCAACCGGCTGCTACCTCCAATGCGCCGCCCCGAGGCCGACTCCCGCAATGAAGCGCGATAGATACAATCACCAGTCTCTCGGCGCGTCGCTGAACACTTCTGTTAAACAGGTACGATGAAGCCTCGAACTCTCGAATCCGACGAACCCTTCCAGCGCACTCCATCGCGAACCCGCCCGAGCACATCGAGTCGGTCGCAATCTGCTAGACACACAATTTAGACTCTGTGCGGCAGGGTACATCGTGCTACAGCCTTTCTTCACGTGGTCCGCTAACCATTTAATTGTGTACAGGCGCGCGTTCTCATGGTTGGTGCAGGTGGCATTGGCTGCGAGCTCCTCAAGAATCTTGTTCTGACCGGTTTCGGAGAAATCCATGTGGTCGACCTCGACACGATTGATCTGTCAAATCTAAACCGCCAATTCCTTTTCCGACAGGAACACATCAAGAAGCCGAAAGCATTGGTACGAGCCTCGTGACCTTGTATTCGCGCATTGCTGACCACTGGTCCAGGTTGCCAAAGACGCTGCCCAAAAATTCAACCCCAATGTCAAGATTATTGCGCACCACGCCAACATCAAGGACGATGGGTTCGGCGTTGGTTGGTTCAAAGACTTTGCCATTGTATTCAACGCTTTAGACAACCTAGACGCGAGACGACATGTCAATAGAATGTGCTTGGCGGCAGACGTGCCTCTCATTGAGAGTGGAACTACTGGCTTCAATGGTCAGGTGCAGGTCATCAAGAAAGGTGTGACAGCCTGCTACGACTGCACCCCAAAGGAGACGCCCAAGTCGTTTCCCGTGTGCACTATACGAAGCACCCCTAGTCAGCCGATACACTGCATTGTCTGGGGCAAAAGCTATCTGCTCAAGTCGGTTTCGCTCCATCCAGCTACAACACCCAGAACGAATTGCTAACAATTTTACAGTGAAATGTTCGGTACGAGCGAGGACCAGGCAGCGTTTGATCATTCAGAAGATGCTGAGAACGGTAAGCCAGGAAGTAATCGTTGCAAAGAATTCATTAGCTGACCCCTGATGAAGCGCAAGAAATCGAAGAGTTGAAGAAAGAGTCACAAGCACTGAAGGAGATTCGGGATGCCATGGGCACTCCTGAATTTGCTCAAAAGCTTTTCGACAAGGTATTCAACTCAGACATCGAAAGACTTCGATCTGTGCAGGATATGTGGAAGTCTCGTCGACCACCTGAGCCACTCAAATATGAGACCGTCCTTGCTCAGGCCAAGGATGCCTTGGAAACCAAAGAAGCTATCCTGAATGATGGACAGAAGGTCTGGTCTCTGGAGGAAAGCTTGGCTGTTTTCAACGACAGCATTGAGCGATTGAGCAAGCGATGGCTGCAGATGAAGGAGTCAAAGGAGCCATCTGAAGCAGATCCTGTCATCACGTTTGACAAAGACGACGAGGATACGCTAGATTTCGTGGCCGCCAGCGCAAACATCCGCTCCACAGTCTTTGGCATCGAGAGAAAGTCCCGCTTCGACATCAAGCAAATGGCTGGCAACATTATCCCCGCAATCGCTACTACCAATGCGATTGTTGCAGGACTGTGCGTGTTGCAGTCGTTCAAAGTGCTGAAGGGCGATTATTCGGCTGCCAAGGAGGTAAGCACCAAGTATCGCATACTCGTGGATTGATTCTTATCTATCATAGGTATTCTTGACTCCGTTTGCTCCAGCGAGATTATTGGCACCCGACAGGTCGCGCCAACCGAATCCAGCCTGCCCTGTTTGCAGCGTCCACTATACAACTGTCACGGCAGATCTTTCGCGTGCCACGCTGAAGGATCTAGTGGATGGCTTCCTAAGGGAGCAGCTCGGCTACGGCGAAAAAGACCTAGTTGTCAACAATGATATTGGTATTTTGTACGACGTGGATGAAACAGAAAACCTCCCGAAGAAGCTCACAGAACTTGGTAAGACTCAGACTCACTTCTATTGTTTACAAATGCTGACTAAATATACAGGTATCAAGAATGACAGCTTCTTAACTGTCATTGATGAAGACGACGACGACGCAGTAGTCAATGTGGTTATCAACATCCAAGAAGGGTTTGTGCGACCTATTGCCAAAACTTGCGAACTAAAGCTAACGAACTCAGTTCTTTGGATTCCGAAGAGGGTCCGATCAAGGCTTCATTCAAAGAGCCGCCTGAGCTCCCACGCAAGCCTAAGAAGACAGAGCCCGCAGAAACCAACGGCAACGGGCAGCAAAACGGCAAGCACTCGCTCGACACTGGTGATCAACCAGAGTCAAAAGGCGTCAAGAGGCCACGACCCGAGGATGATGAGCATCCAGCAAAGAAGGCAAAGCTTGCCGCCTCGTCAGATGATGATGTCGTTGTTGTTGATGATGCTGGTGGTGCGATAGTCATCGACGACGACTGAGGTGATGACTCTTTGGATCAATAAAGAATCACGACTCTGTTTTAATTTTGCCAGGTTCAAGCGGCGCTTAGCCCGCCGTCTAGATTCAGGACGCAGTTATTGGCAAATTCATTCGCAGCGAGAAACACGGCAGCATCAGCGATCTCGGCTGGGTCTGCAACTCGTCTCAGGGGGTATCGTCGAGGTATGCTTTCTTTAGCTCGGGCTTGAGCTCTATAAATGTCTGTATATTAGCAATTGGAGAGGAGGCAACTATTATGGCAACACTACAACATTCAGGGAACGGGGTCTAGGGGTTGCACTCACGATCCCACATGGGACTTTCGACCCAACCCGGGAGAAGGGCGTTGACACGGACAGACCGGGAGGCCATCTCAAGGCAGAGAGCGCGCGTGAAGCCTAAAACACACAACGGTTAGCATCGCGGGGCATGTACATTAAACTTGAGAAGCAGAATCTTCTGGCTATTTCGGAAGCAGTCTGATGGATAGGAGCATAAAACAACTGACCTACTACACCAGCCTTGGAAGCAGCGTAAGCTGAAGCTCCAAGTCCACCTTTCGTAGCCATGAGACTGGAGACATTGATTATGCATCCTTGTGTGACGGTAAGTTAGTGAAAAAGATATGAGTGAGGATGTTGGGGTCATACCCTTGGGTTGAACTTTTGCATGCTTGCACACTAGCATGGTAGCTAAAAGGTTGGTGTCAACAATCTCTTTGAGGTGCTGGTCGCCGGTACGCTTCAGTATCGACGTCTGTGATATGCCAGCACAGTTGACAAGAACGTCAACCTTTCCAACGCCAACTTTGCCCGAGCCCTGGAAAGTTTTAAGTAGGTTAGAAAAGGCATATGGCTTGAAGAGAGAGAGAGAGACAGAGAGAAAAGGGCTGTCTAACTTTGGGGTCAAAGACAGCTTGAATGCTTTCCGGCTTCGAGACATCTAACGGCAGGAACTGGTGCTCTGACGGTACGCCTGGAGTCTCGTGAAGCGGCTTATAGGGCGTCAGCTCAGCCTGAAGCCTAGGCTTTGCCTGCAGGGCGGTCCGGCCGAGGATTGACACGACAGCACCTTGCTGTGCGAAGGCGCGAGCAATGTGGGAGCCAATGATGCCGGTCGCCCCGACTACAGCGCAATGCTTGCCGGCAAAGCGGAGGGACATGATGAGCGGTGAATATTGGGGTTATATTAAGTGACTAGTTGAGGATTCTGAGGAGTTGAAGAACAAGTCGAGAGGAATTATATCAGGCTTCGGATGTGAACGCAGGGCATTGGGAGTGAGCGAGACGTCTAAACCGCCAGTGTAAACGAATAAACGTGACGGAGCTCCAAGACACAGCTTGCTTGAGCTGTGGTGGATACTGCCTGTGCCATAACGTTAGGACGCTAATTTTGCCTAGCGGGACCCGTCAGGAGACTGGGCTAATTTGCTGGGAAATACTATGTACAGTAAAAAAAAAAAGAAGCCCCATGTCATCATCGCCATCATCATTGGTTCTGGTCCCTGCACCGAATGTCTTGTGTGTCTTGGGCTGCAGCACGGAGCCAAGATAGAGTAGGGAGGGCAAGGTCCCTGGATCTGATAACCTACAGGTACCTACAGTACCATACAGTGAGATGCAAGTATCAGCAGGATTTTCCAAATTTGGAAGAGAACACTTTGCCCACCAACAGCGACAACCCCACCCGTCAGCAGCAGCAGCAGCAGCAGCAGCAGTAACAACAGACCAGCGCGCTCACAGTTATTACTGAACTACAATGACCCCATGGCTGATGGCAGGCTTAGTTTTCGTTGGTGCCTCCATGTTACAGGAAGCGTGCCTGTAGCGGCAGTAACTTGGGTACTACTTTGGGGGCATGTTTCAGTGTATGAACGGTGGGGTGCAAAGGAGCCCTACCATTAGCATGGAGGGGACAGTGAGGTACTTGTAGGCCAGGCCAGGCCAGGTACAGGCTAGAGAGGTACCTATGCACTATGTATGTAGTCAAGGTAAGGTAATTAAAGAATTGACGTTTTCCCTGAAAGCGGCAGGTTCCTTCTGGGTCTTGGTCCTCTTAGTGGTCGCTCGAGGCCGCGGTCCATCCCTCTGCTCTGCCACCACCTTCGCTCTCCGTTGCTCGTCGCCTCTGCTCGATGTCGACCGTCTCGCCCGTCTTGCAGCCATCCCACCTCCCTGTCCAAGACATCGCCGTCGACCGCCTGCGATTCCCACCATGAGTGGCGGCACGCGACCCGAAGCTGCCCCGCCGTCATCCACCGCGACCACCACTACCACCACGAGCACCGCAGCCGATACCACCACCTCTCCTTCTTCTTCCTCCCCTCCTCACGATGCTGCTGACAACGTCCCCGACGCGGGGCTCCGGAGCCTCAATCACTGTACGTCTGCCGTCGCCTACTGGCGCCTTGCCCTCAAGGGACGGCCCGCTCCATGCGCCCACCTTGCTGACCCCGTCCGCCTACTGTAGATAAGAGAGCTCTACCAAAATGGCGGTATAACCTGCGCCAGCAGGCGCTGCCTCTGATCCGATGGGAAACGCCCTATCTCGCCTGGATGCAGGATAGGCTGCGCACGCCCGCTCTCGACAGCTACTTTGCCATCACGGCCAACCTCGGCACTCATACGTTTTTCATGATTGGGCTGCCTATCCTGTTCTGGTGTGGCTACCCAGCCTTTGGGAAGGGGTATGTATGAGCCATTGTGCGCCAACGCCCGCCCGTGCCTCGAGATGCTGACATACTCGGCCTAGACTTGTTCATATACTGGCTCTTGGAGTCTTCTGGACTGGTTTTATCAAGGATCTATACTCGCTACCCCGACCGCTGTCGCCGCCCCTCCATCGCATTACCATGTCTGGCTCCGCCGCTCTCGAATATGGTTTTCCGTCCACCCACAGCGCCAACGCCGTATCTGTCGCCGTCTACGGATTGCTTGTTTTGCATAGTCCCGACAATACTTTGTCTCCGACTACGAAAACGTTCCTCGAGGGACTGGCATATTTCTATGCTATTTCCATCATCTTCGGTCGGCTCTACTGTGGCATGCACGGCTTCCTCGATGTTATCATTGGGTCAATTATGGGCGCTGCCATTTCCTTGGTTGAGTTTCACTACGGCCCATGGTTGGACGAATACATGCACACGAGCTCGTGGGTTGCCCCAGTTATCGCAGGCCTCATTATCATCATCCTCGTGCGCATCCACCCGGAACCTGCAGATGACTGTCCCTGTTTCGATGACAGTGTTGCCTTTGCTGGTGTTGTGATCGGTCTTGAATTCGGCACCTGGACATACGGAAAAATCCCCGGCGACCCTTGGGACACTCACGCCTACGCGGACAGTGCGGTAGACATCCTGCCGCTTGGGTTGATATTGAACGTGGCCCGTATCGTGGTGGGAGTGCTCGTCATTTTCGCCTGGCGCGAGACAATGAAACCGGCCATGCTCAATTTCCTCCCTCACGCATTCCGTCTGATCGAACAGCTCGGTCTGAGTCTCCTCGACGATTCTTCACGCCGGCCAGTGAATACAAGTCCGTGCCCCCAGGCTCCCGTATCGATACCCTGTTTCCTACCGCCTCAGACTTTCCCCGAATGGTGGAGAGTATTCGACATCCCACAACCCGTGGACGTTCCGTATCTATAGGTCCGCAGAGCGCGGCGGATGCGTATGAAACGTTGGCTTATCGGGAGCGACGACGCCGGGAGAGCGTCGGCAGCAACCAAAGCCTGAACACAAAGTCCAGCAACAAAGAGTTGAGAGGGAAAGACGATGAGAAGCGAAGCAAGGACTCGCACGCCTCAAACGCGAAAGCTTCGGGCGTGCAGAGACCTTCGCTGAACGAATACAAGGATAAAATGGGCGAGGGTGAGGTGATTATCACACCGCCGCAAGACAACGACAGCGATGTCATCTACGTCGGCCAGGAAGATGAGCTCGAGGAAAAGGAGGTCTTCTCTCGTCTGGTCAAACCTCGTGTCAGGTACGACGTGGAGGTTGTGACCAAACTGGTCGTTTACACAGGTAAGCTCTACTGCTCGGCTTGTCTTGCTTGCGTTTGAACTAACATGGATACTCCTCAAGGCATCGCTTGGTTAGCCGTGGCGCTGATACCGCTCATGTTTGAGTTTGTTGGGTTAGGAACAAACCGTAATGACAAATGAAGTTACTATCTTATCCTTGTAAATAGTGGCTTTGTAGCCTACAGTAATCGGCATGGAACGATAGATGCATTATGTGTTTATGGGTTTTTATAGCCAGGCGTTACGAACACTGCTGAGGGTGGGAGGTTGGACCTTGGATGAATGGGATCGTTGCACCGGTAATCAATACATTTTGGGCAACGTAGTTGTTTTCCTGCATGTCACCTAGCTCAGATCACGATTATTTTTATTTTTTAGGAAATAAGCAATATGCATTGAAGAGAGCTGCTTGGCCTTGAGAGATCAACGTCTTATGGATGGTGGAAGGGGTTCAGCCAACGATGAAATATGATTGGTCAAAGGATGCCCACCAAAGCTGTAGTGGGTCAAGGGACTTAAATGGGCAAAACACGCTCCAACGCGGTTCGGCGCGTCCATCAGAATTCTGAATGACCTCACATTACCATTGAAAATTGTCAGTCTCGTAACGACGCATCTTGCCAGTCCAGAACACATTCGATCCTATAATTCATAACATCTTAAGGTTGCTTGAGCTATACAAAAGCCCAAAATGTCGGACTTTGAGGATGAGATGGACGTGGATGCCCCTCCACCATCGAAGGACATCGCCTTCACGGCAGAGAGCAGCAAGGGCAAGCGAAGCGCCGCCAACTTGCCCGTCGAGGCTGAAGATAGTCTACCTTGGTAAGGGCTCCCTAAACACGAATTGCTTTGAGAGAGATTGCTGACCACTACGATAGGGTAGAAAAGTACCGGCCGACGACCTTGGCCGATGTGTCGGGCCACCACGACATCCTAGCGACCATCAATAAGTTCGTCGACTCCAACCGCCTCCCACATCTCCTCTTCTACGGACCGCCCGGCACGGAAAGACGTCCACCATCCTCGCCCTGGCCCGGCGTATCTACGGCACCGCCAACATGCGGCAGATGGTGCTGGAGCTCAACGCCTCGGACGACCGTGGCATTGACGTGGTCCGCGAGCAGATCAAGACGTTTGCGAGCACGAAGCAAATCTTCACCATGGGCGCGTCGTCCAAAGCCAACTCCATGGCCGGCTTCAAGCTCATTATCCTCGACGAGGCTGATGCCATGACGAATACGGCCCAGATGGCGCTGCGTCGCATCATGGAGAAATACACAGTCAACACCCGATTCTGCATCATCGCCAACTATTCTCACAAGCTCAGTCCCGCGTTGCTGAGTCGTTGTACTCGCTTCCGCTTCAGCCCGCTCAAGGAGCCGGATATCAGAGTGCTTGTTGAGAAGGTTGTGGAGGAGGAGGCGGTGAACATTGGCGAAGAGGCCGTTGATGTGCTAGTAAAGCTGAGCAAGGGTGACATGCGAAGAGCGCTGAACGTGTTACAGGCGTGTCATGCCTCAGGTGGGTGGCCTTGTCCCAGCGCCAGATATGTCATGTTCAAACGAGCTAACTTGTGATAGGCACCCCGTTGAGAGAGAAAGATGCCCCAAGATCCCTGACCGTGAAATCCAGAGAGAAAGGGTCACAACTGAGACAATTTACAACTGCATTGCGGCGCCTCAGCCCGATGCCGTCAAGGAGATCATGTCGACCCTGCTCAACACATCGGATGTGACGAGCTGCCTCAGCACAATCAACTCAATCAAGGCGTCACAAGGACTGGCGCTGGCAGACATTATTACGGCACTGTCCGAGGAGTTGGCGAAGCTAGAGGTGAGCCCCGAGGTGATGATCTCGTGGCTCGATGGCCTTGCGGAGATTGAGCACCGGGTATCAGCAGGTGCGAGCGAGACAGTGCAAACAGGTGCGGTTGTTGGAGTAATAAGAGGAGGCGTTGAGTTGATGAGCCAGTGAGAGACATTATACGGGTATGAGACGATGTGCATATAAGGAGTTGCTGGGACTTGGTCGATGAAAGAAGCTAGTTACTAGCTTGGATGGAGATTTAGGCCAGTCATCGGAGTGTGCTGTGTTATGACAATCTCTATGATAGACTATTAGTTCAGGCTGTATCCAGGTGCCAGTGAAGTGGTATACTGAAGATGATGGCTGGAAAGACACAGGAGAAGATATCGGTATTGTATGCTTGACAACAGTATTACTGTACTCAATAGATGAAAACATGTTCTATCGAATTTGTGATTCTTGGTTTCGAGTTCTAGTCTTTTGAATTGGGGAGTGGCCGTGCATAGAGTAAGCAAAGATGAGGACTGCAGAGTATGTAGGCCTCGGGTTTTCATACCAATTGTTATTCTTTGGAAATTGAATGAATTATAATAGATAAACAGATTATGACAAGACAATGGTTAATTTTTTCTTTGGGTTACATTAGGCTGTTATCATAACTCTTGGACTCACAACTATCGCAACGGCGATAAGTTGGAGTAGGAACTGATGATACACGAATTATATCAAAACTCAACGTCAGTGTAATTCTAAAGTAGGCTTACAACTTTTGATGCATATTCGATTCAGCAACACAAAAGGGCATGGCTTAGTAAGCTTCTTCTTCTTGTACGTGGTTTATCATGCTTGGCCCTGCCAGTTTCGGCCATGCATGCTTACAGCTTGTTCGGCGATAGAGAAATGTTCTAGCAACGTGCTGTCAGCTCTGCAGAAGCACCCAAGCACCCAAGGCTCCAACGTGACGAATCAACGCTGGTTGTTTGGTAACATTTAACGTTAACGTTAACCCCACGATTGGTTAAGCGGTACACAGCTGCAAGTACCCCATCGGCATTGAAAGAGTGGCCCAATTCGGCAGTTCGCATGATACTCTTTGATATGCGATAAGAGAGAGCCCAGGGCCCTTGCATGGGCATTCTTTAAGTGCACCAACCACACCTAAGTTGGGTGCTAGTAGTCGACTATAGTACCTACATCCTCCGCGCCCTCCCGCAACCTCCCCGGCTCAGTAATGTGAAACTGCCGAGCGCCGGCTTCAGATGCGTGGTATGCGACTGTGACAACAAGCTGCCGCATGGGAACAGCCTCCCCGACTGGACTCTTGCGACCGAGACGCGCCCAAAATGGCCCGAGCTGACCGGAACGGCATGGACCACGTCGAGTTCCCTGAGCAGGACATCACCAAGGTGCCGCATATCCTCCCTCACGAGCGCGTGTTCCCTATTCAGATTGGCGGCGACCTGTTCAAGCTGTCGGGCGCCTCCATTTCGTCGGACGGTGAGTTATTTCGGAGCCCGCGCCAGTCGCTCTCCTCTCCCTCTCCCTCTTCCTCCTCCCTCGTAGGATGTCGCAGCTGATCAGGACGTATGCGCCTCCGTCAGCCCCTCCTACTTTTCACAATACTTCTACTGTCAACTCAGGGCAGCCGCCGAAATGGCGACGACAATAACCCGCCTGTAAAGACGCTGTACATCGACCGCGATCCCATCACCTTTCGAGACATTGCCTTGCACTTGCAGGGTTACCATATCCAACCGCGCGACGGCACGCATTTCGTGCGCCTCTTTGCCGACGCGCAATTCTACAGCTGTAAGTAAAGGAAATGAAGCACGGACTCTTTGTTCCTCGGTTCCCTTTCTGAACGGCCATGAACTGACAGCCCCTCCCTCCGATAGTACCGAAGCTCATATCCCAACTATACGACGAGAGCATATTCATCTCCATAGGCCACCGCGAGTTTCAGATCCCCGCAGCATCTTCAACGACCCGGGTAACACGCCCAACTATTTCTCCCTCGGTTTCGCCGTCTTCTTCTCCAACCCAGAGGACCTGTTCCCAGGTCTCGAGCGCGAAGGCCTCATCCGCCCACCCTCCATTCTCCCACCCTCAGTACCAAACCGCAGCGCAGAGGTTTTCGCCGAGCTGCTCCAACTCCTCAAGGGCTACCCGGTCAACATTCGCAACGAGACGCACCGCCAGGAACTCCTGCGCGATGCGCGTTACTTCCACTTCAAGGGTCTTGAGCAACGTCTCATCCCCATTCAATCTCATATAACCAGCTACGACGGCGCGACGAGATCATCATTCGACTAGAGAATGTGCAAAAAGCGGTATTAGTGTTGCCCAAGGCATCACTCAGGTCAGAGAGGATGACCCGCTCGCCGGCTGGGTCAACTATGCGCGACCCTATGTCGACGAGCGACCAGCCGAGCTCGTTCTAGAAATCGGCGGCGAGGATACCAAGATACATTTCGTTGGGCCCAACCCGCGCGCCGAGTTCTTCCGCGACACAAAGCTCGTGTCGCGCGGCTCTTCGAAGTTATTGCGACCAAGCTCAATTTGCCCCCGACGACACAGCCACTGGGCCTGCTGATGGCCTCCGGCGGTGCCGGCTCACAGCCCGCCACACCAGGGAACACGCCGCTAAGCGAAGATCTGGTCCGCGTGTTGATCGAGCCCGAGACAGCCATCGTTCTCGACGGTAAAGAGCACGGCGAGGCCGGTGACCTGTCCACCGCAGCCTACTACACGCTCGACTCGCCGGCAAGCAGCAGTGCCGCCAGCGTCATCATGTCCAACCCACGCAAGCGAAGGCGAGCTGACACCAACACACCCGAGGAGTGGATCGTCCGCACCGGGCAGTGGCGACTGCGTATACAGGGCTCCAAGAGCGGTAAAAGCGCCGTTGAGTGCGTCCTCGTGGCAGTCAAACTGGACGCCGTCAGCTCAGAGCTAGGCAGGAATGCGGCAAGGTCGTTTCTGCTTTAGATAGTCCGTGGGGGTACAACTAACAACAAATACACAACTGCGTAACGGGAATCAAATCCCGTGCTTACTAGATTTACAGCTCGGAAGTATACAGCTGCGGCTGTGGGATACGGCAATGTAGTTATACGTCGGTGATGCCATGGTCCGGCACTGTTTTAAATATCACGGGGATATATCTCTATATACCTGCTCTCGGGAAACGGGTGGTGGTTATTTTTCACGCAAACACGGCAGTATCTAGGGGAGAATATGAACAGGGCATAAGTAGACTACATTTCTCTGTAGCGTTGAGCTGGGAAAGATCACAACATGGTGGTATTATACAAAATGCAGTCTGGTCAAAGGACGGTTCCAACGCCTCGTTTTTCCACCTGAGCTCCGGACATGACAGTAAAAGAAAACCCTGAAAAAGAAAAAGAAGAAAAAGACGGGAGAACAAGGACAAGGCTGGCCCAACTGAAAATCAACCTGGGGCATCTCCAACCGGAGACCGTGAATGCTCACGTCATGCTGTCCCCGACAGCCCCAAGCTTTACTTCCCCGACAAAGGACACACGGCGACGGCGTATTCGTGTCCTGTATCATCTCTTTCCATTACGGCATGCATCATTCTCGTCGCATCATTGTTGCCCATCATAACCATGCTTTCATATCGGGAGGGCCCATTTCATGATCGTCGTGGCTTGCCCGAGTTCTTGGTCGTCGGGGCGCTCATGTGCCTCTTCTCCTTGCCCTCTACCATCTTCTTGTGCGGCGTGGCTGCGCCCTGTGCTGCGCTTCTTGCCCTGCCCCTCCTCTCGCGGATCTTGGCTAAAGCCTGCTCGCGCGTCATGGTTGGCGTGAGCGCTGGGTCGTTGAGATCAAAGCTGGCGTTGCTGCAATTCGAGGGCGTGCGCAGCTTCTCAGCAAAGGTTGAGTCGGTACGGTCATTCTCGTCACGGATAGGGACTGTGGTCGTGGTCGTGGTGATAGTGTATGCTGCCGTAGAGGTGTGAGGTCGGGGAGGTTGGAAAGCCGACTCGCGCACTCCGACGCTTGCCGCCTCATCCTCAGCCGAGTATGTGGGAATGTTGGGAAGGGGGCGGTATGAGCATCACTGTGCGGCGCGTTGAGTAGTGAGGCAAGGGACATGCGCTCCTGGGCTAGCAAAGCAAAGTCCGGAGGGTCCACGGAGGGAGTTCTGGCGTACATTCGGGAGTTGCGCTCAGCAACGTCCAGGAGATCTGCAGACGTAACATTGACATTATCTTGCACTTCAAGAGTTGCGTGTGACTCCTTTTGGGCCTCTAAGACTGCTGCTTCTTGCTCAGAGACGGTACGAAAGATGCCCTCTCTGGGGCAGAAGATGGTGCTTCTTCGAGGCTCCTTCTTTGACCTTGGCTGGGTCGGTTCAGTCGAGGGTTCTTCCACCGACGGAATTACAATCGCGGCTTCGGGAATCTCCTGTTCGTGGTGTTGAATGGTATCGTCTTCAATCTCGTCCTCATCTTCAACGTCGGTGGTAGTCTTGGATTCAATGGCCAACTCAACGTCAGTATCCATAGGATCTGATGTATCGGTGGTGGTCTTGGATTCAGCGCCCGAGTCCAAGTCCGTATCCATAGGGTCTAAGGCGTCCGCACTATCGGTGATCTTCTCCACGGCAGGGGCTGCGCCTGTTCATGCTGCAGCGGCTCCGTGCTGCTCTTCGATCTCGATTTAGAGCATGCGCAGCAGTGCATTTCGCATTCTGCTTGCAAAAACTCAATCATCTCCTCGGCACGATCGGCTCTTTGCTTTTCCCAGCGAACTTGCAGAGTGAGGTCCTCGATCTCAAGCTCACTTGCTTCGGAGGAAAGGATCTCCATTGTCGATAATGAGACTCGCGGCTCCTTGCCTTGTCTCACCTTGAGCTTCTTGGGCGACGCAAACTCATCGTCTGGGCTGGCATTAGGCGGTAGAGGTATGCGCCCTCAGCAGCAATGCGGGCAACCTCCTCGTTCTTCGCGGCCGTCTTAAAGGCGTCACGCTCTTGCTCTACCAGCTTGATGCGCTCGAGGGCCTGTTCAAGCTGCTCTTGCACTCCTACGATCTGGTAGCGGGCTGTGAAGGCTTCCTGCTCCCTAGCTCGGCTCCTTTCTTTCTCACGCTCGAGATCCTCCTCCATTTGCTTGACTGTGCCACGCGCCGACTTGAGTTCCTCTTGTAGTTTCACAGTTGAAGATTGGGTTTTGAACGTTTCTTTCCGTGCTCGTCGAATCTCCTTCTCCCATAGGGCCTGGGTGTGAGCATGCGTTTCTTTGGCGCGCCCATACTGCTCCTGCGAGGTATTAGTTGTTTGTCATCCAATTAGTGACAAAAGCTGATTGGGATCATCGAAGCGTACCATGACCGTTTCCAAACGCTCGCCAACTCTCCGCTCTCGCTCCCTCCCTTCCTCGATGGCTTTTCGTAAACTTTTCGCTTCCTCTTTGTACCGCCGCAGCTCCGCCTCGGCCTCCTCGCGGCCAAGCATCGCCCGCTTCAGGGCTGCATCAGCCGTCTTACGCTCCAGCTGCTTCGACTGCATGGCGACGCTGAGGTTGTTGAACTGGCTGATCTTGTCATGAACGGAGCTGTCCCGTGTCTCGTTGCGGAGGGTGCTGATGATGGAGTCTCGTTGTTGGTTCACCCGCTCTGGGGTTATCGCTTGTAAAGGCCCGCCGGCGGGCGTGCCGGGCAAGCTTGAGTCTGCTTCCATGTGGGCAGATGTTGTGGTCCAGTATGTAGTAGTTGGTCTATATCGAATGATTTATGCAGCGGTGAATTTTCTTCTTCGTGGGTGAGTGCTATCCAGGTGTCTTGGGGCGCGACGTTGGATAGATTGCATTGCTTGCATGTATTTTGGGGTGTCACAGTGGTTGGTGGACTGTTTACCAGGCTGCCTCCAGCAAAAGGGCGTGTACCTTTTGATGGTTGCCCCAGCGACCTCGACGTCATGTGCAGTCCCCACAGTTTGCCATTTCGGTACTTCTACCCTTGGCGTGATTCTAGAGCAATCTCTCTTATCCATTGGCTCTAAGCTGATCAATTCCACCCTCGGCGTGTTAACAGTGAGGGGTCTTCAAGCCTGTCGGAAGGTCCAGTCCCGGAAACATTACTTGGCCTTGAGGAATCAAAGCCGTGCAACCTCCTCTTCTTCTTCTAATCCTCCGCAGTCTTTCAATATCCCCGCTTCACAACTTGATCTGGGAGATTGACCGGCTTCATGGCAGACTCGGAAATTCGCCAGCGCAAGCCTCAGGCTGCGGAAGAGCCTGAGGAGAAGCCCGTCTCCAAAGCCCGCCCAGAAGCAGATGACGAGGAGAGGAGCTCGCTATGGGTGGACGGCCTACGGGTGGTAACATTCCTTATACTAGCTTCATGGGTCCTCAGCTATCTTGTTACCGGCGGCGAGAGCGGCTTCTGGGAATGAGGCATAAGCCCAAGTTCCTACAGGTCGATTGGTGGAAAGCTCAATTGGTATGTGCTCATTCTTTAGGAATGGAGATGTGCAAGGGTCCAGGGCAGCCCGCAGGCTAACATACGAACAGAGTGGTCCTATCTACTTGACTCCCGAGGAGCTGGCAGCATACGACGGAACCGATGAGTCCAAGCCTGTCTACCTGGCCATCAACGGCACAATCTACGACGTCTCCAACGGCCGACACATCTACGGCCCTGGTGGCTCGTACAGCTTCTTCTCTGGCTGTGATGCCGCCCGCGCATATGTGACTGGCTGCTTCGCCGACGACCGCACCCCGACATGCGCGGCGTCGAAGAGATGTTCCTCCCGCTCGACGACCCAGAGACGGACGCGCACTGGACCCCGGAGCAACTGGCAGAGCTGCGAGTGCAAGAGCTCGAGCAGGCAATGGCAAAGGTCCATTCGGGGCTCAAGCACTGGGTGGATTTCTTTGCCAACAGTAAAAAGTATCACAAGGTTGGATACGTGAAGCGCGAGAAGGACTGGTTGGAGAAGCTGCCAAAGAGGGAGCTGTGCGCGTCAGCTCAAAAGTCTCGCCCCAAGAAGAGGAAGATTCCCAAGAATTAGAGGATGCAGGGCATTCACGACAAGGGAAGTAGAAAATGACACTTCAGTCAGTCAATTATATGCTGCCGAGTCTATGTAACGCCTCCTGTGGCATGCTCATTAGTGCACCAGGAGCCCGTCTTATTCCCATCCCTAACCGTGCCCACGAGCGAGGTTTCAAACGCAAGCTCAAAAATGCCCATACGAAACTATTGGTATGAATACAAAAGAAAATGTTATTAGTTTAACCATTTCCTCCTCTCTAGGTTCGACCATCTCTTGATAGCTAGATCCACATCTTCCCGTGCTTACAGTAGCAGGAAGGAAGCACCAAGGGCCAGCAGAAGAGAGCTGACACCAGCAGCCGCACGTCCGGCGGCGCCAGTCGGGGGCTGGTGGTAGCAGGGTTGGAACCATCGGAAGGAGAGCCGCTGCCGCTGCCGCTGCCGCTTCCGGTGCCATCGTTGCCAGTGCCACTGCCGGGGTGGTGGGAGTAGAGCCGGTATCACCGCCGGGAGTAGAGCCGCTGCCGCCTCCGGGAGCTGAGCCGCTGCCACCGCCGGGAGCAGCACCGCCAGGAGCAGGGGCGTTGCCGGCGAGACCCTTGTAGTTGTCCAGAGAGCGAGTGGAGTTGGCGCCAGTGCTAGGAAGTAAAGGTCAGTCTCAGGTTATTGGATAGCGCGAGGGAAGAGCTTACTTCTCGTTGATGACCATGACCATGCCGCTCTGGCAGTGGTTACCCTTGGCACAGTAGAGCCACAAGGGCTTGTTGTCCTTGACCATGACGGTGAAGACAGGGGCCGAGCCAGCGCCGGCACTGGCAGCAACGGGCTGGAACCCGGAGTCAATGCCCTTGACACTGCTGTTGGAGGCGCCGGCGGCGAGAGGAATACAGGGGTTGTCAAAGGATGACTGAGTGACGGTGTGGTTGCCGGCCCAGAACTGGAACTGGACCATGGTGCCAGGCTTGGCGGTGATCTTCTCGGGCCAGTACTTGAGGCCGGTCTCGTTGGTCAGGGGTTCTTGCCAACGGCGACAACCTGGACATCAACCACTGGGGAGCAGTTAGCGACAATGCATCTCAACGGTATGGGTGGGGAGATTCGTACTTTGAGCGACGCTCAGCGTGCTCATCAGAGCGGTAACAGCCAGAGATGTGAAGTGCATTATGACGGTGTTTTTGTTTCTTTTTGTTGTAGTGGGCGTGGGTGGTGTTGTAGTTGTAGTAGTAGATGGGTCGACTAGGCCACAGGCTCTTAGACGGCGATTAAAGCGAAAGATGGGAAGGAGTTTATTCGTAAAAGCGACTCGCGCTGGCAAAGGGCTAGCCTCTGGAAGAATATTACAGAAAAAGAAGAAAGAAACCAAGGAGGTAAGGAGACTTGTCGTTGATGACGGTGGTGATGCAGAGAGGAGAGAGACCAAACAGAGGATGGGGAGGAAACGGCATGAATTTAAGCAGCAGGACGATCTGGGCCGCGGAGTGTCAGACCAGCCGGAAGTCGTGAGAAGCCGGCTGTGACCCTGTTTGAAGACGAGACGGAAACAGGAGGCGCATCTTTGATACAGACGAGCAGCGACGATGCGTGAAACGCGTTTTGGACCAGGCCAAGGCGAGGCGAGGACGGCCGGGTCGTCTTGGGGGCCTGGCCTGGTGTCCGGGGTTGCAGCGGGCGACGACGGTACGGTCGACACACGGCACAGGTCCATCTCAAACAGGCTGCGGACATGGGTCAGCAGCAACGGGGTGAGGCCCGTGGTCCGTGGTCGGCTAGCGGCTACGAACATCAGACACTGGCCACATGAAGGGATGACGACGACGGGGTGCAAAGACGGGTCTCTCTCTCAATTTTTTTTTCTGTCTCTATGCTGTATGCTCTGGAACGACTGCGTCTTCATTTTCATGTCACTGAATTTACAGAAAATAAAAGAAGCTTGTGCTTGGTCCAAAATCTCCTAGGCAGAGAAGATGGGATTTGGTGATAGTGGTGACACAATAGTGGTAGAGGCGCCCTTTACATGGGTATAGCCTCCTCCTCCTCCTCCCCTCTCCCTTCTCCCTCCCCAGGATACCGCCCGGTAGTTGCACGGTTGAAGATGCGGGAACGAAGAGCGCTTAGCTACACAAAGAATTAAGGTGTGGTGGGCAAGGACATTAGGATTCGTCCGATCTGATGTTCTGGCGATTTCAGATGTGCAACAAGTCATGGCACCTCTGACGGGAGTGAGACGCGCCCCGAGTTTCACCACCGGCCCCTGGCGCTAGGCCCCGTCTCTCTCGCGCTGTCTGTTGCTGTGGCTGCCAACGGCACACACCGACCGACCGGCCCTTGGGGCTGGGGCTGGGAGGGCCAGGGTACGAAACGTCACAATCCACGGAAAAGGGAAAGAAAAATTGATCATGGCAAGGGAAGAAAAAGGATTGCTTCTTCTTCAGAGCTTGGGCCTCGAATTGCAGGCGGTAACACCTTCCTCCTACCGCTCTCTATCTCTCTGTCTCATCCACGAGCAGCCAAACACGAGGCTCGCTGCAACCCCAGCCTTCACCGTAGCTACCCTGCCTATACTTGGCCAGCGTATACCCTGTGCGCCGCACTTCGAGGTACCCTGGCGGTATTCAACCGGCCTACCTTAGAGGAGCTACTATCACACCTACCCTTCAGCCAGCGTATTAGTCGTTGATTTTCTTCACCACCATCTTGAAACAGGCCTCCTTCACCCCGTCCATTGTCCTTCCCCAAGGCCAATTGCCAAAACAGGATGCCCTCACGAGATGGTCTTGGTCTGCCTCACTCAACTGGCCATCCGTTTCAACATGGTCTGTTCTGATGTTCCCCCTCCTTCCTTCCCCGTCTCTGCTTCAGCTTCAACGTCTGTCACCTGTTTTCCATCTTCGTAAGAGACTCCCAGACAAGTAATACTTCAAGCCAGCCAGCCAGCCAGCCAGGCCGTTGGCTCCCTCCCTTGCCTGTTTGCTGTTCCATCTGGCTCCCTTCCACGTGTTGACTAGGTGCAGCCGTGTGTTGATCAGGAGTCTTGTTTGACTGACCCGCAAGCTGCACTTTACTGTTGATCGAGTTGCTAGAGGCACTGTTGTTTGGTGCCCAGGGTTTTTATGCAGGTACGGTTTTCATTTCGACACTGGTGTTTCTTTTCCATTCTCCTGTTTCTTCTATGTTCTTTTTACCTTGTTTATCTTATTATTATTATTTCTCTCCTTTTTGGCAATTACAATATTTATGGCTCTTTGGTATGAACCATTTATTGTTCGTTGTAAGTTCGAGGTGGAATATTGTATTTTCACGTGATGCTGTTTCAGCAACCACTCGACAACTCCCATTGCCAAAGTATCACAGACAGTCATTACTTGCATCACACAATATGCAATCTCTAGATATTCCCCAACTAATTAAAAAGAGAGAAAAAAAGGAAAGAAAGAAAAAGCATTTCTGCAATTACCACCTTTCCATTCATTGCTCGCCCTGAGCTCGCCTCCCACTTCGTTTCACTCGCGTGCTCTCCTACAGCCCACCATACCCTACAGGGCCTACAGGGACCGACCCTCCCTCCCATACAATTCCAGACATGCCTTACCCTACCTTACCCTACCCGACCTTAGCCAGCTACCTTTGGCAGTGATCCCGGATCTGGCGTCACTGTTGGGTCCCTCCCACCCCAAGCCCTTCGACGACACCAAACATCTCCTCGCGCAAACAACTGCCCAGCTGCAGGCTCCGAGGTCTCAACGTCAGGCACGTGGACATGGCTAGACCTGCGGCCCGGCCAATAGCACCACTATTGCCAGGATGAGTCGCACGCTGCCCAGCCGACAAGCCGAAGAGCTGTGCGTTCATGTCCTTTCTCCCCTTCTCCTCTCCCCCTCTTCGGATTGTTGACCGCCCGCCCTCGCGATGCGATTCAAACCGTACCGTGGCACGGGTCGAGGGTGGCGTCGCCGTCGTGACAGTCCCAGGACCCAAGGCTGATGCGCGCGTCACAGGCACAAAGCCATCATAGCATATTTCTCCGCCAACAACCTCCCCAAAGCGCCGCCGCCGTTCGCGAAGAACTGGGCCTCGGCGAAGATGTCTTCGGCACCGAGACCGCCAAGAAGTACGAGACACTGCTCGAGAAGAAATGGACCAGCATTGTCAGGTTGCAGAAGAAGGCATGTGTGCTCCTTCTCACCGATGGACATCTCCCCGACCTCTCCCTCTCCCACCCCTCCCACCGCCAAAGCTCGTAACTATCCCCAGGCCGCACAATTTATTCTAACATGCCTTTCTGCCTCAGATAATGGACCTCGAGACGCGAAACGCGGCACTGCAATCTGAGCTTGACAATGCTACACCGACTTCTCTCTCTAAGCGTAACCAGGACCCCACATCGTGGCTCCTCGAGCTCCCTCCCGACATACCCTCGAATCTCACCGTGAAACGATCAACTGCGTCGCTTTCCATCCTAAATTCTCCTCTATAGCCTCTGGTTCCGACGACTGTACCATAAAGGTCTGGGATTGGGAATTGGGCGAATTAGAGCAGACCATTAAAGGCCATACCAGAGCCGTCCTTGACCTCGACTACGGCGGACCCAATAGCGCTGTTCTGCTGGCGTCATGCAGCTCAGACCTTACCATTAAGCTGTGGGATCCCGCAGACCAATATAAAAATATTCGGACGCTGTCCGGCCACGACCACAGCGTCAGCGCCATCCGCTTCATTCCATCAGGTGCTGATGGCACATCTGAAACTTGCTGGTCAGCGCCAGCGGAGATAAGACCCTGAAGATATGGGATTCTACGACTGGCTACTGTGTGAAGACGATACACGGCCATAGTGGTTGGGTGCGCGATGTCTGCCCCTCCTTCGACGGCCGCTTTTTGCTATCCACAGCGAGTGATCACACGGCTCGACTGTGGGATATATCCGACCTTTCAATACCCATACTAGAAAGCAAGCTCACCATGATTGGACACGAGAACGTTGTCAGGTGCTGTGCTTTCGCACCCCAGCGGCATACCAACACCTAGCAGCTATAGCCGGGCTTAAAAAGCCGCCGCCGGCTACTAGCTCTGGCGAGTTCATGGCTACAGGCTCCAGAGATAAAATAATAAAACTATGGGATGCACGCGGCATATGCATCAAGACCCTGGTTGGCCATGACAACTGGGTCAGCGCCTTGGTTTTCCATCCCGGCGGCAAATATCTACTCTCCGTTGCAGACGACAAGACGTTGCGCTGCTGGGACTTGACCCAAGACGGGAAGTGCGTCAAGGTAGTGAGCGACACGCACAACCACTTCATAACATGCCTACGATGGGCACCTAGCATTATAAAGGACGCGCCAGCAGTCAATGGCGGCGCCTCAAAGCCAGCAGGGGAGGGCATCGAGGAACACCGAAAAGGCGATGGCGGCTGCGGACACCTCCAATGTACAGATCCGCTGCGTCATCGCCACAGGCAGTGTAGATAAAACATTAAGGATATTTGCAAACTAGACGGGGCCAGGTGGAAGGAAAAGAAAGGAGGGCACTCGGCGGGGGCAACGAAGGCGTTTGGCATGATTTGATTCCTCTTAGATCGGAGGGCCATGGGGAATTAGAGGCATATCAAGTCTGCATTGAGGAAGCGTTGGACGTTCTTTTCTTTTTCCATTTCTATTACATGCAAAACGGTTTTTTTTTTTTTTTTTCATTCGGTCCTGTCCATGATCGTGTCTGGCCCGCGTACGTGTAAAGGGTATCAAACGTGGCCCATGTCGTAAATCAAGTGACGAGCTCAAAGGTCCAGGAGAAGCTGCGGCGCGATCTTCTCCAAGTCCTCAACCTGTCCAAGTAGAGATCAAGTCAGCCCTTATTGTCCAAATCACGGTAAACCCCAAGATAGAAGGCTACCAAAGGGTGTGTATGAAAGACATGCTCTCCTCACCTCTAGAAACCCGCCCTTCCTCTCCACTGCTGCTCGCGCGATGGCCTCTCGGATGAAGACATCCACGTACTTTCCCACCGCGGCGTTGCCGTCTCGGGATATTCTCGTCGCGTCCTTGGTGAAGAACTCGTGCAGCACCCGCGTCAGAAGGTCTCTTGGGATTGACTTTTCCGGCTGCTCCTCAGCCTCTCCTGCCACAGTGGCCGAGGTACGACGGCGGTCGTCATCATTGGCTTCGGCCTGATCGTCTGAAGACTGGAATGGATCGCTCGAGTCCTCACCATGGGCACCAGCGGGCTGCTTGCCCTTGTTGGCCGGACGTTGGCCACGGCTGTTGCGGGACGTAGCTTGCTTGGGTGGCATGTTGAGAATTCTGCTCAAGGCTAAGGCCCGTCAAATAATGGGGATAACAAACTGGCGATATATCTCTTCACATTGCTGGTGCATGTCAAGCAACGTTCAGAGGGTAGCTACGACGCGTTCAAAAGCAGCTCTAGATAAGATGTAGAAGTGGATTGTTAAAGGCACTCTGCTTACTCATCTTGTTGAGAACCATCAACATCATGATCATGGTTACATTGGTTTCATCACACAGCATCACGGGCGAACAAGCATCAATTTGATCAAGGGAAATTGCGTAGGTGTATAAATTACAGCGACCTAGAAAGCATGGCAGAGCCAAAACGAAAATACGCCATGCCGATGCCAGTCTAACCCGCAAAGAGTAGCTGTTCCAGAGCACCACAAAAGGGGATATATCTGCCACAACTTCCCTCTTCTCAGCATCTTTTAATCTTCTTGCATTAACCAGTGGACACCGTGCCACGCCCGCCGATTAACAGATCTCTCCACCACCGTCCCAACCTAACTAGAGTGTACAGGAAAGGAGGCAAAGGCGCTTAGCCAGAGCCACCCTTGAAGGCCTTTCCGAAGAGGAGGACCTGGAGCTGGTCGTAGATGGACAGGACACCAGCACCGGCAACACCACGGAGAATGTTGGCACCAGCACCGTTGAACAGGGCCTTGACACCGTTCTGGGCAATGATCTGGCGACCGGCATCGAAAGAGTTCTTGTACTTGACGGCCTCACCGGAGGTCATCATCATACGACGACGGATAGTGTCAAGAGGGTAGGCAGCGATACCGGCACCGGTGGTGACGACCCAACCCAGAGCGAAAGAGGCAAGGAAGTTGTTGGAAAGGCTACCAGTGAGGAGAACGGGCTTGATGGAGTCGTACATGCCGAAGTACAGACCACGGTAGACGATGATACCAGCGACGGAGGGCATGAAACCACGGTAGAGACCGGCAACACCGTCAGAGGCGAGGGTCTTGCGGTAGACGTCAATGAGACCGTTGAACTGACGCTCACCACCCTTCTTGGCGCTCTTGGCATCGTTGGCCAGACGGGTACGGGCGTAGTCAAGGGAGTAGACGAAAAGCATGGAAGTGGCACCAGCAGCCTGATTAAGAGTCAGTGAACTGCGACTGGACACGTGAGAGATGAATCAACTTACACCACCGGAGGCCAGGTTGCCGACCATCCACCAGGCGTAACCGTCACGGTCCTTCTTGAAACCGAACATCTTCTTGAACTTGTCACGGAAAGCGAAGTTCAGGGCCTGGGTAGGGAAGTATCGGATGACGTTGGCAGTGTTACCACGCCACAGGGCCATGAGACCCTCATCAGCGGCGGTACGCTTGAAGCAGTCACCAATGCCGGTGTAGCGACGGTCGAGACGACCGCTCTTGATCATCTCATCCTGTTTGATGGCTTTGTCAGCGGCAGCTCTTTTGATCTGTGAAAACTTGATGACATACCTGGTTCTGGATGAGGAGCTTGACACGCTCAATGGGAGCGGCGGCGGTCTTCGAGACGGCGGCGGCAACACCACCCACTATAAAATGTAGTCAGTATCGTCGATCGGCGCGGTAATATCATCGAAAAGCAGGATGCCTTGATGCTTGGAAGTGTTGGATGAGACATACTCAGGAAGTCGGCGACGAAGGGCTAGAAGAAAATTTTGTCAGCCAATTGTCCTCGTTGCGATCGACGCGCGAGATTTTTCATCAGCCGCCGCATTGCGATGGAGCATCATCAACCAAAGCAAACGTCCAAACAGGTGCCCGGAGAACGCTAGATGTCCCCTCGAGACCCAATTGATGAAGTCGTAAGATCCCATACAGGTAGTGCTCTCGTGACGGATGATGGATGATGACTTCTCGCATCGCAAACGCGGCATTTCACGGCCATGATGAATTGGAGAAGCTGGCAACTTACCGGCATGCCCAGAACCTTCTGCTGTTCGGCCATCTTGAAACACGGTGCACTAGGCTTTCCCGGAGAGACAAGAAGAAAAAGTGAGGGAGATTGGAGATGGAAGAAGGAAAGGAAAAGGACACTTAGGGGTGGGAATCGAGCGAAATAAATTCTGCGGGAGAGCGAAAAAATTGGAAGGAGCTCAAGTTTTTCAAAGGCGAATCTTCCCGGGGGCCTGGCGCTAGCACTAAAAAGGAGGATTTGATTAGCGGACCCCAGCCTCGCTCACGCTTTTTCCCTCCAGCACCCCAAGCACCCGTCTCCCTCCTGCCGCGCACCAATGGGCACCCTGCAGCCCTCCCTGAAATCCACTGTGCTCTTCTTTTCCACGGCAACACCACCGCTGCACCACACGCTAGCGCCCTCGGAGCCTCAGGCCAGCACGCTTTTCCTTCCAACCTTCTGCGCCTCGCTGCGTTGGCGCTCTGTTCAGGGAGGGTGTGTGTCTCGTCTCCTGTTACTTGGCACCCCACGACTTACCGGTTCAGCCCGATTGCACGGTTCATCTCAATTTTTCTCTCTGCCTATCTGGCTTCTGGCCTTGGGCTTTGTTAGCGGGCTGGCGCTGTCGCCTCAGGCATGTCGGCGACTCCTTGGAACTCGTTTGCCACCTGTCCGCCAACTGTGAGCGCAATGACACACGCCTCTGTCACGGCTTTTCTTTTCAACGAAGCCACCGAAGCCGTGTCCCTGCCCGTAGCCCACATTCTCATAGTCTATCCCCCAGGTAAATGAATCGCTACTGTATGGGGTACGCCTCTATTGATGTACCTATATCCAATACTCCGTGCTCCATACGTTAGTTTCCTCCTCGTCCTCAGGCATCAAATACACCCCTTCTTGCTTCGGAAAGGAGAGCGAACCACGACGAGGCTTACATAACTTAGGTAATCTCTCTGATCCTGGAGTCAGCCATCCATGCCATCCTGGTATATTATTATCTTGCGCCGACTGGCATATACAAGTGGGTTTATAAAAAGTTTAAGTCCCGTAGTTACTATAGTTACCGTGTCATGAGAGAACATTTTATGTACCTCTATATACAGAATATTGTTACAACACTTGTGCTTTGCCTGCTGCCGTCTCCTACGTTCTCTACCCAAAGTCCACAAACAGCAGCGTTCCCTAACCGTCAATACCCGTCCCAGAACTACCCGAGTACAGGCATCACCAGGTAAATACCGCCTACCCGTAACCAACCCGCTCCGCTCGACAAGTCTATATGGTCGGTCAATTAGTGGAATTGGACGCTTCGTTGTCATCCCCGTCTCATTTCCTGTACCCGCTTGTTTGCCGAAGATATCGTGATCGTTTTTCACCGTCATTACGGTATTGGTTGACGATTCATGCCGAGGTACGGTGAAGTCATGGCTTCACGGGTTTTTTCCTCCTGTCAAACGCACCCTCTTGGCTATTACTGTTGCTGCATTCCTATAGGACAATTGCTCCCAGGACCAGCTTCGTAGTGCCCGTCAGCAAGCATCTGCTTGCTTTCGCCTCACACCCCTTCTCCACTTGACCCTCAGGGAGCCGCGCTGCCAACTACGGTTCAGTGTTCCCGAACAGTATAAATCTGCTGCCATACTGTCCTTCCCCGTAGAGATCAAAGGGTACGCAAAAAGGAGAACTGTGAGCCATGATATCGGGTTGATACTTGGTATGTGAAGATTTTTCTTGGGAGGATCTCCAGATATTTTTGGCTCGAAAATGACACATACTGATTCATTGGCTTTACGCGCGTTACTGTCGATTTCGAATTCACTTGCTAATGCTAATTTCCACGTAACATTCAGATGGTCGGTTCTACAGTTTCTTTTTGTTCTTCTCTTCCTTGCTTGCCACTCGCAACCTTACATGTGCCACCAGAGAGTCAGGGGTAGCTATCCGACCGAGTCAGCGGGTCCATCATCCAAGACTTTGTTTCACTCATTTTCTCATGAAATTGGATTGCCGTATCACAGGGCTTATTAAGTATCCCTCACAAGGTATGCGAGCCGAAGCTCCATGAGCTAGCCAGGTTGCCAGGTAGTTGTTAAGTTGATGAAGATCCGGATGCAAAGTGGAACATGCAATTTCGACTCTTGGATTCTTTATAAGCGTCTTGTTGTGACATAAGTTGCTCACCCCATCGACGTGGACAACGATTTATGACAGTGCCGTGAAGCAATGACGGACTGACGGGATGAGCCTGATGTTGGCAGACATCAACCGTTCGATGACTGAGCATCAAGTACTGTGACTCAGCCCAACAGTGCCTGGTTGTGTCTACGAAGCGCAGCCCTATCCATTATGACATTTGGGGATTTTTGCCGCTTCGACTCCAACACAATAAGTTGAACGGGAATATACATGTCTTAATAATCCTCAGTCAGGCATAGAGGCGCTGCAATAAATGATGGCCGATGCCATCTTCCATTGGATTACTCCACCTTTTCTCCCGTCGCCACCTGGAGTATTTATCGTGGACGAGGGCTAACCATTGTCCGTATTTCATTCGAGTTTCCTGATGTTTTATTTCAGATAATAATTTTCTTATTTTAATCCTTCTCTTCTCGACGATCTTGATGGGACTTCCTCGAAGCGTTATGGGGCCTGCTTCTGAGAAACATGCGTAACAGGCTCGAGCAATTTTTTCGAAGTCAGACGCCACACAAATATTCGTGAGAAGCACTCGCCCTATCGGCGAAATGCCTTGCACCGATAGTTTAGGAATCCGAAGCGACATGAAAAGCTGTATTTAAATTCGATGGCGAGTAAATCGTAACATATCATAGACCTGGGAGCAGAGCTAGAAGGTGCTGAGGCAGGCACACATGATTTATGGATAAGCAGCTCTACACATTCACATCGTGCAACAGTTACGAGAAGTAGTATTTGATCAAAGATTTTCATTTCCGTAACCGTTAGCTGAAGGGTTTTCCGGTCCCTGGGTATGCTATACCGAGCATGACATGCGTCCCAGCCAGGCTTTTCATGCCTCGCGCATCCTCCCACCCTATGACCGTTGTATCATATAGGTCATTTCCGACGCCAAACTACCAGATTCAGGTCCTATCCTCCAATATAAAATTGACTTAAGCGCTGCTAACGTCGCGGGCTATTGAAGAGGTTAGTATCCGGGTGCACTTGGGTGCGAAGGCGAAGGGTGCCCATACTGTAAATCTTCATCTTGCTGTGGGTAACGACAGGCTTGATGATACCCTTCTCCTCGAGGTCGGCAATGCACTGGCGGGCCAGAGAGCCGTTGATCTTGAGACGGTCGACGAGGGTAGCGATGGTCACCAGGCGGTAGGACTGGACATCCTTGTACAGCTTCTCGGAAGTGTTCTTGTCGAGGATGACGGCGTGCTGGGCCTTGTCCTTGACCTTGCCCTTCGACCACTTCTTCTTTTGCTTCTTGCCTCCAGCAGCGGGCGCCTATTCACAAGGGCGGAATATTAGCATCGTCGTTCGCATCTCCTTGCGCTCACTGCGCGGTGAGGACCATTTGCATACCATCTTGATTTATTATGCTTGTCGTTGATGGATGATGAAGTGGGAACTAGAATTTCGCGAAAGTCCAGCGGCTAAGTCGTCTGCACCTTCCCCGAATATTTGGGGTTCCTGCCCTAATCCTCACTTGCCCGACTTGCCCTGACCCACCCCTCTTGCCTTGTGATTCGCCCAATGCACACACCACCCGAATTTTCAAACCTCCAGGATCAAGGCGACCTTCAACTTCACGAAAAATCCCATCTCGACATTCAACCACCACTACTAACGGCAGTCCCCGCCCAGCACACCGAACAGCACGACTGCAACAGCCAAAATGTCTGACGGCGGCGAGATCGAGGTTGAGAACTCGGCCCTTGTCGAGCTTCTCCCCAAGGATGTTGTCAAGGAGGTCGGCAACGTTAAGCTGTTCAACAAGTGGGATTACGATGTTGAGGTCCGCGACATCTCCCTGACGTACGTCGAACTCTGTCCCTGCCGCACTGGATTCGAGGAGGATTTTTCTGTTCTTTGGGCTGACGGGATTCATCAATAGTGACTACGTTTCTCTGCGAAACCCCGTCTACGTCTCCCACTCTGCTGGCCGATATGCCGTCAAGCGATTCCGCAAGGCCAACTGCCCCATCATTGAGCGTCTGACCAACTCTCTCATGATGCACGGCCGCAACAACGGCAAGAAGCTCATGGCCGTCCGCATCGTCGCCCACGCTTTCGAGATCGTACGTCCGCCCACAGTAGCACCGCATGATCTGGTGCAGATGAATTTCTTCACAGTCACTGACACTTGTGCCCTTAGATCCACCTGATGACCGACCAGAACCCCATCCAGGTCGCCGTTGACGCCATTGTCAACTGCGGTCCCCGTGAAGACTCTACCCGAATTGGTTCCGCCGGTACCGTCCGCCGACAAGCCGTCGATGTTTCTCCTCTCCGCCGTGTCAACCAGGCCATTGCCCTGCTGACCACTGGTGCCCGAGAGGCTGCCTTCCGCAACGTCAAGTCTATTGCTGAGTGCCTTGCTGAGGAGCTGATCAACGCCGCCAAGGGAAGCAGCAACTCTTACGCTATCAAGAAGAAGGACGAGCTGGAGCGTGTGGCCAAGAGCAACCGATAAACGGTACGTCTGGCGTGGAGAATCGGTTTGGGAAGGGGTTGTGGCTTTGGCGTGGTTCTGGCATCTTTCAGAATTGCATTTTGCGTTCAGGTCTGGGAACGCGGATATGGATTGTCACAATATGCTCTAGAGGCTCAATAAAAGTCCGGGCTCTTGGGAGCAAATGAACAAGTTCTTCTAGCCAATTCCCCCTCGTCTCGAGTGATCTCATCCACCCTTGTCTGTCATTCCGGCCATGTGTCTATAGGCTTGCCGTGTCGTTGGGTATAGAGAAATGCGTTGCTAAAATCATGGAGCATGCCCTCTGGGCATACTCATTCAATCTTGTCCTACCATTTAATACCCCATTCGTAATTAAATTCGAATCGGCTTAGGACCGATTTCCAAACGCTGCCACATGCCAACATGAGGGATGCCTTCTTCCCACCAATTGCCCATACCCTCGTCAACCTCGAAGCCCCATTTTGCCCAGACATCCTTTACTGCGGTTTGTGCGTGTGCACACCAACCCACCCACTTCGGAATATCTGTTTCGCTTGACGCACCGACCTGCTCAAGCCCCAACTCTCTGATGCTGGGATCAAAATATGATGGGTTCTGCCGTAGCCAGGCTAAAGCCGTATTGACGAGCAGCCGGGCGATGTTGTGCCCTCGGAACTCCTTCACGACTGCTAGCCGCCCAAACTTCACATAGGGCTCCTTGCCATCGTGGAATGTGGTCTGTCGATCTTTTCCGAAGCTAACCTCCGGAGCCCCATTCTCAGGCTCGATCTTATTCCCGTCAGCATCTGTGAGGACGTTGTTGTAGTAGTGAGCGCCAGCTTGTGGGTGAGGTTCGTGAGGGAATGGGACGACGCGGACAGTTCCTATCGGGGTTGATCGCGTGCTGCTCTTGCGTGGTTGTAGAACATTGCCCTCGTCGTCCCGCACCTCAGGCTCTTCAGTCTGGTTGACGCTTGCGTACACCACCCAGTGACAGCTGCGCTCGTCGTCCATGTCAAATTCATTTTCCGCGGGGACGCCCTGCTCCTGGACGAAGACTTTGTTGCGAACCTCCATAGCGTCGAGGAAAGTCTGGGGCACAGATGACGGTTGTGCTTCAGAAGGAGCACCAACTTGATACCCCTCCAGCTTGCTAGGCTCGAGAAGGGTGACGAATGGTGTTCCCATCTTGCCGTAGAAAAGTACTGGTGATCAATCAGACGCTATGAATTAACGTTAAGGCTGCGCGACGGATTCGTGAGACTCGCTGGCCTTGAATGTTTTTGTGTTCACTGCGTCTATCCAGAATGGTGAGGGTGTAGAGAATGAGTTGAGCCTGAATGGTGTGACTCGAGTTGGAGTGGCGGGGTGGTGATTTTGGGGTGATTGGGGTGGTCTCTCTGTTTCTGTCAGTTGACAGTAATTCAACAGGTCCTCGCTGGTGCTCTATTGCCACTGGGTAGGTATTGATTACGGCCACGGGTATTAATATGTATATCAGTGAAGCTCGTTACATGATGTGAGTTCTCCTCCCTGGGCTACGCCACGTGCTGTTCCATGTGGTTGCCATATTGAGGACCTGGCACTAATGAGGAGCCAAGGAAGGAAAAAAAGAATAAGACCGCGAGCAGCAAAATAGTAGGATTAAAAATTAGCAAACATGCGAATTATATTCGGATAAAATACTAGTAAAATCAGAACAATTTCCTAATTAAATCCTTATATTTGTCTATTTATTTGCTACCACTTATCGAATTGTCGAAGAATAACACTCATTTGAAAACCTGAGGCTTGGGTGCTTGCTGTCCTCATTTCGGGCAAGCAAGCTTTGGGTGGGTTCCTCCAGGCTTGGCAGATTCGATATAGGACGGGTGGGTGGGCTGGGCTATCAGGGTACAGGTATCCGCACGACCGAGATGGAAGCCCTGTTGATCTACTGGTTGTTTAGGGCCCAGTCGATACCAGCTACTACGAACAACAACAACAACAACAACAACAACGGGACGACGCTGGCCACTCTGGTATTTGTTCGGTTGTCTGTAGCGCCGTTTGCATTCGGTGTTTCTATCTCTGGGTAGCACGGGCAGTGTAAGTTGAAAGAAGGTTCGGTCAGAACTATACATGGCGGGGTAATGATGGGTTTTACATTCCAACATCCAGTCCCACGGCGAAGATGTGGTTCAGCTCACGCCGAGAGAGGAGATTGTACTACAGTGCATTAGCAAGAGAACGTGTATAAACCACCGACACTACGTAGAATACAAGGAAACAGGCGTGTGCATTGCTGTGTGCCTTCACCTGTTCACACCTGGAACATGCTGTTGCGACACGTGCAGCTGTCCAGGGTAACCACGACATTGAGCATACCACCTAAGTTACCTACTAACCCAGGTGCCTACTAACCCAAGCTACCTTACCTACCAACCGAGGTACCTATCAAGGCACAGCAAGTACATACTACTGGAGACC
The DNA here is from genome assembly GCA_020081605.1 of Albifimbria verrucaria. NCBI lineage: Eukaryota > Fungi > Ascomycota > Sordariomycetes > Hypocreales > Stachybotryaceae > Albifimbria > Albifimbria verrucaria. The sequence continues at coordinate 4,766,123 of JAHREC010000013.1, forward strand.
GCAACACTAATGCAGGCTCCTACAGCAGGATCCTTAAGCCTCTATTTCTTAAAACGCGAAAAGTGATTTGTCGTGCAGGTGGCTACGATGGCATAAGAGGCAGAAAGATAATTGGCCAGAGGTAGCGTATGAGGTAGCAGGCTGAGCCAAGGTTGAAGTGACGCGCCAGGTCCGTACCCGAAAGCGCGGGAGACAAGCCAGGATCAGGCAATCAGGGGCCCTGATCGCTCACTGAGGCCTGCGGGAGGCGCTAAAGTGGGCGCCCGTGCATTCCTCTGGCCCTCTGACTCCCCGATCGAATAGGGTTGATTGGCATCCTTACTGCCGGGGTCCTGACTCTATCTCGTCCCCTTGGCTGATCTTTTTTTGGCCAGCGATATCTCTGCGGGTGCGCACTCGAGCTCTTCTACGTCAGAGCCTGTCCACCAGAAGCAGCAGGCACGGGCGTCTTCTCTCGAGAACCGAGCCGAGCCCAGCTTAGCCTAGCACAGCACAGCATCCCTCCATCCCCGGGTCACCTACATACACCTACACCTTCACCTACACATCAGGGGGCACCGCGCATCGTCAACTACACCCTCCAGCAGCCAACCACCTCTCAACACTCGTCGGGGTCCGTTCCAGCACCTGCAATCCTCATCGTCGCGGCAATCCCATCGATGATCCGTCAATTGGCTCCTGCGGCTTGTATGGTACTCTAACTGGCGCAGCCACCTTGATGCATTCGTACAACTACCTTCAACAACCCACCCACCATCGCAGCCGAGCATCAAGCGACCTCACCTAACGGTGGCCCTAGCAGCTCGCGCTCAACATTCGCGCCGACCACACCCTCCCAGTACGCGCGCACCCGGAGCTTCAATGCCCTGGCAGCCGCTCCTCGAATCGCCTTCGCCGTCGCGACCTATCCCTTCGCGGCCGCGAGCCCGGCCGACCTCCCCTCGAAATCGGCGATGAACTCTACGTGATCGAGGAAACCTCGGATGGCAGCTGGCTTCGGGGCTACCTTGTCGCCCCGCCCAGCCTGCTCGCCGGCCTGACATCTGTAAAGGGCAGACCCTCGAGGCTCGCGTCTTTAGCGGTGTCTTCCCTCGCAGCTGCGTTGAGGTTAGGGAGATGCTGGGCGAGTCTGACGACACTGAAGATACCACATCCACGAGTGACGACGCGCCGCCTACCAAGCCGAGACAAGGAAGCGATTCTGCCAAAAGTGGCATCACCAACGGTGTCGACGGCCATGCAAAGAGACACAAGGAGAAGACAGCTAGCCTAGTTCTCCCCAGGAAGCCATTCAAAGAGCTCTACAATGGCACGACCGGAAATTTGTCGATACCGGTTCATCGCGATCCGAATGCCCCTCGGCCCGCGGCGCCAGTGCCCATGCTTAAGATTGGTGACGAAACACCCACTTCAGCTGCCGAGCCTCTGGTTGATGAGATATCCTCCTGTCTAAGGGAATGGCATTCCAAAAATCTCCACGAGTTGCTCCTGTCTCGTCAGTACTCGAAGTTGGATAAAATTTCGGAGCTCATTACCCGTCTTAACCACAGTCGCCAGCAGTTCCTCTACAATGTGCTTACAGCCCGTGAATGCGAGCAACTTCGGGAGAAGACGGTATGGGACTTGGTCGCAACGAACAAACTCTGCGGGTGTGAAGTGATTGTGCGAGACCCCAAAGCCCGTGGTCGTGTCTTGACCGGTGATGACTCCGTTGTTGAAGTCACCAAGCTTCAGGCCCTCATGAGCCTCCTGAGCGAGCCGCCTCAACATACAGCAGAACAAGCAAGTCTGCACCACCTCTTGGTCGAGGTCAAGGGATTCGCTGGCTCTTCTACCGAGAAGATGTCTTTGCTCGTATACCTTGTTAGCAAAACACCAGATGAAAAGCCAACCACCCTATCCGAAGCCTTTAACATTGACATTCCTTCAGGAGGTAGCATTGGGAGCCTCGCTCAGAACTCGCAGACAAAGACACTTTTTACCGATCTTTCGGCACAAGACGTTGGAGATGTGTCCTCGACCGAATCAGACCTCTACTTAGTCGTTAAAGTAATCGCCTCGCAGCAGGTCGTTGCTGAGGAGCCGACTCCCAGATCGAGCAACGGCGCCCCAGCTGTGCCGCCCAAGGAAAACCCGAAGCCCCCATCAGCTGGTGCAACAAAGGCTCTAGGAGAAGCTTGATGTGGGAAACAAGTCTTCCTGCTCCGCCTTCTCTAGGGTGCTCCAGTATCGGCAATGGGAACCGTCTCTGAGGTTGGAGAAAGGCCTTCGGCCCAGATTACAACGGCCAACGATGGTCAACAAGCACCCTCCACACCGAGCTCGCGAACAAATGGCGCTGTTCCCGCATCTCAAATAGCGCAACGTGTTGTTGGGATTGGTGCTTTGAGACTGAATGCTGCAGCGAAGCGCGGAGAGGGCCTCGAGCAAGTCATCAGTATCTGGTCACAGACTCCTAGATATGTCAATGATAAAGACTCAAGAGAGGAGTGGGATCCTCTGATCAAGGAGTTGATGGACAGCTCAAGCGGCTTCTACGAGAAGTCGCGCAGGGAGAGCGACTCAATGTCCATGTCAAAGGTTTCAGCAGTCCGGATGCTGACATCCTCATCAAGTCTACACCGACAATGCTCTCAGGCGTCTCCAAGACCAACAGAATTGGTTTCGCAGGCGCCCCAACAAGACCTCGATCTGATATTTACCTGACGCTTAACGGGGCCGCTCTTGGAAAGCAGAATCTTCTCTCAAAGTATGGCGGAAGCGCAATCAACGTGCCAGTGTCCCGCAAGGCGCCAATCTACAGGTCACGATTGAGGTACGAAAACCTTCTGGAGAGCGAATCGACAAATGCATCTTTGCGTCGGCAAACAGCGAGGCAACCTCTACCTTCAAGTCCATAGCCGCGGACAGAGGCGAGCAGTGGCACCAGACTATCAGGCTTTGTGTACCGGAAAGCGAGGTTGCCAGCGCGCACGTGGTCATGTTCCTAGCTGACATGCCAAACCCTCCGTTCGCTGTCGCGCATCTGCCTCTTTGGGGCCAGGATGCTTTCCTTCGAGACAGGCAACACGGGCTCTTCCTGTACAAGATGGACGAGAACACGTCCACTGCTCAAGCTGGGCCGTCTGGCAAAGGCGGTTACATGTCCTTACCTTGGACTGCACCGGGAAAGAATGAATATGCCTCCGACCTTGCCGGGGACTTGCAGTACTTCTGGTGGACACATACCTCTGCAGCACCAAATTTTCACAGGACCGGGTCATCCTAGGCCTTCAACGCTGGAAAGCATCTTCGCGAGATGGACTTTTGGACTTGTTAAAACAGCTGATGTTTGTCCCTGAAATCGAAGTCGTCAAAATCCTCAATGATGTCCTAGACGCCCTTTTGGCATTCTTGTCGAACACAGTGGCAATGATGAGTGCGAAGATTTGGTATTCGCGGCCGTAGTCAGAGTCCTCGGCATTGTTCATGATCGACGGTTCAACCTTGGCCCCTGGTCGATCAATATGCCGAGCATCAGTTCAAGTATCCTTCAGCGACACCAGGACTGATTAGGTCCTTCAACAGACTGCTGGAGAACCCTACGGACCCAGAAACAGCTAGGACTCTAAGGGCCACTTTCAAAGTGATGCGCCATATCTTGATGGTCATTGCTCGTGCCCATGAGCAGCAGAAGATCAAGGAGGCAGAAATCGGAATCACGAAGTCCACTCATGGGTTTTCCCGCCAACTACGCACAATCTTCAAGGCCCTGGACCGGATGATGCGCAACTCTGCCCCTGTCTTGGTCGGTAGTCAGACATTGGCTGTTCAGCACTTTCATTCCTGGTTACCGGAACTTGCAGGCTTGATGTCACATGAGGAAATTCTGCATGTTGCAATTGACTTCATGGACTCATGCACGCAAGTGAAGGGCAAACTTATTCTTTACAAGCTAATTCTCATTATTAATTATTCGAAACTTAAGATATTTGCTCACCCCGAACAGAGGTCGGCTCTGAGCGCTAACACGGTTCGCTGGATTGCACCGCACTGGGGCCACATAGAAAACATGACCGACCAGTGGAGAGAACAGATTCGTCTATGTTGTTCAGTACTTGCTAGCCAAGTTGACCACCTCGGAACTGAAATTCCAGATCATATTCCAAAGATTGTCGATTCATACCTGGCTATTCTAGCTTCACCGCAGAAGCCTCGTAATAGGCTCTCGCTCTTGTTTCCGGCATCGTATCCTTTCCCAACTAAAACACTATCACAAGATTACCAATTCGATGAGACACTGGCTGAGCTTTCGGCCGTACTATCTGCACTTTCAAGTTCAACATCAGGCATGCAGCTAGAATTGGCTGAAGGCGACCTTACCACGGTGCTGGAGAACTTGTTGCGTGTGCACATGAGTATTCTAACTGGCGAAGCCTTCCCGGCTGACTGGCTTAGCGTACACATATACCACCACAAATCAACCATGCATACGCTTCAGTATCTGTCCAACATCATGCTAGAATCCTTCTTACCAGACCCTGACGAGGCTGAGACCTTCAATACAGAACTCTGGAAGTCGTTCTTTACCACCTTGCTTAAACTTGTCGGCAGTCCTTCGTTGGCACTGGAGACATTCCCGAGCAAAAGCGAAGAGCCGTGTGGAAGATTGCAGGCGATGTGCGGGAACATGGTGCTGAGTTGCTTCGCAGGATGTGGGAGGCAATTGGATGGGAGACCAGCCCTGACGAACGTGCTCGGTTCGGTGTGCCAAAAATTGGCGGCTACCAAGTCCAATATGTGCCCACTCTAGTAGGACCTATCGTGGAACTCTGCTTGAGTGTCCATGAGGGACTGCGAAAAATGGCAGTGGAGGTTTTGCAGACAATGATCATTAGCGAGTGGACACTGAGTGAAGACTTATCTGTCATCCAGACAGAGATGATTGATTCTCTCGATCGTCTGTTCAAATCCCGACCGCTTACTGAAAGTACGCTACAGAAGCTGTTCATCGGCGAGCTGCTCGAACGTTTCGAGCTGCTTTCACAAGCTCCTGACGAGCCACTTTCCGCGGCTTTACAAGAGCTCATAAATACGCTTGAAGAGTTTCTCGACTTGCTAGTTGCTGTCTACGGAGGCGATGAGGGTAGCGAGGTGTCCAACATCATCAACCGCCTACGACTTATGGAGTTCCTACGCGACATGCAGAAAGAAGAGATATTCATCCGCTACGTACACCAACTGGCTAGTCTACAAGCTGAGTCTAGAAACCACGCCGAAGCCGGGCTCGCATTGCGCCTTCATGCTGAGCTCTATGACTGGGATCCTACCAAGCAAACACCTGCGCTGACAGAACCCGACTATCCTGCACAGACCCATTTCGAACGTAAAGAGAGAATCTATTTCGACATGATTAAGCATTTCGAAGAGGGACAGTCATGGAGCAATGCACTCACGGCCTACAAAGAGCTGCAGAATCAGTACGAGACAAATATCTTTGATTTTGCTAAGCTTGCTCGCACAGAACGCGCTATCGCCACTGTCTATGAATCCATCGCCAAAAGCGACAAGCTCATCCCGCGATATTACAAAGTGGTATACAAAGGACTGGGATTCCCGGCTAGCGTGCGTGACAAGGAATTCATTTACGAAGGTCTACCTGGTGAGAGAGCTTCTGGTTTTACGGACCGCATGCAGGAACAATATCCCACAGCTCAAATTGTCACCAGTGGTGGGATAGACGAAGTTGAGGGACAATTCCTTGTGGTGTCTACCGTGACACCGCATCGTGATGCAACTCACCATGTGTTCCAACGTGCCCGTGTCCCGCAAGTTATCAGGGACTTCTTACTATCCTCACATCCTCAGGCTTTTACGGTATCCACGAAGCGGGCCACGTCCGGACCGGTACATGAGCATTACGCCGATAAACTTATTTTCACTACAGCTGAGCCATTCCCAACGATTCTGCGACGTAGCGAAATCATCGAGACTCATAATGTCCGGCTTGATGCCCATGAAACGGCGCTGGAGCGGATTGTAAGAAAGACGCAGGAGATGACAGCACTCGAACGCCGCCTTGTAGAAGGGGATGAGGAGATTGCGCAGCTGCTCCTGGACGCTGTTGCAGTTTCTGTCAACCCAGCATCCGAGAACAGTGTGGTGTGCTATCGAAGCCTGCTACCAGAAAGCGAGGAAGAAGACGGAAGCGGAAGCGGAAGCGAAGTAATTGAAGAACCTGAGCTTGACCCGCAGGACAATGCTATCAGAATGGCTTTGATAGACCATGCTATGATGCTGAAGAGATGTCTCAGTTTATTTGCTCGAAGTTCGAATGAGGCTCTCAACAACAGGCACCTGGAACTGCAGAGTTGTAAGTGTTCTAACCAGCTCCCTAATCTGGCACAGGTGCTAACTCACATTCCCGCAGACTACGAGAGCACATTTGCGCCGGAGATTGCACTCTTTGCCCCTCCACCGCCTTTACTACAACGGGACCCCTTGGTATCGCCAACCCCCTTGGCGAGCACCATCCCCACCATGGAACAGACGCCGCAGCAACCCAGCATCGCCACTGTTTTGAACGGTGCGGATGATGAGGACACTGCTGTAGCACAATCCGTTGCTGTTCGACAACGTGGTACTCGCCTCAGTTTTCTGGGGAGCAAGAAGAGTTCTCCTGTTCAGCCAACTGAGCAGGACCATACCCTGTCAGGTCTGGGAATTGAGAACAACTACAGCCTCAGCAAAGAGAACAGGCGCCGGAGCACACTCCGGTCATACTCTCAAGACGATAGCTACAACGGCAACGGTAGTGACGGCAGTAATCAGCTAGGCCGGCAGGAGAGCTTCGACAAAGGCCGTACTTCTACCGATAGGAGCTCTGAGAAGGAGTCTAGCATCGTGAAGCGAACGGGAAGCGTACGGAGAAGACTCAGCCTGCTTACGATGACCAAGAAGTCTACTAAAGGGAGTGGCATAATGGGGAGCTTGAATGAGGAGTAGGACTACTTTCGAGCTTACTTTGGAATGTATGATGTTCAGTTTGAAGAACGGCATGAAGATGTGGCGGGCGGACAGCGTTTTGTGACGACAAAGATTCAAGGGGCCCGGAGTGAACGGAATGGCTCGTGAGTGGACGAGCAGACCAGGTCGTGTAGTCCACATATTGCAAGGCGTGTATATATCTTGTTTGCATTTGGAAGAGGGGTTGGGGGATTTGGGACCGACTTTGATACCTTAAATTTTCTTCGATGGCACAACCAGGACTGTCACCTGTGCTCCTATTTGTACATAATATCTATTCATCAGCAGGGTGTTCTGGATATTAAGAAACCGTGCACAACATACTTCTTCTTTGGTCAGGATGTTCAGCGTCGACGGCAGCTACGTGATATTTGACATGCTAGGGGCGGATCAGTGATGGTGAAATCCGTTTGAAAAAGATCTTAGCATTATACCTACCTACAGTGGAAGGACGAAATTTTCGCACGACTAGCCTAGATGTCTCGACGAACAATCAACAAAATAGTTGATACTAAACTACTAAAAATGTAAGAAGTTTATAATGACAAGCTAATAAATTAAGAAGATGATATATAATTTTCAAGGCTTGCTTTTATTGAGGCACTTATGCTAGTGGGAATCGCGAGGTGCCAGCCCTGATTACTCTGCTTGGGATGATTCAAGCTTCTATTACCAGCTCGTTAGCTTCTACGTCAATATTTTGTCGGCTTACATGTCTGGATTAAGCTCTGTCGGAGTTCTAGTTGTGACTGCTTGGGTATGTTGTGTACTATCAGTACTATTGAACAGATGATATCTCGTCCATTCTGTCCAGGAGGAGGACTTAGTTTTACAATAGACTTCACATATAGGCTTATGAAACCATGTTGTGCAGGCAACAGTGATTCATTCATTTCATAAAACAAAACAAACAAGCAAAAAACCGACACCGACGGACTCCTTCTGGATGTTGTAGTCAGAGAGGGTGCAGCTATCTACTGGTCTGAAGGCCCGTCGCCCGAGGGCCCCTCGGAGCCCATCCTCCTCATATCGTTGGCCAGGTATCTGACCAGAACCTGCCACTGTTGCTGCTGCTGCCGTGTTGTTGCTGCTGCAATGCCCGCTGGAGGCATTGCCGGACCTTGTGGCCCTTTTGCCGCACTATAAAGTGGTTAGCCAGCTCAATGTATACATCTATACCTATTGGAATTGGAATAGGTATAGGTATAATCAAGGACTTACATTGGTGCATTTGCCCATGAATGGTTTGGTAATGCCGCCACCGCGGCCTCCTCGTCCTCCTCGTCCTCCACCATCGCCACCCCCACGAAGTCGCCCCGGGAAAATCTGGACATATCCGGACATCTATACACTATGTTAGTTCATGTGTAAGTATAAGAGCTGGTCTCTATTACTAACGGTTATGGGCTTGCGTGAACTCGACGGATTCTATGACGGCGATGGGTTTGCGTGAACTCGACGACTTTTATGAGCGCGATGGGTTTGCTCGAGAGAAACTTTCTACTTGGGTTAGACAAAAGGACATTCGCTGAAGTACTGTCTGTACTTGTAGTCTGTTAGCATACATATATAAGTCAAGCGGTGGAGCCGGAAATGCTCGAATTGCCCTGCTAGCTGTCCGGTATGGGCGCGTTCGGTTTTGGGTTGGTCCTCGTCATCGGAATCGAGAGTACAGAGGGTCTATGGGCTCTCTTCTCCCTCGTCGGAGTCAACCGTGTACGGAGCCCGTGAGCCCTCTTCGTCTTCTTCACGACCCGTCAAGAGCAGCCTCCGACTCTTCTTCCTGGCTGCCCCTTTCTTAATTGTTGAGTTTCTCGGTAGCTTCCGTACGGTGTAGGTGTGTTGTGACAAACGGCCGGCTCCACGAAACGCAGTGAGGGTCATGTCTTCCAGCATGCGGGCCAGTGCAGCAACAAATCCATGTCTAGGCATCTCGGGAGTGATAAATATGCCAGAGATGACAGCATGGTGTCTTTGCAAGGCGTAGCTGGGTTAGGCTGGAGTACTGCTTGCTGCTTACCGCTTGCCACGGGAATGCTGCGAAAAAGGGAAGTAATCATGGTGCTTTGTGTACTTGCGTGACACGCAAGCAGGTAGCAATAAATTAGGGACTGCAAGCACCGATAAATAAGAATAAGGATAGATGCATATTAGCATAATATCGGAATAAGATTAGCATATAACTTGAATAAATCTCTAAGTATATCCTTATATCTTTATATTACTTTAAGAATTGTTTTCTGAGATTCATCGACCGGTATTCTAAGAGAACCCAAGGCTTGCAATCTGCAGTCCCTCTGTTTTTGCTGACCACTTGGCACGTTACTGAGATCACTCGTAAATTCGTCTTATACTGATGCAAAATACACCACACCCAAAGCGAAGCGGTGGACAGACAGCGCCACCGGCAGTGTTGTATGACCTACGGCAGCGTCGGGCAGCTACTCCCCAGCATTATGAGCAACGGAAACGCGCATGGCTCTCTTGGAAGGGTCATTCTGGGCCCGTTTACCCAGGAACGTGAGTAGACGGACTGCGAAGCCTTGGAACCGTCTCAGAAGTAGCAAGATGGTTGAATATATATTGATAAGAGCAAAAATAGCACAAGATTTTGAAGCACTGCGGTCTAATTATCTGCTTAAGCCAGCCAAGAACCGCCCGATAACACACCAACCCACAATTTGCTTGGTTGCTCGTACCTCAGCTGCTGTCCCAGAAGCAATTATCATCTCCGGCCCCGACGTCATCTTGAACTCAGCGTCATCGCCATCCCTGAGATCTTGCACAAATACCGCAGGCGTCTGGACCAAGAGAATCCGTATAGGATCGTTACGGAATTCGTCGGGTGGCTTTGAGTGTAGTCTTCGCCCGTGGATCCATTTTACCAGCATGCCGATCTTTGTAAGATCGCATGTCTCGAACCCACGGAGCTGGTCATGAAGCTCCCCATCGACACATTTGCGCCTTGATATATTGTCGGAGAGAAATCCGTCCATTCGAATGAGTATCTAAAAACCTCTTGTGCTCTTATTTGCTCTAGTACGTCAATGGAATACTCAACCCAGAGTTTGAAAGACTCAGTATCGTCCCCATCAGGTATGTTTCCAGGGAATGCCACTTTTAGCGTGCTCTCAAGCGCCCGTGTCAGCTCCATTAGCTTCCGTTCTCGTGTCGGAAGAAATTCAGGATGGAACATCAGGCCACGATAGGCAAAGCATGTCCATTTCTTAACTTCTCTAAGGGCTGTCATTCTCGTTAGCTGGAGCAATCCCGTGTTCCTGATATCCAGTTGCCATGGTTCCAACTAGGGGTCAACAGTGCTACTCACTTTTCCGGGGACGGGACCCCAGCAGCATGGCACCCTCAATAAGGTCAATAGTGGCTGTCTGTGGTTCGAGGATTCCATAAAATCCTTCCTTGAAGATATGCTTCTCCGCAAAACGCATGACGAGGGCTGTTAGAAATGCCCACTCTGGAATAGGATATGACAAGGCGTTAACCAAATCAGGGTATTGTTGTATTTCCTTCCTCAGCTTTTCTGATTCGTGGGGATACTTGTTCGCCGAATGTCTGGCTTTTCTTAGAGCCTTCTCTCGCCCGTTGGCGTCAAGGAGATTATAAACGTCTGAAATCCGCTGTGGGTAACCAAGCACAATGCTCGTGTACATCTATATGGAATCAATCAGACTTTGGCCAGCTCTCAATGTCTTTACAGAATTTGGGGTATTGTCCTTACATTATGGAATAGGTTCAAATGGTAATGGTCATGATGGTATCGGTAGTCAGAGAACCTGTTGCGAGGAGAGTTCCACAACTTATGCTTCCATTCATTGCCTTGTTCTAGCCAATCTTGACTGAGTTCATCTACGAGTCCCCAATGGTATTGATTAGTTTCAGGGCATCTCTGTCCAGCACTTTTCTCTTCGATTCTACCACTTGATTCAGCTCAGCCAGTCACTGAAGGTCGCGGCTGAATCTTGCTCGTGTACCCAGTCTCTGGAGAGAAAATTTAAACATGTGCTTGTAGAGGCATGTGGTTGCTTTATACAACTGAAGGACCTTCTTGCCAATGTGTCCCGGCATTTGCTTGAGTAGGCTCTCAAGCAAGTCTGGGGTTCTGTCACTACTCTTGTAGCTGCTGAGCAGGATAGTGGATACGTTGCCCCGGGCGGTCGCAGAGGACCTGCTAGAAAATATGGAAGTCGGCATCGTTCAAAAGCTGAACCCAAAGCCCTTGAGAAAGAAAGGGGATGCCTCTCAATCAATATCTTCGTTACGATGACCACTTTTATATGCCGAGGGCTTTGCCATTAGCCTTTACTGCAAAGTAGGTTCCTGTACCTTGTGATCATCTGGCCATGACAAGCTATCATGTAAGACTCTTTGTTTCCATAGTCTTTGTTCCCAATATTTTATTCGCGACGCAGGGGTACGGTAGAGTACAGTACACAATCTTCATCTAAGCAGTAGCTAGTCCCCTCGCTCTTTGCCCTGTCGTGAGATCACGCTGTCGAAGTATAGGAGCATCAGGCATTCAGATTCTTTGTCATCATCCTCACAATTCCACCCACCTTCATCGCTAATGCATTTCACAGGTCGCTATACCGCAAAGTCACACACTTTATATAAGCCTGTCATGTTTGAGGCATGGAGGTGGCTGCTTCTGCTTGAGGGTCGCGCGACGACGAGGACGGTGTTGTCTATTGTCTGGTTTGCCGACTACAAGACTGTTTCGGTATGGTACTGTACTGTACTATAGGAACCAGAACGATAGACGGGAGCTTACTTGCGCACAGGCAAGGGAGAGAATCTATTTACAGTCAGACGCTTAGACTTGTATTTGCCACGCTTGCCTACGTCCGATCACGGAGCAACTGCCGCCCAGTCGTCAGTTTTGCGGGGATCACACGCTTCCACTTCATGGAGATATGTGCAAACAAAGATTGATTAGCGTCTTGCTGGGGCTGCTTGAGACACGCCTTTGTGATTCTGTGTAACCAGGGACAGATTCCCAGTCTTACTTACCTGAAAGGGGAAGCCGGCGGTGGGGGCCGGATGAGCCGCCGGAGCCGTCATGTGATCCGGTCCCCGACTCCAAAGCTCCTTTGATCAACCTCTTTCTTGTAGCACGCATCCAAACCTCTGCCCCAACCACAAGGCTTCGTGCAGGCGGCAGTTTGCCTTCAGCACAGATGCCTTTCCAGCCAAAGCTCTACTCAATCATGCTGTCCTGATGAAGACTGGAGGAGTGATCACTCATGACCCATTTTACTCCAGACTACACTGTTCTGGACGGTGGTCTGCGGTGCCGAAGTACGTACTGTAGGTAGTTTTGCTTTCTACCTGTCGGAGAAACAATGTAGATAGTGATATGGCTTACTGCAGGAACTTTTGGTACAATATGTTACCAGTACCGTTCCCTATTCCATTCAATGTTAATGGTGAGGTACGGCATGGTCGTGGTCAACATCTGGCACACGAAGTCCCGCGGCCTATTACAGTACAGCATCAAGGTGTGCAAGATAACTCAAGGAACCTGGCCTTTTACGATCATAAACAAGCAACTTGTTGCGCAGTATATTGAGAAGTTGATAAGAGAAGAAAAAACAGAAGGCCGCAGGTCAGTAAAGTCTTAGATTTTTATCCAAAGATTTTTCGTGAGAAATTAGGAAAATAATACTACAGTGAGAGGAAGGAATTCCGCATATCTAGCGCAGACATCTCGGCGAAATATCAACAAAACATCTAGCAATAAACAGCTCGCAATGTAATGATTTTGTAATAATATAGTAACAAACCAGCAAACTAATACACAGTTCACACTGCAAAACACATAAGAAATCCCTCCCTAGACATCGACAGCATAGACGATCTACTAGCTGGGTCTCGTATTATAGATATAGATAGACTAGTGGAACGCATTGTTATTGAATTGCTAGATAATGATGACGAGGATGAGAACACCGACAACGACGAGAATGGCAAGGCCAATAATAACGACGAGGAAGGGAATAATACTGTATGAGAAAGTCTCGACTCTATACACTAGGTACTAGCTCCCAGAATAAACGATCAAGCACGAACCAAGTTCTCTCTTCAAGGAACTCGCGACTTATACCGTATATAGAGGCCGTTGAGACTGTAGAAGAATATCCTGATCTTATAAACAAAGCCTACCCGGTTCCTTCTGGTAATAAAAGGTTCAGTACTTCCAGACTCACTTGAAGTTACTCATCTGTAGGCTTTATCACTGGGCTCGAGACGAAGGAGAAGACAAATTCGGACTTCCGTTGGACCTTAGAGCTATGACCAGAAGCTTTCAGAAAGTCCTGATGAGGGCGGACCCAGAAATTCTTACAAATCTTCTATTGCGTCAAATACCGGTACCGAATAAAGCACAGCAGATACTCGGGAGTGATAGTTTACGGCCTATATTGACTTACTGAACATGATACGCGGGCACGAAAATTCTGTTGCTGTTCTGCTCTATTTCTGCAAGTTGTTCTATGTAGCAGGGTCTGACAATACGATGAGGAAAACCATCCGACACTCCGAACACGGCGAGCGGATGACATGGCAGAGAAAGAGATTCGCTGAATTCAGTATCGTACATTGTGGTAGCATACCTTTTCATAAGGTAAGATACCGTAACTGACCGCACAGTATATCGTTCCATCCAGGCCACTTCTATCGCCTTCACAACTCAGTCAACTCTTGCAAACGCCTTTCCAGCTCGGGGACTTGTCTCAGCTTGACGTCGAGATCTTCCTTCTCATCCTCAAGCTTCAAGCGCTTTTCGGCATCTAGCTTGGTGAAAATGTAGTTGCCCTGACCGTCGAACTGCAAGATGTGGGTGTGGTACTTCCACAGGCTGCGGCGGTGGCTAACAGTCATCAGGGTGATGCCAAGGGCCTTTGCGTTGTCATACATGACCTTCTCTGTGTCAAGGGTAACACTGCTGGTACACTCGTCAAGGATGGCATAGCGCGGGCGGTGGTAGAATAGACGGGCCATAGCAACACGCTGCTGCAAGCCGCCAGACAGCACATCTCGCCACTCAGCCTCGGCATCCCAACCCTCGTCGTACAGGTTAACGAGGTGTTCAAGTCCGAGGATGCTGAGTATGGAGACAAGATCAGCATCAGTGACGCCGCGGGCGCGCATCTGGCGAAGAGAATCAGGGTAGATGATCTGCTGGCGCAGAGAGCCCTTGAAAGATATGGCCGTTGAGGGATGTAGAAAATGGCACTGAAAGGGGGCTTGTGTACGGTGCCACCATATACAGGCCATAGGCCGCCAAGGATGCGGAAAAGCGACGACTTGCCGCAGCCGTTGGGGCCAACAACGAGAAGATGGTCACCGTGCTTCAAGGAAAAGCATAGCGCCTTCACCAACACATCACCGTTGGGGATATAATCGGCCTAGATAGATTGAGTGAGCATACCGACGTAAGGGCTCTTTGGTCCTAGACTTACACATCAATGAATTCAATGTCTTTGCTCTCGACAACTGTGCCTCTGCCCTTAAGCACAGCTTCGTTGTTCTCTGTGCCGGAAGAAGAGACGAGCTTCTTCTCAAAGTGGCCGCTCTGAATATCGTCCATGACATCCAGAAGGCTAGCAACACGGGAGGTATACCCTGCCAGCTCCATAACCTCGCGGTAGGAGAACATGATGCGGCCGAAAGCATCGGAGGCAGACAGCAGCATTCGTCGATTGGTGATGAACGACTCTGTCCTATCACCCATGTTCATCGTAACACCGCCGGGGAGCTTGACGAAGACAGGGACACTGCAGAGAAGCAAGCCCAGAGCTCCCCAGAAGTACTTGATGACGAAATCCTCCATGACACCGTGGTAAAACCGACGGCGAAGGATGTAGTTGACATGCTTGATCAGTGTGAAGTATCCCTTGTCTAGCGTGTCTTTCTCCGCATTGTGGCCGGCATACAGGGCGACCTCTTCGCTGTAGTCAATGAGACGCGAGTGCTGGAAACGGAACTCTCCTTCAAGGCGAGCCTCGTCTGCGACATATTTTCCGAAGGGTGGCGTGAGGACCCGCATAACGTTGGCAGACAATTGCACCAGAAGTGACATGAAGACGACACCCTCTCCACCAACGCTCCGTGACAGCGAGTATGTGTAAATGGTCTAAAGAATGTCAGCAGGCCATCTTGAGGATGAGGAGCTGGTCGAGCCCACCATATCCAGCAATGGCTTCGCCAGGTTGCTGTAGAGTTCTGCCAGGCTGTTGGAGAACTTGGAAACGTCCACGGCAATCAGTTGATCCGGGTTCTTTATACGATCGTCTAGTGCAGATAGGCCGTAGAAGGTCAAATTGGACAAGTACTTGTCGTGAATGTATTGCGTGATTCTGGTGCGGTAGTTGAGGGACAACTGGGCTTGGTGGTATGACAGCTACAATTTCAATCAGCATGAATGTTTGTGATATGCCTTGGAGCAATGCAATTACCATGGAGTTGGTAAAGGTTGCCGGCACCGCGATCAGCATCCACCAGAGGATCCGCATGAGGAACTCTTTACCATTGCCCTTGACCAAGGCTTTGACAATGGCGCCATCCATCTCGGCAACCCTCAGACTGATAAGGGTTCTGAGGACGAGGAAGAAGCTGTGGCTGATGAGAAGTCAGGTCTCCTTGCTGCGCCAGCCGAGGATGACAATCTTGAGCAGGCGCAACAGCGACTGGAAGAAGTGGCGGTCCAATGCGACCTTTTTCTTGGGCGTTTCCTCCTCGCCAGAGGAAGTGGTGCTCTTTCGGGCAGCTCGCTGAGCGGCATCGCGCGTCGAGGCAGCCTTCTGTTCCGAGATGGCATGGCGGACGCGGTTGACGAGAGCGACGAACAAGGTGATCCAGATGGCCCGCGAGATGCGCGTGCGATTGGAGAGATAGAGGCGGGTGAGGTCAGATACGATGCTCCGGACGGTGCGGTCTCTGGGGAGAGACAGCTTCGATTGCCACGCCATGATGGCCCGTCTCGCGTGCGTTCGTTGGCGCGGATAGAGCCTCGGCACTGAGGGCAGGTTGGCTATCGCAGGTGCGTTAGGAACGGCGCATCAGCTAGGCATCGATGCCTGTTGGACGTGTCGCGCGATCCCCGAATATTGTGGAAGATGCAGCCAGCGACAGCTGGGGATGGTGTGTTTTGTCTTTCTCGGTCTTGGGAAAGGACCAGGGTGGTTCACGACGCTGGCAGCTCCTCGGTCGAAGCAGCAGCCAAAGGGCAATTGACGGCAAGCCGACCGACACCGACCCCAGCTTCCCAGCCTGGCATGTGATTGCTGACCCTGAACGAGCTGCTAAGTCATCTGGCGTTCTGTGGGGTAAGTCACTTGTACTCTGTTCTCTGTACTCTGTACTCCGTACCCCGAAGCCCAAAGCCGAATTGCGCTGCTTACCCTAGGTTGGCAGGTACCTTGCCTACCTATGCTACATGCTGGGTTGGGCACTACAATAGTTAAGTAAACGCTGCTGCGTCTCTTTCCGCAACAGGGCAATATCCGCTCAATAGACTTAAAATCTGACCCTGGAATATGCATCGGATACTACATACAACACCTACCTACTTGTGAGATTTCTGACCGTTGAAAAGAGTGGTGTACACCAAGATTCCATGGGCCACTCTAAAATCTTATCTTATCTCAGATTCTGCCCGCCGTTATTCTCACCGCTTGCCCAATGCAACAGTCAGGCAGGGCAATTTTTTTCTTTCATGCTACGCAGTGCACGATCCTCCACTGGCTTTTATGAGTAACTCGCCAAAACCCGTACCGCATATCGACTGCGCTCCTGGCAAATACCCAACGCTCCATAATCACATCACAACCTTTCAAAATGTCGGCCGACGAAGAGCTTGCCATCTACGACGAAATCGAGTTTGAGGATTTGAATTGGGACGAGGCCCTCCAAGTCTACCACTACCCCTGCCCTTGTGGCGATCGCTTTCAAATCACTCTGGACGACCTGCGCGACGAACAGGACATCGCCGTATGCCCCAGTTGCAGCCTCATGATTCGCGTCATCTACGACCTTGTAGGTTTTTGCGCTTCCTTCTGTTTATGCAACGTCGAAGAAGCGGTGGACTGACCTCTTTGTTTCTCTCAAGGATGACCTCCCGAAGCCTCCTCCCGCCGGCGGATCCGATGCCAAGCTTCCTATCACTGCTTGAAGAGCCAAGCCAAAGTTGCCGGAAATCCGAAATGTCGTCACGACCGCTTCAAGGGCACTCCCAGCAGGCTACGTCTTCCTGACACAACCAAGATGAACCAAGACGACCAGGGCTCGTGGCTCAGCAACCCCGCATATCAATCGCTATCATGCATGCGGTTGGCAATCGCGCCTTGTGGAGACCAGGAGCGTACGGCTCTTTGGGATAGCCTCGTCTAGATTGCCGGGTTATTACTCTACAGTCTACTTGGCCATCAAAGTAGCAAGGGTCTAAGGGTACTGCATAGTCCTGCCATGGTATCTTCCATATGAACGCCACACACCGACCCTCACATCTATTATTGAGGCAGTGAAACTTCTTTGCGAACAGGCTTTATCGATCGCGTCCGGGCGACAGATCGAATAGGAAGAATAAGAACTCGCCTAGTGTTGAGGCACGAACCCGTTGCCTAACCGGCGCTTGCATACTTGGGCTACAGAATTGCAGTCGCATATAAGGGCCCACTCGCAAACACTCCAGATTAGGATGCAAAATGACGAGATGTTACCAGGAATGGGGCAAATAGTCTTCAATTAGACGGCAAGATTCACCTGCCAGCTTATAATCCACCCGAATATACCGCCCACCTTCCAGGGCTTCATCAAAACTCTTCTGAACATGAAAACAACCACAAACGCCAATTGGTATCAACCCAGTTCCGTCCCTTTGTATCGTGAATACCGTAACGCCGATTCTGTATGACCAAAAAGATGTCGTGCCAGCGCAGATGTATGCACGCTTCATACCAGGTTCTCGTGAAATAGACAGAAAGAAAGAAGGTCTCGGGCGTAGCCCACGGCCACGCCTACAGCATGACCAGGCACATTATGAAGAACCCTAGCAGACCAGCCATGGAGGCCTGCATCTGCTGAGGGATGGCACCACCGGTAACTTCGGGAGGTGGAGTAGAGGTGTCATTGGGCGCACGGGCAGCAAGGGCTGGGATACTGTCAGCTTCTTGTTTGATGGGCCGCCTTGGTCCAGGGTGAGGCTCACTGTTGGCGTCCGAGAAACAGATGCAGTGCGTCGTGCTCTCGAGCGGTGCTGCCTTGATTTCGGAGACGGACGTGGCGTCGTCGCAAGTTCCAGCGTTGGCGCAGCTGTGCACAGTCGCCCGGTCGACAACAGATGCGGAAGTCCTGGGCCCATTGAGCCGCGGAGAATAGGTGAGGATGGTGTTGATGTGTCGGGAGCCGTCAGACGGCACGATTGCGGTGTTGAGAGCACCGGCAGCTGCAACAGTAGCGCCGGCTACTGTGATGATGTTTGCCGAACGCATCGGAGTAGGCAAGTTGTTGAGCGAGTGATCATGAATTCCAAAGGGAACCCTTCTGTTCTTATCCAGAACGAATGCGACAATGGATGGTACTGAATCAACCGAACCACGGGCAGGCCAGGGCCAGATCGTGGGGCTGTCAGTCCTTAAAGGAATCTGGGGAGAGCGCAAGCTTGGCGAAGCTATACAAGGCGATCTCATAGAAGTGGGTAACGAACGAAGCACGGAGTAGCGAGTGGAGAGTGTATGTCACGGACGAGAAACATGGGCTCCACGTCTTCGCGACATCATTCAGGCCGGACGGCCACGAAGAACCATGGATGGGGATGAGTGAAGCAGCAGCTAGCTAGTCAGTAGCCTGCCAAGTGGAGGGAGGTAGGGAGTGAGGGAGGAAGAGTGGCACCAGCGCGATTAAAGACGTCGACCTTTTTCAAGATGTCGAAGAGTCGACCGCCCGCCCCTCCCCTCCCCGGTCGATGAGCAATGCATCATTCTTATCGGAGCGAGCAAGTAGCCGCACCGCAGGCTTGCTTTTCACAGGCGCGGCGCGCACAGAGAGGCTTCGCTTGGCTCCGGGAATGTGATATGCAGCAGCAGCCACTAGGACTGGGACTGGGACCGGGACCAGGAACTAGGCACCGTTGCTACTCGCATGGCGCCATGCGGCCAAACCAATGGCTGCAGCCAACCTTGTTTCCCGCGACGACAACTTGGAGGGTGTGGAGCCCAGTGGGATTCATGGCGATGACGGACGCGGTGCAGCGCAAGCTGCGGCAAAAGCCTGGGCTCCATCTTGGCTTGCCCGCCTAGCGTTTGCCGGCGTGTCCAGACTGGCGCTGGCACAGATCTAGGCCATCGAAAAGCCTTGCTGCATTGGGGAGGCAGTTTGGCCATGTACGGTACAGGTACAGTATCGGTAGTGGTAAAGTGGTAAGTAACTAGTGCCAAACCCTGCCCTTCCAATTGTCCGTTTCCGTTGGACGACATGGAATCGCCGATCGCTCTCGGGAAGTTGAAGCGGGTAAAGCTGCAAGGTGCCCGTTTTGTCGCAGAAAAAAATAAAATAATAATAATACCAACAACGATAACACGGGAGCGCTGTAAGTTAGTTAGTAGGCAGATGGCTGGCTGGCTGGGCAGACAAGACGGGACAGGAGGATAGGACACAGGACACAGGACACAACTTGCGTCATGCCTACCTAACCACAGATTACAGATTACAGATTGCATATTACAGATTACACAACCAGGTTTCAACCAAAGCGGGTAGCATCAACATCCACGGCCGAAAAAGCTTTCTCAACCCGTCCACTCTAGCCATGGGGAAAATGAAGGGCACCACCTAATCCAGACGGCGTGGTTGGCTGCTGAGAACCACTGCTCCCTATCTACAGGGGTTGCTGCCAGGTTTTTTTCGCACGTCCAGTCCCCAGTGAAAAAGGCTTGCATGAGAGACCAGGATCCTGCCAGAGATTGACAGGAGAGCTTGCGCGTTCCCGCCCAGCGCTGCAGCTAAACGATCTGCAACCAGTGGGAAAAAGCTGTTGCCAGGAAAAGTGCCGAACCTGGCAAAATTGCATGGCACACATCATGTCGGAACAGGAAGCCGTCGATGCGCTGACCAGCGACCCCACGGCCCAGCGCACGCCGTCATCCATCATCACCACCAAGTTACTACTGACTGCATTCTGCTGTTTGCCCATGCGCATGCGCTGTCGCCATGGCCTCGTTCCAGGCAAGCCGCTCTCTCTCTCTTTCTCGGCGGCATTCCTTGGTGACTAGTC
This sequence comes from Albifimbria verrucaria, assembly GCA_020081605.1. Classification (NCBI taxonomy): domain Eukaryota; kingdom Fungi; phylum Ascomycota; class Sordariomycetes; order Hypocreales; family Stachybotryaceae; genus Albifimbria; species Albifimbria verrucaria. Next base: position 4,786,413 of record JAHREC010000013.1, read on the forward strand.
CGTCCCCATACACTTTCTCCTTCTCTGCAACACTCCCCAACGTCTCATGTCCAATGGAGAAAGAAAAAACGCTTAGCTCATACGCTGTAACGTCGACACCTAGGCTTGTTCGAGATAAGAATGGCGCTTGGGTCCGTGAGACCAGTTCGCCCTCTCCCTCTAGCCCTAGTGCAGACGCTTGCTGCGACTCGTTACGCCTGTTGGTCCCAGACGCCGCCCCTGGTGCGAATCATAGTCCCGACGGCACAGCATACGAGTTGGTAGTTTCGAGCTGATGCACACAATGCCTGGAAGTTGCCTAGAATAGAACTCTCGCGAGAGAGTAGGAAACATTGTTTCTGATTCATGCTCATACCCGAGAGACTTCAATGGTTTGACAGCTTCGTAAACCGCTTTCAGACAAGTCAGTCGTTTGGGTGTCGAAACTCGGCATCATAGCGACAGTCCAGCAAGACTCCTTAGACCTGGAGCCGCGCAGTCCGGGTACCTCCACGAGTCCTTACTTTTTTTCCCTCTTCCTTTTTTTCTTTCTCAACAACCCGTCATAGGTTTCCAAATTGTCTATCGCAGGCCCAGGCTCTTCCTTGGCTTGCGCGCCGTTCCTGTCCCCATCCATTTAGCCTCAAGTTGCTAAGGATTCATTAGCGGCCGGCCTTTTTCTCCTGTCGACGCCACTGGTTGACCGACCCTCCCAGAGCCACGCTCAGCACGGCGCAGGTCTCGGAGGTTCGTCGCAGGCTGGATTCAACCCAGTACAAATTCGACTGGTTTAGTTCCAACAGTTGCAGAAGCCGTCATCAACTGTATCCCCAACCCCTCTCTCTACCCACTTCAGCCCGCATAAACCTCCGGCACCACCAAGGTCTGGAAAGATGCAGTAACAGCCTCACTTGTGGGCTTTCCATGGACCCTTTCCGTCTTGGCGAGCCCTTGCTTGACAAGTTTTAGCCGATGGTTACTGAATGATTAGAGAGTTGGCGCGTCCCCGCAAGTCGGACACGAGACGTTTTGATGAGATGCCAATGTTGCCTAGTCACATCTATACGCCGTCTCACTTGTCTCATCCCCGAAACCGTTTGAAAGCAGAAGCCGCTTCTCTGGTAGCAGCTAGGGCTATTTTCTATTGCCGATACTTCTCTTCTACCCCATTCAATGGATCAGTCCACTGCCCTTTTCCTCGGCCATGGCCCGATACAGCTCGGCCATACTAGAAACCACCAACATGTAGGCGCAGATCTATCTGCAAATGACTGGGACACGAAGCTATCACTCTTTCTCAAGCCGGCACATATCATGCTTCCTTCATAATTCCGGTAAGCTAATCGGGAGGATTGCAATAAATACGAGAATAATCACAAGTTTTGATGTCATCTATGGAGTGTGTTGATCACACCTGGTGGCGTTTATCCACTCAGGCTGCTACCTATCCTCGCTGCTCTGTAAAACAGTCGTCCACACATAATACTTCTTTTAAGCCTCCACATTCTCAAAGAGGAATGTTGGCAAACCAGGCACAGCATTCTCCGCCGCAGGTGCCGAGATCTCCACCTCCTTGCCGTCTGCTAGGTTGACGCCCTTCTTACCACCCTCGGCGACCAGCAGGACATCGCAGGCAACCAGGCCAGCCGTTCGCTTGAGGCCAGGGACCATCTGCAGCAGTGTCTCCTTCTCGTCAAACACCAGCTTCTGCTCCAGAACCACCGACGCGGGCTCTCCGATCTGCAGGCGCCTCTTCAAGTTCTGCACAAACGGCATGGCCTTCTTCATCTCACCCATCTTGCCAATCTTTCCGTTCAGCTCCTTGTCATTGACCGAGTTGCTCGACTCGTCCCACATCTCCTTCAGAAGGTCAATGTACTTGGCCTGCCATGAGGGAATTTGTCGGTCATGTAGATAGTCAGCTTCTTTGGCTTCTTGGGGTCGAAAGTCAGCTCCTTGCCCTTGGCCTTCTTCTTCAGCTGGAGACTCTCCGCCGAGTTGACGTTTGAAGCGGTAGTTCGGACGTAGTCACGCTTGGCAGACAAGCTTGCATCAACAGCCGGCACCTTGGGGAAGGTGACGTTGTGGATGGTAGAGTCCTTCTTGAGCACTTCCAGCCAGATGTATTCGGACCAGTGAGGAGCAATGACAGTCATCAGCACAGCTTGAAGCTCAATATATTTGAACACTAGGTCCTTGTGCATCTTGATGTTGGCACCTGCGCACGCCTCGCGGTAGAAATCACGAGCGCTTGTCAACTCGTAGAGGGCAGCCTTGAGTGCCAGCTTGTAGTTGGTGTTGGCGTACTGGGTGATAGCTTCCTGGGCCAAACCGTTGATTTCGTTCTCGAAGAGCTTGTCTTGGAACGAGTTCAGCTCGCCAGTGCGCAGCTCGGCCTGGTCGCGAACCATCTCCTCGCACCACTCACGAAGAGTGTACAGACGGAGAATGTTGTTGTCGGCAACGTCTTCCTCGAAGTTGGCATCGTTGACACCATCACCTGCATCGGCAAGAGCAATACGGGAGGCATCGGCACCGTACTTGGTGGTCAGGTCTTGAAGAGTCATGAAGTTACCCGTGCTCTTGCTCATCTTCTCACCGTTCAGCGTCAGATGTCCGTTAGCACGGACACTTCGGGGCCAGTACTCGGGAGGGAAGATGGCCAGGTGAATGTAGAGGAAGAAGGTCAAGTGGTTGGGGATCAAATCCTTGCCCGAGGTACGCAGGTCCAGAGGGTAGAAGTACTCGAACTCACGGCGCATGCTTTCCAGAGTCTCCTTGGGAATCTTGGACTTGCTCAGGATATCGTCGTCCAGGTCTCGGCGGCAGAAGATGTAGTCCCAGACCTCGTCGATCATCTGGTCAGCGGCAACGTTTCCGAGACCCTTTTCACGGCCAAAGATGTCCTTGTGCAGGTAATGCGCGACAGTGTAGTAAGCCATGTAGATAGTCGAGTCACTCAGACTCTCCACAAGGAACTGCTTGTCCCAGGGCAGTTTCGAACCCAGTCCGAAAGATCGAGCGCAAGCCCACTGGTTCAGCCAGTTCAGAACACTCTCAAAGCCGTTCTTGGTTTCCGCGGTGTAAGTCTCAAGACCCTTGCCATCGGCGTTCTCAACCCACTTGAGAGCCTGCTGCTTCCACGACTCCTCACCGTAATCCAGGTACCACTGGTCCAGCAAGGCGACGATGCAGTCGTCGCCGGATCGGCTGACAACCTTGCGCTCCGGCTCGGAGTAGGCAAAGGCCTCGCCGGCGTCGATCAGCTGCTGCCTGACCTTGGGCTTGGCAACCTCGACCTTCTCGCCCTTGAACTCGCCAATCTTGAGAGTACCCTGGTAGTAACCCTCCTTGTATGCAAGTTCCTTGGCCTCCTCCAGCTGCTTAGTGTCCTTTGGCGAGGCAATCTTCAGCTTCTTCACCAAGAATGGGGCGCAGAGGTCGCCATACGAAGGGGTGTCGATGATGGGCACAATCTCGAGCTCGGCCCACTCCTTCTTGATGCCATAGTAATCAGCCTTCTTGGCCAGGTCGGTGACGGTAGCATAATCATCAGGGCTGTCAGAAGGAACGGAAGTAACGACACCAGTACCCTTGGTTGGCAGAACAGTGTCCATAGGCAGGACACGGACACCATCCTTGTGAACGGAAAGAGGAGCATTAACCAGGGTTCCGACCAAAGCAGAGCCCTCGATATCGGCAACCTTCTCAACGGATCCCTCCTTGGCAAAAACGCCCTGGTAGGCCATGTTGCGGGCGGCGCGCTCAGTCACAACATAGTAGTCGGTCTCGTTGGCCTTGAAGACACCGTAGGTGATCTTGGGGCCCACGAAGCAGCAAGTCTGACCGTACATGGTCTCGGGTCGCAGGGTGGCGGGAACGAGGAAGAAGTTGGCTCCCTCGGGTACCTTGCCCTTGACGGCCTCGGCGGCCTGAGGAGCCCAGTCCAGGACCTTGAGCTTCAGGGCAGTGTACTCCTGTGGGTTCACAGCCTCACCTTCGGCACGGTCGTGGTCCATACAAGGCTGTCCATCCTTGATAGAGTAAATGGTGTATCGCTTGCCGAACTTGATCTTCTGGAGCTCCTTGAGACGAATCATCTGCCAGCGGATAAAGGCATCATAGTACGGGTTAGCATCAGTGGTGACGAAGCTTCGGCGCCAGTCGACTCGGCAACCGAAGTTGTTGAGGTCTCGCACAACCAGAGGAGGGAAGTACTTCAGCCAGTGCTGGGGATCAGCAAACTTGTGGATCTCCTCCGAGGGATGCCAATAGCCTTCATGATCTGGAACTGGTACTTCATCTTGACCGTCTTGGCAGCAGCCTTGCCCTTCTTTGCGACGAACTTGGTGGGATCCTCCTTGGTCTGCTTAGCGGCCGGCTTGGCCTCCTCGACGGTGGCCTCGTCCGGGTTGTATCCTGAGAAGTCCTCGCCGAACATCTTGATCTCGTTGATAAGCTTGTCAGCGCAGGCCTTGATGGGCATGCCGGTACAGTGGAAGCCCATGGGGAAGAGTGTGCGCTTTCCTGCATCCTGGCCACACCAGCACCGAACTCGATCTTGCTGACGGAGAAGGAGTGGCCAGCATGGAGGGTACCGTTCATGTAGGGGTAGGCCATGGTTCCGAAGAACTTGGGGTATTTCTCGCGCAGCTCAGCGGCGGAGATGGAGTGCAGAGGGATCTCGGTAGTCGAGGGGCATCGGTTTCGAAGACACGATCTTCCTGCCATTTCTTCTGGTATTTCTTCTCGACGGCGATCAGAGAGTCACGCTTCTCCGTCTGATAACTCGTGTCAGCAGGGGTCGATTCATCTCCATGGCATTCATGCCGGGTAGTTGCAGGGTTACTCACTCCCTTCAACTCTTTCGTCTTGGAGATGGTCAGGGCCTCCATGGCCTGAGAGGGCGAGGTGGTGGCAGCCATTGTAGAGCTTGTGCGTTGAAAGAGAGACAATCTGGCAGACTCACGGCAGCAGTGTCACGCTTTTAAGCACTTCTTCCGGCACCCTTGAAATGACTCAATGGAATATAACGTGCCGCTCTCATCCACGAAGACGCCAGCAGGAATTTTTGAGTCAACAACTTGAGGCGAGGCTTTGCTGCGACGAGGGTCGACCAAATCGCGGGGCACTGATAAGGTACGTACTGTACCGCACTGGCCGGACCTGCCCAAGCCTTAGCCCTGCACTCGCTCACTTGCAGCACCACCATGACAACCAGGTACCTATGACATATCCACGACACAGAGAAGCCGACTTCGGATATCACAGACTAGGAATTTCCTTGATTTTTGGAGAAGGCGCAAAGCCTCCCTTTTTTTTTCTTTTTTTTTTTTCTTTCGTCTCGAATTTGAATCGCAGAGTCAAGCATGTGGTTTATTATTCGTTGCCGTAGCCTTCATTGCTTTTCTATGCTCTGTACCTAACTAGCATGTACAGGAAAAAACGGGTGTGGCGCCAATGACCTACATCACAGTACCTCCATGACTGTGCTGTTGTGGCTGTGCTCCGATACTCCCTAGTACTCAGATGACCCTGGTTCGACTCAGGTACCTAGGTACCTTTACCTTCGCGTCGCCGCAACTTTGCTCGAGCACCCGACGTCTACCTTTGCGACTCACACGAGCGTCGAGCCCACCCTTTATCACGGCAATCAATTCCGGCGACGACATCGGTGCATGATCAGTCATGTTCCCTACCCTAGTCAGGCGTCTGGCCCAGCCAGCCAAGGAGGCGCTGGGCAAACGAGCTGGCTTGAGCATGGCCAACAACCCATACAAGACGAGAAAAGAATGGCCACCAAACTTCAAGGAGCTTAATCCCCAGCAACAGCTTCGCTTCGAGAAGAAGTACAAGCGCCGCATCCTCCTCGCGGGCAGATCCCCACGCTGGGAAAAGGGCGTCAAGTATGCTCAGCTTGTAACCATGACAGGTTCGTCCAACTTTGCATGCTCTGTTGAGCTCACGTTCGGGACAAGACATTGATGTTTTGATAGCGGCCGTTGTATGGATCATATTCTACGGCGAGTTTGACTGGTGGGGTCAAAAATACAAGCCATCTGAAGAGGTTCGTCTGCTCTACCACCGTAATCCAGCCTTCGTCTCACAGTCACAGCTTCCTAAACGCGCGGCGCAACTCTTCGGCGCCCTCGACGCCGAGAAACGATACGAGCGCCGACCGGACGCCCCCGCCGCCGCCGCCCAAAGAACCGGAGTCGAAGTGATGATGTGTACAAAACCCTGCATTTGGCTGGCGTACGGAGTTTGAAGCAAGGCCAAGGCCGGGCTTTGTATGGTAATTCTGCTGGATAGGCTCTCTAATCCCTTCTCCAACTTGTTCTACTGGTGCATCATCTGCCGGGCCAAGCAAAGTTAGCGCCCATTCCGAGACCTGATGCCAACCCAGAGCCGCGGCCCTCGTTGACCGGACGCTTCGCAACAGTTCCTTGCGCCCGGACGCCTGCTACGATGCGGTCGAGATGTGTTTCTACCACTACACCGCCTATAATCATTTCCGACAGAGTCGCGTGTAGTGTCTCGAAGTTGAATATAAGATCAAGCTCGCAGACATTTTCAAACAGCTTGTCAAGCGCTTCCACGTATACTTGTATCAAGTCGATCAAGGCGAGCGGTGATTCTGTCGACGTAGAGATGACGATGAAGTAGAGTGTCGCGTAGTTTCGGTACGTCACCAGCGAGGGACATCTTTCTGCTCCTCGGAGGAGTTGTGGGAGGTTCCTGAAGCTGCCAGCAAGGAGGTAGAGGCAGGAAGTTGCAAGATCCAGCTGGCCGATTCGACACAAGCGTAAATATCTCGGAAATCAACCGTTGTTGTATGCTTGTTTCCTAAAGCCGGTGTTAGCTCCCATAGCGACGCCTGATTCGTAGGACTCGGAGGAATATAGGACGCACCAGCTGAGTGTAGAATTTGGTTAGGCGCGGCTGGCCTTGGCCATTAAAGACCAGAAATGCATTGATCATGGCTCAGACGTAACGCCTGTTGCTGGTGTTTGGGCGCGTACCTGGACATCACTGACGATGGTGGGGCACACTTCCGACTCTCAAGGTCAGCAAGTCGCTTGCACGTGACTCATATACCTAGCTCCCTGCGAGACTACGGTAGGTACTATCTACTACCTACAGAGTACTGTAGGTATGACTCCCCGCTATCTGTACCTGGGACTAGGCTCAAAGCAGTGGATAAGAGCTTCTCTGCTGTACTTATCGCTGGGAAGCTCATCTTGGCTAACCATCGTCATCTCGCAGGACAGCAATCAGAGGGTAACATCTGCAGCACATCGGATATTTGAAGATAATTCATACATCAATTCAAATAATCACTTTCCTTGTTTCACTCTCTGCAACAATGACTCGACAAATCCTGTTCCAAGCCTCACGGCTGGCCTCGCGAGCCGTCCGAAGAAGCAATATCAGCCATGGAAGCCTACGACTTGCGATGCCCATTGTCTCCGCCACCATCCCGCGGGCTCTCCCATCATCAATGGCATTCTCCAGTAGCTCGCCACGACAGAAGGGGATCATGCCTGACACGGACAGTCCTGCTACAGAGGCGAAGAACACAGAGCCGGCCGTTGCGGTAGCAGAGCTGTCCGAAGGGGAGTATCACGAACTAGCCGACGCCTACCTCGAGACCGTTCTGAGCAAGGTTGAGGAGCTCCAAGACGCGAGAGAGGATCTGGATATTGAGTATTCGGTACGAGTTACTAGGCTGAAACCTTGAGGAGTCACATGCACTAACAGTTCATACGGGTAGGCCGGCGTTATGACCATCACCGTCACGAACAAGGGCACATATGTTCTGAACAAACAACCACCCAACAAGCAAATCTGGCTCTCTTCCCCATCTCCGGTCCGAAGCGATATGATTGGTGTGTCGTCGGCGACAGCCAGGGCGATAAGGAGGGCACTGCGTCGGGACATTGGATCTACGCGAGAGATGGTAGCTCCTGGATGAGATTCTGCTTGAGGAAATCGAAGTGGATCTGGCCAGGCAGCCTCACGAGTAAACGCGATCTTGTTGTAATTTGTCAATGTACGATTAGTTATTTCTGGAGTCTGGGTACATCTTGGGTGGATTGGCCGTACGATATCCCAAAAACATATTTGAATTGAGAAACACATAATTCCTACCGCAGCGGCTCCTTACAAGCGCATGTTTTCTTCATTACACGGCTCTTGCCGCATAGATGCGATATATTAACTTGTGACTCTGTAAATTCACATGGTCCCTGCAATTGTCCCAGCCAATTCCCAACTCATCCCATGTTTGTACAATGGTAGATATAATACACATTCAGTTTCTGAAACGATTCAATGACCTCCGTCAGGCTTGGTTCTAACTCCTCCAACTTTACGGCATGCTTGGCTCATGTTCGTGGTATCATACAAGAATATTCCGCAAGCAGAAGTCGCATCAAAGTGAGTTGTATCGTGAAACATACTCTTCGATATGCCTTCTCTGCTTGCTCAAAATCGGAATGCTCATCGAAGACACAGGCCCATGCTCTTGTTTAGCATGGCCAAGGTCATGTCATAGTGCTGGTAAGGATCGGTCGCCTTTCCAGCAGGGGCATTCTCCTTAGATCTCCATGATGTCAGTATAATCACAGAAGATGCTATGTCCATCAGATTTATCGTATACTCCTCGCCTCGGTACAGAATAGGAGTGCTCCAACCCTTCGGACAGAATATTTGAACTCACTTTCTCGCAGCATTTTGCGTCCGTTTCCACGACTGCAAGTGGCGTGTCCGATAATGGTGCATATTCACCAGGTTCTTTAATATCTTGTGCTCTAGGCCGCGCTCCTTGGCGGCCGCATCCAAGAACCAGATTGTCCTCTTCAAAGCCTCCTGGTCCAGCGTGCCCTTCTCGTCTCGGAATGCCTGCCGCACCTGATCGCGCACTATGCGCCGTGCTGGTTTAGCGTACTGTACGGCCTGTAAAGGCCTTTGTACATATGCCGGTAGGCATGGATAATGCTGCGTTCAGTTGTCATAATAGAACCTTTGTCATTACGGTATCTGAAAGGTGTAAATGTGCTGGTTTGCCTTACACAAATACAAACGGTCAAAGATGTGGGTCAATGGCGGAACATGCACAGACCACTTTCGGCTTTTCATTTTTATCTTTCATCGACTTCGCAATAAGATACCTACTGTAGTAAAGTTAAGCACTAACGTAATATAGAGACAACAACCATATTGATTTGGCCTCGATTCAACTATAGGTTGTATTGCCAAGGAGAGTGCTCAAGCCGGTTTTACACACACTGAGACGCCTACAATTGCTCACTCATAAGCCTCATGCTCGCTTTCAGGTTTGAACGAACAACACATATTCGTGGGTGTACTTTCATACTATACAAGCGTACAACCACAGCATAAGTCTATAGTGAAGTGACCAGGAAAGATGCTCGTGACGCAAAGCTCTCTGTACATCTCATCCCCGTCCAGCCCTAATGAATCCAACGCCGTTCCTCGAAATCAATCATTGAGCTAGCGCGCGTCGCAAACATTGTATGCGGATATCATTACGCCTGCCATTGTATGTTCTCCATCAATAAGTCGCACTCTATGCGCGTATCCTTCCGAATATGAAGGCCCATGACCCGAGCTATTGGGCGCTTCATGTTGCTTTCTATATGCAAAATTCTAGTGGAAATCCCATCCGTACCTCATGAGTTATCCTGCTGTCCCAAAGGAGCATATCGCCCTTGGCCGCTGCCTGTGCTGTCGGCTCGACCGCGTCCGACAACTCGTGACAGCCAGCCGCTGACACTACGGTCCTCGCCTCCGCTTGTCTGTATCTGAGACTTGTTGTCGTCGTCAATGTCGTTGGCATCAGCGGGAAACCAGGAAACCAGCCGCAGGACCAAAAGTGCCCCGTGCAGAGCCAACTGGGGATCCCGCACGCATGAGAGATCCCGTTTCGTCCTGGATAGATGGTGTGCCCATAACAGTGCTGGCATCTCCGAACAAAGAATCCATGTCCTCGAGGCGCATGCCGCAGGTCTCGGGGTATATGAAATAGACTATGACATTAGAGTGAGCGGAAATTCATGACAAGTCTTCAATCTTAACTTACCGATCACGAAACTGGCAACACAGAAGAAAGCGTGGACGAGATAGAGCCTCCATTTGATCCACTCCTGCAGAATGGGTGTCATTTCACCAACAAGCCAGTTGAAAGCCCAGTTTGTGGCGGTAGACAAACTCGCACCCTTCGAACGAATGCTAAGAGGCAGAATCTCGGGGGTAGAGCCATGGGATAGGGCCCCACGAGTATCCGAAGGCAGCATTGTATATCATGACGAAGAGAACAACGAGACGTGGTGTCCAATGGATATCCAAGTAGATGAAGTATGAAATAAGAGACAGGGATGTGGCCATGGCGATAGCTCCTGTCAATAGGATCATGCGACGACCCCACCTATCCACGAGATACCAGGGTGGAATCGTCGAGAGGAAGTAGGTTATGCCGTTCAAGCCAGTCATAAGCACGGCGTCATGACCATGCCATCCAGCCGACTCGAAAACGTAAGGGGCGTAATATGAGATGACGTTGATGCCGTTGAGCTGGGCCAGTGCCTGGGCAGACATGGCAATAAAGACACGGGTACGGTATTTGCGGAACATTTCGACGTAGGTGCGCTCGCCTTCCTGGCGCTGAAGTAGCACGTTCATCTTGATATCGCGGTATTCCTCGCGTGCCTTTGCGTTGTGGATATCGCCGCCGCCGTAGAGGTTGGCAATAACGACCATACCCTCCTCGTCATGATCGTTGTCCAGCAGCCATCTAATCAGAGTCAGCAAGCCCCGCTACTTGCTAAGGAGCACTGGGTTCTCATGAACTTACCTGGGAGACTCGACAATAATCAAACTTCCCAGTCCCAAAAGGGCTCCCATAACGCATTGCATGAGCAATGGGATTCGCCAGGACATGTTGCTTTCGATAAAGCCACAACCATAGTCAACCCACACCGATGTGGTGTAACCGATGATGTTGCCGGAGAACTCGATACAAGCAAGCTTGCCACGGTTGTGGGGAGGCGAGATCTCGGACTGGTAGACTGGGACAATGGTTGACAACGCACCAACACCCAAACCAGCAATGATTCGGCCGACCATCATCATAGTCATGGAAGTTGCAAACGTCTGCAGGGCACCTCCCACAAAGAAAATGCAGGAGCCGTAAAGATGGTACGTCGACGACCGATGATGTCTCCTACACGGCCGACGACTAGCGAGGATATGAAAGCGCCAACCTCAAGAATAGCGACCATAGTGCCTACTTGGGCCTTGGAGGGATGGTTGAAGTAGTCAATGAAAAAGGGCCCCTGGTACAAACTGTCAGTTCTGGATACATAGATCCGGTAACCCGAATCAAAAACGGTGAGGGACTGGAGCGTACGTGAGGATGCCCGACATGACACCTTGGTCATAGCCGAAGAGGAAGACACCGAGAGAAACGAAAATACTCGTGAAGTAGCTATAAAGAACGGGTCAGCACATGTTCTTCCATCATCCAGGACAGCTCTAGGGGATCCCATACAGCAGGGCCTTGCCGGTAAGGCCATGGATGGAGCCGGATCGTCCCGACATGATGGCGCCGATACAGCGTTCAGCACGCGAGGGCTTCCGTGGGGAGACGTAGGGGATCTCAATAGCCTCCTTGTCGATCAGGCCGGAGGGAGAGTAGGAACGTTGATGGCGGCGCTGTGGAGAAGGGTCTTGGATGCGGACCTTCTTATGATGCTTCAGCGGCCGGCGCGAGGTATGGGCGAGCAGCTCTTCCTCTATCTCATGAGGCAGCTGGATGCGAAGAGGGTCAGCGTCGTCGGCGAGCTGGTCGCCAATGTCACCGGTGTCGGTCCAGGACGACTCGGAGCCGGAGGCGGAGGAGGAGGAATGACGGCGGTGGTGGGAGCGGTCGCGCTCGCGGTGGGAGGAGGACAGCAGTGACGTCGATTGTGAGTCTCGGTCGACGTGGGCTGGGCGGGAAGGGAGGGTCCTCAAGGGAATGTTGGAAGGGAGACGGGAGGGGTTTGGGGAGGAATCGTGGTTGATATGGGGCTGTAAAGCAGCAGCGCCCACCTGCAGTCTACAAGACAAGAAGGAAAACGAAAAAATAGAAAAATAAAAAAGCCGGTATAAACGAGAGGAAGCGAGTAAGGTGCAGCCAGTACGGGTTCCCGGTACCAAGCGATGGGTGGATGGGGCTCCGAGGTTGTCACGTCTGCGGAGTCAATTATGGGGTCGGATGACGAGACAAGAAACTCAATCAGGGCCTGGGACGCAGGTAACACCTTGCTTGGGAAGGGATTGGGGGATGACGGGGGCGCAGGATAGCGACAGTCGAAAGCAAGGCCCAAGCTAGGCCACGGTGCCGTATGGGGAGGGCAGCGTGCCAATCCAGACGGGCCTGCACGATGCAGATGACCAGGCTGGAGAAGCACGAGGCGAGACAGGACAAGCTCGCGGGGGTGATGTGGGTTCAGAATGCGGGATGATGTCTGAGCGGTCGGGAGGATAAGGCGCCTTTGTCGTAAATGCAGATTAGGCAGCCGGTCGGTGTGAACGAAGGACGGACGACAAGTTGGATTGGATTGGGTTGAGCACAAGACCGGGACTCGTGGTTGAAAGAAAAGAATAGCAGGATGGAGAGTCCGGGTCATTCAGCAACCTAAAAGCAGTCATCCAGCCCATTGCTCAGGGTTTTCTTTCCTCCTTTGCTCGTGTTTGCTTGGCCTTGCCAGAGGCTGGCTGACCACAGCTGTACTGTAGGCTGTACCTCAGGTATAATGCTCAGTCATGGCGTACCATATTGACGCGCAAGAGTACTCGTCAGTACAATGCGGTACTGCGGTACAGATTGCTGCGGTCTGCTAACGGTACAGCACACACCAACACTTCCGTTCGCAATCATCCCCTGAATTCATCCCCTATCATCCATCCGCATTCTGATTGACCCGGCTGGCGAGACGATCTTGTTGTTTTGCAAGGTTCCCATACCCACGCCGTTGGCCATTTTCCTCCCCAAGGATCCGTGGGAACCACCTGTGGAGAAGATAACCGTCGATCTCTCCCTAAACCTGTGCCCGGCTATCATCAACTCTTGCGCCTCTCCTCCTCGATAGATACCGCGCTTTGTATCCTTGTCTATCAGACCGCGCTTGACGACCCTTTGGCCTCTCACATGCAGGATCCTCGAACCGTCGGCTTCGACGGGGATGAGGCAGAAGCAGACCCTGGATCACTGCTTTGCATGGTGGAGACGGCTACGTCAGAGGGCAGGCCGGAGCATGCAAGCTAACCCACCGTTCAGATATAGTGTGGTATCGGGTGGCACTGGAGGGGCAGTACTAATTTGTCCGCTTGACTCAGTTTGAGCTCCGATAGACAAATCAGCAGATGTCGCTTCAAGGAAAAATCTTTCTGCTGGCAATCGTCGAAGAAGCCAGAATGGCGGACCGCCCTCGAACGGACTCTGGAACTCACGGTTTGGTTGACTGGACCTTGCGTACTATTCACGGCCTGGCCAGGTTTCATCACTTCTCTCCCAAGAAAGCGCTGTTAGTTTGCAAAGATCAGCTCCATAGCTTGGCGCTCGGGGATAGTGTGATCTACACTGTAAACAATGCACAAAGGTTCTGCTGCCTACTCCACGAACACAGTCACGAGGGCTACGGACAGTCCCTCTCTCAGTTGGCAACCAATTGCATCCCACACCACATCTCCGACAGTGAACAAGCGACCGATCGCTATGATCAGGTCTACATCGGCCAGTCGTGTGAATCTCCGAAGCACCGATAGATCTAGGGTAAGGATGGAACGATGCGACTTGAATGGCAGCGTAGACGGTTTGCCTCGGAAATTCTTAGATGCCAAGCCCAACGCATAAAGCAGCACTGCCCATTGACCGCCAAGGACCATACAGCATGTGCGCAAGTAGTTCCCTGTGTGGGTTACACAGCTGACATTGTAGCGAGCACACATCAAGCCTGCAGATCAACAGGTCAACGAACATACCCATATTTATCAATTTGCCCACTGCTGTAGGGTAGGCAAGCAAAGGACCACACCTGATACACAATGGGGCCTACCGATAATACCCGGAGCATGTGAACAATCCTATGAGAATGAGCACCGGATAACAGTCCGAATTGCACCGCGACTCGCAGAAATACCATCATGACCGGGGCACGGAACGAATGCCTTGCTCAAACTCACGCTGATGGTCGAGGCTGAATCCTGCTCCGCTTCCCGTGCCCCAGCAAGGAAGCGAGCCGCGGGCTCAGCTGAACACTCGAGCCGCAGCAAAAGCATGTCGTACAGGACGGCCAAGCAGCACTAACACCATGGGCAGGTAATATGTACAATCCTGAAGGTCGAGCGAAGGGTGTCGTTTGCCCAGCAGATACTGTAGTACGATGGTACGGACCAGACTACCCCGGATTTTGGGCCATCGACACCAGTCTTGTCTTCTCTATCGTGGATGGTGTTGTATTGACAAAGTGACGAGACTATTGAATTCGTCCGAGGCCAGGTAAGACATGGATGGGGTCAGCAGTGGTAATAGTCTATTCCGTGCCGGGCTGGATGTCGCGGTGGCCTGGGTTGACAGCAGTCATCAATCACATGTACCGAATCGCGGATCTCACCGAGCGGAATGCAGCAGCATGTACGAGCCAGAGATGAGACCCTGGGTCTCAGGGGATCGAGAAGCGTGCATGGAAAACGCCTGAGGACGGGACAAGGACACGACCAGTTACTGATAATAGAAATAAGAAGCACGTTGCATTGCCCACCCCTCGTCGACGGGTGCCATTGGGCAACCCACCAGAGAAGGGCGCAGATCAGCACATGGACCAAAACTGATAGCGCTGGGGATCGACGTGGGCACCAGCTGAAGAGCGAAGAGAAGAAAGGCTCCGTGCTCAGCTGGGATACGCATGAAAAGTGCTCGTGGATGTCGGGCAAAGGTGCGATTTCTCCTCCGTAGTCATGAACAATGCTGGCCAGTGCAGGCATCAGGTAATATTCCTTTAGCCCCCGACCCCAGCATCACCCCTTAGCACGACCCATTCTCTCGTCGTGTTTCAATTCCGTGAGAGGAATACCAGGCAGGCTACGTATCTGCTAAGTGAGAGGGAGGTTGGGATGGAAAATCCATAATCATTCATGTCTCGATATTTTTTCCCGCAAAAGCAGAGATGGCTGGGGGTGTGGGGACGGAACCAGGAAGTGACCCTCCAGCTCATCTTGCATAAAACATGATTCAGATGTCCTGCATGCTGGCATCACTCCATTTGCCCGTGAGCATCATTCACTACTTGCAGGCGGTCGCACGGCGCAAAGCCAATCGAAGAGGCATTGGGCCGTGGAAACAGAATGGACATAGCCGAGAGGAAATGCCCTATAGCGGAGGAGTGTTAATTCTACGAGGGCCGGCCAAGCCTGAGATGATATGACAGGATGGGGGAGGGCCACATCCTTCCGATGTCTGATCAGCCTCCCTCTTTTGGTGCCAACTCCTGTCGCGCGGACCTTTTCTTCTCGCAAGAGAAGTGGAGGGAAATGGTATCAAAGTTGAGGAGGAGGTGACAGTCCGTCCGTTCCATTCATGATGGAGGGCAGAGAGGAATATTGAGTACGGGAGGGTAGAGGAGAGGAGGAGGGTGGGCCACCGGTAGGGCAAGAGATGAGATACCGGATGGGTAGGATGTTCCGCAAGTATCTACCTTAGGTACTCATAGAGAGAGCACGGTAGTAGGTATCTAAGGTGAGCAGACGACCCGTGGCATTATCGAGCCCCCAGGGCGCACAATGGCACGGTACTATATACTATGTAGAGTAAAATGGGACGAGGAAGCCGTCGATTTCATGCATTAAAAACACAGGAAGCGGCCTCGCATGCAAATTAACACGCTCTGATGTAACAGCGACTCGAGCTGCTCCCTGCCCACCTCTCCACTGCCCAGCACCAGGCCGGCCAATCGCACCGAGGCCTCTGACCATTGCTTCAGAAGCACGCGCTAGCCCAGCCATCCAGCCAGTCATCCGCCAGAGTTCCTGGCCATCTCGACCAGGGGTTTGATTACTTGTCCGAAAAAGGCTGCCCAAACCAGCCTCGAAAACCGGCTTCCCTCTGACTGGCGTGGAGCCCCGGAGACCAGGCCCAGCCAGGCTCAGACTTAGATCCCAAACTTGTCCCAGCCAGACTCACATTTCGACTCTATCTGCGGCCGAGACTTCCTCTCTCTCACACACACACTCTCGCATTCGATCCGCTACGCTACCCGCCTCGTCCTTTACGTTCGTCGCCCGGTGTCGCGAGAGGTGGCTATTTTCCCATCCACCGCCTTGACCACATAATACTCGACTCGATGCGAATGGGGAGGACGTCGCGACGGCTATACCAATTAATCAACCGCCTGGCCCCGTTCCCCAATCAACCGAACCGAAACCCACTCGACGCTGCACATCACCACCACTCTCGCCATCGACTCCTGATCACGACTCCACGACGATAGATCCAGCCCGCGACGATCCATCCATCCCCTCGGCTTTCTTCTAACCGCCTCAATTGGCCAATTCCTCTTGATCCTACGTGTCGGCCGCCCAGTCCGATCAACAACACCAGACGATTCAACCCGCTAGTTTGTCCCCGACCGTGATCTGCTCAGCACCCGCTGCAGTTCGTCACAATGGGGTCAACAGAATTCGGCAACTTTAATGTACGACCCTACTCCGTCTCCTGCTGTCATCATACACCAGGAAGTCGACTGACTTGTTTTCCTCTATAGAAATTCTGCAGAGATTCGACCCTGCCCGTCTGTAACGTACGTGCCGTGCCACCCGCGACGCCTCGTCCATGCGCAATCCGTCGTATCGTATCCTCGACTAACTCGCATGTAGCTCTTCTCCCCGAACCACGACCAAGATGGACCATGGGGGATGCCAGCTGAGGGAATCCCTCTCAGCGGCGGCAGACACCTGGGAAACATTGGATCCATCATCCTCGCCTTTTTCGCCATTGTTATCGCCGCGTTCCTGCTGTTGCGCTCTGAAAAGAAGAAGGCTGCTGTTGGCCGACGGTTCGTCTCCAGTTCCATTATTCATCCCCTCTAGTGCGCTCGACTAACATCGGATGATAGTGAAATGCAACTGTTTCTCCTCGGCTACATCATCATCAGCATCTGCGAAATTTTCTCGGTTGGCTTGATTCCATTCAGCGGCGAGACAGGCGAGAATGTTCGCTTGGTATGTCTTTGCTTTGCCACGAGACCCCTTGATCGTTCACTAATTGTCTTGTTAGGCCTTCTCTGCTATTCACATCGGCATGATTGCTGCCACCACCTGGGTGCTTATGTTGAACGCCGTTGTTGGCTATCAACTCATTGACGATGGCACCGTACTGTCCATGGGTCTCATGGTTATTTCTGGCGCCGCTTTCCTCATTGGAACAGGATACATCGCCCTCGACACGGGCTTCAAGTTCACCAACTACTGGGACAGCAGCTATGACCTCCCCAACCGACACATCGCCCTTTACGTCCTCTATCAGCTGATTCCTCTCATCTTCCTTGTCGCCTTTTACGTTCTCGAGACCATTCTCGTCCTGCGCGTTTTGGGCGAGACCCGTCCTATGATCTACTTGACCGCTGCCGCCGTGCTGTTTGCCATTGGTCAGGTCTTCAACTACGCCATTAGCAAATATATCTGCGACGGCACCGACGGAAAAATCGATGGCGCTCTGTTCCAGACGCTCTTCACCCTCCTCTCGGTGGTGGCGGTTTGGGTTTTCTGGTCCAGCATCACCGAAGACGACTGGCCGATGCCTGTTGGCACAACATACCCCTAATTGGCCAACAACATCGCGACCTCTGCATCGGCGTTCAGCGGCTATTTGTTACTTTTTTCCTTCTAATCTATTTTAAACGGGCGGCTATAGGTATTATACCAGCTTGAACATGACGCAACACAGCGACACGCATATGTGATATACGGATGAAAAACGGCTTGGCATAGGCATGCTCTCGATTCCTTGCAAAACTGCATGCGCGCTTGCATTTACGGAGCCATGATACTTCGGAGCAAATGACTTGTGGCATTGTTTGCGGACTTCGTTGGGCTTGTTTGGGAAACAATGAGTGAAAGTGAGGGCAGTGGAGGAATTTGTGCTTGGAGCTACATGCTTTTGGCGAATCAACAGTCAGGTAGCTTGTTGTATAGTCATCCAGATACGACGTCGTAGTATACCCCAGTCGAGTAGTTAATGCATATTATATTCAAAATCCGGTTAAATCAAAACCTCAGAGATCAGAAATTGCCCATGTTGTATTGTAGACAAGAAGTACGGTACCTTTGTGTTTGGTTTGGGTTGGTTAGCGGCCGTGCGTATGCATGATGCTGTCTTTATTGGTGCCAGCTGCAGCTCAAGTGTGGGGAGGTGCACAAGGCTGTGAATTTCCATCGCAGCCTCGCTGCTGCATCTTGAACCTTTTCCAACTTTGGCGCCCGTCCACTTCCTGCGCTCCGCCCCCATTGCCTTGCCTTGGATGCGGGCACGATAAGCGAAGCATCTTTTGATCGACAGGACCCCAATCCTCTGCATCGCCATGGCTGATTCGGATGGCGAGTACGTCGCCGACGACATGTCGGATGACGACCTCATGGACCACAGGGTCACTGAGGGCGACGACAGCTCTGCCCAGGCAAAGTCAGCACGCCCCGGGCGCAAGAAGGATCGAAACGCCGCTCGAGCTTGGGAACAGTCGAAAAGGACCTGGGAGACGAACCTCCCCGAGGAGGATCAGGATGGCGTCCTCAACCTCACGGCCCTGGAGGCCGAGAAGCGTCGCCGCCTGCTTCGCGACACGACCCCGCTGCAAAGAGGAATCATAAGGCACATGACGCTGGTTCTGGACATGTCGTTTGCCATGGCTGAGAAAGATCTTCTCCCGACGCGGTATAGACTGACGCTGAGCTACGCCGCCGCGTTTGTCAAGGAATTCTTTGAACAGAACCCCATCTCGCAGCTGGGCATCGTGGGCATGCGCGATGGTGTGGCGGTGAGGATAAGCGATCTTGGGGGCAATCCGACAGAACACCTGGAGCGGCTGAAGGAGCTGGAAGGCCAGGATCCTCAGGGCAACCCCAGTTTGCAGAACGCCCTGGAGATGTGTCGAGGAGCACTTTTGTAAGTTCTGTGTCGCCTGCTTCTCGATATCGGAACCGTGAGCTGACCAGAGATTGCCTAGCCATGCACCGTCACATGGCACCAGAGAGGTTCTCATCATCTATGGTGCCCTGTTATCGAGCGACCCGGGCGATATCCACGAAACCATCAACAACCTCATCACGGACCGGATAAGGGTTTCCATTGTTGGACTTTCCGCACAGGTGGCCATTTGCGCCGACCTGTGCTCGAGAACCAACGCTGGCGATGACTCGCAGTACAATGTTGCTATGGATGAAGTCCATTTCAGAGAGCTCTTCCTCGCGGCCACGACACCGCCCGTCACGAGGACACGCGAGCAGAGCAAGGCGAGTCTGCTCATGATGGGTTTCCCTCGCGCACGTTAGCTCCGGGTGGCAGCATGAGCTACTGCGCGTGCCACAATAAACCATTCCGTGAAGGCTACCTGTGCACCCGATGCGGCGCGCGCGTTTGCAGGCTACCCGCAGAGTGTCCCGGCTGCGGGCTGACGCTTATCCTTTCTACTCATCTAGCCCGGTCATATCACCATCTGTTCCCCTTGCGGAACTGGGTCGAGGTCTCATGGGCTAAAGCTGCCAAGTCGGCCGTTTGCTTCTCCTGCCAATGTCCGTTCCCGGAGGAGCCCAAAACGAAGACGCAGCCGGAAAAGGGCAAAGACGGGCCAACGCAACGATCCACGGCGAAAGGAGTCAGTGAGAGCGGCAGATACGCGTGCGAAGTGTGCGGGAACCACTTCTGCATCGACTGCGATGTCTTCGCTCATGAAGTTATTCACAACTGCCCCGGGTGTCAGAGCAATGCACAAGGGAAAATCAGTGGCAAGGCGGAAGTTAACGGCAATAACCACGCTACCAATGGTGACCATATGGTCCTAGACGCGTGAAGCATTTGTATACCGTAGCACAGGGATGGAAGGAAAACACATGTTCTTGACGAGCATAGAGTACAATTTGTATTTGGGAGTTAGTTGGCCAGAGCATACTTCATGACCTTCACGGCCTGGACTGAAGGGGAGGGGAACATTGGCGCATGGCTTGGTTGTAGCTTTGAGACTTTTTATATATCATATGCTAACTATGTATCTGCATGTACAACACTGACATACATGTTGTGTAAGACAACAAGGAAAAATAGACGAATGCTTTCTCATTAGATCATTAACAGTCTTGCCACACGATGACCGCTTTGGATCATCTTCCTGGGTCTCGCCATATACTGCTGAGTTTCTCCATTTTGTTCTTACAGGTTGCCTCTCTCGGCCTGCTCGCGCTCAATAGCCTCGAACAAGCTCTTGAAGTTGCCGGCACCGAAGCCCTCGAAGTGGTTGCGCTGGATGATCTCGATGAAGACGGTGGGGCGGTCCATCAGGGGCTTGGTGAAGAGCTGCAGCAGGTAGCCGCCCTCGTCGTAGTCGATGAGGATGTTGAGACGCTCGATGGTGTCGAGGTCCTCCTTGAGCTCCCAGCTGCGCTTCTCCGTCTTGAGGCGCTGGCGCATGGTGTCGTAGTAGGTCGAGGGACGTTGATGAACTCGACGCCACGGGCGCGCAGGGCGGACACGGCCGTGATGATGTCCGGGGTGAGCAGGGCGATGTGCTGCACGCCGGGACCGGAGTTGAAGATGACGTACTCCTCGATCTGCGACTTCTTCTTACCGGGGCGGGCTCGTTGATGGGCATCTTGACGAGGTTGTTGGGCGACGCCATGACGATGGAGCTCAACGCTGAGAACTCGGTGCAGATCTGGGAGTCGTCGACGGACCAGAATCGGTGGAAAGAAAGGCACTGCTCATAGAAGGCGCAGGCCGAGACCATCTCGTTCCATGACTGGTTACCAACGCAGTGGTCGATGCGGGCCAGAGGAACATCTGGCATGGTGACCGACGACGTCTGCTTGTTGACGGCGCGGAAGCCGGGGAGGAATGGCCCGGTGTAGTTTTGGCGGGAGATGAGGGTGTGAGTGGTGTCTCCGTATGTGCAGATGACGGCTCGGGTGACGCTGCCATACTCGGCATCCTTTGATACGTAAGGTGCCTTAACAGCCACGGCGCCCTCCTCCACGGCCTTGTAGTACACGCCCTCAACGTTGTCAACCTCAAAAGCCACATCCTTGACGGCATCACCATGCTTCTCCAAGTGTGCGTGCATCTCCTTCAACAGCTTGCTCTCATCCTCGTTGATGGTCTCATCGCTAGGGAGGTGAGCGTGAGAGCGGATAGGCGAGGTGAAGACGAAGCGGACGTTGGCGTTCTCTACTACATAGGAGGCGAAGTATCGGCTGCCAGTCTCGAGGCCACTGTAAGCCACCGTCTTGAAGCCGAACAGGCTCGTGTAGTATGCAGCAGCTTGCTTCGCATTGCCAACCCACCAGGTCACATGGTCGTAGCCGGTGAAGTTGGCGGGAGGCTGAACGGCGTAGCCATCACCCTGAGTTGACGGCTGGGCCGCTCGCTGGGGAGGCGAGTCTGTGATAGCTGAAGGGGCCATAGCAACCAAACAAAGACTGGGGTATCACAAGAATCTGAAGACAATTAAACAAAGGAGGCGTTCGACCTTGTTAATTGATTGTGTGGAAGTAAGATATTCGAATCACAGTAGGTTCAGCCGAGAAGACGCTGGAGATATAGAGAGATCGAGTGCTCATCAAGAAGTGGAACCTCCATTGATTCTATGGCGAGGATAACTACGGCTTCCCCGGAACACCTCCGCACATCTCTGGCCATGGCATTCAACGGCCCAAGTTTCCAAACTCAGTGCCAAGGGTCTGTTGTGTTGCTCCCGACGGGGGACTCGAACGCCGAAAGAGCGGGACGGCAGGCCACCCGTTTGCGAATATCCATAGCAGAGAGACGGCTATGCGCGGGTTACAGTGGTAGCCCACAGTGCCAGAAACCTTGTGCTGATATCATCAAAACGTCGGAGTGTAGTCGTTCTGGTTTCATCGATAATGGTCAGCAGTGCCGTTCGCAGCGATATCCGACCTTGCTGACGGGCCCTGCCAGGAGCGGAAGCGGAAACGCGCCGCCGCGGCGCCAGCCGCATCAAGCCGAGTATGGCCGAGCCATTCCTTGCCGGGCCACGCTTTACTGCCCACCCCAAAGGATGCGGCGATTTGCAATGACTGAAGCACTGTACGGTTCCATTCAGACGGGTCTGCCAAAGGCTCTGGAGCCAAGGCCGAAGTGCGCGGGGTGTTCATGATTGGCAGGAATGCTGTCGTTGTGGCGATGGGGACTGGCTATGCCCCGTTGCGGCCAGTGTCTTATGAAATGGCAGTGCTTCTCTCTTGACCTGTGATTGTTTTCATCGTTGGCCAAAACACCTGAGAAGTTGCTGCGAAGAATTGAATAACGATCCCACAACGATTCTTTGGGTGCCATTCATAACTCTTCACCAAACACATCACCACAACCCCTAACGACAGCCAATATGACCACCGTGAACTTGAGCAAACACGACATCAATGTCCTCGAGAAGATCAAGGACCCCGAGGCTGATCCAATGACAGCCGTCATCATCGACTCTTCATTGCCTCGCGATCCGCACGTCACCGAGAGCAGTCTATACGAACAAATAGTTGAGAGGGAGCGCAGCATTATCAAGTCCATCCAGACGCTTGAGATGGAGCTTAGCCAGAGCCAATCCCTCGATAGCGACGAGGTAGCCGCCAAGGGATACCAGACATGCATTGGGGAGCTAGACAACCTCATTTCTGAGCACCCAAACTATGCGAGTGCGAGGAACAACAGAGTCCAGGCATTGAGGCGGCTGTACGGCGATGCCATGCTACTCAGCGAAACCTCAGGTATGCCCATGCCTCTGATAGAATCACCCGAGCCGGAAGACAGGAGACGAGCTGCCATGACGGCGTTGGAGGATATGGAATTGTCAATTCGCCTTCTCTCTCCGCCATCTTCAAGAGGCCCTGTGTCACCCCAGGTCGCGCGCACCTTGTCGATGGCCCACACACAAAGAGCGGCTGTATATCTAAAGACATCTAAAATGCTACCACATCGTTCTCTGGATATTGACCAGACACGACCCGAATCAGGATGGAGTCGTGTGGAGTTCGAGGAGGCCGCATCCCACGACTTAGCGCTGGGAGGTCGGTATGGTAACCAGATTGCCAAAGGCTTGGCCGTAAGTGTCAACCCAACCGCGAAGCTGTGCGGACAGATGGTTCGGGAGGCTATGAAGAAGGAATATGGACCGGGTTTCGAGGCTTAGCAGCGCCGGCGAGGCGGCCGTCAGACTTGGGATAGGAGTAATTCGGGTCTTTGTTTTTTCAGGCGTTGGGCGTGCGGGACTCTCATGCAGATTTGCGAGAAAGGCCGATGCGCCTGGTGTAATCACAGTTAACAAACCAATCCATAGATATCAAGGGCGCAACACGCGTTAGCAGGACATACCGGAGCCCAGCTTCTATCGTCTCATTCGTGTCTCGTCCCTTGGCCTTCTCTTCCCTGTTGATTCTCGTCACAGCAGCGGAAATACCGATGAAAACCGCGAAAATGGGGTCTCCCACCCTGGAGATGATGTACGTAGGCGTAGGCATGATCGCGACTGGATAGCTGATGGGATGCAATTTCAATAGAGCAGCTGCTTGACCACCTTACATACCTCGAGTCGGCATAGACTACACGAGGACCACAGAAAAGCCACTAGTACGGATTCTGCAATAGGCCAGCCCAGCTCCACGCACGGGCCAGGTCCTTAGACCTGATGGTCCTCACGTGATCCAGGACATGTGACTCGCTTGCCCCAATTGCCTAAACCCACAAACCCCAAATTTTACACCAAATTCACGGATCACGGTTTACGACGACGAAAACTTCCAACCAGCAAATTTCCCGACCACAACGCAGGGCAAAATGAAGTTCCTTAAGGTCGGCCGAGTCGCCATCATCACCCGCGGCAGATATGCCGGCAAGAAGGTACGAAAAGCATTCGATCCTGTCGCCTTCCGAATCCATCCTGTTCCGTTGCGCGCATCTCAGTAAAGGGAAGGGAAAGAAGGGAAGCTGGATGTAGACGAGGACAGGAGAGGACGTGGAGAATGGACACACTCACGATTCTGCGAAAGAACTGAAAAGCTGACCGGAATTGCTTCTTTACAGGTCGTCATCATCCAGCCCGTCGACAACGGCAACAAGCCTCACCCCTTCGGCCACGCCGTTGTTGCTGGCATTGAGCGCTACCCTCCAAGATCACCCGCCGCATGTCCAAGTCTCGCCAGGAGAAGCGCTCGAAGATCAAGCCCTTCATCAAGGTTATCAACTACAACCACCTGATGCCCACCCGTTACACTCTCGAGCTCGAGGGCCTGAAGGGTGCCGTCAGCGGCGAGACCTTCAAGGAGGTTACTCAGCGTGAGGATGCCAAGAAGAACGTGAAGAAGGTTCTGGAGGAGCGATACACCAGCGGCAAGAACCGATGGTTCTTCACCCCTCTGAGTATGTCCACGCACCCTGCAGTTCAAATGCTCCCAACATCAACATGTGCTAACCATGGGTGCAGAATTTTAAAAAGATATCGTTTTCTCCATCACGGTTAGGGAGTTGGCGGGATGTAAAGAGCATCGAATGGCACTTAGGAACCCCGGTTTATGGGCTCAATATGAAGTTCATTGAAACAATTTAACAGCCTCTTCACCTAACCTCGCCTTGCGTGTGTTGTAACGCCGGGATACCATGACCGATTTAACGTAGTAGATGCGTCTGGCTGCTTGTCACCAATAGAGACCAGTGAGCCGGTTATGGGGATGATGAAAAGGGAATCAGGCGGCGACAGAATAGTCTGTGTCTGATTACTGAATGAAAGTCCAATTACAAAAAAATATGTTGCCTTGGCCAAAAAACTCGATGCACCCATGCCAATCATGTTTTCATATTGTTCAATTTCTGTCCTAATCACGCCGACTTTCAACTCCACGTTTTCTATGAATTCGGGTTAAACGCCGTCTAAAGTACATCAGATTAGACCTTCCATGATGCAATTCATGCAACTTCGACCCTGCGCTCTGCGCCCAGCTCTATAGCTACCTTATACACTCGTGACCCCGCGAAAGGCAAGCAGAATCATTCAAAAGCCACCAAAATTAGAAAGCTTCGCAAAAGGAGATAGTATGTACTAGAACAAATTCGAAACAGGGGCGTTGTGTGAAGGAAAGACTAGGCCCAGCGATCCCTACCCGCCCACCAAAACGCCGCCTGGACAAGATCGCGTTTTCGTTCCATGCTGGCAAAGGGCCAGGGTATGTAAAATTCATGGCATTTACTTGGGGTTGCTGACCATCCAGCCCTTGGTGACATCGTGAGCCATCTTGTTGGAGGCATTGACGTACTCAGTGGCGTAGTTGGGAGCCAGGCCGCCAAAGAGGGTGAAAAGAACCATGACTGAGAAGACAATGATGCTGAGCTTGCGCAGGACCGGCTTGCGAGCACCGAACTCGGCCCAGTGGCGGTTGGCCTCGCCAATGTAACCCTTGAGCTGGTCATAGCCGAGCTTGTAGTAGACCATGCCACCAAGAGCAATGGAGTAACCGAAGAACTGAAGAGGAGTGACTGGAGTGCCCCAGATCATCATGGAAGCAGCAACCAGCATGATATCCTTAAGAACACCACAGATGGTGAGGACAACAGCAGAAGTCTTGCCAATCTGTGAAGAATCCCGTTAGCCACCAACTTACTATTTGATGCGTCATAGGGATAAAACTTACCAGGAAAACAACGGAAACGTTAAGCATGAAGGCGCAGAGACCGTTGAGGAAGAAGGTGAAGAAACCAACGTTGTAGACATCGGCCATGGAGGCGTTGGGAACTTCCCAAACCATAGCGACAACTCCGTTCATAACAGCGCAAATAGGAGCGAAGTAGTAAAGAGACACGAGGGGATCCATCTTGAAGTCCGCAGAGCTCAGCAGGCGCTGGACCATGGTCAGACGCAGGGCCTCGAAAGCGACACCAAGAATCTGGTAGGTGAAGCCAGCAAGATCGAAGTGAATCTCGCCCATGGTAGCGATGATGACACCCACAACAATGGCAGAAACGTTAAGGAACTGCTTCAAGTTGGGCTTGGCAACACCCAGAGTCCATCCAGAGAGGAGAACAGCAACAGGGGTGGTAGCCTTGAGCATCTGAATGAAGGCAACAGAGAGATAGAGATAGGCGACGTTTCCGCAAATCAGACTGAGACTGAAGAAGACACCGATGGGGACGACAGCACGAAGGTATACGCGACCCGTCATCTTAACCTTGTGGCGGCCATCGAGAACATTGGTGCAGCGAGCCAGAACCTGGGTGACAATGGTCGCGAACGTCAAGTGGTAGGTGGTGAGGATAACGGGGTAGCCTGGGAAGGGGTTAGCCAAAGCAGGATTTGTGGAAAGCGAGGAGACGACGTACGGAAGTTCAGGGTGTCGAGAATCCATTTGTTGAAGAGAATAACGGAAGAACTGAAGCCAATCCAGGTCCTGCGCAGAAAGTATCAGCAATGGCTCCATGAGATGCAGCGCGGCGTATGTGCAGGGCAACTCACACGACATAGAAGACCGGGTGCAGCGAGGGCGCGGCCGAAGGCTTCTCGATCTGAGGGTTGGAGGTAGGCAACGTGTCGGGGCGGACAACGTCGCCAGAGACGCGGGTCTTCTCCTCGCTAGACATTGTTGCTTGCTGAGCAGGTTGATGTCGCTTCGGTGTGGAAGAGAAAGATGAAGGGCGAGAAAGGCTGACGTTGAAGAGTCGCTGAAGACAGATTTTAGGGGGACGCGCAAACGAGTGGACGGACAGCCAAGTCCTGCAACGGGTTAAAGGGAGTACGAGGGAGACCCGGAAAAAGGAGGGTGAGAATATGCAATTGGCGGGGTCGAAGAAAGGCCACCAAAAAGGCAAAGAAAATAAAGTAAGTTGAAAGATGCGACCGGGGCGGGCTGAATTGCTTCTTTGCGCACCAGAGCTGCGTGCCGCTGAGGGTTTGCGAATGCTGCAGTTGCGTGGTGGTGAGTGCAAAAGGGTTGAAGAAAGTTCTCTCCCTTGTTTAATTAAAAGAAGAAAGGGAAGGGGAAAATAGACAGAGGAGCTCCTAGGGGGGCCACCAGAGAAAGGACTGTGGTGAAAAGGGCTGGGACTGGGTGACGGAAGCGGAAGGGGCAGCAAATAAAAACCAGAAGAAAAAAAAAGCGTCAATCCCTGAAATTGACCCTTTTCCAAGTACCTATCGCGGTACAGACTATTCTATTGGACTAAGGTAAGGTAAGGTAAGGCGCAGGCAAGCAGGTACAGGTACCGGTAAGGGTGTACATGCAGCTACATCCCGGTTCATGTCTCTGACGCGACTGCGACTTTGGACTGGGTCCTGGGATCTTCTCCAGCAAAGAAGCTACCAATACGGAGCCATAGGCGGCTGTTGTCCCCGAATCTACGGTAGATTTGACTGTTACGAGCCAACGCCACTCAGGGGTGGAGCAGGATAAACAGGCCCCATCGGGATTGGTACAGTACATACCTAGGTGAGGTGATTGATTGATCACTGGATAGGCCGTGGCTATCTCCAGCCCTGACGAATCAAGTCGCCCACGTTGGACATCAGCTCGACGGCCAGGGAAGGCAAGGCAAAGGCCAGGGAAGGAAGAGGGTGCATTTCCGGCGAAACGCACCGTCTCCTTGCGCAAGCAGAATTGACTTGGCTACCACAGTAACTAATGCTCGGTAGGTATGTGCTCGGGCTGCGACCAGAAGAAGCCAGAACGGTTCCAGCGCAATCCAAGGCGATGTAAGAGGTAAGGCATCTCTGTAATGCGTACCTACCCGTATTATGGGACCCGTCTCGTGTACCGACAGATCAAGCAGAGACCAAAATCCCTCCCCTGGGCCACGCACACACCACATCCTGTCGGTTGAGAGTGGGTGGGACGAAAGGGGTGGAATGCTGTGGCTTTGACATCCACCCCTAGAAATTTCAGAAGGAGATGATCCATGCTTGGTAGGCTCCGCTATGTACAGAGTACCGTCGATGAAAATCGAGCAAGATTGGGGATAGATGCCAGCTAGCTACTTGTCGTCGACTGAACTGGCGGAGCCTTCCCGTGGCCCCTGGAATCAGAATGCGCATCGCATCAGTCGACTGTTTTACGCCCAGTCTCATGTTTGTTGCTTACGTCGCCTCGAGACCCCGTTTGGGGCAGGCCTGAAGCTCTGGTTTGTCCGTCTTCGTGACCCTGGCGATGCTGGCCGCCAGGTCGCATGCCAAGAAAACCTTTTTCTATTTTTCCTTCTGGAATTCGGCACAGCCAGTGCGTGTCGAACCCGTCTCATCCACTGACCCAATCTAAGACGAGTAGCGTGGACGAAGCTTGGCGATGGCCTTTGTCTCCAAAGCGTAACCGGACACTTCGTATCATCCCTGTCCTCATGCGCTAAATTGAATTGCTTCGTTCAGCAAGGAAATCGCTGGTCTTGATGGGCGCTGGCACTGTACGCCTGTGGTCCTTTTCGGCTTGTAGATATGGCCGCAGAGGCCCGTAGAGGAGTAGGAGTTGAGAAAAAGTAAAACAAAGGGCCGTGAACACGACGCACCATAAGAGCCCCTTGAACACAAGCTTCGGTTTGTAACAGCATGTTACCCATCCAGAAGACACAGCCTCTGGATCTTTCCCAGCCGTGTTTACAGTTACGCACTCGAAACCGAATGCCGGTGACGTTGTCATTGCGTTTCAGTAGTGGTCGTATCCCACCCGGTACACGAGGTTCTACTGTCTTCAGTGTTTAGCCACAGATGTAATTATAGCAACTTTCGTATTGAAGATACCACGTCACGCCTCTCAACATCTGACACCGGTCAAGCCATGGGACTTTGCCAGCGATCGATAACGGCTAGATCGCGCCGTTGCACCTAAAGTGTCCCACACGTTACGAAGAGCTCTTGCCCGCGATCTGGTCCATCTTTCCTCGTGCTACTCACTTCAGATTGGCCCATCTAGGTGACACGGATCTTGTTGCTTTTGCTCAAAATATTCATGCATGAGACACGATGGTACATATATTTAGGTATTCGCAGTCAATATACGTGGAAAGTGGATGTGTTAGGTGGAAAAGGGAAGATGCGTAGTATCCAAACCATGATGACCCAATAAGTATCAAATTCATCATGGGAGAGTATCCAGCCACTGGGGTTGTCTGGAGCCAAAGCGTGACACATTTAGCCAAGATTCCTAACCACGACAAGCATGATATAAGCATATATAAGACACTTAATTCTTTCCAACATCAATTATGGATTGGTTGACTCGGTTGTCAGGGCATTCATTCCCCAGGAATTAACCTCCAGAAGGGTTGTGGGAAGGACTCCGTAGAAACCCTTTCCGTCTTTTACAGCACGGCTTCGTTTGGAGACGGCTGCTGGAGCCGTTCGATAACCCGATGCAGAAGTGCTCAATCAGAGACCATACACCGGTCTTCCTTCGGAACTATACGCATCGGTTTGGGCCGTTTCTAGGATATCCTCCGTTGGAACACATGTTGACTACTCTGCTCTATTGGACGACATATAACGTGCTCAGCACCCACGAGGAAGAATTGCAAAGAACCCGGTTCCCAGGTATGTGGTTCCCATTCCTCGCTATCAACGAGTACGAGTATTATGCCCAAAATTAGACATCACAGAAGCATGGCAGTATTGGATCCAAAAGGGTGTGTGTGTCTGAATAAGGAGCAAACAGACGAAACCAGGTGCGGGTGGTCTTGAACTACGTAGTAAGCGGATATGACCATGAATAGGCGAGTACTGTACATTGCTGATCAACATGTGCGAGGCGCTCAACTTGAGAAGATTGCGGATACCGTCCACATGAATGTCTCTACCGTCGAAGTGTCTTTCGACGACGAATGATCATCATTGATGGTGCGTTTCTCATCTTGGTATGGACAGTCGATCTTTGGAAGCTTCGTTTCAGAGTGTCGCTCAGTGTCTACCAAGTCTTTGCAAGGCTGGCCAACTTGGTGCTCGCCGATTGGCTCATCGGCCAGTGCGTCCATGGGTCCCCTTAATGAAATCTACCGACAAGGGGCTGATGACGACGCTTATCAAGGCACTTGGAGGTATCTTCCGCGATCTGCACACGGACTATGGAGCGTAACGACAGCCGTTCGGTGGTATAGGTTACCCAGGGTATACCTGGGCATGGGCCGAAGATAGCCTGGATCATGTCGCATCGGTCAGTAGGCGACGTGCATCAAGTCTGTTGCAGAGATTCAGACGGGCTCAGTTCGGGCATGTGAAAACAATCCAACAGCCGGTCTGTGACACCCAGGGAAAGGTCATTTTACGTTGACAAAAATCTAGACATACGCCCTGACCGTGATTCGCCCGAACGTTTAAAAGCCCCAGGGATCTAAAAACCCGCTCCCATCTTCTGTAGCCTTGTCCTTAGTGGCCTTGCGGGCGAGTGGGCGGGCTTCCACGGCCATTCAGGTTATTAAGAACCAATATTATGGAAATTGCGTGATTAAGTCCAACGGTAACCGAGATCAAACCCACCCACTGCCTTGCTTGCAAGATGATATGTGCACCAACTACTTATAACAAACAAGACCAGACGGGCCCTCTTGCGAGTTGTGTGACGAAGCTCGTATACCTGCTTTGCTGAAATTGCACTCGACCACATCAACCACTGTCATGGCAACGTGCAACCAGCCCTGGCATGGTGTGGGATCAGCCGTCATCTTAGGAAATTGCGCCAGCGCGTGGTGGAGGTGACCATCCTACACCAACGGCACGAACGCACAGCAGAAGCGCCGGGGAGAGCAGAAGGCGGAGACCAGGGTAAATTGGAAGCGCGATCCATTTGATTGAAGCTTTGCCGACGCCTGGGAACTACTCGTGCATTCTTACCATGCCTTGACTAGCACACGGAGGCGAGTCAGTAGCCGCAACTACAACCACGCTTGAGTCGAGGGATGAGCACCAGTGTAAGCCAATTTGAAAAGACCTTGCCTGCAACTACCCTGCAAAGCACGGGGGAATCATTTCCACTCAGCATGCCTAGGGGCTGGCTCTCTCTGATCGAAGCTGCCATAGCGCTCTGACGCTCCAACCACAGGCGGGGATGGGAGATGGGGATGGGGCCACGTCTGATATACTGCCGATCTACATACTGGGAAACTGCGGTAAGCCGGGTCGGCCAGTTATCTAAAATTGACGTCCTATTTGGACGCAACCTGGTATGGGCTTGACTAACCGGCCAAGGTTGCATTGATCCTGCATGCCAACCGCACGGGAGGCACTGGAACAAACAACAGGCCTGTTCTGCTACATTTCAGCCAGAGCCAACAGCGAAGTGTTGAGTTGTCTCGGGTGCCAAGATGGTCAAGCTTCTGAAGATTTGACAGCGCCCTGTCACCCGTCCGTCCATCCCCGTCTGAACTAGATGAAGCCGCCTGTGCGTCTCTTAGATAAGGATGTACGGACAAAATGCCCACCGCATACCTTTGGGTCACCTAAACACAACAAGTAATTATACCTAGCTAGGACCTTGCGTAGGAGACAGGCAGGCAGGTATGTAAGGTAGGTAGGTCGGTACGTAGGTGCCTGCTACTGGCCCTACAACTGGGTTACAGGCCGCCTGCAAAGTAATTCCAGCAAGGCGAGATCTATACTGTCCGCCTCCCTATGCACCTTAGGCGAGGAGACTTGATGATGGTGGAAGATAGAGAGTTAACAGGTACGGAGTGGCAAGGTAGAGGTACCTCAACATTAGCGTTTTCCGGGCAAACTCTTGCTGGTGTTACCCCTGTTCTAGATGTGCAACGCCTCCTCTGGCGGTCGAGACACCAGCGACAAGGTATGGCAACGTTAGTGCAGTTCGAAGAGGGATGTAGCGCAGTGTACGTGGCCAGGGGGTCGGTCAGTGATAGCGGATGGTGGTGGTGGGGTGGATACCAGGTACTTAGACCCAGGTCCCTTTTCCCTTTCCTGCTCATCCCCTGGCTCCAATTTATTGTTGGCCCCTCCATCACCGACTCTCCTTTTTCCTCCCCGCGACAACGCCAGATACTCAAAACACTTCTTGTCCCAAGAGGCAATTCCCGGGCATTGCTCTTTCTGCTGCCATCAAGCACTTCGTGAAGCTACCTTCTTCACTCCTGTCTGCAGTTCTGCCTTTCCAGAGCGTCTGTAGCGTCGCTTCTTGCATCCATCCCAATTCTCGTCAAAAGAGCCCAACCTCAATACCCCCACCATGGCTGATACGTGAGTTTTCTCCCTGAGCCGCCTCAAAAGCATGCCCGCTGGCTCCTACGGCAATGGAAAAGGCTCCTCGAAACTGACAGAGTTCAATAGCAACGTCGATGTCCTCGTCATTGGCATGGGACCTACTGGTCTCGGTGCCGCCAAGCGTCTGAACCAGATCGTGAGTGCTCACCGCCAGCTCGTTGCGCGGGGAAACTTCCAAGGTTGCGAGTACTGACTTGTCTCCCAGAACGGCCCTTCGTGGCTCATTGTCGACGCCGACACCAAGGCCGGTGGTCTTGCCAGCACTGACGTGACTCCCGAGGGTTTCGTAAGTTTCTGCTGCTTCTTCCCTCGGCCTCTTGCGCATGTTTGCTAACGCCGCTCCCCGCAGCTGTACGATGTCGGCGGCCATGTCATCTTCTCCCACTACAAGTACTTCGACGACTGCATTGACGAGGCCCTTCCCCATGATGACGACTGGTACACCCACCAGCGTATCTCCTACGTTCGTTACAAGGGCCTCTGGGTCCCTTACCCTTCCAGAACAACATCTCCATGCTCGAGAAGGAGGACCAGGTCAAGGCCATGGATGGCCTCATTGATGCCGCCATGGAGGCTCGTGTCTCCAGCACCAAGCCCAAGGACTTCGATGAGTGGATCGTCCGCATGATGGGTGTTGGCGTTGCCGACATGTTCATGCGTCCCTACAACTACAAGGTGTGGGCTGTTCCCACCACCAAGGTAAGTGAAAAATGATCCCTCTTCGCAGAGGCGAAAGCTCCTGTGCTGACTTGTCGTTCGTTAGATGCAATGCCAGTGGCTCGGTGAGCGTGTCGCTGCCCTGACCTGAAGACCGTTACCAAGAACGTCGTCCTGAACAAGGTTGCTGGTGGTTGGGGCCCCAACGCCACCTTCCGATTCCCTGCTCGGGACGGTACTGGTGGTATCTGGATTGCCGTTGCTGAGACTCTCCCCAAGGAGAAGAAGCGCTTCGGCAAGCAGGGTGAGGTTACCAAGGTCGACGCCGAGAAGAAGATTGTTCACTTCGCCGATGGCTCCACCATCGGTTATGGCAAGCTGATCAACACCATGGCTGTCGACCACCTCGCCGAGAAGATGGGCAACCAGGAGCTCGTCGCCCTGACCAAGGGTCTCTACTACTCCACCACCCACGTCATTGGTGTCGGTATCCGTGGTGAGCGCCCTGAGCGCATCGGTGACAAGTGCTGGGTAAGATGACACCCTTATCCCTTTCAGCGAAATGAATGCTAATACCCGAGAATAGCTGTACTTCCCCGAGGACAACTGTCCCTTCTACCGTGCCACCATCTTCTCCAACTACTCCCCACAACCAGCCTGACACCAAGGTCAAGCTGCCCACCATGTACCTCGCCAACGGCACCAAGGCTGCCTCCTCTGAGCCTCAGGAGGGTCCTTACTGGTCCGTCATGCTTGAGGTTTCTCAGTCGACCATGAAGCCCGTCGACGTTGACAACATCATCAAGGACACCATTCAGGGTCTTATCAACACTGAGATGATCAAGCCTGAGGACGAGATCGTCTCCGTCTACCACCGTGCTTTCGACCACGGTTACCCCACGCCCTCGCTCGAGCGTGAGGGCGTCCTGAAGCAGCTGCTGCCCAAGCTGCAGGATATGGGCATCTACTCCCGTGGCCGTTTCGGTAGCTGGAGGTACGAGGTCGGCAACCAGGACCACTCGTTCATGCTCGGTGTGGAGGCTGTCGACGCCATTGCCCTTGGTGGCGTTGAGTTGACCCTCAACTACCCCGACTTCGTTAACACCCGCCAGAACACTGAGAGGCGGTTGAACCAGGGATTTGGCAGCACCAGCGGCCCTAACGGCACTGAGCTGCCCTCGCGTGCTGCTAAGCAGGCTTAGATAGAAAATGGAAGTGCGTCATGATTTGGGTGGGAACGAATAGAGCCGGCAATTTAGAGCCGTGGCGTGATTAGAGACAACGCGTATGTTTAAAGAAGCTATGTCAAGAGAGCGCTTTAAAATGTTTCAAGCATATGAGGGCATGGGATGCTGGGATTTTGATGGTTTGATGGATAGATAAGATAATTGCATTGGGCTGTTGCCTTGATTCTCTTTTGCCCGACTCTGTGAAGTGTATTGGTGCTGTGTCCTGTAAAACACGGATAGTTGTTGCCAATGGCAGTGTAACACATTCGCCTCCAGCTTCGGGCTTGTTGGTCCATATAACATCGGAACCTCCCCTAATGTGACCGTGTTTAAGCATCATAAGCATCATAAGCATAACGCCAACGCCAGCCGTTGAAGACGGCCAATACCGCAATGCAATGCACCTGTAGGGTAGATCATGTTTGACCAGGCAGGTCAGATTATGGAGCGCGCCCACTTTTCCACACCGAACCGTAGTTAATGAATGCTCGCAATTTAAGCCATTGCGCAGTGGATGGTTTGGCAGAGTGCTCCGGCTGGGCAAGCTCTGTGGTCGAGAGGGATCTCGCACCCAATGATAGTCAACTACAACGCCTACAGCAAAACCTCGTTGGTCGGTGAGTGAGACAACATGCGTGCTCTAACCCCCTGCCACTTACATCATACGGGTTTATGTGGACAGGGGTAGTAAAAAAGTCTCGTTACTCATTTTTTTTGAAAGGATGAATGCGACGCTGCGGGGTGCATGTGTGTGCGTTATTCAGACGACGCAGAAGGCATGGTGACAAACCACCAGCTGAAAGGAATCAACGGTTGCACAGGGAGCCGACGAACGAGAAAACGGCCCAGAGAGGCCACAGACGGCTGCCGAATTGTCCTGGCCCAAGGTCTAGCAAGGGGTGGTACAGGAGCAGTGCCCAATCCACGATGGCATCTGGCTGGGATGGCTGACCTACTACGTGGTACACTAGCTGCAAGAGTCTTGCTACCCAGGACACAGGATAGGAGAGGAGACAGGAGACAGGGTCTTGGTGGAGCTCCCTCCGAGTGCGCAAGCAGAGCAGACAGCTTAGGTCAAGGCTGGTCTGGGCCACGAGGAGCCAGAGTGTGAGAGCGGGGAATCATCGTCTGTTCATGTGTAAGGCCTGAAGCAACCCGTGGAAAAGGGCTTTCAAAGCTGGGTCAGTTTGGACGCATTGGCCGATCGTTGGGTAAATGTTGTGGGGAGTCCAGGCACACAATTCGATCACTAATAAGTATCGGTTCCTGAGGGCATGACACGACGACATAAACGCCTACTCCTCCCTTGTTGTCGATCCCACCTAGAGCAGAATCACCAAATGGGGGCAGAGGGGAGCGAGGGACAAGGAGTTAGGAACATGCTGCTACGCTGAAAAGGACGGATGAGCATGAGCTGGAGCATGATTTTTGACAACAAAACCTCGCAACCCCGTGCCTGTGGTTTCTAGAGGCTATGGTGCTGTTCCTGAATTTGTTTCACAGATGAAGCGAAGCCGTCATTGTGATTCCATGCTGTTGTAAGTCTGGCCATTCCCGGCCGATAGGCCAGGCAAGCAAAGGCCAGATGACGAGGTAGCGACCACACCGGCCTCAGGTCGCTGCAGGTAGCCAACCATTTTGCACAAACAACGGAAAGTGTAGCCTTAACTCTGACTCTACCTCCAATCTGGGCCAAAAATCTGTGTGGCATGTAGGTCACAGGCTAACCCGGGTACTTCGTTTCTTTTTAACACCAAAACAGACGGTACCTTCCCTTGCCTTGGCACCCTTGATACGGTACCTACCCACCCATCCACCTACTAACGGACGTACCTGCCTTGTCTTCCTTGCCTTATGAGAGTGGGCACTAATTAGTACCGCAGACCAGACCACACACTATCAAACCCTGCGAATTCACCTCCGCGCTTCTTTGCATCGCACAGCGTCCAAGGGGATATTTGAGGTCTTGGAAACGACGGACTGAGGAGGGCATTGACTGCTCGTTCAACGTGCAGCCCCGCGCCGTTCATCATTCACGACACAGCTGGTTGAGTCGCGCAGCCCGCCGTTCCCCAAGCCGTCATCGCATCGCATCGCAACCCAGCTCACGGTCACCCCGTATCGATTTCCGCAACCCAGCGAACCCTGCTCGAACGAGGATGGGCACCACCACCGGACCCCGATGATTGTCGACTGATGCAAGTGTCTCTCGTTTCGCAGCCACCGAGGCCTGCTCGCCGCTTGTCAGCACGAACATGGACGGCCCAGCGACCCTCGTGTCTAACGACTTGCTCGAACCCGCTCCGCCCCCACGTCTCTACGAACGACTACGCCAGATAGCCGGATACGTCTGGGACGAGAACAGACCGCCGTTCCATTCCTCCTATGATTCCTGGTGAGTGACTGCGTTGAACGGATTGGATCATCGGCGTGTTCGCGCGCGCTTCTGCTGTTGCTTGGATGCTGAACGACCATCACATTACAGGCACGTTTTCGGTACTCGGTTCGTCACTCCGACTTCCTCCGTGGCAAGCGCTACACACAATGCTGCCCACTCTGAAGCCATTGCAAGGCTCCAATCCGGCCGGCCATCTCCATCCGAGCACACGGCATCGTATACTAGCAGCGATAGCTTTGCAACCACTACGACATCTACCCCGGCCACGCAGTCGCACTCCCTATCCAACTCCTCGCTGAGCGACGTCCAACCTGTCGAAGAGTCGGTCGTCGCTAAGATCTCATTTCATGCCGTGCGTGAAGAGCGGGCATTTCACATCGCCAAGAGCTGCATACACAATGGCGACCCCAACGGTGACCACATTGTGAAGCCACTCGATCTTATCCGACTACCTCCTGTCCCCGGCGACCGTGGTGTTATGATTGTCGCCATATACCAAGATCCTGGTCGCAACTATCTGTCCGAGATACTCGACCTAGGCCCAGCCTATTACCAAGCCCGGAAACAGGGGATTCGTTCGTCACATATCGGAATGATGCTTTCAAGCTAGGGGACCTATTAGCTTGGAGAACTTCCTCGATTTCGCCATAGGTGCAGCTCAGTGCCTAGAAATTCTTCACCATGACCAAGGGATGATTCATGGCGAAATCCGTGGCGATGCCTTCCACTTTAACCTCGACGAAAACAAGGTCAGAGTCGTATCATTCGGCTCGGGTATACGCTCGTTCGAGCATGGCTTGACGAGCACTGGCTGGTCTACTCTTTCGAAGGAACTCGGTTCCAAAACAAGCTTCTCTACATTAGCCCTGAACAAACGGGACGCATGCCCGCAGAACCCGACAGTCGG
Source organism: Albifimbria verrucaria (assembly GCA_020081605.1). Classification (NCBI taxonomy): domain Eukaryota; kingdom Fungi; phylum Ascomycota; class Sordariomycetes; order Hypocreales; family Stachybotryaceae; genus Albifimbria; species Albifimbria verrucaria. The sequence continues at coordinate 4,824,090 of JAHREC010000013.1, forward strand.
ACTGATATCTACTCCGTTGGTGTACTCTTCTGGACTCTTTTAACCCAGCAACCTGTATTTGAGGGCGAAACACCGCTCGATATCGTGCAAGGTGTTCTCGGTCGCAGAATACCGAATGTCTCGACAGTGAGGATGGACATACCAGACGTGATCGGACGCATCATTCAGAAATGTACTGTCAAAAATATTGCCGACCGTTACCACTCAGCAAGCGGTCTCCGCTATGACCTTGTCCAGGTTCAGAAATTCCTTGGAGATGGTGACTGGCAGGCTCTTAAAGAGTGGAAGATCGGTACCAAGGATGTGTCATCTTTCTTCATGCTCCCGACATTGATGATTGGGCGGCAAAAGGAGAGAAGTGATTTAATCAGGGTGATCGATCGCGTAGCAAAGAGTCACTCTATGAACGGGAAAGGCGCAAGCAACCGGTTCTCCGATGCATCCAGTCTCTCCAATGAAGTCGTCGCCATGGACGATTTGTCTAGTGAAGGGGCGAGCTCGGTTGAAGGGACGAATCGCCGGAGCGGCTCCTTCACACATTCTGATGCGAAACAGGTCAGAAGCAGCTTCCACCCATCTGTATTATCAGACACACAAACGATATCTAATGAGACTGCTTCATCATCGCACTCTGGACCATATCAACGAGGGTCTCGCCCTTGGGAGCGGCATCAATCTGTATCTTTGGAGACTCGAAGTCTCGTAGACAGTATGGGCACAGATGGTAACGGAAATCGGTCCAGCATGGTTGAATCATCAGCATCGAGCCTCTCTAGACAACTGGGATCGGCCAAGTTCAGACGCAGAGGGCACTGTGAAATCGTCACAATCGAAGGTGCAGGAGGCTTAGGCAAGAGTCTGTTGGTGCAGACTGTCTTGACAGAAGCTCGTCGTCGAGGATACTGCGCTACCGCCAAGTTTGACACCGCAAGAAGGGTAGCATTCGGGCCATTGCTGAAGCTTTTATCTTCACTGTTCAAGCAGGTCTGGGGCGAGAGAAACACCGAAACACCTTTTCACCAAGGTCTGAAGCAGTACATTCGTCCTGTTTGGCCCATGCTTCATCGTGTTCTAGGGCTACCTGAATTTCTCCTCGGCGCACCTGATCTCCAAATTGGCCGATCTATTTCCACATCTCAAGGGCCACCCTTCGCCTTGGCTCCTCGCACTCATGGCCGATCTAGCATGATACGCCGCGGCTCATCTCCCGGGAGCTCCCCAGCGCCTCTTATCCGAAACCCAAGCATTACCTCTCAAACTCCGCAAGACTTTCTTCGTGCCGGTTCATCTACCAAGAGCATGCGCCTGATGAACACGTTCCTGGACGTGCTTCGGGTGTTTACTTCTCATAAATTCATTTGCTTTTGTCTGGATGATCTTCATTTTGCAGATGACGAGTCTTTGGAGCTGATTTCGCAGATAATCAATGCTCGCATGAGGATGGTTGTCATTGTAACTTACCGGCCCGAAGAGCTTTCTCCCGAGAAAGTCCAGAGCATTATCCACCCGCCCGATTCCGATGGTACGAACAGCATTAACAGACCAAAGAGTGTAGCTTCTGGGGCTGACGAGTCGCTAGACTTTATTCAGAATCGGGCGCCAATGGTTACTCGGATATGCTTGACACCATTAAGTGAAGACGACATTATCCAGTATGTTTCGACTACCCTCTCTAAGCCAAGAGACGAAATCTTGCCACTCGCGCTTGTCCTTCAGTCCAAAACCGCAGGTAACCCTTTTTACATGAGGGAAATGCTCAGCGCCTGTCACCGCAGGAAGTGCATCTGGTATGACTACCGAGATAGCCAGTGGCATTACGACTTGGATCGACTTTTTGAGCAGTTTCAAGGTGGCGAAGATTATGATGTCCTCGACACAAGCTTCATTACACGCCGACTGGGCGAACTACAACCCGCAACTCGAGCTCTTCTCGCCTGGGCCTCGCTTCTTGGCAGTTCTTTCTCCTTCGAGCTCATCTGCCGGCTGATGAGCGGAGAATTTGAATATGAAGACGAAGAGTGGCTGGCTTGCAGTCCCAACGTACGCAAAGGGCCATACACGGAAGGGGATACGATTGCAGGATTACAGGCGGCTATCCAGGCTTATATTATAATCCCTGGTGAGACTGATGATAGGTTCCGGTTCGCCCACGATCGATACATACAGGCGTCAGCCGGTTTGCAAGAATGCAATGCCAAGAAAATGCATTTTATAATCGCGCAAACGCTCCTAAAGTACTATGCGGCAGAAGCCAGACAGAAAGACAGCACCGCATCGCACATATGCGAGGCTGTGGACATTATCAAACGACGTGTGCCTTTGCGGAGACACTTCCGGAAGCTGCTTATCGACTGCGCACAGTCCGCCACAGAGAACAGTGCGAGACCGACTGCTGCCAAATACTATACCACAGCCCTCAAACTACTACAGGATAATCCATGGAATGACGGGGAGGATGTATCTTACGAGGAGACCATGCAATTATACCTCCGCTCTGCCGAATGCTTCCTCTTCACAGGCCAGCATGGACCCGCAAATGAGTTTCTTTCCAACATTTTCGCTAATGCAAAACACCCAGCGATAAAGCCCCAGCATATGTCCTTCAGTCAAGGATATATGCGCAAACCGGTGACGCTGAGCTAGCTCTGACGTCGTTGAAAGAGTGTCTCAATGTTCTCGGAGTTGTCTTAGACGAGAACCCTACATACGAAAAATGTGACGACAAGTTCGAGAAGCTCTCTGTGCAAATACAAACCCTTGAGCCTTCAGACATCATGAACCCCAAACCTAGCGCTGACCCTACCATAGCATCAATTGGGGCTGTATTATCAGAGACAGCGGCTGCAGCCTGGTGGAGTGATTGCCTTCGGTTTTATCACCTTACCCTCGTAATGGTCGAAATGCACCTAAACTATGGTGCTTTCCCTCATTCTGGACTGGGCTTCATTTTCCTTGGTGCCATTGCTCTGGGGCGGTTCAACATGGTCGAATTCACGACTAAACTGGGAGAAACCGCTCAGGACTTACTCTACCAGAGCCGAGATCCATTCTCCATGGCTCGAGGACTTACGCTGTATTCATTTTTTATTGGACATATCTATAGTCCTATGTCGGCGCAGGTGTCCATGATGGAGGACGCAATCGAATATGCCTCTGTGTCCGGAGACAGGATGCTGACCATCCTCAGCTACGGGTTATCTGCAGAGGTCAAGTTTTTCGCCAGTGAAAACTATGCAGACCTTGAAGCACTCTGCCAATATGGTTGCGAGGAAATTCCTAACTGGTATCTTGATACGAGAGGAGGTGCGATATTGATTGGGATACGGCAACTGTGTCGTGCTGCCCAAGGCAAAACCAACTACCACGATCCACTTCAGATTTTGTCCGATGAGCAACACAACTCTGCATCGTATAAAAAGTGGTTACTCGGCCGTATCCACCAGAGCAACAGATCCTTGCTGAGATATGAAGGTCTAGAGCTTGTCATCCTCTTCCTCTTTGGTCATTTCGAACAAGCTGTGGAAATTGGGAAACGATGCATTGACAATGTTGAGTTGCTATGGTCGGCACGAAGCAAGATGTTCATCCTCCTCTTCTATGGACTAGCATTAACTGGCCAACTACTACGTCGTTTACAGGATCCCCGCACCAGTTCAGAGGATTTCTCTGCCGATATCCAATCGGTCGTAGAGGAATTACGAGGATTTGTAAAAAAATACAGGAATGGGAAGTCGTTTATCCTGTCAATTACAAAACCTGGTCAAATCTTCTTGAAGCCCAAATTGCCGAGCTATCGAATGACCACGGAGAGGCAATCCGCTATTACGAAGAGGCTCTCGATCATGCGGCAGAGCACAACTTCGTGTTTGAAGAGGCATTGGGTAATTATCTAATGGCTGGTTTCTTCATCCGACGCAAGTCACGCAGATCCGCTCGCTCAGCTCTCTTGGATGCTGTGGGCTTGTACCGCCAACTCTCTGCTACTGGCATCGCCAAGGCCATTGAAGACGAGCACAGCTTACTGCTGTACGGGCCTACTCGTAACCACCGGACAACAGATGCTGGTGTCCAGACGGATTTTGTTGCAGATACTACCACTGTGCCATATCGCCCTGTTGATGGTGATGACGGCGACGAGCTGGCGCAGATGGGCCCAAAAACCATGACAGAGCTCAAGGGCGACCGCATAGGTGCTTGGCGAGGATCCATGAATATGCAGCCTGAGGCTGGGGCTGGTCTTCCTGCGCTCGATATGATCGATTTGCATGCTATTCTCGTCTCTTCCCAGGTAATATCGTCTGTACTCCAAGTTGACGAGTTGCTCAAGACGATGTGCGACGTTATCCTACAGACTTGCGGCGGCTCTGCTAGTCTCGCAGCAATTGTAATTCAAGAAACAAATGCGGACCATTGGTGTGTGGCTGCCAGCGGTGACCCGGAGAAGGGTGCCTCAGCACATAATCCGGGCTTGCCTTTGTCGGGCACTTCCCTCATTGCGGAGAACGTTATACTGTACACCACGCGCTTTTTGGAATCCGTTTTCATCCCGGACTTGCTTTTGGACGAAAGATTTGGCAACGTTAGCGACTCCTGGTTGCAGCGGAACCCTCTGGGGAAGGCGATCATCGCAATCCCGATTTCTCATGGCACGAAGCCATTGCTGGGTGTCCTGTACCTCGAAGGCGAGCCCGGGTCATTTACTGATCGCAATGTAACCGTGCTGCAACTATTGGTCAACCAGATCGGTATCAGTTATTCGAACGCACTGGCTATGAAAAATGTCGAGAAAATTTCTGCAGAGAACCGTTCTATGGTTACAGTCCAAAAGAGGGCTCTAGCTAAGGCCCTAGAAGCCGAGACAAAGGCGAAGGATGCTGAAGCTGAAGCTAAGCGAAATGTAAAGCTTGCAGAAGAGGCTGCAAAGGCCAAGGCGATTTTCCTTGCGAATGTCTCCCACGAACTTCGCACCCCGCTCAACGGTGTCATCGGTAACTCGGAGCTATTAAGAGACAGCAATCTTAACAAAGATCAGCTCGAGATGGCTGACTCCATTCGCGTCTCTGCTGATTTGTTACTCACCGTCATTAACGACATCCTAGACTTCTCCAAAATGGAGGCTGACAAGATGAAACTTTACATAATAGCCTTCAACCCCGAAGAGATGGTTCGCGAGGTTGTACGTGCTGTATCGTATAGTAACCGAGAGAAGACGTCAAAGAAAAATGTCAAGATTGTCCAGGATATCAACCTACCTCCTATGCTGATCTATGGCGACCCCATCCGTCTGCATCAAGTTCTTGGTAATTTGATTGGAAACAGTCTCAAATTCACCGAAGATGGTTCTATTACAATTGGTGCACGACTTGATAAAGAGACAGAAGAGCATGCTACCCTAACCTTCTGGGTACGGGACACTGGCATAGGCATACCTCCGCAACAGTTAGCGAAGCTGTTCCAACCATTTAGCCAAGCGGATGCAAGCACGGCAAGAAAGTACGGTGGCAGCGGCTTGGGCCTAAGCATTTGCAAGTCACTCATTGAGATCATGATGAAGGGCAAAATCCAACTAGAGAGCGAAGAGACAGTCGGGACAACCGCTTGGTTTACTGTGACGTTTGAGAAGGCCAAGTCAGATGTTGCCGCCGGCGACGTTCAGTCAAAGTCACCTCCACCAATCGATCGCTATTCTCTTCCAGCGCCTTCAGATCAAATTGTATCTGCAAACTCGTACTTGGATCTCTCTGAGATTCCAAAGGAAGATATACGTATCTGTGTTGCCGAGGACAACCCCATCAATCAAAAGATTGCTATTCAGTATGTCCAGCGGCTCGGATACCCCAATGTTAGCGCATATGAGAATGGCATGAAGGCAGTCGAAGGCCTCCGGCAAAAGGCGAAGGAAGGCAAGCCATACCATGTCGTACTCATGGATGTACAGATGCCCGTTCTGGACGGATATGAGGCTACGAAGCTCATTCGGAAAGATTCCATTGAGGCTGTGCGGAATATTTTGGTAATCGCAATGACGGCGTCCGCTATTCAGGGTGATAGAGAGAAGTGCTTGGCAGCTGGTATGAATGACTACTTGGCCAAGCCCGTTCGGTCTGAGGTGTTAAAGAGAAAACTCGACGCCTACCTGACCGTTCGTGTAAGTTCAGATTTATACTCAACCCATCTGAGCAATTAATGCTAACAACAAAAAGCCTGCTGCTACTCCAGATATTACGCAGTCAACGCCAATACCAATTGCTCTACCGCCACAGGCTCTGAATGGCGTTCGCAAGACACCAACATCAGAAGTAGCACCACCATCACAACAAAGTACTAGCTCTACTAGCCCTCCTACATATCAAAATACAGCCAAGGACCCCATGGAGGAGGCTGCAGTCTTCAACAGACCTTTGGACTCAATGAGCCTGGAAGCCAAGGATAGCCCACTTATGGCCATGCCTAATATTCAAGAAACATCACTCAAATCTGTTATTCCAGAACTCTCCACAAATAACAGAGCTTCAAGCGCCAGTTTGACGTCTAGTCGAACTTCTAGTGAAAACCGGTTCTCCGATACTGGCTCACCTGATACTTCGTCAGTGCAGTTGCAGAAGCGACCTCGCCGCAAGTTAACTAAGCATAAAATAAACAGCGATGTCACTATACAGGAGCAACAGCAACCGCTTTCACCCCGGTAGTTGAGCGTGTATCGGTGGAAAGACCTAGAGGAGTCTTGACCAAAAAGCACCTCCTCAACGATCAGCCAGTACGACAACTACAGAAGATGGCCAAAAGATAGAAAACACACCATTTGATACGAGGGCAGATGATGGACGCAAAAGCAGTAGCACATCGCAAGGTTCGACTTCTCTTAAGGACAGGCTTTTCCCGAGTTGATGCCAAAACTAAGTCGGGATGCCAACCCCTTTCATTTCAAAGGCACCCTTTTTCACCCTCGGCTACTTTCCTTCTTTTTACATTTTTTTCCTCTTGTTTTTGTTTCCTTCTATTCCCCTTTCACGAATAAGCATGGTTGAATGGATGAATAGATGGCTACTCTAAGCGTTATTGGAACTCATTTTTCTGTATTAAACATGACCAGGAAGCGAATGTTGCGGAGTACATGATTATCCGCGCAACTCCTAAATTCTGATTCCCCCTGTCAGGAAGCATGGCTAGGAAATGAGAACAAGGAGGGTGGACTTGGGAAGACAGGTTTAGCATAGAACTTGTACCAGCGGTACGATCAAATATACGTCAGATCCGAGTATCGCTCGCAGATGATAGCATGTGAAGGATTGCTAGTTGACCAAGGAATAGGAACCGGGAAGCAACAACCGGCATCCGGTGCTGCCCGGCTCTGATACTTCGGTGTCATGTTCCAAGCCGACGGAGAAGATCCCTGTTAGCCAGGGTTGAATCTGGAAAGCGAATAACGCCGGAAGGGCGAGACAAGATTCGACAATGTACGGTTGTTAGTGACCCAAATCCCAGTTGTGGAGTCTGTAAGAGAAGAATCCTTGGGTGTTGCAAGAAGGCGTGAGAGAACTAACCAACTCTCCGCGCTTGACTGGGCTAACGGACTAGATTCTCAAACAGAGGGCTCCTGGTTAGAACGGCGCAAATTTTAGTGGTTAGAAATCCTGGTCCTCAGGCGCTGAGGGTCCCAGTAATGCCAAGTGGTGCACGATTTAAGGTCTGTGGGGAGGGGCGCGGGTTCCTTCAGGAGTTCGGTGACAGGGACCAACGATAGGACGAGGTTGAGCCTCAGTTCTCTGGGAGGATCTTGCGACACGTTGTGAGGGAGCGGCATTTGAGCGCAATTCCTTCCAGACTGCACTATATCGGCTGCTGGCAAGGAGAAGGAGGAGGAGGAAGAGGAGGAGGCCAAGGGGTAAGTATTATCTTGTGGCTAATTGCAGCGCGTACGTTGATGATCCGGTTGGTAGCTTCGGACTTGGCCAGATTTTCTGACTCCGCTCACGTCCCAGGCGCAGACTCGAGTCGCTCTTTGGAGAATCGTATGCATCGGTGCCAGGCTTGCTAGGAAGACAGCTTGGCTCCGGCCTAGGCCGGAACTAGATAAAGATCACCAACAGCTGCGGAGTTGACATGGGCCTCTAGGGAACGTTCTTTAAGGCGCAAGTGACTGGCTGGAGACTGTGGCTTTGAGGGCTGGGATGCTATGGAGATCCGCACGCCGGGACGCCACTATGGCACGATTTCGACGTCTCGCCTTGCAGGCCAACCTCGGTCAGTATACGACATGCTTGGCCATGTATGGATATGGGGGCCTTTAGTCGTGGGGCGTGCCCTACATACAAGCCCGCCCAGAAGCGTTTAGTCGGAAGGCTTTGTTGACTCCATGACTAACGAATCTCTACGTTCTCACTATCCCGCCTCTTGACCGAGTTACATCGCGACCTCTGGCGTGATGGCTGGAGGCCGGCCGAGGGTGTGCGCTGGCCACACGTCCACAGCCAACCCCGGTCTTCTGTCCCGACTGGGGAGAGTACTGTAGCATCATGATGTCCATCCAGATCGACAGGCCCACGCGGAAGCATGCGCGACATGTCGACAGCCACAACTCGGTCCCGTGCGGGTGAACCTCAAACGTAGGACTCATGGCAACAGCAAGGAAAACCCGATGGAAGGTCGCTGTAATGTAACCTGAAAGGTGGAGAGGTACAGGCTCGGGCTTGTGACGATGAAACACTGTTTACAGATTCGGAAGCAAATGCTGGGTATGATTCGGCATCAAGGTCAGCGTCGACTGCGATGTCGGAACGTATGCCAGAACGGCTGAGCTTTCTTACGCATGTATGGGAAAATGCAAGGCAAGTCTAGCAGAGTCAATGTGTCATGACCAACCGTCCTGCTTCTTCCTAGATGCACACATCGTAGCAAGGCGTGCCGGGTGTGCAGGATCCGTGGCAGCACTGAAAGAGCTTGGAACACGGCCTTAGGACAAGTGTTACGATTTCATTTTCTCCGTGATGCACCACGTTGGTTTCACAAGATTTGGGGCGCCATACCGATTGATTAAAGTCCGACTCTCGGCGAACCGCAGGTGGTTTATACCACCCCTAAGCAATCTTCAGCCCCAGAAAAGGCCCGTAAGGGGTGGTCCCTAAGGACATTTGCAGATTCGGGGTTGCGTAGCCGCGGCAATGGCTGCTCCATTTCGAAGTCTGGGCGAATCCCAAACATGTTGCTTTAGATTAGGCAGTTGTCTTGTTGTGGCTGGGCAACAGGTCGCACACCAAACATGGGATATTGTATGCATGTTGACAGAGAACCAGTCCACGGAGCAAAATAACTTGCCGAGCCATACAATGGATCAGATCAAGACTAAGCTTGCGTTTCACCTAGAAATGGTGGTCAACAAATTCTGAAAGGATCAAATGCTATCGCTTCTTGTTGGGACATGTTGAAATGAATAGATCCTCAACTTTGGGCAGTTCGTCGCTTCATATTTCGTGAGAAACGTGAAGAAGACCACGGAATCTCCAGATCTTGTACCTAAAGCATCAGTATATAGCTGTGTTAAACGAGGACGAGTCACCGCATAGGTGTTACAGGTTCGGGTACACGCATGCATCCGTTCCTTTGTGACATAAACCTCCGCTACTGTTGTAGCATCTCTAATATGCATGCGCCGAGGGCTGGTATGTTGACAGGCACAAATTCGAGATTGCATAGCACGAAGACAGCTGCGAAGAATCATGTCGACCACTCATGCCAATTGCAAAGGCGGCTGCGGAGCGGTTGTGTCTGGATCAAGCTCATGTCACTTTTATTACGTAGTTTCTAAGCTTGCTGGTCAACGATAACTGGACACGGCTTAGAGTTCGTAGAAACGTTAAATGTCAGAGCAAGCGCTTGGTTTTGGCTGCTGTAGGTCAAGTCCAGGCCAACATGATTGCGGCTCAGAACTATGAAGAGAGGAGGGTGTCCTGTTCTGCCTGGTACCGAGTGTTCTGGTTCAAGCCACACAAGCAACCGGGGTCGAGACCGCCACCAATCTTGGAGCTGGCTCATTTCCTAACATTGATGTTTCAGAAAGACTGATGGAACGGCAGCGGAACACGGCCCCATGCTAGGTCGTGCCGTTTCTGGGGCTACAACCGAGCAAACTTGTGGCAAGATGACCCTTCAGACTATACTCCTGGTTGTACGGGGCATCCAAACTACCGTGGTATCGGTTGAAGCTGGTTCACAGGGCAGTCGGGCTTGGTCGATAGGTCTTCCAGACCCATCAACAATGAATTCGGTGGTTGATAGCCAAACGAAGGGCCGGTACCACTCAGGTCAACCTGGTTCCAGGGGCCACCACCAGGGAGGTGTATGCGTAACTGACGACATGGGTCTAGCAAGCCTTCTTCAGCCACATTCTTTCAATAGACTGCAAAATCATGTGTATAATCACGAGACAAGGCGAGAGCCGTTGGGGCTCGAACGGCCCCAGGCCAACACATGGATGTGGCACTTTCCCATGGGTCTTCCCATGGGCCAGCAGCCGTCTTTTGGGTGTGGTCAGCGGGACATAACATTGGACAGTTCAATTTGGTCGCTGTACTAGGCCACAAGGAACTCCGGCGTGGCATGCACGCCACGAGGGCTGCTATTGTAGCCATGTTGACGAGGCAAACCATCCTCAACTACGAAAAATGCGACTTTTGCATGGTTGAGATGAATTGAGCTCCCAACTAAACCCCGGAAGGTGGCGGTAGTGCACATGTGTGCGCGTGTCGACATACTAGACCGAGGCTAGTGTGGTAGACACGGACTTGAACGATATCCGCTCAGGAAGCGATGCTTAGTAGATGGATGAAGCAACGGAAACAAAACAGAGCCAATCCGTCCCAATCAGGAAGAAAAGGAGCGAGTTTTCTCGGTGTCGTGCCCTCGTCTGTTGGATGCAGGATGACAACAAACTAGCAAGGATGAGGAAGGGCCCCGTCATTGTTTCAGATGGGCCCGATTTTGCAGCACGGATCGAGATGAGATGAGTAGTGGAGAGAGGGAGGGGTGGTTCAATTCGAGAAGAGATTGAGAGACGTCTGGCCGAAAACTGGTTAGGTGGGTTCAGTCAAGCCATACCATGGTTGCAGCAGCCACCTTGCCAGCTTGATAACATGGCGCATGCTTGACATGGCAATTTAATGGCGGGGAGGCTAGTGGCGGCCCTTGTCTGTTGTTGCCGCTGGTTGGTGGTATCGGCGGTGATGGTGATGATGATGGTTGATGGAGGCGGTTTAGGATGTCCTCGGTAGCAGGGACAGTCTGTGTGGGTTTGTTGGTCGCACGCTTAAGAGAGACCAAGAGAGCTTTGCCTTGCACTGCCTTGTAGCAGAATTGAGTCCAACCTTGACGCTGCTTTCCTCATGGACCACGCTCAACCGGATTCGCCTTGCTGGCAACCTCAAATCAAAAGCAGTCCACAGCGGGGTGGAACGTTGCAGCTCCAATCTTGCTTGTACATTTGATGCACATGAGAGTGCATGAGTTATGTATGTCCAAGTGTAGATCACCGGGCAAGACGAGGAGAATGGGTGTATAGCAGAGCCGTTTGGTTGGAACGCCGCCGACGTGGGCAAGCACATATTTGGCTACCAGCAGATGTCGTACCCACGTCCAGGTTTATGAGTGGAAAAGCTTGCGAGCAGAAGCCACGTTGAAGCGCTGTGATTCGCACCCGGCCACTTGGCCGACGTCGAAAGGCCAGATATGTGAGTAGTGAGGGTTTCTTGTTGGTGGATGATTTCAGGCACAAGAGATACTGTAAGGAGCAAGACGTGAAATACAGCTGTAAAGCATCCATCCCCATTGTTTTGGAGTTGGCCGAGGGGAAAAGCGACCTGGCTGGGCCATTTGCCCTACCTGCGTGATGTCCCAAACACGCCTTATTGGGCCTGTAATGAAAGACGCTAACAATGAGCAGCCAACTCGGAGTGCCCTTCTGTAGGATAAGGTATAGTACACACCTCTACCTCACGCGAGGTTGAGGCAAGGCAAGGAGGCGATTCGCTTACCGCGAGCTAAGGTACGTGGCTATACCAGAAAACAAACGAATAAAACCCTCAACAGTGGGGTGCTAATGACAAAAGGTACGGAATATTTCCCAAGTCAGGTAGGTCGGTACGTGCATCAGCCCTGCCTTAACCACATGGATATGGTTCATCATACTCTTTGAAACTTCGCCCTTCCAGGGTCCACGGTCAAAGACCGAGGTGGCCTGCTTTTGGTTGACGCGGAATGAACGGTGGAAGCGAGCCCGCGCGGTAAAGCAACCCTTGCTCCAGCCGAAGTACTGTAGGTCTAATGACCAGAATATGACCTAGTCAAATTGTCTGGTCGTCGTCGCTTCTCTTCCCTCTCTCCCCCTCCCTCCATGAGAGGTAAAGGCCCATCGACCCAGCAGTTCGCGAGCCAGGTGTTCGATACCAGATCCAGACTTGGACGGCTCAAGGGTGAATCGGGGGTTGGGCTGGGCTGGGAGGGTATCAGACAATTTACCACCCGTCTGGATTTCCCCGGCATGGCATGGCATGGCACTGCGCTGGGTTTGGGTTTGGGACTAGGCCCCGAATGCAACCCACCCTCACGCACATCGCCGGCCTGGCCAAAGCCTGGTTACCCGCGAAGGCGCCTATATCCGGCACTGCATAAGCTCCTTGCTACCGCAGGGTGCAGATCTTAAAACGAAGCTTGCTTGGAGTGACTGTCATGCTTCGGTCAGAGACGACAAAAGGGAGAAGGGGCTCAAAACCAACCCAGGAGGTCGACAGCATACCCAACCAAAAGGAGATTATCTTTTGAGGCCGGCTGATTTTCCCATGCTCCTCTCTCCCCACACCTCTCCCACTTCGCGTGCCATGTTCATCTTTCTTGGAAGCACATGCGTTGTTGCGCCTCGGTCGCGATTTGGTATTCGCCTCCCTCCTCAAGCCATGACAGCATCCGCTGCTTGGCTCCATCACCATCACATCGTGGTGGCACTGCGATGCGAGACATGCACAATACTGTCGAAAACCGGAGAGAGGCAGTGTCTGAAAAGGCAGCCGGTTGATCAACCGGTTATGCAAGGTGTCAGAAGCAACTACCGGGTTCACTATTATTGGCAGGCCCTCTGTAGTATTCTGTGATGACAGGATTCTCCTGCTCATCATTCACCACTCCTTCTCTTGTCATCAACTCTGCACTGCGGCACACACACCTTACTTTGCGCTTCGAAACAAGGGTCCGGTCGGTCCCAGAAATTGCTGCCCCATGCTTACGACGACAGCGCAAGCACCGGGTCAGCCCTCCATCAGCACCGAGGGCAGCGCGAAAAGAGGTCAATGACCAGGACACTACGTAGGATTGGCCTACTAGCGCATGTGGGGTGAGGTAGGTGCGTATAGACTTCGCCCGACAGGATAACGCCAACATGAGGCGTGGAAATGGTCGAAGGAGCAGGAAAAGACGCGATGGCAAGCCACACTTTGGAGCCCATCTCACCATCAAAACACACCCCACATCAGCCTACGACGGTTGATTTGCCCAGCTAGTTCGACCTAGATCGACCCTGCATCCCTGCCCTTGCCATTGGGTCCCGGTTCTGGCCGTCGAGTGTGTGCGAGTGTGTGCGAGTGTGTGCGAGTATGTGCGAGTATGTGTCATGGTGGGCGTCGCGACGAGTTGAGGTAATAGAATCGAAAAGCGCCGTTTGGGGCCGGGCTGCGCGCGCGCAACACGCGAACCGAACAAGGCACGTCATAGCTACGCCGCCTTGGTCGTCTCGCTTGTGGACAACGGCAGCGCTGTATGCTCGATTGGGCTAGGGATGAAATCGAGCAATGGCTGAAAAGGGCAATTCGCAGATGTTCCCACAGAACATGGAAGTTGCTTGTAGGTCGGACAGAAGTGGCTAGACGCAGCCACACATGGGCGCCCCAGCCGGGCTAAGAGGGTACGATGTGAGGTCAGCATCAAGATGAGACGCCATGTATGTACAGACAGGCAAGGAAAGGTAGGGAACCTTTGTTGCATATCGATGCCCGTCCGTCCAACCAACTCCGTACTGCCGCTGCCCACCTTGGGATCGCAGCGAGAACAGCCCTTGAAGAAGGTCGATGTTGCCACCCCAATGCAAAGCTCTGAGATTGTTTGCGCTTTGCCTTGTATTTAGTTCCGTTTAGCTTGCAAGCACGTACGCATTGCCTAGTTGAGGCATGTCTGGACAGCCACCAAATCCGCGTATGGCTATTGTTCTTGTTGAGAGCTGCTTGATCTTGATCTGACCCTGGCTGTCACCCTCGGCTTTGTATCCCCTTCTGGATTTCAGCCACAGCGAGAGCTGTAGGGTCGAGTTCCGGCCCGATCATGAGGCTTGATGTCGCGCTGGGGAACGGATCATCGAGGTTTCCTGGTGATGGTTAGTTTTGCATGTTTTCTCATGGAGGAGCTCCCTCTTAGAGGCATCCATCGTACCGGAGTAGGCCCCTTCTTTCTTTTCTCTCTCTCCTGCTGCTGTCCCATCCTCGCGCCTTCCCTACATACAGCACAAGCACAAGCACAAGCACAAGCACAACACAGGTGCGTGCCTGCCTTGCCTGCCTTGCCCGACTTGGCTTCTGACCTCAGCTGTCATTCCCGTTTGCACATCCTTCTCCTCTTCTCGTCCTATTTTGATTTTCTGATCATCCTCATCCTCATTCTCATCCTCCACCCCCACCCCTTCTCCCTTCTCCCTTCTGGCTTCTCCGGATCTTCACATGCCCTCCCTCGCCCCGTTCAACGTCTATTCTGCTGCCCCGTTTTTGATCTTCTGGATTTGCTTCACGGGCTCGTTATCTTGGGCTATTCATAGCAAGGCGACACCTCTTCCCCAGGATCGACAATAAACGTCAATGCCAAACACATCAATCGAATAGCTTCCCTACGGCTTTAACCTAAATGCTACCTCGCTCCCACCCTCAGCTCTCCCCAGGGCTCCGCCGTGCAGCCCATGCACAACAGATAGACAGCCGGACATACATCTGCTAGGTACTTACTTTGCCCTACGCTCCTCATATGCTCGCTCGATTTCTGCTCGCCCACCCCTAGAGCACCCGTCAGCTCGCACCCCTCCCCTCTTGTCGGGCCAGAACCTTACCCCATCTGCTAGGCACCTCAAGCGCTGTCTGTTCACACGGGCACGCCCCAAGTTACCAAAAAACTACCCCGGACGTCCTTGGCAAGCTCCCTCGGACCATCTATCACAAGTAGGCTCGAGTCTGATACACACGCTCGTCTAGTGAAATAAACCAGGCACAAACGCTTCTCCACACAGACCATGGTTGCCGCCCCGGTCCTTACCTGATCGACCACCGGCCGTTACTATCTGAGTCGACACCTCCCGGACCTTGGTCTCTTTAGTTTCCAGGGTACAGGGCCTCTAGACCGGGGCTCCGTAACCTCTGCAGGCTACAACACACCCCTCCTCTCTCACCTTTCCCTCTCTTCTCTTTTCCTCAAACTGTACTTGCTCACAGGCCTTCTCCTCTCTTGCTCGAGTCCCAAAGCTTCCGCTGGCTGCAGCAGCTGGGTACCTACCCTAGTGAAACTCATCCCTACTAGCCTTGCTGTCACCCGCCCCTCTCATCCTTCATCCCGCTTCCACGGCCCCCAGTTCTTGTTGGAAACACTGCAAATAACGGCCGTCTTATATCGGACGCTCTGCCATTGCAGGGTTCGCCCACCTTCTGGCAACTTTCCATATGTGGGCATCAACTGTCTCGACGACCAAATGAGGTTGGGCTGCCTTGCCCGAAGGTCCCATTCGCCCCGCCAGTCCCGACCACTTTCAATCTCAAGCCGGCCGTCACATCCAGCTTTCAACTCGACTTATACATCAAAAGCTTTATCCACACTCGTACGCCCCTCCACCTTTTCCTGCTTAACCCCAAATAGCTCCTTCTTCCACTTCTGCCACTTCCCTCTTCGGCTTCTTGCTATTCTCTTCTGCGTTTGCTTCTTCACCTCTTTTTCTTTTTCTTTTTACCTCCTTTCTTCTTCTTCTTTTCTTCTATCGCTATCTTGGTGGTGTGAGCATCTCATCCCAAACCCTGCCTTGCTGTCCGGATTGTGTTGCGAGTGTCAGACTACACGCCCGACATATCCAGGACTCTTTCTGCTCGCCACACATGCACCCACTACGCTAACTGTATATTCGACGATGCTTACCGTCAAGCAGCCACCAACCTACGGCTACAAGTCCGTCCATGATTTGCCGACTCCGCCTTCAACCTCACGACCCTCACCTCCCTTGGCATACCAAGAGACCATTCAAAAACCCCTTCCATCTATACCTCGAAGCCACAGTCCATCTTACCAATCCATGTCGGCTCCTCATCGTGGCCTGCCGCCTCCGGCGGCCATGACACTTCCTCCTCAGCAACCTCAGATTGCTCCTGGACCCTCGTCACATCACTCACAGCCGCCTCCTCCTCCACCGCCGAGCATCTCTCAAGTCCACTCACAAGCTCAACACCCATGGTCGACACTGCCAGCTCCGCCGCAGCAGTGGCAAGGAGCAGAAGAGTCGATGAGAAACTGGCTTCAAGCAAGGACCGAGGAGGAGAAGACAAAGCAAGAGGAGGAAAAGACTAGGCAGGAGACCTTGCGCTTGGAGCAGAGAAAGATCGAGATGGACATATTGAGGGCCTCGTTAGGAGGAGGAATACCTCCTCCGATGGTACCTCTTGTCTTTGCCGGTATGGGTGCGGGAGGTGTTCTGCCCCAAGCTGCTTTAGAGTGGGCGCAGCAATTCATGCAATCTTCGCAAGCATCTCATCCTCAGCATCCGGCTATCCAAGGCACGCATACCACCGAGGCAGCCCGAGAAACCCAGGCCCCGGGTCACAGCCAATATCCAGGAACGTCAGCCATGCCAATATCAACTCCATCATCCGCTGGTTACGGGCCCTATCCAGGATCGCCCACTAGACCTAGAGGCCAGACACTACCAGGAACAGCGCCTCGGCCTACGATTGGGGCATCCAACCTCCCAAGTTTGGGCGCTTCCGTTACTCAGCCGAACCAAGCCTCGACCGTTGCGATTCCGCCGCACCAGCCACACGCGCAAGCACAACCTCAGTCGGCCCAACAAGAATCGAGCCCTCCATTTACTTCCATCATTGGCAGCCTCCGACCTCACAGGCCGGGGCTAGCACGAATCGCCCAGGAAGCCCCTCTGGTTCGTCTAAGACCAAGAGAAAGCGAGACTCCTGTAGGCTAACATGGGCTCTATGGATATAGGGAAACACCCCGGAAGCGCAAAGCCCTGGGGCCACAACACTCAGGTCCGGCCCCCGGCGAGCAACACCGATTTCGATCCCCGCCTCCCTCGCATCATACCGGTTTCGTCGATTCGCCGCCGCAGCCGAAAGGTCATAAACGCCAGAGAAGCGACGTGTCGTGGTATCAAGCCTCTGGAGGACAGCGACAGCCCCATGGGCCAGAGCATTACCGAGGCATGTCGCCAACGATACCTCGAGATAGAGAACGGACGGAGAGCAGAAAGCCATCGGTCACTTCACTCTTGTCAGGAGAACCCGACGAGGGCGGCGCTGGATCGCAACAAATTTCACAAACAAAGGCACACCCCTAGTTGAAGTACCCATGGTCGCCCAGAACACGGCCAAGCCGACACCTGAACAATACGGATCGCCGCTATATCTGTTTCACCATTGCATAATCGTTGATATGACAGCTCTTGCATGGCTTCACGGTCATAAGTTCTGTTCAGCACGCTCACCTGCCACGTCATGATGAGACCGCACCAGAGAAAAGGGCTACTAGACATGAGCTTAATTCCCGAAAGTGGTTTCATCATGGCAGGTATTTCTACTGGCGCCAACACCCCAGCCAATGATGGCTGGCTTCTTTCCCTTGGTTCTCCAGATTCGGACGTCGGCGCAGACCGGGGTTTGCTACCTCCACCTTTACGCTATTGGAATATGATTCTTCTCGAAAACGATGACCATTCTCATATATGTTCAGATAACGAGTTCGGCCGGGCAACAATAGATGAAGATGATTGTAGGGTCAAAATTGCACAGAGAGGTCCAGGCGGAAGGTCTGCCCTGATACGGATAACCTGATTTGGCGTTATGCAGGCATTGCAAAGGAGCGTTTTTCTGGGCCGTCTAAACAGCTATGGCTGGTTTTTTCGTGGCCGCAACTGGCGAGGGGCGTGCAGTGTACTGATATTCATGTATTTTGGTAGAGGTGGGCACTTGGGTTGCATGGATGGTGCGAGTACTGATTTTTACGCATTTTATGACTTGGACTTGGACGACGGGAGGCGGGCAACTACAAACAAGCTGGGGATGAAACGGTATCTGGCAACACACGGAAGCAGAATACAATAGAGGCGAGCATCAATGGAGCTTGATTCAGCGGGAAAGAAACGACATGGATTGGGCCAAATACGCCTCTGCTGTGATATAGCCACTACTACTCAACCACATGGGTGGTGAGCAATATGAGAGACATAACAATACCATGGTAGCTGATGGTGATGGCGTTGTTTGTTCCTGGACAGCTTTCCCGCCCGAACGGCTGGACGGCTGGACGGCTGGGCACTCCCGAGACGGGCTGCGGGCTGGATAAGCCTCAACCGGTCTGTTTTGGAGATGGCTGATATGGTTTATGGTGGTGGTGATGAGAGGCAGGATAGTGGTGAATTGCGCAAGGGTCACAGCCGCATGCGGGCAGGGTATTGCTATCACAAGCACTAATGTAAGGTACGCGCACAAGGAAACCGGCAAAGCATCCGAACGGGAAAGAAGCAAGGGCTTGTTTCGGTGCAAGGCGATATGGCAAGATGCATTGCATGCAAAATTACAGCGGTCGGAAATGCTCATCCTTTGTTTGATGGGGGCGGATTTGCGTTGTGTGTAACTAACAGTCTGACACACATCAACTGTAATACAGGCCCACAATGGGCTACTTGCTTAGGTAGTCAGCAACGGTTACATAGAGCACTTGTAGGCAATTTTGGGGATCTGCCGCTTCCCCTGCCCCGGGCGGACTCAGGAAAAACTGGTGCGTTTGGTTGGACGGCAGACGCATCTCCAGCCCAAGGTCCTGCAATTCCAGCATGCATGAAACGGGCATGGCATGGCAATGAAGGGGTGAAGGGAAGGGGGAGGAGGAGGGAGGGGAGGAGGGGACGGATTGAGAAAATGACGATGACAACACGTTTAGCTCCTCTTGCCTTTCTCCGAGCCCCTGACCCTTATTTCGTCAATTCGTTTGTTTCTCACCCCGTCCCATGGCCGGGGAAGCGAGGCACATATGCTCCGGTCCACGGTCTTGGGGCGAGGGCTTTGATACCCGAACAGGGATGGGTCTTGTGTAAGCCAAAGTTTGAGGAGACAAGGGTGTCAGAGGTGACGGCTGATGCTGATGTAGATTAGTATGATGACGGGTCGACACCTGCAATGAAAGCGATTTCACAACGGTTTGGTAGAATGATGTTGTGTTTCATCGTTACGCTGAAGGGGAGCATCCTGACATTAAGGCGAGGGCATTTGTTGGTGGGGAGTAGCAGTAGCAATCGAGGAGAATGCCATTTTCTCAATATTTAATTATTATCTTTTTTTTCTCTCTTCTGCTTCCTCGCGTCTTAGGGGAGGAATGTCATGCACACAAAGCATTAAGCCGATGCGTTGTCGTTGCAGTGAACGTGCAGATGCATCATCAGCAGCCGGCAAAAGGAGCAACATGTCCTTGGAGAAGGCGAAGAAAGAAAAAGAAAAAAGGGAAAAAAGAGAGAGAAAAAGAGTCGGATTTGGCTCGTACATGCACGGAGTACCTCGTTCATAATCCCAGTCTGGAAGGAACCATTTTATCCCCTTTGGGACAACAAGGTTGCAAACGACGGCTGCCATTGGCCAACGAGGGATCCAAATCGGGGCATGCTGCCTTGGATGGAAGAACCGGCGTGAAGCAGGGAATACGCTCATTTCCAGGCCGCTCAAATCAACTCATTACCATTATTATTATTATTTTAATTAGGGTTTAATTGTTATTCATTTATTCTTTAATTTCTCTACCTTGCCTCTTGTTGCCATTAAGCTATCAGTAAAAGAAACAAAGACAAATAAATAATATTTAAAAAAATAAATAAAACCCATTTAATACTGAGAATGCGTGTTTTCTTTCTCTCGTCCATGGAACAAACGTCCCGCGCCCAACCAAGCTGTTGGTGATCCTACCCGTTTAGGGTTCCTCAGCCGATTACACGCGGAGTAAACGAGCGTTTCCAATAGATGACGAGGACAGAAACGTAATGTGAGCTTTTTTAATATCCCTGAATCGGGAAATGGCATGAACGAAACATTACGTGCTAACGGGCTTTAACTACCTACGCGAACTGTTGGTGCTTACCAGGTTCCGGCGGTGCGCAGGAGACGTGGGCGTGGGCGTTGGCGTTGGCGTTGGAAATCAATCCCTGATCCTGGAGGGTGCGCGAGCCCCGGCACAATCTCCTGAGCCACGCCGCTGTAATGTACTGTAATTGTAATGTGCAGTAAGTCTTGTCGACGACGGCGCTGCGGTGTGGCTGATGCACATGCACACGCGCTGCTCTGTCTCATCTCGAGCTGCACTCGAACAAGCCTCTGTGCGCAGAGTTTGAGACGTTGTTTATGTGTCATGGATAACCGCGCGCTTCGTATGGTGTCTCTCCGCTAGCTGGTGTGAAGAAGTTCTGTACACCATAGTTCTCAACGCTTAGGAACGCATATGTTCCACAATGGTGAAAAAATCCAGGACAGAAGAAAACCAAGTTATGAATGGATTTTTAGGATTTGGGTTTGTTTATCCTTAGTAGATGCAAACATAATTATATCCTGATTCCTGGGCGAAGTTGGCGAGCGAATGGCTTGCGTAGAATCGCCAGTAGATACATGTTGGCACGGGCATTCTCTCTCAGTCGGAAATCTGAACTTCTCGCCACTTTCTATATCTGTCCTCAAATGAAAATTATCTAACTGTTTGACGACCAAAATCTAGTAACCCGCTCTTTTCCTCAGTTCTAGCCCTCAAGTTCCATGCCAAGGTTGGTATGTTCGTCACCGTCATCTCCCGCACGCTGGTTTCTACCCAGAAGCCTGCCGCTAACTGCCTTACTCCAACATTAAGGTCTTAACCTTGACATAGAACAAT
Source organism: Albifimbria verrucaria (assembly GCA_020081605.1). Lineage (NCBI taxonomy): Eukaryota > Fungi > Ascomycota > Sordariomycetes > Hypocreales > Stachybotryaceae > Albifimbria > Albifimbria verrucaria. Next base: position 4,845,282 of record JAHREC010000013.1, read on the forward strand.
GCTGCTACTCTTCAAACCTACTCATCGTTCAGCGGCATGTTACAGTCTCCCCGATCTCTTACACATATATCATCTTCCCTGTAACCGAGGCGGCCAGGTAGGCAGAGAGCACGGTGCCACCATTTCTTAAGCGTTCCCAGCTAGGCAGGAGCTGCATGAAGAGGCTAACGCCGCAATCATCACCTTCTTGAACGAGATTGCAGCAAGTGTAGTCGTTTGCGGCGTGGCAATCGACTTACTCACGGTTTCAGCTTGACCTGAGTGTCCCCTACTGCCATCATGCTTTGTCCTTGCTCTCTCCAGGCACCCCTTTAGGGACTTTCGTCAGTGTCTGTGAAGAACAAGGCTGTCAGGCCAATCGAGTTGATTGGCAAGGTCAACTGGTGTGCTGGGCTCATTTACACAAGTTTAGCTGGAACAACTTTGGATACTGCTTGCTTTGAAGAACAATATCATGTATTCACAAGACTGGCGAGAAACAAAGGCAAATGGCGACAACCTCATAGACACTACCAAATCCTACCATACCGATAGCCCAAGCTTCAACTTTGATGCCTACGGAAACTGATTCAGCACAGATTAGCTCGAGCTGCAAGTATATGGGTTTCGATTATTCGATTACAAAAGCTAACAGTGCTACATTCAACATCCCAAGGCACACGCTGTGCTTTTTGCTACCTTTCGCTACGCTGGCTTGCCGAGTTCATCGAAATGTTTGCTGATATCGTCATCTCAATGGTGGGTGACACTACTTCAGGTAGCCAATTACTTGGAGAGAAGCCACCAAGCAACATATAGGTATTAGCCGGCCCAGCAAGAGCAATCTATTTTCTGCCGTGGCTAAGACATCATTCGAGAACAACGATGAAAAGAAGTAACTGGTATAGGACGTTAAGAAACGCAAGTAACTGCAAGTCCTAAATATCAGTATTGCTCTGGATTTCTTTCGCGTTTCTTCCAACATTCGTTTGAGAGTATGAACAGGGATAAGAGCAGAAACGCCGTCTTCAAAACTTCCTGAGCATGGCGCCTCGTCGGATTTGATGGCTAATCAGCGATAGTAGAACCGGCTGATATGCGTCGAAATTAGGCGGGTTTTTTCATTTTATAATTCTGTTGCTTTTACGGCTTGATGCCGCTCGCCGATGTCAATGCTAGTTTCTCTCCTCTAAGCTCTTTTACACAAGTCTATGGACTACATTTATCCTCTCTTTCATGATAGCGATGCTAAAACAATCTTTAAACCAGCCCTCGATCAATTTCTCAATCAAACAACAGCTAAAGCAAATGTCTTTGCATGTGTATATGCAGTCCTCAACATCTCGTTGGCGAAGGTGGCCGCAGAAACACACCGGTTACTATTTCTACCCAATTCTTTCCAGCGCAGGTACTAGCAGAGTATATAATCAAACACATTGATATGGTTGTCGAATAAACGTTTGGCCCTTTTCGTCGCTGCTGATTAGCAAGCATAAGTCCAGTACTTACAATATGTCAGTGAAGAGGATGGAAAGTATACCTTAGACGGTAACTGTCAACTCATTCACTCTTGTCCTATTTCATCATCCGAAATGTTGCATATCTGTACAAAAAGAAACGTCACAGACTCCGAATAAGGCGAGTGATCAGATACTGGCAACGTCCCAACAAAGAACAGGTCTATGTATGAGAGCCACAACTAACCCTCTTTGACGCAGCTCAGAAGTAGATGCCCAGGCATGATGGACCACAGTACTCCATGCAGATCCCTAGCCGCTGTAGTTGCTCCCGTCACTAACCGAATTTACCTCGGTCAATCGATATGGAGTACACGGTATCGCCATCTCCTTGTTTCACATTACGGGATATGCCTAGACAAGTCCAAGGATACTCACGAGTCCCCAACCGTAGGTTTGCTTCATCCCTGCTCGTCTCACCGACTCCCCATTTCCAGGTCTTTCGACCAGGAGTCTCAGCTCGGCCCCACAAGATAAGTTGAGCTTGTGTCCTGGATTCATGGTCGGCGCTTGCCAAGTACAGCTCGAGAGGTTGTGGACCGCGGACATGTGCATGGGTTCGATCAGTATTCCTTGCTAGAGCTCCAGGAGTAGCATCAGTTAGGTTTCAACCCATCAACATCCGAGGAGCTTGATCTACGTGCTTGCGTTCAGTTACCTGCCAGGCCAAGCATCATTGCTGTCCAAGTTTACAAGACTGTCAGTCATCGTTCCCAACAGCTGCATATCTTAAACCAAGTACCTGATAGTTATTGGTAACAAATAGAATTAATATATCTGCGGTTCGCACCGCCACTACTATCGCTCCTCCCTCCCCAATCATCTAGGGATACAAACAAGTCGCCAAGTCGCAACGGGGTATATGACAGCGCAACGCAAGACACCACCGCTAAGCTCCCTCATCGCCAAGTATCAAACACGAAAAGTGTAAAAAAACAAAGGAGATGGACGTCAGTCCTCCATCTTGCTGTTCATCAACATGCTTGTAAGACATGAGGGAAGACAATTGTTATCAGTTGAGTGCGTGCCTCAACGGCAGAGGCACAGATGGGGTATCGGGAAGTGCCAAACATAATATAGGCAGAGAGGACATATTCTCTCTACATTGTGTGAACAAAGGAAAGTTGGTGCCTGGTCAAGGCGAAAAGGGCGGGATCAAGTCCTGCTAAGACTTCTTCCTGCCCTGGTGAGCTTTCCATTCCACCTTCATTACTTTCAACAAAATATCCTCGTCCTTAATCGGCACCGCGGCCGTCAATGACTTCATAGCGTTCTCGAAATCCGATCCGAGAAGCACCTCTCTCAACCCTTGAATTAGAGCCGCGCTTGTCGCATGGAGAACGTCAAGCCCTGTCGACGGTGTAGTGCCTGGCTTCGCAGCATCGAGGTTCGGGACCCCATGCTCGAATGCTCCATCTCCGAGTAAAGAAATACATCCCATATGCGCAGCTGTGCTGCGAATGGAACTGATAAGTTAAAGAGCGTCAGGTACCATTTCGTACCATAAGATGTTACGTCAACATCAAGGTCCCTCTGAGATATGCTGGTTAGTACACTGGTGAGAGCCAAGAGCTGGGCCATTAAAACTTACCAAAACTCTTGCGACGTCTTTGTGCAGCCAGCACGTCTCGAATTCTTTGAGAGCAGCTATGAGTCCTTCGAATTTGGGGCGGTAAAGGATGTCTAGGCCTCGAAGTTGCCACATGCGTACCATCATGACGAAGGACTTTTCCTCATCGAAGTAGCACAACAATGTGGCTGCCAGCGACGCCATGCCTTGACCATATCCAGTCTCTGGAAAGTAGATGGAAATGGCATGAAGCACGCGGAACAAAAGCCGCTGGCCACCTCGGTATCTTTTTCGAAACATGACGTGCCGACTAACGGTTCTCAGGACGTCCAAGTCAATCTGCACATCGTCTGGCGAGCTCAGTTCCTGGAACCGATGGAAGTCGGCAATAATGGCTTCCTGGGTTGGCGAGTTCTTGTGTTGCTTAGCACTCGTTTCCAGGAAAGACCACCACGCGACCGCGCGCCACCGATCAGGAATACCCTTCCAAGTTCTCTCAATGAGTTTGGGGTTCTTGACGTCGAACTCGAATTCCATTCCCTGTCCCTGGTCGCCTTTTTTACTACTTTTGCCATTTTTCTCCATTTTTCTGATCGTTCCCACTCCTTGCGCTTCATCGCCTCGGATATTTTCTCGACCTGCGCCTCCTCAGCAATGTCTTGAAGGCTCGGCGAGATGGACAGCATCTCGCCTGCCTCGTCCACATAACGACGGTCGCGGTTGTGCGGCAGCATGTTGCTCGCCTGCCGTAGAGCCGAGCGCGAGGAGCGGAAGGACGCGACGGAAACCCCGAGTGTTGGGTGTTGAGGGACCTTGCCGAGACCTTCCGGCTCGGTGGTCGCCTCCCGCTGAGAGACAAGCCCGGCGACTCCTCTTTTGTAGGACATTCCTCTTTCTACTAGGTTGATGCGCCAGCTTCACGTCGGTCGGAGTGCCCAGCCTAGACACGGGCCTAGGTTCCTTGATGAATCCGTAGCGATCGACGTTGGAGCCATCGACATCCTCCCAGTCCTCGATACCGCCGGCCAGCTCATTATATCGTCTTGAGAAGTCGTGATTTTGGGATAAAGCGCTTCCAGATCGCGGCGTTGCCCAATTGGGAGCGAGGCGAGCGGAGTTTCTACAGCGCCGTAAAAATCATGCAGTCAGCACCGGCTGTCCACGAGAGCGTGAGACAAGGGGATCAAGGAAACCGTACGCATCATGCTCGTCTTGCTCGACCGGAGCCTCTGGGCAGGGCTCCAGGCGGCCGCAGGACGAGGGTCGCTCTCCATCGTCCCCGTGGGGTTGTGTGGCAACATCATAGAGAGATCTCACCTTTGAGATTCCTTCTCGACGTCGACGGTCAGGACGCGGATATCGGGGGAGGCATTGGGTGTGAGGCATCGGCATCAGCGCTGGACGGGTGGACGGCGCTATTGGCAGCGTCGCTGGGGGAGCGATGCGGTGGCAGAGGGCGCAGGTTGCTGGGGCGATTGAATTGAGGTGTTGATGTTGGTGTCGGTGTTGGCGTTGGTGTTGATGGGTTGAGAGTCCATGGCTCCATGCGCGGGCAAGGGCGGCGGGCGCCAAACATGACACTGCCGCGATTGGAGAAGGTGAGGTTGGTTATGAAGTCATCGTCGAGGAGGCTATCGGTGGGGATTTCAATGACCAAAGGGGTGAAGGGAGGCTCGATGTCGCAACAGTGGTCGGAGTTTGAGCAGGAGGATGTCAAGGAAGGATTTGGAGACTTTGCGGGTTGGATCCAGACACGGGTGGCAGAAGGCTTGTTGTTGTTGGCAGGGGACTTGGTCAGGGAGCGCAGGGATGGGGAGCCCAGCCCCGCATTGATGGGCGCCCTTGTGCTGCAGTATCAGCGTTAATCGACGACGACGACGACGTCGACTCGCCGCTTATGCTCCTCCGTCCCAGCATGGAGGAAACCGATCGCAGGCTGAAGCTCTTGACCAGCCTTTTCCACGCTCCCCGGCGTCTGGGGTGCCGACTTTAAAGAGGACGACGACGAGGCGGACGACGAGGTGGACGCGCGCGGAGATGCTTCGCTCCCCGTGCACAGCTTCCCAACTTGGCTCCGCTCGTCAAATCTCGCGACGCTCGGTCCTCGACTGAGCACTGCTGGCTCTGTTGCACCGCAGGGAACACCGTTGCCAGCCCGTTCAGCTTCTCGTACACTGTGTCGTCCAGCTCTACCTCTGCCCGCAGCTCCTTGCGCTCCTCCTTACAGTCTTCCTCACAGTCTTCCTCGCAATCCTCCTCGTAGATGGTCGTCGGCGAGCCCGCCGGCACGTGGCCCGAGTCTCGCTTCCACCCCTCCTGGTTCAGGGACCGCGATGAGGTCGAGCTTCGAAGGGCAGGATGCTCCTCTGTAGGTGGAGCCACCACCACGGGGCTATAATGGTGCGACGACGTCGACGATGAGGACTCGGGACGCATCGCTCTGCGTGGGCTTCGTGGAGGCATGGGGATGGGAGGCTCGGCCGCCACCGTCTTCTCGTATCGAAGTGCCACAAGGTTGGTGTCGTCCCTAAAGGACGGTCTCCGCATGGGCCGCTGCCCATTATATCGGACGCTGCCAAACTTATTTGGTCCCATGGTGCTCACCTGGGCGACCTTGGCGAGCCCTGGGAAGCTTTATGCAAGTCTTGGAGAGGGTGTTGCAGACTTTCGTGTGCAACAGTGGCTCCGTGTACTGTTTGTCACCCGAGGGGCCGTCTTATATCGTGCAAGAGACGAGGTGACAGGATGAATGCTCGACACCGCTCAGATGATGTGTTGCACAGGAAAAGGCAGCAAGCTGTTTGCTACAGATATGCTGCGCGAGTCTGGTAATAGCTGACAGTGCTGTTGGACAAAATCCAGTCTTGTTCAGGCTTGGGGATGATGTTGTTAAAGGAGAGCAAACGCAGCAAGGCAAGTACTCGGCAAGAACGACAACTCCGTGGTATAGTCTATTCCAAGCAAGCAAAGAGCTGAGCAGAGCCGAAAAGCCAAAGCTCAAAAAAAAGGTATGATAAAAAAAAGGACGAAAGCGAAATGTCTGCTTCGCTTACAGAGCCGTTGGTGTAGGCGAGGAAGGGAGCGAGTGCTCTTTCTTTAACCACGACGAACACCACACCAGCTAGCTGCCTCTCTGCTCAGGGTTCTTTGTACCTTGCAGGACGCCAATGTAGGTTAAAGTGAAGGACCCGGCAGGTAAGGTAGTCATCTGACGCACTCGTGAGGTAAAGACAAGACGAGGAGGCAAGGCGAGGCTAGGCTAAGCTGACCAGATAGGTAAGGTATAGTAAGTCGGTAGGTAAGGTAGGCGGGATGCAGGATGCGGAAGAGATACAGGCGGGAAGCAGGCCAGAAGCTGGGGGCGTATAGTATTCTATGCGGAACCTCGAATCACACATCGTCTTGGAGGGCAGCAGAGTACAGCAGAGCACAGCACAGCAAGGCAAAGGCGAGGCCAGGGCGAGGCCAAAAGAAACACCAGGCATGGATGGTGGGCCAGCATAATCGAGGCCATGGCGAGGGTACGGACGGATACAGGCAGCGGAGAGCAGAGTACCTTGACAGCGCATAGACGCAGGCGCTGGCGTCGAGGTAGCCAACTCGACCGGCGCGGGTCACTCGACCCGACCTTCTGGGATCCTGCATAAGGTTGCTTTTGCTGCCTCATGCATCGTGAGGTTTGACACCAGCTGGTTGGCTGGCCTGCTACTCGATACGTCCCAAAGCATCACCTACTTGGCATGCCTCGAGTCCAGACATGGCATTTACTCATTCATTCTTTCGTTCATGCCCGGGCATCCACTTACTTACCCACCCACCTGCCACCACTAATCCGTACAGCATGTCCATACAACCACCACCAACCTGTTGTCCCGTACCCACCATGGGTTTGTCCCGAAAGGGAAACACCCCTGCCTCCACACCAGCAGCCCGTTATCGCAGCATCCATCCTCCTTTTTGTTTGTTTGTTTTCTCATGCGTTGCCTCTTTGACCATGGCCTACGTTGCTCGCTGCAATGCCAATCTGCCCGGAACAAGCCACTACTGCAAGCTGGTTGGCATTGACGCTAGCATTGACATCGTGAACCCAAAGAAAGCACAGGGGAAAGAAGAAACAGCATGATCGTCCCTCTCACCACCGCCCGGGAGCTAAACTAGCGGGTTGCGGTGCACTACACTAGGGCTCCGGCAACGCATTGACACCCGGCAAGGCTAGAAGGGACGAAACCGGTGGCCAATGCTGCCTGTGTGCCTGACTAGACAGATGACCCAGGACCGCCGGACAGAGCACCAGCACGCGGTGGGGGCTGTGGACCAAGAGACAGGAGACACGGAGGGACAGGAAGAGACCAAAAAATCGGGAAGAGAGCAAGAGTATTACCCGTCGTGAAGGTGGTGTGCACATATGCAAGGTACCCGGATCCTACGCCAACGCACACTTACACCACACTTACACCACCAACCATCCATCAGCAGCAACCCATCAATCAATGGTCTCTCCTCGCGACCCTACCACCTCCACACCTGAGACAACTATTCTTTTTAAAAAAGAAATAGACTCGGCGGAAAAAAGAGAGAGGTCCATGTTCAGCCATTACGATACGATGAGCCCGTGTCCTCCGCTTTGCTTTGTCAAGTGGTGATCATCATCACGTCGTGTCCATGTAAGACGAAAAGCCTCAACGACCAAAAGAAAAGCGCGAGACAAAAAGTCCCTCATCTAAAAAGTTTAGCAAAAAAAAAAATTCCACATCCGTCCCTCTCCTCCATCCATGCAGCCTTCTCTCTCACCTCTCCGCCCGTAATCGTAGAGCAGTCGCCCAACGGCCCGGCGGTCGCAGCACTTCCTGACGTGGCATCCTAAGCCAACTCATCCGGCACCCCTGCAGTGGCCAATCCTCTACCCATGCCAGATGCCATTTGGGAGCCCGACCCAAAGAGACGGTCAAGCCAAACTTTACAGCGGAGAATGCCGGCAAGCAAGACGAAATCCAGAGCAAGAAACAGGAAATACCGCTCATTCATCCAGAGCCTAACAAGCCGGTTTCTTGTCACCACAAAAGCCTGTGAGTGAGGCGTCCAGGCCTTGTCTCTCCCGAATGCAAGCCACGTACCCAACTCGTGGACTGCGCACATTGGACCACCCTACCTATCTGGTCATTGGCCGTCCCGGGCGAGACAGCCTCTGTCAGCCTTCCTGCTTCAATGTGATCATGATGAGAGCTGGCATGTGTCTATATTGTGCGCTGGTAACCGACCTCGTCTATTAGATTCCATGTCATTTCATACCCATGTCCTCCTCGCCGTGGCTCCATGCAGTCCAATCTTTCTCTCGGCCGTCACAACGCATCACTCGCCCCCATCTCTTCCGTCACTAGTTGGTGCCTTGCAGGAACCAGCAAATTTTTCTCCTCGCGATCCCACCCTCCCAAGAGCATGCATGGCAAGTCGTAGGGAACTAGACGCCGGGTCCTGTCATGGCAGTTCCGGCTTCGCTATCACCGTCCCTTCCGACGCCCAGCCAATGGTTGGTCGTTCCCCTCCACCCTTTGTTGGACTAAGGCTTGTGAGATCAATTTCACGTTCGTGACCTGTCATCGTATCGCCCCCGTGTCTACAGGTTCAAACCTCTTCGTTCTCCCAGTCCCTCTCCTGGAACATGGGACCCTTTCGGCCCCCGTTCACTTCAAGCTTTTCCAAAAATTCTGGTGGGACGATTGGTATGTATTTCCGCTCCCGCTCCCTGTTCACTCCTCCAAATCCGGCACCGTAAGACACCAACATGTCTGTCACGGACGGGAGCGTGAAGGGTAACATCAATGCTGGATCAAGCAAGAGGTTCTCGGGCGCATCCTCGTCGTCCGAGTCATCGTCTCCGCCTACGTTGGGTGTGCTCTGCACGCTGCCCGGCGCTTCCAGGTTGGCCTTGACTGGTGTGGATGGTGTACTGTCTGGGGCAGCTTTTGGCATAGGCGACGCTGCCCTGCTCCGTCGCCTGTCACGCTTGAGGGCAGCTTCTTTCTGAATGGCAAGCAGATACTTGAGTGCACTTTTCGGTAACCCCTTCTCCCCTACTTCTGGCCGGTAGTGATTCGCTGCGTGAATCATTTGCTGCGGTGTCAGTCTCTTCAGCTGCTGAAGTGTTCCAACTAAAGCTTCCAGGTCGTCGGCTCCCAACGACGAGAAGCACTGCAGCCATTGTAGAAGCTGGATGACCGGCGCGAGGTGTCGTCTTGCCGCATCGGTTGTGGTTTCTCCCGTAGGCTTCATCTCGCCGCTTTCGTAATGCTCGGCTTGTCTGTTGTTTGTTCGAGCCCAATCCTCCAAGGTCGATATGTTCATACGGATCTGCATCGCTTTGGTTCTGGCCAGATACTTGCGGTTCGACATGATCCGGTTAAAAGCTCCGCCCCGATCCAGTACAGGAGCTGGGAAATGATTTGGGCTGTGATGACAGAATGAATGTCATACAAATCCAGCACAAAGAGGGTTGATGAAAGTAGGGAAGTAACATTTCGCGGCGCGGGTTTGGCCCTCTGCTTCGGAGAGGGTGGGCGGTATCGCTTTTCTAGAGGCTCTTCTTTGACAGTTGTCTTCCTCTTGAACAACTTCCATTCATGCTGAAAGGTGATGTCCTCAAAGCCGGGGATTGTCTCGTGGTCCAGCATGGCAGCATCAAGGACCTTGTCTAGACGGCGTTCAGCGTCACGAACAATCAGGATAAAAATCTCGTTGACGAGCTCAGACAGATGTGCCTGGAACTCAGTTGTAGCCTCAACAAGACCAGCATCTTTCCTGAGATAGTGCAGGAGAAGCGTAGCATTGGAAATCCAGAAAGCCAATATCGTCATGTCCCATTGGCACCTCTCTACCACATCGTTGATGCGATCCATGGCAGAAACGAGAAGCCTCTCTAAGAGTTCGCGGCTTGAGTGATAATGTGCGTATCGAGCACTGAGAAATATCATATTCGCGGGCACCGGCTTCTGCGAGGGAGACCTCTGTGGTGTCATTTTTGTAATAACGATGTCAAGGATGTGATCCAGCTCGTGTTCCTGAAAAACGAACATTTGATCGTGTAGGCAACGACTCCAGTCGAATTCTTGCTGCTCTTCCTCAAACTCATCCGCCGGCTAGTTTGCCGATTAGTAAACGAGTAATAAAACGGCTTCAGCAGAACGGCATCGGCCTACCTCTGGCTGATCGTCCATCCCAACATTTCCCAAGTCAACTTCGAGGTCTCGAGCACTTTCCATCATTAACCTCCTACGCATCTCATTCTCCGCCATCTCTTCCTCGAACCGGTCTTGAGAGAAGCCAGGGCTATAGAAGTCGTCCGTTACTCCGGCTGAGCCGATGCTGTAGCCATTATCGTGCAAGTAATACGACATTTCGCTATCGGGGGTACGAAATCGAAGGCGGTTCGTCCGGACGAGGTCTTCTGCTCCGATGATGCATTGTTATCCAGTAGCAGTTTTGCGATGCCTTTATGGCGGTTCGTCATAGCCCACATGAGGGCGCTCCATTGATTGCGGTCTTGTTTGTCGACATCGGCGCCGGCATCTATCAAGGCCTGTACCACCTGCTCGTGACCCTGCATAAAGCATTAGCCCAATTACTGGATGTTTCATGCGTCGAAAACTCACAAAGCAACTGGCGTAGATCAGAGGCGGCGTTCCGTCCTCATCCGGGGCGTTAACATCCACGTATTGCTTTGCAAGACCTTTGAGCAGATTTTGAACCCTTTCGACATCTCCGTTGCTGGCAGCCATGTGAAGCGCCTTCTGAAGCTTCTCCTTCTTCTCCTCGTCGGAAAGCTTCTCGTCGCTAGCGACGGCCTGCTCGTCTTCCAAGCCGGGTCCGGAGTGGTGGGCTGCCTGGGCGGCCATCATCTCCATTAGCCGGGTGTCGCTATCCGTCTGGCTTCCCGCTGCGCTGATATCATATTCGGGGTCGTTTAGGGATAGGTGTCCGAAGTCGAGGGGCTTTGCCAATGCTGGCGTCGTGAGAAACTGTGACTGGCCTATGCCACGTGAGCAAACCACTGTCCAGACGGGGAAGGGCAGCCTCGACGGCCAGATGGGGGCTACCAACCTTGCCAGCCATCATACATTTCCGTCTCCGGGACGAATTCAGCATGGAAATGCTTCCGGTCGTCCAGTGATTTCGGCAGGTCAGCAGGCAGCTGGCGCGGCTTCTGCTCACCATCGGCGCTGCTGGTGTCGTCCATCGTGGGAGGAGGGGCAATGCCAGGAATCCTGGCGCATTGAATATGGCGGACCGTATGCCCCAGAGATTTGCGGTGAGAGCAAAGTCTCGATCAGGTCTTGAGTGTCTTTCAGCCCTTCACACGTTGGCGGGCGATCCTTTGGTGTCGTGTGTTGTGAGTGCGGAAGGGAAGTTGAAACCTGCCCACCTGGTTGGTATGAACAGGCGAGGCAGAGCACAGCAAGGCGTCCTGATGTAAGATGCTCTGAAACTGGTACGTAACCGTCTTGGGCACAAGCCAGATGTCACCAAGTACAGGTACTTCCACGTAGCGTTCTATTGTGCGGGCTAAAAGGTTCCGGATACCCAAACAAAACAAATGTTGGTTACTGGTACCCTTTAAATGGTAGCTTAATGGTAGAAATCATGCAGGTGCCTACTAACGAAAGGAACTTAACTCTGGTCCCCTCTGTTTCTACAACACAACAGCATCACCATTATTGCAAGCCTTGCACTGCCATCGGAGAAGGATTGCTGATTCAGGTTGTCCTTTTACAGAACAGAAGTTTTGCTACCCATCATTGGCCCGTGCATGAATCTAGCATCAGCTCGACCTGCAGTTTTGATCCTTGAACGACAGCTCATTTCCGTCACGTTTATTACGTCTTGTGTCGCTGTAGATCTTTGTGAAACAGCCCCTTCATCAGAAATATCGCCAACGCTATTGATTCTCCACCGGTGTATATTAATACCTCTGGCTTTATCTTCGATTGATTGTACTATGTAGAGACAGTCTTTTACACGGCCCGCTTACCAAATGCTCGGAGCCTCTTGACACCGCCATCAGGGATCATAATCAGCTTCACGTGGGTGAAAACGGTTTGTTCAGCAGAGCAAGCAAAGTCGTGCTCCTGATCAGGACCTGTCTTGCTGGGTCCTACAACTTCTTGCCAGCCCTCAGCACCCGCCTCCGGGTCTCCCTGGCCGCTCCATGCGATGGCCTCCACGGCCACCTTTGTGGGAAGTTTCCTCTGAAATGCGCCGTGTCGACAACGAAGTTGCGGATGTAGCCGGGGCTCCAAGTTTGATGATAGTCCAATCCACGTGGCCCTTGGTACGGGAGCGCGCTGTCTCCCACCCGTCGCCCATGTCCTTGCCTCGGCCGGGTAGCAGGAGGTTGTCCTTTGTACCGAAATGCTGGTCGCTGCAGGAGACAGCCACGCCACCATTTTGCGCCGCGGCAAGGTCAAAGATGGCTTCCTTATCCTCAGGGAATACGGGCACTGCGTGGCCAAAAGTCGGAATCTGGCGATACCGCCGTCAGGGTACATGTTTAGTCGCACATGAGTATACTGCTTCTTAGTGGGCTCGGCAAGCTTCCAGCCGAACCGTTGCGAAGGACCGCACTCCTGTGTTCCAAGAATGGTCTCCCACTTGCCACGGCCACCCTTCCAGGATACCACCTCGTCGTCACTTTGGCTGAAGCAACCTTCGACGGAGATGGCCGGTGCGTGGTTACCGGAGAAGAAGGCAGTGTCCACCTCAACACCCTCCACGGTACCGGAGGCCACACCCAGGCGAACAATAACCCAATCGAACGGCTCAGAGTTGTGTCTTCGCGTCTCCCAGCCGTCATACCATGCACCGGTAAAGACCATCTTTCCTGGCTGTCGGATGGGTGCGGTAGGAGTCAGGAGGTTGGAGGCCTCGGCGAACCATTGGTCCGAGAAGCCAAGAATCTTGCCACCTAGGGCGGCGGATATAAGGTCTGTACATGGTTTGTTAGATCATATCAGATCAGATCAAATCAGATACGCATGCGGGCAGAAGTCGTGTGAGGCGTACCAATACAGGTTGAACGAAAGGTGCCATCGATCTCATCGGGGCCTAGCGTCTGGGCCTTGACCGATTCAAGTTTGTATTCAATGTCATCGAGAAAGCTAGCCATGGTCGTTTTCGGTATGTTAAATTTGTCTCAGTTTAGAGAGATATTTCTTGAAAGTTGATAGGGGTGGTGGACAGTTAAGAGACACGGCAGATGTTGAGCGGTTGGAGAAGCGCGGCTTGCGGCGCCGCCCGCATTCAAAGGTGGCGGATACTTCCGATGCCGGTCTAATCGAGAGCGAAGCCGGTACTAAACGGGTAGCTACCGTTGCAGAGCTCCGTGTAGGGTTGTAGGCATATCCGACCCCGCTGAGCCATTAGGTTTTTGCAGCGTGAGTATCGGTTCGTTGCGGTGCTCGTTGTGACATGAACCAAAGCTTTTGTTTGGCCGTGGCATCGGCTGTCGCTGAATATCACGGAGCGAGCATCTCGGGACGTCGGTAATAGCGTCAACAACCCCGCCGTATAGGTAGTTATATGCCTCTCGCATGATATCATAAGTGGTCTAGGAATTCAAAGCCTGGTTTGATTAAAATGTCAGGATAGCAGGCTTCAGGGGATTCAAACTGTCTACATGGTAATTACGCTACCTGGAATATGGCAAGCGGTCTTTGCAAGCTGATTCGATTCAGTGCATTGCGAGTTTATCACGGGCATACATGTCATTGTCTGTGCTCTACTGCGCACGTCTCCTACCCTAAACCATATGTACCCAATTGGGAGGGCTACAAGCAAAGTTGCAACAATGATAAAACACTGGGGATGTGCGAGAATGGTTAAACAATGCCCTGGTGTAATGGCGTCCAGAGGCACAGTAGTATCCAAGTGTAGGCACGTGCCGGTCATTGGTGATGTGCGGCTCTGTACATTTTGCAGGTTGGGTGGTGTATATACTTCACGAACTCAAGTCGCCATAACCGGTTTAGAAAATGACACACGGCGGCAGCCATCGCTGCCTCGGATTACATCGGTTGCTCAGAAGCTCTGCCCATGTATTACGATATCTGTAGACCCAGCCGGTGGGTTACTCTGATGTGATTGTAGGCCACAATGAGCAGTGTCTCAATGCTGCGCAACAACCCCGCCAATCCCGAAGCTGGTGGTTGGAAATGCAAGCCCATGATTGGCCAAAGCTATCACAAAAGCAAAAGCCCTGTCGTCAGCGACGAATCGTCATCGGTTTACGGGCTGACTGAGGCACAGCTCCCAGCTGCCTACCTGATAGTGATAGGCCAGCTACCTTGCTTGCTTGTGCAAGAACCATCATTAGTGGCTGGCGGAGGCGAGGTCAGCTGCATGCTTCACCTTCCTTTCCTTCTTCCTCTCCTCTCACCCTCCTCCTCTTCTCTTCTTCGTTTCGCATCCTCATACCATCGCAGCACCTCAGTTGTTTGATGGCGTAGCCCATGCGCGTCTTGACATTGCCTTGTTGACAGATACATCGCCGTGAAACTCGTGTCGCCAGGGACGAAAGCCTGCTCATCCGTTCGTTGCCGACGAGGACACTATCGCATAGACAATCCGTAATCATAGACGTCCGTTGCCATGTCGAGTGCTACTGGCATCCCGCAGCAGCCACCTGTTGCGGCCGACCATGACGTTCGAGACCAGCCAGAGACGGAGCCGCTGCTTGGTCGACCTGGAGATGCTGTCCAGGTCCGCGGCAGCTCCTTTCTGAAGAACCTCGTCCTCGGTAGAAGCCCTGTCCTCGCAACCTGCCGGGCTGTATGTGACTGACGGTTTGAATCTTAGGTACTGGTATCATTGCGGAAACAGCCGCTGTTCTCCTGTTTCTCCTCGTATGGATCAGCGTATTCACCAAACCTCTCAACCTTTTCTCCGGCCATCCCTTGGCTCAGTCGCTCGGCGTTCTGATCTTGGTTCAGTCCATACTCACCCTGCAGCCCACGCACACTCCTGAGCAGAAGCGTATTGGCCAGTGGATCCATGCTTCTCTCAATCTCTTTGCCTTTCTGGCTCTCGCTACCGGCGTCATCATCATTGAAGTCAACAAGGTCACCAACAACATGCCACATTTCCACTCTGTCCATGGGTACCTTGGTGTCATCACCTCCATTATCCTTTGCTGCAGTACTTTGTCGGCTTCACCATGTGGGCGACTCCCAAACTCTACGGTGGTGAAGAGAATGCCAAGGCCATTTGGAAGTACCATCGATATAGCGGCTATACTATCCTCGTGCTTCTCCTGGCTACAGTCATCAGCGCTACCCAAACACCTTACATCCAAGGTGTTCTCAAGATCAAATTTTGGGCCGCTGCTCTGCTCTCTGTACTCATTTTGGTCGGCATAGTCCCTCGTATTCAAAAGCACAAATTTGGCTTCAAGCCCGCAGACGCTCAACGTTGATCCTGGCGAGCAGGATCAACATCACCTACCCATGCAAGGAGGAGAGAGGATTCATCAAGTTAAAATAATAATTTCATGAAAGGACAAGAGCAGTAATTAGTTCTAGATAATGGCTCTTTTTGGCCAACGATTGCAAAACGGCCCACTGCTCAACGAAACTCGACAATTCGAATACATTGACTGATTTTATGTCAAATTTGGCTTTTGTGATGCTGCTGCTGCTGCAGTGCATGTTCATAGAACCCTACAAAGCACCCTGATGTAGTGGCAGACAAGAAATATGTGACTGTTAAATTGCGCTCGCTACTCCAAGTGCTTCCGCATCTTCCGAAGGCTTTTCCTGTACTGTGTTGGATGATTGCTTGTGGATTTTGTAGGTCAGGGTGAATGCCCCAAGAACCATGGGTGATACATCCCTGCCATAGACGCATTATCGACACGAAAGATGGCGATGAGCAACGTTTCAGTCTGCTCGACGGCGTTATGTTTCGACCTGTCACGCTTCGTCAACCAAACAATGGCACCTAACTATCACATTATCGACCCGTGCCACGATTGGGACGAATGTGAGTACTCGATTACTGTACCGATATTGTCTGCATTAACATATGGCTCTCCTAGATGTCTGTGGAGGCTTCAAGGCCAAATATGCATCGCCGCTTGACCGCCCTGAAATCGATGTAATGTCCATCGTACAGGAAGGCAACAATGAATTGGTGATGCATATTCTCACATCTCCTATTGATGTAATCGACAAAGAAGTACCAAAAGGCGTCTATGACAAAATTGGATTGAAGGATGAAGAGAAACCCGCCCTTCGGAGGTTACAACAGAGCTGGGTAGAATGGCAAAGATACCGCAGAACGCTTTCTTCGCCGCCAAACTCTCTCCATACCGACATGGCAGACTGGCCTTTGCAAGATCTCATGGCCACAGATATACACGAACCATTGCATTTGTATCAAAAGCATACTAAGGAAGAAGCTATGCTAAAAGCTTACTTCAAAGGCCTTGCATCGGCCACAGCCAAGCTTGCCTCGCATGGCATATCTGTCTTTGCCAAATATCACGTACAACTCTCACATCTGGAACCTGTGAGTTTCCCTTACCAACAATGCTATATCTGAGCCTGATAGCTGATGGTTCACTATAGCTACGCGCAGTCGTCCTGCTGGCCCCTTATACCAAGACTGGGTTGCCATGGGCACACCTCTACGAGTCCAGGACCATCAAGTATCGATATGAAAAAGTCATGAAGGAAATTCTCGGACGTTTTTGGCCTATATATGGCTACCCTCACAACGGTGAATCTAGCCACACGCATTGGAGCAACAAGAAAGTCTACCGTGCGGAAATCAACGTCAATGAGATAATCGAATTTGAAAGGCGTTTGCATACGATTTTCCCTTCAGAAGAGCAACTGAAAGATGCTGAGGTGCTCTCTATTCCAAGTCTAATTCGTGGGTTGCCAATATTAACGTGATATTTAGCACAACCTCCTACCAATTCCCTTGCATCACTTAGCAGCTCTGATCCCCGAGATAGATTTCAGTCTGGTTTTCAAGGAGCACAACTCCGCCAAATGGCCTAAGGGTAAGAGTCCGAAGAACGATCTGTGGCATGCTGAGGTCTGGTGTCATGAATATTGGTATAAGCTTTCTGCACTGCTGAAAGAAACACCAAAGTCAGCACTACACGGCTACTTCATGTGGCAGGCCTTCCTTCAAACAGAGCATTTGTGGGACATGGAATGGACCACACCATGGAGAGAGCTAAAGAATGATTTAAAAGGAATTGTGAGTACAATTAAGGCGAGGGAACCTGGCCATCCTCAAGCCTTTCCATCTGCAGAGGCACATCTCGGTGGCCGCAAAACTGACAGCGAACAGGACAAAGAGCTCAGCAGCGAGGTGCGACTACTAGAAAACTTCAAGACAATGTGGAGGCCTCTCCTTGCTATACTCTATAACCGAATCAAGTATAAAAATACACTGCACCCTGATCAGCCATATGCAGCCCAAATAGAGGACCACGAGGCCAGAGCCATTTATCTCCCTACCAGAGAACTCATCAACATTGTCAACCAGACCAGCTGGTTACCACCAGGGCCTAAAGCCGCTCAGATGGAGAAGCTGGGATCAAGCGATGCGTACAACGCAGGTTTGCGTGGCCATGTAAGTTGACACTATGCACATCTAAATATGAAATCTGAGTCTCTAATTTCGGCCCCTAGAGCTCACACCCTGTGAGCCGCGTCATGTATAGGACGTGGTATAAAAAGCAAAAGACTGGGGATTGGGCAGCCTGTCTCGGTTGAGAAACAAGAAAAAGCCGAAATTTGGGCTAAAGAAGCCAGAACTGCCGACACCTATCCATGATTATTTCGAGGCTCAGAAACGCCATTTCCTCATGGCATGGGGTGAGTTGTACCAGCCAACAGGGAAAAGTACATGGGAGTACGATCTCGCCTCGTTCGATGTCACACGGATCATCTCGCCGACCAAATCATTTGTCTATCTCACCGCTGGCCTATACCAGCCACCATTCTTCCACGACGATGCCCCAACCATCGTCAACCTTGCGGGGCTGGGCGCTATGGCGACAGAAGGACTTGCACATTCGCTTGGTTATTACGGGGCCAAATACGGCACATTGAGTTACATTCAGGATGGTGTCTGGAGCGCAGATGCGGAGAAGGCCCGGAGCAAACAGATGCAATGCTTGGCTGATAGGTACGATGGAATCGAAGTTAAGGTAAGCCAGGGACGGACAAGCCAGCTTCGTGGTGCCAGCAAGGGGTTACTGGACGACGCGATGGCCAGTGCATTGGGTACGGAGGCGGCCTACCGAGCTTGGAAAGAGCGCTACAAGGTAGAGATACCGGTGACGCTGCCTGGTATGGCCAATTTCACGACGGACCAGCTCTTCTTCATCCTAAGATCGGCAAGCTCATGCGGGTGGAGTCGCCGGGTACGTTGGAGGACCGGATCCGGGCGGGGCGAGGCTTGCCGGTCCACCTGCGAACCAGGGCGCAAGTGGAGGACTCCCAGGCATGGCATGATGCGTTCAAGTGCAAGCCCGAAGCACCGCTCTGTCCTGTCTGGGGGCCGGTACGATCGCCGGTCATCGAGGAACCGATCAAGCTACCATGAGACGGACGATGACGGCAGTGCAAAGAAGCACGGGGATAAGCGGCAGTCTCTGCAAGCCGCTGGTCTTCAATGGAGGTCATATCTTAGGTTACAGGAGGATTTCAATGGAGTAATTGATTGTTCACCAGTGAACCTTCTCACTAGAGGCTGCATGAAGTAATGTCTCCAAGTGATGATGGAGGTAGAGATGTTGACACTCAGGTTGAGGCTAACGAGTGTAAAGGATTCAAACAAAATAGACAAGTTTCCACTGTTATCGAAGTTCTCCAATAACGATACCTGTGTACAGATGCAAGGCTTGTGTGCTTTATGGCCCTGCTTTTAGCTTATTGTGCAGGACCGTTTTCACATGATGTGAGTTCTCCATGCCCTACCCTTGCTCCTCATCCATGTTCAGTGTATCAACGCCGAACGAAGTCCGATAAAAGTGATACGATTAATCAAAGAGGCAGGTAGGCTCATGAGTCTCATGGATTCTTGGCTGGAATATTTGTCATGTTTTACTACAAGAACACATAGGGCTACGGCAATTTCTTAGAAGCAGAATAGGATGATAATGGCACATTATGCATTAGTGTATAGCTGGCGATTTATCATGCTCGCCAGAATACGAGCAAAATCCACGGCGTAACGGAGTATAACGGAGGACATATGGCAAGAAAACGGCCCCAGTAGTAGCATGGCTCTCACGGAAACATTCCGTGAAAGGTGCTACCAGCAAGGACGGACCCTCGACAATGGGGCCGTTGAAGCCGGGACAATAATAAAATCTTGTGCCGACGGGACCTAGTTCACCGTCCCCTTTTTCTGTTTCCATTTTTCCCATCTTAGGCCCATGAGGGTCGTGGCCTTTTTCTTTCCTTTTTCTTTTTTGTTGTTCTTCCTGGCATGACGCAGCTACTCGCAAAACCGAACGGTCCATCTGATTAGCTTCCAGATACCTGGGTCCGTGAGGACGGTAAGCACCGGAGGACCGAGTCATGTAAGAAGGCGGTCAAGGACCGCTGTTCTCTACAAAATCACCCGTCATAGTCATGTATTCCCTGTGAGTGGGGGTGGTTGATGGTGTTCTGGCCAACCACGCGGCAAAGGGCCAAAAGGAATACACTTAAAGAAAAATAATGGAGCAACCAGACCGGACACAGCAGCGGAAGTTTTGGGCTTAACCATATCTTAAGTCTAAGGTAGGGATATAAAAACGGTAGGTCGATTTCTAAAAGGAGGTTTTCCTACTGACCTTTGGGTACCTGCCTGCCTACCTAGTAGGTAGGTGCCCAGGTATGTACTGCCCTCTGTGCTCCGTAATGTACCACAGTACTGGAGGTACTAGCGCTAGCAGTACGAACACGTGTCTGCCACCCCACTTTCCGTATTTGGAATCGGGCTCTAAGCTCGGTTACATGCAGATGCAGATGCATATGGCATTATGACGTCAATACCATGAACGTGGTGAATTGCAGGCTTTTTTCCCCTTCTTCTTCTGCTCCTCAGCCACCATCACATAAACCCCGGACATTTGCTCCTAGTGGCTCAGGAGTCACGAGGGCAGAAAAGAGCTTCCACCACATCAACATCAGCCTTCTGGTCAACTGCAAGACAATCGTATGCGAACCGGGCGTACCGAACCCTGACTAGCTGACATGAAAACCACCGACATACCAGCCAGAGACGCCGTCTGAACGGTGGGTTAGCCTGATGACTCGCTCACGTGTGAAACCCGTGGCTTGTGTTTCCGGCGCCGTCATCCTGGCCCGCGAACGGTGCAACCGCGCGCAGGCCTAGAGAAGGAATGGCGCCCAATGGCTAACGTCGTATTTGCATTGCGTATGCCTCTATCGTGGCCTCTCCTATACTCCTGCCGCCACGTTGTTCGCTCGGGGTTTTGGCTAATATAGCCAGGGGCTTCTCGCACGTCGTCTTGACACGCCGTCCTACGGAACTTGCCGGGTAAGATCCAGGAGAAAATCAGGGTCGCCCCTGGGGCTGGATGCAGCATATGAGGCCAGCTATGGATCTTCGTGTCGTCATGGGAATTATGGATGATTGTGATATCCATTGTTCAAAACCCACACTTTCAAGCGTCCGAAGACCGCGCTGGTCCTGGAACCCTATACCCACCTGACAGGATCTAACCGCCGTAGTTTCTCCCATCCGTCTGTTTCTGCCTGATGTCTTGCAGTGGGAACTTTAATCATCGTTGGTTGGTTGTATTATTGCTAGTCTCTTCCAATGTCGGGAGCAGGCCGAGCCACCGACTCGACCCGGTCGTGGAATCTTTGACGCCCTTTCGCATGTTAGCTACACCT